>JAWDJD010000004.1:108100000-112900000 GCA_035047305.1 Bradypodion pumilum | reverse complement strand
ATTTCTGGGTGCTACACCAGAGTCCCCTAGTCCAACCCAACATGATTACTCAGAAGTAGTCAGGTTTTCCTTTTGTTTCTGGGGAAGGCCTGAATTTGGAGTTCCCTAACTGTCCTTTTTGATTAGTATTTTTGTATGCTGTAATTCTGTATCCTGAACCAACGAGTGAACTTTTATTTCTTCAAAATGCTTTGAGAACAATAAACATATTTAATTCATCAACAACGCCTGTTCTTTGGAAGAGGAGGTAAGACAAGAGTTAAGCCATAAGCCACACTCTACCACATTTAATACAATACTCTCCGTATTACTTGCTGGGCTCTGCTAATACAGGTAAGTCCCAGGTTGCTGCAGGATATGCAGGATGGCATTTAGGCCACCTGAGCTCAGAGTCTTTGGGGAAATTCCATAGGGCAGGCTGGTGAAAGTTGCTCACCAGGAATGGGAGAGCCCCAAGGGCAAGGGCCAGTTCAAAGCCTATCTGTCACAGCCCCTACCCCCCCCCAATAATTTCCACATCCAACACCTCAATGAGGCAGGTGCCTTGCCCAGTCTGATGGTTGGGCTGGCCTTGCTGTGTCTTCTGCTGCAGCAGCAATTCCCACTGTGTTGTGTATTGAGGCACAATTGCAAGTTGCATGGACAGCACCTTGCAAGAAGAAAATTGTGGTTTCCTGCCATCGTAATTTGGAGCTTGAGTTGGCATGAAATCTCCCTCTCATGGCGCACTCATTATGCTAATCAGAGTTCCATGATTGGTTACAGTTTTGGATCATGTTCCCCATTGGTTAAATACATATATATATATCATGTTATGATTGGTTAGTTATGCTTGTCCGGCAGGTCGCTACTTTGTATCAAGGAGCCACCGCCAGGGAGACACTATATAAGCCCCATGGGTAAACAAGGGTGAGGCCGGACCAGATCTATACTACCCATTCCACACAGGTAGCCAGTACGTGCTAAGCCTGGGTCTCCTCCACACACTATCACTACTAGTGTAGCTTAGTTATTGCCAATCTTCTACAGCAGAGTCCAGAGGGACTGATTTCATGGGATTCTTATAGCCATCTTTCTGTCTGGGGCACCTTGTAAGCTTTATCTGAAAGACTGTTTAATAAACGCCTGTTGCTGTTCTGTTCATCATTGCCTGGACTATTGCTTATAAGGTCCGGATGCGACACACTGTCAATGAAAGTGATAAGCAATGGACTCAGCATGACTCTGCCCTTCTTTTCAATCCCAACTGAAATGAAATGCAAGGGCTCTGGCAGCCCTGCAGATGATGCCAAAAACCATGAGGTGTATCATCTTAAAACAATTGTTACATGTGTCTTGAAAGCGAAACTCATGTAAAGTTTAGGTATATATTTGAAGATATTGTATCTGTATTTACTAACTTTCTCTTTTTTCATTTCCCCCCTCCCTCTTGTTATCTTTTTCTTGCTTGCTTTCATTTCTATAGTGAAAAAAATATTAGGTGTGGGTTAGTAGCTAAAAATTCAGCAGAAATTAAAAGTAGGTTTTTTTTTAAGCATCAAAATGAATCAGATTTTGTCCCTCCTGCCCCTGCCGCCAAAGTTTTAAAAGGTGTATAAACAAACTTTTCATCAGTAGATGTGGCTTCCTTTAACAATATTTTGTGGATTGATTGTGATTTTTCTGGATTCAATTTTAAGGCTTTCACATACAATTTTCTGCTGCCAGTGTGGTTTATTGGATAGAGTTTGAATCCCCATCAGGCATGGAAACTTACTACAGATGTAGAACTGGTAAAATCACCCTTTAACCACCCTTGCCTCCTTTGCCTTGGTTGATACAATTGATGGTAGGGCTCCCTTATCCCACAGTATTAGCTACAACACACGTGTAAAGAGGGGAGATTTTTCCAAACCCTAAACTAATAGGACTTGTGGAAAGTCCTTGGCAGCACATATTCCCCACCCACCCCCCACCCCCCACCATGTCAGGTCATGTCAGGTCTTGTGGATTAGTAAGGTTTACACACAAAAAGGCATCCTGGCAGCAGCAGTTTTCAGTTATTAAAGACTTCCCCTTGTCTCATGGACACCAACAGCTACTTGATGGTGACAGGCCTGCCATGCATGTCTCAGGACATTTGATGGAGGAAAATGTTTTATTTTTGAAATATTGTCATAGCTGATGATGTCACCAGCCTTCTGCTGTGTAACATACAGTACAGGATTTTAGCCAATATTAGCCACATTCCACCCAAAATAAAGCACTTTTGCATGGTATTGAATTTAACTGAAAATATTTAAAATGTTTCCACCAAATACAATAGCATTAACTCTCTTGGATTATTTCGTACTTCAGTATAGCAAAAAATTATAATGTGCATTAATTCTACTGAATTTGTTTATTTCTGAATGAAGCATAACTCTTACACAGCTTAGTTCATGGTTTAGAGCCATGGGTTTTTTAATGGAATTTTGCCTGGAATGATGGATTTGTCTAGTCTTTGTTTCTTAAACAGTGATCTGATTCTCTTTCCAGCCCAGAAACAAAACACCTACACATATAGGATAACAATGCAATTGGATAATCATTATCACAATCATAATGCCTCAAACAGGCTTCAAGGTGACATTACAGTCAATCTGAAATTAGTATTGCACTGAAGTGTTCTAAAGCGACATTTATTTCATCCTAGCACAATGGTGACATTAGCTTCTAATTATCTTGTACTCAATTCAGCATCAATCACCTTCTTTGTAGCATGGTGCAACCCTCAATCTCTACCAGGTTTGAAGGTGGGAGATAGGCAAGACAGTCATAATGGGTAGATGTAGGTGAGAGGATGATAAATAATAAAAAATGACTGGACTCATCCAAAATAAATGCCTTTGTTGTTGTTGTTGTTCAGTTGCACAGTCGATTGCAACCCTTTGCAATTCTATGGACCATTGTCCTCCAGGCACCTCTATCCTCCACCATGCTCCTCAAACTGCCCAGCTCTGTGCCCATTGTATCTACAATACAATCTAGCCATCTCATCTTTGGCCTCCCCCTTCTTCTTTTGTCCTCCACCTTTCTCAACATCAAGGTTCACACAACCCTAAAGTTTCCCTTTAAAATGCTGGATCCTTTCTTATTTACAAGTCAAAAATTCAACACCTGGGAAATGAAAGCAAATTTCTCAGTCTTGTCCTCAAAGAAAACTGTTCTCTTTGAAAAGGTCTCAGAAATATGCATCACACAACTCAGTCAAAGTTCAATATTTTAAAGTTCAGTTGGTTTTAGTTGGAAAATTAAGTATGAGCCTAAATATTTTCTGCAGAAAAGCACCGGGACAAAAGTGCTTGAAATTGGCTAAATTGTTCCCACAGATGCTGCTGGTATAGGTTCCCTGCTTCTTCAACCAAAGGGCCCACATTCTCAAAGTGTAAAAGCTTCAATTATTAAAGATTCTGCCCTGCTCTCTTCCAGGATGTAGCCTTGGTAATGGGTTGCAATCATTACACTCCATGTCATCAGATGCATGAGAGGTGACACAAGACTCTTTATAGTTTACTTATGGTAGAGCGGTCCCATTAAATTGACCCTTAACAGAGTGATCAGGCATACATTTTCACACTGGAAAATGTCACTTTAATTGGATTGATCCCCCTTGAAGTGACCCTTCACTCTGCTGCTCCACCCTGCCTCCCTTCAAAACTGAAGCCTTATAGTTGGATCAAAATAGTCCATCTTGATGAGGGTCCAGTTGGAGTGCATTTCTCCATGTGTCATACAATTGCTGGGAATTAGTTCACACCAGACTATTAGGTAAAGTTAAAGGTCTCTCTTGCTTGAAAGCCAGTTGTATCCAGCTCTAGGGGTAATGCTTATCTCTGTTTACAGCTAAAGAGCCAGTGTCGTCTGTGCCTGCAGAATTTCTGTGGTCATGTGGCAGGCATGTCTAGAGGCTGGAGTGCACAGAACACTGTTACCTTTCCCACCCAAGTTATACCTATTTATCTACTTGTAATTTCTTGCTTTTGAACTGCTAGTTTGGCAGAAGCTAGGACAGACAACGGGAGCTCACTTCATTTTGTATCATTTTCTGAATGAATTACAAATCCAAAGTACAGCAAAACCCCGACTTACATATGCCTCGAGTTACATAAAATTCAATTTACATAATGGTTTTGTGCTAAAACCATGTCCCGATTTACACGATTTCCTATGGGTTTGCTTTGAGTTACATAAAGATTCTTTTTTCCTATGGGTTTGTTTTGAGTTACGTAAAAATCCATTTCCCTATGGGTTTGCTTCAATTTACATAAAAATTTCATTTTTCCTATGGGTTTGCTTCAAGTTACATAAAAATAATAATTTTTCCTAATGGTTTACTTCGAGTTACATAAAAAACCGATTTAAGAAAAAGCCTACGGAACTGACTTTTTTTTCGTAAGTAGGGGTTTTACTGTACATTGCTAGCTTGAGATATAGTAAGCCCAGTGGAGTAATCAGACTTTGCCAAGTGAATTTTTATGTATGTTGCATTTATTCAATGGATGTCCACTAACTGAGACTAACAATTGGCTCCTACCAAGTTGCTACTTCTTCTAGGAAGGTTGTTAAAAAATGATGGACTTTTTCATTGCATGATTTTTACAACAAACTTATTTGTTTTTTTTTAAAAAAGTCCATTCATTTTAAATTCTTCTGTGTTAAGTCGCAGTCTTTACTGTTCATTGGTGTTACTCTAGTTTCCTTATCCATGTTTACAAATATGTTGTTACATTATCATTCAATTAACTCTGCTACTTAACCAGCATAAGGGTCATAAGCAGGTCTAGAACAGGTCAGGACAGAACATTTTAGAGATTTTCTCATTCATGGTGTCATCGCAAGTTGGAGGTGACTTGATTGCCCATAACAACAACCACAGTAACCCAGCTATTACAAAAGAAATGTTCCAAGGCAATAGAACATTGGATGATGAACCGAATGCTATGGGAAACAATAAAGTTCACTAAAGAAACTAACAAGGCAACAGTCATTCTCTCCTCCATTCAAATCTCCAGCACATACCCCACATCTCTGATCAATGGCCAGCTCTCCCTCCACCATGGTTTGGAAAGAAATCTGAGCAACCTCAGAAGAAAGATGAAGACAACAAGGTGGGGGTGAGAAATTTACCTCAAGTTTTTGATAATCTTTGGAGAACACAACTGTGTCTTCCTTCCCTTTCTGCAAAGTAAGGTAAGTTACAGTCAGGTTCCTTTGCTAGCCTCTGACTTGGCAAGTTACAGTCTTTCTAAATTACCACTTCATCACATCTACCAAAGATGGAGCTAAACAAAACATCTAAAAATAAAGAAATAACACTTTTAATAAGAGGTGTCTTCCCTGGAATTATGTCTTAAGAAATGTAAAATGACCAAGATGTGTCATTCCCCACAGTCCCTGAGGATGTATACGGTTGATCACAGTGGACAATGAAAGTGGACATGGTAACACAACAAACAAACCAAGCCAAACCAAAAGAAAAAAAAAAACTCCTCAGATCTTAAGACCTGATGACCTGGAAGACTAGGTCTACTTGTAATTGGAATCACATCATCCAGCATTTCCCAAACTATGTTCTGTGGAACACTGGTAGACTTCAATTCCCAGAAGCCTAAGTCAGCACATTGAAGTCCAAAACCCAAAGATTGGGAAACACTGAGATAGTCAATAGGAAAAAAAAACCATTGACATTAACGGTGATAATTTTAATATAAACATCAAGACACATGTCTGACTAGCTGCACCCTAAGACATCTCTTTTGTGGTTTAAGATAGTACACTAGAGTTTTCTAGCAGAGAAGTCTAATGTCTTCACCCAATTGCAAATTCCACAGGATGAAGCCATGGTTGTTTAAATGGAATTGGTGTCTGAAACTGTGCGATGTAGAAACATTATTGGTCTCAGACGTGAAATCCATACCCCTCCCCAGTATCACTATTCCTACATTTTCAGGCTGAAGTGTAACCTTAGATTGAGAGATTCAGTCCTTCTCATTGGTATCCACAGTATCAGTGCAAGTTTGGTGTTTTTTTGTGGGCCTCACTCAAAAAATATATATTAGTGTCAAGAATGTACAATTAGATCTCACCTTTGTATCCTGGATTTTTCTAGTCCTGTTTACTCAAATGATGCTGTTGCACTAGGCCTGTTGTTGGATTCACAAATCATTCAAGGTATGCTTTGATTATAAATGTGAGGGATCATGAAATTAAACACAAAATGAAGTTGTTAATTGCACACTTTATTTATGAATAGTATCAGTTACCGTAGCTGTTAGTATAATGTTTATTTATTGAGAAGAATGCTATCAATATACTACTTGGATATTCACAAAGGCAACCTTATCATTATTCACAGTGAGACAGAGCAACAAACAGCAAATTTAATTGTGTTACCAGGCTTCAGAGTTATAATCTGTACACAACAGCTAATGCTTCCGTTACTTATCAGTCCGCTTATAATTATGCTGTACACTCCAAAAAAAATTAAAGCAGTTAACAAGCAAAAATAGATCTTTCTTGACTGTTTGCACATTGATTAAAAGAATAAATATAGACTGTGGGGAAAAGAATAAACATGTAACTTGAATGATTAAGCATTATCTAAGTGGCCCCATTAAATGTTCTGTGCATTTCCATATATCAAGGTGCATATATAAAGGTACATGTTTCTTTCTCTCTCAGAATAAGCCTTGTAGCAACTTCTATAGTATATTATTTTGCATACTTATAACATTGCAGCTACTTCTACAACAATAATTTCTTCTCTACTCACTTCTGGGAGCTTGCTATGTTGTCTACAAGCACTCTGAAACAGGTTTAACAGTTGTCCAAAACTCTGCATGAGGGAGAAGAACAGCCCCACAGCTTCTTTATTCTAGCTATTTGCTACATGTATATCTTGCTTATTTTTCAGAGCATACAACCATACTGTCCTCTTAATATACCTGAAAGGTAGATCAGGTTTGGAAAGAGCGAATAGTTCATACTCATCCAGTGAACCTCATGATTGTATAGGCCAGCGATGGCAAACCTTGGCACTTCAGGTGTTCTTGGACTCCAATTACCAGAAGCCCAAGTCAGCACTCCTGCTGATCAGGGCTTCTGGGAATTGAAATTCCAGAACACCTAGAATGCAAAGGTTCACCATCATTGGTATAGGTCATTGAACTTGGGTCTTCTGAGTCCTAATTGTGCACTCTGCTATATTATACTGGCTCTGGTTCCACTAAGAGAAACAGGACCATAAGCAGAACAATCCTACAATATGGGATACTTTCTGTCCTGTGGAGTTTTAACATAAAGCTCAGAACCTTGATTGCAGGACATATTTTGACACTGTATTTCAAATATTTTCCAAATGCAGCTGTAGGCTTGGAGGCCCCGCAGAACTTGCCCGGTGACCGGAGGTGGGGAGGAGAGAACTGGCCACACCTGGGGCTCGCTTTTCCATGGACCCAAAAGCTGCTAGCCGCCTCCACCGACACTGGACTTCCGAGCCTTTCCAGGGGCCTATTCCATCGGCCCCGGGATGGGGATTTCTCTGCCGCCTCTCCCTGGCTCCATCATCGGCCAGGGCTTCGAGGCCAGCTGTTGCCATTTTGCCGGGGCCCCTCCTTGGTGGGGATATAAGAACAGTGCAGCCCGACACTGCAGGACTCTGCCGCTGCACCTCCCTGCCAACACTGACATTGGTCCTGTGGGCATTGGCCGCGGGGGAGTGTCGACCACCTGGGCTCCCGGCTGTGAAGACATAAAAGTTGAATGCTGGCACTGCCCGCCTGAGCCTTATCCCCCAGTCCAGCATTGGTTGCAGGGGAGTGAAGAGGACATGGACCTGGGCGTTGAGCATGGCCCTACTTAAGGGCGTTATTTGTATTTTTTAATTGTTACTGTTATTATTGCACCACTATTTGGTACTTATTATTTGGTATTTATTATTGCTGTATTATTATTATTGCTATATTATTGTTATTCTGATATTGATTGTCCTATTGTTGTTCTGCCGCTTTGAGTCGCCTTCGGGCTGAATTATCCTTACAGAAGCAGGGTATAAATAAACCAATGATGATGATGATTATGCTGCAAAATGCTCACTCATGCTGTGAAATGTTTACTTGCAAAGGAAATTGTATGTTTCAATTTAAGGTAATTTCCAGGATTATAAAATTTTGTTAACTTTACCACTCTCTGCTTATCTTAGCTCAGTAAAGACACAAGACTGCTGAGTGTCAGAGTCCAGGATGTAGGTAGACATCCAGAAGCATAGGCATCAGGTCCCATGGCAACCAAATTTAATGTCAAAGGCAAACCTTATCCAAATCCTAATCCAAGTCCAAGGGCAAAGCCAGGAGTGGACCAGGGAACAAGGATAGTCCAGCAGAGGAGACACAGTCCTACAGCAGGGATTCTCAAACTGTGGCCCACAGCACCATTTCATGTGCCCCCCAACACCTCCACTACACCAGGAAGTGCCATGTGGTGGAGGAATGGCAAAATGGCCATCCAGCCCCCAAAACTGTCTGAGGGAGAGTGACCCAGCCCCCGGCTTAAAAAGATTGAGAACTCCTGTCCTACAGGCTGGGAGTCAGGACACCTAGGAAGACACCTAAGCAGGGTACCTTTAGGGCTGGAGCAAGAACAGGAGATTCACACAAAAACCCAGAAACCTTTGTTGCTGAGACTGGTTCTTATATAGCTCTTCCCCCCCCCCCCAGAGCTCTCAGGTGGAGCACATCAGGGCCTGAGCAACTGCAACCGGCTGGGGTTCTAATCAGCACTGGAGCCTTGAAGCTGCTTCAGAAACTTGCATGGAGGCTCGTGTTTCTTCATGAAACAGTAAATAGATGTAACCATGAATTCCAAGGGAAGACCAGAGCTTTTCCAAGGAGCTATGGTTGCAAACCTGTTGGTAATGGTTTTCAATAGAGCTATGTGGATTTGTTGTTTTAGACTACAACTTTGAGAATTCTCTGGGCAGAATGGCTATATTTCCTGGGGAATTCTGGGATATGTAGTCTCAAAACATAAATCTGTACACATTTAATTTTCATATGTATGACTAGGTTGCTTCAAGCTGTCCCGTGCAGGAGATGAGATTTATTTATTCACTTGGCATGATATCTACCTACCTACCTACCTACCTATCTATCTACAATATCCAAATTAAGGATCTCTCTCTCTCCTTACAGATTGGACACTTTATTATTTATTTAATAGATTTATATACTGCCCGAATTGAGTGGACTCTGGGCGGTGTACATAGGCCAGTGAGCACCTCACTGACCATACAATGGAACAAGTTAAAACCAATATAAAAACGATTAAAAACCCTTGAGAACATTTAGCAATATTGCCCACCGCTGTGCCATTTCGCTATCCAAAAACAAATATAAAATTAGCATAGCATTAACATTAAAATTGTTTACAGGAGGGGGGAAGCCTCAGATGAGCCAGAAGGGGAGTTTGTTGACAATCCCGGCCCCCAGACCCATTTTGCTAACCACGTCTTCAGCTCTTTCCTAAATGTTAGCAACTGGGCCTGGAGGTGTAGTTCTACCGGGAGGCAGCTCCATAACATGGGGGCTATGACCGAGAAGGCCCTTTTCCTTGCGCTGGAGAAGCGGGTCTCCCCAATGGATGGTATCTGAAGGGTGCCCTCTCAGTTTGCTTCCCTTGGCTTCAGCTTTGACTTTGATTGCAAATAGCCTTTTATGCTATTAATAACAGTATTATTATCACCATGCAGCAGCCAATCAGATATATGCCCCAGGCAAATACTGTAAGGGTAAGTCGGAGAGAGGGCAGTGTTTTGTTTCAAGTAATATAGCCATCATTCTCTATTAGCTTTCTATGCCATTAGCAGCATTATTATCTGGCTAAATCCCCAGGATGATGTTCTGAAAAACAAAAATAGCACTCAAATTACAGCTCTGTGAATAGCAGTTTAAACAGTCTGAAAAAATAAGCTGTTGGAAATTTCTTGGCCCTTTTCATAGAGCAAATATTCACCAGAGAACACTTATCTTAACACTAATGACAGAACAGGCTCTTTGTTTTTCTTGCAGTCCAGCCTTACGAACATTTACTAGGAAATAAGTACTGCTGAAATCAGTTTGGCTTCCTTTTCGCTAAGTAAGCATAACGCTGTAGTATTGGAATTGCGCATAAAATTTCTGCAGCAGTAATTCTTAGTCTTAGGCAGCCATTTCAATCTGAACTAGCTTGTCACAATTTCATAGCACATGCCCTTATATTTAAAGGGCACAGAGAATTTGATAATGAAGAAAGAGATTAGTAACTAAATAGGTGAGATCAATTATGTAAATGATATCTATGTCTTGGGTATTCTCACTATAATTTGAAGCTCACCAGTGCACGGAAATAATTATCAACTCCTTTCTCTCCACTATTCCAGACCCAGAAATGGCATTTTCCTCCATTTTGTATTAACCAAATCTAGAGCAGCACCATTATCCAGTTTTGATATTGAGCAGCATGTTGAATCACAGGTAATTTCCTTTCCCTCTAAAATTGCTTCTGAAGTACATTTCAGTTATTTATTTGCCCAGTTCTCCTAATTATAAGGAGACATGACAGCTGTGTATTGCAACTGAA
This sequence comes from Bradypodion pumilum, assembly GCA_035047305.1. Classification (NCBI taxonomy): domain Eukaryota; kingdom Metazoa; phylum Chordata; class Lepidosauria; order Squamata; family Chamaeleonidae; genus Bradypodion; species Bradypodion pumilum. The sequence continues at coordinate 112,889,365 of JAWDJD010000004.1, read as the reverse complement.
AAAAACCATACTTTTATTACTCCCTTATTTAATTAACTGGTTGCCAGTGGGTGAGTGATTTCCCCCCTTTTGTTTTCTCTTGGTCTTATACCAGTGCATTAGAGAAATGAGCCAAAGAGCAGGCCAAACATTTGTTAAGTAATGCTTGCTATGTGCCTCATCCAAACATCTTTAAACAGAATGATTATGATGTCCAAACTCCAACCTTTTAATTGTCTTTGTAATGAAATTTTCAAATGGCAAAAAAATGTTAATTGGGAAGAGGGCTAAAGTGAACATACAAGAAACTCATTTTACCAAAGTACAATATATTCTCTTCCTGGTCTCTGTCTCTCTTTCTCTCTCCCCCCCCCCAATCCCCTCCGAGAAATAACAAGCCAGACACAGTTATTGGGGTAAATTAGGCCCACAATTTTATTAACTTTAAACTGATAAAGACATCCCAGATCTGCAGAGGGTTTAACATAGTGTGGATGTCCAAGTCAGGAGCCAGTGGGTTCCCTCTAACTGCTACTCCTGCTCATTCTGGGCAAATCCAAAGCCCCAGGAACTTGGTGCTGGAAGACTGCCCCCTCCCCCCGGTCAGCTGTTTAACTGGTGACGTTTCCCTGTCCCCAGTCACCCGGCCAATCCAGGCAGATCCCTGATGGCAGTGACCACCACCTGTGCCTCCACCCCAACTCCGTCAGCCCAAGCTCGCTAACCAGGCTCATGGGAAGGAGGCCATAACTCAAACCCAAACTCCTGGACACAACATGACATGTTTCCATTCTGTGCTAACTGCTAATTATGACATATTTATGGACAATCTGCCCCTGATCTGCCATGGCCTCACAGATATTCAGTGCAGGATAGGCAAAATATTTGCACTACCTTTTGTAGTGCCAATCAGGTAAGTGAGCCAAAAATTGCTATCCAGCCCCAAAGCGACCAGCTAAACTCGCACTGAACCCGAGGATGGGCAGGCAAGCTGCTGACACTAACAGGCCCAGACCTGGGTGGAGGGAAACCCACCTAAAGTAAGCTCCATTCCCCCACCCTTGATAGGTCCTCTCACCAGGGTCTGACTCTCCTCCCGGGGATGGGCAAAAACCCCCACCCAGGACAGGTTTGCCCACCGGCGGTCAACCTTCTTTCTCAAAAATGTTCTGTTTATATGGGTTTTAGATTTGCCCCTACTTGATTTATCAGTCTGATAAATAAAAGAAAAATCCAGTATTTTACAGTTCTTCCTCTCCACATACTTCTAAACTCCCATTCGTAAATTGAGGGAAAGCTCAATAATTTATGTACAGTCTCTACTTTTGCTCTCTCTCTCTTATGTTCCAAGAAGTACTCAGAAAGGCACAAGTAATATTGTTATGGACTGTGAACTACTTCTATTCCTGAAGTAAATCCCTTTAGGAAGACCAAAGGATTAATAAACAAGAATGCCTGCAAAGCAACCCAACCTCTCTTTCAGACAGATAGCTGTAGCTCCACTGTTATTTCTGTTGAGGCTCTTTTAATTGTCAATGTTTCACACATTCCCATCATCCTCTGCTTCTTGCTCCCCTTCTTATGGCCTTATTTTTCTCCTGTGTTCATTTTGTTATTGTACCTGAGTTGTAACATTCACTCCCTTAGCCCTAAATTGTTCTCCCGACTAAGTTCTTCTATACTGCTACCAAAATCTATTTACTTACACACTGCTTTTGTTTTCCTTACCCCTTAGACCAAGATGTCACTATGCATTTGGAGAAATAATTTGTTGTCTTGCATGACTGCATAAAATCAGCTTTTGTACTTCACAGTAGAGTTCTCCATAAGAGGAGTAATGGGCCTCATGCAATTCTTTTCTCTAAACTATCCTCTGCTATCACAGAATTGCAACTTAATAAACTTTCCACTGTCAGTGGCACTGGACTCAGTGAGCCAATCAGGTTTTTGGCAGTAGTCCTTCTACCTTCTTTAAGACCTCAGTTATTTGTTATATGTAACTTTGCCTATTCATCAGCTTTGAAGGTTATGTTTACCAATTAGACACAGGACCAAGGGCCCAGAAATAGTTAGGTGCATTTTAAAATGTACTTTACTTTTTCCTTAACCAAAGGTAAACAAATGAGAGGGTTGGAGTTGTATTCCCCACTACTAAACACACACACATCTATAACATGATTTTCTTTCTGTTCTCAGAAATTTGTGCTGTCCAATTGTTTTGAACTCTGGAGCAACTTTGTCTCTCTCTCCCCCCCCCTTCTATGGGGATTTTTGGTGGGAGAAAAGAGGGGAGTGTTATGGAACAAAACGGATCACAGTGATACCTCACTTAAAGAGCATAAAATGTTCCATGGGGTTGCTCTTTAAGTGAGTTTGCTCTTTAAGCAAAATAGTAATCAATTGTGACTTCTGGCGGGGTGGATTGCGAACCCCGATTTAGTTGTTAAGTGAATCTTTGGTTGGTTTTAGTTGTTAAGCGAGGCGACCATTCAGAGAAAATTCTGCTCTTTAAGCGAGTTAGTCTCTAAGCAAGGTGCTCTTTATGTGAGGTTTTACTCAGTGATGAGCTGCAAAATTTTTTACTACCCACACCCTGGGCATGGCTAACTCTGTGGCTGTGGCTAACTCTGTGGGCCACGCCCACTTGGCCGGCCACACCATGGCCTGGGCTATGGAGGTGGGTGTGGCCAACCAAGTGGGCATGGCCTGGGGGAATTTCTGCTACTGGCTCCCGGGATCAGGTGGGAACCTGGAGCAGCACATCACTGGTTTTACTGTAATAACGTCTAAATTTTTATGCAAATTTAATGCAAAATATCTTCTTTTTATGAGAAGAATGTCTTCCTTTTTGGTTGTACTTGTCTATCACATCCTTCTTTTTGATGATGGAACATAGGACACTATTCCCCACTCCCATTTCTGGCTTTCAAAACTCCTTATGATGTGGACCTCTCTGTGTTATGAAACTGCAGGTTTTAGGATTTGCAAGATGTGCTAAGTGGCACATTTGCCCTAGAAGGATGGACTATGGATGTCTAAGTACAAAATGAATATTGACTCTTTCTTCCACCATTTGCAAAGGGAAACATTTGTGTCAAATAAATGTATGTTAACTGTTAAATTTTCATACCTGGCTGGATAGCTCAGTAGGCTGGAGCACCAAGGGTAGAAAGTTGGATTCACCATTGTGGCCTGCACAGTAGAAGAGTTTAACTATGTTGCCTTGAGCAAGCTGCAGAGTCCTACAGTACCCCTAGAAAGAGGTACTGCTAAACCATTTCTCAGCAATTTATACCTGGGAAGGGTCACCATCCATCAGAATTACTTGACAGCACATTATTGTTACTATTGTATTTTGTACCAAAGGTATAGATTTTATTTTTTTTGAAAATTTCAGGACATTTTAGTACACAGTTTTAGATCCTTCAGAGCCTTTATGTTTTTCCTTGATAGTTTTATCATCAATTGAAGCTGAGTAGCAAGACAAGCGAGTAAAACTGCTCCCTTTTAGGATCTCATGTGTTACTGTCATCATTAGTGGAGAGCTCAATTTACAACCACTCACATATTTATAAAGCAATAAAGATTGTAACAAATTACCGACCTCATATATTTTGTTGCATAGTTTTGTTTTGTAACTATTGGATGGTGGTAGCTACTGAATAAGAGTGTAGCTCTTGAATTTTACTTTATGTATTCCTTTGTATCTTGGGACTAGTAGAAGAAATAAATCCATTCAGTCCATGGTGATTTAATTTTCAGTTATTTGTGTTGTGATGGCTCCCAGGTGTGGGAGTGGCTGGCCGCAAGGAAGGCACGCGAGACAATCGTGTGGTGAAGTCCAGCCCCGATCTTGGTCGGGTGGTACATATTTATTACCCTGCCTTGGGGTGATGCACACGTAAGATGCGTGTGACCCCTTAATACAGTAGGCTTGCATACGTGGCATTTTCCGGTGGTCAAGACAAAACCTGCTCTTGGACATTGCCCTGTGGTTAATAGACAACCCACAACTAATTAAGGTCTGGGCTGGTGAAACCCATTGTTCCTGCCCTATCTCGGAGCCTATGTGTATTGACTCCCGGTACCTAGCTTGTTCTGCTGTCTGGCGTGGTTTATTTGCCCAACTTAATCTGCAGCCAGAAGCAGAGGATTGTGTATTTCCATTGGAGTCATCATCTTTGGTTTTTGCCCTGTTTCTATTGTAGCCATCAGCCAAGGCTTTATGATTTGCCCCCCCCCCAAACTAACTAACTAGCCCGCACCCCAATTGCCTTTCCTGCTAAGCTCGGTTGATCCCCGGATCTGTGGAAGGCTGAGCAAACCACTGGGGAAAGGTTTAGCCAATTATTCCCGTGGGCAACCCACAGATTTGCTTAAAATTTGTGACGTGGGAGAAGAGTGTTTAATTGGCTTGTCAACTGATTAAATAATCTTAGTTAATTAATCTTCTATATTTCAGTCAATTAATCAGTAAAGTAATTAATTAAATCAAATATAGCTATATGGAAAAACAAGAAAACTCAATATAAGTATGTTCCCAGATGTGGAAAGAAGTGTAAAATAATGCTTGGTTTAATAAATAAAAACAATGGCATTGTTTCAAGGAAATTCCATTTAGTATTTTCTTTTTCATTCCTTATTAACATAACATGACAGAAACTAAATAGCCTTTTAGAAACTATACTTAAAGCCATATAAATTAAAACAGGCCTCCACTGATGAACAAACTATGGTTTTAGTTGATTAATTTTCCAATTAAATCTTTTTACTACCTCTTATTGTATCATGTGTACTACCCTATTAAAGTCAGAGAATAAATTTGTGTATTAAAAATCCATCAAATTAAATCAAACTCCAGAAAATGCAACTTTTATTTAATATGAAATTATGTTCACCAGATGAGATCAGGTGCACTTCAGTTCCTCTTGGTTACATTGCACTTCTTTCTGGACCATCCTCTAGTTTCTTTCAGATTTTGTTTTCTGAGTCTTGCCCTTTCCACCTTCCTGCTATCGCCTTGTTAACCAATCAATCTTCTTTCAAACTGATCATTCTTTAACTGATAACAAGCTTCCTTTATCCTGAGGTCCTATACCCTCTTTGGTGCATTGATTCTTTTAGTCATGCCTCTGGCAATATCTAGGATCTTGCTATTTCTTCTTCATGCTCACTTTCTGAACTTACTGTCATCTTTGGTCATTTCCCCCCCCCCCTTTCCTGGCATCTTTCAGAACCTGTTGCTTTACTCTTTTTTTTAAACAATCAATCACTTGATCTTCAGATTTTTGTTCTTTTTCCCCTCAGATCCACTTTCTCTGCTGTCTTGACTGACCCTGCAACATCATCAGTTACAGTTACATCTGAACTTCATTTTCCAATTGGCCCCCTTTCTCCCTCACTGTTAGTATGATTGATGTTTTTGTTATCACCAGCCGTTATCTCTACTATTTCTTAGATGAGGGATTCACAACCCCAGCCTGCGGGCCTAATTCAGTCTGAGCATATTATTAATCCGGCCCATGGTGGCAATCAGGGCACTTCTAAGACTGCCCCACACCACTAGGAGTCATGATATGTCACTTACCTCAACAGTGGCAGGAATCATGTGGTTTTTCTGTTTTTTTGCGCAGCCTCTGCTTCCCAGGGTAGCAGGGTAGCAGGAGGCTTTTTGGAGCATGTTCACTCCAGTTTGGGAATTTTCTGCCACTTCCCTGCTGTGCTTTGGCAGCTAGAATCCAGTGGTGGGTGAATTCCGGTGCTGGGTGGAGCTCACTGCGACACTCTAGCTGCTGAAGTGCAGCGGAGAAGTAGTGGAAAATTCGCAAACTGGAGTGAACATGCTCTGAAAAGCCTCCTGCCACCCTGAGAAGCAGCAGAGCCTGGCTGTGCAAGAACCCAGAAAAACCACATGATTCCTGCCACCGCCACCGATGATACTGATGACGCTGAAAACCTAAGTAGTGGATGCAGCCACGCCTCCAGCCCCCACAGCTGAGTGTGGTGGCGGCAACTGGTCCCTGGCAGGAAAATGTTGGGAACTCCTGTCTTAGATCATCTCCAGAAAGAAACCTGTTTTTTGCTAATTATAATATAGCTGTTACCTAGTAGTGCTACTCTGCAGCTACTCTTTCACAATCTTATAAAGGCAATTTGCACTCAGAAGTTTTTTCAGCACTTTTGAGATTGCTCCCAATGCTACTATCAATGCTGATATCTCTGTTGCTTCCCCCCTCCCAGCTGTTGTACTTCCATCCACAGATCCTGATATTTCTTGGTGTTTTTGATTTATTTTTATTATTTTTTATTCAAATTTATATGCTGCCCAATCAGGTAAACCCGACTCTGGGCGGCTCACAACAAGTTAAAACACACATTTTCTTCTACCCAACCCTCAACTTGGATTACCCCATCAATCAGCTTAACCAACATTTTTTTAAAAATGGATTAATGTCTGGAATATTGTCCTTAAGCTTTTTATTGGTTTGGATCATAAAGACATGTAAGATCTTAACCATTTTATCCTCATTCACTGCCACTTTTTCAGGCTTGTGTTCTTTATGCAATTCTGCCTATGTATGGTGACAGTTTGAAAGCAAGAAATTGCAAGTAGATAAATAGGGACCACTTCAGTGGGAAGGTAAAAAGTGTTCCATGCATGAGGCATGCCTGTCACATGCCCATGGAAATGTCTGCAGATGCAGACAACGCTGGCTCTGTGCGAACACGGAAAAGGCCCTTTTTCTTGTGCCAGAGAGGTGCCCCCCCCCCTGGCTGATGGAACAATTAGAGAGCCCCTCCAGTCTGCTCTGGTTGGATGGACAGATGTCCTCAGGGTGATGTGGTCTCTTAGATATCGTAGCCCACTACCATATAGGGCTTTAAAGGTCATAACCAGCTCCTTGAATTGCACTCGGAGGCAAACCAGTAACCAGTGCAGCTCCCGGAGCAGGGGCGAGGCATGGGCATAACATCCACACCCCATCACCACCCGGGCTGCAGAACAACCAGAACAACACCTTATTGCCCAAAATCTTGTGATGATTTTTACAAGAAAAATGACACCATTTGCCATGACTCACTGACCAATAGCCAGTCACTGACCAATACCCAGTCATACTCTTAGTCAAATGCCAAGAATGTGCTCAGGCATCAAGCCAGTTGGGTGTGGCAAACATTAGAATTCCTCTTGTGTACATATAAAATCTGATTGGGCTTTTGTTTACTGGAAAAATACAGAAAATATGGTCAAGTTAAGGGGTAGATTGTGTAAAATCAAAACATGTGATAAATAAATGTATACATTAGAAAAATGTATAATGTGTCCTTTAAGAAAAATGGATAAAATAAAAGTGTGCAGATTTCCTTGGTGAAAAAATTCATGAGCCTCATCTGACATGAAACAAAAATTAGGAAGAGGAAAAAGGTAGGCAGGATTGGGGGAAATTGGAGACTAAGAGTTTTTTTTTTGAGTTAACAAAGCATGTTTCTGAGGAACAGGGCCTTTCTCAGGGACAGCTATTCTTTACTTTTCTGTCGTCCAATCTACTGATCCCATGATGTGTTTCTTTGCTTTTCAGTTTATCTATACATATGATTTACAATTCTTTTGTTCTTTAGTTAATCTTTTACCCCTACATATGCTAATTTCTCGGTTGTCTCTTCCTGGATGAATGGTCATTTTTTTCAAATGTAACTCTGCCCAAATCTGAGTCTTTTATTTTCTTTGCTCTTCTTAGTCCCTTTATACAGGAGTACCCAACCTACGGCACGTGGGCCGGCCCTGGCCCATGATGCCATTTCATCTGGTCCATCGCTGCCTCCACCACACCCAGAAGTGGAAGCAGGCACATTTACATCAGCCATAAAATGCACCCACACATGCTCAAACACACCCATGGCTGTCATAAACGTGGAAGTGGGTGCATTTATGACAGCCATAAATGCACCTGCTTCCGGTTCCAGGGGTGTATGGTCAGGCCTGCAGCAGAAAAAGGTTGGCCACCCCTGCTTTATACTACTGTTTCCTTGTCAAGTTTTTTGTTTGTTCCTCTTTTTCATTCACTATTGTCATTTAATTTTCCATTGTCTGAGCCAGCTCTAACATGAGGTCCAATGAGGTAGGCGCCTCAGGTGGCATGGCACCAAAAGATACTCAACATGCTGTTTCCCCAAAGGATTCCCTAAGATGCATGCAGCCATCTTGGACTACTGCGAAGAGATAAAAATGTTTGTTGTTTTAGTGTATGGGACCAAAGACAACCGGACAACCGAAAGGTTGGTTTAACACAGGTTTATTGCATTGCATGAGGTTCCAGTGAAGCATGAGGTAATGGCGGTGATACGTCTCAATATATACAGTAGCTCTCTACATTTGAATCTTGTAGCACGGTAGCTGATTGGTTGCTACCGGCGTGGCCTCGCCCAGGCACGCCTCTTTCTTCAGCTGCTGAATGCAGGTCTTGCTTCAGCTGCTGAATGCAGGTCTTTCTTCAGCTGCTGAATGCAGGTCTTGCTTCAGCTGCTGAATGCAGGTCTTTCTTCAGCTGCTGAATGCGGGGAAGGTTTTCCCGCGGCTGTCCGTGATTGAGCAATGTGAACCATGTGAGAGTGAACGCTCGCAGCTGCCCTCTATAGGCTGTCTGCTCGCGTTCCTTTACAGCTGATATCGTTTGTATCTGGAGTGGTTACAATCTTGCCTTACAGTATAATGAACATGCATACATACATAACATCCCTCCCCCCTAGGATGGGACGAAGTCCCGCAACCATTGTGGCTTGCCGCACGTTCGCTTGGGGCGTGCTTGCGCCTGCCCTAATTCTGGAGAGCCTGTGATCCCTGACTCCGCGGGAGCTTGCCCTGCAACGGGAAACGGGGATTCGTTAGTGGCTCTGTGGGGCGTCCGTGCCTGCCTTGCGCTTGGGGAAGGGAATGGGATGAACAGTTGGGAGGTAAATCCCTGCCTATTGCCCTCGGACCCCGGGGACCCTCCTAGTGTGAACCGCGGCACCGATGAGGTCGCCCTTGGGGAATGGCTACCTTCTGATCCCTGCTCGGGGGACCTTAAGACTGTGGTGGTGGGCGGACTCGCTGATGCCTCCGGTCTTGGCGGTGTCGGTCTCCGGAACATGGGCGCTATATTGCATTCTAACTCACAGGGGCTACTGGGACTGGAGGTACCAGGGGCTGAACTGAAACCCCTCTTTTCGCTAGGACGGGTGGGGGACCACTCCGCTAACTCCCCCTGGTACTGTAAATCAACGTCTAAACCTCTATGGGCCTCTGAGCCTCGGGGGGACTTCCGCGGCTTCCGCGGGGTATGAGTGTGGTTGGGGCTCCTCCTTTCTGACGGGGACTCCCGCAACCCGGGGCTCCTCCTCTCTGGCAGGGACTCCCGCAAAAGATTTCCGTGGATCGATTCCCTTTCCTCCCCCCTTGGTGGGGACCCATGCTCCCCTTTTCCTCCCCCTTGGGCTAAACGGGTGGGGGAGTACCCTAACGCTGAATCAATGCTGGCCTCATCCTCGTCTTGCTCTCCGGGGACCCTACGCCTGAGTTGGTCCACGTGTCGCCTCCACAGGAAACCTGTACTGGTCTCTACGCGGTATGAGACGGGGCCGGTTTGGTCTACTACGGTGCCCGGCACCCAGGCTGGCCCCGCGCTGGCGTAATTCCTGCAGTATACTGGGGCGCCTATGCCGAAACTCTTGGTGGGTTCCACCCCTATGTTCCGCCCCTTGTCCTCTACTCTCGTGGGGTCTAGCTTGGATATCCCCGTGGCCAGCTTCCTGCGCATCAACAGCTCTGCGGGGGAGTACCCTGACGCTAAGGGGGTGACCCTGTATCTCAGCAGGAATTGGCACAATTTCAGGTCGAGGTCTCCGGGACCCATGCGCAGTAGCGCGTCTTTCGTGGTGCGCACGAGGCGCTCTACTTGGCCATTGGTGGCCGGGTGAAAGGGGGCGGAGGTGACGTGCCGAATGGCGTTGCGTTCCATGAATGCCCTGAACTCGGCGGACGTGAAACAGCTAGCGTTATCGCTGACGAGGGTGTCGGGTAAACCGAACGTGGAAAAGACCCTCCTTAACTGTTTAATGGTTGTGGTCGAGGAGGTGCTCGAGACTGGAATGACCTCCAACCACTTAGAGAACGCGTCCACCACGAGGAGGAAAAGCGTTCCCCTGAATGGGCCAGCAAAGTCTACGTGAACTCGGGACCAGGGTCCCCTCGCAGCGTCCCATTCCCTAGGTGGCGAGCGAGCCTCTTCTGGCCTTGAGCTTTGGCACGCCTCGCAAGTGCCGACCATGTGTTCGATGTCGGCGTCTAACTGGGGCCACCAAAAGTAACTGCGGGCTAGTGCCTTAGAGCGTACGATCCCCGGGTGGCTGACGTGCAGCAGTTTAAGCACCCTCGGCCGGAGAGACGTGGGGATCACTACCCGCTGTCCCCACAAGAGGCAACCCCTCTCCAGGGACAACTCTAATCTCTTTTTGAAGAATGTGTCGAATTCCGCTGCTGGGGAAGACACGGGCCACCCTTTCTGCACCCAGGAGCAAACTGTGGCCAGCGCTTTGTCCTTGCCTGTCGCTTTGGCGATTTCGGCCGGTACTACTGGAGGGGAGTCTAGGACCTCTATCATTAAGACCTGGTGGTCCCTCTCTACTCCGCCCACGTGGCAGCAATCCCGGGGAATGGGGGACCTCGACAGAGCGTCGGCATGGCTTATCTCCCTCCCGGGCCGGTATACCAACGCGTGCTGATACGCGTTGAGAAAAATGGCCCATCTGAGCATTCTCGGGGACAGGATCTGGGGTGTGGGCTTGTCTGCGGTGAAGATGCCCAGCAAAGGCTTGTGGTCAGTCACTATGGTGAAGGGGCGGCCGTACACGAAATCATGAAATTTCTTGGTCCCCGCAATTATTGCTAGCGCCTCTCTGTCTGTCTGAGCATAATTCCTCTCCGCTTGGGACAGGGATCTAGAGTAGAAAGCTATCGGGGCCTCCCTACCGTTCTCCAGCACGTGGCAAAGCACCGCCCCCACCCCCACCGGGGATGCATCGCATATCAGGACCACCGGGCGTTTGGGATTGAAGTGGGTCAGTACAGCATCTGATGCCAGGAGTCGCTTCAGGTCATTGAAAGCCTTTTCCTGGACGTCGCCCCACTTCCATGCCTCGTCCTTTTTTAACAATTTGTGTAGCGGTTCTGCCACGGCTGCCTTCCGCGGGAGGAAGGAGTGGTAGAAGTTGAGCAGTCCGAGGAACGACTGCAACTCGGGCTTGGAGGTGGGGCGAGGGGCCTTTTTGATGGCGGCTACCTTGGATTGGGCTGGCCTAATTCCCTCGGGAGTAACACGGAACCCTAGGAACTCAACCTCTGTAGCGAAGAAGACGCATTTGTCTTTCCGCAACCTCAACCCCGCCTTTTCGAATATTGTCAGGACCTTTCCCAACCTTGTTGCTAATTCGGCCCGGCTCCCCCCTGTAATTAATACGTCATCAAAATAGGGTAACACCCCCTCCAACCCCTTCAGGAGGCGTTCCACCAATGACTGGAAAATCCCGGGCGCCGAATTCACGCCGAATTGGAGGCGCGAAACCTGGAACGCCCCTTTGTGGGTGACTATGGTTTGTGCAGCAGCTGCGGCGGGGGTCACCGGGAGTTGCTGGTAGGCTTGGGCCAGGTCGAGTTTGGCGAAACACCTCCCCCCGTGTAACCTGGCCAATAAGTGGCTGACTACCGGCACCGGATACGCATTAGGGCGGATCGCCTTATTGATGGTGCACTTGTAATCAGCGCATATTCGGACTTCCCCGTTGGCCTTGAGCGCTGTTACAATTGGAGTTTCCCACTCCGCAGAATCAACAGGAACAAGAATCCCCTGGCCCACTAATTTGTCCAATTCCGCCTCAATTTTGTCCTTTAGTGCGAAAGGCACTCTGCGCGGTTTAAGTCTGATTGGACGCACTCCAGGGTCCAGGTCGAAAGTCACTGGGGGGCCCTTGAATTTTCCTAGCCCCTTTTTAAAAACCTCGGGGTGCGCGTCGCACACGCTCTGTATTGGATCAGTCCCGGCGGCGTGTGCTCCCACGGCGTGCACCCCCCCAATGAACAACCCCAGGGGCTGGAACCATTGAGTCCCGAGGAGGCTGCATTTACCCCCCTTGAGGACGACTAAGGGAAGCGTTGCGGTGTACTTTTTGAACTGGACCTGGAACTTCCCAACCCCCAACACTGGGATGCGGTTCCCCTGCACGTCCTTCAGCGTGGCCCTCAACGCCTTGAGCTTGGGCCGCACGCGGGGGGCGATTTTCATGAACTCCCCCTGGGAAATAATGGAGTATGAGGAACCCGAATCCACCTCCATCCTAACAGGGGCCCCTTGTATTACTACCTCAACGAAGTAACGGGGGTGCTCCGTGGAAACGCTGCAAACCGGCGCGTCGTCCTCGCTGTCGTCGGAGACTCGTCCTACTCCGTCCCGCGTCCTCGTGGTCCGTGTGCCGTCCTTCGGCCTCGTGGTGCGGTCCTGCCTCGTGGTGCGGTCCTGCCTCGCCGAGCGGTCTGGAGAACTCCGGGTGGCCTCGCGTCGTGTCCGGCAGACCTTGGCGATGTGCCCGCGCCGGCCGCAGTTGTGGCACTCGGCCTTGCGGAATGGGCATTTGGTGTGGGCGTGGGCGGCGCCGCAGCCATCGCAGCGCCGGCCCTCTCTCTGGACCCTCTGGACGTCCTCGTCGTCGCTGCTCTCTGCAGAAGACGAGTTCGAAGTCCGCCGGGCCGCGCGCACCGAACTCTCTGCCTTGGCGGTCTTCGGGCGCCAGTCCTGAAGTTCGTGCACCCCGGCCGACGTGGCCTCTGCGGCCTGTGCCGCGTCGAGGACTTGTTGCCACGTGGGAGGCGGCTCCCTTTTCATCAGCGCGCGCTGAGTCTCTGTGTCCCTCAGACCGCAGAGCAGGCAGTCCCGGAGGGTGACGTCGGGGAGTTCCCACTTGCAAGGGCCGGCGGCCAACCGCAGGGCCGCGGCGAACTCATCGACCGATTCTCCGGGTGCCTGGACTCGCCTCCAGAACGCGCTCCGAGCGGGGAACATCGCTATTGCCGGCCGGAGATGGGCGCGCAGCGCCGCCAGGAGCTCTGTGGCCTTGAGGTCGCCCACCTTCCTCGGCGCGGTCAGGTCCACCAAGGTCCTCTTGGTTTCTTGTCCGAGCATGCGGACGAAGATGGCCCTCTTTTTGGCCTCGTCTGAGACTTCGAGCTCCACCAGCGCAGCGTTGAAGTCTATCTCAAACAGCTCCAAGTCTCCCGGCTTCCTGATCTCGTAGCCGGCGCATGTCTTGGTCCCGTGGGCAGCCATTATCCCACCTTCGTCGCCAGTTTAGTGTATGGGACCAAAGACAACCGGACAACCGAAAGGTTGGTTTAACACAGGTTTATTGCATTGCATGAGGTTCCAGTGAAGCATGAGGTAATGGCGGTGATACGTCTCAATATATACAGTAGCTCTCTACATTTGAATCTTGTAGCACGGTAGCTGATTGGTTGCTACCGGCGTGGCCTCGCCCAGGCACGCCTCTTTCTTCAGCTGCTGAATGCAGGTCTTGCTTCAGCTGCTGAATGCAGGTCTTTCTTCAGCTGCTGAATGCAGGTCTTGCTTCAGCTGCTGAATGCAGGTCTTTCTTCAGCTGCTGAATGCGGGGAAGGTTTTCCCGCGGCTGTCCGTGATTGAGCAATGTGAACCATGTGAGAGTGAACGCTCGCAGCTGCCCTCTATAGGCTGTCTGCTCGCGTTCCTTTACAGCTGATATCGTTTGTATCTGGAGTGGTTACAATCTTGCCTTACAGTATAATGAACATGCATACATACATAACAGTTGTGCACACACAGCATCTAAAATTTCAAAGAAGATATAGTGTGGCTGCAGAAGAAATGTTCCCAGGAGAGGTAGGCCAAAGAAGAGTGCAGACGGTTCTTTCTCATTCTTGTGATGGAGTTCGGCTGCTCTCCTCAACCATCTGTTTCCTGAATGCTTGGCTCGGAGGTGTGCTAGGCGAGAGGTGATTTGGGAAATTGCCTGTGCTGCAGATTAGATTAGATACTTTATTGGCCAAGTGTAACAAACACACAAGGAATTTAACTCTGGGACCAAAAGGTCTCAGTGTGCTAACTTGTCAGAAACAACACATCAAAACAGAGCAACAACAGAATTCTTAAGTACAATGAGTTATTCACGAAATCCTACCAAATAATATAGTTACACGTTTAACTGAATGATGGCATGGGGAAAAGAAAACTGAATTGTTTTAGTGTGCAATACCCTATGCTGTTCTTCATCACTTTGTTTTCTTTCCTTTTCATCTGAATGTGCTTTGTCTTGGATCTTAGGTTTTAAGGAGGTTATCCTTCATTTCTAGTTTTAAATGTTGCAGATAATAATACTAAGAGGAGGAGGAGCAGAAACAACTTGCTATGCTAACGTAAATTGCAGTTAGAGGAAGCCTATTTGAATAAATGACATTTATGGAGGAGTTGACTCACAAAACCCCATTGATTCAATGGGCCTACCCTTGTGCAATTTATTATGCTGTGCAGCATGAGTGGGGCCAATACTTTGATCTATCCTTTGATTTTATAAATACTGACTAGAAAACAATGTAGTGCAAGAAACTATCACAATGTAGTAATTTTGAAGTGGTAGCCATATTATTTATTTTATTTTATTTATTGGATTTATATAACTGCCTTTTTGCCTAAGCAATCCAAGGCGGCTCACAACATCAGTTAAAACCCATACCAATACTAATTAAAACCAAGTGCAAGCATATCAGAGAGTATTTATTTATTTATTACACTCATATCCCACCCATCTGTGATATTTTCCCACTGCAGGGAATATTCCCAGCATTAGATAGAACTCCTCTTATTGTTTCCTCTTACATCTATGTAAGTTTATATGATGCAGATATATAACTTTTAACATCACTGCAGAAAGCATGTTTGAGGAAGATGTCTGTGCAATAAGACAGGCTAAGTTTTCAAAGACATGGCTTTGCAGGTAGATCAGCCTGCTTCATTACTGTAGTTTGCCTCAGACAGACGTGTTAGTCTGTCAAATTCCAAATATGCTTTATGCCTCATGAACACATGGAGGAAAAGAAGTGGAGTTAGTGACCTGGCAGCTACAGATTGGATCATTATTAAAAAACATTTGCAATGTTGTGCTTTTGTCAGTATAAATGTTTTATATTTGTCAGCATAAATGTTTATGTACAGAGAACATCTTCTCAGGGAATCTCCCATAACCAGGAGTGTTGCTACTAGCTTCATGTTTGTAAGATCATAAATCTTGCACAAAGCAAGATTTGGCCTCATTCCTTTTCTTTTTTGAATTAGAAGGAAAACACTTGCAGCATTTTTATGGTACCTCTGCTGAGATTTTGTAGTTTCAGTCCAACAGGAAATCATATCGTAAATCCAAATCTCTGTGTCATTCATTTGCAGGTGGTGGATGGTTGGGTGGGATCATATATTACCTACACATGTTATGAATTAATCTAGGCAAAGACATATGACAAAAATGGGATGTCATTCAAATGAATTCATGTTTACCATATGTGCAAAAATCCAGAGGTCTCTTGTCATCAGAAGTCAACCTGCCCCAGTGATGTCCACAGGATTATAAAGCCTAGTTATTTCTGTGAATGAAGGGAAAACAAGACCACACATTTCCCACCAGAGCTGCAGGTGTTCTTTTATGGAGGGCAGTCTTTTCTACCAAGGAAGTGGCCCTCATGAATGTGTCCATCCTTCAGAGGGCTGTCCAGTCCATGTCTGATTTAGAGATAAAGAACCCATAAAGATGGAGAACCTTTAATTTTGCCTGCCCAGTTAAAATCATACTATAACTCTGTAGAAATCTTTTCAAACTTTGCATCTCTGCATAGATAATAACACACATGCCATTTTATACAGGTCAGTGCTCCTTTTTTTCTTCCTTATTGCCGATATGTAAGTGACTATCTTAGCATATGCTTTTTGGAGAGAGGGTGATCATGTGCTAGAAAGAATCCCATAAGTGTGTGCAAAACACAGACACCATGCTTTTATATTCTTGATAAGCAGTGATCTGTAATGAAGCAGGAAAACCCTTTGCTTTTATTTTCCTGCTTTGGCTTTTTAACTTCTATCACAACCCATCTGTACTTATAGGGTGAGCAACAAACAACTCCCGGTCTCATCCACACCTTCCTCATATTTATTGGCAACATTCAGCCTATTCTTGTTTCATCCACTGTCCAGAAAACAGACAGAAAATGTGCAACTTAATGGTAGTCTTATGTTCAGATAAGGAGTTCCCCCACTCTCCATTTGGCATGTCAGGAGAGTTATTTTAATTTTAAACCAATTTTATACAGTGTCAGATTTAATAACATCAGTGTCACTGCCACACCTTGCTACTGTGGAACTGCTGCTGTGGCTGCCGCCACTAATACTGTGGCCATGCGTGTCACCACTGATAATTTGAGCCTGACATTTGAAAGATTAATTTACTGTGAAAATGACCCTCCAGAGACTAGTCTAGGCACTGGATGATTCATAGTTGAAAAATTAGATATTTCATTGTTTTTGAACTTCTAATTAGGTCTTCCAAGGTAGCATAGATAAACACATCAGTGATACTTCCCCTTCCCCCCATTCCATTTGCACAACATGCCCATTGCAAATGTGATACTTTTGGCACTCCTTATGCAGTTGGCAGAGTGAGCTGCGAACAGCTGGAATGCAGCCAATTACTTGGCAAGCTGAACCCTAGAACTGATCTGGCTCTTGTGGTATTGGAAAAGTCTCTCCAGAAAATCAGCTATTGCACTAATATCAATTAGCATCAAATGCATAGAGATCTTCCTCAAGGAAAAGACCCTCCTGAATAAACAAAATGATTGGAACACAATATACTGATTCAGCATTTGGTAGGCATGCACACACATGTACTTAGCTGGACTTAACAGCTAGGCTTTGTCTGTAAAGGGTAGAGGCCCCCCAACATGCATGACAGAAAATTACTAGTCAGGTCACCTCACCCACCTCAGCAGCATCTTCAGGTTTTGTCTTGAAAATTTGGCTCGATTTGCTGCCAAAGTGAAACCCCTGTAGTAATTCTGCAGATTTTACCTTGGGACCAAACATGCTCTTCTCCCATGAATGTTCCCTTTTTTCACATTCATGAACTGGATTCCATTGAATCACCAAATCTATGATTTTGGAGAATGGAGATAACTCATTGTGCAATTTATCCTCACTTTGTTGTGGAAGGTTCACAGAACTTCTGAAGACTGGTCCAAAAATTATGTGACCAAAAATGCTGCCCTTGTGAATTAGTGGGACTTGATTTTAACACGTGATCCAGTCCTTCTCTCTTTCTGTTTATATCCTTTCATTTTTTAAAAGTGTAATGCCACCCTTGCTCGAAAGCCAGTCATATCTGACTCTAGGGTTCATTGCTCACCTCTGTTTACAGCCAAAGAGCCAGTGCTGTCTGCTTCTGCAGATGTTTCTGTGGACATGTGGCAGGCATGTCTCAACATTGGAGTGTACAGAATACTGTTTAGCTTCCCGCCGAAGTGGTCCCTATTTATCTACCTGCAATTTCTTGCTTTCAAACTGCTAGGTTGGCAGGAGCAGGGTCAGAGACAGGAGCTCAATCTGTCATCTTCAGGTCAGTGAGTTCAGCATCTTAACTACTTGAGCCACCCCAGCCACCCCTCCCAAAGTGTAAAACAGATAACGAAATTTAAAGCCAACATGGTGTAATGGTTAGAGATTTGGACTAGGACTCAGGAGATCTAGGTTCATATAGGTGCTTGGCCTTGGAATTCCATGGGTAATCAACTCAACCTGTTTTTTCTCACAGGGATGTTGCGAGAAGAAAGTAGAAGAAAGAGAGCAGTTTAGATCTCTGGGAAATCGTTGGAAGATAGGCAGGATACAAATATAACTATTAAGTCTATAATAACTAACATAGAGCCATTTGATGTCTGACTACAGGGGGAGGGGAATGTGGGAAATGTTACGGGTTTGGTGAGGGCAGATTTGTATTACACTCCCCCAGCTGATCACACAATGCAACAGGAAATGTTAATCAGTCCAGAGTCCTATATGCCAATCAATAATTTTTCCTTCCCAGCAGAAACTGGTTTTAAAAATGTCTCATTTTAAAAAGCTGAATGCATTTATTTCACATATGATCTGTGTGCATATACATACTCTCTCACACAAGCAGCACATGCTTAAAAATGAGCACGGTCTGTTTCTGAGACACCTCTATTGTCTACAGTGCTCCTCTGTGGGCAACACTGATAGGTTTTGTTTTTGAATTCCATAAAAGGAGCTATCTCTGAGAATGTGAGTTTTAATATTGTAGATATTTAGATTATTTAGATTATTGTAATGCGCTCTACATGGGGCTGCCCTTGATGACCATTCGGAGGCTGCAGCTGGTCCAGAATGCGGCAGCCCGGGTGGTGATGGGATGTGGGCGATATGCCCATGCCTCACCGCTACTTCGGGAGCTGCACTGGTTACCAGTTTGTCTCCGGGTGCAATTCAAGGTGCTGGTTTTGACCTTTAAAGCCCTATATGGCAGTGGGCCAGGATACCTTAGAGACCGCATCGTCCCAGGAGTGTCTGCCCATCCAACCAGAGCGGACCAGAGGGGCTCTCTAATGGTGCCATCAGTTAGGGGTGCACATCTGTCCAGCACCCGAAGGAGGGCCTTCTCCGTGTCCGCACCAACTCTCTGGAACCTCCTGCCAACAGATCTAAGACTTCAAAGAGAATTGCTGCCCTTCAGGAAAGGATTGAAGACCTGGCTGGCAGGGCAGGTGTGGGGCCCGAATGGGAACACGGTCCCCGCCTGCTGGCTTATGTAAACAATTAAGAACTCTCTCTTCTTCTTTTTATAGTGTGTGGGGTGGGTGGGTGGGATATGGGTCTTTTAAAGTGGGTGGGATATGGGTCTTTTAAAGTGTTTTTATGTGTTTTTAGAACTTGTTGTAGTGCCGCCCTGAGTCGGGTTCTGCCTAAGTGGGCGGCATATATAAATATGACTATTAAATTAAATTAAATTAAATTAAATTAAATTAAATTAAATTAAATTAAATTAAATTAAATTAAATTAAATTAAATTAAATTAAAAACTTATGAGATAACTACATAAGAAAATTGAAGTAGGAAGTCTTTTTACTGTTTGTAAGACAGTTTTTTGTAATAGGGCCACCTACAGGGCTATATGCAGAACTGCAAGCAAATGGTATGGGGAGGAAAGAGTCTCTTCTTTTTTTGTATTTATATTTGTATACCGCTTTTCTTGTCCGCAGGCAACTCAAAGCGGTTCCCAACAAAGTTACATATAAATACAAAACATACAATAAATACATTAAGATATAATAACATATAAAGGTACAATAATCCAAATATAACAGAGAATAACAATACAATAAAATAACTATGCAATAGGATACAGTAATCAAAGCAATAACAATATGTCAATGCAAAACAATATCATATCACATCGCTACTGTAGCCTCCCCACCCCAACCACAATAAGCTCACCACCACCACGGTCCTTTAAGTTCCTACAGGGAGATGGGGCTCGGGATGCTGAAGAAAAATGTAATCCCAACACACTCCATCCTGCCACAGGCGGCCCCCGAATGACAATGAGGGTCCAGCCGTGGCCGCCCGTCTTTTAAGTCCCAGCAGGGTGGCAGGGGTTGGGACATTTCTTTTTCTGACATGGCCACTTGAATTCCCAGGTGCAACTTCACAGCGAGTAAATGAGAGCCAATTAGTGTTTCCTTCAAGTCACCTCCAGAGTTTCTTTCTTTCTTTTTTATTTTTTATTGAATTTTAAAATATAAAACCAAAAAAGAATTTTT
This sequence comes from Bradypodion pumilum, assembly GCA_035047305.1. Taxonomy (NCBI): domain Eukaryota; kingdom Metazoa; phylum Chordata; class Lepidosauria; order Squamata; family Chamaeleonidae; genus Bradypodion; species Bradypodion pumilum. The sequence goes on along the minus strand of JAWDJD010000004.1, from coordinate 112,869,450 downwards.
CCTGATATAAAGAGCAATTCCCATATTAAGAAACTATACTATATTATACATTTCTTAGTAAAGAATTTATAGTATTGATATCTATTAAAAATATTTAATTGTACAAATATTTACTCTATTATATCTAGTAATCAAATAATATAAAATACTCCCAGTATTTCAAAAAGCATAATAATAAAACCAAAATAAAAAAACACCAGTGATATTTACAAAGCCCTGGAGACTGCGTTTTCTTTAGCAATTATATTACAGCTTCCAAAAACTCAGTTGGTCTGACACCTTTACCTTTATACAGTGTATAATCCACAAATGGTTTCCATATTTCCAAAAAATTATTTTCCTTAATTATATCCTTTTTTTGGTTCAATTCCCATGTCAGCTTATCATTAAATGCAATATTCTATATTTCAAATTGTGACAGATAGGCTTTGACCTGGCCCTTGCACTTGGGGCTCTCCCGTTCCTGGTGGGCGACTTTTACCAGCCTGCCCTATGGAACTTCCCCAAAGAGTCCCAAGGTCAGGAGGCCTAAATGCCGTCTTGCATATCCTGCAGCAGCCTGGGGGCTTACCTTTATTGACAATGCCCAGCAAGTATTATGGAGAGTATTGTATTAAATGTGGTAGCGTGTGGCTTATGGCTTAACTCTTGTCTTACCCCCTCTTCCAAAGAACAGGCGTTGTTGATGAAGTAAAAATGTTTATTGTTCTCAAAGCATTTTGAAAAAATAGCAGTTCACTCGTTGTTTCAGGATACAGAGTTACAGCATACAAAAATACTAATCAAAAAGGACAGTTAGGGAAATCCACACTTACCCCAGAAACAAAAGGAAAACCTGATTAATCTTGGTAATCATGGCTAAGCTTGGATTCGAGTCAGGACTTGGTGCTAGAGTCTCCCTCTCCCTTCTGAGGTGTAACTCTCAGAAACCCCAAACTCCAATCTCACTCACAAACCAATGTGCATATAGGAAAGACATGAGCTTGGCTCTCCTAATTAGCATACAGCCAATTAGAGCCCTGGGTTTGTATAAACAACCACTGGTTCCCATAACAATTGTCTGGTGTTCACAGGCTCTGGATGTTGACGTAAATGGACATTCCAGACCTGAGGAAGAAGACAAAACATAGGCCTGAAGCTTTGAGAAGCTTCTTCTAAGCCCACCTGCTTGATAAGCACAGCAGAAAGAATTATGAGGCCTTTGCAAAGAAGCAAAGCTACATTCTAAGACAGTTTAAAAACCAAAGAGACTCCATGTTGAATAACTTGTGACCCATTTTATCACACCTTCACTTTCAACATTTGGTTAATTTTCAATTTCTTGCAATACATTGTCTTGCAGTTGTCAAAAACAGATAATTCTTTTTTATTAATATCTATGTCTATATGCTCAACATCAGTCAATAAGGCGGCACCCAACTCCAGCTTAAGGTCACAACAACCCATTATTTCTGATACTGTACCTCCTCAATATTTATCCAAAAATCCCTTGTCACGTTATAACTCCACCCCATGTGTTCATAATTCTCCCATGAATTATTACATCTTCAACAGTATTTTGTTTTTGTATTATCCATTTAATGTAACCAAACTGGAGTCAGGTAGCACCTCCACAACATTTTATAATTATGTTCTTTAACCCACACAAAGTCCTCATAATCAGTTTTCTCCATTTACTTTTCCATTTTGCTTCCGTAATTTTTATTTTTAAATCTTGCTCCCAAATTGTTCTCAATGTATCTTGTGGATTTCCTTCCTGATTTAATATTTTATATATCTTACTTACAAGCCCTTTGATTCCTATTAAGCATTTTCTTATTTTATAAATTAATTCTTCAAAATCTGTCATTTTTCTTTCTAAACTGGTTGCATCAGGATACAGTAGAACCTCGGATAAAGTCCAAAGTCCGTTCTACAAGTTTGGACTTTATCTAATTTTGGACTTTATCAGAATCAAATGGGCGATGCATCAGATAACGTCCAAAATGGACTTTATCCGAGGTTCCTGTACCAAATACCTTGGATAACATCAAATTTTTTAGTGGTTTTGGCCTTTATGCGATGCATCAAGTGTGCATGGAAACTGTGACTTTATCCGAATCGCACTTTATCCAAGGTACCATTGTATTTACTATTCCATTTATTCACTAACGCTTTTTGAAACCAGTTCAGATTCATTTGATTATATATTTCCAATCTTTTTTCATCATTATTACATACCCATATCCAATCTTTCAGCAGGAACACACCATTTTCCAGGAGTATTTCTTTTATTCTCATATCTATTCTAATTGAAAAAGACTTAATATCTTCCAATTCCACAATTGGGGAAATATCTGGAACTAATTTCTTCTTCAAAATTTTCCAAACCTCCACCATTGCTTTTGTTGTTTTATACTTTACCCTTACTTTTGTTGTATCTTTATCTTTATATAAAGATAGATGAGAGGTCATGGATGAAAAAGTGGAGGCAAAGGACAATGAAACAACTTTCAAATAGAGAAAGAGAACATAATTACAAGGTAATTTGGCAATGGTACCTGACCCCTGTAGGACTATATCAGATGGGTAAGAAAGGGAATAATATTTTCTGGAGGTGTAATAAGGAAAGAGGTAGTTCTTTACATATGTGGTGGGGTTGTGAGTTTGCACAGAAATGCTGGAAATGGTTGGAACAAGAACTGGAGAAGATTTTTAAAATAGGTATAAGTTTAAATCCAAAAATAGTATTGCTAGGAGAGACCCAGGATTTAAAGTTGGATAAATATAATAATGAATTGTTGATTATGTTATTGTCAGTAACAAGACAATTAATAGCACTGGAATGGAGAAATAAATTTGAGATAAATAGAGAAAAATGGTATGAACAAGTATGGAAATTAGTATTAAATGATAAGCTAACAACTGAAATGAAGCAAAAAAAGAGGAGAAACTGCAAGGAAACAAATTCTGGGACATTTGGAAGCCATATGTCACGTATGCTTTAAATAAGGATCAGACTAAACCCAGTCAGGATGAATATAAATTTTGGGATACAACTTAATTGATAGAGATATGCAAGAAAACAATTTAATTCTTCTGTGAAGCACATGTTTTTGGTGAGGAGGGGGTGGGGGGATTAAGGTGTGCATTACATATTAGTTCTTTGTTAAATGGATGAAGGAATTCATGTGTTATCTTTGTGTCTTAAATATGTATAGTGTGTCATATAGTATTTAGAAACAAAGGACAACAAAAGGTATGATCGCCACAACGTGTCTTTTTTGTTTGTTTGTTACTTCTTTAAAATTAATAAAAACTATTTTTAAAAAAATAAAAAATGTATTTCCCTTTCTTCATATATCTTTCAACTCTACCTCCTCCCAAATTACCTTTTCCTTCATTAAAATATTTACCACATTTTTAATTGAAAAGCCCTATAATAATTCTTAACATTTGGCAGTCCCGATCCACCTTCTTTCTGTGGTAAATACCACAAATCCTTTGGTATTCTTGGCCTTTTCCTCCGTTACAATTGTTATTTAACATACTTTGAAAAACTGCCATTTCCTTTTCCTTCTGTTGGATTGGCAGGACATCAAACTTAAAATTTATTTTTCGTAACAATTTAATTTTACACATTGCAATCTGGCCAAACCAAGACAAATTCAAGTTTTTATATTGTTGTACAGTATCTTATCTTTAATTTCCAGTTTTTGCTTTTCAAAATTCAACTTTTTTAATTTTTTAAAGATCCTCCATATTTTCTGAGATATTTATCTCAAAATATTTCAAATTACTCTTAACTTGTATATTATATTTATCTTTTACTTTCATCTGTTCCTCTTCCACTATATTACAGAATATTGCTTCAGACTGTTTTATTTTTAGGCGTGTCACTTCCTCAAACTCATTGAGATGTGTTTGCATCCTCTCAAAAGATTTCATCAGATTTTTCAATATCACTAATGTATCACCTGCATACAAATTAATTTTTATGCCTTCAATTCCCTCAGTAGTCTTATCTTCCCTTACAACTCTTGCTAACAGTTCCATGGTTATAATAAACAAAATTGGAGATAATGGACAGCCTTGCCAGGTTTCAGCTTTAAATTCTATATCATCTGTGAAACCATCATTTACTCTTACTCTAGCCATTCCTTGTTGATACAGCTGTTCAATTATTTTTTAAACTTTACTCAAAAACCAGAATTCTCAATCATCTCTTTAATTGTAACACATTGAAGTGAATCAAATGCTTTGAAAATATCTAAAGATAACAATCTTATTTTCTCTTTATTTTGTGCAGCTATATCCACCAGATCCACAACTCTTCTTGTCAGTCTGCCATATACCTTTCTTTTAAAAAACCCACTTGATCTTTATCTATATAACTGGTCATGAAACTAGTCAACCTGTTTGCCAAAATTGCTGTAAATATTTTAGCGTCTTGATTTATTAATGAAATAAGTTTATAGGCTTCTACCTTTTCTAAATACTTCCTAGGTTTTGGAATCAAAGCTATTACTGACTATACCATGAAGTCAATATTGCTCCACTTTCTAATATATAATTATACAACTTTTGAAGCTTTGGAATTATTATTTCTTTAAATTCTTTATAAAATTCAGCAGGTAATCCATCTCCAAGTGTTTTGCTCCTTTTTAATTTCCCTAATTTCTGTTTCAGTTATTAATTTCTTCATCCTATTCTTATGTTCTTGACTTATTTTCAGTCCCTTCTGTCTTTCCAAATACTGTACTTTTAATTTTTCTAATTTTATCTCTTTTTCAGAATATAATTTTTGATAAAAAAAATATTTCACTATTTCTATTTTATCTTTAAGCTTATTACACCTTATCCCTTGCTCATTTATCAAAACACCTATTTCTCTTTTATTTCCTTTCTCTTTAGCCACTCTCATTAATAATTTTGATTTTTTATTACTATATTCAAAATATTCCCTGTAAATATATCAAGTCCCTTTTAACCTTTTCTATATCCTTTCCAATTACTTCCTTCTTTAATCTTTGTAGCCTGTCTAGAATCTTCTCATCTTTAGTCCTAGCATGTTCCCCTTAGAGCTGTCCAATTTCATTTTCAATTTTCTCCTGTTTACTTCTAAATTGTTTATTCTTTATGCTAGCAATTCTTATACATTCCCCTCTAAATACTGACTTCATTGTATCCCATACCACGTTATAATTCACCTCACCCGTATCATTCAAATTCTAACATTCTTCCCAGTTCTTAACAATTTGTTCTTTCCTTTTTGAATCTTTAAATAATTTTGCATTATATCTCCAATTATTCCTTTTCCTTTTTTCCCCTTCTAGTTGTAATTCCAACAAAATCTTAGCATGATCTGATTCTTAAAAATTACCTACTTCTATTTCCTCTATATTTTTTATCATGTTATCTGTAACTAATATATAATCTATTCTAGAATATGAATTGTAAACCTGTGAAAAGTAGGTGTAAGCCCTTTCTGACCCTTTAAATTATCTCCAAGTGTCTTTCAGACCCAGAAGTTTGATCAATTTATCAAAATTTTGCATTTTAATTCAACGCCTATATTTTGTCACATTAGTACAGTCTATGTTGGAATGTATTAAATTGAAATCCCCAGCTACTATCATTTTTGTTGTTTTTTCTTTTACTATTATCTGATACACTTTATCCAAAAAATTATCTTGATACTCATTTGGTGCATAAATATTTAAAAATGTTATTTCTTCATCTTCAATAGTTTCTTTTACTATCAAATATCTTCCTTTTGGGTCACTAATACTTTTATTCATCGTGAAACCTAATCTATTTGAAATCAAGATCGCCACTCCTCTTGCCTTTGAGGTACCAAAGGCCTTTTCATAAACCAGTGTCCATCCCAAAAATAATTTATTTGTATCTCTTGATTTTTGATGTGTTTCCTGCAAAAAGATTAAATCTGGTTTATCTTTCCTAAGGGCTGATTCCAATCTCCTGTGTTTCACCTGGCAGCCAGTACCCTTCACATTCCACGATAATACCTTAATAGTCTTCATATTTAAGCTCTAAATTTTTCTTGCTTGACTCACTGCAATCTCCAAAGGATGTGTACTTACCTAAACATTTAAATCCCTTTACCCCACATTTATAAAGATCAAAATAAAAATAAAAAACTTCCGTCACCCCCCTACATTCCCATTCAAAAAGCCGCCTCTGTTTACAAAAAAGGGGACGATGACATGTAAGATGTGCATGTTGTTTCTATGCTATGCTCTATGTGCTAATTCATTTTTCTTAAGACTGTACTCTTGTTTTTACACCCTAAATATTTAAATTCCCTTCTCAATCCTCATCTGATTCCACCATAACTACACCTCCCACAGCGTCCCCTATTGCACCTTTTTCTTCATCTTGTTCTCCCTCCTCTCTTTCAATTCCCCCTGAACTCAACAATTCTTGTCTCAATTTAGCCCATTCTTGTGTACTACCTTTAACCAATCCTATCAGATGCAAATACAGTGGAACCTCATACAACAATTGCTCCGTATAGCAACGAAATCGCATAACAATTAGGTTTTGGGGGAAATGGTGTCCTGCATTACAATTTTCGCTATGGGAAAAAATCGTACAACAATTTTTCAGTGGGAAAAACCACTTAGCAAAAAAATTGTTGTACGATGCATCCCATAGGGAAAATCGCTACATGATGCATGCATCGCATAGCAATTGTTTTGTACAACGAGCCCCGTGGAATGGATTAAAATCATTGTATGAGGTACCACTGTACTCCAATGCATCCATCCTTGAATTTATTGTGTGCATTTTCTTTGCATAAGAAACCTTATTTGCTGAGGAAATCTCCAATAATAAACAATACCCCCCTCCCATTCTCTCAGTACCTCCTGAGTTCCATGTTCCATGTTTTACTGCTGACTTAATTAAGGAAAGGAACCTTTTTTGTGAGAGGATCTTGCAAAAGCTCCCTATAACAGACATGGTGATCCATCTGTTTCCACCTGTCCAAAGAGGCAACCCAGGCCAGCCGGCCACTAAAGGCCAAGAGATGTCCTGCCAATGGCAGCAGAGCTGCAGAGCTTCAGAAAAGTGCTGACAGAAAGTGGCACAGCAGTAGCAGCACTTTTAAAAATAGTCTTGAAGCAAAATGCTGTGTAGAAAAAAAATGCTTTCAATGGAGCAGCTGAATTTTCAGGGCTATTTGTCATCAGACAGATAATGCAGGCAATACACTCTGCAGCCGTTCCAAAGAGAGAAGACACTCCAAAGTGACACGTCTGTCAGTGTCACTGAGAATCCCTCATTCATGGAGAAGGATTTTGATAGTTGGCTATGGGGAATTATCACCTTTCAGCACACCATCCAGCAAACACAATGCCCTCCATCTGCTCTGTCTGGTGAAACCAGTGGCAAAGTGACTGAGAAATACCTTCCCCAGTGCCTACCATGCCGAGCCTATCTCATGCGTCAAAAATGATTCTGGAACTCTTCCCAGATGATAAGGTACATTTTGTTCTTGCAGTTTTCACATCAGTGCTGTGGCTTGGATGAGAAGAGATGCAGTGGAGGATTGCTCCTGTTCCTTCTGTGTGTATAATTTAGGAGGGAAAGTGGGGAAGAGGGCTGAAGACCTTTCTTCTTCTTCAAATATTTTATTTCAGAAAAAGAATTCTGTTTTTGGGCAGCCGGTGAAAACACTAACATGTCTGCAGTATACCTGTCAACTTTTGGCTTTGAAAATAAGGGAAATTTTGTGGGCGTGGCCAAATAGGTGGGCATGGCCAAATAGGTGGGTGTGGCCAAATAGGCGGCCATGTGTGGCTTGCTGGGGGTGACCATGTGACTGAGAAGGCTAGCCGCTATCTAGTCATGCCTGCCACATGGCCATGAAAATATCTACAAACAACACTGGCTCTTTGGCTGTAAATGGAGATGAGCACTACACCCTAGAGTTGGATACGACTGGCTTTTCAAGCAAGGGCCAAGGGCTTCTGGCTCCTAAAGGAGGTAGAGCCCTAGCTTAGTGGCTCAAGTGGCTAAGATGCTGACTGGGAAGCGGAAGGTCAGCAGTTCAATTTCCGAGTACTGCAGGACGGAAATGAGCTCCCGTCTTCATCCCAGCTCCTGCCAACCTAGCAGTTCGAAAGCAAGAAATTGCAAGTAGATAAATAGGAACCACTTTGGTGGGAAGGTAACAGCGTTCCATGTGCTCCGGTGTCTAGTCATGCCTGCCACATGATCATGGAAATATCTGCAGAAGCAGACAGCGCTGGCTCTTTGGCTTAGAAACAGAGATGAGCACTGCACCCTAGAGTCGGATACGACTGGCTTTCGAGCAAGGGAAACCTTTGCCTTTACTAACCCCCAGCAGCCCCTTATTCCAGAGGCGGCTGTGCCAACTCCTCATGACATGCCAGCCTAACCCTGGCAGGCCGAAAAGAGGAGCAAGGACCACATTCCCTGCCAGGCACCCCACAGATACAGGCCGCCCTCCAGGCTGTACACCTCCCCTCACCTCCTTTTCCGGGGCTGGCCTGGCCAGCCTGTGTTTCCCCACAACAGGACTTGGGGCCATGAAGGAGGAGGAGAAGCATCCCGCAGTGGTGCCCAACCAGAGCCACCGCTATGACCTTCCGTCGGGCTCCCTAGTCTGGGGGACACCGCCGCACCTGCTCCCAGGCTCTGGCTAGGGGGGCAAAGTGTGTGGTGGCGAGAGTGGGGCATGGGCCCTCCCCCTTCCACAAAGTTAGGCGTGAGCACACGGCCACACAGGGGGGGGGTGCACAGCTCCTCCCCCTCACCTCTCCCCCTTCTTTGTGGGAAGCCAGCCAGGCCGTTCCGCATTCCAGGCAACCCCCTTCCCCCCCAAGCCCCAACTCACCACCCCATGGACCAGGAACTCAAAAAGTTTGCTGACCTTGGTCACCTTCCACACCCCTCCGGTGACTTCTTCGGCAGCCATTGGGGGTGGCTCTGGGGGGAGATAACTGCCGCTGCTCCACCTCCCTTCCTCTCCCTCCTCTCCCTCCTCTTCCTGCTCTCTCTCTCTCTCTTTCTTTCTTTCCTTCCTTGCTCGGCTCTGGTGGCGCCTCCTCCTCCCCCCTTCTGACTCCGGCCCGCTCTCTTCCGCTTGCTCCCTTCTCTGGCTTCCAAGAGCACCGGGACGGCACGGGAGTGTGTGTGTGTGTGTGGAGGGGGGAGAGCCTGGGAGGAAGAGGAGGAGGATGAGGCCGCAAGAAAGGCTCCTGCGATGACGGCCCACCACAGCAGCTACAGAATGCTTCTTCCATCCTCCTCCTCCTCCTCCGCTGGGAGAGGAGGCGCCCAGCTGGCCTGCCGGGAGGGGCCCTCCTCAGCCTGGCCAAGGGCCAGCCCTGTTCCTGCTCCCGCGGTGGCAGCTCTCGCCCCTCCAGCCACCACCTCACCTCTTTCGCTCCTCCTCGGCCACCCCAGCCTCCTGGGGCAGCAGCAGTGCAGGCCTTTCCCACCCGGCTGGGCGCGCCATCCATCTGGCGCCCCCCGCTTCCTCCTCCTCCGCTGCCCACCGTCCATCCGCTGCCCCACGAGGAGGCCTCCCTGCCGAGCCCTTCCTCCTCCTCCTCCCTGGGCCTCTGTTGCTGCTGAGGCACCGAGGGGAGCTAGCCTTCCCGCCACTCAGGCTCCTCCTCCTCCGTTTTAAAAAAATAAGGGAAAATACGGGGAATTTAATGAAACGGGAGGGGGGCGGGAAGAGGGGCAAAAATAAGGGGTTTTCCTGGGTAAAATGGGATGGTTGACAGGTATGGTCTGCAGACTGAAGCTTCTTTTTCCATGTCTAGGCCAGATGTGAAACTGTGTACTCAGGGTATGCTCAATTATGGTTCAAAAATACCACAATCTTCGAGGCGGCTCTTTCTGTGTATCCTCCAACTAAAGCTGTCTATACAGGATGGCACATGCCATTTATTTTAGTTTGTTGAATCTTCCAGGGGATTATGCTTGACATTTTGCTTTTTGTACATGTAACATTCTTCGTCACAACTATTCAAGAAGAACATTTGGTTTCTTTTCTGGATAAGATAAAGTTGCATATCTCTACCTGTATCTGCTTGATACACATCCCCCCCCCCCAGTAGCATCATAAACAATACATCCCTGTAGTGCTCTACTGTATTCTGCAGAAGAGTATCACACCACACACAGTTCATGCAGGGAAGCATGAGCAAGAGTATGCTGTTGCACTCATGACCAACTTCTGAGCTTCCTGTAAGTAACTTCATTCACTAAACCCTTCCTGTAAGTAACTTCATCCACTAAACCTCAATGATTCCTTCAGAGCTTGAGAAATTATCCCAAAGCAGTCTACTTTTTTTTGTACAAATCCTCCCAGAATTCCCCAAGCCACAAATCCACAAGCTTGGGACTCCCTCAATGATATTTAGTCACTCAAGCAGTTAAACAGTGGTTTATCTATTAAACAATTTGTGTCTAGTTGTCTTTGATTAAAAGTGCTTGGAGGAGATGTTTTGGGAAGTCTCAATTCTAAAGCTACATGGAAATGACAAATAATGAAATACTACTCTTGATAGCTTTTTTAAATAGGTGCAGATGGGTGATGGTGGTAATGAATCATCCACAAAGGGAACTCAATTTTATTTATCATTAATTCTGACTTGCTTCAGCAGATGTTTTTTGAGAACCATTTTAACCTGCTTAATTTGTCTCAGTATAATGGGAAGCTGATAGCCTCAATCAACAGACTGATTAGGAAGTTCTTTAATGAGTTCCAATAGTTTCACTCATTATTGCTGATTCAGTGGCTCTGAAACCTAGGCACTAGATGTTATAAACCATCCAAGAGAGGTTTCCTAACATGACATCTATTCTCCTACTCGCTATGTTCCAAATATATGCGAAAGAGAAATGTACATTGGAAATGCTGGTTATTTTATGAAATGTTCCATTTGGAGGTAAGAATCACTCTTAACAGAAACAAAAGGATGTTCAACTGATGGTTTGGGTGTGCTATCCATACAGCAGTATACCTGGCAATCTCTTCTCAAGTCATGATCAATGTAAATAGAATAGTTAAAAAACTGATTGTGATACTAATTTTATTTTTTATAGAATGCAACATAATAATGCTAAGAATAGCATGTTTTTTTTTACTCTAAGTAAAGACAATGGAAGACAGAAACAGGTTTGATTCACAGAAAAAGAGCATCTGTTGTAAATACTATCTTCCAATTTTGCCTAGCATCTTTGGCACTATAAAACCTAGACTTTGAAAAAAAAAATCTTAATTAGCAGGAGATGTAATGGTACAATGTGAGGCAAAGCACAACTAGCTGGGGGAAGTTAATCATTATGACATAAGGGTAAACAAAATAATGAAGGAGATGGACCAATTCCCAATGAGAAAACAAGAAAAGCTATGTGATCCTTGTACGTAGCACTAAATCAAAGTGTAGGGGTGTGATATCTTTGTTAGACCATTAAAAAACAAACTGGTTTTTGACCTGTACTGGCTTTCATCAGACTGGATGCTTTGATGTATGAATAGTGGAGGGAAAATATCAAGATTTTTTTTTTTTTTTAAAAAGGATAGATGCCCGTGTATTAGCTCTCTCTTTAAAGGGACAGTTTAAAAATGGGGCTGCAAGCCTAGGTTAGGAGGATAGGTTTCAATTCTCACTCTCAGTGTAGTTAAATATAATGTCCTTCCCTGATTCTTTAAACAGTAAATTTCAATCCACCCATTATTTTCCCCTCCTCCACTGCCTCACTTTGAAACTTCTGAAGATTCCCCGTGCCCGGTTGGGCATCGGTGGCCTCTGGCAGAGGTTAAACCAGTGAGCAAACGCCTGGCCTCTGGCCCTTGTCAGGGCGTAAGGGGGGTGAATTAATGATAGGGATTAATTCGGCCGCTTGTAGCCTGACCGACGATTCTGCCGAGCAAGCATCTCGCAGACCTCAGTTACCCATTAGAGTAATCACTCATCCCCTGGCCAAGGTAATCCCCGGTGTAAATATCGGCCATATTTACCCTTGCCTAAGCCCTAAACAATGGTCTCCCTTGCCCCGTGTTTGTCCAAGTTAATCAACTTCCCTTTGAGAGGTTCCCCATTAACCCGGGTACGTGGGTTAGGTAATTTTCCTGTCCGATGACGGTTTCGCCACCGTTGCGCTTTTCCCCCTATAAATGATGTTGCCTTTTTCCAATAAAGTACTGATCTGATCTCGCTCCATTTGCCTCGTGTCGTCACTTGATCAGTCTCCTCCGGGACCTTAAGGCCACCCCAGTGGCCCCGATTCCTACAAAATTCCAAATCCCTACCCAGAACTTCAGCAGGGCCAGCTCATAGAAAAGAGGAGAATGGAGAAAGGCATGCAAATAAGGTGCGGTTACATGCCTTAAAAGTCCTGTAGCAAAGTTCTATATCATCTGTGAAACCATAATTTACTCTTACTCTAGCCATGCCTTGTTGATACAGCTGTTCAATCAATTTAAAGATTGAAGATCCCATGATGCCTGGGTAGGTGCATGTTATTTGCCCAAAATGCAGGTTACTGTAAAACCACTTGCAGGGGGTCATTTATTTTGCACCGATAACCTGCATTTCAGGCAAATAATGTGCACCTACCAGTGCATCACAGGATCTCCAATCTGTAAATTGATTTCACCTGTAGCAACTCTGATGGAAATTTAGAACTTTTAAAGCAGGAAATCTCAACCTTTTAAAACCGGGGGCCAGGTCATGCTCCCTCAGACATCTTCAGGGGCTGGATGGCCGTTTTGCCCTTCCTCCACCACATGGCACTTCCTGGTGTGGTGGAGGTGGTGGTGGTGCCACATGAAATGGTGCTGTAGGTCGCATTTGGCCACAGGTTGAAATTCCCTGTTTTTAAGCAAGCAGTCACAATTCATTCACATGCCTTTCTCTCCTCTCTTCTATCGGCTGACCCTGCCTATGTTCTGTATCCTTGAATCAGTGCAAAACAGATCAATTTTTTCATGTATGCCTGTGGGTGTTGGTATTTACTGAGGTTTCAGTTGTTCTTTACGTACAAAATGAACACAGCTAACATTTCCCTCTTTTGCAGATCTTTGGATTTGATGTGAGAGTATCATCTCTCACGTTGCTCTTTATTAACCATAAAGCTATTTCCACATTTAGACTTTTTATATCCTTCCACCATGGTAAAAATTTTAAATAGTTTACTGACTAGATAAGTCTATGCTGTCCTCGGCCTTCAAAGATACTTTCTTTCTTCTCCTTGAACACAGTCTCATATAGGATCTCTGCATAATTCACGAATGTATGACAAAGATATAACATGAGTGTGTGGACGAGACTACTAAATAAAGGCTAACAAGCCATCTGCTTCATGACATGCACTTTCATAAATGTCATGAAACTTTATGCTTTCATAAAACAGTGCAATAGAGGGGGAACCTCTTTCATTATTTCACTGTAAAGGGCAAATGCTCTTTTTGCTTCTTGTCAGGGCTTAAATGCAGAGACTCTGAGAAAAATAAACAGGGAGAGGGGAGGGGATTGCAAAGCAAGTTGAGGCTGTAGGAATCCAAGGAAAGAGAAAAGATCATTGTGGTTTGAATCTGTCTTTTCACACAGTGGTATTACTAGCCAGCTCTGTATTGTAAAAATCTTTGGGGCAGCATGAATATTGCTGGCCCTTTTCCTAAAATATATAATAATAATAATAATAATAATAATAATCTTGCAACATGCCCAGGCATTTCTATCACATGCTTTGCAATGTTAATTAATAAAAACACTGGGGGATTATTATGTGTTATTGTAATGGTCTTCAAAATGGAAGTGGCAGGTGTGAAAACCAGGTGTGGTTCTTGCCTGGTTGAATGGTGTGAGTATTCCCACAGCTGCTTTGCTATCAAAACTGATAGACTACAGCTTAGGTTGGTTAAAGGAGAACCTGGAGTGTTTGACTTTCAAAATTCCTGGCTCTGTTCTCTTTTAACTCTTGAGGTCCCCTGGCTGATGGTAACATTGTGCTATTTGTTGAAGAAACAGACATGATTAGGCATGGAGGCATAGAAACAAATTGGCTAAAATCAGATACTTTCAAAGTTTGACTAAAATCAAATACTTTCCTAGTCCAGCAAGCAGAGCTACAAAGAATGAATCATATGGTAAAATCAAAGCAGGTTACCAGTAACTGAGCCCTTTCACACTGAAAGCAAGTGAATTTGAGCATGCACAGTTTGATGTAGGCAGATTGATTGCACACGAGCCGGCAGATGGGCTAAACACTACTTTATTTTAACATGGTCAATCTGTACATGAGGCAATGGCGGAGCCTTGCCTCCTTATATATGGTACATAATACATTTGAATCTCGCCCAAAGGTGCCTATTGGTTGCAGTATTGGTGATATATTTCTGATGTACTGCATACCTGACATAGTTCACCTGTGGCGGGAAGGTTTCCCGTGCTAGTTACTCATTGGGTAAATTGGAGCCATGTGAGCTCCATCAGCTGCGCTAATGCAAGCGCGGTGCCAAAATGGCCGCTGCGCTCTTTGCGGCCCCCCCCACCGGATGAAGGCATCCGGGTAGTTAGGGGGCGTGGCCAGCACCCTTATATAAGGGGCGGCCACGAGGCAGCCGAGCTGCCATTTTGCGAAGCGACGGAGCGGAGAAGTTTTTCCCTCTTACCTCCGTCGCTTTTGCCTTTCATCGGGAAGCCTCTGGCTGCTAATTTTCTTGACTTTTCCGGCTTCCCATCGTTTAGCTGCTATGCCCTCTAAGAAGAAGGCGACTGCGAACGTGGCTCGTTCTGCACGGAGGCGCCAGCCGGGTCGGAGGACCGCGGCTGCGCCTCCCCAGCAGCCTCCTTTGCCTGAGCCCACCGGGACCGGTGGGATGGGGTTAATTGCCCCTTGGCCCGAGGCGGGGTGTCCGCGTACTGGCCCAGCAGGGCCCGCGGCCCCCGGCCCGCAAGCAGTGGCCACTGCCTCTGGCATGGCCCATTCTGCGGGGCCTTCTTCCATGGGTGCGCAGCTTCCTGCGGGGGGTTTCAGCCATGGGGGGTGGCTGGGTTCCCTCCCCTGGCAGGGTACCCCCCCGGCCCTGCAGGGGCCGGGCCTGGGGTCGTGGCCGTATATGGGCCCCGGGGTCCAGGGACCTGGACCGGCGCCTGCAGCCAGTGGGCCGGCCGGCCCTTTGCCCCCACTTGGTTTAGGGGGCTACGTTAATGTTGAGGCCCTTCTGGCCCGCATTGCGGCCCTCGAGGCATCCCTCATGAGGGTTAACCACCCGGGGGTGCCTTTTGGGGTGCAGGTTGATCCTTTGTCTGCCGGTCAGCGGCAGGCGGCAGGACGGGTCGAGCTGCCCGAGGCGCGTGGGCCGGCTTTGGCCACTGCCTCGCAGCTCCCCACTCAACAGGCTGATGCTGGTCAGGCCCCGTCGATGAGCTCAATAGCGGTCGTGAGCTCCGACGCCCCCAGCGGGCCGTAACCCCCGGTGGGGGCGGCCCATGGGGGTGCAGCATGTGAGTATGCGGTTCAATCTAGTGCACCCACACACCTAACCACGTTGGGGGGGGCATTCCAGTGGCCGTGGCCTCGCACGGGCGGTGCGACGGTTCAGTCGCCGACGTCCCACCCGGTGACTTCACCTCTCACCCAGGGCCCTGTTTTGGGCGGTACCTCTTACTCAGTCGGGAATGTGTTAGGGGTGGCCAGGTTGGTCCAGGCTCCTTTCCAGATCCCCGTGGTTCCCACCGTGCCGGTGTCGGCATTGCCGACAGCGGGGTATTCCTTGCCCCTGGGGGACTATTTGGCCCAGGCCACCAAAGAGAAGATCTGGCGTGGGGAGTATGTGGACATCTTCTCCCTTCTTAACAGAGAGCCCACCAAAGAGGAGAGGGAGGGGCAGGATGAGAAGGATAAGGAACAGGCACGTCGTCGTAAGCCTCCACGTACGTGGGCCAACTGGTTGCCGGCGTACCTCATATACATGGCGGTCTACCTCAGGGCCCGTCCGGATTTGGCAATTCCGATGGTCCAGTATTTGGACAACATTTACCGGGCGATGGTCGACTGGGGTTCCGTATTCCTTTCCAGGGTGATAGGTCCCCCCAAGATGCCCCCAACCTTTTGTCGCTTAAGGGGAGGGAGGAGGTGGCTGCCGCCAGCATTTCTAAGGAGGTTGATGCGGGCAGGGTCGCTGGCCCTTTCCCTGCACCCCCGTTCCCCAACCTTAAAGTGTCACCCTTGGGCTTGGTGCCCAAGAAGTCACCGGGCGAGTTCCGCCTGATCCATCACTTGTCCTACCCAGCCGGCCGATCGGTCAATGATGCTATCCCTGATGACCTTTGCTCGGTCAGGTATACATCTTTTGACCAAGCGCTGCGCATGGTGCGCTCATGTGGCCCGGGTGCACTGTTGGCTAAGTACGACATTAAGTCTGCCTTTCGCCTCCTGCCGGTTCACCCGGGTGACTTTGAGTTGCTGGGTTTTAAGTTCCGGGGTGAATATTATTTCGATAAGGCCATGCCTTTTGGCTGTTCCATATCATGCTCGGCCTTCGAGCATTTTAGCACCTTCCTACAGTGGGCTTTTGTTCGCAGGTCTGGGTCCCGGTCTGTAGCCCATTACCTGGATGATTTTTTATTCGGGGGTGAACGGGGCTGGGACACGTGCACACATCTCCTCAACACATTTCAGATGCTAATGGAGGAACTTGGTGTCCCTTTAGCACCCGAAAAGACCGAGGGCCCATCTACACAGCTAGTCTTCCTGGGGGTGGAGATTGACACGGTAGCGCAGGCTTCTAGGTTACCAGGGGATAAGGTGTCAAGGATAGTGGCCCTTATCTCGGACTTGCTTGCTAAACGCAAGGCATCACTGCGGGAACTGCAGGTGCTGCATGGTCACCTCAATTTCGCTTGCAGGGTGGTCGCACCGGGCAGGGCATTTGCTCGGCGCTTGTGCGACGCCATGACAGGCTTATCCAGGCCCCACCATAGGGTGAGACTAACCCAGGGCATTAAGGCAGATATGCTTATCTGGCTCCAGTTCCTGAGGGAGTTCAATGGGGTGTCATTTTGGAGGTCTGACCTTCTGGCTTCCCCTCGTTTCCAGATACAGTCCGATGCCTCTGGGTCCCTGGGTTATGGGATGTACTTCAATGGGAAGTGGGCCTATGGTGGGTGGCCAACAGCCTGGTCAGGTACGGGTCGCCTGCGTGATCTTACGTATCTGGAATTTTTTCCCATCCTGGGGGCCTTGATGCTATGGGGTGAGGAGTGGGCCAACTCGGTCGTTCATTTCTGGTGTGACAATGCAGCCGTTGTCCACATTGTCAACTCACAGACTTCCAAATCACCCAGGGTCATGGACCTGGTGCGCCAGTTTGTATTGCGCAGCCTGCGCCTTAATGTGCTGTTCCGGGCCAGGCATGTCCCGGGGGTCAATAATGATATCGCTGACGCTTTGTCCCGCCTGCAGATCTCCCGGTTCCGCGCCTTGGCCCCGGATGCGGAGAAATTTCCCTCGCCACTCCCGGACGAGATATGGACCCTTGGCAAGGAGAGGTGAACTGGGCGATCGGCATGTCGCTAGCGCCACACACGCGTAAGGCGTATCAACACGCATTCAATTCTTTCAGAGCATTCTGTGCCCAATTCCGGCTGCCAGATACCTGGCCGATCCCGGTGGCCCATATACTTCAATTCATGGTTGACCTGCATTCCCAGGGCCTTGCACCTTGCACCATAGCATCCAGGCTGTCAGTGCTGGCTTTTATGGCCAAAGTAGGCGGACATGCGGACAGTACCGCTGACTTCCGTGTGAGACACGTTTTGGAGGGGTGGGTGCGGGAGCGTGGGCGTAGCCCGGATGACCACCACCCAATTTCCCCGGGGGTTCTTACCAAACTGGCACGGGGCTGGCAGGACCTATGTTTTGATAGGTATGAGGCAGCCCTGTTTCATGCGGCTACAACGGTGGCCTTTTTTGGAGCGCTCCGCATCAGCGAGCTTGTGATGCTGTCTAAGGCGGATGCTAGTCGTAGGGCACTGGAACTCGAAGATGTCTATGTGGCCAAAGACTGGGCTCAGTTGAGGATACGCTCCTCTAAGACGGATCAGCATGGCGTAGGCAGTGGAGTAAGACTGCTACGGTGTTCTTTGGCAGACATCTGTCCGGTTGGTGCCCTACAGGAGTTCCTTGCACTGCGTGGCACGCACCATGGCCCGTTTTTCTGTCACCAAGATGGGTCTCCCCTTACTAAATTTCAATTTTGGAAGGTGACCGGCAAAGCGCTGGCCGGTGTTGGCCACCCAGGGGCCCGTTACGGCACCCATTCATTCAGAATAGGGGCGGCTTCCACGGCGGCTGCTTTTGGGTACTCCGGGGCTGAGATACGCCGTATGGGGAGGTGGGGATCACAATGTTTTCAATTTTATGTCTGCCCTCTTTCACCGTGAGTACCAGTCGAGTCACCGCACCTTTTCTCTTCCCTCGTTTTTTCCTTGACAGACCCTGGGTGTCGTATTACGCCGGTGACAGTATGGCTGGTGGGCCATAGCTACGTGCACAGGGCAGCGCGTTATGCTGCGGCGACAGAGTGGGGACCCCGACTGGGACTGGGTGCATACGCAAGTCTCACATGGTATGGTAAGCCCGGGATGTTGTGGCGGGAGCTGTTGCCATTCCTTTTCTCGGCCCGAAATGCTGACCCGCCTGACATCCTGATCATACACCTTGGGGGCAATGATTTAGGTCAGGTCACTGGCCTATTGCTGAAGCATGCGATTTGCGGCGACCTCGCCTACCTGCATTACGTGTGGCCCGCCACAACCCTCGTTTGGTCAGACATGGTGCCGTGGCACGCGTATAGGGGAGGGTTCGACCAGGCCCTTGACCGTGCTAGACGCATGGTAAATGGGGCTGTTGCCCGATTCATTGTCGACAGGGGTTGGGGGCGGGTCAGTCGTCACCCCGCCATTAGTCTGCAAAATTATGACCTGTATGCAGGGGATGGGGTCCATCTGTCGCGAGGAGGTATGGACCTCCTGTTGGGTGATTGGCGAGCAGGCCTGTTGACCGAGCTGACGGTCTGGGGGGCGTCGAGCCTTCTTTGAAACCCCTCCGTGTGGCGGGTAGCACTGGTAAGGTAAACATTTATGACCCACAGGTATCCGGCAGGTTCGCAATTGACTGGACAACACTAGACAGGCATAAGTTGGTTAAACGTTGTCCGGTCAACGACGAACCAGGCGACGGGGTGATGGCTACAGCTAGACAGCATGCATCACCCCGTGATTTTACGGATATACGTCAGAGGGTGGGGTCATTAGTTAGATATTGACTACGGTCAACAATTTGTTTGTTGTCAACAAACAAATTGATACAAATAGATACATTGTAACAATTGCCGTTGGCAATTTTGGGTGGTACCTTACCAGTGTTACTTCGGCCTGCTTGCCTTAAGAATTATAATTGGTCAATTACCAATAGAAATTTATAATTCGGACTAGGGCATGAATCAATAAATGTGGCCCAATGCCGTTATCCACTTTCATTGGTGTCTGAGTCCTTTATTGGGGGGTGTGCCTGCAATGGCGAGCAGCTGAACTGCATGCATACACAACATCCCTCCCCCCTAGGATGGGACAAAGTCCCTCAACCATTGTGGGGCCAGCAGGCATGCTGCAGTCAGCTGGTCGATTCAGCGGTGCTGCCAGAATCAGCTGTTGTGCCTGAACCTTCTCCCCGGGAAAACTGCAGTGTCCCATTGAATCCCAGCAAGGGCAGGGATGGGGTATCTCTGTGTTGGGGAGGATGGGGAACCTCTGGGACAACTCAAAGCCCCGCTGCTCACTGGGACGAGTGGGAGAACACTCACGAAAGCTCCCCCCATCCTGTAACAAAAAATCAAACTGGGGTTGTTC
Source organism: Bradypodion pumilum (assembly GCA_035047305.1). Classification (NCBI taxonomy): domain Eukaryota; kingdom Metazoa; phylum Chordata; class Lepidosauria; order Squamata; family Chamaeleonidae; genus Bradypodion; species Bradypodion pumilum. The sequence continues at coordinate 112,849,546 of JAWDJD010000004.1, read as the reverse complement.
ATCTACAGGCAGGGAGACGGTCTCCTGTGGGTCTATGCGGCCTGTTAAGCTGAGTCCTGTATTCCCCCCTTCGGTTACATGGGTGGGGGGCAACCCTAACACTGACTCATCAAAATACCCACTTCCCCCCCGTGGCTTCCGTGACTCTTCTCCTAAGCTGATCAGTGTGTCTCCACCACAGCAACCCTAACCCCGTCTTTCCTTCGTATGATATGGGCCCAGTTTGTTCCACCACTTCCCCGGGTACCCACGCTGGCCCTGAGCTCACGTAATTTCTGCAGTACACTGGATCACCTGCCTTGAACACTTTCATCTGATCTACCACCACATTCGTGTCTCTATCCTCCACCCTGGAAGGATCCAAGCAGTCAAACAATGTTGTGAGTCTTCTTCGCATCAGAATCTCCACGGGGGATTGCCCCAATGCAAGTGGATTAACCCTATAGCACAGGAGGAATTTGCAGAGCTGTAGCTCCAGATCCCCCGGACCCATCCTCCTTAGTGCCTCCTTTGTAGTGCAGACCAGGTGCTCTACTTGACCGTTTGTGGCAGGGTGAAACAGAGTGGGGGTAACATGACTGATCACATTCCGTTCGAGGAATGCCTGAAATTTGGCAGACATGAATATGGCCGCGTTATCCGAAATTAACACATCGGGCAGGCCAAAACACGTGAACACCTTTCTCAGGTGTTTGACTGTGGCTGCGGAGGACGTGTTTTGCACTAGAATGTCCTCCAGCCATTTTGAGAATGCATCAACCACCCCGCAATGTCCACGTGGACCCATGACCACGGTCTGTGGGCTGTGTCCCACTCCCTGGGGGTAATCTGTGCTCCTCAGGCTGAGGGTGTTGGCAACTCTCACATTCCGCCACCAACTGCTCTATGTCCTTATCTATGTTGGGCCACCAGGAATAGCTCCTAGCCAGGGCTTTCGACTTCATGATTCCCGGGTGACTCATGTGTAGCAAACAGAGCACCTTGGCTCGGAATTACTACCCTCTGGCCGCAGAGGAGGCATCCTCTCTCGAGCGAAAGCTCGAAATGTTTCCTGAAGAATGATGCAAGTTCCTCAGATGGGGATGTTGCGGGCCAGCCCTTCTTTACCCATGTCAATGCCTGGGACAGAACCTTGTCTTTGGCGGTTGCCTTGGCGATATCTGAGGGCACGATGGGGGGGCGAGTCGAGAGACTTGATGAGCAGCACCTGATGCCTTCCGTGGGAGGAAGGAGTGGTAGAAGTTCAGGAGCCCTAATTGGCAGCTGGTCTGGGGGCGTCCTGTACTGCTGCAACTTTGGATTTTGATGGTTTTACCCCATTTGGGGTGCTTCGAAACCCCAGAAACTCAACCTTGTTTGCGTAGAACACACATTTGTCCCTTCTCAGGCATAACCCAGCCCTCTCGAACTCAAATAGTACCTGGTCTAACCTCTGGGCTAGCTCTGACTCATCCCCAGCTGTTATCAATATGTCATCAAAATATGGCAAGACCCTGGGGAGACCCTTAAGGAGGTGTTCCACAAGCGCCTGAAATATCCCGGGGGCTGAGTTCACACTGAACTGGAGGCACATCACCTTAAGTGCACCCTTGTGTGTAACTATCATCCGGGCAGCTGCGGCCGCAGGTGTAACCGTTAATTGTTGGTAAGCCTGTGCTAGGTCCAACTTCCTAAAGCATTTACCCCTGTGTAACTTGGCCAGCAAGTGGCTAACTACCAGCACTGGGTAGGCATTGGGGCGAATTGCCTTATTGATAGTACACTTGTAATCAGCACAAATCCTAACCTCCCTGTTAGATTTCATGGCAGTTACAATCGGTGTCTCCCAATCTGCGGAGTCCACCGGAACCAAAATCCCCTGACCCACCAATTTGTCCAGGTCCACTTTGATTTTGTTCTTTAGGGCAAAAGGCACTCTTGGTGGCTTGAGCCGTATGGTGCGAATGGAATGGTCAATATCAAAGTTCACTGGAGGCCCCCTGTACTCCCCAAGTCCTTTCTCGAAGACCGCGGGATGTGCATTGCACACATCCTGAATGGAGTCACCTCGGAGAGCATTGATGTCAGTCAGTGCAATGGCCAGTGGTTCGAACCACTGGGTCCCGAGAAGACAACTGGACCCCCCCTTAAGAACCACCAAGGGTAGCTTCCTTGTGAAGTTTTTGAAATGGACGGTGAAATCTCTCATCCCCAGGATTGGAATGTAGTTACCCTGAGTTCATCCTGAGAGCTCTCAGTTTGGGGCGGTCCCTAGGGTGTATTTGCAGAAACTCTGTCTGTGAGACTATGGAATAGGCGGTCCCTGAATCCACCTCCATCTTTTCCTGGACCCCCTGCAACAGTACCTTCATAAAAAAAATGGGTGCGTTGGTCCGACACACGTCTCACCACGGTGTCCCACGCATGCACTTTCTGGATGGCCTCATCCTTCCAGCCATAGCGGCTGGTCCGGTCAGGGTCTCGGCTTCTGCGTTGTCTGCACACCTTCGCTATGTGTTCCAAATGTCCACAGTTGTGGCACTCTGCCTCCTTGAAGGGGCAGTTCTTCCAGTCATGTGAGCCTCCGCACCCCTCGCAGCGCCGGCTTGCTTCGGTGGTGTCTCTCTTTTCGGATGGCCTTTTTCTCACTTTCTGGACCTCTGGTTAGCTCTCGCTCTTGCTGGATCCCGAAGAGGACGTGGCGGTGGCCGCCACGGCTCTCGACTCTTGTGCACAGTGTGACGAACAGCTGTGGGCTTGCACCGCAGCTGTCGAGTTTCCCAGGGCAGCGGACCTCGTCTTGCATGCCGGTAATCCATCCTTTACCACCTCAGCAGCTTGTGCGGCCCGCAAGACCTACTCAAATGTGATGTCCTTGTCTCGGGCTAACAGTTTCTGCTGAGCCTCTTCATCCCACAGGCCGAGTAGGAGACAGTCTCGCAATGCCTTGGCTAGGATGGCTCCCCACTGGCATGGAACAGCCGCCAGACTCAGCGCAGCTACGTACTCCACCACAGTTTCTCCAGGCCGTTGGTCTCACTGGCTAAATGCAAATCTTGCTGGGAACACGGACACCTTTGGGCGGAAGTGTGCCCGCAGGGCAGCGAGGATTTCGCCAGTGGTACCTTCTTGAGCACCCTCAGGATCAGGAGGTTCCTTGCCAGTTCCAGGGATGGCAACCCACACTGAGCCAGTAGGCAGGCTTGCCTTTGCGCTTCACCCTCGATCTTCTCTGCATCCAACGTGTACAGAAACTGTTCCTCGTAGAGGTCCCATGACTCCAGCTGGGAGTTATCGAATGGAGAGAGGGTGATGCTGTGGGACACCATAATCCCACATTCATCACATAAGAACATAAGAACATAAGAACAGCCTTGCTGGAACAGGCCACAGCCCATCCAGTCCAGCATTCTGTCTCACACAGTGGCTCACCATTTCCTTCAGGTTATTCCCAAGCAGATGCCTTCACCTGCTTAGGATTCCCTGGAAATGATATTGAGAGATATCCTGCCTATCTCTGCAACCCGGAGGTTGTCCTTAAGTATCCATAATTATAGCCATTGATACTCTTCTCCTCCATGAACTTGTCTAATCCTTTCTTAAAGCTGTCAAGACTGACAGCTGTCACCACTTCTTCTGGCAGGGAGTTCCATAGACCAGTAATCCTCTGGGTGAAAAAGTACTTTCTCTTATTTGTTTGAGAACTAGTACCCAAAAGTTTCATGGAGTGTCCCCTAGTTCTAGTATTATGCGATAGGGAAAACAGTTTTTCCTTATCTACTTTGTCCACACCGTGCATGATTTTATAAACTTCAATCAGGTCACCTCTTAGACGTCGTCGTTCAAGAGTGAAGAGGCCCAACCGTTGCAGCCTCAGATGGTAAGGAAGGTGTTCCAGTCCCCTAATCATTCTGGTTGCCCTCCTCTGCACTTTTTCCAGCTCCATAACATCCTTCTGGAGGTATGGCGACCAGAACTGTGCACAGTATTCCAGATGGGGCCTCACCATAGATTTATAAAGAGGCAAAATGACACTTGCTGACGTATTTTCTATACCCTTCTTAATGATCCCTAGCATTGAGTTTGCTTTTTTCACTGCTGAGGCACACTGGGTTGACACCTTCATTGAGTTGTCCACCAGGACACCAAGGTCCCTTTCCTGGTTTGTCTCAGAGAGTTCAGACCCCATCAGTTTATAAATGTAATTGGGGTTCTTTGCCCCAACATGCATCACTCTGCACTTACTAATGTTGAAACTCATTTGCCACTGTTTTGCCCACTCCCCCAGTGTCGAGAGATCCCTCTGGAGCTCCTCACAATCTCTCACAGTTTTCACTACCCTGTATAATTTAGTGTCGTCAGCAAATTTGGCTACCTTGCTTTTTACTCCTACCTCTAGATCATTTATGAAGAGGTTGAAAAGCAGGGGTCCCAGTACTGAACCTTGGGGAACCCCACTCTTTACTTCCCTCCACTTGGAGAAGTGTCCATTTAGTGGACACTTTGATGTAGGCAGATTGATTGCACACGAGCCGGCAGATGGGCTAAACACTACTTTATTGTAACATGGTCAATCTGTACATGAGGCAATGGCGGAGCCTTGCCTCCTTATATATGGTACATAGTACATTTGAATCTCACCTGAAGGCGCCTATTGGTTGCAGTATTGGTGACGTCTTTCTGACATACTGCATACTTGACATAGTTCACCTGTGGTGGGAAGGTTTCCCGTGCTAGTTACTCATTGGGTAAATTGGAGCCACGTGAGCTCCATCAGCTGCACTAATGGCGAGCAGCTGAACTGCATGCACTTTCTTAGGATCAAAGATCACTGCAGATGGGGATTGCAGCCATGAAATAAAAAGGCGACTGATTCTTGGGAGACAAGCTATGAGAAACCTGGGGAACATAGTGAAAAGCAGAGACATTACATTGCAAACAAAAATTAGAATAGTCAAAGCAATGGTTTTCCCAGTAGTAATGTATGGATGTGAGAGTTGGACAATTAGGAAGGCTGAACGCAGAAGAATAGATGCCTTTGAAATGTGGTGTTGGAGGAGGGTTTTGAGAGTCCCCTGGACAGCGAGGAGAACAAATAGGTCAATCTTAGAAGAAATTAACCCTGACTGCTCATTGGAAGGTCAAATAGTAAAGATGAAGCTAAAGTACTTTGGACATCAAATGAGAAGGGAGGATTCACTTGAGAAGGCATTGATGTTGGGAAAGGTGGAGGGCAAAAGAAGAAGGGGGAGGCCAAGGATGAGATGGCTAGATGGTATTATAGACACAATGGGCACAGAGCTGGGAGGGTTGAGGGGGATGGTAGAGGACAGAGGCGCCTGGAGGAAAATGGTCCATGGGGTCGCAAAGGGTCGGAGTCGTCTGTGACTGAACAACAACAGAACTGCATGCATACACAACACACAGAGTACATTTCTGCTCTCCTAAGGAAAAGCAGCTTACAAAACAAGAGAGTTGAGAACAGGCAATATGGATTCTAAGCAGGATTTTTAGCTTGGCATTTTACTATTTGGAAGTAAAGTGCTTGTGATTAGGATCCTGCTTAATCACAATCATAGACTGGCCAGTTTATTCAAAACATTGTGTCCTGCACAGAATGAATCTTTTATAATACATAGATCCAGTTACTGTTCTATATTTTAATAGAGGGAAAAGTCATTCTCTGTGCAGCGATGTCCACATTTCATGTTGTTGTTCAGTCGCACAGTCGATTCTGACCCTTTGCGACCCCATGGACCATTTTCCTCCAGGCACCTCTGTCCTCCACCATTCTCCTCAGCCTGCCAAGTTCTGTGCCCATTGTGTCCACAATACAATCTAGCCATCTCATCTTTGGATGCCCCCTGCTTCTCTTGCCCTCCACCTTTCTCAGCATCAAGGCCTTCTCAAGTGAGTCCTCCCTTCTCATTTGATGTCCAAAGTACTTTAGCTTCATCTTCACTATTTGTCCCTCCAATGAACAGTCAGGATTGATTTCCTCCAGTATTGACCTATTTGTTCTCTTGGTTGTCCAAGGGACTCTCAGGACTCTCCTCCAACACCACATCTCAAATGCATCTATTCTTCTGCGTTTAGCCTTCCTAATGGTCCAGCTCTTACACCCATACATTACCACTGGGAATACCATTGCTTTGACTATGCGAAGTTTTGTTTTCAAGGTGATGTCTCTGCTTTTCACTATATTCCCCAGGTTTCTCATAGCTTGTCTCCCCATAATCAGTTGTCTTTTTATTTCATGGCTACAGTCTCCTTCTGTAGTGATCTTAGATCCCAGGAAAGTAAAATCTGTCACTGCTTCTACTTCTTCCCCATCTATTTTCCAGGGGCTGATTGGACCTGTTGCCATTATCTTTGTTTTCTTGATATTAAGTCTCAAGCCAGCTTTTGCACTCTCCTCCTTCAATCCAATCAAGAGGTTCTTTAGGTCTTCCTCACTTTCTGCCATTAGGTTGGTATCGTCTGCATATCTCAAATTGTTGATGTTTCTCCCAGCAATTTTAATCCCATATTGTGATTCCTCCATCCCTGCATTGCACATTATGTGTTCTGTGTACAGATTGAATAAGCAGGGTGATAAAATGCAACCTTGTCTTACTCCTTTCCCTATTCCAAACCACTCTGTCATTCCGTGTTCTGTCCTAACTGTTGCTTCTTGGTTCGTGTACAGATTTCTCATGAGGCATATGAGGTGCTCTGGTATTCCCATCTCTTTAATTACTTGCCACATTTTACTGTGGTCCACACAGTCAAAAGCCTTGGTGTAGTCAATAAAACAAAAGTAGACTTGTTTCTGGTATTCTTTTGTTTTCTCCATGATCCAACGTATGTTGGCAATGTGGTCTCTAGTCCCCCTGCCTCTTCTGAAACCGGCCTGCACCTCTGGTAATTCTTTCTCCACATGTTGCTGCAGCCTATCCTGTATTATCTTGAGCATCACCTTGCTGGCATGTGGGATGAAGGCAATTGTTCGGTAATTTGAGCATTCTTTGGCATTGCCTTTTTTTGTTGATTGGAACGTACACTGATCTTTTCCAATCCTGTGGCCACTGTTTTGTTTTCCAAATTTGCTGGCATATCTTTTAGGGCTTTGAAAAATTCAACTGGGATAATTCAAATACTTTGAATGTATATATTTCATATACTTTAAAAAAACAACAGAAAATGTATATGCATCACAACAAACTGCTCTCCAAGATGTCCAGTTTTGAAAAATAGATCTTATTTTTTAATAAGGAAAAAAGAGGCTTTGAAAATGTACAAACATCTGACAAGGACCTCAGCAATTAATGAGGGCAATTAGAGGTAGAAATGACATTTTATTCCATTCATGTGAAACATAGTGCACAGCCACACCATTAAAAAATGTGAAAGCTACCCATCCTCCAATCCCCAAAGCTGATTTCAGGTCATAAGGTATTTGAATTGATTTGCATGTCCATCATGCAAGCCATTTCTCCTATGCAGTATATTGCTAGATGGAGTTACCCTGACCATGAATCAATATACTTTGAAAGAGCATTCTGTATTCAAAGAATGTCATCTATCACTGACCTAAATCCTTCTACTCTGCTACAGAATAATAGGCTGCTTAGAGGATACAAGGCAGGCCTCATTGTAAACAGTTCTGTCCTCCAACTTATCAGTGGCTGCCCATCCCTTGGTACCCATTGGCTGCCCAATCAGGTAAATCCACCAGTGCAACTATGGCTCAGCTGGCACATGTATAAGCCCACTGTAGTTCATGACTCAAGTAGGCTTGCTCTTTGCCTAAACTGTGCTGTACATCAGAGTTAACCAATAGTTCAAAAGGATGGAAATATTTAGGGGGGGGGTCATCAGTGAGACTGTAGTCATCAATCAACAGCTGTTGTCTCCACCTAGAATTGAGGGTAGTCCTTTATGAGAAAGAAATTTTGGAGAGTGAGAAAGCTATACACTAAGATTCACAAGGAAAATGAGGAAGGCAGGTGAAGACAGCATCGTACCTCCTTTACTGCATCAGTTGAGATTTGCTTCTAATGCTGTGCTCAGAGATTTGCTTCTAATGCTGTGCTCAGAGGGACTTTGGGTTTATCCAAGTGTGGAAATGGAAGACTCTGTTGCATGTTACATATAATGTAAACCAGTGATGCACTGTGAAATTTTTTGGTGGGCGTGGCTATCTGTGCGTGTGACTATCTGTGGGCATGGCCTCAACCTCCCACCCTGCCCCCAAGAAAAAAAAGAATCCTACCTTGTTCTCTTTCTTCGTTCGTGGAGATGAGGAGGAGGATGGAGGAGTCCCAGAGCAGCGGCGCTGCTGGGAGGTGAGCGGGGTGAGTTGGTGGGCTGGCACTGTCTCCTATGCAGGCTGCATAGGAGACACTGCATAGGCTCCCCTTCCCAGCATCACAGGAAACATGTCCTTACCTGTGGCGCTGCTGGGAGATGAGCGGGGAAAGTTGGTGAGCTGGCGTTGGCGGGCCTCCCCCTTCCAGCGCCACCATAAACATGTCCCATTTGCTTCTCCCAAGGCCAAAGGCGCAAGGGAAGTGTGGAGATGAAAGCGCACCTTCGGCCCTGGGCGAGGCAAATGGGACACGTTTCCAGCAGTACTTGGAGGGGGTGGCCAAGAGGTGTGCGTGGCTGTCCAAGTGGGCATGGCCTGAAATTTTTAATACCGGTTTGGTAGAACCAGTCAGAACCGCCCACAGTACAACACTGATGTAAACTAGTTTGGGGACTGCACTGAAAACATTGAATACAAAGTGAAATAATCAATAAATCCCCAATCTCTATGCTCATAAACAGAATTAGGAATACTGTATATTAGTGCTCCCTTGCTTGAAAGCCAGCTGTGTTCGATTCTAGGGGTGGTAGTGCTCTCATCTTTGTTTACAGCCAAAGAGCCAGCATTATCTGCATCTGCAGACGTTTCCATTGTTGTGGCAGGCATGAAGAGATGCCGGAGTGCATGATACACTGTTAACTTTTCTACCAAAGCACTACCTATTTATCTACTTGCAATTGTATTTATTATTTATTTATTTACACACATTTGTATCCCGCTCTTCTAGCGCATGCGCCACCCAGAGCAGTTAACAACATATATATGATTAACATACAGTCATAAAAAGCATTTTAAAAACCCAGCCCAAAAAACCACCCCGACCCCTTAAGACAAAATAAAACAGAAAAAATGCTAAACAGGTAAAACCATACAAAAATGCATTAAAAACAGTTAAGAAACATCTGGCAGCTCCAACAAAAACTATAATCTAGGGCAGCTAGACTAGCCAGCAAACCTGGGTCGTACCGCAAGATGGGTCCCAGACCCACTGGCACAGCCAAGTCTTAAGAGCTTTCCGGAAGGGGAGCAACTCTGTCTGGAGGCGCAATTCAATGGCAGAAGGTTCCACAGGGCAGGGGCAGACACAGAAAAGGCTCTTCCCCTGGCCCCAGCTAGATGTGCTACTTTTGTCGAGGGGACCACCACAGAGCCTCTTCAGTCTGCCCTCATAGGATGGGCAGAATACCTTGGGGAGATGCGGTCCTGTAAGTAACCCGGTCCACTGCCATAAAGGGCTTTAAATGTCAAAACCAGCACCTTGAATTGCACCTGGAGGCACACTGGCAACCAGTGCAGCTCCCAGAGCAGCGGTGAAGTGTGAGCATAATGCCCCCCCTATCACCACTTGGGCAGCTGTGTTCTGGACCAGCTGAAGCCTCCGAATGGTAGACAAGGGCAGCCCCATGTAGAGTGCATTGCAATAATCCAATCTGGAGGTGACCAGAGCATGAGTTACCATAAGCAAGGCATCCCGGTCCAGGAGCGGGAAGATGACACGAAATTGTGCAAAGGCCCTCCTGGCCATGACTGCCACCTGCTCTTCGAGCAGCAGTTGCGAGTCCAGGAGGACCCCCAAATTACACACCGGATCTGTCTGGGGTAAAATAACCCCATCCAGAACCAAAGCTGGTAGCTCCCGGGACAACGTGGGGCCCCAAACCCACAGCCACTCAGTCTTGGAGGGATTCAGCTGAAGCTCTTTGTCCCCCATCCAAACCCACACAGCCTTCAGACACCTGGTTAGGACTTTGACTGCATCACCTGGGTCCCCAGGGGCCAAGCTGTACAGTTGGGTATCATCTGCATACTGATGATACCTAACCCCATGGGAATGAATGATCTCACCCAGTGGTTTCATGTAGATGTTAAACAGCAGAGGCAAGAGTACCGAACCCTGAGGAACCCCACATAGGAGTGGCCTAGGGCTGGACAGCTCGCTCTCTAAAGACACTGACTGGAACCGGTCCTTCAGAAATGGGGAAAACCAGGACAACACCGTGCCCTGGGCACCCAGACCTTGGAGCCGGCCCAGAAGGATACCGTGGTCGACGGTATCGAAAGCAGCTGAAATGTCGAGAAGATCAAGAACAGAGGTGTTGCCTCTGTCCCGCTCTTGCTTTCGAACTGCTATATTGGCAGGAGCTGTGACAGGCAACAGAAGCTCACTCCATTGTGCAGTTCTCAGGTCTCAAAATGCTGACCTCCCAACCTTCAGGTTGTCAAGCTCACTGTCTTAACCACTAAGCCACCACAGCCCCTAGGAGTATACTGTATTAGCACTACTAGATTGGAACAGCTGATTAGTTATGGTTAACCTATCTTTTATTCCTTGATCGCACTGAGCAATTTTCTTTATGACTGCATGAGTCATTGTATGTGTCATTAACTGTGTATATTTAATAAGCATTTAAATACATTTTCATATATCTTAGTAACTACTTGGCCAATGGTAACCGTGGTGAAAAGGGGTGACCTACATATCCAATGGTTGTGAGAAAATGTTTCAGTGGTTAAATGAAAGCTTTCTATTAAGGATGGCTACTAGGGTATGCAGAAAGAGCCTCCTTGAAGATTGTGGTATATTTTTAACCACAATCAAGTGTACCCTGGTAAGGACAACCTTGTGTTGATGGCTAATCTTTCTCACACTAGGTCAGGCGGGGGGAGCTGCAGAGTGAACTCACCAAGGGGTGCCTTCATTTTGGCAGTTTCACGTCTGGCCTAGACATGGAAGAAGAAGAAAGATGGTTACTTTGAGGTACTTAAAAGAAACTGAAGTGGTATTTCTATGCTAAATTATAATCTTTTGGATGCCAACCTTCAACTCCATAACACAACACAGGAAAATCATAACTTCTAATTATGTAACATCCTAGCTTAGAATCAGATATAAGCCACTTCTACCATCTGAAATTCCTTTTAGCCAGCAGAAATGCCCTATTACTGGAGAACCTTCTTCTGTTATTTGCTTTGGACTAGTTAAGATTACATTGGGAATTGGCAGATTAAAACAAAGCAGCACAATCAACATTGTTTCATCTCTGTTATGTAAAAGTCTACTCCAAACAGGCTTCTTATTCTACCTTCAGAAGTGCCATCTGTGTGGTAATTTTGCAATACGAGTGGATTTGGGTTGTCAGCAATTTTATTGTCATCTCAATTTAGGAATATTGTGTTTTGGACATAATTGCAGAAACTCTTTATATTTCAAATTGACACTTTTTTTTGCTTTAAAATTGTTATGAAAAGAACTCTTTTTGTACAGGTAGGGAATCTTGTATAGGGGATTATTAGGAGATCGTACTGGTAGAATGGAAGTGAGTGAGTGAAGGCCTTTTTGAGTACAGTATTATGAAATTTTTACTGATTGGTGTGGTTTAACCCTGTCCAAAATTGCAAAGCCATGCGGGTTCTAAATTGCATGGAGAACCTCTAAGGCTTTGGTGTGAATGTCTTTCAATCACTATCTATACTCAAGAAGGATGGAGACTAGGTGATAATGACAGAGCTAAGCATGCTCACCCATGGTGTTCTATCTTGCATGTACAGCCTGCATTCTTTTGAACCTCTCAACTGGTCTACCATCACCGTCTCTCTCATCTACCTAAGCCAGGAATAACTCTTCCTGCTTTTAACAGCAGCAGCAGCTAGAAGCCAAAATCTGGTTGCATTCCTGCAGATTTCTAATATTATCAGATGCAAAGAATTTGAATTCTGTGAGACTTTCCCATTTGGGTTTCCCCATGGGGGTGTTTTAAGAAGCTCTTTACACTTATTGGCTCTATAGGTTGCTTCCTTCTGCCTTTTCCAGAAGAGAGTTCTCAAACTGTTGTTTGCCATAATGAGGTAGTTAATATTTAATAATGAGGGATTTGCATTACCGCCGAAGCTGCACTCCAGGCCACCTGCTATCCATGGTCACCAGTGCTAATAGCTGGTGAAATCATATCCCTGTGAGATCTGCTATCTGTTGCATATTACTTTCCTCTCTAATAGGCGACCACCTGCCTTTCACACTTCTGGCCACCTGTGGGCCTGCCCAGCTGTGTAAATTGCACTGCAATCAAGAGCCACTTTGAGAGGGCAGAATAATTTCTATCACATTAGATGCTCTTTGACTTCCTAATTGCAAGAGAGAAAGTCATTGCTTGACCTTTCAGGGCTTATTTATTTATTTATTTGCCATCAAAATGCATAGAGGTACCCCAGTTTGGCACCATATATAGCCAGGGGGAAAATAAAAACCTACTTGGCCTCTTCTATTTTTGGTTCGTTTTGTATTAAAGTGCCACCTGTCACCCAAAGCAATAAATGAATAAATAAATAGTCTCTGCAGTAACCATTACAGACATGTTGGACTGTAATCCATTAATTGAATTTCTGGCCTAATTCCCAGGGTGATATCTCAGGGTTCAAGCATTATGACAAGTCATCCTTTTAAAGATGTACAGGTATGTGTTTCTACCCACTTGAGTACTTCAGCTCAAGTGCAGCATACACAAGCCAGCAGTTGGTCCTTTCCTTGCAGCAGTCTTCTCCTGAATGATGAATTAGTTGCTGTATCTTTAGGTCATTCAGCTTCACAGCTGTCCAATCTGAAACCTATTTCCTGAGTCTGAGTTTATAACTTTTTCTTTCTAGCGCTTACAAACCTTACTTATAGAACAATAGTTTCCAGAACCATTCACACCTTCAAGCCAGCATCACCATGATCTGATTCAATGAAATGCAGCCAGATAACTAACTAACTCACACGCTCACTCACTCACCACTCACTCACTCAAATCAAATCAAATCAAATGAAATCAAATGAAATCAAATGAAATCAAATCAAATCAAATCAAATCAAATCAAATCAAATCAAATCAAATCAAATCTTTATTATAGTCCAAGACCAGCAGAGCAAAGGGAACAGAAGTTAAAATGGGGGGTACTTAAAATATATCAAGAGACAAAAGTTAAAATGATGATGCTTAAAAAGGAGCATTTCTGTTCAGAGTTAAAGAGTAAAATTTGTACATAGATCACTAGTATTACAGCTGTTACTAAGCCTATGCTGTGGTGCTTAACTAACTAACTAACTAACTAACTAACTTCCCCCAAGCTCTGCATCTTTTGTACAGGTACAGGTGAAACTCGAAAAATTAGAAGATCATGCAAATGTTCATTCATTTCACTTAAAAGGTGAAACAAATATATGAGATAGACTCACTACATGCAAAGCGAGCGATGTTATGCATTAATCTATACCTATAAAAGAGAAATGTCCCTGTGTGGATCCTGGAAAGGCTTCCACACCACTTAACTGTCCCAGTCCAAACTGTGCACATACTTACCTGGTGTGGGATAGATGGTCAAGATGGGGCCTGAGGTGGGCCCTGCACCCCACAAAATGAGAAAAGATATGGGAACTACAACTCCCAAGGTGCCTTGGGAGAAAAAAAACGGCAGTTTAACAACAAGGCCTGGAAATAGATTGTTGGAAATAACTGATTTGCATGTTGGACTGTAATTGGTTTAACAGCAAGACCTGGAAATAGAATGTTGGAGAGAGCTGATTTGCATGTTGGACTGTGATTGGTTGAGAGTGAATGACTGGTAGGGAAAGGTCCTGGAATTCCTGAGAAAACCTACATCTATAAAACAGATGTGAATGGAACAACCCATTCCATGTAAGCCTCTATAGCCCAGGAATGAGACACTTTTAATGTACATCACTGCTGTATGAGTGAGAGACAGAGCGAGACAGGGAGTACGTCTCTCTCTCTCTCTCTGTGTGTGTGTGTGTGTGTGTAAGAAAATGCATGAGACAGTGGGTTCCAGGTCAGTCACTGGTGTGTGTTGGGGTGAATCAGGGGCCGGACAACCTACACATACAACAAACATACCCGGACCAAGGCTGAGCAATCAGCTAGTTCATTATATTATGTGATGATTATGGGGTAAATGAGATTGGGTGGTGGTGGTAGGGTTTTCATAAACTGTAAGCCATGAGTCTATTTCATATATTTGTTTCACCTTTTAAGTTGCATTACTGAAATGAATGAACATTTGCACGATATTCTAATTTTCCGAGTTTCACCTGTATATGTGTGAATGAGATAATGTAATAAGAAATGTCCTTTACTGTGTTTAGAGAAGAACAATGCTTCAATATAGGGTAATCTTTTATTAAAATGGCAGGTTTCCAATATTTTGATAGTTGTATGTAAGCAATTGCAGCATTTACTGCAAGCTATACTGCTGATGTTTCCCCTTCTGTTCAACTATTAAAAATACAGGAATCCTGTTCTCTTTTTCCTTTGGTAACCCTACTTAAATAGAAATGACAATACTCTGCTTTCTGGGGGCAATTATCAAGGACAGAATTACTTCTGCAGCCAAGGTCTCAGCATGCATGCTGGAAAGAAAGTCCCATTATGTTAAGTGGGATTTACTCTGAATAACTGTACATAAGATTGCAGCATTATTTTACATGGTTTACCTCTCACATAAAGAAGAATGTTTCCATTGTTAAAATTCCCTATCTTTGAAGAAAGACCATCAGGCAGGACGCTGGTAAGAAGACAAAAGGAAATACACTATTTTAGGAAAAAAAGCTTGGTTATAAAAATACCTAGATCTGGCTTCCATGTTTGCAGATCTACTACTTTTTAAAAAAATATTTTAAGATTTTATAGATACAAATGTAAAAAATAAATATAAAAATGTATAAAAAACAAACATCATTACAAAACAAATTACATAACAAATACAAAAATCAAAATCAAAAAGTGTTAGAGATTACATTTCAATACAAATTTAACAATATAGCCTCTTACATTTTTCACATTTCTATACAGATCTACTGCTTTAACCATACCTGTCAAGTTTTGGACATGAAAATAAGGGAAATTTTAGGCCACACCCTTCTCTCCCAGGCCACACCCCCTCATCCCCAAAATCTAGGCACATCCAAGAGCCTAGAAGAGGAGGAGCCTCTTCTATGCAAATATACTTGAAGCCATCTCTCCTGGGAAAGTGGGTGTTAAAGGGAAGTCAATGAGCCAATTGGCTTCAAGTATATTTGCATACAGCATAAACAGGATACTTCCATGGTTTTCTCTTAAACACAGAGTTTTTAAAAATGAAATTGATTCACAAAACACTAAGACAGTAGACAATTAACTGACTAAAGTATAAAAAAATAAGTTCCATGAAAAATCACCATAATATGAAATGCAGTCGAATAGGGGGGAAATAGGGGGAATTTAGAATAGAATTATTACAGTAAGCCTGACTTGCTGGCTGCCTTTTTCCCCATGAGGGGAAACAGTCATGCCTATGGGGTGGTTCTTCCTCCACCAGGGGGAGCCCAACACTCCTCTGAGCTGCACACCTCTTGAATAAAGATATAACACAATAATATATGGGAGATTTACATGCCCCTGGATTTTTTTTAAAAATATGGGAAATTATAAAAAATACGTGATGGTGGGAAAAGGGGCTCGAGGGGCTCTAAATTATGGGGTTTTTCTGGGCAAAATGGGATACTTGACAGTTATGACTTTAACTAATTAGAAAAATGAGGAAAAAGTAGGAACTGACTATACAAAATGAAAGGAGGAAGAATTAGAGTACTGGTCTGCATGTAATTTAGAAAATAAAAGGAAGAAAAAGCACACACTGATTATCTCCCAAAGTGCTTGATAGTAATTTAACCTCTAGTATACATCATACTGTAAAAGACCTCCCACCCCCCACAATGGTAAATTATATTTCATATGAATGGTGCCCACCACTGATATTTAATTTCTCAAGCTCAGGGGAGTGGGGGGTGGGGATGCTATAATCTTTCCATGTCACTATTCCATCAGAATTTAGTAAGGTTATTACATGCATTGATGTTCTCTGTATATCAAGTATTTCCTCAGCATGGAAAGGTAGTACTTCAGAACATCAATGCTATGCTTAAGTCTGCCTATCCTTTCTTATGCAGGAAGCTTTCAGAAAAATTGAGAAAACTTAGCATTCCATCATAACAATCTTCTACATTTTGAAATATTTGTGCAGAGGTAAAATTTATAGTTATATGCACAAGAGCGATCCCTGTAATCAGACCTGCATATTTTTTCAACTGTCACGATCAATTCATATTTTATTTTATTTAATATTTATATTGCCATCCCTTCGCCGGAGGCCCTCTGGGCGGCTAACAATAAAATGCATAAAACACACATAACCCCCCAATAAATAAGACATTTAAAATACCCACAGCATTAGAAAAGCCTCACCCTCCCTGTCCCTAAAAAAGAGAGGGAGGGGATCTAGTTAACCAACCAACAGGCTGGGGTCACCCATCGGTGCCCCACACCTGTCCTGCCAGCCAGGTTTTAAGATCTTTCGTAAAGGGCAGCAGTTCCATCTGGAGCCATAACTCTATTGGCAGGAGGTTTCATAGGGCCAGTGCGGACACGGAAAAGGCCCTCCTTCTTGTGCTAGAGAGACGAGCCTCCCTAGCTGATAGTACAAGTAGAGAGCCACTCTGGTTGGAGGGACAGATGTTCTTGTGGTGACGTGGTCTCTTAGGTATCCTGGCCCACTACCATGTAAGGCTTTAAAGGTCATCACCAGCACCTTGAATTGCACCCAGAGGGAAACTGGTAACCAGTGCAGCTCTTGGAGCAGTGGTGAGACATGAGCATAATGCCTGCATCCCATCACCACCTGGGCGGCCACATTCTGGACCAGCTGCAGCATCCGAATGGTCGTCAAGGGCAACCCCATGTAGTGCACATTGCAATAATCTAGTCTGGAGGTGACCACAACATGTGTGACCATGAGCAAGTAGTCCTGGTCCAGGAGTGGGTGCAACTGGTGAATAACACAAAGTTGTGCAAAAGCCCTCCTGGCCACGACTGCCACCTGCTCTTTGAGCAGTAGTCATGAGTCCAGGAGGACCCCCAAGTTGTGCACCGGGCCTGTCTGGCGGCAGGATAGCCACATCCAGAACCAAAGATTATAGCTCCTGGGATAACGCAGCCCCCCTGATCCATAGCCACTCAGTCTTGCCGGGATTCAGTTGAAGCCCGTTGTCCCCCATTCAGACCACAACAGCCTCCAGGCACCTGGAAAGGACTTTGTCAGTGTCATTGGGGTCCCCATGGGCTGAGATGGACAGCTGAGTATCATCAGCATACTGATGTTACCTCATCCCATGGGAATTGGATGATCTCACCCAATGGCTTCATGTAGATGTTAAATAGGAGAGGAGAAAGCACCAAGCTCTGGGGTAACCCATATTGAAGGGGCCTAGGGCTGGACCTATCACTCTCCAACCCACTCTGTTGTGCTCTAGGTAGCTTTCCAGAACAACCTAAACTACTAGAGACTATTGCATTCATGACTGCATGAATGTGCATTTAGCACTTGCAACTGCAAATGTGAGGGCTTACTTTATTTTTTGTAGTCTACCCTAGGGACTGCTGTGGCTCAAGTGGTTAAGATTCTGAACACGCTGACTGGAAGGTCAGAGTTCGATTCCTGGGTACTGCATGATGGAGTGAGCTCCCGTCTCTGTGCCAGCTCCTGCCAATGTAGCAGTTCGAAAACAAGGAATTGCAAGTAGATAAATAGGGACCACTTTGGTGGGAAGGTTAACAATGTTCCATGCACTCCAGTATTGAGACATGCCTACCACATGTCCATGGAAACATCTGCAGACACAGACAGTGCTGGCTCTTTGCCTATAAACAGTGATGAGCACTGAACCCTAGAGTCAGATACGACTGGCTTTTGATCAAGGGCGATCTTTACCGTACCCTACAAATGTGAATGTAGATGACCCTATTTCATAAATAGAATTGCTTTGAGGGAGTACACCTCCCACAATGTGCACACCAAATTGATTGATTCTTGTGTATTTTCAGCAGCCATGCAAAAAATGAGTCTTTGGACGATGTCTAGTTAAGACAGTCTGCGCTATGAGCTAAACAGAGTCTGCTATGCTTGAGAATGAACAGCAGCTCTTATGTAATGTAGAATTTATTGGACAGAACCATCTGTAGCAGATGATAATTAAAGAGAAGGCTGTTTTGTTGTTAACAAGCTGGATGGACCTTCCCTGTCTTGCAGATGTCGTTACCTGGGATATAGTTGGCTGTTAGCTAACTTTGGACACCAAGCAGAAGGATCAAGCCTAATAGGTTAACAATGCTCTCTATGCCCTACAATTGTTTCCAGTCTAGAAACTAGAAGAAACTGGGAGCATAGAGGGGCAGAGAAGGGAGCTTCTCCTTTCCTTTCATGTTAGAAACTATGAGAAGCTTGGTAGGTAACCCTTCTTTGGATAGGGAGGTGGGGCTCTTCTCATAACTCTCAGGCAACTTTATCTGCAAACCTGGGCATGATGCCCAGTTCTAGAGATACAGCAAAAACATCTGTGACTCAAAGCTACCCTGAGTATGCTGGTATCAACTTGTAAAAGCAAAAAAAAAAAAAAAATAGGAATCTCTTGTGCCCCAAATAAGCTGTGAAAGGTTGGACAGAAAATTGGTTTTTAGCAATTTGACAATTACTATCAGTGTTATGCACACACCATGAACTTCAAACCTATTTTTGCCTTCAAATACCTGGAAAAACCAATAATGTAACAATTATATTTTACCTCTTGTTCTTTCCATAATTCTATGGCTCAAATGGCTCCCATTTCTAACATGTAATGTATAGGCTGGCCTCACATAATTGAAATGAAGCTTTCAATCAAAGTAACACTCATATTAAAGTGCAAGCGATTATGTGGATATTTTTTTTTTGAGGTGGGTGGGTTGTATTGGAATGCCATGGTGTTCAATTCACTCATCCTGATGCTGCACGGTTTTTAACCTAAAACTGTGCACATTGTTGAGACCTGAAATTCATTTCTCCTCTCACATCCTCTGTACATAGGCAAAATGACCCTAACTGAAACACATACAAATCAAAACAAGTGCAGTTTATTTATTTATTTATTCTTAGATTTTTATGCTGCCCACTTGGGGAAACCCGACTCAGGGCGGCGCACAATGGTAAAAACAGATAAAATACAGTAAAATAAAACAAACAGATTAAAACCCTCACTCGACCACCCACCAACCCACCCTCCCACTCCCACCCCACTTAAAAGACTAAAAAGGGAATAGGGAATGGAGGAATACCGCAGTACACAACACAAAAAGGAGGAACAGTTGAGCTCTAGTTCGAAATAAGCCAACAGGCTGGGGCAGTATTCCCATTAGGGCCCCACACCTGCCCTGCCAGCCAGGTTTTCACTCCTTTCCTGAAAGGCAGCAATTCTGTCTGTAGCCCCAATTCTGTTGGAAGTTTATTTTACTTAACTGGAAAAAAACACATATGATAAATGTTGACAATAACAAGGTGCACAAAAATGCACTTCTTCATATAATCAGTTTCCTTGTTTTGTGTGTGGGTTTGTTTGTGCAGGAAGTTTCACAATCTGATATAGGGGTAAAGATGGAATGAGAAGACTCCTGCATAAATAAGAACTACAGTAAGAACATGAATGATAGATCGACGCATCCATATACAACAGAAAACCAAGCCATGGGATTTGTGTTATAGGGTCTGATTGCTTTGTCTTTTGTATGTTTGGGGTGGGGGGGACAGAAAGAAAGGGAAGATGTTACCGGCCTCTTATCCTGCTTATGGGTATCTTGTTGATCTCTGTGGATAAACAAAGACATTGCCCTATATTGGTCTTTTCTCTGACCTGGCTCTGTTCTTACCAGTATGGTTCTAATTTAGTCATGATGTTCGGTGTGACTTTGTCTCCTGAGAATATAAAATAAACATGCACAGAACTGCAGAATGAGAACTCCAAGCTGAAAAGCAAAAGAGACTAATTCTCAGTATTACTTTGTAGCATAGATCCCCTTGTATTGGTGCCTGCTTTTACATGGCTACACATTGATTTATTGAATTTACATCTCACTTTTCTTCTAAAATGGCAACCGAAGAAGGGTCTCAATAGGATAAAAATTCAGCAAAGTTGTAACATTAAAATACAATTAAACAAAATAACATATTATAACACAATTGAAATAAAGATCTGTTTTAGAAACATATTAATAATAATACACTCAGGCATTTACTAGTCCTTCATTTGTTCACACATCAGCAGTCTGAAGTGCTCTGCTGGCACCAGAAACTGAGAATAGAAAGTGAGTAATGTGGATGTGTAACAGATGATGTACTTTCTGACCTTCACTCATCAGCAACATATCCAGCTACTGGGGTTGATATATAGCACAGCTCTGCAGTATTACTGGCAAATATTCAAGCTTCTGTGTTGTCTTGGGAGAAATCAGAATTAAGTCTGAAAAGGAAAGTAAATTCTATTTAGGAAGAAGAACATTTAAAGACAACTTCATATCTACGGATCATAAACTGGTAAGGCTAATGTGCTCATAATTCCTGGGTAATGAACGCTAGGTGAATTACAAAGTACCAGTCTTGTAGCTCCCACTATGAAACCATTTATGAAGCTAAATCCATGCACAGCTAATGATATGCTCTATTCTATGCTGTGACTTGGGTTGGTTCAAATCCCATAGTCATTTCTACAGGTGCTGGTTAGGTGCAGGGGAACATAATTTCAGTTTCCTGTCTCCAAGAGGCCTCAAAATGTCACATGTTTCTTCACGGTTAAAATTCTGAACTCTTTTTACACAAGTCCAGAAGGGCCAGCACTAGTGAAGGACTATCTGGCTGCAGTTGTATCTACACTTGGGAGTAATTCCTGCTGAGCACAATTAGGCCAACATTTCCACAGACATGTATGGCTGTCTGACATATATGTGGTAAAAATGAGAAGCCAGAAAGTTAGCTGTTAAAGTTCCCAATAAAGCCAATAAAGCCCATTATGAATGACAATATGGCATACCAACTCTTATTGATTTTACTTTTGCACATTTTGGAATGTCTCTTTTTGGATACTTTAGTTTAGAATAATAAGATCAAACACTTTTACTAATATTGTGTACAAACCTATGTTCTAGGTTAAACCACCTATGTCATAAAAATATAACTACAGTAATTGCATGAATTACTGCTTTCTACATTTAAATTATCTTTCAGTAGATATTCTGTCACTGTAGAGAAGAACATGGAGCTATTCTTGGGTACTTAGAATTGTACTACTAACGATATATTTTTTAAAACACTATTAAGCATTAAAATTAGATAGGGCTTTTAATTTAGTTCATTAAAAGCAGAATTACCTTTTAATGGAATTGAAGCTGCAGTAGAGAGTAGAGCTAGGAATGTCAAGTCTGTTACTTTCCAACTTCACTGCAAAATTGCCTTCTAGATCTCTCTTTGATCAAAACTACCAGTTTCGGGGTGATGGGGAAGTCCCTTAAAATATTTGACCTGATGAGATATCTCAGTGTGTGCCTCCATTTCCCCCCATTTCATCCATCTTAAATGCACTAATCAATAGCTGCCCAAATAACTGGAAGAAACACTTGGCAATGAATGGGAAAGCAAAGTCTCAAATCAAGTGATGCCCTGTGGTGGGGGAACACTCTTGGACTAAAAATCTCATCATCCTGTACCATAGGCTGTGCTAGGTAGGGCTTATGGAATTTACAGCCCATCTACACAGTGCTGGCTCTTCAGCTATGGAACAGAGGTGAGCACTGAAACCTAAAGTCATATACAACTGACTTTTGAGCAAGGGTGTCTTTTACCTTTACCTTTAAACCCCATTTAATTAGTGTCCTGATCCTAAGCACAAATGATATCAGATTTATTACCATACTGATCATTCTCATTTTCTGTTTCCCAGAAAAGGTCAGAATGGAAGTGACATGACATGAGTTCTTGCATTTTCCAAAAGCAAACAAACTAACTTGTGGATTGGATCCGAGATATTGTTAGGGTATAATGCAAAAATACAATTCCTGTAGAAAAAGAAAAATCTTAATGGATGGCAGAAGACACATTTAAAATTGAGAAGGATATGATTTTAGCCACCCTAGTCCCTCTGCATTGAAGTGCATGCTCTCCATTTAAGTACATGCTTAATTCGCTCACTGAAATCACTATAATAATAATAATAATAAATTTTAATTTATATCCCTCACTTTCTCAGCCGAAGCCGACTCAAGGCGACCATTACAACAAATATATACCATACAAAATAATAATACAGTAGTAAAGAAGCAAAAAAAGTAAATTCAGTACAATTCAAAAGCAATTTAACAAAGTCAAATTACAACACAAAATATCACATCAGAAATAAACCCAATAATAATGAATAACAAAATTAGACAAGAGCACCCAAGAAATCTCCGGCCTCTAGAGTCTTTTGAGTCCGGAGGAGGAAGAGGCCCCCCCGAGAACGCCGGCCGGTGGTGTGGCTGGGAGAGCCTCTTTGCCCCCACTGGGGCCGGAAAGTGCGGTGCGGCCGTGGCTGGCCTGAGCCCCCTCACCTTTTGAAGTCTGAGGGCAAGGGGGTGGGGCGGGGCCCAAGAAACACCAGTTGGGGGTGTGGCCGGGAGAGCCTCTTTGCCCCCACCGGGGCTGGAAAGCGTGGTGCCATACTATATTGGCACATTAAGTGTAATAATTGCCACTTAATACATATGTTCAAACGTTCTGTAGTTCTGTAGAAAACATCTCAGTGTGTACACAAGAACACAAAGTTGGAAATAATTAAATACATAGAGATCTAGGCTTTCTTTCAGAATGGAAATGTAGCAGAACCAGGGACGGAGAGGGAGTGGATTATCTGAAACTATTCTTCCAATAGAAGGAATGTTAGGGCCATGAATGAAATAAATAGTCCAGCATTGTAACTGCTGATTTTTGTGCCGATCACCCTAATACCGTCCTGTCCCCAATTACTCTGCAGGAAATCATTCAAACTTAATGCTCCTAAGTAGTTGATGCAGTCCTCCTTTGGACAGCTGGGGTAGGTCCATAATGGTGAAATTGTAGTCTTGGTTTTTTTTTAAAGCTGGCTGAGATAATCAACCCCCAAACTATTAT
Organism: Bradypodion pumilum; assembly: GCA_035047305.1. Taxonomy (NCBI): domain Eukaryota; kingdom Metazoa; phylum Chordata; class Lepidosauria; order Squamata; family Chamaeleonidae; genus Bradypodion; species Bradypodion pumilum. The sequence goes on along the minus strand of JAWDJD010000004.1, from coordinate 112,826,187 downwards.
GGGCTTTGAAGAGCAAGGTACTCATTTCAAAAGGTGCCAAAGATCACTCAAGCTGCTGCTGCTACTCCCTTCAGGAGCAAATGCAGCTCCCATAATGACAATGTTGGCAGAACTGCAAAGTGCAAATCACAGCAATCCTGTTTACATGTTGTGTAAATCAGCAAGGAGGGCAGACAGAATTTAATTTTTGCTTTGGTTCTAAAATGAAGGGAGAGGAGAGGGACTGATTCTTAATATAGTAAAACCTCACATAAAGAGCGCCTCACTTAGAGACTAACTCACTTAAAGAGCAGAATTTTCTCTGAATGGTCACCTCGCTTAACAACTAAAGCCAACAAAAAACTCGTTTAACAACTAAATCAGGGTTCACGATCCCCCCACCGGAAGTCACAATTGGTCACTTACAATGGTTTCGCTTAAAGAGCAAACTCGCTTAAAGAGCAATCCAGTGGAACACATTATGCTCTTTAAGCAAGGTACCACTGTACACACTTTCCTCAAGGATGAGCCCCTTGGTTTTTGGTGGATGTCAAAAATGTATGCATATTGATAATTCTTAAACACAGGCTATGATGAGTGGTTTCCAGGGGGAACAAACCAAGCAGCCAAACAAGCAACCACACTTGTAGGAATCCCTGGCTGTCTTCCAAAAGGTGGAAGTGACTTACGAAGATGAGGGCATGAAAACTTGGCCAAAGATCATCCCTATGATTCATCTCCCCTAAAATAGAGGGTCACCTAATTTCCTGTTATTGCAAGTTGTGTTCACGAGCACATCTTATGAGTATATGTAATCCCACATGACTGCTTGCACCAATCAGCACCTTCTCCACCCCATGTCCTGCCTTGTTATTGTGCAGTTAATAAAACAAGCTGGGAGGGCTTTGTTTCCGGAGATCTCTCTCCAGCCCCAGGAAAAGTCAACTCTGGGGTTGTCTGTGTTTGTCTGTTTGTCTGTTTGTTTGTTTGTGCATGCATGCATGACTGTGATGTGTGTGAATCCATCGGGGAGGCTGGTGTGAAGGCCTCCCCCGTTACAACACACACACTCTCTCATTTTAACCAAGTGGAACAGCCAGAAGGAAAAAAATCAATAACATGACAGTTATTTCATATACATATTGTTACATGACAGAATAAACAATTCTTTTAGATATTTCCTCACATGCAAGAATTTGTGGATGTTGCAGCAGTTAATTTTCAGATGAAAGACTGGAAGCAAGACCAGGTTTTGATCAACATGCAACCAGTAACTTGTCAATTTTACAGCAGGGGTCACAGCTAGATATAAGATGTTGTCTTCCCAAGGTTTGTAGGGGAGGCATGTCAGAGTGCCAGTAACTCTGAAGGTCCAAGCAACACTGGAAAGGGGGCTGCTGTATATGACGTGCTTCCTTTTTGTTTTTATGTTAATAACTTTATTTAGAAACAAAAATGATTATACTGAAGCAATTGTACCTGGTAGATTTATGCTGATAGTGGAACAAAGAGGATAAAAATCAAGAGCAGTAACATCTTTGAGCTGCCAGGCATTTCACCCAACATAGGCAGTGGTCAGGGATAGTGGGAATTGTAGCTTAACAACATCTGAAAGTCCACAGGTTCCACATCTCTGCTACAGATTAGAACATTATGGCTATAACTGAACTATAACATGGATCAAAGGAAAAGAAGAGCTCCCGTTATTTGCTTTGTGAAATGATAGACCTCCATTCATGAAATACATATTTACACAAATAGACCCCCTAATTACATTTTCATAGCAAAAACATTGCAGATCTAACATGGTTTCTGCAATCTTTTAAAACCTGCACACTTCCCACATTCCCCCTCCCCTCTGTGAGGTCATTTGGATGGGTATTATAAGACATTTATACTTGAGATGAAAATTTAGGACACCTTCCCATGGTCCCATATCCTTGTCTAAGGCAGATACTTAATTATTTTCAACATAAATCCATCCATGTATCTTATTACCCAGTCATTACTACTTTAGGCCTGGTAACAAAACAATTATACCTTTACATCACATTTATTTTTGTGTTTGTTGGGCTGGTCTGTGTGCCAGTTGGCTTTGTGGCCAGCTTGCAACCTCTTTTAGGTATTTATTTTTGTCAGTCTGATGGGATCCAGTCATTCCTGACTCCTCTGTCCACCTAGTGATTCCCCAGGAGTACCCTCCTGATGACTTTTAAGCATCTGTACCTAAAATGCATTGAAGTACATATTTTAAAGTGTGCTTTGTCATTGTCAGGCTAGATAAGATGCTTTTATATTTCTCAGGTCACATTAATGGCAAATCAACCTGCAGGAAAGGACCTGTAGTTATCTTTCAATTCATCTTGAGATTGCTCACAAACTAATCTCAAAACAACATGCTCCAAATAGTCTTGAAAGCAGGATTCTCAGCTTCTCAGGTACTATGTCTCAAAAATAGGATTTCTTTTATCTCAGGTATTATGCAGCACAATCATGTCTAAATTGACTTCAGTGTCAACAAACAAATTGATACAAATAGTTACATGTAGCCAATTGCCATTGGCATTTTGGGAGGAACCTTACCAGTGTTACTGCAGCCTGCTTGCCTTAAAGAATTACAGTTGGATGATTACACCAATTGAAAGTTATAATTCGGACTAGGGCATTATTCAATAAAAGTGGCCCGATGCCTTTATCCATATACTGGTGTCTAAGTCTTTATTTGGGGGGTGCGCCTGCAGTGAAAGCGTGGCACCAAAATGGCTGCCACACTCTTTGCAGCCCCCCCCCCAGACTCAGACATCCAGGTGAGTTAGGGGGCGTGGCCACGCCTCTATAAAAGGGGTGGCCACGAGGCAGCCGAGCTGCCATTTTAGAATGCAACGGAGCGGAGAAGTTTTCCCCTCCACCCCCTCCCTAGTGAACAGTGTGATTTTTTGGTCACTTCGGGGCCGGGTGGGCATTTTTGGCTTGAACGTACAATTGGCTCTTTGGTTCTTGCTTTTTTGCCCATCCCACACTGTTGCTAGTGTTTGAGAAAAGGGGTTAGTTGACTTTGGTCACTTTGGCGGGTAGCACTGGTAAGGTAAAGATTTATGACCCATAGGTATCCGGCAGGTTCGCAATTGACTGGCCAACACGTAGACAGGTGAAATAGGTTTGGCCGGTCAAGGGTGAACCAGGCAAGGGGTGATGGCAGGAGGTCCACAGCCTGCATCACCTTGATATTTAATAGATACACATCATAGGGTGGGGTCAGTAGATAGTTTATTGACTCCGGTCAACAATTTGTTTGTGTCAACAAACAAATTGATACAAATACTTACATGTAGCCAATTGCCATTGGCATTTTGGGAGGAACCTTACCAGTGTTACTGCGGCCTGCTTGCCTTAAAGAATTACAATTGGATGATTACACCAATTGAAAGTTATAATTCGGACTAGGGCATTATTCAATAAAAGTGGCCCGATGCCTTTATCCATATACCGGTGTCTGAGTCTTTATTTGGGGGGTGCGCCTGCAAAGTGAGAGGGGAGTGCTGAGGGTGGTGCTCCTTCTGCCTCAAAGGTTGTGAGAAGGTAGGTAGCAACCTCCTGCTTATGTTCCATAGTCACTGATGTTTAGATCATTCCTGAAACCTAGAACAGCTTATAGACATTGTGATTAGTAGCCACTGAGAATCTTCTCATCCATAAATTTGTCCAATCCTTATCTAATGCTAGCAGCTATCTCTACATCTTGTGGTTGTAAGTTCTATAATTATTCTATGCAGAATTTGGGAGGAAAGTTTAATAAAAACCCATTATCTTCCTCTTTCTTTTTGTCTTGGAGTAACAAACTGACTCTAGGTGAGCATGATAGGGCTCTAAATAAATCTACTGTACCAAGGTTTCTCCTTATATTGTTAGCGAAGCACCACTTAAGGACTTCAAGGGGATTTAGAACTCCTGTCCTCACAGCTAAATTTAATGCATTCATGGGATCACTCTGCAAGTTCTTGGTCTACTGCTCAGAAATGTCTGAGAGTCTTGACAAAGTCCCCTCAGCAGATATTGCTTTTGCTTCTTTTAGATAATGTCACTTCATCAGCTAGTGCTTCTGTATAACTAAATATACTGGGGTAGATGTTGAATGGTTTCATTCTCGCTCAACCTAGACATGTTTTCTCATGGTCACACTCTCTTTCTCCAACTCTATGGCTGTTGAAATTCTGTTAAGCAGGTAGCTCAAAGATCTTGTCGCACCTCATTGGCTCTGTTTCAGTTGGTGTACATCCTTTCTCCAGTCCAGGCAGCCTAGCATGGAGGTTAGATTCTGTTTGTCATGGATCCATCTCAACAATGAAAAGATAAACATTTCCTAGGGCCATTGTCATGTCCCCATGCTCTTCTCAGAGTGAGTGTTCCTGGATGACCAGTTCAGGGGGCTTCAGCATAGCATAAAGTCTTTCTGTCATAAGGTGATGACTTAGTTCTTGCTATCTAAGTGTGAATGCAATAATTTTTCTGAACTTTCCAGTGTCATTCATCTTTGTAGAATGCCTTTTGACTCATGCAGAAAAGAAAGTTCTCAAAAACTGCAGTATTTACAATGACACACAATAGTTGCCCAAAGGGTATAGAATGAGGCTTTGATCATTCCTTGAATCTTGCAATCACTTTAAAAGGTCACCTACCCTTTGCTTATGACTTCTTTTTAAATGATATAATCTATAATTTTATTAACTATTCTGCAATTCTATTGAACGTTGATTGAAAGCATTATGCTCTTATACTTTATTACAGTTTTTGAACAGTTTTTTTTGTAACTTCACTAAAAATTAAGATGCATATATGTAGCAGTTTATGGTATTTTTGAAGAATTTATCACAGGAATACCCAGGACTCCAAATGAACTAAATATAACTTTAAAGTGATACAAATTCCAGGGGGGGAAAGGCAGGCTGCGTCATTTGTCGACCGGTTGATAGTCTGTGATATGTGTAACCAATTGTTCTTATTTACATTAATTTGCATTGTGAAAAGCAATTTTACAGTTTCAGTCAGGCTTAATAGGCAATTTGCAGCTCTGTGCCTAATGGCATACTTACTTAAGCCTGCCCCAGGGATGCTTTCTTTCCCCAAACAAAACCTTTTATATGTTCTATTGAACATCTCATAAAAAGTCAAAAGCCTTTCACTATTAGACCTAGCCTGTACTTGCCTTGTCATATTTAATACTAGCACTGGATATGGGCTTTGGTTCAGGTGTCATAGTTCTTCTCTGTATTGCTGAGGTCATGATTCCATTTACCAAAACATGATGACACAAATGAATTGTTTGTTTCTACCAAGGACATTGTAATGAAGTGAGAAGATCTGTGTAATAATGCTTTTGAAGTGTTTACATCAATGTGTGAATAAGCATGCAGTCCAGTGTGGTTCAGCTGTTGTCTGAATATATCAATCTGCACATCTTTCATGCATACAAGTAAGCAGTCTGTCTGGTACTCTATAATAGCCATCCACTATTTGATTTGTACCCAGGGAACTTTGCAACTAACTGCTCTTGCCTTTCTGAGCTAGCGAGAGAGTCATTAAGAAGAAAGAGATCATCAACAGGTTATCTGGGTAAACCAGGGACATTCCTGTCCTCTGGTCCATTGCTGTATGACAATGAAAAGACAGATCATCTAAACAACGTAGGGTAATTTTCTTGCTTTTTTATTTTATTTAGATTTTTATTAATTTTTTTAAACAGACATACAGAAAAAAAAAGAAAACAATAACATTACAATACAGTAATACCTCAAAGATAACCTCAATACAATATTAACTCACATTCATAGAGGCTAGCACATAACAGTACTTATACTGATTGTTTACCATTTAACCACAATATTAGATACCACAATGTAAAATATTATTCAATCAAACAATAAAAGTTTTCTAAGCTACCTCTATAATAATTTTTTAATAATTATAAATCACCCTGTGAATATATACAATGCCCGGAGAGTTTAGTTGCTATTTCAATTCCAAAAACCTCTTTGCGATGGTGCAGGTCCTGAACTGTCATTTACCATAAGAGAATGATCCACAAACGGTTTCCATATATTCCAAAACCTATTCTCTTTTAAATTATCTCGTTTCACTTTAATCTCCCATGTCAATTTGTCATTCAATGCTAGGCTCCACATTTCCTTGTACCATTCTCCGATCTGTATATCTACATCATTTTTCCAATTTCTAGCTATACATTGTCTACCTGTGGTCAATACAATTTCCAATAATTCTTTTTCCTCCTTATTCAAACCCAAACCTTCCACATTTGTTAAAAGAATGGTACCTGACACCAACTTGACCTTTTTACCCAATATTTCACCAAACTCCCCTTCTATTCTTCCCCAAAAATCCCTTATTTTTTACAACTCCACCACATGTGTTCATATGTTCCATCTGTTTCTTTACATCTCCAACATAACTTATCTCTTTTATTATCCATCTGATAAAGCTTTAGTGGTGTCAAGTACCATTGCCACAACATTTTAAAATTATGTTCTTTAATTCTTACAGACATTGTTCTCATGATCCTCTTTTTCCATTTGTTTCTCCATTCAACCTCCCCAATCTTTATATTCAAATTTTGTTCCCACTTCCGCTTCAAGTCTTCCTGTGGATCATTACCCTTGTTCAATATAATATAAAGTTTGCTTACAAGACCCTTAATGCCTCTTTCCCCTTTTCTGATCTTTATTACCAAATCCTCAAATTCCGTCGTCTTTCTATCTAACCCTGCTTCTCTTTTATATTTTTTATTCCAGTTATCCGCCTTCAATTTCTGAAACCAATCCAAATTTAGCTTCTCAAATATTTTTTCCCTCTTAGTATCATCATCACACACTTTTAACCAATCCTTCAATAAAAGCACCCCATTTTTATCCAATATTTCCATTTTTCCTTATCTATTTTTATTGGGAAACACCCCATATCCATCAATTCCAAAATTGGAGAAAGATTTGGGACTATATCTTTCTTTACTTTCTTCCACACTTCCATGAGACCTCTCATCATAATATTATTTGACCTTTTCACCTTGTCCTTTGTTCCCAAGAAAATCATACTACCAATGTCTCTATATTCTTTTATCTCCAGTTGCTCCCAAATTGTCTTTTCTCTTGCCAAGATCTTCACAACATTCTTAATTTGAAATGCTCGATAGTATGCTAACAAATTTGGCATACCCAAACCCCCTTTTTTCTGAGACAAGTACCATAGTTTCTTTTGAAGTCTAGATTTTTTACCACCATTACAAAAGCCATTGAACATCGCAATTTTCTTGCTTTTAAGTACTAGGGAATAGGAAAAGGAGTACAACAAGGCTGTATATTGTCACTCTACTTATTTAACTTATATGCAGAGTACATAACGCGTAATGCAGGGCTGGGTGAAGCACAAGCTGGAATTAAGATTTCTGAGAGAAATATCAACAATTTGAGATATATAGATGACACTACCATAATGGCAGAAAGTGAAGAAGATCTAAAGACCCTCTTGATGAGGGTGAAAGAGAAGAGTGCAAAAGCTCAGCTGAAACTCAACATAAAAACCCCCAAGATCATTCACATCTGCCCCCATCACTACCTGGCAAACCGAAGAGGAAGAAATAGAATCAGAGCCAGACTTTACGTTCTTGGGATCTCAGATCACTTCAGATGATGCCTGCAGCCATGAAATAAAAAGACGCTTACTCCTTGGGAGGCAAGCTATAACAAATCTAGGCAGCATAATAAAAAGTAGAGACATCACCCTGCCAACAAAAGTCCGCATAGTTAAAGCAATGGTCTTCTCAGTAACAATGTATTGTTGTGAGAGCTGGACCATAAGAAAGGCTGAACTCAGAAGAATAGACACCTTTGAACTGTGGTGCTGGAGAAGATTCTTGAGAGTCCCATAGACTGCAAGGAAATCAATCCTGACTACTCCTTGGAAGGACAAATAACAAATACTGAAGTGGAAGCTCAAGTACTCTGTCCCAAATGAGAAGAAAGGACTTCCTGGAGAAGGCTTTGATGCTGGGAAAGTTCAAAGGCAAAAGAAGAAAGGGGTGGTGGAGGATGAGATGGCTAGATGGCATCGTTGACACAGTGGTGTAGGATTGGGCAGACTACGGAGGATGGCTGAAGATAGAGGAGCCTGGCGTGTGGTGGTCCATGGGGTCGCAAAGGGTCAGACTCAACTGTGTGACTGAACAACAACAACTAGGGAATGCCGCATAGCAGTGTATGAAGGCAACTGGATGTGTAAAACGTAAGGAATGTGGAGGCCTTTTGTTCTCCCCAAATCCATGTTGAGAATGAAGATAAATTGGGGTAAATTTTGGTGACTAGTGTTGATATACAGTTTGCATTTGTCAAATGTAAGGCAATCCTGAAAAAGTGTTTGGGAAATGTTGCTCCATTTTGAAAGTAAAGAGGAAATGAGGGGCTTGAATTTTTTATATACAGTAAAACCTCAATTTACATAAAAAGTTTGTTCCGTAGTTTCTTACATAAATATGGGTTTTACGTATGGGTTTTATGTAAAAATTTAAAAAATGGTCCCGACCACCCCCAAAATAAACTTGCTTCGGCTTGAAATTGGTTTTCAATGCATCCCTATGAAAAAGAATGCTTTGTGCCCCTAGTGGCCATCTCTGGTAATGACAGGCAATCCCCCCCCCCCCGGTTCCTTTTAAGCTCTTCTCTGGTGCACATTCCCAACTAAAGAGTGCCCCAGAGAAACCTTGCATGAACATCGGAAGGGAGCGGATATTCCCCCCACTCTCTCCCAGTCCCAGCAGAAACAAGCGGGGACTGCAGAAAATCATTGCCGCTGCCACCACTGTATGTGATGTCTTGTGACTTCACATACAGTGGTGGGGGCAAGTGGCGTGGGGTGGAATTTTGATTTTAAAATGGCAGTGCTGCCATTTTAAAATCTAAACACACCAGGAAACACCTTACGTAACTCAATTTTTTTTGCGTACTTTGGGACGTGCTTTATGCCATCAAAAATTATGTAAATCGAATTTTACATAAGTATAGATATAGATATGTTTGTCTTGAGATGTAATGCTGAGGAGGACGATTATGAGGGCTTGTCTGCCCTCCTCATCTGTTCATTGTTACACAGTTCCTGATCATGTGCACTAATTTTTATGACTTTTCTTAAAGCTGTTACTGAAATGTGGATTTTGGTATTTGTCTTATGGCCAATATGGCTACCTGTCCTGTTTGTACTATTTTATCATGTAAGTTTGCTTAATTCCTGATGCTACATATGAATATCCTTCGCCAAACATTTCAGAGTCTTAGAGTTCCAATGAGAAAGTCCACTTTCACATCTCTCTTAGATGTATCTCAGAAGATAGAGGGACAAAGAGAAGAGTCTCTTCTGAAGATCTCACACTAGTACAGTATTTGGAATCACCCTTTATATTTGAAAGCTTGCAACATTTTATACAACAGGAAGAGTAAAATATATATCTGAAGTATTTAAAATTGGAACACCATTTATTGGAAAGAAAACCTCTAAAGATGCATCCTTTGTTTACCATCCGAGAGATTTTTGTTGTTGTTCAATCGCACAGTTGATTCTGACCCTTTGCGACCCTTTGGACCATTGTCCTCCAGGCGCCTCTGTCCTCTGTCCATCCCCCCCAGCCCTCCCAGTTCTGTGCCCATTGTGTCTACAATACCATCTAGCCATCTCATCTTTGGCCTCCTCCTTCTTTTGCCCTCCACCTTTCCCAGCATCAAGGCCTTTTCAAGTGAGTCCTCCCTTCTCATTTGATGTCCAAAGTACTTCAGCTTCATCTTTACTATTTGCCCTTCTAATGAGCAGTCCGGGTTCATTTCTTCTAAGATTGACCTATTTGTTCTCCACGCTGTCCAGGGTACTCTCAGAACTGTCCTCCAACACCAAATTTCAAAGGCATCTATTCTTCTGCATTCAGCTTTCCTAATGGTCCAGCTCTTGCAACCATACATTACCACCGGGAATACCATTGCTTTGACTATTCGAATTTTTGTTTGCAATGTGATGTCTCTGCTTTTCAGTATGTTCCCCAGGTTTCTCATAGCTTGTCTCCCAAGAATCAGTCGCCTTTTTATTTCATGGCTGCAATCCCCATCTGCGGTGATCTTTGATCCTAAGAATGTAAAATCTGTCACTGCTTCTACATCTTCCCCATCTATTTTCCAGGAACTGATTGGGCCTGTTGCCATTATCTTGGTTTTCTTGATATTGAGTCTCAAGCCAGCTTTTGCACTATCCTCCTTCAGCCCAATCAAGAGATTCTTTAGGTCTTCCTCACTTTCTGCCATTAGGGTGGTACCGTCTGCATATCTCAGATTGTTGATGTTTCTCCCAGCAATTTTAATCCCATATTGTGATTCCTCCATTCCTGCATTGCACATTATGTGCTCTGTGTATAAGTTGAATAAGCAGGGTGATAAAATGCCTCTGTCCACTGCCGCAGTGAGACTGCCCGAGGCCAGAGGCAGCCACGAGACCACCCCAGCCAGGGGTGAGGAGGACCAGGCGGGTGGCAGGAAAAGCCTCCATCCACCACCACTGCTGCAGCGAGGCTTCCCAAGGCCAGAGGCAGCCGTGAGACCACCCCAGCCGGAGGTGAGAAGGACCAGGTGGGCAACAGGAAAAGCCTCCATCCACTGCCTCTGGCCACCAACTGAGCACCGGAGGAGAAGACCACATGGCGGGAAGAAAACAGAGGAGGAAAGCCAAGGGGCAGGAGTCCCATGCAAAGGATAAGTAACTGATATACAACAATGTAGCTAACTTAATATAGCAACTGACATAGAGACATTATACTGACTTAATTATAGAAATTGACATAGAGACTGTGTTTTAAACTGTGATAACATGTATGATGGGAGGAAAATGGCATAGAAACCGGCAAACCATGCCAGAAAGCTTGCCAAGAGAACCCTATTGACCAAAACAAAAGGCAAAACAAAGGAACAGTCTAGATGATACAGGATGCTTAGCACAACAGAGTGGAGGAAGGGGAGGGACAGGAAAGGGAGAGGAGAAATACAGTGTTGCAAGGAACAATACTGTATAGGGACATGGAATGTGAGATCTATGAATCAAGGTAAAGTGGAAGTGGTTAAAAATGAGATGGAAAGAATAAGCATTGACATCTTGCGAATCAGTGAGCTAAAATGGACAGGAATGGGCAAATTTAGCTCTAGAAACCATCATATCTACTACTGTGGACAAGAAAACCTTAGAAGGAATGCAGTAGCCATAATTGTCAACAAAAAAGTGAGAAAAGTCAAGAATGCAAGCGCGGCGCCAAAATGGCCGCCGCGCTCTTTGCGGGGGCCCCCCCACTGGACGAAAGCATCCGGGTAGTTAGGGCCGTGGCCAGCTCCCTTATAAAAGGGGTGGCCACGAGGCAGCCGAGCTGCCATTTTGCGAAGCGATGGAGCGGAGAAGTTTTTCCTTCCTACCTCCGTTGCTTGTCCACCTGAGCCTCTTGGCTGCTGATTCTCTCCTTTTAGGTTTCCCATTGACCGGCTGCAATGCCCTCGAAGAAGAAGGCGACGGCGAACGCAGCTCGTTCCGCGCGGAGGCGCACTCCGGATCGGAGGACCGCGGCTGCGCCTCCCCAGCGGCCTCCTCTGCCCGAACCCACCGGGACTGGTGGGATGGGGTTGATTCCCCCTTGGCCGGAGGCAGGGGGTCCGCGTGCGCGCACAGTAGGGGCCGCGGCTCCCGGCCCGCAAGCGGCGGCCGCTGCTGCTGGCGTCACCCATTCTGCTGGGCCTTCTTCCGTTGAGGCGCAGCTTAATGCGGGGGCTTCCAGCCATGGGGGGTGGGGTGGCCCCCTTCCATGGCAGGGTTCTTCCCCGGCCCTACCGGGCCTGGGCTTTGGATCGGCTTTGGTTCTTCCCCGGCTCCTATTCGGGCCACGGGGTACAGGGACCGGTGCCGACGCCTGTAGTTAGTGGGCCGGCTGGCCCTTTACCCCCCCCTTGGTTTAGGTGGCTATGTCAGCATGGAGGCCCTCCTGGCCCGCGTTGCGGCCCTTGAGGCATCCCTGGCCCGGGTTAGTCACCCTGGGGCCCCTTTTGTGGGGCCGATCGGTCCATCGTCTGCTGGGCAGCGGCAGGCGGTGGGACGGGTTGAGCTGCCTGAGGCGCGTGGCCCGGCTTCGGCCACTGCCCCGCAGCTCCCCAATCAACAGGCCGGTGCTGATCTAGCCCCGTAGACGAGCTCTAGGGCGGTCGAGAGCTCCGACGCTCCCAGTGGGTCGGAACCCCCGGTGGGGGCGGCCCATGGGGGCGCAGCGTGTGAGTATGCGGTCCAAAATAGTGCACAAACACACATGGCCACGTTGGGGGGGGGGCTTTTCAATGGCCTTGGCCTCGCACGGGCGGGGCGGTGGTCCAGTCACCTACGCCCCACCCGGTGACTTCACCTATCACCCTGGGCCCCGGGGTAGGGGGTCCTTCTTACCCGGTTGGGAATTTTCTAGGGGTGACCGGGTTAGTCCAGGCTCCTTCGCAGATGCCCACAGTTTCCACCGTGCCTGTGTCGGCTTTGCCGACGGCGGGATATACTTTGCCACTGGGTGACCATTTGGCACAGGCCACCAGAGAGAAGATCTGGCGGGGGGGAGTATGTGGACATCTTCTCCCTCCTTAACAGAGAGCCCACCAAGGAGGAGAGGGAGGGGCAAGATGAGAAGGATAAGGAGCAAGCACGTCGTCGCAAGCCACCACGTACGTGGGCCAATTGGTTGCCGGCCTACCTCATCTACATGGCGGTAAACCTCAGGGCCCGGCCTGATTTGGTGATTCCGATGGTCCAGTATTTGGACAACATTTACCGGGTGATGGTTGACTTCCCGGGCCCGTCGTGGTTGGCTTACGACGAGGAATTCCGTATGCGGATTCCCCTGCACCCGGAGATGAGGTGGGACGAGCCCTGCCAGCGGCTGTGGCTGCTGTACATGACTCCCACGCGCCCTGCGCCCGGGGAAACATACCATTGTGGACATGCGGTCCAGCGAGTGGCCCCAGCACAGGCTCCCCGCCAGGTGGCGGGGCAGGGGGTTCCAGCCTGCCTGCTGTACTGGACTTTCTCGTCCAATGGTTCCTGCAACAGGAAGAACTGCAAGTACAGACATGAGTGTCCCTCCTGCGCTGGCCCCCATGCGGCCTCTGCCTGTCCCAGGCCTGGGGGGATGCGGGGCAGAGGAAGGGGCGGACAGGGGGCTGGCAAAACTGCCGTGGAGGGAGCTGGTTCACCAAAAGGCCCCCTCCCCAATTAATGTGGACATGTTGGAGCGTTGGCTCGCATTGTACCCGAGGGAGGAGGATGCGGTTTACCTTCTTCAAGGTCTTAGATGGGGTTCCGTATCCCTTTTGTGGGCGACAGGTCCCCCCAGGATGCCCCCAACCTTTTGTCCCTTAGGGGGCAGGAGGAGGTAGCTGCTGCCAGCATTACTAAGGAGGTCGATATGGGCAGGGTTGCCGGCCCGTTCCCTACACCCCCGTTCCCCAATCTTAAGGTGTCACCTTTGGGCTTGGTACCCAAAAAATCACCGGGCGAGTTTCGCCTGATTCATCATTTGTCTTATCCAGCCGGCCGATCGGTCAATGATGCTATTAATTTAATTTAATTTAATTATCACATTTATATACCGCTCACTCGGCCAAAGCCAACTCAGGGCGGTTCACAATAAAAATTAAAAACACAAGTTAAAACAGTTAAAACAGTTAAAACTACCCACCCCCTAAAAACAAGGGCTGCAGGATCCAAAGGCACCATGGGGAAGAGTTCTTCTACACCAACCACCCAATGGCGGTTACCCTTCCACCTGCACCCCACACTTGACCCGCCAGCCAGGTTTTAAGATCTTTTCTGAAAGGCAGCAATTCCGTCCGGAGACGTAGCTCTGTTGGCAGGAGGTTCCAGAGGGCCGGTGCAGACACGGAGAAGGCTCTCCTCCTTGTGCCAGAGAGGCGAGCCCCTCTGGCTGATGGAACGATTAGAGAGCCCCTCCGGTCCGCTCTGGTTGGACGGACAGACGTCCTCAGGGCGATGCGGTCTCTTAGGTAACCCGGCCCACTACCATATAGGGCTTTAAAGGTCAAAACCAGCACCTTGAATTGCACCCGGAGACAAACTGGCAACCAGTGCAGCTCCCGGAGCAGTGGCAAAGCACGGGCATAACGCCCACACCCCATCACCACCCGGGCTGCCGCATTTTGGACCAGCTGTAGCCTCCGAATGGTCGTCAAGGGCAGCCCCATGTAGAGCGCGTTGCAATAATCTAGTCTGGAGGTAACCAGAGCGTGAGTGACCATGAGCAAGGAGTCCCGGTCCAGGAGTGGGCGCAACTGGCGGATCACCCGAAGTTGGGCGAAAGCCCTCCTGGTCACAGCCGCCACCTGTTCCTCTAGCAGTAGCCGTGAATCCAGGAGGACCCCCAAGTTGCGCACTGGGTCTGTCTGGGGCAAAATAGCCCCATCCAGAACCAACGATGGTAGCTCCCGGGTTAATGCAGAACCCCCTATCCATAGCCACTCAGTCTTGCTGGGATTCAGTTGTAGCCCGTTAGCCCCCATCCAGACCCCCACAGCTTCCAGGCATCTGGAAAGGACTTTGACGGCATCACTGGGGTCCCCATGGGCCGAGATGTACAACTGAGTGTCATCCGCGTACTGATGGTACCGCACCCCATGGGAACGAATGATCTCACCCAGCGGCTTCATGTAGATGTTAAATAGGAGAGGAGAGAGCACCGAGCCCTGAGGCACCCCCCATTTGAGGGGCCTAGGACTGGACCTCTCACTCTCCAACCACACCGACTGGGTACGACCCCTCAGAAATGAGGAAAACCAGGACCACACATTACCCTGGATTCCCAATCCTCGGAGCCGTCCCAGAAGGATACCGTGGTCAACGGTATCGAAAGCCGCTGAGAGGTCAAGAAGAGCAAGGACGGATGGGTGACCACCGTCCCGCTCCCGCCAGAGATCATCCATCAGTGCGACCAATGCCGTCTCGGTACCATATCCCGGCCTGAATCCTGACTGAAAGGGGTCCAGATAATGACCTTTGCTCAGTCAGGTATACATCTTTTGACCACGCGCTGCGCATGGTGCGCTCATGTGGCCCGGGTGCGCTGTTGGCCAAGTGCGACATTAAGTCGGCGTTTCGCCTCTTGCCAGTGCACCCGGGCGATTTTGAGTTGCTGGGTTTCAAGTTCCGGGGTGAATATTACTTTGATAAGGCCATGCCTTTTGGCTGTTCTATATCACGCTCGGCTTTCGAGCGTTTTAGCACGTTCCTACAGTGGGCTTTCGTCCGCAGGTCAGGGTCCCGGTCTGTAGCCCATTACCTGGATGATTTTTTATTCGGGGGTGAACGGGGCTGGGACACGTGCACACGTCTCCTCACCACATTTCAGACGCTAATGGAGGAACTCGGTGTCCCTTTAGCGCCCGAAAAGACCGAGGTCCCATCTACTCAGCTAGTATTTCTGGGGGTGGAGATTGACATGGTAGCGCAGGGTTCTGGGTTACCGGGGGATAAGGTGTCAAGGATTGTGGCCCTTATCTCGGACTTGCTTGCTAAACGCAAGGCGTCCCTGCGGGAACTGCAGGTGCTACACGGTCACCTCAATTTCGCTTGCGGGGTGGTCGCACCGGGCAGGGCGTTTGCTCGGCGCTTGTGCGACGCCATGGCAGGCTTATCTAGGCCCCACCATAGGGTTAGACTCACCCAGGGTATCAGGGCAGATATGTTTATCTGGCTCCAGTTCCTGAGGGATTTCAATGGAGTGTCATTTTGGAGGTCTGACCTCCTAGCTTCCCCTCGCTTTCAGATACAGTCTGATGCTTCAGGGTCCCTGGGTTATGGGATGTACTTCAATGGGAAGTGGGCCTATGGTGGGTGGCCACCAGCCTCAGCAGGCACGGGTCGCCTGCGTGAGCTCACGTATCTGGAATTTTTCCCTATCCTGGGGGCTTTGATGCTATGGGGCGAGGAGTGGGCCAACTCGGTTGTCCATTTCTGTTGCGACAATGCGGCCGTCGTCCACATTGTCAACTCACAGACTTCCAAATCGCCCAGGGTCATGGACCTAGTGCGCCAGTTTGTGTTGCGCTGCCTGCGCCTCAACGTACTTTTCAGGGCCAGGCATGTCCCGGGGGTCAATAATGATATCGCTGACGCTTTGTCCCGCCTGCAGATCTCCCGGTTCCGTGCCTTGGCCCCGGATGCGGAGGAATTTCCCTCGCCACTCCCGGACGAGATATGGACCATTGGCAAGGAGAGGTGAACCGGGCGATTGGCTTGTCACTGGCGCCACACACGCGTAAGGCGTATCACCATGCATTCAATTCTTTCAGAGCCTTCTGTATTCAATCCCGGCTGCCAGAAACCTGGCCGATCCCAGTGACCCATGTACTTCGGTTCATGGTTTACCTGCATGCCCAGGGCCTTGCACCTCGCACCATAGCATCTAGGCTGTCAGCATTGGCTTTTATGGCCAAGGTGGGGGGTCATGTGGATAGTACCGCTGACCTCTGTGTGAGACATGTTTTGGAGGGGTGGGGGCGGGAGCGTGGGCGTTGCCCGGACGACCGCCACCCGATTTCCCCAGGGGTTCTTACCCAACTGGCCCGGGGCTGGCCTGGCCTCTGTTTTGATAGATATGGGGCAGCCCTATTTCATGCAGCCACAACGGTGGCATTTTTTGGAGCGCTCCGCATCAGCGAGTTTGTGATGCTGTCTAAGGCAGATGCAAGTCGTAGGGCACTGGAACTCGAGGATGTCTATGTTGCCAAAGACTGGGCTCAGTTGAGGATACGCTCCTCTAAGACCGATCAGCATGGCGTAGGCAGTGGTGTGAGACTGCTACGGTGTTCTTTGGCAGACATCTGTCCGGTTGGTGCCCTACATGAGTTTATTGCACTGCGTGGCACGCACCATGGCCCGTTTTTCTGTCACCAAGATGGGTCTCCCCTTACTAAGTTTCAGTTTTGGAAGGTGACAGGCAAAGCGCTCGCCAGTGTAGGCCTCCCGGGGGCCCGTTACGGCACCCATTCGTTCAGAATAGGGGCGGCCTCCACTGCTGCTGCTTTTGGGTAGTCCGGGGCTGAAATAGGCAGCATGGGAAGGTGGGGTTCGCGGTGTTTTCAATTTTATGTACGCCCTCTCCCACAGTGAGTACCAGCCTGGTCACCACGTTTTTTCTCTCCCTCATTTTTTCCCTTGACAGACCCTGGGTGTCGTATTACACCGGTGACAGTATGGCTGGTGGGCCATAGCTACGTGCACAGGGCAGCGCGTTATGCTGCGGCGACAGAGTGGGGTCCCCGACTGGGACTGGGTGCATACGCAAGTCTCACATGGTATGGTAAGCCTGGGATGTTATGGCGGGAGCTGTTGCCTTTCCTTTTTTCAGGTCGGCATGCTGACCCGCCTGACATTCTCATCATACACCTTGGGGGCAATGATTTGGGCCAGGTCACCGGCTTATCGCTAAAGCATGCGATTTGCGGTGACCTCGCCTACTTGCATTACGTGTGGCCCGCCACCACCATTGTTTGGTCGGATGTGGTGCCGCGGCACACGTATAGGGGAGGGTTCGACCTCCCGACCCTTGACCGGGCTAGACGCATGGTGAACAGGGCTGTGGCCCGGTTCATTGTCAGTAGGGGTTGGGGGAGGGTCAGCCCTCACCCCGCCATTAGTCTGCGAAATTATGACCTTTATGCAGGGGATGGGGTCCATCTGTTGCGAGGAGGTATGGACCTCCTGTTGGGTGATTGGCGAGCAGGCCTGTTGACCGAGCTGACGGTCGGGGGGGGGCGTCGAGCCTTCTTTGAAGCCCCTCCGTGTGGCGGGTAGCACTGGTAAGGTAAACATTATGACCCACAGGTATCCGGCAAGTTCGCAATTGACTGGACAACACTAGACAGGCATAAGTTGGTTAAACGTTGTCCGGTCAACGACGAACTAGGCGACGGGGTGATGGCTATAGCTAGACAGCATGCATCACCCCGTGATTTTACGGATACGCGTCAGAGGGTGGGGTCATTAGTTAGATATTGACTACGGTCAACAATTTGTTTGTTGTCAACAAACAAATTGATACAAATAGATACATTGTAGCAATTGCCGTTGGCAATTTTGGGTGGTACCTTACCAGTGTTACTTCGGCCTGCTTGCCTTAAGAATTATGATTGGTCAATTACCAATAGAAATTTATAATTCGGACTAGGGCATGAATCAATAAATGTGGCCCAATGCCGTTATCCACTTTTACCAGTGTCTGAGTCCTTTATTGGGGGGTGCGCCTGCAAAGAACAGTGTCTGGTATTAGCCTCAGAAGGGCTGCAATCACTTGCATGGTCTGTTAAGGAGATTTCTGTCTAGAATGCCTTGCACACTGACCACAATTTCTTGCATTTGACTACTGCCAAGGACTGCCCTGATGCATACAATGCTGTAGTCTTGAAGACACTCAAGCAGGTGAGTAAATGTTGCTGTACATAGCTGGTTAAGCAGTTTTATGTTGTTGTTTTTGCATGGGTTTCAAGGCACTGTGAACAGGCCTTAATTGGAGCATTTAGCACAACCCAGTGGATTCTGGGCAACTTCCAACCAGGAGCCATTTTTGGAGATTCTTTATCTAAGTTTTCTTATTAACTGAGAAGAAGAGGAAGGTATAAAGAGCTAGAAATACAGTTTAATGTCTTTGCATCCTATTTATGGATGTGAAGACTACCTGCTAATTTTTTTGTCCTTCTGAGATTCCCCTTGTCAACACATCAAGACAGCTTGACAAGGAATTCAAAAGTTCTGTAAAATTCCTTATCTCTCTCATGTGATTGAATGAATGCTTCTCAAACTTTTTGCAATTTGCTCAAAAACATTTCAGTGTAAAACAAATGCCTTTTCCTTTGTGAAGTTAAGCACACCCAGAGAGCCCAAAAGGTCTGGCTGATCAATCGAAAGCATAAAGATAACTCAGATGCTTTTGTAAAGTTTGTGTGGGAAGGCAGAAGCTATTGCTGCTTCCTGTGGTATGATACTTGTGTTATTATTACAAAAATTGTTTTAGTAGTTGTGAAAACTTTAGTGAAAACTGACAAAAATGTATTGCCCTTTCACAAGTGTTGAGAAAAGTACTTTTCAGTGGAACCTCAATTAACATAATTAATGTGTTCTTCAGGACATTTCTTACAGCAAAAATTACTTTAACCGAATTCCCCATAGGAATGCATTGAATACAATTTCCCATAGGAATACACTGAAAACCAAAATACATTAACCAAAATGTGGTTTCCCATAGGAATGCATTGAAAAACCAATTAATCCGTTCCCAAAAAATTCCGTAAACCGAGTTACTATTTTCTATGGATTTCCTTTTGTTATGCAATTTTTATGTTAACTGAGCTATTTGTTCCACTGTATTGTAGTTTCATGTACTGTACTCAACACATAAGAACAAGACTAGCAAGAATTTATATTTCTAAATTTTTATTTCAGGAAAGCTTGATGAACATGAACTCTGAAGTCCTTCCAGCATAGATTTTTTTTTATTTCTAAAGGCTTTTATTTTTTGACCTGGAGCAAAAGCATGTTAATAGCTTTTATTTCATGCTTTCATTTATGACTGTCCTATATTCCTATTGGTGTTTTCAATTTGATCTACATATTTATGCTTAAGAATGCTGTTCACAATGTTTAACTGCATATTTGCAATTGCAGCTGTGCAAAGTTCTCAAGTTCTTCCTATATACATGTACCCATGTACTTGTCATAATACACTCTTCAACTGTAAATGGGCTTAGATCAGCCATATTTCTAGGGGAAAAAGGAAAAAAATATAATACATATGTACGGGTAGGGACTTATGGACCACCCTGTAAAATGAAACCTTTTTATTTCATGGCATAGAGTGGCATCTGGCCATGGCAGACTTAGTATGGTATAGTTTTCAGTTTGAAGGTTTGGTTGAGCTTTTTCTAACTTTACAACAATGCATAGGTATACCATACTGGAAGTTGTATTCTCTTGCTTTTCTGGCAACTCTTTCCTCTCCATTAATTTTTCTAAGGGTGTGTCATCACCATTACTGAATCTTACAGTTAATTCATTCAAACATCCTTCCCTTTTTCTTTTCTCTGCTTTTATAATTGGACTGGGAGTTGGTGTAAAGTTAGACTGGCTTAAGCTTGCCATTCATGTTGTTATGGCTGGACGCTCTGAGAGAATCAGGCATGGAGGTCATTTTGCATGCAAGTCTTTAATTGAAAAATTGGATGATTGAGATTTACGCAGGATGAAGTAATGAGGAATTGTAATTGAAACACATATTCTATGTACAACATTAATGTTAAAGAGAATGCTGTAGGGAAACCATCAATCCACAGCCAAAGACTGCTAGAATGTTTTGAAACAATGTAGAACTATTTGATTTTCCATCCTATTTTACATTTCTTAAGACTTCAGCTTCCTTGTCTCCATTACCTTAAAATAGGGATGAACATACCTCAAGACCTCATTCCTTGTTTGAAGAAATGTCTTTATTCTTCCTTGAATTTTCTTCTCTTGAATTTAACTAGGATAATATTAAATTTTATTTCTTCAGCTTGAGCATTCATGCTGAAATTTCTCAAAATACATTTTTCCCTGAGAAGTGTTGAGATTTTTGTTTTACTCCCCTCCTAAAAATACATGACCATTTTGCCAAGTTATCTGCAAAATTTCTCCTTCATTTAAATTGTTAATTTTCAAAAAATGTTGTGACTTATCCTCTGTTGCCAACCTAACAGTGACTTAGAATGGCACTAGGTGGAAGACACTGTATAGGAAACCAAAATGGTGGCCAGGCTGCAAATACAGTTGTTGCTGCAAGAGTGCAACAAGCCAATAATTCTGGTAAGGTTGGTGGGAGGAAACTGTGGTAGTTACTGCAGCAATTTGGCAACCTCAACTATGGCAAACAATTTGTGAGCCTTGCCATATGTGACTGGCATTATTACATTAGATTGTAGTGGTGATTTGCACAGTTGGAGTTCCACATACATGTAAGAACTGAAGAGGCTTTTGAGTCAGAATACCTGGGCTTAAGAAAAATGTTGAAATGTTGTTTACCCAAACTCTACTGCCATATTAAATACATTCACTTCGAGATTATGATTATAGGCAAAGATGTGAATGAACTGTAAATTGCACTATACAGCATAGTATACAAATTGTTTGGGAATTTTTTTTTAATAGAGGCATTTCCACTTCCAAAGTAAAACCAGTTAGCTGAAACTGGAACTCAGAAAGCCTTGCTTACAAATGGCTTTCTAGCACTTGCCCCTCCCTTTGCTTTTATTCTGTTGTTCCTAGCCTTGTGCAAAGCTTTTGTCCAGCCAAAATTGCCACTCACTCTTCCCTTAGAGCACACATAGCACCACTCTGTAATTGACTCTTCTGCTGTCACAAGTAGTATGTTTATGTAAATTCTTTAATGTCGCAGCTGCTCAGTCAATAGCTGGGAGTGAGCTAGTGCAAACAAATGACAGCAAGAACTGTGCATGAAGCCAGGACATATATATTTATATTAGAATGGTGAACTGTCAGGCTCTGTGTTGACATGATACTAATACATTTACTGACATTGCACAAAATGTTCTTGGCTTAAATTAAACTGCTGGGACTGAAAAGGCACAGGCCTCAAAAGGCTTTTTTTTTGGGGGGGCAGGCTCAACTATGGAAAACAACATGCTTAGTTGTACTGAATAAACGTAAGAGAGAGAGAGAGAGAGAGAGAGAGAGAGAGAGAGAGAGAGAGAGAGAGAGCAGAGGAGTAAGAAAGAACCTTGCTCTCCTCCATTATTCCCACACCTCCCACATTAAAATCCACCATCCTCCCTCCCCGAGAAGACTCAGTTCCAATGTTAAGACATAATTTCTTAGATTTTGGCCCTCCAAAGTATTTTTCTTTGTTTTTGTTTTTATTTTTGCTTAATAATATGAAACTATTATAAATGTTGTTTATGCAAAACTCTTCGATTACTGAAAGAAGAAATTGAGACCTTTAAAAAACCTGATTTTGGATGTTAGAAAGTGCTTCTGGATCAAAATGTCAGGCAATGGATTGATGATGCCTTGAAATAAAGTAAAACCCGGACTTACATATGCCTCAAGTTACATAAAATTCGACTTACATAATGATTTTGTGCTAAAACCATGTCCCGATTTACACAATTTCCTATGGGTTTGCCTCTAGTTACATAAAGATTTTTTCCTATGGGTTTGCTTTCAGTTACATAAAAATTAATTTCCCTATGGATTTGCTTCCATTTACATTAAAAAATAATTTTTCCTATGAGTTTGCTTCGAGTTACATAAAAACCGATTTAAGCAAAAGCCTATGGAACAGACTTTTTTTGTAAGTAGGGGCTTTACTGTATTATGTCAACAAGTAAAAGGAAGCCAAGGTTTAATGAGCAAAGGTCATCCTCAATGTTAATCTATATACATACCTGTCAATCTTCCCAGATTGGCCGGGATTTCCCGGTTTTCGGCGTCGATTTTTGCCCTTTCCCGCTCCGTGCTGCTGAAACCCTGGATTTTAGCAGCAGGGGAAAGGAGGCACTGGGCACACAATCTGCGCAGGTCGCATTGCACGCATGCGTGGAAGGGCTCTACACTTCCGTAGCTCCCTTCCACGCATGCGTAGAAGGCTATGCAAGCAGCGTAACCCTCCACGTGCATGCGTACAATGCGACCTGCCCAAACCCGGTCTGCACAGGTCCCGGATTCGCCGGAGCCACGGTTGACAGGTATGATCTATATAACTAAAATCAAGTTTGGGCGCTGTATGCTCCTTATACAAATCCACACCCCTGCACCAATCGTGCTGAAACTTGGCACACACATACCTTGGGCTGAAGAGATGGTCACCGCAGGAGTGACAGGTTCTGTGGGGTATGCCCCTAAATTAATCTGCAAAGGGGACACCCCCACCGACAGGAGAAAAAGCAAGGGGGGAAGCCAACCTGGGGGGATTGTGATGTCATCACCACATCTCAACCAATTCCCAGCTGACCAGATCTGGGGCTCTGTGACATCACAGGACTCCCTAATACAAAGTAACATCCCTGCACTGATTGCACTGGAAACTGTGTGCACACCTACCTTCAATGTCTGGGGTGGCCAGCGTGGGTAACGGGCAGCCCACCTCGGGGGTCCTTGCTCCCGAAAAGGGGCTGCAATGCTTGCCCCCTGGCTGGCAGAAATGACCAGGAGTGGTGACTGCCATGCGTGAGAATCCACACATGTGCCTAGCCCTGCCTGGCATTCCAGGCTGTGGCATATGTGCCAAAGTCTGCCGGCATTCCACATGATGCACAGCCTGGCCGCTAGTATGGACGGCGGCAATTACGGTCATTGTGGTTGCCCCCACCCCCCAAATGGGTCCTCTGCCTACCCACCCAAATGGAGACTCCCTTCTGCCTGACACAACCCATGGGAGGATGGAGGGGCCGGGTTGCGATGGCTACCCACTGACTGTAGTTGCTGGGGAGGCTGGCGGTGGCAGCCAGAGTCAGACTGAGACTGTGCCTCGCAGCGGAGCTGAGAGAGCGGCTGCGACGACAGCAGACAAAAAGGTAAGGCAGCTGGGGTAGGGGAAGGCGGGCTCAGGTCTCTCCTTGGCCTGGGTAGGGTACACCCAGGCAACACTGGGTCCTCTGCTAGCGATATAGTAAAAATTATGCTTATATGCCATCTCATGGCGCTTATCGCACTCTCTGGGTTGTTCACAAGGTTATTAGCATTTTTGCCCTCCAACATACTGGGTAGTCATTTTACTGAACTTGGAAGGATGGAAGACTGAATCAACCTGGTGCCCATAAGGACTGAATTCACATCAGCAGTTTTGGCTATAGTACTACAGTTTAATCTCTGTGCCATGAGGACTCATTCATGACATGAATGCCAGCAGTCAAGATAGTCTACAAGCTACCCATTGCCCTTGTTATCAGAACTTGACTTTTTTAAAAATAAATTTACCACTTCTCATCCATTTTTTTTAAAAAAATGGCTGTTTTTCAGTTTGTGCTCATGGTCCATGGGGTTGCAAAGAGTCAGAGTCGACTGTGCGACTGAACAACAACAACATTTATTGGCTGGGCTCAAAACAGTTTGAATGACTAGAAGAAATCCTGCATAGAAGGATAGACATCTGACTTATCTTTCTCTTCAGTGAGATTTCATTTTTGTTTTATTTTTTGCCACAGAGCTAGTTTTCCTTTGAGAAATATCTTGATTTTCTGAGTCTAGAAAGTCATGATTCTGAGCTAAGAACCACTTTTTAAAATTCCCTTGGTTATATTTGATTTCTGTATCTTCCTTGGTAATTTTAAATTTAGCTGTTCTGAAATTAAATCATATATGTTATTAAGTGAAGCTAACTACTCCAGATGATTGAGGCTTTTCTGGCCTTCTGATTAGTGTCTTCTTGTAATGCAGCTTCATTTACTTCTTTAAGTGCCATTAAATGCTAAGCACTATGTTAAGAGGCATTTAATGGTCAGATTTCTTATATAAATTTGACAACAAGGTATAATTAAATTCACCAGAGTCCAAAATGAGAAATAAATATCTGTGGTAATCAAAGATACAGTACATTGTGAGGAAATGAAGAGGTTTGTTTCCTTTCCTTAACTAAACAGCAAGGGGATTGGGAGTTTGGGATTTGTGAATTTTTGCTTCATTATTATGAAAAGCTCAGAAACCAGAGAGCTGCAAATTCTGACCTACTGCACATCAAAGAATAGGCATTGTCTTCTGGGACTCCTTTAAGATTTTGGTGCTTGTTGAAATAAGCACTGATTCATTTTAACATCCTCATTAGTTGACAGAATAGAAAAAAATGTAGTGGCAAACTCAAGCGAAGATTGCTTAAGCTTTTCTGTTTCCTGTTCAATCGGAGGGTGCCAAATAATAATGTCTGCTATTTGCTGTTGGTTATGTACTTGAACACTGGATAGATTTCTGTCAATGTTTATCCTTCTTTATTTTTGAAGAGGAAATAAAACCCAATGTTATTGTCTTTTACTGGATGTGACAGGCATGAGTGGAGAAAGTTTCTTCTGCTATTTGGAGAACTAGACTAGATGGGACCAATTACTATCTATGCCTTTTTAAGCTATTAATGATGTGAGCCATCACATTTGAAGGATTAAAATGCTACTTGATAGATATGCGTTCAAACGTAAAACAGCACATTATTTCTGAAGTCACGTTTTTCCTCCTTAAAATCTACAACTGCTGTCTGTTCAGGTTATCCTGTTATGGTAATAGAGTAGACCGAGTCAACCTTTTGTCCTACCAGGATTGAACTCACAATGTTTTGGCTGCAATACAGTAATTTAACCACTGCACCACCAGGGCTCTTCATACAGCTTCTGAAAACACTTCTCCAACTCTTGCTTCCAGTTACATAGTTTATTTGATTTCTATATAGGACATCTATTATGTCCACATGTACAGTGGTCTGTTGGGTTGCTTGAAGCATGTTATTGCAACAAACAGAATGTTAGCTTTACAGAACTCTGAGTCATTATGCTGCTTCATTTCTTTCTTTTTTATTTTTTTAAATTTTAAAATTTTATTTAAATCTACACATTACATAATAACAAAAACAAACACATCAACTTAATACAGGACATTCACCATGTGCTATTTACATTGCCATATGGGACAGAGTTACTTAATTCTTATATGATTCCTTTCCAAAAGGAATGCTGATCCGGCGTTGGCTTCTGACCTTGATGCTTATGCAGTATATAGTCTATAAAACATCTCCACGTGTCCTGAAATTTATTTTCTTTTATTAGTCCTTTTCTTAAATTTAGTTCCCAGGTGAGCTTATCGTGTAAAGCAATAGTCCATAACTCATTGTACCATTCGTCAATTTTTGGAGTGACATCATTCTTCCAGGTGTCTGGCACCTGATAACATGACTGCCATTAGTTCCCTTTTACTATATTCCACCTTATCAACATCCGTTAGTAATACCATAACTGCGTCCAATTTAACCTTTTCATTCAAAATTTTCCCAATTTCATACTCTACACTCGTCCAGAATGGCTTCAACTTCTTACACCCCCACCACATATGCTCATACGTTCCTATATCCTCCTTACACCTCTAACATATATTTAATTTTGTCTTGTCAATTAAATGTAATCGCACAGGGGTCATATACCATTTTCATAATAACTTGTGGTTATGCTCCTTAATCCTTACTGATAATGTTTTCATGATTCTTCTTTTCCACTTTCTATTCCAACATTCATCTGTGATTTTAACATTTAAATCTTGTTCCCATATTCCTCTTAATGCTTTTGGGGATTCGTTAGAATCATCCAATACTTTATATAATTTACTAACTAATCCTTTAATTTCTATTTGACCATTTCTTAATTTATATACTAGCTCCTCAAATTTTGTCATGTCCCTGTCTAAGCATATTTCTTCCCTGTATTTTTTATTCCAACTATTCAGTGCAGCAGCTTGAAGCCAATTTAGTTTCAACTGTTTACAAATTTCTGACATTTTCTCCTCATCCTCACAAACATCTAACCATTCCTTTAATAAAGTTACTTTATATCTTTTCATAATTTCTTCAGTCCTATGGTCTAAGAGTAGTGGGAATGATTTTAAATCCCTTAACTCCAAAATTGGTGATAATCCTGGGGATAATTTGTTTTTCAATAGTGTCCATGTTCTAAAGAGTGTCTTTAGCATTTTATTCGCGGTATTAATTTTAACTGTTTCTTTGCCTAGAAATATTAGTGATTCGTCTCCCAATTTTTCACGTAATTCAATCTCCCCCCCATATCAATTTTTTCCTTATTAAAATTTTACAAATATTTTTCAGTTGAAATGCCCAATAATAATTTGTGATGTTCGGGATTCCTAAACCACCCTTTTTTGTGAAAGATACCACAACGTTTTCGATATTCTAGCTTTTTTTCCATTATTGCAATAATTATTTATTAAATTTTGAAATACATTTAGTTCCTTCCTTTTAATATTAATTTGGAGAGTATCAAATAAAAAATTTATTTTAGGTAACAATTTCATTTTACACAACGATACTTGACCAAACCAGGATAAATTTAGTTTTTTGTATCTTATAATCTTTTCCTTTAACTCCTTTTCCAATTTGTCATAATTCAATCTCTTTAAATCATCGTACTTGTTTGAAATGTTTATTCCTAAATACTTAATACTAGACCTAATCTGTAATTTAAATCTGGATTTTATAACTTCTTGTGCTTCAACATTCCCATTAAAAAAATTTGCCTCTGATTTGTCCCAGTTAACTTTAAGCCCTGTCACCCTATAAAATTTTTCTAAGTGTGCATATACTTTTTCCAATGACTTTTCAGGATTTTTTAACGTTAATAATGTGTCATCTGCATACTGGCTAATTTTTATCCCATTTAGACCTATCATGTCTGTATCTTCTCTTACCACATTAGCAATTAATTCCATGACCATTATAAACAGTGAAGATGATAGTGGATCCCCTTGTCTTGTGCCAGCTTCCAACTTAATTTCCTCTGTTAATTGATCATTTATTTTTACTCTTGCTGATCCCCTTTGATATAACTGCCCAATTACTCCACAAAATTTCGAACCGAATCCATATTTTACTATAATTTGTTTTATGGTAATCCACTGGATGGAATCGAAAGCTTTGAATATATTAATGAAATAAAACCCGTGTGATCTCTTTGCTGCTGTGCAATGATTGACATGTCAAGTCTTGTCAGGTCCGACATGAACCGACCTCGCAAAAACCCTGCTTGATCTTTTTGAATATAGTTACCTAAAAAATTATTTAACCTATTGGCCAGAACTGCAGTAAAAATCTTTACATCCTGATTCATCAGCGAGATCGGTCTATATGATTCGATGTTTTCCACGTTTTTTTCTACTTTTGGTATTAAAATAATAACTGAGCTATACCATGATGCCGGTACTATACCTCCATCCATTACATAATTAAATACCCTTTCAATCCTTGGTATCAAAACTTCCTTGAAATCCTTATAAAATTCCACAGACAAACCATCTTCACCAGGGGTTTTACCCACCCTTAACCTATCTATAACATCAGTAATTTCTTTAGAGGTTATTCTTTCGTCCATGTAATTCCTATGTTCTTGATCCAATTTTATCCTTGACCATTTATTTAAATAACTTTTTAACTCAACATCGTTTATCTCCTTTTTAGAATAAAGCTCCCTATAAAAATTACTAGCAATGTGTATCTTATCTTTCATTTTGTTACATCTTTCCCCATTACTGTTTATCAAAATCTGAATATTTCTACTATTTTTCTTTTCCTCTGCAACTTTAGCCAGTAGTTTAGAATTTTTATTACCATACTCAAAATAGTTTCTTTTAAGATAAATCAAATTCTTTTTAACTTCTTCAATATCCTTTTCAATAATTTTCATTTTCAAACCCTGTAATTTATTAAACACATTTCTATCACCTGATCTTACATGTTCTTCTTGCAACTTCCTTACTTCGTCCTCTATTAATTTTAAATTTTTATTTTCCTGTCTATTATTCCTACATGAAAGTTTTATACTTTCCCCCCTGAAAATTGCCTTCATGGTGTCCCATAAAACTCCATCATTAACATCATTAGTGTCATTTATCTCCCAGCATTCATTCCACTTTTTAATTATTATTTCCTTACTCTTTTGATCCCTAAACAATTTTGCATCATATCTCCATGCGCCAATACATTTTTTCTTACCATCAATTCTAATTTCTAAACACATTTCAGCATGGTCCGATTCCTTAAATAATCCAATTTTAATATCTTCAACTTTACTTATCAAGTTTTCTGAAGTCAAAAAGTAATCAATCCTTGAATAGGAGTTGTGAGCTTGTGAAAAAAAGTAAAACCCCTTTCTGAACCCCTGATATCTCTCCATACATCCCGTAATCCCATTATTTTTAACCACCTATCTATAACAGAGTTATGCCCATGTCTCACACATTTGTGGTGTCTAGACCCGATCTAATTAGATTAAAGTCTCCGGCAGTGATTAATTTAGTTACATTTTCATTTCTTATCTTTTGAGATACACCATCTAAGAATTCCTCTTGCTTCTCATTTGGTACATAGATATTAGCAATTAATATTTCCTCCTCAATAACCGTTCCTCTAATTATGACATATCTCCCTTCAGGGTCAATAACAGACTTTAGTTTTGTAAAACCCAATTTTTTAGAAATTAATATTGCGACCCCTCTCGACTTTGAATTACCAAATGCTTTCTCATAATGCTCTATTCCCCTTAGATACAAGTTGTTTACATTATCGTTTTTCTGATGGGTCTCTTGTACACAAATCACATCAGGATTATTTCTCCTAATAGCCGCTTCCT
Organism: Bradypodion pumilum; assembly: GCA_035047305.1. NCBI lineage: Eukaryota > Metazoa > Chordata > Lepidosauria > Squamata > Chamaeleonidae > Bradypodion > Bradypodion pumilum. Next base: position 112,796,713 of record JAWDJD010000004.1, on the reverse strand, counting down.
CACGTTTCCTCTTAATTATGCTGCCAATGCCTTTAACATTCCATGATACAATTTTAATTTCCTTCATACTTATTTATGTTACATCCTATTAACCCAATCCCTGTCTCCCATTGGCAAGTGCTCAACATACTACATAACCCATCCCACAAATAATACAATAACTGAACACAAAACATATAACAAAACTTCTTCAACCTCCCCACCTTTCCTAGAAAGAACACCCTTGAAAATCAAGGAGGGTAGGGGGGGGGAGTGTGCAATTATGTGAGCCTAGCTCCTAATCATCCTGCATAACATCAACATAACTCTTAAATCAACTTTACATGCCACATCCATATACTTTATCCTCCCTTCTTAATGTGTGCTTTACATGTCTCAAATATAATGTGCCTAGACAATTTATTCCTATTAACAATTCTTATCATGAGTCATATACATTCCTGATAATATCAACTCATCTTTAAGGTCTTCCCATTCCTTGGTGTTACTTTCAATTATTTTCGCGTCCACTAAAATATCTAAAACATATAATCCTTCTTTTATCATATATGACTTTCCAGAATTTACAACTTTTAATTTTTTTGATGAGAGCCAAAAATATGAAATCCCTTTTTCTCTTAGTTTTTTTGTAATTGGTTTTAACTGCATTCGCCAAGCCCGTTATTCAATAGAAATATCATTGTAAACCTCTATGTTATTTCCCTCTAACTTCAATGCCTCCGAACCGGAATTCCTGATATGCTGCATTAAGGTCAACTTCAAACCTTCACTCACAAATCTCACCAACACATTTCTGTTTCCATTGTTATGCTTCTTTGCACCTAACCTATGTACAGTTATTATATCCTCAGCCACAAAGCTCCTCCCCATCTTTAAATCATTTAACCATCCCAATAATCTGATCTTTAACTGATCCAGTCTGCCCTCAGGAATATTCCGAATTATCACATTACATTTTCTATGTTGATTTTCCAAAAATTCTATTCTTGCCTGATGGTCATCTACCTTCACTTCCTCTTCCTTCACTTTTTCTCGCACCACCTGTACTTCTTTGGTCAATACTTCAACCTCTTTTGTTCTCATGCACATCCCTTCCTTTAATTCAGATACTTCTTTCATAATACTTGCTACTTCAGCTTTGGTAGATTCCATCAACCCTGACATCATCATCAACATTTTTTGTTGGAATGCATTAAAACCTTTTTGTTGTAGCTTAATATATTCTTGATTGTCTCGAACTCGCTGCTCTTCTAATGTTTCAAATTTTGTTTGGAGAAACTTCTCCAACCCTGCAAGCTTTACTTCAATGGAACTCCTAGAGTCATTCATATCTGTTTCCTGAGTCTTATCCCTTTCCCTAATTTCAAGCACCTTCTCTACCATTACTTTCTTTTTTATAGCCCCCTGAGCTCTGTCTTCTTCATCAGTATTCACCTGCTCAATCTGTTCTACTTCTGATTGTTGTTTAGATTGTTGCTTTTCTTGACACTTCTTCCTTGCTTCCATATCTGCTCTAAATATTCTCAGTTCTTCAGCCTCTTTGATCTCGTCCTGTAAAAATTTCCTCCTGCCTTTACTTTCAGCTCTTACTAGCCTACCTGTCCTTAACCAAACTGGATCTAATTCTATCTCTTGCCTTAACAATTTGCCCTTCTCTCTACGATTCATCCGAATTTAATAGCAGATAATTCTATAATACTACACTACTTTATCACCAAACAGTATACAATGGTCTAATTTCACGAATCTAACCCTTATACACACTTAACAATTTTATTCTCCGTACACCTATCTAATCAGATGACGCGGTCATGCTTCATTTCTCTCTCACAGGCCAAATTTTTGAATAGCATTTGGTTCTGCTTTGTTTCCTACTTTTGCATTCTAGTTGCTTTCAATTATAAGCATGCATTGGTGTGTGAATAATTTCCTTTTGGATGCTTGCATAAAAGCTTTCAGTTTACTCTTATTCTCCATCTGTATTTGGAGCAGAATTAAAGTTATGTTGATAAGTTTTCTCTAGAGTCTTATTGGAACCAAACCTTGCATTATCAAAACATTTCTCTTCTGGGAAAAATATCAAATTACACATATTTCCTACATACAATTCCACAGAAAGGGCAATGGTGGGCATCAGCAGGTTTGCACCAGTTCGCCAGAACTGGTAGCAGAAATTTGGGCTGGCCCAGTCCATCCAAGTTTTGAAATAAAGTATTCCTAATTTGGGTGCAATGCAGGGCTTTTCCCCTGGCCACACCCACCATACCATGCCCACAGTGTGGTAGTAATTTTTTTTGGAGCCCACCACTGAGAAAGGGCATTAGGCATGTGTAAAATTTGTCAGGTTCTTGTGCAAATGTGAAAGACAGAAGGATAAAAAATAAATAGGAAAGGAAAGAAATTGATCTTATTATTATGGAAAGCCAACAAATCTTGCTGAAACAGGGAAATCTTGGAGAGAAATGGTCCATAGTGAGTCTTGAAAAACTGCTGAGAATGACAGCTTGCTTGCTTGTTGTGCATTTTTCAGGGCACCCAAATTTAGAGTACTCCAAAATTGACATGTGAATGTTTTGGTGAGTATTAAGAAAGTACACAACACAGTATAATTTCCTTTATTTATTCATTTATTTATTTATCAGAATTAATGACCACCTTTTTCACCTTAGCAACTCAAGGTGGCTCACAACAATTAGTTAAAACCCATTCTTCATGCTAATTAAAACCAAATACTAAACCTATCTAAAACATCCATAAAACACCCTTTCCTTTTTTAAAAAACCACAGACTTTATCTTTATTTAGGATGGAGACCACATTATATTCTTCTTTTCTCTTGGAGGGGCTTGTGTTCTTGCCTCAGAGCAGATGAGCAGAAGATGCTACTTACCTACCCCAGGTGCAAAATTGCTAGTTATGGCTCTACTACTCTTCACATCCCTATATTACTGATTGTGTTCCGGGCACTGTGTTTCTTGACATGCAGCATAGAAGTGGCTAATGCCTTTTAATCCATTGTGCTACTGATTTATCTTTAGCATTTAATAATCTTGATACCATGCTAACTACAATCAATTCATTGTGTTTCATTGCCAAACGTATATTGGTAACTAGCTGGTTACCCGGCCTTGCTCAAGTTTTTGTCAACCTTGTAAGCGCCCTCAAAGGGCATCAAAACCCAAAGCACGGCCCATTACCTAACCAGCTGCCCTTTTCAGTGTGGTTTTGATGGCTTCACCAAGATGGTGGGCGTCTCTGGCCCGTAAACTATCTGTTTTGTGAACTCCCTACCCACTTAGCAAGAGAACTTGCCTGCTTCCTCTCCTGAGGGTCCCTGGCAGCCTCTCTCCTTTCCTCCCGTAATGTCACAAAGGCCCAGACCTGGTCAGCCCTTGGGATTGGTTGAGATCAAGGATCAATTTTGGGGGGCATAGACCCCCAAATGTGTTTTGGGACCCCCACACTGCTAATCTCGCAAGCCCAATGTACATATGTGCCAAATTTCAGTGGGATTGGCCCAGCGGTGCGGGAGCCTTTGGAGCATATACAAACAGAGATCTCTGTTTTATAGATATAGACTAATTTGGGACCCGTCTTCGCTCGGGGGCATATTCCTGTGCCTACCTGGCTAGGCAGGATTTGGCCCTCATTCCGTCCCGCCTCCTGGGCTTTCTTCTAGGTGTATTGCTTTACTCCCCCTCTCTCTTTCACCTGGTGATTTTACTGTGGCTGGTAGGCATCACACTGACACAGACACACACAGACACTTTTAGACTCTCTCTCTCTCTCTCTCTCTCTCACACACACACACACACACACACACACACAGAGAGAGAGAGAGGGGTGGGTGGGTGGGTTTTCCACCCTCTTCTCTCTCACATGCTCAAATGCGGCACACACATGCACTCGCAGGGTGATATTTCTCTATCTCTCCCTTCCTGTCCTTCACTCTTAGAAACTCTCTCTTTCTCTCTCTCACACACACACACACACAGAGGGGAGGGTGGGATTTTCCCCTCTTCTCTCTCACACGCTCAAATGTGGCACACACATGCACTCGCTAGGTTGGATTTCTCTCTCCCCCTCCCTCTCTTTCACTCTCAGAGTCTCTCTCTCTCTGATGGGAATTTTTTCACCCATTTTCGGGTCCTCGCCACCCCTGCCACCTCTGGGAGGCTCAGGGGAGGTGATCCAAGCTGTTTTCGACTCCCACGGACCTTTTCCAATACTGCTCCAAACAGAAACCCCAGGGTAAATCCCTTCATCTGCCGTCATTTTGAAAACAAACAAACAAACAAATTGGTGGCCGCAACTATTATCAGCTGTTGCATGGCACAAGGAGCACCTAGGAAGGCGGGAATAGTGCAGAATAGGTCCTCCAAGCCTCCCACATAGTGCTGGGGAGACAGAGAACTGGAAACAGGGACACCCCCTCAACAGTGATTTTCCAGCTTGGAAGGTAGGGGATGAAACATAGTGCCTCGGATAATGATGGCAGATTGTTAACCAAGAGATGACTTTTCACAAAAAGTCACATCGTAAACTGAAAATGACGTTGACCAAACGCAACATAAACTGGGGGTTTACTGCATAGATGTAAATGGCTGAAACATGACATAAAATAATCTCAGATATAGTGACCCTCTAAGGCAGTGGTCAGCAACCTTTCTAGGTTGGGGGCCATGTCACACTCTTTCAGAGAGTTGAGGGGCTGGACTGGTGCCCACCCCCAACGCAAACACTGCCATAAATGCATCTGCAGCTGCTTGCAGCAGTGGCAGCTGGAGCAAGGATGTGGGCTGGATGATTTGGCACCATGGGCCATATCCAGCCCATGGGCCATAGGTTGCTGACCCCTGCTCAAGGGGTTCCCCCCAAAAAAATGTGAGATATTTAAGAGATGGGTTCTCCATGGATGAATATGTATGGCTGAGTATAGATATGAACCCTTGTCTTCTGAGTCCTAGTCCAACACTATGTCCATTATATTACATTGTAAATGTGGTAGGAATAGATGTAGGTGAACTGCAGCCACTGAATGTGTTAGCAAATATACTGTATATGTAACACTGGAGAAAGCTAGTGTGTTGTCTCAATTTTGCAAACAAGATCATGCAGTTTGTACAGTATTATGACAACTCATAAAGCCAAAAGAAAATGACCCTGAAACGTCTTGAAAATTTACCTGCTTTTTTCCTTTCTGTTTTCTTTCTTACTAATCTCTGTGTCCCAAACAGTTCTGTGCTTCTGGAGTCATTTGCTTTTTCTTCTACAAGAAGAATGTGTTTTTTTCAGGTAAAAATTTCCTAATACACTCTACCAAGAGGAAAATAAAGCAAAAACTGCACGATACTGTGGACCCAGATGCATGAAAGCAGTTGGATTTAAATTTACCTAATTTTTATCCACCTAACAGACATTGAGCTGAAAGACCTCAAGAATGAGCACCTCTCATTATCTGGAAAGACAAATACAGTACCAATGACTCTCAGGGCAGATTTCTTCACATGGACCTAATACCTTTCATTTTTTTGTTATTTAGAAATAGAAGTGAAGTTTGTCCTTCAGACCCATTAATCTGTGGCCTCCAACAGGAAAATGACTGAAAGGCTACTAATTATGATGATGGTGTTGTAAGGGTGGTCACCTGAATCTGAGTGGTTGACCTGCAGGAGAAAGGATTTCTCCCTATTAATAAAATATCATTTGGAATTTGCATTTAAATATTTCAGCTCATTTTGGACAGACTTAGTGCATTGTGTGGTTAATGCAGAAGACTGTGTAAGTTTTTTCTGCATTCAATATAGTAGTAGAATGTGGCCGATCAGTACCCATATGGCAAATACAAATTAAGAACCATTAAGGTCATCTCTGTTTCTCCATGATTCTCTTAGAGCAGGGGTCCTCAACCATTTTAAGCTAGGGGCTGGGTCACGCTCCCTCAGACTGTTGAGGGGCCAAACTGGTGGTCCACCCACTACCACCACCAAGACCACCACACACCCAAAAAACCCCACTCCCCCCCCCACTTACCAGCTTAAAGGAGCTGTGTTGCGTGGCTAAAGGAAATGTGCCAAGGCCGGAAACACCCCCGCATCCCCCGGAAATGCTGCCACTGCTGCCTCAGGTCTTGAAGGAAGGAAGGTGATGCAAAATTGAGATGAGGCAAATTTAAGGATGAAAATAATTAGAAAGAGAGTGAAAATAATGATTTTTTAAAACCGGTAAGAGTTGTAACTATAGAATTTTACCACACTTTCTCTAACTTTCCTAAATATGGATGTATATCTTGCAGCTTCTTGGTGAGAGCATGGTGGGCAGAAGAATCCCTCTTTTTTCTTTGGATGAAATCTCTATATGCATGGTTTCTCTTGAGATACATCATGGAAAATCCCTTGGAATTTGTTAACTTTTGTAGTCTTTGCATTCCGAAAGAAACACCAAGTTCTACAGGGTTAGTGTAATTCCTACATGAAATGGCATTCTTCCTTTGCAGGAATAACCCAGAAAAAGTAGATGAAACTGATTTGTGCTAGATTATTAAAATTCTTGGGCAGAACAGCATCTTCCCTGTGCAGAATCCACAATAAAGGACAGTAATCTGTGCAAAGATCTGGTAGTTTCCTTATCAGAACTAGACACCAAAAATCAGGAAAAAAAACTGAGGGAAAACTAAGATAAGTTCCACTGGCGTGAGGGAATTCTTAGCATGGAAAGACTCTGGACATTGAAAGAATGAGATTTTTAAGTACTTATCACACCTCTGTCCTGAGTAGAGGTTGTTTGGACTATAGTCACTATCACACTTAAATACACTGTCCAATGCCTGATTGTATCTCACCATTTCCCTAGGGAGGTGGCAAAACAGATACTTCTGTAGTCCTGAAATAATGGTTACAACAGTAATTTTCATGTGGGGGAAAGTATTAGCTAGTTTGCCCTTGAAGAAACTCAAAGGCCATTAATAAAACTCCATTACACTAGAAAAGTAAACAAATAGAAAGATGTTTTGTCATATAGTTTAAAGCAGAGGTTCCCAACCTTTTTACGCCATGGGCCTGACCACGCCCTCCGAAAGCTGAGTGGGCTGGTCACGTGGTTCCCCCTGCCATAAATGCTACCACAAAACATGTCCACAGCTGTCATAAACATGTTTGTGACAGACCTGGGAACATTTGTGCAGGTGCAGGTACGTTTTACGGCTGTCATGGATGTTTCTGCTTCTGCTTCCGGTGCGTCAGTGTCACAGCCATATGAAATGGTGCCACAGGTCAGGTCTGACCTGCGCACCACAGGCTGATCATCCCTGGTTTGGAATAACCTATTTAGTTCAATGATTATGTCAGGCCAAATTAAACCATGTCTATTTTAAAGGAAATTGCTGACAAGTGTTTGCCAAACCCCACTGATTCAATCAGTTTACTCTAGTGCAACTTACTCAGCAACAAGATGTCTGCCACTAATAAAACAATCAAAACATTAATTGGAAATGATTGAAAATATGCACATCCATCTTTCTGAAATGTTCTACTTTCTAATTATTGGGTTTCTGGTTTTTAAAAAGGGTTTATATGTTTGGAATTTTGTTATTCATTTTGTTAATGGAGCATAAGGCTGCAATACAGAAGGCATGGGAGATTATCCCAGTTTCACCAACCTTCCCTTGGGATACACAGTTCAGCCCTTTTGTAGTGAAAAACTATTACTCTAAATGCATCTTAAGAAAGAAGTGATGTTTACTTGCAGGTATCAGCTGCTGTAATAATCAGAAATGGGGAAAAACAGAAATTGATTTTCTGGCATGGAGAAAGGTTCTATGCTTTCTTCATGAAAGGTAGTCAGGGAAGAATAGACAAATAACAAAGAAAACAGAAAGGAAATGAGAAGAAATACATGGTATAATGACAGAGGAGGGGAATAACAATAAGACATAATACTTTCCACTCAAACATAAAGTTAAAGCATGCAAGACTGCAATTTTACCAACATTAATAAACAAAGTTCTTAAATTGAATTGATGGTGAATTCAGAAGGCAGTTTGTAGACTTCACTCAAGAGTCTGTCTCCTTATTTTGAAGGACCTGCTTTAAGAACAGATTTGGATATTGATAGATAAATGAGTTGTCTAAATAAAGCTATTTTGGATTAAAAGGGAAAAGTCAGAAAGGGTTGTGATTTGGCTTAGTTTAAACACCCAGTCACTTTAAATGGGTTTTAGTTTGACAAAGCTTATTCAAGTGGCCAAGCCTTTTATGTATGCAAAATTGGTAATAGGCCATAACCTCCCTGGTCTGTGACAGGAATTCTTGGCATATGCGGTCTCAAATTGCATTGACCTTTTATGCTGCCAAATTGCATTGCAATTTCATGTCTAATTTGCTGCCTTCTCCAGTCCTGGGTTCCCTTCAGCATTTCCTATACTCCTCCACTGCCCCCACCCCCATTTTCTTGGCTTTCATTTTCCTGCTTGCTGGTTGAGGCTTGGGATATTTGCCCTTGTGATTCAGTTTTCTGACTAAATTGCCTCTCATTATTCAGAAAACAGAAAATTCTGAATTCACTTCAGAAGAATACCCTAGTTGCTCTAGTTTTTTTGTTTCTAACCCTTACTAATAGATGATATGAGGAAACGTATAAAAACATACCTTGGAAGCTAGATTTTCTAGTCTAGTCCAAATACACTACATGCTTTTTAAAAAGAATTTAATGAACTATCAATGAAATAGCTGTTCCTGTTGTATAGTCTTCTTGCTATACTTGACAATCTCACTTTCTTTGTAGATCTTCTCTGGAAACATATCCACCAACTTGTTCTTTCCTTACCCAGCTGATTCTCTAGTTTTCTACTCCCTTTATCTCATCAGTCTGTAAAAAAAAACTTTCGCATGGGGCAAAGTTTTCATTGCATGGTATCTGTGGACTCTAATTCAGCTTCCAATTCTCCAGCTGTCTTAGCCAATGTTTGGGCCTTGAACCAATAATAACCTCTTTCTAGCTTCATGGCACTATTGAAATGGTAACTGTTCAAGGAATAGTATCCAATTTACCATGCTGTGCTAGGAAGTTACTTTTTAGACCAGAGCTCCAGAATTGCCTCCCAGAATGACCAATGGCTATACTGCAAATAAGATACTTTTAGTAGCTGTGGTATATGTGACCTCTGGACATCTGGCTGCTATGCAGTCTTGATGGGGGAGGGAATTTACCTTCCAAAAGGTCAATAAGAGCAGGTTAGAGTCAGGACACTCTAGCATCCCCACTCAGAGGACTGGGGAGAGGGGGGGCAAGTGACCGCTTTATAGGTCTATCCTGCCTTTTGCCCAGCCTGTTTGCTAGGTTCCTAAGGGTGTCATTGGATGAGGTGAATCCTAGGTTACAGACATGATTCAAGCAAATTCGTCTGGCACCTGGAAGTCATCATGAGCCACCTCTATGGTATGTGCAACTTCATTCCTGGGAATGGGTTGGAAATGCCTGTGGAGATGCTGCATCCAGTGGTGAGCATCAGCATGTTCACACCAGTTCATCAGTCCATCCAAGTTTTGAAATAAAGTAGTCCTAATTCGGGTGCAAAACAGGGCTTTCCCCTGGCCACACCCACCATACCACGCCCAGTGTGGTAGTAATTTTTTTGGAAACCCACCACTGGATGCATCCCTGATTTAGCCGGCCTGGGTAGTAGCTGTTGAAGACATAGCACTGCCTAGGTTAAGTGAATTCATATGGAGCCTTTCAAATCATTCCTAAATGGAAACAGCTGATCCAGACTGGATTTGGCCAACATATAATAGCATGGGTGAGCATCACACAGACTTTAGGTTTCGGTGGCCTCAGATACATTTTTGCAGGTCCTGTACCTCTGGAACCTCACATGCTCCCTCCAATACATCATCTTAACTGGCAGCAATTTACTTGGTGTATACGATAGTTGAGTTCTGATCTGTGTTATGTTGTGTATCAGAATTCTTGCAATGCCTTTTGCAAACTGTGCTTTGCCAAAGCCATATGGTTGTCTTCACTCCCCAGTTCATTGCCAGAAGGACTGATGGAGAGACTCTCTTCACCTGAGATTATAACTGACTAAAACTTGCCACCCTGCTTCCTGGCTACTCACAGCTCATGAAATAGCCCCGCTAGGAAGTAGTGGAGAGGAATGTTTTATTATCATAGAGCATGTCAACAGCAATGATCTACTGGTGCAGTATTTTAAAAAATGGTTTCCTAGGTAGGAAGTTAAAAGTTAAAATTGCATTTTCATAAACTAGTCTCAATACTTTACTTATGTTGATAGAGTGTGCCTAGAAATACAATGTTGTTGTTTTTTGTTGCCATGTTACAGCATTGTTCCTAGGCTGTCTTTGGTTGATGGAGGAGAGGGAGAAAGAGAAGGCAATCATTAGTACAAAATGGAGTAAAAAACATCTAGTTTATTGGTTAACAAAGAAACAATACAGGAACTAACAAGAGATTCATAAAGAGCAGTTCTACTATGCTTTCATCCACCATCTTATATATTTTTCTTAATGGTATTATTAGTATGTTGATTACATGTAACTATCAGCAATTTGGAAACTTATACACATGTCTATCAGCAAGCATGGAATCTTTAATGTATGTTGAGCTCCATATGTACATAGTGGAAATTCTGTTGAACTACATAGCTCTCTAAATGTTAAACTACACACACCTGTAATGCAATGTCTTAGCATTGTCATCATAAGAAACACAGCTGTCAAAATAAGAAACACAGTCTTTAAAAGGTTATTTCCAATCATTGCTAGCATATATATATATATATATATAAAAACAAGGAGCCAACTTATTTCTGTGACCTACTTTGTGTATGACCTACTTCGTGCTAGAGTACAAACATTCTACTGTTAATACGGAGCCTGGCATAACATATGTCTTGTAACATAGTATAGAAATTTTCTTCAACAAGTATATTCATATTTAGCTTGTGATCTACTAAAGTTCCTAGATCCTTTATGCAAGTACAGTTGCCAAGCCAGATAACATCCTACATTGGGGCATTTGAATTTTGTCTAAATGTAGAAATCTAAAAATATTCTTGTTGTGTTTTGATTTGCTTATCAAACAGCCCAGGGTAATGACTTTTGTTAAACGGGCAGTATATAAATTTAACAAAAAAATAAGTATGTAAACAGAGGTTATTTTAAAAATTATCATTAGTTAATATTTTCCCTAATTAGCCAAGGATACAATATGTTGAGCTTATAATAAGCAATTTCATCATTCTTTGTGTTTATTTTTTATCTATACCTATAAGAATCGGGTTGGGCTGTGCGTGTCCAGCCTATCCTGTAATGTGCCGGCCACACTTACCTTTTGTCTCTGAGAGCATCGCTGTGAGGGTCCAGGAGCCAAGAGTGGGGCACCGGCCTTTCCAATCATAAACAAAGCACTGCACATGCGCAAGTAATGGCAAAGGGCCGTGCGTACAGCGCGTGAGCCTCAATGCATATGCACCCCTCCACGGCATGACAAACTGCGGCACGGCCCTTGCCCCAACCCCAACCGGACAGTCCCGGGGGAGGTCTGCCCGCCGCAACAGCCATAACAGGCCACCCCACACTCTCCCCTGGCTTGACCTGTTGACCAAAACAACGGACGAGTACTGCGGGAGCCCAAGGAAATGGCAGGGGATGGGTGGGAAATGCGGCAGCCAACGTACATGTGCGGGCCTCCTTGGAAGTTGCCACTGGGTCAGCGGCCACCATGGCATGCGCCTGCCAGCAGCAAAAGAACCTGGGCACACACACAAGTAGGAACTCCCCCCCTGCAGCAGAGGAAACAGGACAGAGAAACCGCACCTGGGCAGGTATGTCAGCCAGCAGACAGGGAATTGGGCCCCCCCGCAAGGCATCCCGGTGACCATTCATGCCCCCCCCGCCACGGTGTGAGAAGAGAAGGGGGAGCGCATACCCATGGTCCCCTCACCTGGTTGCGACCCCTGGGGGAGCACTTCCCTGGGGCACCCGTGTCAGGTTCCCACAAATCCCTGGCCCTTGCTCCACTTACCGGCCCCAGAAGGGTCCCCTTTCTCCACCTCCCAGCCTCTGGAGGCCTCTAGGGGCTGAACCGGGCCATCGTATACTGTGCCTGCCGGCCGGGGATTCCCCTCTCCTCTACAGGCACCTGTCACCCGCCAGGGTTCCCCGTCTTCTCCACATCCCCTGTGTGTGTGTGTGTGTGTGTGTGTGTGTGAGAGAGAGAGAGAGAGAGAGAGAGAGAGCAAGAAAAAAGGGAGAGGGGGGAGAAAGAAAGCAAAAAATAAAGGGAGAGAGAGAGAATAGGGAGGCGGCAGAAACAGCAAGGCCCAAAACTCCGAAGACACACCGAGCAAGGGAGGCAACGCAAAAAATGAGCCCTGACCCAGGGCCAGGAATGCTACACCTGCCAGCCGGGAGGTTCCCCGTCTCCTCCGCCTCCCCTCACTGTGTATGTTTGTGTGCGCGTGTGTGCGTGTCTGAGAGAGCAAGAGAGAGCTAAAAAGACAGGGAGATAGAGGGGAAAGAGACAGATAAAGAAACAGAAACAAAGGGAGAGAAAAAACATAGGGATAGAGAGGGGACAGAGAGGGGGGAAAGAGACAGAGAAAGAAAGAGTAAGGAGAAAGAAAGAGAGAGAGAAACACACAGCAAGAAAAAAGGGAGAGAGAGCCATTGTATGTTTGCTGGGTTCTGGGCCACATCTTGGAAAACTGCCATGCCTTATCCTGCCCAGAAGATGTGGCACGACAAACCGCGGCTTTAGTGTAAGGGACCAAAGACAATACAACAGCCGAAGGGTTGGCTTAACACAGGTTTATTGCATGATGATCCGGAGGAACATGTGGTAATGGCGGCTGGGTAGCTCAATATATACAGCTGGCTATACATTTGAATGTGGCTCGTTGGCAGACTATTGGTTGCTGCCTGCGTGACGTCGTAGGAGGTCACGCCCTTCTTGACCAGGTGAGGAGGTCGCGGGGAATCTTCCCGCGCTGCTGATCCAGGTGGCTTTGATCCATTAGAGCTCGACGCTCGCTACTGCCCTCTGGTGGTCACTAGCTCGCGTCCCCTTATTAAGCATACATTGATACAGGTGATGGTTATAATGTTGCACACAGAAAGGTTACATTGATAACACATGGTAAAGGTACATGTTAAAGGCACTGCTTTACAGAACACAACAGCGGCCCTGCCCCAAGAGCCCTCACAGCAACCGGACAGCCCCAGGGGAGGTCTACCCGCCGCAACAGCCATAACAGGCCACACTCTCCCCCAGCCTGACCTGCTGACCAAAACAATGGATGGGTACTGCGGCAGCCCAAGGAAACGTGCCCCCCTTCCCTGCCTCCCCTCTCCGCAGGGCCCAAAACTACCCAACTACCAACAAAAAATCAATACCTGCCTGGCAAGGCCGGGCAAAATAGCTAGTACTAACATAGGGATGAGAAGGGCCAGCATTTAACAAAAATAGTCATTTTCTGTTTTTGAATCTAAACAGCCAATCAGCAGACTAAACATTTATCCCCTACCAAAGTAACTGTTTCCACTCTGTATATATACTGAGCTGTATGTATGGGTGATCTGTAGTTCAGTCTACTTGTCTATTCTTTCTGAGTGGTTCAGATGTTTAGCCTAATTCAGTCTTTTTCTGATTAAAAATATGTTAGTCTTACAAAGTAAGTAATTCACCATACCTGTCAAGCACAGCTCCAGAAAATACGAGGCCTGCGCAGAACCCTTCTGCACAGAACCCTTCTGCGCATAAGGGTCTATGCATGCACAGAAGGGTTCTGCACATACACGCATGTGCAGTACCTACTTTCCCTGCTGGTCAAATTACGGGATGGCGTTGGGAAAGTAGAGGAAGCGGCGTAGAAATACGGGAAATCCCGGCCAATCTGGGATACCTGACAGGTATGTAATTCGCTACCTTCTTGCAGCCATCCTTTGTTTGAGAGATTTTCTTCCTGCTCTTTGCAACTAAGATGATGTGCTGTGTTATATTTTAAACACAAACCATGTAAGTAAACATTTCTTGTTCCCTTCTGCTAAAACTGTGCCTAAGTATTTGTTCAATATTTGAACTAAGAGAAAAGGGGGAATTGAGAAGGACTTGCATTTCAAAGTATTCAGCCTTTATCCTTGGATACATGCTTGCTGTGCCATCCTGCAAAGATAATCAAACACAATGTGCTGCTGCATAACATAAAATGCCTATTTTTAGCAGAAAGGCTTACTGGAGATTCTTATTGTAAAAATGTGGTAGTGGTACTCCCATGGTGATGAAAGTGCAGATTTTCTTTGGCCTTAGATGTATTGTGACATGCTGAGTCTCTACAAAATAGATACCATATTTGCTGGCATATAAGACGCATCGGAGTATAAGACACATCCCATTATTACCAAAATAGCCCACTATAGGCCACAATACACTCAACATTTCCAGTGTATTTTAAGAGGGGAAAAAGTGGGTTTTATATGCCAGCAAATAGGGTATTTCAATTAAAAACCCACTGAATTAGACTTATAGTGCCCTAATAAAAAGACGAATATAGAGCATAAATCAAAAAGTAGGTACCAGCTTTGCTGCCCTTGTCCACTGAATGCAAGCCACTGAAGAAACTGTAATATCATGATTTATGTGAAATATAAATAATGTATGGAAAGGATACATAGGACAGATGTTTAGTGAAGAAAGAGGCAAACATAATTGTCATAAATGGCAATATTGGACCACCAATACTGCAGAGTGAAGTTGTAAGAGATTTGCAAAGATTCAAAGATAGGAGAACAAGAGTGCCAGATGACAACCCAGTAGAAATTTTGAAACTTCTATCTGAAGTTAACGTCAAATAATTGATGGACCTTTTTAACACCATTTATGACACAGGCATCCTTCCAAACGATTGGTTACTATCAACCTTTGTTAAATTGCCAAAGAAAGCAAACATGAAGTCCTGTGAGGAATACAGAATGATTAGCCTCTTAAGGTCTTTTTGAAAATAATCCATAATAGAATTTATAAGAAGCGTGAAGAAAACATAGGTTAGATGCAATTTGGCTTCTGAAATTCTATGAGTACCAGATGCAGATAAAGAGAGACTGGTGTAGAATGTCTATGAAAAAACTGTTCCAAGGGGTTAAGAACAGAAAGACTATCACCATGATGATAGCCAATATCAGGAATGGATACGACACTTGATAAAGAAGAATATTTTATTTTTAAATGAAAATCAATGTAAAAGCTTTAAGACCTGTATGGTCAAGTTGAAATAGAAATATAAAAATAAAAGTAATAAAACATTGAGGATTCATACTAGCTGCTTGTTATTTGTATACATTCATATCAGCATCATTAGCAAGGGGATGAGCTTGCAATGTTGATGTAGACCAACCTTTTTACGCTGTGGGCCTGACCATGCACCCAGGACAGCTGAGCGGGCTGGACAGTGTCCCCCTGGAAGCGGAAGCAGGAGCATTTACAGCTGTCGTAAATGTACCCACTTCCATTTTTATGACAACTGTGGGAATGTTCATGCATGCGCAGGCACATTTTACAGCTGATGTAAACATGTCCACTTCCAGGTCTGATGGCGGTGGTGTGGGCCGGGTCTAGCCCATGGACCATAGATTGGGAACCCCTGATGCAGACCTTGCAACATTGCTAACATGATTTCCCCCAAGGTATTGGAGAATATAAACTTAGTTTATGGTACTGCTTTTCCTCTGTAATTATTCTAATGTTGCTGCAGCTTTTCCTGCTTTAATGTGCTGTTGTGGATTTAGGGATGGACCAGCATTCAGCAGATCTGGGTTAGACTCTCCACTCTGCCATGAAAACTCAAGGTGTGTATGTGTTTGGTGAAACTGATAAAGTAGTAGTAGAAGTACCATTCCTTAAATATTTCACTGATCCAGGAAACCCTTTGAGGTCTACTATAGGTTGGTCCCAACTTAACAGTGCTTGACATATGTAGTAGTAGTAAAACATTAGCATTTTTGGAAGCTGAATCAAGAAGAAGCTGAGGACCAGAGTCTCCAGCAGGAAAGGCCATAGGCTTTATCTTGTTAAAGGGAGACACATTTTTCCAAGACTAGTTTGGAAGAAACTCTGGAGTCGATTGAACAAGTGGCATATTACCATATGCTTCCCTCTTCAACATTTAGAAACTAGGGCTCATTAAAATCCCTAAAGAGCATTTGCAAGTTTCATCCCCCTGAGAAGGAAAATGAACAGCTCATCATTCATATGAAATGCAGAAGTCCTGCTTCTGCAAAGATAAGCTTTCCTCCCCCACAATGTGCCAGTCCCACAATACAAATCACACTTCTATGCCTGTATATACCTGGCATTTCCCTCACTTTTCAGGCTTTTTTAATGCTGTAGTTTCTCAAATCACCCTGGACCAGAGGAAACTTCTTGGCAACACTTCCTGTCTTTTTCTTGGTTGTTCTCTCCTGTTGTCAAAATGTTTTTGATCTGTGCTAGGGATTTATCAGTTTAATTAATCTAATCTCAGCAGTGGCATCCATATGAACCAAATGGTTTCTAACAATGTTTCGTTGATCCCCGTAATCACTGAATGAATAAAAAAGGTGCTGTAGCATATGGCAAGGATTTCTTACCGCTAAGCTTTATATTTAGTGTTCAGATTTTTTTCAAACAATTAATGCATCTTAATTGGGATGGAATTCCTGCCTAATGATGAAATCATTTCTGACATGTTTCTCCTTTCACAAGATTACATTTTAAAGGTGCCTTCAAACTTTTCTTTCTTAGTATAAGATGCACCCCCCCCCCTCAAATGGATTTAGTACAGCACAGTTTTAGCCCTTGGCACTATAAAGTTAAAGGTTTCCCTTGCTCGAAAACCAGCCGTATCCGACTCTAGGGTTCAGTGCTCATCTCTGTTTCAAAGCCAAAGAGCCAGCTCTGTCTGCTTCTGCAGACGTTTCTGTGGTCATGTGGCAGGCATGACTAGACACCGGAGCACACAGAACGTTGTTACCTACCCACCGAAGTAGTCCCTATTTATCTACTTGCAATTTCTTGCTTTCAAACTGCTAGGTTGGCAGGAATACTGATTGAAATAGTAGGCTAATAGACACATAAGTAAAGGTAAAGGTCACCCTTGCTGGAAAGCCAGTTGTATCAGACTTAAGGGTTCAGTGCTCATCTTTGTTTAAAGCAAAAGAGCTAGCACTGTCTGTGTTTGCAGACATTTCCGTGGACATGTGGCAGGTATGACTAGACTAGAGTGCAGAGAATGCTGTTTACCTTCCCACTGAAGTGGTACTATTTCTTTACTTGTAATTTCTTTCCATCTGCTAGGTTGGCAGGAGCTGGGGCAGAAACAGAAGCTCACTCCATCGTGCAGCACTCAGTTCTAGAACTGCTGACCTGCCGATTTTCCGGTCATCAAGTTCAATGTCTTAATCACTAAGCCACCGCAGTCCCTTAATGGACACGTAGAACCTGCCATATTGAGGAAAGGTTTTCTACATAGTAGGGTACAGCAGACAAGTAAATGGATAAACATGCAAAGCTATGGGTGTGTGTACCTGTATCAGATCTATCTACCTTACCTATCTAGATCCAGATTGGTAAAATACGCAGCAGATAATACGTATACTTCTAACTGCTCTAGGAAGTGGGACTACTTCTGACAATGCAATGGATCTACTCTGTAATGGCAAATTATCTGAAATGTTCCATAGCTATATTAAACCACGAGTACAATGACATCAGACCTTTAAGAAACAACTGAAAACTACACTCTTTAAAGAGGCTTTTAACAACATTCTCCTTTTGTCCAAGTAGACATTGTTTAAATTTTGATTTGCTGTCTTCAGGCATAGTTATTTTTTCTATTTTTGTTTATTGTTGTTCTAGATATGTGATTTTTAAAAAAACTCTTGTAACCTGCCCAGAGTGGGAACATATACCAGATGGGCTGGATACAAACAAACAAACAAACAAACAAACAAACAAACAAACAAACAAACAAACAAACAAACAAGCAAGCAAGCAAGCAAGCAAGCAAGCAAGCAAGCAAGCAAGCAAGCAAACACACAAACAAACAAACAAACAAACAAATAGTATGCATACCTCTGGGTTAGCTCAATACCACTGCTTTTTCTATAAAGAAGGTTTATTTCCTTCCACTGTTCTTATTATGCACTTGTGATAAAGTGTAGGTCAGCTAGTCACCCAAATGAATCTATATTACAGCATGTTGCCACTGTAATTTAGTTGTAACTGTCATGTATTTTTTCTTCTGCCCTACTGACTTAAATCATACTTTGTTTACTTGCACAACATTATTTTAAAACTGTCTCAGCCTATTAAATTAGCTAATGGGATATGAATGTTTGATAGTCACATATTCTTCAAAGAGGGAAGAAACCTTTTATTGAGATTCATATATCTGTGACAGGTGCAAACCACCAACGTGCCGTGCCTTCTTGCTTGTCAAAAGAACTGCTGTTAGAATGAATCTCTACATTAAAAGGACACAAGTTGTAAGGCAATAATGGTCATCATCTGAGACCATTCATCAGTTAATTACCTGCTACTATGATCTTCAAGGAAAGCAGAGTTGGCCTTTCACAGAGTCAGTATTCTGATCATACAAGAACAAGTAAAATCTGATGTTTTGCCTTGTGACCAATCAACATGCCAGCTTTGAGATTCACTTGCAAACTCCACTAAAGATCAGCCATCATTAAAATTAACCACATGCTGATTTAATCAACATATAGCTTTGTTAATTACTAGAGATTTTCTCCTGCATGTCCATCTGCTTTTAGGGTTTCAGTGAACCTGCAACAGATGTTCATGTAAATATAATAAGCTGGTTGCCATGCAAAAATAACATGTTTAGAGTGCGTCTGTAGTAGCCTTTAAATTTATGTCGGCACTTTTCTGTATAACATGTTTAGTGATTGAAATGCAAAACAGATAACTTTGTTAGAAACCCCATTGGATTTGCTTCCTGCTTTAAGACACCCCCTTCTGTACCCAACCCGACAAAGCCTCTCAGATTTAGGGTAAAGGTAAAGGTCACACTTGCTTGAAAACCAGTCGTATCCGACTCTAGGGTTCAGTGTTCAACTCTGTTTGAAGCCGAAGAGCCAGTGCTTTTTGTGTCTGCAGATGTTTATGTGGTCATTTGGCAGTCATGACTAGACAGTGGAGTGCATGGAACACTGTTTACCTTCCCACCAAAGTGGTACCTATTTATCTACTTGCAATTTCTTGCTTTCAAACTGCTCAGTTGGCAGGAACTGGGACAGATGATGGGCGCTCACTACATCATGCAATATTTGGGTCTTGAACTGCTGACCTGCTGACCTTCCAGTCATCATGCTCAGCGTCTTAACCACTAAGCCACCACAGTCTTCTCAGAGATCTACTGTAGTGTTCATGAGCATGGCCTAGGAACATCTATGTTAAAGTGAAAGATATATATCCCATTCAAGCAGAGTATAAGGAAATAATCATCAAGTTCACAATAAAGATAACTCATTTGTCTTTGATTAAGTGAAAAAGCGTTCATGTAGCAAGATGTTTTGGCTTTGGAACTTTCTAATCCTTTCAGTCTATCA
Source organism: Bradypodion pumilum (assembly GCA_035047305.1). NCBI lineage: Eukaryota > Metazoa > Chordata > Lepidosauria > Squamata > Chamaeleonidae > Bradypodion > Bradypodion pumilum. The sequence continues at coordinate 112,777,092 of JAWDJD010000004.1, read as the reverse complement.
ACACATCTAAATTCAATGAATCCAAATAAGGGGGGGCAACGCTTCCCAGTTTAACATTTCATGGGAGGTCTCTTGAACTTTGTGTAAGATTTGATCAAAGTAATAAAAAAAGGACAAATCTGAGTAGTAATGAGATCACACAAAGCAAATTAGCAGATTTTCCCCCCAAGGTGAAATTACACTTTTAAAAGAGGCATTCCCCACAGTATAAAAAGTCATTCATCTCTTTCTCAACACTGACTGAAATATAAATGCCTGGGTGGTTACAGTGTCATGCAAATCAAATAGAAATCTTGGTTACAAGGAGAAGCACGGAGCAATCTTACAAGCGATCAAAGCTGAATTCACAATTAAACATTTTCTCCTTTATTGAACAGGCATGAATTGTATATAGTTTAGGAGCTGGTATCAAGCACAAGTAAGAACTATATCTGAAACATTTGAAATACAGATTCATCGAATGTTTATAGATTTTTTTATAAGTAACATTAAAATTAATATTGCTACTTTCCTCATTTGTAATTCAAATGAAACACACGCTATACACTTTGTGGTAGAACTAATTGCCAAGTGCCTCTGTTCTGCTTTCTGGAGAGCTTCAGCTACATTCAGATGGGCCTCATTATGAGTTGCAATTCATGCCAAGCATGCTGACTCAGAAGTAAATGTCGGTGTTTGCATCAGACTCCAAAGTATGCTCCCATCCCTTGAAAAAGAATGTGCTAGGAATAGGGATGAAAAGAGTGCTTGTTAAATGCATTGCTCTTGTAGATTTAAGTTGTTGTGACATGGTGATGTGATGAGAATTTTTAAGCCTCTTGAAAATTCCCACTTCAGGTAACAGCAATGCAAAGAGTTCTTTTCCTGCACAAAGTCTGAGTCACTTTTGTAAAATGCCCTTAGTAACTATTCCCTTTGAGAAGCAAAGTATGTGTGCATACAGACACTCAACATCACAATCTTTCTTGATTAAGAATGATTTATTTTGTTTTATATTCATATTTATATAGCTGCCCAACTCACAAAGACTCTGGGCGGCATACAATTTTTAAAAAGCCTTAAAACAAGAACAACCCCATTAAAACAAATTACCCCGCTAAAACCCCCACACATTAAAAAGAGGAAGAAGATTACTTTGATATTAAACCAACCAGCAGGTGGGGGTCACAACATCTTCAGGACCCTGCACCTGCCCCACCAGCCATGTTTTCAGATCTTTCCTGAATGGCAGCAATTCCGTCTGCAGCCTTAGTTCCACTGGCAGGAGGTTCCAAAGGGCTGGTGTGGACACAGACAAGGCCCTCCTTCTTGTGCTAGGGAGGCGAGCCCCTCTAGCAGATGGTACAAGCAGAGAGCCCCTCCAGTCTGCTCTGGTTGGGCAGACAGATGTTCTTGGGGAGATGCGGTCTCTTAGGTTTTCTAGCGTACTGCCATATAGGGCTTTAAAGGTAATGACCAGCACCTTGAATTGTACCCGGAGGCAAATTGGAAGCCAGTGCCGCTCGCGAAGCAGTGGGGAGGCACGAACATAATGCCGACACCCCATCACCACCCAAGCAGCCACATTCTGGACCAACTGCAGCCTCCGGATGGTCATCAAGGGCAGCCCCATGTAGAGCGCATTGCAACAATCTAGTCTAGAGGTAACCAGAGCATGAGTGACCATGAGTAAGGAGTCCCAAGGCCCTCCTTCTTGTGCTAGGGAGGCGAGCCACTCTAGCAGATGGTACAAGCAGAGAGCCCCTCCAGTCTGCTCTGGTTGGGCAGACAGATGTTCTTGGGGAGATGCGGTCTCTTAGGTTTTCTAGCCTACTACCATATAGGGCTTTAAAGGTAATGACCAGCACCTTGAATTGCACCTTTGGTGTATGCAAACCAAGACACAGGACACAGCCTCGGGCTGGGTTAACTCAGGTTTATTGCATCGTGGACAGAGGGAACATGAGGTAATGGCGGATCGATAGCTCTTTATATACAGCAGTAGTACATTTGAACGTGGTGCCATGGTAGCCCATTGGCTACTGTCTGCGTGACGTCATTGCGGGTCACGCCCTTCTTGTCCAGGTGTAGGTGGTGGCGGGAAAACTTCCCGCGCTGTTGCCTTTGATGAGTTCGGACCAAGAGAGCTTGGACGCTCGCTGCTGCCAGCTGGTGGTCATTAGCTCGCGTCCTATTACAGGGTTTATATGATACAGCTGAAGGTTACATAGTTGCTATAGGCAAGGTTACATTGGCTCAGATACATTGTAATCCATGTGGAAGGTAAAACCATCAGAACACAACACCCCTCCCCCCTAGGACGAGACAAAGTCTCGAGCCCACTCTTAAGCACACTCCCCCCCCCTCAGGAGACAAAGTCTCTCAGCCAAGATGGCTTATTTCGAACACGCTGGGGTCTCGATGCGGGCTGTCTCTCCCCGGGTTTGCTACCTTCTCTTTGTCCCCTGGTTTCCTGTCCTGTAATTGGAGAGGGAGACTCGTTAGTGGCTTGCCGCGGCTCCGCGGCGTTGTTGGGAGGTGTGCTCTTTCTTAGGGAGGAACCGGGGGCACTGGGGGCTAACGAAAAACCCCTCTTCTCGCTCGGATGGGTGGGGGAACACTCCTGAAAACCCCCCCGGCTCGCAAAATCCAAATCAAAATTCCAATCGGGGGCAGCGGTCGCGAACTCCTCTCCCCCTTCCCCGGCCCCTGATAGGACTGGCGTATCAAAAGGGTATGAGTCGGGGCCGCTGCTTCTGCCTTCCCCCCTTGCTTGGGACTGTTGTCCACTGCTGTCTCCCCCTTGGGTTAAGCGGGTGGGGGAGAACCCTAACGCTGAATCCTGTTGCTGAGCCCCACAGACTGGCCCACTCACTCGGTGCCTCAGTTGGTCTGCGTGCCTCCTCCAGAGGAGGCCGGAGTTAGTCTCGACCCGGTACGACACAGGCCCCGTCTGTTCTACAACCGTCCCTGGTACCCAGGCTGGCCCTGCGCTGGAATAGTTCCTGCAGTGAACGGGGTCACCGGCGGCGAACCCTTTCGAGACTGCCAACCCTATGTTTTTCCCTTTATCCTCGACTCTCGTCGGGTCTAGCCTGGACAGGATCGTGGTCAGTTTTCGCCGCATCAAGAGCTCCGCCGGCGAGTAACCTGACGCTAAGGGGGTTACCCTATACGCTAAGAGGAACTGGCATACTTGGTGATTCAGGTCCCCCGGGCCCATGCGCCGCAGCGCCTCCTTTGTTGTACGCACCAGCCGTTCCACTTGGCCATTCGTGGCCGGGTGAAACGGTGCGGATGTGACATGCCGAATGGCGTTTGCCTCCATGAATGCTCCGAACTCAGCGGAGGTGAAGCAACTAGCGTTATCGCTGACTAAAGTGTCGGGTAAACCGAATGTGGAAAAGACTCTCCTTAGCTGACTAATTGTCGTGGCGGAGGACGTGCTCTTTACTGGGATAACCTCCAGCCACTTGGAGAACGCATCCACCACCAGGAGAAACATGGTTCCTCGGAATGGGCCAGCGAAATCTACGTGCACTCTGGACCATGGCCCCCTTGCTGTGTCCCATTCCCTATGCGGAAGACGGGCCGCCTCAGGTCGGGATCCCTGGCATGCCTCGCAAGTGCCGACCATGTGCTCAATGTCCGCGTCCAGCTGTGGCCACCAGAAGTAACTCCGGGCCAGCGCCTTTGAACGAACTATGCCCGGGTGGCTGACGTGCAGCAGTTCGAGCACCCTCGGCCGCAGGGGCGTAGGGACCACCACCCGTTGGCCCCACAAAAGGCACCCCCTCTCTAGGGACAGCTCTAGCTTTTTCCGAAAGAATGGGTCGAACTCTGTACTCGGGGACGATGCCGGCCACCCCTTCTGTACCCATGAACTAACTTTCTCCAGCGTTCTGTCCTTGCCTGTCGCCCTAGCAATGTCGGCTGGTACTATTGGGGGTGCGTCTAAAACCTCAATTAGCAACACCTGGTGGTCTCTTTCAGCTCTCGCCTTTTGGTCGTCCGACAAGGGCAAAGGGGATCTCGAAAGTGCATCAGCATGGCTGATCTCCTTTCCGGGCCGGTACTCCAACTCATGTTGGTATGCGTTGAGGAAAATAGCCCATCGCAGCATTCTCGGGGACAGGATCTGCGGCGTGGGCTTGCTTGCCGTGAAAATCCCTAACAGTGGCTTGTGATCGGTCACGATTTTGAACGGGCGGCCATACAAAAAATCGTGAAATTTTTTGGTTCCCGCTACTATTGCTAACGCCTCCCTGTCGGTTTGTGCGTAATTTCGCTCCGCTTGGGACAGGGACCTTGAGTAAAACGCTACCGGGGCCTCCCTTCCGTCCTCCAACACGTGGCAAAGCACCGCCCCCACCCCCACCGGGGATGCATCACAGACTAGGACCACTGGCCGTTTGGGGTCGAAGTGCGTCAGGATTGCCTCAGATGTTAGGAGTTGCTTTAGCTCTTTGAACGCCCTCTCGTGCTCGTCACCCCACATCCATGTCTCCTCCTTTTTAAGTAACCGATGGAGCGGTTCGGCCACGGACGCCTTCCGCGGGAGGAATGTATGGTAAAAATTGAGGAGCCCCAGGAAGGACTGTAGCTCGGTTTTGGATGTTGGGCGAGGGGCCTTTTTAATGGCTGCTACTTTGGATTTAGACGGCTTAATCCCCTCGGGTGTGATCCGGAACCCTAAAAACTCGACCTCGGTTTCGAAAAAAACACATTTGTCCTTCCTCAATCTCAGCCCCGCTTTCTCGAACACGGTCAGTACTTTGTCCAACCTCTTTGCCAGTTCAGCCTCACTCCCCCCTGTTATCAACACGTCATCAAAATAAGGCAACACCCCCTCCAGTCCCTTCAGGAGGCGTTCCACAAGCGACTGAAAAAGGCCGGGTGCCGAGTTCACGCCAAACTGTAACCGCGACACCTGGAACGCTCCTTTATGTGTAACTATCGTTTGTGCCGCGGCCGTGGCGGGGGTCACAGGAAGTTGCTGATAGGCTTGTGCCAAATCGAGTTTAGCGAAACACTTTCCCCCATTCAGCCTGGCCAAAAGGTGGCTGATCACTGGCACCGGGTATGCATTAGGGCGGATCGCCTTGTTAATTGTACACTTATAATCAGCGCAAATGCGCACCTCCCCGTTAGCCTTTAGGGCCGTTACAATTGGAGTTTCCCACTCCGCGGAATCAACAGGAATAAGAATCCCCTGGCCCACCAGTTTGTCCAGCTCCGCCTCTATCTTGTCCTTGAGTGCGAACGGCACCCTGCGCGGTTTGAGTCTTATCGGGCGGACCTCCGGGTCTATGTCGAAAGCTACAGGGGGTCCCTTGAACTTTCCGAGTCCTTTCTTAAAAACGGCGGGATGCGCATCGCAAACCGCTTGTATTGGGTCCCCCCCCCACGGTATGCACTCCCCCTATGAACAAACCTAAGGGCTGAAACCACTGTGTCCCTAGGAGGCTACAGCTTCCCCCCTTGAGGACAACTAGGGGCAGTTCCGCAGAATGTCTCTTAAAATTGACCCGAAATTTCCCGACCCCCAACACCGGAATGCTGTTTCCCTGTACGTCTCGTAGCGTGGACCTCAACGCTTTAAGTTTGGGCCGCACGTGGGGGTCGATCTTCAAGAACTCTTTCTGGGGAATTATAGAATAGGAGGACCCCGAGTCAATTTCCATCTTAATAGGGGCCCCTTGTACTAATACCTCAACGAAGTAATGGGACTGTCCCGCGGACACGCTGAACACTGGGGCGTCGTCCTCGCTGTCGTCCGAGACGCGGCCCACGCCATCCTGCTTCCTCGTGGTCTGGGCGCCATCTTTGGGCCTCGCTGGACGGTCCGGTCTGGCCGCACGGTCTTGTGACTGCCTCCGGCCCTCCTTCCGTTTTCTGCATGCCTTGGCGATGTGCCCCCGACGGCCGCAGGTGTAACACTCGGCCTTCCTGAACGGGCATCTCGCGCGCTCATGGGCCGCTCCGCAACCCTCGCAGCGTCGACCACCCTTTCGGACCTTCTGGACCTCCTCGCCGTCGCTGCCTTCCATAGACGACTTTGAGGCCCGTCGAGTTGCGTGCACCGACTGTCCGGACTTCCCGTGCACCGAATTTTCCGCCTTGCCGGCTCTAGGACGCCACTCACGCCACTGGTGCATCTCGTCCACTCCAGCATTCGTGGACTCTGCGGCTTCCGCGGCCTCTACGACCTCTGCCAACGTGGGTGGCGGCTCCTTGTTCATCAAGCTGCGCTGTACCTCCTTGTCTTTCAGGCCACACAGCACGCCGTCCCTGAGGGCCATCTCTAGGATGTCGCCCCATTTACAGGGGGCTGCGGCTATCCTCATGGCGGCCACGAATGCCTCAACCGACTCGTCCGGCGCTTGGACTCGCCTCCAAAACGCGCTCCGAGCGGGAAACATTGCCCTCGAGGGACAGAAGCGCTCTCGCAGCAGCTTCATGATGTCATCCGCCTTAAATTCGCTCACCTTCTTCGGAGCGATGATGCCCACCAGCGTCCGCTTGGTTTCCATCCCGAGCATTCTGGTGAGGATGGCCCTCTTCCTCTCCTTGTCGTCTCCTTTGACTTTGAGTTCCACCAGCGCCGCCTGGAAGTCCATCTCAAGCAGCTCCCAGTCTTGCGGTTTGGTGATGTTGAACCCGCTCTGTGCCCTGGCTGTTCCGTGGGGATCCATTATCCCACCTTCGTCGCCAATTTGGTGTATGCAAACCAAGACACAGGACACAGCCTCGGGCTGGGTTAACTCAGGTTTATTGCATCGTGGACAGAGGGAACATGAGGTAATGGCGGATCGATAGCTCTTTATATACAGCAGTAGTACATTTGAACGTGGTGCCATGGTAGCCCATTGGCTACTGTCTGCGTGACGTCATTGCGGGTCACGCCCTTCTTGTCCAGGTGTAGGTGGTGGCGGGAAAACTTCCCGCGCTGTTGCCTTTGATGAGTTCGGACCAAGAGAGCTTGGACGCTCGCTGCTGCCAGCTGGTGGTCATTAGCTCGCGTCCTATTACAGGGTTTATATGATACAGCTGAAGGTTACATAGTTGCTATAGGCAAGGTTACATTGGCTCAGATACATTGTAATCCATGTGGAAGGTAAAACCATCAGAACACAACACCACCCGGAGGCAAATTGGAAGCCAGTGCCGCTCGCGAAGCAGTGGGGAGGCACGAACATAACGCCGACACCCCATCACCACCCAAGCAGCCACATTCTGGACCAACTGCAGCCTCCGGATGGTTATCAAGGGCAGCCCCATGTAGAGCGCATTGCAATAATCTAGCCTAGAGGTAACCAGAGCATGAGTGACCATGAGTAAGGAGTCCCAGTCTAGGAGCGGGAGCAACTGACGAATCACCCGAAGTTGGGTGAAAGCCCTCCTGGCCACGGCTGCTACCTGATCTTCAAGCATCAGTCCAGGAGGACCCCCAAGTTGCACACCAGATCTGTATGGGGCAGACTAGCCCCATCCAAAACCAACAATGGTAGCTCCCGAGATAACACCGGGTCCCTAATCCATAGCCACTCAGTCTTGCCAGGGTTCAGTTGTAATCCTTTGTCCCCCATCCAGACTCCAACAGCCGCCAAGCTCTCGGACAGGACTTTGACAGCATCACTGGGATCACCACGAGACGAGATATACACTTGGGTGTCATTTGCATTCTTATGGTTCTGCGCCCCGTGGGAACAGATGATCTTACCCAGCGGTTTCATGTAGATATTAAATAGGAGAGGAGACAGCACCGAGCCCTGAGGCACCCCATATTGGAGTGGCCTAGGGCTGGACATCTCACTCTCCAACCACACCGACTGGGTATGGCCCCTCAGGAATGAGGAAAACTAGAACAATACAGTGCTCTGGATTCCCAATCCTCGGAGCCGTTCCAGAAGGATACCGTGGTTGATAGTATTGTAAGCAGCTGAGAGGTCAAGGAGAGCAAGGATGGTCAGATGGCCTCCATCCCTTTCTCGCCAGAGATCATCCATCAGTGCGACCAATGCCATCTCCATACCATGTCCGGGCCTGAACCCTGACTGAAATGGGTACAGATAATCCGCTTCATCCAGGACCCCCCGCAACTGCCATGCCACCTCCTTCTCCAATACCTTCCCCAAAAAGGAAAGGTTGGAGACTGCACTATAATTAGCTGGAATTGCTGGGTCGAGAGCAGATTTTTTAGGGGGGGGGTGCACCAAAGCATGTTTTAAAGGTGCAGGGAATACCCCCTCCTGTAAAGATGAATTAATTATCTCCCTGACCCAGCTGCCTGTCACTGCCTTAGATGCTAGCAGTACAGGGATCTAAAGGGCAGATAGTAGTGCGAACAGCTGCAAGGTGCCTGTCTACTTCATCAGGGACAACTGGATCAAACTGTTCCCAGATGACATGGCAACTCTGTGATCTGGTCCCCTCCTGATTCTCCCCATCCACACCGGGGTTCAGTCCTGAGTAAATCTGAGTGATTTTATCTGTCAGGTAATCAGCGAAAACCTCAGCCAAACCCTGCCAACCAGGCACCGGCCCCCCTCTACTGAGGAGAGACCTGGTCACCCAGAACAGGGTGGCTAGGCGATTATCTGCGGATGCAATAAGGGTGGTGAAATATTGCCGCTTCACCACCCTTATCGCCACCAGGTAGGCCCTAATAGCAGTTCTAACCAGTGTCCAGTCAGATTCAGTCCGAGTCTTCCCCCAGCGGCGCTCTCAGCGTCTCTTCACCCATTTGAGCTCCTGCAGTTCTTCAGTGAACTACGGGGATGACCTAGCCACACAGGCTTGGAGAGGCCGTAGTGGTGCGATATCATCCATGGCTGCCGTCGTCTTCCTGTTCCACAGGTCAACCAGCGCCTCAGGTGAATCGCTTAACTGATCCAGAGGAAAATCCCCCAGTTCCTGCTGGAATCCATCAGGATCCATTAGTCGCCGGGGGTGGGCTAGCTTAATAGGCCCTGCCTCCCTATGGTGAAACGTCACCCCCAGAAAGTCTACAGTCACCAGAAAGTGATCTGACCATGGCACAGGTGTTATGTCTAATTTCTATAATATCAGATCACTCAGCCACCGCTCCGACAAAAAAGCTAGATCCGGCATGTTGCCACTGCCCCTGGTCGGGCCCTGAATTACCTGAGTCAGACCCATGGCTGCCATGGAAGCTATGAACTCCTGTGCAGCCTCAGAGCCAGTCCCCAGTGAAGGCAAATTGAAGTCCCCCAGGACCATCAGCCTAGGGAACTCCAACGCCAACAATGAGACAGCCTCGAGGAGCTCAGGCAGGGAATCCCGTACCCTGCAAGGGGGCAGGTACAGGAGTAAGACTCCCAACTGACCCTTAGGGCCCAACCGCAAGAGCAGGGCCTCACAACCCGGAACTTGTGGAGTAGCAGCCCTAGCAATTCCCAGAGACTCCCTGGCTACAATGGCGACGCCACCACCCTTCCCCTCCTCCCTAGGCTGGTGCCAAATACCGAACCTGGTTGGACATATTTCTGACAAAGGTACACCATCCTCCGGTCTCAGCCAGGTTTTGGTGATGCATGCCAGGTCAGCCCGCCCCTCCTGAATAGAATCTTGGATCAGGGGGGCCTTGTTGCAGACTGACCTGGAATTCATCAGCAGCAGCCTAAGGGCGGGGTCACTCTGGATCAGCTGCTCAGGACCTAGAGGTGTAACCAAGGGGCTGGAACAAGGGACCAATAATAAGCATCAGTCCCGTGTTCCCTGGTTGCGGCCCGCCCCTTGGTACCCGCCATATCGCCCCATGCACATCACAACCCCAATTTGGGCCCCAGGAACCTCCCTACCTATTTCAGACAGATCGCTGCCCCACCATCCCAGCTGGCACTCACTCACTCCCCCTCCCTCCCTTCCCTCCCCACTTAAAAACCCCAAAACCCAGAGATGTGGCTATTGGTATGGCCATTGAGCCATGAAACAGCCTCAGGTGCCACTTCATTGGGGAAGCAAGGCTTGGTCCAGCTCCAGCAGCAGCAGCGGCTGCAAAAGTGGTGATGTTAGGGGCATGTTGGGCCACCCAGCTGCAGGTCCATAGCTGGTAGCAATGCTGATTCTGGCGGTGGTGAAATTCACTCCTTTGTAGCTGCTGCGGGTTGCCCAGCTGGAAGCACTTTCCCCTTGTTGGGGAAGCAAGGCTCAGTCTGGCTCCAACAGCAGTGGCTGCCGCAGAAGTGGCAATGTTGCTGGCGTGTTGGGCCACCCAGCTGCAGGTCCATGGCCGATGGTGAGGCTGACCCTGGCGGTGGTGGAATCCGCCCCTTTGTAGCTGCTGTGGGTCGCCCAGCTGGAATCACTTTCCCCTTGTTGGGGAAGCAAGGCTGGGTCCGATTCCGACAGTGGCGGCAGCTGCAGAAGCAGTAATGTTGGGGGCGTGTTGGGCCACCCAGCTGCAGGTCCATGGCCGGTGTCCTATCACTGGCACTGACTGTCCCTCATTTGGACCTCTGCCACTGATCCTCTGGTGGCTGGGGACAGCTCTACAGCCCATAGACCAACGTCGACACAGGTCAGGCCACTGCCACTGGCCCTCCGGGCGGACGGGCTTAAATCCACAGTCCATAACCCATGCCCTACTCCTAACGCCTGGGGGACTCTGCCACTGACCCCCTGCACTGAAGCCGGGTCCACAGCCACAGTGCACTGTCATTCTACTTAGTCAGTCCTTTAAAATCTGAGGGTTTTGCAAGAAGTTAGGATCTGGATATCCAGTGCAAGTGGGAGAGACACTTGATCCCTCAGCCAGGATTCTCCCAGGGTCCAAATCCACATGGGGTTGAGGGATATGGGGATTTAGACAGTTACCCTGGCCAATGAAAGACTCTGATGAAGGGCCTGGGAATGTGCCTAAGTTGTGGGCTTGAGAAGGACTCCCAGGTGCTCTAACAGGCAAATCCAAACAAGCTCCTTCTAAACCCCCCTCAATAGATAATGGCAAGAGGGGGGAAGGGGCCACTAAAACCTTCCTCAAACTGTCCATTGGGGGTCTAAACACTGTCTCCTTGGAAGCAGTCTCTGGGAAAACGCGACCAGGAGAGTGTTTTTGTAGGGGGTATTCAGGAATTTCCATTGGTGAGCTGTCATGACACTTCTGTTTCTTGTGCCAGAGAGAGGGCAACAATGGAGCACAGAAGTTATTGATGAAAACCAAAGTTGGGCAGATTCCCTTTGCTTCTAAATAGAGTCTCTGGTTGAACATCATTGATGGGAATCTATGACTGGCAAAGGACAGCAAGACTCTCTGAGGGTGATCAGAGTCATTCAATGATTCTACTGCCTTCAAATCCACTAACTCTGGGTGAACTCCAAACAGTGCTTCTAGATGATTCCTGACATTAGCCCTCAGTCTCCAGCATGGGACCATGCCTCCGTATCTAGAGATAGAAAGGCAAATTTTATGGGGTTGCCACACCAATTGACAGGTGTCCCCCATCAAGTGGGGTCTTAAGCTGAGAGGCCGCTGAGTCCATTGAGGCCGAGCTGGAATCCAGCACTGATTCTTATGCAACTCAGCCACCATCACATGCAAATCCTCTAGTCTGTCATGCAAATGCCTTAAATTTTCAAAAATAAAATTTCTTTATTTATTGTTAAATTCTATACCGCCCACTCAGCCAAAGCCGACTCCGGGCGGTTCACACAGTGGGTAAAAACAGATAAAAACAAATAAAACAGATAAAAACCAGCAATAAGAACCCACCCCTAAAAAGAGAGGGGTGCAGGGACCAAAGAAACCGTGGGGCAGGCATCCTCCCCTATATTAACCACCACCACCCCTCCACCTACACCCCAAACCTGTTTCAGCTGTTAACATGAGCAAATCTTGATTAACATCCTGATTGATGTTACCAGCCTCTTTATCATCCTTCATCCGTGGGAGAGCCTTCTCAACAAAATAAAGTGATGCTGAAACCTTGTGTGTAGAAGCCAACTGTCCTGCTCTGTGCCTTAAGAAACCATACCTGTCAAGTATCCCGTATTGGCCGGAGAACGGACAATATGGGACCTGCGCAGAACGGTTCTGCACCGGTCCCGTATTGTCTGGAGCCGTGCTTGACACGTATGTAAGAAATGGCTTACAGATCAGGGATGACCTGTGCCCTTTAGGAGATTCTGTGATCTGATTTGTTTCTGGGTTCCTGCTTTTCCAGATTTCATTTAAAAAAGCACAAAGAAACATAAAACAGGGGGGGGGGAGAACCTTTTTTGTTAATGGGATGAATGTTAACAGCTATGACCTGAGAGGAAGGAAGCACCCTCATTATTCAACCTATCCACTCAAAGCTAATCAAGCACTTGTGTGTCTCCTATTACACAAATATTCAACCCTAAGAGTGTAATAATATTTCAGAAAAGTTTAGTAAATTAGCTTCTTCTTCCATGTCTAGGCCAGATGTGAAACTGCCAATAATGAAGGCACCATTTGGTGAGTTCATTATGCAGTTCCTTCCACCTGATCTAGTGTGAGAAAGATTAGCTGGCAACACAAGGTTGCTATTACCAGGGTACATCTGATTGTGGTTGAAACATACCACAGTCTTTGAGGATGCTCTTTCTATGTACCCCAGTAATCTAGCTAAACAAAAAGAACAGTATTCCAAAATGCAAAACCTCATATCTAAGCAGCTATGCAAATGTTTCCCTTCATCCTGCAAACATACAAACTAACAAACTCACACGCTCACTCATTCGCTCACTAAATGACTGGAGGAGATCTTGGGCTTTATTTGGTTGCTACAATTGTCATTTGTCTTTCCCTTTGGAACCACCAGCTCAGTCACCAGTACAGTAATACCTCATACAAAGTCCGCTTCGTACAACATCGGATTCATACAACATCACCTAATTCCTTGAAAAAAGTTGCCTCACACAAAGTCGTGTGATGTTGTATGATGCATTGGGGTTTTCCCAGGTTGCATTGTGCCTGGACAGTATAAAAGGCAGGACACATGCGTGCATTGCTCTTGTGGGTTTTGCATGAGGCAAAGAGTGTTTAGGAGTGGTTTTGAGCGCGATTTTGGATTTTTTTGAATTTTTTCGTCAGAATTTTTAGAAGCATTCCTGGGATTTTTGCAGCATTCTTCAGGTTCTTGGACAATCAGGGTTGTTTGACAAGTTTTTGTAATGTTTTTAGCCTTTAGACAATGATTTCTTAAAGTCCTGTCTGTTTCCTTGACTTTGCCCTGAAGTCTGTGCTGTTACAGTACAATGTATCTCTATGGAAACGACGTTGTATGAGGCATCGCGGCAAGGATTTGGATGTTGTATGAGGCATCGCTGCTAGGATTTTGCATGCCTCATACAAAGTCCAAATCCATATAAAGTCCAAACTTGTGGAACCAAGTTTGGATGTTGTATGAGGTATCACTGTATATACATTCCATAGTTGCCTTTGAAATAATGTATGAATACGAAAGTCCAAACTTGTGGAACCAAGTTTGGATGTTGTATGAGGTATCACTGTATATACATTCCATAGTTGCCTTTGAAATAATGTATGAATACGAACATGTAAAAATGGATGAATGTGTCAGTTTTACTTTCTTCTGCATTCAATGTTCTTTTATTTTTAAGAAATACAGTAAAGCCCCAACTTACAAATGCCTCGAGTTACATCAAATTCGACTTACATAATGATTTTGTGCTAAAACCATGTCCCGATTTACACGATTTCCTATGGGTTTGCTTCGAGTTACATAAAGATTCTTTTTCCTATGGGTTTGCTTCAAGTTATGTAAAAATTCATTTCCCTATGGGTTTGTTTCGATTTACATAAAATTTTCATTATTTCTATGGGTTTGCTTCGATCAAAGCCAGTCACCTAAAAGTCAAGTGCTCAGAGTCCTGGTCTGAGTTAAGTGCTCAGAGCCCGAGTCCTGAATGGATTATTAATGAGTTTTGCATTGTCTCATTTCTGATTTTTTTGTCAACTTCAACCATCTTTAATATGAAAACATTTGCCAAATTTGGTATAACAGTATTTCCATTTAAAGAGAGGAATGGAAATAAAACTTTCACTCACCATTAGCAGCAGAGGACATGAAGCTGGGATAACGTTAAGCAAATCTATCCATTGTATGCCATCAAGTCATCTCTAACCCATGGCAACTCCTCTTCATCCTCCTCCATGTCTAGGCCAGATGTGAAACTGCCAAAATGAGCCCACCTTTGGGGAGAGCATTCTGTAGTTCCTTTCACCTGATCTACAGTGAGAAAGATTATACCCTATTGTGTTTCAAAAATACCACAATCTTTGAGGAGGCTCTTTCTGTGTACTCCATGACAACACTATGAAGGAGAGATTTCCAAAATGCTTTATTTGCAACAGCCTGGTCCAGCTTTTGCAAACTCAAGCCATGTCTTCATTTAAGGCATGGGTTCCCAATCTAAGACCCTTGCGCCAGATCCAGCCCATGGCATCATTTCATGTGGCCCCACACCCTTCCAAGGGCATTTGAGATACAAAATGACCACCCCTTTGAAGCTATTGGGACAAAATGGCCACCCCCATCTTGCAGGCAGGACAAAATGGCTGTCTGACCCTCAAAGCTTACTGAGAGAGCATGACCCGGCTTGAAAAGGTTGGGAACCCCTGCTTTAAGGAGTCAATCCATCTCATATTTAGCTTTCTTCTTTTCTTGCTGCCTTCAACTGCCTGTTCATTATGTGTCCACAGTAGGACAGCCTCAACTTCATCATTTTTACCTCCAGAAACAATTCAGACTTGATTTGCTCTAGGACCCACATTTTTATCTTTCTTCATGGCCCATGTATGTGGTGAGAACATAAAACTGTTGCATCCGTCACTCCTTCACCTGACAAGCCTTTCCAAATAGACACATGAAGTAGAAGCTCTGTAGAAAACAGAACATTTTTTGGCCAAGCAAAGAACCAGGTGGACTATCTCCACAAGCTATTAGAGGAAAGCCACACCAAACTGACATGTTACAACTCTTTTATAGTCTCATCCCACCAGTTTGCACAGTCGCACTTTGATAAAACTTACATAATAACTTTCAGTCATGAACTTGTTACTCTACGTTGTTGTTGTTGTTGTTGTTGTTGTTGTTGTTGTTGTTGTTGTTGTTGTTGTTGTTGTTGTTGTTGTTGTTGTTGTTGTTGTTGTTGTTGTTGTTGTTGTTGTTGTTGTTGTTGTTGTTGTTGTTGTTGTTCTTCTTCTTCTTCTTCTTCTTCTTCTTCTTCTTCTTCTTCTTCTTCTTCTAATACCAGTCATTCCTAGCACAAGCATAAGAATACATAAGCAAAATGGCATTGGTTGTGTTAAACAAAGACATAAAAGGTACATCAAAACACACAGGAACAATAATAGCAGCGAAGAAGTCAGTACGAATGTGAGGCAAGAACGCTTGGTATTCTCATAGGACCAGAGCCAACAGTTCTTATTTTCTGCCTCCCTAACTACAGCAAGAATCACACTTTTCCAGCCAAGGCTTTTGACTATTTCTGCGAAGAAATGTGTATAATAAAAATGGACAACTAATTCATGCCAAGAAAGTATGAACAAAGAACATTCACTAAACTGTTATAGAAAAACATTAAAAAATATATTCTTAGAGTAGTACGACAGTGGAATCAACTGCCGTGAGAGGTGGTGGGTGTACACTCCAACACTGGAAGTATTCAAGAGAGAATTGGACAACCAGTTCTCAGATCTGCTTTGATTCAGATTCCTCCAGTGACGGGGTGTTGGACTCGATGACCTAAAAGACCCCTTCCAACTCAGTTATTCTCTGATTCTTTAAAAATAAAAACAAAACAACCAAAACCAGAAGTGATCAATTATTGTTTTAGCAGCAAAAAATTCATTGCTGTCTTATCTCATACGGATATGTGATCTTCATTGTAAGATATGCTGTTGAAGAAGAGCGACAGCCTAAATCTATGGAAGCCATTTTTGACCAGGGAAAGACAGGGTGAGCAGGCAATAGTATCACACCTGAAGAGGCACCTTGATATAAATATTACATTGAAGAAGATATTAGAATCAAAATGATTACTGCCACAGAAAAGACTATTTCAGTAATTAATAAATTGCTTTTCACTAGATCTGATGCCAGCCTTTCTGCCTTTTCATCTCCTGTGTTTTTCTCTCTCCTTCCTCCCTTACAAAACATTCTAAGCAAATAATAACAGACATGAATTTGTTAATGCCATCTAGGTATAAATTTATTAGTGTTTATCATTGATTCTATTTTGTTTTTATTATTCTGTTTGATATTATTGATTTGTGGCTTGTCTATTTTATTGTTGTAAGCCACCCAGAGTGGTGCTTGCACCAACTGGGTGCTGGGTATCAAATAAATAAATAAATAAATAAATAAATAAATAAATAAATAAATAAATAAATAAATAAATAAATAAATAAATAAATGGTCTGATCCTGATCTACGTGACTCTTTTTATGAGGATGCTGAAGACTGATTAATGAATGTTAGCATTCAGGAACAGGTATACACATACTGAAGGAAGTGAATGATTCACTTGCTGTATACCTTACTCGTGACTAATAAATCACTGGGATTGAGCAGAACTGAGCCATTCCTGCCAATTAGTTTACTTGCAGTAATAGCAGGCTGAAGTTCCTTATGATTACTTGCAGTAATAGCAGGCTGAAATTGCAGCAGAACCTACAGTATATGGTTCATGGAGAGCAAGAGTACCCTCAGGCTCTCTCTGAGTCCAGAGTGTCAGGGGTTGAGAGACAAAGAACTGCATCATTTATTAAATACTGTACATTCCATAAAGGCAAATGTTTGTAGTGATCTATCTTTTTAGGCCTCTTGTAAATCCTGGCTTCTAAGACACATCAAAACAAGTTTCCACTTCCAAGTAGAGGCATGACTTATATTTGTCATAAATAATCCTTTATATTAGGACCTATACAACATATATTAAGGTCCTAGTTGTAGAGTATAGAAACCATTTGCTTAAAAGTTGAGAATCCAGCATGTTCTAATAGTTGGCATAAGCCTACACACAATGTACTTGGCAAGTAACATGAAAGAATTTAATTAGTCAAACTCTTCACCTCAGACTCACAGTTAGGAGGGGGGGAAGCAAGAAGCAATGTATGTCTGACCTCATCCACTAGATGGGAGGGGGAGTTCAATGTACATTTGCCTTAGGATATCCATGCATTGATATGTACCATATTTTGGCCCAGTCTGGCACACAATGCCAACGTTCTTTAGCACTAAGAGTACATTAACTATAAGATAATCACATATGTAGTCTACTGGAGAATCTTATAAAATACACAAGCAGCTGACAGCCCACAGCTGGGGGAGGAGAAAGCTGAGAAGCTCACAGCTCCGATGAGGGAGGAAACCTTATCAAGATGCCAATGACTTGGTGCCAATGGAAAACTTCATGGGGGTGTCAGGCCCAATCCAAGAAGCCAATTAGTCAGAGAAAACAGGTAGCTATGAAAGCTGAATTTATTATGTTTCTTTCTTGCACTCATTGAATGCTCAGAGGAGAGAGACAGGATTTTAAGAAGCAAGCTTTTAAATGTTGTTCAAATGCCTATTTTGTAGAAATAGTCTTTTGCTAACAAAGAGATCCTAGGCTGCTGGTGTGTTTCTTCAAAGCAAATAGGAAATTGAGAGTGGAAGGTGAGATAAGAAATTTAACAATCTCTAAACAAAGAGACTATTCCTTTAATCTCCAAAGACTTGGAAACCAGAAGTCCTGAGAAGCAGGGTAGCAGGCCAGCCTTCACCCTTTAAGAAGAAAGGGGACAAAGTGAAGGGGGAAACTTCAAAGAAGGCACAGGGCCATAATTTGGCACCTAAGTATCTCAGAAGGACTTACTCGTTCACCTTCTATTCTTCCCAGTGCAGCAAGGTGATAGGGAAGACGGCGCTTACTTACAGGAGTCAAAGGAAACTGACTTCAGTTATAAATTCACCCTTTACCCAGCTAATAAAGTGAAGCAGGAGGAGCCACTTCTCTCACCCAATAATCTACTACAGGCCAGACCAGAAGCTACCAAGGCAAGGCCAATGCACTGGACATTTTGAAAGTTCCACCGTTCCCCTAACTGATGAGACCCAGGGTGGCTAGCAGAAAATTAATCAAGGGTAAATCAGGTTAGAGTGCCAGCACGTGGTCACATTACATGGGACGGCGCAGGCGGGGTGGTGCTCACAATATTCTCTGAGACAGGAACAAGACAGTCATGGATTTGGGGTGTGTGTGTGTGTGTGTGTATGTGTGTGTGTGTGTGTGTGTGTGTGTGTGTAGGGTTTTTATTTCACACAATATCTTTAAGAATAAAAGCAGGCATAGTATTTTAAGAAAGGCAGAGACAACCTGGTTGTGCCTCTGCTACTGCTTTGTAAACTTTTTCTCTCTTCAGAGGCAAATCCTGGTCAAAAACTAGTTCAGAACGATTTGGAGGGCTATAGATTGGATGGGAAAGAAGCATTTCCTATCTAAATTTCTGTGAAATTGCAGTGATAGTTTTGTGTTCCTATATGGCCATGACTAGTGACCTTTAAATAACTAGTGACCTTTAAGGTAGAACTGTGTGTGTTTTCGAGAGAGAGGGAGGGAGAGGGAATTTTTGCACCACAAGTCCTTTGCCAGTTTGGCGATGTTTATTTCCTACCCCAAGAAAATAACTATTTAAAGAAATATTGTCCCTGTTTTTATTTGCCTTCCCCTTCACAATATCTTAGAAAATGGGTAGGAATTTTGGCTTTCTGCATGATATCAGTGTAGCTGCTGGTGCTCTTTTCTGAATGGCTTTAAAACAACAAGCTTTCTAGGTTGAGCCCAAGTAATTCAAATAATGCCCCCCCCTCCCCCGGTCAACACACATAATACCCACAGTGAGATAATTTCCACATTTAAGGGGCAAAATCCCACAAGCCTCACTCATGGTGTCTTTCCTCCTTTTTAGTTGTTGTTGTTACATGCTGTAAAATCTCCTCCGATGAATGAGCACCCTACTAATGTGAGACCTCCAGAATGCCCTGTCCTTAACAGCCCTACTCAGCTCTTGCAAACTCAAGCCTGTGGGATTTATGAAATCAATCCATCTCACATTTGGTCTTCCTCTTTTAGTAGAGGAGTAACAATAACAACAAAACATATTGCTAACTGTTTGCTACTCTTTCAGGATTCTTCAAACCTTCTCCCTTTGATGTCCACATTACTTTGGTAATTTGTAGGACTGGCCCTGAAGGTGTCAAGGAGCTACACAGAGGAAGCAGTCCTGAAATAGAGGAAAACAAAGTCTATAAAACTCCAACTCTTTTCTATGTTGTCTGCTGCAAAGGTTTGCTACTGTTGCCAGATTTTGAACCAGTCAGACAGCACCTGGTCAGGCTAACCAGATTTATCAAAACTTTCTCTTTTGAGGAGGCATTGAAAGAATCCAACTTCTGGAGGCTTGGCGGGACACTAACATACTACTAAAAATCTGTGGTGCTTTCTTCTGTATAAAATGTGCGGCTCTGCCTGGTAGGCATCCAGGAGAAGATGATAAAACAATGCCTTTAGTATCAATAGATTTAACAACCTATTTACATGCACAGGATTTCTCTCTGTGGCCTTGGAAGACAATGGGAGAGGCTGAATGTTCCAAATTGTCACTCTAATGTAGCCTTTAGCCTTATTGGATAACCTGAAAGGTAACTACAGTAGTTGAGTTTGATGTTCTGAACAAGGGCAGTGAGATTTTGGTGCCGGAGATTCATGGAATGAATGAGCAAATTAGGTATCATTTAAATTTCCCCTCTGAGGTTCAGATCATTGCTGCATTATATAATCTGTTGCTGTTTTGGCTATGTGGGAGAACAGCATTAGGAAAAACTTCTGATCTATATCAGCTTTTATATCTGAACAAAAAAATTATTGGTGTGTACTTCAAAGAGACAGACAGACAGACATGTCTCCTTTGACACAAGAAGGGGAAAGAAAGGTATGTGGCAATATTTCACTTTATGCACTTAGATTTGAATGGGCAGTTTATACAGAACACTTTTTTCTCTCATGACCACACTATCCATCAACTAAGTGAGACTTTCAGAAAGTGACATTGATGATTCTGTGATGCCATATACACAAAATATGTAGACATAAATATCATAAATCTTTTTCTGGTATTAATCCAGGCTAAAATGAATGGATGTAAGTGAAGGAGACACATTTTAGAGGAAAGTTCCTCACTGTTTCTTCAAGTGATCTGTGGAAGAGGAAGTTTCAATAGGTCCTGCTTTTCGAAAAACCCTGCACGGTGCCTTCTTCTTCTTTATTTTTTTTTTAAAAATACAGAAATATGAGATCTAACATTCTTTTAGACCAGGAGCCAAAACTATGCATTACAGATTTCTCATCATAAGAAGTCAAAATTCAGTAGTGCTCCACAGTAGTGATCCAGGCAGATCTTTGTGACTGAGCACTGTTACTGAGCAAGGAAGACCAAAATAGACCATTCTGGATATCTTCAGACAGAAGAAAAATAAATAAAAACAATAAATAAAAATAATAAACACTTGCTTATCTTACAATGACCAACCAGAAAACAAGCTAATATTTGTTCTTGATCATTCCAGAGTGCAAGACATGTAATAACAGGGTCAAATTACATGAAGCGAGATATATGCTGGATATTAGCAAAAAAAAAAAAAAACACCTGTTCACTGTTAGAACATTATGACATTGGAACCAATGACCTTGGGAGGTGGTGAGTGCTTTTCAAGTATAAAATTGAACAACCACCTGTCAGATATACTTTGATTTGTATTCCTGCATTGAACACGATAGGAGAATGGACTTGATGGCTTCATAGGCCCCTTCCAACTCAATTATTCAATGATTCTATTCTTCTATATTTTGTGAATGTAGATGAGCTATGAAAAGTTCCTGCTGTGACAAATGGACATTCCCAGGCAAGCAATTTCTTCTTTTAATGAAGGCTTTTTCTTACAGCTTGACCTTTAGTCACCTTGAGTGACTAAAGCAATGCTGGCATCATGAATTTGCTCTTTTCTGAAGCAGAGTCTGTAGAAGATTCAGTGAACATAGTTTTCTATTATTTAAACATCCAGCAACATACATTCTTTGTTTCAGTGCATGGCATTTTCTTTCACAAGTAAAGGTTTCCCTTGCTTGAAAGCCAGTCATATCCAACTCTAGGGTTTAATGCTCATCTCTGTTTCAAAGCTGAAGAGCCAGCGTCTTGGCCCTCTATCAGTTAAGGTTGGGTCACATGGGACTGGCATATGTGGACAGAGGGCACAACAATGCAGAAAAATGCTTGCAGCAACATACAGCTGCCTTATGGCTTTGCACTAAACCCACCTGTTTGGTGTTTTCCTACTATCCAGGAAAAAGCAGCCGGAGGTGGTATATGGGCTCAGTAAGGTAAAGGTAAAGGTTTCTCTTGCTCAAAAGCCAGTCTTATCCAACTCTAGGGCTCACTGCTCATCTCTGTTTCAAAACCAAAGAGCAAGGGCTATCTGCTTCTGCAGACATTTCTGTGGTCATGTGGCAGGCATGACTAGACACCGGAGTGCATGGAACGCTGTTTCCTTGCCACCGAAGTGGTCCCTATTTATCTACTCGCAATTTCTTGCTTTTGAACTGCTAGGTTGGCAGGAGCTGGGACAAAGATGGGAGCTCATTTTGTCCTGCAGTACTCAGGAATCAAACTGCTCACCTTCCACCTCCCAGTCAGCGTCTTAGCCACTTGAGCCACTGCAGTCCCTTTCACAAGTAAAACTCTTGCTTAAATATTGGAATGCTTGTTTGTGAAACAGTTCTCTTTTCTTCCCCACCTTTATTTGAATGAAAACTTGCTCTTCTGATATTTCTGCTCCTGTTGTGTTCTGTAAAGCAGTGCCTTTAACAATGTACCTTTACCATGTGTTATCAATGTAACCTTTCTGTGTGCAACATTATAACCATCACCTGTATCAATGTTAGCCTAATAAGGGGACGCGAGCTAGTGACCACCAGAGGGCAGTAGCGAGCGTCCAGCTCTAATGGATCATCAGCCACCTGGTTCAGCAGCGCGGGAAGATTCCCCGCAACTTCCTCACCTGGTCAAGAAGGGCGTGACCTCCTACGACGTCACGCAGGCAGCAACCAATAGTCTGTCAACGAGCCACATTCAAATGTATAGCCAGCTGTATATATTGAGCTACCCATCCGCCATTACCACATGTTCCTCCGGATCATCATGCAATAAACCTGTGTTAAGCCAACCCTTCGGCTGTTTCATTGTCTTTGGTCCCTTACACTAAATTGGCGACGAAGGTGGGATGGCAGCCCACGGGACCAAGACATGCGCCGGTTTCGAAATCAGGAAACCGGGCGACTGGGAGATCTTCGAGATGGACTTCCAGGCCGCACTGATCGAGTCCGAAGTCACGGAAGAGGCGAAGAAAAGAGCCATCTTCACCAGAATGCTCGGACAAGAAACAAAAAGGACCTTGGTGGACCTGATTGCACCGAGGAGGGTGAGCGAATTCAAGGCCAAGGAACTCATGCAGTTGCTGTGTGAGCACGTCCGGCCCGCCACGGCGATGTTTCCCGCTCGGAGTGCGTTTTGGAGGCGAGTCCAAGCGCCCGGGGATACGGTCGCCGCGTTCGTGGCGGCACTGCGGCTGGCGGCCGGCCCGTGCAAATGGGAGAACGTCGAAATCACCCTCCGAGACTGTGTGCTGTGCGGCCTGAACGACGCCGAAACCCAGCGCACATTAATGAACCAAGAGCCGCCTCCCACGCTGCAGGAGGTCGTCAGAGTGGCCCAGGCCGCAGAAGCTACGAAGGCCGGGGTCCAAGAACTCCAGGACAGGCGGCCAAAGTCGAGCAAAGCAGAGGCTCCGGTACAGGCGGCCTGGCGAACTTCGAGGTCGTCTACAGAGAGCAGCGACGACGAGGACGTACAGAGGGTCCGGAAGGAGAGCCGACGATGCGACGGCTGTGGCGCGGCCCACGACCGCGTGAAATGCCCCTTCCGGAAGGCCGAGTGCCACAACTGCGGCCGCCGCAGGCACATCGCCAAGGTGTGCAGGAAGAAGCGCAAGTCCCGGAGGAGCTCCCCAGACCGTTCCGCGGGACGAGACCGCCCAGCGAGACCCAAAGACGGCGCCCAGGCCACGCGGAAGCAGGACAGCGTGGGCCGCATCGCCGACGGCAGCGAGGACGACGCCCCTGTGTTCAGCGTGTCTACGGGACACCCCCGCTACTTTGTTGAGGTACTAGTCCAAGGGGTGCCCATTAGGATGGAAATTGACTCGGGGTCCTCATATTCAATCATTTCCCAGAGGGAGTTTTTTGGAATTGCCACCCAAAAGCGGCCCAAGCTCAAAGCGTTGAGGGCCACACTACGGGACGTGCAAGGGAACAGTATTCCAGTGTTGGGGGTTGGAGAATTTCAGGTCAAATTCAAGGAGCACGCCGCGTCCCTTCCCCTGGTCGTGCTCAAGGGAGGAAATTGCAGCCTCCTCGGGACTCAATGGTTCCAGCCCCTGGGTTTGTTCATTGGGGGGGTGCATGCCGTGGGGATGCACGCTGTTGGGACTGACCCGATTCAGGAGGTGTGCGAGGCGCACCCCGAAGTCTTCAAAATGGGACTGGGGAAATTCAAGGGGCCCCCAGTGACTTTCGACCTGGACCCGGAGGTCCGCCCTGTTCGCCTAAAACCACGCCGGGTGCCGTTCGCACTCAAGGACAAGATAGAGGCGGAACTGGACAAACTGATGGGTCAGGGGATTCTTGTGCCTGTAGATTCTGCGGAGTGGGAAACTCCAATTGTAACTGCTCTTAAGTCCAATGGGGAGGTCCGCATATGCGCCGACTACAAGTGCACCATCAACAAGGCGATCCGCCCGAATGCATATCCGGTGCCGGTAGTCAGCCATCTGCTGGCCAGGTTACATGGGGGGAAATGTTTCGCTAAGCTCAACTTAGCACAGGCCTACCAGCAGCTCACGGTGTCCCCTGCCACAGCTGCTGCGCAGACCATAGTCACCCATAAGGGGGCGTTCCAGGTGACGCGCCTCCAATTCGGCGTGAACTCGGCGCCAGGAATTTTCCAGTCACTCGTGGAACGCCTCCTGAAGGGTCTGGAGGGGGTGTTGCCTTATTTTGATGACGTGTTAATAACAGGGGGGAGTCGGGCGGAATTGGCCAAGAGGTTGGGGAAGGTCCTGACTATATTCGAAAAGGCGGGGCTGAGGTTGCGAAAGGACAAATACGTCTTCTTCGCAACCGAGGTTGAATTCCTAGGGTTTTGTGTGACTCCTGAGGGGATAAAACCATCCAAGTCTAAGGTGGCTGCCATCAAGAAAGCCCCCCGCCCCACCTCCAAGCCCGAGTTGCAGTCGTTCCTAGGGCTGCTCAACTTTTACCACTCCTTCCTTCCCCGGAAGGCAGCGGTGGCTGAACCGCTACACAAGCTGCTAAAGAAAGAGCAGGCATGGAAGTGGGGTGATGACCAAGAGAGGGCATTTAGTGAGCTGAAAAGCCTCCTGGCGTCCGACGCCATACTGACCCACTTTGACCCCAAACGCCCAGTAGTTCTGATCTGTGATGCATCTCCAGTGGGGGTGGGGGTGGTGCTGTGCCACGTGCTGGAGAACGGAAGGGAGGCCCCGATAGCATTTTACTCCAGGTCCCTGTCCCAAACTGAGAGAAACTACGCACAGACGGACAGGGAGGCCCTAGCGATAGTCTCGGGGACGAAAAAAATTCACGATTTTCTGTATGGCCGCCCCTTCACCATCGTGACGGACCACAAACCCCTGCTAGGCATTTTTACCGCGGATAAGCCTACCCCTCAAATCCTGTCCCCAAGGATGCTCAGGTGGGCCATTTTTCTCAACGCGTATCAGCACGCGTTGGTCTACCGGCCCGGGAAAGAGATCAGCCATGCGGACGCCCTATCTAGGTCTCCCCTTCCCCTAACGCCCAGCCAGGTGAGCATGGGGGAGCGGGACCATCAGGTTCTCATGATAGAGGTGCTGGATTCGCCCCCCGTAGTGCCCGCCGACATTGCCAAAGCGACAGAGAAAGACAAAACGTTAGCGACAGTAAGCTCCTGGCTACAGAAAGGATGGCCCGCTTCCTCCCCAGCGGAGGAGTTCGCTCCATTTTTCCGAAAAAAGCTAGAACTGTCCCTAGAGAGGGGGTGTCTCTTGTGGGGGCAGCGGGTGGTGATTCCCACTTCCCTTCGGCCGCGGGTGCTCAGACTGCTTCACGTCAGCCACCCCGGCATCGTGCGATCCAAGGCGCTGGCCCGGAGTTACTTCTGGTGGCCCCAGCTAGACGCCGACATCGAGCACATGGTCGGCACTTGTGAAAGTTGCCAAAGCTCCAGACCGGAGGAGGCCCGCCTTCCCCACAGGGAATGGGACGCGGCTAAGGGGCCGTGGTCCCGGGTGCACGTTGATTTCGCGGGCCCGTTCAGAGGCACCCTGTTCCTCCTTGTAGTGGACGCTTTCTCCAAATGGTTGGAGGTTATCCCAGTCACGAGCACCTCCTCGGCCCAGACCATTAGGCATTTGCGGAGGCTCTTTTCCACGTTCGGCATACCCGACACGTTAATTAGCGACAACGCTAGTTGTTTTACGTCCTCCGAGTTTAGGGCATTCATGGAGATTAACGCCGTTCGGCATATCACCTCCGCCCCTTTTCACCCGGCCACCAACGGCCAAGTAGAGCGCCTCGTCCGCACCACGAAGGACGCGTTGCGGCGTATGGGCCCAGGGGATCTGAACCTGCAAGTGTGTCAGTTTCTGCTAGGGTACAGGGTAACCCCATTGGCGTCAGGATACTCCCCCGCAGAGCTCTTAATGCGCAGGAAGCTGACCACCATCCTCACTAGGCTAGACCCCACGAGGGTAGAGGACAAAGGAAGGAACATCGGGCTGGAAGTTACAAAGAGTTTCAGCATAGGCGCCCCCGTGCATTGCAGGAATTACGCCAGCACGGGCCCAGCCTGGGTGCCGGGCGTAGTCGTGGAACAAACCGGCCCCGTGTCGTACCGCGTGGAAACCAGCACAGGGCTCCTATGGAGGCGGCACGCAGACCAGCTCCGACGCAGGGTCTCCGATGAGCAGGACACGGGTCACGCAGGAAATAAGTCAGCGTTAGGGTTCTCCCCCACCCGTTTAGCCCAAGGGGGAGGAGAAGGGGACCGTGGGCCCCCACCAAGGGGGGAGGAGGATATCCTCGTAGATACCCTGGGGGATCTTTCCGAGGAGGAGGAACCCGACCCCATACATATCTCGCGGAAAGTCCCCACAAACGCGGGTACCCCTACCAACTTAGATTTTGATTTTCAGAACCGGGGGGTTTTTTCGGAGTGGTCCCCCACCCGTCCCAGCGAGAAGAGGGGTTTTTCGTTAGTCCCGACGGCCCCCGGTCTGCCCACAATGGAGTTTTTCCCTTCCCCTAAGGCCGCCAGACAGCGGCAAGCCACTAACAAGTCTCCCTCTCCCGTTTCAGGACAAGGGACCAGGGAACAAAGAAGCAATAACGCCCCCGGGGGGGCAGCCCTCTTCACGGCCCAAACGCACATGCAACAAGCCATCTTGGCTGAGAGACTTCGTCTCATCCTAGGGGGGAGGGATGTTGTGTTCTGTAAAGCAGTGCCTTTAACAATGTACCTTTACCATGTGTTATCAATGTAACCTTTCTGTGTGCAACATTATAACCATCACCTGTATCAATGTTAGCCTAATAAGGGGACGCGAGCTAGTGACCACCAGAGGGCAGTAGCGAGCGTCCAGCTCTAATGGATCATCAGCCACCTGGTTCAGCAGCGCGGGAAGATTCCCCGCAACTTCCTCACCTGGTCAAGAAGGGCGTGACCTCCTACGACGTCACGCAGGCAGCAACCAATAGTCTGTCAACGAGCCACATTC
Organism: Bradypodion pumilum; assembly: GCA_035047305.1. Classification (NCBI taxonomy): domain Eukaryota; kingdom Metazoa; phylum Chordata; class Lepidosauria; order Squamata; family Chamaeleonidae; genus Bradypodion; species Bradypodion pumilum. The sequence continues at coordinate 112,750,174 of JAWDJD010000004.1, read as the reverse complement.
AAATGTATAGCCAGCTGTATATATTGAGCTACCCATCCGCCATTACCACATGTTCCTCCGGATCATCATGCAATAAACCTGTGTTAAGCCAACCCTTCGGCTGTTTCATTGTCTTTGGTCCCTTACACTAAAGCTCCTTTTATTAGGAGGTTTCCTGGCTCTGCATCTCTCTCCAGTGATCTTGCTAACTTTCCAAATATGGAGGAATTATCCTTTGAAAAGGCACAATACTCCTAAATAGAAGGCCTCAGGAGGTTCATGCTGGCATTGCCTAGCCACACAAGGGACATAATTGAACCCTTAACAGCATTATGCATAATAACACCAGCTTAATATTTGGACTTGATTCCACAGGCCACAGAAAACAGCAGGAGCCTTTTCATTTCGAGGGGGAGAACTGTATCAAGGCTGTTAAGAAGGGAGGGGCATGCATTCAAGTGTCAAGATTCATCAGGCCACCATTGAAAGATGTCCACATGGGTTAGAATGAAAACACTGATGTTTTCTTCAGCTGTACCATGGCAAAAATCACACAGATTGAAATGGCAAGCCACTCTGCACTTTCAAAGTTCACTTGACAATGATGACGATATTATCATGCAAAGCTGAACCTGCACATTAAAAGCCAAATGAAGATCATGGATGACTGCATCCCTGTCTCTACCAGCAATCATGATACCTTCCTCGTTTGTTGTTTGAGACTGCTAACACATGTGTTGTCAAGGGGGCACTTCACAATGGAACAATACCTTGGTTGCATGATGGCTACTAGATTATGAATGTCTATTCGAGACTCATTCGGCTGAGATTTCAATAGAATTGAAGGTAGCTTGTTTCAAGTTTCTCCTGCAGTTATACTCAGCAGACAAAATGTAATAAAGTAAATTTACTACATTTTGACTGTATCTTTTATCTGTAGCCTTCAAAGAACAATCCATCTAAGCCAGTGGTGCCAAAATGTTTTGGGCTGTGGGCCGGTCATGTGGTTCAGCGTGCCAGTCACTTGGTTCCTCCCACCAAAAGCAGAAGTAAAACATGCTTTGCAATCCGTATTGCAACAGAATGAGATAGATTTTTCGGCTGCAATCTTCTCTGCTTAAACCAGGGGTGCCCAAACTATGGCCCATGGGCCTGATCCGGCGCATAGGCCATAGTTTGGGTACCCCTGATCTAAGCAGTAACAGAACACCAGCAGGAAGAGAAGTGATATTATTATCTGGTTAATTTTTCCTCCTTCACTCCTGTAACTTCTCACTCAAAGACTTGGGTAGACCCCTCACCCTTTTAACTGCCAAGGTTTTTATTTCTCAAACCACCGGGTGATATAAATATTAAAAGGCCCTTAACATATTTCCAGATTTCTAAGTGTCTTTCAATCCTACTAGAAGAATGAATATTTGGGAGATACATCTTAGCTCTCAAGACAGATACTTTCACAGGCATGAAACATCCACTGCATAAAAGGAACCACTTGAGAAATTAAGCTGTAGATCAAGGATAGATAATGTACAGCCTGCAGGCACTTTCCAGGCAGGATAGCTTTTCATTTGGAATGAGTGATGCACTCATCCACATGTCTTTATCATTACTATACCTTCAAAAAGAACAGAGTCTTGTGGCACCTTAAAGATGAACACATTTATATAGCATGAATGTTCATCAAACTTAGGAAAGTCTATCTGGAACACCACCTCCACCACCACAATGTCTTTGTATAGAACGTATCTGAATGAGGCTGTGGGAGTGGAGATAGTGAGGTCAGAGGAAAATGAAACATAGAAAGTACTGAAAGTAATAATTAAATAATTGTCACAAAGTATTCATTCAACTGCTGCTGATAACCTAGCATCTGGGCATTAGAAGAGCCAATTAACCTTTGGTGAATTCATTCCTTAGTTCCTTTTGCCTTTTCTTCTTCCTTGTCTAGGCCAAACATGAAACTGTCAAAGTGAAGGCACCTTTTGGAGAGTTATTCTGCAGTTCCTTTCGCCTGACCTAGCGTGAGAAAAATAAGCCGGCAACACAAAGTTGTTGTTACCAGTGTATGCCCGACTGTGGTTCAAAAATACCACAGTCTTCAAGGAGGCTATTTCTGTGTACCCCATATAACGTGATAAGCAACTGTTATCCTGATTACCAATTAACATCCTCTTCTGAAGTTTCTTACCTCAACAATGACTACTCCATAGTCAGTGTCAGAATATTCCAGAAGAAAGATACACTAGGGAAATATTTATTTTCCTTTTCCCTTTCTCTGTGCCACAACTAGAGGAGCAATGAATGTGTGTGATTTCAAAAGAAGGAAGCTAAGAGAGGGAGGAAGGGAAGTGGGAAAGACAGAGGGTATGAGAGGCTGATTCAAGGTGCTAGCAGAAGTTGGACACAAAATATTGGGGGGAAACTTGGAAACAGTTCCATTTGCAGTTGAAGGAACAGAGACTTTTTGCATATCTCCTCCCCCCCCCCAGAACTTAAAGGACAATAGAAAATAGAATAGAAAATGTGAATAGAAAAAGAAAGATCCACCTTAGTAAAAATGTGACATTTGTTATTCAGTAGAGGTTTAACAAGGGACTACAGTGGCTTAGTGGTTAAGATGCTGAACTTAATGACTGAAAGGTTGGTAGGTCAGCAGTTCAAGACAGTGCTGTATGACGGAATGAGCTCCTGTCTCAGCTCCTGCCAACCTAGCAGTTCAAAAGCAAGAAATTGCAACTAGATAAATAGGTACCACTTCAGCAGGAAAGGTAAAAGCATTCTGTGTGCTCTAGTGTCTAGTCACGCCTGCCACATGACCACAGAAACATCTGCAGAAACAGAAAGCACTAGCTCTTTGGCTGTAAATGGAGATGAGCACCGTGAACTGGAGTCAGATACAACTGGCTCTTAAGCAAGGATAACCTTTACTTTTACCTTTACCTAGAGCTCTAACTCTCGCTATGAAGATCCGAATAGTGAGATGTTATGTATCCCCAGTGTTGCTATGTTGAGTCAAAGCTTGGACACTGATTAAAGCATCTGAAAAGAAAATCAAAGAGGATCCACTTGCAATGATAGCTAACAATATGGACTGCTGTCACTGGAAGTTGTTTTTCTTTTCTTTTGCAGAAAACATTTCTCGCAGGTATTGATGAGAGAGGACATAAAACAAAATAATTCTGTCCTGTCTTCCTTTCCTGCTGTGTTTCTCAAACTTTTAAAATTTATGCCTATCTATCTATACTTAGCTATGTAACTGGGCCAACTTAACCCTTAACCTGACAGTTACAGTCAAATCTGTAAGAAGGCAGGGGGTGGGGCTTTGAGCTGGGATGCAATATTTGAAGAAAACAGACATTGTTTGCTTGTACAGTGTGGCTCAAGCGGCTAAGACACTGACTAGGAGGCGGAAGGTCAGCAGTTCGATTCCTGAGTACTGCAGGACGGAATGAGCTCCTGTCTTTGTCCCAGCTCCTGCCAACCTAGCAGTTCGAAAACAAGAAATTGCAAGTAGATAAATAGGGACCACTTAGGTGGGAAGGTAACAGCATGCAGTGCACTCTGGTGTCTAGTCATGCCTGCCACATCACCACGGAAATGTCTGCAGAAGCAGATAGCACTGGCACTTTGGCTTTGAAACAGAGATGAGCACTGAACCCTAGAGTTGGATAAGACTGGCTTTTGAGCAAGGGAAACCTTTACCTTTACCTTACTGAGCCCATATACCACCTCTGACTGCTTTTTCCTGGATATTGGAAAACACCAAACAGGTGGGTTTAGTGCGAAGCCATAAGGCAGCTGTATGTTGCTGCAAGCATTTTTCTGCATTGCTGTGCCCTCTGTCCACATATGCCAGTCCCATGTGACCCAACCTTAACTAATAGAGGGCCAAGACCCAGGTCACCAAAATGGCTCCTTTGAATTCAAGTTCTATTATTCCAAGGCTTGGAAAAACTTTTCAGACTACAACTTCCAGAATCCCCCTGGCCAACATGTCATCTGGTCAAGTAATTGGTTGAGTAATTCTCATACCTGTCAACCGCGGCTCTGGCCAATCCGGGACCTGCGCAGCACGGTTCTACGCAGGTCGGCTTCTACACATGCGTAGAAGGGTTTTACACTTGCGTAACCCCCTTCTATGCATGTGTAGCCTTCTACACAAGTGGTGTAGCCTTCTACGCATGCGTAGAAGCCGACCTGCACAGAAGGGCTGCACAGTACCTCCTTTTCCCCGCTGCCAAATTCCGGGGTTTCGGCAGCGTGGGGCTGGAAATGGTGCAAATTGGCGCCGAAAACCATGAAATCCAGGCCAATCCAGGAAAGTTGACAGGTATGGTAATTCTGCAGCTGTAATCCCAAAAATAACTTCTTAAAACTCTGCACTAATCCTATCCAAATGCAGCATCTCTTTGATGCTGCTGCTTCATGCACACAACATTTGCTCTTTTCACCGACTTTTTAGTGTATGGGACCAAGGACACCAGGACAGCCGAAGAGCTGGCTTAACACAACTTTATTACATGCTGGTCAGAGGGAACATGTGGTAATGGCGGATGAACAGCTCAATATAAACAGTGGCTATACATTTGAATGTGGCTCCTTGACAGTCCATTGGCTACTGTCCGCGTGACGTCATTGTAGGTCACGCCCTTCTTGTCCAGGTGAAGGTAGTGGCGGGAATCTTCCCGCGCTGTTGTTCTAGGTGAGTCTTGGACCAATGAGCTTGGACGCTCGCTATTGCCATCTAGTGGTCACTAGCTCGCGTCCTATTAAGGTTACAGTGATGCAGCTGAAGGTTACAATGTTACACATAGAAAAGGTTACATTGGATACACATGGATAGGTACATTGTTTAAAGGCACAGGCTTTAGGACACAACAGACTTCTTATCTGATTCCTACACAGACTGACTTGCCACTTTTCATCCTGCTCTTCTTTGTCTTCTACAATGTTTGTATATGCTGTGATTGTATTTACCAGGTCTAGTCACTACAATGTTTTTCGCTGGTAAATGTTTGATACTATTGAGCCATTGGTGTGTGTGTGTGTGTGTGTGTGTGTGTGTGTGTGTGTGTGTGTGTGTGTGTGTGTGTGTGTGTGTGTGTGTGTGTATGTGTTCCCATCTCATTCCACTAACTCAGAGTAGGGGAGACATCCCCAAGTTGCATTCACAAACCACCTATAATTTGAAGACGTTCCTTTCTAAACACTTGCAAACATGTGTTAATCCAGTTGCATGGGAAGGTTATAATTTCTCATGCTCCATCCTATTCACTGCTGAGGTGAAGTAGTCAGAGATCAGAACATCACTGCTCACTGCATTTATTACTTATTCAATTCAAGGCTTAATCCAAAGTAGCGCAGATGACCTATAAAGATTGGAGCAGAGAGAAAGAATCTGTATCCCTCCAGAACTTCTTTCTGTCAGCATGGAAAATATGGAAATAATATAGTCATTGTCTAGAGGATGATAGGTTGCTCACTCTGCCTTTAAATGTTAGGATCAATATTACCTGAACGACTCTTATGAGATTATCTGGCATTTGAGACTGATTTGCATGGGAGATTGAACTATTTCCACCAGAATTGGTAGAATTTCCTTTTTAGAGATATACATATAACATGGGATCCCTTCTGGGATCATTATATCCCCAGGTCAGTTTACCTTTCGAAGGAATGGAGGTTAATGGTAGCATCTATGTTCTCCAAGCAGAAGGTTCCAGCTAAATTCTTAGTGACTTCAGGTAAAACTTGAAAATAATTCTGCCTGAAATGCTGGAAAGCCCTCTCTATTCAGTTTAAACAACACTGGATTTAACTGACCAATGCCTGGCTTAACCCAAGGCAACTTTCAATGCTGATCTTTTGTTCTGTTCTTTTTCATTCAATATTAATGAACTAAACAAAGAGTGGTCCAAATCTCCTTACCTACCATAGAAGTCACACTACAGTAGACCTTTAGAATAAATGGGGATTTGCTGAGTCAACTTCTCCACAAATTCCATTGATTCAAAGGCACCAAATCTAATTGCAACTTATGCTAACGAAAAGTGAAGTTTGAATAACTCCATTTGAACCAATCTATACCTATAAAATGGTGCGTTAACCATTGGAATGTGACAAAGAATGTTTAGCCAGGCCCTACTAGCTCGTAATGGGCCTCCGTTCACTCACCCGAACCTGGTTCGCAGGTAAGTGTTGGGTTGAAATTTGCGCCAGTGGGGCAGGAGCCCCCGGATGCAAACAAAAAAAGGGAACGTCAATTCCCAATGTTCCTTGCGCCGCGCCACAGCCAATCAAAAATAAGCCACAGGAAAAAAACCACTGCACTAACCAAAATCGTGCATGCCAAACTACAAGCCCCAGCATCCTGTGCGCCATGAGCACACAGAACGCTGAGGCAGCCGGCGCGCGAAAAATAAAAGTTAAAAAAAACCGCCGCCGCAGCAGCTGCCCTTTCCTTTCCATGGGCCAGGCATCGAGCATGGCCCATGGAAAAGAGAGCCCCCCCCCATGCCCTTTCCTTTCCATGGGCCAGACATCGAGCATGGCCCGTAGAAAAGAAAGCCCCCCACACCCTTTCCTTTCCATGGGCCAGACATCGAGCATGGCCCGTAGAAAAGAAAGCCCCCCACACCCTTTCCTTTCCATGGGTCAGACATTGAGCATGGCCCGTGGGAAAGAAAGTCCCACCAAAAAAAAGTAAACTCAAAAACATCCAAAAACAGTCAAAAATACTCAAAACAAAAAATACAAAATACAAAAAAGAAACACAAACATATCCAAAAAGGAAACACAAAAACATCACACAGACACCCCCCAAACCCAAAACAACCCCCCCAAAAAATACAACCAGAGAGCTTACCAGGAGACATCTTCGCTCCATGACAACCGGAACTAAACTGAGAAACTGGAAGAAGAAGCCACACCCAGAGGACAGTAGAGAAAAATTGTAGAGTAGAAGAAAAGCTCACCAGCCCCACCCAGTGGCCACAAGAGAAAAAACATTCAAAAATATTCAAAATAATAAATACTTCCCAAATTAATGAAATAAGTTATCAAATCATTCAAATCTATTCACACTTATCACAATTTTTTTTAAAAAAGAAATAAGTTTTCACCAAAAAACCCAACCCCCCCCCCCATCTAAACACAGTATGGAAACATTGATTTAAAAAAAACATATTCTTACACATTTTAAAAATTATTATCCAAGGCACAACTATTTAAAAAAAATACACATAGTAACACATTATTTGGTTAAATACAATAATTATAAAAAATTATACCATCCTTTCCTCTTTTGAAAAACCAAAAAACAGCCCGGCACCATTTGTTCAAGAAAAAAAAAACCTTTACTATCCAACACAATTTTAAAAAGCCCAGCACTGCTGGGCAAAATATGCTAGTGGAATATACAAAGCAGGTAACTCACAAAATCACTTTTGATTCAATAGACCAGGGATGGCCAAACTCCGGCCCATGGTCCAGACCTGGCATACAATGCCAAATCAACCAGCCCAAAACACCCTCACTGCTACCGGAAGTGGAAGTAAAACATGCCCATGAATGTGTAAATTCTGCTGTAAATGCACACATGGCTGTTGTAAATGCATTTACGACAGCTGCGGATGCATTTTACAGTGGGAAGAACCATGTGACCAGTTCGCTCAACCACGTTACTGGCCTGTGGAGCAAAAATTTGGGAACCTCTGCAATAGACTAACTTTAGTGCAATTTACTATTCTAAGCAGCAGGATTTTGGCAAAGTTATCTTGTTATAGAACTGTTGCCAGAAAGCACCAAATAACAAGATCTCAGCATCTTGACATTTCTTTTTAAGTTTGAATAACATTGTTGTATTGATTGTATTGATTGCAGTTGGAGTAGAGCTGATTTAGAGGCCTGTGCGCCTAACGGCGTGCGAGATTGCAAACTAGTAACAAAGGAAGAATATAGTCTTACTAGATAGAAAGGTAGTAAACGTGTACATTTTTGAGGCCCAGAATACTGCACTTGTTAAAATGGATTCTAAGGGAATAGCTGTAGTTACCTGCAATACTTGTGCCATGTTTGTGTTCTTGCCAAAGCATATGGAGAACTACACTTGCAGCAAGTGCAAGCTGGTTGCACTACTAGAAGAGAAGGTCCAGCAGCTAGAGGCCCGCATATATAACCATCAACAAATTAAGGAGCTTGAGCTGTTCTTGGATAGGGCAGAGCAGACTATGCTGGACAAAGAAGAGACAGGGCACAGTTCTGAGGGAGAAGGCCCTTTACTAACTCAGGAGGGAGATGTTTGGAGGAATGTGACTCAAAGGAGGAGAAGAGTAGGGGATCACTCTGAGAGTCTGAAATTACAGAATAAATTTGAGGCTCTTTCCCTCATCACACCTGATGAGGAACACACAGAGGAACAACTGCTTCCACCTGATGATCTCTCCTTCATCACACTTGATGAAATCCAGGAATATAAACTACAGGAACAAACTGAGGTTCTCTCCCTTAAAATGGTTGATGAGGTGCATGTAGATGAACAGATTGCAGGAGAGAGGCTCCTTGTACTAGGTGATTCAATAATTAGAAATACAGAGAAATTGATTTGTGATGCACATGATAACTGTATGGTGACTTGCCTGCCAGGTGCAAAAGTTGCAGACATCACAAGAAATCTAGATAGATTGTTAGAGAGAACTGGGAAGGAGCCAGTTGTCATGGTACACGTTGGTACCAATGATGTTGGGAAGGCCAAGCGGTCTGTCCTGGAAGCCAAATTTAGGTTGTTAGGAAGAAGATTGAAGTCCCGGACTTCCAAGGTAGCATTTTCAGAAGTGCTGCCTGTCCCTCGTGCAGGACCTATCAGGCAGGCAGAGCTCAGAAGCCTCAATGTGTGGATGAGGCGGTGGTGTCGAGAGGAGGGCTTCAGATTTGTCAGAAACTGGGGAACATTTTGGGACAAGCCAAATCTGTTCAGGAGGGATGGGTTGCATTTGAACCATGATGGGACCAGATTGCTGGCACTCAACATCAAAAAGGCAGCAGAGCAGCTTTTAAACTGATAACTGGGGGAAAGCCGACAGGAGCTGGGCAGCATCCGGTTCGGGAAAGTGTGTACTTGAGTAGTGAGGAGGATGCAAAAATTACTGAGCAGAGCAAGGAGCTAGTCACCAGCACTCTAGCAGAAGGATGCAAGAGGCAGTCTAACAATGTAACTGGACTCAAAAGACTGTATCAGAAAAGCATATATAAATGCTTGTATACAAATGCCAGAAGCCTCCGGAACAAAATAGGGGAACTGGAATACTTAGCAATAGATAAGAATATTGATATTATTGGTATCACTGAAACCTGGTGGACGGATGACAACCAATGGGATACAGTTATCCCAGGCTACAAACTGTACAGGAAGGATAGGAAGGGGCAAACAGGAGGTGGTGTAGCCTTGTATGTCAAAGAAGTGATAAAATCATATGAATTGGAATATCTAGGTGATTTGGAGTCACCATTAGAAGCTCTGTGGGTAAGAGTACCAGGCCACAAGGATGGACTAACAGTAGGCATATACTATCGGCCTCCGACCCAAACTCTTGAGGGAGACTGGCAGTTGGAGAATGTTGTAAAGGAGGCATCCAAGAAGGGAAGCCTGGTTATAATGGGGGACTTCAATTACCCTCACATAGACTGGGTGAACTGTTGTTCAGCACATGATAAAGAGACAAAGTTCCTAGATATGCTAAATGATTGTTCCCTGGGACAGATGGTTGAAGACCCAACTAGAGGTACAAGAATCCTTGACTTGATCCTGAGTAATACTCAGGATCTGGTGCAAGATGTTAATGTGACTGATCCAATAGGGAACAGTGACCACAACTCAATTATGTTTAACTTGATCATAGACCGCAAGTCACTGATAAAATCTAACACAGAGACCTTAAATTTTCAAAAAGGAAATTTCCCAAATTTGAGGAAACTAGTAAAAAAGAAGCTGAAAGGGAAAATTGAGAGAGTCCAAACACTCCAAGAGGCATGGAGGCTGTTTACAAAAACAATAATAGAGGCCCAATTGGAATGCATACCAAAAAGGAAAAAGGGCACTGCCAGGTCCAAGAGGACTCCAATGTGGCTTACAGGAGCTGTTCGGGAAGTGATAAAGAGCAAGAAAAGCTCATTTAGAAGATGGAAGGCTTGTCTGAATGAGGACAGCAGGCAGAAGCATAAATTCTGGCAGAACAAATGCAAGGCAACAATCAGGAAAGCAAAGCAAGACTTTGAGGAGCGTATAGCTAAAAATACTCAGAGAAATAACAAAGACTTCTTTAAGTACATTAGAAGTAAGAACCCAACTAGGAAGGCCATTGGACCATTAGATGACAATGGAAAGCAAGGGGTTATTAAGGAGGAAACAGAGATTGCAGAGAGACTCAATGAATTCTTTGCTTCAGTATTCACTGAAGAAGACAGAGACCACATGCCCAAAACAGAGCCTATCTTCGTAGAGAGGGAAACCGAAGAATTAAGCCAGATAGAAATAACTAGGGAGGAGGTCCTTGCATGTCTTGTTAAGCTAAACACTAACAAATCACCAGGACCAGATGGCATCCATCCACGAGTTCTCAGGGAACTTAAAGATAAAATTGCTGATCTCCTAGCCAAAATATATAATCTTTCCCTCAAATCAGGCTTTGTGCCTGATGACTGGAAGGTAGCGAATGTAACACCAATTTTCAAAAAAGGATCCAGGGGTGATCCAGGAAATTACCGACCCGTCAGTTTGACATGTGTCCCAGGTAAAGTGATGGAAACCATCCTAAAAGATAGAATTAATAGGCACATAGAAGAGAAGGCGCTGCTAAAGGAGAGCCAACATGGCTTTTGCAAGGGCAAATCATGCCTCACTAATCTGTTGGAATTTTTTGAGAGTGTCAACAAGCATGTGGATGAGGGGGATCCAGTTGACATTGTTTATCTGGACTTTCAGAAGGCTTTTGACAAGGTCCCACACCAAAGGCTCTTGAATAAACTTACCAGTCATGGAATAAAGGGACAGGTCTTGTTCTGGATCAGCAACTAGCTAAGGGACAGGAAACAGAGGGTAGCACTAAATGGACACCTCCAGGTGGAGGGAAGTAAAGAGTGGGGTCTCCCAAGGTTCAGTACTGGGACCCCTACTTTTCAACCTCTTCATAAATGATCTAGAGGTAGGAGTAAAAAGCAAGGTAGCCAAATTTGCTGACGACACTAAATTATACAGGGTAGTGAAAACTGTGAGAGATTGTGAGGAGCTCCAGAGGGATCTCTTGACACTGGGGGAGTGGGCAAAATGAGCTTCAACATTAGTAAGTGCACAGTGATGCATGTTGGGGCAAAAAACCCCAATTACATTTATAAACTGATGGGGTCTGAACTCTCTGCGACAAACCAGGAAAGGGACCTTGGTGTCCTGGTGGACAACTCAATGAAGGTGTCAACCCAGTGTGCCTCAGCAGTGAAAAAAGCAAACTCAATGCTAGGGATCATTAGGAAGGGTATAGAAAATAAGTCAGCAAGTGTCATTTTGCCTCTTTATAAATCTATGGTGAGGCCCCATCTGGAATACTGTGTACAGTTCTGGTCGCCATACCTCCAGAAGGATTTTATGGAGCTGGAAAAAGTACAGAGGAGGGCAACCAGAATGATTAGGGGACTGGAACACCTTCCTTACCATCTGAGACTGCAACGGTTGGGCCTTTTCACTCTTGAACGACGGCGTCTAAGAGGTGACCTGATTGAAGTTTATAAAATCATGCACGGTGTAGACAAAATAGATAAGGAAAAACTGTTTTCCCTATCGCATAACACTAGAACTAGGGGACACTCCATGAAACTTTTGGGTACTAGTTCTCAAACAAATAAGAGAAAGTACTTTTTCACCCAGAGGATTACTGGTCTATGGAACTCCCTGCCAGAAGAAGTGGTGACAGCTGTCAGTCTTGACAGCTTTAAGAAAGGATTAGACAAGTTCATGGAGGACAAGGGTATAAATGGCTATAATTATGGATACTTAAGGACAACCTCCGGGTTGGAGAGATAGGCAGGATATCTCTCAATGCAATTTCTAGGGAATCCTAAGCAGGTGAAGGCATCTCCTTGGGAATACCCTGAAGGAAATGTTGAGCCACTGTGTGAGACAGAATGCTGGACTGGATGGGCTGTGGCCTGTTCCAGCAAGGCTGTTCTTATGTTCTTATGATTAATCATGAAAGAGAAATTGTAATGGCAAAGAGTTAGTGATAGTTCCCATTTTCCTTCTCTACATGTCTAGAAATGATTTTAAAAATTCACATAAGAGTGTGTGTTTTAAAGTATTAAGAGTGCTGGATGAGCAGCATGTGCATCTAAACATTATGATGACCCAAAAGGTGTTTCCCTCTGGAATTATTAAAACAAACTGGGATTGACAGATGAGGACGTGTCTGGCAAAATAACATAAGATGTCCAGACATCTTGTGATAGAGCCCTGGGTCACTTACACAATAGATGCTAGGCCTGAAGAGTAAACTCATTAGCAAATATTTAATGTCACAATTTCTGTCTTGCATCCATTTACTAACCATTTGCAATTCAAAAGGGTGAAGCTCCACAACTAATCTGAATAGCACGTGTTACTAATTGTAAAAAAAAAAACCACATTGATTTGTATACTTATCTGTTGTGCTGATCATTCTGTACCCCTGTACTAGATTTGTATACATTGATGCTATGAATCCTCATTCTTCTGTCTGATGAAGTGGACTTGGTCCATGAAAACTAACATTAAAATACAGCAGTTAGTCGTTAAAGTGGCACAATGTTTTTGTTCTTTTTGTTTTGTTTTGTTTACTATCCAATATGCTTGTGATAGAGGAGGCATCAGTGTTTGCCAAATATTGGCTATAATGTCTGCCAAGCAGTTTAAGATAAGGGAGACAATAGTGTTTGGCAGAAGAACATAAGCATGATGTCTACGAAACATCTGTGTGTTCTTGGCATGCTAAGCAAGACTAGACAATAGTTGATAAAATACCTGGGATGTATAATTAGTGGACATTCCAGAAGAAGGGTGATAAACCAAGGTTGCAGTGATCTTATGTTCCCAAACAGAGAGCAACTATTAATGATGTGAAGGCTGATGCAATAGGTCCAGCTGCAAAGGACAAAGCATCAATTAATTACTCCAGGTCATTGGGTATCTTCTGAGTGGAGAAGCATAGAGCCAAGGTGATGGCATCAACATTTTTACTGTATATAAGAAACAACCTTAAACCCAGATGTTCAGAGCTCTCCCATTGACAAGTAGGCTGTCCTTTGCTACCTAAGCTGAGCTCCCAGGTAGCATGAGAAGAAGGGACTGAGGGGAACCCATATTGAATCGTTACCTATGGTGCATTAACCGTTGGTGTCCGGCATACACACCCGAACCCATCCCTACTATCCCATACCGAGCCGCTCGCACTTACCTTAACACCGACCGACCATCGCTACTGCTTTCCTACAGGAGACGGAGGCCAAGAACGGTGCTCCATTGTTGGCCTCTGTCTCCTGTAGGGAAGGGAAGCCTCCTGAGAGGATGGAGGCTGAAAGCTTTGGCCCCCGTCTCCCAAGGAAGATGAACCAATGCTTCCCTACAGGAGACAGAGGCCGAGAATGGTGCTCCGTTGTCGGCCTCCTTCTCTTGTAGGGAAGGGAATGCCCGGAGCTCCACCCCCTCTCTCATTCTCTCATTCTCTCATTCTCTCATTCTCTCTCTCTCTCTCTCTCTCTCTCTCTCACACACACACACACACACACACGCACACACCCCTACTGGGCTGCACATTTCAAACAAGCCCTGTGTGTGTGTGTGTGTGTGTGTGTGTGTGTGTGTGTGTGTGTGTGTGTGTGTGTGTGTGTGTGTGTGTGTGTGTGTGTGTGTGAACAACAAAATCACCCCAAACCACCAATACACAAATTAAAAATGCCTGGCAAGACCGGCCAAAATATGCAAGTAGTTAATAGTCAAGCATTTTTGTATTTCTGTTGCTTGTATCACTTGCTCTCTCTCTCTGCCTCTAAGATGCTATGGTATGCTTAGCTTAGAAATTGTCTGTAATAAAACATTGTTGCTTACCCACTGAATGCTTATTTTGTCTCTGAGATCCTAAACTAACCTAAAGCCTACAACAGACCTGGCCAGTCTAGGTTGGCAACATAATTGTCATGTTTGATTTTTATCTCATGTTGGTCAGGAGGACTCCTGTGGGCATGAATTATTTGAGCTATTTTGTTTGCAATAAATCAGGTTAATCTTTTTGGTCAATTAACATGTGCCTCCCATTAATCAGGCAACACACTTTAAAAATAAATGTTTTGTTATTTTTAACACAAGTACTTACAACTAATAAATGGGGATAGCATTGCAGCTTCCATTTGGAGCAGGAAAAAAAATCCCAATGTGGTCTCAGAAACTGCTATTTTCCAGCATGTTATGAGCATATTTTAGAAACCGAAGGTGGTTGAAGCACATACAAGAAAGGTGGTTTGTCTGTGCCCATGCTATAGTTCTTCTCAGCTCTAGAGGTTTCTATTTGATCTTATGCATGACAGAAGATGTCAGTAAGGCCTAGTTTAACCCAAAGGACTTGCTAGAGGTCATGATAGGTCATTCTCATCTGTTCAGAGTGTTTGGCAGAGCAATCACAAAATCCTTGGATTGGATTGCAATATCTGAAATGGATTTCAAAACCTTGATCTGGCAGCTGGGTGAATTGGACTGGAGTCTTCTTGAACTATCCTATTCCATTCTGAACAGAACACAAGGCAAATGATGAAAGATCAGATCAAAAGTTTGCCTAGTCCAAAGTTCTGTTCATATAGTTGCTGTTAGTTGCCTAACACAAACCAGATGGAAAGGACATGAGTAGAAATGAACACTCAGACCAAATTAAAACATGGAGGAAGGAGCTCACTGGGAAAGGAACATCATTAAAGGTGGATATAGCTGACATTCTCAATCTCCCCTACGTCACCTGGAGGAGCCTGAATAGGCTGAGGGTTGGAGTTCCTAAATACAAGACCAACATGCTCAAGTGGAGACTGCTGGTGGACAACAACACCCAGTGTAAATGTGGAGAGACACAGAGTTCTGCCCATTTACTGGTCTGCCGATTGCTGCCAGATACATGCACCAGTGAGGACTTGTGTTTGAGCAATGACAAAGCGAAGAAAGTGGTTTTATTTTGGCAGTCCAGGGTCTGATTAGGACATGAAAAAGAAAGAAGAACACTCAAGCTCACATTTCCCGATACATGGAGACATACCACTTTTGATACTGGAGATTATATACATATATACATATATATACATGGAGACATACCACTTTTGATACTGTAGATTATATATATATATATAAATCATTTATATTCAATATTAGAATATAGGGTGATTCATTAATTGCAGTTAAGATTTAAACAGCTCTATGGTAGGCCAGTGTAGTTTTGTGGTACATGGGTTCAAATTCATACTTAGGCATAGGAGGTAAAAACGATTTTAAAAAAAAGTCCTTGTATGTCTCATAAGCCCATTAGGGCCACCATAATAGAAAGCCAATGTGGTATAGAGGATAGAATATCAGATATTATTTTAAATCCTCACTTTGGCCATACCTTCAAAACCTTACTGGGTCATCATAAGTAAGAAGCAACTTGACAGCACACAATAACATCAACAAAACCACCAATAACTACTACAAAATGGAAAATGTTGAATTTGTTGAAATAGTGTTATAAATTTGTTAATTAAATTATTATTGCTGAAATAAACAGTAGGATAGATAAAGTGTGTCAGTTTGGTGGGTAATTTGTTTTTGGCTCCTTCAAAAGTCCTCTTTTTGTTGCTTGTGAAAATGACCATCTCCAATTTTAATCTGTTTTCCAGAACTACAAGCTCCATAATACCATTAGTAGTTGTGAGGATGGTAGGACACAACAAGCCTGAAAAATATCAATTTGAGAAAGGTAAAAGGTCAGTAGCCTCCTGTAGTGGATGGAATGGACAAAGCCATTGGGATGCTGGGGAACAGACTACACACTGTCCCATATAACCGTGTCTTAGATTCTTGAAGCTGGTTTACTGCTTTAGATACTATAGAAAATGCCATGTTGATAGTAAGCTGATTTACCATTGTGGTTGACTTTGGCACATGGAATGATGAAAGGGGCTCTTGCTTTTCATCCCAGGTAGCAAAAGCCTTTTGGTGGCTTCTGATGTGATCTTTCCCTTCTTGCTTCCTTGAACAGGCATCCCCAGGTAATTCCTGTTACTATAGAATGAGGTTGCTAAGACACAGTAATTACCTTATTTCATAGACAGTGATTTACAATAGTTTACTGTCTTGAACTTTCTCTTGGTCTCTTGCTTTTAAGTATTGGGGGGGGGGAGATTTTAAAATAAGGTTTCTTTCAACATCTCTCTTCATTCAACTGCTTCTCTTTTAAAGATGGAACCTGTGAATAATTAAGAGATGACATTTACATAAAATATACTCTTTGTAGAGATCTCCCCCCCCCAATATATATATATATATATATATATATATATATATATATATATATATATATATATATATATATATATATATATATATATATATATATATATATATATATATATATATATATATATATATATATATATATATATATATATATATATATATATATATATATATATATATCAAGAGATGCATGTTACTACAAAATACCACTTCACTTTCATTCTATGTGTGTGTTTATACATGCCATCAAATCAGTTCTGATTTATGGCAACACTTTTCAGGATTTTCTAGGTAGAGAATACACAGAAATGGTTTAAGTCAAAACTCACATAACAACGCGTTTGGATAACATCATTTTCGCTTAACAATGCATCGTTATGCACCACGTGTTCCCCGCATAACAATGTTTTTAGAGTCATTGTCTGGACAACAGTGCTAAAATAACCAGACAACAATGCCAAAACATCGTTATGTGGGAAACTCCATAGAAACCCGCATAACAACAAAAATCGCTTAGCAACGCTACTTGGGGAACCAAGTAACGTCGTTATGCGAGGGTCTACTGTACTAGGAGAAGCCTAGGACCATGTAGTTTGCCCAATGCCACACAGGCTGCCTCTTCTCCTAGGAGGCACAGTGGGGAATGAACTCCCAACCTTTGGCTCCACAGTCAGACAACTAAACCACGGAACTACTCTTATACCATTGTATAAAAATAAAAAGAGCACTCTTTCAATGAATAAGATCAAGTTAAGGTAATATGTTTAATGCAATGCATTACAGTCCTGAAAATGTTTTGCCCAACCCAGCTTTGCCCCACCTTGCCCCACCAGAATAATGAGACAGACACATGTGTTGGAGTCCAACTAGGGCCACAAATGTATTAACTATTCAAACTGGTAAACCACCTCTTCCTGCATGGAGCCTAATGTAGAACGGATGCCTGAGCCCGGAGCCAAGGGATTCTACCAACCCCTATACCTGCCCTTCACATGCAAGTCCCACAGCCCCATCAGTGTGCTGTCAAGGTGACAGCTCGCTTCTGGTTGGCAAAATCTCAGGTGACATTGTCCGGTCTTCAGCCACCAAGCCTCATGAACTTAGTTAGCCAATGGCCCCACCTGTGAACTTTGTAACATCTACGACTACTGAATCTTGTTATTTGCATTACCAATATGTTGAGTACCTTTTATACTCTCAATTTCTTTGGAAACTCACTGTTACTAAATCTCTCTCTAAACTACCTGCCTGTGACCAATTTAAATCTTGCCTCACCCTGGATTCACCTAATGGAATAGGCAAAAAATTCCCACTATCTGTTTTTATGCCAATTCAGTAGTGGGTCAAAAATTCCTATCCAAACCCCAGAGTAACCAGCTAGTCTCATACTGAATTATAGGGTGAGCGGGTGGGCTGTTTGTGCCTAGCAAATAGGCTGCTAAAAATAAAAAGCCTACCTAAATAGGGCTCACTTTCTGCCTTTTACTAAATGGCAGGAGCCTGTTGGCTTTTGCCAGTGGCCTGATGCCTCTCTGGCTGATGGAAGACAAAGAGCCCTGCCCAACAATTCCATGTTGTGCAGAGGCAGCCATGTGGATGGAAGCATGATGCCAAGTTGATTCCCGTCAGCTGGTTTAGAAACATATTTGCCCTGGCAAATTTATTGAACCAACAGTCTGAGCTGTGTGCACAGAGTAATTTTGAAATGAAAAGTTTCCACTGATTTGCCATTTGGGAAGGTCCATGAATGAGAGCTTTGCATTCATCATACGCTCTTTTCCTTCGTTCACTGATTGACAGGATTTTACTTATTTCAAAAGGGCTGTGCTCATAACAAGTCCTGAGTTGTTGCACTTGTAGTCCTTTGGACCAAGGATTCTCAACCTGTGGCCTGCCAGCTGTATGTGGCCTGTAGCGCTATTTCATGTGGCCCCACCACCACCTCCACCACACCAGGAAGTGCCATGTAGTGGAGGAAGGGCAAAATGGCTATCCAGCCCCTGAAGCTGTCTGAGGGAGTGTGACCTGGTCCCCAGTTTAAACAGATTGAGAACTCCTGTGGCAGTTGTATTTAATTTTGGCTTCATTCAAGAGAATGCACTAACTCATGTTAACATGCATAAATAATCTATGCTCTTCTGGGGATCTGAATCACACAGGTTATTGAAATTAACGGTGGCTGAAAGGATTTTGGATCACATGGGGAGGTTGTTTCAAGTTTTATTCCTGGTGTATTTATTAGTCCTGTGAATCATTAAACCTTTTAAGGAGGATTAAAATAATATATTGTATAATTTGGGAAGATATTTTAAACAAACCTTTACTGTTCTTTAAGAGTCATACCTTCCATTCCTTCTAAGCTTCTTATCTTTACCTATAAGAATGGGATGTGGCTGTGCATATCCGGAATGCGTGTCAGCACACGTCCTGCGGTATCCGTGAGCACAATTGGCATTAACTGCCCCTGACAAAGGTTACACTGGTTGAGGGAGGCTCCTGGTCACTGGCCTTTGTGGGTACAGAAATTGGGGAGCGGATTAATAGTCATAAGATTGATTCACCCACATCTGACCTGACCGGCAGTTCTGCAGGAGGAAGATGAATCTCTAACTCCCGTTAGACATTAGGCAATTACACACTTGCAGATTAGCCCTAGCCCTAGTGCAAATAGTGGCCATGTTTACTCTTGTGTAAGCCATGAACAATGGATTTCCCCTGTCAGTATTTGCCTTAGTTAATTAACTTCCCCAAGAGAAGTTCCCAATTAACCCGGGTAAATGGGTGATGTGATTTTCTGTCAGATGACGATTCTATCACACGCTGCCTTGAATTCCTATATATGATGATGATTTTCCCTCAATAAACCACTGGTCTTCGCTCCATCTTGTCTCGCGTCTTCTTCTGACCAGTCTCCTCCGGGACCCAAGGGCCGCGATCAACGCGGTCCGGTTCTACGCTAGAACCATGTCCGATCACCCCGGAGGACAGCGCGGCAGCCCCAGTCGGAAAGCCATCCGATTGGGAAGACAGCTACGCGGCGAGGCATCTCAGAGAGGCATCCTACAGCTTGCTCTGGCTATCGCGGCGGCTTGCAGCACGGAAAAACGCATTCCGCTCAGGGTCGGCTGTGAACCCCTGACAGCGCAGAGGCCACCGAGGGCCCGTGGCAGCAGTCCACGCTCCGAGCTCTACCCAGAGATTCGTCACGCAAAACCTATTTCCTGAACTTCAGACGCGTCGAATCGTCCCGAGAAGGAGACTTCAAAGGACCCGGCAGGTAATATGGGGACTTGTCCTCAGCGGCAACGTCCGTCCGCTAGTCAAAGAATTCATGAGGATGAATTCAAAACCCTGGCCAGGGTATATCAGATAAGCCTTCACAGCGGAGAACTAGCGCGGCTTTTGGTGTTCTTGATGGAACACTGCCTGCTTTACCCAGAAGTAGGTACGTTAACCCTTCAGCTCTGGGATCAGATAGGGGTCTGCATTCAGCAACCCCCGAGAGCTTCAGATGGCGTAACTCGCACATGGAGCAAATGTAGGAAACTCTTGGCAGAGGTAGACCCAGTCCGGACCCAGAAACCCCCAGCGCAGTCAGAACCATCAGCCCCAGCGGCTCTCTATCCGTCATTTCAGCTTAAGCAGGGCAGTGTAGGGAGCATTCCCTCAGTGACAGCTGCAGACGTCACTGAAGGAATTCACGGCATGAGAAGCCCTGGCGCTTCTCTGACAGTTACAAGTTCCCTGCCAATTAAGAACTCCATTCAGCGCATGGGTGAGGAAGATCCATTCACGGGGAAATTGCCAGTGGCACAATTAGCTAGCGCCCAACTGCTGTGTTCAGCCTATCTGAAGGCAGACACACGTTCAGGCAGGGCTGCTCAGCGCCCACTGCTCATGGAAATCTGCATGGCCCCTGGCCACGCAGGGCTCCAGAGCAGACCCATTACCACACTCAGGCGCAGAGCAGTGCCAAACCCCCAAGGCGCCTGCTTCCAGTGTGGAAAAATGAGACACCTTAGAAGAGAATGCCAATCTAGACCAGGCAGATCTTCAAAAGGTTGTCTGAATACCAAATGGCCACGCTGGCACTGGAGCGTGAGGCAGCACCGAGATCCGGGAATCTGGCCCAGGCTAGAAGGGAGGCAGCCATCGCCCTGGCTATGCCAGAGGAACCATCCCAGCAATAGTACCCCGAGCTCTCCCAAGGCACAGGCAGGACCTACTTGTCTCACCTTGGAGTAGCCCAGAGAAACTCACCCCTAAGTAGAAGCACCCAGATGGTTGTGATAACCAGCTGTGTATAAGCCATCTCCTCATGTGTAGGATAGAACACTGCAGATCAGGGGAGGAATGTGCGAATGCATAAATAAATGTGTGTATGCGTGGTGCACCACTGAATGTATGACTGCAAGAACTGTGTATGATTGCAAAAGCCTTGTCTCTATGACCACAGTATGATTGGAAAAGTGTTCCTTGTGTGTAACTGCATGGTAATGTCACTGTGAAGTATGTGTTAAACAGTTTGCACTCTGTTCATGGGCAGGAACTATTTAAGGTTTGAGAGAGCATGGTGAGCAAAACCCCTTTGCCTTGCCTGCTTAGCAGCTTAAGGGCAACGAAGGCAGGAAGGTGGAAGAGGGGGGGGGGGAATCCTGACCTGCAATAAGGCGGGGTGACCCCCTTCTTCCCTTGAGACTTTTTTCTTTGTCAAAGGATTAAGCCACTCTTGGAAACCAGTTTTGCAATCCTTGCAACTCAGGAAAACAGATTTTTCTTTTCAGAAGCGCGATCTGAAAACAAAAATCACTTCTATGAGTTTTCCTCACTAAATCATAAACTATGGGGGCCCTCCCTACGTCTGTGTTCCTCAAACCCCCATCTCTGTGTTTTAAGGTTTTTGAATGTCCCTTAGCGCTTTTAAGTCACGTATCTCACTAGGAATGAGAGAATTGCATTGTCTTCATGTGTGTACTGTGTTATCATCCTGTAACCTCAGTTCTCAACCCTTTAAAGTCAGGGGCCAAGTTCCGGGGCCTCAGGCAGCTCTGGGGGTCCGGACAGTCACCCTGCCCTTCCTTCGCCGCACAGCCCTTCTTGGCTTGGTGGAGGTAGTGGCAGAACAATGTGGGCCGCATCTGGCCCACTTGCCCGCATCTGGCCGCGGGTTGAGAATCGTTCTAACTCTCCTTCATTCTCTTAAGAAAGATACTGTTCTGGTATTTTGACTTTAATCTGTGTAAAGTAACTCACTCATTGTACCCCTTTCACAGGAAAAAGCACGCAAACATTCTTGCGCTCTGTATATTCAGAAAATGCTTAATCTTACCTTTTTACAGGAACAAAACTCCTCTCCAGGCCTTAAAAGTAACCAGTTTATTTCTTTTTACAGTCTTAAATTGCTTCCTTTCACAGGGTCCAGAGTTAATTACTGGTAGTGATTTCTCAACAGGAGGACCCAGTTGTCTTAATTATCTGACCTAATCTGATTGATAAGAGTTGTTGCATTCTCATTGTGCTAACTTCTGACTTGTCTTTCCTCCTTTCCTCCTTTCGCCAGTGGAACTCCCTGCTGGAAATGTTTAACTTGTGTGTCTTTTCATTTTTGTGTATTATTTCCTTACAGCTGGCACATCATAGTTGGCTTGTTTTTAATAAGTCTTAGTCGGTCATTTTAAGAATGGCACCTGGCCCACAGCACCCTCTCTAATGAGCAGACACATTTCACAAACTCCAGAGCATAGAGGAAGGATTAGTCCCTGAGCTCCTGAGAATGTGCGGAGTGCCACTCATTAGCCAGGACTGCCTAGGACCATTTTAAGAATGCAGTCAGGTCACACTTTCAATCAGATACAGGCATTTTCAGGCCACCCCTTCCTTTTTTTGCTGCTAGTCTAAGCACAGGCAAAAGGCTAAGCCAGCATCTGGCACCTTTCTCACAGGAGCACAAGAATAGCTCCAGTAAAAGTGTGCACGCACGCCATGGGCGGATGTGCGCAGGGGGGCCTTCATGAGAAATTTACCCAAGGGAAGCCTGGCACGTCATGCACCAAGGTTTGCCATAAGACCCCAGACTCGTCTCGCTTCAAACGCAGACAGTCACCTTGTGTGAATTAATGTCACTGGTTCCCCTTCGGGGGGCTAGGACAGTTTTCACTTATGGGGGTCGCACATATTAGGTTCTTACTTGGCAAGAGGACCAAGCTTGGCGCACGCTCCTGACTCTTCCGCAAGCGGGCAGAGTTGGCAGCCGTGAACCTTGCTTTGCGCATCTTTGCCAAAGAATGCTTCAACATAATTACTGACAGCCAGTATCTTAGGCATTTGCTTCACAGTCTACCAGGAGATACATCACTCCCGCGATAGACAAAAACTTGCTGAGTTTGTTCCTCACAACTCCAATTCAGAGTCATGCATTCTTTCATCAGAATGCCAAAGCACTTGCAAGGCAGTTCAACGTGCCACTTTCACAAGCCCAAGGCATAGTCCATTCCTGTCTGCATCGTGCAGGGGCACCGGGGGGGCCCTCATGGGGGGTCAACCCACGAGGGACAGAGGCCATCCAGGTGTGGCAAATGGACGTCACACATGCCCCACATTTTGGCAAATGGCAGTACATGCACGTTTGCATTAATATCTTCCCACAGTTTGTTTGGGTAACAGCACAGAAGGGAGAAACGGCTCCCCATGTGGAGCAGCATCTCCTTTCCCACGGCCATGGGCGAACCTCGGCACATGAAGTCCGATGATGCCCCAGCTTATAGCTAGGGGCCACTTGGGATATTAAGCGCACCTTTGGTACAATCCGCAGGGGCAAGCGATTGTGGAACGGGTCTATCGGACGCTTAAGTCCTACATTGACAAACAAACAGAAAGGGGGGGAACAACATCCCATAGTTGTACAGCAATTGCTATCCTATAAGTGCAAAAACCAACTAACTCTTTCAGAATTTTTATCTCCCAAACAAGTCGGCCTTGTGTTGAGTGGGCGGGATATAAATTGAATAAATAAATAAATAAATAAGTCTCTTCCCCATGCAGGTCCCAGAGGCCAGAATCAGACCAAGTTCGGCTATTGCAAAGGATTGCACTAGTCACTGCCTTGGATGTCACCAGCTGTCTGTCTTCCTTTATGACTTACATCTCCAAAGACATTTCTATGAACATTTTGCATACTCGGTGCCACTTCTAAGGACCATGCTTTTCCACAAAACAAGACTTTCCCAAGCTCAAGTTACACATGAAAACCCACCAAAAAGGGAAGCCTCATCTTCGAGAAGCAGCTGAATGTTTTCTATTGCTATTATCTGTAGTTGCTCTTTATTTATTCATGCCTTGTACAATGCTCCAGTTGGGATTTGCAAGGGACACTTGAATTTCTGTATACGTAGGGTCGTATATTGTTAATAACGGCCAGCTTCCACCAAAGGAAGCCAGACCGGCCCATGTTTGCACCGGCCCATTGCTTGGAAAGATTGAGTACCCGGTAGCCGGTAATCTCCAGCCATTGTAAGTTTCACACCTCCCCATAGGTGCTAGAAAGACATTTGCACAACACCAGAAGTTGCAGAAATAGCTTAGAATTACCTTAGGAAAAACCAGTTCTGTCACAGTAAGAGATCAATGACACATCTTATTATCTTGCCTTGCTACAGAAAGCAGTCTGGATTCAGACCCACAGCTCTGAAAAACCAGTGTGCCAGGTTTAGCCATAGGCAACGCTCGGAGAATTGGTCAATTGGCTTGCGCTTTGGCAAGAGCCATTAACCACACCTCCTCGGCGATAGCGCTGCTCAACCTTTACTGTTCTTTAAGAGTCGTACCTTCCATTCCTTCTAAGCTTCTTATCTTTACCTATAAGAATGGGATGTGGCTGTGCATATCCGGAATGCGTGTCAGCACACGTCCTGCGGTATCCGTGAGCACAATTGGCATTAACTGCCCCTGACAAAGGTTACACCGGTTGAGGGAGGCTCCTGGTCACTGGCCTTTGCGGGTACAGAAATTGGGGAGCGGATTAATAGTCATAAGATTGATTCACCCACATCTGACCTGACCGGCAGTTCTGCAGGAGGAAGCTGAATCTCTAACTCCCGTTAGACATTAGGCAATTACACACTTGCAGATTAGCCCTAGCCCTAGTGCAAATAGTGGCCATGTTTACTCTTGTGTAAGCCATGAACAATGGATTTTCCCTGTCAGTATTTGCCTTAGTTAATTAACTTCCCCAAGAGAAGTTCCCAATTAACCCGGGTAAATGGGTGATGTGATTTTCTGTCAGATGACGATTCTATCACACGCCTTGAATTCCTATATATGATGATGATTTTCCCTCAATAAACCACTGGTCTTTGCTCCATCTTGTCTCGCGTCTTCTTCTGACCAGTCTCCTCTGGGACCCAAGGGCCGCTTCACAGCCCCAATCCAACAACGTCCAGCCAATCCCATAATGAGCCAGCCACACTTACCTTAAGTCCAGAAGATCACTCCTGCAAGGGTCTGGAAGTCGAGAGTGGGGCCAATGCCCCATGAACCCAAACAAAAAAACCTACGCTTCCCAGCGTCCTCTGTGCCATGCCACCCCTCAGCCAATATGAGCGCGGAGGAGGCGGGACAGCCGATGTGCCCAAAAATCAACAACCAAATGGCCAACACGCGCCAAAAACAGCTCAGCCCAGGGCCCTGTCTTCCTTACCGAGGCAGACACAGCCCAGGCTGAGGGAACGGTCTGCCTGCCGCCCCTTCCACGCTGCCTAAGGGGAAATGCCTAAGGCGGCAGCCAGCAATTCATCAGGGGAGGCACTCTCCTTGGTGGATTGCTGGCTGCCACCTTTGTATTACCCCCTCTGCTGTTTCGTGTTAACTCTTGAAGCACCAGTGGGAGTAATACAAATGAAACGGCAGAATCGGCGCTGGAGAGGTGGCTTTTTAGGGCCACCGGAGAGAACCTTCATGTTGCAGGTCTTTCCTCCCCGCCTCCGTCTCCCCTGGCTGAACTGCCAGGTGATGGGGTGGCATCTTTGCGTGAGTGTGTTGTGTTGAGTGTGTTGAGTTGGGTGTGGTGTGTGTCATTGTGCTGTGTGTGTTCTGTGTGTGTATTGTGTGGGTGTGTGTGGTTATATTGTGTGGGTGTGAGTTGTGTCAGTGTGTGTTGTGTGAGTTTGCTTTGTGGGTTTGCTGTGTCATGTTCAATGTGTGTGGCTGTGGTGGGTGTGGGTTGTGTGTCAAGCATGTGTTATGTGTGGGAGTATATGTTTTGTGTGGGGGTGTCATGTGTGTTGTGTCATGTGTGATGTTTGTGACTGTGGTGGGTGTGGGTTGTGAGTCGTGTGTGTGTGTGTTGTGCGTACATGTTGTGATTGTGTTTTTGGGAAAAACCACCTTCCCTGATGGATCCCTGCCACGAGCACACAATCCGAACCTGCCTGGCAAGGCCAGGTAAAAAATGCTAGTGCATTTATAAAACTGAAGAAGCTGGTTTCATATTCCCCCTGGTTTTTTTTTTACCGAGGTGTGAAATATGTGGTAGTTCTTTTAATGATCTCCGTGAACCCTCATATTCTCTTTTAAAACTACAGACGTAACCGACAGGATATTCAGTTCAGCTAGCAAAATTTTAATGACCTGTTTGTCACTACTGATTATAAGAAGGGACATCAAAAATGATTTTCACCACCATCCATTTACAATGTAAGCCTGGTGTGAAATGTTACTGCTGTCTAGTAGGAAGGGGAAAAATAAACCTTTGATACATTGTCTGAGTTGAAATATAGTACAAATGTTTAATGGAGCATTATACCTCTAGGCATGTTAAATAAATAAAAGAAACAGACACAAATAGTTAAAATAAAGGGAGTTTGTGATAGCATAGATTAGAAATTCCTTTAAAACTTGTACAAGAATAAAAATCTGTCAATCTAATTCAATAAAGATGAATGTCATCTGAACGATGATTTTCTTGTGTGGTCTCATATGCCCAATAGGAATAAGATGTGAGGTAAATATCATGAGCCTTAATCTGATGTCATATTGAGGGACATCTGCCACTTGGATATTTTTATTCTCTTTCCCTCCTACAGCCCTTTCTGTGGACTGAAAACTTAACTCCAGAAGCTTTCTCAACATCCCAAGCATGTTCTGAGGAAAAATAGAAGGCTCCAGTAGTCAGCAATCCCTTCATAGTCCTATTGGTGGAAGCAGTTTCATTAACAGAGCAATTTCATTGGGTCCTACTCTAGGTGGCCAACATCTGGAGCATCCTCCTGTGGTTGGTTGGGATTGGAAATTGCAACCTGCTACTGCTGCTGAAATTCAGCACTGTGGCAGTGGCTTAAAAGCCCAATTTCCCTTCAAAATTGCTGCCATGCTGCCGAATTTCACTGCTCTGAATATTATAATGGCTATAGTTTTCTCTAAAATCACGACATATTTGGAGTGTCTGCCCCATAATAGAGCAGATTCATGATACTAGAAGACTGCTTTTTAGGAATTATAGTAATACGAAGTGTTTACCCCTGTGTACCATGTTTTTAAAAGAACCGTGTCTATTCAAAGTGACTGCTGTGCCACTGAATTTCTCAGTATGTGAGGATTTTAAGCACTGGTGTTGACAGCATGAAGGGAGGGAGGCTTGAACAGTTGTAGAAACGCTGTCAAACTGCATGTGTTCCTTCAGTTGAATGTTGACTACCCACAGAGAACTTTCTGGACTGCATTTGTGTCTTTGTTTCATAACAAATGTCTAGTATGTTTTCTTTGGTGCCTGGTAGAGGAAGAAGCCTTGAAAATGGATGTCTTGTAGAGATTGCATAAATATATTTCTGACCTTGCCTCAAGATCTTCCTTTGGTTTTCTGTTCATAACCTCAAACATGGGAAATCAGTTCAAACATTATTGTTCTTTGGGCCACAGCCATTAGCAATTCCATGTACCTGTGATATCACCCACCTCCAGAAAAGAAGGTGAACAACTCTCATGCTCATTTTATTGATTTTTTTTAAATGAATCTCAGCAGCATTCTTATACTATTCTTTATTCTTATTACATTGTGTTTTTTTGCTTCCCACACTGAAACTCCTTATACATTTTTCTGAATAGGTGTGTTTATTTACACATTTTACACAAAGCTCAAAATGTTCTCCTCTGATTAAAATATATTTGTGCATATTTTCTCCCCAATCACTCACATTTGTAGCAACTCACTATTTAAAATGTGTGTATTGGTTTCTATCCACTGTATTTTTCTGAAACACCCCACATGCCTTGTAAATGTGTACATTTAAGCTGTTTTTGTTTTTAGAATGAATCTTGGGAGGTACAAAATGGAGACCTTTGCTGAGACAACTGAACTGGAAATTCTTTCTCACCCTACTCCAGTTAACACTCATTACTCACAAGCTACATGAGAACTCAGTAGCTGAAGTGTGGAGTTCTAGAGGCAGCTTGTAAGTAGGACAGGTGTTGTGTTCTGTAAAGCTGTGCCTTTAACAATGTACCTTTGCCATGTGTTAACAATGTAACCTTTCTGTGTGCAACATTATAACCATCAGCTGTATCAATGTAAACCTGATAAGGGGACGCGAGCTAGTGACCACTAGATGGCAATAGCGAGCGTCCAGCTCTCGTGGCTCAGATTCACCTGGTTCAGCAGCGCGGGAAGATTCCCCGCCACCTCTTCACCTGGTCAAGAAGGGCGTGACCTCCCACGACGTCACGCAGGCAGCAACCAATAGTCTGTCAACGAGCCACATTCAAATGTATAGCCAGCTGTATATATTGAGCTACTCATCCGCCATTACCACATGTTCCTCCGGATCATCATGCAATAAACCTGTGTTAAGCCAACCCTTCGGCTGTTTCATTGTCTTTGGTCCCTTACACTAAATTGGCGACGAAGGTGGGATAATGGCAGCCCACGGGACCAAGACATGCGCCGGTTTTGAAATCAGGAAACCGGGCGACTGGGAGATCTTCGAGATGGACTTCCAGGCAGCACTGATCGAGTCCGAAGTCACGGAAGAGGCAAAGAAAAGGGCCATCTTCACCAGGATGCTCGGACAAGAAACCAAAAGGACCTTGGTGGACCTGATTGCACCGAGGAGGGTGAGCGAATTCAAGGCCAAGGAACTCATGCAGATGCTGCGTGAGCACGTCCGGCCCGCCACGGCGATGTTTCCCGCTCGGAGTGCGTTCTGGAGGCGAGTCCAAGCGCCCGGGGAGACGGTCGCCGCATTCGTGGTGGCCCTGCGGCTGGCGGCCGGCCCGTGCAAATGGGAGAATGCCGAAATCACCCTCCGGGACTGTGTGCTGTGCGGCCTGAACGACGCTGAGACCCAGCGCACATTAATGAACCAAGAGCCGCCTCCCACGTTGCAGGAGGTCGTCAGAGCGGCCCAGGCCGCAGAAGTTACGAAGGCCGGGGTCCAAGAACTCCAGGACTGGCGGCCGAAGTCGAGCAAGGCAGAGGCTCCGGTACAGGCGGCCCGGCGAACTTCGAGGTCGTCCACAGAGAGCAGCGACGACGAGGACATCCGGAGGGTCCGGAAGGAGAGCCGGCGATGCGACGGCTGTGGAGCGGCCCACGACCACGTAAAGTGCCCGTTCCGGAAGGCCGAGTGCCACAACTGCGGCCACCGCGGGCACATCGCCAAGGTGTGCAGGAAGAAGCGCGAGACCCGGAGGAGCTCCGCGGACCGTTCCGCGGGACAAGACCGCTCAACAAGACCCAAGGATGGCGCCCAGGCCACGCAGAAGCAGGACGGCGTGGGCCGCATCTCCGACGGCAGCGAGGACGATGCCCCAGTGTTCAGCGTGTCTGCAGGACACCCCCGCTATTTTGTTGAGGTACTAGTCCAAGGGGTTCCCATTAGGATGGAAATTGACTCGGGGTCCTCATATTCAATCATTTCCCAGAGGGAGTTTTTGGGAATTGCCCCCCACAAGCGACCCAAGCTCAAAGCATTGAGGTCCACACTACGGGACGTGCAAGGGAACAGCATTCCAGTGTTGGGGGTTGGAGAATTTCAGGTTAAATTCAAGAAGCACGCCGCGTCCCTGCACCTAGTCGTGCTCAAAGGGGGAGATTGCAGCCTCCTCGGGACTCAATGGTTCCAGCCCCTGGGTTTGTTTATTGGGGGGGTGCACGCCGTTGGGATGCACGCCGTTGGGACTGATCCAATTCTGGAGGTGTGCGAGGCGCACCCCGAAGTTTTCAAAAAAGGACTGGGGAAATTCAAGGGGCCCCCAGTGACATTCGACCTGGACCCGGAGGTCCGCCCAATTCGTCTTAAACCATGACGGGTGCCGTTCGC
Source organism: Bradypodion pumilum (assembly GCA_035047305.1). NCBI lineage: Eukaryota > Metazoa > Chordata > Lepidosauria > Squamata > Chamaeleonidae > Bradypodion > Bradypodion pumilum. Next base: position 112,720,336 of record JAWDJD010000004.1, on the reverse strand, counting down.
ACTTAAGGACAAGATAGAGGCGGAACTGGACAAATTGGTGGGCCAGGGAATCCTTGTGCCTGTTGATTCCGCGGAGTGGGAAACTCCAATTGTAACCACGCTAAAGGCCAATGGGGAGGTCCGCATATGCGCCGACTACAAGTGCACCATCAACAAGGCGATCCGCCCGAATGCATATCCGGTGCCGGTAGTCAGCCATCTGCTGGCCAGGTTACACGGGGGAAAGTGTTTCGCTAAGCTCGACTTAGCACAGGCCTACCAGCAGCTTACGGTGTCCCCTGCCGCAGCTGCTGCGCAGACCATAGTCACCCATAAGGGGGCGTTCCAGGTGACGCGCCTCCAGTTCGGCGTGAATTCGGCGCCTGGAATTTTCCATTCACTCGTGGAACGCCTCCTGAAGGGACTGGAGGGGGTGTTGCCTTATTTTGATGACGTGTTAATAACGGGGGGGAGTCGGGTTGAATTGGCCAAGAGGTTGGGGAAGGTCCTGACAATATTCGAAAAAGCGGGGCTGAGACTGCGAAAGGACAAATGCGTCTTCTTCGCAACCGAGGTTGAGTTCTTAGGGTTTTGTGTGACTCCTGAGGGAATAAAACCATCCAAGTCCAAGGTGGCAGCCATTAAGAAAGCCCCCCGCCCCACCTCCAAGCCCGAGCTGCAGTCGTTCCTAGGGCTGCTCAACTTTTACCACTCCTTCCTCCCCTGGAAGGCAGCGGTGGCTGAACCGCTACACAAACTGCTAAAGAAAGACCAGGCATGGAAGTGGGGCGATGACCAAGAAAGGGCATTTAGCGAGCTAAAAAGCCTCCTGGCGTCCGACGCCATACTGACCCACTTCAACCCCAAATGCCCAGTAGTTCTGACCTGTGATGCATCTCCAGTGGGGGTGGGGGCGGTGCTGTGCCACGTGTTGGAAAACGGAAGGGAGGCCCCGATAGCATTTTACTCCAGGTCCCTGTCCCAAGCGGAGAGAAACTACGCACAGACAGACAGGGACGCACTAGCAATAGTCGCGGGGACGAAAAAATTTCACGATTTTCTGTACGGCCGCCCCTTCACCATTGTAACGGACCACAAGCCCCTGCTAGGCATCTTTACCACAGATAAGCCCACCCCACAGATCCTGTCCCCGAGGATGCTCAGGTGGGCCATTTTTCTCAACGCGTATCAGCACGCGTTGGTCTACCGGCCCGGGAAAGAGATCAGCCATGCGGACGCTCTATCTAGGTCTCCCCTTCCCCTCACGCCCAGCCAGGTGAGCAAGGGGGAGCGGGACCATCAGGTTCTCATGATAGAGGTGCTGGATTCGCCCCCCGTAGTGCCCGCCGACATCGCCAAAGTGACAGAGAAGGACAAGACGTTAGCAGCAGTTAGCTCCTGGGTGCAGAAAGGGTGGCCGGCGTACTCCCCAGCGGAGGAGTTCGCTCCATTTTTCAGAAAAAAGCTAGAACTGTCCCTAGAGAGGGGGTGCCTCTTGTGGGGGCAGCGGGTAGTGATTCCCACTTCCCTTCGGCCGCGGGTGCTCAAACTGCTGCACGTCAGCCACCCCGGCATCGTGCGATCCAAGGCACTGGCCCGGAGTTACTTCTGGTGGCCCCAGCTGGACGCCGACATCGAGCACATGGTCGGCACTTGTGAAAGTTGCCAATGCTCCAGACCAGAGGAGGCCCGCCTTCCCCACAGGGAATGGGACGCGGCTAAGGGGCCGTGGTCCCGGGTGCACGTTGATTTCGCGGGCCCGTTCAGAGGCACCCTGTTCCTTCTCGTAGTGGACGCCTTCTCCAAGTGGTTGGAGGTTATCCCAGTCACGAGCACCTCCTCGGCCCAGACCATTAGGCATTTGTGGAGGCTCTTTTCCACGTTCGGCATACCCGACACATTAATTAGCGACAACGCTAGTTGCTTCACGTCCTCCGAGTTTAGGGCATTCATGGAGATCAACGCCGTTCAGCACATCACCTCCGCCCCGTTTCACCCGGCCACCAATGGCCAAGTAGAGCGCCTCGTCCACACCACGAAGGACGTGCTGCGGCGCATGGGCCCCGGGGATCTGAACTTGCAAGTGTGCCAGTTTCTGCTAGGGTACAGGGTGACCCCGTTGGCGTCAGGATACTCCCCCGCAGAGCTCTTAATGCGTAGGAAACTGACCACCATCCTTACTAGGCTAGACCCCACGAGGGTAGAGGACAAAGGAAGGAACATCGGGCTAGAGGCTACAAAGAGTTTCAGTGTAGGCGCCCTCGTGCATTGCAGGAACTACGCCAGCACGGGCCCAGCCTGGGTACCGGGCGTAGTTGTGGAGCAAACCGGCCCCGTGTCGTACCGCGTGGAACCCAGCACAGGGCTCCTGTGGAGGCGGCACGCGGATCAGCTCCGACGCAGGGTCTCCGATGAGCAGGGCACAGACCAAATAGAGGAAAAATCAGCGTTAGGGTTCTCCCCCACCCGTTCAGCCCAAGGGGGAGGGAAAGGGGGCCGCAGGTCCCCACCAAGGGGGGAGGGGGATATTCTCGTAGATATCCTAGGGGATCTTTCTGAGGAGGAGGAGGAACCCGACCCCATACATATCTCGCGGAATGTCCCCACAAATGCGGATACCCCTACTAAGTTAGATTTTGATTTTCAGAACCGGGGGTTTTTTTCGGAGTGGTCCCCCACCCGTCCAAGCGAGAAGAGGAGTTTTTCGTTAGCCCCGACTGCCCCCGGTCTGCCCACAATGGAGTTTTTCCCTTCCCCTAAGGCCGCCAGACAGCGGCAAGCCACTAACAAGTCTCCCTCTCCCATTTCAGGACAAGGGACCAGGGAACAAAGAAGCAGTAGTGCCCCCGGGGGGGGGTCAGCCCTCTTCACGGCCCAAACACACATGCAACAAGCCATCTTGGCTGAGAGACTTCGTCTCATCCTAGGGGGGAGGGATGTTGTGTTCTGTAAAGCTGTGCCTTTAACAATGTACCTTTACCATGTGTTAACAATGTAACCTTTCTGTGTGCAACATTATAACCATCAGCTGTATCAATGTAAACCTGATAAGGGGACGCGAGCTAGTGACCACTAGATGGCAATAGCGAGCGTCCAGCTCTCATGGCTCAGATTCACCTGGTTCAGCAGCGCGGGAAGATTCCCCGCCACCTCTTCACCTGGTCAAGAAGGGCGTGACCTCCCACGACGTCACGCAGGCAGCAACCAATAGTCTGTCGACGAGCCACATTCAAATGTATAGCCAGCTGTATATATTGAGCTACTCATCCGCCATTACCACATGTTCCTCCGGATCATCATGCAATAAACCTGTGTTAAGCCAACCCTTCGGCTGTTTCATTGTCTTTGGTCCCTTACACTAAAACAGGGGAAATCCTTCCAAGTTTTAGTGTGAGGCACCCTCCTTCCTTCTCCATAAGCCACCTAACTGATTAGTTTACAATGTGCTCCTTGTTCCTGTCCCACAAATGGAAGAGAGACATTGTGATGGAATGTTTAATCTTAAGGACCTTTGGATTAAATGAAAGCCACTCTGAAATTACAGAATCAAACTTCTCCTGGATTGGTGGATGCATTGACCCGATTTAGTTCTTATTTATCTGTCTCTCCTCAATGTACACAGAGAGGAGCACTTAACTCTTCTCCTGTCCATTATCACTTCCTACAGCCATGTGTCCATAAAGGAGTATGGGCTCTCCATACAGGTATCTGCAGGAGTCCAGATTTTCCAGGATTCTGTCAGGGCTCCAGCTGCTAAGAAGGCAGCTAGGATTAGACTCCCAGCCTGCTGCAGCTGCTGAAGCCCTGATCAACTCTACCTGAAAGCCCCGGGGGGGGGGGGGGGAGAGCTATATAAGAACTGGCTCTTTCCCCCAAGAAACTGCCTTGTGTCTTACATGGACCCTCTTCCTGCCTTGCTCTAGTTCTGAAGGTTCCCTGCTGCTGTTGCTTCCTTAGATGTCCTTGGTTGCTTCCCTGGTCTGCTTGAACCTCCTGTTCTTGCTCCAGTCCTAAAGATATCCTGTTTCAGTTGTTTCCTTGGATGTCTGACTCCTAGCCTGTTTGGTTTATAATTTGTCTACTGGACCAGCCTTAGTCCCTGATTTCTTTTTGGACTTTGATAAAATTTGCTTGGTTCCCCTGGGTTCTGGTGTCTGTCCTGCTAGCCAGTTGCTTCTGTCTCAGACTCTGACAGGTTCATGCTTGTGTTCATACAGACTACATTTGTGCAGGAACCTCTTTTCTGCAGAGATGTTGCTGTCCATGGAAAGTATGATGATGGAGGGGGAGGAGCTAAAGCAGTGGTTCCCAATGAAGCATTTATTGTGTGAGTGGCCCAAGCTCACTCCCATGTCTGATGAAGTGGACCTGATCCATGAAAGCTAACATTAAAATACAGCAGTTATTTTTAAAGTGCCACAATGTTTTGGTTTTCTGTTTTGTTTTGTTTACTCTCTGATATGTTTAAAGCACTGACTTACACAGCTACTATTAAAAAAATAACAACATCTCAATGTTATGTCAATTAACAGGCTAGGAAATGATACAAACAAGATAAAATATTCATTAATTGTTACCTACAGTTGCACAGTGGAGGCAGAGTTCACTGGGTCAAACTGCTGGGAGTTTTTGGTTAGCAGGGAGATTATCATCATCTGTCAATCTTTCAGCTTCTACTTAGGCACTCAACAAGGAGGTTAACATAAACCTATGAGTAAAGGAGAAGTTTGTTTCCCTCTTCTTTGGTTCTTATGAGGGGATGGAAAGCTGAATATAAACAGGAGCAAAGTACCTCAGCATAATGGATTTCCATGGTATGAATGAACTCTGATTTCTTAAGTGTTCTGGTTGTATGGAGAGCCTTCATAGATAGAGATTAGTTTCTGTAGAGTTAGCCTTCCAATACAAGAGCTAGAAAGGAGGCAGGAAAGACTAGCCTGCTCCCTTTCCTGAGGGGTTAAGATGAGCCTTTTTCTAGGTAAAGGTAAAGGTTTCCCTTGCTCGAAAGCCAGTTGTATCCGACTCTAGGGTGCAGTGCTCATCTCTGTTTCTAAGCCGAAGAGCCCGTGCTGTCTGCTTCTGCAGACATTTCCGTGGTCATGTGGCAGGCATGACTAGACACCGGAGCGCACGGAACACTGTTACCTTCCCACCAAAGTGTTCCCTATTTATCTACTTGCAATTTCTTGCTTTCAAACTGCTAGGTTGGCAGGAGCTGGGATGAAGACGGGAGCTCATTTCCATCCTGCAGTACTCGGGAATCGAACTGCTGACCTTCCGCTTCCCAGTCAGCGTCTTAGTGACTTGAGCCACTGCAGTACCTTTTTCTATAATTCCCAAATTCCCTTTAATGCTTCAAACTACCTTGTTTTTGTTGCAATCCTAGCATTAACAAACATGCATGTGTGGATTTTCCTGACAACATTATAATATACTGCTCAAAAAAATAAAGGGCACACAAAAATAAGGCATCCCACAATCTGAATGACTGAAATACTGTATTCCTATTGTTGTTCACATACTGTAGTTGAATGTGTTGACAACAAAATCACACAGAACTTAACAATGGGAATCAAATTCATCAACCCATTAAGGTCTGGATTTGGAGTTACACTCAGAGTGACAAGTGGAAGAAAACACTACAGGCTGATCCAACTGTGATGTAATGTCCTTAAATCAAGTCAAAATGAGGCTCAGTAGTGTGTGGCCTCCACGTGCCTGTATGACCTCCCTACAATGCCTGGGCATGCTCCTGATGAGGTGGCAGATGGTCTCCTGAGGGATCTCCTCCCACACCTGGACTAAAGCAACCCTCAACTCCTGGACAGTCTGTGGTGCAACATAGCATCATGGATGGAGCGAGACATGGTGTCCCAGATGTGCTCAATCAGATTCAGGTCTGGGGAATGGGTGGACCAGTCCATGACATCAATGCCTTCATCTTGCAGGAACCGCTGACACATTCCAGCCACATGAGGTCTAGCATTGTCATGCATTAGGAGGAACCCAGGGCCAACCACACCAGCATATGGTCTCACAAGGGGTCTGAGGATCTCATCTCGGTATCTAAAGGCAGTCAGGCTACCTCCAGCAAGCTCATGGTGGGCTGTGCGGCCCTCCAGGGAAATGCCACCCCACACCATTACTGACCCACTGCCAAACCGGTCATGCTGGAGGATGTTGCAGGCAGCATAACGTTCTCCACGGTGTCTCCATACCCTGACACGTCTGTCACATGTGCTCAGTGTGAACCTGCTTTCATCTGTGAACAGCACAGGGTGCCAGTGGTGAACCTGCCAATCTTGGTGTTCTCTGGCAAATGCCAAATGTCTTGCACGGTGTTGGGCTGTGAGCACAACCCCTACCTGTAGTCGTCGGGCCCTCATACCACCCTCATGGAGTCTGTTCCTGACCGTTTGAGCAGACACATGCACATTGGTGGCCTGCTGGAGGTCATTTTGCAGGTCTCTGGCAGTGCTCCACCTGTTCCTCCTTGCACAAAGGCGGAGGTAGCAGTCCTGCTGCTGAGTTGTTGCCCTCCTACAGCCTCCTCCACGTCTCCTGATGTACTGCCTGTCTCCTGGTAGTGCCTCCATGCTCTGGACACTACGCTGGCAAACACAGCAAACCTTCGTGCCACAGGTGGCATTGATGTGCCATCCTGGATGACCTGCACTACCTGAGCCACTTGTGTGGGTTGTAGGCTCTGTCTCATGCTACCACTAGAGTGAAGGCACCGCCATCGTTCAACAGTGACCAAACCATCAGCCAGAAAGCAAAGGAACTGAGAAGTGGTCTGTGGTCACCTCCTGCTGAACCACACCGTTATTGGGGATGCCTTGCTAATTGCCTCTGATGTCCACCTGTTGTCTCTTCCATTTGCACAACAGCTTTTGGAATTGATTGTCAATTGGTGTTGCTACCAGGGTGGACAGTTTGATTTCACAGAAGTGTGATTGTCTTGGGGTTACATTGTGTTGTTTAGGTGTTCCCTTCATTTTTGGAGCAGCATACAATGGACAGTTTTGTTACAATATGAGAGAGAGAGAGAGAGAGAGAGAGAGAGAGAGAGAGAGAGAGAGAGGTCAAGTTTATTGCAGTTCTTCATCAGTATTTTGCCCTGACAATCCATATGGTTAAAAAGACAACCATTGCCCCAGTTTTTTAAGCAAGAGCCTAACAAACCCCTGAGCTATTAGTTTCCTTCTGGCTGTGAAAAGGGTATTTGGTTTTTATTACCAGGTGAAGCATGTGCAATACCACCTGGCTTAGAAGCACTGGGATAATTTACTGCCCTTTCTTCACATGCTTATTAGTATGGAGTGCTAGCCAAGAGGTTCCCTGCAGGCCTCTCTCATAGAACCAACATAAGCAGATTAGACCTCTATGCCAGCCACAGGCTCCAGGTGAAGTCTTTTGATGTGCATAACTCTCTAATGCATGCAAGTTGCAGTAACAAGCTTTCAAAGATTAGACGGTCAAGAGACAATGCTACAAAGAATGGGGGCAGAGACAGAAGACATCTCCTACCTCACCATTTGTGCAGTAAAAAGTTCTGATCATGACCTGTTGTTTCTGCAGACTGACTCTAGGAGGGTGTAATTTGCAATAAATGTAATTATCCATTTGCTTTCAGATAGATCTCTTCCAAACTGAAAAAGTACATGTCAGTAAACAGTTTTCAGTTTAAAAATGGTGATAGGGAAAAATGATTTGTTTGAAATATGGTGCTGGGCTTTGCTTTTACCCAGAAAGACAAACAAGTAGGTCCTTGGATAAATCAAGCCTGAACTGTCTCTAGAAGCAAAAATGATGAAATTGAAACACATCATAAGAAGGCAAGATTATCTGGGAAATACAATAATGCTGAGAAAGGTGGAAGGCAGCAGGAAAAGAAGAAGCACAAATACAAAATGGATTGATTCCTGTGGTCTCCCCATGCCCCAATGGCATGGAACGGCCCGCGCAGAGGCCACTTCGGGAGAACGCTCCCTGAGCCGTGGGCTCTGCGGGCAGAGAAATTAAGGGGGGTGGATAAATGATAGGGTTTGATTCACCCAATTCCCTGACCTGAACAGCGGCTCTGCTGAGAGAGCAAATCTCTAACCTCTGTTACGTATTAGGCAATTACTCACTCTGAGTTAAGCTTAATCTCTGGTGCAAATAGAAGCCATATTTACCCTAGCCTAAGCCTCAGACAATGGTCAGTGTTTGTCCTAGTTAATTAACTTCCCCAAGAGAGGTTCTCAATTAACCCGGGTAAATGGGTGATGTAATTTTCTGCCATATGACCATTCTACCATGCGCAGCCTTGGACATAATATATACTGATGATTTTCCCTCAATAAATCACTGGTCTTCTCTCCATCTTGCCTCGTGTCGTTCCTTTGACCAGTCTCCTCCGGGATCCTAAGGGCCTCCTCACGGCCCCAATTCCTACATCTGGTGACCTCGACATGATCTACTCGTGAGTAAGCGACCCCGAGCGGTCTACTCGTGAGTAAGCGATCAGCACAGCCAGGTTCTGCGCTTGAACCTTGTCCAATCATCCCAGAGGACAGAGCAGCAGCCCCAGTCGGAAAGCCATCCGATTGGGAAGACAGCTACGTGGTGTGGCATTACAGAGAGGCATCCTACAGCTTGCTCCCGACTTTCGCGGCGGCTTGCAGGTTACGGAAAAACACGTTCCGCAGGGACAGCTGTGAGCCCCTGACAGCGCAGTGGCCACCGAGGGCCCGTGGCCATAGTCCACGCTCCGAGCTCTACCCAGAAAGCGACGTCGCCAGAACCTGTTGCCTGCCAAAGACGCGTCGACTCGTCCCGAGGAGGAAACTTCGGAGGACCCAATCGCAGGTAATATGGGGACCTGTCCTCAGCGACAGCGTCCATCCGCTAGCCAAAGAACTCGTGAGAAAGAGTTCAAGATCCTGGCCAGGATATTTAATTTGCGTTTTCACAGCAGGGAGCTAGCGAGACTTTTGGTGTACCTAGGGGAACACTGCCTGCTTTACCCAGAAGTAGGTACATTAACCCTTGAGCTCTGGGATCAGATAGGAGACTGCATTCAGCAACCCCTGAAAGCTCCAGAGGGCATAATTCGCACATGGAGCAAATGTAGGAAGCTCTCAGCAGAGGTAGACCCAGTCCGGATAGAGACCCAGAAAACCCCAGCGCAGTCAGAACCATCAGCCCCAAGGAGTCTCTATTCGTCATTTCAGCTTAAGCAGGGCAGTGTAGGGAGCATCCCCTCAGTGACAGCTGCAGACGTCACTGAAGGAATTCATGGCATGAGAGGCCTTGGCGCTTCTCTGACAGTTAAAAGTTCCTTGCAAAGAAAGAACTCCATTCAGCGCAGGGGTGAGGAAGATCCATTCACGGGGAAATTGCCAGTGGCACAATTAGCTAGCGCCCAACTGCTGTGCTCAGCCTATCTGAAGGCAGACACACGTTCAGGCAGGGCTGCTCAGCGCCCACTGCTCACGGAAATCTGCACGGCCCCTGGCCATGCAGGGCTCCAGAGCAGACCCATTGCCACACTCAGGCACAGAGCAGTGCCAAAACCCCAAGGCGCCTGCTTCCAGTGTGGTAATATGAGACACCTTAGAAGAGAAAGCCAATCTAGACCAGGCAGGTCTTCAAAAGATTGTCTCAATGCCAAATGGCCACCCTGGCATGCATTTGGCCCAGGCTAGAAAGGAGGCAGCCATCGCCCTGGCTATGCCAGAGGAACCATCCCAGCAATAGTACCCCGAGTTCCCCCAGGGCACAGGCAGAACCTACTTGTCTCACCTTGGGAGTAGCCCAGAGAAACTTGCCCCTAAGTAGAAGCACCCAGATGGCTGTAAATAGCCAGCTGTGTATTAGCCATCTCCTCATGTGTAGTAAAGAACGCTGCAGATCAGGGGAGGAATGTGCGAATGCGTAAATAAATGTGTGTATGCGTGGTGCACCACTGAATGTATGTCTGCAAGAACTGTGTATGATTGCAAAAGCCTTGTCTCTATGACCACAGTATGACTGGAAAAGTGTTCCTTGTGTGTAACTGCGTGGAAATGTCACTGTGAAATATGTGTTAAACAATTTGCACTCTGCTCATGGGCAGGAACTATTTAAAGTTTGAGAAAGCATGATGAACGAAGCCCCTTGCCTTGCCTGCTTAGCAGCTTAAGCAGGAGAGGAGGGGGGGGGGAATCCTAACCTACAATAGGGCTAACTTCTGACTTGTCTTTCCTCCTTCCCTCCTTTCGCCAGTGGAACTCCCTGCTGGAAATGTTTAACTTGTGTGCCTTTTCATCTTTGTGTGTTATTTCCTTACAGCTGGCACGTCATAGTTGGCTTGTTTTTAATAAGTCTTAGTAGGTCATTTTAAGTATGGCACCTGGCCCGCAGCACCCTCTCTAGTGTGCAGACACATTTTGCAAACTCCAGAGCACAGAGGAAGGATTAGTCCCTGAGCTCCTGCGCATGTGCAGAGTGCCACTCATTAGCCAGGACTGCCTAGGCCCATTTTAAGAGTGCAGTCAGGTCACACCCTTCAATCAGATACAGGCATTTTTAGGCCACCCCTTCCCTTTTGGCTGCTAGTCTAAGCACAGGCAAAAGGCTAGCCACCATCTGGCACTCTTCTAAACGTGTGCACGCACGCCATGGGTGAATGTGCACAGGGGGGCCTTCTTGAGAAATTTACCCAAGGGAAGCCTGGTGCTTCATGCGCCAAGGTTTGCCATAAGACCCCAGACTCTTCTCGCTTCAAACGCAGACAGTCACCTTGTGTGAATTTATGTCACTGGTTCCTCTTCAGGGGGCTAGGACAGTTTTCACTTATGGGGGTCGCACATATTAGGTTCTTACTTGGCAAGAGAACCAAGCTTGGCGCACGCTCCTGACTCATCCGCAAGCGGGCAGAGTTGGCAGCCATGAACCTCGCTTTGCGCACCTTTGCCAAAGAACGCTTAAACAGAATTGCTGACAGCCAGTTTCCTAGGAATTTGCTTCACAGTCTACCGGGAGCACACATCACTCCCGTGATAGACAAAAATTTGCTAAGTTTGTTCCTCACAACTCCAATTCAGAGTCATGCATTCCCTCTTCAGAATGCCAAAGCGCTCGCAAGGCAGTTCAACCTGCCACTTTCCCAAGCCCAAGGCATAGTCCGTTCCTGTCTGCATCATGCAGGGACACCGGGGGGCCCCTCGTGGGGGGGTCAACCCACGAGGGACAGAGGCCATCCAGGTGTGACAAAGGGACGTCACACATCCCCACATTTTGGCAAATGGCAGTACATGCACGTTTGCATTAATACAAACAAACAGAAAGGGGGGGAAACCACGTCCCATAGTTGCACAGCAATTGCTATCCTATAAGTGCAAAAACTAACTAACTCTTTCAGAATTTTTATCTCCCAAACAAGTCTCTTCCCCATGCAGGTCCCAGAGGCCAGAGTCAGACCCGGATGATTGCAAAGAGCGGCACCAGTCACTGTCCTGGATGTCATCAGCTGTCAGTCTTCCTTTATGACTTACATCTCCAAAGACATTTCTATGAACATTTTTGCATACTCAGTGCTACTTCTGAGGACCATGCTTTTCCCCAAAACAAGACTTTTCCAAGCTCAAGTTACACATGAAACCCCACCAAGAAGAGAAGCCTCATCCTTCGAAAAGCTGCTGAATGTCTTTTATTGCTATTGTTATCTGTAGTTGCTATTATTTATACATGCCTTGTACAATGCTCCAGTTGGGATTTGCAAGGGACACTTGAATTTCTGTATATTGTTAATAACGGCCAGCTTCCACCAAAGGAAGCCAGACCGGCCCATGTTTTGCACCGGCCCATTGCTTGGAAAGTTTGAGCACCCGGTAGCCGATAATCCCCAGCCTATTTTCACACCTCCCCATAGGTGTTAGAAAAGACATTTGCACAATGCCAGAAGCTGCAGAGATAGCTTAGAATCAACCCAGGTCACAGTATCAATGACACATCTCATTATCTTGCCTTGCTACAGAAAGCAGTCTGAATTCAGACCCACAGCTCTGGAAAACCAGGCTGTAGTCAGTATATTCAGCATGTCAGGCTTAGCCATAGGCAACGCTCGGAGAATTGGTCAATTGGCTTGCGGATTAGCAAAAGCCATCAACCACACCTCCTCAGCAATAGCGCTGCTCAACCAGGAGCAGGCAGAGCTTCACCATGCCATACTGGATAATCAAGCAGCTATCGATTATCCCCTATTGCTACATCATATGGGCTGCAAGTCTGTCCACAGCATGTGTTGCTTAAATCTCACAGACAATACCCACAAGATACAGAGCCAGCTCATGGACCTCCACACCCTAGTTAGGGACATCAAGGAGGATTCTTCATGGGGGTGGTAGGACTCCTTGTGGTCGTGGTTCCCATGGGGATGGCTTCAGACGACACTCAAAGTGATTGTGGGGGTGGTAATACTGGGCACAACAGTGTGTTGTTTCGTGCAATGTATTCCCTCACTGCTATCGAGATGTCCCCCATGGAGGGAACCCCGAAGCGTCATTCCCGCTCATTAGCTGGTACCCCTCTTGTGCAGAGTCGTCGGTCAAGTCCTTAAATAAATCAGAAAGGGGAAATGTGGTCTCCCCATGCCCCAATGGCATGGAACGGCCCGCGCAGAGGCCACTTCGGGAGAACGCTCCCTGAGCCGTGGGCTCTGCGGGCAGAGAAATTAAGGGGGGTGGATAAATGATAGGGTTTGATTCACCCAATTCCCTGACCTGAACAGCGGCTCTGCTGAGAGAGCAAATCTCTAACCTCTGTTACGTATTAGGCAATTACTCACTCTGAGTTAAGCTTAATCTCTGGTGCAAATAGAAGCCATATTTACCCTAGCCTAAGCCTCAGACAATGGTCAGTGTTTGTCCTAGTTAATTAACTTCCCCAAGAGAGGTTCTCAATTAACCCGGGTAAATGGGTGATGTAATTTTCTGCCATATGACCATTCTACCATGCGCAGCCTTGGACATAATATATACTGATGATTTTCCCTCAATAAATCACTGGTCTTCTCTCCATCTTGCCTCGTGTCGTTCCTTTGACCAGTCTCCTCGGGGATCCTAAGGGCCTCCTCACGGTCCCAATTCCTACAGATTCCCTAAAGCAGGGGTAGCCAAACTATGGCCTGTGGGCTGGGACCAACTCATGTGACATCACCATCCAGCCCATGGGCCAGATTGCCGCCATGACCAGAAGTGCTGCGCTGCCACCAGGTGCCAAAATCACAGCAAAAATAAAAAATAATAAAAAATTGTGCCAAAATGTTCCTCCATCACTCCTTCCTCCAAGGGAAGCACAGGAGGAGGGGAAAATGGCCAGAAACACAATGTGAATTCACACAACAATGCTGCCACTGGGAGGAACCATGTGACCGGCCTGCTCAGCTGAGTTGAACCCTAGATGAGGGGTGTACTGGCTAAGCTAAAAGGGTGCTGGACAGGGCATCTAGATGAGGGCATCTATCCCTAACAAAATATATATGTTCCGACTCACCTTCTAATTTCAAGTCCTCTCTGGGGGTTCGAACCAACAACTTCCTGCTCACAAGGCAAAATTGCAACCTCTAAACCATGATGGCTCCACTGTCAATGGAGCTGCTTTTGTAATCTTATCTTTGGCAGCACAAGAGGAGGAAGGTAGGCAGAGAAACACAGAGCCCTGCTCCTTTGATCGATCGTTCCAGGCATCACAGCTTGTCTCGGCTTGGCTCTTCGGATTGGCGCCTAAGGGGGTGCCATGGTAGTGGGGGCATGGGGGGTGCCCAGGGCTGAGTCCTGGTTGCCCAATGGGCCAGCCCACCACTGCCCTAGATTTTAAGACAGTTCGCTCACCAGACATGAGGGATGAGCAGATCGACTGCCTGTGTGTTACTTGCTTCCATTCTTGACACAAACAAAACAACACAAATGCACTAGTAAGAGTTCTGTCTCCTTCCTCCTAAATAATGGAAATCAAAGCACTCTGTTCTCATAACCTCTTAGGTGAGCTTGGGCAGAGATCACTTGTTTTATCTTGCATTTATTGCTTGGCCTTGACATTTACACTTATATTGCATCCTCTCTTAGAGGAAAGTTTCCAAAAGCTACAGCCAGCCAAGATTGGTACTCAGTTGCACAAACATACTGCATGTTTTAATCAGTATAACTGAACTCAAAACAAATCTGTACAGATTTTGGTCAGTAGAGCTGAAAAGGGTAACTTGCCGCAGAGCTTCCTGGTGGATTTGTTTTCTATGGACAGCCCAGCAAACTCAATGAAGTATGGCAAAAATGTGGCATTTATCATGGAAAACAATTAAGAACATTGTTGAAATTGATTCACTTTGTTAATAACTGAGGTAGCTGGTCTGTCAGCCATATTCTGCAATGGTTATTATGTACACACCTACTACAGATGCTTAGAATTGGATGATCTATGCTAGCACTTTTGGTGTCTATTGGCATTTCCAAAACAAATGGTACCTTGCATTCTGTCTAGTTACTGTATTGATTTCAAGTATAATTAATACAACTTACCTAAAGGATAGCAAATAAACCAGACAGCTCTGCAGCAAGACAGAGTACTCATTGTTGCAGATTGATTAAACTTGATAAAATTAAGAAAATGAGTTTTCCTTGTTGAACTTTGAGCATTTTTAAAGCACTATATTATATATAGGCCAAAATCCTGTTGTTTAACATAGTAAATCGTACTAGAGTATGGCACTGAATCAATGGAAATTTGGTGAGTCAAATCCTCTGTAAATTCGTTTGATTCAAAAGCAACTTAGAAGCTGTCTACAAGGACATATAGGGGCTGCAGTGGCTTAGTGGTTAAGATGTTGAGCTTGATGGCTGGAAGGTTGGCAGGCCACCCGCTGAAGACCCTAGTGCTGCAAGATGGAGTGAGCGCTCATCATCTACCTCAGCTCTTGCTGACTTAGCATTTTAAAGCAAGAAATTGCAAGTAGATAAAATAGGTACTGCTTCAGCGGAAAAGGTAACAGCATTTCGTGTGCTTCGTTGTCTAGTCATACTTGCCACATG
This sequence comes from Bradypodion pumilum, assembly GCA_035047305.1. Taxonomy (NCBI): domain Eukaryota; kingdom Metazoa; phylum Chordata; class Lepidosauria; order Squamata; family Chamaeleonidae; genus Bradypodion; species Bradypodion pumilum. The sequence goes on along the minus strand of JAWDJD010000004.1, from coordinate 112,705,304 downwards.
ACCATGGAAATGTCTGCAGACACAGAAAGCACCATGTCTGCAGACACAGAAATGTCTGCAGACACAGATGAGAACCACCTCCTAGATTTGGATACAGCAGGCTTTTGAGCAAGGGAGTCCTTTACTTTTACCAGGACTTTTGGGGGGTAAAGTTGTGGTGGTTTGGTTTGATCACATGCACAAATCAATCTGGCTACTCATCCGCAACATACCCCAATCTGCCACCCATATCAGGGGGCTCATGTAAATTGAATTTTATCTTGTTCCTATCCAAAATGCTTGGTGGGGATAGGATAAAATACAGTGGGGCCAGATAACAGCTTTTACTCTTGCACCTGCTGCTGCTGGGACTCAGCGATGGACATGTGGATAAAAACCGTACAGCTGTTTTACAGCTGATGGGGAAGCCTTCCCCCATCAGCTACAAAGGGGTCATCTCCCTTGCTGTGCTGATCAGATTGTTCAAGGGTGGGCAGGAGGAATGGCCTTTCTGCATCTGATGGGGGAATCCCTTTCCTCCTCAGCTGCAAAGCAGATACTATGGGGCTGTTGCAACCCCACTGATGAAACAAAATGCCATTTGACTTGGGGATTATGCCAAACATAATTTTGCTCTTCCCAAAACCCAATCAGCTTTTTACACTGTCCCAGGAGGACTAATGTAAAAAAAAAAGTTTTGATTATACTAAGGTAAGTTGCAGATAGAGTGGTCCCATTTGAATCAATGGAGCTTATGAGCTGACTTGCCAAATCCCCACATATTCAATGGGGTACAATTTACTATGCTGAACAACAAGATTTTTGACAGTTGACTTTATTCAGGCAAATCTGACAGAATGTGATGCCAGAGACATAAATGCAGATGAGCAAAAGTCACATTTCCAAAACCTTTTCAGTATTAACTAAAAAAACTTTCTAGGTTTCTTCCCACAGACATTTCATAGAATATTTTGTGAATATGCTGATACCTGTGTAATCTTTTCCTCATGGAATTATTAAAATCATAAAATCAACTTAAATTTGAGCTATACATTTCACGGTTTACAATATTCTAGTGGAATCTGCTTCTGAATAAAATATACATGGGGTTCTGCTGTTAAGGTTTAAAAAGAAAAAGAAGAAAGAGTTTTTCCATTACAATGTGGGCTAAAATGACTCACACCTATATCTGAACAAAGCTGGGGAAGGCGTTTCAGATTCTGCTTCTATGGCATTTTATCATTCAATTCATTTCAGATGTCATCGTTCAATAGATGCTGATGACACATTATTTATACATTCCCTGTTGTGGCTGAAGGCTGCATCATATGGTGGACTATATAACACATGTTAGAAGTATCTTGCTAGCTTTTGAAAGGAGCCCTTGTGCAGCAGTTACTTGTTATAGGATTGAACTATACATTACGGTATTGAGAGCGTATATTTCATACCTTCAAGTATATATAAAAAGATCAAGGTATGAAGCAATCTATCTCCTTCAAATAATAATCTTTTTTTTTTTTGCTTGAGCAATTGTGGACAAAATTCTTTTTCTTGTGCCGTATCCGATTCCAAATATTGGTGATCATCATGATGATCAGCCATGAAGACTGTCCTGCGAATAGAATGCAGTCGCCTTTCATCTGATTTCCGCATTGCAGTGTGACCCTCATACCCCTTATCCAGCTCCATGAGTCACTTTCTGGTCTTGAGCCCTTTTCGCATGCAAAGTCCTCCTTAGCCTCAGGCCAGTATTTATGAAGCTCCTGCCCTCCATCAAGATGGATTCAAGTGGGATTTAATCCACTTGGGGACCATCACCCTTTCCTGTGGAATTTGCTAAGTCCTCAGGGTTGTCAGGTTAGTTAATTTCTGCCTGACACTCAGCATTGAGTCACTGGTAGTATGGTCTACTCTATTACCATAGCAGGATAACCTGGCCAGACTTGTGTGGGCAAAATTGGCTTGTGGAAACCATAAGGGATCCAGATACAACAGCCCTATCACCTCTATGCCCTCAAAGTATTTTTATTTTAAATTTTTTGCTCAAAATGTTCCCTTGGTGGGGGGCGCAGGGGTGATTTTTTTTATCCCTTGTTCTGTTTTAGGCTGAGGTGGACTTCCTTCTCTCAAACTGGAAGTCAGTAGTCAGAAACATTCAGAAGCAGCCAAAAAGTGGCAAACAAAATCTCTCTCCTCCCACCCCTGTACATCATTAGATGTACAGGGGAGCTTTTTTAATTTCAAATCTCTTTAAGCTAATTTTGCCCACTCTTGCTCTAGCCAAAAAGAAGAAGATGTATTATTCGGAGTAAAGGGAAATAGATTGCTTCTAGATGGGCACCTTCTGCATTTGAATGTGTGCGAGTCCTAGATGTCTGGAAGTTTCCCACTTTAATTTTTGAAGTCTGATAAACAGGGCATGGTCATTAATGAAGGCTGAGGAAGAAAAACTATCAAGAACTGTAAAAGCCATGGAAAGATTCATGCTAAAGGTATCCCTTTGCAACCACATCCCAAACGAGCAGATAAAAATACAAAGTGGAATCAACGAAGCTGTTGCCAAATACCATAAATGGAAATTGCACTGGGCTGGACATGTTTCTCGAATAGCAGATGGGCGTTGGACAGCAGCAGTGACAAAGTGATATCCTAGTGGAGTAAAAAGACCCTTTGGCAGGCCCCCCAAAAGATGAGAAGACCCAATTGTGAAAAGTTTTGGTTGAACCTGGAGAAGAAGAATGTGGCAGTGAAAAGAATGGAAAGTGAGTTGTGACCAGCAGGAGCTCACCCCTGATAGTTTGGTCAACTGAGGAATTGAGGATAAATAGGGGACATTGGTTTGTTTTGTCTCAAAAAAGAATATCATGGAAGAAATAAAGTCACAGCCACTCTCAAAAAGCTTATTCTGAGCATTAAGTACCCTGTTTGCACTTAGATAAGGGCTCTTCATCAGTACAAGTGGGTATGTCCCTTCCATTTTCTAACCTGAGAAGTTCATACAAAACATAATCCGTTTAAAGGAAATGTATCTGTACAGTTGTATTTTTGTTTTGTTTTGGATTTTCTTTTTTACATACAGGAGAGTCTGGTTATAGCTACAGATCCAGTCTATGCTATTGAGAAGGAAAGATGTAGCAAATACTTGGTGTGTGGACGATTCCTGGAATTATCACATCATAAGAGCAATTTGAGTAGTCCTCTGCTAAAACACTTCCAAATGCTACCCATCTGTTACTCTATGTATCTTTTTTTTTGGGGGGGGGAGACAAGATGAGATACACAAAGGTAAAAAGCAGGGTGTTCTTTTTCTATTTCACTGCTTGCCAATTAAAATCCATTCATACTTTGGCAACATTCACTGTGTAATCACCATGTCATCCCTTTAACCCCCCCCCCTCCAGCTTAACATAAATGCCAATTTGTTTGTTTTGTTCTTTCCATTTGCTTGCCATTTTAATCATTATTGAACTGTTCACAGTGTTTCTTATAAAATGACACCAGTCAGCCAATAACCAATATATTCCGAACATCATCTTCCATATCTTACCATCCTAAAAGATAGTCTGTCACTCAAGTCAGTCTTTTCATTTCTGCTATTATTTTGTGCAGTATCTCCAATTATTTGTATGTTGCACCTTCAAAAATACATGTGGCTCACCTGTCAAAACAGGTGACCCATCATTGATGTCATAAATTAATATTCTTAGATCAATGTGTGAATTCAAAGTCTGATTATCTGCAAAATTCATGAAGCTACTTTCATAATTGCATATACTATATTGATAATTTTACTGAAATTATTGGAAAAAGCAGATAATTGGATAATAGCAAGGGTTCTTCGTTATGTTGGCAGTGCTGCAGTGTTGCAGTCAATAAGGCTAAAAGTCCTGTTTTGCCCACACTATTTCATTTTCTTCTATAATAATAATTTCATGTCAGAAATTATTCTGGGTTGAAAGGATTTTTGTGGAAGAAACTCTTCTCAAGGAATGCCCAAATAAGGTTCCTTTCATGTCCCTAGGAGCTGGGATAGAGATGGGCACTCAATCTGTCATGCAGGACCCAGGTCTTGAACTGCTGACTTGCCAGCCTTACAGCTAACAAGGCGAGCTTATTAACCACTGAGGCACCACACCACTGACTGTGCAGCAGAATAGTTCTGAATGATGAAGAGTTTGCCGGGATCCAATTCAGAGACCAGCAGTGGAGGCCTCAATCACCTCTATAACACATTTGGTAGGCAATTCAAAGAGAAAGTCCCTTATATTTGCTCAGATTTTGACTCCACAGGTACCACAGTTTCCAGTATGACATCTAGCCAGACTTCTTTGCAGCCTGACAATGTGGACACAACACTTGAATCAGAGCATTTCACCACATGTAAGCTGAGCCATTAATCAAGATTGATTAATACAATCTAGCAGAACTGGATTGATTGATTGAGTGGGTCCAGGAGGTGGTAAACATGTCATTATCTCAGGGCATAGGGCTGCTGTCTTAAGATAGGTGGTGTTGCATCTTTTCCTGAATAAAGGACCCATGGACCCAGAGATAAGTGAGAACTATTGCCTAGTTCAAATATCCTCTTAGGGGTCAAGTGCTTAAGTGTAGGAATCTGATTCATGTAAAGATCTCTTCTCACTCAGTCTCATGAAGCAGCAGTTTATATCATCAGATCTTTTAAGATAGAAACTTAAGAGTCCACGAAGTCCAGCTTCATTAGGCTCAGAGTAAGGAACGAACAGAGAGAGACAGAAAACACGACTCCAGTCTTTGGCTGAACAAAGGATACTAATGGCTTCTCTTTATTCAAGCAGAGTATCTCAGACACGAAACTTAACAGAAACAAAACTTAAGGCACAGACAACCAATCAGAAAGTCAGAACCCAAATAAGGAGAGATAAGGAGCGTTGTCTCTCATGCAAGCAAAGAGGCTTTTGTTTACACAATGTGTCAGAGACAGCCAGACGGAAAACAGATACATTCCGACACTTAAGTCTATATGGTGGGTGGACAGCTTCTGATTTCTTGAAAGAAACAGATTACCAATTGAATCTGTTTTCAGGCTAAGGTTTGGCACTGAAATGGCCCTTGGTGACTCTCACCAATGGCTGCTCTTGAGTAAGGACTGAGAAGTTCATCCCTGCTGATCCTCCTGGCTTTCTTGGTAATCCTCTCCCTTTTGAAATAATTGATCATGGTCTCCTCTTTGACCCCATTGGCAGAATGGGAATAGAAGGCATTATGTTGCACTGGCTCTGTTACTATCTGTGGGACCAATTCTGGACAGTGTTACAGAGGAATTCCCATCAAATCCAATGTTTAAGCAGTGGGTACCACAGGGATCCATCCTGTCCTCCATGTTGTTCAATATGTACATGAAGCTATTCAAAGGGTTGGGAGTTAGGTGTCATCAGTATGCTGAAGACACTCAGTTCTACTGCTTATTTATAGAATTGGCTGAGGCTGTGCATGTGATAAATTGCTGTCTGGATGTTGTAATGGGTTAGATGTGTGGTAATAAACTGAAGCAGAATAAACTGAATCCCAACAAGATGGAAGTTCTGTGACTGGGTTCTGGCTGTGGTTGTATTCCTTCCTTCAACTATCTTTATCACTTGAAGTTTAGATGAGCACAGAGACATCAGATTTCCCCCCATAATCATCAATATCATCAGGTGAAACAGGTGGTAGAGGAACAGAAGCATAGCTTGAATGATTACATTACAAAAAGTGAAGAGCCTATGCTTAAGGAAGTTTATAAAGGAGGACTTTTGAAAACAGAGAAAGAGAAAGCTGAATACAGAAAGAATATTCTTCTTCTTCTTCTTCTTCTTCTTCTTAATAATAATAATAATAATAATAATAATAATAATAATAATAATAATAATAATAATAATAATAATAATAATAATAATAATAATAATAATAATAATAATAATAATAATAATAATAATAATAATAATAATAATAATAATAATAATAATAATAATAGACTTTGGACTCCGAGGCCGGGACTCTTGCAGTTGAATTCTTGTTTTGGGATGTTTTTACTTGGGTGACTTTTATTGTAGTATGCTGATTGTATTCTGCTAATTGTATCTTGTTTTCTAGTTTATGCTAATTTTATCTTGTGTTATATTGTACTGGATACGATATTGTTGTTAGCCACCCTGAGTCGCATCTGCGAGTGGAGGGCATATAAATCCAAATAATAATAATAATAATAATAATAATAATAATAATAATAATAATAATAATAATAATAATAATAATAATAATAATAATAATAATAATAATAATTATTATTATTATTATTATTATTATTATTATTATTATTATTATTATTATTATTATTATTATTATTATTATTATTATTATTATTATTATTATTATTATTATTATTATTATTATTGCCTTCATCCATGTCATGCAGCGCCTTCAAGCAGGGAAGTAGTGGAGGGGGGAGGGGGCTCAGGGTGGTCACCGGTAGCGGCAGTGGTGGGGTGCGAGTGGGGTGGATTCAGGGTGGGTCCCTCTGAATCACTGATTTCCATATTGCTCAGACAGAGGTAATAAAATGTATGCCATATAGACTATGAAAATCTATAGTCAACAGAGTTAGGTTGGCCAGATTATTACAGTTTTAGCTACACAAAACAATAATCTGTCCCTTTAATGTGGTGATCTGATCAATGTAGACAAGATTAGCTTGATTTGAAAAGGTATTTTCCGAGAAGATAATGATGGAAATCCTGTTGCAGAGCTCCATGAGAACAATAAGGATGACATCAGCATCATTTCAGGCTGCCACATAATGCCATGGAAAATTTTCTTGTCCTCAAAAGGCAATCTCCAGCAGCAGCAGCAGCAGCAGCAAAGAACTGTCCATTCCACAGACCTCTAGGTACAGCAATTAGCTTAATAATAGATTACAACCCCCCAATTGCATTTAATACAAAACATGACCATTGTTCAAAATGACTGTTCCTCCCTCCCACCCCTTCCCCATATTTTTGGTAGTCTGTGTGGTTCCCTGTAATATCCAAGGACAGAAAACCAACCCAAGTTGCCCCTAATCAGATAAGGTGATCAGGGAATAATTTAAACACATCAATATACAGTAATACCTCAGATAACGCTAAAACTTGGTTCCACAAGTCTTAGCATTATCCAATTTTTAGCATTATCCAATGCATGCATCAGATAACGTTAAAATCCTATGTGATGCATTGGATAATGTTAAAACTCCATAGACATACGTTGTAACCAGCACAGGCTTTAGCGAACGTTATCCAATGCATCCCATAGGATGTTAACATTATGTGATGCAATTATTCCCCCAGATTGCTTAATGTTATGCGATTTTCTGATGCAAACGTTATCATAGGTATTACTGTATTTCTACAATTTATAATTTAGATGAAAAAGGGTTGTACTGTTCACTTCAAGAGGCACATCTTGCACCTTAGCACAGCAATTCTATGTTTTCAGTCTCTGTATCATCATGCAGTCTTGCTATTATTGCAATATCCAGTATTTGTTCAATATTCTAATATTTTTAATATTTGAATATCTTAATTTTCTAGAAGGACCGCAGTAGCTCAAGTGGCTAAGATGCTGACTGGGAAGCGGAAGGTCAGCAATTCGATTCCCGAGTACTGCAGGATGGAAATGAGCTCCCATCATTGTCCCAGCTCCTGCCAACCTAGCAGTTCGAAAGCAAGAAATTGCAAGTAGATAAATAGGGACCACTTCGGTGGAAAGGTAACAGTGTTCCGTGCGTTCCGGTGTCTCGTCATGCCTGCCACATGACCATGGAAACGTCTGCAGAAACAGACAGCGCTGGCTCTTCGGCTTTGAAACAGAGATGAGCACTGCACACTAGAGTCGGATACGACTGGCCTTCGAGCAAGGGAAACCTTTACCTTTACCTATCTTAATTTTGTGCTGTTTGATTTTGATTTGTTTTAAAATTGCTTCATACAGCTTTGTAACTCACACTGAGATCCTGTGGCCTAGAGTGGACTACAATTGCTTGCTGGATAGCTCAGTGATTTTAGGTATCTGGCTGCATAGTTTGGGAGTTTGATTCCCAACTTTGCCTCCCATGAGAAGAGCTAGCTTGCGTAGCCTTGGGCAAGTAGCAGAGTTTCAGGATGTTATCAAAAGAAGGGAATGGTAAAGCACTTCAGAGTAATCTCTACTTTGAAAACCCTGGAAAGGGTCACCATAAGTCAGAATCAATTTGACAGCACAAAATTATTATTAGTTATAAATGCTTAAATAAATATAAAATGATAAAATAAATATTCAAACATATTGTTTCAAGGAATAATCAAATAGTTAACCACCTTCAAATGAAGGGGAGAACTAGAGCCTTCATTCTTTGATAAAAAGTTCACTCAAACATTGACTGAGAAGCTGTTTGCAATGATATTTTCTTTTACAATTTAAAGTTTGTTCATTGTTATGAAAAGATATTTAGCTAACTGCCATTGAAATATAATTGCACCTATTAAAAAATCTGTGTTCATAATGTTCTCTAGGCTTTCAACATGAGAAATTATTTGCAATTGCTGAAGATAATAAAGTATTGATGAATGCCTTTATCAATGCAATATAAATTCTCTGCATCTTCAGACCAAAACATTTAGTAGGCCAGAATGTACAGATTAGCTGTCACAATGTGCTGTGATTTCAGAGAGAAGCTATAAAGTTGCTCTACTGAAACAATTGAACTATGGTTGGAACCATATTAAATCTTGACATTTTGAGGAAGTACCAGATAATTCACTTTTCCCCTCAATGAATGGACAGGTTATACAATTCCTTCTAAAATATATAAATTACGGTACACAGGGACATATCACTTTTACAATGTAGTCACTTGGGAAATAAATCTACATTTGACACTATATAGGAAAATAAGACTCTTGTTTGAATATCCTGCCCCCCTCCCCCTGCCCCTTTAAGCTATTCAACAAAAGATAATTACTGCCTTCATATTTTGGAGTAGTGCAAATGGCCATTGTTGATTGAAAAGTGTTTTCAGTCAGGAACATAATAATTGTGCCATCCAAACTGGCACATAAAGAAGCAGGCTACAGTTCCTAAAAGCTTATGCCAAGTAAAACTTCATAAAACAAGACTATTTTTGCTACAATAGGTAGTGAAGCACTGTAAAAAAATTTTTTTTACTACCCACTCGGTGGGTGTGGCTATCTGTGGACATAGCTATCTGTGGGCGTGGCCTCAAACCTCCCCCCAAAGAAAGAAACCTGCCTTGCTCTCTTGGTGCGTGGAGATGATGATGAGGAGTCCAAGAGTAGCAGCGCTGCTGGGAGTTGAGCAGGGTGAGTTGGTAGGCTGTTGCACTGGCTGGCCTCCCCCTCCCAGCCCAGCATCACTGGAAATGCATCCCTGCCGGCGGCACTACTGGGAGGTGAGCCGGCGAGTTGGTGGGCTGGCGCTGATTGACCTCCCCCTCTCAGCACTGCCGGAAACGTGCCCATGCTGGTGGTGCTACTGGGAGGTGAGCTGGTGAGTTGGTGGGCTGGTGCTGGCTGTCCTCCCCCTCCCAGCCCAGCGCTGCTGGAATCGCATCCCATTTGCCTTGCCCGAGGCCGAAGGTGCAAGGAAAGTGCAAAGATGAAAACACGCCTTTGGCCCTGGGTGAGGCAAATGGGATGTGTTTCCGGTGGCGCTGGAATATATATATGACAGAAAATAAGAAAAAAACATGGGAATACAAGTAAACTACGACTTAGTAATATACTACCTTCCCCTTTCTTCCACACATCTTTAATTATATTTCCAAAATTTTTAATACATTATAATACTCTTGCAGTTATCCTAATATACATATTCAAACTCTGTTCTTAAACTCATCAGTTTAATATAACTACTAAGTCAAAGTAAAAATACAGCAATTAAAATTCACTAAACACTTTTCACATAATACACCCAGTGTTATTTATAATGCCCTGGAGAAAACAGAGTATCACAGTCATTTTCTAACCCCAAAAACTCATTTGATCAGGTACTGGTCTATTCCCTTTATCCCTCTTCAATGAGTATTCCACAAATAATTGCCATATTTTCCAAAATCTATTTTCTTTAACTATACCCTTTTTCTTATTCATTTCCCATGTTAGCTTATCATTCAACGCAAGAGCCCAAATCTCCTTATACCATTCTTCTATTTTCAAAATTGCTTCATTTTTCCAATTCCTGGCAATGCACTGTCTGCCCGTTGTCAACATTATCGACAATAGTTCTTTTTTATCCTTATTTAAATCCATATTTTCCACATCTGTCAACAAAACAGTACTTGGCCCCAATTTTAGTCTCATACCCATAACAGCACAAATCTCTTTCTCAATTTCCCCCCCAAAATCCTTTACCACATTGCAACCCCACCACATGTGTTCATATGTTCCCAGTGTGTCCTTACATCTCCAACACATTTTATCCTTTTTTTTATCTATTTGATGTAACCTCACTGGGGTCAAGTACCATTTCCACAACATTTTATAATTATGTTCTTTCACTCTAACAGACATTGTTCTCATAATCCTTTTCTTCCATTTTTTTCCAAACCTCATCTACAATCTTTATTTTCAATTCTTGTTCCCAATTTATTTTCAACACTTCTTGTGGATTACCATCTTTATTTAACATTATATATATTTTACTTACTAAGCCCTTAATACCCCTTTCTCCCTTTCTTATCTTTGATATCAATTCTTCAAACTTGGTCATACCTCTTTCCAAACTGACTTCCATCAAATATTTGCTATTCCACTTATTTACCAACACTATCTGGAGCCAGTTCAACCTCAGTTGTGCAAGCATATCTGCTTTTCTCTCTCCATCTTTACAAACCCATATCCAGTCTCTCAACAGGAAAACATCATTTCTAAAAAAAACTTCTTTCACCCTTTTGCAATTTGTATTGGAAAATTTTTGATATCCTCTATTTCTATTATAGGAGATGTATCTGGAGCCAATTCCATCTTCAACTTTTTCCATATTCCTAATAATGTCTTCATCATTTTATTTTTTGTAACAATTTCCCCCATATCTTTACCTATAAAATCAAGTGCTAACCATTGGAACTTCACATAGGATCCTAAGCCAGGCCCTACTAGCCCGCACTGACCATTCATGCACATGCCCGAACTGGGTCCGCAGGTCAACAAAGGTTTGAGAAATGCACCAGTGGGGCAAGAGTCCCACAAATGCGAAAAAGGGAAACAACTTCATTTCCCAATGTTCTTTGCACCGCGCCACAGCCAATCAAGCTGAGAGGCGCGAGCACAAAGAATGTTGAGAAACGCACCACGACCAATCAAAATTGAGCCGCAGAAAAAAAACGCAGCACAAACACAAACCACAAACCCATAACTACAAGCCCCAGAGTCTTGTGCACCATGAGCACACAGAACTCTGAGAAGCCCGCCGCGTGAAAAATTAAAATTAAAAACCCAGTGCCTCACAGCCACACAAAACAAACAAGCGGCCTAAAGCGCCACAGGGGTTCCCGCATTCCCCCCAGTGAGGCTGGGCCACGGGAAGGAAAGCCCACCCACCCCAACGCCACCTGAACCGGCTCTGGGATTCCCGCGGTCCGGCCAGTGAGGCCAGGCCGCGGGAATGAAAACCCAACCCCCCCACACATGCCGCCTGAGGCAGCGCTGGGATTCCCATGGTCTGGCCAGCGAGGCTGGGCCACGGGAAGGAAAGCACACCCCAACCCCAAATGCCACCTGAAGTGGTGCTGGGATTCCCGTGGTCCAGCCAGCGAGGCCATGCTGTGGGAAGGAAAGTGTTTCGCTTTCAAGCTGGTGCCTTGGCCACCCCTTGAAAGTGGACCCATTTCCAGGGAAGTAAAGCCAGTGGACGGTGCTCCGCTTGCTGACTTTACTTACCGAAAAAGTGTTTCGCTTTCAAGCGGGGGCCAAGGCACCAGTGCCTTCCCCCCTTGAAAGAGAAACAAAAGTAAAAAACAAACACCAAAATAATTAAAATAAATAAACCATTAATTAAAAAAATCACAAACAAAATCATCCAAAATTAACCAAAACCAAACATAACAAACAGAAAAAACACACATAAAACACCAAAAAAGAAAAACAAAACAAACCCAAAAAAGAAATTAAACCAGACAACTTACCAGCACAAGTCCTCACTCCATGATGGCCGGAAATGAAATGAGGAAAGAAAGAGACTACTTACCAGAAGAAGCGCCACTCAGAGGCCAGTAGAGAAAAAACAGTCAAAGTAAAAGAAACATTCAACAGCCCCACCCAGAGGCCACAAGAGAAAAGACAGTCAAAAACATAACATTGCATCACACATTCACACAAATCACAAACAAATCACAAAATAATAAAATAAAAACATTTCTAAAATCATGTGTAGAGTTTTCACTAAAAAAAACCAAAACATCTAAACACAATTTAAAAACATTGAATGTAAAAAAACATGTACTTTCACATTTTTAGAATTATTATCCAAGGTACAACTATGTAAAAAAATTGACATACTAAAACATTATTTGGTAAAATAATATAATTGTACAAAATTATATCATCCTTTCCTCTTTCTTTAATCCACAAAAAGAAACCCAAAAAAGCTGATCACAGTTTATAACAGCCCATGTGTATAAATAAACATTTTTAAAATAACAATTAAAGACTAACCTCATTTGTACAAACATTAACAAAACAAAAACCTTCCAACACAATTTAAAACAGCCCGGCAACACCAGGCAACCTCTGCTAGTTAATATCTAAAAAGATCATTTCCCATATTTGATTTAGATCCCTCATCTCAATTAATTCCCATATTGCCTTTTCCCTCGCTAAAATTTTCACAATATTTTTAATTTGAAAAGCTCTGTAATAAATCCTCAAATTTGGCAATCCTAGTCCTCCTTCTTTCTGAGATAAGTACCACTTTTTTTTTACAATTCTAGGTTTCCTTCCACCATTACAAAAATTATTTAATATATTTTGAAATTCCTTAATTTCCTTATCATTTAATTGGATCGGCAGGGCATCAAAGAAAAAATTAATTCTTGGTAACAACATCATTTTACATAACGCAATCCTGCTGAACCAAGACAACTTCAACTTTTGATATTGCTGTATTTTATCTTTAATTTCCATTTTCTGTTTTTCATAATTCAATTTCTTAAGATCCTCAAATTTATTTGAAATATTTATTCCCAGATACTCCAAATTATCTTTAACCTGTAATTTAAATTTACCCTTTATTTTCTGTTGTTCTTCCAGTCGGCAATATTACACAGTATCATTTCCGACTTATCCCAGTTTATTCTCAAACCTGTCTTCTCTTCAAAATCTTTTAACTGCTCTTGTATTCTTTCTAGTGCCTTCCTAGGATGCTTCATTGTTATCAAAGTATCATCTGCATACAAACTTATCTTATTTCCTAGTATTCCTTCAATATCCTTATCTTCTCTTATAGCCTTTGCCAACAACTCCATTGCTATGATAAACAAAATTGGTGATAATGGATAACCCTGCCTTGTTCCAGCTTCTAATTTCACTTCTTCTGTAACATCATCATTTACCCTAACAATTGCAGTACCATATTGATATAATTGTTCAATCGTCCTTCTGAATTTATCTTCAAATTCATAACATTTAATTATCTTGTTAATTGTTACCCACTGTAATGAATCAAATGCCTTAAAAATATCTAGTGATAATAATCCAACTTTCTCTTTTGTTTGTCCTACAATATCTATTAAATCTAAAACTCTCCTTGTCAAATCCACCATATGTCTTCCTTTCAAAAAACCCGTTTGATCTTCATTTATGTAATTACCCATAAAACTATTCAGTCTATTTGCTGTAAAAATCTTAGCATCTTGATTTATCAGAGAACTAGGCCTATAAGATTCCACTTTTTCTAGATCTTTTCCAGGTTTTGGTAATAAAACAATTATAGTTCTATACCATGAGGTTGGAATTTGCCCTCCTTCCAAAATATAATTATATAATTTCATCAATTTTGGAACCACAATGTCTTTAAATTCTTTATAAAATTCCGCTGATAACCCATATTCCCCCGGGGCTTTATCTGACTTCACGTTGGCTGTTACTTCTTTTATCTATTTCTCCATTATTCGCTCTTCCATTCTATTTCTATGTTCCTGTTTTATCTTATTTTTTATTTGTTTCCCCAATTGATCCTATATTCTTTTTAGCATATAAATACTGATAGAAATCTTTGACAATCTTATATTTATCCCTAATCCTATTACATCTTATTCCCTCTTTATTAATCAAAATTCCAATTTCCCTTTTATTTCTCTTTTCTTTAGCAGCACTAATAATTTTGAATTCTTATTACTGTATTCAAAATATTCCCTTTTTAAATATACCAAGTCCCTTTTTACCTTTTCAATGTCCTTTCCTACCAATTCCATCTTTAATCTTTGCATCCTGTCAAAAACCTTCTTATCATTTGTCTTTACATGCTCTTCTTGTAACTGCTTTATCTCTTTTTCAACTTTGTCTTTTGTTTCCTTAAATTGTTTATTTCTAATACTGGCCAACTTAATACTCTCCCCTCTAAAAACTGACTTCATGGCATCCCATACCATATTAAAACTCACCTCATCCGTATCATTCCAATACCAACTTTCCTACCATTTTTCAATTATTTGCTCTTTACATTTATGGTCTTTAAAAACTTTAGCATCATATCTCAAATTCCTTCTAATTTTCTTTACTCCCTCTATCCTTAATTCCACCAACATTTTTGCATGATCTGATGCTTTAAAAATTCCCACTTCCACCTCATCTATATTCCTGATCATACTCTCTGTTACAAATATATAATCTATTCTGGTGTATGTATTATGCACCTGTGAAAAAATGTATAAGCCCTTTCCGACCCTTTAAACTCCCTCCATATATCTTTCAAGCCTAGAGATTTCATCCATTTATCAAGAATCTGCATTTTAAATCCTCTTCCACTCCTTGCTATATTTGTACAATCTAGGTTCGACCTTATTAAATTAAAATCTCCAGCTACAATCATTTTTGTTGCTTTTTCTTTCTCCAGCATACCATACATTTTATCTAACAACTCCCCTTGATGATCATTTGGTGCATATATATTCACTAAGATTATTTCCTCATCATCAATCTTCCCTTTTATTATTAAATATCTGCCTTCTGGGTCGGAAATACTATTTATCATCTCGAAACCTAGTCTACTCGAGATCAGAACCATGACCCCTCTTACTTTTGAAGAGGACTTTTGCTTCAAAAAGGACTTTTGCTTCCATAGGACTTTCATAAATTTGCATCCATCCTAAAAAAAATCTTGTTTGTATCCCCTGATTTTTGATGAGTTTCCTGTAAAAAGACTATATCCGGATTATCTTTCCTCAGGGCTGATTCTATTCTTCTCCTCTTCACTTGAGAGCCAGTACCTTTCACATTCCATGATAACACCTTAATATTTCTCATATCTTAATCTTAAAAACCATCTTCTATTACCTCCGCTTCCTCCTACGGGCGTGTTTCCCTCCACCACACATAAACAGTAACAACAGCTAAAACAATAAACATTCATACCAACCCTCCCCACTTCTTTCTACAAAAAGTAGCCCTTGACTATCAAAGAGAGGAAGAGGGAACGTACAAGATGTGCCTACTATCTAATGCTCCAGCGCACAAACAAACTTATTTTTGATAACACACAAACATTTATAAAAGTTATTTCTCTCCCCTGCATCACTCCATTATCTTCTCCATCCACTAAATCTTGATTCACCCTTCATCGACCACCATCAATGCTTTAGAATCCACATCTGTTCCTCCTGTAGCATCCCTCTCTTCAAAATTTCCATAGTCTCTTTTTATCCCCCCCCCCCCGATTCTATTAAAGCTTTCCTTAATCCAAGCCATTCTTGTGAAGCCGCCTTAACCAAACCAATTAAACACAAATATTCCAAAGCATCCATCCCTGCATGGTTTTTCATGTTAAGGGAATTATAGATACAATTATAAAATAAAATCAATCTAAAATCACAATTTTTCACTTGCAGTTTTTCTTTTCCCCATGCATTTTATAGATATGTATTTAATACACACGATTTGCAAGTCATTCTCCCCAAATATAATGTTTTCATCTTTCTAGAGCATGCTAATCTTGTGCACATGTTTGTCAGGAAATTTCCATTGTAAAATTCCCAAAAGTGCATAATCTGATGGATAACCAAGTTCTGTGAGTAGTGATTTTGTACATTAAAGTGCAAACTGGATTGATCCTCCTCCCCTCTCCCTGCTGTGCCTTCTTTAAGGACATATTTATATAAAATTCATTTATTCTCACTAGTGTCCTGAACAGGGATGGAGACCTATGTCTCTCCAGATTTTAGAGGGTTCCTGTGACAATCCAGTCCCTCGTGACATGATCATTAATTAGCAATTACACTTATATACTGCCCCATAATGCTTGGTGAACTCTCTGGGTGATTCATAGGTAATTAGCATTTTGCCCCCAACATGCTGGGTATTCATTTTACTGACCTTGGAAGGATGGAAGGCTGAGTCAACCTTGAGTCCTACCAGGTTCGAACTCATAACACCTGAAGTTTTAGCTACAGTACAACAATTTAACCACTGTGTAATCAGGGCTCGATAATGAAATACGATGGGAGCTAAAGTCCACATCTGGAGAGCTAGGCACTCCCATTCTAGAACTGGAAGGTTTTGTTTATTGTACACTCTACTTGGAAGGGACCCACAGTAAGCTACAATTTCCCCTTTCGTATACACTTTAAATGACTTGATTTTGCCTTTCTTTTTCTTCTTTATTTAGCAAAGACTGAGCTTTAAACAAGCCAAGCATTTTAGGCACTTTTGAAAACAGTGTAATATGTTTAGGTAAAGGTAAAGGTCACCCTTGCTCGAAAGCCAGTTGTATCCAACTCTAGGGTTCAGTACTCATCTCTGTTTCAAAGCCAAAATGTCTGCTTATGCAGATGTTTCCATGGTCATGTGGTAGGCATGATTAGACACCGGAGCGCACAGAACGCTGTTTACTTTTCCACCAAAGTGGTCCCTATTTATCTATTTGCACTTTCTTGTTTTCGAACTGCTAGGTTGGCAGGAGCTGGGACAAAGATGGGAGCTTATTCCATCCTGCAGTATTCAGGTATTGAACTGCTGACCTGCTGCTTTCCAGTCAGTGTCTTAGCCACCTGAACCACTGCAGTAATGGAGTAATGTTTAGCATTACATTAAGGCAAAAATGATTTTGATCTTTAAAGCAAAGCAATCATACTTATGGAGGAGGAACCTTGGTAGCGCAGTGGTTAAATTGCTGTATTGTAACCAAAAGGTTGTGAGTTTGATCCTGACCAGGGGCCAAGGTTGACGCAGCCTTCCATATTTCTGAGGTTGGTAAAATGAGTACCCAGCATGTTGGGGGCAAAATGGTAATTAATTTGTGAACTGACTAGAGAGTGTGATTGCTTTGCTTTGTTCTTTAGAATACAGTGGCGTATTTGTCTACCTTTATTTATTTCCCCCAAGATGCATGCACACTCAGACACACACACATGCACGCACATACACTTGCACTTACACACATGCACACACACACTGCAGCTGGAGAACAATCATTTAAAGTCTGAAAATATTGTGCCTGAAAGATTAATTATGCAGTTCAAACCTATAAATATAAAAAAGGAGAAGGAAGAAGTCTCTATTGTTTATCTAAAATTGCACACACACACACAAACCCTCACTTTAATGAGTGGCACATATTCCCAGGCATGCACACAATCACCTATTCTGGGGAAATGGGTAATTAAGACTTTGTAATGAAGTTCAGATAATTTAATCTCTTTTTAAAAGGGCTGCAAGAGTTGGAGGCAGAGTGTGTGTGTGTGTGTGTGTGTGTGTGTGTGTGTGTGTGTGTGTGTGTGTGTGTGTGTGTGTGTGTGTGTGTGTAAAATTGCTAACATTTTATTCACTCGCTTTAGGGTAGTTGTTTTATTTTTATGCTGCAAGGGCATCATCTGTGTCTCTCATACTCTCTAGTTCTAGCCTGTGTATGAGGTAACTGAAGATACAACAAGACAGATGGCCTAATTTTCCCTGAGGACATAAACCTGTGTTTCTTAGCTGCATTCCTTCAGAACGGAGGTGACTCACATGACCTAATGGTGGTCCAGACAGTATTCTTCTCCTCTATTATTCTCATAGTCAATGTCATTGCTGTTGCTATGCAGAAAACCCCCCCCTATAAAGCCACCAAGAAGTGCAGGGTAGCTATTTCTGGGGGGAAACATGCTGTACCAGGAATGCTGGAACACGGAAAGTTACTTTTAAGAAGAATGAATACAGGTGAAACTCGGAAAATTAGTATATTGTGCAAATGTTCGTTCATTTTACTTAAAAGGTGAAACAAATTTATGAGATAGACTCACTACATGCAAAGCGAGATATGTCTTGCCTTAATTCATTATAATTGTGATGATCATGGCATACAATGTACATGAGATTATGTGATGATTATGGGGTACATGAGATTGGGGGGTTGGGGTTTTCATAAGGTGCAAGCCATAAGCATCAATATTATAACAAAGTAAGGCATGAACTATCTCTCTTTGCATGTAATGAGTCTATTTTATATATTTGTTTCACCTTTTAAGTTGCATTAGTGAACTGAATGAACATTTGCACAATATTATAATTTTCTGAGTTTTACCTGTCATGTTGAATCCATAACTGAGCATGGTAGGATGACAGCTGTTCTGGATGATTTAGCAAATGTGCAGGCAACTTCTATAAGTCAAGGGGCCATCGGCCCATACCTTGGAGAGCCCCTCTGATAGCTCCCACCTTTTTAGTGTAAAAGAAGCCACCTCATTTCCTCCAATGGCCAGTGGAAACAATTGTGCCTTATTTTGGTCTGTTCCTATACTTTTTCTTGTTCTGCTGTATCCAAATCCAAATATTGGTGATCCTCATGGTGATCAACCATGAAGACTGCCCTGAGAATATAATGCAATGGCCTTCTATCTGCCTTCCACATCACAGCATGACACCCATACCACTGATATAGTTCCGCAAGTTTCTGGTCCTGAGCCCTTTTGGCACACAAAGTCCTCATTGGCCCCAAGCCAGTATTGATGAAACTGCTACCCTCCATCAAGAGGGATTCAAGTGGAATGTAATCCACTTGGGAACCATCACCCTTCCCTATGGACTTCGGCACCCAAGCCATTCATCCTCAGGGTTGTCAGGTTAGTTATCCACTCCCTGACACTCGGCATTGAGTCACTGGCAGTATGGTCTACTGATGCTACTCGATTACCATAGCAGGATAACCTGGCTGTTCCTATACCATTCTGTTTAAGAAAGGACATCTTTCACAATGAGAAGCAACAGGTGGAAATGACCTATCCTAAAACAGCTCCCCAGACATGAGTTTTCAAGAGAACCTTTGGATAAAATTTAAACCAGAATATTTTGGGAGTGTGTGGTGGTGCTGTGAATCACATGGGGTGTTAGGACTTGTGTATCTAGCATGCAGCCTAGAGCTGCACCTAGCCTAGCCTTTTGATAAAGAATGACATCAAAAAAGTTTGCCTGAATAATAACTCCCTAATCCCTGTGAGTCATCCTCAAGTGTAGTCTGCAGTGCATGTTTATTACCTCAGTAAAATCTAGTTGCAATCTTTGGTCTGCTATTGAAACTAATACAGTCAATCCTCACATAACAACGCGTTCGGATAGCATCATTTTCGCTTAACAATGCGTCGTTATGCACCATGTGTTCCCCCACATAACAACGTTTATAGTGTCATTGTCCGGACAACAACACTAAAATAACCGTTATTATCCAGACAACGATGCTAAAAATGTTGTTATGTGGGAAACTCCATAGAAACCCGCTTAACAACAAAAATCGCTTAGCAACGCTACTTGTGGAACCAAGTAACATTGTTATGTGAGGGTCTACTGTAGTTGGAAACAGAGATATATGAAGGTTCTTCAATTTGTTTCAGGTCACAGTAGGGAAGGATACAACTGGATGGAAAAATAATTAGGAAAAGAGGATTGAAGGCTGGACATCAACAAAGAAAATGAAAAAATGATGCAGGCTTCAATAAAACTTTCAGAAACAGTGACCAGAATGAGGTGCTGGGAATTTCTGAATCTCTGTATCAATTCAAAGTGATTTTGACTAATATTGATTCAGACCAATCCAATATGCTTCAGGCATGAAATGAATTGTCCTGCCCTGGCCCAGTTCAGGATTCAAGATTTGACAGCACGGGTAGCACAGCTCTAGACGTAAATTGTTTTTACTGTATGTACCATCAAATCCCCCCTAATTCATGACAATATGCCAGTGCTGACTTCAAAAATGTCCTGTTCTCAACAAGCCTGCACAACTCTTGTAAACTCAAGGCTGTCATTCTATATGGAGCCAATCCATCCTATATTTGGTCTTCCTCTTTACCTGCTGCTTTCAATTTTTTTCTAGTGAGTCTTGTCCTCTCATGACATGCTCAAAGTACAAAAGTCTCATTTTCTTCATTTTTACTTTGAGAGGAAGTTCAGTCTTGTAAATACAATGCACATTTTTCCATAAGGGAAATAGCCCTATGGAATAATCTATTAATAAATGCACTCCACAAGTATGGATCAATGTTTTATTTATTTTCTTTACAAAATACATAATTTATCCTTCAGCTGTGGCTCACTAAACAATTAGGAATTAGAAAGCCCTGCCAATCCATTGCAGATCAGTAGAACCTCCATTTACCTCTTGCTTGCTCTTGCCTCTGGATGATCAATGCAACACATTAATGAAATTTTCGAGCATCTGCTTCTATAATTGGTGAGCAATTATGCAAAAACAAACAACAATAAAAACAATAAAAACAATAGCAAAACTAGCAAAAACATTTATGGTGAAATTAGATTCTGCCTAAGAAAAGCAGCAGTGTTGATTTCAGAAGCTGATGTGGTGATGCTGAAAGTTGGTTGTGTTGTTCTTGCTTACAATCTGGCCATACAGCTCCAGAGAGGGAAGACAGGTGGGAGCTACCTCCGCCTCCTCCTCTGCCGCCTCTGCCCTCTGAGTTCAATGTGTACATTGTATTTTGTATTAGTGGGATGACTATTGATACTGTATCTTGCATCTTGATTTGTAACTGTAACTGTGTTATATTTGTATTTTTGTATTGTTGCTGATTGATATTTATATGTAATTTTGTTGTGAACCGCTTTGGGTTGTCTTAGGACAGGGAAAGAAGTATACAAATATCATCATCATCATCATCATCATCATCATCATCATCATCATCAATTATTATTATTATTATTATTATTATTATTATTATTATTATTATTATTATTATTATTATTATTATTATTATTATTATTATTATTATTATTATTATTATTATTATTATTATTATTATTATCATCATCATCATCATCATCATCATCATCATCATCCTCAAACACACAGCCAACAATATAATAATGATGGATATTGTATCATAAATCACTAGTCGAACACTTCCCAAGCGTTTAGGACTATGTGATATATTGGGGAATTATGCAAGCAGATCCCAGCAGGGTGGCCTATTGCAGTTGACTGATAATAATAATAATAATAATAATAATAATAATAATAATAATAATAATAATAATAATAATAATAATAATAATAATAATAATAATAATAATAATAATAATAATAATAATAATAATAATAATAATAATAATAATAATAATAATAATAATAATAATAATAATAATAATAATAATAATAATAGGCTTATTTGTACCCCGCCTTACTTGCACCAGTGCGACTCAAGGCAGCAACCCAATATTACAAGATAGCAAGATACAAGATAACAATGTCAATACAGGCAATAACATAACACAATAATAGACTACAATAACATAAATTCATTTAGAACAATTTACAAATTACAAAAAGTAAATCAGAAAAAGTGCAACAATCCAGGGGGCGGAGCCTGTGGCTCAAATGCCTTTAAGCAGTCATGAAACAAGGACTGGGCTTGACAACCACGTCGGAGCCCAGCTCCAAGTCCTCAGCCACATTGGCAGAACGAGTCCACCAGGCTTAAACAAGGCAGAGGTGGAGGCCGGCTTTAAGTCCTCACCGCCATGGAACAAGATGGTATCGCTCCTCCGCAGCAAATCCCAGACCAGGGGAATTTGCTTCAGTGAGGAGGAGGAGGCGGCCGGCTTTTTAAGTCCTTGCCTCCACAAAGCCTGGTGGTATCACTCCCCCATGGCAAATGCCATACCGGGAGAGTTGGCTTCAGCAAAGATGAAGTGGTGGCCAGCTTTTTAAGTACTCATCGCCACAGAGCCAGGTGGTATCACTCCCCCTCAGCAAATGCCAGATCGGGGGAGTTGGCTTCAGTGAGGAGGAGGAGGAGGCTGGCTTTTTAAGTCCTTGCCGTCATGGAGCCAGGTGGTATCACTCCCCTGCGGCAAATGCCGGACCGGGAGAGTTGGTTTCAGCAAAGAGGAGGTGGCGGCTGGCTTTAAGTCCTTGCTGCCATGGAACCAGGTGGTATCGCTCCCCTGCAGCAAATGTCAGACCGGGAGAGTTGGTTTCAGCAAAGAGGAGGCGGCGGCTGGCTTTAAGTCCTTGCTGCCATGGAGCCAGGTGGTATCGCTCCCCTGTGGCAAATGCCAGACCGGGGAAGTTGGCTTTGGTGAGGAGGAGGAGGCTGCCAGTTTTTTAAGTCCTCACCGCCACGGAGCCAAGTGGTATTACTCCCCTGCGGCAAATGCTGGACTGGAAGAGTTGGTTCAGAGTTGGACTGATGGTGATTTTGTCAATTCTATTTGTTTCTAAGTGCCTGCCTAGGTCTTAGGCACAGCACCCACTGTGCCGATTACCACTGGGACCACCTGTGATGGTTTTTGCCAGAGTCTCTTCAGTTCAATTTGCAGTTCCTGATATCAAGTAATTTTTTAAAGCTGTTTCTTGCTGATTCTGTTGTCACCAGATATGGCAATGTCGATGATCCATACTTTCCCCCTCCACAATCATAATATCCGGGGTATTATGTTCCAAAACCTTGTCACTCTGTATTTGAAAATCCCAGAGTACTTTTGCATGTTCATTCTCAATCACCTTTTCGGGCTTATGATTACACCAGTTCTTTGCTACGGGCAACTGGTATTTGTGACACAAATTCCAATGAATCATTTGAGCAACTGTATTATGGCGTTGTTTATAATCAGTCTGAGCAATTTTCTTGCAGCAGCTCAGTATATGGTCTATAGTTTCATCCGCTTCTCTACAGAGTCTGCATTAGGGGTCATCACCTGATTTTTCTAGACTAGCCTTAATTGCATTTGTTCTGATGGCTTGTTCTTGAGCTGCAAGGATCAGGCATTCTGTCTCTTTTTTCAGTGTTCCGCTAGTAAGCCATGACCAGGTCTTTTACTCATCTACTTTTCCTTCAATCTTTTCAAGGAACTGCCTGTGCAATGCCTTGTTGTACCATCTGTCAGCCTGTGTTTGCATCGTTGTTTTCCTATATTGACTCTTTGTTTGCTGTGTTTTAAGCAACTCCTTGTTCTTGACCTCCATTAAAGCTGGCTCTACACTGTTTTTTTACGTAATCTGCTAGCGCATGCTTCTCTTCAACTGTCTGTTTCACTTGCAAGAGACCTCTACCTCCTGATTTTCTAGGTAAGTACAGCCTATCCACATCACTGCATGGGTGTAATGCATAATGGATGGTCATAAGTTTTCTGGTTTTCCTATCCAAACTATCTAGCTCTGCCTGAGTCCAATTTATAATGCCAGAAGTATACCTGATAACAGGTACGGCCCAGATGTTAATGCCTTTGATGGTATTGCCTCCATTCAGTTTGCTTTTCAGAACTTTTTTGACCATTTGAGTGTATTCTTTACTGACCACACTTTTCACTTACCCATGCTTGATGTTATCCAATTGCAATATGCCCAGATATTTATAGGCTTCAGACTGATAACACGTAATGGCTTGCCCATTTGGCATTTCAATTCCTTCACTTTCCGTGATTTTTCCTTTTCTCAGTGCCACTGTGGCACATTTATTCAATCCAAACTCAATGCTAATGTCAGTACTGAAAATTCTGGCTGGGTTTGGTCAGTGACTGTATTATTATTATTATTATTATTATTATTATTATTATTATTATTATTATTATTATTATTATTATTATTATTATTATTATTATTATTATTATTATTATTATTATTATTATTATTATTATTCCAGTTTAGTATGACAAGAAGTGAATGAGGGTCAGGAGTGTAAAATATTAAAATTAACTTTAAAAACTGCTGACATAATCATCCTTATATGGGCTAATTTACACTGCTGAATTTTGGCTAATATGTTTCACATTTCCTAGTGCAGAAGGAGTGCAGAAGGAATGACATCTTTGGAGTGGATCTTCTTCAGTTTGGCCTTTTGCAGGTAAGAAAACACACACAAAGGAATGTGCATGGATGTGTGTTTATACTTAAGAGGTAAAAATAACCTAGACATAATTAGCAGTTATGAAGTAACTGCGACTGTTTTTATGACTTTCACAGCAAGCTGTTCATCAGGAATCAAAGCCCAGAGGCCAACTGAAAAATTAGCAGGCTATGGAAAGCCTGCTTTCTAAATCTTGAATTTAACCTTGCCTTTTATGCCTCTGGGTGCATTAGTTTACTTGTTTGTTTATTTGTTTCCTGAAAGGTCAAACTGAAAATGGACATTTGGCTTCTGAAGAATCTTGTATGGATTATTGGCCTTGTTTTAGCAGATAAGCTATAAAACAATGGCATTTGTTTTTCAGTATATATGACCCTCATCTACTTCTTTCACCTATTGTACTTGTGCCTTAGGCTTGTTTCAAAGAGGTGATTGTCAGGTCACACAGGATGTTGCTACCCTCTACTGACGACACTGAACAACCTAAACAGATGACCTAATACCTATCGGTTTTTGTTCCCATGTATATTTATAACTAGCCTGGGTGCCTGGCTTCACCCGGGTGATATTCTGAGGGTCATCACCTGATTTCTCTCTCTCTCTCACAGGCACACCCACACACACAAGTGACTGATCCAGAACCCACTGTCTTGTGCATTGTCTTGCACACACACAGAGACACACACACACCCTGTCTCTCTCTGTCTCTCACTCACACAGCATTGATCTCCCCCGGCCCGGGAGACCCCGAAGACACCGCCGTCGTGAGTGCCGCGTTCTCCCCGCCTCTTCCACTGGTGGGGAGATAAAGGGAGTCTCCCCCGGCCCGGGAGACCCCAAAGATGCTGCCGCCGTGAGCGCCGCGCTCTCCCCGCCTCTTCCACTGTCGGGGAGATAAAGGGAGTCTCCCGGCTGAAGAGATGTTGTGCCTCCTGGCCCCTTTGGCGTCCAGGAGGTTGGCAAGGGTGGGTGTAACTGTGACTTTCCACTGCGTTTTCCACTGCGCTGGGATGCCTGGGGTTATGAATACTGGGATGCTGCTTCTTTGTGATTGTATTTTTTTTATTATATATCCATTTTGCATTATTGTAATTGTACTTTTGTTAATCTTGCTGTTTGATGATATTGTATTTTTTGTATGTTGTAAGCCGCTTTGAGTGGCACTTATGTCAGGAAAGCGGGATAGAAATTAAACGTAATAATAATAATAATAATAATAATAATAATAATAATAATAATAATAATAATAATAATAATAATAATAATAATAATAATAATAATAATAATAATAATAATAATAATAATAATAATAATAATAATAATAATAATAATAATAATAATAATAATAATAATAATAATAATAATTTATGTACATTGAAAGTGTCTTGTTCCAGGGCTGTAGTGGCTTAAATGGAATGGGTTTGTTCCATCCGCATGAGGACCTTTCCCCATCAGTCATTCTCTCTCAAGTTCAACCAATTGTAGTCCAACATGCAAATCAGCTCTCTCCAACATTCTGTTTCCAGGCATGGCTTTTAAACTGCCATTTTTTCCCATGGCACCATGGGAGTTTTATTTTCCATTCTTTTCCCCATTTTGTGGGGCTTAGGCTCCACTCTCGGCCCCGGACCTTCATGGGGATAGTCTCAGTTGGCCAAGGTATGTGTGCACGGCACATTACGGGATAGGCTGCACAGGTGTGGACACACATTCCGCACACGCACGACCACATCCCTTCTTTATAGGTTAAGATTCAGTCAAAATCATGTTTAAATAAAATCCCTTTCCAAAACAAGTAGGGAATAGGAAACTGGAGCACAGCTACCAGCATTCAGATGCACCTATTTGCATACTGGGAGAGTATCTGCAAATTGTGCCATACAAATGAGAAACTGAAGGAAAAAATCTCTTTATCTGCAATATCATCCCTCTCACATTATGATCTGACATCTTTTCCAACTAAGGTCCCATGCTATACTCAACAAGAAGTGATGACAGTGTTTTGGAAAGCAACTGAACTTTCCAACATATGCTGCATTGCTCGCCATTTTGTCATTTGTTTACAAAACATGGTCACAGAAACATATCAAAGGAAGACTGAAACAAAATAGACAGGCTTGAGGAAATTAAATAAAAGTGAACATCTTGTAGCAAATAGTCTGTCAGCATCATAGTAGGCATAGTTTCCTAGTCCTATTGGCAGAAATCCTGTTACACAGATCTGTATACCCCATGGGGTGGTGGTGTCAAATTGCTGCTGATTAAAGGCTTCCTTCGGCATTTTCAGGTTGTGTGTGACTTTGTCACATTTTGCATGAGTTGTGTGCATCCCAAAATTGCCTTTAATGGATGGTATTTGCCTTTAATCAATGGCTATTTGCTGTTGTTAATGATGTCATCCCTGTGGTGCAAGCAGAGCTGCACAACAGTATTTTGCCACTGTGTCCAGTGAGTCCAGCCTAAATATTGAACATGGCTTGATATTTTCAACACAGACCCTGCTGCTACTGTTGTTGCTGCATTTGGTGCCCCCCGCTACTACTACTTTATTTGTGTATTCTTCCCAAATCATATAAACACTTGACCATTTACTGGAAATGGAACAAGGAAAGAATCTGACTAACATGCCTTGGGAGTAGAGTTGCCATAATTGTCTCCCATAAAACAGGGAGAGAAGTATACTTGAGAAAAATGGGCGGGTTACCTACCTGGGGGTAAAAGCAAATTAAGCTTATTCTTAATAAAGGGAGGGGAAGCATGAAGCCTATGGAAAGACACAGAAAGATTGTTCTGCAGTCACCATTCACCTACCGATCCCTGCCAACCAGTCCCTGCATGGGCTTATTTTGCTTGCAGGGGTGTGAGTGAAATAAGGTGGTGGCTCTCTGAGCCCTCCAACAAAGCACCAGTTTGTCCCCCTCCAGCACGAGCGTGTTTGTCAGTGCCAGTACTGAGGCGGACAGGTCTCTATGGGATGGTGAAGAACTGACAACTTTATGCCATTAGAGGCAGATCCCCCCAAGGCTGATCCCATCTGCCTCACCAGCCTTCCTGCCCGATTCGCGCCAACAATTGCCTGGCTGAGAGCCCGTGCACAGGTGGTGATCCCATCATAGAAAGGAAATGAGGGAGGGGATATCAGAGAGTAAACAAAACAAAAAGACAACCCCCCTTGTGGCACCTTAATAGTGACGGCAGCCTTGGATGCAATCGCGCCACTATGGCCTCTCAGAGCACGTGGGGCTTGTTCGTCCCAATGGTTCATGGAGGAACTGAGGGAGCTGAAGCCGGCAATGAGACACCGAGAGTGCTGCTGGGTGAAGACCCAGAGTGATCCCATCTGGACACTGGCTAGAGCCACTATTAGAGCCTACCTGGTGGCGATAGAAGTGGTGAAACAGCAATATTTCACCACCCTTATTGCATCCATGGTTAATCGCCCAACCACCCTGTATCTCCTTGGTAGACCAGGTCTCTCCTTGGTAGAGGGGGGGGTCTGTGCCTGGTTGGCAGGGATTGGCTGAGGATTTTGCTGATTTTCTGATGGATAAAATCGCTCGGATTCGCTCAGGGCTAAATCCTGGCATGGATGGGGAGGGTAAGGAGGGGACTGGACTACAGTCTAGCCATATTACTTGAGATCTGTTCGATCCAGTTGTTCCTGATGAAGTGGACAGGATCCTTGCAGCTGTTCACGCCACTACCTGTCCTTTAGATCCCTGTCCTGCCGGGCTGGTAAAAGCCTCTAATGCAGTGACAGGAGGCTGGGTCGAGGCAATAATCAATTCATCTTTAGGGGAGGTGGTGGTTCCAGCACCTTTCAAACATGCTTTGGTGCACCCCCTCCTAAAAACCCTTCACTCGGCCCAGCGATTCCAAGCAATTATAGACCAGTCTCCAACCTTCCCCTTTTTGGGGAAGGTATTGGAGAAGGCAGTGGTGCGTCAGTTGCAGGGAGTCCAGGAAGAAGCAGATTATCTGAACCCCTTCCAGTCAGGATTCAGGCCCGGATATGGTACAGAGACAGCATTGATCGCACTGATGGATGATCTCTGGCGGGAGCAGGATGGCGGTCATCCATCCATCCTTGCTCTTCTTGACCTCTCAGCGGCCTTCAATACTGTTGGCCATGGTATCCGTCTAGATCAGCTCAAAGGATTAGGGATCCAGGTCACTGTGAGGTCCTGATTCTCCTCATTCCTGAAGGTCCGGACCTAGTCAGTGTGGTTGGAGAGTGAGAGGTCCAGCCCTAGGACCCTTCAATATGGGGTGCCTCAGGGCTCGGTGCTTTCTCCTCTCCTATTTAACATTTACATGAAGCCGTTGGGTGAGATTATCCATTCCCACGGGTTGAGGTACCACGAGTACGCTGATGACACTCAGTTGTACATATTGGCCCGTAGTGATCCAAGCAATGCTGTCAAAGTCCTATCCAGCTGTCTGGAGGCTGTTGGTTCCTGGATGGGGGACAACGGGCTAAATCTGAATCCCAGCAAGACTGAGTGGCTATGGATTAGGGGCCCTGTGCTATCCCGGAAGCTACCATCTTTGGTTCTGGATGGGGCTAGTTTGCTCCAGACAGACCCGGTGTGCAGCTTGGGGGTCCTCCTGGACTCACATCTGCTGCTCGACGAGCAGGTGGCAGCCATGGCCAGGAGGGCTTTTGCCCAGCTTTGAGTGATTCGCCAGTTGTGCCCACTCCTGGACTGGGACTCCTTGCTCATGGTCACGCATGCTCTGGTCATCTCTAGACTAGATAATTGTAATGCGCTCTACATGGGGCTGCCCTTGATGACCATTTGGAGGCTGTAGTTGGTCCAGAATGCTATATGTTTGGATGTATGCAAAGGTCCCTTGCATTCTGCATTAGTATGAAGTATTTCTAAATGTACAAATTGCACTATTTTTTTCCTTGCCAAAGTCTAGTGGTAGCCTGAAATGCTCAGAGCTTTATCTCTACATATGTTAGATGCCTTATTTCTTAATATGAATATTGCTTGGATGTTAATTTTCCCTTCATGCCTCCACCCCTGAATTCATGTCTTACTTGATGATATAAACCAGTAATATTGTAATACAAAGGGGAAACAATCTACATTTCTAACTTTCTGCCTTTTTACTGATTAATGAGGACTAAGGAGGTGTGAAAATTTGTTCATATAATATGTAGTTAATTGGGGAGAATGAATGAGTTGCTCTAAATGACATTATTTCATCTGGAAAATCTTCAGACATTTCACAAAGTCAGTTCTAAAATGCTTGTAATTGTTGCTCTTTATTGATGTCATATAGCGTCTTTAACAAGTTCCATCCTAGATGATATGCCTTCCAATTATGGCAAAATTTAACATTTTAACATTTCTTTTTATATGTCTAAAATATTTGGCAAAGCTTATAGTCATACTGAAAGATAGCTTGTAAAATATATCCTCCACTGGATGGATGGACCAGTAGGTACCAGAGGCTTCTCATGTCTAGTACCTAACATACATGGGTGGCTTTTAGTCTGAATGTTGCATGGATTATTCAAGGTCCTGAACTCTATTCCTAGGATTCCTAAATGCAAGCTAACACCTTTTAAGTTCAGACTGAAATTCAGAGTTAATTTTAAATGAGTTATCCAATGTGTTGAATGTTTTTGAGACAGAGTTCAGCACTTTGGACAGCTCATGTACTGTTCCAAATAAAATCATATGCAATGAGAAGTGCTCGCCGCTGCGGAGTACATGCCATGGAGATAGAGTACAGTCTTCTTCATGTTTGAAATAGCTATGGCTATTCTATTTTGACAGTGTAAATTATGTTTCCCCCCTGAATTTCTTCACATTGGGGCTGGGAACTACAGGTATTTCAGGTTGAATCAATTTGCACAAAACCAAAAGCAAAACTGATCGTGGTTTTTCATTCTTCTTACTCCTTCTCCCCCTTTCTCTCTCGCTCTCTCCCTTCCTTTATACTTCACCTTTCTGCTACATAGTAGTGCTCGGGTCTTAGTACTCATAAAACAATAGAAAACAAATTTGACCATAACATCATTAATGTCAAATAAAACCAGCCCTATCACATAAAAATAAAAATCAATTAAGTATAAAGTTAAAAACAATACATTGGATTAAAAATTCAGATTTTTCTTATTTGCCTAGTCAGTTTATTGAATCTGTAAAGTAATATTATTATAACTGAATTGGCTTCTTTCAAACAAGTCAGAAAGATAGCAGTTTTTAAAAAGCTGTTACGATTAGGGAATTATAAGTATTAAGAAAAAGGTCAAGTTCTCTCCATATAAATTCAGTAATATATTGCGATCAGTAAGGCTTTTAAGATGTATTTTCCCCCTGCAGAACCTTGCACATACTGAAATAACTTCCCTGTGGAGGTTTCTTTTCTTCATTGCCTTTCCTTTTTAATTATTGAACTGTATTCTACAATGGTTTGAGGTTTGTTTGTTTTTGATGTAGCTGCTTGTAGTTTCTACAAGTAGTTTGATGCATTAAAAAGCAAGTTCAAGACCACTTGGGTAGATAAACATTTCTTATGCTTAGAAAGCAGAGCTATTGTGTACACTCATCTCCATTGATATGCTACATTCCTGTGCACTATATTGCTCTAGTTTTTGGCCACTAAGCTAGCAATATAAAGTGTACAAACAATTGTCTCCCTTATCCAACTGGGGAGTGATAACACATTTAAGAACATATGTTTTGAAATTCATATTTATTTTCTAGTAATTGAATGAAAGTAAATATCATACAAACAACAAAAGACAAAACAAATACTACCAGAGATATCTCAGAACCACTACCACCCATTTGTTTGAGTGTTAAATGATCTCAAGGACTTTGTGTGACAAAGTGTAAAGTTCCTACTTAGGTTAGAAGATGTCTTTCTAAAACTTGAGCTGAGGAAATAACAAATTCTTACTAGCACATGCAATACATGGATTACCATGTAAAATGGCATCATCGTTCTCTATTCCCTTTATATTCTTAAATCACAAATTAATTTTTCAGGCAATTCTATTTGCCAAACTAATTCCATCCCTCCTTTGATGGAAAGCCATACTACCAGGGTGGCCCATAAGTCCTTACCCTTCCTCTCTGTGGGCACATGCACTGTCTCCCCAGGATTTGCCCCACCCCTCTGCCCAGCAGTCCAATGGGAGTGCTTCCTCCCTCCTCCCAGCACAGAGTTCACCCTGCCCCTCTGCCCAGCAGCCAATTTAGTGGAACTGCATTCTTTTTATTTATTTATATCCCACCCTCCTGGTGGGAAACACCACTTAGGGTGGCTAACAACAAAAGAGGAAAAAGGAAGAGGGGAAAACGAAAATAAAAATAGAATACAATATAAAACAATTAAAAAGTTTTGAATAAATCACGTATGAAAATATTATACTGGAATTGAAAATCTATGTGAACAAGATGAGTGATAGAGCTGGATTTCTCTTTCTATAAACCAGGAATTGATTGTGAGGTGTGGTTATTTGATAATAATGGAAAATACTGATTGATTAAATGATCAGCTAATGTGAATAAAAAGAAATGAGGCATAAAATTAACCCAATTAAAGTCTGAGAAGTGATAGACCTTAGTGAATGATGGCCTACCTAGATCATGAAATGTTTGAAATGTAGCAATCCACCATGCAACCTATAAAATAGTCAAGTGGGAGAAGGGAGGCTTTCAGCAGATTAGCTTCCTTCCTTCTTTCTTTCCCCATCGAGGGTGGACAAAAGAAGACTTGTTGCTGTTAATTATAACCCCTATTTTTCCTGTCCTTCCAGCTGTGCTTCTTTCATGTCTACTGTTATCTTTCATGTTGGACATGGCTAATGTGCAACATCATGATTTCAGATTTTCAGCTAGAGCCTTCAACAGTTCTTCCCCAGTTTCAACAACATCTTCCTGAAAAGGATCCTAGTTGTAGAATGCCTGATACCTATCCAGAAAAGGTTAGGTGTGTTGTCAGTCAGGCCCTGGATGTACTAGGTGCGGCATCCTCTTAGAATATTTTTCCTTGATATTACTTTAACAAGATAGACAAATTCATGATATTTATCTGGATAAGAGGGAATCTTCTCCACACTTTTTTCCCAGCTGCTCTCAAAAATTCATCCATTTAGCTTTGCAGGCGCACCCACCCAAAGAAAGACTCAGACACCGGTATTGGATTAAAGGCATCGGGCCACTTTTATTGAATAATGCCCTAGTCCGAATTATCACTTTTAATTGGTGTATCATCCAATTGTAATTCTTTAAGCCAAGCAGGCCGCAGTAGCACTGGTAAGGTTCCACCCTAAATGCCAATGAAAATTGGCTACATGTATCAATTTGTATCAATTTGTTTGTTGACACAAACAAATTGTTGACCGGAGTCAATATACTATCTACTGACCCCACCCTATGACGTGTATCCGTTCAAATATCAAGGTGATGCAGGCTGTGAAGCTCCTGACATCACCCCTTTCATAGTTCGCCCTTGACCGGCCAAACCTGCTTCCCCTGTACCTATCTACGTGTTGGCCAGTCAATTGTGAACCTGCCGGATACCTATGTGTCATAAATCTTTACCTTACCCAGTGCTACCCGCCAAAAGTGACCAAAGTCAACTTACCCCGTATCTCAAACACTAGCGACAGTGTGGGATGGGTGAAAAAGCCAAGAACCAAAGAGCCAATTGTAGGTTCAAGCAAAAATTCCCACCCGGCCCCAAAGCGACCAGAAAATCACACTGTCCACTAGGGAGGGGGTGGAGGGAAAAACTTCTCCGCTCTGTTGCTTTTAAAATGGCAGCCAGGCTGCCTCGTGGCCACCCCTTTTAAAGAGGGTGGCCATGCCCCCTAACTAACTCGGATGTCAGAGTCCAGGTGGGTGGGGGCCCCGCAAAGAGCGCGGTGGCCATTTTGGCACCGCACTTGCATTGCAGGCGCACCCACCCAAAGAAAGACTCAGACACCGGTATTGGATTAAAGGCATCGGGCCATTTTTATTGAATAATGCCCTAGTCCGAATTATCACTTTCAATTGGTGTATCATCCAATTGTAATTCTTTAAGGTAAGCAGGCCGCAGTAGCACTGGTAAGGTTCCATCCTAAATGCCAATGAAAATTGGCTACATGTATCAATTTGTATCAATTTGTTTGTTGACACAAACAAATTGTTGACCGGAGTCAATATACTATCTACTGACCCCACCCTATGATGTGTATCCGTTCAAATATCATGGTGATGCAGGCTGTGAAGCTCCTGACATCACCCCTTTCATAGTTCGCCCTTGACCGGCCAAACCTGCTTCCCCTGTACCTATCTACGTGTTGGCCAGTCAATTGCGAACCTGCCAGATACCTATGTGTCATAAATCTTTACCTTACCCAGTGCTACCCGCCACATGGGGAGGCGTCCATGATGACTCACCGCCCCCTCCCCCCGACTGTCAGCTCGGTCACCAGGCCTGCTTGCACCTACTCCAGAAAGAGGTACATACCTCTAGCCGACAGGTGGACCCCATATCCTGCCTATAGGTCAAAATTTTTGCAAGCCTATCGTCAGATGTCTACTGGCTGTCCCCAAGCCAATCTGAGCGAGGAACCAGGCAACAGCCCTGTTCACTGACTGCCGGGGACGGTCCAGGCCATGGAGATCCATGTCTCCCCTGAAATGGTGTCTCGGCACGATGTTAGACCATAGCAACAGCTTTACGGCCATAAATTAAGTAAAAAGGGCCAGGTCACTGCACCTCGACATTTTAAGGAAAGGTCATTGATCCGTGTGAGATCATCGCCACCGAGGTGCAAAATAATAACATCAGGCGGTCCAGCATCCCTGATGGACATCAGGAATGGCAACAGTTCCCGCCCTCTCATGCCGCGCATACCATACCACCACATACGTGCGGATGCACCCAGCCCGAGCTGGGGTCCACACTCTGTCGCCGCAGCATATACTGCCGCCCAGTGTACATAGCTGCGGCCCTCCAGCCCCACTGCCACCGGTGTGCGGAGACACACAGGATCTGTCAAAAAAGGAGAAGGGGTTAAGGACATAACTAGGTACTCATATAGTGAGGGGACGTACATATAAGGAAAATACGCGCACACCCCCACGTGCCCACATATATCCGCCTCCGAGTACCCAAAAGCTGCCGCTGTCAATGCGACGCCTATCCTGAATGAATGGGTGCCATAACGGGCCCCACACTGTGAAGCGCGGTACTGGTCACCGTCCAGAACTGAAATTTGGTAAGGGGAGACCCATCCTGGTGGCAGAAAAACAGGCCAGGGCGTGCAGCAGGCACTGCCAATTGCATGTAGGGCACCAACTGGAACGATGTCAGCATATGTACGTCATAGCAGTATACAGCACTGCCCACTCCATGCTGATCGGCCTTCAAGGGACAAATCCCCAACTGAGCCCACTCTTGGTTGATATAGACATCTTTGAGTTCCAGTGCCCTACAAAACACATCCCCTTTTGACCATGGGACCAGCTCGCTGAGTCGTCGAGCTCCAGAAAGAAGCTACAGTGGTAGCTGCATGAAAAGAGACTCCTCCTACCTACTGCAACATCATCTATGCCAACCTCGTGCAAGGTGGGTCAGAATATCTGTGAGGATAGGGCGACGTGTTTCCGGGCGGCGGCCACTTACACGTGTCCACCCTTCGAATACATGGCGTATGCAGAAGACCCTCAGATAGTCAGGAAAGCCCGGGGCCCTGCCCATGAATATCAAGGCTTAAAGCCTGGTGGCTATGGTGCGTGAAGCCAACCACAGATCATAAGGGCGGAGAAGACATGATAAAACCCAGTCAACCAATGGGCAATTGCCAATTGGGCAATTGCCTTTTGCCCACAATAGACTCTAAAGTGAAGGAGTGGATGCTGATGTGCCGTGCGCATGCGAGTTGCCAAGACATGCCACTCGCCCGGTTCCCGTCTCCTTGCCAAATGACCATATCTTAGCCAGGAGTGTAAGGGGTAGTTCCCAAGTGTCTGGATCCCAGTCACGGAACAAGGAGATCTGCAGGCGGGATAAAGCATCAGCAATATCGTTATAAATGCCTGGCACATGTTTAGCCCTAAGGAGTGCCTAAAAGCGCAAGGACCCAAGAACAATAGGCGAGCTGAGGCCATGACTCTGGGGGATTTAGACGATTTGGGCCTTGACAATGTGTACCACCGCAGCATTGCCACACCAAAAGTGAGGCACAGAATTTGGCCACCCGTCCCCCCAGAGCATAAGGGATACCCAGAATTGAGAAAAATTATTAGAAACGTAAGATCGCGTAAGTGATCCGTGCCCTCCCATCCCTGGGGCCAATGACCATAGGCACACTGTCCTTAAATAAATCCCCCCACCCCAGGGAGCCGGAGGCATCCGACTGTACCCAGAACTGGTGGTGACCAGAAGCTCAGACCTCCCAAGGAAACAGCAGGGAAGTCCTGCGGGAATGTGAGCCAAACCAACAGGTCCACTCGTAAACCCCTAATCAGCCGTACCCTGCGGTGTCGTTTAGTGAGACCAGCCATAGCGTGACCCAGACACTAGGCGAAAGCACTGCCTGGTATTACCACTCTGCAGGCGAAAATGATGTGGCCATGCATCACCTGTGACTCTCAGAGAGGCACCTTCCACTTGGCAACATTGCCACATTGCAGCCGGGGCCGCTCCCCTTGACCGACAGTTCGGTCACCTGGCCCTCTCGGACGTTATTCAAAAGAGAGGTGCCTCGACTTGTTGACAGGTGAACCCCATCTCCAGAATACAGGCTAAATTCCTGTAACCCTATCCCCAGATGACAAATGGCTGTTCACGAGCCATTCCAGGCAAGGAACCAGGCAACAGCCCTGTTTCACTGACCGTCAGGCAC
Source organism: Bradypodion pumilum (assembly GCA_035047305.1). Classification (NCBI taxonomy): domain Eukaryota; kingdom Metazoa; phylum Chordata; class Lepidosauria; order Squamata; family Chamaeleonidae; genus Bradypodion; species Bradypodion pumilum. The sequence continues at coordinate 112,668,915 of JAWDJD010000004.1, read as the reverse complement.
GGTCCGATCGCGGGTCAAAGTCTCACCTATGATATTGCACCGGCATGATGTATGACCATAGCAATCATGTAGATGGCCATAAATGGCAAAGAAACGCTAGGTCACTGCACACGGAAGTCTTTAAGTCTTGCAATCCGTGCAAGATCACCGCCACCGAGGTGCAGAATTAAAACATGTGGCGGCCCAGCATCCCCAATGGACATCAGGAATGTCAACAGTTTCCGCCACCTCTATGCCGTGCACACCATACCACTGCATACACGCGGTTACGCATAGCCCGAGATGGGGTCCCCATTCTGACGAAGCAGCATACTGCACCGCTCCAGTGCACAGAGTCGTGGCCCACAAGCCACACTACTACCAGTGTGTGGAAACACACAGGGTCTGTAAAATAAGGAGGGAAAATAGAGGGCAAACAAGGCATTCATTCAGTGAAGGGACGAACAGACAGAGAGAATTGGGCGAATCCACACTGGCCTATGCAACATATGTCAGGCTCCGGGCACCCAAACACAGCCGCAGCTGATGCAGTGCCCAACCGGAAGGAATGGGTACCAATTCTAGTTCAGTCAGTGTAGACCAGGCTTGGTAGCAGACGACAGGCCAGGGCGTGCACCACGTGCTGCCACAAACACCTGTGGGGGAGCAACCGGACATATGGCAGCGCCAGGCTAGTACCCTCTTCTGGCTGATCGGCCCTTGAGAAGCGAAGCCTCACCAGAGCCCACTCCTGATCGAGCAACCCATAATCTGGGGCCAGTTCCCTGCCCAACCTGTCCCCCGTTGAAGATGGTAGCAGCTAACTCAATCTGGTTGCCAGAAAGTGGACTCTCCGCAAGGGGCATAAGCATTGCCACGTAAGAGTCACATATAATAACTACAAGTGCTAGCAGGGCTCATCGCTGGCATCTCAGGGTGAAGGGCCGCCCTAAGCCTAATGTCTTGACCTAGGCTAATCATGACAGGCCAGGGAAAACAACCACGGCCTGGCAATCATTGTCCAAGCACTGGACCATTGGAATGGCCAAATCAGGATGGGCCCACATATATCCTGCCATGGATGCCCAATAGGCAGGTAACCAATTGGCCCCATAGGGAGGGAGGTCGCGGCAACGGGGCAACTCCTTGACCCTGTTGTCCTGCCCCTAATGCCCTAACCAGTGTGTTCACATTGCAGGAGGGGAAAAATGCGAATATAATCCCCAAACCACAGAGTCTAGCTAATAGCCCAGGACAAATGGTCACCCAGGGGCATAGAGCAACCGGACATCGGCAGAACCACTGTTGGCACGGATTGGAGTGGATAAACACATAACCGGCCCTACGGGACCAGAGAAATAAAGGAAAAGCATTAGGGGGGGTCACCCCAGTAAGAACCAGAGTGTAATTGGCCTGTTGCAACCATGGCCACTATACCCCCCCAGTGTGATGCACTAGTGTCACAGGTGTGCTGATTTGACCAGGATACTCACTCGGTGCACCCCCACGAGCCGCCCCCACTGGGGGTTCCAGCCTGCGGTGAGCGTCGGAGTTCGCGATGTCCATCCAGCTCCGTGTTCCCATGGGTCCAGGCCGGATGGGGAGCCGCGAGGCACTAGCCTACGCTGGCCTGATGGCCTCTGGCAGCTCAACCCTGTTGGAGGCCCATTGTGCAGCCATGGCCGGCATGTGGGCCGGAACCACCGAGTTGGCGTGCCCACCATCCAAGGTGGTGGATCAATGACCATTGATGCCTCCATTGCCAAATTGCAGGCAAGGGAGCATCCGCAGCCTCGAACCCACCAGGACAAGGTGGGCAGGATGGGCTGGATGGCCCCAACGGGTAATTGATATGGGATAACCCATGGTAATCCCCGGCCATAATAGGGGCATGCCTAGTAATCCGGCCCGTGAGGTGCCGGAATGATGGCGGGGCGGTAACCCGCACCGTGCCCAAGTGGGCCGCTATGCCCAAGCCGGACAAATAAGCAGCGGGGGTAAGAACCCCAGCGGGGCAGGCCTGTGCCACCCCCCGCCCGAGCCCTCAGCCTGGGCTCATTGGACCTGCGGGGTTGCCATCCGAGCCCTCCGGCCCGATGGAACTCCGAAAAAAAGAGGGGGTGGGCTGAGCCCCCCCCCCCAGAAGGAACAGTGAAGCATTCCGTTCTGCAGTACTCCGGAATCGAACCACTGACTTTCTGCCTGCCAGTCAGCCTCTTAGCCACCTGAGCCACTGCAGTCCGGTGCTGTAAGAAAGGAAAACCTCTGATTGAAGGAGACTCAAAAGAGAGAGACCCATAAATGTCTCTCTCAATGGGAATCCTTGCTGAAATCAAAGGGCAAATCAAGCCTCTTGCAAAGAGGCGAGAAAAGAGGGGGAAAAAAGCAAAGAGCGTGGTGGCCATTTTGGCGCTGCGCTTGCATTCTTAAAGTTAAACCGTCTGTGAAATGGCACCCCCTAAGGTTTCACTGCAGGATTTACTATGCACATGATGGGTCTGTGTTAAATGTGTGGGATTGGATTATCAACAACTTTCATGCACTGTGCTGCCATCTTCTTGCTAACCAAAATGTTTCATTTCATTTCATTTATTATTTATACCCCACTTTCCTCAATCCAATGGGTGACCCAAAGCGGCATTTACAACATAGAAAAAGTATACAATATACAGTATAACAAAATGCAATACAATAAATACAATAAAGAGTACAGCTACAATTATGAGTGCGAATTACAAGCTACAACTCAAAAATACAATAACAAATACAAAAATACAACAGGGAAATAGCAATACAGTAAAACAACTACACAATAAAATACAGCAATAAATACAAGAACAACATATCAGTAAAAGCAATACCATATCGTAGCATCAATACAAAAAGAGGCAAGTCAGCGGCAACGACATCTGCGGAGGCCGAATCGGCATCCCTCTTTTAAATCCTCTAAGTGGGCGGGCTTGAGGAGGCGGAGATGGTGGGAGGCAGCAGCCGCAAAATGTCTTTTAAGGTCTTTTAACCCCCGCAGGGCCCAGCACAGTTGCTCCCACTCCTCCCAGTTTGCCAGACCAGGAGGAGGAGCTCTGTGCCTCAGCATCATGGTTCTTTTAAAGCAGTCTGCCTCCCTCTCACAGGTGTTTCTGCCCTTCCCCAGCCAGGCTGACTGGGAGGGAACGAGGCAAGCGTCCGGTGTTGTCTAGATTATACCCCCCTCCTTCATCTACCACTGATAAAGGATGCGGGCAGTTGGAGGTCATTGGTGTCTGCCCAAGATACACGTTGTGCACCATCCTTATTGGTCTGGTTATATTCCTAAGCCTCACTGTGACAATTAAAATCTCCAATAACAAAGTTTATTTGGTCATAAGTCAAACTGTCTGGTTGATTAAAACTAAAAATTTGCTTCTGGCGGCTTATAGCCAGAGGTAACAGAGAATTGTGGGGTTCAGAGTGTGAGAATTTCAATGTTGTTTGTTTCTGTAAATACAGCTGATATTATACTGAGGTCAGGTCTAACAAAAATTGCACTCCTATACTGGTCATGTGGTCTCTCAATCACTAAAGTGTGTACTAAAAGGAATTAAGTAAATTCCTAACTCATTCAATGGACTGAGGGCCCAGAAAGTACAATTAAAAAGGACACAAAATAGCTAACAAGTATTTTTTTCCTAAACCCCTAACTTGCACAACATGAAATTGTGGAAATCCTTAAATTATTATTGGTTTCCACTGAGGAGATGATAGTGGATGACAGTACAATGCAGTAGGGTTGTATGGATCTGTTTGCACCACAATGGAAAGAGAAATTTCTGATATAAACGTTTTCTGCAGTGATTTGGTCCATGATGTTTATTATCCTGCTAAGGAACTGCTGGGTAGCTCAATGGCTTAGTTAGTTGGCTGAGGAACCAGAACTTGGAAGTTCAATTACCCATTGTGTCTCCTTGGCAGAAGATGGACTTGCAGATCCATTGGTTTTCTCCCAGCTCAGCAGTTTGGTGATGATGATGATTATAAAACAAGTTTTCTTAAAAAAAGGTTCTTTATTATTAAAATCTTCCTTATGTGTTTGTTGGGATAATAACAATCTTTCACATGATTGTCCCTTGCCACTTAACTGACTGGAAATGTGTTTTCCCACTACTGGCATTTGAGGAAAGCTCCATTTCTGCCTTCCCATTTGTTTTTGCTTCCACTGTTTTGTTGATTCTCTCTCTTTTCCCTCTGATCATTCTTCCATCAACAAACATGTAGTGTCTCTTCAATGCTGAAGATTTCATCTCTTCCCCACCCCCTTTTTTCTAACTGTAAGTACTGTAAGTCCCACAAACAAATACAGCAAAATCCCGGGTTACAACTGCCTTGGTTTAAGTTTGCTCCTGTATACAATGGCGACCCTATGGAAATGCTGTCCCAGTTTACAAATGTTTAATATATTTGTTTTGGTTTACAATGATCAATTCAGGACCATTTTTTAAATTTTTCAATCCATCCCTATGGATGTTTCGGGTTACTATTTTTTTGGGTTACAATGGAGGCTGCTAGAATGGACCTCCATTTTAACCCAGGATCTAACTGTACCCTTTTTCTAATTTAAATGCTTATAGAGTGATTTTCACCATACAAAGTTGTAGTTTCATGTGTAAATCAGGGAGGGTCTTGTTTGATGAGACTGGGTTGACTATGTTTCTGCGTTTGTTTGTTTTTTCATGCCTTATACTCTGCTAACTAAAGGAATAACCAATAAATCCCCTTTTAATCCCACATGCGACCCAGTGTGGCCTACAGTAGTAAAACAAACAATATTAAAAGCTTAAAATACAATAAATTGCAACTATATTCAAAACAAATTAGTAACATATTATAAGCAACTTAAGCAATTTTGAAAAACATTGAAAAAAATTAAAGGGTGTGCAACACATTAAAAGCTCCTCATAGGCAGTTGGTTAATGGAGAAAGGCCTTGGCCTGTTGGCATAAAGTCAGTAGAGAGAGGGTCTGTCTGGCCTCTTGTGGGAGGGAGTTCCAAAGCCTTGGGAATCACAATAAAGAAGGTCCTGCAAAGATGGTGGGACTTAGGGAAAGGCCTCTCTGATAGTCTTAAAACCTGCACAGTTTCATCGTACATGGAGATGAAGTCTTTCAGAAGTGATTCCTGTTCTCTCTCTCTCTCTCGCTCACATTAGAAAGGCAAGACAAGCTTTTTCTAGAATAACTGCCTAAGTGCTGAAGAACAAGCCTAGTATGTTATCCAATGAAGCCAAGTGATTCACAACATCAGATGGTATGTCCAAATGATGCAAGTATTCTTGGAACATTTTAGAATGGTTGGTTTCCTGTAGGAGATATAACAGAAACTTAAAATTTATATTTCTGCAAATATATAGCGCAGTTTATGTGAACACTGTATAATAAACATTGTACTGCCAAGAGCTAGAGGGGTGATAAATCAAGAGTGCCTTGTGGGAGGCTGGAGTACTGTGATCTCATGCTGCCTCTGAGGCATTTGGGGAAATGTGATGGATATCTGACCTTTCAGACAGAAGAGAAGGAGAATATATTTCTCTGCTTATAGATACTAGCATTTATGATTAAAGTTATATATATATATATAAAGCTGTTTTATGCCTTGTGCTTTGAAGACCTCGTTTAGTACTGTTACAAATGCAGTTCATAAAAATACTGATTAACACAAGTAATGCAATCACTATGGAAAGAATTTGATTCATGCTCTCTATTGATATTATTAATAATATACATATTTCTCTTTTGCTCTGGCATTTTTACTCAGGTTCTGTGAATTTAGAGTTAGCAAGATAGAAATCTTGCCCTGTCCATTGTTTCAGTAAGGATGAATATTGCCTTGTTCTTTTTGTTTGAGCTAATCTAGCACACTTGGGTTTAAGGCCAACTATTTTACATTTGCAAATGAAAGTCGTGGCCATATGCTCAATAACCTATCTTTCTACATGACTTTCCTTCCTTGCCCACTGTGTCATATTTTTAGACACTGTTATATTATTTTTTGAGTTCATGTAATATCATAAAGAAAGTGTTATTCTCACAGTTAACTTTGAGAAAGCTATATATAAAAAGCAAGATTAGGATTCCGAACACCTGAGTTCCAATCCCCACTTGACTACTGAAATTCACTGTAAGGTCACACTAATAAAACCACTCCTTAAACATCTGACATATCCTGAAATCTATGGTAGGATCATCATAGGTTTGATGTGATTTAATGGCATGCAACAAAGACAGACAACACGGCGAAAAAATAAATTTCCATATGCTTCTATTGCCATGCTGCAAAACTGGGCAAAATATTTGCTGAATAGAGCCATCCTGAGGAAACCACACAACCTGCTGATATATTATCTGATTTCAGCCCCTCTGAGAGCTCATTTCACACTGTGAGTTCCTCATCCTTGTTTGGGAAGAAAGTAAAAATTGCTAGGAATGTATCTTGGTGGTATTTTGCTTCCATTCCAGTTTTATTAGAATCTTCCCAAATATGCAAAGTTCTTCCTTGCATGTAGGAAAAACCCCAAAGGCTTTGAAATCTTGTGGTAAAAATCTGGGTGTTTTGAACCTTATGGATTTATACCATGTTAATGCTGAATTAGACTTGACACCTTTCCCCCCTGAGGCTTTTCATTTGTAGCAGGCTGGTACAACAAGTCTCTGTGCATGCTGGAAATAGCTGGGAATGTAGCTCAGGCAAATGGTAATTTTTGTCTTCTCCTCAGCCAAGTAGCAAAGAGTGAAAAACATTATTTTTTCCTTTATTAGACTATTTTTTCTTTTCACCATTAACAATGCTATGCCTTTACATCAAGGGTTTTGATCTCAATCTTTGTAAATAAATATTGTTTCATTTTATTATTATCCGACTGATCATTTTGGCTGGTCTGTTTAGATAAGGGGAATTTTGAGGGAGACTTGCTTATAATTCTAAGCCTGAAGCTTGCCCTGCTTTTTGCCTGTGAAATTAGTAAAATCATCAGATAAAATGTGGGGTATAAATGTTCAAAATAAGTATTTCAAATATTATGAACCAAGAGCATTGGCAGTTTTAACTAAACTGGAGAAACCTTAGGGACCACAAGCAATAGTTTCGTGTTCTTTTACTTCAGCATTCACTCTGAGCGAAATAGGGGTGAGTAACCCTTGTAAATTATTTCTGTATTCACACAAAAGCTGATAGTTTAATACTCTAAAACAGATTAGAATATCAACAGGATATGAATCTGGGCAAACAATGCTGTGGCAGAAAAACATAAATATAAGCAGGAGAAACCTACAAAAGCTACTCCTTCCATACATACTAGAATCTCATGCAAATCTATATCTATAAAACAGAGTTGTGGTCGTATGTGCTCTATAGGAACTCACACCCCTGGACCAATGTCACTGAAATTTGGCACATACATACCTTAGGCTTGCGAGATCAGCACTGTGGGGGTCCCAAAGCCCATTTGGTGGTCTATGCTCCCCAAATTGGGATGTGAAGGGGACACCCCCACTGACAGGAGAGAAAACATGTACCACCACTAAATAAGGGTGGATCCTTTCCCAGAGCTGAAGAATAAAAAAGTGTTTAAAATGAAACGAAACCTGGTTTTATTATTTCCTTCAACCGGTTATTACTATTAAAGTATCAGGATGGTGATGGGATATTGTGGAACAGAGAAGGGAGGGGAATGGGGGAGAAAATGGGATAGTGGCAACCCCATGGGGTGGTACAATGGACCGACCTGCTCTCCCCTGGCAGTTGGGGAGGAAAGAACAAACCACTGGAGCCTTTTTTTTTTTGAGCTCTCAGAAGAGGGAGGAAAGAGGGCGAGGGGGATCCTTTCCCAGAGCTGAAGAATAAAAAAGTATTTTAAAAGTTAAGAAACCTGCTTTTATTTTTTCCTTCTACAGATTATTATTGTTACAGTATCAGGATGGTGTTGGGAATATTGTAGAACAGAGAAGGGAGGGGAATGGGGACAACATGGAATAGTAACACCCACTTGGAGTGGTACAATGTAACGGTCCGCTCTCCTCCGGCGGTTAGGGATGGGAATGGGGGAGAAAATGGGATAGTGGAAACCCCGTGGGGTGGTACAATGGACCGGCCCGCTCTCCTCTGGCAGTTGGGGAGGAGGAAAGAACAAACCACTGGAGCCTTTCGTTTAAGCCATCAGAAAAGGGAGGAAAGAGGGTGACGGTTGAAGGGTGAGGCTGGACATTTTAGGATTGTCCCCTTCATCCCCTCACCCTTTTAGGATATTGTTCCTCTCATGGTGGAAGTGTATGCTCCTTTGCAATGTGTTTGGCCTAGGAGTAAAGCTCAATTCAACTCAATGAGATTCACTGGGCACATATCTCAGTTACTTATAAGGAATGAATTACTTCATGCTCGAGAAAGAAATCCAAAAAAACCCAGGCATACAATACAAGAAAGTCAGCAACATAATAGAAATGTCCCTTGCAATGGGTTTGGCCTGGGAGTAAAACTCCATTCAACACAATGGGACTCACTGGCCAGAAATCTCAGTTGCTTAAAAGTAGAGTGAATTTTACCTCATGCTCAACAGAAATCTCCAAGAAGCACCCATACAATCTATATCTATAAAACAGACTTGCCTTCTCCATTACAATCAACAAGTCACAAGGACAGACTATTAAGTACTGTGGAGTACATTTAACAACACCATGTTTCTCCAATGGACCACTTTATGTAGCATGCTCAAGAGTAGTATTACCCATGAATTTATCTATTCTTGCTCCTGATGGTCAAACTAAAAATATTGTTTATCAGCAAGTCTTCCAATAAATTACAATTCATACATCTACATACACAGTTCAATTGAACAAGAAGCCAGCCAGCAAAAATAAAGGTGAAAAAAACAACACAAAACAATACAGGCAGCAAAATCACAAGACACACAACAAAAACACAGGAAATGACGACAGAGGTGTCAACAGAGGCAGCAGAATAATAATGCAGCCAGTGACAACAGTGGAGGCAATGATGGCAGAGGCAGTGGTGAAGAAGGTGAAACTACAAGGCAGCCAGTGACAACAGTGACAGCAACAACACAGGCAAAAACAACTGAGGCAGTGACAGCACACAGACCTGCACACGAAGACACCCAGCAAAGACAGCAGACAGAATACCACAGTTGGGAAAATAACAGCACACACAGCAAAGACACTGCAGGCAGCAACATAGGAGACCTTCCAAGGAGCACACTGCGCAGAAAGTAAGCAGCAGCAAACAAGGTAGGACATTAACATACCCAGCAGAGACACAGAAGCATATATGACACACACTCACAGCATCATCAACCAACAGGACATGCCGACATAACTATACTTACTTTAAAGAGAAAAAACCCCTCCTCTCAAGGCCTGGTTTACGTGTTAAGCCTGGCTGGAGAATGAAAGGCAGGGAAGGAGGAAGGCTTTCAGGGGAAATCTATATCTATAAAACAGAGGTGTGGGTTTGTATGTGCTCTAAAGGAACCCACACTGCTGGACCAATGTCGCTGAATTTAAGTTTATGGGCCAGAGACAACACCTCTGAAGAACCTATAGTTCCTTCAAGAAAAAAAAAACCTGAGCAAGGCTGGGTAATCAGCTAGTTAGAAAAGCTAGTTAGAAATAAAACAGATACACACCTCAGAATAAATGAGAGGACAGGACAGGACAGAAGCTTTCTTCAGAACACTGTTTTTCTCTTTAAGACTTATTTTCAAAGCTATAGACCCACAGAGAAAATAGTTGTGTTTGATGACCTTTCATTCTAGCAGTTTCTTGAGGCATTACAAATTATTTCCTTCATCTTCTACTGTGAACACAGTTGTCCCATTCCCATAGCTGTACAGTACAAAGAGCACTTTAGGATATCAGCAGTGGCAGCATCAAAAGCCATATATCCCCACCCCCACCCCTGTTGATATATAATTGCTAAAATGTTTCTTTGACACAAAGGTCTTGTTTCAGGAAAATGCGGGTTTGATACTAAGCATTATAGTTAACAGCAGATGTGCTAACCTCTGTTTCCTACTCTCTCCCCCCTTTAAAACCCTAAACAAAGAAAACAAAGAAAATTTGTTTTCACACAGAATGGAGAATGATGTATGCCTTTCTTGGTTTCATTCCTTTTTCTTTTTGAAATCAAGATTTATTTCTATGCTTTTAAGACAAGGGATTAACAAGAAGAGATGGGGGTCAGACCAACAATGAGCCTATGGATGGTTCAGAACTTGGAAAAGCAGCATTTGGGAGAGTTAATAATATGAGGTTGTGGATTATGGAATCTATAATCTATATTTCAAAATGAAATTCTTTTCTGTTCTTACTAAATTAGCGAGCAGGCCGGGGTCACCACGTCGCTGGTGCATCACACCTACCCTGCCAGCCATGTTTTTAGCCCTTTCCTGAAGGAGAAAGAGGAAAAAACGGCTAGGGTGTAGAAACACAAAGAGGAAAAGAATCACCCTGAGTAATATAATATGACAAAATGCAAAAAGTTTAATAAAGACAGTTTTAAACAATTCAAAAGCCACAAAGTTCCCAAGGAATACAAGTTAAACTGAAACCAGTCCTACATACGTTGAGAGTTCGGAAGTGGCAATCTGTGGTAAGTAGCAAAGGTATAAATACACCAAACAGTCTTGTAAGCAAATCCCGAGGTGGGTAGACAGCCAGCAATCTCAGCAACACTAATTAGCAAGGAGTCATAAGTCCAAGGGGAACGATGGGCGACAGAAAATTCAGTCTCAATATCCATCCGCGGTAATGGAATATTTCAAGGACTTCATCAGGAGTCTGTGGAAAGGTTAAGACATATACCGGTACAATATAAAACGATCACAAATATAATCATCTTTAGCACACATACAATTAGAAGGACAAGATTACCTGAATTAATATGTTAACGCGCTGCAAACAACCTCTCAAATGCTCAGTCCTAAAGGGTAACAGCGTTAACAGACTAGAAAGCTGTGAGAATATAAAGGGGAGAAACTCAATAAACTACACGTGTGAGTTCAATGAAGGAAAATTTAAAGGGGAACTGACAATTATAGAAACGACAAAAAATCCAAGTCCGTATTTAGCCCGGAAGGAGTGAGCGTACAAAACCTATGTATATAAAACGCCTCCCTTTGGAGAAGGAGGCGATTGAGGTCTATTCTATAATGAGGTTTCGAACAGATTTTTTCAAGAACAACAATTTTCAATCTATCGGGGTAATGGTTAGTCTCAGCGAAATGACTGACCATGACACGATTCCAGATACGAGATTGATGTTCTCCCAGTCTAATTTTAAGGAGGCGCCTAGATTGACCAATATAGGCGAGGCCACATTCACAGATAATCATGTAGATGGTGTCAATGCTGTTACAATCGGAGAAACAAGTAAGGTGAAGTTTAAAGTCACTACAAGAGATATGAACACTATTAGTGCAAAACATATAATCACAAAATTTGCAGTGACCGCATCTGTGATGGCCAGATGGTAACTGGGAAGAAGGTGCTGGGTGGGACACATCGGTTCTGGAAATGAAACTACCAATGGTGCGTGTTCTACGGAACCCTATGGTAGGGGATTGACTACAACCGGAAACAGAATCAACGATGTGCCAGTGTTTTAGGACTACTTGCTTAATTTTGGTAGCAAGAGGGGTATAATCTAATGACCAAAAGATATTGGATCTGGACGGTTTGACGGTATGCTGAAATAAGGTATGCCTTGGGCTGGCATTAATTTTAGTTCTCGCAGATTTGATGATATGTGGGGGATAACCCCTGGATTGCAAAGCATTATCAATACTATCAAGAGCATATCATAAATGAACATGATTGGTGGAATTGCGTTTGGCTCTCAGCATGAGGCTGTAAGGTATGTTGGTTTTAAGAGAATGGGGATGAAATGAAGCAAACTGCAAATAAGCTTGTCTATCCGTGGTTTCCGATACAAACGCATAGTAAGCTGATCATCCTGAATGTAGATAAATAAGTCGAGAAAGGGTAATGAGACAGAGTCAACTGAATGAGTAAAACTAAGGTTGGCATGCAAGGAATTAATCCAATCAACGAATAAAGGGACATGAAGTGGGTTCTTAAAGACAAAAAATAGATCGTCAATGTATCTTTTATAAACTATAACATCAGAAAAAAACGGATTCACAATAGGGTCCAAAATTTAAGTGGTATCAAAATGATTCATAAAAATATTTGCCACTGATGGAGCAAAATTTGAACCCATGGAGACACCCTGTACCTGCAAATAATAAGTGTTGTCAAAACGAAAAAAATTGTTCTCAAAACATATATCCAGGAGATCTATCAAAAAAACTAGTGGGGGGATCCGGATTGGAACGCAAATTGAGATGTTGTTCGATAATAGTTCTGGCCTCTGATAGCGGGTTATTAGTATAGAGTGATGAAACATCCATGGTGAGAAGAATGGCACCAGGTGGGATGGGCATTTTTTCTAAAGATTGAATAAAGTGAGATGAGTCTCTGACATAAGAGGGAGTAGCTGAAACAAAAGGTCTAAGATGATAATCAATAAATTTGGACAGTGGTTCTAATAAAGAGTCGTACGCAGAAATAATCGGTCTACAAGGGACATGGTTTACTCAGCTTTAAGAATAAGAAAATTAATAGGGACAAAAACGACTATCAAAACGCCCGTATTTATAGATGGCAATTCATTCGCCCTATTGTCTCAAAGCAAGTTACCTGGCGTAGACCGTTGGAAGATACTGATTATGAGACCACCGATTCGGACTTGGTGGAATCATCTGGTGATGAGCAGACACGTGATCCTTATTTCTTTAGACCTAACAGACCAAAGCCAGGACCCTCTTCCTTGTCTAAAAATACCAACAGGAATTATTTTTTAGGGTCCTGCCCCTACAAGCGGTCGAAAAAGAAGTGACTCCTTCCCTGGTCTTCAATCTGTCTGATAGAGTCTTATCGGTAAGGGAAACTCAGTTATTAAATCTGGGTCCTGGGTTTGTTCCCACTCCTAATTACTCCCCGTTTAAAACCAGGGTTGATATATTTAAACTGGTTCGTCTATTGAAACTGCGTGCCTTCTTTAGGGACTCTTCTGCTGACAATAGGGTTTTTACCCCCCGTTCCACTTTCATTCCGATTGTTAACAATGCATCTATCAACGTCTTTAAACGTCTAGTCCTCCGTGATATTTCTTCACTTGAAAATGCCTTTACTTCTTCTCATAATTTATCCCTTAATGACATTGCTTTACTTAAAAACCTTGGTAATGACCCCAATATTGTCATTAAATCCGCTGACAAAGGTGGTGGTCTCGTAATCCTTAATAGGGACGATTACTACAAAGAAGCCGTCACACAATTATCCAATACCTCTTTTTACCAGAAATTGGATCATGATCCCACTCCACACATTTCCAATATTATTTCTGTTGTCTTACAGGAGGGACTGTCTATGGACTACATTTCCAACAGTACTTACCGGTTTCTTCACAACAAGTTTCCCAGGGTCCCTATTCTGCACTTACTCCCTAAAATACACAAAATCAACCACAATTCAGGTCCTCGTCATGTCCCTTATAGACCTATTATTTCTGCGTACGACTCTTTATTAGAACCCCTGTCCAAATTTATTGATTATCATCTTAGACCTTTCGTTTCAGCTACTCCCTCTTATGTCAGAGACTCATCTCACCTTATTCAATCTTTAGAAAAAATGTCCATCCCGCCTGGTGCCATTCTTCTCACCATGGATGTTTCATCACTCTATACTAATATCCCACTATTAGAGGCCAGAACTATTATCGAACATCATCTCAATTTGCGTTCCAGTCCGGATCCCCCCACTAGAATTTTGATAGATCTCTTGGATATATGTTTTGAGAACATTTTTTTTCCGTTTTGACAACACTTATTATTTGCAGGTACAGGGTGTCTCCATGGGTTCAAATTTTGCTCCATCAGTGGCAAATATTTTTATGAATCATTTTGATACCACTTAAATTTTGGACCCTATTGTGAATCCGTTTTTTTCTGATGTTATAGTTTATAAAAGATACATTGACGATCTATTTTTTGTCTTTAAGAACCCACTTTATGTCCCTTTATTCGTTGATTGGATTAATTCCTTGCATGCCAACCTTAGTTTTACTCATTCAGTCGACTCTGTCTCATTACCCTTTCTCGACTTATCTATCTACATTCAGGATGATCAGCTTACTATGCGTTTGTATCAGAAACCTACGGATAGACAAGCTTATTTGCAGTTTGCTTCATTTCATCCCCATTCTCTTAAAACCAACATACTTTACAGCCTCATGCTGAGAGCCAAACGCAATTCCACCAATCATGTTCATTTATGATATGCTCTTGATAGTATTGATAATGCTTTGCAATCCAGGGGTTATCCCCCACATATCATCAAATCTGCGAGAACTAAAATTAATGCCAGCCCAAGGCATACCTTATTTCAGCATACCGTCAAACCGTCCAGATCCAATATCTTTTGGTCATTAGATTATACCCCTCTTGCTACCAAAATTAAGCAAGTAGTCCTAAAACACTGGCACATCGTTGATTCTGTTTCCGGTTGTAGTCAATCCCCTACCATAGGGTTCCATAGAACACGCACCATTGGTAGTTTCATTTCCAGAACCGATGTGTCCCACCCAGCATCTTCTTCCCAGTTACCATCTGGCCATCACAGATGCGGTCACTGCAAATTTTGTGATTATATGTTTTGCACTAATAGTGTTCATCTCTCTTGTAGTGACTTTAAACTTCACCTTACTTGTTTCTCCGATTGTAACAGCATTGACACCATCTACATGATTATCTGTGAATGTGGCCTCGCCTATATTGGTCAATCTAGGCGCCTCCTTAAAATTAGACTGGGAGAACATCTATCTCATATCCGGAATCGTGTCATGGTCAGTCATTTCGCTGAGACTAACCATTACCCCGATAGATTGAAAATTGTTGTTCTTGAAAAAATCTGTTCAAAACCTCATTATAGAATAGACCTCAATCACCTCCTTCTCCAAAGGGAGGCGTTTTATATACATAGGTTTTGTATGCTCACTCCTTCCGGGCTAAATACGGACTTGGATTTTTCGTCGTTTCTACAATTGTCAGTCCCCCTTTAAATTTTCCTTCATTGAGCTCACACGTGTAGTTTATTGAGTTTCTCCCCTTTATATTCTCACAGCTTTCTAGTCTGTTAACGCTGTTACCCTTTAGGACTGAACATTTGAGAGGTTGTTTGCAGCGCGTTAACTTATTAATTCAGGTAATCTTGTCCTTCTAATTGTATGCGTGCTAAAGATGATTATATTTGTGATTGTTTTATATTGTACCGTTATATGTCTTAACCTTTCCACAGACTCCTGATGAAGTCCTTGGAATATTCCATTACCGTGGATGGATATTGAGACTGAATTTTCTGTCGCCCATCGTTCCCCTTGGACTTATGACTCCTTGCTAATTAGTGTTGCTGAGATTGCTGGCTGTCTAATTGGTCTGGTTCCATCTACCCACCTCGGGATTTGCTTAAAAGACTGTTTGGTGTATTTACACCTTTGCTACTTATCACGGATTGCCACTTCCGAACTCTCAACATATGTAGGACTGGTTTCAGTTTAACTTGTATTCCTTGGGAACTTTGTGGCTTTTGAATTGTTTAAAACTGTCTTTATTAAACTTTTTGCATTTTGTCATATTATATTGCTCAGGGTAATTCTTTTCCTTTTTGTCTTTCCTGAAGGGCAGCAACTGTCTGGAGATGAAGCTCAATTACCAGGAGGTTCCATAGGGCCAGAGCAGACACTGAGAAGGCCCTCTTTCTGGTGCTAGAGAGACGTGCCTCTCTAGCAGAACAATTAGAGAGCCTCTCCGGTCTGCTCTGGTGGAACAGACAGATGTTTGTGGGATGACGCGGTCTTTTAAGTATCATGCCCCACTACCATGTAGGGCTTTAAAGGTAATTGCCAGCACCTTGAATTGCACCCGGAGGCACACTAGCAACCAGTGCAGCTCCCGAAGCAGTGGTGAGGCACAGGCATACCGCCCACACCCCACACCACCCGAGCAACTGCATTCTCGACCAGTTGCAGCCTCTGAATGGTCATCAAGGGCATCCTCATGTAGAGCTCATTGCAATAATCAAGTCTGGAGTTGACCAGAGTGTATGTGACCATGAGCAAGGAGTCCCGATGTAGGAGCGGGTGAAACTGGTGTATAACACAAAGTTGTGCAAAAGCCCTCCTGGCCATGACTGCCACCTGCTCTTCGAGCAGGAGTCACGTGTATAGGAGGACCCCCAGATTACACACCGGGTCTGTTTGGGGCAAAATAGCCCCATCCAAAGCCAAAGATGGAAGCTCCCGAGATAACGCGGGCCCCTGAGCCACAGCCACTAAGTCTGAGTTACCCCATATTGGAGGGGCCTAGGGCTGGACCTCTCGCTCTCCAACCACACCAACTGGGTCCGGCCCTTCAGAAATGAAGAAAACCAGGACAACACAGTGCCCTGGATCTCCAATCCTCTGAGCTGTTCCAGAAGGATACCATGGTCGACAGTATCGAAGGCTGATGAGAGGTCAAGAAGAGCAAGGATGGACAGATTACCTCCATCCCACTCTCACCAGAAATAATCCAACAGCACGACCAATGCAGTCTCGGTACCATATCCAGGCCTGAATCCTGACTGAAAAGGGTCCAGATAATCTGCTTCATCCAGGACGTCCTGTAACTACCATGCCACTGCCTTCTCCAAAACCTTTTCCAGAAAGGGAAGGTTGGATACAGGCCGATAGTTGGTGAGTATTGTAGGGTCAAGTGATGACTTTTTCAGTAGGGGGTGCACCAAGGCATGTCTCAATGCTGCAGGGAACACCCCCTCCTGTAAAAAAGCATTCACAATTGCTCTGATGCAGTCACCTGTCACTGCCCTGGTAGTTTTAACTAACCAGGTGGGGCATGGATCTAATGCGCAAGCAGTGGCACGAACAGATCCCAAGAGCCTTTCCACTTCCTCAGTGACAACTGGATTGAACCAATCCCAATTGAACCAATCCCAATTAACATGCTATCCAGTCAACCCCAGCCCTATATTTTCCATGCTAGGATTAAACTTTGAGTGAATCTGAGTGATTTTCTCCTTCACATAATCCGCAAAAACTTCAGCAGACCCCTGCCAACCAGGGCCCAGCCCCCTTCTACTGAAGAGGAACCTAATCATCCAGAAAAGGGTCACTGGGAGATTATCCACAGAGGCAATAAGAGCGGTGAAGTACTGACGTTTCCACCACCTTCATTGCCACAAGATAGGCTCTAATAGAGGCTCTAGCAAGTGTTTGGTCGGACTCACACTGGGTCTTCACCCAGCGGTGCTCATGGTATCTCTTTGTCAATTTGAGCTCCCTCAATTCCTCCATGAACCATGGGGCTGAGTGGAGCCCATGAGCACGGAGACGCCATAATGCCACGATTACATCCAAGACCACTGTCACCCCCTTGTTCCTGAGGTTAACAAGAGCCTTGGGCGAGTCATATTGCCGATCTAGAGGAAAAGACCCCAGTTCCCTTTGGAATCTATCTGGATCCATCAGTCGCTGGAGGTGGGCCAATTTAACTGGCCCTGCCTCCCTGCAGAGAAACATCACCCCCAGAAAGTCCAGAGTCACCAGATAGTGATCCGACCATGGTACAGGAATTATGTCTAGTTGCTGCAATCTCAGATCATTCTGCCACTGCTCCAACAAGAAAACTAGATCCAGTGTGTTGCCACTGCTCCTGGTTGGGCCCTGAATTACCTGGGTCAGGCCCACAGCTGCCATGGAAGCCATGAACTCTTGCACTACATCGGAGCTAGCCCCTAATAAAGGCAAATTGAAGTACCTTAGGACCATAGGTATGGGGAGCTCCAATGTCAACATAGTGACAACTTTGGGGAGCTCAGGCAGGGACTCTGCTACACTACAGGGAGGCAGGTACAGGTGCAGGATTCCCAATTGACCCTTAGGGCCCAAACGAAGAAGCAGGGCCTCACAACCTGGAACTTGCGGAGCTGTGGCTCTCACAACTCCCAATGACTCTCTGGCTACAATGCGACGCCACTGCCCCTACCCTTACCCCTTGGCTGTTGCCAAATACTGAACCTAGCTAGACACAATTCTGATAGAAGAAGACAAAATGCAACAGGAGTGCAAGTCCCCAGCAGGCAGACTCAGCGCCTCACAGTCATGCGAAACAAAAAGCCACAAAATGCCATCATGAGACACCCACCGTCCTTTCCCAGAGCAATGGGGAGAAGAGGGTCTCCCTCTCCTCCATGCTACCCCGCCGAAGACATGGCAAGACCTCCACCAGCCTCAAGGAAAGTTGAGCTGGGGTGGAAAAAAAACCCCAAAACAGGCAGCAGTTCATCAGGGGAAGAACCCTCCCTGGCAGATGACTGGCTGATGCCTTTGTACTTCTGAATACAAAAGCAGCAGCCAGCAATCTGCAAGGAAGAGCCCCACCCCTTACGGATCGCTGCCTGCCCATCTCCAGTTAGGTAAGTCAGGAGAAAAGGGAGACAGAGAGGAGAGAACCATTGTTAGGCAGGGAAAACTCTTCTCTGCCTCCTCCTTCTCCCCCGACCTACCTAACAAACGTTCTGGAGAGAAGAACGGGCTGACTGCCTCCTCCCTCCTTTCCCCTATTGCTGCATCTAAACCAAAATTCAAAGCAGCAATGGGGAAAAGAGAAACCCTCAGGCAGCCCATTCTTCAAGCTAAAGTAACCACCAAAATTAATAAAAAATAATAAAACAAAAATAAATCTATAATTAAAAAACCCCATTAATAAACAAAAAATAAACCACAAAATGCACAAACAAAAACATCCACAATAACACAAAACCACATACAAAACACCTAACTACAACATGAAAAAACCCGCAAATTACACAAACAACAACTAATTACACAAATAAACAATAACGAAATAAGAAAAATTAAACAAAACCAGACATAACCAAACCAATTAAACAAACCTAAAACTCAACCAAAACAAAAAAGAACAAACAGAAACACCTCCCAGCCCACCACCACAAAAGCAAAACAAACAAAAAAACCAGAAGAAAGAAAGCCAGACAACTCACCAGCAGGTCCTCCCTCCACGACGACCGGAACAGAAATGAAGAAACAAAGAGACTACTTACCGGAAGAAGCCCCACCCAGAGGGCAGGAGAGAAAAAACAGTGAAACTAAAACAAAACCACTAGCAGCCCCACATGCAGGGCAGAATAGTAAAAACAACTCAAAAAGATGCAACAGCCCCACCTAGAGGCCACAAGAGTAAAAACAAGTCAAAAACATAACAATAAACTACACGTTTACACAAATCACAAACATATGTAAAAATAAATTAAAAAAAAGATTTATAACATCCTGTGTTGAGTTTTAACTCAAATAAAAACTCAAAACATCTAAACACAGTTTAAAAACATTGAATGTAAAAACATGTACTTTCACATTTTTAAAAATATTACCTACGGTACAACTATTAACAAAAAAACAAACAAACCCACAAACTAAAACATTATTTGGTTAAATAAAACAATTTCAAACAATTATATCATCCTTTGTTCTTTTTTTAATCCACAAAAAAACCCCAAAAGGCTGATCACAGTTTATAACAGCCTGGCATCGCCGGGCAAACTATGCTAGTTTTGGTTATAGAATTCTCATAGCTTTCACTTTAAATTTTCAGAATTCAAGTCAGAGTAAACGTATTAGGGCAAAAATATTAAAGTTTCTGTGTAAGGCAGAATCATGTTTACGTGTTCTTAAGAACTGTTTCTCCTGCTAACCCAAGAATCATATTTCTACATTATCTGCACAAACATAGCTGCATTTAACTGGCAAACATTCCAAAAATATACATACGTGTACAGGTGAAGCTGAACTTCGTATATGGGCTTGATCTTCTTTTCATCCATATCTTTACAGGAAGCATCTTCGTAAGATTTCTCAAAGATGAATGGTTTCATTATTCTGTCCAGGAAATGGTGGGATCAATTCTGGATTCCTGTCAGAGAGTATTGTACAGCTTCATCATCATCTGCCATCATAAATTATTCCTAATGTTTCTTCACTGTTTAATCCTTTGTTTCAAATTTAGTCTTGTAGAAAAATCTTCCTCTTGTCACTGTCATGTAAATTAACATGTCCTGGACAGGCCCAGTTCACATTTGATTGTTGCTGGATAAACTACCATGCTTAGAAAGAAAGGAGGAGAGCACAAAATTATGCTGTCCAACATATATTAACATTTTACTAATCAACTTTGTATTGTTCACCAACCTTCTTGTGATTTTGTATTACAGTTGAAAACCAACCAACCAATCAATCAAACAAACAAACAACACGCTTCATTTTTAGTTGAAGCATATTGCACACAGTGGTGTTCAGAATATCAGCATATGCTAAATTTACTATTTTTAGTCGGTGGGGGCTGTGGTGACTAAGTGGTTAAGAAGCTCACCTTGTTAGCTGGAAGGTTGGCAAACTGGCAATTTAAGATCCGGGTATTGCATGATGGATTGAGCACCCGTCTGTGTCCCAGTTCTTGGGGACATGAAAGTAGCCTCATTTGGGCCTTCCCTGAGCAGAGTTTCTTCTACAAAATTCCTTTCAACCCAGAATAATTTATGACACAAAATTATTTTTTATTATTATTAGTCAGGCATGAGCTTGCTGGATAGCTCAGTGGTTTAGGTATGTGGGCCACAGGTCCAGAGGCTAGGAGATGGAAGAGCCAAGTTGTGTAATCAGGGGCGTAGCTGTATCATCCCAGGATGGCTTCAGAAAAAAGGAAAGATAGTTGAGCAGGAGATTTGTAATATTGAAGATTTGGTTCCATGTTTTCCCATTGCAGGCGCACCCCCCCAATAACGGACACAGACAACATTGAAAGTGGATAACAGCATAGGGCCACATTTATTGATTCAATGCCCTAGTCCGAATTATAAATTTGTATTGGTAAAACGACCAATCATAATTCCTAAGGCAAGCAGGCCGAAGTAACACTGGTAAGGTACCACCCCAAAATTGCCAACGGCAATTGGTTACAATGTATCGATTTGTATCAATTTGTTTGTTGACAACAAACAAATTATTGACCGTAGTCAATAACTAACTCATGACCCCACCCTCTGACGCTTATCCGTGAAATCACAGGGGTGATGCATGCTGGTTAGCAATCGTCATCACCCCATCGCCTGGTTCGTCGTTGACCGGACAACGTTTAACTAATTTATTCCTGTCTAGTGTTGTCCAGTCAATTGCGAACCTGCCGGATACTTGTGGGTCATACTGTTTACCTTACCAGTGCTACCCGCCAATGTGACCAAAGTCAACAGTAGGAACACAGAAAGACCCCTATATCAAACCATAGCAACAGTGTGGGATGGGCAAAAAAGCCAGGACCCGGAAGCCAATATGGGTCCCAACCAAAAATTCCCACCCGGCCCCGAAGCGACCATAATATCACACTGTTAACTAGGGAGGGGGTGGAGGGGAAAAAACTTCTCCGCTCCGTCGCTGAGGTAAAATGGCAGCTCGGCTGCCTCGTGGCCACCCCTTTTATAAGGGAGCTGGCCACGCCCCTAACTACCCGGATTCTCTGTCCTGTGGGGGGGGGGCCGCAAAGGGCGCGGCGGCCATTTTGGCGCCGCGCTTGCATTGCAGGCGCACCCCCCCAATAACGGACACAGACAACATTGAAAGTGGATAACAGCATAGGGCCACATTTATTGATTCAATGCCCTAGTCCGAATTATAAATTTGTATTGGTAAAACGACCAATCATAATTCCTAAGGCAAGCAGGCCGAAGTAACACTGGTAAGGTACCACCCCAAAATTGCCAACGGCAATTGGTTACAATGTATCGATTTGTATCAATTTGTTTGTTGACAACAAACAAATTATTGACCGTAGTCAATAACTAACTCATGACCCCACCCTCTGACGCTTATCCGTGAAATCACAGGGGTGATGCATGCTGGTTAGCAATCGTCATCACCCCATCGCCTGGTTCGTCGTTGACCGGACAACGTTTAACTAATTTATTCCTGTCTAGTGTTGTCCAGTCAATTGCGAACCTGCCGGATACTTGTGGGTCATACTGTTTACCTTACCAGTGCTACCCGCCACACGGAGGGGCTTCAAAGAAGACCTGACGCCCCCCCCCAGACCGTCAGCTCGGTCAACAGGCCTGCTCGCCAATCGCCCAACAGGAGGTCCATACCTCCTCGCGACAGATGGACCCCATCCCCTGCGTACAAGTCATAATTTTGTAGACTAATATCGGGGTGATGACTGACCCGTCCCCAAGCCCTGGTGGTAAGAAAATGCGCCACCGCCTTATTGACCGCGCACCTAGCGCGGTCAAGGGCCAGGAGGTTAACGCCCCCTCTGTAAGAATGGCACGGGACAATGTCCGACCAAACCAGGGTTGTGGCAGGCCAGACATAATGCAAGTAGGCGAGTTCCTCGCAAATCGCATGCTTGAGCGACAAGCCGGTGACCTGGCCCAAATCATTGCCCCCCAGGCGTATGATTAGAATGTCAGGCGGGTCAGCACCCAGGCCAGAAAAAAGGAAAGGCCGCAGCTCCCGCCATAACATCCCAGGCTTACCATGCCCTGCGAGACTGGCGTGGTCACCCAGTCCCAGTCGGGGTCCACTCTGTCGCCGCAGCGTAACGCGCTGCCCTGCGCACATAGCTGTGGCCCACCAGCCATACTGTCACCGGTGTAATACGACACCCAGGGTCTGTAAGAAAATTGAGAAAAAAGGCGGTAAGGTGACTGGATTGGTACTCATGGCGGGAGTGGGCGCACATAAAACTGAAAACATTGCGAGCCCCACCTCCCCATGCTGCGTATGTCAGCCCCAGAGTACCCAAAAGCAGCTGCTGTAGAGGCTGCACCAATCCGGAACGAATGTGTGCCATAACGGGCACCTGGTAGGCCCACCCTGGTGAGGGCTCTGGCTGTCACCTTCCAAAACTGAAATTTAGTAAGGGGAGACCCATCTTGGTGACAGAAAAACGGGCCGTGGTGCATGCCACGCAGTGCCAGGAATTCCTGTAGGGCACCAACCGGACAGATGTCTGCCAAAGAACAACGTAGCAGTCTTACACCACTGCCTACGCCATGCTGATCTGTTTTAGAGGAGCGTATCCTCAACTGGGCCCAGTCTTTGGCTACGTAGACATCTTCGAGTTCCAGTGCCCTACCACTTGCATCCGCCTTAGACAGCATCACGAGTTCGCTGACGCGGAGCGCTCCAAAAAGGCCACCGTTGTAGCCGCATGAAGTGGGCTGCCTCATTTATCAAAACTGAGGCCAGGCCAGCCCCGGGCCAATTGGGTAAAACCCTGGTAAAATCTTGCATCCGCCTTATTCAGCATCTCAAGCTCGCTGATGCGGAGCGCCTCCAAAAAGGCCACCGTAGTAGCCGCATGAAATGGGCTGCCTCATTTATCAAAACAGAGGCCAGGCCAGCCCCGGGCCACTTGGGTAAAAAACCCCTGGGTAAATGGGGTGGCGGTCGCCCGGGAAACGCCCGCGCACGCGCACCCACCCCTCCAAACATGTCTCACCCGGAAGTCATTGGTGCTGTCACACAACCTCCCACTTTGGCCATAAAGCCAACCCGACAGCTGAGATGCTATGGTGCGTGGTGCAAGGCCCTGGGCATACAGGTAAACCATGAACCGCAGAACATGGGTTACTGGGCTCGGCCAGGTTCCTGGCAATCGAAATCGGGTACATAATACTCTGAAGGAACTAAATGCGTGGTGATACGCCTTACTATGCATGGCGCTATTGACAGGCTAATCGCCCGGGTCACCTCTACTTGCCAACATTCCATCTCTCGTCCGGGAGTGGCGAGGGAAATTCCTCCGCATCCGGGGGCCGAGGCATGGAACCGGGAGATCTGCAGGTAGGACAAAGCAGCAGTAATATCATTATCAACCCTTGGGACATGCCTGGCCCTGAAGGGAACGTTGAGGCGCAGGTTGCATAACACAAACCAGCTCCATGACCCCGGGCGATTTGGAAATCTGTGGAGTGACGATGCGGACAACAGCCGCGTTGCCATGCCGAAATTTCACAACCGAGTTGGCCCACTCCTTGCCCCATAGCATCAAAGCACCCAGGGTAGGTAAACATTCCAGATACGTGAGACCCTGCAGGCGACCCTTGCCTGCCCAGGATGGTGGCCACCCACCATAGGCCCACTTCCAATGGAAGTACATCCATAAACCCAGGAATCCTAAGGTATCGGACTGCATCTGAAAGCAAGGGGGAGCCAGGAGATCAGACCCCAAAATGACACCCCGTTGAACTACCTCTGGACCTATGGCCAGACAAGCACGTCTGCCCCGATACCCCGGGTAAATCTGAGCCTGTGGTGGGGCCTGGATAATCCCGCCATGGCGTCGCACCAGCGCAGAGCAAATGCCCTGCCCGGTGCGACGACCCTGCCAGCAAAGCTGGGGTGACCATGTAGCACCAGAAGTTCCCTCAGTGATGCCACGCGCTCGGCCAGCAAGACCAAGACAAGGGCCACTAGCCTTGACACCTTATCCCGCTGCAACCTAGAATCCTGCGCTACCGTGTAACTCTCCACCCCAGGAATACTAGCTGTGGAGATGGGCCCTCGGTCTTTTCGGGCGCTAAAGGGACACCAAGTTCCTCCATTAGCGTCTGAAATGTGTTGAGGAGACGTGTATACGTGTCCCAGCCCCGTTCAGCCCCGAATAAAACCATCCAGGGAATGGGCTACAGACCGGGACCCTGACCTGCGGACAAAAGCCCACTCTAGGAAAGTGGTGAAACGCTCGAATACCGAGCCCCCATGGACTAGCCAAAAGGCATGGCATCATTGAAATAATATGCTCCCCAGGACGGGGGTGCAGGGACAGGTCCAACGACCCTGCCCGCATAGACCCTCTTGTGAAAGCTGGCAGCAGCCACCTCCTCCCTCCCCCTAAGGGATAAAAGACTGGGGGCATCCTGAGGGGACCTATTACCCATGAAAGGGATCCGGAACCCCTGCCTAGAACCCTGAAGGAGATAACCCGCATCCTCTCCCTTCGGGTACAATGTGAGCCAACTCTCCAACACGTCCACCTTAATTGGGGAGGGAGCCCTTCGGTGGACTAGATCCATCTGCGGCAGTCTTGCCAGCCCCCTCTCTGCCCCACCCTCTGCCCCGCATCCCTCTAGGCCTGGGACAGGCAGAGGCCGCGTGGGGGCCAACACAGGTGGGACACTCCTGTCTGTATTTGCAATTCTTCCCATTGCAGGAGCCATTGTCCGAGAAGGTCCAGCACAGCAGGCGGGCTGTAACCCCCTGCCCCGCCACTTGGCGGGGTGCCTGCGCTGGAGCAGCTCGCTGGACCGCAATTCCACAATGATACATCTCCCTAGGCGCAGTGCGCGTGGGGTCATGTACCGAAGCCACAGCTTCTGACAGGGCTCATCCCACTTCATCTCCGGGTGTAGGGGCACTCTTGTACGGAATTCTTTTTTTTTTCATAAGCCAACCACGACGTGCGTGGTGGCTAGCCAATCATCGGGAAGGCCGTTGTCGGTACAAAATGTAGACCAGGCATGCGCAGCGGGACCTGGATAGCCCATGCAGTGCCACATACTGCCCCGGGGCAGAAATCCCCACCCCCAGGGTCGTGCCATAATGCAACCAAGGGCACTGGGATAGAATGACAAGTGATGCCCCACTAGCCTCTAATTGGCAAGGCGAAGAGCACTGAACCACCCCGCTGAAAGTGGACTGAGATGTGGGCGTATTCAACTTGACCCCATACTCACTAGTTGCACCGCCGTGAGCCGCCCCCACTGGGGGTTCCGGCACACCGTGGGCGTCGGAGCTCGCGACCGAAATCGAGCTCTAGGACGACCTCCAACGCATTCCAATCGCTGTACCGGACAAACAGGGAGCTGCGAGGCAGCGGCAGGCACAGGCTGGACTGTCTCCATAAGCCCGACCCAGCCGGCCGCCTGTTACAGAGTGACAGCGGTGGAAGTAGCCGGCGGACAGGAGGGCCCGGTAGATCGGAAAAGGACCCCCCACCCACTGGATTGCTAAGGATGCCTCCAGTACAGCCAAACGTGCCAACCAGGCACCCCCAGCCACAGTAAACCCCCAGTAGGTGGGCCAGGCGGGCCGGACGGCCCGACGGGAAGTGTGCCAGAGGCCCTGAATTCAGAGCCTGTGCCCGAATAAGCCATGCCCCAAAATTCCAGCCCCTAATTGGCAAAAACATGCTGTGAGGCAGCACCAGGCCCTCCCCCCAATTGTCCCGGCCCCTGGCGGGCCGCCGTGGGCCAAGGGCCGCATCCCCCGCAGGGCCGGCCTGGGGTTGAAAACGGCACGGCACGGGAGCTCATCCTGTCCTGCATGCGCAGAAATTGAAACACTGACCTTAAACAACCCAGTCAGCTTCTGTAGCACTGGATACACTGCAGTCCTACTTAAAGTTTGGGCACCCCTAAGTTGGAAAAATCAGTGAGCGACGG
This sequence comes from Bradypodion pumilum, assembly GCA_035047305.1. NCBI lineage: Eukaryota > Metazoa > Chordata > Lepidosauria > Squamata > Chamaeleonidae > Bradypodion > Bradypodion pumilum. Next base: position 112,642,321 of record JAWDJD010000004.1, on the reverse strand, counting down.
AGCAAACTTCTCTGCTCCCCCCGCGCTCTGAAGGCAATAGGCTGGAAAGCCGAAAGGAAGCCTCGAACAAAGGCTGGCAACTCAAGCCTCTTGCAAAGCGGCAGAAGGGAATAAAGCGACGGAAAAAACTCCTCCTCACCGTCGCTTTATTTTTACACTCACCAGCCATTCAAGGAGTATAGAGCAACACGATCCCTATCCAGGGCTCAGCACCCACTGACTGGAAAGCCGGAGCACGAGAGCGTTTGCAGTGCTCAGGAATCAAACTCCGACCCTCCAGGCAGCGAGTTCAGGATCTTAATCCCCTGAGCCACAGGGGTCCGACAGAGCGACGGGGGAAAAAACTTCTCCGCTCCGTCGCTGAGGTAAAATGGCAGCTCGGCTGCCTCGTGGCCACCCCTTTTATAAGGGAGCTGGCCACGCCCCTAACTACCCGGATTCTCTGTCCTGTGGGGGGGGGGCCGCAAAGGGCGCGGCGGCCATTTTGGTGCCGCGCTTGCATTATGTGCATGTTGCGCACAATGACAGTGACTTTGCCCAAATGACTGACTGTACGGAACTGTTTGAGTCTCAAGAACTTTTGCCCATTGAAGTTTTGGACTCTGAAAACCCTGACTTTTGGGATGATTTATCTATCACCTCACTCAAACTATCTCTGAACTTTGCCACAGCGTCTAAAAGTGACCCCTTGTTATGTGATATTATCATGTGGGTGGAAATTGGGTGTTTGGAGAGGCTCTGCAAAACAGTTGTTCCATGCGGGATGTGGGACAAACTATTGCAGCAAATGCTATCTGGGTCTCAGGATATCTTCAGCTCACAAGTGGTTGTGCGTAGCTATTTCTCGTGGCCGGGAATCGAACACGCCATTGAGATTTGGGGGCTACAACACAGCGCCACAGGCACACACACAACTGGATGGATTTCTGGTTCCCCTGGGGTGGGTAAAGGCTCACCATCCCCTGGGGTTGGAGGGGGGCCACAGGAGTGTTCATATCCCTTGAGAATCAATGGGCAAGAAAAGGAGCAACTGGCTGCAGGCTCGCAATCCTGGGAAGGGAAGGAGGGGTTGCAGGAGCATTCACATCCCCTAGAGTTGGATGGGAAAGGACAGGGAATGCAAGATCTCCGAGTGCTGAGGAAAAGGGAGCTTTCCTCGGGCTTTACAGGAGAGCGTGCATCAAGCCCCTTCCTTACAAGACGCTCGTAGAGTTGACCCAGGAGCAGTCAGCACTAAAGAAGCTCAGCTGTGGTGGATATTCAGCTCGGGTACAAAGCAAAAGGTCCAGTTGCTTTTGGAGAAATGGGCCAGGGATTTAGAGCAAGAGGTTTCAGTGCATGCACCACACTTGGGGTCACCATCAAACAACTTAGCCCTCAAAGGCCAGGAGTTACATTCCAGAACAGATTGGTTTGTCTTGGGTCACACACATGCAAAACCCCCACTGGTGCAAGGTTTCTTGTCCGTGCTGCAGAGAGCCAGTAAAGTACAGGGCACTGAACACAAGCTTAAAGGGTGCAGAGCGGCTTCATGACCATAAGAGTTCTGAGTAAATTGGTTCATCAGATGAGGATTCAGTACCTTAGTTTAACTGAGGGATCCGTACAGAAGAACATAGGGGGTTTCGTTAAAAGAAACACAGAGTGCCATGTTGGGAAACCATCTTAGACCCACAAAGGAGATTGCAGGCAGAGGTCTCCCCTCAGGCAAGAACATCACGCAAGGTTGCATCCTCGGGTAAGGGGTTATGGCACTACTTGGAGGAAGCTTGAAGGTCGGGTGTGGCCCTTGGCCTCAGTTCTAAGACCTGGTCCTCTTTCCCTCCCAGGCTTCAAATGCGGAGTCTGGGTTTGTTAGTTAGCCCCCCCCTTTCATTTCCCTGAGCTAGTCACCAGCATCCTTTGGCCCTGAGCGTATCAATCATTAATACCTAGGACCTCTCAGGAGGTTTCCTAAGCATTCATCTTGGAGATAATTTGTTCTGACTTTGTTTTTACTTAGGGGGCAGGAATGTTGTGTATTAAGGTTTAATAAGTATTATTTCAACTGTTATATAAGGTTAATTATTGCAGTGTCATGTGCACCATGTTCCTGTTGTAATTATTAAGCAATTCCCATATAAGGCTCAAGGTCTTGGGTTCAGTATACTCGACACCTGATTGGTTGTCTGTGTTCCTGCTTCCTGAGATGCCAGGGTAAATATATCCTTCCCTGCATCTGCTGCAGAGACTGCATATAAGCAAGTGGTTTTGCTATTGCCTCAAGCCCCCTTCAGGGGTCTGCTGGTCCGACTGCTAGTTATCTGTTACCTGCATGTAATGTTCATACAATAAACGTTGATGCTGTCCTGGAGACTTGGCTGGGTGTGCATGCTTCTTACGGTCGGACACAACAGGGTGGGAGGGATGTGTTTTCATGTGCCACAGAAGACTGCAAGGGGAAGCTAAGAATGTTTCATCGCGCTATTGCCTATATGCCAGAATAATGCAAAGGTTTTATTTTTATGTCTAGCTCACTTACTGTTGTGTTCTGATGGTTTTATTGTACACACGGATTACGATGTATCTGAGCCAATGTAACCTTGCCTATAGCAACAATGTAACCTTCAGCTGTATCATATAAACCCTGTAATAGGACGCGAGCTAATGACCACCAGCTGGCAGCAGCGAGCGTCCAAGCTCTCTTGGTCCAAACTCATCAAAGGCAACAGCGCGGGAAGTTTTCCCGCCACCACCTACACCTGGACAAGAAGGGCGTGACCTGCAATGACGTCACGCAGACAGTAGCCAATGGGCTACCATGGCACCACGTTCAAATGTATCACTGCTGTATATAAAGAGCTATCGATCCGCCATTACCTCATGTTCCCTCTGTCCACGATGCAATAAACCTGAGTTAACCCAGCCCGAGGCTGTGTCCTGTGTCTTGGTTTGCATACACCAAATTGGCGACGAGGATGGGATAATGGATCCCCACGGAACGGCCAGGGCACAGAGCGGTTTCAACATCACCAAACCGCAAGACTGGGAGCTGCTTGAGATGGATTTCCAGGCGGCCCTGGTGGAACTCAGAGTCAAAGGAGAAGACGAGGAGAGGAAGAGGGCCATCCTCACCAGAATGCTCGGGATGGAAACCAAGCGGACGCTGGTGGGCATAATCGCTCCGAAGAAGGTGAGCGACTTTAAGGCGAGCGACATCATGAAACTGCTGCGAGAGCGGTTCTGCCCCTCGAGGGCAATGTTTCCCGCTCGGAGCGCGTTTTGGAGGCGAGTCCAAGCGCCGGATGAGTCGGTTGAGGCATTCGTGGCCGCCATGAGGATAGCCGCCGCCCCCTGTAAATGGGGCGACATCCTGGAGTTGGTCCTCAGGGACGGCGTGTTGTGTGGCCTGAAAGACAAGGAGGTGCAGCGCAGCTTGATGAATAAGGAGCCGCCACCCACGCTGGCAGAGGTCATAGAGGCCGCGGAAGCCGCAGAGTCCACGAATGCCGGAGTGGACGAGATGCACCAGTGGCGTGAGTGGCGTCCTAGAGCCGGCAAGGCGGAAAATTCGGTGCACGGGAAGACCGGACAGTCGGTGCACGCGACTCGACGGGCCTCAAAGTCGTCTACGGAAGGCAGCGACGGCGAGGAGGTCCAGAAGGTCCGGAAGGGCGGTCGACGCTGCGAGGGTTGCGGAGCGGCCCACGAGCGCGCGAGATGCCCGTTCAGGAAGGCCGAGTGTTACACCTGCGGCCGTCGGGGGCACATCGCCAAGGCGTGCAGAAAGCGGAAAGAGGGCCGGAGGCAGTCACAAGACCGCGCGGCCAGACCGGACCGTCCAGCGAGGCCCAAAGATGGCGCCCAGACCACGAGGAAGCAGGACGGCGTGGGCCGCGTCTCGGACGGCAGCGAGGACGACGCCTCAGTGTTCAGCGTGTCCGCGGGACAGTCCCATTACTTCGTTGAGGTATTAGTACAAGGGGCCCCTATTAAGATGGAAATTGACTCGGGGTCCTCCTATTCCATAATTCCCCAGAAAGAGTTCCTGAAAATCGACCCCCACGTGCGGCCCAAGCTTAAAGCGTTGAGGTCCACACTACGGGACGTACAGGGAAACAGCATTCCGGTGTTGGGGGTCGGGAAATTTCGGGTCAATTTTAAGAGACATTCTGCGGAACTGCCCCTAGTTGTCCTAAAAGGGGGAAGCTGTAGCCTCCTAGGGACACAGTGGTTTCAGCCCTTAGGTTTGTTCATAGGGGGGGTGCATACCGTGGGGGGGGACCCAATACAAGCGGTTTGCGATGCGCATCCCGCCGTTTTTAAGAAAGGACTCGGAAAGTTCAAGGGACCCCCTGTAGCTTTCGACATAGACCCGGAGGTCCGCCCGATAAGACTCAAACCACGCAGGGTGCCGTTCGCACTCAAGGACAAGATAGAGGCGGAACTGGACAAACTGGTGGGCCAGGGGATTCTTATTCCTGTTGATTCCGCGGAGTGGGAAACTCCAATTGTAACGGCTCTAAAGGCTAACGGGGAGGTGCGCATTTGCGCTGATTATAAGTGTACAATTAACAAGGCGATCCGCCCTAATGCATACCCGGTGCCAGTGATCAGCCACCTTTTGGCCAGGCTAAATGGGGGAAAGTGTTTCGCTAAACTCGATTTGGCACAAGCCTATCAGCAACTCCCAGTGACCCCCGCCACGGCCGCGGCACAAACAATAGTTACACATAAGGGAGCGTTCCAGGTGTCGCGGTTACAGTTCGGCGTGAACTCGGCACCCGGCCTTTTTCAATCGCTCGTGGAACGCCTCCTAAAGGGCCTGGAGGGGGTGTTGCCTTATTTTGATGACGTGTTGATAACAGGGGGGAGTGAGGCTGAACTGGCAAAAAGGTTGGACAAGGTACTGACCGTGTTCGAGAAAGCGGGGCTGAGATTGAGGAAGGATAAATGTGTCTTTTTCGAAACCGAGGTCGAGTTTTTAGGGTTCCGGATCACACCCGAGGGGATTAAGCCGTCTAAATCCAAGGTAGCAGCCATTAAAAAGGCCCCTCGCCCCACATCCAAAACCGAGCTGCAGTCTTTCCTGGGGCTCCTCAACTTTTACCATACATTCCTCCCGCGGAAGGCGTCCGTGGCCGAACCGCTCCATCGGTTACTTAAGAAGGAGGAGCCATGGATGTGGGGTGACGAGCACGAGAGGGCGTTCAAAGAGCTAAAGCAACTCCTAACATCTGAGGCAATCCTGACGCACTTCGACCCCAAACGGCCTGTGGTCCTAGTTTGTGATGCATCCCCGGTGGGGGTGGGGGCGGTGCTTTGCCACGTGTTGGAGGACGGAAGGGAGGCCCCGGTAGCGTTTTACTCAAGGTCCCTGTCCCAAGCGGAGCGAAATTACGCGCAAACCGACAGGGAAGCATTAGCAATAGTAGCGGGGACCAAAAAATTTCACGATTTTTTGTATGGCCGCCCGTTCAAAATCGTGACCGATCACAAACCGCTGTTAGGGATTTTCACGGCAAACAAGCCCACGCCGCAGATCCTGTCCCCGAGAATGCTGCGATGGGCTATTTTCCTCAACGCGTACCAACATGAGTTGGAGTACAGGCCCGGAAAGGAGATCAGCCATGCTGATGCGCTTTCGAGATCCCCTTTGCCCTTGTCGGACGACCAAAAGGCGAGAGCAGAAAAGGACCGCCAGGTGTTGCTAATTGAGGTTTTAGACGCGCCCCCAATAGTACCAGCCGACATTGCTAGGGCGACAGGCAAGGACAGGACGCTGGAAAAAGTTAGTTCATGGGTGCAGAAGGGGTGGCCGGCTTCGTCCCCGAGTACAGAGTTCGACCCATTCTTTAGGAAAAAGCTAGAGTTGTCCCTAGAGAGGGGGTGCCTTCTGTGGGGCCAACGGGTGGTGGTCCCTGCGCCCCTGCGGGCGAGGGTGCTCGAACTGCTGCACGTCAGCCACCCGGGCATAGTTCGTTCAAAGGCGCTGGCCCGGAGTTACTTCTGGTGGCCACAGCTGGACGCGGACATTGAGCACATGGTCGGCACTTGCGAGGCTTGCCAGGGATCCCGACCTGAGGCGGCCCGTCTTCCGCATAGGGAATGGGACACAGCACGGGGGCCATGGTCCAGAGTGCACGTAGATTTCGCTGGCCCATTCCGAGGAACCATGTTTCTCCTAGTAGTGGATGCGTTCTCCAAGTGGCTGGAGGTTATCCCGGTAAAGGGCACGTCCTCCGCCACGACAATTAGCCGGCTAAGGAGAGTCTTTTCCACGTTCGGTTTACCCGACACTTTAGTCAGCGATAACGCTAGTTGTTTCACCTCCGCTGAGTTCGGGGCATTCATGGAGGCAAACGCCATTCGGCATGTCACATCCGCACCGTTTCACCCGGCCACGAATGGCCAAGTGGAACGGCTGGTGCGTACAACGAAGGAGGCGCTGCGGCGCATGGGCCCGGGGGACCTGAATCACCAAGTGTGCCAATTCCTCTTAGCGTATAGGGTGACCCCCTTAGCGTCAGGCTACTCGCCGGCAGAGCTCTTGATGCGGCGAAAACTGACCACGATCCTGTCCAGGCTAGACCCGACGAGAGTCGAGGATAAAGGGAGAAACATAGGGTTGGCAGTCTCGAAAGGTTTCGCTGCCGGTGACCCTGTTCACTGCAGGAACTATTCCAGCGCAGGGCCGGCCTGGGTACCAGGGAAGGTTGTAGAACAGACGGGGCCAGTGTCGTACCGGGTCGAGACTAACACCGGCCTCCTCTGGAGGAGGCACGCAGACCAACTGAGGCACCGAGTGAGTGGGCCAGTCAGTGGAGCTCAGCAACAGGATTCAGCGTTAGGGTTCTCCCCCACCCGCTTAACCCAAGGGGGAGACAGCAGTGGACAACAGTCCCAAGCAAGGGGGGAAGGAAGCAGAAGCAGCGGCCCCGACTCATATCCTTTTGATACGCCAGTCCTATCAGGGGCCGGGGAAGGGGGAGAGGAGTTCGCGACCGCTGCCCCCGATAGTAATTTTGATTTTGAGTTTGCGAGCCGGGGGGGTTTTCAGGAGTGTTCCCCCACCCATCCAAGCGAGAAGAGGGGTTTTTCGTTAGCCCCCAGTGCCCCCGGTTCCTCCCTAAGAAAGAGCACACCTCCCAACAACGCCGCGGAGCCGCGGAAAGTCACTAACGAGTCTCCCTCTCATATTACAGGACAGGAGACCAGGGGACAAAGAGAAGGTAGCAAACCCGGGGAGAGGCAGCCCGCATCGAGACCCCAGCGTGTTCGAAATAAGCCATCTTGGCTGAGAGACTTTGTCTCCTAAGGGGGGGGAGTGTGTTTAAGTGTGGGCTCGAGACTTTGTCTCGTCCTAGGGGGGAGGGGTGTTGTGTTCTGATGGTTTTATTGTACACACGGATTACGATGTATCTGAGCCAATGTAACCTTGCCTATAGCAACAATGTAACCTTCAGCTGTATCATATAAACCCTGTAATAGGACGCGAGCTAATGACCACCAGCTGGCAGCAGCGAGCGTCCAAGCTCTCTTGGTCCAAACTCATCAAAGGCAACAGCGCGGGAAGTTTTCCCGCCACCACCTACACCTGGACAAGAAGGGCGTGACCTGCAATGACGTCACGCAGACAGTAGCCAATGGGCTACCATGGCACCACGTTCAAATGTATCACTGCTGTATATAAAGAGCTATCGATCCGCCATTACCTCATGTTCCCTCTGTCCACGATGCAATAAACCTGAGTTAACCCAGCCCGAGGCTGTGTCCTGTGTCTTGGTTTGCATACACCAAACTTACTCAGATACTGTTTTCTTTAGGGAATCAATTGACTATTCATTGTTATGGTAAAGTTATGCTTAAGTAAATTATCTCTCTCTCAATGAAAAACAAATATGTTGTTTATTTCAAATTGGGAAATGATAGTCATTTAGTTTATTTCTGTTTTGCTAGCACCCATGCACAATACAATCTTTCCAAATTTCTGAGTTAACCTTTTTGACATAAATATATCTAAGATGCTCAACAGGTTTTACAATTACAATGGCTATGCAGTGTGGAAGTAATGTTTTGAATAATTATTGTGAAGATGATAAAATTCACCCAAGCTGACAGCTTCTATCAATTTAAATTCTCAGTAATATAAATTGTCTGTATCATATCCTATTAGTATCACAAAAATTGAAAAATGCATAGAACAGAATTGACAGCTTTGCATTTAAGATCAGTATTACTGTAAATAAACAGTCTTTGTTATCAGTGGAAAGAAAATGAAAGGTGTGGAGGAAGATTTTCACCATTTTTTAAATGGGAAGGGGACTTTGACATTTTCTAAGACATGGTTGTAGCATAGGCTTGTCCATTTGTCCTCAAAGGATTTTCAATTCGTCAGCAACAAGAAGTTTATTGGCTGTTTGGACAATATTTTTCTTTCTCTATCCAGTTTCACTCCTCCTCCTCTTTTTCTCCTGCCATATCCAAATCTGAATATTGGTGATCAGCCATGAAGACTGTCCTGAGAATATAATGCTGTGGCTTTTCATCTGCTTTACACATCACAGCATGACACCCATACCACTGATTCAGGTCTGGGAGTCACTTTCTGGTCCTGAGCCCTTTTGGCACACAAAGTCCTCTTCAGCCCCAGGCCAGTATTGATGAAGCTGCTGCCCTCCATCAAGATGTATTCAAGTGGGATTTAATCCACTTGGAGACAATTACCCTTCCTTGTGGACTTTGGCACCCAAGGCGTTAGTCCTCAGGGTTGTAAGGTTAGTTTCACTCTAGGGCGCTGTAACTTTGGAAATAATTCTGTGAAGTGGCCTCCCCATTCCTATAGATTAAGGAAAAGAAAAATCTTAGACTCTTTCTGAGAAAAATGTTTTTGGATAGACCATTGGCCCAGCATGTTTTTGTCACTCTTCAGAGTTCAGTCTCCTCTCTAAGCTCTTTAAACCAATATTAAAAAGAAGAAGCCAGAGTAATTTGTAGGGATACCGTATCTGACCTGAACACAACTGAAGCAAGTTGTTTGCATATGGATAAATATTCAGACTATAGTGATAATCTAATTACTATAAAATTATTATTATTTATTCCATTTATACCCCACCCATCTAGGAGGTATTCCTACTCTGGGTGGCTAACAAGACGAACTTGCATCTTAAAAGCATATTAAAAATACATATTCAAAATACAAAATGTGTTGTAATTATTCTAGTTTCAAATAGGTACATTAATTCTTGGAATCATTAAAATAAAGCTTGCATTCAGTTTTTGAAACTAATGCAGAGAACACAGCAAATTATCTTCTCGTGTTAAAAATGCCAACCTAACAACCTTGACAGATAGAAACAGCTATACTATATATGATTATTGTTACTTGTTTTGGGGAAAAACAACCCTTACCCACATCTCTGATAAGTTATGTGGAGAATGTAGAATGAGGACCACTTAGATATCAGCAGAAAGAGGGACCTGTATCAATAAAAGGGAGGAAGAAAGGGGGCATTGACTTGAATAACATTTCATGTGCTTATTTATATATACAGGTGCAAAATTAGAAATGATTGCTTGAGCTACAGTGCGTCCCTCTCATGTGAGGAAGACCATGATCAGATCACATATGTTCCTTCTAGGTCTGCTTCCCAGGTTTTAAGTGTGGATGGGCAAATTTAAGATCTTTCATTTTGCTACTTTTTGAGTTTATCAGAGTTAAAATGGAGGCTATCTTCCCAAGGAAGATTGTCTTGTATCCGCCTTTCAAAATGGAGGACTGTTGTGTCCAAGCATTATTTATTAAAACCGCTATTAGCGCCGTAAAGTCTACAGCGGAATAGTGCGCCTTTTTCAAAGGCGCCAATTTCAAACTACTGTCAAGTTAACTGATTCATCAGTACAAACTTCCCACTTCTCTGGAAGCCCGCCAAAATGTATCAACTTGTGTAACTGCCATTCACACAGTATATAAGCTGGCCACCTTGTTATGTTCCCCAGTCCGGTATCTCTGAGCTGAATAATAAATCACTTGTGTTTGACCCAATCATGCTGGTCAGAATACTTCTTAAGCACCGGACTCAACAAGGACTGTTCTTCCTGATGAAGTATATGTGACCACCTTAAAAGCATATACGTTCCATCTGCCTAAGTGGCCTTGTTCTGTCCACAGAATGCCAATGCTGATGGTGTCCTCACCAGAAGCAGAAATATTAAGGCCCTGAAATGGAACATTCTAGGAACAAGGTTAGGATAACTTTAGATTCATGATGTGGAGGAGGTGGGGAGGAGTTTGAGGAATAACTCAACAAGGCTGAAGTGGCCAGCAAATGCCTCACATGCCTTGAACCCTGGTTGGTACAAACTAACAGAAGTTGGAACAAACTGGTAGCCATTTTAACTGCTTCCTAACCCTCTTAGGAGTTCAGTGTAAACTATGACATTTTATCTTGCATCTTTCCAGACAGGTTATCATTACTACGCTTGCTATCAACTGGAAAAACTTAGAATGTCATTTCTGTTTTCCCTACTCAGTTGCCTCTGCTTCCAAAAGAGGAGAAAAAGAATCTAATTTTGCCATTAGTTCTAAAACTGAGGGTTCTCTTCAGCCCTCATTGATCATGTTCTGTTAGTTTGTTAAATATTTATCAATCTTAATTGTGGCTGAACTCTTAACCGTAGAGCTGTCCAGTGTTGGAGTGGGCCAGATATGGCCCGCTGGGTCACAGAAATGGCCCACTGAGGTCGGAGTGGCTGGACTCAAGGAAGGCACATGAGGCAGAAGATGGTGAAAAGTCCAGCCCCGACTGAGGTCTGGATCGTGATATTTATTAGTTTGTACACGTGGGTTCTTTATGACTTCATTCAGAGGTCTCTTGTGGAAATTTACTGACCAGCTACATTCACAGAGGCTGCCCTGAGGCTTGTACATCATCAGGAAGTTTGGTTGCCCCTGACAACTGGGACTGGTGAGGACTATTGTTCTCCCATTATCTGGGGATCTTCTGGGTCTGACTTAAGGTCATTATGTTTACTACAGTTTGACCTTACCCACGACCTGTGGGTATGAGTCATGCTATTGTGTGTGCTTATCAGCTTTTGCCACCTTGTGGGAGCAGCCTGCATCTGACCAGGTAATTCAGCCATGGCTTGCGAGTGAATTAATACCACTATCAATAATTGCCCGAACCTGATTTCTGTTCCTTAAGGGTCCGGGTGGTTCTCAAGGCGGTTTTCTCGGCCGAGCAGACCCAGCGGGAAGAGTTTATGCCAATTGTGTAAGCGGGCTATCCACAGTCCAGTGTGACTGAAAGTCTATCACTGATAAACAAACTTTGCTTTTTCTTATATGTATCTCTCTCTCGCTGTGGGTTATTGTCATTTCCTTTACTCACGCTGCCAGGACTTTTTAGAGAAATTTACCTTTTATGTCTTCAATTCTTTATAGCTCTTTTTGCTATAACTGACAAATTTGAATGAAGCAAATTTGCTTGATCTCATGATGCTGTTAAGGCACATGGTCACTTCCTAGAAAATCAGTGTATATATCAATTGAATAGTGCTGGTGAATATAGCTGAGGTGAACATTAGTTTTTTCTATGTATCCATTCTGTACTGCTTTATGCCTTTCTTTTCCCATAGAGATAGACCTTCCTATCCATTTAAAACCCAACAACAACAATAATTGTAAATTACTATGCATCGATTTTCTGTGTTGTATCAAGTCCTTGGGCTCATAAGAAAGTTTTATCTCTTCTCTTCTGTCTTTTATCGAGTGAGACATCCCCTATCTCTTTCTTGGATGCATACCTTAATGTGGTGAAGGAATTTGAGTGTGTCAGTAAAGCCAAGAGGAATGCTATCAAGAGATTAAGCTTCATTATGAGCCTGGACTCCTACTGGTAGTAGGGTCACCCAAAGTGAAATAGTTACAGCTAAAACACCAGATTAAGATATACTCACCCTCTTCAAATGTAACACATTTATCGGCCGAAGATAATGGATAGTTCCAATGTTGCTGGTGTGCACAGAAGTGAAAGGAAAGTCCAAAACTGCACAAACCATACTAATGAGAAGTACGAATCAAAATTAACTGAAAACTATAAAGCAAGAAATAGATTGTAGTTTTTGGAATCATTGAACGAACGGTGTGATACACCGCATCTCCAGGGCAATGTACATATCACGGGGTGTTATACAGATTGTATTGTATTTTATTTTGTCTGGTTTATGTTACATATCTAAAGTGAGGAGTTTGACAAGTGTTTGTTGTATCAAATATAGTAAATATGACCATAGTATGTATGAATGAAAAAGGGGGGTTACAAGATATAACGAAGTAAGCTACAATTAACGATATGTTATGTAGAAGGTAATGAACACTTGGAAAAGTTAAGAAAGCAATTCTCAAATCTGTAACTTGTTTGGTTTATGTATTGCTTTTATATTTGTTTAAATTTTGTTTTATTATGTCATTTTTTTGGCTGAAATTTAATAATACAACTGGGTAAATGAATAATAAGGTATAGAAGTTGGATATCAATAACGGATATACCCACAAAAACAGAGATAATCTTTTTTAGCAATATGTTTTATTGTTTGTTTATTTGCTGGAATTATTCCTTTTTATGTAGTCTGTTTTATGTATTCTGTTTCTATGTATTTTGTTTATTACTTTAAATAAAATAGAAAAAAAGAAATAGATTATATAAACCAAGGGTTTGCAACATTTTCCCACCATGGGCCAGACCATGCCCCCTCAGGCAGCTTTGTGGGCCTGAGGTGTGGTTCCTCCCACCGCTTTCACCACTTCTGGCAGCGGCAGCATTGGCGACAGTGTCAGGTGCCTTCATGGTGCGTTTTTGGATTTTTTTTACCACTTCTGCCACTTCCTGTAGTGGCTGGAGTGAGGGCAGCACATTTTTTGCTTGGTTTTGGTGCACTTTTGGTACATTTTTGCAATTTTCCAGCAGGTTTTCCATGCTGCTTTTAGCATGGTTTTGCCACTTCTGGCAGTGGTGGTGCCTTTTGCAATTTCCAGTGTGTATTTGCCACTTCTGGAGATGATGGCACCTTTTGCCACTTCCTGTGTGTTTTTGCCACTTCTGGTGATGGTGGCACCTTTTACAGCTTCCAGCATGTTTTTGCCACTTCTGGCAATGGTGGCAGAGTTTTCACCACAGGCTGAATTAATTGGCATCACAGGCCGAATCCAGTCCATGGGCCGTAGGTTACGAACCCGTAGTATAAACATTGCAATCATTGGTGTCAGTGAACAAAAGTGAACTGGAATGGGATGTTTTCAGTCAGACAACTACAAAGTGTTTTACTATGGAAAAGATTAATCACAGCACCAAAGAGACTCCTTTATCCGAGCATCCAAGAGGAAATTGATCAGACACCAGAACAAGACATGTTTATAAACGTAGGTGTCTGGAACACAAAAGTGGGGAACAAAGTGGAAATAAATGTTGGAAATTTGCCTAGGGGATAGAAATGAAACAGGAGAATGACTCATGGACTTCTGTGAGGCTAGCAAAAGATGGTGGGCAGCAGCAGAAGGGTAATGAAGGATGAGGCTACACATGCTATGTAATCTCGCTTCCTGCCCTTAAGCTAACTTGCTTTTTGCAAGTGCAATGGAAGACTCTCTTCCTCTGGGTAACTTCTGTATGTAAAATGGGGATATGCATTTTATTCTTTCCTGCAGGTAGCAAAATATCATGGGACAACCATAATTCCAAGAGTATGTCACGGCTAGTGACGATTTGAGGGATAATTAACATAGCCTAAACCATTCTATTCCTCTGTTCAAAAAAGGGAAAGCTTTCTTTTGATACAGTAAGGTACATTAGCATGATAAATTTCTCTTACAAGTACTGTATTTGTTGCTGTATTGAGTTTGCCCACATGTCCATCTAATCTAGTTCTGTCAATTTTGCACAGTAATGGTTTTCCACTCCCTCAAGTAGCTGCTCAGAAGATGCTAACAATCTGAATCTGAGGCATCCATCAGGTAATAAATGTCTTTTGTTGTAGAGCAATGGCTCTGTTAACTCTCCTCTTCTCTCTTCTCATGCACATGTGCATGCATATTTGGGACTGGGTGCATTAAAGCATAAAAACATTAAAGGTCACATTTCTGTCATCTTGTGGACATCCGCTTCTTCAGCAAGCTCTAATTTTCTAAAGGCTTTCCAAAGTAGACTCTAGTAATTCTGGAAATAACTATTTTAAAGTCTTGCTGTTAGGGTGAATGGGAGAATAAGTTCATTTATGATCAGGTTTATATTGGATTTATCCATCCTTTTATTAATCATACAAAGAGAAAGAAAAAATATTCTTTTTATTAGGGTACCTACTTAGACAAAGGAAAAGATTGATTAAGTCAAGAGAAAATATTCAAAGGATTAATTATATTTCAAAATACTGAGTAACACCCTTTAGATGAAGAGTTGGTGAGGGAAAAGTCCTGTTGCTAGGAGACAAAAACCACAAAGTGTCATGATACTGTAATTCTTATAAAGATGTTGATTAATATATAGAAACATTAGATAGTGAACAATTCAACATCTGTTTCACATTGCAGATAGACTGGCCTAATCATTTAAAATAATATTTTGATCCTGTGTAAATTAAAGTGTATAGACCATGATGCTGCTTATGATGATGAAAATGATGATGATGATGATGACAGCAGCAGCAGCAGCAATAATAGATTCAATAGTTTTTGATTTTTTTGTCACAATCCAACACAAACTAGTGGTTGATTTGAATGAGTGAAATGAGGTCAAAATGGAAAATACAAAAGGTATATGTGTTGTAATAAGCAGAGGCTGAAACCCTGTTTGTCTTCACATAACCTAAGATTAAACAGTTTAAAGCCTGCTGGTAGTTCCACTCAGGCAATCCAGATTGCAAATCAACACACAATTCCCATTTAGTTTTAGGTACATAGAAATGCTTTGTGAGCAGCTCTTCTGCCCTGCTGTGCTTTTATAAATTGATCTACAAACTATAGATCCATGCACATCAATTGAAGTTCTCTATAATAAAGAAATCCATGAGATGGAAGAAGTGGGAAACAACCCCAAAATGGAAAAGACCTGGGGATTTGCTGGTGACTTTCCCCAGTTTAGAGCATGGACTGAACTATCTTCACTGGCCTTTTAACAGGAGGGCAAAGCTGTTGTGATATAGGATGTGGACCGTAAATGCACTTAACAAGGTGGCCCAATCCACCTATGCATGGAGTATTACACTAGAAAAGTTTCAGAGAGTAAGCTATTTATTAAAAATTGCTTCCACATGGAAACTGCTCCTCAGCAGCAATTTATTATGTCTTCCTGACAATTTTCACTTGAGGGTGAGTTCAAACAAATGCCTCTCCATGTGATATGTAATTACAGGGTTGATATTTTGCAGGTAACAAATGATTTGAGATGTCACACAAAGCTGACAGGTGCAGAGGAAAAGAGCAGGAATTAATTGCTTATAAATTAAGCACTTAAATATGCTTAGCGTTTTTCTAAAATGTGATTGGGATTAACACACAATCTGATAAACCACTTTTGAGGTTATAAATTATCTCTGGTAACAACTGAAAATTGGAAAGAAATCATCAATTAAGCTCTTGCTTACTCAGTGGTGTGCAATTCTTTCTCCTGAGTAAGGAAAATACTTACTTCTCCCCCAGATATTCATTTTGCCCAGTCTTCAGCAATACTACATAACAAATAAGATTTTACTCCTTGTAAATACTATCCCTTGAATAGGGATAAGAACAGGCATATTATAAATGGTTGGAGTATTAGTATTGTTTTGTTTCATTTTTAGGCTGCCTTTCTCCTGCCAATGGTATAGGGAAGGGATTCACAACCTTTTTGTGCCAGGGACTGGTCATGCCCCTCTCACACAGGTGAGAGGGCCAGAGGCATAGCTCCTCCCACAGCTTCTGGTGCTCCTGATGGCGGCAGCAGCATTCATTGTGTGATCTTGGCCATTTTTGCCTCTTCTGCTGCTTCCCATGGAGGCGGGATGAGGGCAGTGTGTTTTTACCATGTTTTCAGAATTTTTTGCTTAGTTTATGCTGCTACCACTGCCTTTTTGGCGTTTTGTGTCATGGCGGCGGCAGCAGTGGCTTGACACTTTCACAAAGCAACTGAGAGATGTGTATCTGATTTCTTCTCAGTCTTCGTTAGCAAGAACAATTACAAGTCCTGTCCCAAGATTTACTCAGCTCCCAGCCAGACCCCAAAGAGTTAACAGCTCAAGGAATGCCAGCACACTCCACTATCCACCCTCATCCCAGGATGTCCATGACAGCATACACCAGGAGTTATCACTTCACAACAAAACCAAGGTGCGTAGAATTTAACAACTTGAACAAACAGTGATAAGCTTTCCCAGCAGAGTCTATCTATGGGCAAGCAAAAGCAAAATCACATTTTTGCTCACCCTTCTCCGATGCCCAGTGCAGATGTCTGAGATGAAGGCATATCGCTTCCTCCCCATACTTCAAAATCACAAAAGGATCTTCCTGACTTTCAGATCAAAAGAGGTCCCCTACAAGCTTCTGCACATGTCAGCCCATCTGCTCACATGCAACCTGGTTTTGCAAAGAGTCTTCAGAGATCCAGGCATCACAAAACTACAAACTAATGACATGTCCATAAAGCATTAGTGTAGAATTTCACAGAATATCCAAACAAGAACTCCATATGGAAACATTACTGATAAGCTGCATTCTACAAGGACTTCTTGCAATCAACAACCAGATGACTTAGCAGCATTTAAAGGAGAGGTTGCTGAATTTTTAAAAAGTCTTTCCCCCACCAGACAGCCTCCAGCAGCTGAGGAACTGAGGATCAGTCAAGCCTCTGGGACCTTCATCCAAATGCCTTCTAAAAGTTAATCCAGCCGGCTTCTGCACAGACTCTGACAGTGACTCAGAATCTCTTATGGATACAGAACTGGAGAACAAAGAGGATCTGGGAGATAAATAGGACCCAAGCACAAACCGCACTTGCTCAAAGATAGTGGAATTAGCAAAATAGTTACCAGCAGACATTCTCATCCCTTCCTCTCAAAGCGGGAGATAGCCATTCACACAGATTTAAGGCCAGGAGCCATTTTTGCCACAGATCCAAACCTCGATCATTTCACTGCTCTGCTACTGCCTGAACTCTAGCATTCATCAACATGTCCTCATCCAAATCTACATCTTTGGACAATACTCAGGCCTCACCAACAGGCCCAGACAACCCACAAGAACAAAGATGTGGTCAAGACCCCAAGGATGAGAAGAAAAACCAACCCATCAGTGAAAACCCAATAGTCACCAGCACAGAAGCAATAAGGCCTGACAGACACCCTGAAGAAGGGGAATCAAGAACATGTGCCACAAGATTCTGCTCAGGGGCTGAGCTCAGGGAAGTCAGTGAAGACTGAGTGTTACTCTATCTCAGCCATGACACCCCTACCTATCCATTGGCAGACCGCTGACCAGCATAGGATGAAGATCCTCTCAAAGTTGCAGGGTGGCACCGTGACCAAGAAGCAGGCACCCTAAATCTCCTCTCTCAATTTGACATCATACTAATACAAGAAAACTGGACAAGGACAGACATCTCTCTAAATGGATATCACTCAAATGCAATAGAGGTGTCTGTAGGAGAAGGGTATCAAGCTAGGATGTGTACTGGCACCACTTCTATTTAGCTTCTTCATCGATGTTATAGTTGATCAACTAAAAAGCCCTGGCTGCCACCCTCCCAAGCTTGCTGACAAACCCATACACATACTCCTATATGCTGACGATGCCGTAATTCTCTCTAGGATCCCGATAGGCCTCAGAAGATCACTGGCAATTCTGGCTAATTACTGCAACAGCAACCAATTGGATATCAATTACCAGAAAACCAAAGTTATAACCTTTGCTAAAACGCCTAAGAAACATATTGAGAATAAATGGACATAAGATAGAGAAGGTTACCAGCTTTAAATACTTGGGAGTAGTCCTTCAAGCTTCAGGCTCAAGAAATGCCCATACCACACACCCCATTCTTACAGCCCAGAGTTTCACCTTCACCATAATTAAATTCCTGAAGACAAAAGGAGGCCAGTCCATCCCTGCTGCACTCAAACTATTTGAAGCTAAAATCCTGTTGCAACTACTCTATGGAGTCCAATCAGGCCCCCACCTAACAACCTGGCTCTTATGGAAAGAGGAGGCCAATACATCCCTGCTGCACTCAAACTATTTGAAGCTAAAATCCTGTCACAGCTACTCCTGCCATGTTCCGATGGTTTTTTTGTGTCAACCTTCAAAACAGTTGAGGGGGAAATACAAAGATGGCAGGCAGTGTTTCATCAGGGGAGGCGCTCTCCCTGGCGGATCGCTGGCTGCCGCCTTTGTATTACCCCCACCGCTGTTTTGAGAGCTAACACGAAACAGTGGTGGGGGTAATAGAAAGGTGGCAGCCAGCGATCCGCCAGGGAGAGGGCCTTCCCTGATGGATCGCCGGCTGGCACCTTTGCATCCCCCCATTAACTGTTTCGAAGGTTGCTTCGTGTCAGCCTTCGAAACAGTTAATGGAGAAATGCAAAGGCGCCAGTTGGCAATCCGTAAGGGGATGTGCTCTCCCTGGCAGATTGCTGGCTGCCACCTTTCTATAACCCCCACCGCTGTTTCGTGTCAGCTCTCAAAACAGTGGTGGGGGTAAAACAAAGGCGGCAGCCAGCAATCCAGCAGGGAGAGTGCCTCCCCTGATGAATCGCTGTCTGCTGCCTTTGTATTTCCCTCTCTACTTACCCCACCACTGTAAGTTGAGGCCGGTGCCGGCCTTGCCGCAGCTTCGGCAGGGTAGCGGGGAGGAGGGGGAGCCTCTCTTCTCCCCACGGCCCTGGGGATGAAGGCCTGCACCAGCCTCGCCATGGCTTCGGTGGGGTACTGGGGAGGAGGGAGAGCCCCTCTTTTTCCCATGGCCCCGGAGATGGAGGCCTGTGCCAGCCTTGCTGTGGTTTTGGCAGGGTAGCGGTGGAGGAGGGGGAGCCCCTCTTCTCCCCGTGGCCCTGGGGACAAAGGCCTGCACAAGCCTCGCCATGGCTTCAGCAGGGTAGCGGGGAGAAGGGGGAGCCCCTCTTCTCCCCGCAGCCACGGGGAAGAAGACCGGCACCGGCCTTGCAGCGGCTCTGGAGGGGTCAGCATAGTGCTGCAGCCACCTTTGGTGTCCTTGCGCTCCCACTGCATGAGGTGGTTTTTTTATTTTGCATGCGCTGGCTTTCCCGGCCTTCTCCGTGTTTGCGTCCTTCAACCTGATTGGCTGAGGGATAGCACAGTGCAGAGGGCGCTGGGAAGTGTAGGTTTTTTGTTCAGTTTTGTGGGCCATTGGCCCCACTCTCGGCTTCCAGACCCTTGTGGTGATGTTCACAAGTTCAAAAGGTAAGTGTGGCCAACTCATTACAGGATAGTCGGGATGGGTGTGGCCACGCATGCCGGACACGCATGGCCCATCCACCATTTTATAGGTAAAGCTCTGGAACAAGTTTATATTTCCACTGCTCTGCAACTATCCTGGCTGGCCAAACAGCGTATATACCCACTGGCTGTTATTGGATGAAAGGGCCACCTTCACCCACAACACTGCCAGGTTTTGTGCCACAGCATGTAAGGTCAGAAGAACAATCCTGGCAGGTCTTTCAGCTAAATTAACTACTAGTGCTACAGTATAGGCTTAGTAATACCTGTAACATTATTGATCTCATGTACTAACTTTACTTTTCCCTAACTCTGAGCAGAAACGCTCCTTTTAAGCACCCTCATTTTAACTTCTGTCTCTTGATATCTTTTAAGTACCCACATTTTAGTTTCTGTTCCTTTTGATGTACTATCCTGGTCTTGGACAGTAATAAAGATTGATTGACTGAATTACAATAGAAACACTGAAACAAATAGAACATGTTAGTGGGTGTTAACACAAGTCTCATTGAAATTAATGATCAACTCTGATTGTGATTAAAATTGGACTGAGTCCATAGATAAAACTTCTGATAAACTCTAGCCTTCCCCCAAGAGTCTTATACTATGAAAATGTACACCCATAGATACCTTACTGTGAAAGTACTTCTACAAGCTCTGTATAGACTGCATTTTATAAAATCTGTATATGTGTATGTTTGGACTGTACACAAATAAAGAACAACCCCAGGTTATGTCCTGCTGCATAGTCTTGTAATTTTAATTTTCTGTAATCCTGATGTAAAGTTCAATGTGCATAAAAATGATTGCAGTGGTGGCGGCTCCTGATTAAGGCTCCTGATTAAGGCTTTCATTGGTGATTTTAGGAAGTGTGTTACTTTTCACTGTGTCCTAACTGTGAGCATTCCAAAATCACCTTTCATTTCTGGCAATGTGCCTTCATCAGTGGATGACTTCATCCCCAATGCTCATGCTGAGCTATGCAACAGGATTTCAGCCATTTGACTCTAATGCATTAAAATATGTGTATTAGATTTGGGAAGGAATCTATGTGCATTGCCCCACCTGATTTTGTGATACCCTCACTGTTCCAGATATGGTGGACTATGAAAAGAGGCATAGTGGCAAAAAAAGCTCTTGCACCTCATTTCCCAATGTGGACCATTGTTATAGTCTGGGCAGATGTGCCAGCATAGAAATGGCCAGTATATGTTTCTCTTTAGAAATAGGCATGCCTCAGATGACTTGCATGTGATGATCCTCAGAACAAGGCATTGTGAATGGGGTGCCTTGGGAGCACAAGTGATACCCCAGGATACCTTGCCCCAAAGAGGTAGCTCTGAGGTAGGTATGACTGGATTAATGGCAATGCCCACACACAACTGGCAGTATTTGCCAGCCATGTCACAGACAGAATAACACTAAAATAGTCGGACATGCAAGTGCTGCAAGAGGAACAGTGTATCATTGTTGCCCTTAGTGCCATGAGTAGCAAATAAAGAAAACCTCCTTTTTTCCTTTGAATATTACACATAACACAAGTAGGGTTACCATAATTCCCTCTCACAAAAACGGGACAGAAGTAAAGGTTGCCCTTGCTCAAAAGTCAATCTTATCCGACTATAGAGTTCAGTGCTCATCTCTGTTTCAAAGCCGAAGAGCCAGTGCTGTCTGCTTCTGCAGACATTTCTGTGGTTGTGTGTCAGGCATGACTAGACACCGGAGTGCACAAACGCTGTTTACCTTCCCACCGAAATGGCCTCTATTTATCTACTTGCCATTTCTTGCTTTCAAACTGCTAGGTTTGCAGGAGCTGGGACAGAGACAGGAGCAGACATTTCCGTGGTCATGTGGCAGGCATGACTAGACACCGGAGCACAGGGAACGCTGCCCCCCCCAGTGGTCCCTATTTATCTACTTGCCATTTCATGCTTTCAAACTGCTAGGTTTGCAGGAGTTGGGACAAAGACGGGAGCTCATTCTGTCCTGCAGTATTCGGGTATCGAACTGCTGCTACAGATGCCACAAGTCAGAAAAAGACATGTCCCCCCCCCCTCCTTGTTCACCAAGCTGCTGCTGCTGCTGCCACCTGCTGGTTGTTCCAATAGAAGTGCAAGAAAAATGTGTGTTTTTTTTCTTCCAAATTAAGTGGTTTGAAAACCATGAATTTTCAATGTTTTTTATGGAACCGTGCAGGATAGTTACAAAATGTGAAATTCACGGTTTTCCGTTACATATTGGCAACTCTAAACACAAGGGGAGAGGAAGCACTTGGCCCTCCAGAAGTTGTTGGCCTACAAGCATTGGCTCGGCTGGTTAAGGCTAATGGGAGTTTGCAGAAGGGTATACACTTCCACTCCTGATGTTATAGGTAGTTTGGGACTAAGGAACAGTATAACTTTGCAGCTGTTCCATATATTCTATTTTCCCCATGAACAATGAGTTCTCACATATATGTTCAGAAACCACAGGCAGTCTACAAATCCTGCATGAATAATATGCCTATCTTTAAGGGAAATCTTTGGGATATCTTTCCATTTAAAATGTTGCCTTGTAGGAGACTAAGATTGCATAAATTCAACATGACAGACTAAGAGAGGATTAATAAGCATGCCTTAACATACTGTGTGCATAATCTCTTCTATTTTGTGTTGATTTCTACCCCCGATGACCCTGACATCCAGATGCAAAACCCAACCTAAATCATGTAAATAGTTGTGATAGAAGCTGGCAGAAAGAGGAGAAAAAATGAAGTTCCTTCATTCACTTTCCTCTAAGCTTAATGTTGTTTGTGCATTCTTTGCAAGATAAGGATGGAGTGTCAGGCTTATCTTTGAATTACGTTGCTTTTACTTGGGAGCTCACAATAAATAAGCTGCTAAGCAAATAAAGGGGAGGAGTGATCTGCAGCACAAACTTAAAGGGAAACTATATTGTCATTAACCACTGTTTTAAGAAGGCATTAGTTATCTGTTAGCTATTATAATTATTGCTGTCCCAAGTTCACTTTCTGAAGGCTTTTGTGTTGCATAAGGTATTTTTATTTTATTTTTAAATTATGCTGTGTATTTGTTATATCATTCCTGCTTGCTTTAAACTGCGTAGTCTACTGGTGAATGTATTCCCTCCTATTTTTTTTAATCTGCAGAGAGAACATAATGATATAATGAGGAAAAGTAGACTAGCAGCTGTACACCTGGAGTCTATTTAATGTTTTTCTTTGGCAAATTTGTATGAAAGGAGGCCAGGTTTCCAGAATCTTGTGAGAAACAGCACTAAGCATTTAATTATTTCACAATAATTTTACTGTCTATACAATAACAAGGAGAGTGTAGTGAGGGAAGAAGGGAAAAGTGGACTTTGTATATGTTCAGAAGTACTTTATAAAAATGTATTTATTTCTGGTCATGTGGAATTTAAAACTGGCAATACAATGGACTCTGGGGCTCAAAATTAAGTTCTGGAAGTTGTATAAATAAACCTCACTTAAATAGTTCTGAGTGAAAGTAGAAATAAGCATTTTACAAAATACTTATATGGTCAGAACCTTATCGAGGAAACACAGAACACAAGGACATCTTCTTTCCCTCTTCCAACACATTGTTCCTTGCATACCCAGTTGTGCACTTGTTTGTGAAAATGGACATAGGACCACTCAGATGATAGCTCATGATAGCTTGTCTATGTGTCACTTTATCCAACAAGATTTTGGCCTTGCATTTTATGAAAAACTGCCTTTGTAGTTTGAGGCAACTTTGGTATCCCTGTCTGAAGGCACATTGGTAGGTAACAAAAGTGCAAAATTCACCCCTTGTTGCTGTAGCAATTACAACAATGCTCTAGTTGCTTTTAGGAAGAAGTATCTTATATATTTGAGGAGAGCAGCTCAGATTTATGTAATTTCCATTCCTGAGGAGAGGAGAACCAAAGGAGGCACCAGCTCTTGTGAGGAAACACTGTTTAGTTCAATCCCACTTAGCCTTCTCCTTAATCATATTTCCTTCTACCAAGATGCAAAAATGATTTTATGTGAGGGGGGGAGGCAATAAACAGGTACTGTTACACTCAAGTTGAGAAGTTTGTTATCACTGCAATTTTTAATTTTCTAATTTTTTAATTTACTTATTTTTATTATTATTTAATATATTTTTATAAATTTTTATAAATGAACAGTACATAAAACAATACAAAGAAATAAAACATATACAAACATACCTAAAATACAAAGTAATCAAAACATTTCACGACCTATCCTAATACATTGTTCCAACTATCTTTGTAAATTTGAATACTACTAACTCCTTCACGTTACCCCACTTCAACCGCATCCTTAATATTCTGGATAGGAAGCCACAACAAAAGGAAAACTTATAACACTCCGTGTTTATATACAATGCCCTGAGGACTCCGAGTGGCACATTATATTATCTCCAAAAACTACTTTGATCTGGTACAGGTCTGTTTCTTTCACCTCCCATAGAAGAATGATCCAAAAATGGTTTCCATATCTTCCAAGATCTATTCTCTTTCAGATCACCCCTTTTTTCTTTTATTTCCCATGTTAATTTGTCATTCAATGCTAAATTCCACATTTCTTTATACCACTCTTCAATCTGTATATTTAGATCATTTTTCCAATTTCTAGCAATACATTGCCTACCCATTGTAATAATTTCTAATAATTATTTTTCCTCTTTATTTCCACAAATAGATTCAACATTCGTTAGCATGGTGGTACTCGGCCCCAGTTTAATTCTTTTACCCATTATTCCACCCATCTCTTTTTCAATTTTCCCCCAAAAATCCTTTACCACATTACAACTCCACCACATATGTTCATATGTCCCTAATGTTTCTTTACATCCCCAACACATTCCATCTTTGCAGGCGCACCGCCCAAAGAAAGATTCAGACACCGGTATTGGATTAAAGGCATCGGGCCACATTTATTGAATAATAATGCCCTAGTCCGAATTATCACTTTCAATTGGTGTATCATCCAATTGTAATTCTTTAAGGCAAGCAGGCCGCAGTAACACTGGTAAGGTTCCTCCCAAAATGCCAATGGCAATTGGCTACATTTATCTATTTGTATCAATTTTGTTTGTTGACACAAACAAATTGTTGACCGGAGTCAATAAACTATCTACTGACCCCACCCTATGACGTGTATCCGTTCAAATATCAAGGTGATGCAGGCTGTGAAGCTCCTGACATCACCCCTTGCATGGTTCACCCTTGACCGGCTAAACCTATTTCCCCTGTACCTGTCTACGTGTTGGCCAGTCAATTGCGAACCTGCCAGATACCTATGTGTCATAAATCTTTACCTTACCAGTGCTACCCGCCAAAAGTGACCAAAGTCAACTTACCCCTTGACTCAAACACTAGCGACAGTGTGGGATGGGCGAAAAAGCCAAGAACCCAAGAGCCAATTGTAGGTTCAAGCAAAAATTCCCACCCGGCCCCGAAGCGACCAGAAAATCACACTGTCCACTAGGGAGGGGGTGGAGGGAAAAACTTCTCCGCTCCATCGCATTCAAAATGGCAGCTCGGCTGCCTCGTGGCCACCCCTTTTAAAGAGGATGGCCACGCCCCCAACTCACCCGGATGTCTGAGTCCGGGTGGGGGCCCCCGCAAAGAGTGTGGCGGCCATTTTGGTGCCGCGCTTGCATTGCAGGTGCACCCCCCAAAGAAAGACTCAGACACCGGTATTGGATTACAGGCATCGGGCCACTTTTATTGAATAATAATGCCCTAGTCCGAATTATCACTTTCAATTGCGAACCTGCCGGATACCTATGTGTCATAAATCTTTACCTTACCAGTGCTACCCGCCAGATGGGGAGGCGTCCATAATGACTCACCGCCCCCCCCCCGACCGTCAGCTCGGTCACCAGGCCTGCTTGCACATCCTCAAGAAAGAGGTTCATACCTCTGGCCGACAAGTGGACCCCATCTCCTGCATAGAGATCAAAATCCTGCAAGCCTATTCTAGGATGCCAAATGGCCGTCCCAAAGCCATTGTCCACAAGGAACCGGGCAACAGCCCTGTTCAGTGACCGTCGAGTGCGGTCGAGACCACGGAGGTCAATGCCTCCCCTGTAACACTGCCTCGGCACGATGTCCGACCATAGCAGCCACGTGTACAGCCATAAGTGATGTAAATAGGCTAGGTCGCTGCACACTGACAATTTTAAAGAAAGGCCAGTGACCTGTGCGAGATCATAGCCGCCGAGGTGCAGAATAAGGACATCGGGCGGTCCGGCATCCCTGATGGAAAACAGGAATGGCAACAGTTCCCGACATCTCATGCCACGCTTACCATACTATCGCATACGTGCTGCTGCACGTAGCCCGAGATGGGGTCCCCACTCTGTCGCCGCAGCATACTGCGCTGCCCAGTGCACGTAACTGTGGCCCACCAGCCATACTGCCACACCAGCCATACTGCCCTGGACACACAGGGTCTGTAAAAGAAAGAAAAAGAATTAATGACATAACCAGTACTCATGCATTGAGGGGGCGTACATATAAG
Source organism: Bradypodion pumilum (assembly GCA_035047305.1). Taxonomy (NCBI): domain Eukaryota; kingdom Metazoa; phylum Chordata; class Lepidosauria; order Squamata; family Chamaeleonidae; genus Bradypodion; species Bradypodion pumilum. The sequence goes on along the minus strand of JAWDJD010000004.1, from coordinate 112,616,324 downwards.
GCAAAACGCGTAGATCCCCATCTACCCATCCAGCGTATATCCGCCTCAGAGTACCCAAACGCAGCCACAGTGGACGCGGCGCCTATCCTGAAGGAATGTGTGCCATAAAGAGCCCCAGGGAGGCCAACACTGTGAAGTGCCATACCGGTCACCTTCCAAATCTGGAATTTAGTAAGCGGAGACCCATCCTGGTGGCAGAAAAATGGGCCAGGGTGCGTGCCACGCACTGCCAAAAAACTCATGTAGGGACCAACCGGACAGATGTCAACAATAGAGCATTGTAGCAGTCTTACACCACTGCCTACGCCATGCTGATCAACCTTTGAGGAACGTATCCTCAACTGGGCCCACTCTTGGGTGATATAGACATCGTCAAGATCCAGTGCCCTACGAGACATGTCCCCTTTTGACAATGGGACCAGCTCACTGATATGGAGCGCTCCAAAGAAAGCTACAGTGGTAGCTGCATGAAAGAGAGCCTCCTCGTACCTATTGTAACACAAGCTATGCCAACCTCGTGCAAGGTGGGTCAAAACACCTGGCGAAATGGGGTGACGTGTGTCCGGGCAGCGACCACTTTCACGTGTCCCCCCTTCCAATATGTGGCGCATGCGGAAGTCATTCACGCAGTCAGTGATAAATGCCAATGTCAGTGATAAATGCCAATTGGCATAAATGCCAATGCTGAAAGCCGAGAGGTGATGGTACGAGGGGCCCACCCTTGACCGTGAAGGTAAACCATATACTGCAAAATCTGGTTGCCTGGTATCAGCCATGCCTCGGGCAACTGTCTTTGCCCGCAAAAGGTTCTAAATTGTAGGAAAGCATGTAGATACGCCTTACGAGTGCGAGGTGCCAAAGACATGCCGATCGCCCGGTTCACCTCTCCTCGCCAAATGTCCAAATCTCAGCCGGGAGTGGAGAGGGAAATTCCTCTGCTTCTGGAGCCAAGGCACGGAACCGGGAGATCTGCAGGCGGGATAAAGCATCAGCAATATCATTATTAATGCCTGGCACATGTCTGGCCCTGAACAGCACATTGAGGCGTAGGGATCTCAAAACAAATTGATGAACCAATGCCATGACTCTGCGGGATTTGGATGTCTGGGCGATGACAATGTGCACCACTGCAGCATTATCACACCAAAAGTGAACCACCAAATTGGCCCACTTGTTGCCCCATAGCATTAGTGCTCCCAAGATGGGAAAAAATTCTAGGAAAGTTAGATTGCGTAAGCGATCCATGCCTTGCCATGCCTGAGGCCATTGGCCATAGGCCCACTGCCCCTCAAAATAAATCCCATAACCCAGAGAGCCGGAGGCATCCGACTGTACTTGAAACTGCGGGCTGACCATAAGCTCTAATCTCCAGAAAGAGATGCCATTAAAATCCTGTAGGAATGTGAGCCAGACCGAAAGGTCTGCCCGTAAACCTCTGGTCAGCCGCACCCTGTGGTGGCGTTTTAATAGGCCAGCCATGGAGTCACACAGATGCCTGGCAAAAGCTCTGCCTGGCGTTACTACCCTACAGGCGAAGTTGAGGTGGCCGTGAAGCACCTGTAACTCTCGAAGAGACACCTTACGCTTGGCAAGCATTGCCAAAATCGTAGCCGAGATCCGAGTCACCTTTTCCACAGGTAACCTGGATGTCTGGGCAACAGTGTCAATTTCGATACCCAAAAAGGTGAGCGTGGTGGCTGAGCCCTCAGTCTTTTCAGGCGCTAAGGGGACACCCAGTTGCCGCATAAGCACCTGAAATATGGCGAGGAGACGGGTGCACGTGTCCGAGCCCTGTGCACCCCCGAACAAAAAGTCATCAAGGTAGTGGGCTACAGACCGGGACCCCGACCTACAAACAAAGGCCCAGTGGAGGAAGGTACTAAATCGTTCAAAGGCCGAACATGAAATAGAACAGCCAAAAGGCATGGCCATATCTACGTAGAATTTGCCCCGAAAACAAAAACCCAACAGCTCAAAGTCATCGGGGTGCACTGGCAGTAATCGGAATGCCGATTTGATGTTGCACTTTGCCAGCAGCACCCCATGACCACACGATCGTACCATCTGTAAGGCCTGGTCAAAGGATGTATACCTGACTGAGCAAAGGTCATCAGGTATCGCGTTGTTGACCGAGGAACCCGCAGGGTAAGAAAGGTGGTGAATTAGGTGAAATTCACCCGGGGACCTTTTAGGGACTAGACCCAAAGGAGATACTTTTAAGTTAGGGAATGGTGGGTCAGCAAATGGCCCAGCGACCCTCATTGCAGCTACCTCCTTGGCTATGCTTTGTGCAGCAACATCCTCATTATCCCTGAGAGAAAGTAAGTTCAGGCATCCTGAGGCCCCCGAACACCCCTAAAGGGTATGTGAAAACCAAACTGGAAACCTTCAAGTAGGTACCTCGCATCATCCCGTCTAGGATAAGCGGAAAGCCATCGTTCAAGGACTGAGACATTAATTGGGGAGGGGGCCTTTTGCGTGGGTAGCACCGTCAGAGGGCACTCTGACCACTCCCTGCCCACCCCTACCTCTGCCCCATGACCCACCAGCCCGTGGGCACATGGAGGCGGCGTGAGGGCCAGAACAAGAGGGACACTCGTGCCGGAATCGACACTGACTCTTGTTGCACACTCCGCTGGCAGAGAAGCTCCAACACAGCAGGCGGGCTGGAACCCCCTGCCCCACCGGCTGGCGGGGAACCTGTGTAGCAGCAGCCCGCTGAACGTCATGGCCGTAATGATACCTGTCACCAGGCGCTGGCCGCATGGGAGTCATATACAAGAGCCACAATTGCTGGCAGGGCTCATCCCACCTCATCTCAGGATGGAGGGCCACTCTCATCCTAAACTCTTCACCGTAAGCCAACCATGACGGGCCAGGAAAATCAACCACCGCCCGATAAATATTATCCAGGTATTGTACCATCGGAATGGCCAAGTCAGGCCGGGTCCTCAGGTATACCGCCATATAAATGAGATAGGCCGGTAGCCAATTGGCCCAGGTATGCGGTGGCTTACGACGACGGGACAACTCCTTGTCCCTATCATCCTGACCCTCCCTCTCTTCCTTGGTGGGCTCACGGTTTAGGAGGGAGAAGATATCCACATATTCTCCCCGCCAAATCTTCTCCCTCGTGGCCTGGGAGAGATGATCGCCCAGGGGCAAAGAATTACCAGCCGTCGGCAGAGCCGCCATCGGCACCGATCGGATTGAGGGTGTGCGCAGTGGGCCCTGAATAACCCCTGCAACGCTAGGCATACCCACAGGGGCGGTCACCCCTGCCATAACCGGGGGGTAATTCGACAACCAAGAGTTAACAGGGCATTGTGGATACAACTGCCCTCCTACAGGGACCTGTTGTGGCCATGGCCACTGAACCCCCCCACCCCAGTGTTACTGGATAGTGTCACTGGTGTACTTAATTGACCAGGATACTCACCCGGTGCACCCCCATGGGCCGCCCCCACTGGGGGTTCCAGCCCACGGCGGGCGTCGGAGCTCGCGACAGCTATCGAGCTCCGCGTGCCACTGCATCCTTACCATGCTGGACTGGTCCCCAGCGGCAAGCCCTGCTGTGCTGGTGGGGCGGGGAGCTGCAAGGTGCCAGCTTGGGCTGGCCTGATGGTCTCAAGCAGCTCAACCCTGTTGGTGGCCCACTGGAGAGCCGAGGCCGACGTGTGGGCTGGAAATGAGGAATTTGCAAGCCCACCCTCGGAAGGTGGTGGGGCAATGCCTATTGATGCCTCCAGCACCGAAATGCATGCAAGGAGGGCATCAACATGTAAGATGGGCCGGATGGCCCGGATGGCCCAACGGGTAATTGTTGCAGGGGAAACCCGAATGGGGATCCCGGGCCCGAATAGGGCCATGTCCAATAATCCGGTCCATGTGGGGCTGGAGGAATGGTGGGGCGGAAACCCACACCGGGCCCAAGTGGGCCGCCCTGCCCCAAGCCGGGCAAAGGCCCTACAGGGGCAGGAATCCCAGAGGGGCCGGCCGGTGCCGGCCCTGACTGAAATGCTGGCAGGCAGAAGCCTGTTCGCCTGCATTGGTGGCAGTGGGTAAACCAACCCCACCACCCTGTTGTGGGGGTGCCGCCCGAGCCCTCCAGCCCGGTGGCGGCCCCCTGGATGTGGAGGGGGTAGGCAGAGCTCTTCCCCTCGGCTGCGGCTTGGCAGCCGTGGCCTTGCGCTTGGGAGCCATGTCTCCCAAGCTGAAGAAGTGAAGCTGCCCCTAAATGATCCCTAGCCAGGGATCAAACTTGCAACCCTTTGCCTGCAGTACCGCGGTAATGAGCAGCAAAGGTAAAAACTCCGTTTTTGAAAAGAGAAAGGGGGAAGCAAAAGAGAACACGGCGGAGCGAACTTCTCTGCTCCGTCGCATTCAAAATGGCAGCTTGGCTGCCTTGTGGCCACCCCTTTTAAAGAGGGTAGCCATGCCCCCTAACTCACCCGGATGTCTGAGTCCGGGTGGGTGGGGCCCCCACAAAGAGCACGGCGGCCATTTTGGCGCTGCGCTTGCATTTGTATTATCCATTTGATGTAACCTCACTGGGGTCAAATACCACCTCCATAACAGTTTGAAATTATGCTCCTTTATTCTAAGAGACATAGTTCCCATTATTCTCTTTTTCCATTTATTTTTCCAAATATCTTTATTAATCTTTATTTTTAGTTCTTCTTCCCATATCAATTTCAAGTCCTCCTGCGGATCATCCTCCTCCTTTTTCAACAATGTATATAATTTACTAACCAAGCCTTTAATATTTTTAACTCCCTTCCTGATTTTTAGAACCAGCTCCTCAAATTCCATCTTTTCTCTTTCCAGGTCAAGTTCTCTCATATATTTACTATTCCAATTATTAACCCTCATAATCTGTAACCAATTCAATTTCAATTGGTCAAACAAGTTTGCCCTAGCTACATCATCCCTACAAGCACATATCCAATCTTTCAACAACAAAAAAATTCATTCTTGACCAAAGTTTCTTTTACCACTTTATCAATCTTAATCGGAAAACCCGCCATATCTGATAATTCTACAATCGGAGACAAGTTTGGGACCAAATCCTTCTTTACTTTCTTCCATACATTTATTAAACATTTCATCATGGCATTTTTGGTTGCCTTTCCAATATTAGCTCCCAAGAAAACCAATTTACCTATATGTCTATATTCCTTCATCTCAATTTCCTCCCATATTGCCTTATCTCTAGCCAAGATCTTCACTACGTTCTTTATTTGAAATGCTCTATAATAGGCCAACAAATTTGGCATACCCAATCCCCCTTCCTTCTGAGGCAAGTACCATAACTTTTTAGATATTCTAGGTCTCTTTCCAGCATTGCAAAAATGTTTAATCAACTTTTGAAACTCCCTGATTTCCTTAATTTTCAAATAAATTGGCAATGCATCAAATAAAAAAATTGAATCTGGGTAGCAACATCATTTTAGTAAGCGCAATTCCATGACAACTTCAGTTTTTAAAAAGTTTGTATTCTGTTTTTTATTTCGAATTTCAAGCTGTCATAGTTCAAACTTTTGAGTTCAGCCAAGCTATTAGATATTATTGATCCCAGATATTTCAATTTGTCTTTAATCTGAATATTAACCATTCCCTTTATTTTCTTCTGATCATCCTCTCCCATATTACAGAGCATCATTTCTGATTTATCCCAATTTATCTTCAGGCCCGTGATGTCCTCAAAATCAATTAATTTTGCTCTAATTCTGTCCATTACCCTCTCTGGATGTTTAACAATTATCATAGTATCATCTGCATACATACTTATTTTGTTCTCCATAATCCCCTCTATTTTTCCATCTTCTCTTATAGCTTTTGCTAATAATTCCATAGCCATAATAAATAAAATTGGGTATAAGGGACAACCCTGTCTTGTACCTGCCTCTAGCTTTATCTCTTCAGTAACCTCATTATTAACTCTAATAGTCGCTATTCATTGCTGATATAATTGGTCTATTACTTTTCTAAATTTGTCCCCAAATCCATAGGCTTTAATTATTTCCTTAATTGAAATCCATTGTAAAGAGTCAAAAGCCTTAAATATATCCAAAGATATTAATCCCGCTTTTACCTTTGATTGACTCACAACATCTATTAAATCTACCACTCTTCTGGTTAAGTCTGCCATATGTCGTCCTTTCAAAAACCTCACCTGATCCGTATTTATATAATTACCCATAAAATTGTTTAAACGATTAGCCAGTATTGCTGTAAAAATCTTGGCATCTTGATTTAACAACGAGATTGGTCTATATGATTCCACTTTTTCTAGATTTTTTCTGGGTTTTGGCAACAATACAATTGTGGTCCTATACCATGAAGTTGGAATTTGTCCTCCATCTAATATATGATTGTATAACTTTACCAACTTAGGTACCAATGTATCTTTCAATTCCTTATAAAAATCGGCAGGTAATCCATCTTCACCGGGAGCTTTTCCCAACTTCAAACCTGTAATTACCTCTCTTACTTCCTTTTCAGACACTTGGTCCTCCATTCTATTTTTGTGTTCCTGTTCTATTCCCCCGGCGATAAACTTCTCTAATTGTTTTTTTAAGCTTCTCCTCTACAATTTCTTTTCTCGTATATAGCGATTGATAAAATTCCTTCACAATCCTACATTTATCCTTAATCTTATTGCATCTTACTCCATGTTTATCAATCAAAACTCCAATTTCCCTTTTTCCCCTCTTATCTTTCACTGCTTTTGCTAATAGTTTTGAGTTTTTATTACTATATTCAAAATATTCCCTTTTTAAATACACCAAATCTCTCTTAACCTTTTCTATGTCTTTACCTATCATTTCAGTTTTTAAACTTTGTAATATTACAAAAAACCTATTATCTTTTGTCTTGGCATGCTCCCCCTGTAAATTTTTTCTCTTCTTCAATTTTGCCCTGTGCCAACTTATACTTTTCGTGTCTATTACTTGCCATTTTTATACATTCCCCTCTAAAAACCGACTTCATGGCATCCCAGACCATATTAAATTTTACCTCCTCGTTATCATTCAGTTGCCAAATTTCATTCCAATACTCTAGGATTTGAACCTTAATCTTTTGATCCTTGAATAAATTAGCATCATATCTCCAACTCCTTCTCCCTCCACTTTCACTCTGCATCCTTAAGTCTAACACAACTTTAGCATGGTTGGACTCCTTAAAAATCCCAATTTACATTTCGTCCATATTTTTTATGATGTTTTCAGTTAGGAATATATAGTCTATTCTGGAATATGAGTTGTGAACACTTGAAAAATAAGAATATGCCCTTTCTGAACCTTTACGTTGTTTCCATGAATCTTTCAAACCTAATGCTAGCATCCAATCATCCAGAATCCTTCCTTTAATTCCTTTTCCTCCCCTTTGTATATTTGTACAGTCCAAGTTCGATCTTACTAAATTAAAATCACCAGCCACAATCATCCTTGTTGTTTGTTCTTTTCCTAAAATTTTGCACATTTTCCCTAGAAACATATTGATGTTCATTTGGGGCATATATATTCACCAAGGTTAACTCATCATCATCAATTTTACCTTTTACAATCAAATATCTACCTTCTGAATCCACAATAGACTTTGTTATCTCAAACCCCAGTCTAGTTGAAATCAAGATTGCGACTCCTCTGGCTTTTGATGTACCGTATGATTTCTCATAGTGCTGCAACCATCCTACAAAAAGATTGTTCGTATATTGAGATTTTTGGTGGGTTTCCTGTAAGAAAAGAATATCCGGTCTATCTTTCCTCAGGGCTGAGTCTAATCTCCTCCACTTAATCAAAGAACCTGTACCCTTTACATTCCAGGTTAACACCTTAATTGCTCTCATAATTCCCTATCTTTCCTCCATTTCCACCACATCCAAGTCCTCCAAAGGGTGTGCTACCTAATACCCAGCAATAATCAAAATAAAAACTAAAAATAACAATACTACAAAAATAACAAAAAACATTCATTTTTCCCTCCCCACTTTCATCACAAAAAGATCGCCTTTGTCCACCAAAGGGGGGAGGGGGGAAGCATGGATGATGTACGTGTTACTTACTGTTCTAGTGCACCTTAACCATTCTTAAATTGCCCAATTTATCTCAATGGAGTTTTCCCCCAATCTCGTCCAACACTGTCAGTGACAGCTCTTCTTCCCCTGTACCTGGTTCTTTTAAAAAAAGAAAAAGTAGTACACAAAGAAAAAAAGACATCAATACATAATAAAGGATAACATAAAAATAAAAATTACAAGTAAAAATTAAAAATAAAATCACACTCAAAAATACTGTAATAACAGATAGTATATATTCATTTTACCTTATTTAAACCCTCTTGTTTAGACCTATACTATTTTAATGTGAAAAATACACTATCTTAAAAAGAAAAACAAATCTAAACATAATATGATACCCTAGTGCTATGTACATTGCCTTGGGAGTTGCAGAGCTGCCCAGCATCACATATTATAACCAAAAACTCATGTGACTTGGGGCTGGTCTGCTACCTTTACCTTCAGACAGTGTATAAACCAGAAATGGTTTCCAGATGATTCCAAATTTGTTTTTATCTGTCATACCTCTTTTTATTTTCATTTCCCATGTTAGGTAAAGGTAAAGGTTTCCCTTGCTCGAAAGCCAGTCGTATCCGACTCTAGGGTGCAGTGCTCATCTCTGTTTCTAAGCCGAAGAGCCAGCGCTGTCTGCTTCTGCAGACGTTTCCGTGGTCATGTGGCAGGCATGACTAGACACCGGAGCGCACGGAACGCTGTTACCTTCCCACCGAAGTGGTCCCTATTTATCTACTTGCAATTTCTTGCTTTCGAACTGCTAGGTTGGCAGGAGCTGGGACGAAGACGGGAGCTCATTTCCGTCCTGCAGTACTCGGGAATCGAACTGCTGACCTTCCGCTTCCCAGTCAGCGTCTTAGCTAGCTTATCATTAAGTGCAAGATGCCACAATTCTCTATACCATTCCTCTATACCCACTGTCGAATCATTCTTCCAATTTCTAGCTATACATTGTCTTGCAGTTGTCAATATTATTGTTAATAGTTCTATATTGTGTTCTTCCATATTCATATTATCAAATTCTATCAATAAGGCGGTACCTGACTCCATCTTAAAGTTACTACCCATTATTTGTGATATTTCATTTTCTATTTTAAGCCAAAAAGCTTTAACCACATCACAACTCCACCACATATGTTCATAAGTCCCCACGAGAGTCTTACATCTCCAGCACATTTTCGTTTTAGTACAATCCATCTGATTTAACCTAACCGGTGTCAGGTACCACCTCCACAACATTTTGTAGTTATGCTCCATAACTCTCACAGACATAGATCTCATAATTCTTCTTTTCCATTTATACCTCCAGCTTTCCTCCGAAATTCTAATATTCAAATCTTTTCCCCATTTTTTCTTAATGTTTCCTGTGATCCGTCATCACCATTTAACATTTTTCAAAATTTACTAACAAAGCCCTTGATTCCTACCTCTCCTTTTCTCATTTTAAACACCAACTCTTCAAAATCTGTCCTTTCTCTTACTAAGCTGGTCTCCGAAAAATATTTATTATTCCATTTATTCAATAAAATGACTTGAAACCAGTTCAAATTTAATTGTTCATAAATTCTCAGTCTTTTTTCTTTATTTTTACATATCTGAATCCAATCTTTTAGCAGGAATATATCATTTTTCAGAAACACATCCCTCACCTACCTATCCAACTTCAATGGAAAATTCCTCAAATCTTCCATTTCTGTAATTCTGTAATTCTGTTTTTATCAATCTATTTTTGAATTCAATTTTTGTTAATATTTTATCCAAAAAAATTGCTTTGCCAACCTGCTTCACTTCCTTCATCTCCATTTCCTCCCATATCATCTCTTCTTTCATTAATATTTTCACCACATTTTTTAATTGAAACGCCTTATAATAGGTATCTATATTTGGTATTCCCAATCCACCCTCTTTCTGTGCTAAATACCACAACTTTTTTTTGATATTCTTGGTATCTTCCCCCCATTACAATAGTCATTCAAATTTTTTTGAAAATCTTTTATCTCTTTGTTTTTAAATTGTATCAGCAAAGCATCTAACAAAAAGTTTAATTTCGGTAATAATTTCATTTTACACAGTGCAATTCTACCGAACCAGCTCAGATCTATGTAACTTCCATTCCTGAGGAGAGGAGAACCAAAGGAGGCACCAGCTCTTGTGAGCAAACACTGTTTAGTTCAATCCCACTTTGCTTTCTCCTTGATCATATTTCCTTCTACCAAGAGGCAAAAATGACTTTATGTGAGGGGCGGGGTGGGGGTGGGGAGGCAAAAACCAGGTACTGTTACACTCAAGTTGAGAAGTTTGTTATCACTGCAATTTTTAATTTTCTAATTTTAAAAAAGAAACTTTACTTTGTTAATCCTCAAAAAACTAAGTTATACAGTTAACTTTAAAAATAATGTCAAAATGCTACAAACTGCTTACTGGTGGTATAAAACACTCTAAGTAGCCTGTAAGTATACAAAGTAACTAAAATGGCAGAAGGACTGAAGTTCTCTTGAAAATGACAATGTGACTTTAACATAACAAAAAATAACTAATTATAAACAGCTTGTTATTTGTAACAAGTTACTTCCAAGTTCTGATCTTGGAGCTAAGACTGGGACAGAAGGACTGTTAGCTCCCTGCTGGAAAATTTAGGATTTATAATCCCAGCCTTAGATGGTCACTGGGGCTAGGATGGGTCAAAGGTTTGTTTTGAACTCTAGAAGCTTCAAACTACATTGGAGTGTGTGTGAAAGGAGAAAAGTTGGCCATTGCTTGTTGAGTCAGGTTGTGAATGGTGATACAAATTCCAAAGCACAAATATGAAAATAATGCACTCTAGTTGTATGACAGTGGTGTCCTAATCCTTTGCCAAATGCAGCCTTCAATCAATTCCATGTCCTTATTTTTGGTTATGTACACATTCAGATGTGCATGCCTGTTCCTCCTCTGCCAACTAATAGTGTGGGGAAATGCAGACAACAGGCAATAAAATGGCTGGTACTAGCTGGAAGAAAAACATGTTGGTCTGTGTGATAGCCTGGTCTGTGTGACGAAGTTGTGTCCTCCCACCTTCCTCCTCAAAAAGGAGGGCAATGAAAGGGCTTTGCTTTCCCTTCAGAGACAACAACCAAAATCCTGTTGGCCCTATGCAGTTGAATTAGGACAATTGTGCATGTTGGCGGGTACCGTGGGGCGGGCCGCACTCGGGGAATGCGGGTCCGATGTTTAAGTGCGGTCCCTCATTCCAGCCCTTCAGGTACATCTCTGGGCCCTGAGCGGCAGATCCGGAGTGTCCCCGCCCTTAGGCTGCTGTTGGTGAATGCCAGGTCGGTATGTAATAAGGCCCCCCTGATTCAAGATGCCATCCAGGAAGGGCTGGCCGACCTGGCATGCATCACCGAAACCTGGCTGACGCCTGAAGATGGAGTACCTCTTTCGGACATGTGTCCAGCTGGGTTCGGTATTTGGCACCAGCCTAGAGGTGAGGGGAGGGGCGGTGGTGTCGCCATTGTTGCCAGGGAGTCTTTGGGAGTTGCTAGGGCCACTGCTCCACAAGTGGCTGGTTGTGAGGCCCTGCTTCTACGGTTGGGCCCCAAGGGTCAGTTGGGGATCTTACTCCTGTACCTGCCTCCTTGCAGGGTAAGGGATGCCCTGCCTGAGCTCCTCGAGGCCGCCTCGATGCTGGCGTTGGAGTTCCCGAGACTTATGGTTCTGGGGGACTTCAATTTGCCATCGCTGGGGATGGCTTCTGAGGTGGCAAGGGAGTTCATGGCTTCCATGGCAGCCATGGGCCTGACTCAGGTAGTTCGGGGTCCGACCAGGGGCAGTAGTCACATGCCAGACTTAGTTTTCTTGTCGGAGCAGTGGCAGAGTGATCTGAGATTACAGGATTTAGTCATCTCACCTGTGCCATGGTCAGATCACTATCTGGTGACTCTTGACTTTCTGGGGGCAATACTTCATCGTAGGGAGGCAGGGCCGATTAAAATGGTCCGCCCTCGGCGACTAATGGATCCAGATGGATTCCAGAGGGAACTGGGGATGTTCCTCTGGATCGGCTACACGATTCACCCGGGGCACTCGTCGACCTGTGGAATAGGTCGACAACAGTAGCCTTGGATGAAATCGCGCCACTGCGGCCTCTCCACGCCCGGGGGATTAGGTCATCTCCGTGGTTCACAGATGAACTGCGTGAACTCAAACGGGCAAAGAGACGCCTAGAGCGCCGCTGGGCGAAGACCCGGGATGACTCCGATTGGACACTAGCTAGAGCTGCTATTAGGGCCTACCTAGTGGCGATGGGGGTGGTGAGGCGGCAATACTTCACCACCCTTATTGCCTCCGCTGATAATCGCCCAGCCGCCCTGTTCCGGGTAACCAGGTCCCTCCTTGGTAAGGGGAGATCGGTGCCCGGTTGGCAGGGTTCAGCTGAGGACTTTGCTGACCATCTGGTGGAGAAAATCGATCGGATTCGTTCTGGATTGAACCCTGGCATGGACGGGTCGGGTTGGGGGGGTGCCGGTGCACAGTCTTGCTGTACGATCTGGGATCAGTTTGATCCTGTTGTCCCTGATGAAGTGGACAGGCTCCTTGCAGCTGTTCGTGCCACTGCATGTCCTTTGGATCCCTGTCCCACTTGGTTGGTGAAAGCCTCCAAGGAGGTAACAGGTGGCTGGGTTGGGGGGATAATAAATGCCTCGTTACCGGAGGGGGTATTTCCTGCACAGCTAAAACATGCCTTGGTGCGCCCCCTCCTGAAGAAAATGTCCCTCGACCCAGCTGTCCTTAACAACTACAGGCCAGTTTCCAACCTGCCCTTTTTGGGTAAGGTTTTGGAGAAGGCGGTGGCGCGCCAGCTGCAGAGTGTCCTGGAGGAAGCGGATTATCTAGACCCCTTTCAATCAGGGTTCAGGCCCGGGTATGGAACGGAGACGGCATTGGTCGTGCTGATGGATGATCTCTGGCGGGAGCGGGACGGAGGTTGTCCATCCGTCCTTGCTCTTCTTGACTTCTCAGCGGCCTTCGATACCGTCGACCACGGTATCCTTCTGGAACGGCTCGAAGGACTGGGGATCCAGGGCACTGTGTTGTCCTGGTTTTCCTCTTTTCTGGAGGGCCGTACCCAGTGGTTGTGGTTAGAGAATGAGAGGTCCAGCCCTAGGCCCCTCAAGTATGGGGTGCCTCAGGGCTCTGTGCTCTCTCCTCTCTTATTTAACATCTACATGAAGCCACTGGGTGAGATCATTCGTTCCCACGGGGTGCGGTACCATCAGTACGCGGATGATACTCAGTTGTACATCTCGGCCCGTGGGGACCCCAGTGATGCTGTTGAAATCCTATCCGGATGCCTGGAGGCCATTGGGGTCTGGATGGGGGCCAATGGGCTTCGGCTGAATCCCAGCAAGACTGAGTGGCTGTGGATAAGGGGCCCCGTGTTATCCAGGGAGTTACCACCTTTGGTACTGGATGGGGCTGTTTTGCCCCAGACAGACCCAGTGCGCAACTTGGGGGTTCTTCTGGACTCGCGGCTGCTTCTAGAAGAACAAGTGGCGGCTGTGGCCAGGAGGGCTTTTGCCCAACTTCGGGTAATTCGCCAATTGCGCACGCTCCTGGACCGGGGCTCCTTGCTTATGGTCACTCATGCCCTGGTTACTTCCCGACTAGATTATTGTAATGCGCTCTACATGGGGCTGCCCTTGACGACCATCCGGAGGCTGCAGCTGGTCCAGAATGCAGCGGCCCGGGTGGTGATGGGGTGTGGGCGATATGCCCATGCCTCACCGCTACTTCGGGAGCTGCACTGGTTACCAGTTTGTCTCTGGGTGCAATTTAAGGTGCTGGTTTTGACCTTTAAAGCCCTATATGGCAGGGGGCCAGGATATCTTAGAGACCACATCGTCCCAAGAGTGTCTGCCCATCCAACCAGAGCGGACCGGAGGGGCTCTCTAATAGTGCCACCAACTAGGGGTGCACATCTGTCTAGCACCCGAAGGAGGGCCTTCTCCGTGTCCGCACCAACTCTCTGGAACCTCCTGCCAATAGACCTAAGACTCCAAAGTGAACTGCTGCCCTTCAGGAAAGGAGTGAAGACCTGGCTGGCAGGGCAGGTGTGGGGCCCGAATGGGACTATGGTGCCCGCCTGCTGGCTTTTATAAGAACTCTCTCTTCTTCCTTTTGTATAGTAGGTGGGATGGGTGGGTGGGATATGGGTTTTTTTTAAAGGGGGTGGGTTGTGGGTTTTTATAATGTTTTTTATGTATTTCTAGAATTATTGTAATGCCGCCCTGAGTCGGGTTCCGCCTGAGTGGGCGGCATATACAAATATGACTATAAATAAAATAAATAAATAAATAAATATCTGAAATTCTTACCAGGCTGCCTGTCAGCTTAGTCATGTATCCAATCGATAGTAAGCCAAAAGGGCAAACCACTTCCACATTTTCTCTCCTGTGTACAGTTTCCCCCATAAGACTTTTGCTGCTGGATCCAATTTGTTATGTGGTGCTGTGATACCCTCATGCCCACTAGAAAATTAGATATATTGTGAAGCACATACCCATCATTGTTGTTTTGTTTGTGTGAAAGTGACATGTCTGAGAGGAAAGCCCATTTTACCTATGGAATGTCTCCAAGCGAGCCAGAAAACAATGAATTTGGGGTTCTTGTTCATTTGGAAATCCTTCCTGGACAGAACAAGCTTTTCTATAGCCTGGACAGAACTGAATCAATCCATGGTTGCCTGGGATCATTGAAAAAGAAGAAGCTCTAAGTACATAATGATAGAGGAGAATAGACAGGAGATCAAGTCACTGCTGTGTGAAAGCACACAAGAAAAGAGGCAAAAGAGAAGAAATCATTTATTAAAAACAACAAGGACAAATAGATCTTTTATAGTGTTCACACATGGAGGGCCTTTGTCTCCTTTTGGAAACTGAAGGACAGCTATGAAAGACCAGACATGTTTAAAGAAGAGTAATATATTTATGTTGCCTGTAGCATAAAATGAACTTTGAGGGATATAAAGAAAGGCTTGTAAAATGGTAAAGACAATTTGGTAACTGTCTTTCAGAAAGCCTAGAATTTCAGAACTGAACTACTAGTGACTAGACCCGTGATGGTGAACTTTGGCATCCCAGAGGTTCTTGGATTTCAATTCCCAGAAGCCCAAGCATCCTGTGAATCCACACAAATGGGTTTACTGCGATTCATCTGGCTGGCACTGCCCTTGTCACTCCCAGAAACAGAAGTAAAATGCGTCCATACTGGCATGTTTTACTTCCACTTCCGGGAGCAACGAGGGCAGTGCCAACCAGATGAATTGCAGTAAACCCATTCCTGTGGATTCACAGGGTGCTTGGGCTTCTGGGTATTGAAGACCAAGAACATCTGGAGTGCCAAGGTTCACCATCATGGGACTAGACACTGACTAGGGCAGGGAGCATTTCTTTTCCTTTTCAAGATATAAACATTTTGTTTTACTGATTTTGGTACAGCATCATTAATGGATTCCTTAGTCCTTCCACCATCACCTCCACCAAACTGCAAATTAGTGGATTTATCCAAGTATCATACAAAGTAGAAAGAGACCAACTTCTTAAGCCTCCTCAGGAAGATCAAGAAATAAAGAAGACGTCTACCCTACTATCCCCAATTTCCAAGACAACCTCTCTGTTTATTCACTTTTAAAACCAATACAATGTGGGTGCATCAAAACAAAAACGAGCGCTTACCAGAAAAAATACTTTATGTAGTCTGAGCATATCCAGCTACCATAGTTAGTATTAAGACATACTGGGAGTTGTGATAGACATCTAGAGGTCTGCACTTTCCCACCCTTACTCTAAAGGGATAGATCCATGCTTTTCCATTTGAGCCTAAAATGTGAAGATCTTCCTGCTTGTGCTCTTCTTGCTGAGCAATCACAGTGCTTTACTGTCTATAAAGGAGGAGACAATCAGAGAGGTTGTGGGTGAGCCACTAGCTCTTCTTCTTCTGTGGTACTGACCTGACTAGTGTTTTAAAAAAAACCCTCTCTCTTCCTTGAGACAAGCTCTTAGAAGCCCTGAACATTCCTATCTGATTCAGGCCTGACAAGAAATCTTGCATTACCTCAATATTCTCAAAAAGTGTAAGGAAAGAATTCAGCCTGACAAAAATCTAAATTGTTCCTGAACAATGTTAGTAAAGAAGGCCAGCGGAGACCCTTATCATGTCAATTCTGGAATGGCACCCTTACATTGCGAATTTGTATCTCTCCAATCTGTCCTTGAAGACCTACAAGATAGTACAAATCAAAACTAATACCAAGTAATCACACTTCCTCTTGAGGGATTTAGAACAATTTTGAAAGGTCACCCTCCCCCCCCCCCTGTACTTAGCTTATTCCTTTTCTTCAGGTTGCTTTTCACTTCTCTTTTCATTTTTGTCTGATAACATGCAGTTGTGAATTCATTCTAAAGATTAACAATCAATCCACATTCCATAGGCTTTTAATGCAATGTGCATAAGCTGCCTCTAACCAAGCAGAAGAGTTTTGATGTTGTTTTCTGCACAACGTTTTCAGAGATTTGATGTTAGCTTAGCAAAATACTCATAGATCACCATGTGAATCAAGCAGATCTAAATTTCTTGCTGTGTCTGGTGGCAGCATGTGAAGGGCCTTCATTTCACATTGCTGTAGTTGATCTGGTGAAAACATATGGCTACCCAAGATGGACAGGATGGTAATAATGTCCACTTACAGAAGCTGATGAAACTGGCTGCTAAACTACTACAGTGCTGATGAAGGGACAGCACCATTCCTCCGACCTACTTTAGGAAAATACAAAGCAAGCAAAATAGTATTTCCAAATCCATCCTCCAACACCATTCTGTATCTACCCTCGATCTGCCTAACAGTTGGACAGGCCCAACTAACACACATCATGACTGTCTCAGGGACATTCTCTGCCTTTAGCAGAGCTCCCAGTCAGAGAAATATTTAATGCTGAAAATATACACTTTCCAGAGTGTAAAGCCCAAGGATAAATGCAGAAATCTAAAACTGCTCTGTTACAGCAATAGTAGGATCATTCCTCTTCCCATCTAATCAATCTTCAAACAACAAAGAAATACAACTTTTCAGGATAATGGGAGTCATATTTCATTTAAAGGTCTTGTATAATTGCTTCCTTACAGAAAGCCTAATCGGCCTTCTCAGTGCTGTTTATCACTGAACAGTTGAACTAGGATCAATTCCTGGAACAAGAAAAGGACCACGTTCACTGTTTGCTTTGTTTGAGATTTGTTTTGGTTTTTAAATATGTCAGTATAACTGCAGTGCTCACTGCTGATGTAATGCAGATCTAATTCTCTGCTCATTTAGCTACTGCCTTGAAAGGAAAACAATGCCTAGTGGGAGTGATGATTAAATAGTAACAACAGAGATATAACAAGCATGGATAAATGAATCAAATTGCAGGAAACATTTTAAAGGCAAAGGCTTCTGGTGCTATATACTCACACCATTTTTTAAAGAATGGTATCTAGTCTTTATCCCTTAATCGCCATAATTATAGTCATCCCATAAGATATAGAGCAAATGAAAGCATGACAGAGTACACCCCTCTCTCTAATGTTGTCAGAGCATTAAGCAGACAAGAAGCATCTCTCCTAAAAATGAATCTCACTGAGCTTGCTTCTTAAGATGTTAACTCTTACTTAGAAGGAATTAGAATGAGCTGCTTAATGTAGCAGAGTGATAAGTTTCTCAGAAGCGTTCCAAAATGGAGGACAACTTTGGAATCCTTGCTATCATAACTGTCACAAGTTCTCATCTTCCTATGCTTTGTGTTATGCTACAGTGTAGGGGTGTAAGGAAAACTCACTAAATACTTCCTTCTCATCAGTTGAGGTTGTTTCATGTCAATGTGACAACTCTATGAGGCATTTTCAAGCCCTGTGAGATTCTTTGCCTTTAGGCAAGAGTAAAATAAAGAGTGTAATAAATTTTCCCCCTCATCCAGGTCTTTATAATTTGCACAAACTGTCTTGGCACTATCTGAAGGACAGAAAGCAAAGAACAAATGCACAGCAAGCACAGATTCTCTGGTTGTTTAAAAAAACATATAGTTGCAAACAAATCCTAAAAAGTCCTTGCAATGAAGCAGAAACTACTGTCATTTGGCATAGATTGCACACTATTTGCATTAAAACATTATTTGCTGAACAATGCTTAATGCATGCAAAACATTGTCCTCATTCTGCGAAGAACATCACAAAATAACTCTCCTTGTTGTGGGAGAAGGGGACAATTTTACAGATCCTCATCTTCAAGAGCAAAGGGAAGAAAATGAAGATTTACATTACTAATACAAAACTATTATTGATGTTTACTGAGATGTGTAATCTCAGATCCTGGGTCTCTTGCTTGATCAGTGGACCATCAAGAACTATAAATGCTGCAGGGTGCCTTAGAGGATTTTCCAAGCAGAGAAAGGACGAGGGATATGCAGTCCTGGCCCTTGCAGTTAGTTGGCATGCAGAATGAGTAAGCACACTTCAGCAGTTCTTTTTCCCCCCAATTCAATTCAATTTTTAATTTATATACCACTCTATTTCAGCTCATCGGGCGACTCAGAGCGGTTTCCAACATGTAATAATACAGAGGTGCAACACAGCAAAAAATATACACAATACAATCAATACACAATATATAAAGTCCACAAAAACATCAGTCAACAAAATACAAGCTTTTCATTTGAATTGTTTGCCAGTTCTTGAATTGATCACAGAGGCTGGAATGACAGCTTTGCAAATAAAAATGTTACCCACCATGTGTTGGTTTTGAGGTAATAATGACAAACCAATGTTATTTTTATCGCATATTGGCTGAAATCCTGTTGCTTAGTGTAGAGAGTTTCATTAGAGTGTGCCCAATGAATCAGTGAGAGTTTGTTAAGTCAGCTTTTCCTCAAGATCTTTTGATTCAGTGGGCCTGCTCTAGTTGCAACTTGCTATTGTCTTTCAACCTGTGGCCAAAATCTTCTAGGTTTCTTCTTCAGTTGCCGTATCTCTTCTGGATATTGGCTATCATGTTGGTGATAGTCTTCGTGTTCTCAACTCCTTGGGACAGTTCTTCCGAGGACATGCCACACCAGTCTCTTAGATTCTTCAACCATGAAGTTCATCTAAATCCAGGGCCTCTCTTCCCAGGGATCTTTCCTTGCAGAGTGAGTTGGGGTATGCTATACGTTATGTTGTTCCTCATGATATGGCCAAGGTATTGGACCTTTCTTTGCTTAATGTTCTTAATCAGTTCTTGTTCTTTATTCATTTGACGCAACACTTCTACATTAGTCACGTGGTCAACCCATTATATCCTTAGCAGCCATCTACAGATCCACATTTCAAAAGCTTCAATTCTCTGTTCAGATTCTTTAGTCAATGTCCAAACTTCAACTCCATATAGCAACATTGGGAAGACATAACATCTCACTATTTGAATCTTTGTAGTGAGAGTTAGATCTCTATTGCATAACAAATGTTGCATTTTTATGAAGGTGGATCTTGCTTTTTCTATTCCTATTTTAATTTCTACCTTGGGATCCCAATTTTCATTTAAAACACTCCCCCAAATAGACAATTTTATCCACTCTTTCAATTTCTTGTGTTCCTGCCATTAGCTTGCTGTGAGTTGGTGTTCAGCTTATAACTAGATATTTCGTCTTCGGTGTTGAGATCCAAACCATACTCTGCGCTTCAAGCTCTAACTCGATCTAGCATCAACTGAAGATCTGCAAGGTTTGTGGCCAACAACACTGTGTCATCAGCATATCAGATGTTATTCAGGCATTCTATATTAATTTTAATGCCCATGTTTAAATCTGATAGTGCTTCTGAAAAAATAATCTCTGAATATATAATAAACAGTGTCGGGGAAAACACACAGCCTTGTCACACACATCTGTTAACTTGAACCTGCTCTGTCAGTTGCTCTTCAACTCTGACTTGAGCCGTCTGATTCCAATAAAAGTTGGTGATAATTCTAATATCTTTATCATCTACACCAGGGTGCCCAAATTATGGCCCACAGTGCCTACTAATCTGGGCCATGCCACCCGTGCTACTCCTGGAAGTGGAAGTAAAACACACCCGCGCATGTGCAAAATGCTGCCCTAAAGCACCTATGACTGTCATAAACATGTTTATGACAGCTGTGGGTGCATTTATGGCAGCGGTTTGTGCATGTGCATGTTGTGATCCAGCCCTCATCAGACTCTGAATAGGTCCTGGATCAAAAGGCACTTCCTATGCCCAGCCCAGTTCTGCCTCCTCAGCCTGCAGCTGAACCTGAACCCCAGCCTGCAGCTGAACCTGAGGATGTCTTGAACCAGGAACCTCAGCCTGCTTTTGGCCCAACTCTGACTCCTCAGGCAAATGACCTGTCAGATCAGAGAATCAGAATCAGCCCTCAGCCAAGGAACGGTGCTGAAAAGATCTGCAGCTGAGACATAAAAAAGCCAGAGCTCATTATCAGAAGAAGTTCCCAGCTGATACCAATTAGCTGGAAGACTTCTTTAGCAAGCTTGTCTCACCAGACATGTGTTGGTACAATTTTCCTCTGTGCAAAGACCAACACCCTGCTTGACCTCGGGTAGCTCTTGTGCTTGCCTGCCGTGACCCTGACTTCTCTGCCAACCCTGATGACACCCCCAGATATCCTTTGGATTAGATGCTCACTTGAACTACTGGTAACCAGACCTCGGGTTGCTCTTTGGACTTTGCTATTTGGATTCTCCTTGAATAGACTGCTGCCAGGGCACTCTGTGTAGCACTGCTGTGTGGCGACCCTGACTACTGGGGTAGGTCAGCACAGCATGGGTGCATTTTTCTTCCACTTCTTATGGGAAGAAACACGTGACCAGCCCACTCAACTATGTGACCAGCCTGCAGCCCAAAATGTTGGGCACCCCTGATCTATACCTATTTTCAGTGTTTTGATCATCCTCTCACCTCATCTTCTTGATTTAAGTTTCCTTAATTCAGAACACTAGGTTAGTTCTTTTTATACATCAAGAGACAACAATAAGCTTCTATGGTTATCCTTAAGAGAGAAATTATGTTGTTACTGCAGCAATCACTTTAGAAGTGCAATGATCTCCTAGAGACTGAAAAGATTAAATCCGTCTAACCCTTAAGTAACAGAACACCAATGGATGACTATATCCCTTATTACATTACACATATTGGCTGAAATCCTATTGCCTAGTTTAGTAAATTACAATTTACAGAGGTGGTAAGGTAAAGGTAAGGGTATTTTGCTCGAAAGCCAGTCATATCAGACTCTATGTTTCAGTGCTTCTCTCTGTTTCATAGCTAAAGAGCCAATGCTGTCTGCCTCTGTAGACATTTCTGTGGTCATGTGGCAGACATGACTAGACACTGGAGTACACAGAACGCTGTGTACCTTCCCATTGAAGTAGTCCCTATTTATCTATTTGCAATTTCACCATATCTCCACTAATTAAGTCAGTCTGCTCTACTCAATATAGCAAATGATCTGTATCAGTACTAGCTGACTAACATTTAGATATTTTAAGATGTTTTGAGGAAATCATTGAGGGAGGTATTGTAGGGCCTGGATGGGTTGTTTGTCTCTTTCTCAGCCATCACCTTTTATGCTTTCCCTTGTATATTTGCTTTGTGTGTGTCTTTCTGTGCCCTTCTTAAAGAAATAGCAGTGGACCTATTTTGAATAAGTAATAGATGTCTTGGATGGACAAAGAACTTTTTTGTGTGGCATTTAAAAGAGTACAATGGGGAAAAATATCTGCAGAGCACAATGTAAAATAATTTTGATTCAATTACATATATGCTCACATCAAGATTGCTTTCTGACAGTGATTTATCAATGCATGAATGCATATTGGCAAAAGAAAGAGAAGCAATGAAGCAAAGGAATGGACAGAACTAGAATTCTGAAATTAAATACAATGCAGAGTCAATGTGAGGAATGATATAATAACAGCACAGATTGTGGTAAGTCTTCTCATTTGTCCCCTCCCCACTGCAAGACCAAATAGGAAAACTTTCTGGGATAATAGAAATCTTGTGTACCCTAACGCTGGTCATCAGCAAGAAGGGGTTTTGCAGAAGTTATTTCATAATTCTTCTGGCACCTGTGATAGTCTAATCTGGATCATGTTTTGCTTGGATTGGACAAAGGCCAATCATCACCATGGATAGTTAGTATACTGTTAACTATAATGTATTAATCTTTAAGGTACCACAAGACTATCATTTTCTCTGTAACAGATATCACTGTTGCATTGTACCACCTTAAATAGAATTGTAAGAGTCTCAGTCATAATTTCTAGATGAACTTGATGCAGTTGCCACCATCTTATCGCAACAATGAACATTTTGGAATGAAATATTAAAGAGATGGTGGCATCAGTCTCAGTGTGCCTTCAAAGGCTATTGGGACCCAGATTTTTGCCTTTTTATTCTGGAGTTTGGATCCAGGGCTGCAGCGTTCACTGAAATATTTTCTTACACTTTGACCAAATGACAGAAAGAAAGAAGAAATTCCTTTCATACCTTAATTAGTCGATGTCGAAAATCTGCCATTGACAAAAGATAGTTACTCACAGTATTTTTCCATTTCAAGATTATTTGAAGGCTAAACATCCTTGCTAAGATCCATGGGGAAATGATTTAGAAAGTTGCCTGCGCAAGTACAAAATTATGCACTGCTAAAATGGCTTGTTTGTGAATTCATGCCACTTCACTTATTCTGATGCAAATTCCTTTCCCACTGCCTGGAAATCTGATTGCAAAACACACACATTTAAAATGGAGAAAAGGAGAGGAGCTTCCTCCACACAACACCCATAGTTGCCTGTTTAGATGATTGTAACCAGAAATAATTCTCAGTTGAAAGCTTTTCAAATTATAGAAGCAAAGGTACAGAAGAGAAAGACTAGTTTCCCTAGGAACCAGCGGAAACCATGTGAAAACTCTCAAACAGCTTCTCTTTATTCCTCCTCTCATGCCACAGAATTCTGTTCAGGTTAGCAGCTCACAGGGAGAATAAGACTAGAAACAGAAAGCAAGTGCAGATGGCAGCAAGAAGGAACAGCTGAAATACAAGTCTACCAAAGCATTTTTCCTCCTGTGTAAATTCCATCTAGCTAGCTAGCTATCCATCCATCCATCCATCCATCCATCTACCTACTTCTGTCATCTTCTTAGGTAAAGGTTTCCCTTGCTCGAAAGCCAGGCGTATCTGACTCTAGGGTGCAGTGCTCATCTCTGTTTCAAAGCCGAAGAGCCAGTGCTGTCTGCTGCTGCAGATGTTTCCATGGTCATGTGGCAGGAATGACTAGACACTGAAGCGCAAGGAACGCTGTTACCTTCCCTATTTATCTACTTGCAATTTTTTTGCTTTCGAACTGCTAGGTTGGCAGGAGCTGGGACAAAGATGGGAGCTCATTCCGTCCTGCAGTACTCAGGAATTGAACTGCTGACCTTCCGCCTCCCAATCAGCATCTTAGGCACTTGAGCCACTGCCAAGTTTGTACTATGTAAACAGCAAGATGGATTTTATGAAAAGAATATGTGTTAAGAGCCAGCCACTATTTAATATATAATATATTTAAAATGGGGAAAGAAGGATTAAAGACAAACTGTAATCCAAAAACAAAAGTGTGCTGTCAAATTATGCAGATTTCGTTGGTTTACCTGTTCAAAACTGAGAGGCATATGAAGAAGGCTTCCCCCCCTTCAAACTACCATCAATCATTTCCCCCATCTGTGATATTTCTCTTCTACCCATCCCCCAATTCTATTTTGTACTGCTATTAAAAATAATTTCTGCAAGGAGTCTTCTGAGCCTAAAAGAATACTGGCATTGTCTGAGGCTACTAAGTACATCACTGCAGAAAATATGACACATAAAACTGATTGCACCTTATTCATGAAAACACACAGGAGAAAGATACTCAAGAAATGCCTTATATTTACAATCCAGACAGCACTTTGGCGGGGGGGGGGGGAATCTTTTAAGAGTCAATAATCACCACTGAATCAGTAATTATGGTCCCAAACCCTGCAGATTTTTTTTTACTTTTAAAGGCTGCCTCTCCCAAAGGTTTTTTTCAAGGCAAAAGGGAGCCTGAAGGAGCCTTGGATCCCGCAACAGGGAGATATGAAGCATTTAATTTGTGTAAATGTTTCTGGCACCTGATCCAAGCACCATTCCATTGTGTTAACTATGAATTTACTCAATAATAATAATAATAATAATAATAATAATAATAATAATAATAATAATAATAATAATAATAATAATAATAATAATAATAATAATAATAATAATAATAATAATAATAATAATAATAATAATAATAATAATAATAATAATTTATATCCTGCACTTTCTCAGCCGAAGCTGACTCAAGGCGGCCATTACAACATGTAGATATCAAACAATACAATAATAAAGGAGCATGAAAAGTAAATTTGATACAATAATCAATAGTCAATAATAAACATAAATTAATCGATACAATGTAACACAGTACAATTCAAAAAGCAGTGCCTTAAGCCCATAGATTGCAGATACAAGAGAAGGAAAAAACACTTGCTTGATCATGAACCATCATAACTGAGTAGATTCACTCTAAGCCTATCAAGTCATAAGGAACTGGCTGAAGTCTTGGTGAACTCCTGTGCTTTTCCAAGTCTGATGGTAAAGAGATTTTTTTAAAGCAAAGCAAAGCAATCACACTTATATACTGCCTCATAGCACATAGTGCACTCTCTGGGTGGTTCACAAGTTAATTAGCATTCCCCACCCCAACATGCTGGGTACTCATTTTACCCATCTCAGAAGGATGGAGGGCTGAGTCAATCTTGATTCCTGGTCAGGATCGAGCTCACAACCTTTTGCTTGTAGGACAACAGTTTAACCACAGCGTCACCAGGGCTCCCGTATGTCACAAAATGTTCTACTTGTGTGCCAAACAAATTTCAGCTTACTCAAGCTCATTGAAAGGTACTTGTATGTGCATGGTGCTCGTGCAACACTGGCATACCAAAGAGAAATAAATGAGATGGGGAACACCTACACTGGGACTCATCATGCCAGTTAGAGTAAATAAGGGGATGCTGTTCACTGCCTGAATACCAGAGCCAAAGTTAGTACAACGAACAACTATTATTATTATTATTATTATTATTATTATTATTATTATTATTATTATTATTATTATTATTATTATTATTATTATTATTATTATTATTATTATTATTATTATTATTATTATTATTATTATTATTATTATTATTATTATTATTTCCAATTTATATGCTGCCCCACACACAGAGCGACTCTGGGTGGCTTACAGAGAAACAATGCATCAGAAGACCCTATAAATCTATGGTGAGGCCCCATCTGGAATACTATGTACAGTTCTGGTCCCATACATCCAAAAGGATATGATGGAACTGGAAAAAGTGCAGAGGAGGGCAACCAGAATGATTAGGGGACAGGAACACCTTCCTTACCATCTGAGGCTGCAATGGTTGGGCCTCTTCACTCTTGAACGAGACGGCGTCTAAGAGGTGACCTGATTGAAGTTTATAAAATCATGCACAGTGTGGACAAAGTAGATAAGGAAAAACTGTTTTCCCTATTGCACAACACTAGAACTAGGGGGCACTCCATGAAACCTTTGGGTGCTAGTTCTCAAACAAATAAGAGAAAGTACATTTTCACCCAGAGGATTACTGGTCTATGGAACTCCCTGCCAGAAGAAGTGGTGACAGCTGTCAGTCTTGACAGCTTTAAGAAAGGATTAGACAAGTTCATGGAGGACAAGGGTATTTTGTCAGAATTACAAAATATCAAAACAGTACAACAAAATTACAAAATATCAAAATTGCAAAATATCTCATCATAAAAATCACATAAAACATTTCAGAACATTCACTAAGTAAAAGTAGACAAAGATCTCTAAAACTCAACCCCACCCACCAAATCCATTTCCTTCAGACCGAGGGAGCGTCATCGGATGCAGGGGAAAAGACCCACACAGCTCCCCCCAAGGCGGCCGGCCGAGGGCTAAAGTCTGGAGGGGTGTGTGTGTGCTGTTGCTGATTTTAAAACCCAACATCATCAGGCAATTCTCAAACTACAAATGGGGAACTCAACCATCTACACTGTGTACATCAGCTTTGGCCCTGAGTGTTCCTGCGGCAGAGTATGCTACTCCAATATGGAGCACAACCACACATGCAAAACACGTTTACATCGCTGTTAATGAATCCATGCATATAGTGACAGAATGCCTTAAACCTACACCAGTTGAGAAAATATACCCTCTTGTTGGTATCACTCGACCTAAGAGAAGGAGAGAAGTAGCAGCAGACACTGAGAGAACAAAGCAAGAGAGTGATCCTCAACATCCTCTGAATGGATATGAGCCTGAAGTCTGCCAGTTCAGATCCAGGAAGAGCTTTATGAAAAGAACAAACATACTGTTGTGGGAGGAAATCCCGACACTATGAAATGCCCAGACAGAGATACGGTCCAGCTGACTGTCTGGGGAGAGCTCTCTCGAACCACCCCAACCAGTATCTTTTATTGCCAAAATTCAAAAGCAGATAAGAATACAGGAACAATAGTGCATTCAGTAGAAAGGGAACAAAATGGGTTGCATAGTGAACAATAGAGAGTATTCAGCCTTAGGTTACATTCGGCATACATTGTTTCTAACATTAGGATACCGTGTGAGAATCATGCAAGCTACAGTATGTGATTAAAGTCCAGATTGGTTAGAGCAGCTAAGATAGCATACTAGCCTTGTGAAACCTGCGTGATTAGTTTCTCCATAGTAGAAGCTTAGATCTTGATTACATGTGTACTGACATTCATTCAGGGAAAGATTGAAACATAGTAAAGGGATGCAGGACATCTCTTGGGGGAAACTCAGAAGCCAAACAGGAGTTTTTGCACTCTCATGAACTTGGCTTATGGTTCATCCCTATCAGATTCCCACATGCCCCACCATACTCCAACAACATACTTGAGGGTATGCAATGTAAGGGGTAACCCCACTCTGCCTTGGAAGAGTTACACCCTCTGCCACAACACACCATGTCAGCTTCCCCTTTGCCAGCACTCTGTACCCACACTCTTTCACTCAAATCAATCTTTCGCTCAAATCAGGCTTTGTGCCTGATGACTGGAAGGTAGCGAATGTAACACCAATTTACAAAAAAGGATCCAGGGGTGATCCAGGAAATTACATGTGTCCCAGGTAAAGTGATGTAAACCATCCTAAAAGATAGAATTAATAGGCACATAGAAGAGAAGGTGCTACTAAAGGAGAGCCAACATGACTTTTGCAAGGGCAAATCATGCCTCACTAATCTGTTAGAATTTTTTGAGAGTATCAGCAAGCATGTGGATAAGGGGGATCCAGTTGACATTGTTTATTTGGACTTTCAGAAGGCTTTTGACAAGGTACCACACCAAAGGCTCTTGAATAAACTTGTCCTGGATCAGCAACTGGCTAAGGGACAGGAAACGGAGGGTAGCACTAAATGGACACTTCTCCAAGTGGAGGGAAGTAAAGAGTGGGGTCCCCCAAGGTTCAGTACTGGGACCCCTGCTTTTCAACCTCTTCATAAATGACCTAGAATTAGGAGTAAATAGCAAGGTAGACAAATTTGCTGACGACACTAAATTATACAGGGTAGTGAAAACTGTGAGAGATTGTGAGGAGCTCCAGAGGGATCTCTTGACACTGGGGGAGTGGGCAAAACAGTGGCAAATGAGCTTCAACATTAGTAAGTGCAGAGTGATGCATGTTGGGGCAAAAAACCCCAATTACATTTATAAACTGATAGGGTCTGAACTCTCTGCGACAAACCAGGAAAGGGACCTTAGTGTACTGGTGGACAGCTGAATGAAGGTGTCAACCCAGCGAGCCTCAGCAGTGAAAAAAGCAAACTCAATGCTAGGGATCATTAGGAAGGGTATAGATAATAAGTCACCAAGTGTCATTTTGCCTCTTTATAAATCTATGGTGAGGCCCCATCTGGAATATTGTGTATTGTTCTGGTCGCCATACCTCCAGAAGGATATTATGGAGCTGGAAAAAGTGCAGAGGAGGGCAACCAGAATGATTAGGGGACTGGAACACCTTCCTTACCATCTGAGGCTGCAATGGTTGGGCCTCTTCACTCTTGAACGACGGCGTCTAAGAGGTGACCTGATTGAAGTTTATAAAATCATGCACGGTGTGGGCAAAGTAGATAAGGAAAAACATTTTTCCCTATCGCACAAAACTAGAACTAGAGGGTACTCTATGAAACTTTTGGGTACTAGTTCTCAAACAAATAAGAGAAAGTACTTTTTCACCCAGAGGATCACTGGTCTATGGAACTTCCTGCCAGAAGAAGTGGTAACAGCTGTCAGTCTTGACAGCTTTAAGAAAGGATTAGACGTTCATGGAAGACAAGAGTATCAACAGCTATAATTATGGACAACTTCCGGGTTGGAGAGATAGGCAGGATATCTCTTAATGCCATTTCCAGGGAATTCTAAGCAGGTGAAGGCATCTGCTTAGGAATAAGAAGACCCTCAAGCAAATGTTGAGCCACTGTGTGATACAGAATGCTGGACTGGTTGGGCTGTGGCCTGTTCCAGCAAGGCTGTTCTTATGTTCTTATGTTCTGGGCCCTCACCCCCTCTCGGTTTGGCCCTGGTACTCTCCACCTGGCCTTGGGTTAGCACGAATGTGAAGGGGTTACCGACTGGCTGTTTGAACTAGCAAACCCACCAGTCCAGGTAGGACATAAGTAAAATGCATCATTAGGGTATGGTAGCTCTGCCAACACATCAGATCCTTTCCCAACACAGCTTAGCGGGTTCTGGGTTCCAAACATTATTTTATTAATTTGTATTTATTTATTTATTTATGGTATTTCTACCCCGCCTTATTCATCACAAGATGGTTCAAGGTGGCCACCAACAAATAATCAGACCGTCAAATTAGGCAACGGTTAAAAAAAAACAGTTAAAACATCACTTTAAAAATGCACAGTTATTAATGCACAGTTAGTAAGGACTGCAGTGACTCAAGTGGCTAAGACACTGACTGGAAGGTGGGAGGTCAGCCGTTCGATTCCTGAGTACTGCCAACCTAGCAGTTCTAAAGCAAGAAATTGCAAGGAGATAAATAGGGACCACTTTGGTGGTCCCTGACCACAGACGAAAACCTTGCAGCCATTTTGGTATTCCAGTACAAGTCAGTGGGAGACTTACAACTTAGCTTGTATACATGAACAAAACAAATAGGATGGATTACAAATGACTGTCTAGACCAAATCAGAATCCATTCTAAAACTCCAAATTGTCTTTCAGATAAAATAGCTCTAACTGTAACCTCAATTAAATTCATACATTCATGTTGTGGCTATCATCAGGTGATAGCAAGGTACTTTGCATGTGGGTACTATTTACTAATAGTTTTGTGGAGAACAGAGAAGGAAGGATGAGGAGGAGAATAGAGGTGTGCCATTCATTCAGTTGTTGTTGGTTTTTCTTAGCCCAACTCTCATAATTTATCAACTATTCTCTAGGTAGAACTCTGGGGGCTCCTGCCCATCGCTACCTATACAGTGATACCTCATACAACGTCCAAACTTGGTTCCACAAGTTTGGACTTTATACGGATTTAGACTTTGTATGAGGCATGCAAAATCCTAGCTGTGATGCCTCATACAACGTCCAAATCCTTGCCACGATGCCTCATACAACGCCGTTTCCATAGAGATACACTGTACTGTAACAGCACAGACTTCAGGGCAAAGTCAAGGAAACAGACAGGAAACTGACAGAACTTTAAGAAATCATTGTCTAAAGGCTGAAAACATTACAAAACATGTCAAACAACCCTGATTGTCCAAGAACCTGAAGAATGCTGCAAAAATCCCAGGAATGCTTCTAAAAATTCCGACAAAAAAATTAAAAAAAAATACAAAGTCGTGCTCAAAACCACTCCTAAACACTCTTCGCCTCATGCAAAACCCACAAGAGCAATGCACGCATGTGTCCTGCCTTTTATACTGCCCAGGCACAATGCAACCTGGGAAAACCCCAATGCCTCATACAAAGTCGCACAACTTTGTATGAGGCAACTTTTTTCAAGAAATTAGGTGATGTTGTATGAATCCGATGTTGTATGAAGTGGACTTTGTATAAGGTATTACTGTATTTCAATCACCCTGGGAAAGGGTATAGTTATTTGGGAGTGCCATATATAAAGCCTAATGGAAAGCAAGATTTAAACTTCTGACAAAGAACTAGGCCTCATAGGAAGCACTGAATCACTTTCTTTTTTGTATAGGAAGTAAGACCAAACAGAATGGACAACAAGACCTGCTCCAGGTAGATGAAATGTAGGTACAGTATCTGAAAATGTATGACTGTGAATAAGAACTTCCAAAATTCTGCTTCAGAAATCATGGGAGGATTCTGAGAGCTAGAGTGCAAAAATCCTATAAATGAGAGTTCAGCATCTTTACTACTGACAGCTAGTATCCTTGTTGACTTGAACATTCCTTGCCTTTGCCAGAACTAGGAGTAAACATGCATCTCTACTGTGCAATTCCGATTACCTACCAACTTTTATTGACAAGGTAGGAATTTCCACAACTGCTTGAATCACACTACAGTAGTAGCTGATGATCATCATGATTAGCAAAATACTCAGTTGACAGCTGCCAATGGCAATCCTTGATGAGCAGCTTTATGTTGGCTGCTAGGTGACTATTTTAATATTTTCAATAATATATTTCCGAATATCACAGAGAAAAGGTTGATCTTTGTTTTGTTCTGCACAAATGAATCAGTTGAGCTGGATATGATTTTAGGATTTGTTGTTATGTTGTGTGTTTTTTTAATGTAAAATGCAACTGGAAAGGTTACCATCTAGTGACCTCACAGGGTTCTAAATTACTATAGGCAAGCAATCAGTCGCTATGCAGGGCAGAACAATTGCTGAATGGCAAGTATTTTACAGAAATTTTCCAGAGTGGAGGCCTAATTATCCATCTACTAGATTGTCCAGATTGTCCTCATCAAGACGAATTGTGTCTGATAGGTTTTCTCCCTAGAGTTCTTGTAAAAAAGAATTTTTTTAACCTGTATCAAAGGCAGGAGGAAAAAATAAATGAATACTCCCCCCCCTCTTAGAATCATAAACTATTTATCATCATCTTTCTTCTAATTCTAAAGCAAGGGTTCTCATCCTATGGCCCAGGGGCCAGATGTGGCCCATGACATCATTTCATGTGGTCCCCCACCGCCTCCACCATACCCGGAAGTACCATGTGTGGCAGGCAGGGCAAAATGCCCATGTGGCCTCCAAAGCTGTCTGAGGGAGCATGACCCGGCCCCTGGCTTTAAAAGGTTGAGAACTTCTGTTCCAAAGTGTTCACTGTCCTCATAATGAGTCAGATTTTAAAAAACAGTCTTAACTTCTCCTTTGGCAGCTATAACTGGAGATTTCATACACAATTTTGTACTCACAGGCATATTTTTTGTATTCCTAGATTAAATTTACATCATGTTTGAGATGATGTATTGCTTAGTGTCTAGTTTATAGGCATATATGGAAGTATAGATAGGTTTCTTTATTATTCCGCAGCTGTAATACCACAAGTTATTTCCTAAGACTACAACTACCAGGCTCCCACAATCAGCATGTTGTGCTGACTGTTGGTTTTTGAGATGTTTCCCTATATATGATCTGCATCTGATCCTTTGTTTTAAAGATAGAATGTGTCAATCAGTGGTTTAATATGTTTATCATCTCACATTAAAGCTCATGGTAAATCTATTGGATTGTGGAGAAACCGTTTTTGTTTTTTATTGTTTTGTTACCTTGTCCTTTCATATTTGACAGCACAATGCACTCTGAATACCACTAAAAGCAGATGTCGAAGAGCTCCAGAAGAACAACACCCTCATGGATCCGTTATGTTTCATCCATCATTCAAGGGAGCAAGAAGTTCCTAACCAAAGGTACCCAGCAACATGAATTGTGGAAACAGAAATTGGGAAGACCAAGCTTCTTGTCCCAAAGGAGAAAGTAACTGACAGCTAGACCCACCAAATCATGCATAAGATATCCTGTCAGATCTTACCTGGCAGATTTCCCCTCAGAGAAGGCCACACCCAGGGCCATAGCCTGGATTCTAGATGGGGAAAGGCAACACACACACACACACACACACACACACACACACACACACACACACACACACACACACACAAATGGCACAATGAAGCATCTGCCTCACACAGGGCTGTACAAGTTGCAGATTCCAGATGTTCCCTTCTTTTATAGGGTGTATTGGTGTGCACCACATGTCTGTTTCTGCACCCTCTAAGCCAGTGTTTCCCAAACTTTGTTTTTTTGGACTTCACTTCCCAGAAGCCTAAGTCAATTTCCCAAAGTATTGATCAGTCAATGTACTGACTTAGGCTTCTGGGAACTGAAGTCCAACAGTGTTCCACAGAACATGGTTTGGAAAACACTTCTCTAAACTACCCAACTACCCTCAGGTGCAAAATCCCATTACCAGAACTGAAGTAAGGCTCAAGAGCCAGTCCAGCTGTTTTCTGCACATGGAATGAAGTGCCAGTATGCCTATTTTTCTGAAGCAATAAAATGCCTTGGACTAGTCTTGGGAGTATGTCAGAAGCAAATGACATGTGTTAGTCATTCTCAGTTGTGACAGAATGGCCTTGATGGAGGTAAAAACAGAGGCTTGAGACAACAACTTTGAGATGCACAAGTTACATTTGGCCTAAGCATCCCCGGACTGCAACCCACCTTGGAACATGTATCTGATAGAATGAGAATCTGGTGACATGGACAACAGGGCATAAAATTATATCATGCAAAACTTGTTTACCTTGAAGGTGCCACAAGACTCTTTAATTTTTGTTGTCACAGATTAGCCTGGAAATTCTCCAAATATTCCTCCAACTTCCACTTGAAAAAATATGTTTCAGAAAAGGCTTCCTTCTCTTTAGTCCCTCTAAAAGCTCCTAACTAGCAGCATCATAACTGGCAGAAAAGCTGTGCTATTTTAATCTTTATTATTTTATTTTATACCTTACCTTAATTGGTGCAAGCAATTTTATATACTGTGGAACTAGCACTATAATAAACTAGCTAAACCTTACTTCAACCTAGCAGTTCGAAAGCAATAAATTGAAAGTTGATAAATAGGAACCACTTTGGTGAGAAGGTAAACAGCATTCCATGCACTCTGGTGTCTAGGCATGCCTGCCACATGTCCACGGAAATGTCTGCAAATGCAGACAGCGCTGACTCTTCGGCTATGAAACAGAGATGAGCACTGAACCCTAGAGTTGGATATGACTGGCTTTTGAGCAAGGGTGACCTTTACCTTTACCTTACCCTACTTAGCCCTCATACAGTAGGGTAGCTTTATTCTACCAGAAGACAATCACAGCATGCTGAAAATCTAGTGAGGATGACATACCAACCCATCATGGCAAGTTTATGAATATCACCATACAGACAGTCAGACAATGAAGAGGGGTGAGTGAGAACATGAAGCTCTGTTACTGTATGAGCAGTATCAAGGACCAAGGCAAGCTTCATTTCTTTACAATTTAGGAAGCTGCAGGGCTAGACACTAAGCATGGAACAGCAGGTAGATATATTGAGCTAGAAATGGAGGGCAGTGTACATGTCAACCTTTCTTGACAAAGTAGTCCTTCTGAAGCCCACATCTAGGCTGAGAGTTATTTTGAATCCCTGAGGATTATATACACAGATATTAAACTAGCTCTAAAGGTTCTTATTAAAAATGAGTTTTCAGAACCCTCTTTTCCTTTTACCTTTTTGTGACACATTATTTAAAATGCCATATATATATATATATTTTGTAGAAAATAAGAATGGATAGGGAAAATAGATCTCAACCAAACCCAGCATATGGTAGTTGTGAATTCTTCATAACAGGATTCTTAACCTATGCTTACTGTAGTACAGTATATAGCCATTAATGATTTGCCATGCCAGTGATCTCTAAAATCTGTGTGATATTTCATGAGTTGAGCCAGGTGCACCTCCTGCGTTTCCTAGACAGGGATAGCTTTTCCACAGTATTTCTGATGTTAATAAGATCTTTTTTGCAGAAGGGATGCCTCTCTTTACATATTGCATTGCAGGCGCACCCCCCAATAAAGGACTCAGACACCGATGAAAGTGGATAACGGCATTGGGCCACATTTATTGATTCATGCCCTAGTCCGAATTATAAATTTCTATTGGTAATTGACCAATTATAATTCTTAAGGCAAGCAGGCCGAAGTAACACTGGTAAGGTACCACCCAAAATTGCCAACGGCAATTGTTACAATGTATCTATTTGTATCGATTTGTTTGTTGACAACAAACAAATTGTTGACCGTAGTCAATATCTAACTAATGACCCCACCCTCTGACGCGTATCCGTAAAATCACGGGGTGATGCATGCTGTCTAGCTATAGCCATCACCCCGTCGCCTGGTTCGTCGTTGACCGGACAACGTTTAACCAACTTATACCTGTCTAGTGTTGTCCAGTCAATTGCGAACCTGCCGGATACCTGTGGGTCATAAATGTTTACCTTACCAGTGCTACCCGCCACACGGGGAGGCTTCCCAAAAGGCTCACCGCCCCCCCCAAGACCGTCAGCTCGGTCGACAGGCCTGCTCGCCAATCCACTAACAAGAGGTCCATACCTCCCTGCGACAGATGGGCCCCATCCCCTGAGTAAAAGCTCATAATTTTGCAGACTGATGTCGGGGAGGCGAATGACGCGTCCCCCACCTTTGTCGAAAAGGAACCGGGCAATAGCCCCGTTCACGGAGCGTCGGCTCGGTCAAGAGCCTCGAGGCCACACGCCCCCTGTAAGCGTACCGTGGTATCGTGTCTGACCAATTGAGGGTTGTGGCAGGCCACACATAACGTGAGTAGGGCAGGTCACTGCAAATCGCAAGCTTCCGCGATAGGCCAGTGACCCGCCCTAAGCCATCACCCCCAAGGTTCATAACCAGGACATCAGGCGAGTCAGATTCCCTGATGTAGAAAAGGAATGGCAACAGTTCCCGCCATAACATGCCACGCTTACCATACCACCTGAGACGTGCGGCTGCACCCAGTCCCAGTCGGGGTCCCCACTCTGTCGCCGCAGCGTAACGCGCTGCCCTATGCAGCGTAACGTGCTGCCCTGTGCAGCGTAACGCGCTGCCCTGTGCAGCGTAACGTGCTGCCCTGTGCAGCGTAACGCGCTGCCCTGTGCAGCATAACGCGCTGCCCTGTGCACATGGCTATGGCCCACCAGGCACACTGTCACCGGTGTAATACGACACCCAGGGTCTGTCAAGGAAAAAAAGGGGGAGAGAAACAGTGCAGTGACAAAACTGGTACTCACGGTTGAAGAGGGCGAACACAAACTGAAAACATTGTGATCCCCACCCCCCCATGCGGCGTATGTCAGCCCCGGAGTACCCAAAAACAGCTGCAGTAGACGCCGCCCCTATCCTGGGTGAATGGGTGCCGCAACGAGCCCCAGGGAGGCCAACACTGGCTAGTTCCTACCGGCACCCTCCAAAATTGAAATTTAGTAAGGGGAGACCCATCTTGGTGACAAAAAAAACGGGCCATGGTGCGTGCCACGCAGTGCAAGGAACTCCTGTAGGGCACCAACCGGACAGATGTCTGCCAAAGAACACCGTAGCAGTCTTACTCCACTGCCCACGCCATGCTGATCCGTCTTAGAGGAGCGTATCCTCAACTGAGCCCAGTCTCTGGCCACCTATACATCTTCGAGTTCCAGTGCCCTACTACTTGCATCCGCCTTAGACAGCATCACAAGCTCGCTGATGCGGAGCGCTCCAAAAAAGGCCACCGTTGTAGCCGCATGAAACAGGGCTGCCTCATACCTATCAAAACATAGGTCCTGCCAGCCCCATGCCAGTCGGGTAAGAACCCCTGGGGAAATAGGGTGACGGTCGTCCGGGCTACGCCCACGCTCCCGCGCCCACCCCTCCAAAACGTGTCTCACACGGAGGTCAGCGGTACTGTCCGCATGTCCGCCTACTTTGGCCATAAAAGCCAGCGCTGACAGCCTGGATGCTATGGTGCGAGGTGCAAAGCCCTGGGAATGCAGGTCAACCATGAATTGAAGTATATGGGCCACCGGGATCGGACAGGTATCTGGCAGCCGGAATTGGGCGCAGAATGCCCTGAAAGAATTGAATGCGTGTTGATACGCCTTACGCGTGCGTGGCGCTAGCGACATGCCGATCGCCCGGTTCACCTCTCCTTGCCAAAGGTCCATATCTCGTCCGGGAGTGGCGAGGGAAATTCCTCCGCATCCGGGGCCAAGGCGCGGAACCGGGAGATCTGCAGGCGGGACAAAGCGTCAGCGATATCATTATTGACCCCCGGGACATGCCTGGGCCGGAACAGCACATTAAGGCGCAGGCTGCGCAATACAAACTGGCGCACCAGGTCCATTACCCTGGGTGATTTGGAGTCTGTGAGTTGACAATGTGGACAATGGCCGGATTGTCACACCGGAAATGAACGGCCGAGTTGGCCCACTCCTCACCCCATAGCATCAAGGCCCCCAGGATGGGAAAAATTCCAGATACCCACCATAGGCCCACTTCCCATTGAAGTACATCCCATAACCCAGGGACCCAGAGGCACCGGACTGTATCTGGAAACGAGGGGAAGCCAGAAGGTCAGACCTCCAAAATGACACCCCATTGAACTCCCTCAAGAATTGGAGCCAGATAAGCATATCTGCCTTAATGCCCTGGGTTAGTCTCACCCTATGGTGGGGCCTGGACAAGCCTGTCATGGCGTCGCACAAGCGCCGAGCAAATGCCCTGCCCGGCACGACCACCCTGCAAGCGAAATTAAGGTGACCATGCAGCACCTGCAGTTCCCGCAGTGATGCCTTGCGTTTAGCAAGCAAGTCCGAGATAAGGGCCACTATCCTTGACACCGTATCCCCTGGCAACCTAGAAGCCTGCGCTACCGTGTCAATCTCCACCCCAGGAAGACTAGCTGTGTAGATGGGCCCTCGGTCTTTTCGGGTGCTAAAGGGACACCCAGTTCCTCCATTAGCGTCTGAAATGTGTTGAGGAGACGTGTGCACGTGTCCCAGCCCCGTTCACTCCTGAATAAAAATCATCCAGGTAATGGGCTACAGACCGGGACCCTGACCTGCGGACAAAAGCCCACTCTAGGAAGGTGCTAAAACACTCGAAGGCCGAGCACGATATGGAACAGCCAAAAGGCATGGCCTTATCAAATAATATTCACCCCGGAACTTAAAACCCAGCAACTCAAAGTCACCCGGGTGAACCGGCAGGAGGCGAAAGGCAGACTTAATGTCGCACTTAGCCAACAGCGCACCCGGGCCACATGAGCGCACCATGCCATCTCTTGCCAAAAGATGTATACCTGACCGAGCAAAGGTCGTCAGGGATAGCATCATTGACCGATCGGCCGGCTGGGTAGGACAAGTGATGGATCAGGCGGAACTCGCCCGGTGACTCCTTGGGCACCAAGCCCAAGGGTGACACTTTAAGGTTGGGGAACGGGGGTGCAGGGAAAGGGCCAGCGACCCTGCCCGCATCAACCTCCTTAGAAATGCTGGCGGCAGCCACCTCCTCCCTCCCCTTAAGGGACAAAAGGTCGGGGGCATCTTGGGGGGACCTATCACCCTGGAAAGGAATACGGAACCCCAGTCGAAAACCCTGAAGCAGGTAAACCGCATCTGCCACCTTCGGGTACGATGCGAGCCAACGCTCCAACATGTCCACATTAATTGGGGAGGCGGCCTTTTGGTGGACCAGCTCCCTCTGCGGCAGTCTTGCCAACCCCTTGTCCGCCCCTACCCTTGCCCCGCACCCCTCCAGGCCTGGGGCAGGCGGAGGCCGCATGGGGGCCAGCGCAAGAGGGACACTCATGCCTGTACCGGCAATTCTTCCTACTGCAGGAACCATTGGACGAGAAAGTCCAGCACAGCAGGCGGGCATGAACCCCCTGCCCCGCCACCTGGCGGGGTGTCTGTGCTGGGACCGCACGCTGGACCGCATGTCCACAATGGTATCTTTCCCCAGGCACAGGGCGCGTGGGAGTCATGTACAGAAGCCACAGCTTCTGGCAGGGCTCATCCCACCTCATCTCGGGGTGCAGGGGAATCCGCATATGAATTCCTCGTCGTAAGCCAACCACGACGGGCCCGGGAAGTCTACCATCGCCCGGTAAATGTTGTCCAAATACTGGACCATTGGAATTGCCAGATCCGGCCGGGCCCTGAGGTAAACCGCCATGTATATGAGGTATGCCGTCAACCAATTGGCCCACGTACATGGCGGCTTACGACGACATGCTCGTTCCTTATCCTTCTCATCCTGCCCCTCCCTCTCCTCCTTGGTGGGCTCCCTGTTAAGAAGGGAGAAAATGTCTACATACTCCCCATGCCAGATCTTCTCTTTGGTGGCCTGGGCCAAATGGTCCCCCAGGGGCAAGGTACACCCCGCTGTTGGCAATGCCGACACCAGCACGGTGGGAACCACCGGGATCCGGAAAGGAGCCTGGACCAACCCGGCCACCCCTAACACATTCCCGACTGAATAAGAGGTACCACCCAAACGGGGCCCTGGGTGAGAGGTGAAGTCACCGGGTGGGACGTCGGCGACTGAACCGTCGCACCACCCATGCGAGGCCACGGCCACTGGAATGCCCCCCCAACGTGGGTAGGTGTGTGGGTGAACTAGATTGATCCGCATACTCACATGCTGCACCCCCACGGGCCGCCCCCACCGGGGTTTCCGGCCCGCTGGGGGCGTCGGAGCTCACGACCGCAATTGAGCTCATCGACGGGACCTGACCAGCATCAGCCTGTTGAGTGGGGAGCTGCGAGGCAGTGGCCGAAACTGGCCCACACGCCTCAGGCAGCTCGACCCGTCGTGCCGCTTGCCGCTGCCCGGCAGACAAAGGATCAACCTGCACCCCAAAAGGCACCCCCGAGTGGTTAACCCTCGCGAGGGATGCCTCGAGGGCCGCAACGCGGGCCAGAAGGGCCTCAACACTAACGTAGCCCCCTAAGCCAAGTGGGGGCAAAGGGCCAGCCGGCCCACTGGCTGCAGGCGCCGGTCCAGGTCCCTGGACCCCGTGGCCCATATACGGCCACGACCCCAGGCCCGGCCCCTGCAGGGCCGGGGGGTACCCTGCCAGGGGAGGGAACCCAGCCACCCCCCATGGCTGAAACCCCCCGCAGGAAGCTGCGCACCAAATGGAAGAAGGCCCCGCAGAATGGGCCATGCCAGAGGCAGTGGCCACTGCTTGCGGGCCGGGGGCCGCGGCCCCAGCTGGGCCGGTACCCGGACACCCCGCCTCGGGCCAGGGGGCAATTAACCCCATCCCACCGGTCCCGGTGGGCTCAGGCAAAGGAGGCTGCTGGGAAGGCGCAGCCGCGGTCCTCTGACCCGGCTGGCGCCTCCGTGCAGAACGAGCCGCGTTCGCAGTCGCCTTCTTCTTAGAGGGCATAGCAGCTAAATGATGGGAAGCCGGGAAAGTCAAGAAAATTAGCAGCCAGAGGCTTCCCTATGAAAGGCAAGAGCGACGGAGGTAAGAGGGAAAAACTTCTCCGCTCCGTCGCTTCGCAAAATGGCAGCTCGGCTGCCTCATGGCCGCCCCTTATATAAGGGTGCTGGCCACGCCCCCTAACTACCCGGATGCCTTCGTCCGGTGGGGGGGGGCAAAGAGTGCGGCGGCCATTTTGGCGCCGCGCTTGCATTCTTCCTGGCAAGAATCAAAGCAATCACACTTATATACCACCCCATAGTGCTTAGTGCAATCTCTGGGTGGTTCACAAGTTAATTAGCATTTTGCCCCCAACATACTGGGTCCTCATTTTACCAACCTTGGAAGGATGGGAGGCTGAGTTAATCTTGATCCCTGGTCAAGATCAAACTCACAATATTTTGGTTACAGTACAGCAGTTTAATCACTGTGCAACCAGGGCTCTTGGTGAATGAAAAGTTTGAACTGTGTTTACTCTGGTATATGAGGTTACAAATGTTTGTGCTCATTTATTTTATGTGTGTAAGAAACTTTAGTATTTTGCACACACAAAAAGTCATTAATAAAATATGTGTTTTCCCATAAATCATATGTTTTTCAGTGCTGCTGCTAATGAAGAAAAGTCATGGTCCAAAATAATCATAATCTTGCTATAGTTGCCTTTTGTTCAGTGGACTGTTTTAGTACATCAAAGCATCCTCTTTTGTCCAAGATGTGAACATTTTTACATATTTGTCACAACCTGTAGTGTCTGTGAGCTGGCCAGAATGATGATTGCACTATTTGAGAGGTATATAAGTTAAATAAATAAATAAAACCTTATTTTTGGAATATTACAATGCATTACATGTACAGCTGCCCTCAAAGACCATCTGGAACATTTGGTTTATGCAATCTGGGACCAGAAATATAAATTATACATCAACTGTCCTATGGCACCTCAATTTGGTCACTGGTTTGTTCTTGAGACCACATCAAAAGTCTATTTTTGATCTTTTAAGCCTAAATGTACTGTGGCTAGGAGACTTCAGGGATTACCTCAACCCACACAAACCTGCCTGGATATTCAAGTCCACATTGGTCTTTTCCTCTCTTTTGAAGAGACTGGAAAAGGTAGCATGAGACAGCCATCTCAAGCAGCAGAAGTGCAGAAAGGAGTGGCTGTGAGGTGTTGGAAAACAAAGATATGCATACCACAGGGCCTACATTGCATTCATTAAGCCGGGGTGCCCAAACTATCGCCCACGGGCTGGATGCATCCCCTGATGCAAATTCATTGGTCCCGCAAAGCACTCGTTGCTCCTGGAAGTGGAAGTAAAACACGCCCATATGGGCATATTTTACTTCTGCTTCCAGGAGCGATGAGGGCTTCATTGGCCGGATGAATTGGCATTAGGGGCCACATCCAGTTCCCGGGCCATAGTGACTGGCTCCCTGAACCACATGACCAGCCCACGGCCTGAAAAGTTTGGGCACCTCTTCCTTAAGCTTTACTTATGCCTTCAAAGGTAATGGAAGATGCTGTATCACAACCAATCTAAGAAATGATTCAACTACCTGTTTTGTGAGTTTCTGTACATGGAATGAGAGAGGACATCATCTTAGCCTGAGACATTGAACATGTACCATACAGTGTTTTGAATACAGTATTGCATTGCATTTTTGTAATGTCCGTGAAAAAATCAGAATTTTCATCTTCACACAGTAAATGAAGAACATGACCTCTGGTCTTTGTAATGAAGTAGCAGCAGAAATATTTTTCAAGGTGGAAAAATGGACTAGATTTTCTATAAAGTTAAATATTGTAACTCCATTATTACTGACATAACATCATTCTTTTTTCTTTTTTTTACAATATAGAGATCCAACCACTGGAACAACATCCTTAGGAATAATGAAAGAACTTCATTCCTCAAAATCTTTATATTAAGAACAGGATTCCAGAGCTTAGAAAAATTACTTTAAAAATTAGACCTGCCAGAACTTAATAGTCCTTGAATCCAGTATCAATATTAGCTAGAGGGACTTTGTGAATTAGAGCCTTGCAAAGTAACTTTTCTCAACTCTGGTTCTTCCTTTAGAATGTCAGTGGCCCTGGGGCTCTATGTGCTCCCAAATTGACCTCTTAGTCTCTCCACCACTTCTATAAAAAGAGATTTTCTGCAGAAAAAAAGAGTAAAATGCTGTTCCCAGAAGCTTGTAGGAAAACAATTCACCTTTCAAATAGTTGCAACCCATGTAGCATTTCAGAATTTTTTTTTGCCAGTTTTCTAAAAGTACAAGGAGATTTTTTTGGGGAGCATTTCTGGTTACTTTTCTCCTCCACTGGTATTTTCTGTAATGTTCACAGCCTTTGTGACCCCAGAGAAACTGGCCTGCTGAAATGGACCACTCCTGCAACCAATCTTCCATCGCATCATTTTAAGTCCTGTAGAATGAATAAACTTTAGTTAGCTATAACTAAACTCCGCCCTCCCCCCAGAGCCACGCCATTGCTCTGTGCCTGCCACCGCCACCGCCACCGCCACCACCACCACCACCTTCTGAGTCACACCTGGCCGGAGGGGAGAAAAGCAGCAGCCACTGCGACACGAGAGTCCCGGTGGAGGCGAGACTGACAAGACTGGCCTCAGCTGAGGGTGGTCGGTGCAGAGGCAATAAGAAGATCTGCCGCTGCTGCTTTGGACCCTCTGGACACTGCCTTGACCCAGACACTCGCCTGCTTTTGCCCTGGTGGGAGAATGGAGGCGAGACCATCGGTTCCTGGGCTCTGCTCCTGTTAGTACTGTTTAAAAACTGTTGAGCTGTCAATGTTTTGCTGCCTCTAGTCCCCACCTTTGGTGCCCATATTTATTGATGTATTGTAATTTCCGCCCTATGTTGTAAATGTTGATATTGTTTGCTGACATATTGTTTTTGCTGATTGTTGATTTTTGATATGTATTGCTGATATTGTAATGTTTATTTACTTTTTGTATTACTGTATTGTTATTTGTACTTGTACATCAATTGTATTGCTTTTTGCTATTGTTGTTTTGTTGCTTCGAGTCACCTTCGGGCCAAAGGAAGCAGGGTACAAATAAACCTATGAAATGAATGAATGAATGAATGAATAAGTAAAGCTGAAATAAATATTTGACCCCCAAGTGAATTTAAACCATTCTTCCAAGGAATGCTAGTTTGGATGGGGAGGGGGTTCTTGGTGTGAAAAGCAATGAAAAGTCGGTTTGCTCACAGGAAAGATTTAAGCATGGGAAAAATGGAAAATCCCAAAGAATTTTCACTATGAGAACAATGCGTGAAGTAAAGGAATGTATACACAAGTCTGAATATTTTTTTTGAAAAATTGCATGTGTGAAAAAATAGCAGTCAGTAATCTCATACATTAGAGTAAAAAGAATTTTACATTGGAAAAAATAAGAAACCTGATCAAATCAAAATCACTAGGAACATGGGACAAGCATGCTTCTCT
Source organism: Bradypodion pumilum (assembly GCA_035047305.1). NCBI lineage: Eukaryota > Metazoa > Chordata > Lepidosauria > Squamata > Chamaeleonidae > Bradypodion > Bradypodion pumilum. The sequence goes on along the minus strand of JAWDJD010000004.1, from coordinate 112,573,102 downwards.
GAGGACAATATAAGGATGAAGGTAAATAGGCAATGAAGGTGAAAGAGGTGGGATCTATATTGCAGGCGCACCCCCCAATAAAGGACTCAGACACCAATGAAAGTGGATAACGGCATTGGGCCACATTTATTGATTCATGCCCTAGTCCGAATTATAAATTTCTATTGGTAATTGACCAATCATAATTCTTAAGGCAAGCAGGCCGAAGTAACACTGGTAAGGTACCACCCAAAATTGCCAACGGCAATTGCTACAATGTATCCATTTGTATCAATTTGTTTGTTGACCACAAACAAATTGTTGACCGTAGTCAATATCTAACTAATGACCCCACCCTCTGACGCGTATCCGTAAAATCACGGGGTGATGCATGCTGTCTAGCTATAGCCATCACCCCGTCGCCTAGTTCGTCGTTGACCGGACAACGTTTAACCAACTTATGCCTGTCTAGTGTTGTCCAGTCAATTGCGAACTTGCCGGATACCTGTCATAATGTTTACCTTACCAGTGCTACCCGCCACACGGAGGGGCTTCAAAGAAGGCTCGACGCCCCCCCCCAGACCGTCAGCTCGGTCAACAGGCCTGCTCGCCAATCACCCAAAAGGAGGTCCATACCTCCTCGCGACAGATGGACCCCATCCCCTGCATACAAGTCATAACTTTGGAGGCTAATAGCGGGGTGACGACTGACCCTCCCCCAAGCCCTGTCGACAAGGAAACGCGCCACTGCCCTATTCACCATGCGTCTAGCACGGTCAAGGGCCAGGAGGTCAACACCCCCTCTGTAGGAATGGCGCGGGACCATGTCCGACCAAACAAGGGTTGTGGCGGGCCAGACGTAATGCAGGTAGGCGAGGTCCTCGCAAATCGCATGCTTCAGCGACAAGCCGGTGACCTGGCCCAAATCATTGCCCCCCAGGTGTATGATCAGAATGTCAGGCGGGTCAGCATTCTGGCCTGAAAAAAAGGAAAGGCAGCAGCTCCCGCCATAACATCCCGGGCTTACCATGCCATGTGAGACTTGCGTATGCACCCAGTCCCAGTCGGGGTCCCCACTCTGTCGCCGCAGCATAACGCGCTGCCCTGTGCACGTAGCTATGGCCCACCAGCCATACTGTCACCGGTGTAATACGACACCCCGGGTCTGTAAAGGAAAAATGAGGGAAAGTAGGTAAGGTGACTGGGTTGGTACTCACGGCGGGAGTGGGCGCACATAAAATTGAAAACATTGCGAACCCCACCGTCCCATGCTACGTATGTCAGCCCCTGAGTACCCAAAAGCCGCTGCGGTCGAGGCCGCCCCTATACGGAATGAATGAGTGCCATAGCGGGCACCTGGGAGGCCCACACTGGCCAGCGCTTTGCCCGTCACCTTCCAAAATTGAAATTTAGTAAGGGGAGACCCATCTTGGTGACAGAAAAACGGGCCATGGTGCGTGCCACGCAGTGCCAGGAATTCCTGTAGGGCAGATGTCTGCCAAAGAACACCGTAGCAGTCGCACACCACTGCCGACGCCATGCTGATCGGTCTTAGAGGAACGTATCCTCAACTGAGCCCAGTCTTTGGCAAAACAGACATCCTCGAGTTCCAGTGCCCTACGACTTGCATCTGCCTTAGACAGCATCACAAGCTCGCTGATGCGGAGCGCTCCAAAAATGCCACCGTTGTGGCTGCATGGAACAGGGCTGCCTCATATGCATCAAAACAGAGGCAAGGCCAGCCCCGGGCCAACTGGGTAAGGACCCCTGGGGAAATCGGGTGGCGGTCGTCCGGGCAACGCCCGCGCTCGCGCACCCACCCCTCCAAAACATGTCTCACACGGAAGTCAGAGTTGCTGTCCACATGACCCCCCACCTTGGCCATAAAAGCCAACGCTGAAAGCTTAGATGCTATGGTGCGAGGTGCAAGGCCCTGAGAATGCAGGTAAACCATGAACCGCAGAACATGGGTTACCGGGATCGGCCAGGATCCTGGCAATTGAAATTGAGTACAGAATGCCCTGAAAGAATTAATTGCGTGGTGATACGCCTTACGGGTGCGTGGCGCTAGCGACAGGCCAATCGCCCGGTTCACCTCTCCTTGCCAATGGTCCATATCTCCTCCGGGAGTGGCGAGGGAAATTCCTCCGCATCCGGGGCCAAGGCACGGAACCGGGAGATCTGTAGGCGGGACAAAGTGTCAGCAATATTATTATTAACCCCTGGGACATGCCTGGCCCTGAACAGTACGTTGAGGCGCAGGCTGCGCAACACAAATTGGCGCACTAGATCCATAACCCTGGGCGATTTGGAAGTCTGTGCATTTACAATGTGGACCACAGCCGCATTGTCACACCAGAAATGCACGACCGAGTTGGACCACTCCTGGCCCCATAGCATCAAAGCACCCAGGATAGGGAAAAATTCCAGATAGGTGAGATCACGCAGGCGACCCGTGCCTGCCCAGGCCGGTGGCCACCCACCATAGGCCCACTTCCCATTGAAGTACATCCCATAACCGAGGGATCCCGAGGCATCAGACTGAATCTGAAATTGAGGGGAAGCCAGGAGGTCATGCCTCCAAAATGAGACCCCATTGAACTCCCTCAGGAACTGTAACCAGACAAGCATGTCTGCCCTGATACCCCGGGTAAGCCTAACCCTATGGTGAGGCCTGGATAATCCTGCCATAGCGTCGCACAAGCGCCGGGCAAAAGCCCTGCCCGGTGCGACCACTCTGCAGGTGAAATTAAGGTGACCATGCAGCACCTGCAGTTCCCTCAGTGATGCCTTGCGCTTGGCCAACAAGTCCGAGATAAGGGCCACTATCCTTGACACCTTATCCCGCGGTAACCTAGACGCCTGCGCTATCGTGTCAATCTCCACCCCCAGGAAGACTAGCTGTGTAGATGGGCCCTCGGTCTTTTCGGGCGCTAAAGGGACACCGAGTTCCTCCATTAGCGTCTGAAATGTGTTGAGGAGACGTGTGCACGTGTCCCAGCCCAGTTCACCCCCGAATAAAAAGTCATCCAGGTAATGGGCTACAGACCGGGACCCTGACCTGCGGACGAAAGCCCACTCTAGGAAGGTACTGAAACGCTCGAAAGCCGAGCATGATATGGAACAGCCAAAAGGCATGGCCTTATCAAAATAATATTCGCCCCGGAATTTGAAACCCAGCAATTCAAAGTCGCCCGGGTGCACTGGCAAGAGGCAAAAAGCCGACTTAATGTCGCACTTAGCCAGCAGCGCACCCGGGCCACATGAGCGCACCATGCGCAGCGCGTGGTCAAAAGATGTATACCTGACTGAGCAAAGGTCGTCAGGGATAGCATCGTTGACCGATCGGCCGGCTGGGTAGGACAAGTGATGGATAAGGCGAAACTCGCCTGGTGACTTCTTGGGCACCAAGCCCAGGGGCGATACCTTGAGGTTAGTGAACGGGGGTGCAGGGAAAGGGCCAGCGACCCTGCCCGCATTGACCTCCTTACTGATGCTGGCGGCAGCCACCTCCTCCCTCCCCCTAAGGGACAAAAGGTTGGGGCATCCTGAGGGGACCTATCACCCATGAAAGGAATACGGAACCCCTGTCTAAAGCCCTGAAGAAGATAATCTGCATCCCCCCCTTCGGGTACAATGCGAGCCAATGCTCCAACATGTCCACATTAATTGGGGAGGGAGCCTTTCGGTGAACCAGCTCCTTCTGCGGCAGTCTTGCCAGCCCACTGTCCGCCCCTCACTCTGCCCCGCGTCCCTCCAGGCCTGGGACAGGCAGAGGCTGCATGGGGGCCCACACAGGTGGGACACTCATGTCTGTACTTGCAATTCTTCTTATTGCATGAACCATTAGACGAGAAAGTCCAGCACAGCAGGCGGGCTGGAACCCCCTGCCCCGCCACTTGGCGGGGAACCTGTGCTGGAGCCACTCGCTGGACTGCATGTCCACAATGGTATCTTTCCCCTGGCGTGGGGCGCGTGGGCGTCATGTACAGAAGCCAAAGCCTCTGGCATGGCTCATCCCACCTCATCTCAGGGTGCAGGGGAATTTGCATACGGAATTCCTCGTCATAAGCCAACCACGACGTGCCCGGAAAATCAACCATCGCCCGATAGATATTGTCCAAATACTGGACCATCGGAATTGCCAGATCCGGCCGGGCCCTCAGGTACACCGCCATGTAGATGAGGTAAGCCGGCAGCCAGTTGGCCCACGTTCGTGGTGGCTTGCGATGACGTGCCTGTTCCTTATCCTTCTCATCTTGCCGCTCCCTCTCTTCCTTGGTGGGCTCCCTGTTTAGGAGTGAGAAGATATCAACATACTCCCCTCGCCATATTTTCTCTCTGGTGGCCTGTGCCAAGTGGTCACCCAGTGGCAAGGATTACCCCGCTGTCGGCAAGGCCGAGACAGGCACAGCAGAAACTGCAGGCATCTGGAAAGGGGCTTGGACTAGCCCAGCCACCCCCAAAACATTCCCCACAGGGTAGGAAACGCTCCCCACCCCGGGGCCCTGGGTGGTGGTTGACGTCGCCTGGTGGTGCGTCAGCGGCTGTACCGCCGCACCACCCATGCGAGGCCAAGGCCATTGGAAAGCTCCCCCCCAACGTAGCCACATGTGTGGGTGCACTAGTTTGTACCGCATACCCACATGCTGCACCCCCGCGGGCCGCCCCCACCGGGGGTTCCGGCCCACTGGGGGCGTTGGAGCTCACGACCGCCGTAGAGCTCGCCGCCGGGGCCCGACCCGCACTGGCCTGTTGGTTGGGGAGCTGCGAGGCAGTGGCCGAAGTCGCGCCACGTGCCTCAAGCTGCTCGACCCGTCCCGTCGCCTGCCGCTGCCCAGCAGACGACGCGTCAAAGTGCACCCCCAAAAGGAGCCCCAGCGTGGCTGGCCCGAGCAAGGGAAGCCTCGAGTGCCGCCACGCGGGCCAGTAAGGCCTCCACAGTGGCGTGGGGCCACGGGCCAGCCGGCCCGCCCGTTACGGGCGTGGGTACAGGTCCTTGCACCCCGGGGCCCGAATATGGCCATGATCCCACACCCAGGCCCGGTAGGGCCGGCGTAGGCACCTGCCAAGGGAGGGGACCACACCACCCCCCAAGGCTGGAAGGCCCTGGAGTGAGCTGCGCCCCGATAGAGGGAGGCCCAGTAGAATGGGCACCAGGAGCGGCGTCTGCCCCTTGCGGGCCGCGGGCCGCAGCCCAAGCTGGACCCCTGCTCAGGTCCCCAGCCTCCGGCCAGGGGGTAATAGACCCCATCCCACTGGTCCCGGTGGGAGCCGGCAAAGGCGGCTGGTGGGAAGGCGCAGCCGCGGTCCTCCGACCCGGATTGCGCCTCCGAACCGCCCGAGCCGCGCTCGCGGCCACCTTCTTCTTCGAAGGCATCTCAGTCGGACCTAAGGGAAGCCGAAAAGAGGAAGGTCAGCAGCCAAAAGGCTTCCCGATCAAGGTAAAAGCGACGGAGTAAGAGGAAAAACTTCTCCGCTCCGTCGCTTCGCAAAATGGCAGCTCGGCTGCCTCGTGGCCACCCCTTTTATAAGGGAGCTGGCCACGCCCCTAACTACCCGGATGCCTTCGTCCTGTGGGGGGGCCCCGCAAAGAGCGTGGCGGCCATTTTGGCGCCGCGCTTGCAATGGCTCCCTTTTTGCATATCATCTGAGAGGAATTAATATGGGACCTTTTTTGGACTAAAGTCACCCAAACACATAATGGCCATATATGTCTTTTGCTCCTGAGACACTTAGCTGCAAGATCCAAGCACCATTTCTTTAGGATAGAACTGCAAGAGAAGCCACACTTCCCTTTTACCTACCATGACTGCATAGATGGGGGCTCCAGGCTACATGAGTGTTGTTTGGCTTTAAGCTGATTCCAGTCCTTCTTCAAAGAGTATGTCCAGATGATACAGCTTGGGAAAGTAGTCTCAAGCCCTTGAGTAGTTCCATATGGGGTCTCAGAGGGCTCAACCATCTCACAAATTATCTTTAACATCTATTAGAGGCCATTGGGGGAGGTCATCCAGAGATTTTGAATGTATTGTCATCAATATGCTGATGACATACAGTAAAACCTCTACTGTACATACGACTTTTCCCCATTCCATGAGGTTATTTGTATGTTGAAAACACATTGTATTACCAGAAGACGCCACTAGATGTCACCATAATTTTTTCTTATGTCGATTTTTTCTATTAAAAATGTGTATGTCAAAAAATAATTTAGTCAGCAATTCTATTTGTATATCAAAAAAAATTGTAAGTAGAGCCTTTTGTATGTTGGGGTTCCACTGTACAACTCTTTCCTTCTCTTTTGCAGCAACTCAATACTGACTTATGACCAAATCATGTATATAAGTGATGAATAACAAGTCCAATTTCTTTGAAAGGATCGACCCGAGTTGGGAATAATTTTGGATTCAATTTGATCTGTTGCTTATCCCAATATTACTATAAAAGTGAGACTATGGGTCTATTTTGCTGGTGAGATGACACTAGCTACCTTATACTGTAACTTCCTGTGAAAGGAATGAATTAGATGTTATTGCAATGAAAATCTGGACAGTTATAATTATACATTGTGAAACTTAGAAAAAAATCAGATTTTTTTTTACAATTTCGAGGCTGTGTATAACTTTTAAAGATTTACCCTTAAATAGATGTTTTGAGGATTTAAATTTTTTTATCCAGAAATTATGGAACACATCAGGTAAACATTTTAAAACTAACTGTTCATGTTCCTAATTCCATAGGAAGCTATAGAGATAATTTGTCTCCTGTTCAGTGTAGGAGTGGTAGGAGAATTTGCATTTATGCTTGATGGTTAAGGTTTTTTTTATTTTGAGAAAGCTTCTTAGGATCTTCTTAGCATAATGGTGCTGAAAGATAATTTAAGATTACCATAATTTTTGTTGATAAATGGAGTCTAAAATTAAAGCCTTTTAAGGCTGTCTTTCTAAAGAAAAAGAGGGATAGAGAAAGATGTGCAGCAACAATGGAGCCTTTGATATGTTCAGATTCCTGCCAGGTACAGTATATACTAACAGGATGTCGGTGTTGAAATAGATGGACTTTGACTCTTTCCCTACCTTGGGTCTTCTATCCAAATTATTCAAAAACACATCTACTGCAACAATTCAAGAAAATGATATTAGGGATCTGAAGCACATCAGTGTCTGAGAGGGTTTTTGGAATCAAATATTCCTTGTTGTCTTCTAACTTATTACACCCCATTTTGGTGCTTCCAAAGTTAACATTCCAGCCCACAGCTGCCCCTTTCTTTTCATTACTTTCTTTCCTTTCTTAATCTATTGCTGCAGTCTCCTTCTTTACAATCGTTGATTGCCCTAAATCAAGTCTGGCCAGGTTATCCTGCTATGCCAGTGACTCTGCCAATCATCAGGTGGCAGTTAAATAACCTGACAACCCTGAGGACTTACGGCCTTGGTCGTGATGTCCACAGGGAAAGGTGATGGTCCCCAAGTGAATTAAATCCCACTTGAATCCATTTTGATGGATGGCAGAAACTTCATCAATACTGACCTGGGGCTGATAAGGACTTTGTGTGCCAAAAGGGCTGAGGACCAGAATGACTCACAGAACTGAATCGGTGTCATGCTGCGATGTGGAAGGCAGATGAAAAGCCACTGCATTATATTCTCAGGACAGTCTTCATGGCTGATCACCAATACAGTGATACCTCATACAACGTCCAAACTTGGTTCCACAAGATTGGACTTTATACGGATTTGGACATTGCATGAGGCATGCAAAATCCTAGCCGTGATGCCTCGTACAACGTCCAAATCCTTGCCACACTGCCTCGTACAATGTCATTTTCATAGAGATACATTGTACTGTAACAGCACAGACTTCAGGGCAAAGTCAAGGAAGCAGACAGAAACTGACAGAACTTTAAGAAATCATTGTCTAAAGGCTAAATACATTACAAAAACATGTCAAACTACCCTGATTGTCCAAGAACCTGAAGAATGCTGCAAAAATCCCAGGAGTGCTTCTAAAAATTCTGACAAAAAAAATCCAAAATCATGCTCAAAACCTCTCCTAAACACTCTTTGCCTTGTGCAAAACCCACAAGAGCAATGCACGCATGTTTCCTGCCTTTTATACTGCCCAGGCATAATGCAACCTGGGGAAACCCCAATGCCTCATACAAAGTCGCAGCAACTTTGTATGAAGCAACTTTTTTCAAGGAATTAGGTGATGTTGTATGAATTCGATGTTGTAAGAAGCGGACTTTGTATGAGGTATTACTGTATTCAGATTTGGATACGGCAGAAGAAGAAGAGGAGGAGGAAGATGAGTGAAACTGGGTAGAGAAAGAAAAATATTGTCCAGATAGCCAACACACTTCTTATTGCTGCTGAATTAAAAATCCTTTGAGGAAAAATGGACAAGCCTATGCTATAACCATGTCTTAGAAAATGTCAAAGTCCCCTTCCCATTAAAAATGGTGAAAAATTCCCTCCCCACCTTTCATTTTCTTTACACTGATAACAAAGACTGTTTATTTACAGTAATACTGGTCTTAAATGGAAAGCTGTCAATACTGGCCTGGGGCTGAGGAGGACTTTGTGTGCAAAAAAGGGCTCAGGAGCAGAAAGTGACTTGGGGAAATGGGTCAGTGGTACAAGTGTCATGAAGAAGACAAATGAAAGGTCATTGCATTATATTCTCAGGACAAGCTTCATAGCTGATTGACATGATGATCAACAATATTCAGAATTGGATACAGCACAAGAAAAAGAAGAAATGAAGTGTAAACACCTCCCTCCTTCTAGTCAGACATGATCTGATTTCACCCAGCTAAAAGCTGGCAAGAGACAGACATATACAAACACGCTTGCACTTTCTCATACTGCTCTTGCTCAGGCTAGTGCAGATACAGTGTATTAATATAGCAGAATAGTGCTAGCTAGTTCTGTATAAATAAAATAAATAGCCAAGGTAAAGAGGAGGGGAGGGACAAAAGGTCAGGTGTATTTAAATTTTGAAAAAAAACACCCTTTCATAGTGTTTCTTCCCTTCCTTTTGCCTCTGCTCTTAATGTTGATCTAGCTTGCACTATTCTGTTATATTAACACAACATATCATTTCAAGTTCTTTTATTTTAAAAACATAATAAAAATAAAAATGTCAGGTACAGGGTGGAAGAGGGATCACAGAGGAGGGTATTCCTTCAACTTCATAGCCAATTGCCTAGATTACTACAACACCATCCACAGACATGACCCTATCTTTTTACGCACCAAAACAACTGTTTTTGGACAAAAAGTCAGATCAAATCCTTCTACCTAAAAAAAAAAAGTTGAAGCCCCCAGCATCACATAAATAAACACTGCTTTGGAGGGGGGAAAGCTGTGGATGAATTTGATTCAGCCTTCACATCATGCAGGAAGGAAGAATTACTTTGAATTCACCCATTGTATCAAAGGGGCACATTTAAATGTATGTAGTTAAATGCTATGTTAAACATTGGAATAGTTTGATAAAACAATACTAATAATGAAGGCCTGGAAGATAGATATTTAAAAGGAGGGAAGATTTTCTTCCTCAGTTTTTTTTTTTTTTTGGGGGGGGATGATTTGTTTGATAATCTACCACAGAATAAAATATTTCCATCAGTAATATTTCCACTTGTTTTAATACTGTATTAAATTAACATGACAGTAACTCTGTTAAGCTACATCAGACAAACAATCTATACAAGGCAATGCAAGTTGTTTACTGCAAGTATTTAGTGAGCGAGGGAAAAAACTGGGTTTATGTTTCCACAGAAAGAACAGAAATTGACAAGCTAGGATTGCCAGAATTTTAAATTCTCATTCTAGACTTTTTCAGTATGCTGTAACATTTTAAGGTGTAAAACTATTGTGTCTTTTCCACAATGCTTTCAGATAGCCATTATTTTCTCTTTCTTCTAACTTTGGGACCATAAACAAAAGCTTATTTTATTTCATCTGTTACAGTAGCTAGCAAGGGTATGATTCTTTTTATAAGCTTAAACAGTAGCCAGTATGAAGTCATTTATATTTACACTGGGTGTGGGGGCAATTTCCCTACGAACTCAATTGCTATGTACAATAAATCTCCCCTAAATGTGACAGAAAGTGGAGGGAATTCAGTATTAATACTTCATAATGGTGTATAGTTAAATAAATTTTATGAAAGCAAAGGTGTCTCATTGTTACCAAGCCTGCTTTCCTGTAGCAATATTTTCACATGATTAAGTTAGAGATCAGATAACCTTCTTATACAGTATATACCCAACAGCAATTTAAAAACTCAATATCTACTGTATTATTCTAAAGACTCATTCCATTTTCAGTAGAAAATGAATACAAAATAAAGAGATAAACTAAATATAATATGTAAAACATGAGAAAATTTATCATTTGCAAACATAAAAGCAAAAAAAAAGTGCAGGGAAAGGTAACAAAAACTAGGCAGAGCTATAAAAGAAAATGGGGGGAAAGTAGATAAATCTACTCCGTTCCTTTTTCCATATGCAGTTTGGCTGAGTTTTTATTAAGGTGCGTACATGGTAGTTCAGGAAGTGTGAATTGTACAATCCTCTCCATAATGCACTTTGCTACTGCAGGCTAAATATCAAATTATTTTATGCCCCTCTGCAAAATTTCAGCTTCGGTTGATACAAAACAAAAAAGGAGTACTGTATTAGATTTAGCAGTGAAGCAACCCATGAACTAGTTGATTTACCTTACTCTTCATACACAAAAATGAGTAGATAAATTTTAAAGTCAATATTCACTACCGACATGAAGTTGCAATTATATCCTGTAACATTTAGATACAGACTAGTCTCACTTTCAATGGGAAGGATCATTTTATAGCTGATTTTCATGCTGATCAGAATGAATGTTTTGGTAACACACACACTTTTATTTTGTAAAATATGCACTTTTGTGTCTCACTCATAAGTTTGGGACAGGGTCAGTCCAAGACAGGTTGCTATCTGGACTGAAGTATCCAATTGTACTTTTCATTTTCATTTCATTTCAATTTTAATTTATACCCCGCCCTTCTCAGCACGTGTCTAGCCCTCAAGGTGGGACAATTATTCTGACAACAGAGGTAAAAATTCTCACAAAGCTATTCTTTAGAAGTCAATTAATTGATGAATTAGGCACCCATTTGGTGCCCTTTCACAGTAGCCAACATTACCTGTGAGTGCTGTAAATCTCTTTCTGTCTAATGATATAGCTAGCTCTAGAGGGAGAAAGAAGGGGGAAAACATATTTTAGAATTATTATGAGCTGGAAATCCTGGATAATTTATCCTATTGCCTCCAGTGTGAACAAACTGAGCATCTCAGGCTAAAGCTAATGTTATGAGTCTTGAGTATGACTCTTTTAAATTTGTTTTTAATAATATAGATTTTACTACAGCATAGTGTCATCCCATAGCACACAGTAATGATGAACACATATGACTGCATTAAACTCTATTACACTTGAGTTCCCAGGATTAGTTGTACACGAGCCTTACCCTATTTTGTGCCAACAAAATCTCTGTGTAACAAGTTACACTGTGAATATGCACTTGGCCTATGGTCATCTAGAGGTTTTCATGGCAGATATGAGGAAGCTCAAGTTCAGCAGTCAGTAAACCACTCTCCAGTTCTCTTCAACTGCTCTTATTGGCAGTGGGGGTGGCGGGGGGAGGAGAGATTTGGCTAGAGTGACACATACCTTAATTACATCCCATCCAAATTACTGCTACACACTTTATGTGGGGCTATGGTTGAAGACTGGAATTTTAGCTGGTACAAAGAGCTACATTCAGACTATCAATGGGGATTCCCTGCTTTCCATACCATCACTCTTATAAGTATTTTGGACTGAGACCCAAGAGACTGCCCTTTCACTGGCTGCTTCCAGGTTGAGTGTCCTCCTCATAAGGCTAGGCTGGCCCCCTCTCCTGTCGTGTCAGTGGCAAGAGAGAGAAAACATCCTACTGGTAAACAAGAGAAAAAGACTATCCTGAGGGGAAGGAATGAGGCAAAGCTGTTGATCTTGATTGCTTATATGCTTGGGCAACTTATAGCCTTCAGTGGGAGATGAAAGAATGGAGAATATCTAAAGATGGATGAAGGCTTTCTATCAGAAAATAGTATTTCCTTTCATGAGTTTGATGCTCTTACATAAGTAAAAGCATCAAGTGAAAATTCACTTAATTTCTTCCAGCACATAGTCAGGTGAGGGCAAATTGTAAACTGCATCATAATGCTCTTCCGAGAAAGGACCCACTAGGCTTAGCATCCCTTATTGATGATACAAGTTATGTAGCAGTGTGTGTTTAAACTACCTATGAGTTCTGAGGCTGTGATAGTGATAAGAACATCCGCCAGAGCTAGCCACGTCTTTGATGGATCACCGGTATTAACCATCCTAATCTTGAGTATGTCTGATAGCCTGAAGTACTGAAAAGAAGGATTGTGAATTCTTTCATTCATCTCAAGAAATACAAAGGGGTTTCTTGATCACAACCATAGTGCTATGGCTAGGCCAGCAATTCCACTGCAAATTGTTTTTTCCCCCCAAGTACCACGTGAGCTTTCAACATTACATAATTGCATTACTTCTTCTGTAAAAGCCTCGTCTGATTTGATACTTGACAGTCAAGATCCTTCTTCAAAACCAAATGTTGGAGCTAAATTGCTACTTTGACTCTGTTTTAAAGTGGATTTAATCTGCCCTTTTCTTTCATACTTAACTAAAATATGCCATTTAGTTTTTTGTCTTAAGTTTCCTATATACTGATTTTTCAAAGAAAGAAAGTTCTAACCTGTATCATTGAGAGCTGGATGAGCATGAGGGGAGGGGGTTGTACTGTCTCTTATATGCCCACCAGGTTTCTCCATTGTGCATCATGGCAGACTAGAGGGCGTGGTAGTGAGGGCAGCTATTATCACCCAAGACAATTTATAAGTTAGCAGACTCTCATCCGTGTCGAGTTCAAGTCTGGAGTACCTGTCTGTGCAGATATAATAATTTCATGTCAGAAATTATTCTAGGTTGAAAGGATTTTTGTGGAAGAAACTCTGCTCTGGGTACGCCCAAATGAGGATCCTTTCATGTCCTCAAGAGCTGAGACAGAGGTGGGTGCTCATTCCATCATGCAGTATCTGGGTCTCTAACTGCTGACTTGACAGCCTTCCAGCTAACAAGGCAAGCTTCTAAACCACTGAGCCACCGCAGCTCCTGTGCTGATAGGAGCTAGGGATAGAGTAGAGATTGTGTTGGCTTACGAGGTTCTTCCTGGATCTAATGGACTTTGTCACTGTGGCTGATCTGCCCCACACACACACACTTTTGGTTTTGGGGGACTTCAATGGGCATGTGGGAGGTCATCAGGAGATTTGGAGTGTGTTTCCATAAGTATGCTGACTTTGTTGTTGTTCAGTCGCATAGTAGATTCCAACCCTTTGCGACCCTATGGACCATTGTCCTCCAGGCACCTCTGTCCTCCACCATCCTCTTCAACACACCCAGCTCTGTGCCCATTGCATCTACAATACCATTCAGCCATCTCATTTTTGCCACCCCCTTCTTCTTTTGCCCTCCACCTTTCCCTGCATCAAGACTTTCTCAAGTGAAGCCTCTCTTCTCATTTGATGTCAAAAGTACTTCATCTTCATCTTTAGTATTTGACCTTCTAAGGAGCAGTCAGCGTTGATTGCTTCAATGATTGACCTATTTGTTCTCCTCACTGTCCAGGGGACTCTCAAAACTCTCCTCCAACACCACATCTCAAAGGCATCTATTCTTCTGTGCTCAGGTTTCCTAATGGTCCAGCTCTCACAACTATACATTACCACCCGGAATTCCATTGCTTTGACTATGCAGACTTTTGTTTGCAAGGTGATGTCTCTACTTTTAACTATGTTCCCCTGGTTTCTCATGGCTTGTCTCTCAAGAAACAGTCACCTTTTTATTTCATGGTGGCAATCCTCATCTGAAGTGATCTTAGATATGAAGAACATAAAATCTGTCACTGCTTCTACTTCTTCCACATCTATTTTCTAGGGACTGATCAGGGCTGTTGCCATTAGCTTGGTTTTCTTGATATTGAATCTCAAGCCAGCTTTTGCACTCTCTTCTTTCAACCTAAGCAGCTGCTTCTTTAGGTCTTCCTCACTTTCTGCCATTAGGGTGGTATCATCTGCATATCTCAAATTGTTGATGTTTCTCCCAGCAAATTTGACCCCATATTGGGATTCCTCCATCCCTGCATTGCACATTATGTGCTCTGTGTATAAGTTGAATAAGCAGGGTGATAAAATGCAGCCTTGTCTGCATTTTCCTATTCCAAACCACTCCATCATTCCGTATTCTGTCCTAAATGTTGCTTCTTGACTCAGGTACAGATTTCTCATGAGGCATATAAGGTGTTCTGGTATTCCCATCTCTTTGATTACTTGCCACATTTTGTTGTGGTCCACACAGTCAAAGGCCTTGGTGTAGTCAATAAAACAGAAGTAGACTTGTTTCTGATATTCCTTTGTTTTCCCCATGAACCAACGTATGTTGGCAATGTGGTCTCTAGTCCCTGCCTCTTCTGAAACCAGCCTGCATGTCTGGTAGTTCTCTCTCCACATGCTGCTGCAGTCTGACCTGTATTATCTTGAGCATCACCTTGCTAGCATGTTGGATGAACGCAATTTTTTTGATAATTTGAACATTCATTGGCATTACCCTTTTTTGGGATTGGGACGTAAACTGACCTTTTCCAATCCTGTGACCAGTGTTTTGTTTTCCAAATCTGCAGGCATATAGAATGCAATAACTTGATTCCACCATCTTTTAGGACTTTGACAAATTCAACTGGGATAGCATCATCTCCACTAGCTTTGTTGTTTGCAGTGCTTTTTAGGGTCTTTCTGACTTCACTCTCTAGGATGTCTGGCTCAAGTTCAATTTCCTCATTATTGTGATTATCAGGTACTTTTTGTAGAGTTCCTCTGTGTACTCTTTCCATCTTTTCTTAATCTCTTCTGCATCAGCTAACTCCTTGCCATCTTTGTCCCTTAGCATGGTCAAATATAGTGTATATTTAATGAAATTGCTAGGTGATCCTTAGCTTTGGGATGGATTCAGACACATTTGCTTTAAATGTTCCCTTGATTTCTCCATATTTTTTTTAAAAAAAGATCTCTAGTCCTGCTTCTTGTGTTGTTTTCCTCTATTTCTTTGCACTGTTCCTTTAGGTAGTTTTCCTTGTCTCTCCTTGCTTTTCTTTGAAATTCTGTATTCCAGTATGCTGATGATCTTATTTATTTATTTATTTATTTATTGGATTTCTATTGCTACCCCCTTGCCGAAGCAACTCCAGGCAGCTCACAATATACATGATGATACACATCTTTATTTCTCCTTTTCCACCTCAGCAGATTATGCTGTCCAGGAGGACTACCTGGAATCAGTTATTGAGTGGGTGAAGAATAGATTGAAGCTGAAACCTAATAAGACAGAGATCATGTTGATACAGAATAATTTGTCTCAGGCTGGAAGAATTTTCCCCAAATTGAGGGAGAGCATGTAATCTGGGGGTGAAACCTGAGCCAAGGCTCTCTATTGAACAGCAGGTGGCTTCAGTGATCAAGTCTGTGTTTTATCAACTACTAGCATTTTTTTGCCCGACCCTTCCGGGCAGTTATTATGTGCGAGTGGTTGGTTGGGGTGTTGTTGTTGTTTTTTGGGGGGTGCACCCCCCAAACCTCCCCAATCACCAACACACAGAGAATAATTGCCTGGCAAGGCAGGGATATCGTGTGTGTGTGTCTGTGTGTGTGTGAGAGAGAGGTTTTTTCCCCTGCGGGAGGGAAGGGCAGTTTTGCCAGCGTCCAGGGAGGATGCAGGGCCAAAGGACTCGGCCATGGCCTCCTCCCTGGGTGAATGGGGAGTGCGGGTGTGGTGGTGGTGGGGAAAGAGGCGCTCTTCCTCCCCTCCTCCCCCGGAGCTATGGCACCGGCCTCCGAGACTGTGGTGAGACTGACCTGTCCCCGCTGCCTCACCAAGGCAGCATGTGCTGGCTGCCCCACCTCCTCCATGCCCATGCCCTTCAGTCTCATTGGCTGAGGGGTGGTGTGGCGCAGAGGATGCTAGGCCTTGTAGTTTTTTTCTGGCTGCATTCATGGGGCAGCTGCCCCACTCGCGGCTGGGTGACCGGTCAGTCTAAAGGTAAGTGTAGGCGGCTCAGTTCAGGATGGTTGGGCTGGGTGCAGGCAAGCATGCCGGACACCA
This sequence comes from Bradypodion pumilum, assembly GCA_035047305.1. Classification (NCBI taxonomy): domain Eukaryota; kingdom Metazoa; phylum Chordata; class Lepidosauria; order Squamata; family Chamaeleonidae; genus Bradypodion; species Bradypodion pumilum. The sequence goes on along the minus strand of JAWDJD010000004.1, from coordinate 112,556,846 downwards.
ACGGTTAATGTACCATTTTATAGGTAAAGATGCTGCATTGCTCGACTTCACCATTCTGGACAGGAGCTCTTTGTTTACATTGACCGATGCACTGGTAATATCCATGATCGACTATTGCAACATTTTTTATGTGGAGCTGTCCTTGAGAAGCTTCAACAGGTTCAAAATGCAGTAGCCAGTCTGATTTCAGGTATTGGTCACTTTGATAATTTACTCTAGTTTTACCTACTTGTTGCATTCCGTGATATGTTCAAATACAGTAAAACCCTGATTTACATAAAAAGTCCATTCCGTAGGTTTTTACATAATACATTTTTTACGTAAATCAAAGCAAACCCAGAGGAAAAATGATTTTTTAAAGGTAAAACGAAGTAAACCCATAGAAAAAAATGAATTTTAATGTAAAACGAAGCAAACCCACAGGAACTCTGGGGAAATCGTGTTATGTAAAATGGGACATTTACATAAAATGGGATGTGGTTTCAGCAAAAAATCATTACATAAAATGAATTTTACTTAAAATGAGGCATATGTAAAATGGGGTTTTACTATACTTTGAATGCCCTATACTGTTTGGGATACACTATCTGCAGGAGCACACAGTCAATGAAACTGCAGCTGCCTATACCAAAGAAAGTTAAAACATTAATCAAGTTCTAAAAGTAGAACTTTTTCAGCTGTGGTCTCCTAATTGTGGATTTCCTTAACAGCTAAAATCTGTTGGTCTTCTGTAAAATACAAAAACAACAACAACAAAACCCCACACCTTTTTATGTACTAAGTATTCCCAAAATAAATCTCTATAGTAAATAATACTGGTGAGCATTTATTAATTTTGAGTTTGTTAATTTTTAGAATTAATTTTTATGATGTACTATTAAAGATACTGGTGACATTAATGTTGGTAATTGTTTTGTTGTGTTGAGTGGTTTTGCTCTTTTGTTGTGTATTGCATTTTATTATTGTATTGTATTGTACTGTATTAATGTTTAATTGTTTTGAGCACTTGCTTTTATTTTGAACTGCCTAGAGTAGAATTGTATGCTAATTAAGGTTGGATATAAATTAAATTTAAAAAGTACATAACAAAAAACTCACCTGGCAGTATATTTAAATAGGTATTCCAGTGAATGAATGAAACCTCACGCAGGGCTTACTCAAAATCAGGAGATCTCAATCTTTTAAAGCTGGGGACTGGGTCACACTCCCTAGGGCCTTAGCCAGGGGGTCCGAGGTGGGGCGCAAAAACCCTCCTGATTTAACAGCATGCCCCTCCAACCCACCCTGTGGTGCCAATGTTATATATGTGAGTGTGACATTGTTGCTGCTCCTAAAAAATTTTTTGCCCCCCTTTCGTGTTCAGGGAATGAAGAAGCAGACAAGTGAAGTAGTGAAATTCAGCTCTTATTTAGTGGGGTTTGAACACAGTTTGGATGGGCCGAAACTCGGACTTATATACACTATAAACAGTAACAGTAACAATAGTACAACAAGACCATTGGCTAACAGAGTGTGCACATGTTCGATCCACTTATTTGCATAAGAATAGATACATGAGAAAAGATACATTCTGCTCCTGTCAGAAAACACAGTTAACATACATAACTTTCTCCCCCCCCCCCGAGGTAAAAACAAAATCCTTTAACTAGTTTCCCTTCTGGGTCGGACGCTTGGCTGAGCCGGCTCAGGGGCTCGTAGGATGGAGGAGCATGGGATCACTCAAAACTAAAATCTAATTCTGTGGATGAATAAGACAACTCAGGGTCCCTCCTGTGTGTACTAAGAGTAGAGGGTGACTCCAAGCAAAATTGGTCATCATTAATAAAGGAATCCAGAGTGCTAGGCTGGGACAGTGTAGGGGTACACCTGGCCAGAATAGGGGAGCATTCCACAAATTCCCCTTGAAATCGGTTCCTAGAAGACACTTCTGGGTCAATGTTGGCTGGCTGCTGACTATTACCTCTGCCCCCTGGGTTTAAATGGGTGGGGGCCAACCCTAGCGTTGAGTGTCTGTATTCGTCTTGTGAGCCCAGTACTCTGGGTCTCAATTGATCCACGTGCCTCCTCCAGATCAGACCAGTGGCTGTTTTGATTCTGTAAGAAACAGGACCAGTTTGATTGATCACAAACCCAGGCACCCACGTAGGACCACCAGCTGCATAATTGCGGCAAAGTACAGGGTCTCCAGATGAGAAACCCTTCTGATGTTGGATTGCTATATTTGTGCCTTTGTCCTCTACCCTAGAGGGATCCAATCTGTCCAGCAAGGATGACAGTTTCCTTCGCTGGAGCAATTCAGCAGGGGACAGCCCTGAGGCAAGGGGGTGTGAGCCTATATGTGAAAAGAAACTGGCATAACTGGAGCTCCAAATCCACTTCACCCATACGCCGAAGGGCATCTTTAGTTGTGCACACCTGCCGCTCTACCTGGCCATTGGTTGCTGGGTGGAATGGGGCGGCAGTGATGTGCCTAATTGCATTCCTTTCCATGAAGGATTGGAATTCTGCAGATGTGAACGTGGATGCGTTGTTGGACACCAGCACATCTGGAAGTCCAAATGCTGCAAACAGCCTTCTTAGATGCATTAGCGTGGTGGCTGATGTGGTATTAGGCACCCTAATCACTTCCAGCCACTTAGAGAATGAATCCACAACCAACAAAAATAGGGCACCCCTAAATGGACCTGCAAAATCTATGTGAAACCTGGATGATGGACCCTGAGCAGAATCCCATTCCCAAGAGGAAAGGTGGGATTGCTCTGGGCAAGAGGATTGACAAATGGCACAAATGCCAACCATTTGTTCTATGTCTTGGTCTAGTTGAGGCCACCAAAAGTACCTATGGGCAAAGGCTTCAGAATGGACAATTCCCGGGTGACTTGTGTAAAGTAGATGTTAAACCTTTTCCCTGAGAGTGACAGGAATGACCACCCGCTGGCCCCATAGAAGGCAACCTCATTCCAAATGCTTGCGGTGGAATGTTCTGAATTCCTCGGCTAGAGGAGAGACAGGCCAGCCTTTTTGTACCCAAGACATTCCTTTAGTCAATGTTACATCCTTGGCCGTAGCCTTGGCTATATCATAAGGACCTGGTGGTCGCTGTTGATGTCACAATCAGCTTCCCCAACCCCTGGCAGTGGAGAACGTGACAGGGCATCAGCGTGGCTGATGTCCTTGCTGGGCCTATGTACCAAAGTAAAATCTATGCATTTAGGAAAATTGCCCAACGCAACATCCTTGGGGACAGAATTTGAGGCATGGGCTTTCCGTTCACAAAGATTCCAAGGAGGGGCTTGTGGTCAGTTACGATGGTAAAAGGCCTTCCATAAAGGTAATCGTGGAATTTCTTAGTGCCTGCCATGATTGCCAACTCCTCCCTATCTGTCTGAGCATAATTTTTCTCAAGCTTTGAGAGCAAATGGGAATAGAATGCTACGTGGGCTTCCCTCCCGTCATTTAGTAAATGGCATAACAGCTCCCACCCCCACAGGGGATGCATCACACACAAGTACAACTTGTTAGGATCAAAATGAGTTAATACAGCATCCAAAGATAGCAGTCTTTTGAGTTCTAGGAACGCTTTCTCCTGGCAATGGCCCCAGTGCCAAACAGTATCTTTCTTAAGAAGCCAATGTAATGGTTCGACAACTGAGGCTTTGCGATGGATAAAATCATGATAGAAGTTTAACAATCCTAGAAATGATTGCAATTCGGCTTTACATTTTGGCCTTGGTGCATTTTGCACAGCTGCCACCTTGGAGTCAGAGGGCATGATACCTTGGGCTGTAATTCGGTACCCCAGGAACTCCACTTCCTGTGCCAAAAACACACATTTGTCTCTTCTGAGATGTAGACCGGCCCTCTCGAAACGTGAGGGGACTCAATCGAGCCTGGCCGCTAGTTAGACGGTATCCTTAGCTGTGATCAGGACATCGTCAAAATATGACAGGACACCGGGCAAACCTTTTAAAATACATTCTACAAGAGATTGAAATATTCCAGGGGCCGCATTCACCCTGAATTGTAGTCTAGCTACCTTAAATGCCCTCCTATGCATTACTATCATCTGGGCTATGGCAGCAGCAGGAGACACAGGCAATTGTTGGTAAGCCTGGGCAAGGTCAAGTTTTGCAAAGCAATTTCCTCCATGCATGGAGGCAAGAAGGTGGCTTACCATGGGCACAGGATATGCGTTCGGGCGAATAGCTTTATTGATGGTACACTTGTAGTCAGCGCAGATCCTGACCTCCCCGTTACTTTTCAAAGCAGTCACTATTGGTGTCTCCCACTCTGCAGAGTCCACTGGCACTAGGATGCCCTGCCACACCAGTTTGTCCAGCTCGACTTCTATCTTCTTCTTTAAAGCAAAGGATACCCAGCTTGGCTTTATCTGGATGGGCCGGATGGTTGGGTCAAGCTCAAAGTCCACGGTGGGTCCTTTGTATAACCCTAAACCCTTTGTGAACACCTCAGGATGTGCAGCACAAATGTCCCGGATTGGGTCAGTGTCTATTGCATGAATGCCAGAAAGCCGGATTCCCAGGGGCCTAAACCATTGGGTCCCAATAAGACAGTTTAGTGCCCTGCTTAACTACAACCAATGGCAAGGAGGTGCGAATGTTTTTGAATTTGACCAAGAAATTTCCCACCCCCAGGACCAAAATCTGGCAACCTTGCACATCTCAGAGGGAAGTTTTAAAAGATTTGAGTTTGGGCTGAGAGGCAGGGGGAATTATCTAAAACTCCTGCTGTGGGATTATGGAAAAGGTAGTACCTGAATCCACCTCCATCTTGAAGGGGAAGTCCTGCAGGCTCAGGTCTGCGAAGAAATGCTCGCTGACGATGCCCACTTGGCACAGCTCAGGCTCTGGTGACACTTTGGCAATTGATGTTTTGTAGTGATGACTCTTCTTGGACTCAGGTGCTGGAGTTTTTTGCTTTTGCTGTCAGCATACTTTAGCAATGTGCCCTCTTCGCCCGCAGTTGTGGCATCCTGCGGTGAAGAAGGGGCACTTCTTGCGGTCATGCCTGGCTCCACAGCCATCACACTTGCAAAGGAAATTCTCCCGATCATCACGGTGCTCTCGGTGCTTTCGTTGGATCACTCGGACTTCTCACTCTGCGTTGCTGGACTCCGATGAAGAGGTGGAACCAGGCGATGCTGAGGAGGATGAAGATGAATTTTGCTGAGCTTGCACAGCTGAGTCGGTGGCACTGGTGGTGGAGTGGCAATGCCAGAAAAACTTCATGCTGGACCATGCGGCCTCAGATGCTACCGCCTCTTCTAAGACAGCCTTGAATGTTTGCATCTTCCTAATCATGAGGTGACATTGAGTATCTTTGTCCCTCATGCCAGCCAGCAGACGGTCCCGGAGTGCTTCTTCGATGTTGTCCCACTTGCACGGGGCAGCAGCAATGCGCAGAGTGGTGGCGTAGTCTGCAATGGACTCCCCAGGTCGCTGCTCCCTTCTGTGGAAGGCCACCCTGGCCGGGAAGACTGAGACCTCTGGCTGCAGCTGTTTCCTCAGTGCGGACATGATTTCTGCGAAAGGCACCACATCCACGTCCCTTGGGAGAATGAGGTGGGTTGCCAGCTCAAGCGTCTCAGAAATGCACTGAGCGAGGAAACAGGAGCGCTTCTGGTCTTCGTCGGTGATCTTCTGCGAGGCCATTGGGTGGCGGAATCGGCGTTCATATGTTGCCCATTTCTCTGGAAGCGCTGGGTCAAATGGGCCGATGTTGCTGCCGTGTGGGGCATTCCACTCCTATAAACAGTAACAATAATACAACAAGCCCATTGGTAACAGAGTGTGCAAATTTTTGATCCACTTATTTGCATAAGAATAGATACATGAGAAAAGATACATTCTACTTGTTGTGTTTGGAATATTGTGCCTTTAAGAATGTAACACTCGAATGAGTGGATATAATAATCACCAGCTGTAACACTGTAACCTTCTGTATCAGGATGCGAGCTAGTGACCACTAGGGGCAATAGCGAGCGCCCAGCTCACATGGTTCCAATTCCCCAAATACCTACAGCGCGGGAAGATTCCCGCCACCACCTCACCTGGACAAGAAGGGTGTGACGGGGAATGACGTCACGCAGACAGTAGCCAATGGGCTATCGAGGAGCCACATTCAAATGTATAGCCACAGTATATATTGAGCTGTTCATCCACCATTACCACATGTTCCCCCGGACCATCATGCAATAAAGATGTGTTAAGCCAACCTTTCGGCTGTTCTATTGTCTTGGTTCTCATACACTAAATTGGCGATGAAGGTGGGATAAATGGATCCCCACGGAATCAAGACAACGCAGGCCGGTTTCAACATCAACAAACCGGAAGAATGGGAGCTGTTCGAGATGGACTTCCAAAGCGCACTGATGGTGTCCGACATCTCAGACGAGGGGAAGAAGAGGGCCATTCTCATCAGGATGCTCGGGTTTCCCGCCATGAAGGTATTGGTGGACCTGGTGTCTCCGAAGAAGGTGAACGAAGTGCCGGTCAAGCAGCTCCTGAAAGCGATGCGCGACCATTTCCAGCCCTCGGTTTCAATGTTTTTGGCTCGGGACGCGTTCTGGAAGAGAGTCCAAGCACCTGGTGAGTCCATGGCTGCCTTCGCAGCGGCCCTCCGTTTGGCCGCCGGCCCATGCAAGTGGGAGAACCTGGAAATCACCCTCAGGGACCGCATGCTGTGCGGCCTGTGGGACGAGGAGGTTCAGCGAAAGCTGATGAACAAGGAGCCGCCCCCGATGCTGCAAGAGGTCATGAAGGAGGCGCAGGCGGCGGAAGCCATGAGGGCTGGGGTTAAGGGGTTCAGAGCAAGGCCCCCACAACCCAACAAGGCGGCGGGCTCGGTGCAAGCGGCCAGGCGGGCACCACAGTTCTCCACGGAGAGCAGCAAGGATGAGGACATCCGGAAGGTGCGGAAGGATGGCCGGCGTTGCGATGGCTGCGGGGCGCTCCATGACCGCATCAAGTGCCCGTTCAGGAAGGCCGAGTCCCACAACTGCGGGCGCCGAGGCCACATAGCCAAGGTCTGCAGATGGTGGCGCAGAGACCAGAGAGGCTCAACAGACCGCTCACTGAAACGCCAGGAAGGCATCCAGCCCTCGAGGAAGCAGGACGGCGTGGGCCGCATCTCCGACGACAGCGACGACGACACGGCAGTCCACAGCGTGTCCTTAGGACACCCACGATATTTTGTTGAGGTACTGGTGCAAGGGGTCCCTGTTAAGATGGAGATAGACTCGAGTTCCTCATATTCCATCATTTTCCAGAGAGAGTTTTTGGGAATTTCCCCCTACGTGCGGCCCAAGCTCAAAGCACTGAGGTCTACGCTGCGGGACGTGCAGGGGAATAGCATTCCGGTGTTGGGGGTTGGAAAATTCAAGGTCCAATACAAGCAACACGCCGCGGAACTTCCCCTGGTTGTTCTCAAAGGGGGGAGTTGTTGCCTCCTCGGGACTCAATGGTTTAAGCCCCTGGGTTTGTTCATTGGGGGGTGCATGCCTTTGGGACTGACCCAATTCAGGAGGTGTGCAACGCGCATCCCGAAGTGTTCAAGAAGGGACTCGGAAAATTCAAGGGGCCCCCAGTCGCGTTCGACCTGGATCCGGAGGTCTGCCCAATAAGACTCAAACCGCGAAGGGTGCCTTTTGCACTTAAGGACAAAATAGAGGCGGAACTGGACAAGTTGGTGGGCCAGGGGGTCCTTGTTCCTGTTGATTCCGCGGAGTGGGAAACTCCGATTGTAACAGTGCTTAAGGCCAACGGGGAGGTTCGAATATGCGCTGATTACAAATGTACCATTAATAAGGCGATACGCCCAAATGCGTATCCGGTGCCGATAGTCAGCCACCTGTTGGCCAGGTTACACGGGGGAAAGTGTTTCGCAAAGCTTGACCTGGCGCAGGCTTATCAGCAGCTCTCAGTAACCCCAGCTGCAGCTGCTGTGCAGACGACAGTCACTCATAAGGGGGCGTTCCAGGTGACGCGCCTACAGTTTGGCGTGAACTCGGTGCCAGGTATCTTCCAATCGCTCGTGGAACGCCTCTTAAAGGATCTGGAGGGGGTCTTGCCATACTTTGATGACGTATTGATAACGGGGGGAGTGAGTCAGAACTGGCTGAGAGACTAGACAAAGTACTGACGGTATTTGAAAAGGCGGGGTTGAGGTTGCGGAAAGACAAATGCGTCTTCTTCGCAAAAGAGGTTGAGTTCCTGGGTTTTCGGGTAACGCCTGCAGGCATCAAACCCTCCGAATCAAAGGTGGCCACCGTTCAAAATGCTCCTCGCCCCACCTCCAAGCCCGAACTGCAGTCGTTCCTAGGGCTCTTAAACTTCTACCATTCCTTCCTGCCTAGGAAGGCGTCGGTAGCAGAGCCGCTTCATAAGTTACTGAAAAAGGACGAGGCATGGAAATGGGGAGAGAGCCAGGAGAGGGCATTCAATGAGCTGAAACAACTCTTATCCTCGGACGCCATATTAACCCATTTTGACCCCAAGAAACCAGTGGTTCTGATATGTGATGCATCTCCAGTGGGGGTGGGGGTGGTCCTGTGCCACATGTTGGAGAACGGGCGGCAGGCCCCGGTGGCGTTCTACTCCAGGTCCCTGTCTAAGGCAGAGCGTAACTATGCACAGACAGACAGGGAGGCATTAGCGATAATTGCTGGGACAAAGAAGTTCCACGATTTCCTCTATGGCCGCCCCTTTACCGTCGTGACTGACCACAAGCCCCTGCTAGGGATTTTTACCGCAGACAAGCCCACACCACAGATTCTGTCCCCTAGGATGCTCAGGTGGGCCATTTTTTTAAACGCGTACCAGAACGCGCTGGTGTATTGCCCTGGAAAGGACATAAGCCACGCGGAGGGCCTGTCGAGGTCTCCCCTCCCCCACACAGGCAGCCACGTGTGCGAGGTGGAACAAGACCACCAAGTGCTCATGATAGAGGTCCTAGATTCACCCCCCGTAGTGCCCGCAGAGATCGCCAAGGCGACGGGCAGGGACAAGATGTTGGCCCTGGTTAGTTCATGGGTGCAGAAAGGGTGGCCAACGTCCTCCCCGGCGGCGGAATTTGCCCCGTTTTTCAGGAAAAAGTTAGAACTGTCCATGGAGAGGGGTTGCCTCCTGTGGGGCCAGCGGGTGGTCGTCCCTGAGTCCCTGAGAGCAAGAGTGCTCAAGCTGCTGCACGTCAGCCACCCTGGAATTGTCCGCTCCAAGGCTCTGGCCAGGAGCTACTTCTGGTGGCCCCAGTTGGACGCCGATATCGAGCACATGGTGGGCACTTGCGAGAGTTGCCAGAGCTCCCGGCCCGAAGAGGCTCGACTTCCGCACAGGGAATGGGATGCGGCAAAGGGGCCGTGGTCCCGCGTGCACATTGACTTCGCGGGCCCTTTCAGAGGATGGCTTTTTCTCCTCATAGTGGATGCTTACTCCAAGTGGTTGGAGGTTATCCCAGTTGCGAGCACTTCCTCAGCCGCAACAATTAAACAATTGTGCAGGGTGTTCAGCTCGTTCGGCATACCCGACACGCTCATTAGCGATAACGCTAGTTGCTTCACGTCCGCCGAATTCAGGGCATTCACTGAAATCAACGCCATCCGGCACATCACCTCCGTGCCTTTCCACCCGGCGACGAATGGCCAAGTAGAACGCCTCGTGCGTACCACCAAAGACGCGCTGAGGTGCATGGGCCCTGGGGATTTAAACCTGCAGTTGTGCCAGTTTTACTGGGATATAGGGTGACCCCCCTAGCGTCAGGATACTTGCCCGCAGAGCTCCTAATGCGTAGAAAACTGACCATGGTACTGACCAGGCTAGACCCTTCGAGGGTGGAAGACACTGGGAGGAACATCGGGTTAGCGGGCACAAAGAGTTTCGAAATAGGCGCCCCGGTCCATTGCAGAAACTACGCTAGCGCAGGGCCAGCCTGGGTGCCGGGCATAGTCATTGGGCAAATGGGTCCCGTGTCGTACTGCGTCGTCACCAGCACAGGTCTACTCTGGAGGCGACACGCGGACCAGCTCCGGCGTCGGGTTTCCAGAAACCAGAGCGCGGACAGCGCGGAACAGGATTCAATGTTAGGGTTCTCCCCCACCTGTTCAGCCCAAGGGGGAGGAGAAGGGGGTCAGTGGTCCCCACCAAGGGGGGAAGGGAATAAGTTTGTCCCCGCAGATATCCTGAGGGATACCCCCACAGATACCCCAGAAGATGATTTTGAGTTTGAGTTACAAAACCGGGGGGGGGTTCGGAGTGGTCCCCCACCCATCCAAGCGAGAAGCGGGGTTTTTCGTTAGCCCCCAGTGCCCCCGGTTTTCCCACAATGGAGTTTACCCCTACCCTGAAAGCCACAGAACCGCGGCAAGTCACTAACGAGTCTCCCTCTCCCATTGCAGGACAAGAGCCCAGGGAACACAGAAGTGATAGCGCCCCCGGGACAAGCCAGCCAGCCTTGCACCCAAAACGCGCTTGCAATAAACCATATTGGATGAGAGACTTCGTCTCATCCTAGAGGGGAGGGATGTTGTGTTTGGAATATTGTGCCTTTAAGAATGTAACACTCGAATGAGTGGATATAATAATCACCAGCTGTAACACTGTAACCTTCTGTATCAGGACGCAAGCTAGTTACCACTAGGGGCAATAGCGAGTGCCCAGCTCACATGGTTCCAATTCCCCAAATACCTACAGCGCGGGAAGATTCCCGCCACCACCTCACCTGGACAAGAAGGGCGTGACGGGGAATGACGTCACGCAGACAGTAGCCAATGGGCTATCGAGGAGCCACATTCAAATGTATAGCCACGTATATATTGAGCTGTTCATCCGCCATTACCACATGTTCCCCCGGACCATCATGCAATAAAGATGTGTTAAGCCAACCTTTCGGCTGTTCTATTGTCTTGGTTCTCATACACTAAACTACTCCTGTCAGAAAACACAGTTATTATACATAACACCCCCAAAAAATCTAGAATCCCGGCTATGTCTCTGATGCTCCCTCAGACAGCTTCAGGGGCCAGATGCCCATTTTGCCCTTACTCCACCACACAACACTTTTTGGTGTGGAGGAGGCAGTGGGGGACTACATGAAATGGTGTCGCAGGCCGCATCCGGCCCAAGGACCTCAGGTTGAGAATCCCTGTTAAAAATGTACTTCAGTCCAAGACAGAAGAGAAAATGTGTTTCCCTTTCTGTCCTGGATGCTGGCTAGACTTGTAGCTGAAGTATTATACATCAGCAATTACAAGGCAGCAGATTAGGATAGCAGATTCATTTTGGACATGCAGGAAAGTTATCTAAAACACAGTTCTATCGTCCATCAGAGAGCTGCTTCCAATGCTTCCTTCTACTTAACCCAATGGCTACTGCCTAAGATGGCCTACTCCTTAAACTTAGCCAGTCTTGACTGTACTGTGCCACTTGTTGTGCAATGGTAGATTCGGAGGGGGAATTTATCAATACAGTTCCCATAGCCAGACCCCATAAGAATAGTATAAAATATAGACATCTGGGTCAATATATATCAAGATATGTGGAACAGGCCATCTGTAAAGCTGATGGCTCTTAATTGTTCATTTAAGACCCACCACCAGCAATAATACTTTTCATTACAACAAATATAGCTTACACAGGTCTTGGTAAAACAGTTTTTTTTATCAACTACAGTAAGGATTGCTTCTAAACTCAGAGGGAAAAGGAAAACCTGGAGGTAGATGGTGCTGTAATCTCTCCTCATAAGAAAGTCTCAAGGCTTCCAACTTGCAAACCCAATCTTCACTACATCATTGTCTACTGCACAGCAGTTGGCACTAGGACAGTGACCACTTGCTGGTGTTTGTTTGTTTGGGTTTCAAGTCCCAGACGTCTCCAAGATTTTCACACTCAGAATTCTAGGACTTCCAGTTCACAAACACAGACTGACAGACATCTTCATTTTAATCACCTCAACAAGGGTGAAGCCTTCTTTAGGGACTTCTCCTAAAATTTCATTGCCTGCTGCAATTTTTTTTCTGTGAAGAAGTTGGCACAATACTTCCTTGAAGTAGTATTTCCTCAGGAGATTCCCTGTAGAGAGAACAAAGAGCAACAAAACAACCATCTCTAGGAAGCAGTGAGGGAAGTTTCCTCTCAGGAAGCATTGCAGCAGGAAATCAAAGATTGCAAAAATAGGCCTTAGTTTTGTCCAAAAGATTGAAATGAAAATATCTGCAGGGATATGCTTTTGGGCTAAAACTCCCATGATTCCACTTGGAAGATTCATGGGAAATTCTGGGATTTGGATTCCAGAAGAACAAAGTAAAGAGAATTTTTTGACACACTCCTAACATTGATTAGTACATGCTGTATGACTGAACTATTTGAATACAATTTGTAGAAGCATTTGACATGCTCTACACATACTTGAGCAAGATGATTAGAGGAACTTTCCATTCCTCTAATCATTCTTATGAGTCAATCTTAAGAAATTATCCCATAAACAAACAGTAGAGTTTAGGACTTAAGTTTGTTGCAACAAGAAAATGGACTGACGTCTAATAGAAGATATGAAATAGTTTGTGTCTAAATGGTCACTGTTTAATTAGGCAATAGTCCAGCATAGACTAAAGCATTCATATGCCCAGTGAGTTTGGACTGAAGCCCAATGTAGCAACTGCAGAAATATCACAAAAGATGCTTAGGCTTTCATGATTTTTTCACCCATACCTGTATGCCAGTTTTAAATTTTGCATAATATTAAACAGTATCTCACTCCCATACCCATGTCTCCTAGTAACTTGGTTGTCATGGATACCAGAATATACCTTGTTTTCCCCCGAAGGGATCTATCAGGTACACATATTTGAATCCTTTCTGTCTTATTGATGATATTAAGGTGTTGCTGTGGTTACTACAAAACTAAATATAATTAACCATACCATTCATGCTGGTAAAGGGAATTAATTTTCTCTCCCATTTTGATACATCTTTCTGAAATTTCTGGAGAAGGGGAACACTAGTCAAGACTCAACATGTCTTAGATAAAACTGATTTCCTTCTTACCATACTATTGTGTGATATGTGATAGAAAATCTCCTGACGGTTGGGAAGAAAGGAAAGCTTAAAAGATCAAGAATTATTTTTTAAAAAAAACATCTTCTGCAATGGATAGAAATTTGCTACTAAAGAAAGAGGCTTTTCCAATCTATTCTGGAAACCTAGGAAATGCACAGCCTGATGACTGAAAGATAGCAAATGTAACACCAATTTTCAAAAAAGGATCCAGGGGTGATCCAGGAAATTACCGACTGGTCAGCTTGACATGTGTCCCAGGTAAAGTGATGGAAACCATCCTAAAAGATAGAATTAATAGGCACATAGAGGAGAAGGTGCTGCTAAAGGACAGCCAACATGGCTTTTGCAAGGGCAAATCATGCCTCACTAATCTGTTAGAATTTTTTGAGAGTATCAACAAGCATGTGGATAAGGGGGATCGAGTTGACATTGTTTATCTGGACTTTCAGAAGGCTTTTGACAAGGTCCCATACCAAAGGCTCTTGAATAAACTTACCAGTCATGGAATAAAGGGACCGGTCTTGTCCAGGATCAGCAGCTGGTTAAGGGACAGGGTAACACTAAATGGACACTTCTCCAAGTGGAGGGAAGTAAACAGTGGTGTCCCCCAAGGTTCAGTACTGGGTCCCCTGCTTTTCAACCTCTTCATAAATGATCTAGAAGTAGGAGTAAATAGCAAGGTAGCCAAATTTGCTGATGACACTAAATTATACAGGGTAGTGAAAACTGTGAGAGATTGTGAGGAGGTCCAGAGGGATCTCTTGACATTGGAGGAGTGGGAAAAACAATGGCAAATGAGCTTCAACACTAGGAAGTGCAGAGTGATGCATGTGGGGCAAAATAACCCCAATTACATTTATAAACTGATGGGGTCTGAACTCTCTGCGACAAACCAGAAAAGGGACCTTGGTGTCCTGGTGGACAGCTCAATGAAGGTGTCAACCCAATGCATCTAAGAGGTGATCTGATTGAAGTTTATAAAATCTTCAAAGTAGATAAGGAAAAACTGTTTTCCTTGTCGCACAACACTAGAACTAGGGGGCACTCCATGAAACTTTTGGGTGCTAGTTCTCAAACAAATAAGAGAAAGTACTTTTTCACCCAGAGGATCACTGGTCTATGGAACGCCCTGCCAGAAGAAGTGGTGACAGCTGTCAGTCTTGACAGCTTTAAGAAAGAATTAGACAAGTTCATGGAGGACAAGGGTATTAATGGCTGTAATTATGGGTACCTAAGGACAACCTCCAGGTTGGAGAGATAGGCAGGATATCTCTCAATTCCATTTCCAGGGAATCCTAAGCAGGTGAAGGCATCTGCTTGGGAATACAGTACCCTGAAGCAAATGGTGAGCCACTGTGTGAGACAGAATGCTGGACTGGATGGGCTGTGGCCTATTCCAACAAGGCTGTTCTTATGTTCATTTTAAAGGCAACATATTACATCTTAGCAGACAGGTTACTATTCTCATTTTTATAATTTCCATTGTAATAATGCTCTTGTAATTGTTCTATTGTGTAACATTAATATGTTGTGTTGATGCTAATAGTTTAGAAAAATACAGGAAAATCCTCACTGGTTCTCTTATTCGCCATTTCTGGTATTCCACCTTGATGAAAGTACAAAAGACATCAAAGAATACTTCTCCTGCTTTTTAGGATTGATAAGACAATGAGGTAAAAAATGGAAAATTCCTTCTAAAAATTTCTTTAAAAATTACTTTTGAAAGGATTGCTTGTTACACACATGTAACATAGATGTTACTGGGGACACAAAAGAAGTGACTTTGTGACCACTAGTTACATTACTCTTTACCAAACTAACTAAATATAGATAACTGTATCACTTGAAACTTGTTACTTTTGAGTTCTGAGTAAACTGTCTTCCACTGTGTTGAAAATGAAGTCCAACATTTGCCCTGTTGGGCAAGAGGGTATATTCAAAGATGACTTGAATCCATTCACAACTGTGATTAATTGGAAAATAAAATTCAGACCATACTAGATAAAAGGAATGATGTCCATAAAATGCAGGTACAAACAAAAGAAATCAAAAGTAAACTAGTCAATTCCAGCCTAAATACAACACATTGATTAAATGAATAATATGATCAGAACAATTTTGATCAAAGTAGCAAATGGATATGTAACACTAGTCATGTTTGTCGTTCTTGGACAACATCTGTGAAGTTGTCCCTGACGTATCGTGACCCTATGAATGAGCAATCTCCCAAATATTCTGACTTCAATAGCCCTGCTCAAGTTTTGTAAAATGAAGGCTGAGAATTCCTTTAGTGAATTAATCCATCTTGTACTTGTACTTCCTGTTTTTCTACTGCTTTCAATCTTTCCCAGCACTATTGTCTTTTCTAGAAGATTCTGTCTTCTTATGATGTGCCCAAAGTAAGACAGTCTCAAGTTCATCATTTTCTGGGTTGATTTACTCTAGGGCCAATTTGTTTGTCTTTCTGCCACTCCAGGATATCTGCCAGATACCATATTTCACACTTTATGAACACTCCATTTATCCTAAGTCTTCCACTGTAGTTAAAGCTTACTGTGTTTTTCAGTGGTTTTGAGTATTTGGCCTAAAGGTTGAAAATGAAGAATAGATGCTGACTATTCCTAAGAAAAAGTTCCTGAGCACTCTGAAAAATGCTACATAAGAGAGTTCCAGTAGAATTAGAAGAAAAATGTAAAATACAATGGTGAAGCTTGATCTTCCATAGGCCATATATCGCTAGGCCAATATATGTCATATGGTCATAGGCTGTATAGCAGGGGTTCCCAAACTTTTCATGCTGTGGGCCAGACCATGCCCCTGGACAGCTGAGCAGGCTGGTCATGTGGTTCCTCCCACCATAAACACTGCCATAAAATATGTCTGTGGCTGTCATAAACATGTTTATGACAGCCGCAGGCACATTTACAGCAGCATTTACATCAAGCATGGTCGCGTTTATGCATGCATGGGTGCATTTTATGGTTGTCATAAATGCATTCATTTCTGCTTGCAGTAGTGGTGAGGGCAGCAGCACTGCATGAAATGGTGCCATGGGCTGTAGGTTGGTCATCCCTGCTGTATAGTTTTGCCAACATGAAATGGTTTGTCAATTGTCTACATTCTAGTGATGGACCATCCATCAGATGTACAATTTGTACAACATTTTTCCTTCCTGGTCTTTATGCACTAGGAGATGAAAAGGAGAGAATTACAAAATTCAATTCACAACCAAAAGCATATTATCCATTCTGGAAAGGGTTAACTACAGCTATCAGATCAAAATGGTGATGGAAGCTTGGGTGTGTTAGTCATATTAAGAAGCAGCCCATGAGCCAAACCTGGAGGCACATCTCACTTGAAGTGACAAAATAAGGCTCCCTTCCCTGCTTGGGGTGGTAGCTAGGCAGATTTCTGAGATTAGAATCCAAAAACCAAATAAAGAAAAAATGAAAGAACAAATAGCAGCACATCTGTTCTCATTAGCTATTTTCTTTTCTTTTCTATATGCTTAGCTTTTAAAAGACTTTGATAATTCCAGATAAAGTATTGATTTAATATCAAGCTATGTAGAACTGTATATGAGAAAGATTTGGCTTAATTATTTGCAACAGTGATAGAACAAAATCTATGTTGGCTATCTAGCCTAGGGGATTTTTCTTTGACATACCTAATCTTAATTAAGTGTTTAAAAAGTCTTAAAATGAGAGATACACTATGGTTGTTTACTGTTACTAAAGCTAGTGCAATTGAAAAAATTAGCATATGGGGCTTTGAAAAGTCTGTCGTGCTAATATCAGCACACGACTCAGAAACATTGTTTTTGAGGGGTTCTAAGGCTCCCAGTATTTCCAATCAGTATGTTAGTGATTCTGCTCACTGGGAAGCTACAGCAGGATGAAGCTCTAAGCACTAGAACTGCCTTCCAGGCTGGGAGCTCTAATCCTGCAAGCATCAAAATTACCTCTGGAGAACTTATCCTACAAATACCAGTGATGCCTCAGATTCTGACAAGTAGTTTAGAAAAGAAACATTTCCAAGATTTGGAAGAGCAGTACAGTGAAAACAAGTGACTCTCAGCTGATAAGAAAATAGAAAAGTAGGCCATGACAAGGCCTTGAAAATGCATTTATTATTAAGTGTTTCCCTCAACATGGAAAATGAATGGCACAATTAAATATAGTGAAATGGTTGGCCTGCAGCTCCCTCTTATTGAACTGTGCAAATGCTGCTGAGAGCAAGAAACATGGAATGGTATGAGATGGATATTAATATTGGAGAAAAACATTAGACCTTCCCATTTGTGTAGTACAACACATTATGGATGTGTTCCCTTTAACCCAATAAGATCTTCCTATCTGCTTCAGAAGGATGCTATCTGTTCCTAACAACTGTGTAGAGTGTTCACTTGTACAAAGTTTTACAAAAATCAGAAACAAGGGTGAGTAAGAACAATAAGAATAAGACCATGAACATTTTTTTAAACAGCTGAACCTTTGAGTAGAATTGCTGGTGAATGGGTGACAAAACATGAGTGTTAGGATCGAAGCCAGAGACTTAACAACCCAAATGTTAATAACCTTTAGTGGCAAAGGAAGTATTTTTTCACCATACATTTTAATGTATATTTCCAAGATACAACATCAACATTGATTTCTGTAGGAAACCAGAGAGTGTTCTGCATTTTTTCCTGGCCAACTCAGGTAAGGCCAACTCAGCTGTGGGATCAGATTAATAACAATGTAAACTGCCTGTTGAAAATACATGTGGAATTAAATATGTTTCTTTTAAAATGTAATTTTCTGAGCTCTGAATGGTAATGGTGGACAGGACATTTAAGATATTTACACTCATGGGGGGGCAACAGGTAGAGAAGCGTTCTTTGCACTTTCCAGTGGAAATATTAGAGGCATCCAAATAAAAAGAGGACTCTCACAGCATCATGCTAGTACACCAATGACTAAAAATATGGTTATAGCTCTTTGATGTCATTGACCTCCTAAGAAGCTAGACCACAGTCCCAAATATTGCTAAATCAGATCTCTAGCAATGCAATTCAAGCTTTTGTTGGTGGTGACAACTCTGAGGGAGGACAACTCAACAGGATGCTTTGCACAATATAGATTCCTTTCTCATTAAATAGGTAATAGTAAAGTTCACCAGACATTGCAGGTGAAAAGCTTGAGGAACAGCTCTATGAACTTTCTTTGTTAGCTTACTGTTTTGAAATATTTCCCTGAACTTTATCTGGCTATTTTGCTACAGTCCTAAAATCCCACATAATCCACTGATTTTCTTTCTTTTTTTATGTTTTGAGAACATAAAAACTGAAACTGCATTTTGGAACCATACCTTAAAGCTGTGTTTTTATTGGAGGATCTTTTTAATGACCTCACATTCTGCCAGTATGAGTCACTTGGAGGGACCTATATAAACAGCCAGTAGTTTGAGGATGGGCAAACTGCTAACTCAGTGTGGGTGATGCCCACCCTGGCCACCCCCTGGCTACGGCCCTACTTTTTTGGCTGGTGTCAATTGTTTTATTATTCTTGATCTGTTCAGTTGGTTTCTAGAATGTGTCCATTAAAGAAATCTGTAATTCCAAGCTACTGTAAGTAAATAATTAATTTTAATTATTTCTTGTACAAATGTCCCAGAGTGAGTTTTTGTGGACTCTGGGAGTCTTGTAGCAATTCTCCTTTGTGGATCTTTGTACTTCTACCTGCAAAGCTAAAGTGAGTTTTACCAGAAATTCTAAACTCTGCAACAGTTTAATCCCACAATCAAGGATGAAGCACATTCAATTCATGGAGTGATCAGGGCAAGGCCAGAAGAAGAAGATGGATACAACAGCACCTCCATCTCATGTTTCTATCAATTGATATACACAGGCAAGATGATTTTGATCCTGGAAATAGTAGCGATCTTGATTGATAGTGGTTGATGGCCCTAACCTCAATGAATTCATCCCATCCTTTTTTAAAATCATTGAAGTTGGCAGCCATCACTACAACTTGTGGCAGTGAACTCCATTGAACTATATACTGTGTGAAAAACAACCTCTCTCACTTTTTACTATCTTCCACCTTTTGCCTTATGGGGATAAAGGAAAAAAATCTCACCCTGTCTACTTTACCCATGTACCGTGCTGCATGAGTCCTTGTGGCACAAGTGGTTAAACTGCTGTACTGCAGACCCTCCCCCCACCCTAATGTGGACACTGTGAGTTCAATCCTGATTCTGTATCTAGGTTGACTAAGCCTTCCATCCCTCAGTGGTTGGTAAAATGAGTACCCAGCATGTTGGGAGGGATGCTAATTACCTTGTAAACTGCCCAGAGAGTGCATTAAGTGCTATGGGTGGTATATAAGTGTAATTGCTATTGCTATATAGGTAGAATGAGTGCTCTGTCATGTCTTCCTTTATTCACTTTTAAAAGCTATGTTCTGCTTCCAAACAAGAGATTGTACCTTCTTCATTAGGACAGAGCAGGGAAGGTCTAATGCTTATTATAGTTTGTTAATGCAGACTTCTAAATGATGGGCATTGAGAATGCAGGGGCATACCAGATTGAAGAGATAAGGCCTTCAGTTTGAGGACTATTCACAAACAAATTCACAAACAAGCACTCTTGCTTTATAGCTCCTGCTGTTCTAAGACAGCAAATTAATCAATAAACTGGCTACACACAGTAATGCCTATACACTGCAGAGTGTTGTTTATACTAGAGAAAACTGTTGATGCTGTTTGCAATAGATAGCCATGTCTACTTAAAATGCTGTGCCGCGTAATGAGGTTTCCCATCTGTAGTCAGTATTAAAAAAGAAATGCAGTGCAGCAGAAATGAAGATACTTTTAAACTATATAACTAGCTACACAGCTATGTAAGAACATTTGCCCAGACACCTTTTAACTAGGAATTGTAAAAGGTCTTTTTCCTCCATAGCAGTCAGCAGAAGTGTGAGATGAATCTTTCATTCAGCCTCTCCCCCACCACCCACCACCATCCCCATAAGAGTCCAAAGCTATGTGAGTGATAAAACAGAACAGAAGAAAGAAAAGCTAATAATCCTTCTTCCATTGATATTTTTGAAGAGCCCTCTTGAGTCAGTAGAGGTAAACAGACTTTAGAATCCATGGCTGAATATGAATGCATCAGCACACCAAAGCCGTAGTGGCAACTAATAGGATGTACAAAAGCCTTTGGTTATTCTTAGAACACAGCATGGGTCTACACTCTTGGTTGACAAGAGCTGATCAGGTATGGTGCATGCAATTGTTTTAACAGCTAATTGTTCCAACCCTTTGACCTTACATCCTACATGCGAGAGCTGAGGAAGGAAGGTCCTTTTATGAGCCTGGGGAGCATATCAACTCCAAATTTTTATTCGTTCATTTTTATGTTTAGGTGTGATTGCCAGCCCTCTCTACAGACAATACTGTAACAGGTGAAGCAAAGTAGCAGTGCTCTAAAAGGCTTTCTCTTTAAAACATTATTTACATTTTTTTAATTAAACTAATAAAAGACAAATACAAATAAATACACTTTTAGCATCTAATATTTTTGTAATCCACATTCTCAGGGCTCCCCACCACTGGAACTATTGGGGAGTAACCTGTCTTTACCCCTTATCCTAGGGTACACAGAAAGAGCCTCCTAGAAGATTGTGTTATTTTTGAACCACAATCAGACGTACCCTGGTAATGGTAACCTTTCTCACACTAGGTCAGGGAAAATGAAATGCAGAATGAACTCACCAAAGGGTGCCTTGATTTTGGCAGTTTCACATCTGGCCTAGACATGGAAGAAGAAGAACCACTTTCCCTCGTAGAATCCCATTTCTCTTCCAGAATTGTGAGGACTGTTGTATTTGGCTTTGTCTATTTCTCTTTATTAATTTTTTTTTAAAAAAATCTCCATATTTCTATCAACTCATTTCTGCTGGTTACCCTCACTTTACTTTAATGTGGTTTAATATTAATTGTTATATCACAGATTTCCCTATCCCTATCACTTAGCAAAATATTAAAAGCAGTTTTCCAGTTCCTACCAATATGTTACCACAGTTAACAGATTGGAAACTAATTCTATAGATGTCTGTGCATCTGTTTAATATTAATGTCTCAACTAAAGCTCCATACCATTTCAAGCATGAATTCTGCTACTTTAAACAAACCTTCGATTAGCAAATTTCAAAGAAGGATCAAAACTTAAGGGTAACCCCCATCCTTTGTACAAAACAGAAACGGGAAATGTAATTCTCTTTCATTTATATGAGCATGTATAAATTAGTTTCAGAAGCAATTTAGTAGCAATTACAACCATCTCCAATGGATTATATTTTTGCACTATACCCAGATCGCTTTTATTGCTTTCTGAATTTTTCTTTTTAATATTGATCTTAGAGCGATTTATGGGTTTTAAATTCTAAGCATTTGAGTGTGTGACAAGTTATGGAGGCAG
Source organism: Bradypodion pumilum (assembly GCA_035047305.1). Taxonomy (NCBI): domain Eukaryota; kingdom Metazoa; phylum Chordata; class Lepidosauria; order Squamata; family Chamaeleonidae; genus Bradypodion; species Bradypodion pumilum. The sequence continues at coordinate 112,535,315 of JAWDJD010000004.1, read as the reverse complement.
CAAAATGTTAGCACCCATTATAGTAGCATATGTTTCCTAGTATCAGCATAATTCACCGAGAGCACAATCTTATATGATATTCTCAGAAGTAGAGTTGTCATACTTTAATTCTCCAAACCTTAGAAGCTTTTTTTGCATAGTATGTGAATTATACAACCTCATTTGCATATTATGAAGTTTTACATGTTATGAGAATTTAGATTTGTGTATTGTGTATTCTTTTTCTGCCCATGATATAATATAATTGATGCACTAATCACCCATCTAAGAAAGCCAATATATAGTAATGGTTTGAGTATTAGACTCGAAAGAGGGTGACCCAAGAAGAAATTCTGGCTTCAATCCATTTTTGTATCCTTGGGACAACCCATTCCTCTTGGCTAGAATTATATTGCAAGGCTCTTTTCACTGTAAAGTATGGAGAAAGGAGTCATGCAAATCAGCTATGTATATCTGTTGGGGCACAGAGATAATGAAATAATGACATTTTATCACACAGAGTGGCTTCTTGTGACGTTATCATTACACAGATCTCTTTTTTGTCATCAGAATTTGCCATTCATGAGAACCCTATGGGGAATCTTGGATAATGACCCACTGGGTCAAATCTCCCATGTTTTAAAGTGTGCACACCCCACACCTATTAACTGGAGTATCCTCACTCTGCACCTCCACCATCTCTTGAGTCACTGAAATGAAAGGGGTTATTATGCTATTCTTGGGTCGCTACTCCACGTGAACCAGAAACCTGATCTGTTTGGATATTTTAAAAACACACATGCAAAGGTTTACAATCTGGGCCAGTTTTAAAAGTGGCATTGTCTGGCATGACATATATCAGGTTAACCCAGGGATTCTCAACCTGTAGCCCATGGGCCAGATGTGGCCCATGGTACCATTTCATGTGGCCCCCCACCGCTTCCACCACACCAGGAAGTGCATGTGGTGGAGGAAAGGCAAAATGGCTGTCCGGCCCCCGAAGCTGTCTGAGGGAGCATGACGCGGTCCCCGGCTTTAAAAGGTTGAGAACTCCTGGGTTAACTCATCTGGCTGGGTAACTGGACAACCTTAGAAACAAGCTTCTATGAGTTAAGTAGGCTTTAGTCATAGCTACATTGGTATAGGATTACAATTTAACTGTTGATGTGTTAATTTATATTGTAATTACATATTCATGTTATTAGCTTTTACAGTGTCAGCTGTAAATTATTGATACAGAGATCTGTAATAAAATAGACCCTGCCCTATATGGCCAAACTAAAATTTTAAATGTTTTTAGAAACACTACTCCCTAAGTGCTAAATGTCTCCCAATAACACATGGGTTTCTTCACCTCTGTATTTTGTTTTTTTTAAATGATTTTTATTTAAAAAATTTAAACATAACATACAAATAAAAGTACAAAAAAGATAAAATTACAATCAAGAAAAATACATAACAAAGTAGAAATACAATACAATTAAAAAAACAAAACAAAGCAAAAGCAAAAATATATGATTTTGAACTGGGATTGCTTTCCTATATAATTGATCTCTAGATGTTAAACACAAGCTTGATTTGCAGGTCTGATGATAGAATCCCATTATGGGAACTGAAATAGGTTAATATTTGGGAATACATCTTTTGGTTAACATCTAGTAAAAACAGACAATACAAGGCATTGAGAAGAGATAAAAGAAATGCAAACATAGGCACTAGTTTTTAGTTCGTTGACATCGTCGTCGACTGTAACTTGTATCTGAGAATGCATTTTCCCCCTGAAGCAGAAAAAATGTCATTGGCATGAATTTTTTATAGGTGGATCCCATCTTGCCATGAAGTGACCCCCACACTATGATCTCGGAGCCATCGCCCACTGCACACATGAAGCGCAACATGCAGAATTTAACATCGGGACTGCAATGGACCGCCACAGCCTTGAGGATATAGACAAGGTGCACCTTCACAGTGAGACCATCTGGTATGGCCTCTTCTGCCTCCATGACCGTTGGGAATAAGAGTTTCTCCTCCACTCATTTTGCTGTTGGGCCCAATATGAGGGTTTCCAGTGGCATTTCCTCTACTGAGGGGCTCATCCGCTCATTCCCTCCACCTAAAGGGGCTCATCCACTAATAGTTGTTGGCCCCTTTAGGGAGTCGGGTTAGTTAACTGTTGCCTGACACTCACCGTTGAGTCTCTGGCTGTATGGTCTACTCCATTACAATAGCGGGATGTCCAGCCAGACTTAAAGTTTTTAGTTGAAAGGATCTCAAAGAGAGTAAGAAGCAAAGGTCTTTGAGAAGAACTGATACAATAGGCCTTCTTTCCTTCATCAACTGATTAAACTAAGAGATTGGCTATAAGGCTCATTTGGAACTTTCTGGTGAGGGCTGAACAGGGTTGCTAAAGGTTGATCTAGTATGCCAAGTGATGTAAACATTGCATCCACATGGTATACACACCTCAAGTGACCCTATTTGGTCCTCCTTTAGGGAGGGAAAAGCCGCTGGCAGCCCCATTCTCTGCCTTTGGGGTTCCTGAAGTGAGGGAAGCTGGGCCATCACTACCATTGTTAACAGGAGACTCACAAGCCAAGCAAGGTGAAACCCAGCCCTGGCAATTCTGAGGAGTGAAAATCCTCACTGCAAATTGTGCTTAAGAGCACAAGTGAGAAGTCTTTCAACAAGTACTTTATCAATATGTTGAAGAGTGAACAGCCTCCTTAAGCCTCCTTTAAGAAAGGCTGTAACTCTCCCCCCCCCACACACACACACTCTTGTGCTCTGCTCCTGGGAGGAAGTAAAGGTAAAGGTCACCCTTGTTCGAAAGGCAGTCGTATCTGACTCTAGGGTTCAGTGCTCATCTCCGTTTACAGCCAAAGAGCCAGAGCTGTCTGCATTTGCAGACATTTCCGTGGACATGAGGCAGGCATGCCTAGACACCGGAGTGCACAGAATGCTGTTTACCTTCCCACTGAAGTGGTACCAATATATCAACTTGCAATTTCTTGCTTTTGAACTGCTAGGGTGGCAGGAGCTGAGACAGAGATGGGAGCTCATTTTGTCATGCATTACTCAGGTCTCATTACTCCTCCTGGGAGGAAGCCTTCAATTTTTTTAAAACAAAAATCTCTAAAACGTACAGCGTATCAGTGCTGCTCTAATTGTTTTTTTATATATACTTTGCTTCCTCTCTCTGCTCTACAGAGGAGAAAAGTAGGGAAAGAAATTTTTAATATCCCAATATCACTAAATCGTTAAGTTGTTTGTTTCAGGCACTAATAGTATTGGGAAATTGAAACCATCTGGCAAATCAAAAGCAGGAACATCCACTTTGGTTCATTCTTAGTAATCATATTCCTGGAAATGAACCAAAAGGGGGTGATCCTATCCATATATAAGGAAGATTTGCCCCTGAATAAAGGCCTCAGAAAAGTGTAGGTAGGATGACTCTGAGGTGCAGTGGACAAAACAGAAGGCTAAATGCCCATGGAGTCACCCTCTAGTACCTTTGGGCTGTTAGTGTGGCTGAATAGATGTACAGTGATACCTCATACAACGTCCAAACTTGATTCCACAAGTTTGGACTTTATACGGATTTGGGCTTTGTATGAGGCATGCAAAATCCTAGCCACGATGCCTCGTACAATGTCCAAATCCTTGCCGCAATGCCTCGTACAACGTCGTTTCCATAGAGATACATTGTACTGTAACAGCACAGACTTCAGGGCAAAGTCAAGGAAACAGAACTTTAAGAAATCATTGTCTAAAGGCTAAATACATTACAAAAACATGTCAAACAACCCCGATTGTCCAAGAACCTGAAGAATGCTGCAAAAATCCCAGGAATGCTTCTAATAATTCTGACAAAAAATTTCAAAAAAATCCAAAATCACGCTCAAAACCACTCCTAAACACTTTTTGCCTCATGCAAAACCCACAAGAGCAATGCACAACATGTGCCCTGCCTTTTATACTGCCCAGGCACAATGCAACCTGGGAAAACCCCAACTTTTTTCAAGGAATCAGGTGATGTTGTATGAATCCGATGTTGTATGAAGCGGACTTTGTATGAGGTATTACTGTATTAGTACACTTATGATGAATGTATCAATATAAGGCATAAGACATTTTCTTATCCCAGCAACTCAGTGGGGATTCCTTTTGCATGTACTGTATATTTATACACAGTCTTCAAGATTCCTAAAAACATTGTGTTTCTGAAACACAAACTAAAAAAAAACTGTGTGTAGCTAAGAAAGAAGAGCAAGTGGAAATTGTGTGTTATGTTTCTTTACTGGGGGGAAACAAGCCACTGTATCATATAGTCAATTTCCATATTTAGCGGTGGACTTGCTTAATAGCCTTTCTCTGGATGTGGCTGTATTGAAGAGTTTTATAAATCTAACATTTTCATTATGAGACAAGAGTGTCAGCATAAAAAAGTCATCTGATGGTACATTTCAAATGTCTTTCCAAGAATCTTTGGCACATATCTTATTATATGATGATGAGCTATATTTAAGAAGGCGTTTTCCAGTAGCTTTCACTGCATTGTGTCACACCAGGTGGCCTCAGAGTTTAGTGAACCATGTGATGTTAGTCAATGCTTATTCAGAGACAAATGTGAGACTGTCATGTGCTTATGCAACTGTTACAAGCAACTGAACGAATAATTGTAAGGTTATTATAGAAGAAATTTGAAACTACAGTGCTGTCAACACATTACATATTTAGTTAAAGACTTTCACAGTCAGGATCTCAGCAGCCAATGTAAATATGACAAACACTTGATCTACAAATGTATGTGGAAGAAAATGTACAAAGAAGCATGTTTCAGGATAACAGGTGATCTCTTATGTAATGCAAATATTTGATCTTACAATGTTAATAGATATATTTTAATTTAATTTATATTTTTATTTAATTTATATTATACCTTACTGCCAAAAAAGGTGTTCAATGTACTCAGTAGTATTCTTGCTAATGTGTGAATTGCAACGTTAGGATTTTCTATATTCATAGAAATCTCATAATCTGTCCGAAAAGGTGTGTAATAAAACCACTTTTCTAAATACGTTAGTTCTAGAAGCAACTTTCTGTTCGTTGTTTAGATAATTTTTTTGTAGGTCAGGGTTCGATCCAGAGTGATGCCCAAATATGTTAGACTAAGTCAGTGTTCCAAAATCATGCCTTCCCAACTAACTGAAAAGTTTCTCTCAGTTTTTCTGATTTTTAGGTAGACGGCATAGACCTGTATTTTAAAGAGTTGTTATAATTTAAGGAAAGATTTTCTTTAAAAATCATACAAAGTATATAAACAACTTAAATATAATCATACAAATAGTGCCCTCTGGACCATTAGAGATACCATCTAAACTTCCTCCATTTATAGAATTCCATTCCCCTCCCAAAACTGCATTATTTCCTTCAAAGATGAATAACCCTTCCCTTTTATTAATACAAACTCTATAAAAACCCAAATAACTTTTAACAACCTCTTTTTAACCTTATAATTGCATGTTAGTTTTTCATTATTCACTATAGTCCAAACTCTTTTCTACCATTCTGATAATTGAAAATCATACTTTTGTTTTTCTGTTCTTTGCTATCATTACTCTTGCTGCTGTTGATAAATTTGAGATTAATTCTTTCATTGTCCAGCCCCATTGCCTATTCTCGTATATTAATAAAATTGCTATTTTAGGGCATACTTCTATATTTAACTTTACTATTTCATTTCCTTAATAACCATCTCCTAAAATTTCAATGTAGAATCACGTTCCCACTTCAAATGAAAATAAGTACCAACATCCTGATAGCATCTCCAGCATAAATTACAATATTCTGAGTCAATACAATTCAATCTCTCCAATGCTAAATGCCATCTCTAGACTAATTAATATATTTTTTCCTTTATCTAAAAATATGTAGATTTTAATATTCTCTCATTGCATATTTTCTTCCAGAAAGAAAGATTTTTAAGGCAGAGATTAGCTGGTACTTGATGGATTCAAAAGTTTCCTCTTGGACTGTTATGGCAAGATAATCAGCATACCTGAAACTCTTGGAGCATGGGACTATTGATTGATATTTGTGTAAATGTCAAAACGTAATGGTGCCAGGACACTATTCTGTGGGAGACCGTTCCTTTGATTCCTCCAGTGACTGTGCCTCCCTTGAAATTCAACAAAGAATATTCAGTTTTGAAGTCAAATGGCAACCACTTCTGTTCATCCCTGTCGACCGTGGCTCCGGAAAATACAGGACCTGTGCAAACGGTTCTGCGCAGGTCGCCTTCTGCGCGACCTGCACAGAACAGTTCTGTGCAGATCGCCTTCTACGCATGCATAGAAGGCGACCTGCGCAGAAGGGATGCGCAGTACCTCTTTCCCCCCGCTGCCAATTCCGGGGTTTTGGCAGCTGCGGGCGGGAAATGGCACAAATCGGCACCAAAAATCGGGAAATCTCAGCCAATCCGAGAAGGTTGACAGGTATGCTTCTGTTACCCATGATCTTCAGTAAGGAGATAGAGCTTTTTGAGCAGCAATTGATGGTGGACAGTGTCATATGCTGCTATAAGATCAACAAATGCTGCTATAATTATTTTATACTTTTCAAAACCATCTTCTGTTTGCAGGGTTAGATTTAATATTTGAGCCATGCAGCTCTTGTCAGGTCTAAAGCTTGCCTGTTCTGGATTTTTTTTTTTACTGTATTTTATTTTTAGCATTTGTACCCTGCCCTTCAGTTGCATGCACCACTCAGGGTGGTTTACAAACGTATAAAAACATCAAAATAACAACAAATAAAACAATAAAATAAGGCACAACTAATAACATGAAAGTAAGAGGTTCAATTTTGGGGGCTAGACAACTTAGTATCATTTGTTCAAACACTCTGTATATCTGGCAAAGTAGGGCAATTGGCCTGTAGCTTGTGGGATCCGATGGTTCTTTTGCCTGGTTTCAATACCATGATTGATATTTGTTTGCTCATTTCAGCAGTTATTAAATGTTGAAGGAATTTTTCTTTTGCCCCAAATGTTTAATTTGCTCCATCTAACTGAATCCTACTGATTTGCCATTCCTAAATCTTCTTATGGCTTCCTCTATTTCCCCCAATATTAAGGCAGTGTAAAGTTTTGTGGACTGAAGACTTAATTGTCATCTTAGCAGAACTCAGAGGAATATCTTTGGCTATTTCTAGCAATAGCAGAGACATTGACTCTTGAGATTGATTTATTAATGTTTGTCAAACAGTCTAAAATAGTGGATGAAATGCAGTTCAGAATTAGAGAGTAATAGTTATCATCTTGATGTAGCAATTAAAGATAAGGAGAGCAGCACTAAATTCAAAGCACTGTGCTTCTAGATAAGTATATTGACAAACCAATGGTTGTAAAAATGAAGAGAGAAAGAAGATGGATTTGTCTGGCACACTGTACATTTTGTAATGTATAGAGCTCCTTAATGTTTTAAAAGAGAAGGTAGTACTTTTAGATGAAGATCGTATGAAGATCCCAGTATCAACTCAGGCTGCTGCTCACAGAACAGCATCCGCCGTTGTCCCAGTAAGACTCACACTCTCAAATTTGCTCTAGGGCAGTAATGGTGAACATTGGCACTCCAGGTGTTCTTGAACTTCAATTCCCAGAAGCCCTGATAAGCAGGAGTGCTGACTTGGGCTTCTGGAAATTGAAATTCAAGAACACCTGGAGTGCAAAGGTTCACCATCATTGCTCTAGGGCAGTGGTGCCCAAACTTTTTTTGTGGGCCAGTCCCGCCCCTGACACGCAGCTGTGGGGGCTGGGGGCAGGCTGCTCCTGCTACTGACAGTTTTGATGTCACCAGTAGCAGCAGTGACCATGCTTTGTCCCAGCTGCTCCGAACAGCCTCTGGCTTGGTCCCATCCCCTCTGCAGCCTTTGTCAAAGTCGATCGCCACATTGGGGAAATTTTCAGAGCCTCCTTTGTTTCAAAATCCGCAGGGCTGGAAGAGTAAGCCTGGTGCACTTCAATGATGTCATCTTGGGCATGCCAGGGGGCTCTCCTAGTGCTGCAGATTTTGAAATGGAGGAGGATCCAAATTTTTTTCCAATGCGGTGATCGGCTTTGGCAAAGGCTTCAGAGGGGATGGGACTGAGCCAGAGGCTGCTTGGAGCAGCTGGGACAAAGCACTGTCGTTGCTGCCGCTGCTGACATCAAAACTGTCAGCAGCGGGAGCAGCCCACCTCCAGTCCCTCAGGCAATGGGGCGGGTGGAGGGGCAGTCCACAGTAAGCACAGGTACTCACTGTAGGCCACATTAATGATATGGGTGGGCCTAATTGGGCCCACAGGCCGTAGTTTGGGCACCCCTGCTCTAGGGGATGGATATGGCTCTCAAAGACTTTTTTTTAAAAAAAAATAGTACGAGACAGTAGACTCTCTTTGCACTGTTGTGTATGGTGCTATACAGCAAAGGCTGTCCAATTTTAATATTAATAATTGAACGGGAACCGATGGGAGCAAACATGCCAGCTGCTAGTCTTGTCCTTAGTTCTTTAGAACTTTTTGACTTTAAGACTTCAATATTAGCAGGAAGAATTTGAGTTGAGCACACAAATTAACTTAATGGGATGGATTTCATAACCCTTCAATTAGATGAAGAAGCTGAGAGAACAAATGTGTGTGCTTTATATGCTATATCCCGAAATTATGCTATATCCCAAAATTATGCACACCTTTACAACTGTTTGTACATGACACACATACACACTACTGTATTCTGTCTGTATAAAATTGCAGTTGTGAGAGCTAACCTTTTTGACTTAAATAATAATATAAAAACACAGAAGCTGCACAAAGGTTCTTAAAAATACAAGATTATATTGTGCAGGAGGATGGTGGAGGACAGAGGTGCCTGGAGGATAATGGTCCATAGGGTCGCAAAAAGAAGGGGGCAAAGATGAGATGGCTAGGTGGTATTGTAGACACAATGGGCACAGAGCTGGGTGGGCTGAGAAGGATGGTGGAGGGCATCCTCCTTTTTCTTTTGCTTTCCACCTTTCCCAGCATCAAGGCCTTCTCAAGTGAATCCTCCCTTCTCATTTGATGTCCAAAGTACTTAAGCTTCATCTTTACCATTTGCCCTTCCAATGAGCAGTCAGGGTTGATTTCTTCTAAAATGGACCTATTTGTTCTCTTTGCTTTCCAGGGGACTCTCAGGACTCTCCTCAAGCACCACATCTCCTCCAGCACCACATCTCAATATAAATATATAAATATATAAATATATATATATATATATATATATATATATATATATATATATATATATATATATATATATATATATATATATATATATATATATATATATATATATATATATATATATATATATATATATATATATATATATATATATATATATATATATATATATATATATATATATATATTACTGTAGACAAAATGGCTATTTCTGTTTTATCCCAGGAATACACTAATTTATATGCATCTGACAACTCAAGGAGGGGAAGTGGGAATGAGTTGGCAGGCGGCATTTCAGATTTAAAGGGCATATGGCATACTAGTTGTAACTGGCTCTGGAATACTAAAGACGTCATACAGTGTATATATATGTGTGTGTACTACAATATTTCTTTTTTCAATTTAGAAAACATTGAATTCATACATCAAAAAAGCTTATAATGTGTAATGCTACTTGAATGTGCAGCAAAGCAATTCTGTGAGTTTATTACATTTATGCTTGTACATTTGTGTTTCGCTACATAAAAACAGTCATTTGTCATTTCACATGTAGGGTCAAATGCACTTTTAGCTATGATCCCACTGTATTTCATATGCCATGGAATAGGAGCGCAAGAATATATGTATTTCTGTCATAGTCCTAAAGTGTGCATATATGTGTATTGTGTGGAATCTATGTGACTTAATGATTCAGCTGAATGTATGAATTACCTTATAAAGAACAGATGAAAAGCTATAATTTATTTAGTCCCACATTTGTTCCTTACAGTTGCCAACTTTTTGATTACCTTTTTTTTTTGTTGCCAAGATGTGTTCTCTGTTGCTGGGCATTGTTTAATGGGACATTATTTTTGGTTTGTGTTGCTATTTAGAATGTACATTATTTTTGGTTTGTGTTGCTATTTAGAATGTATTTAGTGTGTTTATTATTTACGTCTAATTTTCTATTGTTCTTTAATATTTTGTAAGCAGCCCAGAGTGGGAAAATATCCCAGATGGGTGGGATAGTAAACCAACCAACCAACCAACCAACCGACCAACCAACCAACCAACCAACCAACCAGATGTTCTTGGGAAGCCCAGAAGCAAGACATGAGCACAAAAGCAAAATCATACATATAAAAGTGGCAAAACCTCTGTTGCAACAAGTTACAAAACTTCTGTTGCTCAATGTAGTAAATTATACTAGACTAGACCCATTGCATTAATAGACATTTGATGAGTGAACTCCTCTATAAGTTTTATTGATTCAAATGGGTCTACTGTGACTTATCATGCTAAAATAGGTTGCAATTTGAGTGGACCCATTGGAATCACTTGATCCTATAGAGAAGATGACTCATCAAATCATCATTGATTCAATGGCTTTATTCTAATGCCATTTACTACACTAAGCAACAGGAGTCTGGCCATTTTATGGATGTGTGCAATTTGAGACAACAGCTTATCAGACTTACAAGTAGGTATTGTTTATCAGCTAGTTCAGTGATGGGCAGTCTTGGCCCTCCAGCTATTCTTGAACTTCAATTCCCAGAAACCCTGGCCAGCTGGTGTGTTGACTTGGGCTTCTGGGAATTGAAGTCCAGGAACAGCTGGAGGGCCAAGAATGCCCATCTCTGAGCTAGTTAGAACCTCCTAGAACATTGTGGTATTTTTGAACCACAATTGGGCGTACCCAGGCAACAGCAACCTTGTTGTACTGGCTAATCTTTCTTACATTAGGTCAGGTTAAAGGAACTACAGAATGAACTCACCAAAAAGGTGGCTTCATTTTAGAAGTTTCTTTGACCTAGACATGGAAGAAAAATCAGCTAGTTATTCAGCCCAGAACCTGGTGATAGGGTGCTGCAAACTTCCTCATGATGTATTAAGCTACAGGTGGCCAACCTTTTTCCATCATGGGCCTGATCATCCCCCCGGACAGCTGAGTGGGCTGGACCACACCCCTGGAAGTGAGTGCATTTGCACATGTGCGGGCACATTTTACATCTGACATAAACGTGTCTACTTCCACTTCTGGGTGTGGTGGAGGCAGCGATGGGATGGCATTAGGGTCCAGGTCTGACCCACTGGCCATAGTTTGGGAACTTCTATATTAAGCCCTAGTGGAGCTCTGTTGGTGCAATGGCTAAACTGCTGTACTGCAGCAAAAACATTGTGAATTCAATCCTAATGGGGTCCAGGTTGACTCAGATGTCCATCCTTCTGAGGTAAAATGAGTACCCAGTATGTTGGGGGCAAAATACTAATTAACTTGTAAACAGCCCAGAGAGTGTACTAAGCACAATAGGGTGGTATATAAAAGCAATTGCTATAAGTGTAATTGCTATTAAAAACTAGCTAAAGAGCAATTTATGTATTTATCATTTTTGTTTCTGAGTAACTAAGAAATGACTTCTAATATAACTAGATTAAGCCCTGTTATGACTTAGAGTGAGGGGATCACTAGCATCATAACCTTTTAGGCAGAATAGACTGACTATATACAGTCATAAACTTCAGGGAATTAGTGTGGATCCAAGGAAGGTTTGGGTAGTCCATTAACTGTGCACAATTTCACAACAAAAATTCAACTGTCTTAAGCAGGGGTTTCCAACCTAAGGAGCATGGGCCAGATCCAGCCTGCAGTGCCATTTTATGTGGCTCCCATCCCTCCAAGGGCATCCAAGAAACAAAATGGCCACTCCTTTGAAGCTGTTGTGACAAAATGGCCACCCCTATCATGCAGGCAGTGCAAAATGGCCATCTGGCCCTTGAAGCTGACTGACAGATTGTGACCCGACCCCCTGCTTGAAAAGGTTGGGAACCCTTGGTATTAAGTATATGGGAATCTGGCTCTAGTTTTGCTTTGAAGACCATAAAATACATGAAATTTTAAAATAATGTCTAGAAGAAAATTATTGGGTGAATGGGATAGAGATGCCCACAAAGAATGCACAGTTAATGAAAGAGTACAAATTTGCATATGCTTAGTTCGAAGAATTGAAATATACTTTCAAACAATGTTTTGAAGGATTTCAAGACAGGTTGAATAAAAACTGAAATTTTTATTGTGCATAATGGTTGGGAGAGGGGACACAAATGAAGACAGAGATTCTGCTCACACTGAAGTATAATTTCATGAACAAGTGAGGCGTGTCTCTAATGGGTAAACAGAATAAAATGAAGACATATCAAGCATATAATTTATGAAAATAAAGATCAGAAGAAGAAGAAGATGATGATCTTGGTACTGCAGAGCTGGAAGGGACCCTTATAGATCGTCAAGTCCAGCCGAGGTCAAGGAGACACAATGGGGAACTGAACTCCCAACATCTGATGATTAAGTTTAACAAAAAAAACCCCACACTACACATCAAGGTAAGAGGTACATACTCATGCCATTGTGTGGATGTAGCTGTATTAATTGATGCACATACTGAATATTGTCAAGAAAAATCTCACATACCAAAATGCTATATCTTATCCTTTCTATGTTTGTACAGCCAGTTTGTCAGGATAGAAATACTATTTTCCCCCACTGAACTTTTTGCCATTGCTGCAAAATACAGTTGCTGAGATCCAATGCTAGATCTAAAGCCAATGATGTCATCAGCTGAAGTGATTTTTCAGAAATCTATATCTATAAAACAGAGATCTCTGTATATCCTGGATAGGATCCTGCACCCCTGCACCGATCTCACTGAAATTTGCCACACACCTACATTGGGCTTGCGAGATCAGCCCTGGGGTGGGGGTGGGGTGGGAGTTGTTCCTGAATTTGTTTTTGGGGTATACACCCCCCAAAATGGGAAAAATGTACTGCACATGTCTGCAGCTCTAGGGGGGAGTGGTTGCACACAGAGTCTCCAATGGCAGAACAGACAATGAAAAGACTGTATTATGCGCACACAACAAACACTGCCGCTGGGACTGAGGCAACTGGCATGATGTCTGTGTGGTTAGCGGCACTGCCACCACTGGCCGTGGAGCTAAAGGAGCTGGGTGGGCCTCTGGACAAGGCCGGAGGTGGTGGGGTCACTACGTCTGCCGTTTCCAGGCCCTCCGATCCACCGGTGGCCTCCAACTCTGGCGCCGCACACAATTTCATGGCCTACCTCTTCACAACATGCCACCACTGCTGTGGCTGCCTAACTCTTGGCCCATCACATCCTGCAGCATCCACCTATGCCCCAGCTATGGAAGGCTGCATCAGCTCGGGTGGCCCAGCCAGTGGCCAACGGGGGACAAGGCAAACCCGTGGCCAGCAGGATTAGCAGACCAGGCCCAGGCCCGGGAGGCCTCAGATGGAGTCTAGGTAGCGGAGGTGGCAGAGGAGGAAGACCTTCTCTGGTCAGGTAAGATGGGTGAGGGCTGGGGGCCATGCCAGGGGAACCAGACCTGGGAATTCCCTCAGGCCAGGGTAGAAAAAACCACCCTGGTTTGCCCTCATCTACAACAGAAGAACCACCTGGGCGAAGCCTTCTCTCCCCTCAGCCTCCTGAGCTGTGCTTCTGTGTCAGTAGGTGCTGCAGGCCCGGGCTGGGTGGTGGTGACCGTGTGGCAGAGCCAGGGCGAACTGTGCACACTGGGCTCCTCCGGCCGGGCCTCCTTCCTTCACCTCCTCCTCCTTGCCCACCTTCTCCGTTGATCACAGAAACAGTGACAGCAGCATTGGGGCCTTCCCTCCCCTCTGCCCCCTCCCCCTGGGCTGTGCTTCAGTATCAGTGGGTGAATACAACCACTCAGGCCCCCCGTGAAGCCTACTCCACTGCCGGGCCCAGCAAGGCCTCAGTCGGCACCTCCCCCACTCACCTCTGCCTCTTCCCGTCGCCTGGCCTTCCCAAGCCTCACTGAAAGAGAGAGAGAAAGGCCGCGACTCCTGTTCCCCTTTGAACAACAACAGCCACGCCAGGTAAGACAGGACGGACAACCCCTCAGGTGTTTATTGTTCCTGAGTCTGGCTCAGGCACAGCGGCCCCCTTCCCCTCCTCGGAGTGAGGCACAATCGCCCCTAACTTCAGTGGGGCAGAGAAAGAGGGCATCAATGGGAATCAAGCTGCACAATCTATCTATCTCTCCAGTGTGTGTGTGTGTGTGTGCGTGTGTGTGTGCATGCGTGTGTGTGTGTGTGTGTGTGTGTGTGTGTGTGTGTGTGTGTGTGTGTGTGTGTGTGTGTGTGTGTGTGTGTGCACGTGCGCATGCATGCATGCATGTGTGTGTGAACCCAAGCAAGGCCAGGTAATCAGCTAGTATTTTATATTTCCATCTCCACACCATACACATATTCTGAGGATATCTTGGTCTTTCATGGGGGGTGGGGGGAATGTTGGAGGTTATGGGTGGAAGGGGAAATCACCATAGCCAGTAAAATAATCCCTCTATTGTACATGGAGTGATCCTGTATTGGAAAGTATCAGATTACACTGCATGGGACATTTGCTTCTGTCTTAATTTTCTTTGGTGAAGAAAATCAATGGGAAAAGTTCATAAAGGCCTTAATGCTAACAAAATGGCTGAAATCTAGTAGAAAGTTGCAGATAGATTAGGCTCACTGAGTCAGTAAAATTTGCAAAGGAATTGACTGATCAAATCCACACTGGTTCAGTGGGCCTACTCTAGTTGCAACTTACTGTTAGAATAAAGTCAGCAAGTCATAATTTGTTGTTGCTTCCCTATGCTGCTTCAGCTTCCCACAAACTGAAATGTGCCAGATGAGAAAAGATATCCTTAGACTGAGAGAAGTGTCAATGTGCAGAAAGCCACCCGCACCGCTGGTCTGTGCTCCCTCAGCTGCCCTCATAACAGTCTTAATTGTTTCTTTTTCCTCCTCGTAATGCCCAAGTGTGGATCCAACAAAGGCTAATCTAGGAAAGTTTCAAACTAATTTAGGAAGCATCTAAACTTTCCACAGAATACTGAATTAACAAAATTAACTCAAGACAAAAACAATTCAGCTAATAAAAACAGCTAAGCTGTTTTTCTGAGTATAGGTAGTCATCTCTATTATTGTTTTATTCCTCCAAGGCTGCACATTACATTTACTGCGTCATCCTCTTCCCCTTTCCATTGTGGACATCAGTTCCT
Source organism: Bradypodion pumilum (assembly GCA_035047305.1). NCBI lineage: Eukaryota > Metazoa > Chordata > Lepidosauria > Squamata > Chamaeleonidae > Bradypodion > Bradypodion pumilum. The sequence goes on along the minus strand of JAWDJD010000004.1, from coordinate 112,520,015 downwards.
ATGACAACTGCCCCCTGCTGATAATTTCTCCAGCAGCCATTTTGTCAGGCTACATTCTGTTACAAAACCGAGTGCAAAAATATATATAGGCTTCTTCTAAGGCAGTATTTCCCAAACTTTGGTTTTTGGACTTCAATTCCCAGAAGCCTAAATCAATTCCCAATGTACTGACTTAGGCTTCTGGGAATTGAAGTCCAAAGACCAAAAGTTGGGAAACACTGTGAATCTAAACTAAACACAATAACTATTATAGATTGATTTTTTTTGAAGTGGTAGCCATGTTAGTCTTTTTATAAATTGATTATACACACTGTCTAATTCACTTGAGAAGGCCTTCATGCTGGGAAAGGTTGAGGCAAAAGAAGAAGGGGGTGGCAGAAAATGAGATGGCTAGATGGTATTGTTGATGCAATGGGCACAGAGTTGGGCGGGTTGAGTTCAAAGATGGAACATCACAATTTGTCTGAAAGAATTTGTTTTGTGTACTTTTCAATTTAAAATACCGGCCATAATTCTATTGAGGATTTATGCCATACCTGTCAAGCACGGCTCCGGAAAATACGGGAACTGCTCCAGCCCGGGCGTGCATGTGCAGCACGCCTTTGCACATGCACAGAACCCCTTTGTGCATGCACGCATGCACAGTAACTCCTTTCCTAGATGGCCAAAATACGGGATGGCCACGGGAACGATCATTGAAGAGGGGTGAAATGCGGGATTTCCCGACCAATCCGGGATACTTGACAGGTATGATTTATGCTGGTGTATGTGTAACTGCATAAACAACAATAACAGACTGTTTCTTATTATAATTAATAAATTGACACATTGTTGCTAGCATTCTTAGTAATGTGCCAAGTCACCTGATTGACACTCAACCAGAAATACAACTGCAAATTTTTCAGTCAGTGGAAATTTACTGCTATGATTTTTACAATTATATTTACCTTGTTCTCCATTCCAGTCTTAATCAACCATTAATGCTTTGTTTCCCTCTCATTCTGCCATCCACAAGAACCTTCTATCCAAACAATAAATTAGATTCCAGCACATAATTAAGTTCTATGTACAGTAATAATATCTGATCATTTCTTCTTGCCCAAAAAGAAAAGAGTGTGAATCATCTGTTGAACATTTTTTTCTCATTTCTAGGCTAGGGCAAGACTGGTTATTCCATAGACCAGGGGTTCCCAACCTATGGCCTATGGGCTGGTCCTGGCCCCTAACACCATCCCATCCAGCCCGTCACCACCTCTGCCGCACCCGGAAGTGGAAGCAGGCATGTTTATGTCAACTGTAAAATGTGTCCATGACTGTGCATGCACAAATACACCCGTGGCTGTCACAAACGTGGAAGTGGGCACATTTACGATAGCCATAAATGCACCTGCTTCCACTTCTGGGGTGCATGGTCCGGCCTGCTCAGCTGTTCAGGGGCATGGCCAGGACCATTACATAAAAACCACATCACCCCAAGGATATCTGCCTGTCCTACTAGAGCGGACCGGAGGGGCTCCCTGATAATCCCATCGGCTAGAGAAGCTCGCATCTCCAGCACAAGAAGGAGGGCCTTCTCTGTGTCTGCTCTGGCCCTGCGGAACCTCCTGCCATCTGAGCTTCGTCTCCAGGCACAGCTTTTATCCTTCTGTAAAAAACCTCAAAACCTGGCTGGCACAATGGGTGTTTGGGGCGGCTGGGGAGATAGCCTCACCAGGCTGGCTTATATGATTGCCACCCGGGCTTCCAGCTTTCAATTTTAGAAATTTTATGATGTGCTTGTTGTGGAGGGCATTTTAAATTTTAAATAATTTAATATTTTAATGTTTGTTTTTTATCCCATTGTTTTGTAGAGTTTTTATTTGTGGTGTTTTTGTATGTGTAAGCTGCCCGGAGTCGCCTCAGTGAGAGGACGGCAATACAAATATGATTAAATAAATAAATAAGGTTGGCCACACCTGCCATAGACTGTGAATAGAATTTACGGCAGGTGGCAGAGAGTCTTCAGCCAAGTATGGAGGAGGAAGGGAATTTGGTTGTGGAAATCTTTTCAGTTGTGGAAGAAAACAATAACACTGAAAGCAGGTTTTCCTTTGTGAAATGCTACAGATTGTATAATCCTTGGTATATTTCCTTGCAAACAGTAAATTTGTGTGTGTGTATCCACATATTCTTGGACTTCAATTACCAGAAGCCCAAATCAGCAAACCTGCTGATCAGGGCTTCTGGGAATTGAAGTCCAAGAACATCTGAAGGGGGCGAAAAGCAAGGTTGAGATGATTCCCCGTTATTTGCATGAATTAGATTGCTTTTACATCCTGAAAGGACACCGTGGAAAGAGAGGACCACAATTCTCACACTAAGGAGCTTTTGTGGAGGGGAATTTGTGCAGTGCAATGTCTGTCTTGCAGACTGAATCTGAGCTAGGTGCCCAATCCACTTGAGAGAAAGGCTAAAAAGCATCGCAGGGAATGCCAAGTAAATTCCTAAAAGAGGGTATGTGACCAAATAAGTGCTGCTGTTTCAAATAGGATCATGACAGTGATTGGCAGACAGCAAGGACGGCAATTTCATTAAACCACTTGTGCAGAACGGGCATCTGTTCAAAGATTGCAAGCGCGGCGCCAAAATGGCCGCCGCGCTCTTTGCGGGCCCCCCCACCGGACGAAGGCATCCGGGTAGTTAGGGGGCGTGGCCAGCACCCTTATATAAGGGGCGGCCACGAGGCAGCCGAGCTGCCATTTTCGAAGCGACGGAGCGGAGAAGTTTTTCCCTCTACCTCCGTCGCTCTTGCCTTTCATAGGGAAGCCTCTGGCTGCTAATTTCTTGACTTTTACGGCTTCCCATCGTTTAGCTGCTATGCCCTCTAAGAAGAAGGCGACTGCGAACGCGGCTCGTTCTGCTTGGAGGCGCCAGCCGGGTCGGAGGACCGCGGCTGCGCCTTCCCAGCAGCCTCCTTTGCCTGAGCCCACCGGGACCGGTGGGATGGGGTTAATTGCCCCTTGGCCCAAGGCGGGGTGTCCGCGTACCGGCCCAGCTGGGGCCGCGGCCCCCGGCCCGCAAGCAGTGGCCACTGTCTTTGGCATGGGCCATTCTGCGGGGCCTTCTTCCGTTGGGGCGCAACTTCCTGCAGGGGGTTTCAGCCATGGGGGGTGGCTGGGTTCCCTCCCCTGGCAGGGTACCCCCCCGGCCTGCAGGGGCCGGGCCTGGGGTCGTGGCCGTATATGGCCCCGGAGTCCGGGGACCCGGACCGGCGCCTGCAACCAGTGGGCCGGCTGGCCCTTTGCCCCCACTTGGCTTAGGGGGCTATGTTAGTGTTGATGCCCTTCTGGCCCGCATTGCGGCCCTCGAGGCATACCTCGCGAGGGTTAACCACCCGGGGGTGCCTTTTGGGGAGCAGGTTGATCCTTTGTCTGCCGGTCAGCGGCAGGCGGCAGGACGGGTCGAGCTGCCCGAGGCGAGTGGGCCGGTGTCGGCCACTGCCTCGCAGCTCCCCACTCACCAGGCTGATGCTGGTCAGGCCCCGTCGACGAGCTCAATTGCGGTCGTGAGCTCCGACGCCCCCAGCTGGCCGGAACCCCCGGTGGGGGCGGCCCGTGGGGGTGCTCCATGTGAGTATGCGGTTCAATCTAGTGCACCCACACACCTACCCACGTTGGGGGGGCATTTCAGTGGCCGTGGCCTCGCATGGGTGGTGCGACGGTTCAGTCGCCGACGTCCCACCTGGTGACTTCACCTCTCACCCAGGGCCCCATTTTGGGTGGTACCTCTTATTCAGTTGGGAATGTGTTAGGGGTGGCCGGGTTGGTCCAGGCTCCTTTCCAGATCCCCGTGGTTCCCACCGTGCCGGTGTCGGCATTGCCGACAGCGGGGTATTCCTTGCCCCTGGGGGACCATTTGGCCCAGGCCACCAAAGAGAAGATCTGGCGTGGGGAGTATATGGACATCTTCTCCCTTCTTAACAGAGAGCCCACCAAAGAGGGGAGGGAGGGGCAGGATGAGAAGGATAAGGAACAGGCACGTCGTCGTAAGCCGCCACGTACGTGGGCCAATTGGTTGCCGGCGTACCTCAAATAAATGGCGGTCTACCTCAGGGCCCGTCTGGATTTGGCAATTCCGATGGTCCAGTATTTGGACAACATTTACCGGGCGATGGTTGACTTCCCGGGCCCGTCGTGGTTGGCTTACGACGAGGAATTCCGTATGCGGATTCCCCTGCACCCTGAGATGAGGTGGGACGAGCCCTGCCAGAAGCTGTGGCTTCTGTACATGACTCCCACGCGCCCTGCACCTGGGGAAAGATACCATTGTGGACATGCGGTCCAGCGAGCAGCCCCAGCACAGACACCCCGCCAGGTGGCGGGGCAGGGGGTTCCAGCCCGCCTGCTGTGCTGGACTTTCTCGTCCAATGGTTCCTGCAGTAGGATGAATTGCCGGTACAGGCATGAGTGTCCCTCTTGCGCTGGCCCCCATGCAGCCTCCGCCTGCCCCAGGCCTGGAGGGGTGCGGGGCAGAGGTAGGGGCGGACAAGGGGCTGGCAAGACCGCCGCAGAAGGAGCTGGTCTCCCGAAAGGCCCCCTCCCCAGTTAATGTGGACATGTTGGAGCATTGGCTCGCATCGTACCCGAAGGGGGCAGATGCGGTTTACCTGCTTCAGGGTTTTCGACTGGGGTTCCGTATTCCTTTCCAGGGTGATAGGTCCCCCCAAGATGCCCCCAACCTTTTGTCCCTTAGAGGGAGGGAGGAGGTGGCTGCAGCCAGCATTTCTAAGGAGGTTGATGCGGGCAGGGTCGCGGGCCCTTTCCCTGCACCCCCGTTCCCCAACCTTAAAGTGTCACCCTTGGGCTTGGTGCCCAAGAAGTCACCGGGCGAGTTCCGCCTGATCCATCTCTTGTCCTACCCAGCCGGCCGATCGGTCAATGATGCTATCCCTGATGACCTTTGCTCCTTCCTACAGTGGGCTTTTGTCCGCAGGTCTGGGTCCCGGTCTGTAGCCCATTACCTGGATGATTTTTTATTCGGGGGTGAACGGGGCTGGGACACGTGCACACGTCTCCTCAACACATTTTAGACGCTAATGGAGGAACTTGGTGTCCCTTTGGCGCCCGAAAAGACCGAGGGCCCATCTACACAGCTAGTCTTCCTGGGGGTGGAGATTGACACGGTAGCGCAGGCTTCTAGGTTACCAGGGGATAAGGTGTCAAGGATAGTGGCCCTTATCTCGGACTTGCTTGCTAAACGCAAGGCATCACTGCGGGAACTGCAGGTGTTGCATGGTGAACTCAATTTCGCTTGCAGGGTGGTCGCACCGGGCAGGGCACTTGCTCGGCGCTTGTGCGACGCCATGACAGGCTTGTCCAGGCCCCACCATAGGGCGAGAATAACCCAGGGCATTAAGGCAGATTTGCTTATCTGGCTCCAGTTCCTGAGGGAGTTCAATGGGGTGTCATTTTGGAGGTCTGACCTCCTGGCTTCCCCTCGTTTCCAGATACAGTCTGATGCCTGGGTCCTTGGGTTATGGGATGTACTTCAATGGGAAGTGGGCCTATGGTGGGTGGCGACCAGCCTGGTCAGGTACGGGGCGCCTGCGGAACCTTACGTATCTGGAATTTTTTCCCATTCTGGGGGCCTTGATGCTATGGGGTGAGGAGTGGGCCAACTCGGTCGTTCATTTCAGGTGCGACAATGCGGCCGTTGTCCACATTGTCAACTCACAGACTTCCAAATCACCCAGGGTAATGGACCTGGTGCGCCAGTTTGTATTGCGCAGCCTGCGCTTTAACGTGCTGTTCCGGGCCAGGCATGTCCTGGGGGTTAATAATGATATCGCTGACGCTTTGTCCCGCCTGCAGATCTTCCGGTTCCGCGCCTTGGCCCCGGATGCGGAGGAATTTCCCTCGCCACTCCCGGACGAGATATGGACCTTTGGCGAGGAGAGGTGAACCGGCATGTCGCTAGCGCCACGCACGCATAAGGTGTATCAACACGCATTCAATTCTTTCAGGGCATTCTGTGCCCAATTCTGGCTGCCAGATACCTGGCCGATCCCGGTGGCCCATATACTGCAATTCATGGTTTACCTGCATTCCCAGGGCCTTGCACCTCGAACCATGGCATCCAGGCTGTCAGCGCTGGCTTTTATGGCCAAAGTGGGCGGACATGCGGACAGTACCGCTGACTTCCGTGTGAGACACGTTTTGGAGGGGTGGGGCGGGAGCGTGGGCGTAGCCCGGACGACCGCCACCCAATTTCCCCAGGGGTTCTTACCCAACTGGCACGGGGCTGGCAGGACCTATGTTTTGATAGGTATGAGGCAGCCCTGTTTCATGCGGCTACAACGGTGGCCTTTTTTGGAGCGCTCCGCATCAGCGAGCTTGTGATGCTGTCTAAGGCGGATGCAAGTCGTAGGGCACTGGAACTCGAAGATGTCTATGTGGCCAAAGACTGGGCTCAGTTGAGGATACGCTCCTCTAAGGCGGATCAGCATGGCGTAGGTAGTGGAGTAAGACTGCTACGGTGTTCTTTGGCAGACATCTGTCCGGTTGGTGCCCTACAGGAGTTCCTTGCACTGCGTGGCACGCACCATGGCCCGTTTTTTCTGTCACCAAGATGGGTCTCCCCTTACTAAATTTCAATTTTGGAGGGTGCCGAGAAGGCACTAGCCAGTGTGGGCCTCCCTGGGGCTCGTTGCGGCACCCATTCATTCAGGATAGGGGCGGCTTCTACTGCAGCTGTTTTTGGGTACTCCGGGGCTGACATACGCCGCATGGGAGGGTGGGGATCACAGTGTTTTCAGTTTGGGTTCGCCCTCTTCAACCGTGAGTACCAGTTTCGTCACTGCACTGTTTCTCCCCCCCTTTTTCTTGACAGACCCTGGGTGTCGTATTACACCGGTGACAGTGTGCCTGGTGGGCCATAGCCACGTGCACAGGGCAGCGCGTTATGCTGCACAGGGCAGCGCGTTACGCTGCACAGGGCAGCGCGTTACGCTCCACAGGGCAGCGCATTACGCTGCACAGGGCAGCGCGTTATGCTGCACAGGGCAGCGCGTTACGCTGCACAGGGCAGCGCGTTACGCTGCACAGGGCAGCGCGTTACGCTGCACAGGGCAGCGCGTTACGCTGTGGCGAAAGAGTGGGGACCCCGACTGGGACTGGGTGAATCCGCACGTCTCCGGTGGTATGGTAAGCGCGGCATGTTATGGCGGGAACTGTTGCCATTCGTTTTCTACATCAGGGATGCTGACTCGCCTGATGTCCTGGTTATGAACCTTGGGGGCATTGGCTTAGGGCGGGTCACTGGCCTATCGCGGAAGCTTGCGATTTGTAGTGACCTGCCCTACTCACGTTATGTGTGGCCTGCCACAACCCTCAATTGGTTGGACACGATACCGCGGTACGCTTACAGGGGGCGTGCGGCCTCGAGGCTCTTGACCGAGCCGACGCACCGTGAACGGGGCTATTGCCCGGTTCCTTTTCGATAAAGGTGGGGGACGCGTCATTCGCCTCCCCGCCATCAGTCTGCAAAATTACGAGCTTTTACTCAGGGGATGGGGCCCATCTGTCGCAGGGAGGTATGGACCTCTTGTTAGTGGAATGGCGAGCAGGCCTGTTGACCGAGCTGACGGTCTTGGGGGGGGCGGTGAGCCTTTTGGGAAGCCTCCCCGTGTGGCGGGTAGCACTGGTAAGGTAAACATTTATGACCCACAGGTATCCGGCAGGTTCGCAATTGACTGGACAACACTAGACAGATATAAGTTGGTTAAACGTTGTCCGGTCAACGACGAACCAGGCGACAGGGTGATGGCTACAGCTAGACAGCATGCATCACCCCGTGATTTTACGGATACGCGTCAGAGGGTGGGGTCATTAGTTAGATATTGACTACGGTCAACAATTTGTTTGTTGTCAACAAACAAATTGATACAAATAGATACATTGTAGCAATTGCCGTTGGCAATTTTGGGTGGTACCTTACCAGTGTTACTTCGGCCTGCTTGCCTTAAGAATTATAATTGGTCAATTACCAATAGAAATTTATAATTCGGACTAGGGCATGAATCAATAAATGTGGCCCAATGCCGTTATCCACTTTCATTGGTGTCTGAGTCCTTTATTGGGGGGTGCGCCTGCAATGCAAGCGCGGCGCCAAAATGGCCGCCGCGCTCTTTGCGGCCCCCCCCACCGGACGAAGGCATCCAGGTAGTTAGGGGGCGTGGCCAGCACCCTTATATAAGGGGCGGCCACGAGGCAGCCGAGCTGCCATTTTCGAAGCGACGGAGCGGAGAAGTTTTTCCCCTCCACCCCCTCCCTAGTTAACAGTGTGATATTTTGGTAGCTTCGGGGCCGGGTGGGAATTTTTGGCTGGGACTCACAATTGGCTCTTGGGTCCTAGTTTTTTCGCCCATCCCGCACTGTTGCTATGGTTTGATATAGGGGTTTTTTTCTGTTGCTGCTGTTGACTTTGGTCACATGGGCGGGTAGCACTGGTAAGGTAAACATTTATGACCCACAGGTATCCGGCAGGTTCGCAATTGACTGGACAACACTAGACAGGTATAAGTTGGTTAAACGTTGTCTGGTCAACGACGAACCAGGCGACGGGGTGATGGCTACAGCTAGACAGCATGCATCACCCCGTGATTTTACGGATACGCGTCAGAGGGTGGGGTCATTAGTTAGATATTGACTACGGTCAACAATTTGTTTGTTGTCAAAAAACAAATAGATACAAATAGATACATTGTAGCAATTGCCGTTGGCAATTTTGGGTGGTACCTTACCAGTGTTACTTCTGCCTGCTTGCCTTAAGAATTATAATTGGTCAATTACCAATAGAAATTTATAATTCGGACTAGGGCATGAATCAATAAATGTGGCCCAATGCCGTTATCCACTTTCATTGGTGTCTGAGTCCTTTATTGGGGGGTGCGCCTGCAATGCTACTGAGTGGCACAGGCCTTGTGCAGCTAGGCTAGAATACGCCTTACACACAGAAGACCAGTCAAGGGAGAGGATTTATACATAGTGCAGAAATGGAGAGGAGATTAAACAGAATGGAGCCAAGCAAAGTCTTAGACTGTAGCAGGCTTTCTGATGAGAAAAGACAGTTATAGAAAGACTGTGGGAAGATGGTATGTGTGTTTAAACATTTAATGAAACATTTAAAATGGCTGGGGGAAATACATGTCTGACTCTTTAGTATAAACCAGCACTTTCCATTACTGCTGTCTCTGTGAAATACATTACCTTATCACAACCCAAGGTTTAGAAAACCTGTACTATGCCATCAGAATAGCTGTTGTAGACAATATCTGCTAAAACTTGGAAAAGAAAGGTAAAGAAAAACACATATAACTTGATGAGGTCAAATTGGACAAAAATGTACAGCCCACAAAATACCAGGAGATCAGGTCTCTGCTGATCACACATGGAAGCAGGGACAACTCATAGACTGGTAGGAGGAGATAATGTGGCCCAAAATTCAAGAGAAAGGCAGTTCTTTTGCCTTGATCATGAGCTTCCCTCACCTAGAGTGAGTCACTGAATTCAAGGCAATGGGAACATTCTTAGGCATACACAAATAAAAATAAACTTAGTGGGTGGTAACTACTCTTGCTAATAGAATAACAGTTGTCCCTGTAAGTACTGATCTCATTGTACCACTAGAATTAAAATCACAAGAGAATGGCAACACAAAAAGGAAAGATGAGAGGAACAGGAGCAGAACAAACCTAGAGAAAAATGGCAGAACCAAGTTAAAGATCCAGAAAGAACGTTTGCATTTACACATGTATTTTTCACACTGACACATTTATTTTCCACACTCTGATACATAGCTGTCAAGTCTTCTGTATTAGCCGGGAAACTCCCATTTTTTAACTCTCTTTCCCGCCATCATCCCATACAGTATTTGTATTTTCCTGTAAATCTCCTGTATTTTATACTTTTTTAAAAAATGGGCCTGGAACTACAGCCCCCATAGTGCCTTGTGTAGAAGGAAAAGGCAAAACCCGTACTGCGCATGCACACTGGTGCAAAATGGGCCAGGAACTGAGGACGTCTGTCCGTCCAACCAGAGCGGACCGGAGGGGCTCTCTAATCGTTCCATCAGCCAGAGGGGCTCGCCTCTCTGGCACAAGGAGGAGAGCCTTCTCCGTGTCTGCACCGGCCCTCTGGAACCTCCTGCCAACAGAGCTACGTCTCCGGACGGAATTGCTGCCTTTCAGAAAAGATCTTAAAACCTGGCTGGCGGGTCAAGTGTGGGGTGCAGGTGGAAGGGTAACCGCCATTGGGTGGTTGGTGTAGAAGAACTCTTCCCCATGGTGCCTTTGGATCCTGCAGCCCTTGTTTTTAGGGGGTGGGTAGTTTTAACTGTTTTAACTGTTTTAACTTGTGTTTTTAATTTTTATTGTGAACCGCCCTGAGTTGGCTTTGGCCGAGTGAGCGGTATATAAATGTGATAATTAAATTAAATTAAATTAAATTAACTACAGCCCCATGGTGCCTTGTGCAGAAGGGAAAGGCAAAACCCGTACTGTGCATGTGCACTGGTGCAAAATGGGCCGGGAACTACAGCCCCAAGGTGCCTTGTGCAGAAGGAAAAGGCAAAACCCGTACTGCGCATGTGCACCGGTGTAGCGACTGCCCAGCACCGCTGGATTTCCCTTATTTTCAAATCCAAAACTTGACAGGTATGCTCTGATAGTGGGTAAAGGTAAAGGCCACTTTTGCTCAAAAGCATCATATCTGACTCTAGGGTTCAGTGCTCATCTCTGTTTCATAGCCGAAAAGCCAGTGCTGTCTGCATCTGCAGACATTTCCGTGAACATGTGGCAGGCATTCCTAGACACCGGAATGCACAGAATGCTGTTTACCTTCCCATCAAAGTGGTCTCTATTTATCTATTTGCAATTTCTTGCTTTTGAACTGCTAGGACAGAGACGGGAGCTCATTCCATCGTGCAGTACCTGGGTATCGAACTGCAGAACTGCCACCTTCTGGTCAGCGTCTTAACCACTTGAGCCACTGCAGTCCTCTGATAGTGTGTAGGAATAAATAACATCTTAGAAGCAGCAGTCTCAACAATCCTGGATTGACATCTGTTGATCATGTCACAGAACAATCATTGCTTCCCCTGTTAACCTGAAGATGCTTCCTTCACTGAGCTGCATTGTTCCTTTCCAGATGGCACTGGGGCCATGAGGATACACTTTATTACTGTTGGAGATAAATAGCAGAGTATTCCAATTAGCAAAGCATTCCAATTATTTCAGCAGGCGGTGCTGCTCTGTGGCGGTTCCCTGTTTCCCCGGCTGCTGCTTATTTATCTTTCTTTAATTACAAGGTTCCTCTGTTGTAGAAGATTGTCTTCAGTCTACAAATGATTACACTTGACAAAATCATTGCTTTCAAAGGTCTGCTCCACAGACATTTTGCATCACTATCACACTGGAAGACCTTTGAAAACAGGTGGATGTTGATCTTGGAATATGATGTTGTACTGGAAGGCTTACCGCCTATGCAAATGTTTTTCACATTTGATAACTTCCAATATGGTACCCAAAGTTTAAAAAGCCACAAATAAATTCTTTATATTTAAAACTGAAACTCTGTGCTCTGTGCTAGGTTTTAAGGATTCCTAAAGAACCCCTTCATCCCAAGACAGCCTGAGACATGGAACATGAGGAGGGATGTTTTAAAGCCAGAATATTTCTGCCACCAGTGCAAGCAATAACCCTGGGACTGGTAACAGCAATTTTCCAAATTAAAGACTTTCCTTTTTTTTCCTCACAGCTACCAAAGGTTGCTCCAGAATCAAAGAGTTCCCCAAAACCTTGCTGGGATTCTAGAAAGTTTTATATTGCCCAAAAAAAGTCACAGCACAGCTGTGATTGTTGACATAATCCTCTTTATTGCACAGCATAAATTTGTGCTACAGGATTTCAGTCAATAATTATTTACTTGTTCCTGTCTATTAACTGATATGGTTCTATATCTGTCCTACTATCAGTCTAGGTAAAGGTAAAGGAATCCCTTGCTCGAAATCCAGTTATGTCTGATTCTAGGGGGAGGTGCTCATCTGTTTATAGCCAAAGAGCCAGTGCTGTCTGCAGATGCAGATGTTTCCGTGGTCGTGCGGCAAGCATGAGTAGAAGCCGCAACACAGAGAACACTGCTACCTTTCCTACTGAAGCAGTACCTATTTATCTACTTGCAATTTCTTGCTTTTGAACTGCTAGGTTGGCTGGAGCTGGGACAGATGATGGGAACTCACTTTGTTGCTCTTCTGGTTGTCAAGCTCACATCTTAACCACTATACCACTGTGGTTCTCTACCATCAGTCTATGTACATTAACTGCTCAATTCCAGAGACAGCCAACAAATCATAGTGAGACTATATGGGTTTTTAAAAGCTGCCACACTTTTCTTCATTCCTTTTTGAGCAAGAACCAACTGCATATCTATTCAGGACTAGCCAGTGGTGTTTCTATGAAGTGATGAGTTAGATTTTTGTGGATGTTCTTTTCTATAAGCCAATAGATAGATTATTTTTTCCTCTCTCCATATTCCCTAGGGCCCTGATGGCTAACCTTGGCACTCCAGCTGTTCTTGCACTTCAAGTACCAGAAACCCAAGTCAGCACTCCTGCTGATCAGGGCTTCTGGGAATTGAAGTCCAAGAACAGCTGGAGTGCCAAGGCTAACCATCACTGCTCTAGGGTATGCAAATATTTTGGCTTATTATATAGTATTTTTCATTAAGCATACCTGGCTAAGTGTGCAGGGAGAACAATGTGATCGAATACCTGGGGGAACATCCAGTGGGACCTGTGCAGTGAAGAGATAGATCATCCAACATCCCTCTTATTGCTTGTCAGTAACGCCCTCTTTTCCTGTAATAGTGGATTTGCTATGGGGGCAAAATCTGTCTCATCTGACTAGTCAGATTGACATGCCTTTAAAATTACCAATTACTTTCTTCTGCCACACTCTGGGACATTCTTCTCCTAAAACACATTAATCCTAGAATTCTTAGACTTCCACAGTCATTTTATTAAGTCTGAAGACTATAGTTATCATTATCACTCCAGACTGTTAATAGTGTTTTCCTACAGCGCCATGCTATAGGCAGCTAGAACTATAATTGTGTGGAATATTGTCTCTGTGAAATCCATCTACTCCTGAAATTTCATGTAGAAAAATTGTCCAGGTGAGCAGCACTTCAGCCATCTGCATTTGTTCATATTTTCATCAATTCTTCTGTTTCCACAATCACACAAGTGCTGAGAATGTTTTTAAAAATGACAACATTAATGAAAATAGGTGTAGTGAAATTGTATTTCTGAAATCATCAACACATTCTTCACGAGACATTGTCTTGTTTAGATGAAGATCCTGCTCCAGTGGAGATGGCGGGAACCATGAATGCTTTTCATCATGCTGATTACATAAAAATGATGGAAGTGATTTGCATGGGCATTTGTAATTACAAAGACATAAACTGCAAGAATTTGACCTGCCCCCTGGCCCCCTATTTCTTTGAGAGGGAAGAATATGCCTCTATGCATTTGAAGATCTTCATGGAGTGTTTGTCTTATGTGGTCTCTCATGTAATGAACTTGGTGACATGATTGCTCAACACTTCCACTACAGAATCCCGTCAATATGAGTTTTTATTTTGTTTTTTCTTCCTCCCTGGTTGGGATGGTATTACATGTTAACCTAAACATAAATGTATGAATTCTGATTAACACGGCAGAATAATTTATTCTAAAGATAAATTGCTCATCCCACTAGTAACCACAGGCCAAAATTGACTACTTAAATACTCTGTAATTTGCAACAAATTGGCATGTCAAAAGATCAGGGTAGGAGGCATGTTAGCCATTTGTGTTTTATCTGTGGCTGGGATTCACCAGATTGAATCCTGCAGTTGGTAATGGTTTAAATTAGAGTGGGAAAGATATGCAGATTCTACAGAGCCATGCCAATAAGCTTTTCAATCCTTTTATTCCACCTCAAAGGTTGTGCAAAACTCATGCTGTTGAAAGTTGAGCTCATTTATAGAATGTTTGTGCATTGATTGCACTTGTATGTGTTAGGAATGTAAGTCTTCACTGCTCTCCCTAACTGGTTGCAAGGCATATTGTGTCTGTGCTGCCTTTAAGACTTTACTGCTGGGGCACACAGGTGCTGGTAGGTTTTCCCTGATGTGCTCCAAGGGCCAGTGTATTTAGGACAGAGCAGGATTGCAGACCTTCAGCTACAATGCTCAACTTGCCTGAGCTGTAATGCTCATCATGCCAAGCTTTAATGCTCACCTACCTCTCCTGATATTCCATACAACTTGCATTTTTAAAAACCATTTGGATATCATGTTACCCGGTGGCTAGGTGGATAACCAAAGATGTGCCCTCTGGTTTCTCCTAACCCAAGGGATCTGACAGAGGGCACTTTTGTGAGTTTTAGTCCCAACCTAACATCATGGTGAAAGAAGGGTGACACCACCTAGTTAGACTGCTCAAGCGGTCCTGCTCCAGACTAAAAAAAATCTCTAATAGGTTTCAATCACTGATGATTTATGCTTACAAACCAGCCAAATCAAGTAGGATATGCAATATGCATCTTAGTTAGCAATATGTCACATTGCCAATAAAGAAACTGATAATCCCTGTGTAGAAAATATAACATCTTCTGTATCAAAACAGCTTTTATTTAAATGAAAAACAGTTCGGATTTCAGAATTTCTATAAAGCAGATAAAAATTGAGGAAATCAAGGGAACATTTAAAGCAAAAATGACCATGATAAGGGACAAAGATGGAAAGGAGTTAGCTGAAGCAGAAGAGATCAAAAAAAGATGGCAAGAGTACACAGAGGAACTCTACAAAAAAGACCTCAACACTCCTGATAATAGCAATAATGAGAAATTTGAACTTGAACCAGACATTATGGAGAGTGAAGTCAGAAAGGCCATAAAAAGCACTGCAGACAACAAAGCTAGTAGAGATGATGGTATCCCAGTTGAATTTCTCAAAGCCCTAAAAGATGATGGAATCAAACTACTGCATTCAATATGCCAGCAAATTTGGAAAACAAAACAGTGGCCACAGGATTGGAAAAGATCAGTGTACGTTCCAATCCCCAAAAAAGGCAATGCCAAAGAATGCTCAAATTACCAAACAATTGCGCTCATCCCACATGCCAGCAAGGTGATCCTCAAGATAATACAGGATAGGCTGCAGCAACATGTGGAGAGAGAATTACCAGAGGTGCAGGCCGGTTTCAGAAGAGGCAGGGGGACTAGGGACCACATTGCCAACATACTTCGATCATGTAGAAAACAAAAGAATACCAGAAACAAGTCTAGTTTTGTTATATTGACTACAACAAGGCTTATTTTATTTTATTTATTTTATTTATTGTTTAGACTTCTATACCGCTTTCCTTCCCATAAAGGGAACTCGAAGCGGTTTACAACAATAATGCCAAACAATATAAAATATGATACAAATAATACGTCAGAATACAATCCAATAATAAAGAAGCATGAAAAGTAAATTCAGTACAATAATCAATAGTCAATAATAAACATAATGTTAGAAAACAAAATCAGTATAATACAATAATAAACATCATAATGCAATATACAAATTTCAAAGCAATAAACAATACCCAATTCAAGATTAAACAGTACATATTTCAAAGCAGTTCACAACACTATACAATAAATACATTACGAAGACTCAGTCCACTTCCCTTCCTGCTAAAACAGCTGAGGGGGAGAAAGTCTGACAACAGTTCCTGATGCGAAGGCATCAACGGAGCTAGCGGAGAGTCCTTTGCCCCAGGTGTTTCTCGGCCCCTCTAGCCCGGCTGGCCAATGGGTGGGCGGTGAAGGCATCAGCGGAGCTAGCGGTGAGAGTCCTTTTAAACTCACGGTGCCTTGCCCCAGGTGTTTCTCGGCCCCTCTAGCCCGGCTGGCCAGAGGGTGGGCGGTGAAGGCATCAGCGGAGCTAGCGGTGAGAGTCCTTTTAAACTCACTGTGCCTTGCCCCAGGTGTTTCTTGGCCCCTCTAGCCCGGCTGGCCAAAGGGTGGGCAGTGAAGGCATCAGCGGAGCTAGCGGTGAGAGTCCTTTTAAACTCACTGTGCCTTGCCTCAGGTGTTTCTCGGCCCCTCTAGCCCGGCTGGCCAAAGGGTGGGCAGTGAAGGCATCAGCGGAGCTAGCGGTGAGAGTCCTTTTAAACTCACTGTGCCTTGCCCCAGGTGTTTCTCGGCCCCTCTAGCCCGGCTGGCCAGAGGGTGGGCGGTGAAGGCATCAGCGGAGCTAGCGGTGAGAGTCCAAGGCTTTTGACTGTGTGGACCACAACAAAATGTGGCAAGTAATTAAAGAGATGGGAATACCAGAACACCTCATATGCCTCATGAGAAATCTGTACATGAACCAAGAAGCAACAGTTAGGACAGAACACAGAGTGACAGAGTGGTTTGGAATAGGAAAAGGAGTAATACAAGGCTGCATTTTTTCACCCTGCTTATTCAATCTATACACAGAGCACATAATGCACAATGCAGGGATAGAGGAATCACAATATGGGATCAAATTTGCTGGGAGAAACATCAACAATTTGAAATATGCAGATGATACCACCCTAATGGCAGGAAGTGTGGAAGACCTAAAGAACCTCTTGATTGGATTGAAGGAGGAGAGTGCAAAAGCTGGCTTGAGACTCAATATCAAGAAAACAAAGATAATGGCAACAGGTCCAATCAGTCCCTGGAAAATAGATGGGGAAGAAGTAGAAGCAGTGACATATTTTACTTTCCTGGGATCTAAGATCACTGTAGATGGCGACTGTAGCCATGAAATAAAAAGACGACTGATTATGGGGAGACAAGCTATGAGAAACCTGGGGAATATAGTGAAAAGCAGAGACATCACCTTGAAAACAAAAATTCGCATAGTCAAAGCAATGGTATTCCCAGTGGTAATGTATGGGTGTGAGAGCTGGACCATTAGGAAGGCTGAGCACAGAAGAATAGATGCATTTGAGATGTGGTGTTGGAGGAGAGTCCTGAGAGTCCCTTGGGCAGAAAAGAGAACAAATAGGTCAATACTGGAGGAAATCAATCCTGAGTATTCATTGGAGGGACAAATAGTGAAGATGAAGCTAAAGTACTTTGGACATCAAATGAGAAGGGAGGACTCACTTGAGAAGGCCTTGGTCCTGGGAAAGGTGGAGGGCAAGAGAAGAAGGGGGCGTCCAAAGATGAGATGGATAGATGGTATTGTGGACACAATGGACACAGAGCTTGGCGGGCTGAGGAGAATGCTGGAGGACAGAGGTGCCTGGAGGAAAATGGTCCATGGGGTCGGAAAGGGTCGGAATCGACTGTGCGACTGAACAACAAATAAAGCAGATACTGTACAAAATTAAAAGGAACATTTTTACTTTTCCCATTTCCCTGAATAAAACAAGAAACATAGCTACAGTGGTACCTTGAGTTACAAATGGTTCAAATTACAAAATTTTCACAATTTGAATGAAAATCAATTGAAAATAATGGCTCGAGTTTCAAATTTTTCCAGAACAGATTAATTGGTTTACAATGCATTCCTATGGGAAAACATGTTTCAAGTTATGAATTTTGGTTTTCAATGCATTCCTATGGGAATTGCGAGGTACCACTGTATCTATATTTCCTGGCCTAGCCAGGAACACATTAAGATCACATCCTTCTACTGTTTACTCAGAAGCAAGCATAGCACACTCCTTTCTCCTCTTGATAAACACATGTGACACACAGCAAAAATCATAATGGTGCTTCTTCCTCATTCTAAGATAACTAAACCTATTTTTCATCTCTCATTTCACCTCTTCCTGTATGTTAATCAATAAAATAACAGCATAAAATTTCCATCATTCCTACTTCCACTCACGCAGTATGACATCATTATGAATTCCAAGAGGACAGAAAGCTGTACCTGGCTTGAAGAACACATTCCCAGACTTTCCTCACCCCTCAGGGAACAAGGAACTCGATAACTACTTTAACTCACTAAAAGCAAAGGCTCCATTTTGATTCATTACACTCCTTAATTGACAGCCAGAAAAATGAGGTTTTCTTCACCACCACCACCCACCTACTTTTGTATTGATGTAGGATGAGAATTTGTTTAAAACAAATTTAACTAAGTGGTCATGATGGGTTATAGAGTGGATGGAATAAGACATTAACTGTCTATATGGCCATTCCCAGGACACCTGTATGGTATAAAGCAATTTCAGAAGTACTTTTCAGGCTCTGACACTTAGGAATAGGGAAAGGGACTTTTATCCTTGTACACCTTGAGCATGTGGCTTGTAGAGGGCATTGGAGAGCTGGAGACTTCCCTTGGCAGGGGAGCTGCCCAGTGGTAAAGCATAAACATATGCTTTGTCACTGAGATTAGTCAAGTTGGGTTCTGTCTGTGGAAGAAGCACCAGGCCTACTGTTGCTTCAGATAGTCCTGGTCTAGGGTAAGCCCTCTGCACAGGCTGGTTCAGGTGCTATTACATAGTTTGTGAGGTTGGAGCCCTCTTACTTGCATTACTAATTTCTTTGTTTCCTCTTTTGTTTCTGGTTGTGTATGTAAGCATAATGTCTATGGTCTGACACCTGAAGCTTCTTCTTTCTCTTTCCACTTTTACAGATAGGAACATCTCTGTTAGTCCCATGCCTTCAACAAATGGGCTCTTGGGGTATTTACAGAGGACTGGCTATACCTAGCACTTCCAATTATTATTATTATTATTATTATTATTATTATTATTATTATTATTATTATTATTATTATTATTATTATTATTATTATTATTATTATTATTATTATTATTATTATTATTATTATTATTATTATTATTATTATTATTATTATTATTATTATTATTATTATTCACAAGGAGGAATTTGCAATTCAGTCTTACAATTTGTTTGTACTACACATTTTTTTAAATGTCACTTTCTTTGTGAGATGAATTTTATATTCTATCTCATTTGCATTGCATATATATTGGTTTTTCTTCCCCAATGTTTTATGGATCTTCTTAAGTGGTTTTTATTTTTATTTTTGGGAAAGACAAGTGGAATAGAGTCTTGGAAATAAATGAATAATTGCTGAAAAGAAATGTGTAGGCCCATCACAGGAAAACTAAAAAAGTAGGCCACACATATTAGAAAAGAACTAAAAACCTGGCTGGCAGGCCAAGTTTGGGGTGCAGGTGGAAGGGTGGCTTCCGTTGGGTGGTTAATATAGGGGAGGATGTCTGCCCCATGGTTTCTTCAATTCCTGCACCCCTCTCTTTTTAGGGGTGGGTTCTTATTGCTGGTTTTTATCTGTTTGATTTGTTTTTATCTGTTTTTACCCACTGTTGTGAACCGCCCGGAGTCGGCTTTGGCTGAGTGGGCGGTATAAAAATTTAACAATAAATAAATAAATAAATAAATAAATAAATAAATAAATAAATATTCTTAAGAGAGCCATATTACAGCTTGGTGAAAGATTAGATTAGATCAGTGTTTATACACAAACTGCACCCTTTCACCTGTCTTCCTAGAGGCACCCCATTTTTGTTAGTCTCCTAGGATAGTCTGTTCAGTTCTACCCAGAAATGCTAAATTTCCCCTCATGAGTTGAAGTGTAGGTTGGCTGGCTTCAAGCAGCGGTGTGCCTTGTTTTCTAGCAGGGTAGGGCAACTGCCTTTTACTTGTTTGTAGTGCAGACCTCTGTATCTTTAGTTAAGAAGATAAAATGCTGCTGGTATTGTAGATAATAATAATAATAATAAATTTAAATTTATATCCCGCCTTCTCAATCGAGGCCGACTCTAGGCGGCAAGCAACATAATTGATACAATACAATAATCCCAAAATACAATATAGCAACACAAAAAATAAATCAGAACAATAATAAACAGTACAAATCACATGGTAACAAATTCAAAAATATACATCAGCATCAAATATCTTTTAACATCACACACAATCCTCCTCCCTCCTATCGAAAACCAGCCAAAGGTGGGCAAACAAGGGACCAAGGTCCACATAGCGAGGAGGAAAAAGTCTGTGGCCAGCTATACCCAAGAAAGGCACTGAACAAACTCAGTCCACTACCCCAGTTGCACCCACTTCCCCCGGCCAGTGGGACCAGGAGAAGGGGCATGTGACAACACCTGCCTCCCATCCTCATGCAAAAGCTCCTTTAATACTCATATTTATTGTCTTATGCAGGTGATAAAGCAAAATTCCTGGCCTTCCTTTCAAACTTGGTTTCATGAGTCTTCTTTTCAATAAAATAAATTGATTTTGTGGGTCAACTCTAGTTGTGACTTGTTACACTAAGTATAAGGATTTCAGCTGTGATGTTTATGCTCTTTCAGGGGATTTTAATCATGCCTTCCTGTCACACCTCACCATTTGCCCTCTTACCAGCAACATCTGCCACCTCCTTTATGGGGCAACCCCCTTACGAGTTCCCCTTGGCTCCACTTGGCCCAGGCTAGTGAGGGTGCAGGTAACCAATTAATCAGAATTAGGTAGCATAAACGTGGCCTCTCAGCATGGTCCAGTCAACCCCAGTCCCAATTCAATAGACACAAAGAATCTAAGATTAACAAGGTTTATTAAGTAAGTTAAGAAAATGAGTATAGCATAAGGAAACAAACTTGCAAATGTAGTCATTCAAAGTAAATACAAAAATAAAGAAACTTAACTGGTTATCTAGGCCCTCAGGCCTTATCTGACTCACATTCCGTGACGCTCCCGCATGGCTTATCCATGGTGAAAGAGAGCGAGCAATCCCTCACACAGTGGTTTTATTATTCTGATATCAGTCTTCCCACATGGGGACTTCTAGCCAATTGAAATTAATTTACATTCTTCTGTCTCTCATTGGTATGTCATGTACAGAGACTCCTACATGTGAAAATCTCCATCTTGAAAATACTAAAACACAAAGTAGTTAGGTGATTAAAGAGATCAGGAAAAGGCACAGTTTAGAATGGGGCTTATTTCATTACATCAGCCAAAGAGGCATAAATACACATGGGTAAATGTAAAGGTCACCCTTACTCAAAAGCCAATCGTATCTGACTCTAGGTTTCAGTGCTCATCTCTGTTTATAGCCAGAGAGCCAGCGCTGTCTGCATTTGCAGATGTTTCCATGGACATGTGGCAGGCATGCCTAGACACTGAAGTGTGCAGAACACTGTTTACCTTCCCACCGAAGTGGTCCTTATTCATCTACTTGCAATTTCTTGCTTTCAAACTGCTAGGTTGGCAGGAGCTGGGACAGAGATGTACTCAGGTTTTGAAATGCTGACCAGTCCCAAATGGCTCAAGCCAGCTTCTAGCCAAAAGACACAGCTTCACTCTCTCTTGTTTCTTCAGCCAATCTCAATACTCACCCTGTTTGTAATCTCTTTGTCATGAATTTGTAGGGACTCGGAGACCCGGCAGTTGCTAGATCTTTCCTCAACCAAGTCAGTCAATGTTCAACCATATAAATGCTGAATTAGAGCTACCAATTCTCTTCTTCTAAGAGTCTCCACATCTTTAGCACACATAATAAATGGATACCATGAGGTCTTCTCTGCTTAGAAATAGCTGGACCTATAGAATTGAGTTACTACCTGTCTTCCCAGTAGTAATGTGTGGCTATGAGAGTGGGGCCATAAAGAAGGCTGAGTGCAGGATAAAAGACACCTTTGAACTGTGGTCCTGGAGAAGAATTTTGAGAGTTCCCTGAACTGCAAGGAGATCAGATCAGTCAATCTTGAAGGAAATCAACTCTGGCTGTTCCTTGGAAGAACAAATACTGAATCTAAAGCTCAAGTACTTTGGTCACCAAATGAGAAGATACCCTAATGCTAGGAAAGATCGAAAGCAAAAGGAGAAGGGGGAAGCAGAGGATGTGATGATTAGAAAATATTGTTGATGCAGTGGGTGTAGATATGGGTAGACTCCAGAGGATGGTGGATGACAGAGGAGCCTGGCATGCTGCGGTCCATGGGGTCGCAATGGGTCAACAGCATCAGCAACAACAACATTGCATTTGGCCAATGCAGATGAGATAAAACATAAGCTTTGCTTATTTTTTAAGAATGTGTCAAAAATGCAATAATCCCATTTTTGGGATGAAGAAAGAACCCAAGGATTTAAAATTTTGAATGCAGCATAAAGTGAAATGAAGAGATATTCCCATCCCTAAAACATGCCTTTTCCCAAAAAAAAAAAAAAAAAAAGAGAGAGAGAAAGTTTTCTGAAGGATAATTTTCTATGGATTCGTATGCATATCTAATCTGAAATGGCTATTTTGCATGGCATGAATACTGACGTTTATTATTGTTCTTCTAGTACACTGCAGTGGCTCAAGTGGCTAAGATGCTGACTGGGAGGCAGAAGGTCAGCAGTTCGATTCCAGAGTACTGCAGGACAGAATGAACTCCCATCTTTGTCCCAGCTCCTGCCAACCTAGCAGTTTGAAAGCAAGAAATTGCAAGTAGATTAATAGGGACCACTTGGGTGGGAAGGTAACAGCATTCCATGCACTCTGGTGTCTAGTCATGACTGCCACATGACCACGAAAATGTCTGCAGAAGCAGACAGTGCTGGCTCTTCGGCTTTGAAACAGACATTAGCACTGAACCCTAGAGTCGGATATGACTGGCTTTCGAGCAAGGGAAACCTTTACCAAGTAAATAAGTATGTCTCAGCTTTGCCTTGAGCACATTCATTGTGATATTGACATTCCATTTTGTCAGCTTAAATGCAGACTTACACAAACTCTGAAAATCTGATGGGGTGGTGGAGAGAAGAGAGAGAGTAATTAATGAATCCATCACTCAAAATCTTCTTCACCATCTTTGCCTTAAAAACATTATTTACAGAAATTCTTCCATTTGTCAGTACTACTTCAGTCATGGTACAGTACCTTTTTTGCAGACATAATAATAAGAATAACACCTTCCACTTCCTATTCAGTGACATGTAATTTCATTTGGCAGCATGCATCTTACTAGTTTTTGGAGTCTGACTTGGTATAGTGTGTCAATACTCCAAATAATGCACCTGGTTGGTGTTGATGTAAATGGTTATCAGAGTGGTATGCAGTGGCCAGCAAGAGGTTCACCCCTGGCAAGGTGGTCCCTTGTGAGAAAAACAGGCAGACAGATCTTGGTGCAGAAGAAAAACTGAATGTGGGTTTACTCAGGAAGTAAAAAGGTGCATGTATATACACAGCCCAAGAGATATATTCTCTTGGGCTGCTCAGTTGACCTCACTGAGACAGTTCAGTTGTGCTATATACAAGTCCATACAGTTCAGTAGCAGTCCAGTCCAGCAGTGTAAATGCAAACTGTAATTACAGACAAAGCCAAAGAGTTCTACAGCTTCTGTCCTCCTGGTGGAGGCTTACCCCAAGTAGTCCTTCTTTGTCCAGGAAGCACAGATGGCATATCAGGCAAAAGCCATCATCAGGATCAGTGCAAAGATTCAGTCTTCATAGCAGGTTCTGGAAGATGCAGGAATCTTTGCCCAGACTGTCAGCAGAGGAAGGTGAGCATTAAAGCACAGGCAAGTTGAGCATTGTAGCTGGGAGTTTGCAATCCTGCTCTGACCTAAATACACTGGCCCATGGAGCACATCAGGGAAAAGTCCCAGCACCTGTATGCCCCTGCAGTAGGGTCTTAAAGGCATCACAGACACAATATGCCTTTCAACCAGTTAGGGTGTGAGGCAAAGACTTACATCACCTAACAGTTGGTTAATTTTTTAAAAAATAAGCCTTTCCACAGATGTCACCTTAGGAGACCTATATCTTATATCTGAACAGATGAGATGATCCAACTTTAAATATAGTGCATATTTAATGAAATTGCTAGGTGATCCTTAGCTTTGGAATGGACTCAGACTCATGGTGCCAGCTCTTATATGTTGTTCATCTGTCCACACTTTATGTTCACATGACATAACCTCCCCATGCAAGCTGTCAACAACAAGATGACTATCTGATTGTGCAGGATCCTGTTTTTCAAGAATAGAAGCTAAAAATATAATACCTAAAGTTTGTGATGAAAATGTTTTTACACAATTTAGCTGTTAGCTTTGTTCGGTGGTAAATAATAGATGATGCAGAAAACAGAGTTTAAGTTTGCTCTGTCTCAAATGTGATCCACAGTCTGTTTGACAAGGAAAACTGCCACTACTCTGGATTAGATTGAATTAAGATGTTATTAGTAGGTGAGTGTATTTATTCACTAGCACCTGAGACATTTCTTTCTGTTGGTTCTTCTTTGCTGTGAATGTTGCCAGTCCAGAATGGGGTACACAGAAAGAGCTTCTTCAAAGATTGTGGTATTCTTGAACCACAATTGAGCAACCCTAGTAATGGTAACCTTGTGTTGCCTTCTCATCTTTCTCACACTAGGTCATGCGAAAGGAACTGCAGACTGAACTTACCAAAAGGTGCCTTCATTTTGGCAGTTTTACATCCGGCCTAGACACGGAAGAAGAACCCCAAAATGTTGATTCGTGAAGTTGATTAGCAGACTGTTATGTTGCCAGCCATGAAGTGTGCTCTAGACATAGTTTTCTCTGAGAGGATAAACAAATGTCCGGTCTGCACCAATTCAGATTGCAGGCTAAGGCTCACATGATTGAATTCCCTCTGTCAGAAAAGTATCTTTGTATGCTAAAATTAGTGCTACAAGGATGTAACTCTTCTTCTCTGAAATGTAGCTTATATTTAGAGAGGATTTTAAGTGAGCTGTGATATAGGGCAGGTAACCAAGGTGATCAGATGGAGCCAGTGGTGGGATTCAATTTTTTTACTACCTATTCTGTGAGCCTGGTATGGTGGGCATGGCCAAGGGGAAAGCCCTGTGTTGCACCCAAATTAGGACTACTTTATTTCAAAACTTGGATGGGTGGGGCAGGCCAGAATTTCTGCTACCAGTTCTGGCAAACTGGGGCGAACCTGCTGGATCCAACCACTGGATAGTGCACCATACTTGGGAACCAAGGGGTTCTGGCATCCAGCACTGAAATAGAATTGTACAGACAGTCCATCTTCACCTGTAGACATGTCAGTATTGAACTACATACCTTAGTATTTATGTTGTTGCTAGCAGATTTTGCATCACCACTGTTCATTTACAACACTAATATATGTAGAAATGACCATGATTATGAAAATGTGAGCATATTCAAAAGTTGAAGCAGTGGAAGATAGTATTTCTCAGATATTCATCAACTACTGAATCATAAGTTCCAGGGTTGTCTCTAGGTTTCTTTCTGGAAGGTGCATTCAGCCATATGAGCTTCTGCCTGCAGGATGACATAATACAATCAAGATAGAGGTTTATCCTCATTAAAATTAAACAGTTCTCCTAGAAGCAGCTCTCTCTGTGTGTATGACAAGGTGCCATCTAGAAATTATAATTTTATATGTCATCCAATGATCTTAGAGCTCATTTTGACGGCTCGTTCTCTAATTTCAGGGTGTGAAGAACCATGCGTCGAGCTCGGCAAACACTGTACAGCAGCAATTACCTTTAAAACTGATGGTATGGTTTTGAGAAGGATCTTCAGTTCAATATAGTATCAGGAATAATGAGTGGAAGAAAGGAATCAAATGAGTGCCTAATCTTACAACTTTCACAATTGGCACCACTGCAATTATCTTTTTATTTAACAGTTTAGTTTAGTGGGTCAAAAAAACTTCATTAGGTGAAGCCCCCAAAATGGTTCTCTCTTCCTCTTCTGGGATTATTGGGGGAGAAAGGAGTGTGATCATGCCTGATGACATTGTTCTGCCAGTTGATGTACATTCATTGGTATGTTCTCCTTCTTGGAGTCTGTGTGTCTAGAATCTGTACACAGAGAATCTCTAAATACAAGGTACAAATTGCACCAAGAAGTATTTTACATAGTCAAAGGGTTTGTCCAGAAGCACTACCACTGTAAAATTGTGGTGGTGGTGGTGGTGGTGGTGGCGGCGGCAGCGGTGGCAAGGGACCATTAGGTGTAAGTTTTGTTCCCATATTTTTATGTCCTTAGAACCACAATCTGCACAGAATATCAAACATTTTGTTATGGTTTTGTTAGAGAGTTAGTTAGAAAGGAGTTGTCTAGTTTGCTGTAAGACAGGAGTTCTCAACTTTTTAAAGCCAGGGGCCCAGTCACACTCCCTCAGACAGCTTCGGGAGCCAGATGGCCATTTTGTCCTTCCTCCACCACATGTCACTTCCTGTTGTGGTGGAGGTGGTGGTGGGCCACATGAAATGGTGCTGTGGGCCACATCTGGCCCACTGGCCACAGGTTGAGAATCCTGGCTCAAGATATGGCCACCAATGTAGTAGTCCTTTAAGACCTAGACCAGCCCACATGGCTCAGGCTGCAGAGTGCTACAGTCAAAGTGCAGATGATCAGCAGAAACCTGCCAGAAAGCAAAACACGTCCAAATGATTCAGACAAATTGCTTCCCATCTCATGTCCATTCTCCATCCACATATCCCTATATTTTGCAGGGGATTCTGATTGTATCAGATTATCAATAAAGCAGATATGAAAAGTAAACAGAGGCTTATTTTGTAGGGTGTTATGAAATCTATATATATATATATATATAACAGAGGGTGGTCTTGTATGTTCTTTATACAAATCCACACCCTTGCACCAATCGTGCTGTGCCTTGGCACAGGCCTACCTTGCGTGTGCGAGACCATGACAGCGGGAGTCTGGCAGCCCATGTTGGGGTGTATGTCCCTAAATTTGATCTGCAAAGGGAAGTATACTTGACAGGAGGGTGTGTGTGTGTGTGTGTGTCCAAGTGATGTCATAGTGATGCTAATGTCATAGCCCCAGGTAGGTCACCTGATTGTGACATCATCATGTGACAGGAGGGTGTGTGTGTGTCCAAGTGATATCATAGTGATGCTAATGTCATAGCCCCAGGTAGGTCACCCAATTGTGACATCATCGTGATGTAGTTGAGCTGGCTAATGTCACAGTCCCAGGTAGGGATGTAAAGGGAACACATGTATGGGAAGGATAAGAGCAGACCGTTGACGGAGAAGCGGGATGCATGAGGGGAGAATGAGGGAAGTCCCACCCCCATGAGGTTTCCATGGGAAAGGCTGGCCTATGGTAAAAAGAAAAAAACCCAGGCAAGGCCAGGTAATCAGCTAGTGCCTTATAAACTGTGCCTTTCTTTTTCATCATTTCATTAAATAGTGTATTTCAAACTTTAAAATGGAAAGCCACATTTAAGTAAGTGTATAGGAAAGGTGCTGGTAAAACAGATAATTAAAATCAATTCCAGGTGTATATTCTGCACTTTCCTGATGCTATGAAGATTTCTGTATTATTCTGAATTGCTTCATAATTTTTTAGAGATAGCTTAAACACCCTTTCTGGTCCCAGGTTTACACATTTTCATCTGGTCACTTTAGGTTCAGCAGCATTTCCAAACAGAATTGGAAGCTGCAGCTAAATACTGATTTTAGATTAAAATATATTCCATGAACGTGGCCAAGCTTTTGCTCCAGGAGTCTTTCTTGTATTATAAAAATGTAATATTTTGTTAGATACTGAAAGATAAAAACCTGTGTTAAAGAGGTCAGAGTGGGAAGAAATATTTAGTGCCTACATTTTTTTCTTTTAAATAAGTATTTTGTTTTCATATGGGAAATTCCTGACATATTTCTGAAGGATCAAGATATGGTATCATTACCACTGCATTTAGATGTAAAGCATCCAGTTACTGTAGATGTAGAGCATGCAGTTAGATGTAAAGTATCCATTTGGAGGAATATAGAACAATTAGGCTGTTATTCATTCGTTCATCTATTTTACAAACTTCCTCATAGTGCACAGCACTCACTGGGCAGTTTACCACAATAAACTGCATATTTGTTTATTATGATCTGAAATGACAAGCACAGCCATGTAGTATAATTTATATATGGATTAAGAAATGCTTGATTTCTGTACTTTATCTGCCCAAACCATATTAAAACACCTTTTTTTGACAGAACTTCCTCTTCAGCACCTTCGTAAGTATTGAAAACCTGTGGGTTCCATTGAGCACATAGTAGCAGATGTTAAAGGAACTGTTCAGCCTACAGATTTCTGTTTGGCTTTTCAGCAGGGATGAGGGGGGCTGACATGGCATCCATGCACTTGGAAAGTCTGCTTTTTTGTTAAAGACAGACAGACAAAACAGAATGCTACAACTGAGAGCATGACATTATGTGATGCATACAGGATTGCAGTGCTCCCTTCCATGGAGACTCCAAGCTTTTAAGAATCCTCACACTAGACAAATCTAACAGATGCTGCTTTTTCTAGCATGAAGAATGGCCAGCTGTATTTGTTGAAATTTTGGCTGCCATGGTTGGCAAAGTAGTCAAACCTTCTAACTACTCCAATGTAAAAAACTAAGGATACGACTAAACCCGAAAGCCACATTGGAGCTGAAAATTTGCTGAAAATTATTATGTGGTCAAGAAATTTGTGTTAGAAGGAGAAGGATGAGAAGAGTGTGTGTGTGTGTGTGTGTGTGTGTGTGTGTGTGTGTGTGTGTGTGTGTGTGTGTGTGTGTGTGTGTGTGTGTGTGTGGCGGCAGCAGTGACATGTGCTTACGAACATAACATCATGGTTGGCATACTTCCTGAAGGCTTTAAGCTCTTTTTCTTTTATTTTTTTTACTTATCATCCATAAATGGGTAGAACAAAGTTTTGGGATCTTATTCTCCTGCTTCTGTTTAAAAGTAATTGAAAATTCTCTTGTGCATCTTCCTCCAATGCCCTCTGAACTCAGAACCAGTTGGATTCCCCACTTTTATAGCATTAATCGCATACAGGGTTTGCACTTGCAAATGATGCTTAACAGACATTCACAGGAGAACCTTCTCTGAGATGAAATGATGATATAAATACAGATGCCCAGAAGCCCTTTTTTTGAAATAAGTATACTGCAACCCCTACCTGGTGTTCATACTATCATCTTAGGATCTCAGCTGTTCAAAATGCAATATGATCTTCTAAAGTTTGCTCACAAACATTTGAAAATGTAGGAGAAGAAACAGAAAAGAAGAAATTAATAAAATAAAATTAGGATAAATATATGCATATATGCCTTTAGCAAATGTATAACCCCCTCCCACCCCCATACTCTTGGATATTATCTGAGCTGGTCAAAGAATCTATACCTATAAATCTGTGCGTTAACCATTGGAATGTGACAAAGGATGTTGCACCAGGCCCCACTAACCCCGACCAAGCTTCCATGCACTCACCCGAACCGGGTTCGCAGTGTTTTTTTCTCTTTAGTAATGGGGTGTCCTGCGGGGGGGAATCCCCTCTCTGCAGGGTCCCCTGGCTCTGGAAGGGTTGGGGGGACAACACACACACACACACACACACACACACACACACACACACACACACTGCTTCTCTCTCTCTCTCTCTCTCTCTCTCTCTCTCGCACACACACACCACTCCTGCCTTGCCAGGAATTTTTAATGTGTGTGTTGGTGGTTGGAGTGGTATTGTATGGGTAGTGGTGGTTGTGCACACCCAAAACCACCCCTAACCACCAACACACCTCTTTTTTACATAAATTACCAAAAAAAGAGAAAAAACACCCTTACAACACAATTTAAAACAGCCCGGCTCTTTACCAACATTAAGAAAAAAAAACCTTCCAAAACCATTTAAAACAGCCCGGCACTGCCGGGCAAAATCTGCTAGTATATAATAGTTAACTTGGTCAATAAAATTATGTTTTTTACAGTTCATCATTGTTTCAGTACAATCTGTGGTAAGAGTAAAATACCACCATATATTTCTAGTAAATCAGTTGTTATACCTATAAATGGATAATCCAACTATACTAGAGAGTCATGATGGAAATTCTGGTCATGTGTGATGAATAATAAATGTGATTTTGGCAAGAGATAGTAAATAGATGGGAGCAGGCCTATAGCTATCATAAGGTTTTGTTTAATCACAGTAAATATACTTTGGCTAGGATAAGATTTATTATACAACGAGGTGAGACCACTTGATTAAAGCAGTGACACACAGTGGAATAGGAAGCAAAAGATAAAGAATAATTTTTGTGGTCACATACAATTATTTTATTATTTATCTATTTAAATTTATATGCCACCCCCTTGCCCTAGGGCGACTCACAACAAGTATAAAACATATAATTCATCCCATAAAATCCCATAAAATCATTAAAAAGACAACCCTGTAAAAACCCATTAAAAGACAGTTAAAAAGCCTACCCACCCCCATCAATACAAGAGAGGCACTTTATCTTAGAAGAGCCAATGGGCGGAGACCACTTCCCCATCAGCCCCCCACACTTGCCCTGCCAGCCAGGTTTTGAGCCCTTTCCTAAAGGGCAGCAATTCTGTCTGCTGCCATAATTCACCTGGCAGGAGATTCCACAGAGTTGGAGCAGACACAGAGGAGGCCCTCCTCCTTGTGCTAGAGTGGTGTGCCCCTCTAGCTGATGGAACAATAAGGGAGGGCCTCCGGTCCACTCTGGTTGGGTGGGCAGACACTCTTGGGGTGATGAGTTCTTTTAGGTATCCTGGCCCACTTCCATGTAGGGCTTTAAAGGTCAAAACCAGCACCTTGAATTGCACCCAGAGGTACACCGGTAACTAGTGCAGCTCCTGGAGCAGAGGTGAGGCATGGGTATAACATCCACACCCCATCATTACCTGGGCAGCTGTATTCTGGACCAGCCTCCAAATGGTCATCAAGGGCAGCCCCATGTAGAGGGCATTGCAATAATCCAGTCTGGAAGTGACCAGAGCATGTGTGACCATGAACAAGGAGTCCCGATCCAGGAGCAGGCGCAACTGGTGAATTACACTGAGTTGTGCAAAAGCTCTTATGGCCAAGGCCACCACCTGTTCTTCTAGCAGCAGCCGTGAGTCCAGGAGGACCCCCAAGTTGTGCACTGGGTCTGTCTGGGGCAGAATAGTCCCATCCAAGACCAAGGATGGCAGCTCCCGGGATAACACAGGACCCTGAACCCACAGCCACTCTGTCTTGCTGGGATTCAGATGAAGCCCATTGACCCTCATCCAGACCTCCACAGCCTCCAGACACCCGAATAGGACTTTGACAATACTAGTACTGTACAGATTTTGCATGATATTACATTCAGATCTGCATTTTATTTGCAGAAAATACACTCTGAAACACAACACATTGTGCAAGTGGGCAGCATGTGTGGAAAAGAACCGGCAGCTGGAATGTTAGACTTCACAATCTATCCACCTGCCCGCCCGCCCGCCCACCCTACCGCCCTACCGCCCACCCTTCTTTCTTTCTTTCTTTCTTTCTTTCTTTCTTTCTTTCTTTCATTCATTCATTCATTCATTCATTCATTCATTCATTCATTCATTCATTCATTCATTCATTCATTCATTCATTGTTTGGCTTCATAGCCCCAAGATATTTTATGTAATAAATGGCACCTGCCCAATCCATCAAAATCAACTTTCCATTTTATTTTGGCAGAAAAGTCATAAAAATCCAGAAACCCTTTTCCTAATCACTAACAATAAAAATAGTAATAGCTTAAGTAAACAGGTAACAATTTCTTCCTCTTTAACAGCATTTGAAAATCTGCTTTGACCTGGATATCTCATTCTGTCTAATAGTAGGGCTGGTCATTTGGGCTTGATGGCCAGGTACATTTTAAATTGATTGCATTTGAATGCAATGTGAACAATCAGCTTACACTGTTGTGAATGCCTGGTTTTGTGTGAACGTAAATCATGGATCAGAAATCATGTCCACATGATGTACTTGATTTACTTAGAAGTTTCTGAGGGGAACTCCTGTTGATTTCTCAGGTAGATTCATTAATGCTTCAGTGCTTGCCTCATAGAGATTTTATTTATTATAATAATTCATCATGATTGGAAGTTCTCAGGGTACTATGCTTCCCCAGGACATCAGACTGGGACGCATATCTCACGAAAGGTGGTCCCAAAAGAGAGGAAAAAATTGGCTTTATTGTTTTAATGGCTCTAATGCCTGGGCAATCATTTGTTCCAACCTGGCCTCAAAGCTCAGTGGCCCTGCACAAGGCTGCTTGCGTATTTGCTGCACACATAATGTTTGCTGAGGTGATAGTGCAGAAAAAATTCAATGCACACTATCTATCTTACTGTCTTTCATATATGGACAAGGACAAAGATGATTTTACAGGTGCTATAGAATGGTATCATGAGGGCTTGTCTTCAGGTTTCAGGGTTTGGCATTGAAGTCTCAGAGAACGGAAAAGCTGCTGCCTTGGCAACCCTAGTGGTTTTTCCCCCTCCTTAGATACCATACTGAACTGGTAGGCCTTACCTTTTGAACATAAGGAGCAGAGCAACAGCAGAGGCACAATAATCACACACACACACACACACACACACACACACACACACACACACACACACACACACACACACACACACACACACACACACACACACACACACACACACACACACACACACACACACACACACACACACACCTCTGGAGAGTAGTTCTGCTCTGCAGACACCAAAACTGTATTCACCCATCTGGGATATTTTTCCATTCCAAATCTTTTTTAAAAACTCTACCTGGTCCATACCTGTCAACCACGGCTCCGGACAATCCAGGACCTGCACACAATGGTTCTGTGCAAGTCGCATTCTACGCATGCGTAGAAGGCTTTTACGCTTGTGTAGAACCCTTTTATGCTTGTGTAACCTTCTACGCAAGTGTAGAAGGGTTCTACGCAAGCGTAAAAGGGTTCTACGCAAGCATAAAAGCCTTCTACACATGCGTAGAACGCGACTTGTGCAGAAGGGATGCGCAGTACCTCCCCCCCGCTGCCAATTCTGGGGTTTTTGAAGCTGCAAGTGGGAAATGGCGCAAATCGGCACTGAAAATTGGGAAATCCCGGCCAATCTGGGAAGGTTGACAGGTATGACCTGGTCTGTAGGGAAGCCATAGGAGGGGCAATAGCATCTGAAATAAATGGAAACCTTTCTCTCTAGACTGACTTGCTGTGAGAAGAATTTTTTCCATGAGTGGCAAGCCCTAAGATTCCAATCTTAACCATAAACCTTCCTCAAAGTACAAACAATAGTCTTACAAGCTGTTAACTTTTGCTATATAGTCCTGCCATTGTGTTTTACTGGCAAACCTAAAAGGATTTAGACTCCCTTTAGGACATCTATAGCCTGAGCAACATATGGAAAGAGAAAAATCAAACAAATAAAGCCCCACAAAAGAAAGTAAGGACAGAAAGCCATTTCCCAGTGTATATCTGACAAATCAATCAATCAATAAATTTCATGTCAGAAATTACTCTGGGTTGAAAAGATTTTTGCTGGAGAAACTCCACTCAGGGGACACTTGAATGAGGCTCCTTTCATGTCCCCACTGTGCAGCACTTGGATATTGAATCCTGACCTTCCCATCTTGTTGTGTCCAAGTGTTACTCATTTCAAAGGAACACAGCGCGTGAACCGGATCCGCCAAAGGGGCGCCCTCTTCAAAGGAGGGGCACATATCAAAGCGGAGCTGGAGACCAAATGGGGTAATAAACTGGAGTGTCCGCTGGTATGTTTCCTTGCTGTTGTTGAAATGGAAAACCGCTGTATATAAGATACCATCTTTCCCCACATCCTCAGTCTCGTCTCCCGATCTGAATAAAGGATTACTATGCTTAACCCACACGCTGCGTGCTAGTCTACTTCTTGCGAGAATTCAACATTGGCGACGAGGATGGGATATGGCTGCTACTGCATCTTCCATCGGACCTTTTGACATTGCAAAGCCGGAGACATGGCCCATGTACGAGATCCAGTTCGAGAACTTTGTAATCGCTGGGGAGATCGAGGATGAAGGGCGACAGAAGGCG
This sequence comes from Bradypodion pumilum, assembly GCA_035047305.1. Lineage (NCBI taxonomy): Eukaryota > Metazoa > Chordata > Lepidosauria > Squamata > Chamaeleonidae > Bradypodion > Bradypodion pumilum. The sequence goes on along the minus strand of JAWDJD010000004.1, from coordinate 112,486,038 downwards.
TTGTTCCTGGCCCATTGTGGTTTGCCCACGATTGAGCTGGCCGGGCATCTGCTGCTGCCACAGGCACTGAGGGAAGCCCCATTGACCGACATCCTGGCGGTGCTCCGAGAACACTTCAAGCCTGTCGTTTCCATCTTCCCAGCCAGGGTTGCCTTTTACCGGCGAGATCAGAAGGTGGGGGAGACGGTAGCTGAGTACGTTGCGGCTCTCCGACAGGCTGCCGTGCCGTGCCAATGGCGTGACCTGGAGGAGGCCTTAAGAGACCGGCTTCTCGTGGGCCTCAGGGACGAAGCTACTCAGCGGCGGCTGATAAAGAGAAATAGGTTGACTTTTGCCCAGGTCCTGGAAGAAGCTTTGGCGTCCGAGGCTGCACACGCCGGGGTAAAGATCCTCCATGCCGAAACTGCTGCTCCTGCCCGTGGTGAGTCGGCCGTCCAGCTGCAGCAGTGCGCTACTCCAGTGGATACTGACGATGCGTCAGAGGAGGGTACTGTCGGGAGGGTTCGCCAGCATACCCCCCAAGCTTCAAGGAGCAACGTTGCGCCATGCCAAGGCTGTGGGGGAAGGCACCTCCGCTCACGGTGCCCGTTCAAGACGGCCGAATGCCACAAGTGTGGGCGGAAGGGGCACATTGCACGGGTGTGCCGCCAGCGATCCGAAAGTCACCCCGGGGACAGAGGTCAGCGCAGGACGGAACACCCAATTTCCACAGTCCGCGTCGGAAGGAAGACATCATCGGGTGTACAGTCAGTGTCCGGGAGGTTCTTCGTTGATGTCCGCCTCCAAGGGTGTCCCGTCCGCATGGAGATCGACTCAGGATCTGCCTACTCAATCATCTCACAGAGGGAATTTTTTCAACTTCCTCCAGCAGACCGGCCGAAACTGCGGGCTCTGCAGGTAGACCTGACCGATGTGCAGGGTCGACGCATTCCAGTGTTGGGAATCGGAAATTTTGATGTGCGGTTCAAGGCCATCTCAGCAAAGCTTCCCCTAGTCGTGGTGAAGACCGGTAGGAATAACCTTTTGGGCGTGCAGTGGTTTGGGCCCCTGGGTATTGGGTTTTCGGGAATTAACGCGGTTACGGCCGACCCCATTCAGGCTGTGTGTGAACGCTATCCAGATGTTTTCCGTCCCGGGCTGGGTAGGTTCAAGGGGGCCCCTGTTAATTTTGAGCTGGACCCAACTGTCCAGCCCATTCGCATGAAGCCACGGAGGGTGCCTTTTGCCCTGAAAGACCGAATTGAAGCGGAGTTGGACAAGCTGGTGGCACAGGGCATCCTGGAGCCCGTGGACTCTGCTCCATGGGAGACACCTATAGTCACTGCTATCAAGGCGAACGGGGACATCCGCATCTGCGCGGACTATAAATGCACGATTAATAAGGCTATCCGAGCTAATTCTTATCCTGTTCCAGTGGTTAGCCATTTGCTGGCCACCCTCCATGGGGGAAAGTGTTTTGCTAAACTGGACTTGGCCCAAGCATATCAGCAAGTGCCGGTTAGTCCGGAATCTGCGTTGTGTCAGACTATTACTACTCATAAGGGTGCATTCCGTGTGAACCGTCTTCAGTTCGGGGTTAGTACGGCTCCGGGGTTGTTTCAGGCTCTTGTGGAAAAGTTATTGAAGGGTCTCCCTGGGGTGCTGACTTTTTTTGACGACGTGTTGATATCTGGGACTGACAAGGGAGACCTGGCCACTAAACTGGGGAAGGTGCTGGAGCGTTTCCAAAATGCGGGGTTGCGGGTTAAAAGGGAGAAGTGTTGTTTTTTTGCTCATGAGGTTGAATTCTTGGGGTTCAAAATCACGCCTGCCGGCATCAAGCCCTCTGAATCCAAAGTTCAGGCAGTCTGGGAAGCCCCACGTCCCACTTCGAAGACGGAGCTCCAGGCATTTTTGGGTCTCTTAAACTTCTATCACTCCTTTCTACCCCGAAAGGCGACTGTAGCTGAGCCCCTGCACCAGTTGCTGAGGAAACAGGCGGTGTGGAAGTGGGGGCCTCCTCAGGAAAGGGCATTCCGGGAAGTCAAGGAGCTGTTGACTTCGGATGCTGTCCTTACTCATTACGATCCGAAGAAGCCCCTTTTGCTTGTATGTGATGCCTCGCCGGTGGGGGTTGGGGCTGTTCTGTGCCATGACATGGGGGGAGGGAAAGAAGCGCCTATCGCATATTACTCCAGGTCGTTAACGGTGGCTGAAAAAACCTATGCTCAGATTGATAGAGAGGCGCTGGCTATAATCGCTGGGACGAAGAAATTTCATGACTTCATTTACGGGAGGGCTGTCACAATTATCACAGACCACAAACCGCTCCTAGGTATTTTTGTGCCAGACAAGCCCACCCCCCAAATCCTGTCTCCGCGGATGTTACGCTGGGCAATGTTCCTTCAGGCGTACCAGTACACACTCCAACATCACCCGGGTATCAGCATTAGCCACGCGGATGCTCTGTCCAGATCCCCTGCTGAGTATGTGGGTCGAATTGAGGCGGAAGGACAGGTCCTTATGTTGGATGTGTTAGACTCTCCCCCGATCTCCGCTGCTGACATAGCGGCCCAAACAAAAAAAGACCCCCTCCTGTCAAAAGTTGTCATGTGGGTTCTGAAGGGGTGGCCATTGTCACCGACCCCTGAGGAGTTCAGGGTGTTCTACTCCAAGAGAAATGAACTGTCACTGGAGCGGGGTTGCTTGGTTTGGGGGGACAGAGTAGTCGTCCCATCTGTACTTCGGAACAAGGTGCTCCGCACGCTCCATGTTAGCCACCCAGGTATTGTCAGGTCAAAAGCACTAGCGCGAAGCTACTTCTGGTGGCCCCGATTGGACCTGGACATTGAGGCTGGGGTGGGGAAATGCAGGGACTGTCAGGCATCAAGGCCCGAGGAACCACGTCTTCCCCGCAGGGAATGGGATACGGCCAGAGGCCCCTGGTCTCGGATTCATATAGATTTTGCTGGCCCTTTCAGGGGAACAACACTTCTGATTATTGTAGATTCCTTTTCCAAGTGGGTAGATGTCATCCCAGTGTCAGGAACTTCCTCTGCCACCACAATCCGCAAATTAAGGCGGGTCTTTGCAAACCTAGGCCTGCCCGACATCGTGGTGACGGATAACGCATCGAGCTTCATGTCGGCAGAATTCCAGGGGTTCCTAAGTCGTAATGGGATTAGACACATCACGGCCGCTCCTTTTCACCCTGCCACAAACGGCCAAGCCGAGAGGCAGGTACGGACGGTCAAAGACGCGCTCTCACACATGGGACCTGGGGATTTGGAGCTACAGTTGTGTCAATTTTTGCTGTCCTACAGAGTCACCCCATTGGCCTCTGGTTTGTCGCCAGCCGAACTGTTAATGAAAAGGAAGCTGCCGACTGTTTTTGACCGTTTAGATCCTCAGCGCCAAGAGGATCGGGGCCTAAATATAGACATTCCGACTTTAAAAGGTTTTGAGGTTGGGCAACCAGTCCACTGCAGGAATTATGCCAATGGGCCTCCATGGTTGGGGGGGGAAGTGTTGGAGCAGACTGGCCCGGTGTCTTACAGAGTGCAAATGGAGAATGGCGCGATTTGGAGGAGACACATGGATCAAATGCGGCTCCGGGTCCCTGGGCAGAACTCTAACTCCGGCCCAGGGAGGGAGCCACAAGGGGAAACAAGGGGAGACATGGAGAGTGATATGGAGTGGGATTTTATCAGTGACCCCCTGCCCACGTCTTCCCCAGAGCCAGAGGCGGGAGGGAAAGCTACCCCGAGCTCAGAGGCAGGAATGGAAGGGGGGCCACTCGGAGCTCTCCCCCCACTTCCAAACCTGTTGGGGGGTCCGTTGAGCCTACCCTGGTGCCTGAGACGCACGGGCGGCCCAGACGAGTTTGTGGGCCACCCATCCGTTGGGGAAAGGTTGTTTCTCACTAAGGGGGGAGGGATGTTGTGTCCAAGTGTTACTCATTTCAAAGGAACACAGCGCGTGAACCGGATCCGCCAAAGGGGCGCCCTCTTCAAAGGAGGGGCACATATCAAAGCGGAGCTGGAGACCAAATGGGGTAATAAACTGGAGTGTCCGCTGGTATGTTTCCTTGCTGTTGTTGAAATGGAAAACCGCTGTATATAAGATACCATCTTTCCCCACATCCTCAGTCTCGTCTCCCGATCTGAATAAAGGATTACTATGCTTAACCCACACGCTGCGTGCTAGTCTACTTCTTGCGAGAATTCAACACATCTCCAAGCTCATCGTCTTAACCATTAAACTACCACAGTGCTGTGGTATATCTGATCAACAGACAAACAGAAACAGCTTTCAGGCAACCATCTAATCCGATACTGAGAGTCTAGCAAAAGATAGGCTGAAAGTGGCAACTGCAGTGAAGGGGAACTAGCTAGGAAATTAGATTAAATAGCAGTTCCAGACTATATTTGGCCAGTGACAGGATGAATCTTAAAGTATATATGTAGCTACATCACATCAATCTGATCCCATTTGGACCTGGTAGAAGAAGAATGCTTACAATTCTTCAGTAGTAAACATCTTAGCATAAATTTCAGTAAATTTTACATTGGTTAAGTAATCAGAACTTCTTTTAGAGGGTGTTTTATGAAATCCTATGGTGCAATGTTCTATCTGCTCCTAATCCTTTATTTTGGAAAGAAGAGCTTGCTCTGCCCAGTGTGTAGTTGTGTACATCACATTACATAGGTATGGGACAAGAGATCATTGCCCTCCAGGCTTGGATACTAGGAACAAGGGTCACCTCACTAGAGGGTGCCAATGGGTCCTCATCACTTGGCCTGTGAGGGACAGGAGGTGTGCCTTATAGGGTAGCCCCTACCTGGCCTTTTTTGTGGCAAGAGTGGCCCTCTTGCCTTCCCATGAGTGTAGTGTAACACTACCATTAAGTTAATTCACACTGCATGTCCTACCTGCTCTGGCTTGTTTGTAAGCATAAACATTGAAACCTATCATAGATTTATCTAGCTTGGAGCAGGACCACAGGTACTCTGAAGCAACACAAAGGGTTATGCGGGCTTCTGGAAGGGGTACAGGTCTCTGGAAGGTGGAATGAGTCCTACGATAGTGGGATAGCATAGGGGTGTTATCCTTACACCACCCAGACAGTGCACTAAGTGCTATGGGGTGGTATATAAGTGTAATTTCTATTGCTATGGCTATTGCTTGTCCCCGTCTTTGGGCAAAGTTGGAAGAGAACCAAAATAAACAAATAAAGATTGTTGTGAGACTCAGTTTTATTTTTATTGGGACTATCTTCTGCACCATTACCAGCATCTTGAGCAGAAATTCTCCACAGATCCTGCTAATTTCTGCAAATTAAGCTGCTTTTAAAGGCATAGGAGTAAGCCAAGAAGCTAGTTTCCCATTCCTCTGCCAGTAATATATGTCTATGTGTATAAAATGAATGGCAGAGTGCCCATATATTATTTAGAGCATGCTGGTGAGAATGATTTTTTTTTAAAGAAAGGATTTGTGAGGATTATTTATATTACATTTTTCAGTGAAAATAAATAGTCATAAAGGAAAACCACAAATTGCCCAACTTTCATGAAAGCAATCATGTGACTGGAATATACGGCTGAAGAAAAAAGTATTGTTTAAACAGAATTTCAAAGTATAAAACCTCATTATCTGAAATAGTCATCTTCAGAGAAGTAAAAAGCCAGGAAGGATTAATGGTTTAAGAAGCCGAGAATTCCAGCTTCCTTCAACAAAGTACAAAGACTGTCTTCAAATGTTCCTATTTTCTACAAAAGAATAAAATTTTGCCTCTGTCATCACTTCAAGAAAAATGTTTTTTTCCTGCAATGATTTCTTTGCCAGAGCCAAAGGAATCAAACCTTGTAAGTAGGAGGGTGAATATATATATTGGGGGGCGGGGGGGAGTGAGAACAAAACAACGTGGTTTGTTGTTTCCTTGAGGTAGCAGGACTTATTTCAAACAAAGGGAAAGAAGGGAAAACTGAATATATTTCAAATTAACAAAAAACTATTAGCCCACGAAGAAAGAGAAGAATAAATTTTACTTTTTTTCCTGACACTTTAGTATCATTTTCAAAGGAGACATCAATGAAATGTACAGCACACCTGTCAATGAAAAAAGCCTCTATTGATAGCCATGAGTGTTTCCCTTTCTTCTTTTTCTAGTGACAAATAATTGATTGATGGAGGCAATAGAAATTTTTAAATTAAAAAAAGAGAATAAAATGTATTTTCATACAGGTAACATAATGAGATTCATTTGAGTTATTTCTTTAAATTCCCACTGACAAGAAGACAAGACATTCGAGCAATGCAATAAAAGATAATGTGAGGGACCCAAGGTTCAGGCTTGTACACAGAACGGAAAATGGTAAAGTCTTCTCAAAGCTGAAAAACAACAACTTAGCCACAAGAGCATCTCTCTTGGTCTGGCATTTTGTTGAATACTGAAACTATACCCTTTAGGTGTTTCTAGAAAAGAGTACCACGGATTCACAATTCTGTGAAACACATCCAGGATCCAGGATCAAGCATGTGTTGTGAGTAGTACCCTGACCACATTGATTTACATTGCCATGTTTGTTGATGAAGAAGATAGAAACAGAATCCCTAGCGTTAACTTGACTTGCCAGCCACAACAAATCTTGCAGACAATATGTAGAGGTGCCCAAACTACAGCCCGAGGGCCGGATCTGCCCGCCAATGCCAATGCGTCTGGCCCACAAAGCCCTCGTTGCTCCCAGAAGTAGAAGTAAAACATGCCCTGAAACATGTGACTGACCTGTGGCCCAAATGTTTTGGGCACCCCTGATATAGATAAAAAGGACAATAACCTGTGTAGGCCAGATGTCGACTCTGTCTCTATGTCTACCTTAGCAATGCTATTACACAACCTATTCATTCAATCATTTATTAAGGCTTCAGCTATCTTCTCTTTTCCATAGTCTGTCATTTGCTACTAATGTTCTACTTGTAGTATGGAGTACAGAGACCAATCTCTATTCAAAAGTATATATGGACAAATAAATTGACATCAGAAAGGCAATTTTAACCAAAAAAATGTTATTATGTGCCATCAAGTTACTCCGAACTCATGGCAACCCTGTGAGCAATCTTATGTCCTCAACAGCCTGTGGCATCCCTCACAGAGTCAATCGATCCCATATTTGGTCTTCTTCTTTTTCTGCTGACTTCAACCTTTCCCAGCATTGTTGTCTTTTCCAGAGAGCCTTGTCAACCTCCATTTAAAAAAAATCATTTTTGCCTCCAAAGATAGTTTAGGCTTGATTACTATTTGTTTGTTTTTCTGGCAATCCAAGGTATCTTCTATGCCACCATGTTTCAAACAAATAAACTTTTTCCCTGTTCCCTTTCTTCACTGTGCAAGGTTTGCACCCCTACATAGTGATTGGAATAGAAGAGTATAGATCATCTTGTTCTCCAGTCTTGTTCTTGTTCTCCTTGCACTTGGTAGGGGACAATTCAGCCTGACTCTCTATCAATAACCTTTATCAATATTGCAGTACAAAATCAGTACAAAATCACTGTACAACAAGTTGTTAAGAGATGCAACTCTGTTTTCTGTGTCTGGAAAAAGGACAGAATTTTGTGAGTGGTTTTAAATCACCACCCCTGTCAATTAACTCACCAACGAGCCATTGTTATCACTGTCTTTACTTTTTGCATTTCAATTCCCTCTGATCTTTCATTGTATAAATCTGCATACTTCTGATAATAAACATGCAGCAAGGTCGCTCAAGCCTAACTCAGCTCCTGCCTATCTAAATACATCAGATGTTTAGGACTTTGGCAAATGCAAAAATTAGACTCAAATTCTGCTTACCACAGTGTTATCCAACACACATATTTTGCATTAGCTCAAACTGAACTGTTACAACTACAAAAAAAAGATGTAAAGGTTTTCCTTGCTCAAAAAGCCAGTCGTATCTGACTCTAGGGTTCAGTGCTCATCTCTGTTTCAAAGCCAAAGAGCCAGTGCTGTCTGCTTGGCATGGCTAACCTTGTATCTTTTCATGCTGCCATACTAATGCGCAAGGTAATCTTAGTGGTATAAGCTGCAGGAATAAAGTACCTGATGATTAAATAGCCAGGTGCTAATTGTACTATGAACTACCCTTAGAACATCACACTACTGTCAGTGACCAAAGTATCTGAACCTCTAGGATGGCCAGGGGTGGTAAACTTTTGCTACTTCAAAGGTTCTGGACTACAATTTCCATGGTCTTTTATAATTGGCAATGCAAACTGGAAATTCAGGGCCATGTATTAAAAATGGGAGTGTCAAAGGTTCACCACCCATTCCTTAGCTATTTGCACCAATGGTAATGAATTGGTTTGTGAGAGATTAGTATACAAAGTACTCAAAGCCAAGTATCTCTGAGATCTGAAATAGAAAATTTCACCATCTAGGAAGTAGTAATTGTTACTCAGGCCATATCCTAAAGACAACTAGATGTCAGGAACTGAGAGATCAAAAAGGGAGCAAACTAGAAAAAGGGGCAAGAAGATGGATGTTTAGATGCAGGTCTGGCTCCTATATAGGGCAGAAAATGCTAGTAGCTTAGAAAATAGGATGCTGGGAACAACTTCATGGAACTGACACAGCTTCTCCAAGGCTGGGACAATACATCAGTATGGAGACAGATACATATGTAGACCCCTGGAAATTTGGTACGATTGAGCCTGGGATGTTCCTTATACGGAGATATAGTGCCTAGGTTTATGTCAAACCCTGGTAGTGACAGCACAGATAACTAATCATTTATTACCCTTCCATAATATACCAAACTGTGCTGTCTGAAGGACTATTTGGCTTCACATCAAATAATTGCAGGAGATTTATCCTCATTGAGGTGAAATTGCAATACTTTTGTTCACTTTATGGTGACATTTCCCTAAATGTGTATATATTTTTATTTGTGTAAAGTCACTTGTATCTGCAACTTGGAAGAGAAAGGAAAAACACAATTCGAAATAATTGTTTAGCAATGTGGACTAAACCCAGTCTCAGTTGAAGTGTAAACTCAGCTACTCAGGGTTAATTGTTTTCTAATTCTAAATGATTTGCCATTGTTACACCTTGTTAATGAGGTGTAAACAAGGTGTGATTAGTTGTACCAAGTGGGTGCAACAAATGTAAATTTTCTCAGAGGCTACAGTTTTACAATTTTAACGAGGAAGGATGCCAACTGAGATGGCAACTAGGCTTAAAATACTTCTGAAACTTTATAGTCTTAAACAATAGCAGATTGACCCAATTAAAAAACTATAGTATAAAAATTAATGACCAAAATAAACATAGTATAAAAAGGAAGTTTTATAGCAATTGAATGAGGAAATCATGTGAGGACCAAACTCATTTTGGCTGTTTTGGAAACCAGCAAATCTGAGGCCTTCAGATTTGTTTATCTGTACTGTATTTTCTAGAATTCTCTCTCTGGCCAGGTTATCCTGCTATGGTAATAGAGTAGACCATACTGCCAGTAACTTAACACCGAGTGTCAGGCAGTGGTTAACTAACCTGACATCCCTGAGGACTAACAGCTTTGGGCGGCAAAGTCCACAGGGAAGGGTAATGGTCCCCAAGTGAATCCATCTTGATGGAGGGTAGCAGCTTCATTAATACTGGCCTGGGGCTAATGAGGACTTGTGTGCTAAAAGAACTCAGGACCAGAATGTGACTCACAGAACTAGATCGGTAGTACGGGGGTCATGCTGCAATGCGGAATGCAGATGAAAGGCCACTGCATGATATTCACAGGACAGTCTTTATCAGCCGATCACCATGAGTGTCACCAATATTTGGATTTGGATATGGCAGAACAACAACAACAACATGGAATGTTTATGCATGTGTTCAGGTGGTATCATATATACTGTTCTCAGAGAACTGTTGTTTGGTTTTTAGACAGTTGTTTACCCTACAGTAGCATTCTTGATCCAGAGCTGTTTATGAATCCAATCATTCTTCCAAACACAACTCTTGGGAACTGGAGTAGTGTTTCATTCAGTGTAAATGATAAAACAAAACAAAACACATACACTGTTTTCAAGATACGGTTGAGAGAATTGATTGAACTCAGTAAAGGAGACAAACAAGTAGCTGCTTGGTAAGATTCTATGCTTGCTTAATGAGAAGTAAGCAATAAAACATCATCAAGAAGGAAATGTTAATCCAGCATGCTTCCTGCATGTGCTCCTACAAAGCAACTAGTTAACTCATCTGTTTGTCTAGAGACCTACTGAAAACTCAAAGCCGTAGGCAGTACCATACAATTAGAATAAGTGCTTCCCCAATCATTTTCTTCCTTTGAAATCCTCAACAGCAGGTGTGAACAATTATTATGTGAAATTGTAGGAGGTAGTCTAGTCTGAAGTCCAGTTTCTTAGCATTTGAGGGAGAGAAAGCTTTTCAAAACTGCTAATCTACCTCCTTCCAGAATATTACTCTTTCATTGTGTAGCAGAACACCTGCAATGGCCGTGACAGCCAACTTCCAGAGCTTTTGAAATGTTGTTTATAAGAAATGCAGAGAATGAGCAAGACTGATAAGAAATGCTAGGTGCTTCCAAATACAATGTCAACAAGCATGTTTCCGATCGGATACTTGGTTGGTTTTCAAGCTGTCTTTGCTTAGCTCTTTCCTCTAGGAGCCGCTGTGTTAACTCATTAATTTGGACAGCAATACGTTCAGGAATGACATTGCCACTGAATCGTAAAACACTAATTAGCTGTCACTGCCAACAATATTCTGAAAAGTGTCATTTCCCCTAGGTTCTATGTTATTGGGAGCAACAAAAAAATTTCACTGGTCACAATACTGGTATGTGGGAAAGGCACAGATTTATGCTTCAATGCTACAAGCCAGTATCACTTTGCTTTTAAGTAGGTTGACAGTTGATGTTTCTAGTTCATTGGAGGAAAAATACTAGCATGCTAACACAAGACATGTCCTTGTAGCTGATGAAACATTCTTATTTTTATGAGCTGCCTCTGCCAAACATAGTTGGTACAAAACAAAATACAGTGTGTTGGGAGTGGGGTGGGATGCATCTTATCATACAAGATCTCAATCTTTTTTACTTGATATAGTGGGTCCTTTGATCTGAGGAAAAGCATTGCAACATTCATTTGCTTTCTCTCACAGATGTAGTTGATGGTTTAAGGGCCTCTCCAAATGTCCTTCCAAAGGTTTTTTTTGAAAATGTGTAGAATAGAGAGCAGAATTGTATATTCAATAATCACATGTGGGTACCTGTTGGCACTGCTGTTTGTATTAACATGTAAGAAATTTCTGCAAGGAAACCTGGTGCATGGGGCAAACATGCTACATTTTAAAATTAAAAATACATATCCAGTAGGCTGCTGATGAGCATGAGTCCACAGGCAATCAAGGCCTATAAAGCAAGCCTCTTGGTAAAGTTGTTGGACTTTAGGCAGTTATGTGGCAGAAAGAGGCATGAGGCAGGCTAGTTGGTCATCATGTCCTTGGGTTCATGCTGCCACTTAGGACTCCCAGGAAGTTCTGCATTCATGAATTGAGGAAGGAACTTCCATGCAGGGTCTCTAATCAAGAATACAGCAGGACACCTATTTATCATGTGTAGCCTACACATATATACAGTGGAACCTCAGTTAACAAGTGGCTGAGTTAACATAAAAATCGCATAACAATAGGAAATCCATAGAAAATAGTGGCTCAGTTTACAGATTTTTTTCTTTTCAGAATGGACTAATTGGTTTTCAATGCATTCCTATGGGAAACTGCATTTTGGTTAATATATTTTGGTTTTCAATGCATTCCTATGGGAAATTGCATCCAATGCATTCCTATGGGAAATTCGGTTAAAGTAATTTTCACTGTAAGAAATGTCCCGGAGAATGCATTAGTTACATTAACCATGGTTCCACTGTACTCTGCACATTCGCAGATTTCTTCTCAGGTTATATTAAACACAATAATGGTGGGGCCCATTCTCAACCCTGCATGTGGTCAGCATAGCATAGCATAAATGGTTTATTGACAACTCTTTTCACTGGTGTTACGGGGATTGTGAGTGAAAAACATTAAAATATAACAGGGTTTTTCAACCTTGGCCTCCTAGATGTTGTCAGACTTCAGTTCCCAGAAACCCCATTCAGCAGGTGTGCTGACTTGGGCTTCTGGTAATTGAAGTTTGAAAACACCTGGGGGCCCAAGGTTGAGAATTTCTGAACTATAACATTGTGATGGAGATCAGTCAGTAGGTTTTTGCAGGCGCACCCCCCAATAAAGGACTCAGACACTGATAAAAGTGGATAACGGCATTGGGCCACATTTATTGATTCATGCCCTAGTCCGAATTATAAATTTCTATTGGTAATTGACCAATCATAATTCTTAAGGCAAGCAGGCCAAAGTAACACTGGTAAGGTCCCACCCAAAATTGCCAACGGCAATTGCTACAATATATCCATTTGTATCAATTTGTTTGTTGACAACAAACAAATTGTTGACCGTAGTCAATATCTAACTAATGACCCCACCCTCTGACGCGTATCCGTAAAATCACGTGGTGATGCATGCTGTCTAGCTATAGCCATCACCCTGTCGCCTAGTTCGTCGTTGACCGGACAACGTTTAACCAACTTATGCCTGTCTAGTGTTGTCCAGTCAATTGCGAACTTGCCGGATACCTGTGGGTCATAATGTTTACCTTACCAGTGCTACCCGCCACACGGAGGGGCTTCAAAGAAGGCTCGATGCCCCCCCCAGACCGTCAGCTCGGTCAACAGGCCTGCTCGCCAATCACCCAACAGGAGGTCCATACCTCCTCGCGACAGATGGATACAAGTCATAATTTTGTAGGCTAATAGCGGGGTGACGACTGACCCTTCCCCAAGCCCTGTCAACAAGGAACCGCGCCACTGCCCTATTCACCATGCGTCTAGCGTGGTCAAGGGCCAGGAGGTCAACACCCCCTCTGTAGGAATGGCGCGGGACCATGTCCGACCAAACAAGGGTTGTGGCGGGCCAGACGTAATGCAGGTAGGCGAGGTCCTCGCAAATCGCATGCTTCAGCGATAAGCCGGTGACCTGGCCCAAATCATTGCCCCCCAGGTGTATGATCAGAATGTCAGGCGGGTCAGCATTCTGGCCTGAAAAAGGAAAGGCAGCAGCTCCTGCCATAACATCCCAGGCTTACCATGCCATGTGAGACTTGCGTATGCACCCAGTCCCAGTCGGGGTCCCCACTCTGTCGCCGCAGCGTAACGCACTGCCCTGTGCACGTAGCTATGGCCCACCAGCCATACTGTCACCGGTGTAATACGACACCCCGGGTCTGTAAAGAAAAATGAGGAAAAGAAGGTAAGGTGACTGAATTGGTACTCACGGCGGAAGTGGGCGCACATAAAACTGAAAACACTGCGAACCCCACCTTCCCATGCTGCGTATGTCAGCCCCGGAGTACCCAAAAGCAGCTGCGGTTGAGGCCGCCCCTATCCGGAATGAATGGGTGCCATAGCGGGCACCTGGGAGGCCCACACTGGCCAGCGCTTTGCCCGTCACCTTCCAAAATTGAAATTTAGTAAGGGGAGACCCATCTTGGTGACAGAAAAACGGGCCATGGTGCGTGCCATGCAGTGCCAGGAAATCCTGTAGGGCACCAACCGGACAGATGTCTGCCAAAGAACACCGTAGCAGTCGCACACCACTGCCTACGCCATGCTGATCCGTCTTAGAGGAGCGTATCCTCAACTGAGCCCAGTCTTTGGCAACACAGACATCCTCGAGTTCCAGTGCCCTACGACTTGCATCCGCCTTAGACAGCATCACAAGCTCGCTGATGCGGAGCGGTCCAAAAAATGCCACCGTTGTGGCTGCATGAAATAGGGCTGCCTCATATGTATCAAAACAGAGGCAAGGCCAGCCCCGGGCCAACTGGGTAAGAACCCCTGGGGAAATCGGGTGGCGGTTGTCCGGGCAATGCCCGCGCTCGCGCACCCACCCCTCCAAAACATGTCTCACACGGAAGTCAGAGGTGCTGTCCACATGACCTCCCACTTTGGCCATAAAAGCCAACGCTGAAAGCTTAGATGCTATGGTGCGAGGTGCAAGGCCCTGAGCATGCAGGTAAACCATGAACCGCAGAACATGGGTTACCGGGATCGGCCAGGTTCCTGGCAGTTGAAATTGGGTACAGAATGCCCTGAAAGAATTTATTGCGTGGTGATACGCCTTACGCGTGCGTGGCGCTAGCGACAGGCCAATCGCCCGGTTCACCTCTCCTTGCCAATGGTCCATATCTCCTCCGGGAGTGGCGAGGGAAATTCCTCCGCATCCGGGGCCAAGGCACGGAACCGGGAGATCTGTAGGCGGGACAAAGCGTCAGCAATATCATTATTAACCCCTGGGACATGCCTGGCCCTGAACAGGATGTTGAGGCGCAGGCTGCGCAACACAAACTGGCGCACTAGGTCCATAACCCTGGGCGATTTAGAAGTCTGTGCATTGACAATGTGGACCACAGCCGCGTTGTCACACCAGAAATGCACGACCGAGTTGGCCCACTCCTCGCCCCATAGCATCAAAGCACCCAGGATAGGGAAAAACTCCAGATATGTGAGATCACGCAGGCGACCCGTGCCTGCCCAGGCCGGTGGCCACCCACCATAGGCCCACTTCCCATTGAAGTACATCCCATAACCGAGGGATCCCGAGGCATCAGACTGAATCTGGAAATGAGGGGAAGCCAGGAGGTCACACCTCCAAAATGAGACCCCATTGAACTCCCTCAGGAACTGTAACCAGACAAGCATGTCTGCCCTAATACCCCGGGTAAGCCGAACCCTATGGTGAGGCCTGGATAATCCCGCCATGGCGTCGCACAAGCGCCAGGCAAAAGCCCTGCCCGGTGCGACCACCCTGCAAGCGAAATTAAGGTGACCATGAAGCACCTGCAGTTCTCTCAGTGATGCCTTGCGCTTGGCCAGCAAGTCCGAGATAAGGGCCACAATCCTTGACACCTTATCCCCCGGTAACCTAGAAGCCTGCGCTATCGTGTCAATCTCCACCCCCAGGAAGACTAGCTGGGTAGATGGGCCCTCGGTCTTTTCGGGTGCTAAAGGGACACCGAGTTCCTCCATTAGCGTCTGAAATGTGTTGAGGAGACGTGTACACGTGTCCCAGCCCCGTTCACCCCCGAATAAAAAGTCATCCAGGTAATGGGCTACAGACCGGGACCCTGACCTGCGGACGAAAGCCCACTCTAGGAAGGTACTGAAACGCTCGAAAGCCGAGCATGATATGGAACAGCCAAAAGGCATGGCCTTATCGAAGTAATATTCACCCCGAAATTTGAAACCCAGCAATTCAAAGTCGCCCGGGTGCACCGGCAAGAGGTGAAAAGCCGACTTAATGTTGCACTTAGCCAGCAGCGCACCCGGGCCACATGAGCGCACCATGCGCAGCGTGTGGTCAAAAGATGTATACCTGACTGAGCAAAGGTCATCAGGGATAGCATCATTGACCGATCGGCCGGCTGGGTAGGACAAGTGATGGATAAGGCGAAACTCGCCTGGAGACTTTTTGGGAACCAAGCCCAGGGGCGATACCTTAAGGTTGGGGAACAGGGGTGCAGGGAAAGGGCCAGCAACCCTGCCCGCATCGACCTCTTTATTAATGCTGGCGGCAGCCACCTCCTCCCTCCCCCTAAGGGACAAAAGGTTGGGGGCATCCTGAGGGGACCTATCACCCATGAAAGGGATACGGAACCCCTGCCTAAAGCCCTGAAGGAGATAATCCGCATCCTCCCCCTTCGGGTACAATGTGAGCCAACACTCCAACATGTCCGCATTAACTGGGGAGGGAGCCTTTCGGTGAACCAGCTCCATCTGCGGCAGTCTTGCCAGCCCACTGTCCGCCCCTCCCTCTGCCCCGCATCCCTCCAGGCCTGGGACAGGCAGAGGCTGCATGGGGGCCCGCACAGGTGGGACACTCATGTCTGTACTTGCAATTCTTCCTATTGCAGGAACCATTAGACGAGAAAGTCCAGCACAGCAGGCGGGCTGGAACCCCCTGCCCCGCCACCTGGCGGGGAACCTGTGCTGGAGCCGCCCGCTGGACCGCATGTCCACAATGGTATCTTTCCCCTGGCGCGGGGCGCGTGGGCGTCATGTACAGAAGCCAAAGCCTCTGGCATGGCTCATCCCACCTCATCTCAGGGTGCAGGGGAATCCGCATACGGAATTCCTCGTCATAAGCCAACCACGACGGGCCCGGAAAGTCAACCATCGCCCGATAGATGTTGTCCAAATACTGGACCATCGGAATTGCCAAATCCGGCCGGGCCCTCAGGTACACCGCCATGTAGATGAGGTAAGCCGGCAGCCATTTGGCCCATGTACGTGGTGGCTTGCGACGACGTGCCTGCTCCTTATCCTTCTCATCCTGCCCCTCCCTCTCTTCCTTGGTGGGCTCCCTGTTTAGGAGTGAGAAGATATCTACATACTCCCCCCGCCATATTTTCTCTTTGGTGGCCCATGCCAAGTGGTCACCCAGTGGTAAGGATTACCCCGCTGTCGGCAAGGCCGAGACAGGCACCGCAGAAACTGCGGGCATCTGGAAAGGGGCTTGGACTAGCCCAGCCACCCCCAAAACATTCCCCACAGGGTAGGAAACACCCCCCACCCCGGGGCCCTGGGTGGTAGTTGTCGTCGCCGGGTGGGGCGTCAGCGGCTGTACCGCCGCACCACCCACGCGAGGCCAGGGCCATTGGAAAGCCCCCCCCCCAACGTGGCCACATGTGTAGGTGCACTAGTTTGGACCGCATACTCACATGCTGCACCCCCGCGGGCCGCCCCCACCGGGGGTTCCGGCCCACTGGGGGCGTCGGAGCTCACGACCGCCGTAGAGCTCATCGCTGGGGCCTGACCCGCACTGGTCTGTTGGTTGGGGAGCTGCGAGGCAGTGGCCAAAGACGCGCCACGCGCCTCAAGCAGCTCGACCCGTCCCGTCGCCTGCCGCTGCCCAGCAGACGACGCGTCAAAATGAACCCCAAAGGGAGCCCCAGCGTGGCTGGCCCGAGCCAGGGAAGCCTCAAGGGCCGCAACGCGGGCCAGTAAGGCCTCCACACTGACGAGGGGCCAAGGGCCAGCCGGCCCGCCTGCTACAGGCGTGGGTACAGGTCCTTGTACTCCGGGGCCCGAATAAGGCCATGACCCCACACCCAGGCCCGGTAGGGCCGATGTAGGCACCTGCCAGGGAAGGGGACCACAACACCCCCCAAGGCTGGAAGGCCCCGGGGTGAGCTGCACCCCTATAGAGGAAGGCCCAGTAGAATGGGAAGCACCAGGAGCGGTGTCCACCGCTTGCGGGCTGCGGGCCGCAGCCCTTGTTTGACCCATGCTTGGGTCCCCCGCCTCCGGCCAAGGGGGAATAGACCCCATCCCACCGATCCCGGTGGGTGCAGGCAAAGGCGGCAGCTGGGGAGGCGCAGCCGTGGTCCTCCGACCCGGATTGCGCCTCCAAACCGCGCGAGCCGCGCTCGCGGCCGCCTTCTTCTTCGAAGGCATCTCAGTCCAACCTATGGGAAGCCGAAAGAAGAAAATCAGCAGCCAAAAGGCTTCCCAGTCAAGGCAAAAGCGACGGAGGTAAGAGGGAAAAACTTCTCCGCTCCGTCGCTTCGCAAAATGGCAGCTCGGCTGCCTCGTGGCCACCCCTTTTATAAGGGAGCTGGCCACGCCCCTAACTACCCGGATGCCTTCGTCCGGTGGGGGGCCCCCCGCAAAGAGCGCGGAGGCCATTTTGGCGCCGCGCTTGCATTGTCTAGATTCCTCTCAACCACGGAGCAACTCTTGCAAACACCCACCAATGAGGGGAAGAAGCTACTCTTTCCTCCTTATCATGAAATTTCTTTGTGCAACATCTCACTCTGAGGAATTTTGCTGAAAATTTCATAAGATTTATCAGAAAGTTTGTGGTCATGTGAAACATAGAACGGTGCAGAATTATTAGAATTTCTGCTCAGAATGTCATCCTTTCTGCACAAGATTCATCTAGAACAGGTAGAAGAATCGCATAGAAAGACATCTTGTCTGCCCTTATTCATTGGAAAGGGCATTAAGTTCCAAAGAATTTGACAGGTCACAGCTCCATCCTATACATATAGACACAGAATTTATGGAGTATATGGTATTAGGGTTGCTAAAAATTCCATCCCTTTCATCTGGAATGGAAGAATGCAAGATTTTATGCCTGGAAGAAAATAGATACATCTAACTTCATACTCTTTCAAATGTATTTTTACAATAGTTCTGTGTATACCTTTGTTTTGGGGATACCACACTCATTTTCTTTTCTTTTCCCCCAGCCAGTAAGTGCCAATATTTCTAACAAATGCTTTACCTTGCTTCATGACAACAAAAGAAAATAAGAAGAAAGAACCATTACTGCAGGCTTCTGAAAGATTTTGTGTGTTTTTAAAACACTTAAATCCCATGCCTAATATTATGGGCCCTTTAAAGATAGTGATAGAAAGCAGAGAGCGATTACAGTATAATCTTAGCTGTCTTTCCCAATGTTTCAAGCTTTATTCTTCTGATTTCAAATTTCAGCACTTTGATATTCTAAACCTGTAGAATCAGAAAAGATGGTTGGAGGAGGATGGCTTTGAGAATACAGGTAATAATATCTTTCCCTCATTTCTTTTATTTAAATGCCATCTCATGCTCTTAAATATGTAAACACATTTTCTACTCACGTCATCTTACAAAGAAGCAGTGTCTGGAGGGATTTCATTTTTTTACTGTCGTTGGAGCAGAGCATTGAATCTGTTCCTTGGATAATTTATTTGATTTTGGAATGCTGCAACATTTTTATAAGGAAAACTTAAAAGGAAATTAAACCCATTAAAAGAGACATAAATTTGCTGAGTTTTCTCACTATTTTTTGGTAACTAAGCAATTAACAAAGCTTGTCTATTCAGCATGGTGGGTGGTATTTTCAATACATAAAGCAGTGTAGTGGTGAGGGAACTTACATTACATTCTGTTAGAAGCAATGTGTGAGTTATTTCTGGTGTCTTAGTAGGCAATAAAGGCTTTTAGACGGGATATAAAGATTCAGAAGTCACTTTGTTTTTGAACTGCTGAGATCAGCTGCAAACCTTACTGAAAGTGGGGACACTACCTCAACTGTATAATATTTTAAAAGGAGGTGGTGTATGAGCTTGGCTTTTAAAACGAATTGAACTCTTCACAGCCAGCAGTTTGCATCCAAAGTTTACACCATTCTTTGATAAAACGGAGTAAGGCTATGACTACACTTAGAGCCAAATTGGAGCTTTTAGGCTCTGTTGCAATGTAATTGGCTGCCTGTAAATACCTTTTAAAATGTAACCCAAGCTCACACTGTTTATACCAGATACCAATTCACCCCAGCCCCACTTCCTTCCTTCCTTCTCTCGCCCTTCTTTTCTATGGTCTCCCATCTTTACATTCACTCATTTCTGCATCATCTCACTATGAGATTGTTCTTTCTAATCCTTTAGCCCTGTCAATTGTATTACTGTACTGTGGAGATACCGAGATCACACCCTTGTCAGTCTGAGTTAGTTAGAGAGGGAGACAGAAAGGAAGAGGGAGATGGACACACCCATACTCATACGTGGAGCAGCAAGAGGAGAGATGATGTCTAAGAGAGTTACTCAAAATCACTGGGGAAAAACAAAGTAGGGAGGCACTCAACTGGTTGTTGTTGTTGTTGTTGTTGTTGTTGTTGTTGTTGTTGTTGTTGTTGTTGTTATTGTTGTTGTTGTTGTTGTTATTTATATCCCGCTTCCCTCAGCCCGAAGGCGACTTGAAGCGGCAAACAACAGTAACCGTAACAATACAATAAGTATACAATATACACAATAAATAAATACACAATGGTACAAAAATAAAACATTACAATATAATCAATGCAATATCAATAACAGGAGCAAAAAAGCAAAAAGTGCCATATAATATACAAAAATACAATACAATCCATATTACAAGCACCAAGAGGACAAAAATACAATATAGCAGAATTCCGAGTGACGGCCAGCAACAAACAAAAGTCCTTATGGCTGCAGGGTGCCTTATGGCTGCGGGGTGTTCCACGCCTTGGCAATGACTTCAGCAGCATGGTGGGAAACTTATCTTGGATACCTTGGAGTTGTTATTCAGTGAGGAGTGCATTGGTAGACATCTCCATGATAACATCCCACACATGCAAATGGACTTGAGAAATCATTTCCATTTGTGTGCGGGTTTTTTTAGTCCTTTGGATATCATGTCAACTGCTGGCCAAAGGGATCCGATGGAGGATGCTTTGGTGAGTTTTAGTCCTGGCCTAACATCGTTGACAAGAGATGGACAACACTGCCTAGTTAGAGCACTCAAATCTAACTTGGTGGGAAGCTGCTGATTATTTCTTTTATTTATCTCACCATCCCATGATCTCTTCACTGCTGTCATTTCCAAGCCTTGCAACCTCTCTCCAGCTATGTGTTACTAATACCATCAAAACACCACCTAGACACACCCATCGCCTCCCTCAAGAATGATCTGCATAAACAAAAACAACAGCCCCTATCTAATCATAGTGGTAAGAAAAAAGTCAAAGATTTTCAGCAGCACAGAAGAAAGCCACAGATATCATTTTAAGTGGAAATATCAGAGACTTAATATGAGTTCTGCAAAACATGTGCTCTGCCACTTGTTTGTGGTCCATATCTAATAGTTCTAAATCATTAGTGGCTAGTTTGCAATGTGAGTTCATAGAACACAACTTATTCTGAAGGGTGGCTTACCAACAAGTACAGTAAATGTTTGAATATATTGGAGAAAACATACACAGAGAAAAAGCTTTAGTGCCCTATGCATTTATATCCCTGTATCAAGGCCTGTTGAAGAAAAGAGGATCTTAGGCCTTTCCCATTAGTCATCATTTTCAATGCTTTCTTATACATGGGCTCCATATAGCTTCAGTCATTTCCCAGGGACATTCTTGTACCTCTGAAAGTTAAATGCTTTGCTTTGCAGGCACACCCCCCAAAGAAAGACTCAGACACCGGTATTGGATAAAAGGCATCAGGCCACTTTTATTGAATAATGCCCTAGTCCAAATTATCACTTTCAATTGGTGTATCATCCAATTGTAATTCTTTAAGGCAAGCAGGCCGCAGTAACACTGGTAAGGTTCCTCCCAAAATGCCAATGGAAATTGGCTACATGTATCTATTTATATCAATTTGTTTGTTGACACAAACAAATTGTTGACCAGAGTCAATATACTATCTACTGACCCCACCCTATGACGTGTATTCACCCCTTGCATGGTTCGCCCTTGACCGGCCAATCCTATTTCCCCTGTACCTATCTACGTGTTGGCCAGTCAATCGGTCACCAGGCCTGCTTGCACATCCTCAAGAAAGAGGTTCATACCTCTGGCCGACAGATGGACCCCATCTCCTGCATATAGACCAGAATCCTGCAAGCCTATCCTAGGATGTTGAATGGCCGTTCCAAAGCCAATTGTCAAAAAGGAACCGGGTGACAGCCCTGTTCACTGACTGTCGAGCACGGTCCAAACATGGAAGTCAATGCCTCCCCTGTAACGGTGTCTCGGCACGATGGCAGACCATAGCAGCCGCGTGTACGGCCATAAGTGATGTAAAAAGGCCAGGTCACTGCACACCAACATTTTTAAGGAAAGGCCAGTGATCTGTGCAAGATCATTGCCGCCGAGGTACAGAATCAGAACATCAGGCGGTCCAGCATTCCTGATGGACATCAGGAATGGCAACAGTTCCCGCCATCTCATGCCGCGCTTACCGTACCATCGCATATGTGCGGCTGCACGTAGCCCGAGATGGGGTCCCCAGTCTGTCGCCGCAGTATACTGTGCTGCCCAGTGCACAAAACTGTGGCCCACCAGCCATACTGCCACCGGTGTGCGTAAACACACAGGGTCTGTAAAGAAGGAAAAGGGATGAATGACATAACTGGCACTCATGCAGTAAGGGGGCGTACATATAAAGAAAAGCGTGTGGACCCCCACCTGCCCATGCGACGTATATCAGCATCAGAGTACCCAAATGCAGCCGCAGTTGAAGCGGCACCTATCCTAAATGAATGGGTGCCGTAACGAGCCCCAGGGAGGCCAACACTGTGAAGTGCCATACCGGTCACCTTCCAAAACTGGAATTTGGTAAGGGGAGACCCATCCTGGTGGCAGAAAAATGGGCCAGGGTGCGTGCCATGCACGGCCAAAAACTCATGTAGGGCACCAACCGGACAGATGTCAGCAATTGTACACCGTAGCAGTCTGACACCACTGCCTACTCCGTGCTGATCGGCCTTTGAGGAACGAATCCTCAACTGGGCCCACTCCTGGGTGAGAAAGACATCGTCGAGTTCCAGTGCCCTATGAGACATGTCCTCCTTTGACAATGCAAGCGCGGCGCCAAAATGGCCGCCGCGCCCTTTGCGGCCCCCCCCCCACAGGACAGAGAATCCGGGTAGTTAGGGGCGTGGCCAGCTCCCTTATAAAAGGGGTGGCCACGAGGCAGCCGCGCTGCCATTTTGCCTCAGCGACGGAGCGGAGAAGTTTTTCCCCCTGCGCCTCCGTCGCTCGTTGGTATTGCCGGGAAGCCTTTTGGGTCGATTTTGCTTAGCTAGCTTCCCTTTTTGCTCGAGATGCCTTCCAAAAAGAAGGCTGCTGCGAATTCAGCTCGGGCTGTTAGGAGGCGCAACCCAGGTCGGAGGACCGTGGTGCCGCCTCCTCAACAGCCACCTTTGCCATCCCCGGCCGGGGCTAGTGGCTTGGGGTCTATCGCACCTTGGCCCGTTCAGAGTGCGGGCGCGGAGGGCGCTCCGGCCCGCGGCCCGCGAGCGGTGGACACCGCTCCTCCTTCCGCCCAACCCGTTGGGCCGACTACTTCTGGGCCGCAGCCTCTCCCGGGGCCCTCTAGCCTTGGGGGGTGGCCCGGTGCCCCGCCTTGGCAGGTTTCCTCACCAGCCCTACCGGGCTTCGGCCCTGGCCAGTGGCCATATCTGGGCCATGGGGTGCAGGGAACTGTCCCCATGCAAGGGTCAGGTGGGCCGGCCGGCTCTTTACCCATGGTTACTGTAGACACCTTACTGGCCCGTATTGCGGCCTTAGAGGAGTCTTTGGCCCGGGCCAGTCAGGCAGGTGCCCCTTTCGGGGTACCTTTGGAGGCGCTATCGGCAGCAGGACAACGGCCGGCGGGGAGGGTTGAGCTGCTGCAGGCGGGTGGCGCGGCTCCGGCCACTGCCTCGCAGCTCCCCAGCCAGCAACCTGGCGCGGGTCAAGCCCCGGTGATGAGCTCTACATCGGTCGTGAGCTCCGACGCCCCCAGTGGGCCGGAACCCCCGTTGGGGGCGGCCCGCGGGGGTGCAGCATGTGAGTATATGGTGCAAACGAGTACATCCACACACATTCCCAATATAGGGGGGACCTTTCAGTGGCCTGGCCTCGCGCGGGTGGTGCAGGGGCTACGCCGCTGGTGACCCACCCGGCGACAACTACTGCCACCATGCCCGCTGGGGTGGGCAGTGGTTCTTACACTGCTGGGAACGTACTTGGGGTGGCAGGGTTAACTCAGGCCCCTTTGGGTAGGCCAGCTATCCCCTTTTCGGCTTTGCCGACGGCAGGGTATTCCCTGCCATTGGGTGATCACTTGGCTCAGGCTACCAGAGAAAAGATATGGCGAGGGGAGTACGTGGATATCTTCTCACTCCTGAACAGAGAGCCCACTAAGGAAGAAAGGGAGGGTCAGGATGAGAAGGACAAGGAGCAGGCACGCCGCCGTAAGCCGCCGCGTACCTGGGCTAACTGGCTCCCCGCTTATGTGATATACCTGGCGGTGTATTTGAGGGCGCGGCCGGATCTAGCTATTCCCATGGTCCAATATTTGGACAACATATACAGGGCGATGGTAGATTTCCCGGGCCCCTCATGGCTAGCATATGATGAGGAATTCCGTATGAGGATTCCCCTGCACCCCGAGATGAGATGGGATGAGCCGTGCCAGAGACTGTGGCTCTTGTATATGACACCCACACGTCCTGCCCCGGGGGATAGATACCATGGTGGACATGCGGTCCAGCGAGCAGCTCCAGCGCAGGTTACCCGCCAAATGGCGGGGCAGGGGGTTCCAGCCCGCCTGCTGTGCTGGACTTTCTCGTCCAATGGTTCCTGCAGTCGGAAGAACTGCAGGTATAAGCACGAGTGTCCCACATGTTCTGGTCCCCATGCAGCCTCTGCTTGTCCCAAGCCTGGGGGGGTGCGAGGCAGAGGGAGGGGTGGACAGTGGGCTGGCAAGCCTGCCACGGATGGAGCTAGTTCTCCGAAAGGCTCCCTCCCCAATTAAGGTGGACATGCTGGAGCGCTGGCTCGCATCGTACCCAAGGGGAGAGGACAGGGAGTACCTCATCCAAGGTTTTAAGCAGGGATTTCGTATCCCTTTTATGGGTGATAGATCTCCTCAGGATGCTCCCAACCTTTTATCCCTCAGAGGAAGGGAGGAGGTAGCCGAGGCCAGCATTAAAAAGGAGTTAGACGCGGGCAGGGTCGCCGGACCTTTTCCCGCACCCCCTTTTCCCAACCTTAAGGTTTCACCATTGGGTTTGGTTCCTAAAAAGTCCCTAGGTGTGTTTCGCCTTATTCATCATTTGTCCTACCCAGCCGGCCGATCGGTCAACGATGCGATACCTGATGACCTTTGTTCGGTCAGGTATACATCGTTCGACCATGCGCTGCGCATGGTGCGCTCGTGTGGCCCGGGTGCCTTGCTGGCCAAGTGCGACATTAAGTCAGCTTTTCGCCTCTTGCCGGTGCACCCGGGCGACTTTGAATTGCTGGGTTTTAAATTTAAAGGGGAGTATTATTTTGATAAGGCCATGCCTTTTGGCTGCTCCATATCATGCTCGGCTTTCGAGCGTTTTAGTACCTTCCTAGAGTGGGCTTTCGTCCGCAGGTCAGGGTCCCGGTCTGTAGCCCATTACCTGGATGACTTTTTATTCGGGGGTGAACGGGGCTGGGACACGTGTGCACGTCTCCTCAATACATTTCAGACGCTAATGCAGGAACTGGGTGTCCCTTTAGCGCCCGAAAAGACCGAGGGCCCGTCGACCAAACTACTATTCCTGGGGGTTGAGATTGATACAGTAGTACAGGCTTCTAGGTTACCGGGTGATAAGGTGTCCAGGATAGTGACCCTTATCTCGGAATTGCTGGCTAAGCGTAAGGCATCCCTGAGGGAACTGCAGGTGCTACATGGGCACCTCAATTTTGCCTGCAGGGTGGTCGCACCGGGCAGGGCTTTCGCCCGGCGCTTATGCGACGCCATGGCAGGGTTATCCAGGCCCCACCACAGAGTCAGGCTTACCCGGGGTATCAGGGCAGACATGTTTGTCTGGTTGCAATTCCTGAGGGAGTTTAATGGGGTCTCATTTTGGAGGTCTGACCTCCTGGCATCCCCCAATTTCCAGATCCAGTCTGATGCCTCAGGATCCCTGGGTTATGGGATGTACTTCAATGGGAAGTGGGCCTATGGTGGGTGGCCACCGGCATGGGCAGGCACAGGTCGCCTGCGGGATCTCACATACCTGGAATTTTTCCCATTCTGGGGGCTTTGATGCTATGGGGCGAACAGTGGGCTAATTCGGTGGTGCATTTCTGGTGCGACAATGCTGCCGTTGTGCACATTGTCAATGCACAGACTTCTAAATCGCCCAGGGTCATGGATCTAGTGCGCCATTTTGTGCGGCGCTGCCTGCGCCTCAACGTCTTGTTCAGGGCCAGGCATGTCCCAGGGGTTAATAACGATATTGCTGACGCTTTGTCCCGCCTGCAGATCTCCCGGTTCCGCGCCTTGGCCCCGGATGCGGAGGAATTTCCCTCGCCACTCACGGACGAGATGTGGACTATTGGCAAGGAGAGGTGAACCGGGCGATTGGCCTGTCACTAGCGCCACGCACGCGTAAGGCGTATCAACAAGCATTCAATTTGTATAGGGCTTTTGCTACTCGATTTCAATGGCCAGAGACCTGGCCCATCCCGGTGGACCATGTTCTGCGGTTCATGGTTCACCTGCATGCACAGGGCCTTGCACCTCGCACCATAGCATCCAAGCTCTAGGCGTTGGCTTTTATGGCCAAAGTAGGGGGTCATGTGGATACCACCTCTGACTTCCGTGTGAGACACGTTTTGGAGGGGTGGGTGCGCGAGCGCGGGCGTTGCCCGGACGACCGGCACCCTATTTCCCCAGGGGTTCTTACCCAGTTGGCCCGGGGCTGGCCAGGCCTCTGTTTTGATCATTATGAGGCAGCCCAATTGCATGCAGCCACAACGGTGGCATTTTTTGGAGCGCTCCGCATCAGCGAACTCGTGATGCTGTCTAAGGCGGATGCAAGTGGTAGGGCACTGGAACGCGGAGATGTATATGTTGCCAAAGACTGGGCCCAGTTGAGGATTCGCTCCTCTAAAACAGATCAGCATGGCGTAGGCAGTGGAGTAAGACTGCTACGGTGTTCTTTGGCAGACATCTGTCCGGTTGGTGCCCTACAGGAATACCTGGCACTGCGTGGCACGCACCACGGCCCGTTTTTCTGTCACCAAGATGGGTCTCCCCTTACTAAATTTCAGTTTTGGAAGGTGACTGCCAGAGCCCTCACCAGGGTGGGACTACCGGGTGCCCGTTCTGGCACACATTCGTTCTGTATTGGCGCAGCCTCTACAGCGGCTGCTTTTGGGTACTCTGGGGCTGACATACGTAGCAGGGGGAGGTGGGGCTCACAATGTTTTCAGTTTTATGTGCGCCCACTCCCGCCATGAGTACCAATCCAGTCACCTTACCTTCCTTTTTCTCAATTTTCTTACAGACCCTGGGTGTCGTATTACACCGGTGACAGTATGGCTGGTGGGCCACAGCTATGTGCTCAGGGCAGCGCGTTACGCTGCGGCGACAGAGTGGGGACCCCGACTGGGACTGGGTGACCACGCCAGTCTCTCATGGCACGGTAAGCCTGGGATGTTATGGCGGGAGCTGCGGCCTTTCCTTTTTTCTGGCCTGGGGGCTGACCCGCCTGACATTCTAATCATCCACTTGGGGGGCAATGATTTGGGCCAGGTCACCGGCTTATCGCTCAAGCATGCGATTTGCGAGGACCTCGCCTACTTGCATTATGTCTGGCCTGCCACAGCCCTGGTTTGGTCGGACATTGTTCCGCGCCACTCTTACAGAGGGGGCGTTAACCTCCTGGCCCTTGACCGAGCTAGGCGCGCGGTCAATAAGGCAGTGGCGCGGTTTCTCACCACCAGGGCTTGGGGACGGGTTAGTCATCACCCCGATATTAGTCTACAAAATTGTGACTTGTATGCAGGGGATGGGGTCCATCTGTCGCGAGGAGGTATGGACCTCCTGTTGGGTGACTGGCGAGCAGGCCTGTTGACCGAGCTGACGGTCTGGGGGGGGGCGTCAGGTCTTCTGTGAAGCCCCTCCGTGTGGCGGGTAGCACTGGTAAGGTAAACAGTATGACCCACAAGTATCCGGCAGGTTCGCAATTGACTGGACAACACTAGACAGGAATAAAGTAGTTAAACGTTGTCCGGTCAACGACGAATCAGGCGATGGGGTGATGATGATTGCTAACCAGCATGCATCACCCCTGTGATTTCACGGATACGCGTCAGAGGGTGGGGTCATGAGTTAGTTATTGACTACGGTCAACAATTTGTTTGTTGTTAACAAACAAATTGATACAATTTGATACATTGTAACCAATTGCCGTTGGCAATTTTGGGGTGGTACCTTACCAGTGTTACTTCGGCCTGCTTGCCTTAGGAATTATGATTGGTCGTTTTACCAATACAAATTTATAATTCGGACTAGGGCATTGAATCAATAAATGTGGCCCTTTGCTGTTATCCACTTTCAATGTTGTCTGTGTCCGTTATTGGGGGGGTGCGCCTGCAATGCAAGCACGGCGCCAAAATGGCCGCCGCGCCCTTTGCGGGCCCCCCCCCACAGGACAGAGAATCCGGGTAGTTAGGGGCGTGGCCAGCTCCCTTATAAAAGGGGTGGCCACGAGGCAGCCGCGCTGCCATTTTGCCTCAGCGACGGAGCGGAGAAGTTTTTCCCCTCCACCCCCTCCCTAGTTAACAGTGTGATTATGGTCGCTTCGGGGCCGGGTGTGAATTTTTGGTTGGGACCCACATTGGCTTCGGGTCCTGGCTTTTTTGCCCATCCCACACTGTTGCTATGGTTTGATATAGGGGTCTTTCTTCGTTCCTACTGTTGACTTTGGTCACATGGGCGGGTAGCACTGGTAAGGTAAACAGTATGACCCACAAGTATCCGGCAGGTTCGCAATTGACTGGACAACACTAGACAGGAATAAAGTAGTTAAACGTTGTCCGGTCAACGACGAATCAGGCGATGGGGTGATGATGATTGCTAACCAGCATGCATCACCCCTGTGATTTCACGGATACGCGTCAGAGGGTGGGGTCATGAGTTAGTTATTGACTACGGTCAACAATTTGTTTGTTGTTAACAAACAAATTGATACAATTTGATACATTGTAACCAATTGCCGTTGGCAATTTTGGGGTGGTACCTTACCAGTGTTACTTCGGCCTGCTTGCCTTAGGAATTATGATTGGTCGTTTTACCAATACAAATTTATAATTCGGACTAGGGCATTGAATCAATAAATGTGGCCCTTTGCTGTTATCCACTTTCAATGTTGTCTGTGTCCGTTATTGGGGGGGTGCGCCTGCAATGGGACCAGCTCACTGATACGGAGCGCTCCAAAGAAAGCTACGGTTGTAACAGCATGAAAGAGAGCCTCCTCATACCTATCGTAACACAAGCTATGCCAACCTTGTGCAAGGTGCGTCAGAACCTCTGGTGAAACAGGGTGACGTGTGTCCGGGCAGCGGCTGCGTTCACATGTTCACCCTTCTAATACATGGCGTATGCGGAAGTCATTCATGCAGTCAATGAAACCCCTCGCCTTAGCCATAAATGCCAATGCTGAAAGCCTAGTGGCGATGGTGCGAGGGGCTAACCCTAAATCATGGAGGTAAACCATGAACTGCAAAATCTGGTCGACCGGGATCAGCCACACTTCGGGCAACTACCTCTGCCCACAAAAGTTCCTAAACTGTAGGAGTGCATGTAGATACGCCTTACGCGTGCGAGGTGCCAAAGACATGCCAATCGCCCGGTTCACCTCTCCTCACCAAATGTCCAGATCTCGGCCGGGAGTGAAGAGGGCAGTTCCTCTGCTTCTGGTGCCAAGGCACGGAACCGGGGGATCTGCAGGTGGGATAAAGCGTCAGCAATATCATTATCAATGCCTGGCACATGTCTGGCCCTGAAAAGCACATTAAGGCGTAAGAATCTCAAGACAAATTGGCGAACTAAGGCCATAACCCTGGGGGATGTAGATGTCTGGGCGTTGACAATGTGCACCACTGCAGCATTGTCACACCAAAAGTGAACCACTGAATTAGCCCACCTATCCCCCCCAGGGAATTTTGATGGGTAACACCGTCAGAGGGAGCTCTGACCGCCCCCTGCCCACCCCTTCCTCTGCCTCATGACCCACCAGCCTGCGGGCATGCAGAGGTGGCGTGAGGACCAGAACAAGAGGGGCACTCGTGCCGGAACCAACACTGATGCTTTTGCACACTTTGCTGGTGGGGAAGCTCCAACACAGCAGGTGGGTTGGAAATCCCTGCCCTGCCATCTGGCGGGAAACCTGTGTAGCAGCCGCCCGCTGCACGGCATGGCCGCAATGGTACCGGTCACCAGGCGCCGGCCGCGTGGGGGTCATGTAAAAGAGCCACAATTGCTGGCAGGGCTCATCCCACCTCATCTCAGGATGGAGGGCCACTCTCATCCTAAACTCCTCATCATAGGCCAACCATGACGGTCCAGGGAAATCCACCACCGCCTGATAAATATTATCCAGGTATTGCACCATTGGAATGGCCAAGTCAGGGTGGGCCCTCAGGTATACCGCCATATAAATGAGATAGGCCAGTAACCAATTGGCCCAGGTGCGCGGTGGCTTACGACGACGGGACAACTCCTTGTCCCTATCGTCCTGCCCTTCCCTTTCTTCCTTGGTGGGCTCACGGTTTAGGAGGGAGAAAATGTCCACATATACCCCCCCGCCAAATCTTCTCCCTCGTGGCCTGGGAGAGATGATCACCCAGGCGTAAGGAATAACCGGCCGTCGGCAGGGCCGCCGTTGGCACAGATTGAATTGAGGGTGTGCACAGTGGGCCCTGAACAACCCCTGAAACATTAGGCATACCCATAGGGGCGGTCACCCCTGTCATAACCGGGGAGTAATTGGAGAACCAAGGGTTAATGGGACAGTGTGGATACAACTGTCCACCAATAGTAATCTGCCGTGGCCACTATACCCCCCCCCCCAGTGTTGCTAGGTAGTGTCACTGGTGTACTTAATTGACAAGGATACTCACCCGGCGCACCCCCGTGGGGGTTCCGGCCCAACGCGGGCGTCAGAGCTTGCGATGGATATTGAGCTCTGCGTGCCCCTGCACCCCTGCCACGCAGGACTGGTCACCGGCGGCAAACCCCATTGCAATGATCTGGCGGGGAGCTGCGAGGCGCCAGCTTGGGCTGGCCTGATGGCCTCAAGCAGCTCGACCCTGGTAGCTGCCCGCTGGACAGCGGTGGCCGATGTGTGGGCCTGAATTGCAGGATTTGCAAGCCCACCATCGGAAGGTGGCGGGGCAATGCCCATTGATGCCTCCAGCACCGAAATGCATGCAAGGAGGGCATCAACAGCCTCAGACCCCCTGGATAAGGTGGGCCGGGTGGGCCGGATGGCCCACCGGGCAATTGTGGTGGGACAAACCCAAAAGGGGATCCTGGGCCCGAATAGGGCCATGTCCAGTAATCCGGCCAATGTGGGGCTGGGAGAATGGTGGGGCGGAAACACCCACCAGGCCCAAGTGGGCCACCCTGCCCAGAACTGGGCAAACACCCTACAGGGGTAGGGACCCCAGACTGCCTGAATTCCCACACCTGGTGGGTAGGCAGAAGCCTGTTCACCCGCATTGGTGGTAGTGGCTAAACCTACCCTACCACCCGGTTGCGGGGGCGCCGCCCGAGCCCTCTGGCCCGGAGGCGGCCCCCTTGATGTGGAGGGGATGGGCAGAGCCCTCCCTCTCAGCTGCGGATTGGCAAGCCGTTGCCTTGTGCTTGGGAGCCATGCCTCCCAAGCAGAATAGTAATAAAAGAGAGAAAAAAATTCCCTTCAAAGGAGAGCGGGGCAAAAGCCGGGGAGAAAGCGGCGGAGCAAACTTCTCCGCTCTGTCGCTTCCAAAATGGCAGCCAAGCTGCCTCATGGCCACCCCTTTTAAAGAGGGTGGCCACGCCCCCTAACTCACCCGGATGTCTACGCCCGGGTGGGGGCCCCCGCAAAGAGCGTGGCGGCCAAAAGTCTCAAGCCAGCTTTTGCACTCTCCTTCTTCAATCCAATCAAGAGGTTCTTTAGGTCTTCCTCACTTTCTGCCATTAGGGTGGTATCATCTGCATATCTCAAATTGTTGATGTTTCTCCCAGCAATTTTGATCCCATATTGTGATCGCTCCATCCCTGCATTGCGCATTTTGTGCTATGTGTATAGATTGAATAAGCAGGGTGATAAAATGCAGCCTTGTCTTACTCCTTTTCCTATTCCAAACCACTCTGTCATTCCGTGTTCTGTCCTAACTGTTGCTTCTTGGTTCATGTACAGATTTCTCATGAGGCATATGAGGTGTTCTGGTATTCCCATCTGTTTAATTACTTGCCACATTTTGTTGTGGTCCACACAGTCAAAAGCCTTGGTGTAGTCGATAAAACAAAAGTAGACTTGTTTCTGGTATTCTTTTGTTTTCTCCATGATCCAATGTATGTTGGCAATGTGGTCTCTAGTCCCCCTGCCTCTTCCGAAACCAGCCTGCACCTATGGTAGTTCTCTCTCCACGTGCTGCTGAAGTCTATCCTGTATTATCTTGAGCGTCACCTTGCTGGCATGTGGGATGAGTGCAATTGTTCGGTAATTTGAGCATTCTTTGGCATTGCCTTTTTTGGGGGATTGAAACGTACACTGATCTTTTCCAATCCTGTGGCCACTGTTTTGTTTTACAAATTTGCTGGCATATTGAATGCAGTAGTTTGATTCCATCATCTTTTAGGGCTTTGAAAAATTCAACTGGGATACCATCATTTACACTAGCTTTCTTGTTTGCAGTGCTTTTTAGGGCCTTTCTGACTTCACTCTCCAGAATGTCTGGTTCAAGTTCAAATTTCTCATTATTGTTATTAACAGGAGTGTTGAGGTCCTTTTTGTAGAGTTCCTCTGTGTACTCCTGCCATCTTTTTTTGATCTCTTCTGCTTCAGCTAACTCCTTTCCATCGTTGTCCCTTATCATGGTCATTTTTGCTTTAAATGTTCCCTTGATTTCCCCAATTTTTTGAAAAGATCTCTAGTCCTGCCTCTTTTGTTGTTTTCCTCCATTTCTTTGCACTGTGCGTTCAGGTAGTTTTCCTTCTCTCTCCTTGCTTTCCTTTGAAATTTGTATTCAGGTGGTTGTATTTTTTTCCTTTCTCCTTGGACTTTTGCATTCCTTCTTTCCTCTGCTATTTTAAGGGCCTCATCAGACAACCACTTTGCTTTCTTACCTTTCTTTTCTTTTGGTATGGTTTCTCTTGCTGCCTCCTGCATGATGTCCCGCGTCTCTGTCCATAATTCTTCTGGTACTTTGTCTATCAGGTACAGGACATTAAATCTGTTTATGATCTCCACCATGTATTCTTTAGGGATGTTGTGTAGGTCATATCTGTCTGGTCTAATTGTTTTCCCCATTTTCTTTAGTCTAAGCCTGAATTTTGCGATCAGTAGGTTGTGATCTGAGCCACAGTCTGCTCCAGGTCTTGTTTTTGCTGACTGAATGGAGGTTCTCCATCTTTGATTGCAGAGTATGTAATCAATTTGATTTCAATGCTGGCCATCTGGTGATGTCCATGTGTAAAGCCGCCTCTTGTGTTGCTGGAAGAGGGTGTTTGTTATGACTAGTGCATTCTCTTGGAAGAACTCTATCAATCTTTGCCCTGCTTCATTCTGTGTTCCAAGACCAAACTTGCCTGTTATTCCATTTACTTTTTGATTTCCTACTTTAGCATTCCAATCTCCTAAGATAATGTGGACATCATTTCTTGGTGTCTGTTCTATGAGGTGTTGTAGGTCCTCATAGAACTGGTCAACTGTGGCTTCAACTGCACTAGTGGTTGGTGCATTGTCTTGGATTACAGTGATATTGAAAGGTTTGCCTTGGATTCTGACTGACATCATTCTTTCATTTTTGATATTGTATCCCATTACTGCTTTTCTCACTCTTTTGTTGACAATTATGGCTACTCTGTTTTTTCTGAGGTTTTCTTGCCCACAGTAGTAGATATGATGGTTTCCAGAGCTGTCCCATCCCTGTCCATTTTAACTCACTGATGCCCAATATGTCAATGCTTATTCTTTCCATCTCATTTTTAACCACTTTCAGTTTTCCTTGATTCATAGACCTCACATTCCATGTCCCTATGCAGTATTGTTCCCTGCAACACTGTATTTCTCCTCTGCCTTTCGTATCCCTCCCCCTTTTCAGATCTGCTGTGCTGAGCATCCCCTTGTTTTGCCTTTTGTTTTGGTCCATAGGGTTCTCTTGGCAAACTTTGTGGCGTGCCTTGCCGGTCTCTACGCCAGTCTTTTCCCATCACACATGTTATCACAGTTTAAATAGTTTTAAAACAAAGTATTACCATGCACAATATCACAGTTTATCACATAGTATCAAAGTAAAAGTTGAACTAATTAATGAAGGGAAAGAAAGAAAGAAAGAAAAAGTCCACTATATCAAGTCTCTATGTAAGTCAGTTTCTTGTACATTCACTATGTCAGTTGCTATAAGCCATCTGTGTTTAGTCAATTATATTATTTCAGTTCGATTACTTATCCTTTGCATGCATGCAGCAGCTCTCGCCACCCTTCGGCCGCATGGAGTTGGTCAAAGGCGCCGACTCGGGCCTTGCTGTGATGGTGGTTGTGGATGGTATCTCCTGGGGGTGGTCAGGGGTCTCCGGAGGTGTCCTTCTCTCTGGCCCCAGGTCTTTGGATGGGGAGGGAGGGGCAGGATCTTTTACTCATCACCCCCTGGCCTTATGAATGGCAACTAGCAGCAGAGTTGGCTTCTGTCTTTCTCCTGATGCCTTTTGCTTCTCTCTAGGCCCAGGTCTTTGGATGGGGGGGGCAGGATCTTTTACTCACCTCCCCCTGGCCTCTCTGGATGGCAACTAGCAGCAGAGTTGGCTTCTGTCTTTCTCCTGATGCCTTTTGCTTATATCCCCTCCTAAAAGAGGATCATCACATCCTTCATTATTTGCTGCTCTCTTCATAATGGCCAAATAATGGTCCATAGTGACCGATGGTTAGAGGCAATCTGATTAATATGCATTGTTTGTTTGCAAATCAGTAGGTAAGATTTATCTAGGTGTGAATAAAGAGTTCCATGGAGAAATGTATAAGTTTCAAGACAGTATCTAAGGTATTATGTGCAGGATTGCTGAGGACATTGGGTTTGTTGAGAAATCCTTGGAGAAGGAAAATAAAGAGAGAAAATGTTGTTGAAAGCTGTAGGACCAGGAAACATCCTGGCATATAATTGTCAGAGTGGTAATGTCAGTTAATGTTTGGCAAGTAGCATTCAATTAAGTGAGCAGATGTGTCCTCTTAGACAGGGGAAAGATACTTATTTTTATGAAATACTGTATCCTCTTATCAAATATGTAATCACTAACATTTCTGTGCCAACTCTTCCAAGTACTCATGTAGACCTCTGGAAAATTTGATTATCTGATCAATCATTGTTTTATCTTAACTTGATTATCTCAACTCCTACCTGCCTTATGTTGTTTGTTTTATTACTGCATAAGTGATCCTTAAGTACCTCTTGTATAATCTGTTATAGAATAAAATTATTTGGTAAAAAGGTACATCTTAAATAACTTTAGTGTAAGGGACCAAAGACAATGAAACAGCCGAAGGGTTGGCTTAACACAGGTTTATTGCATGATGATCCGGAGGAACATGTGGTAATGGCGGATGAGTAGCTCAATATATACAGCTGGCTATACATTTGAATGTGGCTCGTCAACAGACTATTGGTTGCTGCCTGCGTGACGTCGTGGAAGGTCACGCCCTTCTTGACCAGGTGAAGAGGTGGCGGGGAATCTTCCCGCGCTGCTGAACCAGGTGAATCTGAGCCATGAGAGCTGGACGCTCGCTATTGCCATCTAGTGGTCACTAGCTCGCGTCCCCTTATCAGGTTTACATTGATACAGCTGATGGTTATAATGTTGCACACAGAAAGGTTACATTGTTAACACATGGCAAAGGTACATTGTTAAAGGCACAGCTTTACAGAACACAACATCCCTCCCCCCTAGGATGAGACGAAGTCTCTCAGCCAAGATGGCTTGTTGCATGTGCGTTTGGGCCGTGAAGAGGGCTGACCCCCCCCGGGGGCGCTACTGCTTCTTTGTTCCCTGGTCCCTTGTCCTGAAATGGGAGAGGGAGACTTGTTAGTGGCTTGCCGCTGTCTGGCGGCCTTAGGGGAAGGGAAAAACTCCATTGTGGGCAGACCGGGGGCAGTCGGGGCTAACGAAAAACCCCTC
Source organism: Bradypodion pumilum (assembly GCA_035047305.1). Lineage (NCBI taxonomy): Eukaryota > Metazoa > Chordata > Lepidosauria > Squamata > Chamaeleonidae > Bradypodion > Bradypodion pumilum. Next base: position 112,450,249 of record JAWDJD010000004.1, on the reverse strand, counting down.
TTCTCGCTTGGACGGGTGGGGGACCACTCCGAAAACCCCCCCCGGTTCTGAAAATCAAAATCTAACTTAGTAGGGGTATCCGCATTTGTGGGGACATTCCGCGAGATATGTATGGGGTCGGGTTCCTCCTCCTCCTCAGAAAGATCCCCTGGGATATCTACGAGAATATCCCCCTCCCCCCTTGGTGGGGACCCGCGGCCCCCTTTCCCTCCCCCTTGGGCTGAACGGGTGGGGGAGAACCCTAACGCTGATTTTTCCTCTATTTGGTCTGTGCCCTGCTCATCGGAGACCCTGCGTCGGAGCTGATCTGCGTGCCGCCTCCACAGGAGCCCTGTGCTGGTCTCCACGCGGTATGACACGGGGCCGGTTTGCTCCACAACTACGCCCGGTACCCAGACTGGGCCCGTGCTGGCGTAGTTCCTGCAATGCACGGGGGCGCCTACACTGAAACTCTTTGTAGCCTCTAGCCCGATGTTCCTCCCTTTGTCCTCTACCCTCATGGGGTCTAGCCTAGTAAGGATGGTGGTCAGTTTCCTACGCATTAAGAGTTCTGCGGGGGAGTATCCTGACGCCAACGGGGTCACCCTGTACCCTAGCAGAAACTGGCACACTTGCAGGTTCAGATCCCCGGGGCCCATGCGCCGCAACGCGTCCTTCGTGGTGCGGACGAGGCACTCTACTTGGCCATTGGTGGCCGGGTGAAACGGGGCGGAGGTGATGTGCCGAACGGCGTTGATCTCCATGAATGCCCTAAACTCAGAGGACGTGAAGCAACTAGCGTTGTTGCTAATTAATGTGTCGGGTATGCCGAACGTGGAAAAGAGCCTCCGCAAATGCCTAATGGTCTGGGCCGAGGAGGTGCTCGTGACTGGGATAACCTCCAACCACTTGGAGAAGGCGTCCACTATGAGAAGGAACAGGGTGCCTCTGAACGGGCCCGCGAAATCAACGTGCACCCGGGACCACGGCCCCTTAGCCGCGTCCCATTCCCTGTGGGGAAGGCGGGCCTCCTCTGGTCTGGAGCATTGGCAACTTTCACAAGTGCCGACCATGTGCTCGATGTCGGCGTCCAGCTGGGGCCACCAGAAGTAACTCCGGGCCAGCGCCTTGGATCGCACGATGCCGGGGTGGCTGACGTGCAGCAGTTTGAGCACCCGCGGCCGAAGGGAAGTGGGAATCACCACCCGCTGCCCCCACAAGAGGCACCCCCTCTCTAGGGACAGTTCTAGCTTTTTTCTGAAAAATGGAGCGAACTCCTCCGCTGGGGAGGACGCCGGCCACCCTTTCTGCACCCAGGAGCTAACTGCCGCTAACGTCTTGTCCTTCTCTGTCGCTTTGGCAATGTCGGCGGGCATTACGGGGGGTGAATCCAGCACCTCTATCATAAGAACCTGATGGTCCCGCTCCCCCTTGCTCACCTGGCTGGGCGTTAGGGGGAGGGGAGACCTTGATAGAGCGTCCGCATGGCTGATCTCTTTCCCGGACCGGTAGACCAACGCGTGCTGATACGCGTTGAGAAAAATGGCCCACCTGAGCATCCTCGGGGACAGGATCTGTGGGGTGGGCTTATCTGCGGTAAAGATGCCTAGCAGGGGCTTGTGGTCCGTTACAATGGTGAAGGGGCGGCCGTACAGAAAATCGTGAAATTTTTTCGTCCCCGCGACTATTGGCTGTGGGGATGTGGGGAAGTGGGAGCTTTTGGGTGCTCCCACTGGAGGGGGGGGTAGTATGGGGCTTGCGTTTTTTGAGATTAACTGTATGGGATTTTCTTTTCTTTTTTCTTGTAATGTGTTAATTTTCAATCTGTTCTTGTAATTATATTTGTAACATTGTATTTATATGTGTTGTAAGCCGCTTTGAGTGGCACTTGTGCTATGAAAGCGGGGTAGAAATTAAACTTATTATTATTATTATTGCTAGTGCCTCCCTGTCTGTCTGTGCGTAGTTTCTCTCCGCTTGGGACAGGGACCTGGAGTAAAATGCTATCGGGGCCTCCCTTCCATTTTCCAACACGTGGCACAGCACCGCCCCCACCCCCACTGGGGATGCATCACAGGTCAGAACTACCGGGCGTTTGGGGTTGAAGTGGGTCAGTATGGCATCGGACGCTAGGAGGCTTTTTAGCTCACTAAATGCCCTTTCTTGGTCATCGCCCCACTTCCATGCCTGGTCTTTCTTTAGCAGTTTGTGTAGCGGTTCAGCCACCGCTGCCTTCCGGGGGAGGAAGGAGTGGTAAAAGTTGAGCAGCCCTAGGAACGACTGCAGCTCGGGCTTGGAGGTGGGGCGGGGGGCTTTCTTAATGGCTGCCACCTTGGACTTGGATGGTTTTATGCCCTCAGGAGTCACACAAAACCCTAGGAACTCAACCTCGGTTGCGAAGAAGACGCATTTGTCCTTTCGCAGTCTCAGCCCCGCTTTTTCGAATATTGTCAGGACCTTCCCCAACCTCTTGGCCAATTCAACCCGACTCCCCCCCGTTATTAACACATCATCAAAATAAGGCAACACCCCCTCCAGTCCCTTCAGGAGGCGTTCCACGAGTGACTGGAAAATTCCAGGCGCCGAATTCACGCCGAACTGGAGGCGCGTCACCTGGAACGCCCCCTTATGGGTGACTATGGTCTGCGCAGCAGCTGCGGCAGGGGACACCGTAAGCTGCTGGTAGGCCTGTGCTAAGTCGAGCTTAGCGAAACACTTTCCCCCGTGTAACCTGGCCAGCAGATGGCTGACTACCGGCACCGGATATGCATTTGGGTGAATCGCCTTGTTGATGGTGCACTTGTAGTCGGCGCATATGCGGACCTCCCCATTGGCCTTTAGTGCGGTTACAATTGGAGTTTCCCACTCCGTGGAATCAACAGGCACAAGGATTCCCTGGCCCACCAATTTGTCCAGTTCCGCCTCTATCTTGTCCTTAAGTGCGAACGGCACCTTGCATGGTTTAAGACGAATTGGGCAGACCTCCGGGTCCAGGTCGAATGTCACTGGGGGCCCCTTGAATTTCCCCAGTCCTTTTTTGAAAACTTCGGGGTGCGCCTCGCACACCTCCAGAATTGGATCCGTCCCAACGGCGTGCATCCCAACGGCATGCACCCCCCAATAAACAAACCCAGGGGCTGGAACCATTGAGTCCCGAGGAGGCTGCAATCTCCCCCTTTGAGCACGACTAGGGGAAGGGACGCGGCGTGCTTCTTGAATTTAACCTGAAATTCTCCAACCCCCAACACTGGAATGCTGTTCCCTTGCACGTCCCGTAGTGTGGACCTCAATGCTTTGAGCTTGGGTCGCTTGTGGGGGGCAATTCCCAAAAACTCCCTCTGGGAAATGATTGAATATGAGGACCCCGAGTCAATTTCCATCCTAATGGGAACCCCTTGGACTAGTACCTCAACAAAGTAGCGGGGGTGTCCTGCAGACACGCTGAACACTGGGGCGTCGTCCTCGCTGCCATCGGAGATGTGGCCCATGCCGTCCTGCTTCCGCGTGGCCTGGGCGCCGTCCTTGGGTCTCGTTGAGCGGTCTTGTCCCGCGGAACGGTCTGCGGAGCTCCTCCGGGTCTCGCGCTTCTTCCTGCACACCTTGGCGATGTGCCCGCGGCGGCCGCAGTTGTGGCACTCGGCCTTCCAGAACGGGCACTTTACGCGGTCGTGGGCCGCTCCACAGCCGTCGCACCGCCGGCTCTCCTTCCGGACCCTCCGGACGTCCTCGTCGTCGCTGCTCTCTGTGGACGACCTCGAAGTTCGCCGGGCTGCCTGTACCGGAGTCTCTGCCTTGCTCGACTTCGGCCACCAATCCTGGAGTTCTTGGACCCCGGCCTTTGTAGCTTCTGCGGCCTGGGCCGCTTTGACGACCTCCTGCAATGTGGGAGGCGGCTCTTGGTTCATTAATGTGCGCTGGGTTTCGGCGTCGTTCAGGCCGCACAGCACACAGTCCCGGAGGGTGATTTCGGCATTCTCCCATTTGCACGGGCCGGCCGCCAGCCGCAGGGCCGCCACGAATGCGGCGACCATCTCCCCGGGCGCTTGGACTCGCCTCCAGAACGCACTCCGAGCGGGAAACATCGCCGTGGCGGGCCGGACGTGCTCACGCAGCATCTGCATGAGTTCCTTGGCCTTGAATTCGCTCACCCTCCTCGGTGCAATCAGGTCCACCAAGGTCCTTTTGGTTTCTTGTCCGAGCATCCTGGTGAAGATGGCCCTTTTCTTTGCCTCTTCCGTGACTTCGGACTCAATCAGTGCTGTCTGGAAGTCCATCTCGAAGATCTCCCAGTCGCCCGGTTTCCTGATTTCGAAACCGGCGCATGTCTTGGTCCCGTGGGCTGCCATATCCCACCTTCGTCGCCAATTTAGTGTAAGGGACCAAAGACAATGAAACAGCCGAAGGGTTGGCTTAACACAGGTTTATTGCATGATGATCCGGAGGAACATGTGGTAATGGCGGATGAGTAGCTCAATATATACAGCTGGCTATACATTTGAATGTGGCTCGTCGACAGACTATTGGTTGCTGCCTGCGTGACGTCGTGGGAGGTCACGCCCTTCTTGACCAGGTGAAGAGGTGGCGGGGAATCTTCCCGCGCTGCTGAACCAGGTGAATCTGAGCCATGAGAGCTGGACGCTCGCTATTGCCATCTAGTGGTCACTAGCTCGCGTCCCCTTATCAGGTTTACATTGATACAGCTGATGGTTATAATGTTGCACACAGAAAGGTTACATTGTTAACACATGGCAAAGGTACATTGTTAAAGGCACAGCTTTACAGAACACAACAATAACAAACCTATTTTAGGAAATGAAACACTTATCTAGTTAGCAACAGTCAAGTATAAATGACTGTATTTGCCAGTGCAATATGTTCAGTATATAATCCAATATACTCTTGGACCTTGAACTCTTAGAGAAGTAACATGAATTTAAGATAAAATTAGTGCAATGTTCTTGTTCTTGGAAGCAATGTACATAATATGCCATAGCCCTTTTCACGTTACAAACTGAAGGTGTTGACAAGGTCTCACATTATCTAAGTTTATAGAAAGATTACTGAGTTTTAATATTTTACAGATTGGGTAGTCAGGCACATTTCAGAAATCATTCAGAAACTTCTTAGAAGATGTCCTAGGCTGGTGAAACACAACTTTTTAAAAGCCGCTTGAGATTGAAGTGAGGATCAAAATGCTGTTTGACATGATCTCTGTGTCCTGATAGCATTTTGCTCCTCCAAAAAAGCTGGTAGAGCACTGCAGCTCCATCACATCTGAAGTTTGGACTATATGCCCATGTATTCAGCCTAACTGTTAGTTTATTAGGACCTGGATTGTCAGTGTGGATCAACAATGTTATCACTTTGTGTTGACATGCCAGGCTTTTAAACATGTCTAGTAATGATGACACTATTGCTGTCACTCCCTGAGAATAAGTGCTACCTACTTCCTTTGTGAGATTAATGCAATAGGAGTGCCTCAGCTTGACTAAATTTCACCGCTGCCTCTCATATGTATTATTACCACATTGCTACATGACAAGACTTCCCCCTTGAAGGACCCTAACAAGGATGCACTATCATACTCTCATTAGTCAATCAGCACAATAATGTCATTTATTGGCTGGAATACTGTTAGTGAACATAACACTCCACAATTATAGAGCTCACTGCAATCTTTAGCTCAAGTTCAAGGGTTTGGGTGCTATCAAAATGAGGTCTTGCCTTTGTGGTATCTGTTAAGGACTTCAAACCCTGAGTGCAGTCTGTTTTTATTATATTATTTTTGCAGTTTTAGAATTTCATTTGTAATATATTTCATTTAAATTGTTGTTAGCTACCCTGAATTCTGTTTAAGCACTAAAGGAATGGCATATATGTTTTCCTATAGGTAAACAATCTCTGTCTAATAACTGCTTCATGGATTAGGAGTGAGAAAATGCCCCCAGCCCATCACTAAATGGTGAGTGAAAAATAAAATGGTATAAGTTAATCAATCTTGTGATAATAGCTTTCAAGACATCTAGTGTATTTGACTTCAGTTTTTTATATTTGTCAACAGAGCAGTACAAAAGAAAAAAGGTGTGCAGGGAATGAAAAAGGAAGAATAAAACGGTATTGATCCAGTTCTGAACTACAGTTGTGTTTTCCCAATAAGACCAACTCCCTGAAAATTAGAAAGTTTCCTTTTGTTAAATTACTCTTCAGTTGTTTATGAATGATAATTCTGCTGAGCTTCTCAAATTCACCCTTTCACTGGCTGTTCAAAATGTACACTTTTCCTGATATGGGGCAGGTCATTCATATCTTTGTAGAAAAAAAGGCCCTCTAAGCAGTATATTTTGATTAGTCCTAGGTTCAGTTATTTAGGGGTGATTAAACCCTCTATCAGCTGAAGTATGAGTACAAAGAGTCTGACCAAGTCCTATTTTTCTCTTTCTGTTTGGAACCTCATGAAGAAAGCAACCCAAAAAATTATGGCAAATGAGAACTGTAACATCTTAGTTTTACTTTGCTCAAGAGGGATGGGAGACACAAAGATAATTTTGATCCCCCCTCCCCGCTTGTTCCACAGCGTACCTCAACAAGGGAGGGGCAGGAACTATGGGACATGAGAGAAACTCATAGTCAGTATCCAATGGTTTATCCCAGAGATGGCTAGAGAACAGACAGACAGACAGAGAGAGAGAACTATCAGACATCTCATGAGTAAGGTATGCACAAGAATACTGGACCTCAGCCATAATAATTTCGTCTCTGTGAAATTCTTTTTCAAAGGGTATTTCTTTTCTGTCAAACCAATTGAGAATACAGGAGTGCAGTTCAGTGGGACTTTTTGGACTGCAACTCCAACAATCCCCAAAACAGCATTGTTGCCAAGAGAATTCTGAGTTGTAATCCAAAAACCATAAATCTGTGCACCTCCAGTTGAGAGTGATCAAAATGTCCTTGGCAGAGTTTTCTGAAAGAGCACTAGTTAGCACCATGAACAGAACCATCTTGTGACTACTGAGGTATCTAATAGTCCATACATTAAGAATAGTCCATGCACAATTCTAGCTGGTTTATTAGGTAAAAATAAGAGTCACCCTTGCTTGAAAGCCAGTTGTATCTGACGCTTGGGTTCAGTGCTCATTTCTGTTTCATAGCTGAAGAGCCAGTGCTGTCTGCTTCTGCAGGCGTTTCCATGGTCATGTGGCAAGCACATGGAACACTGTTTACCTTCCCACCAAAGTGGTCCCTATTTATCTACTTGCACTTTCTTGTTTTCGAACTGCTAGGTTGGCAGGAGCTGGGACAAAGATGGTAGCTCATTCCGTCCTGCAGTATTTGGGTATCCAACTGCTGACCTGCCACCTTCCAGTCAGCATCTTAGCTACTTGAGCCACTGTAGTCCCAAGCTGGTTTATTAGAAGCCTACTTATTAGCACTAAGAAAGTAATTTCTTAAGTGCCCACCAATTAAGCCTCTTGGGATGGTGGAATATGTAACACAGAGCCTCTGTTGAAGATCTCAGATACCATAGCACCAATCTACATAACAAAACCAGTACTTTGATTTGCATTTTGAAGAAAACTGGAAGCTACTGCAATTGGTTTATAACTAGTGCTATCTGTTCTCCAAATGGTGGAGGGCCGGCAATGAATGCTGCAGGCCCTTGCTTTGCCTGCCTTCCCTGGAAGGCATGACAGGCAGGGAATGTCAGGTGCCCGGGGGCAGAGCCCCGCCCACCCCTTTAAAAGGCCGCACATGCTCCTGGCCTTGCCTTTTGAAATTGGCTCGGCCAGGGCGCATTTGAACTCCCTGACCTGCCGATTTGAGTGCATGCAGCCAGGCCTTGTTGCGGCCTTGCTGTCTAGCTGCGCTAGCCCCTCAAGTGAAGCATTGGCTCGATTGGGGCTTTCTTTCTTTAAAAAAGAAGAAAGAAAAAAGAAGACTGACTCTTGGCATGACGATGGCGCTGGAAAAGAGCAGGGGCCTACCCTGGGATTCCAGGCCATCTGCTCCGTGCTCATCGCAGAGGCCTGTATGGCCCGGTGGTGGCTCTTCCAGTGAGGCACTCCCCCTTAACCCCAGGGCACTTGTGTCCCAGGTGTTGGCCCTAGAAAGGGCCGCGGGGATTGATGCCCTCCCGGCTATGATGAGGACAGCTCGCCAGTCGGCCAGGCAGGTAGCTGACCCCTTTGCCACTGATTTGCCTGCGCTGGTGGCCTCCTTATGAGAGAGGATTGCCCAGCTCGATGCAGTTCAAGGCGGGACCCTGCCTGAAGCACAGTTGGTGCACACGGAGGCAGCCGAGCCACTTTCTTCATTGCCCGAGGCAGGGGCTTCATCATCACCACCTGACTAGGGGGAGATGGAAGGCCCTAATCCATTCCAGGGCCTCGACACTTGGGCCCAGTCGGAACCCCCGGGTTGGGTGGCTGGCCCTAGTGCTACTGGTGAGTATGGTGGTCAAGTAAATAGATTTACAGCCCCCTTGCCTCCGGCCAGCTCTATTCAATGGCCATGGCCCCGGCAATCGTGGGAGCCTCCTGTGTTGTCAGGGCCCCCACTGGCCACTGCACCTACACACCTTCATGGTGTGCTCCTTATCCACTTGTGCCTCCTGTTGTCCCTCCTGTGTTGGCTACCTTGCCATACCCGGTTTGGCTATATGGACCGCCGGTCAATCCGGCTTATCATACTGCGCCACAGTTGGCTCTCCTGTCCACAGGATTGTCTTTGCCTTTGTGCGATCACCTCCTGCCGGCCACCCGGGACAATATATGGCAGAGAGAATACATTGATATTTTCAGTTTGCTTAATCGGGAGACCACCAAGGAGGATCAGGAGAGGGAGGACAATAGGGATAAGGCCCACCACAGGAAGCCTCCTCGTACCTGGGTCAATCGGCTGCCCTCATACTTAATTTATCTCTCCATTTCTCTGACTTTACCCATGATCCAGTACCTGGACATAATTTACAGGGCTTACGTGGATTTTCCCTGGGGTTCATGGTTGGTGTACGATGAGGAATTTCGTATGTGCACAGCCATGCACCCAGAGATGCCATGGGATGAACCCCAACAGCTCCTGTAGCTTTTGTATATGACCCCTTCGCGCCCAGTTTCGTGTGATAGGTACAATTGTGGCCATTTGGTTCAGCATCCTGGACAGCAACAGGTGTCCGTCCCTGCGCAGGTTACCCACCCGCTGTTGGGGCGGGGGTCCCAGCCCACCTGCTGTGCTGGGATTTCTCATCCATGGGTCGCTGTAACTGAAAGCCTTGGAGGTACCGACATGAGTGTTTGATCTGTGCCGGACCTCATTTCACCGCTTGTTTCAAATCAGAGGGTGCCCGCAGGCGAGGCCATGATCAGGCCGGGTCCAAGCGCCCCCCCCCACTGACCCTTCTGTCCCTCCCATAGGACCCGTTGCCAATTAAGCTTGAGGTACTGTGATGTTGGTTGCACGTCTACCCGTGATGCGTGGATGCCGAGTACTTTGAAGCGGGTTTTTCAGTTGGTTTTCGCATACCGTCTGAGGGGGTTTGGGCTCCACAGGAGGCTCAGAATCTTAGGTCCCTGCAGGGTAGGGAGCACTTGGCGAGGGCTGCAGTTTTCAAGGAGGTAGCCGGGGGCAGGGTAGCTGGTCCTTTTGAGCACCCGCCTTACCTGAATTTGAAGATTTCATCCCTGGGGCTCATTCCCAAAAAGACATTGGGTGAATTTTACATTATACATCATCTGTCTTACCCTCCAGGCAACTCGGTGAATGATGCTATACCGGACGAACTGTGTTTGGTCCACTATATGCCATTCGACGAGGCCTTGGCTATGGTCCGTTCCTGTGGTCCGGGTGCACTTCTCACTAAATGCGACATTAAGTCGGCGTTTCAACTGCTTCCAGTGCATCTGGATGACTCTGAGTTGCTGGGTTTTTGTTTTGAGGACCAGTACTTTGTGGACCGGGCCATGCCTTTTGGATGCTCCATATCCTGCTCGGCATTTGAATGGTTTAGCTCATTTTTACAGTGGGCTATCATGTCCTGCACAGGTGTTCAAAAGGTAGCACATTACCTAGATGATTTCTTGTTTGGGGGTCCGGGGGGTTCGCCGGCCTGTGCACGCCTCCTGGCCTCCTTTCAGGAACTCATGGGTGAATTATCCATGCCCCTTGCCATGGAAAAAACTGAAGGGCCAGTCACTGGTCTCACATTTCTGGGTATTGAGATTGATGCGATTGCACAGGCTTCACGTTTGCCCCACAAAAGGTTGATCGTATCACTATCAAGATATTAGCAATGTTGGGGAAATGCAAAGTTACTCTGAGAGATCTTCAGGAATTGCATGGACACCTCAACTTTGCTTGCAGGGTCGTTGCACTGGGACGTGCCTTCGCACATCGTCTCTGTGATGCGATGAAGGGGTTGACTAAAACATATCACCGGGTATGGCTGAATAGTGCCACCAGGGCCGATCTGCAGGTTTGGCTTTCCTTTTTACGGGACTTCAATGGTGTATCATTTTGGCACTTGGAGTCCTCACTCACACCCCGCTTTCAAGTCCAGTCTGATGCCTCTGGGTCCTTGGGTTACGGGATTTATTTTGAGGGCCTATGGTGCTATGGCCCTTGGCCAGAGGCTTGGAAAGGCTGAATTATTAAGGGACCTAACGTTCCTTGAGTTTTTTCCAATACTAGGTGCATTGTTGATGTGGGGTGAACGATGGGTGAACTCTGTGGTTCACTTCTGGTGTGACAACGTGGCAGTGGTACACATTGTGAACACCTTGACGTCACGGTCCCCTAGGGTGATGGGTTTGGTTTGCCCCTTCGTTCTCCATTCCCTTCATCACAATATTTTGTTTAAGACACGGCACATCCCAGGTATTGACAACATTATTGCTGATGCTTTATCCTGTCTGCAGATCTCGCGGTTCAGGGCACTGGCACTGGAGGCCAGCGATCTCCCTTCCATTTTGCCGGAGGAAATCTGGGCACTTGGCAAGGTGAGTTCCACCGGCTCGGCGGGCGGATGGAGAGACTCATTTCAGCTGGGGGCTCGGGACATCTACAAAAGCCGCCCCGCTTTCTCCGGCGCCAGAGTGAGTTCCACTGGGTCGGTGGGCGGATGGAGAGACTCATTTCAGCTGGGAGCTCGGGACATCTACAAAAGCCGCCCCACTTTCTCCACCGCCAGAGTGAGTTCCACCTGCTCGGCAGGCAGATGGAGAGACTCATTTCAGCTGGGGGCTCGGGACATCTACAAAAGCCGCCCCGCTTTCTCCATCACCAGAGCGAGATCCACCGGCTCGGCGGGCGGATGGAGAAACTAATTTCAGCTGGGAGCTCGGGAATCTACAAAAGCCGCCCCACTTTCTCCACTGCCAGAGCGAGTTCCACCTGCTTGGCGGGCAGATGGAGAGACTCATTTCAGCTGGGGGCTCGGGACATCTACAAAAGCCGCCCCGCTTTCTCCACCGCCAGAGCGAGTTCCACCAGCTCGGCAGGTGGATGGAGAGACTCATTTCAGCTGGGGGCTCGGGACATCTACAAAAGCCGCCCCGCTTTCTCCGTCGCCAGAGCGAGTTCCACCGGCTCAGAGGGCAGATGGAGAGACTCATTTCAGCTGGGGGCCCGGGACATTCTCAGGGACTGTTGGAGTCTCGGAGTGCCTCCCTTCCCTCCCAGCTGGGCTGGTGTGAGGAGGTCCAGTGTGATTGGTGCGAGTTTTGGCATCAGGTGCCGACGATGACGCACCTTCAACTGTCACCATTTCGCCTCTCCATGTGGACCGGTCATCCGTGGGAGGTAGTGGCATGGCAAGCTTTGGAGGATTAATTGTTATTGCTATTGATTAATAGTTATTGCCATTGTATCTTTAATTTATTCTTTATATTGTGATTAATTTATGCTGATTTGTAATTCTTGTAATTTGTAATTTGCAATTGTATGCTATTGTATTTTGTGTGTGTTTTTATATTGTTATACTGTATTTCATTTGTCATACTGTATTTGATTTACTTGTTGTAAGCCGCCTTGAGTTGGCACTGAGCCGAGTAGGGCGGGATATAAATCGAATAAATGAATGAATGAATGAAGGTGAAGTCAAAAGGGCCTTAAATCTTTCATTGGCGAGCCGGACTCGCAGGGCATACGCCTCGACTGTGCGTGCTTTTGTGGAGTTCCATCTTAGTCACCGGTTGCCAGATACCTGGCCTCTGCCAGTGGACCATGTACTATGGTATATGGTGCACCTGCATGAGGAGGGGCTCATGTACCATTCGGGGTTGCCTTTCTGCTTTGGCTTCTGCAGCCAAGGCTAGGGGTTTGCCTGACAACCTTGGCAATTTTAGGATATGAGGTGTACTTGAGGAGTGATCTAGAGAGAGGGGTGCTTCCCGTGACTCCAGGCAACTGGTGTCACCAGCTGTCATGCGGTGCTTGGCAGCAGTCTGGCTCCAGATGTGCTCTGACACCTTTGAAGCTGTGCTTTTTCATGCTGCTTCCTCTGCAGCCTTCTTTGGGGTGCTGAGGGTCAGTGAACTGGTGGCCACTTCAGGGTCTGACCATTCGCGTAGGGCTTTGGAGGTGTCAGATCTCACATTCACTGCGGACTCTGTCCGCCTGACAGTGCGGGGTTCAAAAACTGACCAGCGTGGCAGGGGATACGGTTGTCCTCCTGCGCTGTTCCTGGCCCAAGATTTGCCCGGTTAGGGCACTTTCATTCTTTCTATAAGTGCGTGGTCTGCACCCTGGTCCCCTGTTTTGCCATCAAAATGGATTTTCACTTACACATTACCAGTATTGGAAGGTCACAGCCGCTGCCGTGGCAGTGGTTGGCTGCCCGGTGCCAGGTATGGTACCCACTTATTCAGGATAGGTGCGGCTTCCACAGCGGCTGCTTTTGGTTATAGTGAACAGGACATACAACGTATGGGGCGATGGAGTTCTGGGCATTTCCGGGCATATGTCCGCCCTCTCGTTCAATGAATATCTTGCTGGCCCTCTCTCTCTTTCTGTTTTTTACAGGTGTTGCTGTTCGCTGACCTCCGGCCAATGTTTGGATTGTTGGTCACATTTTTGTGTTTTGGACTGCCCGATTTGTTGAGTCTTCACCGTTTGGCACCCACTTGGGGCTCCAGGAGGTGGCATTGCTTATCTGGTGTGGTTTCAGAGGGATGCGATGGGACCAGCTCCTGTCGTTTGTGATGGACGTCTGGGACGGTGTCCCTCCGGATGTGATGGTGCTCCATCTGGGTGGGAATGATTTGGGTCACACGACAGGCCTCGACCTGTGTGTGGCTGATCCAACAGACGTGGCCAGTCGTTCAGTTTGTATGGTCCTCCATCACACTCAGGGCCTTTTTTCGTGGGTCACTGCACCCGGGGCAGGTCAACCATGCCAGACATGCTGTCAATCGATCTGTTGCCCGCTATTTCTCCCAAGAGGGCATTGGTACCTTTGTGGAGTACCCTGGCATACGTTTGCAAGAGCGCCCGCTGTTTCGCAGAGATGGGGTGCACCTCTCTGATGAAGGCCTCTGTGTATTTCTGGCCTCTATTCGCATGGGCCTATTGACCAAATTGTTGATCGGGCGTGGGTCAGAGCATGGGGAAATCCTGTGCTCTGTGTGGTGGTAGCACTGGCAAAGACATCATTATACCCCCAACTACACGGTAGGCGCATAGTTGATACACCAAGAGAGGGCTCAGCTACAGAGAGCAGTGGAATGGTGTAACCAAATGCGTACCATGGACAGGGGACTTGCAAACTGGGCGGTTTGCCGACCCCTTAAATTGTCCACTGGTGTTAGTGTCAGAAACAAGAGTGCCCAAGGATGCTTTCTGATGGGGGGGTATGTATTATGGGATAATAAGGACCAGTTTAAACTTAAGACCAGTGATTTATTAAGTCAGAATGGTCAAAGGTCATTGCCAGTGCTATGTCGGCCCTTTGCAGTTAAGTTAATAAGTTTATGGTTAAATAAAGCGGCCCAGAATTTTGAACGAAACAATTGTGTCTGTCTCCTTGTTCCCGGGGTTGGCTGGGCAATGTCCATCATCAGACAACAATCTGGCTGCCACATTTTCAACTAGCTGTACCTTCTGGACACTTTTCAAGGGCAATCCCACATATAGCATGCTGGTAGTAGTCTAATTGGGAGATTGTTAATTCTTATATTTGGTCATTGTGTCCAAATCTGCATGGTACACTGATTCAAGTTTATGACTAAATGTGGAAATTCTGGTTTATATCAATGTCACACTGGCAAACAACTACCTCTACAATGTCATTTTGTCCTCTTCCTCTCCCATGTAAAACCTTCCATGCAGATTTAAAACCAACTCCAGATGATTTTTCAGCCTTCCAGAGCAGACGTGGGGGTGGACTGCTGGCTACAGAAAGAAGAGAGGGTTGCTTCTCTGTTCTACGAATGGAAGTAGTTTTATCTGCAGAATTATCTCACTGGTTCCTGATATAAATTAACCCCATTACAACTGGCATAAATTTGTGGAGGAGAAAGAGTAATATATTGCTTACTTTTGGTTAAAAATATTCTAAACAAACCTAATGTTGAGATTAAAACAAAACTGGCAGAACTGAAAGGCACAAAAGAATATATTCATTATACTCTTGAAGACTGTCTGTTTTTACTGAAAATTAGTTTTGAAACCTCATCAGTGTGTTCAAGAAAAAAATACTGCAATTTCTATGGAGCAGAGATTAAAAGGAGATCTGCTGCAGAAAATAAAGTGAATTTACATTCTTTAACATTCATTTTGAAGTTCAGAAGATACATTACTCTACATTATGCCTATATTAGACTTAAATAAATTCCATTATGGAAACACGATTAGAGGAGAGCAGTCTAATTTGAAAACATGCTGTACTTATATGAATATTTATAGTAAAAAGTTCCTAGAATAAGAATGTGTGGCTCTATTTTTAGATAATTCAGTAGTAAAGTATATTAAAATAATGTAAAGATCCTGATTTAAGACCAGAAGAATCAATAGAAGTCAAATCAGCCATCCCTAAGGTCATTCTGTTATGAAAATGCTCTTACCATTTTATATTATAGATATCTAATCTTTCAAGATATGACTCAAACATCAATCCGCAGGCATAACAGTGCATCAAAAGAGTGAAGTAAGTACCCTCTTGTGAAAAATGAATGCTTTTGTTTTGAATTCCAAGAAAATTTCACTGTCAGTAATTTTTTTACTTTATTTCTCAGAACATTCTGGTTTTAACAAATTTGTTTGTTTGTTTGTTTGTTTGTTTATTGTTCACATTTGTATCACTGCCCCCTCGCCAAAGCGACTCCGGGTGGCTCACAAATAAAATAAGAAACATTAAAAACACATAAAAATATATACAAAAAGCCACAATAAAATCATTTAAAACCATCCCCATTAAAATCCCACCCACCCCATCTGTAAAAAGGGAGGATCTTGATTATTTTTTATACAATCCAGCAGGCGGGGTCACACCTCCATCAGTGCCCCATACCTGCCCTGCCAGCCAGGTTTTAAGATCTCTCCTAAAGGGCAGCAATTCCGTCTATTGGTAGGAGGTTTCATAGGGCTGGTGTGGACACAGAGAAGGCCCTCCTTCTTGTGCTAGAGAGACGAGCCCCTCTAGCCAATGGTACTATTAGAGAGCCCCTCCAGTCTGCTCTGGTTGGACAGACAGACATTCTTGGGGAGACACGGTCTCTTAGATATCCTGAATGGGGCACATAGAAAGAACCTCCTTAAAGATTGTGGTATTTTTTAACCACAATTGGGCATACCCCAGGCAACAGCAACTTTGTTGTGCCAGCTAATCTTTCATACACTAGGTCAGAGGAAAGGAAATATGGAATGAATTCACCAAAAGGTGGTTTTATTTTGGCAGTTTAAAGTCTGACCTAGACACAAAAGAAGAACAAATTGAACTGTTTTTGTTTTTTCTATGCTGAACCTTTCCCATTTACAATGGAATGTCTTTTTAAATATTTGTTGAAAAATAATATATTATTATGATGTGAAATTTCCCTAAAACTTCTTGAAGAACTTAAAAAATACCTGAGTAGTTGATAGAGTGGCTAACAAGATACCCTATGGGACAAACCGTCCAATCTGACAGGTAAACCATGCAACAAAGCATTGCCATACCACAGGGATAAGGTATGAGTAGCAACTGAGTCTGGTGAATCAGCTAGTGTGACACCACAACATTGGACAGGTATTGATAGCAGGAGGCTAGTCTTGCCTAAATCTACCTTAAAAGGTTTCCGGTCTCAAACTGCCAGTTGCTGATATGTTGGAGAACTGCCAGGCTCCCAAATGTCTCCAGGTGGGGTCATCAGTATTAGTCTAGAGCAGTGGTTCTCAATCTTTTATTGACCATGCTTCACCTAAGCATCTCTGAAATCCTAACCCCCTCCCCCATGACACATAATTCTTAGTTTTCAAAATGTGAACTCCTATTCATGTGAAAGAAGCCTAAAAGGCCATTAAGGGAGGGGGCAATTTGAGAATGATTAAATCATAATTCTCAAATTGCCCCCTTAAAAATCAAATTGCCCCTCCCCCTCCATTGGGAACCATGGGTTGAGAGACAGAATCAAGAGGAGAAAACTGAATTTTTATTTCTGATGTGGTTTTAAAGCTTGGGCACCTATTTCCACAAAATCCCTGCAGGTGATAGGGTTTACTAGATGAGCATGAATACATGTTGCACATGCACAATGGTGGTACACCAAACAGCCAGGGAGGGATGTGGAGAGAGAACATATTATAGGTTCCCATTTATGAATAATGTTTTATAATTTGGATGAGATGTGCATGCGAGAAAAGGATATATTAATGTATTTGTTTTATTCATTATTACACCTTTGACTCTAACTTTTAGTTAGGGGAGGGGAAGCAAAAATAGAAATCTCTCCTATTTGGAAAATGTATGGCTATAAAGCCTGTGATTAGGAGATTCATGACTTTGCTGGGATAATTTTTTTCTCTTAAGAGTATCTGAAATTATTATAACAAGAGTATGGAGAGAATCTTGGTCTAACCCTTTCCCTGTATTGTGGTTTCAATTCAAGTCTAATATCCATCACAAAGTTGCTATTCATATCTATCATATCTGCATGCATTTGCTTCTGGAACTAGATCAGGGCACTATGTGGATTGAGACAATTATGTAGAAAGATTGACTAATTTCTCCATTCTAGCACCATGGTTTCGATACAAATAAGGACTCCTAACAGTGCTTTTAAGAGAAGATTTGGACATCCAACCACTGATCTTCCATGCAAAATTCAATTTAGCCTTCAAGTTACAGCAGGCCTAGTTTTCTTACAGAATGCAGACTGCTGTGAGATGGAACTGCCACTTGCCAGTATGTGAGAAATTCATTCAGATGTGATGTTGAGAAAGCAATTAGCCAGTGGGCTCCTTTTAGAAGAACTTGGGGACGATGAACGTACCACTTTTATTTCAGAAAAGCATATTGCTCATTAAAATGCTAGCTGACCTACTTAATCGATCAACAAATCCATGTGTGTTCAGGTCAAGCTAGAAGGGACACTTTGAGGAACAGCATGATTTAAAAATAAAAAGTAAATAGAAGGTACTCTGTATTACAACCATGCCCAGTGGCATGGGGAGGGCAATTAATGCTCTGCTTCAATTTTAGATCACCTGCTACTTGCAGCAGGAAGAAATACTTCCTTCAGAAAATCAATGCATGTATCTCCTACATATATTTGGAGGACACCAAGACATGCACACATATGCATACCCACACACGTACCTATCTATTGGTTAATTTCTTAATCAATTCATTTTATGCTTGACTCTTCATACTCTAGTTTTTGTTTTAAACCACAGCATGCATTACCTGCTGACTTTAGAAATCAGTTAACATGAGTAAATGCACAGTTATAAGAAATGGAAAATTTGGAAAGGCAAAATGTAAAAAGATTGAAGGATTGGTTGAATAAAGTATCTAAAAATATAAAATAATGGAAGGAATCAAGGAAGGATATCTTAATACAATGTGATACAATTATAAAAATGGACTAAAAGTTGGGGGGGGGATGTGAATGAAGATAGCTGGCAAAATTGAAGAATTACTATACAAGGGGGAGCAAGATGAAGCAACTAAAAGTATTTATTTATTTACTCAATTTATAGGCTGCCTTTCTCACTTTGGTGATCCAAAGTAGGAAATGTCTGATAAGAAGAATATATAGAATAGTTATAGAAGCAAAGCATCAAAAGCAACGTTTAATAATTTGGGAAACAGATCAAGGTAGGAATATAAAACAGGAGTAATACAGTAGTTTATGGAAGAAAGAGTTTTCTAAAAATATGTCTATTAGGATTAAAGAGAATTGTTTCAAAACAATATGGGGATGGTTCCTAACAGCAGTAAAAATGAATTGTTACAATTCAAAATACTTGGCAAATTGTTGAAGATGTAACCAGGTGGTGGGAGTGTGTGTGACCTAGAATATATGGAAAATGGTTTTTGATGAAATGGTTTTTGATGAAATGAGTGAGATGTTATCTATGAAATTGGATACGTGTCCAGGAATTGCATTGTTATGTAGCTAGGGGATCTCTTGTCGAAATGGCAAAAACATCATGATTTTGGTGACTTCAGGAAGAAAAATTATAATGAAAAATGATAGTAAATTTTGAGTTTCTAACAGATGAATGGTATATTTTTGAGGGGGAATATAGCTATTAATGATATTAATGAGTGAAAAAAGGATAAAAGTATATAGATTTAAATGTTTTAGAATATGACCATTTGAAAGGGAAGTGTTAGATGCCAGTGCTGGGGTTTTCCAAGATCCTATTGTGGGAAGGCACATTATTTTGTTTTGTTAATATGTATCTATGTGATTGATTTATTGGGAGTATATTGATCATCCCCATCAAGCGCGGCTCCACAAAATATGGGAAATTACTGTGCATGCATGGATGCGCACACTCAGTAACCCATTTGCACATGTGCACTGTGGCTGCACATACACAGTAACCCATTTGTGCATGTGCACTGTATCTGCACATGTACAGTAACTCATTTGTGCATGCGCACAGTGGCCACGCATGAGCAGTAAGCCCTTTCCATGCCATTCAAATGTGGAACGGCTGTGATAAAGGGGAGGAATGAGCGCAGAAAAATGGGAAATCCTGGCCAATATGGGATACTTGATAGGTATGATATTGATAATGTGATTTTTCTATCTTAACCTATAAAACCAAGTGTTCACCGTTGGAACTGGCTATAGGCTGCTATGCATCGCCCTACTGACCCACACCCACCCTTCGTGTGCACGGCCGAATTCCCTACGCAGGTCAACGAAGGATTTAAAAATCCGGCACGGGGGCCTCAGCCCCACAAACGGCAAGAAAGGGAAAGAACTTCACGTCCCAACAGTCATTGTGCCGCGGCGCACCAGAGCCAATCAGGCTGAGAGGCTCACGCACGCCGCAGCGTTCGGACACGCGCCGCAGCCAATCAAACAAAAAGCATGTTAAAAAAACACAGCACAAACACAAAGCACGAACCCATAACTACAAGCCCCAGCGTCCTGCGCGCCATGAGCGTGCAGAACGCTGAGGCAGCCTGCGCGCGAAAACAAAACTTAAAGAAAGCTGGCTCCGCCGCCATTCATCCCCACGGGCGAGCCAGCATGGCCCGTGGGGGAAGAAAATGAAACAAACCCGCCGCCCCTGCTCTTCCGTTCGAAGGGACTGCCACCGCGCCAAAAATAAAAACAATCCACCCACCACCCCTCCCCCGCAACTGCCCTTCTTCCCAACGGGAAAACAAGCATGGCCCGTGGAAACGAAAGGCACCCTCCCCGCAACAACGCTCCCTTCCCAAGGGCCATCCAGCATGGCCCATGGGATCAAAAGGCACCCCCCGCCGCAAGTGCCCTTCCTAACCACGGGCAAACAAGCATGGCCAATGGGAAGAAAAGGCACCCCCGCTGCAAGTAGCCTACCTTCCCACGGGCCACCAAGCATGGTCCGTGAGAACAAAAGGCACCCCCCCCTAAGAAAAGGACACACCAAAAATCAAATCAAAACCATTCAAAAAAAGAAATCTAACCTTTAAAAAATAAACACAAACAAAGACAGGAAAAACATACAACAAAAAACAACAGCCCCCCCCCCAACAAAATTCATATCCCAGCGTCCTTTTCACTTAAATATCGGAGATCACAACTTACCAACACAGGTCCAGCCACGCCGAGAAACAGAATTGAAATGGCAAAAGAACAGGAAGAATACACAGGACAGGACAAACATTACGCAACAGCACCACCAAGTGGCCACAGGAAAAATGACACTCAATGAATTCGAATTACACTTACACATTTTTAAAAAAATCTTATCCAAAGTACACCTATCACCAAAAAAAATGACAAATTATTTTTAAAAATGCAATTATTGGGAAAAATATATATCAACCTTTCCACTTTTAAAAATCCAAATTTATTTATAACAGTTTAAAAAACTACCTATGTATAAAAAAACAATATTTTTTAAAAATAACATAACTCATTTAAACACACATACAACAAAAATCATCCAAAACCATTTCTCATATTTTTTAAAAAACAAAACCCCCAAAAAAGCCCGGCAATGCCAGGCAACCCTTGCTAGTATTAATATATTTTTTAAGAATTCAGTTTCTTCAAAAACCCATTCACACCCATTAATATCCCTTCTAATCCTATTAGTAGGCATGGTGTGTGTGTGTGTGTAAAGTTAAAGGCCTTCTACACCTCTTCCAGGAGCATGATCTGGATTGGTGACTTCACATTTGCTATTTATTTTTATTTATTTATTTGATGCATGTATATACCTCCCTTCTGGAGGAGTGAGTTCCTCACTCAGGGTGGTATACAGAATTAAAACAATGCAAGAATAACTCAATTAAAACAAGATAGAATAATGCATAACAATAATAACACAGCAACAACTATAAAAATAAATCAACTTCAAACTTTGGGTCCACTAGGGTTGATTACCCCGTAGGATGATGGCAACCTAAATAGGTTTATTTTCAATGCCATTTTAAAAGTAGCCAAGGAGGGAGTTTGTTGCAGCACCACTGGCAGTCTGTTCCACAGGGTAGGTTGTCACCATGAAGTCTCTTTTCCGAGTTGTGGTCATCCTTGCCATTGCTGGTGTTGGCACCTGGACCTGTATATTTTGAGGGGACCTGATGATGAAAATAGCAATAGCAATTGCATATATACCATCCCTTAGTACTTAGTGCAGTCTCTGGCTGGTTCACAAGGTAATTAGCATTTTACTTTTTAAAAAAACATGTTTTTAAATTTTACTTGCCCCTTTTTTATGCTCCACAGTGAAAGACCGCCTTTGGCTCCCTGCTTCTTTCAGCACTGCCGAGGGCTGCTCAAAGCCGAGAGGATGAAGGAAGGAGAGCCAGGTCTTCACTGCCATTGCTCTCCTTCCTCCTCTTGGCTTTGAGCAGCCCTCAGCAGGGCTGAGAGAAGCAGGGAGCCAAAGGCGGTCTTTCGCTGTGGAGTGTAAAAAGGGTGAGTGAGCCTGCCAGCGAGCCCGACCTCTCAGATTGCAGGCAATGCATAGAGAAGTCCCTGGGTTTCTTTTCTTTCTTTACTTTTCCTTGGGGGGGGGGATTGAGGCCACGCCCACACAGTTGGCCATGCCCACACTGTTGGCCACGCCCACACAGTTGGCCACGCCCACACAGTTGGCCACGCTCATGCCCACAGTTGGCCATGCCTACAGCCACAGTTGGTCATGCCCACAGATAAAAGAAGTAGCCACTTATTTTACACTTCAATCAGTTAATTGTTTCCTGTCTTAGTGCTTTTTGCCTAAATTTCATTTTTTTAAACTCTGTGTTTAGGAGAAAACCGTGGAAGTATCCTGTTTATGCAGTATGCAAATATACTTGAAGCCAATTGGCTCATTGACTTCCCTTTAACACCCTCTTTCCCAGGAGAGAGAGGGCTTCAAGTATATTTGCATACAATATAAACAGCATACTTCCATGGTTTTCTCTTAAATACAGAGTTTTTAAAAATGAAATTGAGGCACAAAACGCTAAGATAGGAGACAATTAACTGATTAAAATGTGCAAAACAGTTCAATGAAAAATCACCATAATATGAAATGCAGTCGAATAGGAGGGAGAATAGGGGGGGATATAGAATAGAATTGTTGAAGTAAGCTTGGCTTGCTGGCTGCCTTTTTCCCTGTGAGGGGAAGCAATTGTGCCTATGGGGTGGTTCTTCCTCCACCAGGAGAACTCACCATTCCTCTGTGGCTCCTCATCTTCTAGCTGTTGGATGTGCCTAGATTTTGGGGAGAAATGGGTGTGGCCTGGGAGAGAAAGGTGTGGCCTAAATTTCCCTTATTTACATGTCCAAAACTTGACAGGTATGAAACTGTAATGTAACAGAAAAGTGGCAAAATCCTTTGGTAACAGCTGAAACGTTGACGATTAGAGGAAAAGCCACAATAGATATTGATAAATAGTTTTGTCTCTGTGCATTAGGTTTTTTTTGCTGTACAAATGCAGAAAATAAGAACAAATAGGTTTTAAGATGATCAGAGGCAAAGTTTGCATTTTTGTGTTTGATGCATATGTAGATTGCTTTTTTGTCATGAAAAGTATATTCAATTCTAATCTTAAATCAGCTTGTCAAGAAGGCTTGACAAGCTGTTATATGTGCATTTGAAACTTAAATGCTGCATTTGTTGCAGGTTGGTTATCTATAGGCTGTACAAAGAACAACCTGATGTATAATCAGAAATTCAACTTGTTTTGGATTGCTGAGTACAGGTTGCTGTTCTGTGGACACTTAATATCTTCTGTTCTACTGCAAGTGTACCTTTACACTTCTCCTATGGTAGAATATAGCCTAAGTTATTGTACGATTATGATGGGAGCAACTGCATTATTGAATCAAAGTAATGCTAAAAAAAGGATGACCATGGTAAGGAGATAAAGTACCTCAAGCAAGAGAGCGATTATGCTAATGCCTCTGTTAAACATCTCATCATGCCCAATATGGGTTTGATTCTCAAGAAGGCTGAGCTCATAGCTTATACTTTGAAATAATGTACTGTGATTTCTCCAGACGATTTCCCCACTTCTTTTTAACTCTGCTCATTTTTCTCCTTTCTTTCTTGTGTTTCCACAAATTACTTCAATGAAACCACAGATTTTCTTTTCTCCGGTATCCAACATGGTAAGAAAGAAGGGCCATGGAAGGGTAGGAGCTTGGATGGATTTTGAGCCTATGCTGGCATAGTTATGCTGGGTTTCAAACTAATTTGGAATTTAGCAGAAAAATAACTGAAATACATATGTAATAACTCCAGCAAATGCCTTCTGGAGAAACAACTGCTTCCAGGGTAGTTTCAGGAAATTGTTGCAACAAGAGACAGGTTCTTTCTTTTTATATATAATATTTTGTTAAATTTTCAGAAAACAAACAAACAAACAAAAATACATACAAAATAATAAAAACAAAGGGAAAAATACAGATACAATTTCCAAAAAATATCAAATATAAACAAAAAACACACATAATCTAATACATAATTGAATTTCATTGTATCTCAATAAACCCTCATAATATATATCAGAACTTGTCAAAACTCATTATAATACATGTTGCTCTTTTACATATTTTGTTCTTATCTATAATCCAATTCATTTATATGCATATATCTAGTTTTAGAATGACTCTAACTGATATAACCAGCACTTGTATTGTATCTATCATTATCTTACATGATCACAACAACAAAAAATACAATAAAATCAATTTCACAATTCACACCCAGTGAAATATACAATGCCCTGGAGGATGCAGTGTGTCACAACAAAAACTCATTTGATCTGGTACTGGCCTGCCACCTTCACCTCTGGTCTGTGTAGAGTCCACAAATAAATTCCATATTTTCCAGAATCTGTTTTCTTTAATTATGCCTTTCTTTTCTTCAATTCCCATGTTAACTTATTCAAAGCAAGATCCCACATTCCCTTATACCATCCCTCAATTTTTAAAGTCACCTCACTTTTCTAATTTCTTGCTATACATTGTCTACCTGTTGTCAGAATTATAGGTAACAACTCTTTTTTTATCCTCATCTAAATTCATATTATCCATATCTTCTTCGAGTGCCATATCTAGAAAGAGGCAGGTTCTTTCTCATTAAAGTTCACAGCCCAAGCTATTTTCCCTTTCTCTAAGAAAGAGAAAACTCACCAAAGGAAAAAAGTCACCCTTGCTCGTTCAAAAGCCAGTCATATCTGACTCTAGGGGTTCAGTGCTCATCTTTGTTTACAGCCAAAGAACCAGCACTGTCAGCATCTGCAAACGTTTCCGTGGACATGTGGCAGACATTTCTAAACACTGGAGTGCACAGAACACTGAAGTGGAACCTGTTTATCTACTTGCAGTCTCTCTCTTTTGAACTGCTAGGTTGGCAGGAGCTGGGTCAGAGACGAGAACTCATTAAGTCATGCGGTACTTGGATCTCAAACTGATGACCTGTCAACCTTCCAGTCATTAAGTTAAGCATCTTAACCACTTGAGCAATAACAGTCCTAAAGGAAAAAGTAGTTACAGAGGTCTGAAATTACCAGGATTCTGTTCTTGGAGAAAACAATTCTCTGCACATATCTTCCTGGAAGATATTCCTGTGCATATCTTAAACAAATCTATGAGACTAGAGTATAATGACATCCCCCTGCACAATGTCTAAAGCCAACAAGAAGCACTGCAAAGATAGCTTCAGTAGATGATGCTATGGTGAGCAATAATAAAGAGTTTAGAAATGCTAGGGTTATTACTTATAGTAATCTCCATCAGCAGTCAGTTAAAAATTAACTTGCTAAATTGAATAGTTTTGTTGAACATTATAAGAATAATTTGATGCTATATTAGTTTTAGATTATGAAAAAATATATATCAATGATAGTTTTAGATTATTTTAAAAAATCATATCAAATGACTAACGTTATATGGGGTTTTGTTAAGCAGGGTATACCCCGCTTAATGAAAACCCCATATAATGAACATTTTCTTTTCTTTATGTGTGGTATCACCCATTTGATCTGCATAATGGGGAAAAACAAATAGCGAAGAGCTCCGTGGAAGAGAGCTTTTTCGTTATGTAGGTTCTACTGTATATAGATCATCATTTGTCACTGGGCTTCTTTAAAGCCCTTCATTACTTGCTATCCCAGTCCCTTTGCACAAAGTGAACTTTCTGCCCGTCAGAAAGTCTGGGCACATATGTGTTTTTGTGAGTGTTTGTTTGCATGTGAAAGGAGAGAAATGACATAAATAACTTGGCCCCTCAGGCATAGTGGGTGGATAGAAAGTCATCAGTGATGACATCAGACATGTCTAGGGGGTCCTTCGTGGAGCCAGGTATTTTTAGATGGAGTACTTCACTTACAAAGAAGCAAAGCTTCCACCTGTCATGGTATAATTTATATGCTTTAGCCCCATCCAAGATGAAGATTTCAATCCAGAGGAGATCCCTTTCTCACATACCTAAGGCATTGGTATGTGTAAACATTTTAGCCTCATAGGTTGGAAGAGCCTAATATGTGATAGACAAGTTATGCTGTAAGTTTATTGGTTTGAATCCTTTAGGGGAATGGCAAGAAGGTAGACCCTGAGGGAGGAGATAAAAGCAGAATGTGGGGGCCGAGGGCTCTCTTGGATCTGAACTGCAATCATGTAGGAGCCTAAGTAGGAAGGGGGGACAATGGGCTTTCCCTTTTCTTTATTTGGATATGTTTTCGGAACTTTTGCTGAACTTTATTCTGTACCTTACTTTGATTTCAATATATTTTTAAAATACCTGAAGACTGGAGTGTTTACTTGGCCATGTTACAACACCTACACTAATTTCATGAGCTCCATTACTCACCACCTAGACCCAGGTCAGGAGTGAGAAGGCAAAATTTTAGGAAAAGCCTGGCCAGAGAGCAGGCAGTATCAGGTGCGATCCCATCGCAAGGATGCTGAAGTGCTACTTGTGAGTAAGAGGATCATTACGCTACCCATAGCCCAAAGTATCCCACCCACTGTGCCTTACTCTGAGAAATCTCCAGAGCTGCACATTTAGAACTGGACCAGTTTGGAACACAAAGCTCTCCAGAGAAACAGGAGTAACAGTGGCCCTCCCGAATGGGAAAGGCCCATGTTATTTATTGCTCCTAATGCTCTGGCACAGAGGTGACTACCTTCTTTGTCTAATGGGTGGACTAACCTTGCCTCCAGAGGTCTTTAAATATCCCCTCTTGTGTCTTGTGTTTGGCAGGTTCGCAGAATATTCTGCCCAGTTGGAATTAATATAGGCTAACTAATGTAGACAAAAGATACTGGCTTGAATGTCAGGACTTGACATTTTCCTTTGTAGGAGACTGTGGGGGGACAGGAAAGGAAGCCTTGATTCTCAAGTGGAACAGAGAGTCCTCTTCCATTTTTGTAGCCTGCTGTTGAAGGCTCAAAATTTGATGCACTTCTGATTTAAGAACTCTTATTTCTCCATCAAAACACAGTATGGACACTGAAACTCAACTTTATTGATGAGTGTTAACAGGTGTGTTTGTGCATGCAGTGATTTGTTGCCATACCTCATAAGCACAAAATGCAGTATCTCCCATTTCATTTTGAAAACCATCTAAGCAAGTTTCTAGTCTGGGTTGCAATAATTAGTAATATAATTATTTAATGCCATCATGTTGCATATGCACTTACAAGTAATTCCTAGCAAACTCCTGGGGAAGCTATTAAATAACATGCTTTGTGATAAATTGTTCCAGGTGGTAATAGGAAACCAAACCAATAAGACGAGAGTGCTGCAGAATGGCTTACCTGAAGGCTCCATGCTGGCTTCAATACTTTTTAACCTATATATAACTGGTATGCCAGAGACAACAAAAAGTTTGCATATGACAGGAGACTTTGTCGCCTCCCTCAAGCCCCCACCACTGGCTGGAGGGAGGAGCTGCTGGGCCACTGCTGTCACTGCCGCCGGCGCTGCTCTAGAGACGTTGAGCCCCGGGCTCCATCATGGGCATTGAGCTGCGGGCTCCATCATGGACGCTGAGCCCCGGGGTCCATCATGGACACTGAGCTCCGGGCTCCGTCATGGACTCTGAGCCCTGGGCTCAATCATGGATATTGAGCCCAGGCTCTGTCATGGACGTTGAGCCCAGGCTCTGTCATAGATGTTTATTGCATTTGCTTCACACTGTAAGCTGCCCTGAGTGGTGCTTGCACCAGTAGGGTGGGATATAAATAAATAAATAAATAAATAAATAAATAAATCTATACCTATGAAAAGTGGCCTTAACCATTGGGTTCATTCAAAGGCTCCCGCACCTGGCCCAACCATCCCTGAGCTAGCCCTCTGCACTCACCATAACCCCCACCTTCCCAATGCTGCAGGGTTCCGGTGGTCGCCAGTGGGGCAGCAGCCCCACAAATGCAACCAAAATAAGAACTACAAGTCCCAGAGTCCTCTACAGTGCACAACACTTCAGCCAATTAGCTGAGGGACGCGAGTGCAGAGGAGGCAGGATATCTCTCAATGCCATTTCCAGGGAATCCTAAGCAGGTGAAGGCATTTCCTTGGGAATACCCTGAAGGAAATGGTGAGCCACTGTGTGAGACAGAATGCTGGACTGGATGGGCTGTGGCCTGTTCCAGCAAGGCTGTTCTTATGTTCTTATGAGGCTGGGAAAGCACGGCACAGTGGATTTAAAAGACAAACCGCATCGGCCCAGGAAAGACTACCCCCCCTCCCTAACCTCCCCTGACTGCACTTACCCTTTGCCGGCTCTGGCTGGGCCTTTGGAAGTCTTTCCCTCCAGTTGTGGCATTCTGCGTAGGGAGAAGCACCGGCCTATCCTTCATATCTGTGGGTGACGTGGCCTAGATGCCCGCAGGGACAAAGGAGAGGCTGGTGCTTCTCCCTATGCAGAAGGCCACGACAGGAGGGAAAGTGTTTCCCAGAGGGAACCGATTCATCTTCCTAGGAGGACAGAGGCCAAAAGATTCAGCCCCCATCTTCCAAGGAAGACAAACACCTTAAAAACAGGAGACAAAGGCTAAGCACAGAGCACCATTCTAGCCCTCCATCTCCCATAACCACCCCATAGCTTGGAGGGAGGATACCCTTCTCTCCCCCAAGCTTCGGAAAGACAGCAGGAAAAAAATTTCCCCCACATCCTAGGAGGCCGGGACAAGTCGCCACCGTAGCATGTGGGTGGGGAAAGAGGATACCTCTCTCTTCCCCCCAACCCATGCTTTGGCGAGGCAGTGGGGAAAAACTATGTTTTTCCCCGCAGCCTTGGAGGCCTGCCCAAGCCAGCCCGTAGCTTGGGGGAGGGGATACCCCCCTTCCGCCCCAACCCAGGCTATGGCATGGCACTGGCCGGCCCCCCTGTAAAGAAACATAAATAAATAAAAGAATCCCCCCACCCCAACGCAAGGATTTAACGCGGCCTGGCCAGCAAGGCAAGGCCAAGTTAAACCCTCCCACTCACACCCCCACACACACACTCACACTAACACCCCCCAAAACCAACACAAAACTCACCTACAGGGACCACCCGTCAAAGACGTCCTCCCTACACGAATGCCTCCTCTGCACAGAACGTTAGTGAATGTAGTCCACCAGAGGGTGCTATTTTTAGTTAACAAAAATATTAACTAAAATAGCACCCTCTGGTGGACTACATTCACACACACACACACGCACACATGCATGCACCCACGCATGCACACATACACACATGCAAAACCAAAACCACCCCAAACCACCAACACACACATTAAAAATGCCCGGCAAGGCCGGGCAAACTATGCTAGTAAGTAAATAAAATGTAGATGCTGTGACACTAGCCATCAGATGGGGCACAATGCTACTCAAGAACAAATTTTAGCAAGTGATTTCCAAATTTTAGGGAAGTATTTTTGTAAATGGAGACTGATCCCCCAATCTGATTAAAGCTGAATGTAGTTGCTTCCATCTAACTAATAATCTTGCCAACCAGCAATTTACAATATTCTTTAATGGTACTCAGCTCAAACACAATTTAAATCTAAAATATCAGTCTAGCACTATGGATTATACCAGTTCCTATAAGCAACATCTCATGAACACTGCAGCCAAAGTTTGAATGAGAAACAATATACCATATTATATATTCGACTATAAGTCATCCCTAATATAAGTTGAGGTACTTAATTTGGACCTCTAAAACTAGGAAAATAGATTGACCTGAGTATTAGTTGGGGTGGAAAATGCAGCAGCTGCTAGTGAGTTTTGATAATTTAAATACATGAAAATATGGTAAAATTAATTAATTTAGATATTTGTGTGGATATGCTTTTGAGTGTTTATGTTGACCTGAGTATAATTCATGTCCCATTTTTGGACCTCATTTTGGGAGCTAAAAAAACCGACAGGTGTAGGGCATTAAGTCTTGTCTACAGTACTGCAGTGTATGGAGCTGCAGTCTTGCTAAGTAGAAGACACGTTAATAGATTTGAAACTCAACTGAACAATTAAATTATTTAGTAGCCCAAGACCATAAAGCCAAGAGCACCTAAAAAAGAGTATTTTATTTTATTATGTTCTGTTTTATTTTATATTTGGCATGGGTTTCTATAAGTCTGTAAAATTTATTATGCTAGGCAACATAATAAAAATACAGTAGAGACATCAACCCTGCCAGCAAAAGTCCGCATAGTTAAAGCAATGGTCTTCCCAGTAGTAAAGTATGACTGTGAGAACTGGATCATAAGGAAGACTGAACACATAAAAAGAGATGTCTTCAAACTATGGTGCTGGAGAAGACTTTTGAGAGTCTGCTGGACTGCAAGGGGATGAAATCAGTCACATCGTAAGGGGATGTAGTGAGTCTACACCAATATGTTGGCTCCCAAAACTCAGGCAGGCAGGCAGGCAGGCAGGTGCACGCACGCACGCACGCACGCACGCACGCACGCACGCACGCACACACACACACACACACACACACACACACACACACACACACACACACAGAGATCATAGAAGATAGGAGGCACTGGTGCACCAATATAGAAAAATAGCCGATTGCCAATTTACCTACACATGAGGATGCTACTAGCTCATTTATCCATAGACTGAAATCTCAAGAACCTACAATTAGAACATCTGAAGATCACCATGCTAAGAATTTTCACATGCAACTAAAATGGATGGAGGTATGGCTGCAATCCATGAATCTGATATTTATATGAATATGCTGACCAATCAGGAGCCTAATGGCTTTGATCTACATATCTGGAAGACAGCTAATAGGATAAGAACCAGCCATGGAAAATGTGCAGATCTATTATACAAATGGGGAAAGCTGCCTACAGCCCAATGTGACTGTGGTAATCCATGCCAAACTGTTTTCTCATGTAATCCATGAATGATGTAACAGGACATCTATGGGAGAAATGACAAATTTTCTCACTTTATCTCCTCCTGCAATTGATTGGATCAAGAATCTATGATGTGTATTCATGTATTTTTTATCATATTTTATGCATATTTTATTCTTGTTTTACCTATACATGACCAATTCTTGTGGTAAACTTCACAGTGTTGTATACTATATATTTATAAAGCCATATGATAAACATATAATTCCTCTAACCTATCTTTCACACTCTTATAGGAATATTGACAATTCTAGTCATCTAGTCTAGTATTTTAAAAAAAAATCTTTAATCGCTTGACAGACACTTTTCAAAAGTGGTCTACCATTCTCTTCTTCTAGGGCACCCTGGGATTCTGCAGTTTTTCCAAGACTATATATGTTGTCTCTTCTCCTGGGAGACAAATTGGGAATCAAACTCCCATACCCAACTTACTGAGCTATCCAGGCTGCAATAACTGAGTGGAAAAATGTGTTGCCAATGTAAAGTTCAACAATCCTTTAGGAATCCATTAGATGTTGAGATCATTAGTTTATTTTTCTTGAAGGAAGTTAGATCTTTCTACCAGTAAAATAATTCTGTATTAAAAATAAAACTGAAAATAAAATAAAATGAGCCTTTCTGTACCCAAGTGTTTCTTCTTGCAGAAATAAAAAAGGGAGAAAAAAAAGAAACAGCAATTTGGGTCATAACTCATATTCATGCTGACAGCTAATTTGTAGCCTAATGAAATTCAGAACCGAAAAGATAATAAACCCTAAAAACAGGGATGGTAAATAGAAATGCTACCAGGCCCTTATTTTTAACAGCAGAGCCATTGGGTAGTACCAGTAAAATAACAAAGCTAATTGTAATTTGAAGATTTCAGTATAGATGAGATAATTTATCTTCCGTAAACATGATCCTTCTATAGGGCTAAATAGAAACCCAGCTATTTAAGGTTATAAATATTTGTGTAGATTTCAGTGGCATTTACTGCAACATGTTTAAATGAAAACAGTTCTAATTAAGTAGGAAAACACAGTGTGTTTCACCAATTTTATTTCTAGGAAATCCCAACCAAGCTTGCAGCTTAATTCCATTCAGGTATCTAAGGCTAACACATTCTGCTCAATCTCTGTCTCTCTGTGATGTGTGTGTGTGTGTGTGTTTAAGAGAAGGAAACACTGCTGAATAAACATTAGCCAGGATTGTATAACACAGAAAAAAGAGGAGGCACTGTCTAGAAATTAGGCTGTGTGGCAACCAGAAGTTGTGGGTCTTTTTCCTAGCACCTTAATTGTCTCCTTGTTATTTTAGGAGCTGGTGCAGTGAAATGCATAAAAAGGTGATCTAGGAGCCAGACAATCTTTCATTCAAATCTTGCCTCAGCCAGGAATTAATGAGGTAGCAATGTCCCAGTTCTCATTGAGCATTTACGGCTTTATCTTAGCTGTACTATGGCTTGTAGTGATACACAGGAAGGAATGTTGCCTCTAACAATTCCTCTGCCCAATGTGTATAGTTGAGAAATTCATTATGTATAAATTCTGCTATGACTTGATCCAGGTCATCCAGGTGGGTACTGGACTGGAACAAACTTATCCTTTGGATTTCATACCAGCAAGTGTTGTGAAGCAAGCAAACAAACACCTTACCAAAGTCTGCCTCAAAGTAAGTATTTCAAGGTCAATAACTTTTACAAACAGATTCTTTGAAAGAGAATGCAGAGTTTAGTAAATATGTCATTGGAAAGGAACAGAAGACAGAGTTTTAATATACATGTTGATACATACCTGGAAATATTACAAAGGTTAACACCTTTAAAAAGGTAGTTTGTGACATCTGTGGTGATTCTATATATGACTGGCAAGTATAAGATGATATCAACAAGTTTATTTTGTCTTCCTTGGCTCTTCCTCTCTCCAGCTGCCTATGAGGAAAACCTGATCCCAGGAAAATGGTAAGTGAGAAACCAATAGATGCTGTAAATAGAATCATGCACAACGAGAGGAACAACCGTTTGAGGCTTGGGGCATCAAAAAAGAATTACTGGTTGAGGCTCGAGGGACGCACTTACAAGATAAAACTTTACATTTACTCTCTTGAAGAAACTAAAAAGTAAAAAGCCTCCAAACCGGGTGGGCTTCGAGACAGAACATATTGCAATTAAAAACAAAGGATAGTGGGCGGTTTCCACATCGAATTTGCTGAGTATTACTATTTTTGTACTGAATTGTTATTGCTGTATTGCTTGAGAAGTGATTGAATTTGGTGGATTACCACACTACTTTGAGACCAGTGTGGTCTACATTCTTGTGGACATTGTGAAACTACAGCCGCTACATATTTACATTGCTTTGAACTTGAATACAGTGTGAATATTGAGAAACTTTGAGTTCTGAAAATAGAGACAGTTGATGCATTGAGAGAAGATATCTAATTTATGTTCTAGTTGAGAGAAGATATCTTATTTATGTTATAGTTGATAAAAGATACAACACATTTGATGGGTTAAAGAAACTTTATTGATCTAGAAACTTTATTTTTTGTTTGATTGCTGAATACTTAAAGTGCATTGACTTTTAACCCCTTGCCTCAAATGGTTGTTCCTCTGGTTGTGCATCATTTACTTTTTGGCCTCTTCACAGTATTTGTTTGCCTAGTGAACAGAATCATGGCTGTAATAAACTAGTAGCATCATGGATTATGGTTTAACTTGGCTTTGCTGCTTATCCAGAAAAGCTAACATTTTCTTCCTCATCCCATGTTTATATTTCTAAAAATTTTGTCTAGACACCTGACTGTGTGATTTTTCTACCTTGCAATAACTTTTGTTGAATGAATATATCTTATATTGTTATAAGCCGAACACCAACTGAAGGCAAACTAATAGCAGGAACACAAGAAATGAAAAAATGGACAAAATTGTCTATGTGGGGAGTGTGTTATATGAAAATTTGGATGTGAGATAGAGATTAAAATATGAATAGAAAAAGCAATATCCTTCACAAAAATGTGACATTTGTTATCCAGTAGAGATCTAGCTCTCACTACAAAGATCAGAATAGTGAGATATTACATATTCCCAGTGTTGCTGTATGGAGTCAAAGCTTCGACATTGACTAAAGCATCTGAAAAGAGAATCAAAGCTTTTGAAACGTGGATCTACAGACAGCTCCTAAGGATATCATGGGCCAACCATGTGACTAATGTAGAAGTGTTGCACCAGATGGATAAAGAACAAGAACTGTTTAAGACTATTAAACAAAGAAAGCTCCAACACCTTGGGCATGAGGAACTACATTGCAGGCGCACCCCCCAAAGAAAGACTCAGACACCGGTATATGGATAAAGGCATTGGGCCACTTTTATTGAATAATGCCCTAGTCCGAATTATAACTTTCAATTGGTACTCATCCAATTATAATTCTTAAGGCAAGCAGGCCGCAGTAACACTGGTAAGGTTCTTCCCAAAATTGCCAATGGCAATTGGCTACAATGTATCCATTTGTATCCATTTGTTTGTTGACACAAACAAATTGTTGACCGTAGTCAATAAACTATCTACTGACCCCACCCTCTGACGTGTATCCGTCAAATCACGGGGTGATGCATGCTGAAAAGCTCCTGCCATCACCCCTTGCCTGGTTCGTCGTTGACCGGTCAACGTTATTACACCTGTACCTGTCTAAGTGTTGGCCAGTCAATTGCGAACCTGCTGGATACCTATGGGTCATAAATCTTTACCTTACCAGTGCTACCCGCCACACGGGGAGGCTTCAATGAAGACTCACCGCCCCCCCCCCCCAGACCGTCAGCTCGGTCAACAGGCCTGCTTGCAAATCTTCCAAAAAGAGGTTCATACCTCTAGCCGACAGGTGGACCCCATCCCCTGCATACAGATCATAATTTTGTAAACTAATGGTGGGGTGTCGGATGACCATCCCCAAACCCTTGTCTGCCACGAACCGGGCAACTGCCCTGTTCACCGAGCGACGAGCGCGGTCAAGGGCACGGAGGTCAATACCTCCCCTGTAAGCATGACGCGGTATGATGTCCGACCATAGCAGCCTTGTGGATGGCCACACATAATGCAAATAAGCTAGGTCACTGCAAATCGTGAATTTTAAAGAAAGGCCAGTGACCTGGCCGAGGTCATTGCCCCCGAGGTGCAGTACAAGGACATCAGGCGGTTCAGCATCCCTGATGGAGAAAAGGAATGGCAACAGTTCCCGCCATCTCATTCCACGCTTACCGTACCAACGTATGCATGCGGCTGCACGCAGTCCAAGCTGGGGTCCCCACTCTGTCGCCGCAGCATACTGCGCTGCCCAGTGCACGTAACTGTTGCCCACCAGCCATACTGCCACCGGTGTGCGGGGACACACAGGGTCTGTAAGAGAAAAAAGGAGAACAGTGACTTAACTGGTACTCATGCCTGTAGAAGGTGAACATATAGTGCAAAACGCATAGATCCCCATCTTCCCATACGGCGTATATCAGCCTCAGAGTACCCAAATGCAGCTGCAGTTGAAGCAGCACCTATTCTAAACGAATGGGTGCCGTAACGAGCCCCTGGGAGGCCAACACTGGATAGTGCCATACCGGTCACCTTCCAAAATTGAAATTTAGTAAGGGGAGACCCATCCTGGTGGCAGAAAAACGGGCCAGGGTGCGTGCCACGCACTGCCAAGAACTCCTGTAGGGCACCAACCGGACAGATGTCTGCAATGGAACATCGTAGCAGTCTAACTCCACTGCCTACGCCATGCTGATCAACTTTTGAGGACCGTATCCTCAACTGAGCCCACTCATTAGAAACATAGACATCGTCGAGTTCCAGGGCCCTACGAGTCGCATCCGCCTTAGACTGTAGTACCAATTCACTGATGTGGAGCGCTCCAAAGAAGGCCACAGTGGTAGCCGCATGAAAAAGAGCTGCCTCATACCTGTCAAAACACAGGTTATGCCAGCCTCGTGCAAGGTGGGTAAGCACCCCTGGGGAAATCGGGTGATGAGTGTCCGGACGGCGGCCACGTTCCCGTGTCCACCCCTCCAAAACATGCCGTATGCGAAAATCATTCATGCTGTCAGCAAAACCCCTCACCTTGGCAATAAATGCCAGTGCTGACAGACTGGATGCTATAGTGCGGGGAGTGAGGCCCTGACTGTGTAAATAAACCATGAATTGTAAAACTTGTTCCACTGGAATGGGCCACACCTCGGGCAACTGAAGTTGCACACAGAAATTTTTAAATTGAACGAAAGCATGATGATACGCCTTACGCGTGTGGGGCGCCAAAGACATGCCGATCGCCCGGTTAGCTCTCCTTGCCAAATGTCCAAATCTCAGCCGGGAGTAGTGAGGGGAATTCCTCTGCGTCCGGAGCCAAGACGCGGAACCGGGGGATCTGCAGGCGGGGTAAAGCATCGGCAATATCATTATTAATGCCTGGTACATGTCTGGCCTTAAAAAGCACATTGAGTCATAGGCTACGTAACACGAAATGGCGAACTAAAGCCATCACCCTGGGTGATTTAGATGTCTGAGCATTGACAATGTGCACTACCGCAGCATTGTCACACCAAAAGTGAACCACAGAGTCGGCCCACTCCTCGCCCCATAGCATCAAAGCTCCCAGGATTGGAAAAAACTCAAGGAATGTAAGATCGCAGAGGCGATCCGTGCCCCGCCATGCTGGAGGCCATTGGCCATAAGCCCACCTCCCCTGGAAGTAAATCCCATATCCCAGGGAGCCGGAGGCATCCGACTGTACTTGAAACCTAGGGGAAACTAAAAGGTCGGATCTCCAAAAGGAGACCCCGTTGAAGTCCCGCAGGAATGTGAGCCAAACCAAAAGGTCAGCCCGCATGCCCCTGGTCAGTCGGACCCTATGATGGTGCCTTGACAGGCCAGACATGGCGTCGCATAGGCACCAAGCAAATGCCCTGCCAGGCGTAACTACCCTGCAGGCAAAGTTAAGATGGCCATGCAGCACCTGAAGCTCACAAAGTGACACTTTACATTTGGCCAGCAAGGCCAAAACCATCGCGGAGACCCGGGTGACCTTATCGATGGGTAACCGGGATGCCTGTGCGACCGTGTCAATTTCAATACCCAGAAATGTGAGGGTAGTGGATGGGCCCTCGGTCTTTTCGGGCGCTAAAGGGACACCCAGTTCCTGCATTAGCGTCTGAAATGTGGTGAGGAGACGCGTGCACGTGTCCAAGCCCCGTTCACCCCCGAACAAAAAGTCATCGAGGTAATGGGCTACAGACCGAGACCCGGACCTGCGAACAAAGGCCCACTGAAGGAAAGTGCTAAAACGTTCAAATGCTGAACAGGATATAGAGCAGCCAAAAGGCATGGCCTTATCTACATAAAACTTCCCTCGGAATCTAAAACCCAATAGCTCAAAGTCCTCTGGGTGCACTGGCAACAATCGGAATGCCGATTTAATGTCGCATTTTGCCAGGAGGGCACCAGGACCACAAGAGTGCACCATTCACAGGGCTTGGTCAAAGGACGTATACCTGACCGAACAAAGGTCATCAGGGATAGCATCATTGACAGAATAACCCGCCGGGTACGATAAATGGTGGATTAAACGAAATTCCCCCGGGGCCTTTTTGGGTACCAACCCCAGAGGGGAGGCCTTCAGGTTGGGAAAGGGTGGTACAGAAAAGGGGCCTGCCACCCTCTTGGCCTGAACCTCCTTAGCAATACTCAGGGCAGCCACCTCTTCTCTACCCTTCAGGGACAGTAAATTGGGTGCATCTTGGTGTCCCCGCACTCCTTTGAATGGGATTCGGAAGCCCCACTGAAAACCCTCGAGGAGGTACCTCGCGTCCTCTCTCCTTGGATAAGTTGAGAGCCATCGCTCCAACATATACACATTAACTGGGGAGGGGCCCTTTTGTCTGGCTAGCTCCATCAGCAGAAGCTCTGCCCGTTCCCTGTCCACCTCTACCTCTGCCCCGTGACCCACCGGCCCACGAACACGCGGCGGCGGCGTGGGAGCCAGCGCAATAGGGACACTCATGTTTGTATCGGCACTGCCGCTTATTGCACACGCCGTTAGCCGAGAAGCTCCAACACAGCAAGCGGGCTGGAACCCCCTGCCCCGCCGGCTGGCGGGAAGCCTGCGTTGGAGCAGCTCGCTGAACGGCATGGCCACAATGGTACCTATCCCCAGGCGCCGGACGCATGGGGGTCATGTACAATAGCCACAATTTCTGACAGGGCTCATCCCATCTCATCTCCGGGTGCAAGGGCACCCTCATTCAAATTCCTCATCGTAAGCCAACCACGATGGGCCAGGAAAATCCACCATTGCCCTGTAAATATTGTCCAAATATTGGACCATAGGAATGGCCAAGTCAGGCCGGGCCCTGAGGTACACCGCCATATAAATAACATATGCGGGCAACCAGTTGGCCCAGGTGTGCGGTGGCTTACGACGGTGGGACAGCTCTTTGTCTCTGTCATCCTGCCCCTCTCTCTCCTCCTTAGTGGGCTCACGGTTCAATAGGGAGAATATGTCCACGTACTCCCCCCACCAAATCTTTTCTCTCGTGACCTGGGACAAATGATCACCAAGGGGCAATGAATAACCAGCCGTCAGCAAGGCCGTCACCGGCACATTAGGTACCCGGGGCATATGCAGCGGAACCTGGACAGTCCCTGTGATGCCCGGCACTGCCCCGGGGCGGAAACCCCCACCCCCAACGCTGTACCAGTATGGAACCAAGGGGCACTGGGATAGGCTGGCAACTGATGCCCACTCACCTCAACTTGACGAGGCCATGGCCACTGAACCCCACCATTGGAAGTGGGCTGTGATGTGGGTGCATTAACTTGAACCTGATACTCACTAGGTGCACTCCCGTGAGCCGCCCCCACTGGGGGTTCCGGCCCAAGGTGGGCGTCGGAGCTCGCGACCGGAATCGAGCTCTGGGGCCACACCTGACCACTCTCCTGCTGTAGCTCTGGACGAACAGGGAGCTGCGAGACACCGGCAGGGGCAGGCCGGAGCATCTCCAGCAGCTCAACCCATCTTGCCGCTTGTTGCAGTGTGGCGGCCACCGAGGTAGCCGGTAAGCCCGAAGGGCCCCCCGCAGAGAGTGAAGGGCCACCTGAAATGGGGTTGTGTGCAATCCCCAAGGACGCCTTAAGCACAGCTAAACGCGTTAGCAATGCATCAACTGCCACAGATCCCCCAGTATAAAGTGGGCTGGGTGGGCCGGACGGCCCACCAGGCATTTGACCAGGAACCCCAAAATGAGAGCCTCGGCCCAAATAGGGCCATGCCCAAAACTCCGGCCCATGAGGGGCCAGAGGGGGAACGTGCTGTGCACCAGCACCAGCCCCCCCCCCCCCCCCGCTGACCGGACCCATGGCCGGCAACTGCGGGCCGGGGGCCGAAGCCCCAGAAGGGCCGGTTGAAGGCTGGGTAGCCGGGGGCCAAGCAGCCTGCATCGCCCCACCGGTATCGGTGGAGGTAGTGCCCTGCCGCGTGGGCGCAGCCCTGGTCCTCCGACCTGAGGGCTGCCCCCCGCGTTGTGCAGGGCCAGCAAAAGTCCTCCCCATTGGCCGCGGTTTCGTCGCCGGGGCCTTCCGTTTGGGAGGCATATTGATAGCAATAGCAGGATCCCTGTCCAGGGATCAACCGATGCCGAAAAACACAGAGCAAGCAAGCCAAAGGCTCTGTGCAACTCCTTCCTTCCCAGCCGGGAAAGCCAAGGGCTAAAGAGCCGAAGAATGAAGGAACAGCGACGGAGAAAACTTCTCCTCTCCGTCGCTATTTTAAAATGGCAGCTCAGCTGCCTCGTGGCCACCCCTTTTATAGAGGGGTGGCCATGCCCCCTAACTCACCCGGATGTCTGAGTCCGGGTGGGGGGGGCCCGCAAAGAGTGCGGCGGCCATTTTGGCACCGCGCTTTCATAATGTATAGAATAGTCCAACTTGCTTTGCAAGGAAAGAGGCCAAGGAAGAGAGGCCCTGGACATAGAACAAATTCATTGTTGAAGAACATGAGAGATGGTGAGCATTTCCTCGGAAGAACTGTTCCAAGGAGTTAAGAACAGGAAGACTATCACCATAATGATAGCCAATATCCAGAGTGGCTACGGCATCTGAAGTAGAAGGAGGGGCAAAAACCACACTGAACATTGAAGGTGTAATAAAGTTTAGTGGTTCTTTTGCCCCTTAGAAATAATCCACACAGTACCTCACCTTTTGCTTGGTTTCACATACCGGAGATTCCCCCAGTTAAAGAAGGAGGAAGTAAGCTAGCAGTGAACTTTAGGGGAGAATGCCTTTGGTTTCCCCTGCTTCCTAGAAATAGAGAAGGGAACAAATTCCACACCCGACCACTACAACAGGGGGCTCTATGCATTTTGGAGAGATGAAGGCAGGAGTGTTTGTGGCATCTGTTTATTTGAACTATGATGTCAGGAAACTCCCTTGTTGGCTGCCTGGGGAATAAACTTTGTTTTTCAGTCACACAGCCAAGCCTAACCATTTGCAACCACATGGATCACAACATGCTAGGCTCCTCTGTAATCTGCCATCCTCTGTAGTCCACCCAAATGTACACCCACTGCGTCAATGATGCTGTCTAATCATCTCATCCTCTGCTGCCCCATTCTCCTTTTGGCTTCAATCTATGGTCTTTTCCAGTGAGTCCTCTCTTTTCATTTGATGATCAAAATATTTGAGCTTTAGCTTCAGAATCTGTACTTCCAAGGAACAGTCAGAGTTGATTTTCTTTGGGCTTGACTGATTTCACACCCTTGCAGTCCAGCAGACTTTCAAAAGTCTTCTCCAGCACCATAGTTTGAAGACATCTCTTTTTATGTGTTCAGTCTTCCTTATGGTCCAGTTCTCACAGTCATACTTTACTACTGGGAAGACCATTGCTTTAACTATGCGGACTTTTGCTGGCAGAGTTGATGTCTCTACTGTATTTTTATTATGCTGCCTAGCATAATAAATTTTACAGACTTATAGAAACCCATGCCAAATATAAAATAAAACACAACATAACAAAATAAAATAGTCTTTTTAGGTGCTCTTGGCTTTATGGTCTTGGTCTACTAAATAATTGAATTGTATTCCTATTTTATGGATTTGATTCATGTATTTTTGTTTTGCATCATTCCACTGCAAAATGGCAGCCCAATGCATAGCTTGCAACAGCAGTCTACCCACTACTCATGGAATGGAGAATCTGGGAACTTTCTACCTCAGGAGTATGAGAAGGGCATGAGTGTGAGACTGTGGAAGTCTTGGAGCCCTGGGAGTCTCTACTGACTTTTGAAGTGAGGTAGGGCTCTGTGTCTGGATATAAATGGGCTGTAGAGCATTAGTCAAAGTACTAGACCAAGGGTTGAATCACTAATTCTGGATGAAACTGACAATTTTCACATGTTAAGTTACCTCCCTGGTGATCTGAATCTTGCAAAGAAATTATCTGTGCAAAGCCTATGACTGATAAATTTTTTTAAAAAAATGAAAACAACCTGTAATATGTTTCTAACTCTTAGAATTCCGTATATTGAGGCCAGTGCTATTGTAATGTTGCCCAATTTTATTTTATTTTATTGTCATTTGCTTCCCTTTCAAAACCCTCCTTCCCTCCTGGCAGTGACATAAAAGAAAAAGAAAAATATCCACATGTCTCAAAACCATCCTCGTGAATAATATTCTGCATCTAGTTTTGGGTCGAATGGTTATTTCAGAGTTGAAAAAGAAGAGGGAGCAGCTGTTGATTAACATGACATGTAAATTGATCCTAAGTCCACACTCATCAGCCTAATCTATACCATAGGATTGCTACAGGAATATAAGAAAT
This sequence comes from Bradypodion pumilum, assembly GCA_035047305.1. NCBI lineage: Eukaryota > Metazoa > Chordata > Lepidosauria > Squamata > Chamaeleonidae > Bradypodion > Bradypodion pumilum. Next base: position 112,408,929 of record JAWDJD010000004.1, on the reverse strand, counting down.
GGGGGAGGACATGAGCATAACTTCTTTGGGCAAAGAACATTTGTTCTATTGAATGGAGTTGTGCGTAATTGCAATGCACAGAGACAAGAGCATGAAAAGAAGAAAACATATCCAAATCTCTGTTATAGGCCAGTCAATGTAGAACCAAAGATAGATTGGGGTCTCCTCTGCCCATTTTATTATTATAACTGACCAGGATCATCTTGGTGTTCATGTAAGGGACACAATAAGCTTTGCTGTGGTGAATTGTGGCTAACTGACTATGTGTTGTTCATATGCCTGTCCTGTCACTTTGTCAATTCGTCCCAATTAGCTGCAGCAAATCACTCAAATCTTATGCAATAGGATTCTAACCATGATAATTATTGATTACCACTTTCCATCCTCTTGCAAACTTTGGGGAGGAAAATAATCTATACCATCCCCACAGTCAGTGAAACTTTTCCTCATGTTATAGCAGGGTTCTATTCAAAAGGACTGCAGTGGCTCAAGTGGTTAAGATGCGGAAGGTCAGCAGTTCAAAACCTGAGTACAGAAATACCTCAGATAATGAATGCATTGGATAACGCTAAAATCAGATATTATTAAATAATATTACTATTAATATTTTAATATTATTAAATGTTAAATATTAAACATTATTAAATATAACATTATTTTAGCATTATCCAATGCATCATGTTGCCAGCCCTCCGGGAAGGGAACCAGCCAGGTGTGTGGCCCGTTTCCTTGCAGAAGGAGCTGCAGGTGAGTGCAGACCCACCCGCCGGCCCTCCGCAAAGGGAAATGGCCAAGCACCTGGCCGGTTCCCTTTGCGGAGGGACAGCAGGTGAGTGCAGTCCCACCCGCTGGCCCTCCGCAAAGGGAAGCAGCCAAGCACCTGGCCAGTTCCCTTCGTGGAGGGCCAGCGGGTGAGTGCAGACCCACCCACCTGCCCTCTGCAAAGGGAAGCGACCAAGCGCCTGGCTGGTTCCCTTCATGGAGGGCCAGTGGGTGAGTGCAGACACACCCACCGGCCCTCCATGAAAGGAAGCAGCCATGTGCCTGGCTGGTTCCCTTCGTGGAGGGCCAGCAGTTAAGTGCAGAGATACCTGCCAGCCCTCCGCAAAGGGAAGTGGCCAAGCATCTTCTTTCCACCAAACCAAGCCGGTGATCAGATGCTATGATCCCTGGCTTTGTTTGAGGAAAAGCGGGCTGGCGCACTTGCCACCAGCTTCCCCCAGAGGAAGCCAGCTTTTTTTAGCATTATCCAATGCATGCATCAGATAACGCTAAAAATCAGATAACGCTAATACTTGTGGAACCAAGTTTTAGTGTTATCCAAATTATTACTGTACTGTATGATGGAATGAGTGTCTCTATCCCTGCTCCTGCCCACCTAGCAGTTTGAAAGCAAGAAATTGCAAGTAGATAAACAGATACCACATCAGTGGGAAGGTAAATGTGCACTTCGGTGTCTAGGCATGACTGTCCCATGTCCATGGAAACGTCTGAAAACGCAGTCAGTGTTGGCTCTTCAGCTATTAACAGAGATGAGCACTAAACCCTAGAGTTGGATATAACTGGCTTTCAAGCAAGGGTGACCTTTACCTTTACTCAGGTCAGGACAGTGGTGGCTCAAGTGGTTAAGAAACTGAACTCTATGATTGGAAGGTCAGAGTTTGATTCCCAAGTACTGCATGATGGAACAATATGCCCTGCTTAGGGAAAATACTAGGAGCAGGAGTTAGGATGCTCTCAGTGCTGCTTCAAAGGTTTCCAATAGTTAGGACAACTTTAGGCCAAATTTTACTTTGGACCAGAGAACTAGATGTTAAGCATTTAAATGAAGTAATCTACATTCTATCAGTGTAGGCGTAATGATGGAACTCTGCCTGAACACTGTCAGGACACATCTATGAAAATTGGTGATGAGTATGCATTAGACTTGCCCTACTTGTAAACTGTGTTTCAGTCTGTTGTTTAATGCACTGCTTACAACACGACAAAGCAATAAACGTTGCACTGAGCTGGCAAATGTTTTGAGCTCTGATTGAATTATCTAAATAAGAAGATGCAATGGGGAAAATGCACAGTACTATCTCAGAGTGGAAAAACTTGTTTAAAAATGATTTGGGAATAACATTTGCATTTCAAGAAAAAAACAATGAGGTAGACAGCTATCGCCTTCTTATTTTGTGTATTCCATCATGCAATCTGATAGTTGGGAGCAGGCAATCAGACTCTCAAGCAAACATTATTATTACTGGTTATAAATGTATGTAAAAGCTTTGAAAAAACGCTCACAAAGCCTATTCACATGGTTTTACATATTGTCATTCATTTAATATCCCTACTCATAATTTTGATAATCATATTCCATTGCACTGTGCTCTTAACTGATTCTTTACATTTTCTTTTGTTTTTTAAAAGACTTCTTTATTTTTCTTGTGTGTTTATGAACCCAATAGTGTTGTTCTGCTTTATTTGACATACCCTGCAATAGGACAAAGGTAGAGCACACAGAAGCAGAGGTGGAAGGACTTTTCAGCATTTGTCAAGCAAACATTAAATGCTACCTCTTCTCAGCAATCATAGACCTGATAAAGACTCTCCACACCCCTCTTTCTTCCATGGCATCTTCCTTATATGGACTGCTCTGGGATACATGTAAAGGTAAAGCTTTCCCTTGCTTGAAAGCCAGTCGTATCCAACTCTAGGGTTCAGTGCTCATCTCTGTTTCAAAGCCGAACAATCAGTGCTGTCTGCTTCTGCAGACGTTTTCATGGTCACGTGGCAGGCATGACTAGACACTGGAGCACACAGAACACTCTTACCTTCCCACCGAAGTGGTCCCTATTTATCTACTTGCAATTTCTTGCTTACAAACTGCTAGGTTGGCAGGAGCTGGAACAAAGACTGGAGCTTAGTCCGTCCTGCAGTACTTGGGAATCGAACTGCTGACCTTCCACCCAGTTAGCATCTTAGCCACTTGAGCCACATGTATCTACAGGTATTTTGTAATCCAAATTGCATTTTAAAACCAACTAAATAACACATCTTTATCTGTGTTAAAGGTAACTTCCAGTCTGCTTTGGAAGAGTCTCGCTATGATTTAGCCATCTCCTAAATTTAGGAGATTTAGCCTGACTGGGCTAGTTTTTGTGTGAATCAGAAAGGCACCTCAGTTCATAGCTAAAAGGGTATATGAAGTCAATGACAAGAAGTTACAATATTGGCCTGTCAGAATGCTCTGTGTTCTCCTGCCTATACAATACCACTCTCCAAGCATAGAAGGCATGCCTCATGACATTTAAAGGACATACAAACCATTTATAAGAGCCACTACAGTCTTTCAGGATTGGGGAAAAAGCTAATCTGGATATATAGATCAGCCTTTAGTTACAATTCATCAGAGTTTTATATATGATTATTAAAAATGCACTAACATATACATTTTAAATTGCCTGTCCTAAGGAGAAATAGTAATCGTTGCATTGAGTTTAGTTTTGTGAAATATACCAGAAGGGGTAGAGAATGGGTTGCAAAAAAACCTCAGGAGACTTTCGAATGATAAATTATTCCCTTTGGTAGAAATGGGAACATGGAAAAGAAGGAGAGGCATTGATAGATAGAATAAATATTGTCATTTGGAGAGACAAATGAGCTCATCATTACAGACCAAAATAGCATTCCAATGTTTCAAGAAATGGAGCAGCAGTCCAACTGGAGCGGTGGAAGTATTGGGAATGTGTAATTGCAAAGGCATTTGGCTGAAAACACTAAATCATACAGCCCTATAAAATGAATGATCTACTTCAGGAACAATACATATGGCATTGCTCAGGTAACTTAACAGAAACAGCAAATCATCCTTAATGCAGGACTTGGAAATGAGAAGAAAAAAGGGAGAAATTCTACAATCAAGACAATGCCCACCTAAGGCTATGGGTGACAAGTTTTGGAACAAATGGGGAAAGAATGTCAGTGTGAGCAATCAGAGCAATGGCACACTTTCTGCTTGTGGAGTGGAAACATCTAAAATCTAGGAGACTCATTCTAAAACAAATCAGGCAAGGGCTAAGAAGACTTTTAGAAGGTAATCCATAGGTCACATATGGCATGAAACAAACTAGCCAGTCAACCACCACCACCACCACCACTACCAAAACAATGGAAGATGTGTGCACACACACACATGCACGCACACAAAGCCCTGATCAATTTGAGAAATAAAATTAACAAACCACTCTTACATTCATATATCTAAGATTAGGTACAAGAAACAACTGTACATTGTGGGCACACCCCAACAATCAGTGAAATGGGTTAAAATTAAACAAACAGACTGTGACCAAGAAGTGCGCTGCAGCAGATATTATTTCTATGCTGTATCCTTTCTTTTCAAATTGATAGGGCTGTTTCTTTTACCCAACTCCAGCAGGTTTAGGCTGAGATATAGTTGCAGCCAGCCGGCCGGCAAGCAAGCACAGAAGAAAAATATGTGGGTAGGGCAATGTGTTTTTCAAGACCATGGAATGAAGAAGGCATATTTAAACCTATAGTGCCCAAAGCTATCAGTCTAAGACTAAGAGAGGTGTTAAGAGTCCCAAGAACATTCTAAGGTTTCTTCCATTGCTTATGGCATTGGAGGAGCAAGCAATACAAGTTGCACAGCAGTATCTCAGCATATGGCTTGGCACAGTGGTGTTATCTTTGCAGGCCTTAGCAGGAAAGGGCCAAGGCTTAGTTTTCCTCCCATAAAATAGGATTCAGATGGCATATGCTGTCTTTGGAAAATGTCTCTCTTCTAGCACCAATAGCAGGAAAAGTTAGGCAACCTTGAGAGTTTGGTGCAGCCAATATGAAACATTTTGCAATATGGCCACAGTAATTATATGATGATTACTTACTCTAATCCCTGTCATTTGTTAGTTTTGCTTATCTCAACTAGCTAAAACAATCTGGCTGTCTCAACTAGTCACTTTCATAAGAAGTTTGATAGCCAGGTGAGATTCCTCACTTCTTGATGAGGGAAAGATGAAGGGCATTCGTTTTCATACCATATTTTGTGCAGGATCCTTTCCCTTTGAAAATCAAAACATACACACACATAGCAAGCACAGCGAGACTGGCTGATTTGTAAGAAAGATGGTAAAGGTAAAGGTAAAGTTTCCCTTGCTCGAAAGCTAGTCTTATCTGACTCTAGGGTGCAGTGCTCATCTCTGTTTCAAAGCCGAAGAGCCAGCACTGTCTGCTGCTGCAGATGTTTACATGGTCATGTGGCAGGCATGACTAGACACTAGAGCACACGGAATGCTGTTACCTTCCCACCGTCCCTATTTTTCTTCTTGCAATGTCTTGCTTTCAAACTGCTAGGCCTCATTACAGGCTTTAAATTGCCAGAAACCTGTAAAACCAAGGAGTGGTCTTCAAATTTCTGCAAATTACTAGGTTCTTGCACTCCCCCATCCACCCAAATTCTTCACAAGATTAATGACATCTTTAGACCATCAGGAAACTCAGGCCGTCCTGAGAGGCAACAAGGACAATACAATTCCCTACACTCTCTGTGAGGCCAAAACAAGGGAAGAGGCAATGGCAGTTTGAAAGTGGCCGCCATGGAGCGGAGGGAGAGAAAATTCCTTAGGAAAGGGCAAAAGACTGCATAAGAATGAGGACAAAGGAGGTGCTCCCCCAAAAGAGCAGGATACAGTACCAGAACCTGAAGATGTTATACGAAGGAGTGTTTCAAAATGGAGGGGGGGGGGAGATGCTTAAGTTCCACTATATCTTGAGAGACAGAATGGAAAGCATCCCATCATCTCTTATCTCTGTTAGCTCTCAATTTTCTCTGTTTATTGCTACATCATCTTTATCAATTCATCTCCCTTGCTAGCAACAGTGCAAATCCACTGGAAAGGTGGAGGGGAAGCTGGGGGATGACTTCCTGGGAGTAGTGGAGGGAGATTCTGGGATGACACCATAGGCCACATGGAAAGACATGAAGAGGGTCCCACAAAATAATGATGGTAGTGTAGGGTTGCCATAATTTTCTCCTGCCAAACCGGGACAGCCTCCGTTTCCCTCCAGAAGGAGAAAAGCAGGAGACAGGAAGGGACTTGTTTTGGAGGAGGACCTTTGCAATGGAGAACTGTTCACTTTCTGTCCACCGTGTTCCCTTCCTCCCTAGGAATACCGACCCTATGCAATTAACCCTTTGCGGTCATGTGAAGAAGGAATCCTCCTTCCCAGTGTATGGTGGAGGTGTGGCTTCTTAGATATGGGTATTTCTTGCTCCCTCCTGGCTTTCAAGGAAAAGGGCTGAGGACGACTCCTTGTCCCCCAAACTTCAAGGGTGTCCCTCAAAGGGTGCAAAACAATATTGGAGCAGAAATGTGGGCTTTGCCACAAATCCTATTTAATCCTGTTCAAGACTTGTCCTTGAACACAGGTTAGCAGGATTGTTTGTTATGGATAACTGCAGTGATTTTACTGATTTCTGTAAAGAATTATCCCTGTCACTTCTACAAACTGGAGCTCTCAGGTAATGCTATGGTTCTAAAGTAGTTTCTTCTGTTGAACCACTGCTTGCATCAAGGGAAGCTGCCATGCAATAAACAGTACAGTCTCAGTTATACAATACCTACAGTAACCTTTCAAGAATAGCTTCCTCACAAACCATGCTTTAGCAAAATTTCAATCAATAGCCTATACATTGTGCCACACAATTACATCATTCTTTGCAGACATGAATGAATATTATTGTTCTCATGGTGAGTGAATAGCAGTGCTAACACAAGAGGAGACATACTTCTCTGCAATGTTTGATAGAGATTGCTATAATTTCACTGACACAGAGTGAAAAATACAAAATTAGATAAATTGGCACTTTTTCAATCAATGATGGTTTTTAAGTTTGGAAGGTCCATTTTTTCCTTCCCTAAGGAATGGGAGAAAACAAGAGAACAAAAGATCAAACTATCACAAACTGGGCTAGTAAGCAATGGGCCAATGGTAAAGATTGAATTATTTTCTTTATGATGGTTTCCAAGTACTCAAATTCCATTGTGATGGTCTGAAAATATAGATCTTTTTGTTATTTGTTTTCAGTGACTGAAAGCCCATTGGATATTTACTTATACTTCCAATCAGTATCCGATCCCTTCCACTGCAAAGGGCATCAAATCAACTATGGTGCCATTAATTTGTGCTTGGTGTAACCTTTGTTGGGGCAATAGCTGAAAAAATGCTGCTAATACTCTGAAGCTGGGCTTCCCCTCAGCGACTACATTCATTTTATAGCATACCTGTCAAGTTTCAGGAAATTTCTGTCAAATAAGGGAAATTTCCTGGCCAAAATGGGGAACTGGACAGCTATGCTTATCCTGTGCTGGCCTCCAGTCTAACTCCAGTCTAATTGCAGTCTATTATGGGATGACAGTGGGAAAGAGTGTAAAATACGGGGGTTTGACAGAAATTCCCCAAAACTTGACAGGTATGTTTTATAGAGTATGCTGCTTTCCCTCTGAGTTTTATTTTCTCAAGAGTCAACATGTGACTGGGAATGCCTAAATTTGGAAGGAGGTTAAATCTTTCCTCTTTTCTTGGGTTGCCAGTATGATGGCTTCCTCTAGTCTGAAATTGCAGCACCAACATTTGAAACCAGGAGTCTGGTCATTATAATACTATGGCCCAGTCATTCATATGTCACAGAGTTGTGGCAGGCAAAAAAAGGGAGAGGAACAGGTGGAACGACTTCTGGACCAACAGCTAGTAGAAATGGTCAGACAGGCAATAGGCCAAAATGAGCCCAGCTTCCTAACCAGAGTGATCAGATTTGATTCCCTTCTTGGCAGCCTGAAAATACACAGCAACTTCCTGAGACGTCAATCTCGACCTCCGTTGTAACCCGAGGCTTTACTGTACTTCCAAACATCCTCATTCTGTACTCTGGGTGTTTTTACTAACTATTAAATCTGGAGATTTAAATGCAGCAGCCAGTACTATGACCAAACACAACTTTTATTAACTTATAACAAGATGGGAGACACAACCACTCCACAGCAACTTCTGTACAGAACTGGCTCAGCTACCATTAGTCCATGACAGTTGACGTGACAGTTGATAGCTCATGACATCACACGCTGATGTCACAGAACCTTGGAATAGTACGAGCTCTGTTGAAGTCTCATAACGCGAGACTTCGGACTTATAAAAACAGCTTCAATTAAACCTTATACATAACACTCTTCCCCGCCTAGACTGGAGTATAATCTTTCCACCACTTAGATGGACCACATGTCCATTTGGGCCGAATGGACCCATTCCCTGCACTGTTCCCCCCTGACTCATGCATAGGTACTAATCCTGATTCTAATGAATCGTGTTCATTTGCTGGCATAGGGCCACTAGGCAATCTGTACCCCTTGGGCCAACTTGATTCCTGTAGCATAGGGGGGGGCTTCCCCCACCAGAACCCCTTTCTTGTTCACAGGAACAAGATGGAGAGTCCTCCGCATTTACCACAACAGAATGATCAGTATTAGAGATCTGGGGCATACAATGGAATAGCCGGCCACCCGACCCTTGACAACCTGCATTATAAGAGTGTGGCCAGAGATCGTTCCTTTCTGGCATAGCAGCCTCAGAATCACTACAACAAAGTGGAACACCTTCTTGCAAGACATTCTTAGAGGGACACTCAGACAGAGAGTTTTGCCAGGACTGTTCAATAGCCCTATCAGTGACCCTGTGACGCATCTGATGCCACACTATGCCACACTAGTCCATTCTCCATTTGAACCCTGTATGAAACAGGACCTGTCCGCTCTATAACTCTACCTGCAGTCCATGCTGGTCCCAATGTGTAATTTCAACAATACACCAGATCCTTCACACCAAATTCTTTCTGATGACCAATTTCAGTATTCACCTCTGTCTTCCACCCTCTGGGGGTCTAACCTATCGAACACAGTAGTCAACTTTTGGTGCATTAAAAGGTCCGCCAGGGACAGACCTGAACTCAAAGGGGTAATCCAATACATTAGCAAGAACTGACATAGCTGTAGATCCAAATTTCCAGGACCCATTCATCTCAGAGCCTCCTTTGTAGTGCAGACTTGCCTATCCACTTGGCCATTGGTGGCCAAGTGAAAAGGAGCCGATGTAACATGCCTGATTTCATTTCTAGTGAGGAATGCCTGAAACTCGCTAGACATGAAAGACGTAGCGTTGTCCATCACAAGGACATCAGGCAACCCGAAACAACTAAATAATTGATGCAGGTGTCTAATAATCGTAGCTGATGTAGTCTTATGCACTGGAATAACCTCCAGCCACTTGGAAAATGCATCCACCACAAGCAAACAATTTGTACCATGAAATGGACCCGCAAAATCTATATGCACCCTGGACCAGGGGCCTCTAGCCGTGTCCCACTCTCGTGCCTTGTGTTATTCAAGGCAATCTGCTGCAGGCTTGGGAAATGGAAAATGATGCCTTGTGGTTAGATAACTTCCCCTAACTGATCATCAACACCAAGAATGAAAAATTTTGAATGAGCAAGACTGAGCTGGAAATTCAGGAAAATAAAGGAAATAATGAGGAAGATGAGCAAATACTCAAATCTCGAAATGCTGATATTTGCAACCTAGTATGGTGAATCTTCCCTTTGAGAGCCTACCATATTTCATGGTAACATCTAATTCTTCCACCCAAGTCAATCATTTGCATGTCCCCATTCAGCTTAATGAGAATTCCAGGCACTCATGCGTTGTGCTTGCACCAAAAGGGTGGGGGTGTAAATGAAAATAATAAATGAAAATAATCAAATATTTGCCTGGATCTAGCTGTGGTTTGGATTGAAAGGAGCATGGTACATACTGTGTCATATTAGAAACCTATATAACATGCCAGGTCTGCACTTGAAATTGATTGGGTGATCCATGCACAGCGGTAGTGGCAAATTTCAAATGACCATTTGCATTCAGCTGTAATATGTGCCTCTAATGTCAAGGGCAGCATTAAAGTAACGAATATACCTTCATACATACCAACAAGCAATCATTTATAGTCTCTGGGGACTATCTTTCAACTGGATTAATTTGATCATTAATAATGCTTTCCAACAATTTAGCTGAGACAAATGTTAAAGCAACTGGTTTGTAAATTGCAACTGGTTTGTGTTTTCCCAGATCTGTCCAGGCTTCCCTTTTAAAAACTGGAAATACATTGACCCTTTTCCAGTGCTCTCAAACAGATGTTGATCTTGCTGACACATTATATATATTTTATTGAAAGATTAACAATGTCACATTTGCATTCTTGAATAACCTTTCAAGGACTACAGTTTGATCCTGCACAATAATCTGAAGCTCCTGACATTGACTTTCGTTGGAAATGTTATGGTGTCGTGTGTTAGCATTAGATTCCACATATCAATGTGTAGGGCTTTTATAAAAGTGGAAGAAGAAGTGCATCAGTTGTTGGAGGTGGCTGGCTGCAACTCAGTTTACACAAAAGAAGATGGATGTCTTTGCATTGGGGGGGGAGGGGGAACCCAGTGAGGGAAGTTTCCCCACAGATCTTCTAGATCTGTGAAGCAAATCTTGGCACTCCAGGTAATCTTGAACTTCAATTACCAGAAGCCCAAGTCAGTACTCCTGCTGAACAGGACTTCTGAGAATTGAGGTTGCAGAACTGTCCTAGATTGTCCTTTATCTTCTTTGATCTGGAAGGACCTCCAGAACACAGAATTATACACTCATATTCTTAGGATTTTCCTCTCCTTCTCACATCTTGACTCTTTCTGGGAGAGAATACAGTAGACATATCTCCTTGTTCCTGAGCGGTGAAGAAGCAGACATGGCCCCCTTGCAGGTTAAGGGACTCCCTGCCTGAGCTCCTTGAGGCCGTCTCTTGGTTGGCATTGGAGTTCCCTAGGCTGATGGTACTGGGGGACTTCATCTTGCCTTCACTGGGAGTGGGATCTGAGGTAGCACTGGAGTTCATGGCTTCCATGGCAGCCATGGACCTGACTCAGGTAATTCAGGGCCCAACCAGGGGCAGTGGCCACACGCCGGATCTAGTTTTTTTGTCAGGGCGGTGGCAGAGTGATCTGAAATTACAGAAATTAGACACTATACCTGTGCCATGGTCGGATTACTATCTGGTAACTCTGGACTTCCTGGAGGTGACACTTCATTGTAGGGAGGCTGGGACTATTAAAATGGCCCGCTCCCAGCGAATGATGGATCCTGATGGATTCCAGAGGGAACTGTTTTTTTTCCTCTGGATTGGTTATATGATTCTTCCGAGGCACTTGTTGACCTGTGGCACAGATCAACTACAGCTGCCTTGGATGAAATCACTCCACTAGGGCCTCTCTGAGCCTGTGGGGTTTGATCTTCCCTGTGGTTCACAGAAGAACTGCGGGAGCTTAAATGGGCAAAGAGACACTGAGAGTGCCACTGGGTTAAGACCCAGAGTGATTCTGACTGGACACTGGCTAGGGATGCTATTAAGACCTTGTGGTGATGGGAGGGGTGAAGCAACAATACTTCACTGCCCTCGTTGCCTCCGTGGATAATTGCCCAGCCGCTCTGTTCTGGGTTACCAGGTCTCTCCTTGGTTGGACCTGGCTCGAAGGTTTGGGGATCCAGGGCACATTGTTGTCCTGGTTTTCCTCATTTCTGGAGGGCCATACCCTGTCGGTGTGGTTGGAGAGTGAGAGGTCCAGCGCTAGGCCCCTACAGTATGGGGTGCCTCAGGGCTCGGTGCACTCTCCTCTCCAATATATACATGAAGCCATTGGGTGAGACTATCCGTTCCCATGGGGTGAGGTATCATCAGTAGGCTGATGATATCTAGCTATATATCTCGGCCTATGGGGACCCCAGTGATGCAGTCAATGTCCTATCCACAGCAGTCTGGCTGTGTTATCTGGGATCTGCTTGATCCAGTTGTCCCTGAGGAAGTGGACAGGCTTCTTGCAGCTGTTTGCACCCTTTGGATCCCTGTCCCACTTGGTTGGTGAAAGCCTCCAAGGGGGTGACGGGAGGCTGGGTCGGGGCTATAATAAATGCTTCACTATGGTAGGGGGTGTTTCCTGTGCCGTTAAAACATGCTCTGTTGCGCCCCCTCCTGAAGAAACAATCTCTCAACCCAGCATTTCCAGCTAATTATAGGCCGTTCTCCAACCTCCCTTTTTTAGGGAAGGTATTGGAGAAGGTGGTGATGTGGCAGTTGCAGGGGGTCCTGGATGAAGCAGATTATCTGGACCCCTTTCAATCAGGTTTCAGGCCTGGATATGGTACAGAGATGGCATTGGTTGCACTGGTTGATGATCTCTTGCGGGAGCAGGATGGGGGGTCACACATCCATCCTGGGTCTTCTGGATCTCTCAGCGGCTTTTGATACTGTTGACCACGGTATCCTTCTGGAACGGCTCAAAGGTTTGGGGATCCTGGGCACATTGTTGTCCTGGTTTTCCTCATTTCTGGAGGGCCATACCATGTCGGTGTGGTTGGAGAGTGAGAGGTCCAGCGCTAGGCCCCTACAGTATCGGGTGCCTCAGGGCTCGGTGCACTCTCCTCTCCAACATATACATGAAGCTGGTGGGTGAGATTATCCGTTCTAATGGGGTGATGTATCATCAGTACGCTGATGATACCTAGCCATATATATCGGCCTATGGGGACCCCAGTGATGCAGTCAATGTCCTATCCAGATGTCTGGAAGCGGTTGGGGTCTGGATGGGGGCCAACGGGCTACAATTGAATCCCTCCAAGACCGAGTGGCTTTGGATAGGGTGTCCTGCGTTATCCAGGGAGCTGCCAACTTTGGTCTTGGATGGGGGTGCTTTGCCCCAGACAGACCCGGTATGCAATGTAGGGGTCCTCCTGGATTCGGGGATGCTACTTGCAAATCAGGTGGCAGCTGTGGCCAGGAGGACTTTTGCACAGCTTCATGTCATCCATCAGTTGCATTCACTCCTGGACCGGGACTCCCTGCTCAGGGTCACACGTGCTCTGGTCACCTCCAGGCTAGATTATTGCAATGCACTCTACATGGGGCTGCCCTTGACAACCATTTGGAGGTTGCAGTTGGTCCAGAATGCAGCAGCCCGGTTGGTGATGGGGCACGGGCATTATGCCCATGCCTCACCATTACTTCGGGAGCTGCACTGGTTACCAGTGTGCCTCCGGGTGCAGTTCATGGTGCTAGTTTTGACCTTTAAAGCCCTTCATGATAGTGGGCCAGGAAACCTTAAAGACCGCATTGTCCCAAGAGTGTCCGCACGTCCAACCAGAGTGGACCGGAGGGGCTCCCTTATTGTCCCATCTGCCAGAGGGGCTCGTCTCTCTGGCACACGAAGGAGGGCCTTTTCCACGTCTGCACCGGCTTTGTGGAACCTCCTACCTGTAGAGTTATGGGAGCAGAAGGAGCTGCTATGTTTCAGAAAAGACCTAAAAACCTGGTTGGCGGGGCAGGTGTGGGGCCCAGATGGAAGGATGGTCCCTGCCTGTTGGCTAATAAAATAAGCCCCCATTTCTTTTAATTGTTCAATGCAGGTAGTTTTAATGTGGGTGGTTTTTTAAAGATGAACGGGGTAGGTGGGTGGGTATGTTGGGTTTTTAATGGTTTAATTATTTTTATGTATGTTTTAACTTGTTGTGAGCCACCCTGAGTTGGGTTTACCTGATTGGGCGGCATAGAAACCTGAATTTAAAATAAAAATAAATAAATAAATGGCTGCCTCCATCTCTAATTGATTTAGGTTTAACTAGGATGTGTATTATTTTTCTTATCTCATTGTATTTCTCTGGCAAATGCTAGTTTTCTTATTTTCCTAGAACAAGGGGTATAGCTATGAGTCCTATTTGGAAGTGGTGCTCAGCAAATCATTCCAGATTTTAGGGGCTGAATCAACAATGTAATTTGGCTTCTGATTGTTCTGCTAATGCAGGAACGGTATCCAATTGAGAACAGGAGCCACACATAGTCTGATCAATGAGACTGGAGAATGTCCAGCTTATGTCCATCTGTCTGTCTGTCTGTGCCCCACCAACAATTAGTGTAAACACTACTCTGACTTAGACAATATACACAACCACATAGTATAGTTTCAACAAATCAGTGTGTAGCTTGTGAATCATTTTGGAATTTTCCAAAAGAGCTTTTTAAGAGGCAGTTTATACTATTTACCCAAATCTTATTTTGTACAGAAAGGATTCATAGAGCACTAGGATATGAATTCATGTATGAACCAACACTGATCAACTGGGGGTCAGTTTACCTATTTCTAATAGGGGGGAGCCTTAAATGATGAATTGTGTGATTTACCTGTTATCTATTAGAAATACTAAGCTGTTCCCATAAACACACATATACACTGCTGCCTCCACCATTTCTTGCTGAACATAGTATGCAGGTTTTCACTGACAACATTCTCGTTGAACATTTTCAATTCCTCCTTGAAGTGTAGGAAAATATAAGCTGAAAATGTGTCATTGTGCCAACACCTCAGTTTCTCTGAATGAGTGTGTATGTTGGTATGTTCTTTCAGGAAATTATTCTTTGTCAATTAATGTTTTAAACAATAGAGACACTTTTGCTGCTTCAATACGATCAAGTTCGTGCATTATTTAAAGGCAATGAACAGAACCATAGAACAATTTCCAGCTAATGAAAGGATTCCAAAAATGAATATTAGTTGAAGACCATCAAGATCTTATAATGCATTTAACTGAGCTAGATCCTAGAGGCCACTGTGTGGGTCTAGTGAACATTGCTGCTACAGATGACTATCTGAGGCCCACATGATACTGCTCTGAGGTTTCTTGATATGCATGTTATCCCAGAATCAAGCATTCACAAGTATAAGAAGGAAGGAGCCTCAGGGATATGCTATCCAGAGCTGTCCTCCTTAGCCTTTCCATTTTGAACTAGAAACCTTGAAGGCTATAAATATGTTGCTCAAATACATCAAAAGAAAGCAAAATCTGATTTTTCCAGATCTCCCAGTTGTGAAGAAGACTGCAATCATGTCCAATCCAAGGCACTTGCAGCTTTTGTTTGGCCATTCCTTGTCAACGTGGAAAAGTGGAATTGTCTGGAGGGAGGCAGAAGTTCTATTCCTCTGGACTACAGTGGTAACAGGACTTATAAGGTCAAAGTGTTATTTTAATTGGTGCAGATGATAAGGTGGTCTGCCATTGTTCCTTAGGATTGCTTAATTTTAACTTCAATTTTCACAATAGCTAGCAGGGCATTGTGTTCCCAAGCAACTATATATTGTTGGCTTCTGAAGATAAACATTGCTAGAGCTGCTTATACACACAGGAAACTGGATTTTTGTTACTGTCTTGCTTTTATTCTCTTTGGTTAACTGATTATTGTAACGAGCACATTAAAATTTACTACTACACTAATGTGCATCTCCATTTTCTCTCTGTACTTATATACCTGAATAGGGCTAATGTTTGTGTGGGTTTAAATTTGAAAGCCTAGTTTTGCTGCTGTAGGTGCAGTTAACCAAATGTTATTCTCTTCTCTGTCAGCATGTTCAAAATACAAAGAAAGCCTGTGACATTTCTCTATAAGAAAAGGATGACGATCCTTCCTTCCTACCTCTTTCCTTTCTTTCTTTCTTTCGGCAATCATTACAGTCAAATCTTTAGAATATTTCTCTCTGTCTATTGCAGTTAAGAATTTATGAGCTGTTAGGTACAGGCTGTGTTGGCCAGATACATTTTCCTAGGCTGCAATTATTTTTCATTTTGAAGCACTTAAGAATTTATACAATGGCCACTACCTGTTGACACCTACTAACTTTAATGTGTTCTTTCGTTAAGGGTCTGTTGGATAGACTTCATCTAGGATACACATTTTCCTCTCTGCACATACAATTCTTTGTGAATTCAGAGAGAGAGAGAGAGAGCATGTATTGTTGCTGCTGTATCAATATTTTCTCTACTGTGTTGGTATTTATACTCATTCTTGAGCTCAAAAGACTTTGCCCTCCAAGAAAACAACAAGACATAATATAGCCCTGCATACATTTTTTTAAAAATCAATTTATTTAACCCCAATGCCTTCCAAGCACAGATGGTTCCTTTTTTGGTGAGGGACTTTAGTTCAGTAGTAGAACATATGCTCTACATGCAAGGAACCTCCCAGCATCCTTGTGCAAGTTGGGATTGTCTAAATCCCCAGTGAATAATACAGATAATACAGAGGCAGAAGGACCAGTATTCTGATTAGATGCAAGGCAACTGTGTTTTCTCCAAATCTAACAGCAGAAATTAACCCAAGAATTTTTATGCATATGGCTAGAATAAACACATGACTTTAAACAGTTAAGTCTAAACATGTCAAACACTGTCTTTAACTGTGATCACTAAATTTTGCACAAGATTGGGAGCATAATAGAAAGAAGAAGCCATAGAGATGAAGGCTCCTGCTCTTGATGTCTAACCTATTCATAATAGTGACATAACACTCGCCCCCCAACTCATCAAGTATGTGTTTGTAGGCTTTAAGCTACTTTGCATTGTTTCAAGCTAGTGGGCATTTACATATTATTATGTCTTTAACTGGATTTTAACGTATCAACTCATTGTGTTTCAGTTCTATTAGTTTGTAGTTGTCTTGTAAGCCATTTTGGATCCCTACATTGGGAGAAAGAATGAAACTAAGTGACTGACTAACAATAAATTTTCTCATTTATCCTACAGTGTCTAAGACATGTCTTAAGGACAACATGTACGTTTCTCATTTGGCATCAAATTGTATCCAAATTAAAGAGACCTAACATGGTTTTCAAGAGTTGTGAGATATCAAAGGAGTTTTATCCCTGCCACTCCAGTGGGTTTCTATGGCCGAATCGGGATTTGAAACCCAAGTGTTCTGAGTCTTAGACTGACACTCTATCCACTGCACCACACTGAATCAAAGGACATTTCCCATGTTTTTAGCAGATACTTCTGGGAACTACACTCTTTCCATATAGCCTGTGTGAATTGGCAAAATGCAGCAGCAGAAGCATAGAGATAGTATGGTTACAGTCCTAACTCTAATAGATGAAACTGTTTAGATATGGAGGCTCGGGGTGTGGCTAAGATGGCCGACGAATAACATCTTGATCCGGACGCTCGCGCTTATCAAAGCGGTAATCAATGTGACTGACCAAAATGGGGAAATTTTAAAGTGGTATTTTTTGCCGATAAGACTCCTGCTTGCCTATCTGGAAAGTTTTGAAGTCGGGCGGTCAAAGTTTGGGAGGTTTCCTGGGCAGGCGAGGCTCGCGACAGAAGCCGCGGCTTTCCCTGCCGAGGAGCCGAGAACGGGACCAGTGAGACGGCAGAGATCTGAGGCAGCAGTAGAATCGGCAAGAAAATAATTCTATGTAAGTGCACGAAAGTCTATATGGAAAAGTTAAAGTTAACTGGGGAACTTGTTTAAAAGAGCCTGGATTTGGAAGCGGGTGGAAGTGGATGAAATCGGGCGGTCGTCCCGTTAATGGTGGCGGTCCTGGAAAACGAAAGTGATTGCGCTTTGGTCTATGGCTTCTCTGTGCCCCAGGAGAACCGTGGCGTGCTTTGGCGATAGTAAAGTGGTTTAAGAAGTTCTCGTCTGGGCTCCAGCTTTTGAAGGCTGCAGTGTGTTTCGAGTCTAAAGTGTGTGGGGAAAGTCTGCCGATTCACAGAGGAAGAAGGGGGGTTTCCCCCTGAAGTTAATGTACCCGCTGGAAAAGGGCGCTTTGAGTCGTTCGCTTCAAGAGCAGGATTAACTTGGTTTTTTTTATTCCTTCACCGTGTGGATTACAAATAATATTTTTTTGGGGGGGGCATATTGCTCCTCCTGTTTTTCTTTTCTCCTTGCTGGGATTTTGGGCTTTTTTTCTCCTCTCACCCCCCTCCTGGTGGTTTTGACGCAAAGGAAAAAACCTGGGTGACCGTTTCCTTGGAGCCTCTACTTTTGTGGTTTGGAAGGCGATAGTTGGACTGCTTGCTTTGGGGAAACGGGTCGGACGTGGATTATTCCTTTTTCCTTTTTGTTTGGAGCATATTCCGGTTCCTGTTTTCTTTCTGTGGATTATAGCAACTAACTCTTTGCTGGATTTCTTCCTCCTTATAAGCTTTATTTGCCCTGTTTGGATACGTGGTACCAGCAGTTGCAGTGGCACAGGCCTGTCTGGATTGACTAAGACTTTGCAACGTTCTGCAACACTGGACTCTCTTATTGTGTGTCATCATGGATAAAGGCACAAGAGGGAAAGCAAAAGAGGAAGAGCCAGCAGTGAAGTCTAAGAGGAAAGAAAAAGCATCAATGGAAGAAGCCCCTCAGTCTTCATCACCGCCACCTGAGCCTTATGATCATACTCAAATTATGGTGGAAATTGGTAAACTGTTCCAGAAATTGGAGAAAAATGAGGAATCAAGGGTGAAAGATAGAAATGAAATGATGAAAAAACAAGATAAGGTGGCATCATCTGTTATGGATTTCTCAAAAAAAGTGGATTTTAGTTTGCAAAAAATAGAGGGGAATGTGAAATTGGTCCAAAATGAGGTAAATGTTATAAAAAAGGAAATAAAAGGGACTCAGGAGGTGGTGCAGAAGAATAAGCTGAAATTGGAAGAGCATGAGAAAAGGATTGATGCTGTGGAAGATATGATGAGAAAGCAGAACATTCTGATCCGTCAGGTGGTTGAACGGACGCCGGACCAACTAAGAGAAAGAGTGGTTCAGTGGTTAAATGGTTTGAATATGGGAAAGGAATTTGTACAGGAAGATATTGTAAGTGCATTCAGGGTGGGTCCAAGAAGAGGGAAGGTAGTTCAAAGAAATGTTTTGGTAAAATTTGCAAACTGGGGAGATAAGCTTAGGGCAATGGCCTTTTTGAAAAAAGCTGGTCCTGGCGCCCTGAAATTTGATGGCTCTGATGTAGAAGTATACAATGATATTTCAATGAAAGAATGTGGAGGTATAAGATGAGACCTGTAACTAAATTGTTGATGAGCAAAAGCATAAGGTACAATTGGAGATTTCCACAGCAACTGCACTTTTTCTATGAGAAAAGAATGCAAGTAATTGATGAAGGGACCAATCCATTAGAGTATCTGAGTTTGTTGGAGCTGGTAAAAACAGATTCAGATGAGTGGATAAATTTTAAGAAGGAATTGTTGGAATCGGGTGCTCTGGGGAGGGAGCATGAGAGGGCAGAGGCTGGTGGTGCCACAGGTGGAACACCGCAGGGAAAAGATGAGGAGGAGGAGCTGTTGTTGATCATGGTGGAGGAGGAGACAAGTAAGGAGCAATGAGAAATAGATTATTAAAAATTAAAGTATTTAAATGTTATAGAAGGGTGAGTAGCGCGTAGCTCTGGTAGGTAGGCACATCTTGCATGTCCCCCCTCTCCCCTCTTTGGTTGTCGAAGGCGTCTTTTTTTTTTTTGAAGAAAGTGGGGAGAGAGATAGTGTGTGTTCTACATAGAATTGTGTGTTTTGGGGGGAAGGGGTTGGTGATGGCACGCCCAATGGAGAGTTTAGAAGTTAGAAAGGAAATAGATTATGGGAAATATTAAAATATTAACATGGAATGTGAAGGGTACAGGTTCTGTTCTTAAGAGGCGGAGGCTGCAATTGGCATTGAAGAAAGATAGACCCGATTTAGTGTTCTTACAGGAAACGCACCAGAAGTCAAAATACACGAACAAACTTTTTTTGGGGTGGATTCAACATTATGAGATGGCGTTTGGAACTTCAAAAGCGAGAGGTGTGGCAATTATGATTTCTAAAAAATTAGGATTTGAGATTACAAAAAGTGTTGCTGATCAAGAGGGTAGATATTTGATTGTAAAGGGAAAAATAGAAGATGAGGAAATCATGCTGGTAAATATATATGCTCCAAATGACCATCAAGCGGATTTTTTAGAAAAAGTTCGGAAAGTAGTCGAGCCAGAAAATGTTGCAAAAACTATTGTGGCTGGAGATTTTAATCTGATAAGGTCGGGTTTAGACTGTACGAACATAGCAAGATGTGGAATTGGTTTGAAAGGGAAGGTTTTAGACAAATGGATGGCTGTGATGGGTTTGAAGGACTCTTGGAGAGAAATTAAGGGCTCTGAAAGGGCATATTCTTTTTTCTCACACGTCCATGGGACCTACTCGAGAATAGATTACGTCTTTCTTACGGAAAACCTGATTAAAGACATCGAGGGAATGGAAATTGGGATCATCAAGGAATCAGATCATGCCAAAGTACTTTTGGAATTGAAATTATAAAAATGATATTCGAAGAGGAAGAAGTTGGAGGTACGATCCTAACTTATTTAAAGACCAAAAATGTAAAGAGCAAATGATGGAAAGGTGGAAAGAAAGTTGGCAGTGGAACGACAATAATGAAGTTAATTTTAACGTTGTTTGGGATACCATGAAGTCGGTTTTTAGAGGGGAAAGTATAAAGTTGGCGAGTATTAAATATAAAAGACATAAGGTAGAACAGTTAGAAAAAGAAAAAGAAATAAAGCAGTTACAGGAGGACCATTCAAAAAGTAAAGATAAAAAAACTTTCACTAAATTGCAAAGACTTAAGGCTGAGTTAATGGGCAAGGATATTGATAAAGTTAAAAGAGATTTGATTTATTTAAATAGAGAGTATTTTGAATTTAGTAATAGAAGTTCAAAATTATTAGCAAGAGCAGCTAAGGCTAAAAGGGAAAAAAGAGAAATTGGGGTGTTGGTTAATAAACAAGGCTTAAGGTGTAACAAGAATAGGAATAAATGTAAAATTGTGAAGGAATTTTATCAAGCATTATATGCAAAAAAGGAGGTAGATGTGGAGAGGCTCAAAACGATTTTGGAGAGACAGTTAGGGAATGGAATAAAACAAGAACATCGAGAAAAAATGGAGGAAAGGGTCACCGATAAAGTGGTAAAGGAGGTAATTAGTGGGTTGAAGATGGGGAAAGCCCTGGGAGACGATGGACTATCGACGGAATTTTATAAAGAATTTAAAGATGTTGTGGTTCCAAAGTTAGTGAAGTTATACAATTATATTTTAGATGGAGGACAAATCCTGACCTCATGGTATAATACCATAATCGTTCTGCTGCCAAAACCGGGAAAGAATTTGGAAAAGGTGGAATCGTACAGACCAATTTCTCTTATAAATCAGGATGCCAAAATCTTCACAGCAATATTGGCTAATCGTTTAAATAGTTTTATGGGGGAATATATAAATGTTGACCAAGTTGGTTTTTTAAAAGGCAGGCATATGGCTGATTTGACTAGAAGGGTATTAGATCTAATTGATAATGTTAACCAAACAAAGGAAAAGGTGGGTTTATTATCACTAGACATTTTAAGGCATTTGATTCACTGCAATGGTCTTCAATTAAGGAAATAATTAGAAATTATGGATTTGGGGATAGATTTAGAAGGGTAATTGATCTATTATATCAAAAAGGAAATGCTAGGATTAGAGTAAATGAAGAGGTTACAGATGTGGTAAGGCTTGAGGCAGGTACTAGGCAGGCATGTCCACTATCTCCCATCTTGTTTATCATGGCAATGGAAATATTAGCTAAAAATATAAGGGATGATTCAAATATAGAAGGGATAATGGGTAATAAAGTGAGCATGTATGCAGATGATACGTTGTTAATGGTGAAACATCCAGAGATGGTAATGGATAGGATTAAAGATCAACTACAGGTATTTGAAGCTATAACCGGACTGATGATAAATTGGGATAAATCAGAATTGATGCTGTGCAATATGGGGGTAGACGAGATGGGAAAGATAGTGGGGACACTCAATATACAAATTAAAGAAAAGTTGAAATATTTGGGGATAAATATTTCAAACAAATTGGAAGAACTTAAACGATTGAATTATGACAGTTTGAAAGTAGAATTTAAGAGCAAACTACAAGAGTTTCAAAAGCTGAATTTGTCATGGTTCGGGAGGATTGCAATTTGCAAAATGATATTACTGCCAAAGATTAATTTTCTATTTGATGCACTTGCGATCCACTTGAAGGAGAAGGAAATTAATGAATTTCAAAAGATGTTTAATAATTTTTGTAATGGAGGTAAAAAATCTAGACTTCCAAAGAAGTTTTGGTACTTATCTCAGAAAGAAGGGGGTTTGGGTATGCCGAATTTGTTAGCATACTATCGAGCTTTCCAAATTAAGAATGTTGTGAAGATCTTGGCAAGAGAAAAGGTAATTTCGGAGGAATTGGAGATGAAAGAATATAGGAATATTGGTAAAATGATCTTTTTGGGAATGAAGGATAAACCGATAAAGACAAGCAATAATATGATGAGAGGCCTCATGGAGGTGTGGAAAAGAGTAAAGAAAGATATGGTCCCAAATCTCTCTCCAATCTTGGAATTGACTGATATGGTGTGTTTTCCGATAAAAATAGATAAGGAAAAAAAAGGAAATATTGGATAAAAATGAATTGTCTTTATTGAAGGACTGGTTAAAAGTTTGTGATGATGAAAATAAGAGGAAAAAAATATTTGAAAAGTTAAAATTGGACTGGTTTCAGAAATTGAAGGTTGATAACTGGAATAAAAAATATAGAAGGGAAGTAGGGATAGATAGAGCAAAGACCGAATTTGAAGAATTGGTATTAAAGATTAGAAAAGGGGAAAAGCATATTAAGGGTCTAGTAAGCAAACTTTATATCATATTGAATAAGGGTATAGATCCACATGATGATTTGAAACAGAAGTGGGAACAAAATTTGAATATAAAAATAGGAGAGGTTGAATGGAGAAATAAATGGAAAAAGAGGATAATGAGAACAATGTCAGTAAGAATTAAGGAACATAACTTTAAAATGTTGTGGCAATGGTACTTGACACCACTGAGGCTTCATCAGATGGATAATAAAAGGGATAATTTATGCTGGAGATGCAAAGAAACGGTTGGAACATATGAACATATGTGGTGGAGTTGTAAAAAAATAAATGAATTTTGGAGAAGAATTGAAGGAGAGATTGGGGAAATAATGGGTAAAAGAATTAAGCTGGTGTCAGGTACCATCCTATTAACAAATGTGGAAGGCATGGGTTTGAATAAGGAGGAAAAAGAATTATTGGAAATTATGTTAACTACAGGTAGAACATGCATAGCCAGAAATTGGAAAAATGATGTAGTCATACAGATCGGAGAGTGGTATAAGGAAATGTGGAGCTTAGCATTGAATGACAAACTGACATGGGAGATTAAAGTAAAAAGGGATGAATTAAAAGAAAATAGGTTTTGGAGTATTTGGAAGCCGTTTGTGGATCACTCTCTTATGGCAAGGGACAGTTTTGGACCTGTACCATCTCAAAGTGGTTTTTGGAGATGATATAGATACTAAACTCTCCGGGCATTGTAAATATTCACAGGGTGATGTGTAATTAGTAAATGTAGGAATCGGGGCCGCAGAGGGCCGGAGGTCCCGGAGGAGACTGATCAAAGAACGATACGAGGCAGTATGGAGGAGGATAAGATCAGTGGTTTATTGAGGAAAAGGCATAACCATTTATAGATCAGAAGGCAAGGTAGAAAAAACCGTCACCCAACAGTCAATCACATCACCTATTTACTCAGGTTAATTGGGAATCTCCCGAGGGGAAGTTAATTAGTGTGGACAAACACTGGCTGGGACAACACCATTGTTTTGGGCTTAGGCTAAGGCAATCATGACTCCTGTTTGCTTCTGGGATGAGACTGAGACTCGGAGATGAGGGATTACTCTAATAGGTAACGTATTTGCTTTCTCAGCAGGTCCGCTGGTCAGCTCAGGTAATTGGGTGAATCAAACCCTATAATTTATCCACCCCCCTTAATTTGGGTGCTTGCAGAGCCCACGGGCCAGGGAGCCTTTCTCCCGAAAGTGGCCTCTGCCGGGCCGTTCCGTGCCCACGGGGGCACGGGGAATCCACAAGTAAAGAAATAAAAAACAGTTGTTGCACTGTAAGTTTTTATGATTGTTATGGTTATAGTAATAACTTATAATGTGGGTATTCAATATTGCGGGTTATATTGCAAATAATTAGCTCAATTACTATCATGTGCTATCTTTTATGAATTTGATGTAATTTTGTATTGCATTGTTATTGTTTTTCTTTTCTGTATGTCTGTTTAGTTGTACTCTTTTGCTTTTTTGAAATAAATAAAAATTATAAAATAAAATAAAAAAGATATGGAGGCTCCTCTAATCCCCAAAGCCTTGACCAATCAGGTTTCAAAGATGTAGAGAAGCCTTTGGGTAGAGAGGCCTAACTGTGAAGGTTTTACCTCCTAAAATAACTATCTGTGTGTGATCTTGTAACTTTTTCTATATTCCTAGCTCTGGGCCTTTCACATGTATTTGTGTGCAATGAGCCCAATATCTTGCAGCACTGGAGGCATAATGGCTTCAATACTGAAATAAGAAATCTGCATCACAGAGTATTCCACATAATCTTACATAAGGCACTTGTATGCTAGTATATAGAACGTATCTGGAAGGGGAAAAATAAAATAAACCCATTATTGTGAGATCAATAAAGCCTAGTTTTGACTTTGGAGAGGTACACTTGCACATATGTATACAGAAGCAAACGTATTCACTGGAATACCAGATGCCCATTTATAATCTCCATCACTTTTTCTGCCCCCCCCTTCACAGATACACATCTCTGTATCCATTATGTCTGCAGTTTACCCATACCCTGTTAAAATACCAATATGCTCAGAACAATGTACAAACACCCATTCTTGTCCAGATTAAAGCCTCACAAAGATGCCAAGCCTGCTCCAGTATGCTTTATCACAGAATGAGCAAGCAAGTGCCGAAGGCAGTCTCCCCTAATGAATTCAATGTATCAAGTTTCCTTGCTCCCTCTTCTTGGATTTCATGCCCTCCTAAAAGATGATAGTCTAATCATTTTGCTTTTCTGTTTTTCGTTGATCGCTGTAGTGGAACTGCTTTGCCACAGGGGATTTTAAAAAATCAACATGAAATTGTATTCATTCCATTGTTTTCTCTCAAACCTAATTTTGCTGCAAAGTTTATTTCAGAATTCCACTTCTCCTAGTGAAATGCATTTAAATTGCACAATATTGAACTATTTTTTACACACCCAATAAAATGTTTGCTTAAATTGAGTCATCTTTGATTATTCTCTTATGTTAGCATAATAAGTCTAGGCAATTTATTTTGGTTTTGTTATAAATTGAAGAGCTTTGTTTTTTTATTTTCTAGATTTACTGGATAATTGAACATTGACTTCAACAGTTTCACACATGGAAAACATGTGAACACACTAATCCAGAAGACAACCACAGCATGTTTCCTTCATTGGCTGTAGGAACAAATGTGCAAGTACTGGTAGGAAACCTTGTTTGGCTCTTCAGTGTGGGCGCTACTGTCGCCTCCTCCTCCTTCTGCCATATCCAAATCTGAATATAGGTGATCATTATGGCAATCAGCCATGAAAACTATCCTAGAATATAATGCAATGGCCTTTCTTCTGCCTTCTGCATCACAACATGACCCCCATACCACTGATCCAGTTCTGCGAGTCACTTTCTGGTCATGAGTCCTTTTTGCACACAAAGTCCTCATCAGCCCCAGGCCAGTATTGAAGCTGCTTCCCTCCATCAATATGAATTCAAGTAGGATTTAATCCACTTGGGGACCATCACCCTTCCCTATGGACTTCTGCACCCAAGGCAGTTAGTCCTCAGGGTTGTCAGGTAAGTTAACTGCCACTTGACACTCAGTGTTGAGTCACTGGCAGTATGGTCTACTCTATTACCATAGCGGGATAACCTGGCAAGACTGCCTCCTAAAGGTAAAGGTAAAGTTCACCCTTACTCGAAAGCCAGTCATATCTGACTCTAGGGTTCAGTGCTCATCTCTGTTTAATAGCCGAAGAACCAGCACTGTCTGCTTTCTGTGGTTATGTGGCAGGCATGACTAGACACCGGAGCACATGGAACATTGTTTACCTTCCCACCGAAGTAGTCCCTATTTATCTAATTGCAATTACTTGCTTTCAAACTGCTAGGTTGGCAGGAACTGGGACAAAGACGGGAGCTCAATTCGTCCTGCAGTATTCGGTTATCGAACTGCTGACCTCCCGCCTTCCAGTCAGTGTCTTAGCCACTTGAGCCACTGTAGTCCCTAGACTGCTTCCTGAGAGTTCCAAGTCTTTATGGAAGGTGTAGCCTTGTTGTCATCTATACCTATAAAGAGGGACGTTAACCATTGGACTCCGGCATACACTCCCACACCCGGCCCAACCATCCCTAACAAGCTCCCTGCACTTTCCTTACCCCTGCCTCACCAACCCCACAAGGGTCCGGAGGTCAACAGTGGGGTAGACGCCCCACAAACGTGACCAAAAAATAAAAATAAAACTACGAGTCCCAGAGCCTGATTACCTGAGGGGTTGCGCAGCACAGAGGAGCCTGGGAACATGCACGCCAACTTAAAAAAAATGCCGGGAGTTGGAGGGTAAGACTTTGAAAGACCCAGCCAGAGCCAGGAAAAGGTAACTGCGGTTGGTGGGGGTTAGGGAGTGGGGGGAGGCACGGCCCCAGTAACAATGCCACCCTACCCACCCCACCACCTAGCCCCCCTAACCTTGACCGACCACACTTACCTTTTGCTGGCTCGGGCTGGATCTCTCAAACTCTTCCCCTCTCGGCGTGGCCTTCTGCGTAGGGAGAAGCACCGGCCTCTCCTTCATCCCTGTGGGTGATGTGGCCTCAACGCCCACATGGACAAAGGAGAGGCTGGAGCACCTCCTGGACTACTGGAGAGAAGGACTCGCTTCTCTCTGGGTTGGCTGGGAATGAAAGTTCCATTCCCAGCCAACCCAGAGAGAAGCAAAGCCCCACCATGATGGAGATTCATTCTCTCCAGGAGGCCTTTTGTCCCCCCCCAACCCTTCCAAACCCAGGGGACCAGGGAGAGGGGATCGAATCCATCCCCCCAACACTCCGTTGTTAAAGAGAAGAAACCGCTTCCTTTCCTCTCTTTAATATGGGGGGGGGGGGGTCGGGGGGATTCCCCCTCTCCACTGGGTCCCCTGGGGAGACAGACCCCATTTGTCCCCCCAAACCTCCCAAACCCAGGGGCCCAGGGTGAGGGATTTATTCCACCACCCCCCAACAATCTGTTTTTAAAGAGAAGAAACTGCTTGGTTTCTTCTCTTTAATAATAGGGTGTTCTGCGGGGGGGGATCCCCTCTCTGCCAGTCCCCTGGCTCTGGAAGGGTTGGGGGGACAGACCCCTTTTGTCCCTCCAACCTTCCCAAACCCAGGAGACCAGGGAGAGGGGATTGATTCCACCCCCTCCCAAACACTCCATTTTTAAAGAGAAGAAACTGCTTGGTTTCTTCTCTTTAATAACGGGTTGTCCTTCAGGGGGATCCCCACTCTGCCTGGTCCTGTGGGTTGGGGGGGGTTGGGGGGACAATACACACACATACACACTGCTTCTCTCTCTCTCTCTCTCTCTCTCTCACACACACACACACACACACACACACACACACACCACTCCTGCCTTGCCAGGGATTTTTAATGTGTGTGTTGGTGGTTGGAGTGATATTGTATGGGTGGTGATGGTTGTGCACACCCAAAACCACCCCTAACCACCAACACACACTTAAAAAATGCCCGGCTGGTCAGGCACAAATATGCTAGTTAGACTGTATACAGGGCAGTACTGAAGATCTAGGTTCCCCAGGAAGAACTAGGACAGTTTCCTTTTTGAACTGGATATAGGTCCCAGAGAGCCTGGACCTGTTCTATGTTAATGAAATGTAGATGACTGTAGGTTTATGTTTGTATGTAGGAACTCCCATATTTCAATCCTGGGGGATTCTTGGTGGATTCCAGAAGCTGAAGTACAAAATAAATTTAGTGGCACAATTCTAGATTCCATTCCCTTGTATTAGACAAAGTAATAGTGCATTTAATTTAATTTAATTTAATTTAATAGTCATATTTATATATGCCACCCACTCAGGCAGAACCCAACTCAGGGCGGCATTACAACAAATTCTAAAAACACATAAAAACACTTTAAAAGACGCATATCCCACCCACTTTAAAAGACCCATATCCCACCCACTTTAAAAGACCCATATCCCACCCACCCATCCCACCCACTATCAAAAGAAAAAGAGAGAGTTCTTAATTGTTTACATAAGCCAGCAGGTGGGGACCGTGTTCCCATTCGGGCCCCACACCTGCCCTGCCAGCCAGGTCTTCAATCCCTTCCTGAAGGGCAGCAACTCTCTTTGAAGTCTTAGATCTGTTGGCAGGAGCTTCCAGAGAGTTGGTGTGGACACGGAGAAGGCCCTCCTTCGGGTGCTGGATAGTTGATGGCACTAATAGAGAGCCCCTCCGGTCCGCTCTGGTTGGATGGGCAGACACTCTTGGGATGATGCGGTCTCTAAGGTATCCTGGCCCACTGCCATATAGGGCTTTAAAGGTCAAAACCAGCACCTTGAATTGCACCTGGAGACAAACTGGTAACCAGTGCAGCTCCCGAAGTAGTGGTGAGGCATTGGCATATCGCCCACATCCCATCACCACCCGGACTGCCGCATTCTGGACCAGCTCAGCCTCCGAATGGTCATCAAGGGCAGCCCCATGTAGAGAGCAATACAATAATCTAGTCGGGAAGTGACTAGAGTGTGGGTGACCATAAGCAAGGAGCCCCGGTCCAGGAGCGTGCGCAACTGGCGAATCACCCGAAGTTGGGCAAAAGCCCTCCTGGCCACAGCCGCTATCTGTTCTTCTAGCAGCAGCCACGAGTCCAGAAGGACCCCCAAGTTGCGCACTGGGTCTGTCTGGGGCAAAACAGCCCCATCCAGTACCAAAGATGGTAACTCCCTGGATAACACGGGGCCCCTTATCCACAGCCACTCTGTCTTGCTGGGATTGAGCCGAAGCCCATTGGCCCCCATCCAGACCCCAATGGCCTCCAGGCATCCGGATAGTATTTCAATAGCATCACTGGGGTCCCCACGGGCCGAGATGTACAACTGAGTGTCATCCACGTATTGATGGTACCGCACCCCGTGGGAACGAATGATCTCACCCAGTGGCTTCATGTAGATGTTAAATAGGAGAGAAGAGAGCACCGAGCCCTGAGGCACCCCATACTTGAGGAGCCTAGGGCTGGACCTCTCACTCTCTAACCACACTGACTGGGTACGGCCCTCCAGAAAAGAGGAAAACCAGGACAACACGGTGCCCTGGATCCCCAGTCCTTTGAGCCGTTCCAGAAGGATACCGTGGTCGACAGTATCGAAGGCTGCTGAGAGGTCAAGTAGAGCAAGGACAGATGGATAACGCCCGTCCCGCTCCCGCCAGAGATCATCCATCAGTGCGACCAATGCCGTCTCCGTACCATACCCGGACCTGAATCCTGATAGAAAGGGGTCTAGATAATCCGCATCCTCCAGGACACTTCAGCTGTCGCGCCACCGCCTTCTCCAAAACCTTACCCAGAAAGGGCAGGTTGGAAACCAGCCTGTAGTTGTTAAGGACAGCTGGGTCAATGGATATTTTCTTCAGGAGGGGGCGCACCAAAGCATGTTTTAGCAGTGCAGGAAATACCCCCTCTCATAATGATGCATTTATTATCGCCCCGACCCAGCCACCTGTCACCCCCTTGGAGGCTTTCACCAACCAGGTGGGACAGGGGTCCAAAGGACATGTAGTGGCACACACAGCTGCAAGGAGCCTGTCCACTTCATCAGGGACAACAGGATCAAACAGATCCCAGATCATACAGCAAGACTGTGCTCCGGTGCCCCCCCCCGACCCTCCCCATCCACGCCGGGATTCAGCCCTGAATGAATCCGATCGATTTTCTCCACCAGATGGTCAGCAAAGTCCTCTGCCGAGCCCTGCCTACCAGGCACCGATCTCCCCCTACCGAGGAGGAACCTGGTTTCCCCGAACAGGGCGGCTGGGCGATTATCAGCGGAGGCAATAAGGGTGGTGAAGTATTGCCGCCTCACCACCCCCATGGCCACTAGGTAGGCCCTAATAGCAACTCTAGCTAGTGTCCAATTGGAGTCATCCTGGGTCTTCACCCAGCGGCACTCTAGGCGTCTCTTTGCCCATTTGAGTTCCCGCAGTTCATCAGTGAACCACGGGGATGACCTAACCCCACGGGCGCGGAGAGGCCGCAGTGGCACGATTTCATCCAAGGTTGCTGTTGCTATCCTGTTCCACAGGTCGACAAGTGCCTCGGGTGAATCGTGTAGCCGATCCAGAGGAACATCCCCCAGTTCCCTCTGGA
This sequence comes from Bradypodion pumilum, assembly GCA_035047305.1. Taxonomy (NCBI): domain Eukaryota; kingdom Metazoa; phylum Chordata; class Lepidosauria; order Squamata; family Chamaeleonidae; genus Bradypodion; species Bradypodion pumilum. The sequence continues at coordinate 112,378,623 of JAWDJD010000004.1, read as the reverse complement.
ATCCATCTGGATCCATTAGTAGCCGAGGGCGGGCCATTTTAATAGGCCCTGTCTCCCTACGATGAAGCGTCGCCCCCAGAAAGTCAAGTCACCAGATAGTGATCTGACCATGGCACAGGTGAGATGACTAAGTCCTGTAATCTCAGATCACTCTGCCACTGCTCCGACAAGAAAACTAAGTCTGGCATGTGACCACTGCCCCTGGTCGGACCCCGAACTAGGCCCATGGCTGCCATGGAAGCCATGAACTCCCTTGCCACCTCAGAAGCCATCCCCAATGATGGCAAATTGAAGTCCCCCAGAACCATAAGCCTCGGGAACTCCAACGCCAGCATCGAGGCGGCTTCAAGGAGCTCAGGCAGGGCATCCCTTACCCTGCAAGGGGGCAGGTACAGGAGTAAGATCCCCAACTGACCCTTGGGGCCCAACCGTAGAAGCAGGGCCTCACAACCAGACACTTGTGGAGCAGTGGCCCTAGCAACTCCCAATGACTCCCTGGCAACAATGGCGACACCACCGCCCCTCCCCTCACTTCTAGGCTGGTGCCAAATACCGAACCCAGCTGGACACATGTCCAAAAGAGGTACTCCATCCTCAGGTGTCAGCCAGGTTTCGGTGATGCATGCCAGGTCGGCCCGCCCCTCCTGGATAGAGGGATATTTATGCATTTGCATTATTTGGCCTCATATAGTACACAGGGTTTAACCAATATAGTTTGATGGACTAGATTTTGTTTTATTTGTTACATTTTGGGAAGACCTGTACTTCAGAGTAAATGTGACTTCATCTTCATTTAATGCTTGTTGATATATTATATGCATTAGCTATGAATTCAATCACCTTAAAATGAAAAAAAAAATGGTAATAACTCCAATTATTTTAGTTCCACAAACAAAACAGCTTTTTGCTGCCTGGATTTGCTAATAGCCATGAGAAAAACAAACATGAATAGGATAATGTGAGGGGTTTGGGCAGCTCAGTTACATTGCAGGCGCACCCACCCAAATAAAGACTCAGACACCGGTATTGGATTAAAGGCATCGGGCCACTTTTATTGAATAATGCCCTAGTCTGAATTATCACTTTCAACTGGTGTATCATCCAATTGTAATTGCAGGCGCACCCCCCAATAAAGGACTCAGACACCAATGAAAGTGGATAACGGCATTGGGCCACATTTATTGATTCATGCCCTAATCCGAATTATAAATTTCTATTGGTAATTGACCAATTATAATTCTTAAGGCAAGCAGGCCGAAGTAACACTGGTAAGGTACCACCCAAAATTCCCAACGGCAATTGTTACAATGTATCTATTTGTATCAATTTGTTTGTTGACAACAAACAAATTGTTGACCGTAGTCAATATCTAACTAATGACCCCACCCTCTGACGCGTATCTGTAAAATCACGGGGTGATGCATGCTGTCTAGCTGTAGCCATCACCCCGTCGCCTGGTTCGTCGTTGACCGGACAACGTTTAACCAACTTATACCTGTCTAGTGTTGTCCAGTCAATTGCGAACCTGCCGGATACCTGTGGGTCATAAATGTTTACCTTACCAGTGCTACCCGCCACATGGGGAGGCTTCCCAGAAGGCTCACCGCCCCCCCCCCAAGACCGTCAGCTCGGTCAACAGGCCTGCTCGCCAGTCCACTAACAAGAGGTCCATACCTCCCTGCGACAGATGGGCCCCATCCCCTGAGTAAAAGCTCGTAATTTTGCAGACTGATGTTGGGGAGGCGAATGACGCGTCCCCCACCTTTGTCGAAAAGGAACCGGGCAATAGCCCCGTTCACGGAGCATCGGCTCGGCCAAGAGCCTCGAGGCCGCACGCCCCCCTGTAAGCGTACCGCGGTATCATGTCCAACCAATTGAGGGTTGTGGCAGGCCACACATAACGTGAGTGGGGCAGGTCACTGCAAATCGCAAGCTTCCGCGATAGGCCAGTGACCCGCCCTAAGCCATCGCCCCCAAGGTACATAACCAGGACATCCAGCGAGTCAGCATCCCTGATGTAGAAAAGGAATGGCAACAGTTCCCGCCATAACATGCCGCGCTTACCATAGCACCTGAGACGTGCGGATGCACCCAGTCCCAGTCGGGGTCCCCACTCTGTCGCCGCAGCGTAACGCGCTGCCCTATGCAGCGTAACGCGCTGCCCTGTGCAGCGTAACGCGCTGCCCTGTGCAGCGTAATGCGCTGCCCTGTGCAGCGTAACGTGCTGCCCTGTGCAGCGTAACGTGCTGCCCTGTGCACATGGCTATGGCCCACCAGGCACACTGTCACCGGTGTAATATGACACCCAGGGTCTGTCAAGGAAAAAAAAAAAGGGGGGGGGAGAAACAGTGCAGTGACTAAACTGGTACTCACAGTTGAAGAGGGCGAACACAAACTGAAAACATTGTGATCCCCACCCTCCCATGCGGCGCATGTCAGCCCCGGAGTACCCAAAAACAGCTGCAGTAGAAGCCGCCCCTATCCTGAATGAATGGGTGCCGCAATGAGCCCCAGGGAGGCCAACACTGGCTAGTGCCTACCGGCACCCTCCAAAATTGAAATTTAGTAAGGGGAGACCCATCTTGGTGACAGAAAAAATGGGCCATGGTGCGTGCCACGCAGTGCAAGGAACTCCCGTAGGGCACCAACCGGACAGATGTCTGCCAAAGAACACCGTAGCAGTCTTATTCCACTGCCTACGCCATGCTGATCCGTCTTAGAGGAGCGTATCCTCAACTGAGCCCAGTCTTTGGCCACATAGACATCTTCGAGTTCCAGTGCCCTACGACTAGCATCCGCCTTAGACAGCATCACAAACTCGCTGATGCGGAGTGCTCCAAAAAAGGCCACCGATGTAGCCGCATGAAACAGGGCTGCCTCATACCTATCAAAACATAGGTCCTGCCAGCCCCGTGCCAGTTGGGTAAGAACCCCTGGGGAAATTGGGTGGCGGTTGTCCGGGTTACGCCCACGCTCCCGCACCCACCCCTCCAAAACGTGTCTCACACGGAAGTCAGCGGTACTGTCCGCATGTCCGCCTACTTTGGCCATAAAAGCCAGCGCTGACAGCCTGGATGCTATGGTTCGAGGTGGAAGGCCCTGGGAATGCAGGTCAACCAAGAATTGAAGTATATGGGCCACCGGGATAGGCCAGGTATCTGGCAGCCGGAATTGGGCACAGAACGCCCTGAAAGAATTGAATGCGTGTTGATACGCCTTACGCGTGCGTGGCGCTAGCGACATGCCGATCACCCGGTTCACCTCTCCTTGCCAAAGGTCCATATCTCGTCCGGGAGTGGCGAGGGAAATTCCTCTGCATTCGGGGCCAAGGCGCGGAACCGGGAGATCTGCAGGCGGGACAAAGCGTCAGCGATATCATTATTGACCCCCGGGACATGCCTGGCCCGGAACAGTACATTAAGGCGCAGGCTGCGCAATACAAACTGGCGCACCAAGTCCATCACCCTGGGTGATTTGGAAGTCTGTGAGTTGACAATGTGGACAACGGCCGCATTGTCACACCAGAAATGAATGACTGAGTTGGCCCACTCATCACCCCATAGCATCAAGGCCCCCAGAATGGGGAAAAATTCCAGGTACGTGAGGTCCCGCAGGCGCCCCATACCTGACCAGGCTGGTGGCCACCCACCATAGGCCCACTTCCCATTGAAGTACATCCCATAACCCAGGGACCCAGAGGCATCGGACTGTATCTGGAAACGAGGGGAAGCCAGAAGGTCAGGCCTCCAAAATGACACCCCATTGAACTCCTTCAGGAACTGGAGCCAGATAAGCATATCTGCCTTAATGCCCTGGGTTAGTCTGACCCTATGGTGGGGCCTGGACAAGCCTGTCATGGCGTCGCACAAGCGCCGGACAAATGCCTTGCCCGGTGCGACCACCCTGCAAGCGAAATTGAGATGACCATGCAACACCTGCAGATCCCGCAGTGATGCCTTGCGTTTAGCAAGCAAGTCCGAGATAAGGGCCACCATCCTTGACACCTTATCCCCTGGTAACCTAGAAGCCTGCGCTACCGTGTCAATCTCCACCCCCAAGAAGACTAGCTGTGTAGATGGGCCCTCGGTCTTTTCGGGCGCTAAAGGGACACCCAGTTCCTCCATTAGCGTCTGAAATGTGTTGAGGAGACGTGTGCACGTGTCCCAGCCCCGTTCACCCCCGAATAAAAAATCATCCAGGTAATGGGCTACAGACCGGGACCCTGACCTGCGGACAAAAGCCCACTGTAGAAAGGTGCTAAAATGCTCAAAGGCCGAGCACGATATGGAACAGCCAAAAGGCATGGCCTTATCGAAATAATATTCACCCCTGAACTTAAAACCCAGCACCCGGGTGAACCGGCAGGAGGCGAAAGGCAGACTTAATGTCGCACTTAGCCAACAGTGCACCCGGGCCACATGAGCACACCATGTGCAGCGCTTGGTCAAAAGATGTATACCTGACCGAGCAAAGGTCATCAGGTATAGCATCATTGACCGATCGGCCGGCTGGGTAGGACAAGTGATGGATCAGGCGGAACTCGCCCGGTGACTTCTTGGGCACCAAGCCCATGGGTGACACTTTAAGGTTGGGGAACGGGGGTGCAGGGAAAGGGCCAGCGACCCTGCCCGCATCAACCTCCTTAGAAATGCTGGTGGCAGCCACCTCCTCCCTCCCCTTAAGGGACAAAAGGTTGGGGGCATCTTGGGGGGACCTATCACCCTGGAAAGGAATACGGAACCCCAGTCAAAAACCTTGAAGCAGGTAAACCGCATCTGCCCCCCTCGGGTACGATGCGAGCCAACGCTCCAGCATGTCCACATTAATTGGGGAGGGGGCCTTTTGGTGGACCAGCTCCCTCTGCGGCAGTCTTGCCAGCCCCTTGTCCGCCCCTACCTTTGCCCCGCACCCCTCCAGGCCTGGGGCAGGCGGAGGCCGCATGGGGGCCAGCACAAGAGGGACACTCATGCCTGTACCGGCAATTCTTCCTACTGCAGGAACCATTGGACGAGAAAGTCCAGCACAGCAGGCGGGCTGGAACCCCCTGCCCCGCCACCTGGCGGGGTGTCTGTGCTGGGGCCGCTCGCTGGACCGCATGTCCACAATGGTATCTGTCCCCAGGCACGGGGCGCATGGTAGTCATATACAGAAGCCACAGCTTCTGGCAGGGCTCATCTCAGGGTGCAGGGGAATCCGCATACGGAATTCCTCGTCGTAAGCCAACCATGACGGGCCCGGGAAGTCGACCATCGCCCGGTAAATGTTGTCCAAATACTGGACCATCAGAATTGCCAAATCCGGCCGGGCCCTGAGGTAGACCGCCATGTATATAAGGTACGCCGGCAACCAATTGGCCCACGTACGTGGTGGCTTACGACGACGTGCCTGTTCCTTATCCTTCTCATCCTGCCCCTCCCTCTCCTCTTTGGTGGGCTCTCTGTTAAGAAGGGAGAAGATGTCGACATACTCCCCACGCCAGATCTTCTCTTTGGTGGCCTGGGCCAAATGGTCCCCCAGGGGCAAGGAATACCCCACTGTCGGCAATGCTGACACCGGCACAGTGGGAACCACGGGGATCTGAAAAGGAGCCTGGACCATCCCAGCCACCCCTAACACATTCCCGACTGAATAAGAGGTACCACCCACAACTGGGCCCTGGGTGAGCGGTGAAGTCGCCGGGTGGGACGTCAGCGACAGAACCGTCGCACCACCCATGCGAGGCCACGGCCACTGGAATGCCCCCCCCCCAACGTGGGTAGGTGTGTGGGTGCACTAGATTGAACCGCATACTCACATGCAGCACCCCCGCGGGCCGCCCCCACTGGGGGTTCCGGCCCGCTGGGGGCGTCGGAGCTCACGACCGCAATTGAGCTCGTCGACGGGGCCTGACCAGCATCAGGCTGTTGAGTGGGGAGCTGCGAGGCAGTGGCCGAAGCCGGCCCACGCGCCTCGGACAGCTCGACCCTTCCTGCCGCCTGCCGCTGACCGGCAGACAACGGATCAATCTGCACCCCAAAAGGCACCCCCGGGTGGTTAACCCTTGCAAGGGATGCCTCGAGGGCCGCAACGCGGGCCAGAAGGGCCTCAACACTAACGTAGCCCCCTAAGCCAAGTGGGGGCAAAGGGCCAGCCGGCCCACTGGGTGTAGGCGCCGGTCCATGTCCCTGGACCCTGGGGCCCATATACGGCCACAACCCCAGGCCCGGCCCCTGCAGGGCCGGGAGGGTGCCCTGCCAGGGGAGGGAACCCAGCCACCCCCCATGGCTGAAACCCCCCGCAGGAAGCTGCGGACCCATGGAAGAAGGCCCCGCAGAATGGGCCGTGCCAGAGGCAGTGGCCACTGCTTGCGGGCCAGGGGCCGCGGCCCCAGCTGGGCCAGTACTCAGACCCCCGGCCTCAGGCCAAGGGGTAATTAACCCCATCCCACCGGTCCCGGTGGGCTCAGGCAAAGGAGGCTGCTGGGGAGGCGCAGCCGCGGTCCTCCGACCCGGCTGGCACCTCCGCGCAGAATGAGCCACGTTCGCAGTCGCCTTCTTCTTCGAGGGCATAGCAGCTAACGATGGGAAGCCTAAAAGTCAAGAAAATCAGCAGCCAGAGGCTTCCCCGAGCAAGACAAGAGCGACGGAGGTAAGAGAGAAAAACTTCTCCGCTCCGTCGCTTCGCAAAATGGCAGCTCGGCTGCCTCGCAGCCGCCCCTTATATAAGGGTGCTGGCCACGCCCCCTAACTACCCGGATGTCTTCGTCCGGTGTGGGGGGGGGCCGCAAAGGGCGCGGCGGCCATTTTGGCGCCGCGCTTGCATTCTTTAAGGCAAGCAGGCCGCAGTAGCACTGGTAAGGTTCCACCCTAAATGCCAATGGAAATTGGCTACATGTATCAATTTGTATCAATTTGTTTGTTAGCACAAACAAATTGTTGACCGGAGTCATTATACTATCTACTGACCCCACCCTATGACGTGTATCCATTCAAATATCAAGGTGATGCAGGCTGTGAAGCTCCTGACATCACCCCTTTCATAGTTCACCCTTGACCGGCCAAACCTGTTTCCCCTGTACCTATCTATGTGTTGGCCAGTCAATTGCGAACCTGCCGGATACCTGTGTGTCATAAACCTTTACCTTACCCAGTGCTACCCGCCAAAAGTGACCAAAGTCAACTTACCCCGTATCTCAAATGCTAGCGACAGTGTGGGATGGGCGAAAAAGCAAGAACCAAAGAGCCAATGTAGGTTGAAGCAAAAAATTCCCACCCGGCCCCGAAGCGACCAGGAAATCACACTGTCCACTAGCGAGCGGGTGGAGGGGAAAAACTTCTCCGCTCCGTCGCTTCGCAAAATGGCAGCCAGGCTGCCTCGTGGCCACCCCTTTTATGGAGGGGTAGCCACGCCCACTAACTAACCCTGATGTCTGTGTCCGGCCATTTTGGTGCCGCGCTTGCATTCTATTCCATGAACACAGATAAGTAATTTATAGGCAATTAAATGTTGCTATGGACATTTTTGGACTCAAATACCCATCAAGCTTAGCCAGCATGTTCAATGGTCAGGAGACAAAGATCTATAGTCCAACAATATTCAGAGGTTGCCTATCTTTTTAAAAGTTATTTAACTACTTAAAGCTAAGGCATGAAACTCAGCTTTAAATAAAACATCTTTATTGTTGGAGTGGGCCACATATGGCCTGCTGTGTCATGGAAATGGCCCACAGAGGTCGTAGTGGCTGGACTCAAAGAAGGCACACAAGGCAAGGCTGCAGCAAAGTCCAGCCCCAAACCGGGTCGGGAGACTGGTATTTATTGACCTCTTGCACCGATAGGTTGCGTGGGAATCCTTTACAGAAGGCTTTGCCGATGTGGCACTTTATTGATAAGTTACATTCTCAGGGTTACAGAAGTTACTCAAGACAATGCGGAGAGTGCTTTGACGTCATAGGGAAGTTCTGTTTCTACTGATAAGCTTGGGGTTTGCAAGACTATTGTTCTCGCTTCTATCTCGGGATTTTCCCGGGTCTACCTTTGGGTCAGCTTATTTACCACCATATGACCTTACCCATGACCTGCGGGCATGAGTCATGCTATTGTGTGTGCTTATCAGAGTTTGCCACCTTGTGAGGGCAGCCTGCGTCTGACCAGGTCATTCAGCCATGGTTTGCGAGTTAAATTAATAACACTATCAATTAATCGCCTGAACCAGATTTCTGTTCTCTAAGAGTCAGGGTGGTTCTTAAGGCGGTTTTCTTTGTCGAGCAGACCCAGCGGGAAGAGTTTATGCCAATTGTATAAGTGGGCAATCCACACTTTATCATCACTGTGTGTAAATAAAACACATTCATTAAATTTGGAGCAACTACCAGTTCAAATCTTATATCTGAAAAATCTGACTGTTTATATTAATAAGCATTTTTCTTTTTACTTGCATTGATTTCCCCTTTGACCCCGACTATGAACAAAAGCATTTGACAATCAAAATTTGGTTCTGTTTTTCAAACAAACCTGACAGTACTCATACATGTCAGTAGATGAATTGCCACTGATACTGTTAAATAGTATTGCAGTAATTGTAAGCATTTTCAGGGTCAAATTAGAAATTAAGGAAAGTGTTTACTTCCCATGATAAGTCTCTTTGAACTTGCTCACAATGTAATTTTCTCTGAGCCAAATGTCCCTGCAATAAAACTTGCAAATTAAGCATGTTTTTTATTTTATTTCCAGTAGCCAAGTATAAAACAAAATACTCTACAATGGAAGATAGAAAGGTGAGAAAAAATTGTGGTAGGACAAACACATGTTCTTCTAAACAGGAACTAAGCATATAATTTAGGCTGCCTCTTGCATTTAAAATAAATACATCTTTCTGATAGATCTGCTGTGTCTCTTGATGTTGATAGATATGCAGCAATTGTGTATTGAAACTGTTCATTATTGTGTATTTCCCTGGGAGCTGAGGTTTAGTTTAACCTGCCCTGCTTCTATCCCACAATGTGAGCCATTGCAGAGGAATACACACATATTCATCTTCCCTTTCCCAAAGACAAATGCAGCTAGATAACAAGGAGAGAAGTTAGGTCAGAATGGGGAACTCCAATCCCACAAATCTTTATAAGAAACTATACAGAGCAAAGATTCAAAGAGATAAGGTTCTTGTAAGACATAAAGCTGCTTAGTCTGGTGAACTGAACTGTTTGTGTGTTTCACAGCCGTCAATGAGAAGGTCAATACAGGAAAGTGGCTTTGTCCCCAAAGCAGGAGCTTTGCTTGCTATTTTTGTTCATGCATCAGCAGAATGCAATAATATAGTCCACAACTGCTTCTGGGAGAAATGTACGAGGACTGGGGAAAATCACACACCAGGAAAGGACATCACACATTCATGTTATCATCCATCAGCATAAATGTGATGAAAAGGGGACCGTTTTTGCACAGTAATGGTGTTGGTTGGTTTGTAGCAGAGCGACCGGAGGGCACACAGCAGAAGGTGTGGGTACTTTGATCAATGCAGCAACTGAAGCTTGATTTGTGCAAATGAAAGCGCAGCGCCAAAATGGCCGCCGTGCTCTTTGCGGGCCCCCCCCACCCGGACTCAGACATCCGGGTGAGTTAGGGGGCGTGGCCACCCCTCTATAAAAGGGGTGGCCACGAGGCAGATGAGCTGCCATTTTAGAAATAGCGACGGAGAGGAGAAGTTTTCTCCGTCGCTGTTTGTTCTCTAGTCTTCGGCTGTTTAGCCCTCGATCCTTTCCCGGCTGTGAAAGGAGGATTGGTGCACGCAGAGCCTTGGTTCGCTTGGCTACTGCGTGCTTTTGGCGCTAGGTTTCCGATCCCTGGAAAGGGATCCTGCTTTTTCTTTTTGGAGATATGCCTCCCAAACGGAAGGCACCGGCGACGAAGCTGCGGCCAAAGGGGAGGGCTTTTCCTGGCCCTGTGCAGGACGGGGGACAGCCATCGGGTCAGAGGACCAGGGCTGCGCCCCCGCGGCAGGGCACTATGCCAGCCTTGCCCACCAATACCAGTGGGGCGATTCAGGCTGGCACTTGGCAGCTGGGCTTGGCTGGCCGGGCACAGGCCGGCCCCTCAGGGGCTTCGGCCCTTGGCCCGCCGTTGCTGGCCATGGGTAAGGGCAGCGGGGGAGGGCCTGGTGCGGGCACACAACCCGTTCCTCCTCCGGCCCCTCATGGGCCGGAGTTTTGGGCATGGCCCTATTCTGGCCCTGGCTCTCCTTTCGGTGTACCATTCCAACGGCCTAGTGGGTCTTCCGGCCAACCCGGCCCGCCTTATGCTGGGGGCTCTGTAGCAGTGGATGCTTTACTAGCACGTTTAGCAGTGCTGGAAGCATCCTTGGGTATTCCACAGCCTCCTGTGGAGGGGGGCGCTTCTCTTTCTGCCGGGGCCCCCTCGTTTGCACCGGCTACCTCGATGGCTGCCATGCTGCACCAGGCAGCCAGCCGGGTTGAGCTGCTTGAGACACTCCAGCCTGCACCTGCCGGTGTCTCTCAGCTCCCTGTTCGTCCAGATCTGATTCCGGTTGCGAGCTCCGACGCCCGCCGTGGGTGGGAACCCCAGTGGGGGCAGATCACGGGGGTGCACCTAGTGAGTATCAGGTTCAAATTAGTGCACCTACATCACAGCCCACTTTCAGTGGTGGGGTTCAGTGGCCCTGCCCTCGTCAAGTTGAGGCTAGTGGGCATCAGTTACCAATCTATCCCAGTGCCCCGTGGTTTCAAAATGGCACCTCAATGAGGGCTGGGGTTTCCGCCCCCGGGGCAGTGTCAAGCATCGCAGGGGCTATCCAGGTCCCGCTGCGTATGCCCTCTGTACCTAATGTGCCGGTGACGGCTTTGCCGACGGCTGGTTATTCCTTGCCCCTTGGTGATCATTTGTCCCAGGTCACGAGGGAGAAGATTTGGCGGGGGGAGTACGTGGATATATTCTCCCTATTGAACCGTGAGCCCACTAAGGAAGAGAAAGAGGGACAGGATGACAGAGACAAGGAACTGTCTCATCGTCGTAAGCCACCGTGCACCTGGGCCAACTGGTTGCCGGCATATCTTATTTATATGGCGGTAAACCTTAGGGCCCGGCCTGATCTGGCCATTCCTATGGTCCAATACTTAGACAATATTTACAGGGCAATGGTGGATTTCCCTGGCCCATCATGGTTTGCGGATTCCACATGCCCAATTGGCATGGAACCTTGGCAGAGGTTAAACCAGTTGAGCAGACTCCTGGCCACTGGCCCTTGCCAGTATGGAAATTGGGGGAGCGAATTAATAGTATAAATCATAAGGGTTTATTCACCCACACCTGACCTGACCGGCGGTTCTGCTGAGAGAGCAGAACGCTAACCTCCGTTACCCATTAAGCAATTACTGACTCACAGATCAGCCTAATCTTTGGTGCAAATAGAAGCCATATTTACCCTGGCGTAAGCCTCAGACAATGGTTTTCCCCTGTCAGTGTTTGCCCGAGTTAATTAACTTCCCCAAGAGAGATTCCCCATTAACCCGAGTAAATGGGTGATGCGATTTTCTGTCAGATGACGATTCTTTCCTGCATTGCCTTCTGATCTATATATGATGATGCTTTTCCCTCAATAAACCACTGATCTGATCTCGCTCCATATTGCCTCGTATCGTTACTTGATCAGTCTCCTCCGGGACCCAACAGCCGTCCTAGCGGCCCTGATTCCTACACCTGGTGACCCCGACGTGATCTACTCGAGAGTAAGCGATCACACGGTCCGGTTCTGCGCTTGAACCGCGTCCGATCGTCCCGGAGGACAGCGCGGCAGCCCGGTCAGTAAGCCAGCCGATCGGGAAGATGGCCCAAGCAGCGGGGCATTACAGAAGAGGCATCCTACAGCTTGCTCCCGACTTTCGCGGCGGCTTGCAGTTATGGAAAAATGCATTCCGCTCAGGGTCAGCTGTGAACCCCTGACAGCGCAGAGGCCACCGAGGGCCCGTGGCAGGAGGCCACGCTCCGAGCTCTACCCAGAGAATCGTCGCCAAAACCTATTGCCTTGCCCACAGACGCGTCGACTCGTCCCGAGGAGGAAACTTCGGAGGACCCCGCAGGTAATATGGGGACTTGCCCTCAGCGGCAACGTCCGTCCGCTAGCCAAAGAACTCATGAGGAAGAGTTCAAAATCCTGGCCAGGGTATTTCAGTTACGTTTTCACAGCGGAGAGCTAGCAAGACTTTTGGTGTACCTAAGGGAACACTGCCTGCTTTACCCAGAAGTAGGTACGTTAACCCTTCAGCTTTGGGATCAGATAGGAGACTGCATTCAGCAACCCCCGAAAGCTCCAGAGGGCGTAATTCGCACATGGAGTAAATGTAGGAAGCTCTTAGCGGAGATAGATCCAGTCCGGGTAGAGGCCAAAGAACCCCCAGCGCCAGTCGAGCCATCAGCGCCCACGGCGCTCTATCTGTCATTGCAGTTTAAGCAGAGTAGTGTAGGGAGCTTTCCCTCGGTGACAGCTGCAGACGTCACCGACGGAATGCATGGAATGAGGAGCGCAGGCACTTCTCTGACAGCTACAGGCTCCCAGACCAAGCGTGCCCTTCAGCGCACAATTGAGGAAGAAATCAGGAAGGGGGAATTGCCAGCAGAAGAACTAGCTGAGCTTAGTCAGATTTGTCCCATTCGCTTGGAAATGGATGCCCTCACAGGGGCCCAGCAGGTAGTTCATTCACCAGTCCCGTATAAGCTTCTCATGGCTATACGGAAAGCCATTACAGAGACAGGACTCCAGAGTCGCTTCACTAGGGGCACGCTTCAGCAAGTGTGCAAGAATACCATGTTCATCCTGCACGACTGGAAAGCCGTCATGCGGATGATGCTCAACCCCAGCCAGTATTTGCTATGGGACAGCGAGTATCACCTCGAGGCTCAGACAAGGGCTGCCAGGATGGGAGGCGCAGTACTTCCTGACCAGTTATATGGTTCAGGTGCCTTTGAATCCATCGATGCGCAGACCAACTTGCCACTAGTCACTCTTCAAATGTCAGCCGAGGCTGCCTTCAAGGCTTTTCTCAAGGTTCCAGCAACTGGCAAAGCGGCCAAAAATTACACCGCAGTCAAACAGGGAGCCCAGGAGCCCTATATGGACTTCATCAATCGCTTAGAGGAAGCGATCAGTAGGCAGATCGATAACGAGGAAGCCCAACAAGAGCTCATGATGAAATTGGCCAAAGACAATGCCAATTTAGACTGCCGTAAAATCTTGCAGTCACTGGGTAATCGTCCCGACCTGACTCTCACGGACATGATTAGAGCTTGCGCCAACGTTGGCACAGAATCCTATAAAATGGGTCTGTTGGCCGCAGCGGTACAAGGAGGTAGAAGACCGAAGAATAGAAATCAAGGGGCATGTCACGATTGTGGCAAGGTCGGTCACTTCGCTAGGGAGTGCCGATCCAAGGGAGGTGGACAAAATTCCGACCGTTCCAAGGCTCCGAACACCCCATGTCCGAAGTGTAAGAAAGGCTACCATTGGGCCAGACACTGTCCGAATTCAGGAAACCGGAACGCGGGCACGTCTCTGGCCCCAGTCCAAACAGAGACATCCCTTGCTCTGGGCGCGCCAGAGCTAGACTAGATTCCATTCACATTCCAGGCATTGCGAAGGCACAGGCCAGCCCCAAGGGTAGTACAGGGCTAGAATTGACTTGCCAGGCAGACGTCACATGCGACCTGCCAGGCACAGTCTATCTGGTGGACTCCCAGTACATGGGACCCCTGCCCAAGGGCTTTATAGGTTTAGTTTTGCCTCGCAGTGTAGCAGGAGCACGTGGAATTCTTGTAATTCCGGGAGTCATTGACTCCTATTTTTCAGGCGTTCTCCAAGTTCAGCTTTGGACGCATCTACCCCAGACAATTCACAAAGGAGACACATTAGCGCAACTGATTATGGTTCCTTGTAACTCGCCAGCAGATAGCCAGGGAAGGCTCAGGGACAGCTCAGAGTCCGGGTCAGCAGACCGCTCGAGCGCAAGGGAGGCAGTGCAAGGATACCAAGTCTTAGCGACAGTGGAGACCAACATTGAGTGGAAACAGTGACCAGTTATTGAGGTATTTTTGAATAAAAAATCATTCTCAGGGCTGTTAGATACCGGAGCTGACATCAGCGTGGTCAGCCAAAGCCAGTGGCCACGGGAGTGGGCCATTGAGCTGGTCTCCGATGTGTGGGGGGTAGGCGGCATCCAAGAAGCGTTTCGTAGCCGGGAGTGGGTGGAAGTCACGATCCCAAAGGCTGACGGCACAGCAGTCATTCGGCCGCACATTCTGGACGTGCACATCAACCTTTGGGGGCGAGACATTTTACAGCAGTACGGTGCTACGCTTACCTTCAGGTAATGGCGTTGCCACTTAAATGGCTCACCAATACGCCGGTCTGGGTGGAACAATGGCCGGTAGTGGGAGAGAAATTAGTCGCCCTAAAGCAACTGGTTAAAGAACAGCTAGATGCAGGACATATAGAGCAGTCCACTAGTCCTTGGAATTCGCCAATTTTTGTCATTAAGAAGAAGTCGGGGAAGTGGTGACTCCTCCACGATCTCAGAGAGATCAATAAGTGTATACAGCCAATGGGTCCGCTTCAATGCGGCATCCCAAATCCAAATATGATTCCCGAGGGGTGGGAGATCCTAGTTGTATATCTCAAAGATTGCTTTTATACCATTCCCTTAGACCCCAGGGACAGGGAAAGGTTCGCCTTTACGGTGCCGGTTGTGAACCACAGTGAGCCTACGCAGCGTTACGCGTGGAAATTTTTGCCACAGGGGATGCTCAATTCGCCCACCCTGTGCCAAATTTATGTTCACAACGCACTGGCAAAGTTTCGAAGCCTTCATCCCACAGCTTTAGTATGCCACTTCATGGATGACATCTTGGTCGTGGTGCCGCAACTCGGCAGCAAAATGTTTACAGACCTCCAGGCCAGCCTGGGGGAGAAAGATTTACTCATTGCCCCAGAGAAAGTGCAAAGAACCGAGCCCTTCTCATACTTGGGTCATCGGCTTCTCCGTTCCTTCGCAGCACCAGTTTTGCCTCAGATCAACTTAAAGGACTCAGTCACCCTGGTAGAATTGCAGCAGGTTTTAGGAAACATTAATTGGGCCAGACCGTATTTCAGATTGGATACGGATCTCTTGAAACCGCTCTTCTCGCTGCTCACGCTAGGTAAGCAGCCGGCAGACCGGATACAAATTCCTCGAGAAGCACGCTTGGCCCTCGAGAAATTCAACCAAATTCTCAGCCAAAGGTGGGTGGACAGGATTGCTCAGGGGCCATATGTCCCGATCCTGAACTTGTACATAGTTCGGGCAGGATCCATGTTCACCGGAGCCCTAGGAGTAGATTCCGAGAAAGGGGCAAGTATTGTGGAATGGGTGTACTTGCCGAACACCTCTTCCCGAAACATCGTTCCTCCCCAAGAATTGGTCTCCGCAGTGGTTTATTGCGGAAGGCTGAGAGCTAGGGACATTTCAGGGCACGATTTAGCAAAGATCGTGGTCCCGTTCACCAAAGAACAGGTTCAGCAATTACATAAGAACATAAGAACAGCCTTGCTGAAACAGGCCACAGCCCATCCATTCCAGCATTCTGTCTCACACAGTGGCTCACCATTTCCTTCAGGGTATTCCCAAGCAGATGCCTTCACCTGCTTAGGATTCCCTGGAAATGATATTGAGAGATATCCTGCCTATCTCTCCAACCCGGAGTTTGTCCTTAAGTATCCATAATTATAGCCATTGATACTCTTGTCCTCCATGAACTTGTCTAATCCTTTCTTAAAGCTGTCAAGACTGACAGATGTCACCACTTCTTCTGGCAGGGAGTTCCATAGGCCAGTAATCCTCTGGGTGAAAAAGTACTTTCTCTTATTTGTTTGAGAACTAGTACCCAAAAGTTTCATGGAGTGTCCCCTAGTTCTAGTGTTATGCGATAGGGAAAACAGTTTTTCCTTATCTACTTTGTCCACACCGTGCATGATTTTATAAACTTCAATCAGGTCACCTCTTAGACGTCGTCGTTCAAGAGTGAAGAGGCCCAACCGTTGCAGCCTCAGATGGTAAGGAAGGTGTTCCAGTCCCCTAATCATTCTGGTTGCCCTCCTCTGCACTTTTTCCAACTCCATAATATCCTTCTGGAGGTATGGCGACCAGAACTGTACACAGTATTCCAGATGGGGCCTCACCATAGATTTATAAAGAGGCAAAATGACACTTGCTGACTTATTTTCTATACCCTTCCTAATGATCCCTAGCATTGAGTTTGCTTTTTTCACTGCTGAGGCACACTGGGTTGACACCTTCATTGAGTTGTCCACCAGGACACCAAGGTCCCTTTCCTGGTTTGTCGCAGAGAGTTCAGACCCCATCAGTTTATAAATGTAATTGGGGTTCTTTGCCCCAACATGCATCACTCTGCACTTACTAATGTTGAAACTCATTTGCCACTGTTTTGCCCACTCCCCCAGTGTCAAGAGATCCCTCTGGAGCTCCTCACAATCTCTCACAGTTTTCACTACCCTGTATAATTTAGTGTCGTCAGCAAATTTGGCTACCTTGCTTTTTACTCCTACCTCTAGATCATTTATGAAGAGGTTGAAAAGCAGGGGTCCCAGTACTGAACCTTGGGGGACCCCACTCTTTACTTCCCTCCACTTGGAGAAGTGTCCATTTATTGCTACGCTCTGTTTCCTGTCCCTTAGCCAGTTGCTGATCCAGGACAAGACCTGTCCCTTTATTCCATGACTCGTAAGTTTATTCAAGAGCCTTTGGTGTGGTACCTTGTCAAAAGCCTTCTGAAAGTCCAGATAAACAATGTCAACTGGATCCCCCTTATCCACATGCTTGTTGACACTCTCAAAAAATTCCAACAGATTAGTGAGGCATGATTTGCCCTTGCAAAAGCCATGTTGGCTCTCCTTTAGCAGCGCCTTCTCTTCTATGTGCCTATTAATTCTATCTTTTAGGATGGTTTCCATCACTTTACCTGGGACACATGTCAAACTGACAGGTCGGTAATTTCCTGGATCACCCCTGGATCCTTTTTTGAAAATTGGTGTTACATTCGCTACCTTCCAGTCATCAGGCACAAAGCCTGATTTGAGGGAAAGATTATATATTTTGGCTAGGAGATCAGCAATTTCATCTTTAAGTTCCCTGAGAACTCGTGGATGGATGCCATCTGGTCCTTGTGATTTGTTAGTGTTTAGTTTAACAAGACATGCAAGGACCTCCTCCCTGGTTATTTCTATCTGGCTTAATTCTTCGGTTTCCCTCCCTACGAAGATAGGCTCTGTTTTGGGCATGTGGTCCCTGTCTTCTTCAGTGAATACTGAAGCAAAGAATTCATTGAGTCTCTCTGCAATCTCTGTTTCCTCTTTAATAACCCCTTGCCTTCCATTGTCATCTAATGGTCCAATGGCCTTCCTAGTTGGGTTCTTACTTCTAATGTACTTAAAGAAGTCTTTGTTATTTCTCTCAGTATTTTTAGCTATACGCTCCTCAAAGTCTTGCTTTGCTTTCCTGATTGTTGCCTTGCATTTGTTCTGCCAGAATTTATGTTTCTGCCTGCTGTCCTCATTCGGACAAGCCTTCCATCTTCTAAATGAGCTTTTCTTGCTCTTGATCACTTCCCGAACAGCTCCTGTAAGCCACATCGGAGTCCTCTTGGACCTGGCAGTGCCCTTTTTCCTTTTGGGTATGCATTCCAATTGAGCCTCTGTTATTGTTTTTGTAAACAGCCTCCATGCCTCTTGGAGTGTTTGGACTCTCTCAATTTTCCCTTTCAGCTTCTTTTTTACTAGTTTCCTCAACTTTGGGAAATTTCCTTTTTGAAAATTTAAGGTCTCTGTGTTAGATTTTATCAGTGACTTGCGGTCTATGATCAAGTTAAACATAATTGAGTTGTGGTCACTGTTCCCTATTGGATCAGTCACATTAACATCTTGCACCAGATCCTGAGTATTACTCAGGATCAAGTCAAGGATTCTTGTACCTCTAGTTGGGTCTTCAACCATCTGTCCCAGGGAACAATCATTAAGCATATCTAGGAACTTTATCTCTTTATCATGTGCTGAACAACAGTTCACCCAGTCTATGTGAGGGTAATTGAAGTCCCCCATTATAACCAGGCTTCCCTTCTTGGATGCCTCCTTTACAACATTCTCCAACTGCCAGTCTTCCTCAAGAGTTTGGGTCGGAGGCCGATAGTATATGCCTACTGTTAGACCATCATTGTGGCCTGATACTCTTACCCACAGAGCTTCTAATGGTGACTCCAAATCACCTAGATATTCCAATTCATACGCTTTTATCACTTCTTTGACATAGAAGGCCACACCACCTCCCATTTGCCCCTTCCTATCCTTCCTGTACAGTTTGTAGCCTGGGATAACTGTATCCCATTGGTTATCATCCGTCCACCAGGTTTCAGTGATACCAATAATATCAATATTCTTATCTATTGCTAAGTATTCCAGCTCCCCTATTTTGTTCCGGAGGCTTCTGGCATTTGTATACAAGCATTTATATATGCTTTTCTGACACAGTCTTTTGTGTCCAGTTGCATTGTTAGACTGCCTCTTGCATCCTTCTGCTAGAATGCTAGTGACTAGCTCCTCGCTCTGCTCAGTAATTTTTGCATCCTCCTCACTACTCAAATACACACTTTCCCGAACCGGATGCTGCCCAGCTCCTGTCGGCTTTCCCCCAGTTATCAGTTTAAAAGCTGCTCTGCAACCCTTTTGATGTTGAGTGCCAGCAATCTGGTCCCATCATGGTTCAAATGCAACCCATCCCTCCTGAACAGATTTGGCTTGTCCCAAAATGTTCTCCAGTTCCTGACAAATCTGAACCCCTCCTCTCGACACCACCGCCTCATCCACGCATTGAGGCTTCTGAGCTCTGCCTGCCTGGTAGGTCCTGCACGAGGGACAGGCAGCACTTCTGAAAATGCTACCTTGGAAGTCCGGGACTTCAATCTTCTTCCTAACAACCTGAATTTGGCTTCCAGGACAGACCGCTTGGCCTTCCCAACATCATTGGTACCAACGTGTACCATGACAACTGGCTCGTTCCCAGTTCTCTCTAACAATCTATCTAGATTTCTTGTGATGTCTGCAACTTTTGCACCTGGCAGGCAAATCACCATACGGTTATCATGTGCATCACAAATCCATTTCTCTGTATTTCTAATTATTGAATCGCCTAGTACAAAGAGCCTCTCTCCTGCAATCTGTTCATCTACATGCACCTCATTAACCATATTAAGGGAGAGAACCTCAGTTTGTTCCTGTTGTTTATCTTCCTGGATCTCATCAAGTGTGATGAAGGAGAGATCATCAGGTGGAACCAGTTGTTCCTCTGTGTGATCCTCATCAGGTGTGATGAGGGAAAGAGCCTCAAATTTATTCTGTAATTTCAGACTCTCAGAGTGATCCCCTACTCTCCTCCTCCTTTGAGTCACATTCCTCCAACCATCTCCCTCCTGAGTTAGTGAAGGGCCTTCTCCCTCAGAACTGTGCCCTGTCTCTTCTTTGTCCAGCATAGTCTGCTCCGCACTGTCCAAGAACAGCTCAAGCTCCTTAATTCGTTGATGGTTAGATATGCGGGCCTCTAGCTGCTGGACCTTCTCTTCTAGTAGTGCAACCAGCTTGCACTTGCTGCAAGTGTAGTTCTCCATATGCTTTGGCAAGAACACAAACATGGCACAAGTATTGCAGGTAACTACAACTGTTCCCTCAGAATCCATTTTAACAAGTGCACTATTCTGGGCCTCAAAAATGTACACGTTTACTACCTTTCTACCTAGTAAGACTATATTCTTCCTTTGTTACTAGTTTGCAATCTCGCGCGTCGTTAGGCGTGCGGGCCTCTAAAGCAGCTCTACTCCAACTGCAAAACTTACCAGTGCTCACTTCCTTTGTTTGGCTCTCCTCAGCAGCAGCTCTGCTTAAGAGCACATGCAGAGTCAAAAGGGCTGACCCTGAAAGAGCTCAGAGCTTTTAAAGGCTAGTGTGGCTCCGCCCCTATGAGTCACAGTTCAGGGAAGGGCCAGGTGTGGCTCTGCCCCCTGCTTCTGGAAGCTTGTAACTGCTTTCTCTGTTTGAACAGAGGTGGCTCTCAGCAGTTTAAATTATCAATTTAAATTAGTGGAGGCCTCTAAAGCAGCTCTACTCCAACTGCAAAACTTACCAGTGCTCACTTCCTTTGTTTGGCTCTCTTCAGCAGCAGCTCTGCTTAAGAGCACATGCAGAGTCAAAAGGGCTGACCCTGAAAGAGCTCAGAGCTTTTAAAGGCTAGTGTGGCTCCGCCCCTATGAGTCACAGTTCAGGGAAGGGCCAGGTGTGGCTCTGCCCCCTGCTTCTGGAAGCTTCTAACTGCTTTCTCTGTTTGAACAGAGGTGGCTCTCAGCAGTTTAAATTATCAATTTAAATTAGTGGAGGCCTCTAAAGCAGCTCTACTCCAACTGCAAAACTTACCAGTGCTCACTTACTTTGTTTGGCTCTCCTCAGCAGCAGCTCTGCTTAAGAGCACATGCAGAGTCAAAAGGTGACTCGCTTCCAATTGCTTTGGAGGGATTCACCGGATGCTTGGCATACCACTTGCCGAAAGACCCCAGACTTGTCTCGCTTCAAACGCAGACAGTCAGCTTGTTCGAATTGCTTTCGCTGGTTCCACTTCAGGGGGCCAGGACAGTTTTCATGGACGGGGGTCGCACATATGGTGTCTTGACTTGGCAGGAGGGCCAGGCTTGGCGCACGCTGTTAACTCTTCCACCGAAGTCCGCGCAGCGGGCAGAGTTGGCAGCGGTGAACCTCGCCTTGCGCACCTTCGCCAAAGAGCGCCTAAACATCATTACTGACAGTCAGTATGTTAGGAATCTGCTTCACAGTCTACCGGGAGCATACATCACTCCCGCGATAGACAAGAATTTGCTGAGTTTGTTTCTCACCGCTCAATTTCATTTGCGAAACCGCATGGAAGCGCTCTATATTGCCCACATCCGAAGTCACCAAGACCTACCGGGTCCGATTTCCGTGGGCAATAGCAGAGCGGATGCGGCTGCAAAGGAAATTCAGCAACGTTCAGTGTTAGGTGTTTTCACTACGCCAATTCAGAGTCATGCATTCTTTCATCAGAATGCCAAAGCGCTCGCCAGACAATTCAATCTGCCACTTTCTCAAGCCCAAGGCATAGTTCGCTCTTGCCAGCATTGGGCAGAGGCACCGGGGGGCCCTCATGGGGGGTCAACCCACGAGGGACAGAAGCTAACCAGGTGTGGCAAATGGATGTCACGCACGTTCCGCAGTTTGGCAGATGGCAGTTCATGCACGTTTGCATTGATACCTTTTCACAATTCGTTTGGGCAACAGCGCAAAAAGGGGAGACTGCTTCCCACGTGGAGCAGCACCTCCTTTCCTGCTTCGCGGCAATGGGCAAACCGCAGCACGTGAAAACTGATAACGCACCATCCTATAGTTCTAGGCAGTTAGCTAACTTCCTGGCCACTTGGGATATCAAGCATACTTTCGGCGTTCCTTACAATCCGCAGGGGCAAGCGATTGTGGAACAAGTCAATCGGACACTCAAGTCCTATATTGACAAACAAACAGAAAGGGGGGAGCCACCAGCCCTCCCCAAGTCACAGGGTCAGGCACAGCATTGTCTGAATAAGGTGTTGTTCACGTACAATCACCTTAATGTTTTTTTCCAATTGCACGCCGCAGGAGAAACACTTCCGCCATTCGGAAGCTCTCCCGCGACCGATGGTCCGATACTGGGTGCCCTTCCTGGAGGGGCCGGGCGCCACTCGTAACCTGGGGAAGAGGGTATGCTGCAGTTATGTCTCCTACAGGAGTCGTTTGGATTCCAGCTCGGTGTGTTAAGCCTCACTTGGAACCACATGGCGTGGACCCAGGCCGATCCAAGTCCGATCCCGGAGATGGAGGACCTCACCCTGACCGAGGGGACCCGGCGGGAGAAGCGGCAACTGCGGACGACAGCGCCGAGGATCACCTGGGGGATGGTCAAGACCCTTTGCAGTGAGGCCCAGGACGCCCTCCGACGTGAGGAGAGGGAGCCAACACCGGAGAATTTCGTAGCTGCAGTCTTTGCCCAGATTAATGCCAACTCCATGGCAGTCACCATCATCCTGATCCTCTCCCTACTTGCGGGGGGAGGCGTTCAGGCTGCCTCACTGAAGGCCAACGATTTGATGCCAGGCGGAGACCTCTCTGCCCGGATGCACTACAACATATGGGAGAGGTTGGCGGGTCTCGTCAACCAGTCCGGTTTTTGCCTGAAGCAGGACATTGGTTCTGCCTCAATCTTGAGCACCTGTCTCATCCCTGTGTGCCACACTCCAGGCGTGCACCCCAGGGATGGCGACTGGCTAGTGAAACGGATTTTCAGCCCGTACCACCCAGCAAGTTCCTCGGAATATGCCCGCTGGGAGATGCGGCTGACAATGACTTTGCCGGCTGACGCAGCCACTCTCCACACTCCTCAAGTGGCGGTCAGCCCGAACTCTACCTGTGCTCGAATGACCGGCTGCTCCGCAGTCGGCCGTAGGCGCCGTTGCCTCGAGGTCGGCAGCGGCAACTGGACTTGTAATAACCCACAGACACTTGGCTCAATGTATGCTCATGTCACCCTACCTTCGGGTTGGTTCTTTACATGTAATCAGTATACTTGGAACTACATTCCCGCAAATGTATCAGATGCTATATGTTGCATTAGTCGTTTGACACTGTTACTCCCTACTAAGGATATGGTCACCCCAAGCACAAATGTTTCAGATGTTCCCTCACCCATTCGACACACTCTTGCAACCCAGTTAGACAGCTCATGTGATAGCAACATTAGGGTCCTTAGCCCAGCTGAATACGTCTCGTTGGCAGTCAGCATACTTGGCGTGCCAGGCATAGCCGTCGGCAACGCTCGGAGAATTGGTCAATTGGCTTGCAGATTAGCAAAAGCCATCAACCATACCTCCTCGGCGATAGCGCTGCTCAATCAGGAGCAGGCAGAGCTTCGCCATGCCATTCTTGACAATCGAGCGGCTATAGACTATCTTCTGTTATTACATCATTTGCGTTGCGAATCTGTTCATGGCATGTGTTGCTTTAATCTCACTGACAACTCACGCAAAGTCCAGAGCCAGCTCACGGACCTCCACACCCTAGTCAAGAACATTAAGCAGGGTTCGATATGGGATTGGTGGAGTTCGTTATGGTCATGGATCCCGTGGGGGTGGCTCCAGATGACGCTTCAAGTGATTGTGGGGGTAATAGTACTAGGCATAGCAGGATGCTGTTTCATGCAATGTATTCCCTCACTGTTCTCACTGTTGTCAAGGTGTCCCTCGTGGGGGGAGCCCCGAAGCGTCATTCCCGCTCATCAGCTGATGCCTCTCTTACGCAGGGTCGCCTGTCAGGTTTCTAAACAATAGAAAAAGGGGAGATGCGGATTCCGCATGCCCAATTGGCACGGAACCTTGGCAGAGGTTAAACCAGTTGAGCAGACTCCTGGCCACTGGCCCTTGCCAGTACGGAAATTGGGGGAGCGAATTAATAGTATAAATCATAAGGGTTTATTCACCCACACCTGACCTGACCGGCGGTTCTGCTGAGAGAGCAGAACGCTAACCTCCGTTACCCATTAAGCAATTACTGACTCACAGATCAGCCTAATCTTTGGTGCAAATAGAAGCCATATTTACCCTGGCGTAAGCCTCAGACAATGGTTTTCCCCTGTCAGTGTTTGCCCGAGTTAATTAACTTCCTCAAGAGAGATTCCCCATTAACCCGAGTAAATGGGTGATGCGATTTTCTGTCAGATGACGATTCTTTCCTGCATTGCCTTCTGATCTATATATGATGATGCTTTTCCCTCAATAAACCACTGATCTGATCTCGCTCCATATTGCCTCGTATCGTTACTTGATCAGTCTCCTCCGGGACCCAACGGCCGTCCTAGCGGCCCCGATTCCTACAGTGGTTGGCTTACAATGAGGAATTTAGAATGAGGGTGCCCCTACACCCGGAGATGAGATGGGATGAGCCCTGTCAAAAATTGTGACTCTTGTACATGACCCCCACGCGTCCGGCGCCTGGGGATAGGTACCATTGTGGCCATGCTGTACAGCGAGCTGCTCCAACACAGGCTCCCCACCAACCGGCGGGGCAGGGGGTTCCAGCCCGCTTGCTGTGTTGGAGCTTCTCAGCTAATGGCGTGTGTAATAAGCGACAGTGCTGATATAAACATGAGTGTCCCTCTTGCGCTGGCCCCCACGCCGCATCCGCATGCCCGCGGGCTGGTGGGTCATGGGGCAGAGGTAGAGGTGGACAGGGAGCAGGCAGAGCTTCTGCTGATGGGACTAGCCAGTCAAAAGGCCCCCTCACCAGTTAATGTGTATATGTTGGAGCGATGGCTCTCAACTTATCCAAGGAGGGAGGATGCTAAGTACCTCCTGGAGGGTTTCCAGTGGGGCTTCCGTATTCCGTTCAAAGGGGTGAGGGGATCCCAAGATGCCCCCAATTTACTTTCCTTGAGTATTGCCGGGTGGGAATTTTTGGCCTGAACCACAATTGGCCCTTGGTTTCTGGCTTTTTTGCCCATCCCACACTGTTGCTAGTGTTTGAGCAAAGGGGTTTTGTCCTTGACCTTGGTCACTTTAGGCAGGTAGCACTGGTAAGGTACAGATTTATGACCCATAGGTATCCGGCAGGTTCGCAATTGACTGGCCAACACTTAGACTGGTACAGGTGTAATAGCTTTGACCGGTCAACGGCGAACCAGGCAAGGGGTGATGGCAGGAGCTTTTCAGCATGCATCACCCTGTGATTTGACAGATACACGTCATAGGGTGGGGTCAGTAGATAGTTTATTGACTCCGGTCAACAATTTGTTTGTGTCAACAAACAAATTGATACAAATGGATACATTGTAGCAAATTGCCATTGGCAATTTTGGGAGGAACCTTACCAGTGTTACTGCAGCCTGCTTGCTTTAAGAATTACAATTGGATGAATACACCAATTGAAAGTTATAATTCGGACTAGGGCATTATTCAATAAAACTGGCCCAATGCCTTTATCCATATACCGGTGTCTGAGTCTTACTTTGGGGGGTGCGCCTGCAAAGAGTTTCTTTACTTATGGTGCAAAACAGAAGGCTTCACATATTTACTTCAACAAATATTACAGTAACTCAAGTAAGATAACTTCTCTTTTAGTGGCACACAGTTCATTTTACTGTGGCAAACACAAATAACACAGTCTGCAACTTACAAGTTACTTGGTACAGCAGAACAGCAGTCCTTGGCTGAGCAATTGGTTCTGCTTATAATGCAAGTTGTAAAGTGTTTTGGTATGGTGATGAAGCAATGAGTCAGTATACACAAACAGAAAAGTTCGAAAAGCTTTCAGCAAATAAAGCAGTCAGTCTTACTATTTCCTTTTGCACGACTATCCTCAGTGAGTCTGCAATTTCTTCTTCCAGGGTGTGGTGACCAGTAGAAATCCTTAGCACACAAGCAGTATCTTGTGCACGGATTCCAGAGAGCATAAAGGGAAGCGTGAGCACACAGGCTCTGGTGAGCACAAAGTCTGAGTATGTGCGAACAAGTGCCTTAATTTATACACAGGTCTTGAGATTACAGTCAGTCAGCAACACCTGTGTTGTTCTAGTCACAAACCTCTTAAAGTGATACGACAGTATTATAGTGGTGTATAATATCCTATACAACTAGTTAGGTGAATACTTATTACCATAACTGTGTTCTCCTAACTGAATTTGTGGTGGGGAATGACACATATCAGACCCAGACTTGAGTCTTTTTCTGACGTTCATGCCATGTATATTTTCCACACACAGTGTAGGTTATGCACTAACATAATTCCCTCTGGTGTTGCTTCCAACATTAAAAATCAACAGTTTGAGATGCAAGATCATTCTAAGCTCTTCATATGAATCAGAATACACACAAAAACCTGGAGTTTACACAGATTCAGCAGCTTATCCCTCTTCAGATAACACAGCTCCCTCCAGTGGCTTAGTGTTTAAGATGCTGAGCTGGAGACTGGAAGGTTGGGTTGCAATACCTGAGAGCTGCACTTGGGGACATGAAACGAGCCTCATTCGGGTGTCACCTGAGTGGAGTTTCTCCAGCAAAAATCCTTTCGGCCCAGAGTAATCTCTGACATGAAATTATTATTATTACTTTAGAACATAAGAACATAAGAACATAAGAACAGCCTTGCTGGAACAGGCCACAGCCCATCCAGTCCAGCATTCTGTCTCACACAGTGGCTCACCATTTCCTTCAGGGTATTCCCAAGGAGATGCCTTCACCTGCTTAGGATTCCCTGGAAATGGCATTGAGAGATATCCTGCCTATCTCTCCAACCCGGAGGTTGTCCTTAGGTAGCCATAATTATAGCCATTGATAGCCTTGTCCTCCATGAACTTGTCTAATCCTTTCTTAAAGCTGTATGATTTATTTACTTTGTATTACTGTATTATTTGTACTTGTGTTCCTATTGTATTGCTTTGTGAGATGAAAACCCTGACAGAAGAGGCAGGGCTCACATGTTTGTCTCAGCACATATGTTCTCCATAGATCTTCAACATGATGGAATAGGAGTGATGTCATATGTGAAGCATATATCAAAAGAGTTTAAGTTAGTCATGTTTGACCAATTTGTTCTGACAAAATCTTAATCCTAACCTATGTAAAGTTATTTTGAAATAACTCCAACTGTTTATCTATACAATGAAATGTGGCCAAGTGAGCTATGCTGGCAACATAAACTCGAAGGCTGCCCAGCTGGACTTCCAAGCCTCTCCCATGGCCGATTCCATCAGCCCCGGGATGGGAGGCACTTGCATCTGGTGCCCCTCCCCCGGCCCACCCGGGTGGGGGAGTCAAAAAGACGACAGAGCCGCCACCAATGTTGCTGCCCAGCTGGACTTCCAAGCCTCTCCTGGGGCAAATTCCATCAGCCCTGGGATGGGAGGCACTTGCGTCCAGTGCCCCTCCCCCTGGCCCGCCCAGGCAGGGGAGTCAAAAGGACGCCAGAGCCACCGCCGACATTGCTGCCCAGCTGGACTTCCGAGCCTCTCCTGGGGCCAATTCCATCAGCCCCAGGATGGGAGGCACCTGTGTCTGGGGCCCCTCCCCCTGGCCTGCCCGGGCAGGGGAGTCAAAATCATGCCAGAGCCACTGACACCACTGCTGCCCAGCTGGACTTTCGAGCCTCTCCTGGGACCAATTCCATCAGCCCTGGGATGGGAGGCACTTGTGTCCGGTGCCCCTCCCCCTGGCCCGCCCAGGCGGGGGAGTCAAAAGGATGCCAGAGCCGCCGACGCCAGTGCTGCCCAGCTGGACTTTCAAGCCTCTCCTCTTTTGTATATTGATATACTGTTTTGCTGATTATTGATTTTTCCTATATATCTTGTTGATATTGTATGATTTATTTACTTTGTATTACTGTATTATTTGTACTTGTGTTCCTATTGTATTGCTTTGTTATTGTTGTTTTGCCACTTCAAGTCGCCCTTGGACTGTGGGAAGTGGGGTACAAATAAAACTTTATTATTATTATTATTATTATTATTATTATTATTATTATTATTATTATTATTATTATTATTATTATTATTATTATTATTATTATTATTATTATTATTATTATTATTATTATTATTATTATTATTATTATATTTACAGGTAGTGTAACTGGTACACTCTGACAAAATGTATTCTCTTCCTCTTCACCTGATTGATTGATTGTTTGATTGATTGATTGGTTGATTGGTTGGTTGACTGACTGACTGACTGACTGATTGGTTTTCTGCCAATTTTACCCTCACAACAAATATGAATTATGACAAAAAAGGGAAGGAAGCTTCTTTTCTTTTCTCTCACTAAAATGACACTTCCTTTTATTTTAGTCTTTGATTGTTTCACAATTAAAACTAAATTGAGTTCAGGGATTATTATTCCTGGAAGAGCAATCATGGAAACAGATGTACAGTGGAACCTCATGCAACAATCGCCCTGTATAGCAACGAAATAACATAATAATTAGGTTTTGGGGGGAAATTGTGTCCCGCATAACAATTTTCCCTATGGAAAAAAATCGTACAACAATTTTTCAATGGGAAAAACCACTTAGCAAAAAAAAAAATCGTTGTATGATGCATCCCATAGGGAAAATCGCTATACGATGCATGTATCATATAGCAATTGTTTTGTACAACAACAAGCCCCATGGAACGGATTAAAATCGTTGTATGAGGTACCACTGTACTTACAAAGTAAATATGAAATGGCTACAAAGTAAACATACTGTATTTCCTTGGACATTTTGTTGCCATTCTTGTTATGAACTAAATTGTAATATGCACTTGAACATACAGAAGATACTCTTCTATCTAGCTCTGTTTCTTTCCACAACAACTGATGTATTGATGAGTGTATGTGAGTGAGCAAGTGATGCTATTATTTCTATACAAAGAAGGATGTTAGAATGAAAGAGAATCATTTCCTCCACAGTGTCATTGGCTGAGTAAGGGTTTTGTAATAAAATTCCTGGACCCAAATCCAAAGTTTACTCAATCTTGAATCTAATGTGTATTGCTATGCACATGCCAATCTTTTAACTCCAACATCTATTGCATTCCACACCTGCATGGCATCAAGGGTTGTATCTCTGTTGAGTATATGAATAATGCTACAGTTTGTTTTCTTCCTACTTTTAAAAAGAGAGCCTCCTGTGATTCTTTATCTTAAAAATGAAACATGATACCCCTCCCCTTGGGCATATTTTTCTGTCTTTACGAGATTCTCTGTCACTGTTGCTTTTTGAATTACATTGTTCCAATCAAATTTGGTGTTATGGTTCAGGACTGTGATCTAGTGCCAAGTATAGAGCTGTCATTTGGGGAAACAGAAGACCTAAGGCAGAAATAGTAAACACAATTACTAGTCTTCTGTTGTATTGCCATAAGGTAGCTTTGTTATTTGATTTCACCTCAGGTGGTTTTGCGTAAATTACAGACACTGGGAGAAACCTAAACTAAATCTGAAACCTCTAGATTAGGTTAACCCCCTTTTTCTTTAAACCACAGCTGTTCAATAGCTGCAGAGGAAAGAAGAACAATAAAACATTGCTTTTATTTTTGCCTATAAATCTCCAAATTATTATTTTTTAAATCACTGATCTGTAATAATTTTGTTCCTATTCTAATTGCTAATGTACAAACAAAGTAAAGCGCTCTCAGGAGGCAGCAATCTCAGGCCCGGCAACTCACATGATATTTAACAACCCTACTAGCAACAGGCAACCAAGACAGGTTATGTGTTGTGATACTTCCTTGACACTTTGGAAAGCCTCAAGTTGACATTTAGATTAAACAAAACTCTCATGTTGCTTCTCAAAATATTTCTTATGAATATTGATTATACCAGATACAACTAATTTACCTAGTGGGGCTCCCCTTTCTGAGGAGATTCATGCAAGAACAGAGAGTTCTTCTTTATCTCCTATTTTACTTCCTATTTTACCCCTTTGGGTGTAGAGTGAAGAATGGAGACAGCTCCCTCAAACCTTCAGCTCAAAGCTTTTAGCATACTTAGCATAGACCTGCTTAAATCAATGGGGTTGAAGACATAGTCCTCTGTTTTTAAAGAGTTTGGTTTCAGCTGGTAGTTTTTATAATATAAGGAAAGATATTATAATGCAGAGGTTATCTGATGCTTGATGGACTTCCCCCTGGACTGTCAAGGCAAGATCATCAACATAGATGAAACTCCTGGAGTAAGCGAGTGTTTCTTGATCACTTGTGTAAATGTTAAAAAGTAAAGATGCCAAGGCATTAAGCTGTGAAGGAACATCTCTCTCTCCATCCATCCATGGGTTAACTCAAGAAAGGAAAGCAAGGCCTCGAGTTTAGAAGACCTGAACAGGGAGGTTAATGATAAGACCTTTTGTAGATCATTGATTAATAGAATAATCCTAATTTATTTATTTATTTATTTATTATTTCAATTTCTATACCGCCCACTTGGCCAAGGCTAACTCAGGGCGGTTCACAATCATAATAAAAACATGATTAAAACAGCTTAAAAACTACCCTCCCCCTAAAAAAATGGTGCAGGGACAGAGGGGGCCAGAATTCACTATACCAGCCACCCAATGGGAGTCACCCTTCCACCTGCACCCCATTGGAAATTGGAAATGAAAGCACATAACACCAGTGATTACCTCTGCTAAAGAATCAAGTGACCTTTGTTTGAAAGTACAGTTTATTTGTTTGTTTAGAATTAAGAAATAACACAACAAAAATGAAAAGAAAAACTTAGGTTTCTTTGTGTATCCAATGAATTAAAATATTTCTGCCATTCTCTATCTGAAGATGTTGGAATCGTTTACATCAGTAACACAATTTAAAATAACTTCATAGTCAACATAAAGCACACAATCTGATTGACCAAGTCCAAAAAATTATCCCTAGATCCCTCCAAACATGGGAGAGCAGCTAAGTTTTACCTGATGCTAAAACGAAGCCCTCCTGCCAACCTAGCAGTTCAAAAGCAAGAGATTGCAAGTAGATAAATAAGTACTACTTTATCAGGAAGGTAAACAACATTCAATGTTCTCAGGTGTTGAGGCATGCCTGGCACATGTCCATGAAAAACACTACCTCTACCTTTACCTTTACCTAAAATGAAGCCAAAATCAGCAACAGGTAGGCCTGCAGGTGGAAATCATGCCATACACTGTATATGGGTTATGTGGCTGAAAGTACCCTCTTTAGATCAAATATCAGAATCTCCTGGGATATTTACCAGATGATTACCAGGGATCATTTCACACTATTCTCTGCATTTAAGTGAATATGTGGAAGAATTTGCTATAGATCCCTTTTGATATTAATTTTCAAATATTTTGTGTATAGTCATAACATCTCTTTCCACCAACTGTTATCCAAACAGATGTCTCTCCCTCTTTCTCCTCCTGGAGAGAATATCACAAAACAGAATCGCTGATCTAAAGAAACACATAAGTGAATATGGAATCAGCAGACATTCATCTTTCAGAGACACTGGATATTTAAACCATACATAAAAGAGATATTTTGTGTATAAGGCAATGTATTGCAAAATCTTAGCCATCAGCAGGTTTGTTATGTTTTTTTAATGATTTAGCGATTTTATAGTTCTTGCTTAATACAGTATTTAAATTCTATTTGTTAAGATTGCTTACCCCCTATGGGTCTTTATATTTCCTAAATAGTCTCTAGTAAGTTCTTTATCTAGTTTCTAAATAATGTTATTTACTTAGATTTTTCACATAGGGATTGAATTTTATATCTTATTTATTTTCCCAATGCTATTTTTATTATAGTTAGTAATATTTGAATTGGCAATCTTCAGATTAATTACCCTTTATTACTCCTAAATGCCATTATCTAGTTAGATATTTTTATCTAATTACCCTCTTAAGTATCTCTGTTTATGAAAACACTTGCCACCACCTACTAAATAAATAAATAAATAAATAAATAAATAAATAAAAGGATCCTAACAGTTAAAACAAACTCAATGTAATTCAAATCCAGAGCCAGCAACTCTCCCCTTTTCTCCTCACCCAGAAAAGAGGTCTGACAGCTGGCAGTGACAATAGTGGGGAGGACGGGTGGGAACGTGTGGCTTCATAGGTGACCACTCAAAGAACATCAGTTACAGGTAAGTAACCTGCCTTTCTTCTTCATGGTCCCTGTGAAGCCACACTAATGGGCGATTAAAAAGCTGACTACCAGGCTGGCGGATTGTCACTGCAGTGGCACAGCTAACACCCCTACAGCTCACAAGAGCTAGTATTTCATCTGGCCTTGATACAGTTTAAAAAAAAAATGAACCATCCAGTTGCTTTTGACCTTAATAGGATTGTTGAGGTAGAAGGTTCAATGAATGGCTTACAACTGCCATACTCAATGAGTTCTCATAGCCATTGGATTTGAACCTAGAGCTCCAGAGTCCTAATCCAACATTATCTGCTACTCAATGCTGGCTCTCAGTGATATGTATAACTGTCATGGCTAACCTAGATCCCGCTGATATCATTCATTCTTTCCCAAATAAGATGGAAAAGGTTGGGTTTCTGTCTTGGGAAAAATATTCTTTTTTCAAGGCAACTTCCAGAATTTCCAGACAGTTTATTTTTTGGATGATGAATTCTAGGATTTTTTTTAAGACTCCCACAATTCTCCAGCCAGCAGGCTAGAGATTTCTGGGAATTGTAATCAACATGAATAGCCTTTACAAGCTGTGGTATGGATTCAATATTTGGTTAAAAATAATTTTTAATGACTGAAACACTGACAAAAAGTGAGGATCTATTATGGAATACTGGTTCAGACAGAAACAGTATGTAACAGACTGAAAAATGAAGGGCTATGAAACTGACATGAGCTTTTAAAAACCTGCTAAGGTTTCCTCTACTCTCCATGTGGTTATGAGGACACAAAATGTAAATATTTTGCAGCTGGGGAGTTGTAAAGCATGCATCCATTTATCTGACAAGTCCGTTTTGTTATGGAAAAAAATATCAGCACAATGTTGCTGCTTTTCACTATTAACAAATTGCTCTATCTCCTGTTCATTTCAATTTAATGAATGTCTTCATGGGCAAGTTTTCTATGGGAGGGTTGTCAGACTATATCATAATGCAGTTCCACTGCAGCTTGTCTTTCTCCTTCATGGATATCTTATCAGCTCTGAGTAACCACTCACTTATTTATGTGCAGCTCAGCCATGTCTGTGCAACTAATCTGGCCCCAGCAGGTGGTTCATTACCCACACACCACCTATATACACCTTAATTGACAATCTGAACTTTTCAAACTGATAGCAGTGAAATTTAGCTCAGCAAGAAACCTATCAATTTTGTCATTGGCTCACTGGCCACGAACAAATGCTGTGTGATCTCTGCAACGTACATTAGTAGCAGTTGCTTTCATGTGCAATGTGTTACAAATAGAGACTCTGATGAGTTTCTGATATAAATCAGATTTAATCATTGCTGTCCCATCAGTTCCTGAGTGTAAGACAGGTGTGTACAACTTATGACCCACCAGCGAGCTGGCTAGATGTTTCTGGGAGCTGTAACTAACAAAAATAACTTTTCCAAGCTCTTGTATGGATTCAAGTTAGTGTTAAAATACAGTATCTTTTAATGACTGAAACACTGACAAAAAGTGAGGATCAATTATGGAATACCAGTTAAGGCAGAAACAGTATATAACTGAAGGGTGGTGCTGGTGGGATTCTCTAGGTGGAGAATGAGAGAGTTGGGTACCGGACTGTAGGACCAAAGGCTGAGTGTTTGTTTCTCTACTTTCCCTCCTGGAAGAAGATCCAGTTTGTGTGATCTTTGGCTAGCTGCACATTCTCAGAACACCTCCTGGAAAAGATGAATGGTAGATCATTTCCAAAGCTTTATACCTAGAAAACCATGACAGAAGTCACCATAAACTGTAATCAATTTGATGGAATGTAATTATTATTTATGACTGTGGTGGCTTAGTGGTTAAAATGCTGAACTTGATGACTGGAAGGTAGGCAGGTCAGCAGTTGAGCACCCGAGTACTGAATGAAGGCATGAGCTCCCATCTCAGTCCCAGCTCCTGCCAACCTAGCAGTTTGAAATGAAGAAATTTTCATGTAAATAAATAGGTACCACTTTTGTGAGAAGGTAAACAGATCCCAGGGCTGTAGCCAGGGAGTGGCCAGGGTGGGCTTTGCCCATCCTGAGTTAGCAGTTTGCCCACCCTCAAACTCCTGGCTGCTTATATATGTGACATCTGCAGTATATATGACATTGTTGGCCATCCTGAAAAAATATTCACCCACCCACATCTAGAACCCTGACTCCATGCATTCTGGTGTCTAGTCATGACTGCCATATGTCCATGGAAATGTCTGCAGAGGCAGGCAGCACTGGCTCTTTGGCTATAACCACAAATGAGTACCAAATCCTAGAGTTGGATAGACCTGGCTTTTGAGCAAGGGCAACTTTACCTTTAACTAAATATTTTTATATGTGGTTATATGTGGTCATTAGCTGGTAACTAATGAAACAGATCTATCAAGCCACTTCTGGCTAGACAACTCAGTGGTTTAGGTATCTGGCTTTGGAGCCAGAGGTTGGGAGTTCAATTCCCCACTGTCTCCTGGGAGAGGAGCCAGGATGTGTGGCCAAGGGCAAGCTGCAAATTAACAGGACAACCCCATAAGAAGGGAATGGTAAACCATTTCTGTACTCTCTATCTAGAAAACCCTGGAAAAGATCAGCATAAGTTGGATTTGATGTTATGGTACGCAATTAATTATCCAGCTACTGGTGAACTGTGATATGCAATCGGTGGACTCCATTCTACCTGGTGGGAAACAACTTGTACAGGAAGAGAAAAAGAGATATATATTTTTCTGGAGTTGGGAATGTCATATTGGCACAAGCATCTATCTGGGAACATCTGCACAGGTAAAATTGATCAGTTCATGGTTCTTTGGAGTTGGATAGTTTTATACACAAAGTTATCATCTCACTTTCATACCTTTAGATCCAGTTTCCTGTGGTTTTCTTAGATAAATAGCATGAACATTGCATTTTCTGTTCTGATGAGGAAACTAAAAGACAAAGGGATAAATTTTCAAAGGGAAAATGTGAACTCCTCAGTCAATTATTTTGCAGTTAAATCATTGCTAAGCTACTCCATCATAATATGGTTATGTTTAAGCAGATAATAATGTAATTTGTGAATTGGGATAATTTCTCCGCCCCTGCCCCCCAAATGAATTATTTTCCATTTGCAATGGCCAAATTAAATTGCTATAGCTATTCAAAAAATGGAGAAAACCATGTTGTACCTACCAGCCATACAGGTGTTAAAGATGAAAAACCTCTTATTAAAACAAAACAACAACAAAAGAGAGGTAGCAATATTGCTGGCTGCTACTCGTATCCGAGCATACATTTTCCCTGGAAGTCATTTTCTCAGGTGACTCTATAAACCAATCTCTGGCATGAGATTGCAACCACACACATTACATTGAATAGATGGTGGAGGGCATGGTTGAGTTTGACAAAGCTTCTGCACTTGTCACTTAGCTTTTTCATTTCTGTGGCATTCTCCTTTGAAGTGATCAGTAGCAGCAGAGATAGTTTGGTGCCAAAGTGTGCAATTTATGACTACTGCCTTCCAAGTTTGTGGGTTCATACCTGACACCTTCATGGTTTGTTTCAGCTTGTCCTTATAATGCTTCAAAGTCACTCCACAAGCTCTTATAATGGAGCTAGTAAAGGTAAAGGTTTTGCTTGCTTGAAAGCCAGTTGTATCCGACTGAATTTGATAAGGAAACCTGGAACCATTTATATGGCAGACATGCCCTATCCATCTAAGACGATGGCCTATGATGGAAGATTAAATTTTATTTACATGTGCCTTCTTGAAAACTGCAATATCAGTGACATAGTCATCCCACTTGATATTAAGATGCACCTTAGCTTCTGTTGGTGAAAGCATTCAAGCTTTTTGATGCCTTGGTGATAGAGGGTCCATGTTTCACAGCCATACAATAATATTAAGGTGAGAACAGCTTGGTATACCATTAGCTTAGTATGAACTGTTAAATCTTTGTTCACGAAGACCCGGTGTGATAGATGAACAAAGGCAGAATGGGCAGCACCAATTTTCTTCATCACATCTTTTCGCAGGTGCAGTTTTTAGACAGGATGCTACCAAGGTAAGAAAAATGATCTACCTGTTCCAATGTTGAATCTGAGATGGTAATACTGGACTCTGGATGAGCTGTCCTTGGAGCACGTTGTGCAAGTACCTTGGTTTTCTGAGCATTTCTGGTGAGGCCAAAATAATCACATGCATTCTTGAAATAGTAGACTGACTGTTGCAGTTCTTCAGGTGTGAGAGCAGGTGATGCAGTATCATCGGCATATTGCATTTCCGTTATCCTGGTAACACTGGTTAGTCTTTGGGAATGTAGTCTAGCCAAATTAAAGAGTCCTCTATCAAAGCAATATTTAACCTCTACTCCTGTGTTGTTATTAGATGTTTCATTCTGCATGGCAGCCAATTAAAGGGAAAAAAGGGTTGGAGCAAGCACACAACCCTGCTTCAGTCCATGGGTGATTGGGAAGGCATCTGATATGCTGTTTTGATGGAGAACCCTCTCATGAAGCACCTGAACTAGATCTCCAAAATGCTCAGGGCAACCAAAGCATCTCAGCACAGCCCACATAGTAGGTCTTGGGACAGAATCAAATGCCACCACGCGTTCTGGCCCCAGTGGGGGCAAAGAGGCTCTCCGGCCACTCCACTGCCGGCATGCTGGGCCCCCCTCCCCCCTTGGACGTAAAAGGCTGGGGTGCTGGATGAACTGCCGTCACCACCACTGCGCGTTCTTTATGGGGCTTGATTTTGTATTTTGTATTTAATATTGTATTTTTTTCCTGACTTGTAATCTTGTAACTTGATGACATTATTGCTTTATTATTGTATTATTGATTTATTGTGTTATATTTACTTGTGTTATTGTACTATCTTATTGTTACTGTGTATACCGCTTTGAGTCACCAGCTGGGTAAGTAAAGCAGTATAGAAATTAAACTTGAAATGAAAAATGAAATGGAAAGCCTTTTCCAGGTCTTAAAATATGAAAAAGAGCAGATTCTGTTCTCTGCATTTTTCCTGAAGTTGTCTTGCACAGAAAATCATGTCCGCTGTGCCTCGGGAAATACAGAAACCACATTGAGATTCTGGGAGGACCCTATTGGAGATAATTTGCAGGCGACTGCACAGGATTCTTGCGAAAATCTTTCCAGCAATGGATAGCAATAATATGCCATGATAGTTGCCACAAATACTATAATCAAAGCAATATTTAACCTCTACTCCTGTGTTGTTATTAGATGTTTCATTCTGCATGGCAGCCAATTAAAGGGAAAAAAGGGTTGGAGCAAGCACACAACCCTGCTTCAGTCCATGGGTGATTGGGAAGGCATCTGATATGCTGTTTTGATGGAGAACCCTCTCATGAAGCACCTGAACTAGATCTCCAAAATGCTCAGGGCAACCAAAGCATCTCAGCACAGCCCACGCGTTCTGGCCCCAGTGGGGGCAAAGAGGCTCTCCGGCCACTCCACTGCCGGCATGCTGGGCCCCCCTCCCCCCTTGGACGTAAAAGGCTGGGGTGCTGGATGAACTGCCGTCACCACCACTGCGCGTTCTTTATGGGGCTTGATTTTGTATTTTGTATTTAATATTGTATTTTTTTCCTGACTTGTAATCTTGTAACTTGATGACATTATTGCTTTATTATTGTATTATTGATTTATTGTGTTATATTTACTTGTGTTATTGTACTATCTTATTGTTACTGTGTATACCGCTTTGAGTCACCAGCTGGGTAAGTAAAGCAGTATAGAAATTAAACTTGAAATGAAAAATGAAATGGAAAGCCTTTTCCAGGTCTTAAAATATGAAAAAGAGCAGATTCTGTTCTCTGCATTTTTCCTGAAGTTGTCTTGCACAGAAAATCATGTCCGCTGT
Source organism: Bradypodion pumilum (assembly GCA_035047305.1). Classification (NCBI taxonomy): domain Eukaryota; kingdom Metazoa; phylum Chordata; class Lepidosauria; order Squamata; family Chamaeleonidae; genus Bradypodion; species Bradypodion pumilum. The sequence goes on along the minus strand of JAWDJD010000004.1, from coordinate 112,340,975 downwards.
GCCTCGGGAAATACAGAAACCACATTGAGATTCTGGGAGGACCCTATTGGAGATAATTTGCAGGCGACTGCACAGGATTCTTGCGAAAATCTTTCCAGCAATGGATAGCAATAATATGCCATGATAGTTGCCACAAATACTATAATCAAAGCAATATTTAACCTCTACTCCTGTGTTGTTATTAGATGTTTCATTCTGCATGGCAGCCAATTAAAGGGAAAAAAGGGTTGGAGCAAGCACACAACCCTGCTTCAGTCCATGGGTGATTGGGAAGGCATCTGATATGCTGTTTTGATGGAGAACCCTCTCATGAAGCACCTGAACTAGGTGGCAATAATATGCCATGATAGTTGCCACAAATACTATAATCACCTTTCTTAAAGATGGTGGCATTCTTAATTTCATCAGGCACTCTACCAGTTTACCAAATTAGGGGAATGAGTGCGAAGAGCCTTGTCTTTAGAAGCACCCTTCCCTTCTGGATTAACTCCAGAGGGATGTTATCTGGCTTTTCCGGGTTTCAGTTTATTCAGTGACTCACAGAATTCAAGGTACATCAGTGGAACTGCCATCCATGGCTGATGGGAATGTTGTGGCACTTCTCGAAGCAAATCCTCAGCAGTGGTAGTGTTTCGGTTTAAAAGCATGCAAAAGTGTTACTTCCAGTGCTCCAGGATTTTCTGGCCATCTGTAAGGATTGTAACATTGTCAGCTGCTTTCAGAGTGCCTGATGAAGAATGAGATGGTCCATGTTAATGGATTGGACCGCAGATGTGAGCCCTGTGGACTGGATTGCGAACCTCAGAAAGGGCCTGCCTATGAAATAGCATGGAAGAAAACTTTGGTTTGTTTTATAAACAGCATGAATGACTGTTTCCTGCTGGCAAAGGGCTGAGGATCTCTCCTAGCCTGGACTTTTGCACAATGGAATGAGAAGGGGGGAAGATATAGAATTACTGAGGCAACAAGGCTCTGGCTGAGCTGAAAGAAGAGGAAGGAAAATTATGGACAGGCTAAAAGTTGGATACTTAGTGGTGTAAAGGCCCATAGTGTACCCTGATAAAATGTTATGATCATATCATATGCTTTAGGGCACACAGATGATCTAGCCCAGGGGTGCCCAAACCTTTTAATTTAATTTTAATTTAATTTAATAGTCATATTTATATATGCCGCCCACTCAGGAGGAACCCAACTCAAGGCGGCAGTCTTTTGGGCCGAAGACTGGTCACGGAGTTCAGCGAGCTAGTCATGGGGTTCCGCCCACTGGAAGCAGAAGTAAAGTTGCAATCTGGGATATATTTAAGCTGCCATTTTCGCTGCTTATGCCAGGAGTGCCCAAACTATGGCCCAGGGCCCAGATGTGGCCCCTGATGCCAATTCATCCAGTCCACACCACCCTCGTCACTCCCAGAAGCTGAAGTAAAATGTGCCTGGATGGGCATTTTACTTCCACTTCTGGGAGCAACAAGGGCAGCATGGGCTGGATGAATTAGCATCATAGTCTGCATCCGACCCCGGGCTGTAGTTTGGGCACCCCTGATCTAGCCTCTGGGAATTAAAATGCAGTGCAACTTTCTCACTTGGAGTTTTCCCATCTACCAATACAGAACTGAATGTTAGGAGTACAACTGGTACGACCTGAATGCTGCTTAAGAGAAGAGACTCAGACTAAGATGCAGACTCATGCACACTCACATGCTTCTCAACTCACTTTTTCTCATGTCATTTTATGCTTGCAGATTTTGACTATTCTGGAGCCTTAAACCTTAGTTTGCTGTGACAATGGGGTAGATTACTCCTTCTGGGAGACTTTACATCTATCTTACTGTCTTCTTTTATTTATTACTTACACATACAAGCACACCAGTGAGTTCATTACTTCATTTTATTTTTTCCTTCTGATTTTTCCCATCTAGATTCTCCTGGATCAATTCTCTTGCATATTTCCCTGAGTTTTCAGGAATCTGTTCCTTGGAATATGTAGCTATACAATTTTCTTTCTCAATCTTTAGGCCAAAGATTGCTTCAATTAGAGGGCTGGTGGAAAATTAGGGGCAAATATAGTGTTTTATAAAAGGGCTGATTGTGGCTAACTTTGCACAACTGTAATTTCATCAGTTACTTTTCTTATCATTGCATTGGCGCATCAGCTGCAGGGGGTACTGGATGAAGTGGATTATCTGGACCCCTTTCAGTCAGGATTCAGGCCTGGATATGGTACTGAGACGGCATTGGTTGCACTGATGGATGATCTCTGGCGGGAGCGGGACGGTGGTCACCCATCCATCCTTGCTCTTGACCTTTCAGCAGCTTTTGATACCATTGACCACGGTATCCTTCTGGAATGGCTCCGATGATTGGGGATCCAGGGCACTGTGTGGTCCTGGTTTTCCTCATTTCTGAGGGGTCGGACCCAGTCGGTGTGGTTGGAGAGTGAGAGGTCCAGTCCTAGGCCCCTCAAATGGGGGGTGCCTCAGGGCTCGGTGCTCTCTCCTCTCCTATTTAACATCTACATGAAGCCGCTGGGTGAGATCATTCATTCCCATGGGGTGCGGTACCATCAGTATGCGGATGACACTCAGTTGTACATCTTGGCCCATGGGGATCCCAGTGATGCCGTCAAAGTCCTTTCCAGGTGTCTGGAAGCTGTTGGGGGCTGGATGGGGGCTAATGGGCTACAACTGAATCCCAGCAAGACTGAGTGGCTATGGATAAGAGGTCCTGCGTTATCCCAGGAGCTACCATCTTTGGTTCTGGATGGGGCTATTTTGCCCCAGACAGGCCCGGTGCACAACTTGGGGGTCCTCCTGGATTTGCGGCTACTGCTAGAAGAACAGGAGACAGCTGTGACCAGGAGGGCTTTCGCCCAGCTTCGGGTGATTCGCCAGTTGCGCCCGCTCCTGGACCAGGACTCCTTGCTCATGGTCACTCACACTCTGGTCACCTCCAGACTAAATTATTGCAATGTGCTCTACATGGGGATGCCCTTGATGACCATTCGGAGGCTACAGCTGGTCCAGAATGCGGCAGCCCAGGTGGTGATGGAGTGTGGGCATTATGCCCACGCTTTGCCACTGCTCCGGGAGCTGTACTGGTTGCCAGTTTGTCTCCGGGTGCAATTCAAGATGCTGGTTTTGACCTTTAAAGCCCTATGTGGTAGTAGGCTGGGTTACCTAAGAGACCGCATCGCCCTGAGGACGTCTATCCGTCCAACCAGAGCAGACCGGAGGGGCTCTCTAATCGTTCCATCAGCCAGAGGGGCTCGCCTCTCTGGCACAAGGAGGAGAACCTTCTCTGAGTCTGCGCCGGCCCTCTGGAACCTCCTGCCAACAGAGCTATGTCTCCGGATAGAATTGCTGCCTTTCAGAAAAGAACTTAAAACCTGGCTGGCAGGTCAAGTGTGGGGTGCAGGTGGAAGGGTAACCTCCATTGAGTGACTGGTGTAGAAGAACTCCTCCCCATGGTGCCTTTGGATACTGCACCCCTTGTTTTAGGGGGTGGGTAGTTTTAATTGTTTTTAACATGTTTTTTAAAATTGTCATTGTGAACCGCCCTGAGTCAGCTTTGGCCGAGTGGGCGCTATATAAATTTGACAATTAAATTAAATTAAATTGTAATTCATTGGTTTTCTTGTGATTTCTTTTATTCTGTGCCTTCATTTTATAGATTTTAGTCCTTATTTATCTGCTGTGATTTAAATAAACCTTTTTATTAATTGTAACTGAAATAGCCTAGTTCCATCTATTGTTAAGCGGGGGCAAAAAGGATCTCAATTTCAGTCCATATAGTTCTTTTATGCTATCATAAAAGTTCCTTAGGTCACGAGTGTCAGACAGCATTTGGAGTTCATAAGTTTTTTTGTTGCCACCAGATATTCTTCATTTCACTTATTTGTGCCTGGCATTTCAATTTTAATTCTTGGAAATGAGCTTTCTTCATGTTGGAGGATGGATCTTAAAGAAGTGATAGATAGGCTTCCCATTTGTCATTGATGGGCATGATGAGATTTCATCATTCTTGTCATCAAACCAGTCTTGCCGCTTCTTTTTCACAAAACCAATGGTGCCAATGTAATTCAACACCATAAACATAATTTAAACTAAAACTGTTGGAGCTAACACTGAAATCCTGGGCCTCAATGAGTGAATCTGTCAGTCTCCCTCAGACTCTGAACCTGGAATAGAGAGATGAGACTTAGCTGATTTTCACTAGGGGCTCCTATAGAGTTAGCAATTTCCCAGCAGCATCATTTCACATGAAGTAAGTCAAGGTGTGGCCTTAGAAAGGGTGTATTCTTGCCTTGTTAAAATCATACCAGATATTCTATCCTAGTGTACCAGCGGCTGGAAGCTTCCAAGTTACCAAGAGCACTGGTGTTGGGGCTCTTCATGTGGTAACACTGGAGCTGCTGGAGATTCCCCTCATACAGGAACAGCTTCACTGCCCATCCAGTGCTGTGGAGGCTGCCCACCCACCTTAGCTTTACCATCTGGCAAACAACACCAGCGACTCATTTTCCCCCATGTGGCAAGCAGGTGAGATTGTATTGACCCCAGTGCTGTCAGTAGTGGTGGGGAGCCCCATAACACTGGCCAACTGGTTGGCTGGAACTGCTTCATGTCTCATTTAAAGCAGGATGTGTGAAATAGGCAGTTTCACACCTGTTCTCTGATAATCAAGAGTAAAAGAAATGTACTAACAGGTATTTGAAACATGTCTGAGTCCAGATCACCACTGGACTCATGAGACATGATGGCACAATTAATTCTAGACCAGACACCACTATGTTGCATCTTTGGGTTTCTTTAATTTAATAATTTAATTTTTCGATTTCTACACCACCCACTCAGCCAAGGCCAACTCAGGGTGGCTCACAATCACAGATAAAACATAATTACAACTAATTAAAACTACCCACCCCCTAAAAAAGGATGCAGGGACTGAAGGGACCATGGGGGAAGGATTTATCCTCTATACCAACCACCCAAATGGAGGTTACCCTTCCACCTGCACCCCATACTTGGCCCACCAGCCAGGTTTTGAGTTCTTTAGCTTGTTTCCATCTTCTTCCCCTTGCCCCTTCAGTATTATAAACATATAAGTCCCCTCTGATAAAGCACTACAATTTGATGCAATACAGAATGTGATTGAATTAACTTTGATTGTCATTACAAATGCATGCATATGCTCTTGCACACTGATAAAACATCATCTAAAAACTAATCTCAGCACATCTGATCATGTAGTCATATTCAGTTATTCTGTGGTGTATTGCCAATAATCTCAGCAATGCTGCGTGCAACCATTTATGTCTGCATACAAAACACTGCAGAAAGAGAATCTTGCCCCTAATTGTCTGTCGAAATAAGCCTAGCATTTCATCAGTGAAATTTTTTGTAAAAGGTGAATGTTTGTGGGCCTGAGTGAATGGGAAGAATTGGAAGTTTCAGCAACATTTTTGAGCTACTCTGCTGCTTTGGGAATCTCTTATTAATAAAGTATCTGAAATTCAGGCTGAAGCAGAACAACTGGCCTCATTGCATCTATTCTTTTTTAAATTAAATTTTCAAAACAAAAAGAGACACAAAAATAACAAGGCATCACAAATAAAACATTAAAACAACAACATAATACACAGAATGTCACTAGACCAAATATTTAAAGTTCCATCATACTTTCACCTAATCAAAACATACTGTCAAACAATTCTCATTAAACATCTCTTTTCATTCTAATACATATTATTCATACACTTCTATTTTTCATTCTATTTTCAATTATCTTATGTTCTATACTGTTTGACAATATGTATAACCTTCATTTTCTACTCGCATATTTTTTGATGGCACAAAAAAAGAAAAGAAAAAGAAAAAACGTAGAATAAGGACAATTTACACCCCCTTTGCCCCTTTACAAAAAAAAGCGGGCATGCCTGAATAAAAAAAGTTTCAGAAGGGGTGTGTGTGTTGCGGATGGCTTCAAAAACTCATTTTAATTTAACTCATACAGTTTCCCTACAGCTGCATTCACAATCTATTATCACTTTATTGCCTTAAAGCCTTCTTCATTTATTATATACCTCCCGTCATAATTAGCTCATCTTTCAAAGTCTCCCAATCCTTCAACCCATTTTCAAGCAGCTTTGCCTTTACCATGATATCCAATGGAAAAGAACTCTAATCGATCCAATATCGCTTGTCGAAGTAGAAAAAAAACTAACTTTTTAGAAGGTTTCCAATTGTACTTTATCTCCTTATTACTTAGTCATTTTGTTATGGGTTTCATAGTCCTCCTCCATACCCTTTCTTCTACCACTATATCATGATGAATTTCTATTTCAACGCCATCTATCTTTAATGCAGTAGATCCTATCTTTTTGATACATGCCATAATATGTAATTTATCAGCCAAATTAGCAAATGTCAATAACACGTTCCTATCTCCAATTTTCTTATTTTTCTACCCAAAAGTTGTATACCTACAATATTTTTGGGGACAAAATTTATATTTAAGTCCAATCCATTTAGCCATTCTGGTATTCTATCCTTTATATGGTCTGGGGACCTCTCAGACATCTTTCTAATAATATTGTTGAAACGTCTCATCCCATCCTCCAACAAATCAAGCCTTTTCTCTTGCAGTTCCTCTTTAGATTGTCTATCTCTCTCTTTTTCCTTCATATCTGAAAGTTCTGATTTTATCTCTTTTTGTTCTTTTTAATTTCCTCTGGCTCTTTCTTAAGATCTTGTTGTTCCTTCTTGAGATCTGCAAAATCACTGTTAATGGTTTTCATAAGGTTGGACATCATCTCTTGAAGGTTTTCCTGTCCTGTTAGGAATTCCTTTCTGTCCTATTCTTTACATCAAAATATACCCAACTAGATGTGCCCCAAAATCAAATTTAGGACTTTCCCCCAATGACCTTTCAAGATGAAGGAATTTCCCTGCTCATTTGTTCCTTTAAAGCTATACTGTGCTGCCTGCCTGACACAAATCGCCTTTCTTTGCTAAGGTCAAACACAGTAAATTGTTAGTGATGCTTGACCTGGTTTGTAGCCAGTCAGATACATTTCTGGGGGTGGGGAGAGAAGCAGCACCATTACCTTTTCATTAGCAAGTGGTGGACAGTGATGTATGTATTTATTTATTTATTTATTTATTTATTTATTTATTTATTTATTTATATTCATTCATTCATTCATTCATTTATTCGATTTATACCCCGCCCTACTCGACCAGGGCCGACTCTGGGCGGCTTACAACAAGTAAATCAAATACAGTATACAAAAATTACAAATGGTACAGTGTTGCAATACAGCAAATTAACAATAAATATTAGAAATACAAGATCCATAAAACACAGTATAACAGCAATAGCAACAATGTGATCAATATAATCAAAGGATATAATTTCAAAAATACCAAAAAATACAGAAATGCAATAAAGACATAAGCAGCAATAGTAATACAATAATTAATCAAAAAATATAGTTAAAACGATCAATACAAAAATACATACATAGGCCAGAGGGCACGAAAGGAAAGTCCTCAATTCCAACTGCACAACAGTTGCAAGTAGCCTAAAAACCCCAGAACAGTGTAAGAGTTCCAGGGTAGGCAGGAATCCCTCCTCGCACCGTCATCTCCACCGGCGGGGAGAGCGCAGCTGCAGCTCCGGCGGCGTTTTCGGAGCCTCCCGGGCCACAGGGGCTCCCTTTATCCCCCCGCCGGTGGTGGGGGCGGGGAGAGCGCGGCTGCGGCTCCGGCGGCGTTTTCGGAGCCTCCCGGGCCACGGGAGGCTCCCTTTATCTCCCCGCCGGTGGTGGGGGCGGGGAGAGCGCGGCTGCGGCTCCGGCGGCGTTTTCGGAGCCTCCCGGGCCACGGGAGGCTCCCTTTATCTCCCCGCCGGTGGTGGGGGCGGGGAGAGCGCGGCTGCGGCTCCGGCGGCGTTTTCGGGGCCTCCCGGGCCACGGGAGGCTCCCTTTATCTCCCCGCCGGTGGTGGGGGCGGGGAGAGCGCGGCTGCGGCTCCGGCGGCGTTTTCGGAGCCTCCCGGGCCACGGGAGGCTCCCTTTATCCCCCCGCCGGTGGTGGGGGCGGGGAGAGCGCGGCTGCGGCTCCGGCGGCGTTTTCGGAGCCTCCCGGGCCACGGGAGGCTCCCTTTATCCCCCCGCCGGTGGCGGGGGCGGGGAGAGCGCGGCTGCGGCTCCGGCGGCGTTTTCGGAGCCTCCCGGGCCACGGGAGGCTCCCTTTATCTCCCCGCCGGTGGTGGGGGCGGGGAGAGCGCGGCTGCGGCTCCGGCGGCGTTTTCGGGGCCTCCCGGGCCACGGGAGGCTCCCTTTATCTCCCCGCCGGTGGTGGGGGCGGGGAGAGCGCGGCTGCGGCTCCGGCGGCGTTTTCCCGTATTCAAATTTATATGCCGCCCAATCAGGTAAACCCGACTCTGGGCGGCTCACAACAAGTTAAAACACACATAAAACAGTACAACCAATTAAAACCAATTAAAACCCAACATACCCACCCACCTACCCCATTCCTCTTAAAACCCACATAAACCCACATTATTTTTTTTAAAAAAAATCTTACAAGAAACAATATCTAAATGCCAAATGTATTATTTCCAATTTATAGATATGCCTATAAAACTAACTAGTGCAAATCATTCATTTGCCCTTAAACATCCCCCCTTTCTGCTTAATGCTCCTAAGTAATGTTTTCTGGGGAGCCTGAGAAATTGAGTTCCACAGTGGCCATGTCTTTACTGTGCATTTTGGCTGCCTGGAATTCTCCATCTTGGGTAAACAGGCACATAGGGCGCTGTATGAAGGCTATGAACATATAAAAATATTTACAACAGAGTTTATTTTGGTGCTAAGAATGCACAAAATTACTATTCAAGTACAAAATCGAATCACAGATTTCTTAGGAAAAATGTGCTAAATCATAGGTCTGTATGCTATACAGTGATAACCTGCCTTGGTCAGGGGTGGGTGGGAGCATGCCTCAGCTGACCCGAGTTCCCGCCGCGGGGCTAGAAGAGCCGCCGCCGCCGAGCTGCCACAACACCGCCGGCTCCCCACCCCGACCTGCCTTGGTCAGGGGTGGGTGGGAGCATGCCTCAGCTGACCCGAGTTCCCGCCGCGGGGCTAGAAGAGCCGCCGCCGCCGAGCCGCCACAACACCGCCGGCTCCCCACCCCGACCTGCCTTGGTCAGGGGTGGGTGGGAGCATGCCTCAGCTGACCCGAGTTCCCGCCGCGGGGCTAGAAGAGCCGCCGCCGCCGAGCCGCCACAACACCGCCGGCTCCCCACCCCGACCTGCCTTGGTCAGGGGTGGGTGGGAGCATGCCTCAGCTGACCCGAGTTCCCGCCGCGAGGCTAGAAGAGCCGCCGCCGCCGAGCCGCCACAACACCGCCGGCTCCCCACCCCAACCTGCCTTGGTCAGGGGTGGGTGGGAGCATGCCTCAGCTGACCCGAGTTCCCGCCGCGGGGCTAGAAGAGCCGCCGCCGCCGAGCCGCCACAACACCGCCGGCTCCCCACCCCGACCTGCCTTGGTCAGGGGTGGGTGGGAGCATGCCTCAGCTGACCCGAGTTCCCGCCGCGGGGCTAGAAGAGCCGCCGCCGCCGAGCCGCCACAACACTGCCGGCTCCCCACCCCGACCTGCCTTGGTCAGGGGTGGGTGGGAGCATGCCTCAGCTGACCCGAGTTCCCGCCGCGGGGCTAGAAGAGCCGCCGCCGCCGCCGCCGCCGCCGAGCCGCCACAACACTGCCGGCTCCCCACCGCCGGCGTTCCTGGGACCCGCCTGCAGCTGCCTCCGGCCAGGACTTAAAAGGCCGTTGAGGCAGCGAGACTTTGCCGCCGCCCCCGGCCCTCCTGGCAGGGTGAAGGGACCCCTGCAGCGCCGAACGCAGAGACCACCGCCGGCGTTCCTGGGACCCGCCTCCAGCTGCCTTTGATTGCCTCTGGCCAGGATTTAAAGGCGGTTGAGGCAGTGAGACTCTGCTGCTATTCTTTTTGTATTGTATTATTGAGTTCTTGTTACTGTATCTCTGTATTTCTGTCCTTGCCCTATGCTATATTGTATTTTGTTTTTTGCAACATTGTATTTGCTATTGTATTTTTGCTATATTGTATTTTATTTGATGTGTTGTGAGCCGCCCTGAGTCGGCATGTGCTGAGAAGGGCGGCATATAAATCAAATAAATAATAATAATAATAAATAATAATAACTCATACAACGTCAAAACTTGGTTCCACAAGTTTGGACTTTATATGGATTTGTACTTTGTATGAGTCATGCAAAATCCTAGCTGCAATGCCTCATACAACGTCCAAATCCTTGCCGCGATGCCCCGTACAACATTGTTTCCATAGAGATGCATTGTACTGTAACCGCACAGACTTCAGGGCAAAGTCAAGGAAACAGTCAGGAAACTGACAGAACTTTAAGAAATCATTGTCTAAAGGCTAAATACATTACAAAAACATGTCAAACAACCCTGATTGTCCAAGAACCTGAAGAATGCTGCAAAAATCCCAGGAATGCTTCTAAAAATTCTGATGAAAAAATTCTAAAAAATCCAAAATCACACTCAAAACCACTCCTAAACACTCTTCGCCTCATGCAAACCCCACAAGCGCAATGCACGCATGTGACCTGCCTTTTATACTGCCCAGGCACAATGCAACCTGGGAAAAACCGAATGCCTCATACAAAGTCAAGCGACTTTGTATGAGGTAACTTTTTTCAAGGAATTAGGCGATGTTGTATGAATTCGATGTTGTACGAAGCGGATTTTGTATGAGGTATTACTTTAATTGTATTCCATACTTTGCACTATGTCATACTGCACGTTATAATTGTACTCCATAGTGAAACTGTAAACTTCAGTTTGTCACATGCATTTTGACCACAGAATTCCTTCTCTCTGACGGTAATAGAAGGATGACCTTACTCAGCACTTTAACACATGTTAAATGTTTTGGAGTGTTATGTGCCTCTTCTAATAAAAAGCCTACACAATACTTGCTGTGCAACTGGTACACTGAAAGGTCAGCATTTTATTTTTATTGTTATGATGCAAGCGGTGGTAGTCACTATATGTAAACAGAGAGCAGACATTTCAAAATAAGACATACCAAAATGGTGGGTGAAATCAGTGTCACTAGTATGCAGAAACAGAGCTGATGATAGGTTGAGCCTGGTTCAAATAACTCAAGTAAAACTGGTTTTACTACTTTCTCATAATTCTGATTGGATAGTCTTGGAACAGTTTATTATTATTATTATTATTATTATTATTATTATTATTATTATTATTATTATTATTATTATTATTATTATTATTATTATTATTATTATTATTATTATTATTATTATTATTATTATTATTATTATTATTATTATTTATTTATTTATTTATTTATTTATTTATCTATTTATTTATCATTCACATTTGTAACTGCCGCCCACTCAGGCAAAACCCGACTCAGGGCGGCATTACAGCAGCTCAAGAAAATACATAAAAACATTATAAAAACCTTATAAAACCCACCCAATAAAAAACCCACCCAATAAGAAAAAACCGACATCCACCCCCATTTAAAACCCATATCCCACTAACCCGTCCCACCTACCACACAGAGGGAAAGAAAGAGAGTCTTATAAAAGCCAGCCGGCGGGGGCCATAGTCCCGTTCGGGCCCCACACCTGCCCTGCCAGCCAGGTCTTCACTCCTTTCCTGAAGGGCAGCAATTCACTTTGAAGTCTTAGATCTGTTGGTAGGAGGTTCCAGAGAGTTGGTGCGGACACGGAGAAGGCCCTCCTTCGGGTGCCAGTCAAATGTGCACCCCTCGTTTATTAATATTTATAATAATAATATTAATAATAATATTATTATTATTATTATTATTATTATTATTATTATTATTATTATTATTATTATTATTAAATAATAATAATAATAAGAATAACAATAACAATAACAATAATAACAATAATATTATTATTAAATAATAATAATAACAATAACAATAATAACAATAATATTATTAAATAATAATAATAATAATAATAATAATAATAATAATAATAATAATAATAATAATAATAATAATAATAATAATAATAATAATAATAATAATAATAAATTTATATACCGCCTTCTGTACAGTCAAATAAGAAGATTGCTCCTGTATACGTATAACTAAGGGGACTGAATATGGCAGCAAGCAGGTTTTTTTTTTTAAAAAAAAAAGGATAAATATGGCTTCAAATGCTTTTGGAGGCAGCTGTGAACATTGGGAACTGCAGGCAGGTCCATGAGCAGACAACTTGCCTGTCTCTGGGTATAATGCTATCTTTGCCAAACTTGCTATTTTGGTATTTCAGTGACTTGGTAACTCTACTGCTCTGATCTACATCCCTAAGAAGTCAGGGTGAGGAATTCAAACGCCCATGGTGCCTCCTGTGAGTGGAGTCAATATTACATTTCCAATGCATGTGAAACTGATGGGTTAAATGCCCTATCACAGTGATGGCCAATCTTGGCCCTCCACGTGTTCTTGGACTTTCCAGAAGCCCTGATCAACAGGAGTGCTGGGCTTCTGATAATTGAAGTCCAGGATCACCTGGTGTGCCAAGGTTGGCCATCATTGTCCTATTATCTGTGCAGCCTGGATAAACTGCACAGTCCTTGAGTACTAATGGCAGGGACTGATAAACTATGTCTTAGTTTATGCTTTGATAGCACAGTTATTATTTTTGCAAGAACTATCCAAGGTGCTGAAACATGTCCTCAAAAGATTCAACACCATGGATCGCTCTGTTAATGTTCCAGCTTAAAATCAGATCACTGTCCCACTGGTATTGGTATCAACAGCCTCCAATGCTCTCAGTGTCAAAGATCCAAAATGATATATTTTATGAGATCTGAAATCTCAATCTAGGTTAGAATTTAGTCTATTTAGGGGATGAGAGACAGCCCTTGGACATCCTCCTAAGGACCTGTGTGTGTGTGTGTGTCTGTCTGTGTCTGTGACTGCTTTTTTGTTTGTGAGGTGCTTGGACATAGGAAGATATGAAGATGCCTTATACTGAATCAGACTACTGGTCCTTCTAGCCCCAATAGTATCAGCTTTAATTGATTCTTTCCTGAAGGTTCAGGAGACTGAAACTTGGACCTTGGCCTCACAATGAGCACAAGTTTTTCCTCTGAGCTACAATTCATCACCAAAGATCTCACTGCTCTCCTGTTAGCACCACAGAATAATGACAGCAGAACTCAAAATAAAGTCCAGGGTCATTTCAACATTCTCCACAATTGCTATTTTGATAGGGAAACAGCTTTGTTTTGTCCAGTTTTTAAGAAATCAGATCTTTACCGCACAAGAAGAAGAAGAAGAAGAAGAAGAAGAAGAAGAAGAAGAAGAAGAAGAAGAAGAAGAAGGCAGCAATGGCGATGGCGACGGCAATGATGACATGCAATGAGTGTGCAACACTTCTTTAAAAAAACTTTGAGAACTTATTTTAACACATTTAGTTGCATTGTGATCTTTCATACTCACAGCTGCATGTATTCCATTGTGTCCTGGGGCTCTTTTTTATGCCCAACAAGCAAGGATAGCATCTTCAGCTGCAAATGCAAAGGAAACCAGAACACCTGCCACAAGCCACAAGCCAAAGTGCTGCTTTTTCTCTCCCCTTGGCAAGAATGTTTGCTGAGGCACTCTATTTTCTCTCTCCATGCAGGACACAACCAGGCTGAAGTAATGATAAGACTTAAATTGTGTAAAGTGAAGTTTCTTGCATGTGCAGAGTTCTGCACACCCATGACTCTTTATTTCATTCTTTGAAGGTATGCAATCAACCTGTATGCGTGCCATCTGATGCTCAAAAATAGTCAATACAACATACGGTGGTACTGAACATACCATCAAACTCTCTAGCATCTCCAGGCAGAGAAGAAAGCTATCTAGGGATGGGTAAGATTGTTGTTTCCATTTTTTAAATCAGAATTTGCCAAGACTCAAAAAGTTTGAAAGTTTGAGAAAGCAAAACTAATGGTTTCATCCATTTCTTCCAGTTTGAAAGCCAAAGTGCCTATACTAAAGCTGGACCAATGGAGGAAGGCAGCCTTCCTATGCATTTATAGTTTGGACAACCGCTGTTCAAGGGGGAAATGCACTTATAACTAAGAGTGAGGAATGGTTTCAAAGAACAAGGGAGATTTCTAGATGTATGTTTTTCACTTTTGGCATATGCCAATATCACAGCTTCCTTTCAGAGAACCTTCATCCATCACTTGAAATTCCTGTAGGATGCAATATCTTGACTGATCACAGTTAAACATCAGATTGACAGCATGCAAACAATCAAAATACAAATAATAGAACTTAAAACATGTAGAATGCCGATAATGTTCCTAGACTCTTTTGAGACAACTTGAATGCTAATTAAATGTCATCTACTGTGTTCAGTGTAGTCCTTGAACTGCCTGCACTGATATATTGATTTCTATTTCTTTTGGTAACCTCTGCATTTCCTTTGTTATTTGTACTGATCAATTTATTATTTTAAAGAATTCCATGACTTGGATCTGCCTGGCCTTAGTCATAGTTCTAATGAAATGTTTGGGGCTTCAATGAATCACAAGTAAGTCAAGTGCTATTGATTTCAATAGGACTGCTTCAACTATGACTGCTTCTGAATTTCACACCACCATGTTAATCAGCACACCCTACAACGACCCTATAAATGGATATCAGAAAGTAAACAAAACAAGAAGACAAAAAACACACACCATATTGTGGCACTTTAAAAACTAAGTGCTGTATTTTAGATAATCTTTAAAGTGCTACATTTTTTCTTTTTCTTTTGTTTACTCTCTGAGATGCTTAAAACACATACTAACATGCCTATCATTTCAAAAATTTCACCTATAAATGGAAGTATCGACATTTTTATAAAGAGGAAAATGATGCTGAAACAGACTGACTCTTGGTGGAAGCAAACTGTATTTAGAACATACAACTGTGGTGCATAATTTTGCCCTGAACATGTCATTGCAAATCTTTAATAAACACTCTGATGTATCTATCATGAGACGCAAATAATTAATGACACTTCTTTTTAAAAAAATCCCTAAGATGTTTATGTTGAGTCATGAATAAATCATGGAGTATGAGTTGAAAAAGTTTTCGATTACCTTGGTTTTTAAGCTCCTCTGTCTACTATAAATACCCTAACAGCCCTTGCCTAAGAGCTTAGTGTTTATGTGATGCTGCCCTCATTAAATTTTATTTCCCAAAATATAAAAAAGAAAGCTAGACAAGTTGCATGCAGATTGACACTTCATAATCTCTCTTCCTCGAAAGCATGGATTAAACAACAACAAAGCTTTCTAAAAAGCAGGGCTCAAATGATGAGTGTATTTCGGTTTCAAAAAGAAACCAATGATATTGTTAGTGGAATTTGGGATTAATTTATTTCTATTGGAACTGGGAGAATGAATACTTGTGAGAAAGAAGAATTTATATTTCCCCTTAAATTAAAGAAGATTGGATTTAACTATTTAAATTGTTTTCACTCTTGAAAGGGTTTTTTATTCCATTAAATGTATTGATTAGGAGATATTTGAAGTTGCTGCCTCAATTTTACAATGTTTTTTGCTTCGAAGTGCTATTTCAATACAAAGTCAGTCAAAAGGGACACACACTAAAGCTAATGTAATTGTTACGAAGGTATTTTAGGCTATTGGGGAGGAAAGAGGCAAAACCTTTTCTTCTATCTTCTATTTCTACTTCTATTTCTACTTCTTTAATTTTTAGCTTCTCACAACAATTTTCAAAGATTCCCCCTGCCACACCTGGCATCAGATTTTCAGTGGGCACACAAGGAAGAGAAGCCTTATTTTGTGAACACGATCTCTGGAAAAGTTGAAATCATCATATTAAATGCAAGATTATTTAGTTATATGTATGTACAGGAACAGTAATACCCGTTTTAACGTGTGCACCGCACAACGTTAAAACCAGATAATGTCAGGAAATTTGAGGAAAACGTTTGCACCACACAACATTAAGGTAACATTGTGCGATGCAAAGGTTTTCCTCAAATTTCCCAACATTGACCTCTGGATTGCTAAGGGGCTTAACCATCAAGGCGGTGGGGGTCCCCAGCCTCTCTTCAGATCCCCCCCCTGGATCTCTAAACCCCTTAGCGATCCAGGCGGGGGTTTCTGAAGAGAGGCTGGGAAAATGTTTCCCTGTGGTTGGCTGGGAAAAAGTTTCCCTGAAGATAGGCTGGGGAAAAGTTTCCCTGTGGGCTTTGGGGTTCACCTGCCTCTTTGGAAAGGGAACTGGGGATTGGATTGTCCAACCCCTGATTCCCTTTCCAAAAAGGCAGGTGATCCGCTCATGGATCGGGTCGCTTTGAGTTGGGAAGGACCGGGTGTAACCCAGTGCCAGCCAGGGCAGCTTCTAGGCACTCTCCCTGGTGCTTCCCAAGTCAAAGTGGCCA
Organism: Bradypodion pumilum; assembly: GCA_035047305.1. Taxonomy (NCBI): domain Eukaryota; kingdom Metazoa; phylum Chordata; class Lepidosauria; order Squamata; family Chamaeleonidae; genus Bradypodion; species Bradypodion pumilum. The sequence continues at coordinate 112,324,453 of JAWDJD010000004.1, read as the reverse complement.
GCGCAGGGCAACCCCATGGTGGTCACTTTGACTTCAGGAGGGGGTGCCTAGAAGCTGCCCTGGCTGGCGCTGGGTTCTCCCAGCCCTTCCCAACTCAAAGCGGCCATCATGGTTTAACATTTTGGTTTAACATTTTGCAACAAATGTATCACACAACATTAAAAACTGCATAACATTAAAGCTTGTGGAACCAAGTTTTAACATTATGTGGGGTATTACTGGTACTTCCTTCTTTTAGTGAACAATGCTTTAAGATGGCACTATTTCAGTAACACCTTTGCAAATCCCTATTTCTACCAATTCCTTTTCTAAAAATATAAACAGAGGGTGCCATAATGTATACACATTTTAAGAAAGGAAAATCTGTATAAAAATTGCAATACTGTACTCAATATACACCAATATACACTTAATTAAGCAGAGTGGACCAACACCAGCAGATGACATGGCTCCCCAAATCAACACAGATTGTGGAAACTTCACACTGGACTTTAAGCATCTTGCATTGTGTGCCTCTCCATTCTTCCTCCAGACTCTGGGTCCTTGGTTCCCAAATGATATGCAAAAGTTGCTTTCATCAGAAAAGAGGACTTTGGACCACTCAGCAACTGATCAGTTCTTTTTTTCTTTAGCCTAGGTAAGACGCTTCTGACATTGTTTGTTGTTCAGGAGCAGCTTGACAAGAGGAATACAACATTTGAAGCCCATGTCCAGGATCCGTCTGTGTGTGGTGGCTCTTGATGCACTAACTCCAGTCCACTCCATGTGAAAGTCCCCAACACTTTTAAATGGCCTTTTCCTGGCCATCCTCTCCAGGCTGCGGTCATCCCTGCTGCTTGTGCACTTTTTTCTTCCACAGTTTCCCCTTCCACATAACTTTCTATTAATGTGCTTTAATACAGCAATTGGGAACATCCCGCTTATTTTGCAATTAACTTTTGGGGCTTTCCCTCCTTATGGACGGTGTCAATGATGGTTTTCTGCACTACTGTCCGGTCTGCAGTCTTTCTCATGATTGTGATTTCTACTGAACCAGCCTGAGATACCATTTAAAGGCTCAGGAACCCTTTGCAGGTGTTATGGATTTATTAGCTGATTAGAGTGGGACACTTTGAACCTAGAATATTGAACCTTTTCTCACTATACTAATTTTCTGAGATTGTGAATTTGGAGTTTTCATAAGCTGTACCTCACAATCACCACAATTATAATAAAGTAAGGCTTGACATATCTTGCTTTGCATGTAATGAGTCAATCTCATATATTTGTTTCACCTTTAAAGATGCATTACTGAAATGAACATTTGCACAATATTCTAATTTTTCGAGTTTCACCTGTATATGAACTTGCAACAGAACTTGAGATTTCAAAAACTTAAATGTGAGTTTGTTTATTCTCTGATATGCTAAATAATAATAGTGTCATTCATCCATGCTGGACAATCTGCATGAGGAAAAATACTTTGTATGGAATTACATTTGGACCATAAATCCTATTGTGGGAGGAAGACATGCTGATTGGCAAGATTAGAAAAAGGATTCTGAGATATTTTTGCCTATCCCATTCCAATTCCTACAGGTCATTATGGGCTGATCTGAAGTGGAGTCATGCTTTAATGTCACAATTCGTTATTTGTCGAGTAGTGCTGGGCATACCTGTCAAGTTTCAGAAAATGTCTGTCAAATAAGGGAAATTTTCCAGCCAAAACAGGAAACTGGACAGTTATGCTTATCCTGTGCTCGCCTCCAGTCTAACTCCAGTCTAATTGCAGTCTTAACTAATGTGGGATGACGGCGGGAAAGAGTGTAAAATATGGGGGGTTGACAGAAATTTCCAGAAACTTGACAGGTATGGTGCTGGGTGAGGGTGGTAGCAGTGAGTCCCTAAGGGATCATTTGATGAGATGGCTGCTGGGTACATGCTCCAATTCATGGGAATCGGGTACACATGCAAGAGGCAACTTGATGTACAGTCAACATCTTTTCATGTTGAAAGGAAGGGGGAGATGCTTCCCAAACAGCCCAAACTCTGTATGGCTGGTGAGACTGAGCACTGCATGGGGGCTAGTGACTCACCCTTTCTGGCTAGAGAGAGACCCATGGAATCCACCTGCTCTTTTACCAGATTTGCATAGCATTACCTTATGCACCCCAGCAGATTAAGGGATTTATTGAATTTAATAAAATGTGGTTCCAGTTTTAATCCAATTTCATGTGTCTTGCCTCTTTATTTGCTGAGTTAGGGAGAAGTGCTAAGTATTCTTCCTTGAAAAATGCTTCACTTTTATGAATAAACACAAGCATGGTAGTATTTGATTGGTTCAGATAATGGGGTGCCACAGAAGAACTGTAGATTCTCAGCCTCATATATGCTTCCAGGACAAGAGTTTGGAAAATGTCTCCACCCAATTTCTAGGTGGTATGAAAAGCTGAGGATTGGGTTGGGAGAAAGTTACATTGCTATAAAATTGGATATAACCATTTAGACATGATCCAACAATATATTTTAGCATTCATCAAAGGAAAGTTGATATGCTTCAGATGGTTCCCCATCTCTAGAGAAGCCCTTTAGAATGGTGGGACTTGTAAGAGGATAAGAAGCAGTGGGATCAAACCAAGGTATCTAACTGGATTTTGGCTTTTATATTTGCTTTGTAACATTTAACTCAACCCTGAATTGCAGATAATTCTCCACTGGAAGAAGACACTTATACTTGAGGATTAGTTTTCAGACCATAGTTTTGATCTGAAAAGTTGGATATTAGATTAAATAAGTAACTTAATTTGTACTGGAAAAATCACAGTAGCTTTTAGGGCTAGGATTCCAAGTAGTGAAATCTGTATATGGAATACATAATACTAGTGGTATCTTGACTTATAAGTCCTGTTTTCTGGTTTAGTTACTAACAGGGCTGAGAAGGAAGATACTGTGAACTATTGGGATATAGTATTGTGGTGATATTTTGGATAGTTCTTTAACTCACATATCTGTGTGTGTGTGTGTGTGAGAGAGAGAGAGAGAGAGATTGTCTGAACTTTACTTATTCATCATTTAAAATATTCATAGCATCTTTGGTTAAAATACAAGAGGTTGAATCTGAAAACTGGTGTACAGAGGCTAAATGGAAACATAAAGAAGAAAGAAAGAAGAAAAAAATTCATCTTTTTCAACTGCGAGTGGCACAAAGATATCAAAAGATGCCCAGTATGGTAAACTATCCTCACATACACTCTGCAGCACCAAGATTTTCTGATGTCCTGACAACACAGCAATTGAATGCAAAGGCCTGGAACTCCAATTCAGACTCAGAAAATTCTCAGCTCCATAGCAGAGATGCACAGTACATTAAACGGCCTCCGTCATAACGAGAAAAAATTGTAACCCAAAGATGTTTTCCCATAGGAATGCATTGGGGAAAAAGTCCTGACCAGACCAAAAATAATAACAATAAATAAATAAAAACCCAGAAAAAAACCCACCATAAATCCAAAAAATGCCAGACACGATCATCTCCCACCCCCACAAAAGCAACAAAGCAATTTCCCTAACTTTTCTAAGACATTTGGGGACCTTACCCATTCTGTTCCGACCTGGGGGAGGCACATGTTTAGCCCATTTTCCACCCCTGCTGGCACAGGGAGAGTCTGGGGACCTTATGCACTCGGTACCTGCCTTCCTCCAAACTCCCTGGGCAGCACTACAGCTGAAAATGTGCATCTCCCCCAAACATCGTGACTTCGGGTGGAGGGGTGGTGCTCATATTAAACAACAAAATGGTAGTGGTGGCCATTGTAAAATCTAAAATGGCTGCAGTGGCCATTTTAGAGTTTAAAATAGCACAATTTTTGGCCGTAAACTAAAAAAAGTCATAAACCGGAGATTTATTTTAATTACATTTGTCATTGTAAACCATGGCAAACGTAACCCAGGGCACTTGTAACCCTGGGTTTTACTGTAAATAAATTAGCAACTGTACCTAAGTTTCATATCACTGTCTGCCTCCTGGCAAAATCAAGTGCAAAATATCCCAAAGGATCCGTTGATAAATGACGAATACATTTGTAGGGAGTATGTTCAATAAAATAAAGAAGATTCCACAACTTGATATGCTGTTGATACACTGTCTTTCATTTCACTAGCAGGCCAGCTTCACATTGCCTATTATCGCCATTATGAAAACAATATTTAACAGTCTATGGAGGAAAGCTGTAGATTGCCATTATACTGTATAGGATTGTTATAATATTTACTGTATTCTCTCTCTCTCTCTCCCTCTCCCCCCCCCTCTCTCTCTCTCTCCCTCTCTCTCTCTCACACACACACACACACAAGTTGCCTATGGACAATTGATATAGAGACTGTTATGCCTCTGTTTATCTTTCATCAGAGAGACCACTTGGGTTCTGTAGCGATGTCTGGCCGCTAGGGCGGCGTTAGAGCCCGGAGGAGACTGATCAATGACAACACGAGGCAACAGGAGCGAGATCAGATCAGTACTTTATTGGAAAAAGGCAACATCATTTATAGGGAAAAAAGCGCAACAGTGGCAAGCTGTCACCTGGCAGGAAAATTACCTCACTCACGTACACGGGTTAATGGGGAATTCTTCAAAGGGGAGTTTAATCAGCTGGGGCAAACATGGATTCGGGGACCTCATTGTCTTGGGGATTAGGCAGGGACAAACATGGCTTATTTGCGCCAGGGATTTCCCGAGCCGGGAGATGAACTATGCACTTAATATTTGACTGAAGTCAGCTATCTGCTTACTTGGCCGAGTCGCAGGTCAGGTCACGGTAATTGGGTGAATCAAACCCTATATTTTATTCACCCCCCTTAATTTGGCGGCCGCAGAGCCCACGGGCTGGGAGCGTCTCTCACCGCGGTGGCCTCTGGCGGGCCGTTCCATGCCCTGCGGGGCATGGGGAAACCGCATCTCCCCTTTATTTTCTATTTAAGGACCTGACTGGCGACCTTGCGCAAGAGCGGCATCAGCTGTTGAGCGGGTATGACGTCACGGAGTTTCTCTCTGGGGCGGTACTTGGAGATCAGTGAGGGAATGCACTGAGCAAAACAACAAAGCGTAATGCCTAGTATGGCTATCCCCACCACTACCTTAAGCACCGTTTGCAGCCACCCCCAGGGAATCCATGACCACATCCAATTCCACAGGGAACTCCACCAAGCCCCCCATGCGGAACCCTCAGTAATCCCCTGGACTATGGTGTGGAGGTTCGTGATCTGGCTTTGGATCTTACGGGAGTTGTCAGTAAGATTGAAGCAGCACATTCCATGAAAGGATTCGCAACCCAGGTGGTGCAGCAAGAGGAGGTAGTCGATAGCCGCTCGATTGTCAAGAACGGCCTGGCGAAGTTCTGCCTGTTCCTGATTGAGGAGCGCTATCGCTGTGGAGGTATGGTTAATGGCTTTTGCCAAACCGCAAGCCAAGCGGCCAATCCTCCGTGCGTTGCCGACGGCCAAGCCTGGCACGCCGACAAGGCTGACTGCTAGGGATACATACTCAGCGGGACTCATTACTCTGAAGCTGCTGTCACAAGAGCTGTCTAACTGGGTTGTGCGTGTGTGCCGTATGAGTGGGGAGACATTTGAAACATTGGAAACATGTGCAACATTAGAAACATTTGTGCTGGGGGCAATCATGTCCTTAGTAGGAAGTAACAGTGTCAAACGACTGATACAACACATTGAGTCCGACAAATTCGCAGGAATATAGTTCCATGTGAACTGGTTGCAGGTGAAAAACCACCCGGAAGGTAGGGTGACATGAGCGTACAGCGAAATGAGGGTTTCTGGTTTGTTGCAAGTCCAGTTGCCGCTGCCGGGGTCCAGGCAGCGGCGCCGAGTCGGACCGCCTGCGGTGCAGCCGGTCATTCGGGTGCAAGCAGCGTCCGGGCTGACCGCCACTCGAGGGGTATGAAGAGTGGCTGCGTCAGCCGGCAAGGTTGATGCAAGTCGCCATCCCCCCCAGCGGGCGTATGCTGAGAAGGTGGTAGGAGTGTGTGGGCCAAAGAACGCCTTCAACAACCAGTCGCCATCCTTGGTGCGCGCGTCCAGAGCGTGGCACACGGGGATGAGACAGGTGCTGAGGATAGATGCAGAACCAATGTCCTGCTGTAGACAAAAATCGGACTGGTTGACGAGGCCCGCCAACCTTTCCCACAAGTTGTACCACATTCGTGCGGAAATATCTTCCCCAGGCGGCAAACCGTCGGCCTGGATCGGAGTAGCCTGAACGCCCCCCCCCAAGAGCAGGGAAAGGGCCAGGATGATGGTGATCGCCGCTGTGTTGGCGTGAATCAGGGCAAAAACTGCAGCTGTGAGGTTCTCCGGTGTCGGCTCTTTCTCCTCGCGCTGGACGGCGTCCTGGGCGTCACTGCAAAGAGCCTTGACCATCCCCCAGGTGATCTTGGGCATCGGCGGCCGTTTCCTCCGGCGGGTCCTCTCGGTCAGGGTGAGGTCCTCCATTTCCGGGATCGGACTCGGGCCGGCCTGGTTCCACGCCATGCGGTTCCACGTAGGGCTTGACACACCGGGCTGGAATCCAAACGACACCTGTAGGAGACATAACTGCAGCATACCCTCTTCCCCAGGTTATGAGCGGCACCGGGCCCCTCCAAGAAGGGTCTGGTGGCACTCGGTACCGGACCATAGGTCGCGGGAGAGCTTCCGAACGGCGGAAATGCTTCTCCTGCGGCGTGCAATCCGAAAAAACATTAAGGTGATTGTAAGTGAACAATACCTTGTTGAGACACATCTGTGCTTCTCCCTGTGACTTGGGGAGGGCTGGTGGCTCCCCCCTTTCTGTTTGTTTGTCAATATAGGACTTTAGCGTCCGATTGACCCGCTCTACAATCGCTTGCCCTTGCGGATTGTAGGGAATTCCAAATGTGTGCTTGATGTCCCAAGTAGCCATGAAGGCGGCCAACTGCCTGGAACTGTAGGCCGGCGCGTTGTCCGTCTTCACGTGCCGCGGCTTGCCCATCGCCGCAATGCAGGAAAGGAGGTGCTGCTCCACGTGGGTGGCAGCCTCCCCTTTCTGCGCCGTTGCCCAAACGAACTGGGAAAAAGTGTCGATGCAGACGTGCATGTATTGCCATCTGCCGAACTGCGGCACATGCGTGACGTCCATCTGCCATACCTGATTAGCCTCTGTCCCTCGTGGGTTGACCCCCCACGAGGGGCCCCCCGGCGCTCCTGCGCAATGCTGGCAAGAGCGGACTATACCTTGGGCCTGAGAGAGTGGCAGATTGAACTGTCTGGCGAGTGCCTTGGCGTTTTGGTGAAAAAAGGCATGGCTCTGGATTGGAGTAGTGAAAACTCCCAAAACTGAACGTTGCTGAATTTCCCTTGCCGCCGCATCCGCTCTGCTATTGCCCGCGGAAATCGGACCCGGTAGGTCTTGGTGACTTCGGATGTGGGCAATATAGAGCGGCTCTGTGCGGTTCCGCAAATGAAATTGAGCAGTGAGAAACAGACTGAGCAAGTTCTTGTCTATCGCGGGAGTAATGTAAGCTCCCGGTAGACTGTGAAGCAAATTCCTTAAATACAGACTGTCAGTAATGATGTTTAAACGTTCCGTGGCGAAGGTGCGCAAGGCAAGGTTCACGGCTGCCAACTCTGCCCGCTGCGCGGACTTCTGTGGAAGAGTTAGCAGCGTGCGCCAAGCTTCGCCCTCCTGCCAAGTCAGGACACCATATGTGCGTCCCCCATCGGTAAAAACTGTCTTGGCCCCCTGAAGCGGGACCAGCGAGAGCAATTCGAACAAGCTGACTGTTCCTGTCTGAAGTGAGACAAGCCTAGGGTCTTTGGGCAAATGGTATGCCAAGCTTCCAGTGAATCCTTCCAAAGCTATCGGAAGCGAGTCACCTAGCTGCATCAACTGATGGATTTGTTCCTTGGTGAACGGGACCGTGATCTTAGCTAAATCATGCCCAGAAATGTCCCTTGCTCTCAGTCTGCCGCGGTAGATCACCGCGGAGACCAGTTCTTGGGGCGGAACGATGTTCCGAGAAGAGGTGTTAGGCAAGTAGACCCACTCCACAATTTTCGCTCCCTTCTCTGAGTCTACTCCTAGCGCCCCGGTGAACATGGACCCTGACCGTACGATGTACAAATTCAGGATCGGGGCATATGGCCCCGGGGCGATCCTATCCACCCACCTCTGGCTGAGAGCTTGGTTCACCTTCTCGAGCGCCGAGCGCGCGTCTCGAGAGATCTTTATCCGGTCTGCCGGCTGCTTACCTAAGGTTAGCAGCGAGAAGAGCAGTTTTAGAAGATCCGTATCTAGACGAAAATACGGTCTGGCCCAATTGATGTTCCCCAAAACTTGCTGCAATTCTACAAGGGTGACTGAGTCTTGTAAATTTATCTGAGGCAGGACTGGTGCTGCGAAAGAGCGGAGAAGCCGATGGCCCAAGTATGAAAAGGGCTCGGTTCTCTGCACTTTCTCAGGGGCAATAAGTAAGCCTTTGTCCCCCAGGCTGGCCTGGAGGTCAGAAAACATTTCGCTGCCGAGCTGCGGCAACACTACTAAAATGTCGTCCATGAAGTGACAAACAATTGCTTTAGGGTAAAGGCTTCGGAACTTTGCCAGTGCGCCGTGAACATAAATTTGACACAGGGTGGGCGAATTGAGCATGCCCTGTGGCAAAAATTTCCACGCGTAACGCTGCGTGGGCTCACCGTGGTTCACGACCGGCACTGTAAAGGCGAACCTTTCCCGGTCCCTGGGGTCTAGGGGGATTGTATAAAAGCAATCCTTGAGATCTACAACTAGGATCTCCCACCCCTCGGGAATCATGTTAGGATTTGGGATGCCGCATTGAAGCGGACCCATCGGCTGAATGCATTTATTGATCTCCCTGAGATCGTGGAGGAGTCGCCACTTCCCCGACTTCTTCTTAATCACAAAAATTGGCGAATTCCAGGGGCTTGTGGACTGTTCTATGTGTCCTGCGTCTAGCTGTTCCTTAACTAGCTGCTTGAGGGCAACTAATTTCTCTCCCACTACCGGCCATTGTTCTACCCATACCGGAGTGTCGGTGAGCCATTTAAGTGGCAGTGCCATTACCCGAAGGTAAGCGTAGCACTGTACTGCTGGAGAATGTCTCGCCCCCAAAGGTTGATGTGCACGTCAAGAATGTGCGGCCGAATTACCGCTGTGCCGTCAGCCTTTGGGATTGTGACTTCTACCCACTCTCGGCTCCTGAACGCTTCCTGGACGCCTCCTACCCCCCACACATCGGAGACCGGCTCAATGGCCCACTCTCTTGGCCACTGGCTCCTGCTTATCACGCTCACATCCGCTCCGGTATCGAGTAACCCTGAGAACACCCTTTTGTTCAAAAATACCTCGATAACGGGGCGTTGTTTCCACTCAATGTTGGTCTCCACTGTCGCTAAGACCTGGTATCCTTGCACTGCCTCACTCACGCTCGAGCGGTCTGCTGAACCGGACTCTGAGCTGTCCCTGAGCCTTCCCTGGCTGCCTGCTGGCGAGTGACAAGGAACCATGATCAGTTGCGCTAACGTGTCTCCCTTGTGGATGGTTTGGGGCAGGTGCGCCCAAAGCTGGACCTGGAGAATGCCTGAAAAATTCGAGTCAATGACTCCTGGAATTATAAAAATTCCGCGTGCTCCAGCTACACTACGGGGCAAAACTAAACCTATAAAGCCTCTGGGCAGGGGTCCCATGTACTGGGTGTCAACTAGATAGACTGTGCCTGGCAGATTGCATGTAACGTCCGCCTGGCAGGTCAGTTCTAGCCCCGTGCTGCCCTTGGGGCTGGCCTGTGCCCTCGCAGTGCCTGGGATGTGCCTGGAATCTAGTCTCGGTCTGGGGAGTTCTGGATCTGGGTGAAGGAAGCCTCTGTTTGGACTGGGGCCAGAGACGTGCCTGGATTCCGGTTTCCCGAATTCGGACAAAACCTGGCCCAATGGTAGCCTTTCTGGCACTTCGGGCAGAGGGTGTTCGGAGCCTTGGGACGGCCGGACTTTTGTCCGCTTCCCTTGGATCGGCACTCCCTAGCGAAGTGACCGACCTTGCCACAAGTGTGACATGCCCCCTTGTTCTTGCCATTGGATCTTCTTCCCCCCTGCACCGCTGCCGCTAGCAGACCCATCTTGTAAGAGTCTGTGCCAACGTCGGAGCATGCTCGGATCATGTCCGTTAAGGTTATGTCAGGGCGATTGCCCAGGGACTGCAAGACTTTACGGCAGTCCAAGTTGGCGTTGTCTTTGGCTAGCTTAATCATGAGCTCTTCCTGGGCGTGCTCATTGTCAATCTGCCTGCTGATTGCTTCTTCCAGGCGATTGATGAAGTCCATGTAGGGCTCTTGGGCTCCCTGCTTAATAGCGGTGTAATTTTTGGCCGTTTTGCCAGACGCTGGGACCTTGAAGTATGCCCTATAGGCAGCCTCGGCTGACATCTCTAGGGTGGCGAGAGGCAAGTTGATTTGAGCGTTGATCGACTCAAAGGCACCTGAACCATACAGCTGGTCAGGGATTACCGCGCCTCCCATCCTGGCAGCCCGAGCTTGCGCCTCTAGGCGGAACTCGCTGTCCCAAATCATGTACTGGCTGGGGGTAAGCATCATCCTCATGACGGCTTTCCAATCATGAGGAATCCACATGGTGGTTTCGCACACTTGCTGGAGCGTGCCCCTCGTAAAACGACTTTGGAGCCCTGTCTCTGAAATTGCTTTCCGTAAAGCCATGAGAAGCTTGTACGGGACTGGGGAGTGTACTACCTGCTGTGCGCCCGTAAGCGCGTCCATCTCCAAGCGGATGGGACAAATCTGTCGAAGTTCTGCTAGCTGTTCTACTGGCAATTCCCCCTTCTTGAGTTCTATCTCAGCTGTGCGCTGAAGGGCACTCTTCACGACTAGGGAACCTGGGGTTGTCAGAGAAGCGCCAGCGCCTCTCATTCCTTGCGTTCCCTCGGTGACGTCTGCAGCTGTCACCGCGGGAAGGCTCCCTGCGCTACTCTGCTGATACTTGAATGTCGGGTAGAGTGCGGCGGGCGCAGTCGGCTCGACTGGCATGCCTGATGGCTTCTCTAATGGGGGTTCTTCCGCTTCTACCCGGACTGGCTCGATCTGCTCTAAGAGTCTCCTACATTTCCTCCATGTGCGGACTATCCCTCCCGGAGCTTTCGGGGTTTGCTGAATGCAGTCTCCTATCTGATCCCAGAGCTTCAGGGTTAACGTACCTACTTCTGGGTAAAGTAGGCAGTGTTCCCTGAGGTACGCCAGAAGTCTCGCTAGCTCCCTGCTGTGAAATCGTAACTGAAAAACCCTGGCCAGGATTATGAATTCTTGCTCCCGAGTTCTTTGGCTAGCGGACGGACTTGGTCGAGGAGAACAAGTCCCCATATTACCTGCGATGGTCTCCGAAGTCTCCTTCTCGGGACGAAGTTCGACGCGTCTTTGCAGGCAACAGGTTCGGGCGACGAGTGTCTGGGGTAGCCCTCGGAGCGTGGACCTTCTGCCATGGGCCCTTCTATCGGCCTCTGCGATGTCAGGGGCTCACAGCCTGCCCTGAGCGGAACGCGTTTCCCTCTATGGCAAACCTCTCGAAAGTGAGGAGTAAGCTGTAGGAATGCCTCTCTGGAATGCCTCGCGGCGGGCCGTCCTCTGTCCGGCTGGCTGCCGACCAGAGCGCCGCGCTATCCTCCGGGCTGGCGGGTCACGGCTCAAGCGCAGAACCGGAGTGCGTGGATCGCTACTCACGAGTAGACCTCTCCGGGGTCTCTTACTCACGAGTAAATCACGTCGGGGTCACCAGCTGTAGCGATGTCTGGCCGCTAGGGCGGCGTTAGAGCCCGGAGGAGACTGATCAATGACAACACGAGGCAACAGGAGCAAGATCAGATCAGTACTTTATTGGAAAAAGGCAACATCATTTATAGGGAAAAAAGCGCAACGGTGGCAAGCTGTCACCTGACAGGAAAATTACCTCACTCACGTACACGGGTTAATGGGGAATTCTTCAAAGGGGAGTTTAATCAGCTGGGGCAAACATGGATTCGGGGACCTCATTGTCTTGGGGATTAGGCAGGGACAAACATGGCTTATTTGCGCCAGGGATTTCCCGAGCCGGGAGATGAACTATGCACTTAATATTTGACTGAAGTCAGCTATCTGCTTACTTGGCCGAGTCGCAGGTCAGGTCACGGTAATTGGGTGAATCAAACCCTATATTTTATTCACCCCCCTTAATTTGGCGGCCGCAGAGCCCACGGGCTGGGAGCGTCTCTCACCGTGGTGGCCTCTGGCGGGCTGTTCCATGCCTTGCGGGGCATGGGGAAACCGCAGGGTTCTGTCTATTCTAGCCTGTTGCCACCAGCAAAGCTCACCTGGAGTGATGTGATTGGGTAAATGGTGGGGCAAGAAAGAGTTAATAGTATTGATATGCCATTTTAAGTGCTTTTTAAAAATACTATTCTTTTTGGATGTTAAGGGAAATGTATTGCATGGAGCACACGTTTAACCCAAAAATAATCTTTTGAAAAGTAAAGAGATTGAGTTTGGATTGCATTACCAATTAAATTATTCTAACTTTTTATAAATCAGCATTTCACAAGCTGTTGATTATAGGATGCAGATGTACAAAGTAAAGGCATAATTTTTAGACATCACTGGAATTTGCATTCATTACTACTGCAGGGTTAATCAAGCACCTCCCAATTAAAACCACTTCAGCTGCCTTTTCCATTAACCGTGGCTTTATTGCACAGGGAAGATAATAAAATTATTACAACTTTTTACTCAGAGAGTGGCACTCTTCTGGATAGTACTTTGTAAAACAAAGCAAAATTACAATGTTTGTGTGCATGTGTGCATGCATGTACATGCTTATTTCCATGAGGCAAGACATTTATGATTCTGATTCTTCTTTGCTTCCCCTTTTACCCCATTGGGTGTCAAGGGGACATTTATGATTACAGAGAGTGATCACTATAAAAAAACTGTTGTTATGAGCAGGGTTTTTATATTATCTCCAGTTACTGATTGTATCAGCTGCATCTAGGATTAAGATCCCCACTTGAACAAGAAAACAAGATGTTACCTTGTGCTGGTGCTTAATACTCTGTCCTACACTAAACACTTTTTGCACTGCCATGCTGGATCTGATCAAAGATCCCAGCCTTGGAAAAGTTCCTTTTTTATTGCAGAGACTGGAAACTTGCAATCTACCATGGTCTCAACCCATATTCTGATCTAGAATATTGCTTCCTGGAATCTAACTCTCAGTTTTGGATTAATATTTCTGTCTTGCAAACAAATATGAAAATTATTTCATTTTCTTCTTTATTTATGTGATTTGTTTCCTCCCTTGTCACTTCCACCATTTCTCCCTTTTCTTTCCTCCATCAGCATATCACAAGGCACATGCCAATGGACATTTAAAAGTAAAATGCAAATACAGGCAAACTAAAATAAGCATGGAGAATTCATTTTGCATTAGAGCTTATATACATTAACTTAAGAACCTCTAACATTTCAAATCATTTGCAGGAAGACAAGGAAGGTAGCATATGATTATGTTAATTTCTTTGTACATCTGGTGCAATTCTGTTAGAATATCTCTCCTTTTCCACCAAAATAATAATAATAATCCTCCAGCCTCATGTAATAAAATAGAGGGAAGAAACACTGCCATGATATGGTTGAGATTTTACACACATAAAAGCCATAAGTAAGGACTGTGCAAAATTCATTGGTTTTACTTCTTGGAAGTGAAAGCTTTTGCTTTGGTCTGGATTCAAGCAGATTTGTACCCCCTGTGTTTTGCCTTCTCATATGAAATTTCCTGAGCTGATAGCTTCAGAGGAAAAATTAAACAAGGCACATGCATTTATTCTCTTTTTATGTGAGAAGCATACCTAATTGCATATTCAGATAGTTCTATGTAAACCCTTTAAGAGAGCACTTCAGATTCAGATAAATCCCAAATCCAGAATGAAATACAGCTGATTTGTACAGAGTCAGCAGATGTATGTATTGAACAGGGACCTCTGCAAAACAAGCCTAAATCTGAATCTGAACACCTCTAAAAGCTAGTTAAAATTTTAGGTTTAAAGGGCCACACATTGCCTGGGCAGAGTATCTACAAAAATGGAAGCATTTCTTCCCAAATTGTCCATGTAAGGAAAACACTAGGTTGGAAAAAGAGAAGAGGGAGAGGTTGTAATGGGAAATCTAAAGTGCATTTTTGACTGGCAGTTCTAATGTCTAATCATCTTGAGTTATATTAGCAGTCCTTTCTAATCTCAGTGCTTTGTCAGAGAGATGGTATATGGCAGAACTACTTTAACTTCAACCCTTTCTGTTAGTTCTCTCTCCTCTAGTCCTACACTACATGAGCCCCTGGTTTGCAGGGCAGGGAGGATGGTCATGCCTGGAGTTGCTGTTGTTATGCTGCTGTGATTGCCGAACTTCATGTGGCCCTTGCTCAAAAGCCAATCATATCCAACTCTAGGGTTCAGTACTCATCTCTGTTTATAGCCAAAGAGCCAGTGCTTTCTTCTATGAACACGTGGCAGGCATGACTAGACACTGGAGTGCACTGAACACTGTTTAACTTCCCATCCAAGTGTTACCTATTTATCTACTTGCAATTTCTTGCTTTGAAGCTGCTAAGTTGACAGGAGCTGGCGCAGAGATGGAAGTTCACTCCATCATGCAGGACTCAGGTCTCGAACTGCTGACCTGGCAGTCATCAAGTCCAGCGTTTTAACTGCTAAGCTACAACAGTTCCCTGCTGAGCTTTACAGCAGCTTGAAGGGGTGGAGAGATAACTAGCTAACTCATCAGAGGACACCTAGGATTTAAAGCAGCCAATTGGCTAATGTTGGTTGGCTGGATGCTGCAGCACATAAGCCACTTGGTGGATTGAGATATAACAGTTTTCAATCTAGTTCAATAAGCAGGTATTTTGGGAGGGCAGGAGGCTCCTTTTAGGTAGCTGTTGGCAGATCTCTGCTGAGGTTAGACTTAAGAGCTTCAGTAGCTGGGACCAGAGTGGTGATGGTGGAGTGGTTAGTACAGGGGTTCGCAACTTGCAACCAATGGGCTGGCCCCGGTCCCCATCACCATTCCATCTGGCCTACAGTGATGACCCTGGAAGCAGAAGTGGATGTGCAAACACACTTGCTGTCATTGTGTCTGGCACACATTGAGGGGGAGTTGTCCGGCCCATGGTGTGATAAGGTTGAGAACCCCTGGGTTAGTGGGACAGTGTACAGCAGCAAGAAGTGATAAGAGCTTAACTTGCTAGTGGGAAAATCAGCTAAAGTGGTGAGATTCCCTAACAATGAAGAAGTTGTGATGGAAATGGCTGCAGCAAAAGCAGAGGAGCACTGGAAGAACAGCATTACTGTG
Organism: Bradypodion pumilum; assembly: GCA_035047305.1. Taxonomy (NCBI): domain Eukaryota; kingdom Metazoa; phylum Chordata; class Lepidosauria; order Squamata; family Chamaeleonidae; genus Bradypodion; species Bradypodion pumilum. Next base: position 112,309,052 of record JAWDJD010000004.1, on the reverse strand, counting down.
GGAAAGGCCAGTGACCCTCCCTGTTGAAAATCCCTGTCCTGGATGGGGTTAAGAAAGGCAGCTGAGGTTGTCTCAAAAATACCCCCCCACACACACACACACAAATTTTAGATAAAATAAAAATAAGGGGAAGGGTACACATGGTAGGATGGGAGAGTCAATCAACCACCCAATATATGAAGAACCCCTTCCCTTGTTATTTAAGGTCATCCACCACATCAATATGAGAAATAAGGCCACTTGTCCATTTTATAATACATTGAGAGGGAGTTGGGTCTACTCATTTGGTGCCTTGTAATTGTGGTAATTCGGGGAAGAGCCGCCTGACCACCCACAAAGCTCCAAAAAGTGGTATTTATTGTCCATCCAACTGGAGGATGTTCTCCTCAACCCTGCTGGAGTTTGGAATAGCATCAAGGTTGAATGCAAGGTGGTTTCAAATATTTGAATATACTATATTTCCTTAAACATGGTCTTGTTAGTTGCAGGATGTCACCCAGGAATAAAGCATCAGGGGAGAAACAGGTGCTTTCACAGCCAGCTACCCAGGGGTGGTTGGAGCAAATAAGAAAGACGTGTGGAAAGGAGAAGTAAAGCCAAGTAAAATAGCTTTAAATGAAGAAAGGTAACAAGATCAACTGGCTGTACAATTATTGAAAGTGGTGGTCACTAGATACTGTACATCTTTGGGACAATGGTTACACAAAGCCTGAACTTTACAGAGTGGATGGAATTCATCTTTTAGATTAGGGACAGGTCACTTGACTCATGGATATGAGGTGAGGCCTCTTGGAATGGTTGAAGCAGACATAATGGGGGGGGGGGGGTTGGGGGGTTGGACAGGATTGGTGCCCTTGCCCATCCTCTTGTAGATTGTTGCACATGGGAGCAGATACCAGGTGTGAAAGATGGACATTGACATTATCCCAGGTTGGAGATTCTGGATGGAAACAAAGCTAAAGCCTTTCTCCTGTTGCTGTTTTTTTTCCTTCTTCTTCTTTTTTGACATTTCCAGTCTATCAAGACTTCTATGAAGTATGCCTTTTTCCCTATAAATTGAAAAAAATAGGGTGTGGGATTCATGGAGTAGGAAGAAGGGAGAAGGAAATTGACCCAGTCCTACTTTGAACATTTGCTTTCTGTCATTCTGGTTTTCTACTCAGGCCTGCCTCTGTATGCCTTTATACTTATAAATTTATAATTATTGCCCCTCTACTCCCTTCCGACAAAAATGGGACATAGCTAAGTAAATATGCTTTTAAAAACCATTCAGCTATGTATTCTTCTTTAGATCAAAGCTCCCTGAACATTGAAAGACAGAGGGAAAATGATGGTTCTCTCAGGATTATATTCTGGCAGTTTTCATCTAATTCTGTAAAGACAGGAAATGCTCCTTCCAGTTCCTTTAAAAATATTAATTAAATCATTAAAAGCATTTGCTGGAAAAAATCCCAAAACCAATTTATTGGAAATTTGGCAGGTGCAATCCACTCCCCAGGGGCAACTGTTACCTACAAATGTCATGCAATTCCAACAAACACAAAGACATTAAAGCTCCTGGTGGCACAGTGGTTAAACTGTTGTACTGGAACCCAAAGGTTGTGAGTTCAATCCTGACAAGGTCTCAAGGTTGACTCAGCCTTCCTTCCTTCTGAGGTCAGTATAAAATGAATACCCAACATGTTTGGGGCAAAATGCTAACTAACTTGTGAACCGGGGCAGTATATATAAGTATGATTGCTTCTCTTTGCTTTTTTGCTTATAAGTTTATACTTACAGTCAATGGGGCAGGAAGGTTTTGGTTTTCTGAATTGGGATTTAGATTTAGATTCAGACCAAAATTGAGCTGAATTGCCTTTGACCAGGTGTGAGCCAAATTAGGCTGTAGCAAGTGGTCTAAGTCCATGTTCACACAATGTAGGGATTTGAAAAGTGCACCATGATTAAATGGATGTGAAATGCCTGATGTAGATAAAAAATGCCTAGAAGGGGGCGGGGAATGAAGTTTTAAACTGAGAGTTTTAGACATATACATATATAACTCTTCCTCCTCTCCACAGATTTCAGTTGCACATCATGTCTGGCCCATCCATGGAGTTGGGGAGACATTTTTTTTATGGAAAATGTCTCATTAAATGAATGGTCTCAAGTTATCTCAGTCTGATTTTTCTTAATATTTTCATGTAGTCTTACATGTATCCACTTGTTGATTCTTGTTTCATGTCCCCTTGCTTGATGTTTTTGACTGATGATCTCCCTTAATGTTTTCTAGAAAAGATTTCATAGCAACAGTTCAAAGAAATATTAAGACTTCATTCCCTACCAACCTGTAAGAGTGACAGGACTGAAAGCAGCTGAGGCTATAACTCTGCCTTTCTTAGCAATGACTTTTTGAACAGGAAGGAGCCATTTTTATTTTTGTCTTCTCAACATGAGAGGAAAATGCAGCGGGTGTGACTTTTGAGAGCTGCTTTTAATTCACCAAGATCCAGACTCTGTCTCAAGGATAAGAGAGAGAAATGGCCTGTGTTCCCGCTATGTCACTATTCCTGCTGGATTGGTCTGCTTTGTAGGAGTCCATCATGCCCTTTCCACAGATATGGAATCATATTGAATGTTAAGATTAAAAAAACATGTGAGATAATTTGTTCTATAAAGGTCAAAGTAAACTCCATTCTATAGTCAGAAAAAACAGATCCTGCACAACTGAGATTTTTTTTAATCAATGAGAAATTTGTTTTGTTTTAAAAATAAGATTATTGCAAACTCCATTTGCAACTCCATTTACCCTCGTGGGGTAAGAGTCATTATGCTTACTGTTAAGGAGGCTTTCAACTTCACTATCACTCTACCTCACTCTTCATAATGCTAACTATTTGGAAAAGGGCAGGCAAAGGGCAGGCAAATTCTGACCTCTTTTTTTACACCCATGCATGTGTATCTAGAGAGGGGGATAGAGTTTGTGTATAAAATACTCCAACTTGCTTTGCAAGAAAAGATCCCTGAGAAGAAAGGACCTGGACATAGATGGACTTCATGGCTGAAGAACCCAAGAGACTGGTGTGACATGTCCTCAGAAGAACTGTTACATGATGATAGCCAATATCTGGAATGGATATGACATCTGAAGAAGAAGAAGAAGCAGGGGCAGCCAGGGGCAGCCAGGGGCAGACTGTAGAATGGGGTGAAGTGGGTGCTTCCCCACTAAATTGGGAGAAAGGTACCCCTTACACCAGCAATCAACTGTTATGTTTAGTAGAAAACCAGAGAAATTTCTGGGAAACATGAGTGTTCAGCTCCCATGCTTGGATTTTCCTCACAATTCTTAAGGAGAGCCTTCTTGCATGAAGAAACATCTCTGATGAATTGTCTTTGTTCTGATTCAATGTTGCTGTCTCTGAACCTTTTTGTTTACAAAACATGGACATCCTTGCAATGATAATATATTGCAGAAATTGGGGAAATGATTGGGAGATAGTAACTTATGGTAGCAGAGTAGATTGGTGTTCTTATGCCTATTTTGTTTTGAGCAATTAAAAGTGCTATATATAATAATCTTAGAATGCAGAGCTGGAAGGAACCCTATGGATTATTGAGTAGGAGGCACGGTAAGGAAATGAACATCCAGCGCGCACACGTGCACACACACACACACACACACACATGCACATTAGAACTTTGCATGGGGTGGGGGTGGGCTGTTAGCTCAGGGGGGGGCTTATCCCCCCCCTGGCCATCCCTGGCTATGGCCCTGACAGGTAGACTGCGAAACTGATTGTATTGCAGTACAATTTACTAAACATTAAATGGCCATTAGCTGAGATGACCAGATATATCATTTAAAGGTGGAAAGAAATATTATGAACACTTAGGTTGTGAGTTTTATAACAGTACATTATAATGTACTGTATTTATTCATTTGATCTCTTCCTTCTCTTTCACCTTTTAAAAAATGTACCTTACTTCTAACCCTTTCTTCACATTGATGATGCCCCTTTTATTCCACATTAGGAATTTTTTTCTTCCACTGTCTGCAGTCTCCCAAACATTATTGAATGTGGCATCAAGGAGCAAAGTCTGCATGAATATATTAGAAAGTATACAGATGTGCTATAGGAAAGTATTCTAAACACATTAACTATGATCATACATTACTATGCAGCTTTTGTCCTTGGGAAAATTCCCATCAATGCCCATATACCAGTGTACCTCTTTAAAAACATCAGTAGGTTTTAACCAAGCACTTCTAAATTGCCCTTAATAAGGCAATCCTCGTGGGGTAAGAGTCATTATGCTTACTGTTAAGGAGGCTTTCCACTTCACTATCACTCTACCTCACTCTTCATAATGCTAACTATTTGGAAAAGGGCAGGCAAAGGATCTTCGGTATCCTCATGCTTTCTTTCACAACAGCCTATGAAGGCCTTTAGATGGGTAACATGGTCTAAAACCCTATCAAAAAGCAATAAGTATTTTGCTGGGAAATCCTCAGATTGGAAATCCTTCAGGCGTATGAAGTACAGAAAACACGTAAATTGCAGCAGCCTCAATATTCAACATTTCTGAATAATAAATGTTCCCTTTAATCCTCTGTGAATAAAATCTCTGTTCACCAAGGTTGGACCTCAATGTTTTGACGATTGAGGCAAAGGATAGGACAAGCTCCCATTTCTGATCTACAGCTAAATCTTGCTTCTACATGGGTTGTAGGTTGTCATTCTTGTCCAATCAACACCACACTTAGATTGGTTTGGGGAGCCTGGGACAGGTTGTGAAGGATCTGTGGCTTGATATCTCAGCATAGAATGCAATGAGTGTTCAGCTCAGGAGACACAGCAGGGGGCAATGACAGTGTGTGTTACTTGAGACAATTGTTAATAAGGATGGTTTTCATATTAACCCAACATATCCAGGAACACAAGAGGGTTGCAGCATCATACCTGATGATTTGCTGACATTAGTACATCAAAATTTGATGTGGAATTTAGAAGCAGGGGGCCATTCGTAGATCAGTGCAAGAGAGAGGACCAGTAACCTTCACTCTTTCACACACATTCATATTCCTTGTTATTTTGCATAACCAGGCCCATGGTGGCTATTTGGGACACCAGGATAAGTCCCAGTGCGCTCCAGTGACTAGCACCCCAAAGAAATGGGCAGGTAAATTTTTTTTAATGAAGGCAAGTGGCGCCTTTCAAACTTGGCTCTTCTGAGTGCACTAAGGCAAAAGCTGCCTGGTAACCAGCTACACAAGGGCGTACCAATAGTCGATTGGTGCCTTAGTACACCAATCAAGAGGTGTTTGGGGACAAGGGGTGGGCAGAAGAACTGAGTTTGAAAGGGACACCATCCAATCGCAAGGCAGTGGGCATGCCAGGAAGTCCTGAGGCAGCGACAGGAAGGGTTGGTTTTGTTTCTGCCCTTTTGTTGCCCCACCTATTGAGCAAGAGACCCAAGTCATTGGGGACAAGGGAGAAGGTGGCGCTGCCACCCTGATCGCCCACCAGGGTGGGCTGTCTCCTCCCTTGCTGGAGATGTGGAGCTGAATCATGTGCTGCCCTCAGCAGCCCAACCTGTCTTCACCTCCCATTGCCTCCCTACGCCAAAGCGGGAGAGACACACAACCAGAGGTGCTATGAAGTGGGGAGGGAGGAGGGGGAATACTCAGAAACTCAGTGGGGTGATGAGAGATCTTGAACGACCCTGCCCCATCACCCCCAGCCTGAGGAGGAGGAGGTGGCTGTTCTAGGGGCCTGGTTCCCCCAATTCCCCCCATAGGTGCCCATGCCCCCCAATGTAGCCAGCCCAGGCCTGTGCATAACATGCTAAAATACCCACCATTGCAGAATTCTAGAGTTCTGTCCAGATGCAGGAACTCTTTTGGGGATTCTGTGGCATTTGCATGATCTGATCTTGCTCAATTAGATGGGTTTCAGTCATGGGAGGCCAAGCTCCACAGAATCAGAGTCAGTTTTTTGAAGTGAGCCCAGAGCAAGGTTTCCCCTGCCACTGAAACAATATCCCAGAGTGCAGAATGTTGTTTTTTTTAATCTGTATCTGAGACCTGTATCTATTCATTCACATAGCAAAAGATTATTGTTCCAGAGTTAATCATAGCTCAGCTTTCTCTAAAGACTTCCAGTATTTTGGACTTCAATACAGAAGCCCCAGCAAATATGGCTATTGGTAAGGAACTGTGGCTGTTGTAATTGTTTAGGTGTTTAGATACAGGCACATATGGTACAAATGTGGGTAAATGGCCCTTAAAATGTGGTGGAATTGTACTTTCCACTGCTTCTCACCATTGATGGTTCTGCATAGGGAAATTGGGTGGAAGCAACATTTCAAAGGCCACATGTCCCCCACCCCCTCTGCTGGAGGGGACACTGATTATCCTCATGTTTTAGTATGCTGGGGAGAAATAAAGCTCTCTGGAAGAATGTTCTTTTTTCATATCTGTCTGGACATGAACTGGATATAGAGGAACCTTGTATAACGAATGCCCCATATAATGACTAAATCACATAACAAATAGGTTTTTAAAGAAAATGACACCCTACATAGCGATTTTTCCTATGGAAAAAAAATGTACAACAAATTTTCAATGGGAAAAACCAATTAGCAAAAAAATTGTTGTATGATTTTTCCCATAGGAAAAATCATACGATGGCAACATTGCATAGTGACCAGACCCGTGGAATGAATTAAAATCATTATGTGGGGTATTACTGTAATTGAATTTTCTACCAGCTTTAGCATTTATGCCATGGACTTAAAAGCTTCACACAGCACTGACCTAAGACATTTTGCTGGTTAAGATGAATAGCAAGATGGTGCCCTGTGTAGAAGCTAATCCTGCCACTCAGATTTCACTCCAACACTTGTGATGGGAGAGAACGGTTTCCACATGTTATGAAAAAGCACAGCTTCCCTGCACTCTAAATGCAGTGACTTTTGTGATAATAATTAATAAGTATATTTCAGAACTCCCAAACTGCTTAACAAGGAGAAATATATAATGTTTCCTTCTCATCTTGTTTTGAAATGCTAGGGCCATAGGTTATTTCTAAATGTGATAAAGTTTGACTACCAGATAAATTTCTGAATTGTGTAGCTCAGATCAGAGTTTCAGGCTGAGAAGAGGCGGAATAACAAAAAAAATGTTTTAACTGGCCTAACTCCTAGTAAAAAATATAAGTACCACCAAATGATATGCTTATGAACCCCAATTCTACATCTTCTTCCCATCTACTTTCAGAGAAAGAACTCTGCTCAAAGTACTCTGGGTTGTCAGTAAGTGCTTATTATCACTAATAGCCTGGATGAAGTCCAACAGACTGAAGGTTAATAATACAGAAAGGAAAGAAATGTTAAAGGTAAGTAGAAAAGAGGGTTGTAAAAAGAATTTCATTGTACTTGGTGAACCTGATGAAATTAACATTTTGTTAGTTTTGCAAGTTGTCCTTTTCCAAATAGGCAAAGCCCTGTTTAATAGTTTTCAATGAAGGCTAGTAAGCCTGCTCAGATCCAGTCCAGGAAAGGGACACCCAGTGCTGACTCAGGAAAAATGCAAGGCAAAGACAATATAGTCCAAGGTCATACACAGCAGAGTCACAGCAAGAATAAGAATGCAAGGAATACTGGAACAGCAGGCAGAGGCTAGTGCTCAAAAAAGGATCCTCAACTGTGAGCTTGGCCAAACTGAGGTTTTATATGCTTCTGTTGCCAGAAAACAATCCTTACACCCTAATCTAGGTTTAAATTCACATTTGCTTTCTTTAATACTATGGGACAGATCTCATATTTCCCACCTTTTTGTAACTCTCTTCTGTTTCCTTTAAATGGTTATTATTATTATACCTCTCTTGTTCCTAATTCAAATTGCTGAAAAATTGCACTTAGAATTCTGATCCTCTTTCTGTCACCTTTTACTTTTAATTCCTTTCTTTTCCTTTCCTTTGGTTGATTGATTGATTGATTGAACTCAAGGTGGCTTGATTAACAATTTTAACATTTCTGCACTCATCCTTTTAGGATTACTTTTCTTTTGACTTTTGGAACTATTCTTGTTTTAGTGTTCTTCTTCAGCTATACTCTAATTTGTGAAAGTTTGGTTCATAGTCTGTATGTCAGTTCACCTCAGCTTTGTTTTTACAGATATATTCATTAGACTCTCTCCATTTTCAATTTCTAATGAATCATACAAAGATATATGTACATATTTCATGTAACCTACAATTTGATTCTCAGAAAACCCATAAAATCCAAACTATTTCTAGAAATTTCTGAAGGGAGAATGACCCACCATTAAGTAAGACTGAGACTATTTTTAGGCAGGGTGGGACACATTACTTAGGCAGCAGATAGAAAATCATGAGAAAATTGCATGTTGTTTGTTGTATAATTTATTATATTTTCACATTTGGAAATAGGCAGAAATACATGTGATTTGTGTGTGTTGTACATCAAAATAACATTCCTACTTTTGGAAAACTTTGCACCTTGACTTCAATCCTCAAGAGACAACACTTGCTATTTTGCCTCAGGCAGCAAAAATGTCTTGACAGTTATGCTATCTTAATACTGATCTCAATGAGCCTCCTACCTGTCTTAGCACAAGATGTTTCCCGCTTCTTTATTATTTTTGAAACTATGACAATTAAAGCAAATCCTTCACCCTGCCAGGCATTGTGTCATTTCCCTAAATATGACAGGAAAATGGTTACATAAGGCTGTTTGACTGATGTGTCCTGAAGCCAGGCTCCTTCTTTCAAAGAGCAAGGAGACATGAACTTAAAATACAACTAAGCAGTGCCTGCATAAGGTAGTTTGAAAAAAATTTAAATTATGGACAGATAGTGACAGATAAAAGATAACACATGGCTTTGAACTCCGTAAAGAGCAGTAGGCCTATCTTCCTAGGATGTTGCAATACAGGCATAGTCAGTCACTGTGAGGCACCTGCTGACATTGAAATGTAATAAAAGATATGGGGAGGGGGATTGCCCTCATAATCTTGAGTGTCATTGTCCAGGAGCAAGAGAGAGAATAAGAGATAAGTTACAATGACCTGTGTCCAGTATATCCTTAGAAATATAAGTGTTTTTTTTAGTGTCACCAGGTATAAAAATGTAATTACTCTCAAAACCAAACATCTCCAGCCACAGTATACAGTAGAACCATTGAAATGCCTTTGCAAGTTTTATCATCTTACTAAAGAATGTTCACTGTTGGGTCCAGGCTCAGTACAGAACAGTAAGGCTATTGATGGATTGCCTCCACCCTATCGTATACCACCAGTCAAATGATGATGAATGGCTCTTTGCCTAGAGCTCATATGATGTGGCAATGCACAGCATTGGTGTTCTTATGAACATCGAATAATGAAAACAGTTGGATAGACTGACATGGCAAACAAATAAGGGCCACAGTTCTACTTATTTACTTCATGATGATATTGACGTAAGCCTCAAAGATGAGGCCTATGCACCTTGAAGAAGGTGTTACCTCCCCTTCCACTATGGAGAGTTACTTGCCCGGCCATCCACCCCCTCCCTGGACACAAGGACAGGACAATGACTTGGGGAAAAAACAACTGGTCACTTTATTAACGAAAGTAACAACAACCCTACGCAGGGGCATGAAGCACAGTTGGGGACCCAAACAAAATGAGGAACCTACCTAGATCACGCCCCAGTCGGGGCGTGGCCTACCCGAGCTGCAAGAACTTGATGCAGCCTGCTTCTCCCCCTAGCAATAGAAACCCTCCCCTCTGTGCTTTCTGCCAATCCATACATTTCTTGCACCCATTGTCCTTAATCTTCGGGGTAGAGTAGACAAAAACAGACTTAGTTAGGCCAATCACTAAGTCCCAAAATTGCTACCCACCCCAAACAAAGTTTGCAACCGGCCAAAGCTTGCCTCGATTTTCAGGGTGGGAGTGAGGGCGTCAAATTCCCAACCCAACACTGAATATTTGAGAAATCTCCCACTAGGCTACCCTATCACCCCACCATTGCTGGCCTAGCCAATGGGAACTTCCCACGTCACTGTCCCACCCCCCTGGGGGAAAGGGGGAGGAGGCCGGGCAAAGACCCGTCACTCCATGCAGATGCAGTCATGAAAAACCCCTTCTCCTTCCTATCTACTGCTAAATGACCCATCATGAAATGCAGAAAAGATAAAGCAAATATAGCTGTCAGATACCGTATGGAAAGGCAGGGGGCAAGAAATAGAAGTAAAGGGAGGGGTAGATTTTATTTAAACAAAATGTCACATCACTGAGCAACTTCAATTCTTCTGAGATGATGACAAACATAAAATGATATATCAACTAAAAAGGAGAGATTACCTCACTTACTCCTGCAGTAAAAGCTCCCAGACAGATCTGTTCTAAGTGAAAACACATATATTTCTACTTCATCACTGAGTGCTAAATTCTGGCTGCTTTGTGAGCATGCAAGCTCAAGGAAAATAATGCCCTATACGTGGATGGATGTGTCAACTCCACCTGCTCCTTTTCCTTCAGGAACAGAAAGAGTGCTTTTAAAACAAACTGCCTTCGCACATCCCGTTTCTCTCACCTGAGGAACAGAATATCAGAGAAATAGACCTTAAGCACTCTGTTAGTCTTAGAGAACAAATGTACTCAAATTCTTAATTCTACCAAGAAAAAAAGTTATCAATATCTCCACCAATCAAACAGGGAACTGACCTGAAAGTAAATGAAGAGAGGATGCCAGTGTTACCTTCATTATTTCTCATGGCTTAACCTTGGCTCCTAAATTCTTTCTTGTCTATAACTGTCAAGTTTCACATCTGACCTAGACACAGAAGAAGAAGAACTAGTAAGTGGAGAGAAGATTTGACAAAGAGTATTTATAGGGCTAGTTACCATATTCTAATTCACGCAACAAATAAGTCCTACTGATTCTCACTGCCTCAGAATCCTTCATCCAGTTCTGATGTAATTGAGATAATGTAGTGTTCATCTATTGGCCAGTGAGACCATTGTGTTTCTTATGTGACTTTATGATTGGTATGCAAACACAGATACCTTGAGATGAAACAGCCATCTATTGGGAAACTTGCAGTCAGTCACCCTCCCCTTTTGTTCATCAGAAGGCCTGTCTTTCAGCTTAATTGCTAGGGTTTCTTGCTTTTGGTTTCCCTATGATTGTGGTTTACATTGATACAGCTGATGGTTATAATGTTGCACACAGAAAGGTTACATTGTTAACACATGGCAAAGGTACATTGTTAAAGGCACAGCTTTACAGAACACAACAGAACCTGAGCTCAGAGGTATTTCAAGAAGACCACAATCCTGCTGGCAGTCAAGCAATTGACTGAGTTTTAGAATATGTCACTCTGGGTACTCCTCTGTACTTTGTTCTTTAACGTCTTGTCATGACCAAGGAATATCTGCTTGTTTAACCTTCTTTATTATTTAATTTAACCTTCTTTATTATTTAATTTAACCTTCTTTATTATTTAATTTAACAAGGAGTTTTTAAACTGATCATAAAGAAGGAGAAGTGGAAGTCACAACATCTCAGTTGTGATCAATGAGACAGTGTCCTCACCCTAGTTATTCATTCTTTGTCATTAGCCATCTTCATTTGTCATTTTCTATCTGACCAAGATATTCTGATACATTCCTCAGGCCTGGAGCTGCACAATATCTCTCTTCACATACAGTAAAACCCCGGATTGTGGAATTAATCCCTTCCGAAGGGTTTTCCTTATAGTGAAGCACAGTTTCCCACAGGAATGCATTGAAAACTAAAAAAACATTCCGGAGGTTAGAAAACAGAGAAAAAACAAAAATTTTCTGTTGAAAACTCTTTCTAAAGTGGCGAAAACACAGTGAAAAATCCCAAAGTGCCCTTTAAAAAGAGTTTGAAACAGAAAAAATGTTGAGGTTTTTTTTGGGGTGGTGGTGGTGGTGGTATTTTATTGAGCTATGGAGTGGATTTTTTAAATTTTCAATCAATATGTGTCACATTTTTTGACATCAGCATCTAGTCCCAGCCCTGGTAATTGCAGGAAAAGTGCCGCTGAACAGCTGATGAGGGGTGGGAGGAATTTCCGGCATTTCCTGGTTGTGTTGAGAGCTTCTGTCAGTGCCAAAATGTGATGAAAAATTCCCAAACATGAGCGGAAATGCTCCAAATACCCTCCCACTGCCATGCAAAGCTTCGGAACATGACAAAAATACTGTCCATAATGCGATTCCCCCCCCCCAATAGGGATGCGATTTTCTCAGAATTTCCTTCCATAAGTCGAGTTTTCCGTTACCCGAGGCGTCTGTAACCTGGGGGTGTACTGTACTGTACCATCAACATTCCTTCATATTTCTTTCTTGCAAGGTACAACATGCCAACAACAGAGCATCCTCTAAGAGTTAAGTTAAGCTAACTCAGTTAAAATCTGAATCTCTTTTGATACATTAAATACCCTATTCCAGACCATTCCAGATAGTCCACCAATCAGGCTGACACTTCTTACTTTCTGACACTTACTTCTCACAGCTGAGTTCATTCCCAGCTAGCATGGTACTAAACGATAAGCTGGAGGTGTTAGCAGGCACGGGTTCAAGGCACACACAAAGAAACCTGCTTTTTCAAGATGGATTCCATGTTCCATGTGCCACAAATTCTCAGTTTCTTCACACAGTCTACTGCAAAATGTTTTCTATTATAGCATGTATAGCTCACAGCAGTATGTGGAATTCCACATATCCCCTGGGTACTACCATAAAGATATTTCAGAGGAAATGGAAGAAGGAGACTGTCATGGCACAAATGATGTCATTATCCACATTCATCAAAAGATCACAGTGCCTTGACCTTATGATCTTTGGCTGTGATACATCACTCAATTTAGGAATGTTTATTTTATTTTACTTTGTTTTGTTTTGGTGTGAGGGAATCTTTACTCACTTCACAGAGAGTTAGAGAACAACTGGGCACCCTGTTCATACTGCAAAACATTTTGTAGAGAAACGGTGGAAATCAGCATTAGAATTGATTTCATATTTCCTTTCATGATATACTACTAGCTGCAGCAATGTGTTTCACTGAATTTAGGACAATAATATAGCAAATCTATAAAATTGATGTGTTGTAAATATTCAGTAGCATTCAAGTTTTTTTTGTTTTGTTGTTCAGTCGCACAGTTGATTCCGATCCTTTGTGACCCCATGGACCATTTTCCTCCAGGCACCTCTATCCTCCACCATTCTCCTCAGCCCACCAAGCTCTGTGCCCATTGTGTCCACAATACCATCTATCCATCTCATCTTTGGACTCCCCCTTCTTCTCTTTCCCTCCACCTTTCCTAGCATCAAGGCCTTCTCAAATGAGTCCTCCCTTCTCATTTGATGTCCAAAGTACTTTAGCTTCATCTTCACTATTTGTCCCTCCAATGAACAGTCAGGGTTGATTTCTTCCAGTATTGACCTATTTGTTCTCTTTGCTGTCCAGGGGACTCTCAGGACTCTCCTCCAACACCACATCTCAAATGCATCTATTCTTCTGCGCTCAACCTTCCTAATGGTCCAGCTCTCACACCCATACATTACCACTGGGAATACCATTGCTTTGACTATGCAAATTTTTGTTTTCAAGGTGATGTCTCTGCTTTTCACTATATTCCCCAGGTTTCTCATTGCTTGTCTCCCCATAATCAGTCATCTTTTTATTTCATGGCTACAGTCACCATCTGCAGTGATCTTAGATCCCAAGAAAGTAAAATCTGTCACTGCTTCTACTTCTTCCCCATCTATTTTCCAGGGACTGATCGGACCTGTTACCATTATCTTGGTTTTCTTGATATTGAGTCTCAAGCCAGCTTTTGCACTCTCCTCCTTCAATCCAATCAAGAGGTTCTTTAGGTCTTCCTCACATTCTGCCATTAGGGTGGTATCGTCTGCATATCTCAAATTGTTGATGTTTCTCCCAGCAATTTTGATCCCATATTGTGATTCCTCCATCCCTGCATTGCACATTATGTGCTCTGTGTATAGATTGAATAAGCAGGGTGATAAAATGCAGCCTTGTGTTACTCCTTTTCCTATTCCAAACCACTCTGTCATTCCGTGCTCTGTCCTAACTGTTGCTTCTTGGTTCATGTACAGATTTCTCATGAGGCATATGAGGTGTTCTGGTATTCCCATCTCTTTAATTACTTGCCACATTTTGTTGTGGTCCACACAGTCAAAAGCCTTGGTGTAGTCAATAAAACAAAAGTAGACTTGTTTCTGGTATTCTTTTGTTTTCTCCATGATCCAACGTATGTTGGCAATGTGGTCTCTAGTCCCCCTGCCTCTTCTGAAACCGGCCTGCACCTCTGGTAGTTCTCTCTCCACATGTTGTTGAAGTCTATCCTGTATTATCTTGAGCATCACCTTGCTGGCATGTGGGATGAGTGTAATTGTTCGGTAATTTGAGCATTCTTTGGCATTGCCTTTTTTGGGAATTGGAACGTACACTGATCTTTTCCAATCCTGTGTCCACTGTTTTGTTTTCCAATTTAGGGGTTTGAAAAATTCAATTGGGATACCATCATTTCCACTAGCTTTTTTGTTTGCAGTGCTTTTTAGGGCCTTCCTGACTTCACTCTCTAGAATGTCTGGTTCAAGTTCAAATTTCTCATTATTGTTATTATCAGGAGTGTTGAGGTCCTTTTTGTAGAGTTCCTTTGTGTACTCTTGCCATTTTTTTGATCTCTTCTGCTTCAGCTAACTCTTTTCCTTCTTTGTCCCTTATCATGTTCATTTTTGCTTTAAATGTTCCCTTGATTTCCCCAATTTTTTTGAAAAGATCTCTAGTCCTGCCTCTTTTGTTGTTTTCCTCCATTTCTTTGCACTGTTCGTTCAGGTATTTTTCCTTGTCTCTCCTTGCTTTTCTTTGAAATTCTGTATTCAGGTGGTTATATCTTTTCCTTTCTCCTTGGACTTTTGCATTCCTTCTTTCCTCTGCTGTATTAAGAGCATCATCAGACAACCACTTTGCTTTATTACGCGTCTTTTCTTTTGGTATGGTTTCTCTTGCTGCCTGCTGCAAGATGTCCCACGTCTCTGTCCATAATTCTTCTGGTACTCTGTCTATCAGGTACAGGACATTAAATCTGTTCATGACCTCCACCGTGTATTCTTTAGGGATGTTGTGTAGGTCATATCTGTCTGGTCTAATTGTTTTCCCCATTTTCTTCAGTCTAAGCCTCAATTTTGTGATCAGTAGGTTGTGATCTGAGCCACAGTGTGCTCCAGGTCTTGTTTTTGCTGACTGAATGGAGGTTCTCCAACTTTGACTGCAGAGTATGTAATCAATCTGATTTCGATGCTGCCATCCTGTCATGTCCATGTGTAAAGTCGCCTCTTGTGTTGCTGGAAGAGGGTGTTTGCTATGACTAGTGCATTCTCTTGGCAGAACTCTATCAATCTTTGCCCTGCTTCATTCTGTGTTCCAAGACCAAACTTGCCTGTTATTCCATTTACTTTTTGATTTCCTACTTTGGCATTCCAATCTCCTAAAATGATGTGGACATCATTTCTTGGTGTCTGTTCTATGAGGTGTTGTAGGTCTTCATAGAACTGGTCAACTGTGGCTTCATCTGCACTAGTGGTTGGTGCATAGACTTGGATTACAGTGATATTGAAAGGTTTGCCTTGGATTCTGGCTGACATCATTCTATCATTTTTGATGTTGTATCCCATTACTGCTTTTCTCACTCTTTTGTTGACAATTATGGCTACTCCATTTTTTCTGAGGTTTTCTTCCCCACAGTAGTAGATATGATGGTTTCCAGAGCTGAATTCACCCATCCCGGTCCATTTTAATTCACTGATGCCCAGGATGCTTATTATTTCCACCTCATTTTTAACTACTTCCAGTTTTCCTTGATTCATAGACCTCACATTCCATGTCCCTATGCAGTATTGTTCCCTGAAACACTGTATTTCTCCCCCCCTTCATATCCCTCCCCCTTTTCAGATCTGCTGTGCTGAGCATCCCCTTGTTTTGCCTTTTGTTTTGGTCCATAGGGTTCTCTTGGCAAACTTTGTGGCGTGCCTTGCCAGTCTCTACGCCAGTCTTTTCCCATCACACATGTTATCACAGTTTAAACAGTTTTAAAACAAAGTATTATCATGCACAATATCACAGTTTATCACATAGTATCAAAGTAAAAGTTGAACTAATTAAAGAAAGGGAAAGAAAGGAAGAAAGAAAAAGTCCACTATATCAAGTCTCTATGAAAGTCAGTTTCTTGTACAGTCACTATGTCAGTTGCCATAAGCCATCTATGTTTAGTCAACTATATTATTTCAGTTCGATTACTTATCCTTTGCATGCACGCAGCAGCTCTTGCCTCCCTTCGGCCGCATGGAGTTGGTCAAAGGCACCAGCTCGGGCCTCGCTGTGATGGTGGTTGTGGATGGTATCTCCTGGGGGTGGTCGGGGGTCTCCTGAGGTGTCCTTCTCTCTGGCCCCAGGTCTTTGGATGGGGAGGGAGGGGCAAGATCCTCTACTCACCTCCCCCTTGGCCCTCTCTGAATGGCAAATGGGCAGTAGAGCTGGGCCTTCCTAAAGTTATTGAAGGGCTAAAAAAAAAAAAGAATTAAAGATAAATATTTTGTAGTCTCAGTATATCCCCAAGCATCAAACTGGAAGGTGTCTGCTGGTACTGTTCAGTGGTAATTAAAACAAAGCACTCCTCCAGGAAGAGACAAAATAGATTTCCCTGTTAGGTAGGAGTTTCCCTCCTACCTACTTTATTCTTTAACATACTTTTCATCATTGTTTCAGCTTAAGTTGATGTATGATCCATATCAAGTGGATGTATCTACGCATGCAGTTCATCCTGCTCTTAATTCTAAAGCATGCCACCATTCTCTGCTGGGCGGGAATGATATGAAAATCTTTTTCATTCTTTGATAAATTGTTTGCTCAGTCCAGTTGGAGACTGGTCCATGAGGACAAGAGAAATGCTTCTAGGTCAGGCTCAGCTATGTTGAATAAGGACAACCACTGGGTTTCCATGCTGCTGAACTCGCAGTTTCATCACTCTCTTGGTGGGTAAGTGAGTGTATGAGGGAGGGAGAAAAGGATAGTAGTAGGCAGGGGTATTTGTATTCCATTGCCCCAGCTGAGTTGAGTGAATGGATGGGTTGAAAGCAAAGCAAGATCTATGTAGTTGTTGGTGTGTGTATGTCTGTGAAAACTTGCTTGTTACCCTCCTTTTGTATGTGTGGTTTTCTTTCTCTTTCTGTGTATGCATGCATACACATTTCTATTCCATCCACCACAGGATGCTCTGCTTTTTACCTCAGAAATTTGAGTGGGCACCATCCACCCCTCAACTATAGCCATATTGATTTATATGTTATATTATTTCATTGAGCATGACTGTGCATGTGTTTTTCTACCTACCATTCTGCACAGGTACGGAAAGTACCTTACACTGTAGGAGCCACCAATTTAATAAAGGAGATGAAAACACTGAGTGAAGATCATCCTTTGAACCTTTTATGTTATTCAGTAGTCAGCTCACAGAACAGTTCCCTGTGAGTATGAATTCTGTAGGTGATCTATTTATTAATCTATTATTTATCTATTTATTAATTTATTTCTGATGACCAATCAAGTGATCTTTCAATATGAAGCATGTTAAATCTGAGCTGCTTGCTATTAACAACAGAATTCCAGGCTAGGAAATTATAATAATATTGATAAAGTGCCATCAAGTTGGATCCAATTTATGGAGACCATCTTAGGGATCACATCCTCATAAAGGTCAAAAACAAAGGTATATGACCAAAAATACCAGTGTACTGTACTTCACTTATAACTTTTACTGCTAGAAACTATTGTTTAAGAGAAGTATTTCAGGTTTTTAGAACGGGGGGGGGGGCTGTGGGCAAAAGTAATGGCATAGATAAAGACAAATGACCATCTAAGGAACTTTAGCGTATGAGAGTCAAGACACAGGAAACAGCCAAGGGCTGGGTTAACTCAGGTTTATTGCATGGTGGACAGAGGGAACATGAGGTAATGGCAGACGAACAGCTCTATATATATGGTAGTAATGTATTTGAATGTGGCTCCACGATAGCCCATTGGCTACTGCCCGCGTGACGTCATGGCTGGTCACGCCCTTCTTGTCCAGGTGTAGGTAGCGGCGGGAAACTTCCCGCGCTGTGGCCTTTGGTGGGTTTGAACCAAGAGAGCTTGGACGCTCGCTGCTGCCAGCTGGTGGTCATTAGCTCGCGTCCTATTACAGGGTTTATAGTGATCAGCTGAAGGTTACATTGTTACTCGTAGGCAAGGTTACATTGGTTCAGATACATTGTTATCACATGTAGAAGGTTACACTGTTAGAACACAACAGGAACTCCAAAGATACATACAGTATTTGGAATCTAAGAGAGCTGGGTTTTCCCCTATACAGAATTCTCAGCTTATTATACATTCCAAATATTTCATAAAATATATTCTATGCTGTTTCCTTGATATATTATTCTATTAAAAACTATCCTGTGCATTAATTTAAATATTCAGTAGCACTGTGTTTGACTCTGGGGAGGAAAATCAGAGAGGTATGCTAAACCATATTGAACAATGTGGGTGATTTGGATTATCAATATTCAGATATTAAGATGGGGTTAATTGGATTGTCAATCCATAGCAGAACTCCAGTAGATGCAAGCAAGTCACCAAGATGGCTGAAGGCATCTGATCTAACACTAGAACAGGTGAAGCTAAAGAAATTATTAGGACTATCTTTACTGTGGTGAAACTTTGTACTGCCATAGAAGATGTGATTCATGGTTGCAAGAGGTTTGGATCTGACATAACTCAGCTTTCTTACATGTTTTCACCCCATTTTTAGTTTTTCTCAGACAATTCTGCTAGCAGACATCTGATATCAGCCAACACGTTTGAGTAGGCACAAGAGGGTTCTGCCTATTGCAAGCCTGCTATAGTTGAGCTATGATTGCAATGTCTGTCAAATAAGACAACAATATGAGAACCAAACCTTCTTCATACTTGACCATTCTCAATAGCAATCTTTCTGTGGTATGTGCAAGGTTCCCCACATGGCAGGAAAAAAAATTGTTTTGTATATTGCATGTGTCAATTATTTAAATATTGAAAAGACTACATCCAAAGAGAAATGAAGAGAGAATCTAGTCCAGATTTATTTTGACAATTATATCAAGAGAAGCTAGATGGTGCCAAGTTTTAGTTTTCATACGCTAATTCTCAATTGTGTTTTGCAGGCATTGGTTCGCTGACAACCATCTGTTTCAGCTAAATTTCTTCTTCAAAGTTAGCCCAGAGGAAATTAAAATACTGAAATCAGATATTTGCAAAAAATCAAAAGATGTGAAAGAGGAAGCTGTTCAAGGTGTAAAGAGTGTTTATATTAAAGTTTATTTAAAGTTATTTTTACAGCAGAATTAATAGTTTATGTACCAGAAGAAGTAAAACTCCTTGTTTATTTTTCTTCTATATACTTTAAGAAGCCAGTCTTTCTTAGCATGCTCTGCGATATAAATCTGCTGTCTTTTTCAGAATTGCCTTGGTAAATCAATGAATTATTCTTTTGGATTGTTTCCTAGAAATCATTATTCAGCTTAATCATTAAATCCAACAAATATTTATATGTAAGTGCATGCTTCACTATCTTTCACTGATATATGATATGGTTTGGAAGGTTACTGATATGGTTTGGAAGGTTACTAAATTGCTCATTCCCAATCATCAAAGCTATATCGCTTGTTGTTAATCTATTGTTTCTGTGAGCCGCCCGGAGTTGTTTTGTCGAGTGGGCAGCATAAAAATGTGATGATGATGATGATGATGATGATGATGACGATGATGACGATGACGACGACGACAACAACAACAACAACAATAATAACAATGATGATGATGATGACTGATGATTGATGATGATGATAAAAAGTTGCATTTGGTTTATGGAGGCCTTATGAATTAGCGAACTACAAAATGCCACATCATTAACTACCCTTTATCCTTCCATTTTTCCTAACCTTGATATCATTTCCACTGAGTGTTAACATCTCTTGACATATATAACACTAGGACTGCATGGCTCAAGTGGCTAAGATGCTGACTGGGAGGCGGAAGGTCAGCAGTTCGACTCCTGAGTACTGCATGACAGAATGAGCTCACGTCTTTGTCCCAGCTCCTGCCAACCTAGCAGTTCGAAAGCAAGACATTGCAAGTACATAAATAGGGACCACTTTGGTGAGAAGGCAACAGTGTTCTGTGCGCTCCGGTGTCTAGTCATGCCTGCCACATGACCACGGAAACATCTGCAGAAGCAGACAGCGCTGGCTCTTCAGCTTTGAAACAGAGATGAGCACTGCACCCTAGAGTCTGATATGACTGGCTTTTGAGCAAGGGAAACCTTTATCTCAGTACTATCCTGGATCGTAGCAGAAAGACTGAGAAGTGATACCTCAACACTAAAAGAGAAAGAAGTTGTAGCCATATCATCTCAAAGTACCACTGAGTTTAATAGAACTTATAAATTAATTCCTATCAAATATCTGTTAGTACACCCTAAGAAATGGATGGGGCATTAATCTTTGAGTGTGTAGATTAGACATAGTTGGCCAAGTATTAAAATGTCCTCCCTTTCCTGCTATTGATAAGGTAGGACGGCAGTTGTGTTCACAGGCAACTCATGACCAAAGCAGCATGATGCCACCTTGAGATTTTATGGTGAGTCTTTGTCCTTGCTCAGATAACAAGCCATCCCTCCTTGGGTCTCCATAATGAATACATATTTGGACTCCCCTTGAGGATGGCCAGTGATGTTGAATATTGTGGACTTACAAAAAAATGGCAGTTTAATGTTTTATGGTGGATAGACGATCAGTCATAGAAACTTGCAGAGGTGCAGCTATTGTAAAATTAATCCCTCACATTTATTGCACACCTCAGAATCCTTGCAAAGATCTCCATAAGTCAGAATCAACTTGATGGCACATGACAACACACACATTTAAAGAAAAACTATATGCCAAAATACTTCTATTAGTTGTTCTAGTTGTGTATATTGTAGCATATTTATCATTGTTTCTAGGTATGCTGTCATTTGTGTTACTGAAGGCTAGATGTGTAGCAGGAAACTGTTGGAAAACTCCTGTGGGCACAGTCTAGAACAGGGTATCTAAGATGCAGCACTATTCATACTAATGAAAGGTCATTGTGGGATACTGTCACATCTCTTTATCTTTCACCCATTACCTTAAAAAGTGTCTGGGCAGCTGGCTGTCTTTTGTGGTGCAGCATAGGGCTTACTTTCAATACTATTCTCTACTTGTTTCTATGTATGCATGTGCATGTGTGTGCCAGCTGCAATTTGTTTGAAGCTGATTTGGCCCAGAGTTGCCAAGAAGGCAAAGAGAATGTCATACTCATCATGTAACAGACACACACCACGGAAGACTAATTGAGTCTATTCATTATTCCTTTACATCTTAGATAATTTTCCCTTTGGCTGAATTGGATTTGTGGCAGGCTGTATCCTGTTGTAGTTTGGATTTTGAATAAGAAATGCACAGATGTCTGAAGGTTTACACACACACACACACACACACACCAAGAAACATTTTTCTTCTTCCATGTCTAGATCAGATGTTAAACTGCCAAAATGTATAGAATACTCCAACTCGCTCTGCAAGAAAAGATCCCTGGAAAGAGAGGCCCTGGATGTAAGACAGACTTTATAGTGGAAAAATCTGAGTGTGGCATCTCCTCAGAAGAAGTGTTCCAAGGAATTAAGAATAGGAAGACCATCGCCATGATGATAGCCAATATCTGGAATGGATACAGCACCTGAAGAAGAAGAAATTCCTTTCTCCTGACCCAGTGTGAGAAACATTAGCAGGCACAACAAAGTTGCCATTGCCTGGGGTATGCCTAATTGTGGTTCAAAAATACCACAATCTTCGAGGAGACTCTTTCTGTATACCCTACCCAAGACAGGTATAAAGGCAACTTTGTCTATACTTCCTGAATCAGCACATTGGGGCTCATTTCAGTGAATGGCAGATAGTGCTTAATTTCTTCTTTTCCTTGTTTAAGTCCAAACCTCTGGCCTTTAAAAAAAAGAGAGTACACAACTTATCAGTGGAATCGCTTGAAAGTTCACTGAGATGTTGGTCCCACTGTGTTTAATACAGCTTACTCCAAAATACCTACACAGTTTTCTACACACCTTTAATTGGTGAAAATGTGGTTTTGTGTTATGTACTTTAAACGTTGAGCTGGAATGCTAAACAACTTTTTATAGCATTTTGAACTATTCAGGTACACAGCTATTTGGTCAAGAGAATTTGCTGAGGGGGAAAAATACTGCTATAGGGCTTAAGCCTTATGGTAAGCAAAGACAAAAATGCAGTATGCTAGATGCGACTGGGCTCCAACTTTGATTTGTCCTAACTAGCATAGCCAACAGAGAAGACGGTTGGAACCCTGCAGTCCTATATCATCTGGAGGATCACACACGGCAAACCCTTGCCTTGTTGGATGTATAGAATAAGGGTCTTATGTACCCCCAAACATTGAGTTATATTTGTTTTAGCCTTCAAGACTGTCTAGACAGGCATATAGCCTGCCTCATGAGTGGCTTGGGGGCTTGTTGGTCCAACGTGAACACATACTGTGTGCTGAAACAGGCCAGTCAACCCGACCCCATTTTGAGAGCCTGTCAAGAATTTCTCATAAATTGCCATGTTATAATTTATCCTGGTCCTAGGCTACATGCACCCTGGGGATGAGATAAAATACAGCAAGCAGCTGCAACAGCCCAATCAGTTGTAACTGCTACTTCCAAGCTGATCAATGGCAGTGCAGCAGCTGATCAGCTTGGAAGTACAGTAGCTTGATCAATGGCAGCATGGGCCGAAGCTGCCAATTTCCAGCTGCTGAAACTGTCAATTTTTTTTAAAAAAAATCCCTTTTATCTAAGCAATTTATCAAAACAGTGATTATCTATGGAATGGTTAAAACAACCACACACACATTTAGCTACTCCTTCAATCCTCAAGTGACTTGAGAAAACTCAACACAGTCTTCACCAGGAGGCATAGCTGTCAAGTTTTGGGTTTGAAAATAAGGGAAATTTCCTGGCCAAAACGGGAGACTTGACAGCTATGCTTATCCTGTGCTGCCCTCTAGTGGCGGCATTAGGGCATAGTAGTCTAACTAATATGGGAGAATGGCAGGAAAGAGGGTAAAATACGGGAGTTTCCTGGCCAAAATGGGAGACTTGACAGCTATGCCAGGAGGGCCAGTGTAGAGAGGCCCTTAGTTTTGTTCTACTTTGCTAGGAGATTAGTCCAGAAGCAATGCATCCCAAGTTAATTTATAATCTCTTTTGGCAGCTGGCAGCAAAGACAGCACATTATCTTTCTATTGTAGCTCCAATCCTCATGGGAACGGGGAAGTGGAAATAGCATTGACCCACTTTACAAGACTGTTATATAGATAAAGACTATAAAGTTACTTGAGTTGGTCACTAGAGAAAACCAATAATGTCAAGAGCCAGTTCTGTGAAGGGTGTAATGCTTCCAAGATTGCAAAATCACATGCAAAGGATTCTGTTGAACCTTTCTAAGTATAATAACAAATACTTTTCAAAAATTTGTGTTTGTGTAATTGGTCTAGCTTCACAGCAATCCTTCATTCCCAAAAATGGAGTAAAAGGATTCTTTTTCTTAAATTTATGATTCCAACTGAGAGAAGGACAACTCTTTTTGTTTCAGTTTCCATGTCTCTCCCCCACCCTTTTCCCCCCAAGCAGAGACTTGATCTGTCTCACTTCTAGATCCGTTTTTCAGTGTTTTAAAAAGAAACATATAAAAATGTGTGTCTGTTTTCCAGGACACAATGACTTATTTTGTATGCAATTTCCCCTAATAAGCACATTTTTGCAACCACTTTCCTTTAATGTATGCCTTTTTTGTGTGCTATTTCTCCTAATTATGCATTTCTGTATGATTTTTTCCCTTTTGATCAGAGAAACACATCACAAAATTAAGACAAATGGGGGAAAAACAAAGGATAATTGCATTCTGGCGCACGTATCAGTTTTTTAAAATGCCAATTAGTTTGGTTGATATTAAAATTTGAACAGTGCGTTCCTCTTTTCCCCCTGTTCTGAAATTCCTGCAAACAGCAGATATGTGTTATCTCCTGAGGTTTTACCTCCAGTTACCAAACTGTCTTGACTGAGTATAATCACTTAAAAAGTAAAATAGGTGGAGTGTGTCCTAAAGTGTCAAATTTGTGTCAGGGCAGGAAATAGGGTGACCTCTAACCACTTAAAATGCATAACGCTGTCCTATCACTACAGGAACTGCATGTTTTGTCACAGTTATCTTTGAGACCACCTTCTCCAGCTCTCTTCTATTTCCCCTTCATTGCTGATTTCCTCATTTCTCATCTCCTATCTTTAGCAAGCTGGATAGCTCAGTGGTTTAGGTGGTTGGGAATTTGATTTGCCACTGTGCTTCCTTAGGAGAAAAGCCAGCCTATGCAGTCACAGGCAAGCTGCCTGGTCCCAGAGTGCCCCCAGAAGAAGGGAATGGCAAACTACATTTGCATTTCTCTACCTTAAAAAAAGGACTGTGGTGGCTTAGTGGTTAAGAAGCTGAACTTGATGACTGGAAGGTCAACAGGTCAGCAGTTCAAGACCCAAGTGCTGCATGACGGAGTGAGCTTCTGTCTCTGTCCCAGCTCCTGCAAACCGTGCAGTTTGAAAGCAAGAAATTGCAAGTTGATAAATAGGTACCACTTCTGTGGGAAGGTAAACAGCATTCCGTGTACTCTGGTGTCTAGGCATGCCTGCCACATGTCCATGGAAACATCTGCAGATACAGACCGTGCTGGTTCTTTGGCTATAAATGGAGATGTGCACTGAACCCTAGAGTCAGATATGACTGCCTTTCAAGTAATTGTGACCTTTACCTTTATCTTTACCTAGAAAACTCTGGAAAGGGTTGCCATAAGTCAGAATTTACTTGATGGCATGTAATTATTAAATCATGCCCCAAAGACCTGACACGGACGGGGCACTTGCATTCTACCTGATGCTTCACCTTTGCAGGCGCACCCCCCCAATAACGGACACAGACAACATTGAAAGTGGATAACAGCAAAGGGCCACATTTATTGATTCAATGCCCTAGTCCGAATTATAAATTTGTATTGGTAAAACGACCAATCATAATTCCTAAGGCAAGCAGGCCGAAGTAACACTGGTAAGGTACCACCCCAAAATTGCCAACGGCAATTGGTTACAATGTATCAAATTGTATCAATTTGTTTGTTAACAACAAACAAATTGTTGACCGTAGTCAATAACTAACTCATGACCCCACCCTCTGACGCGTATCCGTGAAATCACAGGGGTGATGCATGCTGGTTAGCAATCATCATCACCCCATCGCCTGATTCGTCGTTGACCGGACAACGTTTAACTACTTTATTCCTGTCTAGTGTTGTCCAGTCAATTGCGAACCTGCCGGATACTTGTGGGTCATACTGTTTACCTTACCAGTGCTACCCGCCCATGTGACCAAAGTCAACAGTAGGAACGAAGAAAGACCCCTATATCAAACCATAGCAACAGTGTGGGATGGGCAAAAAAGCCAGGACCCGAAGCCAATGTGGGTCCCAAC
This sequence comes from Bradypodion pumilum, assembly GCA_035047305.1. NCBI lineage: Eukaryota > Metazoa > Chordata > Lepidosauria > Squamata > Chamaeleonidae > Bradypodion > Bradypodion pumilum. The sequence goes on along the minus strand of JAWDJD010000004.1, from coordinate 112,283,326 downwards.
CAAAAATTCCCACCCGGCCCCGAAGCGACCATGATCACACTGTTAACTAGGGAGGGGGTGGAGGGAAAAACTTCTCCGCTCCGTCGCTGAGGCAAAATGGCAGCGCGGCTGCCTCGTGGCCACCCCTTTTATAAGGGAGCTGGCCACGCCCCTAACTACCCGGATTCTCTGTCCTGTGGGGGGGGGCCCGCAAAGTGCGCGGCGGCCATTTTGGCGCCGCGCTTGCATTGCAGGCGCACCCCCCCAATAACGGACACAGACAACATTGAAAGTGGATAACAGCAAAGGGCCACATTTATTGATTCAATGCCCTAGTCCGAATTATAAATTTGTATTGGTAAAACGACCAATCATAATTCCTAAGGCAAGCAGGCCGAAGTAACACTGGTAAGGTACCACCCCAAAATTGCCAACGGCAATTGGTTACAATGTATCAAATTGTATCAATTTGTTTGTTAACAACAAACAAATTGTTGACCGTAGTCAATAACTAACTCATGACCCCACCCTCTGACGCGTATCCGTGAAATCACAGGGGTGATGCATGCTGGTTAGCAATCATCATCACCCCATCGCCTGATTCGTCGTTGACCGGACAACGTTTAACTACTTTATTCCTGTCTAGTGTTGTCCAGTCAATTGCGAACCTGCCGGATACTTGTGGGTCATACTGTTTACCTTACCAGTGCTACCCGCCACACGGAGGGGCTTCACAGAAGACCTGACGCCCCCCCCAGACCGTCAGCTCGGTCAACAGGCCTGCTCGCCAGTCACCCAACAGGAGGTCCATACCTCCTCGCGACAGATGGACCCCATCCCCTGCATACAAGTCACAATTTTGCAGACTAATATCGGGGTGATGGCTAACCCGTCCCCAAGCCCTGGTGGTGAGAAACCGCGCCACTGCCTTATTGACCGCGCGCCTAGCTCGGTCAAGGGCCAGGAGGTTAACGCCCCCTCTATAAGAGTGGCGCGGAACAATGTCCGACCAAACCAGGGCCGTGGCAGGCCAGACATAATGCAAGTAGGCGAGGTCCTCGCAAATCGCATGCTTGAGCGATAAGCCGGTGACCTGGCCCAAATCATTGCCCCCCAAGTGGATGATTAGAATGTCAGGCGGGTCAGCCCCCAGGCCAGAAAAAAGGAAAGGCCGCAGCTCCCGCCATAACATCCCCGGCTTACCGTGCCATGAGAGACTGGCGTGGTCACCCAGTCCCAGTCGGGGTCCCCACTCTGTCGCCGCAGCGTAACGCGCTGCCCTGAGCACATAGCTGTGGCCCACCAGCCATACTGTCACCGGTGTAATACGACACCCAGGGTCTGTAAGAAAATTGAGAAAAAAGGAAGGTAAGGCGAAGGGATTGGTACTCATGGCGGGAGTGGGCGCACATAAAACTGAAAACATTGTGAGCCCCACCTCCCCATGCTGCGTATGTCAGCCCCAGAGTACCCAAAAGCAGCTGCAGTAGAGGCTGCGCCAATACGGAACGAATGTGTGCCATAACGGGCACCTGGTAGTCCCACCCTGGTGAGGGCTCTAGCTGTCACCTTCCAAAACTGAAATTTAGTAAGGGGAGACCCATCTTGGTGACAGAAAAACGGGCCATGGTGCCAGCCACGCAGTGCCAGGTATTCCTGTAGGGCACCAACCGGACAGATGTCTGCCAAAGAACACCGTAGCAGTCTTACTCCACTGCCTACGCCATGCTGATCTGTTTTGGAGGAGCGAATCCTCAACTGGGCCCAGTCTTTGGCAACATATACATCTCCGAGTTCCAGTGCCCTACCACTTGCATCCGCCTTAGACAGCATCACGAGTTCGCTGATGCGGAGCGCTCCAAAAAATGCCACCGTTGTGGCTGCATGAAAAAGGGCTGCCTCATAATGATCAAAACAGAGGCCTGGCCAGCCCCGGGCCAACTGGGTAAGAACCCCTGGGGAAATAGGGTACCGGTCGTCCGGGCAACGCCCGCGCTCGCGCACCCACCCCTCCAAAACGTGTCTCACACGGAAGTCAGAGGTGGTATCCACATGACCCCCTACTTTGGCCATAAAAGCCAACGCCGAGAGCTTGGATGCTATGGTGCGAGGTGCAAGGCCCTGTGCATGCAGGTGAACCATGAACCGCAGAACATGGTCCACCGGGATGGGCCAGGTCTCTGGCCATTGAAATCGAGTAGCAAAAGCCTTATACAAATTGAAAGCTTGTTGATACGCCTTACGCGTGCGTGGCGCTAGTGACAGGCCAATCGCCCGGTTCACCTCTCCTTGCCAATAGTCCACATCTCGTCCGGGAGTGGCGAGGGAAATTCCTCCGCATCCGGGGCCAAGGCGCGGAACCGGGAGATCTGCAGGCGGGACAAAGCGTCAGCAATATCGTTATTAACCCCTGGGACATGCCTGGCCCTGAACATGACGTTGAGGCGCAGGCAGCGCAGCACAAAATGGCGCACTAGTTCCATGACCCTGGGCGATTTAGAAGTCTGTGCATTGACAATGTGCACCACGGCAGCATTGTCGCACCAGAAATGCACCACCGAATTAGCCCACTGTTCGCCCCATAGCATCAAAGCCCCCAGAATGGGAAAAAATTCCAGGTATGTGAGATCCCGCAGGCGACCTGTGCCTGCCCATGCCGGTGGCCACCCACCATAGGCCCACTTCCCATTGAAGTACATCCCATAACCCAGGGATCCTGAGGCATCAGACTGGATCTGGAAATTGGGGGATGCCAGGAGGTCAGACCTCCAAAATGAGACCCCATTAAACTCCCTCAGGAATTGCAACCAGACAAACATGTCTGCCCTGATACCCCGGGTAAGCCTGACTCTGTGGTGGGGCCTGGATAACCCTGCCATGGCGTCGCATAAGCGCCGGGCAAAAGCCCTGCCCGGTGTGACAACCCTGCAGGCAAAATTGAGGTGCCCGTGTAGCACCTGCAGTTCCCTCAGGGATGCCTTACGCTTGGCCAGCAATTCCGAGATAAGGGTCACTATCCTAGACACCTTATCACCCGGTAACCTAGAAGCCTGTGCTAATGTATCAATCTCAACCCCCAGGAATACTAGTTTGGTCGACGGGCCCTCGGTCTTTTCGGGCGCTAAAGGGACACCCAGTTCCTGCATTAGCGTCTGAAATGTATTGAGGAGACGTGCACACGTGTCCCAGCCCCGTTCACCCCCGAATAAAAAGTCATCCAGGTAATGGGCTACAGACCGGGACCCTGACCTGCGGACGAAAGCCCACTCTAGGAAGGTACTAAAACGCTCGAAAACCGAGCATGATATGGAGCAGCCAAAAGGCATGGCCTTATCAAAATAATACTCCCCTTTAAATTTAAAACCCAGCAATTCAAAGTCGCCCGGGTGCACCGGCAAGAGGCGAAAAGCTGACTTAATGTCGCACTTGGCCAGCAAGGCACCCGGGCCACACGCGCGCACCATGCGCAGCGCGTGGTCGAACGATGTGTACCTGACCGAACAAAGGTCATCAGGTATCGCATCATTGACCGATCGGCCGGCTGGGTAGGACAAATGATGAATAAGGCGAAACTCGCCTAGGGACTTTTTAGGAACCAAACCCAATGGTGAAACCTTCAAGTTGGGAAAGGGGGGTACGGGAAAAGGTCCGGCAACCCTGCCCGCGTCCAACTCCTTTCTAATGCTGGCCTCGGCTACCTCCTCCCTTCCTCTAAGGGATAAAAGGTTGGGAGCATCCTGAGGAGATCTATCACCCATAAAAGGGATACGAAATCCCTGCTTAAAACCTTGGATAAGGTACTCCCTGTCCTCCCCCCTTGGGTACGATGCGAGCCAGCGCTCCAGCATGTCCACCTTAATTGGGGAGGGGGCCTTTCGGAGAACTAGCTCCGTCCGTGGCAGGCTTGCCAGCCCACTGTCCACCCCTCCCTCTGCCTCGCACCCCCCCAGGCTTGGGACAAGCAGAGGCTGCATGGGGACCAGAACATGTGGGACACTCGTGCTTATATCTGCAGTTCTTCCGACTGCAGGAACCATTGGCCGAGAAAGTCCAGCACAGCAGGCGGGCTGGAACCCCCTGCCCCGCCATTTGGCGGGTAACCTGCGCTGGAGCTGCTCGCTGGACCGCATGTCCACAATGATACCTATCCCCCGGGGCAGGACGTGTGGGTGTCATATACAAGAGCCACAGTCTCTGACACGGCTCATCCCATCTCATCTCGGGGTGCAGGGGAATCCTCATACGGAATTCCTCATCATACGCTAGCCATGAGGGGCCCGGGAAATCTACCATTGCCCTGTATATGTTGTCCAAATATTGGACCATGGGAATAGCTAGGTCCGGCCGCGCCCTCAAATACACCGCCATGTATATCAAATAAGCGGGGAGCCAGTTAGCCCAGGTACGCGGCGGCTTACGGCGGCGTGCCTGCTCCTTGTCCTTCTCATCCTGACCCTCCCTCTCTTCCTTAGTGGGCTCTCTGTTCAGGAGTGAGAAGATATCCACGTACTCCCCTCGCCATATCTTTTCCCTGGTAGCCTGCGCCAAGTGATCACCCAAGGGCAGGGAATACCCTGCCGTCGGCAAGGCCGAAAAGGGGGTAGCTGGCCTACCCAAAGGGGCATGAGTTAACCCTGCCACCCCAAGTACGTTCCCAGCAGTGTAAGAACCAATGCCCACCCCAGCGGGCATGGTGGCAGTAGTTGTCGCCGGGTGGGTCGCCAGCGGCGTAGCCCCTGTACCACCCGCGCGAGGCCAAGGCCACTGAAAGGTCCCCCCCATATTGGGAATGTGTGTGGATGTACTCGTTTGCACCATATACTCACACGCTGCACCCCCGCGGGCCGCCCCCAACGGGGGTTCCGGCCCACTGGGGGCGTCGGAGCTCACGACCGATGTAGAGCTCATCACCGGGGCTTGACCCGCGCCAGGTTGCTGGCTGGGGAGCTGCGAGGCAGTGGCCGGAGGCGCGCCACCCGCCTGCAGCAGCTCAACCCTCCCCGCCGGCTGTTGTCCTGCTGCCGATAGCGCCTCGAAAGGTACCCCGAAAGGGGCACCTGCCTGACTGGCACGAGCCAAAGACTCCTCCAAGGCCGAAATACGGGCCAGCAAGGTGTCTACAGTAATCATGGGCAAAGAGCCGGCCGGCCCACTTGACCCTTGCATGGGTACAGGTCCCTGCACCCCATGGCCCAGATATGGCCATTGGCCAGGGCCGAAGCCCGGTAGGGCTGGTGAGGAGACCTGCCAAGGCGGGGCACCAGGCCACCCCCCGAGGCTAGAGGGCCCCGGGAGAGGCTGGGTTCCAGCAGTAGTCGGCCCAACAGGTTGGGCGGAAGGAGGAGCGGTGTCCACCGCTCGCGGGCCGCGGGCCGGAGCGCCCTCCGCGCCCGCACTCTGAACGGGCCAAGGAGCCATAGACCCCAAGCCACTAGCCCCGGCCGGGGATGGCAAAGGAGGCTGTTGAGGAGGCGGCACCACGGTCCTCCGACCTGGGTTGCGTCCCCTAACAGCCCGAGCTGAATTCGCAGCAGCCTTCTTTTTGGAAGGCATCTCGAGCAAAAAAGGGAAGCTAGCTAGGCAAAATCGACCCAAAAGGCTTCCCGGCAATACCAACGAGCGACGGAGGCGCAGGAAAAACTTCTCCGCTCCGTCGCTGAGGCAAAATGGCAGCGCGGCTGCCTCGTGGCCACCCCTTTTATAAGGGAGCTGGCCACGCCCCTAACTACCCGGATTCTCTGTCCTGTGGGGGGGGGGGCCGCAAAGTGCGCGGCGGCCATTTTGGCGCCGCGCTTGCATTCTCCAGTTGTTCTTACCTTTTCAGCCACTGATAAATTGCTAAGAGGCATAATTATCAAGTGCCATAGGAGAGCTATATTCCTGAATTCCTCAGTGACAGTGAACCTGGTGGGATAGGAAGACCTCATTGCTCATGCCACTCACAGCAGCTTAGGAAACATCTTTACCAACAACATAGACACAAACATACATTGCAAGTGTGAATAGCAAATTATGTGTCTCTCACTGTGGTGGGTTGCTTGTCATGTTGTAATGTGATGTTTCCTAATTAGCTTCTACTTGCATCTTGTATACATACAAAGATTGAGACTACTTTATTCATATTACCTATGTTGTACCAAAACATTCTAAAACCTCTGTTTGTAACACACACACACACACACACACACACACACACACACACACACACACACACACACACACACACACACACACACACACACACACACACACACACACACACACACACACACACACACACACACACACCAGGCAACAAACTGATTCAGATAGCCCAAATGCTTATTAGATCTATTTTCCCCTACAAACTCCCAGTGGTACATTAATACATGCTGCTGCGTAAAACCTAGAGCAACATGTTTCTAAGACAACTGCTTTTTGATTTATCAGCTTTGCAGGACAGAAGAACAAAATATACACATTCTCTCTCTTTCTTAAAACCATTGAACTGTCAAAACACAAAGCTAGTTCACCACAGTTAATTTTAATTTTTTGTACCTTTTGCAAGATAGGATATTTCTTACTCACTTTTTACTTAGGAAATATGCGCTCAAGGCTATATTCTAAAGCAGTGATTTTCATGTTTCCTACCTTGAAGGAACTGTTTCCCTTTATAGTATGTCAGCTGAACAACCCAGAATTATTCCATTTCATCTTAGGTCTTCCTCTTTGACTACTGGAGGTCTCTGAAATATATGATACCAAGGGACCAGCACTAGAGAAGCAATTTCTCACATGTCTCATTCTTGCATGCAAAAGACATGAAATTGCAACATTCTTCTGTTCATCAGAGATGAAAATGGGAATCTCAATAGTGTTAGTTAAGACAAACCTTTTGTGGAAAGAATACCATTTTATGGTATTTTATGCCTGACTGTGGAAGAATGACAAAGTTGGGGGCAGCTTGATCTCCTATCAGAAGGAATTGCAGTCTAAGTGCAATGACAGAGAAGGCCTTCTCCTATTTCCCCACCAAATGGGCCTGTGAAAATGATGGGACTGGTAGAAAGGACCCATTTGGAGCAATTCTAACAAGAGTTAGCTTTAGTGTCACTACTATTATATATGAAACGTCCTCTGCCAGCAATACGCCTGCTATGGTTGCTGCCCAGTAGTTGTTCTTTCAAAATTTCTCATCACCACCATTTCTGGACCTATTAATTATTTCCTGCTAATGGATCATTAATTCCTCAGGGAAGTGCATACATCATAGTCTAGTGTTCTCAGCTTTCACCATTCCACCTTGGATGACCCTGCTGATAGTCTCTAGACTCATAATGAAGTCTAGTCTACTGAAGGCAATGTTCTTAATTTCCCTGAAATATTCAAGGCCACCTAGTTGTGTTAAGCAGTACATCCAAGAGAGGTGTCATATTATGTTTGGCATTGTGGACCATGAAAAGTTGTAAATCATTCTAAGAGAACCACAAATTTGATGGCTGTAACACACAACCTGTGATCAGAATAAGAAGCTGTAGTCAAGATTGAACAAAGAAAAACAAAATAATTTCCAATTAGCAGAGGTGTCAGACAAGAATGGATTCCTCTCTCTCTCTCTCTCTTCATCTGCTCAATCTAGGTGCAGAACATAGGAAAAGATGGGCTAGATTCAGATGAACGTGGCATGAAAATTAATGGAAGAAACTGCTGATTTAAGATTTGCAAACAACACTATATTACTGGCACAAGACTGCAATGAGTGGAAGCAACTGCTGATGGAGACAAAAGGAGAAGATGTAAAAGTGCATTTAAAGTTGAACTTTTTAAAAGAAAAAAATGATGCCAGGAGAATTTTGTATCTAAAGTTTACAATGAAGAAACTGAGTTTGTAACAGATTTTCTATACCTCAGTTTAATTATCAATCAAAAGGAGACTAAAGCTAAGAAATCAAAAGACTGAGACTTGGAAGGGCTCCTTTGAAAGAATTAAGGAACATCCTGAAATGTAAGAATGGGTCATTGGAGATCAAGGCTAATGTCCTGCATACTATGATATTCCTGATCTCTGTGTTCAGATGTGAAAGTTGAAGAAATGGACAGGGGGAATGTCAATTCATTCACAGTGTCAAATTGGAGAAGAACTTTACAGAACTAAACTGTCAGAAAGCCAAATAAGTCAATTCTAGAGCAATTGGAGCCTGAATTCTCTAAAAGCTAAGATGATAATACTGATGCTATAATATTTTGGACATACAATATGAGAAGACAATACTTATGAAAAAGAGAAAAATATTAAGAAATACAGAAGACAGTAGGCAAAGATGAAGACCTAACATGAAATTGATAGATTTTATAAAGGCAGCTATGGCATGACGAGAACCATTTATGAGAGGACCTTATGGAGGTCAGTAATTTGTAGGGTAGCCAAGAGTCAATAGTTAATTGATGGTACTTAGTAACTAACAACAGACTACTGTGGGAAATTTAAATGAAAGCTTGGGGGGGGGGACAACCACTCACAGGTGACCTGCTGCCAGATAGATGTTTGTTTGATTGTTTAGTTATTTACTGCCTGACCAAGGTGAAAAACTACTATGGGTGGTTTTGAACACAATAATATACATACATCTATATATACATCCAATAATAAAAATAACAGTAATACAAACCCTAGCCAACCAGCAGTAGTGAATGGTCACAGATACAACTAACCAAAAATAAGTTATAATAATACTACAAAGCAGAAAAATACTTAAGATATCTAAGATACAGGGGAGGATGACAACAAAGGCCTCTTTAGAATGACAGGTTTTCAGAAGTTTGCAAAAAAAAAAAAACCGCAAAGAGGGAGACTTTCATAAAAGAGAGAAGATATCCTTCTGAGAACATCCAATACACTTCTGAGAACATCCCTCAACTTTGCCAAAGGATGCCTATAATTATGGTTAATAAACTGATTCCAAACCACAGTTCTCTTTCTCTTGGTCATGTCAGCTAATTGTGATAGAGATGAACAAAGATTTAAGTGTCAAGGAACAGATAGTTTGGAGAGAAATGCAACTACCACTTAGTGCCATGATGTGCCATACGGGCGTGTTTTACTTCCGGTTCCAGGAGCGATGAGGGCAGTGTGGGCCAGATGGATCACAGTAAACCCATTCGTGTGGATTCATAGGGTACTTGGGCTTCTGGGAATTGAAGTCCAAGAACATCTAGAGTGCCAAGGTTCACCATCACAGACTTAGTGTATACCTGTCTGCAAATCTATAACTAGGAAACTAGCAACCATAGAGCTTGACTGGAGAAGTTAAATGCTTGTTTATTTCACTCTCATGGATGAGAACAAGAAGTGGCAACATTTTTCATATTTCCTGTGAGACCATGTGGTAATTTCCCTAGTTTTTGATGAGAATTGTTAGATTTGTGAGCACACTTTTTTGCACAAATAGTGGAAATTCCACAAAGCTAGAATAAGCACTGCACTTTGCAGATATGGAAGCTAGGGGTGTGTTTGTATTGTTTGTTCCTTCTGTACTTGTTGTGGGATGTTTTGTGAAAGTTGCTGATTATATTAATAGAAGAAAAAAGGTCTTTGTGTTGTCCTCACATTGGAATCTAATGATCCTATGTACTTTCTTGTGTTACTAAATTCCACACTGTACTCACCTTGAGCTCGTTGACATAAAGGTGTGATGGAAACACCACTAATAGATAAACAAAGTGACCTGTCTTGAATTGCAAACCTACATGTGATTTCTCTTTTATGTGACCAATAATGTGATGATAAACATTTCCTCACCTATACAATACAGTAAATTTTCTCTTCATAAAAAAACATGGAAATAAACCCTTCCTCACCTATAAAATACAATAACTTTTTCTCAGGTTCCCTGCAAAGGAAAAGAAGAAAAGATGGAATTGACTGCACTATCATTTACTGACTGTTACCAGTCCACAAAGATAAATGATTTCTGGAAGATGGCCCTCATTAAAATGCAACAAGGGATATATTAAGACTTAATCACATATCCATTAAGATTTGAGGAACTTTTTGAATTAAGAGCACATTACTATTTGAATTAAGAGCCATAGCTATTAAGAAAAAGCTTGGGTGAAAAAAATTAACAGTCGGTGCCATTCATGTACACCAAAATGTCACCTTTGTCAATGTCTGTATGAAAAGACTTACCCCATTACCAAATCTATGTTATTTCACATATAATTTTTAAAAAACCAATAGGATGGAAAGGATAGATAGCCCTGTTCCTTATCTGTGTGAAATTTTACTTTAATTGAATTACAGGAAACTTTGAGGAAATGAGATAAGTCATAATCCTGTAATGCTTTAATTTTCTTTCTGATATATTTCTAATACCCTACCACACCATGTTACTCTGATGAATCAATTTCATGTTATATTTGCAAAACTGTGTGATATTTGCCTTGTTGTTTGAGGGACAAATAGAATCACATTGTAATTTCAAAAGACTGGAGATGTAACACACTAAACAGAACTGAGAACAATGTGAAACTACAAGAAGCCTGCCATTTAGAACAATGATGAAGGGATGGGTTGTAAATACATCAACTTCATTTGCATACTCTTGTAAGTGAAGTGTTTGTAAGACACCCTGCCAAAATGGCATGGTTCCCCCAATTTTCATGAAAATGAGATGCCAGTAGGGTTAGCTTGATGCCCTTTCTGGAAAATCCTGCATTGAAAAAATATATGCAATTTTGTGAATTTCCCACAAAATTTTCTGGGGGAGGGGCTGGATAACTCATGTTGAGAACAGTTATTATTTTAAAAAAGTGTTTTTCTCTTCTTCCTTTCCATAGAAACTGCAAGATAGACACCCTTGAGAGATCTGGATATCTGCCAGTAGATAATGAATGACTTTGTACTCCCTCCTGCCCTACATAGCATGGGGCCCAGCCAGTGGTGGGCTCAATTTTTTTTTACTACTACACTGTGGTCATGGTATGGTGGGCCAGGGGGAAAGCCCTGCATTGCACCCAAATTAGGACTACTTTATTTCAAAACTTGGATGGGCGGGGCCAGCCAGAATTTCTGCTACCGGTTCTGGCAAACTGGTGTGAACCTGCTGATGCCCACCACTGGGCCCAGCTACTTAAAGGATTATCTCCTCTCATATGAAGGGATCAAGGTCTTTGGATCAATCATTGTTTTCCTTCTATAAATGAGGGGTGGCCACGAGGCAGACGAGCTGCCATTTTAGAAATAGCGACGGAGAGGAGAAGTTTTCTCCATCGCTGTTTGTTCTTTAGCCTTCGGCTGTTTAGCCTCGATCCTTTCCCGGCTGGGAAAGAAGGATTGGTACACACAGCGCCTTGGTTTGCTTGGCTACTGCGTGCTTTTGGCGCTAGGTTTTCAATCCCTGGACAGGGATCCTAATTTTTCTTTGGAGATATGCCTCCCAAACGGAAGGCACCGGCGACGAAGCCACGGCCAAAGGGGAGGACTTTTCCTGGCCCTGCGCAGGACGGGGGACAGCCATCGGGTCGGAGGACCAGGGCTGCACCCCCGCGGCAGGGCACTATGCCAGCCTTGCCCACCGATACCGGTGGGGCGATTCAGGCTGGCACTTGGCAGCCGGGATTGGCTGGCCAGCCACAGGCCGGCCCCTCAGGGGCTTCGGCCCTCGGCCCGCCGTTACCGGCCATGGGTCAGGGCAGCGGGGGAGGGCCTGGTGCGGGCACACAACCCATTCCTCTTCCGGCCCCTCATGGGCCGGAGTTTTGGGCATGGCCCTATTCTGGCCCTGGCTCTCCTTTTGGTGTGCCGTTCCAACTGCCTAGTTGGTCTTCCGGCCAACCCGGCTCGCCTTATGCTAGGGGCTCTGTAGCAGTAGATGCTTTACTAGCATGGTTAGCAGTGCTGGAAGCATCCTTGGGTATTCCACAGCCTTCTGTGGAGGGGGGCGCTCCTCTTTCTGCTGGGGCCCCCTCGTTTGCACCGGCTACCTCGACGGCCGCCATGCTGCACCAGGCGGCCAGCCGGGTTGAGCTGCTTGAGACACTCCAGCATGCGCCTGCTGGTGTCTCGCAGCTCCCTGTTCGTCCAGATCTGCAGACTGGGAGTAATCAGGTGTGGCCCCAGAGCTCGATTCCGGTCGCGAGCTCCGACGCCCGCTGTGGGCCGGAACCCCCGGTGGGGGCGGCTCACGGGGGTGCACCTAGTGAGTATCAGGTTCAAATTAGTGCACCTACATCACAGCCAACTTCCAGTGGTGGGGTTCAGTGGCCCTGGCCTCGTCAAGTTGAGGCTAGTGGGCATCAGTTACCAGTCTATCCCAGTGCCCCATGGTTTCAAAATGGCACCTCATTGAGGGCGGGGGTTTCCGCCCCTGGGGCGGTGTCGAGCATCTCAGGGGCTATCCAGGTCCTGCTGCATATGCCCTCTCTACATAATGTGCCGGTGACGGCTTTGCCGACGGCTGGTTATTCCTTGCCCCTTGGTGATCATTTGTCCCAGGTCACGAGGGAGAAGATTTGGCGGGGGGAGTACGTGGATATATTCTCCCTATTGAACCGTGAGCCAACTAAGGAAGAGAGAGAGGGACAGGATGACAGAGACAAGGAACTGTCTCGTGGTCGTAAGCCACCGCGCACCTGGGCTAACTGGTTGCCGGCATATCTTATTTATATGGCGGTATACCTTAGGGCCCGGCGTGATCTGGGCATTCCTGTGGTCCAATACTTGGACAATATTTACAGGGCGATGGTGGATTTCCCTGGCCCATCGTGGTTGGCTTACAAAGAGGAATTTAGAATGAGGGTGCTACTACACCCGGAGATGAGATGGGATGAGCCCTGTCAAAAATTGTGGCTCTTGTACATGACCCCCACGTGTCCGGCGCCTGGGGATAGGTACCATTGTGGCCATGCTGTACAGCGAGCTGCTCCAACACAGGCTCCCGCCAGCCAGCGGGGCAGGGGATTCCAGCCCACTTGCTGTGTTGGAGCTTCTCAGCTAATGGCATGTGCAATAAGCGACAGTGCTGATATAAACACGAGTGTCCCTCTTGCGCTGGCCCCCATGCCGCCTCTGCGTGCCCGCGGGCTGGTGGGTCACGGGGCAGAGGTAGAGGTGGACAGGGGGCAGGCAGAGCTTCTGCCGATGGAACTGGCCAGTCAAAAGGCCCCCTCACCAGTTAATGTGTATATGTTGGAGCGATGGAGGGAGGATGCTAAGTACCTCCTGGAGGGTTTCCAGTGGGGCTTTTGTATTCTGTTCAAAGGGGTGCGGGGACCCCAAGATGCACCCAATTTGCTTTCCCTGAAGGGTAAGGAGGAGGTAGCTGCCCTTAGTATTGCCAAAGAAGTAGAGGCTAGGAGGGTAGCGGGCCCCTTTTCTGAACCACCTTTTCCTAACCTGAAGGTCTCCCCTCTGGGGCTAGTACCTAAAAAGTCCCCGGGTGAATTTCGTTTAATCCACCATCTATCGTACCCAGCGGGTTACTCTGTCAATGATGCTATTCCTGATGACCTTTGTTCGGTCAGGTATACGTCTTTTGACCAAGCCCTGCGAATGGTGCGCTCTTGTGGTCCTGGTGCCCTCCTGGCAAAATGCGACATTAAATCGGCATTCCGATTACTGCCAGTGCACCCGGGGGACTTTGAGCTATTGGGCTTTAGATTCCAAGAGAAGTTCTATGTAGACAAGGCCATGCCTTTTGGCTGCTCTATTTCATGTTCAGCATTCAAACATTTTAGCACTTTCCTTCAGTGGGCCTTTGTCTGCAGGTCTGGGTCTCGGTCTGTAGCCCATTACCTCGATGACTTTTTGTTCGGGGGTGAACGGGGCTCGGACACGTGCACACATCTCCTCACTACATTTCAGACGTTAATGCAGGAACTGGGTGTCCCTTTAGCGCCCGAAAAGACCGAGGGCCCATCCACTACACTCACATTTCTGGGTATTGAAATTGACACGGTAGCACAGGCATCCAGGTTACCCATTGAGAAGGTAACATGGATCTCCGCGATGATTTTGGCCTTGCTGGCCAGATGTAAAGTGTCCCTTCGTGAGCTTCAGGTACTTCATGGCCATCTTAACTTTGCCTGCAGGGTGGTGACAACCGGCAGAGCATTTGCCCGGCGCTTATGTGATGCCATGTCTGGCCTGTTAAAGCGCCATCACAGGGTCCGACTGACCAGGGGCATGTGGGCTGACCTTTTGGTTTGGCTTACATTCCTGCGGGAATTTAATGTGGTCTCTTTCTGGAGATCCGACCTTTTGGTTTCCCCTAGATTTCAAGTACAGTTGGATGCCTCCGGCTCCCTGGGATATGGGATTTATTTTGACGGGAGGTGGGCTTATGGCCAATGGCCTCAGGCATGGCGGGGCACGGATCGCCTCCGCGATCTTACATTCCTTGAGTTCCTTCCAATCCTGGGAGCTTTGATGCTATGGGGCGAGGAGTGGGCCGACTCAGTGGTCCATTTTTGGTGTGACAATGCGGCGGTAGTGCACATTGTCAACGCTCAGATGTCTAAGTCACCTAGGGTGATGGCGTTGGTTCACCAGTTTGTGTTAGTAAGCCTACGCCTAAATGTGCTTTTTAAGGCCAGACATGTACCAGGCATTAATAATGATATTGCTGATGCTTTATCCCGCCTGCAGATCCCCCGGTTCCGTGCATTGGCTCCGGAAGCAGAGGAATAACCCTTGCCACTCCCGGCCGAGATTTGGACATTTGGCGAGGAGAGGTGAACCGGGCGATCGGCATGTCTTTGGCACCTCACACGCGTAAGGCGTATCAACATGCTTTCATTCAATTTAGAGCCTTTTGTTTGCAACTCCAGTTGCCCGGAGTGTGGCCCATTCCAGTGGACCATGTTTTACAATTAATGGTTTATTTACACAGTCAGGGTTTGGCTCCTCGCACTATAGCATCCAGGCTGTCGGCACTGGCATTTATGGCCAAGGTGAGGGGTTTTGCTGACTCCGCGAATGATTTCCGCATACAACATGTTTTGGAGGGGTGGACACGGGAACGTGGCCGCCGCCCGGATACTCGACACCCGATTTCACCAGAGGTACTGACCCACCTTGCACGAGGCTGGCATAACCTGTGTTATGATAAGTATGAGGTGGCTCTTTTTCATGCAGCTACCACGGTGGCCTTCTTTGGAGCGCTCCACATCAGTGAGTTGGTACTACTGTCTAAGGCGGATGCGACTCGTAGGGCCCTGGAACTCGACGATGTCTATGTCACTAATGAGTGGGCTCAGTTGAGGATACGGTCCTCAAAGGTTGATCAGCACGGCGTAGGCAGTGGAGTTAGACTGCTACGATGTTCCATTGCAGACATCTGTCCGGTTGGTGCCCTACAGGAGTTTTTGGCAGTGCGTGGCGTGCACCCTGGCCCATTTTTCTGCCACCAGGATGGGTCTCCCCTTACTAAATTTCAATTTTGGAAGGTGACCGGTATGGCACTATCCAGTGTTGGCCTCCCCGGGGCTCGTTACGGCACCCATTCATTTAGGATAGGTGCTACATCCACTGCTGCAGCATTTGGGTACTCTGAGGCTGATATACGCCGTATGGGAAGATGGGGATCCATGCATTTTGCATTATATGTTCACCCTCTTCAAGCATGAGTACCAGTTAAGTCATTGTTCTCTTTTCTTCTTTTACAGACCCTGTGTGTCCCCGCACACCGGTGGCAGTATGGCTGGTGGGCCACAGTTACGTGCACTGGGCAGCGCAGTATGCTGCGGCGACAGAGTGGGGACCCCAGCTTGGACTGCGTGCAACCGCACGCATACGTTGGTATGGTAAGTGCGGAATGAGATGGCGGGAACTGTTGCCATTCCTTTTCTCCATCAGGGATGCTGAACCGCCTGATGTCCTTGTACTGCACCTCGGGGGCAATGACCTCGCCCAGGTCACTGGCCTTTCCTTAAAATTCACAATTTGCAGTGACCTAGCTTATTTGCATTATGTGTGGCCATCCACAAGGCTGCTATGGTCGGACATCGTACCTCATCATTCATACAGGGGAGGTATTGACCTCCGTGCTCTTGACCGCGCTCGCTGCTCGGTGAACAGGGCTGTTGCCCGGTTCTTGGCAGACAAGGGTTTGGGGATGGTCATCCGACACCCCACGCTTAGTTTACAAAATTATGATCTTTATGCAGGGGATGGGGTCCACCTGTCGGCTAGAGGTATGAACCTCTTTCTGGAGGATTTGCAAGCAGGCCTGTTGACCGAGCTGACGGTCTGGGGGGGGGGGCGGTGAGTTTTCATAAAAGCCTCCCCGTGTGGTGGGTAGCACTGGTAAGGTAAAGATTTATGACCCATAGGTATCCGGCAGGTTCGTAATTGACTGGCCAACACTTAGAAAGGTACAGGTGTAATAGCTTTGACCGGTCAACGACGAACCAGGCAAGGGGTGATGGCAGGAGCTTTTCAGCATGCATCACCCCGTGATTTGACGGATACATGTCATAGGGTGGGGTCAGTAGATAGTTTATTGACTCCAGTCAACAATTTGTTTGTTTCAACAAACAAATTGATACAAATGGATACATTGTAGCCAATTGCCATTGGCAATTTTGGGAGGAACCTTACCAGTGTTACTGCGACCTGCTTGCCTTAAGAATTACAATTGGATGAATACACCAATTGAAAGTTATAATTCGGACTAGGGCATTATTCAATAAAAGTGGCCGAATGCCTTTATCCATATACCGGTGTCTGAGTCTTTCTTTGGGGGGTGCGCCTGCAAAGGATATCCTCAGTGGCAATACCATCTTTGTTCAGTTGTCTGGCTTAGGATGTTATTCCATCTTTGGTTTCAACTAAGTTACACTAGTAACTGAAGACAATTGACTTCTGTATGTTAGTACCCAAAGACATATGTTGTTGCAGATGCCACATAGGACCAGATATAGATTATAGAAGTTATCCCACCTGAGCAGTGGTTAACAGTGTCCCTGAACTTCAACCACAGACAAACATTGTCTTTAGAACTCTAGAGACAATTTTCCAATGATGCTAAAAAGCAGAAGTGTCACAATCTGGTATTAAATAGGTTGCCTTCATTCATGTAGATAGGAGAATTTTCAATGAGTTTTGAAAATGCAAGACATGCATTTAATCCTATCCCTGTTGCCAGTCTTCATTTTACTAGAATTCTCATGGCACTCAGAAAAGACGTGCCTTTTTTTTTTTAACTAAATATAGTTTTCCCCCCTTACTCTGTGAACTTCCTTGGGGAGTCCACCTTAAAAGGGAGTGTGCATCTATTTAAAATAAATAAATAAATAGTTCTTCACTCAGGAATAGCAGTTTCTCAGCCTTAGACCTTCTAGACCAGTGATGCCGAACATTGGCACTCCAGGTATTCTTGAACTTCAATTCTCAGAAGCCCTGATCAGCAGGTGTGCTGACTAGGGTTTCGGGTAATTGAAGTCCAAGAGCAACTAGAGTGCCAAGGTTCACTCTCACTGTTCTAGACATTTGATCATCTAAATCAGGGTTTCTCATCCTTTGGTCTCCAAGTGATCTTGGACTTCAATTACTAGAAGCCCAAGTCAGTAACCTGCTGATTAGAGCTTCTGGGAATTGAAGTCCAAGAACATCTTGGGGGCCCAAGGTTGAGAAACCCTGCTCTAAATGTTTTGGATTCCATTTTCAAGTATCCCTAACTATTGGCCAAGATCACTGGGTTTCTGATGGATCAAGTCCCATGCTTCTGGAACAGCAAAGGTTAAGAACTACTGATGTAGAGCATGGCTTCTGTTATGGCTTAATTATTTTGCCCTCTCCTGAGCAAATGCACAAGTTGTTGTTTTAAAAAAATAGATATCTAATGACTTGATCTTAGAAAAAGGACATCTTTAGTTAGTATGTTCTGAATCCTAAGGTTTAACATGGCAACATTACAGCAAGAAGAATTTTTCATTCCAGAAGGAGGAACATGATGTTTAATTTATATAGACTAACTATGTTTAATATTCTTTTTACAAAATCTATTCAAATTTTAAATAACTCATTTGTATTAATACTGTCGGCATAGTGTTAGACATTTCCTGGATAGACAGACATGAACAATGCACAAAAGCATAGGCCAGCTGAGAGCCCTCAGAGGGCAACATTCAAAATGTTCTCCAAGAAAAAACTTGACTAGGTCCTTAATTTTGTTTTGGAAATGATTAATTACAACACTGTAGGACTAACTGTGCCTAATAAGTATAATATTTAAAATATATTTTGTACCATAGGGGGAAAAGTCTATAATATATAGGAAGCTGCCATTAAAAATCATAAGTGTATAATTGCTTATTTCTCTACGTTCACTCTCTTTCATAGCAAATAGTATATTTCCACTGAGGATATTATGTTTAAAATGTTTCTGCAAGTATTCCAGTGTAAGCTTCAGCATGGGTTCAGAAGCAATAAAGGTAAAGGTCAGGTTTCCCTTGCTCAAAAGCCAGTCATATCTGACTCTAGGGTTCAGTGCTCATCTCTGTTTGAAAGCCAAAGAGACAGTATTGTCTGCTTCTGCAGACATTTTCATGGTCATGTGGCAGGCGTTACTAGACACCGGAGCGAACGGAACGCTGTTACCTTCCCACTGAAGTGGTCCCTATTTATCTACTTGCGATTTCTTGCTTTTGAACTGCTAGGTTGGCAGGAGCTGGGACAAAGACAGGAGCTCATTCCGTCTTGCAGTACTCGGGAATCGAACTGCTGACCTTCTGCCTCCTAGTCAGCACCTTAGCCACTTGAGCCACTGCAGTAGTAGCAATAGACCATAGCAAATGAGTCTATCATTAACCCTTTTAATTTTCAAAATTAAAAGGATTAACAGTGTACAGAAGATGAGCATCGCTCTTGCATATGATACTGAACAATATCATATGTGCAATGAATATACAGATCTGTAACAATTAATTTCCATAATATCAACCTGCAAACTAATTATTACTCAAATAAAACAAAAAATAACCTTTCCTATTTGCACAATTGAGATAGATACAACAACAAAAATCAAGACCTTGTGAGTCACTAAATATTTCCCCAAAATAAAGGAAAAGGCAGAGAAAGACACAGGCCTCAATTGCCCAGCTACCATCCAGAGGCCTGGGGGAGGTGAGTGAAGAATCAGCCCCTCCCTCCCACCCCATCCAAAAACCTGGGTCCAGGAAAGGAAAAGGCAGAGAAAGACACTGGCCTCAATTGCCCAGCTACCATCCAGAGGCCTGGGGGAGGTGAGTGAAGAATCGGCCCTCAGACTACAAGGCAAACCATTTAATATCACTGTAATCCAAATATATGTACCAACCACTAGTGCAGATGAAGCCACAGTAGACCAGTTCTATGAGGACCTACAACATCTTATAGAACAGACACCAAGAAACGATGTCCACATTATCTTAGGAGACTGGAATGCAAATGTAGGAAATCAAAAAGTGGACGGAATAACAGGCAAGAAAAGCAAGGAGAGATAAGGAAAGCCACCTAAATGAACAGTGCAAAGAAATAGAGGAAAACAACTCAAGAGGCAGGACTAGAGATCTCTTTTAAAAAAATTGGGAAAGTCAAGGGAATGTTCAAAGCAAAAATGACCACGATAAAAGACAAAGATGGCAAAGAGTTAGCGGATGCAGAAGAGATAAAGAAAAGATGGAAAGAGTACACAGAGGAACTTTACAAAAAAGACCTAAACACCTCGGATAATAACAATGAGGGGGTAATTGAACTTGAACCAGACATCCTAGAGAGTGAAGTCAGAAAGGCCCTAAAAAGCACGGCAAATAACAAAGCCAGTGGAGATGATGGTATCCCAGTTGAATTCTTCAAAGCCCTAAAAGATGATGGAATCAAGCTACTACATGCTATATGCCAGCAGATTTGGAAAACAAAACAGTGGCCACAGGATTGGAAAAGCAGTATACGTTCCAATCCCAAAAAAGTGCAATGCCAAAGAATGTTCAAATTATCGAACAATTGCGCTCATCCCACATGCTAGCAAAGTGATGCTCAAGATAATACAGGATAGACTGCAGCAGCATGTAGAAAGAGAACTACCAGAGGTACAGGCTGGGTTCAGAAGAGGCAGGGGGACCAGAGACCACATTGCCAACATACGTTGGATCATGGAGAAAACAAAGGAATACCAGAAACAAGCTTACTTCTGCTTCATTGACTACACCAAGGCCTTTGATTGTGTGGACCACAACAAGATGTGGCAAGTAATTAAAGAGATGGGAATACCAGAACATCTTACATGTCTCATGAGAAATCTGTACATGAGTCAAGAAGCAACAGTTAGGACAGAACATGGAATGATAGAGTGGTTTGGAATAGGAAAAGGAGTAAGACAAGGCTGCATTCTGTCACCCTGCTTATTCAATTTATACACAGAGCACATAATGCACAATGCAGGGATGGAGGAATCACAATATGGGATCAAAATTGCTGGGAGAAACATCAACAATTTGAGATATGTAGATGATACCACCCTATTGGCAGAAAGTGAGGAAGACCTAAAGAAGCTCCTGATTAGGTTGAAAGAAGAGAGTGCAAAAGCTGGCCTGAGACTCAATATCAAGAAAACCAAGATAATGGCAACAGGCCATATCAGTCCCTGGAAAATAGATGGGGAAGAAGTAGAAGCAGTAACAGATTTTACTTTCTTAGGATCCAAGATCTCTGCAGATGGAGACTGCAGCCATGAAAGAAAAAGGCGACTGATTCTTGGGAGACAAGCTATGAAAAACCTGGGGAACATAGTGAAAAGTAGAGACATCTCACTGCAAACAAAGGTCCACATAGTCAAAGCAATGGTATTTCCGGTGGTAATGTATGGCTGTGAGAGCTGGACCATTAGAAAGGCTGAGCGAAGAAAAATAGATGCCTTTGAGATAGGGTGCTGGAGGAGAGTTTTGAGAGTCCCCTGGACAGCGAGGAGAACAAATAGGTCAATATTAGAAGAGATTAGCCCTGAGTGCTCTTTAGAAGGACAAATAACAAAGATGAAGTTGAAGTATTTTGGACATCAAATGAGAAGAGAGGATTCACTTGAGAAGGCCTTGATGCTGGGGAAGGTGGAGGGCAAAAGAAGAAGGGGATGGCCAAAGATGAGATGGCTAGATGGTATTGTAGACACAATGGGCACGGGGCTGTGTGGACTAAGGAGGATGGTGGAGGACAGGGGTGCCTGGAGAACGATGGTCCATGGGGTCGCAAAGAGTCGGAATCAACTGTGCGACTGAACAACAACAATAAAATTTTGAGGAAGTTATGAAATAGCAATAAAAAGTTTCATACAAAATTAATACCATCCTAACTTTCTGGTCCTTTCCAATGAGGAACTTTCAATCCCTCTGAGAGTCCCTCATACCCAGTGTTATTCTGAATAATGAAAAAGAAGGAGAAGGAAATGATAGGCTGAGTGATGTGAAGATAATGTTTGTGTTGGGTTAAGAATTTTCTTGTCCTTTCCCTACCTCTAGTTTGCAATAAGAAATAAGGACAATAAATGAGGCAAACTGAAGAGAGCTTTAGAACATGTCTAATCTTTAAAAGCCAACCTTGGCTTCTTAACATTTCTACTATTTTGCCACAGAAACATTTCCCTTAATTTTATTAACTCCTCATTTTTCTTGATTCTTAGTACTCCTGCTGCCCACTTTACTCTGGAGTATACCACTTTCCAAAAATCTCTACTGTGCAAACTGCTTTTTCAGCTTTTTCTTCTGCCTTTCTTACATTTCTAGCCCTTCTTCCACAAAGACTTCATTCATGATCCTCTTTAGGACTTAACATGACCAATAGCAGAGATCATTCTGCCTGTTCTAAGCCTATACTACTTTTGTGTGGCTCAGCCTCTGGTACTAACAGCACCAAGTACTTTTCTACATTGCATGGTGCTCTAATGCGCAGGAAGATTGTGGGCATCAATATCATTACCTATTGGCTGTGTTCTGATCACCAGACATTTATCATTATGCCGAGGTACCATGTTTGTAGCAAGATTTTAAGCAAGTACAATGGATGTGAGACTAAATTCTGTTCAGAAATGTTCACAAAGGAATGGCAGGATGAGACAACAGATATTATTATTATTTATTAGATTTATATCACTGCCCACTCGCCGTAGCAACTCAGGGCGGCTTATAGACAAATAAAATATAACATAATTAAAAACAACTTTAAGCTACCTATATAAGCCAGCCGGGGGTAGCTTCCATTCTGACACACCACACTTATTCGGCTAAGCAGTTTTACAGGCCTTTCCTAAATGCTGGGAGATCTAATTGTAGGTGGAGGTCAGTCGGCAGGAGGTTCCAAAGGGCAGGGGCAGCCACCAAAAAGGCCCTCCATCTAGTGCTAGAGAGGTGCACCTCTATAGCAGTTGGGACACTTAGAGAACCTCTCCAGTCCACTCTGGTGGGACAGGGTGATGTCCTCAGGGTAATGCAATCTCTTAAGTAACCTGGTCCACTACCATGTAGGGCTTTAAAGATAATGACCAGCACCTTGAATTGCACCCGGAGGCATACTGGTAGCCAATGCAGTCCCTGCAGCAAGGGTGAGGCATGTTCATAGTGACCACATCCCATCACCACATGGGCCGCTGCATTCTGCACCAGCTGCAGCCTCCAAATGGTCATCAAGGGCAGCCCCATGTAGAGTGCATTACAATAATCTAACTGGGAGGTGACCAGTGCATGAGTGACCATGAGCAAGGAGTCCCTATCCAGGAACAGGCATAAATGGTGTATCACTCTAACTTGAGCAAAAGCCCTTCTGGTCACAACTGCCACCTGCTTCTCAAGCAGGAGTCATGAGTCCAGGAGAACCCCCAGATTACGCATCGGGTCTGTCTGGGGTAGAGAAGCCCTATCCAGTACCAAAGCTGATAATTCCTTAGACAACACAAGGCACCTTATCCACAGCCACTCAGTCTTGCTGGGATTCAGTTGTAGCCCATTGTCCCCCATCCAGACCCTCACAGCCTCTAGGCACCTGGATAGTACTTTTACCTCATCACTTGGATCATCACCGGCTGAGATATATAATTGAGTATCATCTGTGTACTGATGATACTTCACCCCATAGGACTGGATGATCTCACCCAGTGGCTTTATGTAGATGTTGAACAGGAGTGGCAAGAGTACCAAGCCCTGTGGCACCGCACATGTGAAGGGCCTTGGGCTGGATCTCTCACTCCCCAACCACACTGACTGGGTTCAGCCCCTCAGGAAGGAGGAAAACCAGGACCACATCATCCTGTATATCCCCAACCCTCAGAACTGGCACAGAAAGATACCATGGTCAATGGTATTGAATGCTGCTGAGTAGTCAAGAACAGTAAAGACAGATGGGTATGATCCTGCTGCCTTCTTGCTTCTTCTGGACCAACTACTTCAATGCATATGCTGTCTGAAAAAGACTATCATTCTTTTTAAAAGGAACAAAACAAAAATGTAACTCTTAGCCTTTAAAAAATATCCTCCAGGGATTGCTTGTGGAGCAGATCCTATATTCTAAATGTTAAAACCACTAGTGTTTAAAAAGGGTTCGCTTATCTTTACCAGATTTATTGCTTTATTATTACAGTACATTACTTTCCATAACTAGAGTGGAGAGAACATATGGGTAGTGTTGAGCTACACAGAAATTGTGCTTATGCATCATTCTACAATAAATGCTTCATCAAGTAAAATGAATCTTTGTTCCAGTAATATCTGAATCATGGGGCACTTTGTCATACAAAGCTGAAGTAAAGATTATTAACACTTTGAGTTCATAAGCTTTATGTGCAAAAGACAGTACTGTATATACTTGTTGTTGTTCAGTTGCACAGTCCACTCTGACCCCCTGTGACCCCTTGGACCATTGCATGCCAGGCACCCCTATCCTCCACCATCCTCCTCCACCCTCCCAATTCTGTGCCCATTGCATCCACAATACCATCTAACCATCTCATTTTCTGACACCCCTTCTTCTCTTGCCCTCAACCTTTCCCAGCATCAAGTCTTTCTCAAGTGAATCCTCTCTTCTCAATTGATGCTAATGGCCTTGCACCAACGGGCCCTCTGTCCGATACGCACTTTGCTGCTCCCCCACCAAAGAGATGGGAATGCTCCCCTTTTCCCCACTGGTAGGGCTGGGAGGAGCCAGCACCCCTTTATAAGTGGTGGCTCCTCCCAGCCCAGCCATTTGGCATTTCTTCCTTCCTCTGGAGAAGCTTCTGCTTCTCCTTCATTCAGAATCTCTATGACGTGCCTTGCGGGAACCGTCGGGTCCCGCTTGCCACACAAACCCCTTTTCTTACCTGCATGGCTCCTGCTCGCAGGTCTTCACGCTCTGTGAGCAGACACTCCTGCATCTGCCCACAGCTTTCTGAAGGGGTCCGCGCTGCCCAGGTCTCAGCTTGACTCTCAGCCAGACTCCGGGTGGCTGCTCTCCCTGTACTGCCTCCAGCTTCGCCCATGGCGCTCCCCACCCCAGATGGTGCCAATACTGGGTGGCGCACGCTCGCTGCCTCCCTTCTCTGTAGGTTGGTGGTGCTGGGGTTGTTGCAAGAGCTGGAATAGTATCATCTAGGGGTGTGCCACAAGGCTTCTGTAGAAACCTTCCACTGGTGCTGCCCTATCAGTAAGCTTTATCCATCTCTGCCACCCTGCGTGGCTTATTATTGGACTCTGGTGTGTTTGGCCCATAGTCCTTTGCTCCCGGTGTCATTGGCTAACTCTTCTCTCCATTCTCACCCGCACTACTGTCCCAGTGCAATGTTCCTGCTCTAATTAATGAAGTGGCCCATTGTTTAAACCAATCACCACCTCCGTCTCTTTACTGGATGTGTGTGCCAGCAAAGACTGTCATTTGCAAGACACGTCCTGTCTTATGCAAGCAGAAGAACACAAAAAGACACATATATGCATAAATCTATTCATCTAATGCTTAAATAAAAAAGAAAAGAAATTAGAATGACATCTTCTGCTTGATTAATATTAAAACTGTGTTGAACACAGGTACAAATTAATTACTAAAAATGACATTTCAGGTAAGTAGAAAGGTGGACTGACAGAGAGGATGCATACTTTGACCTGGGTTGTTTTTGATGACAAACTTTGAAAGCAGCAACTAATTAAGAATACAGGTGCTGGATTGTTATGAACCAGAATGTGGTATTATATCACTTCATTCTAAAATAATTTCATTTACTACATATTACCTTCTGGACTCATTATCATCTTCTCCCAAACTAGCTCTCTTACGTGTTGCTTCACTTCATTGACTTATGCTTTGTGATGCTAGTATAGCCATGATGAGGTCCAAACTCCTGAAGGAGATGAAGCACAAGAAGAAGGCCTCTGATTGTACGAGATGTCAGAATGACTTTTATAGAGCATACCTTCTGCTACATCCTTGTGGTGGTTTGGTTCAGCTGAAATGGCTTTTGTGTTGTATAGTTCCCCACACACACATATCTGTGGACAGTATGTTCCAAAACCTTCCATGTGCGCATGAAACCATTCATTATAGCATGTATTATATCTGAGTCACACAAGCAGAGGAGGGGTTTCAAATGCCTCCATCCTTCTACATGAGAACAACCAAAATGTCTGCAATCCTTGTAGATATACATTGCAGACAGTGGGCCTCTAGTGACAAGCTCTGGCAATGCATCATAGAAATCTTCTTCTTGTGCCATATTCAATTCTGAATATTGGTGATCATCATGGTGATCAGCCATGAAGACTATATTTGTATTTGTATATTGCTTTCCTTGTCCTAAGACAACTCAAAGTGGTTCACAACAAAATTATATATAAATACAAAGCATAAAATAAGTACAATAGAGTACAATAATATATAAGAGTACCATAGAAATAACTATGCAATAAGATACAATATTCAGTTTAAGCCACATATCAATAAAAGCAATAACATAAGAGTATGCAAACAGAAAATATAATACAAATCAATTACAGTACATAACACAATACAATGCCATACCAAAGAAAAGAGAAATTAACAACAAAATATCAGAGTATATGGCTTTTTTATATTACAAAGTTACAAAATCAATACAATTTATACTAAAAAAACACCCTCAGTCACCCTGCATCAGTGACAGAGCCCATGGTCCAACGTCCACGGTGGAGCACCATGTCTCAAATGATTGCGATTTGTCCCCATGGCTCAATGACCGTGACAGAGCCCCATGGCTCAATGTCCAAGGTGGAGCCAGGGAAGAAGCTAGCCCCAATGCAGCCACAGCAAAAAGCCTCGGCCCATAACAGACCCAACAACTCCAGTGGCTGCAAAGTTATCAGCTGGCATAACATCGATGGTGGCTCCTGTAGCCCCCCTGCCACAACAACGACCACCAATTGCGCTCTCACCTCCTATGGCCAGCTGGCCCAGAGAAGGAGCTGAAATGGTGTCAGCTGGCACAGCGACTGTCCTGAGAATATAATGTCATGGCCACATCTCAGCATGACCCCTGTACCACTAATCCAGCTCCACGAGTTACTTTCTGGTCCTGAGCCTTTGTGACACACAGGGTCCTCTTCAGCCCCAGACCAGTAATGATAAAGCTGCTGCCCTCCATCAAGATGAATTAAACTGGGATTTAATTCTCTTGGGGACCATCATCCTTCCCTGTGGACTTTGCCAAAAATGCTAGTCCTCAAGGTGGTCAGGTTAGTTAACTGCCGCCTAATGCTCAGCATTGATTCACTGGCAGTATGGCCTACTCTATCACCATAGCAGAATAACCTGGCCAGATTATTTGTAATGATGGAACTATTTTATATTACAGAGATATTTTATTTAATATTTTTAGATCTGTGAATATCTGTAAACATGAATACTGAACTTTTAGATATGGGAGGCAACCTATTCTAGTTTTGCACTTGATGAGGTACTTGATAGATATATTTGTGCTTTTTCAGGAACATAAAATGTTATAACCTACTGGTATGCTGGATACTGATCTATTATCAGTGAGTGTCTTCCCAAAAAGCAAATAGAAAGGAGTGATCTTTTTCCCATCACTGATACCATCAGTATCCTTAGGTGTTCTAATATAACATTTTTAATTTTTAACTTGATCACATTGGGCTCTAGAACAGACCCTTTTGTTTTATCCATGCAGAAATATCCAACAGATTGAATGAAAGGAAAAAACTACAGGAAATCTGAACTGAATCTGTTTGTCTTAGATTTATAACCCTATACTACAGAGCTTTGTAAAATGGAATACTTGCTTCTACCAGATATATGCCCCCAAACCAGCCATATGACCTAGACACCCGGGCAGTAAGTGCATTAGCAATGGATGACATTTTTAATGTCTGTCTAATTCTTACCAGCATTTGTCCTGTACAGCACATAAAACTTCTTCCAAGAGTCATTAGAATCTTTAATGAAGATTCTGAGGCCATGTTCTCACCCTACTTTGAATTGCTGTCTGTAAATGCTAGCACAATTGAATCTTATTATCAGAAATGCCCATGAGAAGCAAATTAAAAGGTCACGAGTACTGGCTAAAACTGAATATTAATTAAGGATACTGTTAAGAATAACAATGGACATTAACAAGATGGTCAAGGAAGTGAATGTCTATGCTTTTTGTGTCCCTAATCTTAAAATGACTAGAAGTGGAATAATCAAGAATGGATACTGTTACTAACTTAGAGAAGGTGTGATATTGTGCAGGGCATATTAAATAAACTGGTTAAATATGAAGTGGTAGCCATGTCAGTCTGTGCAAGCATATAAAAGAGTAAACAAAACAAGAATAAAAGACAAAAAAAATCTTGCAGCAGCTTAAAGAATTACAGGAGTTAGTCTTTAATGCGCCACAATGTTTTTGTCTTTCTTGTTGTTTCCAGTGTTGGGCATCAGCCAGTACACCCCTAATCAGGTGTACCAGTAGCAGAAATTTCTGGTTGCCATGCCCACTAGCCCACATTTGCATGCGCATCTCCAGAAGCTCACTCCATCGTGCAGCACTCGGGTCTTGAACTGCTGACCTGCAGATCTTCCAGTCATCAAGTTCAGAATCTTAACCACTAAGCCACCACATAGGATGCAGTTTATGGCCACCCAAGCCATTTTTATGGATCATGTGATGCTATATATCCTTAGTTCACATTTCTGTGTTGTAAGGAGCAACATCTTTAAAAAAATATTTTAAGAACACAGGTGTCCTTCAGGTCTACTCTATGCCATTCTATATACAAGCTTGTTTTCTTGGGAAAATAGCAATACATATTTGTTCCACATTTTTTAAAAAACTAACACATTAATGGATGCATAAATAGGTGAATGGCCCTTTTCCTAAAGCATGTTTGTGCACATTTTAGAAATGTAAACATAGCAGAGATGAAAATCATAACCTCCCTCCTCACATTTCTAGAAATGTGTAAAAATGAAATGTGGTAACTGCTGACCTAATACATGGATTAATGAAAATGGAAGCATAAGATTGGTTGCTAGCACATTTATGAACAATCAGCCTGCCATTTTCTGTTTTGTGTACGCTTAGCCTCACTATGTAGCTAGAGCCATTTCAAACAATTGTGCAAAAAGTATGATGACAGGAAACAATGCTCCCATGCTGATCTTCAGCCATATGAAAGAACTCCTGGCAAAGTGTTAATGTGTCTTATGCTGTCATGTGTTTCTCAATGAGAAATGAAATAAGAGTAAGTATTCTTCACATCTCAAGTGCAATGTATAGAAATGTATGCTTGAGAGGGTGTCATTTATGAAAAGGCAAATGAAGAGCATCATTGCTTACTCTCTGGCTGAAGCTAGTACAAAATAATCCTCCACTTTGGGGCAAAGCAAAAGAGTGTCACAAAACTGTTGGCATCACTAATTATGAGTGAGGCATGAATATGACATCTGCTCAGATTTTCTGTGATGAAAGTAGGAGCTGATGTACTGGAATTTGTCCATGAGACAAATTTAAGTCAAGTTGTTTCTGGAAGCTTCCTTTTGTAATAGCTACATTTATCACCTAGCATTTCTATCCCTTTTATAGATTAGAAAGGAAGAGCTTGTTTATGAGAGAGTGACTATTAAGTGTGTCAGTACCCATGATTGATAACTTATGCAACAGAAAACAATTATCCATTTTTCTACATTTTTATTTACAATTTTTATCACTCTAATGCCCTTTGCAGGCGCACCCCCCAAAGAAAGACTCAGACACCGGTATATGGATAAAGGCATTGGGCCACTTTTATTGAATAATGCCCTAGTCCAAATTATAACTTTCAATTGGTACTCATCCAATTATAATTCTTAAGGCAAGCATGCCGCAGTAACACTGGTAAGGTTCCTCCCAAAAATTGCCAATGGCAATTGGCTACAATGTATTACTTTGTATCAATTTGTTCTTTGACACAAACAAATTGTTGACCGGAGTCAATAAACTATCTACTGACCCCACTCTCTGATGTGTATCCGTCAAATCACGGGGTGATGCATGCTGAAAAGCTCCTGCCATCACCCCTTGCCTGGTTCGTCGTTGACCGGTCAACGTTATTACACCTGTACCTGTCTAAGTGTTGGCCAGTCAATTGCGAACCTGCCGGATACCTATGGGTCATAAATATTTACCTTACCAGTGCTACCCGCCACACGGGGAGGCTTCAATGAAGACTCACCGCCCCCCCCCAGACCGTCAGCTCGGTCAACAGGCCTGCTTGCAAATCTTCCAAAAAGAGGTTCATACCTCTAGCCGACAGGTGGACTCCATCCCCTGCATAAAGATTATAATTTTGTAAACTAATGGTGGGGTGTCGGAGGACCATCCCCAAACCCTTGTCTGCCAAGAACCAGGCAACTGCCCTGTTCACCGAGCGGCGAGCGCGGTCAAGGGCACGGAGGTCAATACCTCCCCTGTAAGCGTGACGTGGTATGATGTCCGACCATAGCAGCCTTGTGGACGGCCACACATAATGCAAATAAGCTAGGTCACTGCAAATCGTGAATTTTAAAGAAAGGCCAGTGACCTGGGCGAGGTCATTGCCCCCGAGGTGCAGTACAAGGACATCAGGCGGTTCAGCATCCCTGATGGAGAAAAGGAATGGCAACAGTTCCTGCCATCTCATTCCACGCTTACCATACCAACGTATGCATGCGGATGCATGCAGTCCAAGCTGGGGTTCCCACTCTGTCGCCGCAGCATACTGCACTGCCCAGTGCATGTAACTGTGGCCCACCAGCCATACTGCCACTGGTGTGCGGGGACACACAGGGTCTGTAAGAGAAAAAAGAGAACAGTGACTTAAATGGTACTCATACCTGAAGAGGGCGAACATATAATGCAAAACGCATAGATCCCCATCTTCCCATACGGCGTATATCAGCCTCAGAGTACCCAAATGCAGCCGCAGTTGAAACAGCACCTATCCTAAACGAATGGGTGCCGTAACGAGCCCCTGGGAGGCCAACACTGGATAGTGCCATACCGGTCACCTTCCAAAATTGAAATTTAGTAAGGGGAGACCCATCCTGGTGGCAAAAAAACGGGCCAGGGTGTGCGCCACGCACTGCCAAAAACTCCTGTAGGGCACCAACCGGACAGATGTCTGCAATGGAACATCGTAGCAGTCTAACTCACTTTTGAGGACCGTATCCTCAACTGAGCCCACTCATTAGAAACATAGACATCGTCGAGTTCCAGTGCCCTACGAGTCACATCCGCCTTAGACAGTAGTACCAACTCACTGATGCGGAGCGCTCCAAAGAAGGCCACCGTGGTAGCTGCATGAAAAAGAGCCACCTCACACCTGTCAAAACACAGGTTATGCCAGCTTCGTGCAAGGTGGGTAAGCACCCCTGGGGAAATTGGGTGGCGAGTGTCCGGGCGGCAGCCACCCCTCCAAAACATGTCGTATGCGGAAATTGTTCATGCTGTCAGCAAAACCCCTCACCTTGGCAATAAATGCCAGTGCTGACAGCCTGGATGCTATAGTGCGGGGAGCGAGGCCCTGACTGTGTAGATAAACCATAAATTGTAAAACTTGTTCCACTGGAATGGGCCACACTTCGGGCAACTGAAGTTGCACGCAAAAATTTATAAATTGAATGAAAGCATGATGATACGCCTTACGCCAAAGACATGCCGATCGCCCGGTTCACCTCTCCTTGCCAAATGTCCAAATCTCGGCCGGGAGTAGCGAGGAGAATTCCTCTGCGTCCGAAGCCAAGGCGCAGAACCGGGGGATCTGCAGGCAGGATAAAGCATCGGCAATATCATTATTAATGCCTGGTACATGCCTGGCCCTAAAAAGCACATTCAGGCGTAGGCTACGTAACACAAACTGGCGAACTAAAGCCATCACCCTGGGTGATTTAGACGTCTGAGCAGTAACAATGTGCACTACCGCAGCATTGTCGCACCAAAAATGGACCACAGAGTCAGCCCACTCCTCGCCCCATAGCATCAAAGCCCCCAGGATTGGAAAGAACTCAAGGAATGTAAGATCGCGGAGGCGATCCGTGCCCCGCCATGCTGGAGGCCATTGGCCATAAGCCCACCTCCCCTCGAAGTAAATCCCATATCCCAGGGAGCCGGAGGCATCCGACTGTACTTGAAACCTAGGGGAAACTAAAAGGTCGGATCTCCAAAAGGAGACCCCGTTGAAGTCCCGCAGGAATGTGAGCCAAACCAAAAGGTCAGCCCTCATGCCCCTGGTCAGTCTGACCCTATGATGGCGCCTTGACAGGCCAGACATGGCGTCACATAGGCGCCGAGCAAATGCCCTGCCAGGCGTGACCACCCTGCAGGCAAAGTTAAGATGGCCATGTAGAACCTGAAGCTCACGAAGTGACACTTTACGTTTGGCCAGGAAGGCCAAAACCATCGCGGAGATCCGGGTGACCTTATCGATGGGTAACTGGGATGCCTGTGCGACCGTGTCAATTTCTCTTGGAATCTAAAGCCTAATAGCTCAAAGTCCTCCGGGTGCACTGGCAACAATCAGAATGCCGATTTAATGTCGCATTTTGCCAGGAGGGCGCCAGGACCACAAGAGCGCACCATTCGCAGGGCTTGGTCAAAAGACGTATACCTGACCGAACAAAGGTCATCAGGAATAGCATCATTAACAGAATAACCCGCCGGGTACGATAAATGGTGGATTAAACGAAATTCCCCCGGGGCCTTTTTGGGTACCAACCCCAGAGGGGAGACCTTCAGGTTGGGAAAGGGTGGTACAGAAAAGGGGCCTGCCACCCTCTTGGCCTCAACCTCCTTAGCAATACTCAGGGCAGCCACCTCTTCTCTACCCTTCAGGGACAGTAAATTGGGTGCATCTTGGGGTCCCCACACTCCTTTGAATGGGATACGGAAGCCCCACTGAAAACCCTCCAGGAGGTACCTCGCATCCTCTCTCCTTGGATAAGTTGAGATCCATCGCTCCAACATATACACATTAACTGGGGAGGGGCCCTTTTGTCTGGCTAGCTCCATCAGCAGAGGCTCTGCCCGCTCCCTGTCCACCTCTACCTCTGCCCCGTGACCCACCGGCCCGCGGGCATGCGGCGGCGGCGTGGGGGCCAGCACAATAGGGACACTCGTGTTTGTATCGGCACTGCCGCTTATTCCACACGCCGTTAGCCGAGAAGCTCCAACACAGCAAGCGGGCTGGAACCCCCTGCCCCGCCGGCTGGCGGGAAGCCTGCGTTGGAGCAGCTCGCTGCACGGCATGGCCACAATGGTACCTATCCCCAGGCGCCGGACGCATGAGGGTCATGTACAATAGCCACAATTTCTGACAGGGCTCATCCCATCTCATCTCCGGGTGCAAGGGCACCCTCATTCTAAATTCCTCATCGTAAGCCAACCACGATGGGCCAGGAAAATCCACCATTGCCCTGTAAATATTGTCCAAATATTGGACCATAGGAATGGCCAGGTCAGGCCGGGCCCTAAGGTACACCGCCATATAAATAAGATATGCGGGCAACCAGTTGGCCCAGGTGCGTGGTGGCTTACGACGGCGGGACAGCTCTTTGTCTCTGTCGTCCTGTCCCTCTCTCTCCTCCTTAGTGGGCTCACGGTTCAATAGGGAGAATATATCCACGTACTCCCCCAGCCAAATCTTTTCCCTCGTGACCTGGGACAAATGATCACCAAGGGGCAATGATTAACCAGCCGTCCGCAAGGCCGTCACCGGCACATTAGGTACATGGGGCATACGCAGCAGAACCTGGACAGCCCCTGCGATGCCCGGCACTGCCCCGGGGGCAGAAACCCCCACCCCCAATGTTGTGCCAGTATGGAACCCAGGGGCACTGGGATAGGTTGGCAACTGATGCCCACTCGCCTCGACTTGACGACGACACGGCCACTGAACCCCACCACTGGAAGTGGACTGTGATGTGGGTGCATTAACTTGAACCTGATACTCACTAGGTGCACCCCCGTGAGCCGCTCCCAATGGGGGTTCCGGCCCACGGCGGGGGTCGGAGCTTGCGACCGGAATCGAGCTCTGGGGCCACACCTGACCACTCTCCTGCTGTAGCTCTGGACGAACAGGGAGCTGTGAGACACCGGCAGGCACAGGCCGGAGCGTCTCAAGCAGCTCAACCCGGCTGGCCGCTTGTTGCAGTGTGGCGGCCGTCGAGGTAGCCGGTGAACACGAAGGGCCCCCAGCAGAGAGAGAAGGGCCCCCTGTCATGGGGTTGTGTGCAATCCCCAAGGATGCCTCAAGCACAGATAAACGCGTTAGCAACGCATCCACTGCCACAGATCCCCCAGTATAAAGTGGGCCGGGTGGGCCGGACAGCCCACCAGGCATTTGACCAGGAACCCCAAAATGAGAGCCTGGGCCCAAATAGGGCCATGCCCAAAACTCCGGCCCATGAGGGGCCGGAGGGGGAACGTGCTGTGCACCAGCACCGGGCCCTCCCCCGCTGACGTGACCCATGGCCGGCAACTGCGGGCCGACGGCCGAAGCCCCTGAAGGGCCGGTCGGAGGCTGGCCAGCCGAGGGCCAAGCACCAGCCTGCATCGCCCCACCGGTATTGGTGGGTAAAGCTGGGGTAGTGCCCTGCCGCGTGGGCGCAGCCCTGGTCCTCCGACCTGAGGGCTGGCCCCCGCACTGCGCAGGGCCAGCAAAAATCCTCCCCGTTGGCCGCGGTTTCGTCGCCGGGGCCTTCCGGTTGGGAGGCATATCTGTAGAAAGAGCAGGATCCCTGTCCAAGGATCAACCTATGCCAAAAAGCACAGAGCAGAGCCGAAGAATCGAAGGAACAGCGACGGAGAAAACTTCTCCTCTCCGTCGCTATTTTAAAATGGCAGCTCAGCTGCCTCGTGGCCACCCCTTTTATAGAGGGGTGGCCACGCCCCCTAACTCACCCAGATGTCTGAGTCCGGGGGGGGGGCTGCAAAGAGCATGGCGGCCATTTTGGTACCGCGCTTTCATTCTCTGAGCTGAAAGGATAAAAATTAACTCAAATATTTGTGCTTGGTTGTCTCAAGATTTGAGATAAAGGAGAAATCTAAACAACCGTGCAGAGACAAAATTCATAGAATGGAGTTTTCAAAACTGCCTGTAATGAAGAAACTTCAGTATATATTTGTTTATCCAGCTAAAACTGCAGAGAACCTGGCTTGTGCTTTGATCAAAGAGCTAATTGAAATGATGAGAGCTACACATCACTTTAAATTAAAAGAGACCTGTCATCAACTCCACTAAAGAAAGTTCACATCCATAATATACTTATAATTCACTGATTAAACATACACACGCCTACACAAAGAAACAGTGTAGGGAGGAATGTTGCTAAAGTAAGTATGCAAATATTATTAACCTAATTAAAACTGTAATCTAAGGACGTTTACCCAAAAAGTAAGTGTTTAGCTCTTCAAAATCTGGCTTCAAATATCTATGCAGTCAATCATGTCTGTAATGGTAATTAGGTCTCCTCACTGCTCCTTTTAATTAATAGAGCAGCTAACAAAATTTTATTAGGATTTTAATACATCCATTCACTGTATTGGAACAATATCATTAAAATCCAATCTATTTCTGGTGAATTATTTCTTTTTCTTTTTTTAGTAAATTTTTATTACATTTTCAAAGTAAAATTACAAAATATCTTATGCTACTTCTGAACTGAAGCATCTATGAAAGGCTTCTATTGATCGTGTTTTTGGTAGACTCTGATGCAATGGATGTTTTTGAGAATGTTAAAGACTCCTACACTTTGATCACTGGGAGACACATGTGTTGGCTTTGCCTCAATTTCCACCTCAACATCTCTCCATAACTGTTGCCATCACCACCAACATTTTCTCTTGAGAATGGGAAGGAAAATTTAGAGAAATCTTTGATTAATAATAGGAAGTCAGAAATTCTACCGTGGGTGTTAACCCTTCCACACCTGTATTCCTTAAGTCAGTCTGTGATAGTCAAAGGTGGGCCAGAAAAGTAAATACTAGGGGCAGCATCAACACAAGGAGTTCTACTCCCCCTCCAGATATAATTTCTGAAGGGCACTAAGGTTTCTGGAAATGCTATTAAGACAGTTCAGTAGACTGGGCACTGTCAGGTCTAGGCATCTTGTTTGGTGAGGTAGAAGTGGCATTATTTTGGCTGCCTGAGCTAGGCCTCTAGGTGTGAAAAATCTATCCTCAGATCAGAGAGGGATATCATTAAGGATGCTGCTTTCCAGCAATGGCCAGTCTCAGGCTGGAAGAAATTAACACCATTGTATAACTGGCAGTTTCAAAACACATGAATCTGGGATCAAAAGCCTTCTTTAATAGCCTTTGTGTTCTGCAAACCCTGTTCAGTTAAGGTTTGCTAAATAGTTTACTGATGCACGTGTTAAAATAAAAAAAAACTGTGGGGAGGGAAACTCTTTTTCTGACAAAGACAGGACATCAGAATTGATAAGATAGGATCATTTTACTATGTACGATACCATATCTTCATAGCTGAGTTTTTATAGGAGTAGAAGTTTGCTTATCAGCCTGTTTTGCAGAGCTGAAAACATTGCTGTAATCTAGGCTTGAGGTGATTAAAAAATGGACAAGCTTATCATGATCTGTCATGGATATCACTTGCATAAACATGGAACACAAAGCCAGTAGAAGTAGAGTACATTGAAACAACACTTCCTTTGTTATATTCATCATGTTCAATAGTCATATGAAATTATTTAACCTCCACAAGTTAATGTATCTAATGTTGGGAAGGTAGTGGACAAACACCATGGAGGAGTGAAAGCACACATGCAACTCTTACTCACCATACTGCTGTACCTGATTTTTGATATTATTTCAAACAAAAAGATCTGAAGAGAGCTTCAAATTACATTTAGTGGAATGCAAGTAATTAGTTCACATGGTCAACAAAGGATGGAAATGACTTGATGGCATGCAACAACAAAGTCTCCCATGCAAGTGAAACTCCAGGTAAAGTATACTTCCTGTCTCTTGGTGGGTTGTTTTAGGGGCTAGAACAGCATGGAGAATTCAATGAGCATTCATCAGAAACAAGTAGACATCCTTAGGTTGCATAAGGAAAGCAATTTGCCATTCCTAGTTTTTACTTTTGGTCTGGCCAGGTTATTCTGCTATGGTAACAGAGTAGACCATACTGCCAGTGACTCAACATCAAGTGTCAGCCGGCAGTTAACTAACCTGACAACCCTGAGGACTACTAACAGCTTGAGTGCCAAAGTCCACAGGGAAGGGTGATGGTCCATAAATGGATTAAATCCCACTTGAATCCATCTTGATGGATGGCAGCGGGGCTGATGAGGACTTTGTGTGCCAAAAGGGCTGAGGACCAGAAAGTGACTTGTGGAACTGGATTGTGTCATGCTGCAATATGGAAGGCAGATAAAAGGCCACTGCATTATATTCTCAGGACAGTCTTCATGGTTGATCACCACGAGCATCGCCAATATTTCGATTCAGATATGGAAGAAGAAAAAGAAGAAGTGGTGGTGGTGGTAGTAGTAGTAGTAGTTTTTACTTGGGCTACTTATGCTTCAAAGGGCATTTTTTGTATTTATACAGTACTTCAAAGCTTACTCATGTGGGTATATGTCGTGATCATGTGAGTATGTTTTATATGGGAGTGGGCAAAGTGCAGCCTGTGAGCCACATACCACCCAGTCTCATGGATTTACAGATTCATAGCCTCACAGGGCAACCAAGAGCTCCCTGCATTTCCCCCAATCAATTTTGGACAACAAATAACCTTTTCCATTTCTGGTGGCATTCAGGAGCAACACTATCCCCCAAAGTTCCCCAAGATCACAAATCAAAACTGAAGTGGTATTCTGAGTACTTCTGAGTTCCACCTCTCTAATTTATGCCTACTTTCCAGCCACACCTGGGTGAGGAGTGGACTATAACAGGTACTAAAACTAAAGGCAAAATTTGATCCTGCTCTGCCAAAGTTGATCTTCCCTTGCCTAGAGCAATGTCAGATATTATTGATTCTGGAGAAAGTCTAGGAACTTCTGCAAATGGCTGCTCATTGCTCATAAATATTTGTCTGATTTTAGGATGATGAATGGCACCTTTCAGAGGACCCTTTACTGAGGAGGGTGAGGAGGATATGAAAACATTTCAAAAATTGCTATTATTTTCAAGTGCGGTTATACTTTATATCCAATAAGGTGAGACGTATTGCTCTTATGCAAACTGTATGTTCTTTCTGGGATTACATATGAACAGTCATCCTTAGTAAGCCTAGACAACCATCCAAAGAGGTGTTAAGTGTTGCTTTGTGTTCTCAACACACACTGACTTATGGTGATCCCAGTAGAGTTTTTGAAGTATGTGAGATATTCATGGAGTGGTTGGACCATAGCCACAATCTCTACTGTTTCTACAGCTGAATGAAGATTTTAACTTAGGTCACCTGAATCCTTTTTCAACACACTATCCATTACATTGCATTGATTCTCAAGAGCTGTTTGAACAGGTTGAGCATACCTGCCCATCTACAGACAAGTGCTCTCCTGGTGTATTCATGTGTGGAAGGTGCTTATCCCCAATGCTCCAGTTATGCCCCAGGTATAAACTATTCACCTAGAATGTTGCTGATAATGTCAGGGAGCTTTTCTGATCTCCTCTATGCTGGGTCTTAGATGGTTTGATCTATTTTCACCACTAACGGAAACAAGGAGGGATATTTAAAAAACACCAAGTAATTTTGGTATAAAACTTGATAGGACTGCTTCTCTCACCTAACTGGATCTGGCCAACACATGTAGGAAATAACCATTCATTTGAAGTGTGTCCAAAGTGAGAAAAATATTGAACAAGACATCCTGTTGTGCAAATTGTACAGAATACAAAAA
Organism: Bradypodion pumilum; assembly: GCA_035047305.1. NCBI lineage: Eukaryota > Metazoa > Chordata > Lepidosauria > Squamata > Chamaeleonidae > Bradypodion > Bradypodion pumilum. The sequence goes on along the minus strand of JAWDJD010000004.1, from coordinate 112,245,021 downwards.
TCAAAATATGTTGATATTAATGGAGAATTAAGGAAAAACATGTTTTTCATGATATCTAATAAATAAATCTGATAAGTCATTGATTGAGCTTTGGTCTAAGCCCTGAAGCAATAACATCAAAATATTGATAATTTCAAAAAAATCTCATAAAGCACTATGAAATTCCTAAAATATTAATTTAGGTAACAAGCATTGTAGCAGGTAAATGTGCTCAACTGAGACCAATTAAAATTTCAAGGACAGTTTGGGTTTAATCATATTAATTATTGCAATAATTAAAAATGTTATGCTAAAGTGGGTTGCAATCAGCGTATTATTTGCTGTGTTTATGCTTCCTGCTAGATTATGCTGTTTTGTTACTACAGGGAATTTAGGGCAAACCTTTAAAGGCTGCAATGAATCTAGATGATTCCATATTCAGCTGTATTTTTATGCCTCACCTAAAGATAGTCTATCAAAGTCCTTAATATTTTTGGTCATAAATTAACCTAAAGTTTACTATCTATTAGTCTCTGAAGTTGATAAAATGAGTACTCAGCATGTTGGGGGCAAAATGCTAATTATTTTATGAACCCAGTGCAGTAGGGCAGTACATAAAGTGTAATTGATATGTTTCTATTAATATATATTGCTATTTTTGGACTGTTAGCTCAGATTTCTCTGTTCTTTTTCATGATAATACTGTCAGTGTGAAGATCAGTCAAAGAATTTAGTTTAGCTCAGGGAAGTCTCCTGTATTATATATATTTTTTAAATATCTGTTGAGGTGATGTTCCAGAATAGCTAATAAGTGCCTGAGTATACCAGGTATGCATCTTGCATCTTCATTCTTTATAGTTCTGTCAAATTCTCTGTTACCTGCTAATTGATCGAAAATATACAACCACTCATCTAGTACTTTTAATTCTTCAAAGATTGTGCAACAAGGCAGTAGCTTTTTCAGTTAGTTCAAAAAAACTCTTGTTAACTTAGTGGCAAATTACCACTAATTAACAACTCCACACTTGGATTCTTAAACACATACCACTTCTTCACAATGAGGAATCTTAGCAAGGATTAGTTAATTATCAGTGACATATTACTGCAAATTATGCCATTCTTCTTCCACTAGTATACCTAGTATACCTATTCAAGAATATTTTGGCCATAATTTGTACAATTTGTATATTCTGCACAATTTCCACAAAAATATTCTTGCAAATGTGAAAACTCTCATGGGGACTGACAGGAAATATCTTGTGATCTCACAGCATGGGAAACCATTTTGTGCTCTTGTTATAAAGTGAGAAACTTCTTCCTTTTTAAAGAGAACATATTACAGATGTATTTGGACAAAATATCCACACACACAAAAATAGTAGCAACAATATTTTCCAGGAAGTCTAGTTATTACTAGAACAGTAGGACATCTTATGATCTCACTATAGTTTATTTCATAGGTATATATGGAGATATAGTTGTTTATTGTCTCAGAAGTCTTAGCGCTGCAGGCCCTGCAGATTTCAGAAAATTAAATTCCTGCTGGCCTGCAGCACTGAACCTTCTGAATTTGTGTGTGAAAGAGTCAATGCTTCACCCTTTGTTGAAAAGGTGAATATTAGCCTCTGGGTCTGATTTATCTTCTCATGGGATGGAACAATAATTGACCTGTACTGTATAAGCAACCAGGAGATTTTACAAGCAACCAGAGAAACAAACCATGTTTGGTCAAGCTATTATCTCTTACTTAGCATCAGATGTTCCCCATTACAGAAGATATTTAATAAACATTAGTTGAAGACATTCGTATGTATTTAAATATATAAAAGCCAAATATAATTTCCCTTCTGACCACATTTCTTCTAAAATTGATCTGAAATAACATGTTTATTTCTAAAAATGAGTAGGATTAAATTTAAATATTCAATTTTATTCTGTCAGCATTTAACATCTAATATTTAAATATATTTAGCATTCTGTATTTATCTAAAAGCTAAATGTTGATATTTGAAACTGATATTTCTCTAGTATCATTTAGACAATATTCAGATATTTATCTAATATCTAGATATTAAACATCATAGATTTTTAATGTTTTATTAAATATCAAAGATTATACTGTAGTCTAAATGTTGTCCTAGACAACACAGGAACAACATTTCTATGCCTTTGATCAAAGGTGAAAAGAATGAAATGCACATGGCTTCTACTGAAATGAATTTTCAGCATCACAAATAAAGGCAAAGAACCTGTTGAATAGTACTTATATGTTTTTTCTTACCTTGATTTACGTTGTTTAGCTCCTTTACAGTAGCAGTTTCTTGCTATACCTTTGCAGGCGCACCCACCCAAATAAAGACTCAGACACCAGTATTGGATTAAAGGCATTGGGCCACTTTTATTGAATAATGCACTAGTCCGAATTATAACTTTAAATTGGTGTATCATCCAATTGTAATTCTTTAAGGCAAGCAGGCCGCAGTAGCACTGGTAAGGTTCCTCCCAAATTGCCAATGGCAATTGGCTATTATGTATCAAATTGTATCAATTTGTTTGTTGTACCTATGGGTCATAAATTTTTACCTTACCAGTGCTACCCGCCACACGGGGAGGATGACTCACCCCCCCGACCGACAGCTCGGTCACCAGGCCCGCTGGCACATCCTTGAGAAAGAGGTGCATACCTCTAGCCGACAGGTGGACCCCATCTCCAGAATACAGGCTAAAATCCTGCAACCCTATCCCCGGGTGTCAAATGGCTGTCCCCAAGCCATTCTCAATAAGGAACCAGGCAACAGCCCTGTTCACTGACCGCCGGGCACGGTCCAAACCACGGAGATCAATGCCTCCTCTATAACAGTGTCTCGGCACGATGTCTGACCATAGCAACCGTGTGTACGGCCATAAATGATGTAGAAACACCAGGTCACTGCACACCGACATTTTTAAGGCCAGGCCAGTGATCTGTGCAAGATCATTGCCGCCGAGGTGCAGAATCAAAACATCTGGCGGTCCAGCATCCCTGGTGGACATCAGGAATGGCAACAGTTCCCGCCACCTCATGCCGTGCACACCATACCACTCCATACGTGTGGATGCACGCAGCCTGAGATGGGGTCCCCACTCCGACGAAGCAGCATACTGTGCCACCCAGTGCACATAACTGTGGCCCACCAGCCACACTGCCACCAGTGTGTGGAAACACACAGGGTCTGTAAAAGAAGGAGAGAGAATTGAGGGCATAACAAGGTACTCATGCAGTGAGGGGACATACATATAAGGAAAAACGTACAGATCCCCACCTGCCCATCTGACGTATATCGGCCTCTGAGTACCCAAACACAGCTGCAGATGACGCGGTGCCTATCCTGAATGAATGGGTGCCATAACAAGCCCCAGGGACGCCCACACTGTGAAGTGCCGTCCCAGTCACCCTCCAGAATTGAAATTTGGTAAGGGGAGACCCATCCTGGTGGCAAAACAACAGGCCAGGGTGCGCATCACGCACTGCCAAAAATGCATGTAGGGCACCAACCGGACAGATGTCAGCAAACGTGCATCGTAGAAGTGTCATACTACTACCTTTCCCATGCTGATCGGCCTTTGAGGAACGAATCCTCAACTGAGCCCACTCCTGGTTGATAGATACATCTTCCAGTTCCAGTGCCCTACGAGACACATCCCCCTTTGACAATGGGACCAGCTCGCTGATTCTCAGAGCTCCAAAGAAAGCAGTGGTAGCTGCATGAAAAAGAGACTCCTCATATCTATCATAACACAGTCTATGCCAACCTCGAGCAAGGTGGGACAGAAGACATGGTGAAACAGGGTGACGTGTGTCCGGGCGGCGGCCGCGTTCACGTGTCCACCCTTTCAAGACATGGCATATACGGAAGTCACCCATGCAATCAGTAAAGCCCCGTGCCTTGGCCATGAATGCCAAGGCTGAAAGCCTAGTGGCAATGGTGTATGGGGCCAATCCCTGACCATAAAGGTGCACCATGTACTGTAAAACTGGTCAACCGGGATCGGACACATTTCAGGCAACTGCCTCTCCCTGCAAAAGGTCCTAAATTGAAGGAGCATGTACTGATACGCTTTATGCGAGCGAGGTGCCAAAGACATGCCGATCGCCCGGTTCACTTCTCCTCGCCAAACGTCCACATCTCGGCCTGGAGTGGAGAGGGAAGTTCCTCAGTGTCTGGTGCCATGGCATGGAACCAGGAGATCTGCAGGTGAGATAAAGCATCAGCAATATCGTTATTAATGCCTGGCACATGTCTGGCCCTAAAGAGCACATTAAGGCGCAAGGACCTAAGAACAAATTGGCGAACTAAGGCCATAACTCTGGGGGACTTAGACGTTTGGGCATTAACAATGTGCACTACAGCAGCATTGTCACACCAAAAGTGAACCACAGAATTAGCCCACATCTCCCCCCATAGGATAAGAGCACCCAAAATCGGAAAAAACTCAAGGAAGGTAAGATCGCGTAAGCGTCCCGTGCCCTGCCATTCCTGGGGCCATTGACCATAGGCCCACCTACCCTCAAAATAAATCCCATACCCGAGGGAGCCGGAGGCATCCGACTGGACTTGAAACTGAGGGCTGACCATACGCTCCGATCTCCAAAAGGAGACACCATTAAAGTCCTGCAAGAACGTGAGCCAAACCAACAGGTCCGCTCGCAAACCCCTAGTCAGCCGGACCCTGTGGTGTCTTTTAGAAAGGCCCACCATAGCATCACAAAGATGCCTGGCGAAGGCCCTACCTGGTGTAACCACCCTGCAAGCAAAGTTGAGGTGGCCGTGGAGCACCTGCAATTCCCGGAGAGACACCTTGCGCTTAGCAAGCATTGCCAAAATTGCATCCGAGATTCGAGTCACCTTTTCGATGGGTAACCTGGATGTCTGGGCAACGGTGTCAATGTCAATACCCAGGAAGGTAAGGGTGGTGGCTGGGCCCTCTGTCTTTTCAGGTGCCAGAGGAACACCAAGTTCCCCCATGAGCCCCTGAAATGTGGTGAGCAGACGTCCACACGTGCCCACCCCCGACCGGGATCCCGACCTTCGAACAAAAGCCCAATGAAGAAAGGTGCTTAAATGTTCGAAGGCCGAACATGAAATGGAACAGCCAAAAGGCATGGCCTTGTCCACGTAAAACATGCCCCGAAAACAAAAACCTAGCAGCTCGAAATCGTCCGGGTGCACCGGCAACAATCGGAATGCCAATTTGATATCGCACTTTGCCAGGAGCGCCCCGCGACCACATGAGCGTACCATCTGCAAGGCCTGGTCAAAGGACGTATACCGGATAGAGCAAAGGTCATCTGGTATAGCGTCATTGACGGAGGAACCCGCAGGGTAAGAAAGGTGGTGAATCAGATGAAATTCACCTGGGGACTTCTTAGGAACTAAGCCCAGAGGGGATACCTTTGAGTTCGGGTATGGGGGGTTGTCAAACGGCCCAGCCACCCTATCCTCTCTAACCTCTTTGGCTATCTTCTCCACAGCAATGTCCTCATTACCCCTGAGAGACAGTAAGTTTGGGGCATCCTGAGGCCCGTGAACACCCCTGAACAGGATGTGGAAGCCAAACTTAATCCCTCAAGCAGGTAGATCGCATCATCCTGTCTAGGATAGACTCGCAGCCACCATTCAAGCATGGTAAGATTAATTGGGGAGGGGGCCTTTTGAATGGGTAGCGGCGTCAGAGTGAGCTCTGGTCGACCCCTGGAATCCCCTCCCCCTGCCCCGTGACCCACCGGCCTGTGGGCACGCAGAGGCGGCGTGAGGGCCGGAACAAGAAGGGTACTCGTGCCTAAATTTACATTGGCGCCTGCTGCACACTCCACTGGCAGAGTAGCTCCAACACAGCAGGCGGGCTGGAACCTCCTGCCCCGACGGCTGGCGGGGGACCTGTGTAGTAGCAGCCCACTGTACTGCATGGCCACAGTGGTACTGGTCACCTGGTGCTGGCCATGTGTGGGTCATGTACAGGAGCCACAGCTGCTGGCAGGGCTCATCCCACTGCATCTCAGGGTGAAAGGCCGCCCTCATCCTAAATTCCTCATCATAGGCCAACCATGACGGCCTAGGGAAATCAACAACGGCCCGGTAAATATTGTCCAGGTACTGGACCATTGTGATGGCCAAATCAGGACGAGCCCTGAGATATACTGCCATGTATATTAAATAGGCCAGTAACCAATTGGCCCAAGTACGAGGTGGCTTACGATGACGGGACAATTCCTTGTCCCTGTCGTCCTGCCCCTCCCTCTCCTCTTTAGTAGGTTCACAATTAAGGAGGGTGAAAATATCAATATATTCCCCCTGCCATATCTTCTCCCTAGTGGCCTGGGATAAATGGTCACCCAGCGGTAGGGAGTAGCCGGCCATTGGCATGGCCGTAGTTGGCACAGAGTAAAGTGTGGGAATGTATAATGGGCCCTGTCACATACACCCCTGAAAAATGAGCTGGAACCATCAGGGCGGATACCCCTGGCAGAACCTGGGGATAATTAGGAGCCCAGGAGATCAGAGGGTACTGTGCAGTAAACTGCCCGCCCGCAGTAGGCTGGTGCAGCCAGGGCCACTGCACCCCTCAGTGGGGTGTGTCAGAGGCGCCGGTGTGCTAACTTGACCAGGATACTCACTTGATGCACCCCCATGGGTCACCCCCACTGGGGGTTCTGGCCCCTGGCAGGCATCTGAGCTTGCAATGGGAATCGAGCTCTGAGCCTCTTGATGTCCAGGCCAAGTAGGACCGGTCACCGGCAGAATGCCCTGCTGTGACGGCCAGATGGGGAGCTGCGGAGTGCCAGCATGCACTGGCCTGATGGCCTCCAGCAGCTCGACCCTGTTGATGGCCCGCTGAGCGGCTGTGACAGGCATATGGGCCGCTGACGAAGAATGGCCAAGCCCACCACCCATTGGTGGTGATGCGATTCCCATGGATGCCTCAAGTGCCGTTATGCGGGCAAGGAGGGCATCCACAGTGTCTGACCCACCGGGATAAGGTGGGCCGGGTGGGCCGGACGGCCCTCCGGGCAATTGTTGGTCGGGCGGAGGGGGAAAGCCATGTGGCAATTCCTGGCCACAATAGGGCCAGGCCAAATAATCCGGCCCATAGGGGGCCGGTGCAATGGCAGGGTGCCATCTCGCACCATGCCCGAATGGGCCGCTATGCCCCATGCCAGGCAAAGGTCAATGGGGGCAGAAACTCCCAAGGAGCAGGCCCGTACGGCCCCCACCTGAGTCCTACGACTGGGCGGGCAAGCAGAGGCCTGGTCACCCACATTGGTGGCAGTGGTCAAAGAAACCCTGCCGTCCCCCCAGGCGCCCCCACACGAGCCCTCCGGCCTGATGGTGGCTCCAGAGAGAAGGTCGAGTGGTTAGGGTGAGCCCTCCCCCTTGTGCGTGACTGCAGGGCCGCTGGAGCTTTCCGTTTGGGTGCCATGGCCACCCAAACACTATAGAAGTGAACGGAGGAGAAATATCCTCCAAGTAAAGCAAAGATAGAACGGCAAAGGTAACACACACCAGCAGCATCGGAGCGAACTTCTCTGCTCCGTCGCTATTCTAAAATGGCAGAGGAGCTACCTCGTGGCCACCCCTTTTATAAAGGGTTGGCCATGCCCCCTGACTACCCGGATGTCTTCATCTGGGGGGGGCGCAAAGAGCGCGGCGGCCATTTTGGCGCCGCGCTTGCCTTTGTCAGTAGATAAAATTAAGACAGTGATTGTGAATATGAATAATGGTAAATCTCCAGGAACAGGTGGGCTTGTCATTGAATGGTATCAGGTGGATAGATGACATTGTAGATACAATGGGCATAGATTTGAGTGGGCTCAGGAGGATGGTGGAAGATAGAGGAGCCTGGTGCACAATGGTCCATGGGGTTGCAAAGGTTCAGTCTCAACTATGCAACTAAACAACAACAAAATTGTTGGTTACGGGAATGTGAACATTTGATCATATTTCCCCATCCTTGGCAAGGCTGCACTGGCTCCCAGTTTCCTTCCTTACCAGGTACAAGGTGTTAGTTCTAACTTTCAAAGCCCTAAATGGTTTGGGACCTTCCTAGCTGGTAGAATTTCTTACCCTTAGGACAACTGCCTGCATCACTTGCTCCTCCATGACGATGCAATGCCTGGTGCCAACCCCGATATTAGCTAGAAAGGCCGTGACTAGGAAGAGGGCCTTCTCAGTGGTGGTAACAATGCTGTGGAATTCCCTCCCAGTGGAGCTGGGCCTGATATCATCTCTCCATATTTTAAAAATGCAATTGAAAACTTCACTTTTTAAAGAGGCCTTTGGCAATATTTTACCATTGGCCGATTATTCGGCATTTTATTCTGCCCCACTGCATCCAACATAGGCTTTCTTATTAGGGTGTTTGGGTTTTGAGGGGTTTTATATGAAAATTTTAATATTTGTGTCAGTTTGTATTTTTGAATTTTATGCTGTAAGCCGCCCTGAGTAGGAAAGTTTTTCCTAGAAGTGTGGGATATAATTTTAATAAATAAATAAAAACATAAATAAAAATTCAATATTAAAACTTCCTTCCCCTTCTTCACATCCAAGGATTTCTCTATTAACTATCCTGGTACTCCAGCAAACTACCTGTCGGGCAGTGGTGGGCTCCACACTGTGGGAATGGTATGGTGGGCGTGGCCAGGGGGAAGCCCTGCATTTCACCTGAATTAGGACTACTTTATTTCAAAACTTGGATGGCCAGGGCCAGCCAGAATTTCTGCTACTGGTTTTGGCGAACTGGTGTGAACCTGCTGATGCCCCACTGCTGTTGGGCAAGCGAGAGACCCCTTCATCCATGGCTGGCAAGGACTTCTCCTGTGCTGGCTGCCCCTGGGTGATGGACTCTGTGGGAGGACACTGGCTTGGAGGTTCATTGGATGCACATAGAGCCCTCTCTCTTTCTCTGACATGCAGTTGTAGCAGAGGGTGTTGAGGGGGGTGGAGAAAGGTGGGAGTATGAAAGCATTTTCTGCCTCACCTCTCTTCTCTTCCTGTTTCTATATCTCTCTCTCATGCCCTTCATGCATCTCACTTCACTCACATGCACATATATACACACACACACACTTGGGTGCTCTTCCCTCCACAGGGCACACACACACCTTGCCTGCCAGACCAGCACCCAGCTCATGGAACATACAGTGCTAACTCGGAGACTGGGGAGGATGGCAGGAGGTGGGGACAGCTCAAGCAGGGTGATCGGAAAATAAAAGGAGGGGGCAGAGAGAGAGAGGGAGATGATTTATAATCCCAAACTAAGAAGTGCCCCACTTTGGGAGGGTCATGGGGCACAGTACAGGGTGGGAAAAGGCCCCCTCAGCCCCTGGCGATGGTCCTGTCTTGAATACTTTACTCATTTTCAAAATATAGAATATAGATCAATGGTATCTTTTTCTGTGACATTTCTACTGTACCAAGCAAGGCTGTCCTTTACCCTCCTTTTTCTTTTCTTTTCTTTTTTTGGTGTGCCATTAGACAAAAATTGTAATATTCCTGACTTTATATATAATTCTCTCTGATTTAAAATTACTCCCAGAGATCACCTATTATTGTTCATCTCCGGACCAAGTCTTCAATCCCAGAGTTAATGAAAAGAATTAGTATCTTTGGAGATCCATCCAGCTCTTCAATTAGTTGGACAAAATTGGAGTTGTTGCCAATAATAGACAATACATCACACACAGTTTTTCTGACTAGCTGTTCCAGTGGTGCTCAGACATTATTACATACCCTGGTATATTGATTCTCTGATATAGTTCATGAATGGTTGTGTTAAAATTTAATACACCGATTTTAGATCTATTACTGGAGTATTTTAACCATATACTGCACTTTTACTAAAATGGCTCTGTAATCTTTACAGTAGTCCTAACTCTGAGCCAAGTCACTGGATCGTTACATTTTGCAGGTACTATATAAGTACATAGGAGCAGATTTTGATGTAGGAGCAGAGCACATGGGAAGTTTACCATGGTCATAGAATTATGAGTCAGGCTTTTAAATTAAGGCATGCCATTTAGATTCACTGAGGAAAAAATAGCACTTATTATTTTGAACACTGCCATAGAAAGTCACAGGAACAAATTGTGTGGTTAACACTGACCAGCAGTTGGTTGCCAGACAATCTGTGAATGTGTACTAGACATTTGGTAAGCTCCAGTAGCTGACAGAGATGCCAGAATTACAACCCCCTTTACTAATATGAGTTCCAACATAATAATAATTTCATTCCAGAAATTATTCTGGGTTGAAAGGATTTTTCTGGAAGAATCTCCACTCAGAAAATGCCCAAATGAGGATCCTTTCATGTCCCCAAGAACTGGGACAGAAATAGCTGCTCAATCCATTATGCAGTACCCGGCTCCCAAACTGCCAACTTGCCAGCCTTCCAGGTAACAAGGTGAGCTTCTTAACCACTGAGCCGCTGCAGCCCCTTAAGTTCCAACAGAAGACTGGCTATTAACTGAGTCTCTGTGAAGTCAGGGAATGTTTATTGGCATTTGAAGGCTCAGGGGTAAGTTGTCAGTGAAATTACATGGCAGTACAGAATGAAGTATACAGTTAGTAGGAAGGAGTGAAGAAAGTTAGAGAGGTTTGAATATGCAATCAAACTAAAACAAATCTATGCATGCAATTTCCAAGATCTTCATGGTTTTTGTGGCATAAAACCATAATGACAGCTGATATGCAAAGTAGAGGTTAAATGCAATTGTAATCTTGTTCAACATAGTTTGACATGTTTGATGGCTTTGGGATAACATCACACATTATAGTCAACTTAACCTTATTTCAAACACACATACATACATGGTGTTCTTACCTAGAGTTCCCCATCCCTGTCAGCTTAATTCCTGCACTTGTTGTTGTTCAGTCGCACAGTCGATTCTGACGCTATGGACCATTGTCCTCCAGGCACCTCTGTTCTCCACCATCCTTCTCAAACCGTCCAACTCTGTGCCATTGCATCAATGATACCATCTAGCCATCTAATCTTTGGTCGCCCCCTTCTTCATTTGCCCTCCACATCTCCCAGCATCAAGGCTTTTTCAAGTGAATCCTCTCTTCTCATTTGATGACCAAAGTATTTTAGCTTCATCTTCACTATTTGACCTTCCAAAGAGCAGTCAGGTTTGATTTCTTCTAAGATTGACTTGTTTGTTCTCCTCACTGTCCAGAGGACTCTCAAAATTCGCCTCCAACACCACATTTCAAAGGCATCTATTCTTCTGCGCTCAGCTTTCTTTATGCCCCAGATCTCACAACCATACATCACCACGGGAATACCATTGATTTGACTATGCAGACTATTGTTTGTAAGGTGATCTCTCTACTTTTAACTATGTTCCCCAAGTTTCTCATAGCTTGTCTGCCATGAATCAATCACCTCTTTATTTCATGGCTGCAGTCACTATCTGCAGTGATCTTGGATCCTAAGAAAGAAAAATCTGTCACTGCTTCTACTTCTTCCCCATCTGTTTTCCAGGGACTGATAGGGCCAGTTGCCATTATCTTGGTTTTCTTGGTGTTGAGTCTCAAGCCAGCTTTTGCACTCTCTTCCTTCAACCCAATCAGGAGCTTCTTTAGGTCTTCCTCACTTTCTGCCATTAGGGTAGTATCATCTGCATATCTCAAAATGTTGATGTTTCTCCCCACAATTTTGATCCCATGTTGTGATTCCTCCATCCCTGCATTGCACATTATGTGTTCTGTATATAGGTTCAATAAACAGGGTGACAAGATGCAGCCTTGTCTTACTCCTTTTCCTATTCCAAACCACTCCATAATTCCATGTTCTGTCCTAACTGTTGCTTCTTGACTAATGTACAGATTTCTCATGAGACATGTAAGATGTTCAGGTATTCCCATCTCTTTAATTACTTGCCACATTCTTGCCACACAGTCAAAGGCCTTGGTGTAGTCAATGAAACAGAAGTAAACTTTTTTCTGATATTTCTTTGTTTTCTCCATGATCCAATATATGTTGGCAATGTCGTCTCTAGCTCTTCTGAACCCAGCCTGCACCTCTGGTAGTTCTCTCTCTACATGCTGCTGCAGTCTGTCCTGTATTATCTTGAACATCACCTTGCTAGCATGTGGGATGAGCGCAATTGTTCGATAATTTGAACATTCTTTGGCATTGCCCTTTTTGGGGATTGGGACATATACCGATCTATTCCAATCCTGTGGCCACTGTTTCATTTTCAAAATCTGCTGGCATATAGCATGCAATAGTTTGATTCCATCATCTTTTAGGGCTTTGAAAAATTCAACTGGGATACCATCATCTCCACTAGCTTTGTTGTTTGCAGTGCTTTTTTAGGGCCTTTCTGACTTCACTCTCTAGGATGTCTGGCTCAAGTTAAATTTCCTCATCATTATTATTATCTGGAGTGATGAGTTGTTTTTTTATAGAGTTCCTCTGTGTACTCTTTCCATCTTTCCTTGATCTCTTCTGCATTTGCTAACTTCTACCCATCTTTGTCCCTTATCATGGTCATTTTTTCTTTAAACGTTCCCTTGACTTGCCCAATTTTTTTGAAAAGATCTCTAGTCCTGCCTCTTGTGTTGTTTTCCTCTATTTCTTTGCACTGTTCATTTAGATAGGCTTCCTTATCTCTTCTTAATTTTCTTTTAAATTCTTTATTCAAGTGATTGTATTTTTTCCTGTCTCCTTTGCCTTTTGTGTTCCTTCTTTCCTCTGCTATTTTAAGAGCCTCATCAGACAACCACTTTGCTTTTTTACCCTTCTTTTCTTTTGGTATGGTTTTCCTTGCTGCTTCCTGCATGATATCCCACATCTCTGTCCATAATTCTTCTGGCATTCTGTCTATCTGGTCCAGACCATTAAATCTGTTCCACACCTCCACTGTGTATTCCTTGGGTACATTGTCTAAATCATATCTCTCTGGCCTAATTGTTTTCCCTATTTTCTTTAGTCTGAGCCTGAATTTTGTGATCAGTAGATTGTGATCTGAACCACAGTCTGCTCCAGGTGTAGTTTTTGCTGCACTACTCTAGCAGAATACCATGTATTCATGTATGAGTACTAGACATAAATGATAAGAAAAATGGGGTCAACGTTCCCTTACCTTCAAAGTCAGTTGCCAGAATTAATGCCAGGAACCTAAAGCCTAACCATAGCATCTTAGTACTCAAGATTTTTATAGGGAGTCCTGTGTTGGAGACCTGCTATCCCAGAAGCCATGATAAGTCAATACCGACTGAATGTTGTTAGTATTCTCAACAGTTCTGACAGTTATTTTACTTTTATTATTACACAGTGGCATTTCCTTCATCTCCTTCCACAGCCCACACACATTTCGGTCCAACTGTTAAGGTTATGTTTCATTTTGATTTCGGTCTCTGTTGCATTGTGTGTTTAGTAGTCTGTCTTACACAGTAAGTCTGAGAACACAAGCACCATACATAAATCACAGTTTTTGCCATCATGCCAGAAAGCAGCAAATATATTTGTAGATATTAAGTGTTAAAGCAAATGTTAAAAGTGGCTAACATAAACACCACACCTCCATATATCAGAATTGAAATTTGTCAGAAACTACCAATGCAGACAGTATGATGCCCCGAAGTTCATGTATATATGTGAAAAACCAACCAACCACTTATAAAAAATATATATTTACAAACTAGCACAGCCACCCTAGGCCTTATTATTGGAAATGTAGCAGCAATAATTCATTTTGAGGATATATTATGTCTCCCAATTCTGTGCATATACACGAAAAAAGGAAAAGGTTACTGCCATTTTAATTTTACAATGCAAATAAATGGGAGGAGTGGATAATTTCTGATATGCTATTCAGATTCAAGTCTGAATTATATTAGATCCTGACATTAATCGGGGGGGGGGGGGGGAGGGCTTGCACAGTTCTCCTAAGCAAGTATTTGTAAAAATACTAAGGATTCTCCCTTGTTTGCTTTACATGTTTATTATGACTTTGAAACAAAGGAGAGGTGGTTTAAGGGAAAAGAAATGTTAATATTCCCTCCACTCATAGTGGAGGTTTATGAATCTTGAAGCGGGTTTATGCATTATCCAATAAATGAATTACAACTGTGTTGTGCTGTCAATCTAAAGCAGGGGTTCCCAACCTACAGCCTGCAACACCATTCCATCTGCTCTGTTGCCATCTCCCCTGCATCCAGAAGTGGAAGCGGGCACATTTACATCAGCTGTAAAATGCGCCTGTGCATGCGCAAAGGTGCCCACGGCTGACATAAACGGGGAAGTGGGAGCATTTATGACAGCTATAAATGTGCCTGCTTCCATTTCCTGGGGTGTGGTCCAGCCCACTCAGCTGTTCTGGGTGTGTGGTCAGGCCCACGATACAAAAAGGTTGGCTATCCTTGCTCTAAAGGCACAACTACAAACAATTCTAACACAAAAAGGGTGGAAGACAGCAAAGATAGCAAAAAAGACCAATGTGGTTTCACCAGAAACTCAGAGTGAAGCTAAAAACCAAAAGGGAAACATATAGAAAGTGGAAGGAAAGCTAGGTCTATAAAGGAAGAGTACAACCAAGTAGCAAAATAAATAAATAAATAAAATTCAGGGATGGAGAAATGAAGGCAAAAGAGGAGAACGAGATGAGTTTGGCAAGATATGCTAAAAAGAACAAAAATCATGATTGTTAAATGGTCACTCAGTAAGCACCTAGAAAACAAGACAGTAACAATACCTAAAAGCTAAAATGAATTTGTCAAAAACAAATTCTGACAGACTAAGCTTATGTCAAGATCTGAGGCAGCTTCAGGGCTCCATCTGCTACCGAAGAAGCTCTTGTAGATGCAGAATGAGCCCCACAGACTGCTGCAGCTGGTAGGGACTCATGAGCTCCACCGAGTGATGCATTCCAAAAAAAATTACTACCACACTGTGGGTATTGCTAACTCTGTGGGTGTGGCTAACTCTGTGGGCGTGGCCGAGGAAACGGATATGGGCTTTGAGCAGCAGCGACTGAGGGAACATAGTAATAAGTAGAGACATTACCTTGCAAACTAAAATTCGCATAGTCAAGCAATAATTCCCAGATCCCGGTGGTCTTTCACTGGAACCATTTTCCTCGTTCCATCCTCCCAAAGAACAAAAACTGGGTGCCTACCTCTACACCCACTGTCGCTGCCTAATCGCCTGCTACCTCCGAAGGCATGCCGCTGCTCTCCCGCTCTCCTCTGCTGCCACTGCTCTCTGCTGCCACTGCTGAAGGCCCGCTGCCGCCGCAGGTCTGCCGTCACTCTCCTCCACCGCTGCTGCCAAAGGCCCACTGCCACTCTCCTGCTCTCTGCCACTGTCACCGCTGTTTCTGAAGGCCTGCCGCCACTCTCCTCCGCTGCCGCTGCAGAATGCCCGCTGTTGCTGAAGGCCTGGCACTGCTATCCTCTGCTGCCGCTGCTACTCTGTGCTGCATGAGATATCCTCCTACTCCAGATGCAGAAAATGACTGCTTGGCTTAGAGCGCATGTGCCATGAGGTAGGGAGGTGGGCATGGCCGGCCAAGTGGACGTGGCCTGTGGGAATTTCCATTACCGGTCCACCTGGACTGGACAGGACTGGCTTCAGTGCATCACTGGCTCCACCTGGGTGCCCTAGGAGAAGAACTATATAACATCCAGCTGCCTCACCCCACACACCCCACAAGTGCCTCAGCAAGGAAGGTTTTTGGGTTTCCTGTGGTGCTCCATGTGAACCCATACCTGCTCTTGCTACAGCCCTAAAGGCACTCTGCTTCAGTTACTTCCTTGGTTGTCTCACTTCTGGCTCACGTGGACTAAATCTAATCTACTAGACTAGCCTCATTCCTCTGTCTACTCCTGGCTTTGACCTTGGGTTTGGACATGGATTTTCTGTTTGATCTTTAGCTTTTACTCTGGGATCTGGTCCCTGTGTTGCTAGTCAGTGGTCAACATCCTGGACTCTGACAGCTTATTTTTTGATGGGGTAACTTCCTTGGTGGAGGGGAGAGAGAATGTAGATGTAATATATCTTGACTTCTGTTGTGTTTAGAGTATTGTGCCTTTAAGTAATGTAACACTCGAATGAGTGGATATAACAATCACCAGCTGTAACACTGTAACCTAACGTATGAGGACGCGAGCTAGTGACCACTAGGGGCAATAGCGAGCGCCTTGCTCACATGGTTCCAATTCCCCAAATACCTACAGCCACGGGAAGATTCCCGCCACTACCTCCCCTGGACAAGAAGGGCGTGACGGAGAGTGATGTCACGCAGACAGTAGCCAATGGGCTATCGAGGAGCCACATTCAAATGTATAGCCACTGTATATATTGAGCTGTTCGTCCGCCATTGCCACGTGTTCCCCCGACCATCATGCAATAAAGATGTGTTAAGCCAGGCTTTTGGCTGTCTCTATTGTCTTGGTTCTCAAACGCTAAATTGGCAATGAAGGTGGGATAATGGATCCCCACGGAATCAAGACAACACAGGCCGGTTTCAACATCAACAAACCGGAAGAATGGGAACTGTTCGAGATGGATTTCCAAAGCGCACTGATGGTGTCCGACATCTCGGACGAGGGGAAGAAAAGGGCCATCCTCATCAGGATGCTCGGGTTCCCGGCCATGAAGGTATTGGTGGACCTGGTGTCTCCAAGGAAGGTGAGCGAAGTGCCGGTCAAGCAGCTCCTGAAAGCGATGCAGGACCATTTCCAACCCTCGGTCTCAATGTTTTCGGTTCGGGACACATTCTGGAAGAGAGTCCAGGCGCCTGGTGAGTCCGTGGCTGCCTTTGCAGCGGCCCTCCGTTTGGCCGCCGGCCCATGCAAGTGGGAGAACCTGGAAATCGCCCTCAGGGACCGCATGCTGTGTGGCCTGTGGGACGAAGAGGTCCAGCGAAAGCTGATGAACAAAGAGCCGCCCCCGACATTGCAAGAGGTCGTGAAGGAGGCGCAGGCGGCGGAAGCCACGAGGGCCGGGGTTAAGGGGTTCAGGACAAGGCCCCCACAACCTGACAAGGCAGTGGGCTCAGTGCAAGTGGCCAGGCGGGCACCACACTCCTCCACAGAGAGCAGCGAGGACGAGGACATCCGGAAGGTGCGGAAGGATGGCCGGCGTTGCGATGGCTGCGGGGCGTCCCATGACCGCATCAAGTGTCCGTTCAGGAAGGCGGAGTGCCACAACTGTGGGCGCCGAGGCCACATAGCCAAGGTTTGCAGACGACGGAGCAGAGACCGGGAAGGCTCAACAGACCGCTCACCGAAGAAGCAGGAGGGCGTCCGGCCCTCGAGGAAGCAGGACGGCGTGGGCCGCATCTCCAACGACAGCGACAATGACACGGCGGTCCACAGAGTGTCCTTAGGACACCCACATTATTTTGTAGAGGTACTGGTGCAAGGGATCCCCGTTAAGATGGAGATAGACTCGGGTTCCTCATGTTCCATCATTTCCCAGAGGGAGTTTTTGGGAATTTCCCCCAACGGAAGCTCAAAGCACTGAGGTCTACGCTGCGGGACGTACAGGGAAATAGCATTCCGGTGTTGGGGGTGGGAAAATTCAAGGTCCAATACAAGCAACATGCCGTGGAACTTCCCCTGGTTGTTCTTAAAGGGGGGGACTGTTGCCTCCTCGGGACACAATGGTTTAAGCCCCTGGGTTTGTTCATTGGGGGGGGTGCATACCATTGGGACTGACCCAATACAGGAGGTGTGTAATGCGCATCCCGAAGTGTTCAAGAAGGGACTCGGAAAATTCAAGGGGGCCCCAGTTGCGTTCTACCTGGACCCGGAGATCCGCCCAATAAGACTCAAACCGCGAAGGGTGCCTTTTGCACTTAAGGACAAAATAGAGGTGGAACTGGACAAATTGGTGGGCCAGGGGATCCTAGTTCCTGTTGATTCTGCAGAGTGGGAAACTCCAATTGTAACAGCGCTTAAGGCAAACGGGGAGGTTCGAATTTGGCTGATTACAAATGTACCATTAATAAAGCGATACACCCAAATGCGTATCCAGTGCCGGTAGTCAGCCACCTGTTGGCCAGGTTACATGGGGGGAAGTGTTTTGCAAAGCTTGACCTGGCACAGGCTTATCAGCAGCTCTCGGTAACCCCAGCTGCAGCTGCGGTGCAGACGATAGTCACCCATAAAGGGGCGTTTCAGGTGACGCGCCTACAGTTTGGCATGAACTCAGCGCCAGGCATTTTCCAATCACTAGTGGAACATCTCTTGAAGAGTCTGGAGGGGGACTTGCCATATTTTGACGACGTATTGATAACAGGGGGGAGTGAGTCAGAATTGGCTGAGAGGCTGGACAAAGTACTGACGGTATTTGAAAAGGTGGGGTTGAGGCTGCGGAAAGACAAATGCATTTTCTTCACAAAAGAGGTCGAGTTCCTGGGTTTCCGGGTAACCCCTGTTGGCATAAAACCCTCTGAATCAAAGGTGGCCGCCGTTCAGAATGCTCCTCGCCCCACCTCCAAGCCAGAATTGCAGTCGTTCCTGGGGCTCTTAAACTTCTACCATTCCTTCCTGCCTAGGAAGGCATCGGTAGCGGAGCCGCTTCATAAATTGCTAAAAAAGGACGAGGCGTGGCGATGGGGCGAGAGTCAGGAGAGGGCATTCAATGAGCTGAAGCAACTCTTATCCTCAAATGCCATACTAACCCATTTTGACCCCAAGAAACCAGTGGTTCTGGTATGTGATGCGTCTCCAGTGGGGGTGGGGGCGGTCCTGTGCCATGTGTTGGAAAACGGGCGGGAAGCCCCGGTGGCATTCTACTCCAGGTCCCTGTCTAAGGCAGAACGTAACTACGCACAGACAGACAGGGAGGCATTAGCGATAATTGCTAGGACGAAGAAGTTTCACGATTTCCTCTATGTATGGCCGCCCCTTCACCATCGTGACCGACCACAAGCCCCTGCTAGGCATTTTCACTGCAGACAAGCCCACACCACAGATTCTATCCCCTAGAATGCTCAGGTGGGCCATTTTTTTAAAACGCGTACCAGAACGCGCTGGTGTATCGCCCTGGAAAGGACATAAGCCATGCGGACGCCCTGTCGAGGTCACCGCTGCCCCACATGGGCAGCCCCATGTGTGAGGTGGAACAAGACCACCAAGTGCTCATGATAGAGGTCCTGGATTCGCCCCCCATAGTGCCCGCAGAGATCGCCAAGGCGACGGGCAGAGACAAGACGTTGGCCCTGGTTAGTTCATGGGTGCAGAAAGGGTGGCCAACGTCCTCCCCAGTGGCGGAATTTGCTCCATTTTTTAGGAAAAGGTTAGAACTGTCCATGGAGAGGGGTTGCCTCCTGTGAGGCCAGCGGGTGGTCGTCCCTGAATCCCTGAGAGCAAGGGTGCTCAAGCTGCTGCACGTCAGCCATCCGGGGATTGTCCGCTCCAAGGCACTGGCCCAGAGCTATTTCTGGTGGCCCCAGTTGGACGCTGATATCGAGCACATGGTGGGCACTTGCGAGCGTTGCCAAAGCTCCCGGCCCGAGGAGGCCCGACTTCCACACAGGGAATGGGATGCGGCAAAGGGGCCGTGGTCCCGCGTGTACATTGATTTCGCGGGCCCTTTCAGAGGGTCGCTTTTTCTCCTTATAGTAGATGCTTACTCCAAGTGGTTAGAGGTTATCCCAGTTGCAAACACCTCCTCAGCCGCAACCATTAAACAATTGCGCAAGGTGTTCAGTTCGTTCGGCATACCCGATACACTTGTGAGCGATAACGCATGTTGCTTCACATCCGCCGAGTTCAGAGCATTCATTGACATTAACGCCATCCGGCACATCACCTCCGCGCCTTTTCACCCGGCGACGAACGGCCAGGTGGAACGCCTCGTGCGTACCACCAAAGATGCGCTGAGGCGCATGGGCCCCGGGGACTTGAACCTTCAGTTATGCCAATTCTTGCTGGGGTATAGAATGACCCCCGTAGTGTCAGGCTATTCGCCCGCAGAGCTCCTGATGCGCAGAAAGCTGACTACGGTACTGACAAGGCTAGACCCTATGAGAGTAGAAGACACTGGGAAGAACATCGGGATAGCGGGCACGAAGAGTTTCGAAATAGGCACCCCGGTCCATTGCAGAAACTACGCTAGCGCAGTGCCAGCCTGGGTTCCGGGAGTAGTCATTGGGCAAACGGGTCCCATGTTGTACTGCGTAGAGACCAGCACAGGTCTACTCTGGAGGCGGCACGCGGACCAACTCCGACGACGGGTTCCCAGCGACCAGAGCGCGGAAAGCACAAAACAGGATTCAGCGTTAGGGTTCTCCCCCACCCGTTCAGCCCAAGGGGGAGGAGAGGGGGGCCAGTGGTCCCCACCAAGGGGGGAAGGGAATAAGTTTGTCCCCGTAGATATCCTGCAGGATGCCCCCACAGATATCCCAGAAGATGAGTTTGAGTTTGAGTTACAAAACCAGGGGGGGTTTTCGGAGTGGTCCCCCACCCGTCCAAGCGAGAAGCGGGGTTTTTTGTTAGCCCCCAATGCCCCCGGTTTTCCCACATTGGAGTTTACCCATACCCCAAAAACGGCAGAACCTCGGCGAGTCGCTAACGAGTCTCCCTCTCCCATTGCAGGACAAGATACCAGGGAACACAGAAGTGATAGCGCCCCCGGGACAAGCCAGCCAGCCTTACGCCTAAAACGTTCTTGCAATAAACCATATTGGATGAGAGACTTCGTCTCATCCTAGGGGGGAGGGATGTTGTGTTTGGAGTATTGTGCCTTTAAGTAATGTAACACTCGAATGAGTGGATATAACAATCACCAGCTGTAACACTGTAACCTTCCGTATGAGGATGCGAGCTAGTGACCACTAGGGGCAATAGCGAGCGCCTTGCTCACATGGTTCCAATTCCCCAAATACCTACAGCCGCGGGAAGATTCCCGCCACTACCTCACCTGGACCAGAAGGGTGTGACGGAGAGTGACGTCACACAGACAGTAGCCAATGGGCTATCGAGGAGCCACATTCAAATGTATAGCCACTGTATATATTGAGCTGTTCGTCCGCCATTACCACATGTTCCCCCTGACCATCATGCAATAAAGATGTGTTAAGCCAGGCTTTCGGCTGTCTCTATTGTCTTGGTTCTCAAACACTAAAACTTCAGCAAAGCCTTTGACATTGTGCCCCATGATATTCTGATTAGCAAAATAACTAAGAGTGGGCTGGATAATGCAAGTGCTAGGTGGATACATATTTGGTTACAGAATTATACTCAGACAATGCTTATCAATGACAGAACACAACAGAGGGGAAAACAAGTGTGTTACCATAAAGTTAAGTCCTGTGTCTGGTGCTCTTCAACATTTTCATTAATGACTTGGTGAAGCAGTGCAATTCAGAATTTCAGGTGACACAAAATTAGGTGGAATAGCTAATACTTTGGAAGACAGGAAGAAAACTCAGAAAGCTCTTGATAGGCATGAAAACTGAGCTGAAAACAACAGAACATAAGTTAACAGGGATAAGTGCAATGTTCTACACTTTCTAGGGGAAAATACACAGTTACAAGGAGGGAGATACTTGACTCAGTAATACAAGTGAAAAGGGTCTTGGAATTGTTGTAGATCACAAGCTGAATATGATTCAACAGTGTAATGCAAAAATGGCAAACAATGGTTATTTTAGGCTGTATTAAGAGAAGTATAATCTCCAAACCCCATGAGGCACTAGCCCCCCCCCCTTATACAACAATAGTTAGGCCTCAGGTAGTTCAGTTCTGATCACCACGCTTTAAGGATGCCAACAAACTGGAACAAGTTCAGAAAAGGGCAACAACAATGATCAGGGGAATGGAAACCACAGCCTAGGAGGAAAGACTGAAGGAACTAGGCATGTTTAACCTTGAGAAAAAAAAGAGATTAAGAGAGAATCTGATAAAGTGGTGCTTGCTTCACTCCATATGCCAAAAAATATTTGAAGAGTCACTGCAGAATATAATGAAATATCAGTTCATTTTCATATCCTTTTATGAAAAACACAAACCGGTAAGTTAGGTAGAAACAGTGGACACAGTCCCAAGTAACTGCTTGATTTATACTTTTACAACAGTGAGGAATTAAACAAATATGGCTCTTCCAAAAAGCTCCAGATTATACATAATGATTGCATAGCATTTAGTAGACAAAGGCTGAGCTTACTGTGGCTTTCCTTGTGTTTTGGACTGTATCTCTTAGGACCATTCATCATTGATGTTGATACCTAAGGTCGAGATGCTGCCCAACAATACCTGGAGACCCAGAGTTTTCATGTTCTGTGCAATGGCTTCTTAAGAGACTCCTCTTAAGGCTCAGATAACTATGTACAGTTGATATAGGTTTGATATTAAGCCAGGCATGGAAAATAATTCAATTTGACTCAATATCTCTTGGAAAATAGCCTTCTGACACCTCTTGAAATGCACTGTGAAATAAATGCATATCACCTCAAGGATACACACATTTGGAAGTCTAATGGGATGTTTTTGAGAAATGTGATGTACACAAAATGTATTCCTTTAAAATATGAACAGCTAAAGCTGCACAATTGAAAATAAATACATTAATCAGTGGAAGAAATACAAACATGTTTGAAACAATGGAGGGGAAAGCATAAGTTAAGAAAAATACAGTATATAGATAATTGCGCAAACATGGAAAAATGTATTAGCAAAATGTAAACAAACTTCTATATTGGACCCTTACCCCATCAGTTCTGTGCCCTGGTGCTATTTAGGCTTAGCTCCTTTTCATGCTGCTTGGTGCCCATCTCCTCCAGTACAGCGTATAGGACAATGAGGCTCCTCACTGCTTCTTCGGTAAAATAATTTTGTGTCAGAGCTTATTCTGGGTTGAAAGGATTTTTGTTGGAGAAACTCCACTCAAGGGATGCCCGGTAATAAGGTTTTACAATACCATGGTGCTAACCAGACTCCCTCCTTTCTCATCAGGGCATGTGACCAGCAATGACAGATTTCTGCTGCTACTAGGAGAGTAATAAAGGTGAAGGGAAAATGTACATAAAAAGGAATCCAATGAAACAGAGGCTGGGAAAATTTTTGTGCACCAATTCCATGTGGTTTGTGTCCCTCTTGTTATGCTTGCCACTCAACTTCATGAACATTGCAACAGCTTCATCTCTATTTAGTGATCATAATCTGATTGCTTCTAAGAAAGCTGTTTCCCTTGGTTAAACCAGTTCCAAACCATGACTGGACCACACTCCTACTAATCTTATTCTGCAATGCTAGTATCAACTACAATACTAGAATTAAATTTAATATCCACCCAAATTCCTCTGAACTGGGAACTTATTATATCATCAAATAATTCTGATTTAATTTTTGCTTTTTCAAGACATCAATAGTGCACTTATAATTTGAATAGTTGTGTAAAAGCTCCTTGGTTCCTCATTTAGCTGTGCTAAAAATAAAAGGCAAGCAGTTATTTTAATTATAGAGTACATATAACAAATTGACATAATTATAATTAATGCAGGAAAAGCTTTGAGAACTTTGGGAAGTAGGAAATTAACTCAAGACCCCAGTTTATGATAAGATGTGCTCTGTTCCACTCAGACACATACCTATATTCTATGGATGTTATTCCCTATCTATTCTAATTAGCCAGTATGTAAATCAAGAATAACTGGCAAGTTGAAAGAGAATTAAAAATTTGCCACAAACTTTCTGTATAGTGGTTCTTCATCCAGGTAGAGTTATTTGTGATTATCTCTTGTTGAAGTCAATTCAACAACATGCAAATTTAAATGCCTACTGCAAATACCCATGACATTAAGGTGCAAAAAGGCAAAAACTCTAGCAACATAAGTATGTTTTTTTTTAAAAGCTAGCATTTAATTCACATATAATAACGTAGCCAGACATATGTAGCAGTATTCTAAACATCTCCTAACTTGACTTCCAAAATTCTCCCAGAAAGTTAACAGGCTTGAAAAAGAAGAAACAAAAATATACTAGACTGGATATAAGGTGAGAATGATCCTTAATAACAAGGAGAAATATCACTAGAAACAAACGAATTCGGACATCTATTGCTATTGTAGAAAAAAGTTACATCAATAAATGACAGCTTTGATGAGTCATTGTTGAAATCCTTGTGCCTCATTAAATATGAAGAACTAGGGAAGAATAGAGGAGTCAAAAGACAAGTTTCAACATACAATTAATGAATGAATGACAAAAAATGAAAAAGAGAAGATTTGTGCATTTGCAAAGGCTATATTAGAACATGGAACATGATTGATATAGAAGGAGTCTTTTTGATGTATCAAGAAGGAAAGCAGATGATATGGCTATTGCTTTGATCTGAAGTGCCAAATCATATTCCCTGATTCATTAGCCAGAAAAGTCAGAACTGTCAACACCAAATTAAAAGAAGTAATACTTTATAATGGATAGAGGATATTTTATTTTAGTGATGAATTATGCATTTTTAGAAGGAGGGAAAGGAGTGTCCATTAAGCAATGGATATGAAACCAAATTTCCCTTGCAACAAAGACATTTTAATTAGGAGGCAATAACTTTCAAAAAAATTCCCAAGCAATGCCATGGAAAGTATTGACAAGTTTACATCCTGCAGATCCTCCAAATTAGCAGAAATATTTTCAGAAGTCTTCAAATAATACCAGGACTACATTCTAATGCAAGCGATGCTGGCCATCATCCTGTTGACAATATAATAGTAATTACTGCAATCAGAACTATGCATAAGTGTTATGTATGTTAACTGCGTTTTCTGACAGGAACAGAATGTATCCTTTCTCATGTATCTATTCTTATGCAAATAAGTGGATCAAAAATGTGCACACTCTGTTAGCCAATGGACTTGTTGTATTATTGTTACTGTTACTGTTTATAGGAGCGGAATGTATCTTTTCTCATGTATCTATTCTTATGCAAATAAGTGGATCGAAAATGTGCACACTCTGTTAGCCAATGGGCTTGTTGTATTATTGTTACTGTTACTGTTTATAGTGTATATAAGTATGAGTTTTGCCCCATCCAAACTGTGTTCAAACCCCACTAATAAAGAGCTCAATTTCACTACTGCACTCGTCTGCTTCTTCATTCCCTGAACCCGAAACTGGCGATGAAGGTGGGATGGCGTCCCCACATGGCAGCAACATCGGCCCATTTGACCCAGTGCATCCAGAGAAATGGGCAACATACGAATGCCGATTCCACCATGCAACGGCCTTGTAGAAGATCACCATGGAAGACCAGAAGCGCTCCTGTTTCCTCGCTCAGTGTGGTTCTGAGACGCTTGAGCTGGCAACCCACCTCGTTCTCCCAAGGGACGTGGATGTGGTGCCGCTTGCAGAACTCATGTCCGCACTGAGGAAACACCTGCAGCCAGAGGTCTCGATCTTCCCAGCCAGGGTGGCCTTCCACAGAAGGGAGCAGCGACCTGGGGAGTCCATTGCAGACTACGCTGCATTGCTGCCGCCCCATGCAAGTGGGACAACATTGAAGAAGTACTCCGGGACCATCTGCTGGCCAGCATGAGGGACGAAGATGCTCAATGTTACTTCATGATCAGGAAGACACTAACTTTCAAGGCTGTCCTAGAAGAGGCGGTAGTGTCTGAGGCCGCACAGTCCAGCATCAAGCTTTTCCGGCATTGCCACTCCACCACCAGTGGCACCGACTCAGCTGTGCAAGTTCAGCAAATTCATCTTCATCCTCCTCAGAGGGAGAAGTTCGAGCAGTCCAACGAAAGCACCAAGAGCACCATGATGCTCGGGAGAACAAATTCCTTTGCAAGTGTGATGGCTGCGGAGCCCGCCATGAACACAGGAAGTGCCCCTTCCGCACTGCAGAATGCCACAACTGGCACATTGCTACCATATGCTGACAGCAAAAGCAAAGAACTCCAGCACCTGAGTCCAAGAAGAGTCATCACTATAAAATGTCCATCGCCAAAGTGTCACCAGAGTCTGAGCCGTGCCAAGTGGGCATCGTCAGTGAGTGTTTCTTCACAGACCTGAGCCTGCAGGATGTCTCCTTCAAGATGGAGGTGGATTCAAGTACTACTTTTTCCATAATCCCACATCAGGAGTTTTTGAGAATTCCCGCTGCCTCTTGGCCTAAGCTCAAATCTTTTAAAACTTCCCTCCGGGATGTGCAAGGTTGCCAGATTCCGGTCCTGTGGGTGGAAAATTTCTTGGTCAAATTCAAAAACATTTGCACCTCCTTGCCATTGGTTGTAGTTAAGCAGGGCACTAACTGTCTTATTGGGACCCAATGGTTTAGGCCCCTGGGAATCCGGCTTTCTGGCATTCATGCAATAGACGCTGACCCAATACGGGACGTTTGTGCTGCACATCCTGAGGTGTTCAGAAAGGGTTTAGGGTTATACAAAGGGCCCCCTGTGGACTTTGAGCTTGACCCAACCATCCGGCCCATCCGGATGAAGCAACACTGGGTACCCTTTTCTTTAAAGGAGAAGATAGAAGCTGACCTGGACAAACTGGTGGGGCAGGGCATTCTAGTGCCAGTGGACTCTGCAGAGTGGGAGACACCAATAGTGACTGCTTTGAAAAGTAACGGGGAGGTCAGGATATGCGCTGACTACAAGTGTACCATCAATAAAGCTATTCACCCAAACGCATATCCTGTGCCCGTGGTAAGCCACCTTCTTGACTCCTTGCATGTAGGAAATTGCTATGCAAAACTTGACCTTGCCCAGGCTTACCAACAATTGACTGTGTCTCCTGCTGCTGCCATAGCCCAGAACATAGTAACACATAGGGGGGCATTTAAGGTAACTAGATTACAATACAGGGTGAATGTGGCCCCCGGAATATTTCAATCTCTTGTAGAACGTATTTTAAAAGGTTTGCCAGTGTCCTGCCATATTTTGACAATGTCCTGATCACCGCTAAGGGTACCATCGAACTAGTGGCCAGGCTCGATCAAGTCCTCTCACGTTTGGAGAGGGCCAGTCCAAGGTGGCGGCCGTGCGAAATGCACCCAGGCCAAGATGTAAAGCTGAATTGCAATAATTTCTAGGATTGTTAAACTTCTATCACGCTTTTCTCCATTGCAAAGCCTCAGTTGCCAAACCATTACATTGGCTTCTTAAGAAAGATACTGTTTGGCACTGGGCCATTGCCAGGAGAAAGCGTTCCTAGAACTTAAAAGGCTGCTATCTTCGGATGCTGTATTAACTCATTTTGATCCTAACAAGGAAGTTGTACTTGTGTGTGATGCATCCCCTGTGGGGGTGGGAGCTGTGTTATGCCATGTACTAAATGGCAGGAGGGAAGCCCCAATAGCATTCTATTCCCATTTACTCTCAAAGCCTGAGAAAAATTACGCTAAGACAGATAGCAAGGCATTGGCAATCATGGCTGGCACTAAGAAATTCCACGATTACCTTTACGGAAGACCTTTTACCACCATAACTGACCACAAGCCCCTCCTTGGAATCTTTGTGAACGGGAAGCCCATGCCCTGTCACGTTCTCCACTGCCAGGGGTCAGGGAAGCCGATTGCGAGATCGAAAGTGACCACCAGGTCCTTATGATTGAGGCTTTGGACTCGCCCCCAGTCGTCCCCTCAGATATAGCCAAGGTTACGGCCAAGGATGTAACATTGACTAAAGTAATGTCTTGGGTACAAAAAGGCTGGCCTGTCTTTCCTCTAGCCGAGGAATTCAGAACATTCCACCACAAGCATTTGGAACTGTCAGTGGAACGAGGTTGCCTTCTATGGGGCCAGTGGGTGGTCATTCCTGTCACTATCAGGAAAAAGGTTTTACATCTACTTTACACAAGTCACCCGGGAATTGTCTGTTCCAAAGCCCTTGCGCGTAGCTACTTTTGGTGGCCTCTACTGGACCAAGACATAGAACAAATGGTCGGCACTTGTGCCAGTTGTCAATCCTCTCACCCAGAGCAATCACACCTTCCCTCTCAGGAATGGGATTCTGCTTGGGGCCCATGGTCCAGGTTGCACATAGATTTTGCAGGTCCATTTTTGTTGGTTGTGGATTCATTCTCTAAGTGGCTGGAAGTGATTAGGGTGCCTAACACCACTTTAGCCACCATAATAATGCACCTAAGAAGGCTGTTTGCAGCATTTGGACTTCCAGATGTGCTGGTGTCCGACATCACATCCCCATTCACATCTGCAGAATTCCAATCCTTCATGGAAAGAAGCGCAATTAGGCACATCACTGCCACCCCATTCCACCCAGGCACCAATGGCCAGGTAGAGCAGCAGGTGTGCACAACTAAAGACGCGCTTTGGAGTATGGGTGAAGGGGATTTGGAGCTCCAGTTATGCCAGTTTCTTTTCACATATAGGCTCACCCCCCTTGCCTCAGGGCTGTCCACTGCTGAATTGTTCCAGCGAAGGAAACTGTCATCCTTGCTGGACAGATTGGATCCCTCTAGGGTAGAGGCCAAAGGCACAAATATAGCAATCCAACACCAGAAGGGTTTCTCATCCGGAGACCCTGTACATTGCCGCAATTATGCAGCTGGTGGTCCTACGTGGGTACCTGGGTTTGTGATCAATCAAACTGGTCCTGTTTCTTACAGAATCGAAACAGCCACTGGTCTGATCTGGAGGAGGCACATGGATCAATTGAGACCCAGATTACTGGACCCACAAGACGATTACAGACACTCAACGCTAGGGTTGGCCCCCACCTGTTTAAACCCAGGGGGCAGAGATAATAGTCAGAAGCCAGCCAACATTGACCCAGAAATATCTTCTAGGAACCAATTTCAAGGGGAATTTGTGGAATGCTCCCCTATTCCGGCCAGGTATACCCCTACACTGTCCCAGCCTAGCACTCTGGATTCCTTTATTGATGATGACCAATTTTGTTTGGAGTCGCCCTCCACTCTTAGTACACACAGGAGGGACCTTGAGTTGTCTTATTCATCCACAGAATTAGATTTTGGTTTTGAGTAATTCCCTGCTCCTCCATCTGACAAACGGGGCTTTAATTTGGGTTTACAATCCTCCCCCTCTAGTCAATCCCTCACTCCAGTCGGGTTGCCCATCCTACGAGCCCCTGAGCTGGCTCAGCCAAGTATCCGGCCCAAAAATGGAAACTAGACTGCCATCCTGGTTAAAGGATTTTGTTTTTACCTAGGGGGGAAGAATGTTATGTATGTTAGTTAACTCTGTTTTCTGACAGGAGCGGAATGTTTGCAGGCGCACCCCCCAAAAAAGGACTCAGACACCGGTATAAGTGGATAACGGCATTGGGCCACATTTATTGATTCATGCCCTAGTCCGAATTATGAATTTCAATTGGTACTCAGCCAATTATAATTCTTAAGGCAAGCAGGCCGCAGTAACACTGGTAAGGTTCCTCCCAAAATTGCCAATGGCAATTGGCTACAATGTATCCATTTGTATCAATTTGTTTGTTTACAACAAACAAATTGTTGACCGTAGTCAATAAACTATCTACTGACCCCACCCTCTGACGTGTATCCTTCAAATCACGGGGTGATGCATGCTGAAGAGCTCCTGCCATCACCCCATTGCCTGGTTCGTCGTTGACCGGACAACGTTAACCAACTTGTACCTATCTAGTGTTGGCCAGTCAATTGCGAACCTGACGGATACCTGTGGGTCATAAATATTTACCTTACCAGTGCTACCCGCCACATGGGGAGGCATCCATGATGACTCACCGCCCCGCCCCCCCAAGACCGTCAGCTCGGTCACCAGGCCTGCTTGCATCACACCCAGAACGAGGTACATACCTCTAGCCGACAGGTGGACCCCTTCTCCTGCCTACCAGCAAATTTTTTTGTGTAAGCCTATCATCCGGCCTGCAATGGCCGTCTCACAGCCATGCTAAGCACGGGACGGAGCCAGAGCCCCGTCCACTGACTGCCGGAACAGTCCGAACTAGGGAGATCCGCATCTCCCCTAAATTGGTGTCTCGGCACGATGTTAGACCATAGCGACCGTATGGAAGCTATACGTGATACAAAAATGCCAGGTCACAGCCCCTCGACGGTTTAATAACAGCGGTGAGCCGTATACGATTGCTGCCGCCGAGGTGCCTGTAAAACATTGGGTGGTCCAGCATCCCTGTCAGACAGCAGGAATGGCCACAGTTCCCGCCCCCATGTGCCGCGCATACCATACCATAGCATACGTGCGGATGCACACAGCCCAGCCGGGGTCCACTCTCTGTCGCTGCAGCATACACTGCTGCCCAGTGTACATAGCTGCGGCCCACCAGCCCCCTGCCACCGGTGTGTTGAGACCCCTAGGATCTGTAAAAGAGGAGAAAAAAAGGTGAAGGACATAACTAGGTACTCGTACGGTGAGGGGACCAACATATCTGAAATTGCGTGTAGACGCATATCCACCTCCGAGTACCCCAAACGTAGTCGCGATCAACGCGACGCCTATCTTAAGTAACTGGTGCCAAAACGGGCCCCACACCGCGAAACGCGGCACCGGTCACCCTCAGGGACTGTACTAAGGTAAAGGTAGACCCATCCCAGTGGCAGAAAACAGGCTGGGGCGCGCAGCAGGCACTGTTGAAAATACATGTAGGGCACCAACCGGACAGATGTCTCAAAAACTTTGTAGCAGTATACACCACTGCCTACACCGTGCTGAATAACCAATGAGGACCGCATCCCCACTTGAGCCCACTCATGTGTGACAGAGACATCTTCAAGTTCCAGTGCCCTACGAGACACATCCGCCTTACACAGAATGTACCAAATCTGGCACCCACTCACTGATGCGGAGCTCTCCAAAAAGGCTACCTTGGAAGCTGCGTGGTCAAGAGCCACCTCACACCTATCTGTACCTAATCAATGCCAGCCTCGTGCAAGGTGGGTCAGAAACTCTGGGAGCAGGGGTGACGCGTGTAAGGGCGGCGGACACGTTCCCGTGTCCGCGCCTCCCAAACACGACGCATGAATGCAGAGTGATACGCCTTACGCGTGCGAGATGCCAATGACATTTCCGGTTCCCTTCTCCTCGCCAAACGTCCCGCCAACGGCCAAAAGTGGCGAGTGGAAACCCTCTGCTTCCAGAGTATGGCACAGAACCGGGTGATCTGCAGGTGATGGAAAGCAACAGTAATGTCATTACAAATACCTAGAACATGTCTGGCCTATAACGGCACATTTAGGTGTAGGCTTCTCAAAGAATAGACGAACTAATGTCATGACCCTAAGGGATTTGCATGTCTGGGTGTTGACAATGTGCACCACTGCCTCATTGTCACACCGAAATTGGACCACTGAGTAGGCCCCCTCCTTGCACCATAGC
Organism: Bradypodion pumilum; assembly: GCA_035047305.1. Taxonomy (NCBI): domain Eukaryota; kingdom Metazoa; phylum Chordata; class Lepidosauria; order Squamata; family Chamaeleonidae; genus Bradypodion; species Bradypodion pumilum. The sequence continues at coordinate 112,213,752 of JAWDJD010000004.1, read as the reverse complement.
ATCAGTGCCCTCCAAAATGGGAAAAAACGCAAGGAAGGTCAGATCGCTGGGCGATCCGTGCACCCACCCTCCTAGTAAACCCCATAAGTCTGGGAGCCGGAGGTATCCGACCGTACTTGAAATGTAGGGCAGACCATCAGGTCTGATATCCAGGAAGAGACCCCGCCAAACCCAGGAGTAATTTGAGCCAGACCGTACAAATTAAGGTGGACATGAATTAACTGCAACTCACGAGGGCAGCACTTTATGTTTGGCAATCAATGCCAAACTCGCCGCGGAGATCCAAGCCACCGTATGCATGGTTAACCCAGATGCCCGCACGACAGAGTCGATTCAGAAATGTGAGCTTAGTAAATGGGACCTCGGTCTATTCAGGAGCCAAGGGGACACCCAGTTCCCACCTGAGTGTCTGAATGGTAATGAGGAGACGCGTGCACGTGTCCAAGCCCCGATCACCCTCGAACCAAAAGTCGTCGAGGTAATGGGCTAGAGACCGAGACCCCAACCTGTGAACAAATGGCCACTAAGTGAAGTCACCAATCGGTCGAGTGCTGCACATGACTTAACACAGTCAGAAGGGGGTTGGCCTTATCTACGTAGAATTCCCCTCGAAACCTAAAACCCAATAGGTCTAAATCAGTGGGTGCACTGGCAATAACCTGAAGGCTGAGTGCATGTCAGACTGTGCCAAAACAGCGCCAGAATTGCGTGAGCGTGGCACCCATAGTAGCCGAACCAATGAGCACCTGACTGAACTCGGTCATCCGGAATGGCATCCCTGAATGGAGAACCCACAGGGTAAGCTGAGTGGGGAATTAAATGACATTCCCCAGTTCTAGCTCAGTATGAGCTTGATGGGGGAGACATTCGACTTGGGAAAGGTGGTTCCAAGAAGGGGCCCCGCTACTCTCATAGCCCCAACTCCCTTAGCTGTGGACAGTGGAGCCCCCTCTTCGTAACCCTGCAGGGGAACCAGAGTAGGAGCATACTGGGACCCCCAACACCCCCGAATGGATACAAAAGCCCCCTATATAAAACCCACCGGCAGGTATCCCACCCAATCCCTTCTTGGATGAACTGAGTGCCATCTCTCCAGGTTGAATATACTAATTGGGGCGGGGGGGGCTTACGGCAAGGTTAGTTGCTTCAGACAGAGCTCTGATCGCCACTGTGCACCCCTACCTCTGCCCCGTAACCCACCAACCCGCGGGCACGCGGAGGTGGCGTGAGGGCCAGCGCAAAAGGGGGACACGAAGTCGGTAATGACCGTGTTGCTTAGTACACGCATCATCAGCTGAGCAGGCCGAACACGGCAGGCGGGCTGGAACCCCCCGCCCGACCAGTTAGTGTGGAGCCTTCGTTTGAGCAGCCCGCTGCTCAGCATGACCACCCTGGTACCTATCACCAGGCACCAACCACGTGGGAGTGATGTACACGAGCACACTTGCTGACAGGGCTAATCCCACCTCCCCTCAGGGTATAGAGCTACCCTCATCCACATGCCTCACCGTAAACCAACTGCCATGGGCCCATCTAATCAACCATCGCCCTGCAAATATTAGCGATGGATGGAAGCACCCGGATGGCCCAAGCAGGTCAAGCCCTGCGGCATACCACCATACGTACAAGGTATGCCGCCAACCAGTTGGCCCAAGGTGCACGGTGGCTCACTACGATGGGACATCTCATAGTCTCAGTCGCCCTGTCCCTTTCTCTCCTCTCAGTGGGCTCGCAGTTCCATAGGGAGAATACCCACATGTCCCCCTCCGGCCCTTACCCCTCATGGCCTGCGGCCAATAACACCCAGGGGCAAGTAATATCTGGCCATCAGCAAAGCCCTCAACAGGACAGTCTGCAGAAAGGGGCCTGCGCAGCAGGACCCGGACATCCCCTGCGATGCTCAGCACTGTCCCGGGGGTGGACACCCCAGTGCATGGTGGCTTACTACGGCGGGACCGCACATGTCGCTGTCTCACTGTCCGCACCGCCTATCCTTATTGGGATCTCGGTTCATAGGGAGAATATATCCACGTACTCCCCCCACCAAATCTTGTCCCTCGTGACCTGAAAGAAATGATGACCAGGGTGCAATAAATAACCAGGCATCACGTAAACCCCCGCCCCCAACGTCGTGCCAGAATGCACCAAGGGGCACTGGGATAGGCTGGCAAGTGATGCCCACTAGCCCCAAATTGGCGAAGCCATGACCACTGAACCCCACCGCTGGAAGTGTACTGTGATGTGGGTGCATTCAACTTGAACCTAATACTCACTAGTTGCACCCCCATGAGCCACCCCCACTGGGGGTTCTGGCCCACGGCGGGCGTCGGAGCTCGCGACCAAAATTGAGCTCTGGGGCCACATCCAAACACACTCCGGTTGAAGTTCTGGACAAACAGGGAGCAGCGAGACAGCGGCAGGCACAGGCCGGAGTGTCTCAAGCCGCTCAACCCGGCTGGCCGCCTGTTGCAGAGTGGCAGCAGTCGAAGTAGCCGGCAGACACGAAGGGCCCCGGTAGATAGGGAAGGGCCCCCTCCCCCTGGATTGCCCAGGATGCCTCCAGCACAGCCCAAACATGCTAACCAGGCATCCCCTGCCACGGAAACCCCTAGTATAAGGTGGGCCAGGTGGGCCGGCCGGCCGGCTAGGGAATGGGCCGGAGGCCCCAATTTGAGATCCTGGGCCAGAATAGGGCCATGCCCAAGACTCTGGCCCCTGAGGGGGTAAAAACGTGCTGTGTGCCAGCACCAGGCCCTCCCCCCAATCGTTCCGGCCCATGGCCGGCAACTGCGGGCCGAGGGCCAAATCCCATGAAGAGCCGGCCTGAGGCTGAGAGGATCCCTAGGGATGCCTCTAGCGCCGCTACGCGGGCCAGCTATGCATCCACCGTCGGAGATCCCACTGCATAACAGGGGGCCAGGTGGGCTGGACGGCCCACTGGGCAATGGTCCAGGGCCCCCAACTTGAGAGCCAGGCCCCAAATAGGGCCATGCCCAAAAATCCGGCCCCTGAGGGGCCGGGGGTAAGCCCTGCTGTGCAACCGCACCAGGCCCTCCCCCATGTTCAAAGCCCATGGCCGGTAAGTGCGGGCCGGGGGCCGCAGCCCCAACCGCACCAGGCCCTCCCCCATGCTCAAAGCCCCATGGCCGTCAATTGCGGGCAGCGGGCCGAAGCCCCTGTAGGGCCAGTCTGAGGCCGGAGGGCCACGGGCCATGGCTTAAGCTACCCCATCCCACCGCTCCCGGTGTGTGTCTCCGGTAAGGAATCCTGTCGGGGGGGGGGGCACAGTCGCAGTCCTCCGACCCGACTGCTGCCCCCCCATTCGGGCGAGCCTGAGTCGCCATAGCCTTCTTCATAGGAGGCATAACGAAAGCACGATCCCTTTCCAGGGATCAGAAACCGATGGCTGGGCAGCCGAAGATTCAGAAGCAAAGATCCCGCTAAGGCTCTGCAGCCAAAAACGGCCCTTTAAAGGCGACGAAGAGCGACAGAGAAAACTTCTCCTCTCCGTCGCTTTCACAAAATGGCAGCTCGGCTGCCTCGTGGCCACCCCTTTTATAGAGGGGTGGCCATGCCCCCTAACTACCCGGATGTCTGAGTCCGGGTGGGGGGGGCCCGCAAAGAGCGCGGTGGCCATTTTGGCGCCGCGCTTTCAATCTTTTCTCATGTATCTATTCTTATGCAAATAACTGGATCAAAATGTGCACACTCTGTTAGCCAATGGGCTTTTTAAAAAAATATTTTTATTAATTAAAAGGTTGACTCACATACAAAAAGAGAAACAAAAAATTATACATAGACTAAACATTACATGATACCATAAGTGAAAAGACAAAAACAAAACAAAACATTCTCCAAAACTCAAATATTAATCTCTTAGTAATACTCTAACTTCTTACTTATTTTCAATCATTTAAAGTATATTTGAGTATGAGATAATTCACCTGTGCTATACAATCGGATCTACAAATATCATATGTGATACATTTCCTCCTTCCTATCTTTCCCAAAATTTACGTACTTCAGGGCCAGGGCCAACATTATTTCCTTTAGGTAATGCATATGAAATATAAGGTTTCCATATTTCCCAAAAGCTACTTTTATTTTTTTCACCTCTTTTTACTTTCATTTCTATAGTTAATTTCTCATTCAATGCTAGCTGCCATATATCAGTATACCATCTATCTTTATTAAATATTAGTTTCTCTTTCCATTCTTTAGCAATAATTTGCCTTGATAGTGAGAGGAATGTTATCAAAAGTTCTTTCTCATATCCATTAAAAATCATGTCATCAACCTCACCTAGTATAGCTAATTTTGGGCTTACATGAATTGCTGTTCTTAGTATCTTTCTTAGTTCTATTTCTATTGATCACCAAAAGGCTTGAGTATAACGACACTCCCACCACATATGCATAAATGTACCTCGAGGTTGATTACATCTCCAGCATTGATCTGAGTTATGTTTTTTCATTTGTTGTACTCTTACTGGAGTCATGTACCATCTCCACAGTACCTTGCTATTATGTTCCTTCTCCTTCATGGATAGCAAACACATGATTCTTTGAGACCATTTTCCTCTCCATTTTTTTCATCAATAGTTATTCCCAGATCTTCCTCCCATATTTGTTTCAATGCATTCTGTGAGCAATTATTAAAATTTAGGTATTGATAAATTATACCAACTGCTCTTTGTATATTTCTTTTCCCGTTCCTCACACCATGGATCAATTCTTCAAATATTGTTAGGGGTCTCTCTTCCACTGGATTACCTTTTCCTCTCATTTTCCTGTCCCAATTTTCAATTTGAATTTTTTGATACCAATTTAAATTCAACTTATTGTAAATTTCTTTTCTTATGCAGTTACTACCACTTATTAAACCACTCCACTAACAATAATACTTTATTTTGATTCAAAATATCTCTTGTTTGGCTTGTTATAGGCATCGGGCAATTACTAATGTAATCTCTATAATTGGGGAACACTTTGGCCTTACTTTGTTCTTTAGAGTTTTCCAAACATTGCAAATCATTTTCAACGACAAATTGTCAATTGTTTTGCTTTTGCAATTTTTTTCTTAAAGAGTTCCCCCTTTAACTTCCTATATTCCAGCCAGTCTAGTTCTGTACTTTCTATATTTACCCGAGTCAATTTTTTTAATATTCTTTTCATATGAAATGCATAGTAGTAATTCTTTACATTCGGTATGCTTAACCCTCCTTCTTTCTGTTTCATGTACCATAGAGACTTAGTTACCCTAAGGTTTTTTCCATTACTACAGTATTCATTTATCAAATTTTGCCATTCCTTTAATTCTCGTTGGTATATTCTTATGGGTAGATTTTCAAACAGAAAATTAAGTTTTGAGGCTAATTTCATTTTACATGTAGTTATTCTACCAAACCATGACATTTTCACTTTCTTTAAACTCGTTATTAGGCTCTTTACTTCTTTCTTTAACTTCACAAAATTTAGTCTATATAGATCTTTAACTTCCGATGAAATGTAAATACCTAAATATTTCATCTGCTTCTTAACTTTAAATTTATAAGTTTCCATTAATTTTTTTGTTTCTATCTCTGCTAAGTTACATGCTAATGCCTCTCTTTTTTATCCAAATTTATTCTTAGACCTATTTTTCTTTCAAACAGGTTCAGGTGATCTTGTATTATCTTGATTTTAAGTTGTGGATCTTTTATTATTAAAAGCGTATTGTCCGCGAACATCCCAATCTTCTTTTTCCCTATTACTTTTATCTGCTCATCCTGTCTAATTGCCGATGGCAGCATTTCCATTACAAGGATGAAAGGGGTTGGTGAAAGAGGACACCCTGGTCTTGTACCTGCACTTAACATTACTGGTTTACTGTAACCCTCATTAATCTTTATTTTCGTTTGGCTTTGCTTATACAATTGTTCAATCACATGTTTAAAATTACTGCCAAAGCTAAATTGGTTGATTATTTCTTTAATCATCCTCCATTGCAGAGAGTCAAACACTTTATATATGTCAAGGGCCAAAATACATGTTTTCTCTTTCGTTTTCTTTAAATGGTCTATGATATTTAATACTCTAGCTATCAACCCCTCCATTTGTCTGCCTTTTACAAAGCCACTTTGATCCTCTTCTAAATAAAGGTTGATAAACTTATTCAATCTCTGAGCCATAATGGCTGAAATTTTTTGGCATCCTGATTCAGGAGCGAAATTGGTCTGTAAGACTCCATCTTTTCCCTATTCTTCCCAGTTTTGGGTATTAATACAGTAATCGATTTGCTCCATGAGTCTGACATATCCCCACCTTCAAGTATATAGTTAAATAAATTTTTAAGCCTGGGGACTACTAGATCTTTAAACACTTTATAAAACTCAGAGGGGAAACTGTCCTCTCCTGGGGCTTTATCTAGTTTAAATTTTGTAATTAACGGTACTCCTTCTATCTCTTTATCATTTATCTTTTCCTCCATTAATTTCTTGTGCTCGTCATCTAGTCTTCTTTTTAAGTTGTTAGCTATGTATGTCTTTAATAAATCTTGATCTACTTCTTTTTCCTTATAAAGTTCGGAATAGAAATCTTCTGCTATTTGTATTTTTTCTAACAGTTTGTTACATTGAATCCCATTCTTATCTACCAAAATTTCTATCTCATTTTTACTCTTCTTCTGATTAACCGCCTTCACTAGCCTTCTCATACTTTTATTACTAAATTCGAAACTATCTCTTTTTAGAAACACTAAATCTCTTCTTACCTTCTCCATTTCTTGTCCCATCATTGCCTTTTTTGCAGATTGCAGTTTTACCAATATTGCTTCTGCCCCAGACTTAGCATGCTTTAATTCTAATTCTTTTATTTCCTTTTCCAAATTTCTTTGTACTTCCTTCTTTCTTTTACTTTCTGCTATTTTCCCCTTAATACATTCTCCCCATAATATTACTTTAACTGCATCCCACAGAACGTGAGCTAATGTCCCCCATGTCATTCATTTCCCAAATAAATTGCCACTTAGTTCTCAACTTCTCTTTAATTTTTAAATTTTTTAAAAATACTGTATCTAATCTCCAACCCCTTTCAAATTTACTTCAATCTAAAATCTGCATATCTACAAGGATCATCGCATGGTCCGATATTTTAATAATTCCTGTTTTAATTTCCTCCAGATTCCCCAGCCAATTTGATGATACCATTATATAATCTAGCCTTGTATAAACTTTATGCACTGGGGAATAAAAGGTATAAGATTTTTTTGAGCCTTTCAGTGCTCTCCATGTATCTTTAACATCAAGTTGCTCCATCCATTTGTCTATAATCCCGCTTTTACGCTGTTTACTATTTTTGGTCTCCCTTGAGACATCTATTGAAGCTCTTATATTTAAATCTCCTGCAATTATCATGTTTTTAGCCTTTTCCTTATTTATTATCGGAAGCAATTTCTCTAGAAACTTATCCTGATTTTGATTTGGCGCGTATAGATTCACATGTCACCTCTTCATTTTCTATTTTCCCTGTTATTATTTGGTATCTACCTTCCCCATCACTTAAACATTTCTTCATTGTAAAACCCAATCTTTTCAAAATTAAAGTGGCTACTCCTCTTGGTTTTGACGTACCTAGAGCTTTTTCGTATATCTGTGTCCACTCAAGATATAGATTATTTTTGTGTTCAAATTTTTGATGGGTCTCCTGAAGGAATATGATATCTGGTTTTTCGATTCTTAAGGCAGCTTCTAGTCTCCTCCTCTTCATCTGGCAGCCCATGCCTTTAACATTCCATATTACTACACTAAACTTTTTCATATTTACCATTCTTCATATTTACCACTAAAAAATTTGCAGATCCACGTGACAACCTTTTCCCCAAACTACACAATCCCTCTATCCTCCCCCCTACCCCACCCTCTTCTTCTGTTGAACCCCCGGTTCCCTCCATTAGCGGAACCACCTCCAATTACTGGAGAAGGGGGGTTGACTGTTCCGTTTATTAGATCTTCTTCTTAAGAACAGAACCTGTACCCTTTACATTCCAGGTTAATATTTTAATATTTCCCATAATCTATTTCCTTTCTAACTTCTAAACTCTCCATTGGGCATGCCGCCACCAACCCCTTCCCCCAAAAACACAAAATTCTACATAGAACACACACTGTCTCTCTCCCCACTTTCTTCGAAAAAAAGACACCTTCGATAACCAAAGAGGGGAGAGGGGAGACATGCAAGATGTGCCTACCAACCAGTGCTACGCGCTACCCACCCTTATATGATGCTTAAATAATTTGTTTTTTATTAATCTATTTCTCATTGCTCCTTACTTGCCTCCTCCTCCACCATGATCAGTGACAGATCCTCTTCTTCTTTTCCCTGCGGTGTTCCACCTGTAGCACCACCAGCCTCTGCCCTCTCATACTCCCTCCCTATAGCACCCGATTCCAACAGTTCTTTCTTAAAATTTATCCACTCTTCTGAACCTGTTTTTACCAGCTCCAACAAACTCACATACTCCAGTGGGTCGGTCCCTTCATCGATTACTTGCATTCTTTTCTCATAAAAAAGCGCAATTGCTGTGGAAATCTCCAATTGTACCTTATACTTTTACTCATCAACATTTTGGTTACAGGTCTCATCTTATATCTCCACATTCTTCATTTCATTGAAATATCATTGTATACTTCTACATCAGAACCATCAAATTTCAGGGCGCCAGAACCAGCTTGTTTCAAAAAGGCCATTACTCTAAGTTTATCTCCCCAGTTTGCAAATTTTACCAAAACATTTCTTTGAACCGCCTTCCCTCTTCTTGGACCCACCCTAAATGCACTTACAATATCTTCCTGTACAAATTCCTTTCCCATATTCAAACCATTTAACCACTGAACCGCTCTTTCTCTTAGCTGGTCTGGTGTCCGTTCAACCACCTGATGGATCACAATGTTCTGCTTTCTCATCATATCTTCCACAGCATCAATCCTTTTCTCATGCTCTTCCAATTTCAGCTTATTCTCCCGCACTGCCTCCTGGGTCTTTTATTTCCTTTTTTATAACATTTACCTCATTTTGGACCAATTTTACATTTCCCTCTATTTTTTGCAAACTTAAGTCCACTTTTTTTGAAAAACCCAGAACAGATGATACCACCTTATCCTGTTTTTTCATCATTTCATTTCTGACTTTCACCCTTGAGTCCTCATTTTTCTCCAATTTCTGGAACAATTTACCAATTTCCACCATAATTTGAGTATGATCATAGGGTCCAGGTGGTGGTGATGAAGACTGAGGGACCTCTTCCATTGGTGCTTTTTCTTTCCTCTTAGACTTCACCACTGGTTCTTCCTCCTTTGCTTTTCCTCTTGTGCCTTTATCCATGATGACACCCACTAAGAAAATCCAGTGTTGCAGAGCGTTGCAAAATCGTAACCAATCCACTCAAGCCTGTACCGCTGCAGCCACTACTAGCGCCTATCCAAACAATTCTGTCGAAGCTTGTAGAGAGGAAGAAATCCAGCGAAAAATTAATTGTTGTAATCCACAAAAGAACAGGAACCGGAAAACAATCCAAACAAAAAGAAAAAAAGAATAATCCACATCAGGCCCGTTTCCCCAAAGTAAACAGCCCGAATATACGCACTCCAAACTGCAAAAAATAGAAACTCCAAGGAAACGGTCAGCCAAATTTTTTCATTTGAATCAAAGCCGCCAGGGAGAGGGATGAGAAAAAAAGAGCCCAAAGTCCAAGCTGTGTAACAAAAAGCAAAAAAGAGGAGCAATATATCCAAAGAAAAAAGTTAGTTATAATCCACACGGTGAAGGGGTAAAAAGAAAATTAGTCCTTCTCTTGGGGCGAGCGAATCAAAGCACCCTTTTCCAGCGGGTGCGTTAACTTCAGGGGGAGACCCCCTTCTTCCTCTCTAAGTCGGCAGGCTTTCCCCACACTCCTTAGCCTCAAAAAATGCTGAAACCTTCGGAAACTGGAGCCCAGACAAAGACTTCTTTAACCACTTTACTGTCGCCAAAGCACGCCACGGTTCTCCTGGGGCGCAAAAAAGCCATAGACCAAAACACAGCCACTTTCGTTTTCCAGGACCGCCGCCATTAACGGATCGACAACCCGGTTTTATCCACTTCCACACCAGCTTCCAAGTCTGGGCTCTTCTAAACAGAATCCCCAGTTACCTTTAGCTTTTCCACATAGACTTTCATAAACTTACGTAGACTCGCTTTCTTGCCGATTTTACTGCCATCTCGAATCTCCGCCGTCTCGCACGTCCCGTTCTTGGTTCCTCGGCAGGAGAAGCCGCGGCTTCCATCGTGAGCCTCTCCTACCCAGGATACCTCCCAAACTTCGACCGCCCAACTTCAAAACTTTCCAAATATGCAAGCAGGAGTCTTATCGGCAAAAAATACCACTTTAAAGTTTCCCCATTTTAGTCGTTCACATTAATTACCACTTTGGTAAGTGTGAGCATCCAAATCGAGATGTTACTCGTCGGCCATCTTAGCCACGGAGGTTGGAATTGGCTTTGAAGAAAGATAGACCCGATATAGTGTTCTTACAGGAAACGCACCAAAAGTCAAAAGATACAAACAAACTTTTTTTGGGATGGATTCAACACTATGAGATGGCGTTTGGTACTTCAAAAGCGAGAGGAGTGGCAATTATGATTTCTAAAAGATTAGGATTTGTGATAATAAAAAGAGTTGCCGATCAAGAAGGTAGATATTTGATTGTAAGAGGAAAAATAGAAGACGAGGAAATAATGTTGGTAAACATATATGCTCCAAATGAACATCAAGCGGATTTCTTAGAAAAGGTTCGGAAAGTAGTGGAGCTAGAAAATGTTGCAAAAATTATTGTGGCTGGAGACTTTAACTTGATAAGGTCAAACTTAGACTGTACGAATTTAGCAAGATGTGGAATTGGCTTGAAAGGGAAGGTTTCAGACAAATGGATGGTTGCGATGGGTTTGAAGGATTCGTGGAGATAGATCAAGGGCTCGGAAAGGGCATATTCTTTTTTTTCACACTTCCATGGGACCTACTCTAGAATAGATTATGTTCTTCTTACAGAAAATTTGATCAAAAATATTGAGGGAATGGAAATAGGGATTTTTAAGGAATCAGATCATGCTAAAGTACTTTTGGAACTGAAATTACAAAAAGATAATCGAAGAGGAAGAAGTTGGAGGTATGATCCTAACCTATTTAAAGACAAAAAATGTACAGAACAAATCATGGAAAGGTGGAGGGAAAGCTGGCAGTGGAACGACAATAATGAAGTAAACTTTAACGTTGTTTGGGATACCATGAAGTCGGTTTTCAGAGGGGAAAGTATAAAGTTGGCGAGTACTAAGTATAAAAGGTATAAGGCAGACCAGATGGAAAAAGAAAAAGAAATAAAGCAGTTACAGGAAGACCATTCAAAAAGTAAAGTTAAAAAAACTTTCGCTAAATTGCAAAGACTTAAGGCAGAGTTAATGGGTAAGGATATTGATAAAGTTAAAAGAGATTTGATTTATCTAAATAGAGAGTATTTTGAATTTAGTAATAGAAATTCAAGATTATTAGCAAGAGCAGCTAAGGCTAAAAAAGAAAAAAGAGAAATTGGGGTGTTGGTTAATAAACAATGGGTAAGATGTAATAAGAATAGGGATAAATGTAAAATTGTGAAGGAATTTTATCAAGCATTATATGCAAAAAAGGAGGTAGATGTGGAGAAGCTTAAAGGGATCTTGGAGAGACAGTTAGGGAATGGGATAAAACAGGAACATCGAGAAAAAATGGAGGAATGGGTCACTGACAAAGAGGTAAATGAGGTAATCAGTGGTTTGAAGATGGGGAAAGCCCTGGAGATGATGGATTATCGACAGAGTTTTATAAAGAATTTAAAGATGTTGTGGTTCCAAAGTTAGTGAAGCTATATAATTATATTTTAGATGGAGGACAAATTCCGACTTCATGGTTTGTTGTTCAGTCGCACAGTCGATTCCGACCCTTTGCGACCCTATGGACCATCGTTCTCCAGGCGCCTCTGTCCTCCACCATCCCCCTCAGTCCTCCCAGTTTTGTGCCCATTGTGTCTACAATACCATCTATCCATCTCATCCTTGGCCTCCCCCTTCTTCTTTTGCCCTCCACCTTTCCCAACATCACGGCCTTCTCAAGTGAATCCTCCCTTCTCATTTGATGCCCAAAGTACTTTAGCCTCATCTTTACTATTTGACCTTCCAATGAGCAGTCAGTGTTGATTTCTTCTAAGATTGACCTATTTGTTCTCCTCGCTGTCCAAGGTACCCTCAAAACTCTCCTCCAACACCACATTTCAAAGGCATCTATTCTTCTGCGTTCAGCTTTCCTAATTGTCCAGCTCTCACATCCGTACATTACCACTGGGAATACCATTGCTTTGACTATTCTAATTTTTGTTTTCAAGGTGATGTCTCTGCTTTTCACTATGTTCCCCAGGTTTCTCATGGCTTGTCTCCCTAGAATCAGCCGCCTCTTTATTTCATGGCTGCAATCTCCATCTGCAGTGATCTTAGATCCTAAGAAAGTGAAATCTGTCACTGCTTCTACTTCTTCCCCGTCTATTTTCCAGGAACTGATCGGGCCTGTTGCCATTATCTTGGTTTTCTTGATATTGAGTCTCAAGCCAGCTTTTGCACTCTCTTCCTTCAAACCGATCAAGAGATTCTTTAGGTCTTCCTCACTTTCTGCCATTAGGGTGGTGTCGTCTGCATATCTCAGATTGTTGATGTTTCTCCCAGCAATTTTGATCCCATATTGTGATTCCTCCATCCCTGCATTGCGCATTATGTGCTCTGTGTATAAGTTGAATAAGCAGGGTGACAAAATGCAGCCTTGTCTTACTCCTTTTCCTATTCCAAACCACTCGGTCATTCCGTGTTCTGTCCTAACTGTTGCTTCTTGGTTCATGTACAGATTTCTCAGGAGGCATATGAGGTGTTCTGGTATTCCCATCTCTTTAATCACTTGCCACATCTTGTTGTGATCCACACAATCAAATGCCTTAGTGTAGTCAATAAAGCAAAAATAAACTTGTTTCTGGTATTCCTTTGTTTTCTCCATGATCCAACGTATGTTGGCAATGTGGTCTCTAGTCCCCCTGCCTCTTCTGAAACCAGCCTGCACCTCTGGTAATTCTCTTTCCACATGCTGCTGAAGTCTACCCTGTATTATCTTGAGCATCACCTTACTGGCGTGTGGGATGAGCGCGATTGTTCGATAGTTTGAACATTCTTTGGCATTGCCCTTTTTTGGGATTGGAACATATACTGATCTTTTCCAGTCCTGTGGCCACTGTTTTGTTTTCCAAATCTGCTGGCATATTGAATGCAGTAATTTGATGCCATCATCTTTTAGAGCTTTGAAAAATTCAACTGGGATACCATCATCTCCACTAGCTTTGTTGTTTGCAGTGCTCTTTAGGGCCTTTCTGACTTCACTCTCCAGGATGTCTGGCTCAGGTTCAATTTCTTCATCATTGTGACTATCAGGAGTGTTGAGTTCCTTTTTGTAGAGTTCCTCTGTGTACTCTTTCCATCTTTTCTTAATCTCTTCTGCATCAGCTAGCTCCTTTCCGTCTTTGTCCCTTATCATGGTCATTTTTGCTTTAAATGTTCCCTTGATTTCCCGGATTTTTTTGAAAAGATCTCTGGTTCTGCCTTTTTTGTTGTTTTCTTCCATTTCTTTGCACTGTTCTTTTAGATAGTTTTCCTTATCTCTCCTTGCTTTTCTTTGAAATTCTGTGTTCAGATGATTGTATTTTTTCCTTTCTCCTTTGACTTTTGCGTTCCTTCTTTCCTCTGCTATTTTAAGAGCCTCATCAGACAACCACTTTGCTTTCTTACTCTTCTTTTCTTTTGGTATGGTTTTCTTTGCTGCTTCCTGCATGATGTCCCTCATCTCTGTCCATAATTCTTCTGGCACTCTATCTATTGAGTCTAAGCCATTGAATCTGTTCATCACCTCCACCGTGTATTCTTTAGGGATGCTGTCTAGGTGATATCTGTCTGGTCTCTTTGTTTTTCCTATTTTCTTTAGTCTAAGCCTGAATTTTGCAATCAGTAGGTTGTGATCTGAGCCACAATCTGCTCCAGGTCTTGTTTTTGCTGACTGTATGGAGGTTCTCCATCTTTGGCTGCAGAGTATGTAGTCAATCTGGTTTCGGTGTTGGCCATCTGGTGATGTCCATGTGTAAAGTCGCCTCTTGTGTTGCTGGAAGAGGGTGTTTGCTATGACCAGTGCGTTCTCTTGGCAGAACTCTATCAATCTTTGTCCTGCTTCATTCTGTGTTCCAAGACCGAACCTGCCTGTTATTCCCTCCACTTTTTGATTGCCTACTTTGGCATTCCAGACTTCATGGTATAGTACCATAATCGTTCTGCTGCCAAAACCGGGAAAGAATCTGGAAAAGGTGGAATCATACAGACCAATTTCTCTTATAAACCAGGACGCCAAGATCTTCACAGCAATATTGGCTAACCGCTTAAATAGTTTATGGGGGAATATATAAATGTTGATCAAGTTGTTTTTTTAAAAGGTAGGCACATGGGTGACTTGACTAGAAGGGTACTAGATCTAATTGATAATGTTAATCAAACAAAGGAAAAGGTGGGTTTATTATCATTAGACATTTTTAAGGCATTCGATTCATTACAATGCTCTTCGATCAAGGAAATAGTCAGAAATTATGGATTTGGGGATAGATTTAGAAGGGTAATTGATCTATTATACCAAAAAGGGAGTGCTAGGATTAGAGTAAATGAAGAGGTTACGGATGAGGTAAAGCTTGAGGCAGGTACCAGGCAGGGTTGTCCACTATCTCCTATCCTGTTTATTATGGCAATGGAAATCTTAGCTAAAAATATAAGGGGGGATCCAAACATAGAAGGGATACTGGGCAATAAAGTGAGTATGTATGCAGATGGTACGTTGTTAATGGTGAAACATCCAGAGGTGGTAATGGATAGGATCAAAGACCAACTTCAGGAATTTGAGGCTATAACTGGACTGATGATAAATTGGGACAAATCAGAACTGATGCTGTGTAATATGGGGGTAAAGGAGATGGGAAGGATAGTGGGGACATCTAACATACAAATTAAAGAAAAGCTGAAATATTTGGGGATAACTATTTCAAACAAATTGGAAGAACGTAAAAGACTGAATTATGACAGTTTGAAAGTAGAACTTAAGAACAAATTACAAGGGTTTCAGAGGTTGAATCTGTCATGGTTTGGGAGGATTGCAATTTGCAAAATGATGTTGCTGCCGAAGATTAACTTCTTATTTGATGCACTTGCAATCCATTTGAAGGAGAAGGAAATCAATGAGTTTCAAAAGATGTTCAATAATTTTTGTAATGGAGGTAAAAAATCTAGACTTTCAAAGAAGCTTTGGTACCTGCCTCAGAAAGAAGGGGGTCTGGGTATGCCAAATTTATTAGCATAGTATCAAGCATTCCAAATTAAGAATGTTGTGAAGATCTTGGCAAGAGAAAAGGTAATTTGGGAGGAATTGGAGATGAAAGAATACAGGAATATTGGCAAAATGATATTTTTGGGAATTAAGGATAAAACGATAAAGACAAGCAATACTATGATGAGAGGGCTCATGAAGGTGTGGAAAAGAGTAAAGAAAGACTTGGTCCCAGATCTCTCTCCAATTTTGGAATTGACTGATATGGTGTGTTTTCCGATAAAAATAGATAAGGAAAAAAAGGAAATATTGGATAAAAATGAAGTGTTTCTACTGAAGGAATGGTTAAAGTTTGTGAAGATAAAACCAAGAGGAAAAAAATATTTGAAAAGTTAAAATTGGACTGGTTTCAGAAATTGAAGGTTGATAATTGGAACAAAAAATATAGAAGAGAATTAGGTATAGATAGAACAAAGACCGAATTTGAAGAATTGGTATTAAAGATCAGAAAAGGGGAAAAGAACATTAAGGGTCTAGTAAGCAAACTCTATACTATATTAAATAAGGGTAATGATCCACAGGAGGATTTGAAACGGAAGTGGGAACAAAATTTGAATATAAAAATAGGAGATGTTGAATGGAGAAATAAGTGGAAAAAGAGGATAATGAGAACAATGTCAGTAAGAATCAAGGAACATAATTTTAAAATGTTGTGGCAATGGTACTTGACACCACTGAGGTTGCATCAGATGGATAATAAAAGGGATAATTTATGTTGGAGATGTAAAGAAACGGTTGGAACTTATGAACATATGTGGTGGAGCTGCAAAAAAATAAATGAATTTTGGAGAAGAATAGAAGGAGAGATTGGGGAAATATTGGGTAGAAGAATTAAGTTGGTGTCAGGTACCATTCTATTAACAGATGTGGAAGGTATGGGTTTGAATAAGGTGGAAAAAGAATTACTGGAAATTATGTTAACCACAGGTAGACAATGTATCGCCAGAAATTGGAAAAATGATGTATTTATACAGACCGGAGAGTGGTATAAGGAAATGTGGAGTTTAGCATTGAATGACAAACTGACATGGGAGATAAAAGTAAAAAGGGATAAATTGAAAGAAAATAGGTTTTGGAATATTTGGAAGCTGTTCGTGGATCACTCTCTTATGGCTAGGGACAGTTCTGGACCTGTACCATCTCAAAGTGGGTTTTGGAGATGATATAGATACTAAACTCTCCGGGCATTGTAAATATTCACTGGGTGTTGTGTAACTAGTAAAGAAATAATAAACAGTTGTAATACTGAAAGCTTTTATGAATGCTATGGTTATAGTGATAACCTATAATGTGGGTATTTGACACTGTGGGTTATATTGCAAACAATTAGTTCAATCATTATGTATGTGTTATTTTTTACGAGCTTGATGTAATATTGCATTGTATTGTTATTGTTCTTTTCTGTATGTTTGTTATTTTTATTTTTTCTCTTTGAAAATAAATAAAAATTTATAAAATAAAAAAAGATCTTCTTCTGTTCCTAATGATGCTTGAAAGATAATAGATGTTAATTAATGTGAGGTGGTAAACAAACTCTACTGGGTGTTATTGTAAATAGACAATTTATTAATTTCTTATTAATCCTGTTATACTTTAAAAAAGGAAGAAAAATAAAACCTTTAGAGAAAATGTGCCAATGGGCTTGTTGTATTATTGTTACTGTTTATAGTGTATAAAAGTCTGAGTTTTGCCCCATCCAAACTGTGTTCAAACCCCACTAATAAAGAGCTGAATTTCACTACTTCACTCGTCTGCTTCTTCATTCCCTGAACACGAAAATAATTTATTTTGGCTTTTGGTGTGTCCAATATGCTACTGGGAAAGAGTGGGGTACAAGTAGCTTCAGAAAGAGTGAAGCAGCTGGGTCAAAGCCAAAAAGACACTCAGCTGTGGATGTGTCTGATGGGGAAAGAAAAGTCTGATGTGAAATACAGAAACCTATATGCAGAAAATCATGATTCTTTATCTTGCAAGAATGCTTCCTTAATTTGTTGTCTTTATGTTGTGTATTAAGACACAATTGCAAGTTGCGTGGGCAGCACCATGCAAGGAGAAAATGGCCAGTTCCCGCCATCCAAATTGGGAGCTAAAAGTGGCGCTAAATCTCCCTCTCTGAGCATGCTCATTATGCTAATCAGAGTCCTGTGATTGGTTACAATTTTGTATTCTGTTCCCCATTCGTTAATATATATATATATTGTGTTATATTTGGTTGGTTGTGCTTGTCTGGCATGTAGATACTTTGTATCAAGGAGCTACCACCAGGGAGACACTATATAAGCCCCACGGGTAAACAAGGGTGGGACCTTACCAGATCTATATTACCCATTCTCCACAGGTAGCCAGTACGTGCTAAACCTGGGTCTCCTCCACACGCTATCCCTACTAGTGTAGCTTAGTCATTGCCAATCTTCTACGGCAGATTCCAGAGGGACTGATTTCATGGGATTCGTATAGCCGTCTCTGTCCGGAGTGCTTTGTATACTTTATCTGAAAGACTGTTTAATAAATGCCTGTTACTGTTCTGTTCATCGTTGCCTCGACTATTGCTTATAAGGGCCAGACGCAACACTTTATGAACATATTAAAGGTAGAGTTCTCCCTTGCTCTAAATCAGTGTGTTCCCAACCTTTGGTTTTTAGACTTCAATTACCAGAAACATGCATTGATGAGGACTTAAGTTTGGCAATGACAAAACCAAGAAAGAAAACGTGGCACCAAAATGGCCACCGCATGCTTTGCTGGCCCCACCCCTGAGGCACGGGCACAGCAAATGGAGTTGGGGTCGTGGCCGCCTATCCCTTTATAAGGGGTGTTTGAGCCAACAGCCCCGCTCTTTACAAGTCGGCTGGGCCCTGGGCGCATTTGCCACCTTGCCCAGCCGATTTACCTCCCGGCCCACGGCCACTTGAGCTCAGAGGAGGGAGCTCATTTTTTGGAGCCGGGGTATGGGCGGGTTCCTCCCCTTCACCAGCCATTTTTCCTCAAAGGGGTGGGGGCTCATTCTGCTGAGCCGGGGTTGGGGTGGATTCCTCCCCTTTCCCAGCCGATCTTTCCCTCTGCCCTGAGCTCCGAGGGGGGAGCTCATTTTCGGAGCTGAGGTATGGGCAGGTTTCTCCCCTTCCCCAGGCATTTTTCCTCTCCAGGGTGGGGGCTCATTCTGCTGAGCCAGGGTTGGGGCAGGTTCCTCCCCTTTCCCGGCTGATCCTTCCCTCCACCCGGGCAGCTCATTTTGCAGAGCCGGAGTCGGGGTAAATCCCTACACTTCCCGGGCCAATTCTTCTTTGCTGCTCGAGCTCTGCGGGCTGAGCGGCACTCGGGCCCTACTGGGTCACTGCCCAGTTTACACGCCCCCTGCCCCTACACGCAGTGGCACCGCGACCCCCTCGAGTGGCGGTCAGCCCTGTGGGGCTGCCTCTCGAGCGGCCTTATTGCCGTGGCATTGAGCTGCGGCCTGAGAGCGGGTCAGCCCTCCCATTAAGTGGGGCCTCAGCCCTTCTTCTTTTTGGCATGACCATGGTGCTTCAGTGGTTAGGAAGCTTGCTTTATTAGCTGGAAATGCTGGAAAGTCGGCAGTTTGAGACCCGGGTACTGCATGATGGATTGAGCACCTGTCTCTGTCCCAGCTCTTAGGGGACACGAAAGAAGCCTCATTTGGGCATTCCCTGGGCAGAATTTCTTTTTAAAAAAAGAAAGCAAAATCAAATAGAAATGAATATGTATGGCCTGCGCCCCTGGCAGGTGTGTTGTGGCCTGCCGCCCTAGGCCCTGGACCAGTGTGGCCCAGCAGTAGGGCCTTTCAGGGGCACTGGGCTGTCCTTACCCTTGCCCGCCAGTCGGGCCCCCTGGAGGTTGCCCCCACCTGGTCCAGCCCATTTACTGTCCAAACCGTTGGGGCTACCGGGCCCGGCTGACCCGCTTCAGCCATGGCGATCATTTTCGGGCACTGAAGGCGTTCCAGTCATCTGGTTGGCGGGCTCCAGTCCAGTCGTGAGCCCCGACGCTTGGCGGCAGCTGGACCCCCGGTCTGGTGCAGTTGCTGCAGGTGCATCTGGTGAGTATGGTGGTCACTTGGGTGCACAGCACACTTTTGGCTGGTCACCGCCACTTTGGCCTAAGGGCACCTGGTGCACGTTATGGCTTCCAGCCCGATGGGTTACCTCTCACATTTACTTCACAGCGGGGCCTTGCCCTGTAGCTCCTGGTGCTCCTATAGCTGGTATTATTGTTGTGGGATATCACCACCCGGCCACCGAAATATGGTTGGTGCCATTCAGGTGTTAACTGCTCAGTCCATTGGCCCTGTTGACTGCCATTTACTATAGTATGGGGAGCACGTCGGGGATAGCAATTGGTCCTTCGCTGCAAGTTACCGTGCGCAGGACACTTCTGGCTGCCGGCCTATTTGATTCATGCCACGGTATCCATTGGCCAGCCTGGGCCTTGCTACCATATGATCCGTAATTGGTGCGCCTTTTATGTGGCGGGAACAGCCCAGCGCCCTCCACCTTCCCGTCAGGGTGGCGCCACTATGTGGCTTGATGCATGGAGCAGCAGATATTGAACTGACTACATCTTTCTGTCTTTGTGTTTGGTTCTGTTGTACATAGGGTGGGCCGACGGGCATGTATCGTTCCCCAGGTATGGCACATGTTTCCATTCTGCCGCATAATTGGCCGGGAACGGTCTTAAATAGTTTACACTGGGACTTACGCTATCGGCATTGCATCCAATGTGGTTAATTTACCATGGGACGGGTCTAATTGGTTATATACGCCGATACAGGGGTGAATCACACACTTTGGCTCCCCTCCCTATTCGTCACTGCTTTTCCCTAGCACCTCGCAGCTCGGCATCGCTGGCATAGTCTGGTCCTCCTCTCACTATCAGGTGCAAACAGTAACAGGATGCTTCATTTGGGGGATTCATGGCAGCCATGCATGGATGAATAGCTTACAGAGATTATTGTTTATATGGATTGCGTAACTGGAAAAGGTGGGGGGGGGGTTGACCAGTAATAGGATTTTCATTTAGGAGTTGTTCTGGGTCCTTCTCCTTTCAATGCCCCTGTTCAGGCTTGCTGTCATGGATGCCTGGTGTCACTAGGCCAAGGATGTTTTTGCACTGCACATGCCAGGCCTAAGGAGGTAGGCAAGGCTTCGGACGTACCTTTGAGTAGCTTCTGATCTGCCATCCTGCGGTGTAGGTGAACCAGTATGACCTATGTGGTCTTTGCAAGGATGCAAAGCTTTATTTGGGTATGATTTTATACCCTGAGGGACTCCAGGTTGGATTACTGTGATCTATTCTTGCATTCCGACTTCATCACCACACGCGAGGCCAGACTGTACTGCCATTGGTCACAGGGTGGCGCGTATCTGGATGGGTGGGGACCCAGCAATTGGTTCCTGCAAGGAGTAGCAATTTTGCCCGACATTTTACCCTAACAATTTTGTTGATGAAGGTTGCCCATTGTTTCTATAGACTACGTAGTCATCACTGTCCTTCTGGGGTATGACATCATTTTAGTAGCACGGTTATGGCTGGGTCGTTATTACCTTCACACTCCAGTTTATGATACATATATAGATAAATACATATTGATCTGGGGGAATATCGGCCTCCCATGCACACGCTTCTTTACTATTCAACACCATGACTTCTTGTGCCCATGTGTTTTTGGTCCTGGTACTGCAGTTTGTTTACGCTCCTTGCACCCCACCGTGCTGTCTTGGGCCAGACAGGTTTAGGGCATTAATAGGGTATCATTATGCTTAATCCCGGTTGTGAATTTACGGCTGATTCCGCTGGAGGCTGTGAGCTCTCCTGCCCCCCTCCCCTCCCACATACAGGTGGATATTTGGTGTGGTACAGCTATTTGGGTGGGTTTGTCCTTTGCTACCCTCACCTGTAAGGTTCACCTACATATACATGGGGCCCACTCAGTATTTTGTAGCATGATGCCTGCTATGGTCCTGTACTACCCTGGTGTCCAATGTGCGCCTCACCTGGGTCTCTCTTTCCACCGGGATCCAGCACCAACCCTGATGTAATGTCATTTAAATGGGCTCTGGGCCGCCCTTGCTGCCTTGGGTTCATGCTAGCCTGTTGTAGCATGTATTTGTCCTGGGTGGGCGCCATATGATAGCAGCCGGCATACAGGATGGCGGGGGATCCATCCGTTTTTTGCTTGACTGTGCGCCCATTGTTACAGGGAGCACCTTGCTGGTTCTGTTCTCTCATTTTCTCTTTCAGCCTATGGACACTTGAACATACCGGTGCGAGTTGGGATCGTTCGTCACAGCTGCGTCTATTGGTCAGCCCGTCTCGCTGCCTTTTCCCCATGCATCTGGGGCTCCGCGCCGTTGCACATTTGAGATGGTACAGGTCCCGCGGGAGGTGGGGTCATGGGCTTCTAACTTCCTGAGGTGCATTGTGGACCCCGGTCTGCCTGCCACATTCATGTCTCCTCTGGGAGGGCTTGATTTAGCACGTACCACAGGATTGTAATTGCTCCTCGCCAGACATCGGGACCTCGGCCTACTGGGTCATTGCTAGCCACGGGTTCAGATAGTACGATCTCAAGGGATCCATCTATCACGCTAACGAAGAGGTGGTGCGCCTCTTGTATAGCCGGGCCGGGCAGTCGGTTAACAGGAGGGTAGCTCGGACCTTGCCGACCAGTCCCAGGGGCAGTAGTACACCACCACGATTACTCAGCTAGGTCAGTACTGGCCAAAGGTGCTGATCATGAGGTCCCAGATGGCACTACATGTGTCCTACCGGGGGGGGGGTCAGTCAATGGGGCAGTGGCACTTTGCCTTTATGCCCACGCTTGTTCTAATGGAGGGGTGTTGCTCCTCGTGGTGTTGAGTGGGCCTGCAGGTCAGTTGATGGGGCAGTGGCCCTTTCCCATTATGCCTACAGCTATTTGGGTGGGTTTGTCCTTTGCTACCCTCACCTGTAAGGTTCACCTACATATACATGGGGCCCACTCAGTTCTACTGGAGGGATATTGATCCCCGTGGCATTGACCGGGCCTGCAGGTAGGTTAACAGGGCAGTGGCCCTTTCCCTTTAGTCCAGCGCTTGTCCTGACGTGGAAGTGTTGCTCCTCGTGGTGTTGACCGGGCCCTCAGGTCGGTTGATGGGGCAGTGGCCCTTTCCCATTATGCCTACGCTTGTTCTACTGGAGGGGTATTGATCCCCGTGGTGTTGACCGAGCCCGCAGGTCGGTTAACAGGGCAGTGGCCCTTTACCTTTATTCCGGCACTTGTCCTAACACAGAGGTGTTGATCCTCGTGGTGTTGATCGGGCCCGCAGGTCAGTCAATGGGGCGGTGGCCCGTTAACTGTAGCCTGCCACTTCGGGGATGGTGCTCCCGCATCCCCTGATCTGTGTGCAAGACCGCAGTCTGTATAATGGTGACGGAGTGCACTTGTCAGCTGAGGGTATGGATCTCTCCCTACCATCCCTGTGGATGGGACTGTTGACTGCGTGCGCGGTCTTGGTGGGGCGGTGAGTTGTTTACTCCTTCCCATGCGGCAGATAGCACTGGTGAGGGGCAACTGCATTAATACTTAATAGGGCAAATCCAGTTGGCTGGCCATAGGGAGGACAAGGTTAGCCAAACTTGTATGGCCAGCCTACTTATTTAGATAGGATAACATTCAGATCGGGTCAACAACACGCTTCCACAGAAGCAGGTTGTTGACAGAGGCTCACACCTTGTTGCCACAGTAACGAGTTGTGAGAAGCATTTAATTAGGGTTCTAATTGGATTTGCTCTTACCAGTGCTATTTCAGCCCATTTGATCCTTAACCATTGTTAAAGTAGGTCTATTTTGAATTTCAATAAAAGTGGCCCAATTTTCAATCCAAACTATGTGTCCGTGTCGTTATTGGTGTGTGGGTACAGCAAAGAAAGTGTGGTGCCAAAATGGCCACCGCACGCTTTGCTGGCCCCACCCCTGAGGCATGGGCACAGCAAATGGAGTCGGGGGTGTGGCCAGCTACCCCTTTATAAGGGGTGGCCGAGCCAACGGCCCCGCTCTTTACAAGTCAGCTGGGCCCCAGGTGTGTTTGCCCACCACCCCTTCCCTTAGGTCACAGTGTGATTTGTTTGGTCGCTTCGGGGCCGGGTGGGGATTTTTGCTTGAACCTGATTGGCACCTTGGTTCTTGGCTTTTTCGCCCACCCCACACTGTCTGCCGATGGGTGACTTACGGGGTTTCTCATCGTGCCAGGCTTTTGGTCACTTTTGCCGGATAGCACTGGTGAGGGGCAACTGCATTAATACTTAATAGGGCAAATCCAGTTGGCTGGCCATAGGGAGGACAAGGTTAGCCAAACTTGTATGGCCAGCCTACTTATTTAGATAGGATAACATTCAGATTGGGTCAACAACACGCTTCCGCAGAAGTAGGTTGTTGACAGAGGCTCACACCTTGTTGCCGCAGTAACGAGTTGTGAGAAGCATTTAATTAGGGTTTTAATTGGATTTGCCCCTTACCAGTGCTATTTCGGCCCATTTGATCCTTAACCTAAGGTAGGTTAACTTAACTTAAGGTAGGTCTATTTTGAATTTCAATAAAAGTGGCCCAATTTTCAATCCCAACTATGTGTCTGTGTTGTTATTGGCGTGTGGGTACAGCAAAGTGGCTTCATTTTTGCAGTTCAGGGTTTGATCAGCACAGAAGCCAAAATGCATGGTGTGCTCTTACCTTTCTTGCCAAAGCAATACCTATTTATTTACTTGCAATTTCTTGCTTTTGAACTGCTAGGTTGGCAGGAGCTGGGAAAGACGATGGGAACAAACTCCACTGCTGGCCTGCTGATCTTCCGGTTGTTAAGCTCAGAATCTTAACCACTAAAATACTGCGGCCCTAATGAGCATAGTACAGGTCTTTAAATATTATATAACAAAGCCTATACCCTCCCATCTACTAATTGCCCAAATTAATCTGGGAGTTAGATTAAAGGATAAAAAATAAATGGGATGAATGGGGATACTTGGGGTGTCAAATTAGGCATCCATTTTTCATATTATGGAAGTTGTTTTAAGAAATGGATTAGTTAATTTTTAAAATGACGTATTTAGATTCCGACACAAACAGTGCCCCTCCCAGATTAAATCTTCTCCTTAATTTATTCCATGAGTTTTGCACAGATTTCATTCCTGAGCAGTTGTGTTAATAACTTGTTGCATTCATTGATGGTTGCTTTGCAGTTTGCATTATGATTAAAGATGGTACTTCTGCCTTCTGATAAAGAAGTATTAAGTGTGACATCACATATCTTCCCCTCCAGGCCTCTTTCCCCCCAAATCACCCACACAAGTGGTCCCTGGTATGTGATAAGGTATGTAAACAGAAAAACAGACACCTCAAAAGAGATATGAGAATGGCTCTTTTTTGACTCTACTTGCTCTTCATGACATATTAAAAATCATTTTATACGGTAATTTTTCCCTTCGCCCCCCCTTTTTTTGGGTGGATTCTCCGCATTCTTGTGATGGATACCAAAACAAATTCTGCAAAGCACCTTCACTTATTATATGTATTTCTCCTTCCAGAGAGAACAAGTGCTTTCAGTATTGTTTTAGTGATGAGCACACCTGGCCATTTCCTTATCCAGCCCATCTCCCTGCCTTGAGATTTGTTCCTTACATTCCTTTCTCCCATTTCTGCTGGAGGCAAGCACATGTGACTGTTTTGCCTTACTAGTCTATAGTAGGAGTGTTGTCATTGCAGGCATCATCCAGCTTGCTTGTACAATGCCCAGAGAGCCTTCCCCCACTTCTGAATTTATGCAGATCCCACTCCATAAAAGGCAGATTATCTGTAGGCTTTGGCACTGCACAGAAGGAGGAGAGGTGCAACAGAATGACGAGAGAGATGACTTTGCCTGCGGTGTTCTCGCTGATCTATGCCTGCACTCTGTGATACTGCACCTTCTATTCCACTCTCTTTGCCAGGGTATATCATTCCTTGTCAAACGATTCACTGACTCCAAAGTCGATGGCAGCTGAAAAGCTGTATCTTTCTGCCAGGGTTACTGCTCCACTGTCTTCTTCCCTTTCAAATTCATTACCCAGTTTTGTTTGAGCAAGAAGTGCCTGTAGCTGATAAGTAGCCATCATAGAGATTACCATTTCAGTGAGGCAAAATAAGAGATAGGGAAGGAAAATCCCATATATTCAGACCAATATTGAGGCCTCCAACTACAACCTTGAGGATGAGTTATTGTAGTATTTTCAGTCTGATGTTGCCTCAAGCATCATTTGGAAGCTGTTTGGCAGAGTATAATAGGCCACATTCTTGTCACCTCATTTGCCTCCTTCAATTGACGATTTTGACAACCTGAAAAGTAAAGCCAGAACAGAGTAATTTGTTCAGTTTAGCAAAGGAACAAATGGTTTCCTCACCAGTCAAAGTTCATACTCCACATTAGTTTTGGTATTAAAAGCACACAAATCAAATAAGTGCTTCTCCCTGTCATTTGGAAGCATAGAGGCTTCTGAAGGCATCAGAGGAGCATCTTCCCAAATTTTGTGATGAGGCACTCTGTCTGCTTGATTAAAGAGCTACCTCTGTCTAGGATTAAATCAGTAACAATATGTTAAATAACTAACTAAGTGGTGCACATTCATAGCATTAATTAAGACCCATCTGAGGTTGCTTTCTTGCTTTGTAAGTTTGGATGTGAAGTGATACTGTAAATTATTTAGGGCCAATGTTAACCATACCAACCATGTAAAAGCATAGAATTATTAATGGATTTGTCCTGACAGTTTTCACTCTGGGACTGTTGCTGGGTATACTTAAACAATAGAAGGATCTGCAATTGTATAATATTACTGCCAGAAGGCTGAAGAAGAGTTTGCTGAGATTTGATTTAATATACCACCCCATTAGTGCAAACACTACTCTGGACAGTTTACTTATTAAAACTTAAAACCCAAGACCCCATGTAACAGCATACAATCAACACTATGGCAACAAACATGAATGCAGTCTAAAATTCATACAAAAATAAAAGGAAAAAAGAGAAGAAACTAGTGAAAAGAAATAAAATTAACAGCATCTAGGAAATTCAGTTATTGAAGAGAGCTTTATATAATTTTGGTTTTACCCATTTCCTGCACATAAGGAGTGAAAGAACCTGGCATATCTCAGGTGGCAAATTAGTTGAGAGAATGGGAGCTACTACCAGAAAGGCCCAATTCCTTGTTATCAACTTTTTGGCATCCCCTAGTATGGCCACTTTTAGCAAAATGGATTGAGAGGAGTGGCAGAGACAGGTAGCTGATTTCTGAGAGAAATGTTCCAATAAAAATCAAGCTCCTAAGCCATTAAGGGCTTTATAGGTCATGACCAGGACTTTGAATTGAGGATGAAAATTGTTACCTCTATGATGCTTTTAAGAAGCCATAGGAAAAGGCTCAGGAGCAAAGTGTGAATCAAGAGCAAGCCCTCTTCAGTATCAATAGTGTGGCATAGTGTGAAAGGCAAAAAAGATTCCCTATGATTTTGTTGAGTGACAACTGGCATAAGAGGACTATTTGTCATAGAGCTGTTTATCGATGAAACAGGTGCAAGGAAGGCCCCAAATAAAAACTATTTCTGTTTGAAAGCTAGAGCTTTTCATTGCAGAACTACATCCTCTCTTCTGAACCTTTCTTTCCTACTGTTTCTGTTCTACTGAGAAATTGGAGAAGGAAGACAACACTACCTTCTAAAGTAGACAAAACAGCCTAATATTCTAGGAGTATGCTAAAATTCTTTAAACCCACTGTTGTTCCAGATTTGTGATCTCAGTACATACCACCAATCAATACTGCTTTGGGCACCTAAGCTTATTTCTATATGCTGGGTAAACAAAGCATGGGTGCACTCAGAACAGGTCGTGAATTTGATATGTTGTCATCAGAGCAAGCAAACTAAAAGCCAGCTCCCAAGAATGACAACATTTAGAGTAGAATAACTCACAGAAAAACTGAGTTGAGGAAGGGGCCTATGAGGCCATTTAATCCAACCCCTTGCTCAATGCAGGAGTCCAAATCAAAGCAGATCTCACAGAGGGTTGTCCAATTTTCTTTTGAATGCCTCCAGTATGGGAGTGCTCACCACCTTCTGGGGTAATTGGCTCTATTGCAGGCGCACCCCCCAAAGAAAGACTCAGACACCGGTATTGGATTAAAGGCATCGGGCCACTTTTATTGAATAATGCCCTAGTCCGAATTATCACATCTGTTACCTTACCAGTACTACCCGCCAAAAGTGACCAAAGTCAACTTACCCCTTATCTCAAACACTAGCGACAGTGTGGGATGGGCAAAAAAGCAAGAACCAGATAGCCAATTGTAGGATCAAGCCAAAAATTCCCACCCGGCCCTGAAGCGACCAGAAAAATCACACTGTCCACTAGGGAGGGGGTGGAGGGGAAAAACTTCTCCTCTCCGTTGCTTTGATAATATGGCAGCCGAGCTGCCGCATGGCCACCCCTTTTAAAGGGGGTGGCCATGCCCTCTAACTCACCCGGATGTCTGAGTCCGGGTGGGGGGCCCCCGCGAAGAGTGCGGTGGCCATTTTGGCGCCGCGCTTGCATTGCAGGCGCACCCCCCAAAGAAAGACTCAGACACCGGTATTGGATTAAAGGCATCGGGCCACTTTTATTGAATAATGCCCTAGTCCGAATTATCACTTTCAATTGGTGTATCATCCAATTGTAATTCTTTAAGGCAAGCAGGCCGCAGTAACGCTGGTAAGGTTCCTCCCAAATTGTCAATGGAAATTGGCTACATGTATCTATTTGTATCAATTTGTTTGTTGACACAAACAAATTGTTGACCGGAGTCAATATACTACCTACTGACCGCACCCTATGACGTGTATCCGTTCAATATCAGGATGATGCAGGCTGTGCAGCTCCTGCCATCAACCTTTGCATGGTTCACCCTTGACCGGCCAATCTTATTCCCCTGTACCTATCTACGTGTTGGCCAGCCAATTGCGAACCTGCCGGATACCTATGTGTCATAAATCTGTTACCTTACCAGTGCTACCCACCACACAGGGAGGCGTCCGTGATGACTCACCACCCCCACAGACCGTCAGCTCGGTCATCAGGCCTGCTTGCACGTCCTCCAGAAAGAGGTCCAAACCTCTGGCCGATAGATGGACCCCATCTCTTGCATACAGACCATAATCCTGCAAGCCTATCCTAGGATGTTGAATGGCTGTCCCAAAGCCAATTGTCAAAAAGGAACCGGGCAACAGCCCTGTTCAGTGACCGTCGAGCACGATCCAAACCACAGAGGTCAATGCCTCCCTTGTAACGGTGTCTCGGCACGATGTCAGACCATAGCAGCCGCGTGTACGGCCATAAGTGATGTAAAAAGGCCAGGTCACTGCACATCGACATTTTTAAAGAGAGGTCAGTGATCTGTCCGAGATCATTGCCACCGAGGTGCAGAATCAAGACATCAAGTGGTCCAGCATCCCTGATGGACATCAGGAATGGCAAAAGTTCCCGCCATCTCATGCCGCGCTTACCGTACCAATGCATACGTGCGGCTGCACGTACCCCAAGATGGGGTCCCCAGTCTGTCGCCACAGCATACTGCACTGCCCAGTGCACAAAACTGTGGCCCACCAGCCATACTGCCACCAGTGTGCGTAAACACACAGGGTCTGTAAAAGAAGGAAAAAAGGGGAATTAATGACATAACTAGTACTCATGCAGTAAGGGGGCGTACATATAAAGAAAAACATGTGGACCCCCATCTGCCCATGCAACGTATATCAGCATCAGAGTACCCAAACGCAGCCGCAGTTGAAGCGGCGCCTATCCTAAATGAGTGGGTGCCGTAGCGAGCCCCCAGGGAGGCCGACACTGTGAAGTGCCATACCGGTCACCTTCCAAAACTGGAATGTGGTCAGGGTGGCAGAAAAACGGGCCAGGGTGCATGCCACGCACTGCCAAAAACTCATGTAGGGCACCAACCGGACAGATGTCAGCAATTGTACAACGTAGCAGTCTGACACCACTGCCTACTCCATGCTGATCGGCCTTTGAGGAACGAATCCTCAACTGGGCCCACTCCTGGGTAAGAAAGACATCGTCGAGTTCCAGTGCCCTACGAGACATGTCCCCCTTTGACAATGGGACAAGCTCACTGATACGGAGTGCTCCAAAAAAGGCTACGGTGGTAGCCGCATGAAAGAGAGCCTCCTCATACCTATCGTAACACAAGCTATGCCAACCTTGTGCAAGGTGCGTCAGAACCTCTGGTGAAATAGGGTGACATGTGTCTGGGCGGCGGCCTCGTTCACGTGTCCACCCTTCCAATACATGTCGTATGCAGAAGTCATTCACGCAGTCAACGAAACCCCTCGCCTTAGCCATAAATGCCAAAGCTGACAGCCTAGTGGCAATGGTGCGAGGGGCTAACCCTAGATCATGGAGGTAAACCATGAACTGCAGAATCTGGTCGACCGGGATCGGCCACACCTCGGGCAACTGGCTTTGCCCGCAAAAATTCCTAAACTGTAGGAGTGCATGTTACGCGTGTGAGGTGCCAAAGACATGCCGATCGCCCGGTTCACCTCTCCTCGCCAAATGTCCAGATCTCGGCCGGGAGTGGAGAGGGCAGTTCCTCTGCTTCTGGTGCCAAGGCACGGAACCGGGGGATCTGCAGGCGGGATAAAGTGTCAGCAATATCATTATCAATGCCTGGTACATGTCTGGCCCTGAAAAGCACATTAAGGCGTAAAGACCTAAAAACAAACCGGCGAACTAATGCCATAACTCTAGGGGATTTAGATGTCTGGGTGTTGACAATGTGCATCACTGCAGCATTGTCACACCAAAAGTGAACTACTGAATTAGCCCACCTATCCCCCCAAAGCATCAGGGCACCCAAAATGGGAAAAAACTCAGGAAAAGTAAGATCGCGTAAACGATCGGTGCCTTGCCATGTCTGAGGCCATCGGCCATAGGACCACCTCCCTTCAAAGTACATCCCATAACCCAGGGAGCCAGAGGCATCCGACTGTACTTGGAAATCCGGGCTGAGCATAAGCTCCGATCTCCAGAAGGAGATGCCATTAAAATCCTGAAGGAATGTGACCCAGACCGTAAGATCCGCCCGTAAACCTTTTTTCAGCCGAACCCTGTGGTGGCGTTTTAAGAGGCCAGCCATGGCATCGCACAGACGCCTGGCAAATGCCCTGCCAGGTGTTACTACCCTACAGGCAAAGTTGAGGTGGCCGTGAAGCACCTGTAACTCTTGGAGAGACACCTTACGCCTGGCAAGCATTGCCAGAATGGCATCTGAGATCCATGTCACCTTTTCCATGGGCAACCTGGATGTCTGGGCAACAGTGTCAATCTCAATACCTAAAAAGGTGAGAGTGGTGGCCGGTCCCTCAGTCTTTTCAGGCTCCAGGGGCACACCCAGTTCCCGCATAAGCACCTGAAAAGTGGCAAGTAGCCGAGCGCACATGTCCGTGCCCTGTTCCCCTCCGAACAAAACGTCATCGAGGTAGTGGGCTACAGACCGGGACCCTGATCTACGAACAAAAGCCCAGTGAAGGAAGGTGCTAAACCGTTCAAAAGTAGAACATGAGATAGAACAGCAAAAAGGCATGGCCTTATCTACATAAAAACTGCCCCGAAAGCAGAAACCTAACAGCTCAAAGTCATCAGGGTGCACTGGCAACAATCAGAATGCCGATTTGATATCACACTTTGCCAGTAGCGCCCCTGGGCCACATGAGCATACCATCTGCAAGGCCTGGTCAAAGGAAGTATACCTGACCGAGCAAAGGTCATCAGGTATTGCGTCATTGACCAAAGAACCCGCAGGGTAAGAAAGGTGGTGGATTAACCAAAATTCACCCGGGGACTTCTTCGGGACTAAACCCAAAGGGGACACCTTCAAGTTCGGGAATGGTTGGTCAGCAAACGGCCCAGCAACCCTCAACGCGGTGACCTCCTTAGCTATAGCTTGGGCAGTGATATCCTCATTACCCCTGAGGGAAATTAAGTTCAGGGCATCTTGAGGCCCGCGTACCCACTGAAATGGAATGCGGAAGCCGAATTGAAAACCCTCAAGTAGGTACTGCGCATCATCCCATCTAGGATAAGCGGTAAGCCAATGTTCCAGCACCTGGACATCAATTGGGGAGGGGGCCTTTCTGATTTGTCACACTGTCAGAAGGAGCTCTAACCACCCCCTGCCCACCCCTACCTCTGCCTCATGACCCACCAGCCCGCGTGCACGCCGAGGCGGCGTGAGGGCCAGAGCAAGAGGGGCACTCGTGCTGGAACCGACACTGACGCTTGTTGCACACTCCATTGGCGGAGAAGCTCCAACACAGCAGGCGGGCTGGAACCCCCTGCCCCGCCGATTGGCGGGGAACCTGTGTAGCAACCGCCCGCTGCACGGCATGGCCACAATGGTAGCGATCACCTGGCGCCAGCCACGTGGGGGTCATGTACAAGAGCCACAATTGCTGGCAGGGCTCATCCCACATCATCTCAGGATGGAGGGCCACTCTCATCCTAAACTCCTTGTCATAGGCCAACCATGACGGTCCAGGGAAATCAACCACCGCCCGATAAATGTTATCCAGGTGGGGGCTGGCCAAGATGGCCGCTGAGTAACATCTAGTTTCGGACGCTCGCGCTAAACAAAGTGGTAAATAATGTGACGGAGTGGATTGGAGAAATTTTAAAGTGGTAAATTCTAAAGATAAGATCCTTGCCTGTCTTCCTGAAAAGTTTGTTGATCTTTTGAGGCTGGATGGTCGAAGTTCGGGAGGTTTTCTGGTGGATGAAGCTGCGACTGTAGTCGCGGCTTTTCTGCCAGGAGCCGTGGACGGGACCAGTGAAACTGCTGAGAAATGCTTTGGAACTGGCTTTGGAATCGGCAAGGAGCTGCTGGACGTGAAAGTAATTTATATGTAAGTGCTTGACTGGAGCTTGACTGGAGCTATAAATCTTAAAGCCGGCTGGGATTTTTTTTTTAAAAAAAAAGGAGCTCGGACACTGAAATGGAAAAGGGGAGAAACGATTGAAAGCAAGAACTTGCTTTGTAATGGCAATGGTCCTGGAAAAATGAAAGGGACTGTGTTTGGGTGGTTTTTTTCTTTTTCTACACGCCAGAAGACCGTGCCATGTTTTGACAACAAAGTGGATTAATTACTTTTGTCTGGGCTAGACTATTGGAGAAAGATTGTGAGTTTCCCCGGCTTAAGCTGCTTGGAGGAAGTTTTTTTTTTCTTTCTTTCTTTCTTTGTTCGCTCCTCAGAAGGAGAAAGGGTTTTTTTCTTTTCCCCACAAGTTCAAGCACTTGCTGGAAAATGGCGCTTTGACTGTCCACTTCAAAGGAAGGATTAGGTGGTTTTGATTGTTTGCTCCCTTCACCGTGTGGATTGCAAATATTTGTTTGCTTATTGTGGAATATACTGCCCCTCACCTCGTCCCCAAGCTGGTTAGATTTCGGGTTTTCCTTGCTCCTGGTCTCCCCCCCCTTTTTTTTCTTTTCTCTCTCGGTTGGCTCGTTATTTTTTGTTTTTTTTTTAAGAAGAAACTTGGGCTGACTGTTCCCCTGAAGCTCCTTCACTGTGATTGGAAGACGCCTGATTGGATTATTTGCTTTGGGGAAACGGACTCGCTGTGGATTAATATTTTTTATTGCTCTTCCCCCCTTTTTTTTCTCTTTTTTTTCTTTCCTCTTTCTCAAACTGCCTGCTGGGAGAATTGTTTCCTTCTGTTTTATCGTTGTGGATTGCAGTAATTTTTGGATCTTCTGCTGACATAAGAACTTTCCTGCTGTATCTGTGGAACCAATGGCTGCAGTGTTGTAAGCTCTATTGCATTGACAAACTGTTACAGCGATCTGCAGCAGTGGGTTTGAAATATATTGCATTATTATGGATAAAGGTACAAGAGGGAAAGCGAAGGAAGAAGAACAAGTTGTAAATCCTAAGAAGAATGAAAAAGCACCAATGGATGAATCTGCTCAGTCATCATCCCCGCCCACAGTGCCATTGGATCAGACTCAAATTATGGTGGAAATTGGCAAGTTGATGCAAAAAATGGAGAAAAATGAGGCTTCAAGGGTGAAAGACAGAAATGAAATATTTAAAAGGCAAGACAAGACGATGTCATCATTGGCAGATTATACAAAAAAGGTGGACTTAAGTTTGAATAAATTTGAGGGAATGCTGAAATTGGTTCAAACCGAAGTGGATGCTGTAAAGAAGGAAGTAAAAGGGACTCAGGAGGTGGTGCGGGAGAACAAGCTAAAATTGGAGGAACAGGAAAGGAAGATAGATGCTGTGGAAGATATGATGAGAAAGCAGAACATTCTGATCCGTCAGGTGCTGGAACGCACTCCGGATTTGTTAAGAGAGAGGGTGGTTCAGTGGTTAAATGGTTTAAAAATGGGGAAGGAATTTGTTCAGGAGGATTTTGTAAGTGTATTCCGGGTGGGTCCAAGAAGAGGGAGAGTGGTTCAAAGAAATGTGCTGGTTAAATTCGCAAATTGGGCAGATAAATTAAAAGTAATGGCTCATCTGAAACGAGTTGGTCCTGACGCGTTGAAATTTGATGGTTCAGATGTTGAAGTTTACAATGATATTTCATTAAAAGAAAGAACATGGAGGTATAAGATGAGGCCTGTTACTAAATTATTGATGAGTAAAAACATAAGGTATAACTGGAGATTTCCACAACAATTGCGCTTTTTCTATGATAAAAGAATGCAAGTTATTGATGAAGGCACTAATCCATTGGAATATTTGAGTTTGTTGGGATTGGTACAAGTAGACTCGGAAGAATGGAAAAATCTTAAGAAGGAAATGACGGATTCTGGAGCTTTGGGGAGGGAATATGGGAGGGAGGAGTCCGGTGGGGCAACAGGTGGAACACCACAGCGAGGGGAGGAGGAGGAGGAGCCGTCCTTGATCATGGTGGAGGAGGAGATAGGTAAGGAACAATGAGTATTAGATAGTAGTAATCTTAAGTACCTAATAGAGGTAGAATGGGTAAATAGCGCATAGCGCCGGCAGTAGGGCGCATCTTGCAGGTCCCCCCTCTCCCCTCTTTGGTTGACAGAGGCGACTTTTCGTTGGAAGGTGGGGAGAGTGAAAGTGTGTGTTTTATGTAGTTGGTATGGTGAAGGGTTGTTGGTGGCACGCCCGATGGAGAGTTTAAAGTTGGGAGAAGAATTTGGTTATGGGTAGTATTAAAATAATATCATGGAATGTGAAAGGTACAGGTTCTGTTCTTAAGAGACGGAGGTTGGAATCGGCGTTGAAAAAAGATAGACCAGATATTTTATTTTTACAGGAAACACATCAGAAATCAAAAGATACGAATAAACTTTATCTGGGTTGGATGCAACATTACGAGATGGCGTTTGGAACATCCAAAGCAAGAGGGGTGGCAACTATGATTTCTAGAAAGTTAGGATTTGAAATCACAAAAAAGATTGCTGATCAAGAGGGTAGGTATTTGTTGTTAAGAGGAAAATTGGAGGATTAGGAAATATTGTTGGTAAATATTTATGCTCCGAATGACCACCAAGCAGTGTTTCTTGAAAAAATTCGGAAAATAGTGGAGTTGGAAAACGTTGCAAAAACTATTGTGGCTGGTGATTTTAATCTGATTAGGTCAGGATTAGATTGCACAAACATAGCTAGAAGTGGAATGGGGGTGAAAGGGAAGGTGATGGACAAATGGATGAAAGTTATGGGTTTGAAGGATTCGTGGAGAGAGTTTAAAGGTTTGGAAAGGGCATACTCCTTTTTTTCGCATGTACATGGGACCTACTCGAGAATAGATTACGTTTTTCTGTCGGAAAACTTAATTGGGGACATAGAAGGTACGGAAATTGGGATTATTAAGGAATCAGATCATGCTAAAGTATATTTGGAATTGAAAGCACAAAAAAATATTCAAAGACTTAGAAATTGGAGGTACGATCCTAATTTGTTCAAAGATCAGAAAAGCAAAGAGGCAATTATGGAAAGCTGGAAAGAAAGTTGGCAATGGAACGATAATAATGAGGTTAATTTTAACATTGTATGGGATACCATGAAGTCAGTTTTTAGGGGGGAAAGCATAAAATTGGCAAGCCACAAATATAAAAAGTATAAAGCAGAACACATAGAAAAAGAAAGGGAAATAAAACAATTACAGGAAGAACACGCAAAAAGTAAAGATAAAAAAATTCTCTTGAAATTACAAGGACTCAAGGCAGAAGTAATGGGTAAAGATATTGATAAAGTTAAACGAGATTTGATTTATTTAAACAGAGAATATTTTGAATTTAGTAATAAGAACTCAAAACTATTAGCAAGAGCAGCTAAGGTTAAAAGGGAAAAAAGAGAAATTGGGGTGTTAGTCGACAGGCAAGGTTCAAGGTGTAATAAGAATAGCGATAAATGTAAAATAGTTAGGGAATTTTACCAGGTGTTATATGCAAAGAAAGAAATAGATATGGAAAAGCTTAAAAGGATATTGGAGAGGCAGTTAGGGAATGGGATAAAACAAGAGCATAGGGAGAAAATGGAGGAAAAGATAACTGATAAAGAGGTTAAGGGGGTAATAAACGGATTGAAGATAGGGAAAGCCCCGGGGGATGATGGATTATCAACAGAGTTCTACAAAGAATTTAAAGAGGTGGTGGTCCCGAAATTGGTGAAGTTATATAATTATATACTAGATGGAGGATCAATCCCGACTTCATGGTATAACACTACAATTGTTCTTTTGCCAAAATCTGGTAAGAATTTGGAAAGAGTGGATTCGTACAGACCAATTTCGCTTATAAATCAAGATGCGAAGATCTTCACGGCAATATTGGCTAACCGTTTAAATAGTTTTATGGGGGAATATATAAATGTTGATCAAGTTGGGTTTCTAAAAGGACGACACATGGCGGATTTGACTAGAAGGGTATTAGATTTAATAGACAATGTTAATCAAACAAAGGAAAAAGTGGGATTACTATCATTGGATATTTTTAAGGCATTTGATTCATTGCAGTGGTCTTCAATTAAGGAAATAGTTAGAAAATATGGGTTCGGGGATAAATTTAACAGGGTTATAGATTTACTATATCAAAAAGGAAATGCCAAGGTTAGAGTAAACGAGGAGCTTACGGATGTGGTAAAGCTAGAGGCTGGTACTAGGCAGGGTTGCCCATTATCTCCTATCTTGTTTATAATGGCAATGGAGATTTTAGCTAAAAGTATAAGGGAGGATTCAAATATAGAAGGGATTATGGGTAATAAATTGAGTATGTATGCAGATGATACATTGCTTATGGTGAAGCACCCGGAGCAGGTGATGGATAGGATTAAAGATCATCTACAAGTATTTCAAGCTATAACTGGATTAAAGATAAACTGGGACAAATCTGAATTGATGTTGTGCAATTTGAAACCGAGCGAGATGGGTAGCACGGTGTCGACACTTAATATACAAATCAAAGATAAGCTGAAGTATTTGGGGATAATCATTTCAAATAAATTAGAAGAACTCAAACGATTGAATTATGACAGCTTGAGAATTGAATTTAAGAATAAAATACAAGAACTTCAGAAGTTAAAACTGTCATGGTTCGGAAGGATTGCCATGTGTAAAATGATATTGTTACCAAAGATTAACTTTTTATTTGATACACTAGCAATCCACTTAAAAGAGAAAGAAATTAATGAGTTTCAAAAAATGTTTAATGGTTTTTGTAATGGAGGTAAAAAATCTAGGCTTCCAAAGAAATTATGGTATTGGTCTCAGAAAAAAGGGGGTTTGGGTATGCCAAATTTGTTATTATATTACCGAGCATTTCAAGTTAAGAATGTTGTGAAGATCTTGGCAAGAGAAAAGGTAATTTGGGAACAATTGGAAATGAAAGAGTATAGAAATATTGGAAACTTGATTTTTTTGGGAATGAAGGATAAGGTGAAAAGGTCAAATAATTTTATGATGAAAGGTCTCATGGAGGTCTGGAAGAAGGTAAAAAAAGATATGGTTCCGAATATCTCTCCAATTTTGGAATTGACTGATATGATGTGTTTCCCAATAAAATTAGACAAAGAAAAAATGGAAATATTGGATAAAAATGGGACGTTGTTATTGAAGGATTGGTTAAAAGCGTGTGATGTTGATGCCGAGCGGAAAAAAATGTTTGAGATATTAAATTTGAATTGGTTTCAGAAGTTAAAGGTGGACAATTGGAATAAAAATATAAAAGAGAAATAGGGATAGATAGAATACATACGGAATTTGAGGAATTGGTAAGGAAGATTAGAAAAGGGGAAAGCAGTATTAAAGTTCTTGTAAGCAAGCTTTATAATATACTGAATAGAGGTGCAGATCCACAGGAGGACTTGAAACGGAAGTGGGAACAAAATTTGAATATAAAGATCGGGGAGATTGAATGGAAAAATAAATGGAAAAAGAGGATTATGAGAACAATGTCTGTAAGAATTAAAGAACATAATTTTAAAATGTTGTGGCAATGGTACCTGACACCATTAAGACTTTACCAGATGGATAATAAAAGAGATAAGTTATGTTGGCGATGTAAAGAAATTGATGGAACATACGAACATATGTGGTGGAGTTGTAAAAAATAAGGGATTTTTGGGGAAGAATAGAAAATGAGTTTGGTGAAATATTGGGTAAAAGTGTTAAGTTGGTGTCGGGTACTATTCTTTTAACGAATGTGGAAGGCTTGGGTTTAAACAAGGAGGAAAAAGAATTATTGGAAATCGCACTGACAACGGGTAGACAATGTATAGCTAGAAATTGGAAAAACGATGTAGATATACAGATTGGAGAATGGTATAAAGAAATGTGGAGTTTAGCATTGAACGATAAATTGACATGGGAGATTAAAGTCAAAAGAGATAATTTAAAAGAGAATAGATTTTGGAATATATGGAAACCGTTCGTGGATCACTCTATTATGGCAAATGATAGTTCAGGACCAGTACCATTTCAAAGAAGTTTTTGGAGTTGAGTAGAAAATAAACTCTCCGGGCATTGTACATATTCACAGGGTGATTATTATTTGTGAAAAAGATTTGTGGTAGTACAGAAAAAAAAATTTTTTTTCTATCATTTTGGACTTTGAAACAATGGCTCTTAATATTTGGTAGTTAAATAGTAATTAATGAGTATAGATATTGTTATGTGCTAACATACAGTAATGTTTGTTAGTAAGATACTATGGATTTGTTAGTGTATTGTATTGTTAACGTATTGTTAATGTTTTCTTTTCTTTTTTGTATGTTTATTAAAAACTTAATAAAAAAAAATGTTATCCAGGTATTGCACCATTGGAATGGCCAGGTCAGGGCGAGCCCTCAGGTATACTGCCATATAAATGAGGTAGGCCGGTAACCAATTGGCCCAGGTGCGTGGCGGCTTACGCCGATGGGACAACTCCTTGTCCCTATCGTCCTGCCCGTCCCTCTCTTCTTTGGTGGGATCATGGTTTAGGAGGGAAAATATATCCACATATTCCCCCCTCCAAATCTTCTCCCTAGTGGCCTGAGAAAGTTGGTCACCCAGGGGCAAGGAATAACCGGCCGTTGGTAGGGCCGCAGTTGGGACAGATTGAATCAAGGGCGAACCCCGTGGTCCCTGAATCACCCCTGAAACATTAGGCATATCCCTAGGGGTGGTCACCCCTGTCATAACCGGGGGGTAAGTGGGTAACCAGGAGCTAATGGGACAGTGCGGATACTACTGTCCACCCATGGTAACCTGTTGTGGCCATGGCCACTGCACCCCCCAGTGTGGCTGGGCAGTGTCACTGGTGTACTTAGTTGACCAGGATAGTCACCCGGTGCACCCCCGTGGGCTGCCCCCACCAGGGGTTCCGGCCCACGGCGGGCGTCGGAGCTCGCAAAGGGAATCAAGCTCTGCATGCCGCTACACCCTTGCCATGCAGGACCAGGCCCCTGCGGCAAACCCCGCTGCGATGATCTAGTAGGGAGCTGCGAGGCACCAGCTTGGGCTGGCCTGATGGCCTCAAGCAGCTCAACCCTGGCAGCAGCCCGCTGGACAGCGGTGGGCGACATGCGGGCCGGAAATGCAGGAGGTGCAAACCCACCTTCTGAAGGTGGCGGGGCAATGCCCATCGATGCCTTGAGCACCAAAATGCATGCTAGGAGGGCATCAACGGCCTCAGACCCACCGGTATAAGGTGGGCCGGGTGGGCCAGATGGCCCACCAGGCAATTGCAGAGCCACCAACCCAAGCGTGGATCCTGGGCCCAAATAGGGCCATGCCCAATAATCCGGCCCATGTGGGGCTGGGGGAATGGTGGGGTGTAAACCCGCACCAGGCCCAAGTGGGCCGCATTGCCCCGAGCCAGGCAAAGACCCCATAGGGGTGGTGGTCCCCGAGGGGCCGGCCTATGCCGCCACTGCTTGGAACCCGGCGTCGGGGGTGTAGGCAGCAGCCTGTCCACCCACATTGGTGGTAGTGGGTAAGCCAACCCTACCACCAGGGCGCAGGGGCGCCGCCCGAGCCCTCCGGCCCAGGGGCGGCCCCTTAGTTGTGGGGGTGGGTGGGCAGAGCCCTCCCCCTCGTCCGCGGCTTCGGAGCCGCAGTTTTTCACTTGGGAGCCATGTCTCCCAAGCAGAATAGTAAAGGGGAAAGGAAAAAATTCCTTTTTAAAAAAGGTAGAAGGCAAAAGCTGGGGGAAAAGCGACGGAGAAAACTTCTCCTCTCCGTCGCTTCGATAAAATGGCAGCCAAGCTGCCGCATGGCCACCCCTTTTTAAGGGGGTGGCCATGCCCCCTAACTCACCCGGATGTCTGAGTCCGGGTGGGGGGTCCTCGCAAAGAGCGCGGCGGCCATTTTGGCGCCGCGCTTGCATTGTCTTACTGCTCTAACAGTTAAGACTTATTTTTCCTGATATTCAGCCTACAACAGATTTGCTTTTAATTCTCTCCCATCTCACATATTCAGACATTTTTATATAATTCAAGTACACATTCTTTAGCACCTGATGTGCTGTTATTAATCATATACATTGGTCATCCATACATGCCACAGGAGATGGCTCCATGATCATAGTGTGTGGGTCATTTAATGGCAAGCTGGACTCCACCTTAAACAATTTCATGCCAATGGCATTTTCCCTGTTTGTCACTCTTTTTTCACATATCCATCGACTGTGAAAATTATTTTCAAGAAAAAATGTATTCTCGGACACAAGTAGTAGTCAACAACTAATCATATACAGGACTACAATCATGCCATTTTGCAAAATGATGTATATAATCAAATATTGTGATTTTATAATTATCTATATTGATCAGTTCGAGACAATTTTTCAAGATATCCCATATGAATTCTTTGTATGTATGTCATTAAAACATAAAACACCTCAAACACAGAGGTGTAATTTGCAGCTAATTGTAAACCACAACATGCCTCTGGAAAGTAATTCAGTGTACTTTCTCCAGTTCAAACACACATCTTTTCTACATTATATTCAGATAAGAATTGTACATATTTAGGTCAGCAGCAAAAGCCCAGACCTTTTAAAAGTGACTGGCCTTAGATTGGATATTGAGTGCTGTGTGTGAGAACTGTGAAAAGGCACTGATTTTTCAGAAAGTGTTAATAGCCATCTTTTAAATAAATGCTTGCTTTTCTCAAGAAAGATCCTAGAAATGGAAAAATGTGATCAGAAAGTTCTACATGGTAGGATTCCTAATAGGGGTAAAGGTAATGTAGTTAATAGAGTAAATCCAACATAAACTTTCATTACATACTGTAGGACTTACATTTCTGAAAGAATGTACAGTATTGCTGTTACGTTATTCGGTTCCCCCCACAATAAAAAGTTAGTTACTTGTTTCTCAAATTTCTCATTTCTCATTCATTACACTATTTGCTATATTTTTGTTTTTAATTCATTCTTTTCTTTAAAAGATCCATTAAAATGCAAGAAAATAGCTTTGAACTTGGAAAAAAATGCTAAGTCTAGTGCTCATCCAGGGCAATTCTGAAACTACCTTAACTTTTCCAGAACATAGTTCTGCAGAAGTAACAGGAACATGTAACAGGCTGACATCAGTCAAAATCCTTTTGAGCTACTTTATGTGGAAAAATAACCAGGATGACTTCATCATAACACATTTGTTGTTGTTGTTCAGTTGCACAGTTGAATCTGACCCTTTGCGACCCCATGGACCACTGCACGCCAGGGTCATCTGTCATCTGCCATCCTCTGTAGTGCGCCCAGATCTACATTGACCACATCAATCATGCCATCTAGCCATCTTATCCTCTGCTGTCCCCTTCTCCTTTTGCCTTTGATCTTTCCTAGCATCAGGGCCTTCTCCAGTGAGTCCTCTCTTCCCATTTGGTGGCCAAAGTACTTGAGCTTCAGCGTCAGTATTTGTCCTTCCAAGGAGCAATCAGGATTTATTTTCTTTAGGATTGACTGATTTGATCTCTTTGCAATCCAGGGGACTCTCAAGAGTCTCCCTCAACACCAAAGTTCAAAGGCATCTATTCTTCTGCAGTCAGTCTTCCTAATGGTTCAGCTCACACAGCCATACATTACTACTGGGAATTCCATTGCTTTAACTATGTGGATTTTTTTTGGCAGGGTGATGTCTCTACTTTTTATTATGCTGCCTAAGTTTCTCATAGCTTGCCTCCCAAGAAGTAAGCATATTTTTATTTCATGACTGCAGTCACCATCTGCAGTGACCTTAGATCCCAAAAAGGTGAAGTCTGTCACTGCTTTGATTTCCTCCCCTTCTATTTGCCAGGGGGTGGTGGGGGCAGATGCCATGATCTTGTTTTTTTGATGTTGAGTTTCAGGCCAGCTTTTACACTCTCTTCTTTCATCCTTATCAAAAGGCTCTTTAGGTCTTCTTCACTTTCGACTATTAGGGTAGTATCATCTGCATATCTCAGGTTGTTGGGACGAGAAGAGAGGGGCGCAAACGGTGAAGAGCTCAACTAGTAAAAAAACCGTTTGAAGAGGAACCTTGGCTGAAAAGAGGAGCAAGACCGTCGTGGTTGCATAAAAGTCTTTATAGGTATGAATATATCCAGAAACGTAATAACTTAAAAAATTCCTCTATGGGTAAAGACAAAAACTGTTGCTTATCACTGGTAAATAAGATAATGAGCCAAGATAACCAAAAAATGAGCTTTACAAGCATGGAACTTCACTGAAATAGCGATGTTGTTCTCTAAGTCGATACTAGTTAGTGCGACTTTTCGAATGAGAAATATCTTCTTCAAGGAGATATATACATAGAGATTACATATAAACAAAATGATTAACATGGCTGAATATAAAAAACTTAAGCACACATAAGTATATATATAAAAAGTGAGAATACATGCTTACCAACGTGTAAAGCTGATTTCTTAAACCCGCGTCCTGTCTCCGCTCAAACTATTAGGTGCATATGGACGTTGAATGGTGTATACGAAACAGCTGCCTTTATCACAGTTGAAAACTGACACATGTGTAACTAATAGCTAGATTAATACTGACCCAGGTGTTGAGGATTATACTCCTACAGGAACGCTGCCAAGTCGAGCTCCTGATTTAACCCATTTGGATACATTGTGTCGAAAAAGTGAATGAAAAATGCTTCCCTTTGTCTCAATTTTTTGTTAATGTCACATTTTTCAAATGGTTTTGGTCTTACAGTCTCCAATACCACAAAACGGAAGTCCCTGTCCGTATGGTGCTTTTCAATATAATGAGAGACCAAAGGGGCTTCTGTGACCTGATGTCTGATTTTGGACCTGTGTTCCGAAATCCGCTGTCTGAGGGGTCTGCTGGTAAGACCCACATAACGTTTCTGACAGGGGCATTCCAACATGTAAATGACACATTTGCTGGCACAACTTGAGAGGGATTGCAAGGTAAATGTTAAACCCTTATTGGGAACATCAATTTCCTTAGTTTCCCAAGAAAATTGGCAAACTATACACGAGTGGCATTTGTAATGTCCTGTGGGGAGCAATTTATCAGTAGGTTTATGTCTGGCAGTGTGATCTGATCGTACTAGCATGTTACTGATTGATCGCGCTCTCCTGAAACCTATCAATGGTCTGTCCTTACAACCTGGAATGTCCTGAACCAGATGCCAATGTTTGTAAATAATATTCTTGACTTGGTTGGCCACTGGTGAATATTCAAAGGAGCACCTAATTAAATTGCCCCCACCTCGCTGTTTCCTGTCAAACAAGCGCTTTCTAGGAGTATCCCTAACTCGTTGGAGTGCCGAATTAATGATATGCATTGGGTAACCTCTATTGTTAACTTTAGATAGGATTTCTGAAGCAGATTTATGAAAGTCCGCAGGTGCAGAAGAGTTTCTTTTGGCACGAGAAAAAAGCCCAAAAGGGATGTTATTCCTAACAAAGGCTGGATGATGAGAGGAATATGCTAAATACAGATTTCTATCCGTGGGTTTCCTGTACAATTTAACCGCCACCTTCCTAGACCCTGAAATATAAACCTCCACATCCAAAAATGGAATGGAGGAAATGTGGTGATGGGGGGTAAAGCGTAAATTATTGTCAATGGAATTAATCCATTGTACAAATTGGTCAACAATATCATGAGAGTCGAGAATAAAAAATAGGTCGTCAATGAATCTGCCATAATATATAATGTGACTTAAATAGGGGTTGGAGGAATGATGGATGTGAAGACTTTCGAAGTTGTTCAAGTACATGTTGGCGACGGAGGGGGCCAGTGGGGACCCCATGGCCACGCCCCTTACCTGTAAGTAGAACGATTTATCGAATCTGAAATAATTGTGTTCAAAGATGATATCTAATAAATCCAT
This sequence comes from Bradypodion pumilum, assembly GCA_035047305.1. Classification (NCBI taxonomy): domain Eukaryota; kingdom Metazoa; phylum Chordata; class Lepidosauria; order Squamata; family Chamaeleonidae; genus Bradypodion; species Bradypodion pumilum. Next base: position 112,169,388 of record JAWDJD010000004.1, on the reverse strand, counting down.
TAAAAATGTGTTGGTGGAAGTAGAGATGGTCTAGAATCCAACTTATCCTGGACAATAGTCCTGGCCTCCTCAAGGGGTATATTGGTGTAGAGCGCTTCCACATCAAGTGTGAGGAGCACCCCCATCGGGGGGACCTCCAAGCCCTCTACCTGTGAAATAAAATGTGTGGTGTCTTTAATAAATGAAGGAGTTTGTCTGGCGTATGGGTTAATGAAAGAATCCAAATACTTGGCAATGGGTTCGAGGGCGGAGTTTACTCCGTAGATAATTGGCCTGGCGGGTGTGGGCATGCCCTGAATTCTGGGCTTCTGAATTTTAGGGATCAGGTGAAAAATGGGAGTTCTAGGGTATTCGTTATACAAAAACTTAGCGGTATTTTGTGTAATATAGCCCAGAGAAATGCCCTCAAATATAACCGTTTTAAGGATGTTCAAAACATGATGAGTCGGATCGTGTTTGATGTTTAAGTAGGATGACTCATCGCCCAGTTGTCTAGTTGCCTCCGCCGTGTAATCTGAAGTATCCAATACCACTATTCCTCCCCCCTTATCTGCCTGTTTTATAACAATAGAAGAATCGTGTGATAACTCATTTAAGGTGGCATGATCTTGTTTAGATAAATTATGCCAACCTTTGGTATGGCTCTTCTCAATGTGCAACAAATCCCGCAGTACCTTTTTATGGAAAACCTCAATGGCAGGGTCGTCTACTGGTGGGTTAAACTGAGACTTGGGTTTAAACATGTCCCTGGACTGTGAGTCTACCCCCCTAAAAAAACCCTTCAATTTAAGCAATCTAATGAGTTTAAACACATTGACACGTGTGTTGAAGGAACGATAATGGGGAGTTGGAACAAAAGTAAGACCCCTCTCATCATCCAGCCTTTGTTAGGAATAACATCCCTTTTGGGCTTTTTTCTCGTGCCAAAAGAAACTCTTCTGCACCTGCGGACTTTCATAAATCTGCTTCAGAAATCCTATCTAAACTTATCAATAGAGGTTACCCAATGCATATCATTAATTCGGCACTCCAACGAGTTAGGGATACTCCTAGAAAGCGCTTGTTTGACAGGAAACAGCGAGGTGGGGGCAATTTAATTAGGTGCTCCTTTGAATATTCACCAGTGGCCAACCGAGTCAAGAATATTATTTACAAACATTGGCATCTGGTTCAGGATATTCCAGGTTGTAAGGACAGACCATTGATAGGTTTCAGGAGAGCGCGATCAATCAGTAACATGCTAGTACGATCAGATCACACTGCCAGACATAAACCTACTGATAAATTGCTCCCCACAGGACATTACAAATGCCACTCGTGTATAGTTTGCCAATTTTCTTGGGAAACTAAGGAAATTGATGTTCCCAATAAGGGTTTAACATTTACCTTGCAATCCCTCTCAAGTTGTGCCAGCAAATGTGTCATTTACATGTGGGAATGCCCCTGTCAGAAACGTTATGTGGGTCTTACCAGCAGACCCCTCAGACAGCGGATTTCGGAACACAGGTCCAAAATCAGACATCAGGTCACAGAAGCCCCTTTGGTCTCTCATTATATTGAAAAGCGCCATACGGACAGGGACTTCCATTTTGTGGTATTGGAGAGTGTAAGACCAAAACCATTTGAAAGATGTGACATTAACAAAAAATTGAGACAAAGGGAAGCATTTTTCATTCACTTTTTCGATACAATGTATCCAAATGGGTTAAATCAGGAGCTCGACTTGGTAGCGTTCCTGTAGGAGTATAATCCTCAACACCTGGGTCAGTATTAATCTAGCTATTAGTTACACATGTGTCAGTTTTCAACTGTGATAAAGGCAGCTGTTTCGTATACACCATTCAACGTCCATATGCACCTAATAGTTTGAGCGGAGGCAGGACGCGGGTTTAAGAAATCAGCTTTACACGTTGGTAAGCATGTATTCTCACTTTTTATATATATACTTATGTGTGCTTAAGTTTTTTATATTCAGCCATGTTAATCATTTTGTTTATATGTAATCTCTATGTATATATCTCCTTGAAGAAGATATTTCTCATTCGAAAAGTCGCACTAACTAGTATCGACTTAGAGAACAACATCGCTATTTCAGTGAAGTTCCATGCTTGTACAGCTCATTTTTTTTGGTTATCTTGGCTCATTATCTTATTTACCAGTGATAAGCAACAGTTTTTGTCTTTACCCATAGATGATTTTTTTAAGTTATTACGTTTCTGGATATATTCATACCTATAAAGACTTTTATGCAACCACGACGGTCTTGCTCCTCTATCTCAGGTTGTTGACATTTTTCTCAGCAATCTTAATCCCAGCCTGTACTTCTTCCAGCCCTGCATTACCCATGATGTACTCTTCATATAAGTTAAATAAGCAGGGTGACAATATACATCCTTGTCATACTCCTTTTCTTATTCTAAACCAATCAGTTGTTCTATATCCTGTCCTGTTGCTTCTTGACCCGCATACAGATTTCTCAAAAGATAGGTGTGGTGGTCTGGTACTCCCTCCCATCTCTTTAAGGACTTTCCACAGTTTATTGTGGTCCACACAATCAAAGGCTTTGGTGTAGTCAATGAAACAGAAACAGACTTTTTTCTGGTACTCCCTTGCTTTCTTCATGATCCAGCGAATGTTGAAAATTTGGTCTCTAGTTCCCCTGCCTCTTTGGAATCCAGCCTGTACTTCTGGAAGTTCTCGAGCCACATACTGGTGAAGCCTAACTTGTAAATTCTTGAGCATGACCTTGGTAGCGTGTGAGATAAGCACAATTGTACTATAATTTGAACATTTTTTGGCATTGCCCTTCTTTGGACTTGGAATGTAAACTAAGCTTTTCCAATCCTGTGGCCACTGTTGCATTTTACAAATATGCTGGGATATTGAGTGTAAAACTTTAATTGTATCTTCTTTTAGGCCTTTAAATAGCTCAACTGGAATACCATCATCTCCACTAGCTTTGTTGTTAGTAATACTTTCTAGGGCCTACCTGACTTCATTCTCCAGAATGTACTCTCTAATCACTGCCTCCTGCGTGATGTTATGAATCTCAGTCCACAATTCTTCAGACACTCTATCTGTCAAGTCTAATCCCTTAAATCTATTCTTCACCTCCACCATATATTCATGAGGGATATTATCTAGGTCATACCTGAGTGGCCTAATTGTTTTTCCTACTTTCTTCATTTTAAGGCTGAATTTGGCAATCAGTAGCTCCAGGACTCATCTTTGCTGATTGTATAGAGCTTCTCCATATTTGGCTGCAGAGTATGTAATCAATCTGATTTCAGTGTTGGCCATCTTGTGATGTCCATGTGTAGAGTCACCTCTTAGGTTGTTGGAAGAGGGTGTCTGCTATGACCAAGTGCAATCTCTTGTCAAAACTTTATCTGCCCTTGCCCTGCTTCATTTTGTACTCCAAGGCCAAATTTGCCTGTTATCCCAGTTACCTTTTAACTTCCTACTTTGGCATTTTTGATGTTTGCAGATTGATACATAGTAGGCAGCAGCTATGAGGCCAAACACATCTTTATTGGAGGATATACAATCTGAACATGGCAGAGGTACAGCTCCTTTTATACAGCAACAACACATTTGAATATGGATGCACGGTAGCCCATTGGCCACCGCCTGCGTGACGTCATCCTGAGTCATGCCCTTCTTCACCAGGTATAGCTGTGGCAGGAATGTTCCCACAGCTGACAGTAATTGGGGAATTTGTACCATGTGAGCTGAACGCTCGCAGCTGCCCTCTATGGGTAGCTAGCTCACATTCCATTGCAGCTGAGAAACATTGTGTTCATTACAAGGTTACATTCTTACATCGAAGTGGTTACATTCATTCTTAAATATATAGTGTTTCCATACACAACACCCCTCCCCCCTAGGATGGGACGAAGTCCCTTAACCATTGTGGTTTTCCACATGTGTGCTTGGGGTGTATGGCAGCTTGGCCAAGCTCGGGGGAACTAGGGCTTCCGTGTTCCGTGAACTCTCGCCCTGCAACGGGAAAAGGGGACTCATTAGCTGTCTGGTGGGAACACGGTTGTACTCTTGAATTCGGAGGGGAAAACGGGAGAGATAGCTGGGATGTGAATCCCTGTCTGTTGCCCGTGGCGGCTGGTGACCCCCCAGCATGAACCTTGGGATTGAGGAGGAGAACCTTGCTGTCTTGCCCCACTTGTCTGCTGAGCTGAGGGTGAAGCTGTGGCCTTCCTCGCTCCTTGAGGCGAGGGGGTGAACTAAAAAACAAAGGAACCAGGAGTACTACCAGGGGCTGGAAAAAAACCCTCTTCTCGCTTGGACGGGTGGGGGACCACTCCGCAACACCCCCCTGGTACTGGAAATCAAAGTCTAACTCATCCGCTAAATCATCAGTCTCGACCCCCTCTTGCGTGTCCAAAGGATACGGATTTGTACTCAAGGGGTACTCTGTGTCTCCCCCTTGGGATAAATGGGTGGGGGAGGACCCTAACATCGACTCTTCTTGTTGGCTCTCCTCCCCCTGGCTACTGGTGACCCGACGCCTGAGTTGGTCGGCATGTCTCCTCCACAGTAAACCCGTACTGGTTTCTACACTGTATGACACCTGCCCCGTTTGCTCAATTACCACTCCTGGAACCCATGTTGGTCCCAAGGTCGCGTAATTTCTACCATGCACCAGTTCCCCTACTGCAAAACATTTGGTGCTCCCTATTTCTATATTCCTCCCCTCATCCTCCACCCTGCTCGGATTCAACCAATCAAAGAGTGTTACAGGTTTCCTACGCATGAGGAGCTCTGCAGGCGAGAGCCCAGACACCAGGGGAGTTGCCCTATAGCAGATTAGAAACTGGCACAGTTGTAGGTTCAAATCCCTGGGGCCCATTCGCTGCAGTGCGTCTTTTGTAGTCCGCACCTGGCGTTCTACCTGACCGTTGGTGGCAGGGTGGAACGGGGCAGAGGTGATGTGCTGAATGGCACTCCTCTCGATGAACGCCTTGAATTCAGCAGACGTGAAGTTACTGGCATTATCGGAGACCAGCACATCGGGTAAACTGAAACAACTAAACACCCTGCGCAACTGCTTTATTGTTGCGGCTGATGAGGTGTTGGACATTGGAATTACCTCCAACCACTTGGAGTACGAATCTACTATCAACAGGAAAAGGGAGCCCCAGAACAGGCCAGTGAAGTCGATGTGCACTCGGGACCATGAGCTGCAGACTGTGTCCCATGCTCTTTGGGGAAGCCGGGAATCCTCGGGTCGAGAGCTCTGGCAACTCTCGCAAGTGCCCACCATGTGCTCTACATCAGCATCTATTTGGGGCCACCAGAAATAGCTTCTGGCCAGAGCCTTAGAGCGTACGATCCCAGGTGGCTGTATGCAGTAGCTTGAGCACTTTTGGTTGTAGCTTTTCGGGAATGACCACCCATTGGCCCCAGAGGAGGCAGCCCCTCTCTATGGAGAGTTCAACCCTCTGTTTGAAGAATGCTTTGAACTCCTCCACAGGGGGAGTCATGGGCCATCCTTTCTTAACCCAGGAACTGACTAGGGACAGAGCTTTGTCTGCTGCTGTGGCTGTGGCAAGGTCTGCCGGTACTATGGGGGGGGGGTGAGTCGAGAGACTCGATCAGCAGGACCTGGTGATCCTGTTCTACCTCGCATTCGGGGTCTCCCAGCTGGGGGAGGGGGGACCGGGAGAGCGCATCCGTGTGGGAGATCTCCTTGCCCGGGTGGTGGGCCAGTGCATACTGGTAGGCATTGAGGAAGATGGCCCATCGTAGCATTCTGGGGGACAGAATCTGTGATGTGGGCTTGCCTGTGGTGAAAATACCAAAAGAGGCTTGTGGTTGGTCACAATGGTGAACTGTCGACCATACAGTAAATCATGGAACTTCTTTGTTCCCACGATTATGGCAAGGGATTCCCTATCTGTTTGTGCGTAATTGCGCTCTGCCTTTGAAAGTGACCTGGAGTAAAAGTTAACTGGGGCTTCCCACCCATTTTCCAATACGTGGCACAGCACGGCCCCCACCCCCACTGGTGAGGCATTACAGACCAAGACTACAGGTTTCCTCGGGTTGAAATGGGTCAGAACGGCTTCTGAGGATAGGAGCTGCTTGAGCTCTTTGAAAGCCTTTTCCTGGCTATCTCCCCACTGCCAAACCGTGTCTTTCTTCAGTAATTTTGTGCAGTGGCTCCACGATGGATGCTTTCCTTGGCAAGAAGGAATGGTAAAAATTTAGGAGCCCTAGAAATCACTGCAGCTCCGGTTTCGCAGTGGAGAGAGGGGCATTTTGAACAGCCGCAACCTTTGACTCGAAGGGCTTAACACCATTGGGGGTTATCCTGAACCCAAGGAACTCAACCTCCCTTGCAAAAAACACACATTTGTCCCTCCTTGCTGTTAGGACCTTGTCTAGCCTTTTTGCTAGTTCTGATTCGCTCCCCCCAGTTATCAAAACATCGTCGAAGTAGGGGAGAACACCTGGGAGGCCCTTTAAAAGGTGCTCACAAGGGACTGGAAAATCCCGGAGGCCAAATTTATGCCGAACTGTAGGTGCGTTACCTTGAATGCACCTTTGTGCGTGATGATAGTTTGCACAGCGGTGGCAAATCTAGCTTAGCAAAACATTTACCCCTGTGTAAAGTGGCTAATAAGTGGCTAACTACCGGCACTGGATATGCATTGAGCCGAATGGCCTTGTTAATGGTACACTTATAATTAGCACAAATCCTAACCTCCCCATTAGATTTCAATGCTGTAACAATCGGAGTTTCCCACTCCGCAGAATCCACTGGAACCAAAATCCCCTGACGCACCAATTTGTCCCATTCTGCCTCAATCTTGTCCTTGAGGACGAAGGGAACTCTTCTTGGCTTGAGCCAGATGGGTCGGATTTCTGGGTCCAGGTCAAATGAAACTGGGGGTCCCCTGTACTTCCCGAGCCCCTTTTCGAAAATTGCCGGGTGTGCGTTGCACACATCTCGTGTTGGGTCAGTCTCAATGGCGTTTATGCCGGACAGTTTGATTCCCAGGGGGGGAAACCACTGAGTCCCCAGGAGGCAACAAGACCCTTGTTTAAGAACTACTAGGCGTAGTTTCTCCGTGAACCTTTTAAACTTCACCGTGAAGTTCCCCACCCCCAACACTGGGATCCCATAACCCTGTACATCCCACAGGTTCGTCTTCAAGGCCCTTAACTTGGGCCGTGCATTTGGGGGAATGCGCAGGACAGACCCGGTACGCAACTTAGGGGTCCTCCTGGATTCAGGGCTGCTACTAGCAAGTCAGGTGGTGGCTGTGGCCAAGAGGGCTTTCTCACAGCTTCGTGTCATCCATCAGTTGCGTTCACTCCTGGACCGGGACTCCCTGCTCAGGGTCACACATGCTCTGGTCATCTCCAGGCTAGATTATTGCAATGTACTCTACATGGGGCTGCCCTTGTCAACCATGCGGAGGCTGCAGTTGGTCCAGAATGCAGCAGCCCAGGTGGTGATGGGGCACGGACATTATGCTCATGCCTCACCATTACTTCGGGAGCTGCACTGGCTACCAGTTTGCCTCCGGGTGCAGTTCAAGGTGCTGGTTTTGACCTTTAAAGCCCTTCATGGTAGTGGGCCAGGATACCTTAGAGACCGCATCATCCCAAGAGTGTCCACCCATCCAACCAGAGTGGATCGGAGGGGCTCTCTAATTGTTCCATCTGCCAGAAGGGCCCGTCTCTCTGGTACACAAAGAAGGGCCTTTTCCGTGTCCACACTGGCCTTGTGGAATCTCCTGCCTGTAGAGTTGCGGGAGCAGATGGAGCTGCTACCTTTCAGAAAAGACCTAAAAACCTGGTTGGCAGGGCAGGTGTGGGGCCTGGATGGAAGAGTGGCCCCTACCTGTTGGCTTATAAATAAGCCCCCATTTCTTTTAATTGTCAATGAAGGCAGTTTTTTTATGTGGATTTTTAAGAGGAATGGGTAGGTGGGTGGGCACGTTGGGTTTTAATTGGTTGTATTGTTTTATGTGTGTTTTAACTTGTTGCGAGCCACCCAGAGTCGGGTTTACCTGATTGGGTGGCATATAAATTTGAATATAAATAAATAAATAAATAAATAAAAATAAAACTCTTTCTGTGAAAGGATGGAGTAGGACGACCCCGAGTCTATTTCCATCCTAACTGGGGCCTCACCATAGATTTATAAAGAGGCAAAATGACACATGCTGACATATTTTCTATACCCTTCCTAATGATCCCTAGCATTGAGTTTGCTTTTTGCACTGCTGAGGCACACTGGGTTGACACCTTCATTGAGTTGTCCACCAGGACACCAAGGTCCCTTTCCTGGTTTGTCGCAGAGAGTTCAGACCCCATCAGTTTATAAATGTAATTGGGGTTCTTTGCCCCAACATGCATCACTCTGCACTTACTAATGTTGAAGCTCATTTGCCACTGTTTTGCCCACTCCCCCAGTGTCAAGAGATCCCTCTGGAGCTCCTCACAATCTCTCACATTTTTCACTACTCTGTATAATTTAGTGTCATCAGCAAATTTGGCTACCTTGCTTTTTACTCCTACCTCTAGATCATTTATGAAGAGGTTGAAAAGCAGGGGTCCCAGTACTGAACCTTGGGGGACCCCACTTGGAAAAGTGTCCATTTAGTGCTACCCTCTGTTTCCTGTCCCTTAGCCAGTTGCTGATTCAGGACAAGACCTGTCCCTTTATTCCATGACTGGTAAGTTTATTCAAGAGCCTTTGGTGGGGGACCTTGTCAAAAGCCTTCTGAAAGTCCAGATAAACATTGTCAACTGGATCCCCCTTATCCACATGCTTGTTGACACTCTCAAAAAATTCCAACAGATTAGTTGATTTGCCCTTGAAAAAGCCATGTTGGCTCTCCTTTAGCAGCGCCTTCTCTTCTATGTGCCTATTAATTCTATCTTTTAGGATGGTTTCCATCACTTTTCCTGGGACACATGTCAAACTGACAGGTCAGTAATTTCCTGGATCACCCCTGGATCATTTTTTTGAAAATTGGTGTTACATTCGCTACCTTCCAGTTATCAGGCACAAAGCCTGATTTGAAGGAAAGATTATATATTTTGGCTAGGAGATCAGCAATTTCATCTTTAAGTTCCCTGAGAACTCACGGATGGATGCCATCTGGTCCTGGTGATTTGTTAGTGTTTAGTTTAACAAGACATGCAAGGACCTCCTCCCTGGTTATTTCTATCTGGCTTAATTCTTCGCTTTCCCACCCTGAAGATAGGCTCTGTTTTGGGCATGTGCTCTCTGTCTTCTTCAGTGAATACTGAAGCAAAGAATTCATTGAGTCTCTCTGCAATCTCTGTTTCCTCTTTAATAACCCCTTGCCGTCAATTGTCATCTAATGGTCCAATGGCCTTCCTAGTTGGGTTCTTACTTCTAATGTACTTAAAGAAGTCTTTGTTATTTCTCTGAGTATTTTTAGCTATACGCTCCTCAAAGTCTTGCTTTGCTTTCCTGATTGTTGCCTTGCATTTGTTCTGCCAGAATTTATGTTTCTGCCTGCTGTACTCATTTAGACAAGCCTTCCATCTTCTAAATGAGCTTTTCTTGCTTTTGATCACTTCCCAAACAGCTCCTGTAAGCCACATCGGAGTCCTCTTGAACCTGGCAGTGCCCTTTTCCCTTTTGGGTATGCATTCCAATTGGGCCACTATTATTGTTTTTGTAAACAGCCTCCATACCTCTTGGAGTGTTTGGACTCTCTCAATTTTCCCTTTCAGCTTCTTTTTTACTAGTTTTCTCATTTTTGGGAAATTTCCTTTTTGAAAATTTAAGGTCTCTGTGTCAGATTTTATCAGTGACTTGTGGTCTATGATCAAGTTAAACATAATTGAGTTGTGGTCACTGTTCCCTATTGGATCAGTCACATTAACATCTTGCACATCAAGTCAAGGATTCTTGTACCTCTAGTTGGGTCTTCAACCATCTGTCCCAGGGAACAATCATTTAGCATATCTAGGAACTTTATCTTTTATCATGTGCTGAACAACAGTTCACCCAGTCTATGTGAGGGTAATTGAAGTCCCCCATTATAACCAGGCTTCCCTTCTTGGATGCCTCCTTTACAACATTCTCCAACTGCCAGTCTCCCTCAAGAGTTTGGGTCGGAGGCCGATAGTATATGCCTACTGTTAGACCATACTTGTGGCCTGGTACTCTTACCCACAGAGCTTCTAATGGTGACTCCAAATCATCTAGATATTCCAATTCATACAATTTTATCACTTCTTTGACATACAAGGCTACACCCCCTCCCGTTTGCCCCTTCCTATCCTTCCTGTACAGTTTGTAGCCTGGGATAACTGTATCCCATTGGTTATCATCTGTCCACCAGGTTTCAGTGGTACCAATAATATCAATATTCTTATCTATTGCTAAGTATTCCAGCTCCCCTATTTTGTTCTGGAGGCTTCTGGCATTTGTATACAAGCATTTATATATGCTTTCCTGATACAGTCTTTTGAGTCCAGTTGCATTGTTAGACTGCCTCTTGCATCCTTCTGGTAGAGTGCTGGTGACTAGCTCCTTGCTCTGCTCAGTAATTTTTGCATCCTCCTCACTACTCAAGTACACACTTTCCTGAACCAGATGCTGCCCAGCTCCTGTCGGCTTTCCCCCAGTTATCAGTTTAAAAGCTGCTCTGCAGCCTTTTTGATGTTGAGTGCCAACAATCTGGTCCCATCATGGTTCAAATGCAACCCATCCCTCCTGAACAGATTTGGCTTGTCCCAAAATGTTCTCCAGTTCCTGACAAATCTGAAGCCATCCTCTCGACACCACCGCCTCATCCACGCATTGAGGCTTCTGAGCTCTGCCTGCCTGGTAGGTTCTGCGCGAGAGACAGGCAGCACTTCTGAAAATGCTACCTTGGAAGTCCGGGACTTCAATCTTCTTCCTAACAACCTGAATTTGGCTTCCAGGACAGACCGCTTGGCCTTCCCAACATCATTGGTACCAACGTTTACCATGACAACTGGCTCGTTCCCAGTTCTCTCTAACAATCTATCTAGATTTCTTGTGATGTCTGCAACTTTTGCACCTGGCAGGTAAGTCACCATACGGTTATCATGTGCATCACAAATCCATTTCTCTGTATTTCTAATTATTGAATCGCCTAGTACAAGGAGCCTCTCTCCTGCAATATGTTCATCTACATGCACCTCATCAACCATATTAAGGGAGAATCTCATGTCTCCAAAAGATCGTGACCTCAAACGGTTTCCACTGTTTTTTGCATTCTTCCACTGTTTGGCCATATGTCTGTCACGTCTCATGTCTCTACATCTTTGTATGAGGACTTGCATTAAAAACAGTGCCTCTCTGGTACCCATAGAATTCCGGAAGTCAAATTATGTCTCACCTGTGCTTTCTTAAATTGAGCCATTAAATTATTTTGGTGACCTTAACCAATCTCTCTTGCTGTGATGAGGAAGTAGAAAGAGAAGGTAGTTGTGCTGCTGTTGTCACTCCTGCCAGCATCCTGTGTTCCAAAAAGGACATGTGGGATAGAATAAATTACCTGTGCTATTGTCCTTGTTCACCTGGAATCTTTGTTCAAAGAGCAAGACTTTAATATAAACTGATCACACTCAACACCTGTATTACAGAAATGACCAGTGTTCTGAACTCATCTCTTTAGCTGTTACTATTGATCTATAAAGGCCACACTACAGAATTGATGGGCAATGCTGTACATCTTTTGGACCAAGTAAACCTTGGGAAGAAATCAAGAGGCTCAAGTGAAGAGGGAGTTAGGTGAATAAATGGCTGTAAATTTGCCAGAAAACATTTCTGACCATAATGATCATAATTCTAGCCAGCAAAGCTGGTTGCATTTTCAAGCTAGAGACCAATGGTTCTTAGCTTTTATATCATGTGGCATGCAGGCACTATTATGCTACTTAAATATCTGAGGATATAGGTAGATAGTTACCCCTACAACATAGAATGAGGTGACAGGCTTATTTGAGATAACTCTACACTCGTTAAGAGGTTCATAATGGAAATTATGCTATTCTACCCAAGATGATGTCATTCCATAAAGGAGGTTTAATGGACTCAAAGCTCATCATAAACACATCACAAATAAATTGAATTGCCATTTTATCTGCCTTGAAATGTGTCTATATTGTATTACTGTGGTACAGTGTTCTCAGGGCTGTCTGAAACAGTGGCATCATTAACATTTATAGTTCTTACTGGTAAAGAGGCAGATGACATACAAGCTACTAAATGATCCTGTAATTCAATTGCTGGTGCATTAGGGACTTTAACATATTAAGGTTTGTGATATAACTTTCAATCCTGTAGACTGTCAGTAACTAACAAAGCTGAATTAGCTCCTTCTTTAGGCATACACCATTGGAATCCATTTAAAGTGCTTAACGATGTATTAATAAACCATGATTGTCAAGCAGAGTTTTCTGAACTCCACTCACTGGCGCCAGTGGTTGGGCTGCCAATCAAATTAGAATGTCATCATTCCCTCAGTAAATAAAGGTTAATTGGATGTACAGTTGAAAGTATCATGAACATAAGAAATACCTATGATAGCCTTGTTCTGAGTTTTAAAGACCTTAACTTGTATTCCCAGCTTTTATTACACATGTCTGGGTTGTTGTTGGGTCCCCACCACCACCATTTATTCAAGGGTAAATTAGTTTTCTAGTTTGGTGTATTTGTCATATCTTTTGTATTATATTACAGCTGTTCCTACAAATACATCTACAGGTAGTAAAGTCAGTTTTACCTCTAAGTGAATTATTTCTAGCCACTTCTCTCAGCAGCAAGGATGGAGTTGTGGAGAGGGAAACAGAACTAAAACAGAGACCTCTCAATACTGTACTTCAACTGTCTTAACCTTCTACTATTATTGATAATAAAATATTGCTTTAAATTGATGCCTTTAAGTGTGTGTGTGTGTGTGTGTGTGTGTGTGTGTGTGTGTGTGTGTGTGTGTGTGTGTGTGTGTGTGACATGCTACCAAGTCATTTCCAATTTATGGTAATCCTAAGAATTAATTACTTCCAAGAGTTCAGTCATCAACAGCTCTACTCAGGTCTTGCAGACTAAGGGCCATGGCTTCTTTTATTGAGCCAATCCATTTCATGGTAGAACTTTACTTTTCTCAATATTATTGTCTCTTTTCAATGATAGCCTCAATGATTGCTATAGTTTCTAGTAAGAGTTCAGGCTTGATTTGATCTGGAACCCACTTGTCTGTCTTTTTGACAGTTTGCCTAACACTCCTATCCAACACCAAATTTCAAATGAACCAACTAGGAATTCTTCTGGCCTATGCTAGTTGCCTCCAAAGAAGGCTACTATAGAGAAAAGCTGGTTTCATATGCACCATACTGCAGAAATGCCACCACCACAAAAATAAAAAATAAACATCTCCACAGATGATATTAGTGTGCCATTCAGTTTTACCTCTGAAAACACATTTTAGTATCGGACATGATTAACAAAAACCTAGTTCAATGGGAGAAGGACAGGAAATCACAATTTTCACTATGTAGTCTACATTGACCCTTTGGTAAAGAACAATCTTGATGAAGACGTTAGTTAAACAAAATGGTTCAAACCTGCCTTTTACTAGTCCCCATTATCTGATGACTAAATGTAGTTTATATTTGTTTGTATCTAAAGATAGATTTCAGTTAATTTATTAGTTTTTATTTTATTTTATTGTCTACTGTTTCTTATATTCCATATTATATTATTTGTTGCAATTGCATGGGTATGTTGTCAACTACTAAAGAGTATGAGCACTATGTGGTGGTATATAAGATGAATGGGACAGATAGACAGACAATCCCATGCAGAGACTGTAAGCATTAATGAAGTTTTGAAACAAAGAAGTAGAATTGCAACTTCATAGTATAATACAGTATCTGTAATGAAAAGATTCCCCAAAAGGAAAACAATACAACTTTTCACACAATTTGTTTCTATGGATGAGTCAACACAGAAACTACTCATCAGCGATAACAATATGGTGGTTAAAGCCACTATTTAATTCTGTCAATGAGTTCTGTTTGTCTGCTTCCATCATGAATATTATGTTTGTGCATCACTTTTCCATTCACATTCAATCCTAGTAGATCAAAACAGCATGAAAATCAACAGAATTACCCCCATTATTCCCCCTTCTTCTGTGGCTGCATCCAATTGTGAAATTTCTTCCCTAAGGATATTAGACTGGCCCTCTCACTTTTCAGGTATATAAAAGGAATGAAAACAGTTTGTTCATCTTTCAGTGGTTTCCAATGCAAATTCAATTTCACTGTCTGGGAACAGATAGATTTTTCTTTTCTTAATCTGTTCTGTTAGTGTTGTTGGTCTTTCATATTTTGTAATATACAGTACCTCTGTTCCTCAATAAATATATATTTATTTTAAAAATGCAAAATATTTGGCTAAGAAACAAAAATGCCATAAGAAATAGATGATGATGATTAACAATTTCATTGCCACTAAGGATAAAGTGAAATGGCCAGTGGTGGGATTCAAAAAAAATTTAAACTACTCTGTGGGTGTGGTATGGTGGTGTGGCCAAGGGGGAATGCCCTGCGTTGCACTTGAATTAGGACTACTTTATTTCAAAACTTGGATGGGTGGGGCCTGCCAGAAATTCTGCCACCGGTTTTGGCGAAAAGACCGTTGTGAGACCATGTAGTTCAAACCCAACATCTCACATTAAGTCCTGAAGGATCCAAACCTTCCACCCTTGGCAGAATGTTTGCAAGATTGCTAAGGATTTCTTTCAGTGTCACTGCCTTGTCCCTTTCTCCTTCAATTTACCCTCTTCTGGTGAGCTGTCGGAAACCTGGGGGGGGGGTTAATTTTTCTTCATTTTACACTCAAAGGGTTGCTAACTGGACAATATTTATAAAGAATTAGCATATCTACCCGGCTTCACCGGTCAGGTCACTTGGGCCCTGCGGAGAGGGTAGGTGACTGCCAGCCCTTCAAAACAGCTGAAGGGATAATGCAAAGATGGCAGCCAGTGATCCGTCAGGGGAGGCACTCTCCCTGATGGATCACTGGCTGACGCCTTTACATTTTTCCCTCAGCTGTTTTGAGAGCTGACACAAAACAGTGGAGGGGGTAATACAAAGGCAGCCAACGATCTGTTAGGGGAGGCATTCTCCCTTACGGAAGTGATGTTCGGGAGGTAAGGAAAGTGTGGCCAGCTCATTACGGTTAGGCTAGACATGTACAGACACACATTCCGGACACGCATGGCCCAACCCATTCTTTTAGGTATAGATATAAATCCATACTAATATCATCTGGTTGTGCAAATTTAGTAATGCAGCCATTTTTAACATCACTAGCAAATGGTCTTCCCTCATCCATTTCATGAAGTCTTTTTAAAATAATAGTTTTTCAAGCTTCCTTTTCTTTGTTAGTTTACCTTTCCTATCTTTTACTCCTGTCCAAATTGGCTTTTTTCAGAAACCACTCATCCTTTCTATGACTGACAAGAGGAGCCGTATCTGCTAAAACCAATTTCCTAACTCTATCTTGAACATTTTCTGATCTATTTTAATATATTTCTGTATCTTCTACCCTCTGGGGTATATCATCTTTATTTGTTTCAAGATTTCCTTTCTCTTATTTTCTATTTTTTTTCCTGTTCAATTTATTGCTCTGTTCCTCTCCCTCTTATTTTGTGATGGTACTCTGACCTTTCCTACCTTTCTATCTATGGTGTATTTATTCATTATTGTTTCCATTATCATTACAAAAAGGTTGTTATTTCTAAAGCATTTCCACCAAAGGAAATACTGAAAGAATTAAACAGCCATATCAAATGTCATCCAGTCCCTTTCAAGTTTCTTGCAAAGTTGCTATCTCATGATATCTAATGGAGGCTAGTCACTAATCCAAAATGAGGTGACAGAAGACATGATGCACTCTTCTATATTAGTAAAACACCATAAAAACCTGGGTGAACCCAGCAAATAAATTAAAGGATGTGAACAATGTAGTACTTCAAAAAATAAGAATGGGGTGGGAGAGGGGGAGATTTCCCAATACAGTACAGCCCCATATAACAAATGCCTCTTACAGTGATAAAATCATACAACAACAAGGATTTGAAAAAAACCATTGTGTCTTGTATAACAACTAAAATAGTTATATGATGCAATGCATCTCTATGGGAAAAATCATACAACAATTTTTGTCATTGTACTATTTTCCCATAGAGATAATCATTGAACGATGCATCTCTTAGGGATAATCACTATACGTTGCATGCACCATATAGTGATTAAATCGTACAACGACTAGCCCCATGGAATGAATTAAAGTCGTTATACAGGTTTTTACTGTACATGAAGTCTACTTACGAAACCAAACTAAGAATTTGGAAGATATCCTAAAACAGGAGGAAAAACTCCAAAACAATTATAGGGGAAGAGGGCTGTTCTTGGAAACTGCAATTATTCTTGACTATAATGGACAAGATGCATCATCAACCAATTGAGAAAACCAGTGCACGTAGTTAATGCCACAAAATCCAGGCCAAGTTGGACTTGTTAAAATGGCTGTGATCCCCAAACTCCTCAAGTTATGATCAGAAGAATTGTCCAGTCATGTAGTGCGCTTTACACTTAATGCTGCTTCTGTTGTCTCTAAATAATATGTAGTACTTCTCAGTGCAATGTAGCTTTACCCCATAGTAATTTTGAACAAAAGGTTAGACAGACCATCACAAAAAGTGTGAAACATACAATTTCTTCTCTTTCCCTTTGCTTTCCTCACTCCACATATTCAAGTTTAGTTTTTCTTCCTATCTCTATTGCAGATGAGGCCCTAAAGACATGAACTGCTTTCCCCTGTGCTTCATGAGAATTCCCCTGACTCACTGTAATTGTTTCAGGCATCTATCAGGACACATTCGCCTCTGGCTGAAAAACAAAAGTGCACAGGGTCATCTTGAAGCTTGACTTCAATACTAGGCAAAACAAAGAAAAGACATTTATGGCACATAGCAAGGACATGCCTGTCTTCCTCTGTTTATCTCACTCACCTTCTACTCTTTTTCCCAAAAGGTTCTTCCTTCCCACTTCTGTAACACTTTGGGTCTTTCTCGCCTTTTGAATAAAAAAGGGTGTTTTTTTTGTTATGAAGTGGCCAATGATACAAAAATGTGGCTCACCTAGAGAAAATCCTAGCTGGAAAGGCTGTTAAGTTTAGCATAGGCCTAGCTCTGCCCTAGTTTTCTCTGCAGAAAGCAAGCTGTCCCACTGCTAACTATCCCCCTAGAACAGAAAATGTGGTCATCATTAGGTCTTTAAGAAACTATATCCAAATAAAATTTTGCCCTAGCTACAATCACCTCAATAATTGGCTTCATGTTTGTTCATTTGTTTGCTTGCTTTGTTGGCCACCTTTTTCCTCAGTCAAGTTAAAACAATAGTAGTAGATTTAAAATGTACTACTAATAGTGTGCAAATGCCATCATATAGGTTTTAGTAAAAACTGAACCCACTCTCCATCAGCCAGCAGTACAGGTAGGCATTAAAAATAAAACAAAACAAAATAAAACAGAGAACATCAGAGGGCAAAAAGAAAAATAGTTCCTCATACTACTGTGGTCTATCCAATCAGTGTGTTTATCTAAGAGAAGAACATGAGAATTACCAATCTAATAAATGATACACCACTGTCCCCTTGACATGCCTCTGTGTGAAATGGCTACTTGGCTAGGTGGATGGGGAATAGCTATATTCTGGTGAAGTCAATCTGAGTCCTTCTCAGCACCTGTGATTGGTGTTGCCAAGAGATATTTTAGATTTCACTAGGGCTTCAGCTGTCAATCTCCTTCTACTCCATTCCTTGGCACCAAGGTTTTTGCTGCCACCATTCAGATTTCTACTTTTTCAACCCCAAAAAATGTCAGCACAAATGCCAGTGTTTTATAAGGGCACCTTAACTGACCTAAACAGAACTCAAGGCTTTTTGAATTGCCCAGTATATGAAATGGTAATATACAAACACCCATGCTTCATCTTGTTTGAGCTTTTTCTCCTGAAGCCAATGCAAGCGCGGCGCCAAAATGGCCGCCGCGCTCTTTGCGGCCCCCCCACAGGACGAATGATCCAGGTAGTTTAGGGCGTGGCCAGCTCCCTTATAAAAGGGGTGGCCACGAGGCAGCCGAGCTGCCATTTTAGCTAAGCGATGGAGCGGAGAAGTTTTTTCCCTGTGTCTCCGTCGCTCCTTCCCTAGCTAGGAAGCCTTTTTGGCGGCGAATCTTCTCTTTCGGCTTTCTTTTTGCCTTGAGTGAGATGCCTCTGAAGAAGAAGGTGCTTTCGAGTGCGGCTCGCACGGGTAGGAGGCGCAATCCGGGTCGGAGGACCACGGTGGCGCCTCCCCAGCAGTCGCCTTTGCCGGTACCTGCCGGGCCCGGCGGAATGGGGTCGATTACCCCTTGGACGGGAGTGGGAGACCCAAGCACGGGCTCGGTTGGGGCTGCGGCCCGCGGCCCGCAAGCGGTGGCCACCGCTCCTGGCTTTGCCCAGTCTGCTGGGCCTGCAGCAGTTGTGGCGCAGCTCCCTCCGGGGTCTTCTGGCCTTGGGGAGTGGTGCGGCCCCCTGCCTTGGCAGGTGCCTGCACCGACCCTTCCGGGCTTCGGTGTTGGACAATGGCCCTATTCGGGTCCTGGGGTACAGGGACCTGTACCCGCGCCTCTAACAGGCGGGCCGGCCGGCCCTTGGCCCCAGGTCAGCGTGGAGGCCTTACTGGCCCGCGTGGCGGCCCTCGAGGCCTCCTTGGCTCGGGCCAGCCATGCTGGGGATACTTGTGGGGTTCGTTTCAAGGCGCCGTCGGTAGGGCAGCAGCAGGCGACGGGATGGGTCGAGCTGCTGCAGGCGCGTGGCGCAACTTCGGCCACTGCCTCGCAGCTCCCCGCCCAGCAACCAGGTGTGGGTCAGGCCCCGATGATGAGCTCTACGGCGGTCGTGAGCTCCGACGCCCCCGGCGGGCCGGAACCCCCGGTGGGGGCAGCCTGCGGGGGTGCAACATGTGAGTATGCAGTACAAGCCAATACACCTACACATATTGCCACGACGGGGGGGCCTTTCAATGGCCTTGGCCTCGCGCGGGTGGTGCGGTGGCCCAGCCGCCGGCGCCCCACTCGGCGATGACGACTGCTACCCAGAAACCTGGGTAGCAGGTTTCTGCCGGGAATGTATTGGGGGTGGCGGGGCCAGCACAGGCCCCTTTTCAGATGCCCGCGTTGTCTGCAATCCCGGTTTCGGCCTTGCCGACGGCAGGATATTCTTTGCCACTGGGTGACCACCTAGCACCAGCCACCAGAGAGAAGATATGGCGGGGGGAGTATGTAGATATCTTCTCCCTCTTAAACAGAGAGCCCACCAAGGAGGAGAGGGAGGGGCAGGACGAGAAGGATAAGGAGCAAGCACGTCGTCGCAAGCCACCACGTACCTGGGCCAACTGGCTGCCGGCTTATTTAATCTACATGGCAGTGTACTTGAGAGCGCGGCCGGATTTGGCTATTCCGATGGTCCAATATTTGGACAACATCTATAGGGCGATGGTCGATTTTCCGGGCCCTTCGTGGTTGGCTTATGACGAGGAATTTCGTATGCGGATTCCCCTGCACCCCGAGATGAGGTGGGATGAGCCGTGCCAGAGGCTTTGGCTTCTGTACATGACGCCCACGCGCCCCGCGCCAGGGGAGAGATACCATTGCGGACATGCGGTCCAGCGAGCGGTTCCAGCTCAGGTTCCCCACCAGGTGGCGGGGCAGGGGGTTCCAGCCCGCCTGCTGTGCTGGACTTTCTCGTCCAATGGTTCCTGCAATAGGAAAAATTGCAAGTACAGGCATGAGTGTCCCACCTGTGCGGGCCCCCACGCAGCCTCTGCGTGTCCCAGGCCTGGAGGGACGCGTGGCAGAGGGAAGGGCGGACAGTGGGCTGCCAAGACTGCCGCAGATGGAGGTAGTGTACCAAAAGGCCCCCTCCCCAATTAATGTGCGTATGTTGGAGCGTTGGCTCACTTCGTACTCGAAGAGGGAGGATGCAGAGTATCTCCTTCGAGGCTTTCAGCAAGGGTTTCGTATCCCTTTCATGGGTGATAGGTCCCCTCAGGATGCCCCCAATCTTTTATCTCTTAGGGGAAGGGAGGAGGTGGCTGCTGCCAGCATTAGAAAGGAGGTTGATGCGGGCAGGGTCGCTGGCCCTTTCCCTGCACCCCCGTTCCCCAATTTTAAGGTATCGCCCCTAGGCTTAGTTCCCAAGAAGTTGCTAGGCGATTTTCGCCTTATTCATCATTTGTCTTACCCGGCCGGCCGATCGGTCAATGATGCTATACCTGATGACCTTTGTTTGGTCAGGTATACATCCTTTGACCACGCGCTGCGCATGGTGCGCTCGTGCGGCCCGGGTGCCCTGCTGGCCAAATGCGACATCAAGTCGGCTTTTCGCCTACTGCCGGTGCATCCGGCCGACTTCGAGTTGCTGGGTTTCAAATTTCGGGGCGAATATTATTTTGATAAGGCCATGCCTTTTGGCTGTTCCATATCATGCTCTGCATTTGAGCGTTTCAGTACCTTCCTGGAGTGGGCTTTCGTCCGCAGGTCTGGGTCCCGGTCTGTAGCCCATTACCTGGATGACTTTTTATTCGGGGGTGAACGGGGCTGGGACACGTGTACACGTCTCCTCAACACATTTCAGACGCTAATGGAGGAACTCGGTGTCCCTTTAGCGCCCGAAAAGACCGAGGGCCCATCTAACAAGCTAGTATTCCTGGGGGTGGAGATCGACACAGTAGCGCAGGCTTCTAGGTTACCGGGGGACAAGGTGTCCCGGTTAGTGGCCCTCATCTCGGATTTGCTGGCCAAGCGCAAGGCATCGCTGAGGGAACTCCAAGTGTTACATGGTCACCTCAATTTTGCCTGTAGGGTGGTCGCACCGGGCAGGGCTTTTGCTCGGCGCCTATGCGACGCCATGACAGGGTTATCCAGGCCCCACCATAGAGTCAGGATTACCCGGGGTATCAGGGCGGACATGTTCGTCTGGTTACAGTTCCTGAGGGAGTTGAATGGGGTCTCATTTTGGAGGTCTGACCTCCTGGCTTCCCGAAATTTTCAGATCCAGTCTGATGCCTCAGGATCCCTGGGTTATGGGATGTACTTCAATGGGAAGTGGGCCTATGGTGGGTGGCCACCGGCCTGGGCAGGCACTGGTCGCCTGCGGGATCTCACATACCTTGAATTTTTTCCTATCCTGGGGGCTTTGATGCTGTGGGGCGAGGAATGGGCCAACTCGGTCGTGCATTTCTGGTGTGACAACGCTGCTGTTGTCCACATTGTCAATGCACAGACTTCCAAATCGCCCAGGGTTATGGACCTAGTGCGCCAGTTTGTGCTGCGCTGCCTGCGCCTCAACGTTTTGTTCAGGGCTAGGCATGTCCCAGGGGTTAATAATGATATTGCCGACGCTTTGTCCCGCTTGCAGATCTCCCGGTTCCGTGCCTTGGCCCCGGATGCGGAGGAATTTCCCTCGCCACTCCCGGATGAGATATGGACCATTGGCAGGGAGAGGTGAACTGGGCGATCGGCCTGTCACCGGCGCCCTGCATGCGTAAGGCGTATCAACAAGCTTTTAATTCTTATAGGGCATTTTCTGCCCAATTTCACCTGCCAGAGACCTGGCCTATCCCGGTGGATCATGTTCTGCGGTTCATGGTTCACCTGCATTCCCAGGGCCTCGCACCTCACACCATAGCATCCAAGCTCTCGGCGCTGGCTTTCATGGCCAAGGTGGGGGGTCATGTGGACAGCACCTCTGACTTCCGTGTGAGACATGTTTTGGAGGGGTGGGTGCGTGAGCGCGGGCGTTGCCCGGATGACCGGCACCCTATTTCCCCAGGGGTTCTTACCCTGTTGGCCCGGGGCTGGCCAGGCCTCTGTTTTGATCATTATGAGGCAGCCCTTTTTCATGCAGCCACAACGGTGGCATTTTTTGGAGCGCTCCGCATCAGCGAACTTGTGATGCTGTCTAAGGCGGATGCAAGTTGTAGGGCACTGGAACTCGAAGATGTCTATGTTGCCAAAGACTGGGCCCAGTTGAGGATACGCTCCTCTAAGACTGATCAGCAGGGCGTAGGCAGTGGTGTAAGACTGCTACGGTGTTCTTTGGCAGACATCTGTCCGGTTGGTGCCCTACAGGAGTTTCTTGCACTGCGTGGCACGCACCATGGCCCGTTTTTCTGTCACCAAGATGGGTCTCCCCTTACTAAATTTCAGTTTTGGAAGGTGACAGGCAGAGCCCTCACCAGGGTGGGCCTACCAGGTGCCCGTTATGGCACACATTCGTTCCGTATTGGGGCAGCCTCTACAGCAGCTGCTTTTGGGTACTGACATACGCAGCATGGGGAGGTGGGGTTCACAATGTTTTCAGTTTTATGTGCGCCCACTTCCGCCGTGAGTACCAATACAGTCACCTTACTTCCTTTTTTCCTCAATTTTCTTACAGACCCTGGGTGTCGTATTACACCGGTGACAGTATGGCTGGTGGGCCACAGCTACGTGCAAAGGGCAGCGCGTTACGCTGCGGCGACAGAGTGGGGACCCCGACTGGGACTGGGTGAACACGCCAGTCTCACATGGCATGGTAAGCCTGGGATGTTATGGCGGGAGCTGCTGCCTTTTCTTTTCTCAGGCAGTAGTGCTGCCCCGCCTGACATTCTCATCATGCACCTGGGGGGCAACGATTTGGGTCAGGTCACCGGCTTGTCGCTCAAGCATGCGATATGCGAGGACCTCGCCTACTTGCACTACGTCTGGCCTCCCGCAACCTTGGTTTGGTCGGACATGGTCCCGCGCCATTCTTACAGAGGAGGAGTTGACCTCATGGCCCTTGATCGTGCTAGGCGCGCGGTCAATAGGGCGGTGGCGCGATTCCTTGCCGACAAGGCTTGGGGACGGGTCAGTCGTCACCCCGCTATTGGCCTAGAAAATTATGATTTGTATGCAGGGGATGGGGTCCATCTGTCGCGAGGAGGTATGGACCTCCTGTTGGGTGATTGGCGAGCAGGCCTGTTGACCGAGCTGACGGTCTGGGGGGGGCGTCAGGCCTTCTTTGAAGCCCCTCCGTGTGGCGGGTAGCACTGGTAAGGTAAACAGTTATGACCCACAGGTATCCAGCAGGTTCGCAATTGACTGGACAACACTAGATAGGAATAAATTAGTTAAACGTTGTCCGGTCAACGACGAACCAGGCGAAGGGGTGATGGCGATAGCTAGCCAGCATGCATCACCCCGTGATTTCACGGATACGAGTCAGAGGGTGGGGTCATGAGTTAGATATTGACTACGGTCAACAATTTGTTTGTTGTCAACAAACAAATTGATACAAATGGATACATTGTAACCAATTGCCGTTGGCAATTTTGGGTGGTACCTTACCAGTGTTACTTCGGCCTGCTTGCCTTAAGAATTATGATTGGTCATTTTACCAATACAAATTTATAATTCGGACTAGGGCATGAATCAATAAATGTGGCCCAATGCCGTTATCCACTTTCAATGGTGTCTGAGTCCGTTATTGGGGGGTGCGCCTGCAATCCACATTTATGCTCCAAACCAGAAAGGTGCATTTGTTATCTCTCCCTTTGGGCCTTTACCTAAATATAGGTAGTATGTAAGCAAGCAGTTCAGACACAGGTTTCACAGACAGGTTCCTTTAAAGATTTTGCCAGAGATGCAAAGAAAGCACATCCTTTGTACAGTAATAGTAGTGATTACTACAAAAAAGAGCAAAAGAAGGAAGGTGAAATTGAAAGATTTCCCCCTAATCTTTAAATATGTCTGTTTTAGTTCTTTAATTTTCATCTGACCTTTCTTTCTTACAGGATCCAAGATGACTCCTTGGTGGTAGAAAAGCTTTGCCAAATGTTATATTTTTGAGGCATTTTTAAAAGAGGCCATACAAACAAAAATAAAATCCAAACTCCATACGTGGGCAATAGCTTTCAGAAGTATTGATCAGATATAAATCATTAAATATTCAAGTGTTGTTAAAAGAAATGGGGAAAAACAGGGAAGAGACAAACCCATCTCATAAGGTAGTTTTTTTAAATGCCAAATATGTTTTATTTTTTTAATTGAAAATTACAAATAAACAACATAAACTAACATAAAAGACAGTTTAAATAATTGATGTTTTTTATTTACTAAAACTCTGGTAAGAAAGCTTTGAGGGCTATTTGCTATCTTCTATTCCATACGCAGAGTTTACACATTTTACCTCTAGAGTTATTAACCTAAAATGTGCTTATATTCACCTGACCTTAGGAAGTATGGAAACAGAATTTTATAGGTTTTCCCTAACACTATGATGATGTGGCAGATGAGTTTTTGACAAACGGTGTAAAACTAGAAAGATATTTTATAATTATTTAGTCCTCTGTCATTCAGAAAATGACAGCTTCTGCCATTTTTATCATTAGTTTCCCTTTTTATTTTAGCATGTCCTCACAGAGGAATATTTTAGCATGTCCTCACAGAGCTACTTTTCTAATAGAACTATATTATGAGATTCTCCCATCAAGCACAAGAATCTCTTCAGAATAATGGAAGTGCTCTAATAATTACAGTGCATCCAAATTATTGTGGGATAATTTGTGTATCTGTATGTGTATACATACAGTGGTAACATGGGATTGCTCTTTAAGCGACTTTGCTCTTTAAGCAAAACACCAGTGTAAGCGACCAGTTGTGACTTCTGGCAGCGGGGGGGGGGGGCTGTGAACCCCGATTTAGTTGTTAAGCGAGTTTTTGGTTGGTTTTAGTTGTTAAGTGAGGCAACCATTCAGAGAAAATTCTGCTCTTTAAGCGAGTTAATCTCTAAGCAAGGCACTCTTTATGTTAGGTTTTACTATATTTTCAAAAAACTTGCACTTTCATTTCACATTAAAACATTGACTGAAATCTTGATCTGTGATTTATGCCTGTAAAAGGTTGATAATGTCATCAGCAAGGGACATTTTTTTCAGAAATTAAGTATTTCCTACTTTGTTCCTGAGATTATCACTCCTCTTGTGTAATTCCTTCCATTGCCAGGAAGCCAAGGGAGGAAATCTTTAGTTACCTACAATTGCTGCCACAAGTAAAGTTATCTAAGTGACAATAATTGTTGCTAAGTGACAGCAATTGTTGGCAATTAAAGATTTCTTTCTTCTGTTTTTTTAGGACAATGAAAGGGATCCTGTGGTAGTCATAGGAGCATGAAGACAGAAATAAAAATACCTGCTTTCTGAAAAATGGATATCAATAGCCTTATGTGGATATAAATTATGGAAAAAGATTTGAGCTTACATAAAATTGAAGGTCCCTTACTTTGCTTGTGACCAAGGACAAAATACACTTTTTCAAGTTTCTCTTACTAGTACTAGGTCTAAGCTAGCTGGATATCTCAGTGGTTTAGGTATCTGGATAAGCCAGTGGTTGGGAGCTAGATTCTGTACTGTATCCCCTAGGAGAAAACCCAACGTGGATACTCATGGGCAAGCTGCACAGTCCCAGGATATCTACAGAAGGAAGGAATGATGAACCACTTCTTGTACTCTCTATCATAAAAAGCATGGAAAGGGTCAGAATTTATTTGCTGGCACAGTATTATTCCTGGAGATCTGCTGCCAGTCAGAGTAGGTGGTGTCTAACTACAGTAGGCTGATGGAGCTGGCCTCATGTAATGAGACAGTTTTTAACCTACACACTACTAGCAAAAGGCTGGAAAACACCAGATTTTCCACCCATGGAATATGAGAGTCTGTTTGTGAAGGGACAGCTCAACATTCAACCCTCATTCATTCCACCTTTTCCCTGAGTACACAACTGAAGACATTCCATAACATAAATTCAAATAAGTATGGTTACGAACACAAGAAAATGAACCATTAAAGCAGAAAGAAATATCATTATATTTAAAATCTTTTGTTAGATTTATATTCAAAATCCCAAAGAAAAAGGAAAACGGGGTTGGGAAGAACTCCACCCATTAAAGCACATTTTTCTCCTTCTTTGTTCAGGTTACTTACAGTTAAACATATGGTCCTTTTATATATTTCTAGCACATGCAACATTTTTTTTGTTCCAAAAGAACTAGTAGAAAATAAGGAAGAAACCATTTTTCTTTAAGATGTGTCCTCCAGTTATTATGCATTATTATATTCATTATCATAATGTAGTGATTAGCATCACAGTCTGATAGCAATAATAATAAAATATGTTTTAAAGAATTATCACTTAGTCCATACAGCATTATGCATAAATATAACATGAATTCTTCAATCATATTAGACAACTGGGTTGTAAAGTTACATTATCCCCTAAGGAGCAGTCAATTTATGTAAGGAAAGATTAGACAGAAAAACATAATAGTTATTGTATAGATATTAAGTCACACTAACTGTAAATTATATCTCAGACATAGAAACATTTCAAGCAGAAAATGGGAATCAAATATAATAAAAGTTAAAAAGGGCTTACATTGTATATAGAAACTTCCATGTTTTTGAAACTTACTATGAAAGTCAAATATGTATATTCATCTACAGTAGTCATTTGGAGCTCTGTTACTGAACAAATGCCTGTGAAATAATGTCTGAACTTTTATGAGTACTCTACAACAGGGAAAGAATGTCAATAAGGAAGCAATAACCCAGATCCTATGCAATGAAATACCTTTTCTAAAAGGTGGAATCGCATAAGGTCAAATACTAATGTAGTTAATGTGGTAAAAAAAATAGAAAAAGCTAGGAGAACTTGAACAGAATACAAATACAATATTAACACAAGGCGTCTGGCAGACTCAGTCAGTGGAATCCTATGTCTGGGACAGCACAGTATATGAACACATTAATGTTCAGCTAACTAATCCTTCCTGAATTTGTATATTTTCCATTTGACCTTGTGAAAGAAAAGTCTGTAAATCTACTATTTTAATTTAGCAATGCACATAGTGAAATGAAAAGTAAACCTGTATAATGTTGGATAGCTCACTGGTTTAGGTATCTGGCTGCCTAGCTAGAGTTGGGAATTTGATTCCCCCACTGTGGCTGCTTGGCAGGGGCTGATCTTTCCAGCTCTGTAGTTCTAAGATGATAATGATTTTATCGGAGGTCAGTTAGTCATCTAGCAAAGCAGAAAGTTTCCTTAACCTCTCCCCTACCTTCTCTCTATAGAAAATTGATGACTTTGCTGAACATATATTTTTGGAAACTGGTTATTTCTTTCTTAGTTAGCAGAGCATAAAGCAGAAAAAACACAACAGCAACTGGAGAAAAACATTAGAGACAAGTAGCAAAAAAATCCCCTTAAACACTCCCTTTCACCAGCTAGTATATGAAATAGTAAAAAAAGTCTAAAAGCAGCTTAACCAGAAAAAAAGCATTTTACTTATAGTTCAGATGAGTAGTTACAAAGGCAAGAATAAAAATAACTGATCCAAACAGCCTGTCATAATCAGGAAATTGGCAGGAACTAACAAAGGACAAGAAAAGCAAAAAACAAACATGAAGAGAAGGGACAGAAGAGCAGGGTTTGCCTCCAGCCTTTTCTACCTATGTAATGCCTGACTGTAGGAGATTTACATCTTAGCATATGAAAGCCTTCCTCCCACTCGTATCCATTGTTAGAAAGAATGTGAGATTGTTAAATTTCCCAACAGACTCATGGTCTGAGTAGTTGAGAAAGCTCCACACCAGATCACAATTCACCCATATTCAGCACTAAACTTAAAGAAAGGCCATAGTCAAAGAGAGGTCAGATAATCATTATAGTTTGGTTTTGATTTAACAGTTCACTATTTTTGAGGAGAGAACAATTTTGAAGTGGCAAGAAACAAATATGATAAGAAGAAAGCTTGAAAATTGTCCATGTTTCCTGGCGTAATATGGGAGTTGTAGTCCAAAAAGAAAACTTCCCCACACTTCTCCTTTGTCCATGTTGATCTTCTTTAATGGCCTGTAGCGACATCTGGCCGCTAGGGCGGCGTTAGAGCCCGGAGGAGACTGATCAATGACAACACGAGGCAACAGGAGCGAGATCAGATCAGTACTTTATTGGGAAAAGGCAACATCATTTATAGGGAAAAAAGCGCAACGGTGGCAAGCTGTCACCTGACAGGAAAATTACCTCACCCACGTACACGGGTTAATGGGGAATTCTTCAAAGGGGAGTTTAATCAGCTGGGGCAAACATGGATTTAGGGACCTCATTGTCTTGGGGATTAGGCAGGGACAAACATGGCTTATTTGCGCCAGGGATTTCCCGAGCCGGGGGATGAGCTAGGCACTTAATGTTTGACAGGAGTCAGCTATCTGCTTACTTGGCCGAGTCGCAGGTCAGGTCACGGTAATTGGGTGAATCAAACCCTATATTTTATTCACCCCCCTTAATTTGGCGGCCGCAGAGCCCACGGGCTGGGAGCGTCTCTCACCGCGGTGGCCTCTGGCGGGCCGTTCCATGCCCTGCGGGGCATGGGGAAACCGCATCTCCCCTTTATTTTCTATTTAAGGACCTGACTGGCGACCTTGCGCAAGAGCGGCATCAGCTGTTGAGCGGGTATGACGTCACAGAGTTTCTCTCTGGGGCGGCACTTGGAGATCAGCGAGGGGATGCACTGAGCAAAACAACAAAGCATAATGCCTAGTATGGTTATCCCCACCACTACCTTAAGCACCGTTTGCAGCCACCCCCAGGGAATCCATGACCACATCCAATTCCACAGGGAACTCCACCAAGCCCCCCATGCGGAACCCTCAGTAATACCCTGGACTATGGTGTGGAGGTTCGTGATCTGGCTTTGGATCTTACGGGAGTTGTCAGTAAGATTGAAGCAGCACATTCCATGAAAGGATTCGCAACCCAGGTGGTGCAGCAAGAGGAGGTAGTCGATAGCCGCTCGATTGTCAAGAACGGCCTGGCGAAGTTCTGCCTGTTCCTGATTGAGGAGCGCTATCGCTGTGGAGGTATGGTTAATGGCTTTTGCCAAACCGCAAGCCAAGCGGCCAATCCTCCGTGCGTTGCCGACGGCCAAGCCTGGCACGCCGACAAGGCTGACTGCTAGGGATACATACTCAGCGGGACTCATTACTCTGAAGCTGCTGTCACAAGAGCTGTCTAACTGGGTTGTGCGTGTGTGCCGTATGAGTGGGGAGGCATTTGAAACATTGGAAACATGTGAAACATTAGAAACATTTGTGCTTGGGGCAATCATGTCCTTAGTAGGGAGTAACAGTGTCAAACGACTGATACAACACATTGAGTCCGACAAATTCGCAGGAATATAGTTCCATGTGAACTGGTTGCAGGTGAAAAACCACCCTGAAGGTAGGGTGACATGAGCGTACAGCGAAATGAGGGTTTCTGATTTGTTGCAAGTCCAGTTGCCGCTGCCGGGGTCCAGGCAGCGGCGCCGAGTCGGACCGCCTGAGGTGCAGCCGGTCATTCGGGTGCAAGCAGCGTCCGGGCTGACCGCCACTCGAGGGGTATGAAGAGTGGCTGCGTCAGCCGGCAAGGTTGATGCAAGTCGCCGTCCCCCCCAGCGTGCGTATGCTGAGAAGGTGGTAGGAGTGTGCGGGCCAAAGAACGCCTTCAACAACCAGTCGCCATCCTTGGTGCGCGCGTCCAGAGTGTGGCACACGGGGATGAGACAGGTGCTGAGGATAGATGCAGAACCAATGTCCTGCTGTAGACAAAAATCGGACTGGTTGACGAGGCCCGCCAACCTTTCCCACAAGTTGTACCGCATTCGTGCGGAAATATCTTCACCAGGCGGCAAACCGTCGGCCTGGATCGGAGTAGCCTGAACGCCTCCCCCCAAAAGCAGGGAAAGGGCCAGGATGATGGTGATCGCCGCTGTGTTGGCGTGAATCAGGGCAAAAACTGCAGCTGTGAGGTTCTCCGGTGTCGGCTCTTTCTCCTCGCGCTGAACGGCGTCCTGGGCGTCACTGCAAAGAATCTTGACCATCCCCCAGGTGATCTTGGGCATCGGCGGCCGTTTCCTCCGGCGGGTCCTCTCGGTCAGGGTGAGGTCCTCCATTTCCGGGATCGGACTCGGGCCGGCCTGGTTCCACGCCATGCGGTTCCACGTAGGGCTTGACACACCGGGCTGGAATCCAAACGACACCTGTAGGAGACATAACTGCAGCATACCCTCTTCCCCAGGTTATGAGCGGCACCGGGCCCCTCCAAGAAGGGTCTGGTGGCACTCGGTACCGGACCATAGGTCGCGGGAGAGCTTCCGAACGGCGGAAATGCTTCTCCTGCGGCGTGCAATCCGAAAAAACATTAAGGTGATTGTAAGTGAACAATACCTTGTTGAGACACATCTGTGCTTCTCCCTGTGACTTGGGGAGGGCTGGTGGCTCCCCCCTTTCTGTTTGTTTGTCAATATAGGACTTTAGCGTCCGATTGACCCGCTCTACAATCGCTTGCCCTTGCGGATTGTAGGGAATTCCAAATGTGTGCTTGATGTCCCAAGTAGCCATGAAGGCGGCCAACTGCCTGGAACTGTAGGCCGGCGCGTTGTCCGTCTTCACGTGCCGCGGCTTGCCCATCGCCGCAATGCAGGAAAGGAGGTGCTGCTCCACGTGGGTGGCAGCCTCCCCTTTCTGCGCCGTTGCCCAAACGAACTGGGAAAAGGTGTCAATGCAGACGTGCATGTATTGCCATCTGCCGAACTGCGGCACATGCGTGACGTCCGTCTGCCATACCTGATTAGCCTCTGTCCCTCGTGGGTTGACCCCCCACGAGGGCCCCCCCGGCGCTCCTGCGCAATGCTGGCAAGAGCGGACTATACCTTGGGCCTGAGAGAGTGGCAGATTGAACTGTCTGGCGAGTGCCTTGGCATTTTGGTGAAAAAAGGCATGGCTTTGGATTGGAGTAGTGAAAACTCCCAAAACCGAACGTTGCTGAATTTCCTTTGCCGCCGCATCCGCTCTGCTATTGCCCGCGGAAATCGGACCCGGTAGGTCTTGGTGACTTCGGATGTGGGCAATATAGAGCGGCTCTGTGCGGTTCCGCAAATGAAATTGAGCAGTGAGAAACAGACTGAGCAAGTTCTTGTCTATCGCGGGAGTAATGTAAGCTCCCGGTAGACTGTGAAGCAAATTCCTTACATACAGACTGTCAGTAATGATGTTTAAACGTTCCTTGGCGAAGGTGCGCAGGGCAAGGTTCACGGCTGCCAACTCTGCCCGCTGCGCGGACTTCTGTGGAAGAGTTAGCAGCGTGCGCCAAGCTTCGCCCTCCTGCCAAGTCAGGACACCATATGTGCGTCCCCCATCAGTAAAAACTGTCTTGGCCCCCTGAAGCGGGACCAGCGAGAGCAATTCGAACAAACTGACCGCTCCTGTCTGCAGTGAGACAAGCCTAGGGTCTTTGGGCAAATGGTATGCTAAGCTTCCCGTGAATCCCTCCAAAGCTATCGGAAGCGAGTCACCTAGCTGCATCAACTGATGGATTTGTTCCTTGGTGAATGGGACTGTGATCTTAGCTAAATCGTGCCCAGAAATGTCCCTTGCTCTCAGCCTGCCGCGGTAGATCACCGCGGAGACCAGTTCTTGGGGCGGAACAATGTTCCGAGAAGAGGTGTTAGGCAAGTATACCCACTCCACAATTTTCGCTCCCTTCTCTGAGTCTACTCCTAGCGCCCCAGTGAACATGGACCCTGACCGTACGATGTACAAATTCAGGATCGGGGCATATGGCCCCGGGGCGATCCTATCCACCCACCTCTGGCTGAGAGCTTGGTTCACCTTCTCGAGCGCCAAGCGCGCGTCTCGAGAGATCTTTATCCGGTCTGCCGGCTGCTTACCTAAGGCTAGCAGCGAGAAGAGCGGTTTTAGAAGATCCGTATCTAAACGAAAATACGGTCTGGCCCAATTGATGTTCCCCAAAACTTGCTGCAATTCTACAAGGGTGACTGAGTCTTGTAAATTTATCTGAGGCAGGACTGGTGCTGCGAAAGAGCGGAGAAGCCGATGGCCCAAGTATGAGAAGGGCTCGGTTCTCTGCACTTTCTCAGGGGCAATAAGTAAGCCTTTGTCCCCCAGGCTGGCCTGGAGGTCAGAAAACATTTCGCTGCCAAGTTGCGGCAACGCTACTAAGATGTCGTCCATGAAGTGACAAACAATAGCTTTAGGGTAAAGGCTTCGGAACTTTGCCAGTGCGCCGTGAACATAAATTTGGCACAGGGTGGGCGAATTGAGCATGCCCTGTGGCAAAAATTTCCACGCGTACCGCTGCGTGGGCTCACCGTGGTTCACGACCGGCACTGTAAAGGCGAACCTTTCCCGGTCCCTGGGGTCTAGGGGGATTGTATAAAAGCAATCCTTGAGATCTACAACTAGGATCTCCCACCCCTCGGGAATCATGTTAGGATTTGGGATGCCGCATTGAAGCGGACCCATCGGCTGAATGCATTTATTGATCTCCCTGAGATCGTGGAGGAGTCGCCACTTCCCCGACTTCTTCTTAATCACAAAAATTGGCGAATTCCAGGGGCTTGTGGACTGTTCTATGTGTCCTGCGTCTAGCTGTTCCTTAACTAGCTGCTTGAGGGCAACTAATTTCTCTCCCACTACCGGCCACTGTTCAACCCATACCGGAGTGTCGGTGAGCCATTTAAGTGGCAACGCCATTACCCGAAGGTAAGCGTAGCACCGTACTGCTGGAGAATGTCTCGCCCCCAAAGGTTGATGTGCACGTCAAGAATGTGCGGCCGAGGGCTGCGGAGCATCATGGCGGACTGACCGGTATCGTTTTCCGTTTGTTCTGAAGGGAGAGCCGCTTAAAAGCGGGAAAGGAGGTATTTTGGAGTTGCGTTTTGGGCTCAAAAGTATATTAAACGGAGTGTGAGATCAATATCTTCGGCCAGGTTAATTTGGAGGGTAAAATATAGAGAGGTTGCCGAGAAATCAAAGATCTTTTGGCTGGGGACAAGTTGTTATTCTTTCTCTGCAAGAGCTTGGGGCGTGCTTCCTCTCAGGCTCGAAAGGTTTCGAGAATGAAAAGACTGACTGACTGAGTTTACCGGTCTTTGCAGTTTTGGGATACAAAACTATTTGAAAAAGAAAGGAAGAAAGGAGAATTAAGAACTTTCTCTTTAAGCCTTAAGTTTTGGAATATTGAATACTGAATACTGAAACTTTGGAGATTAAAAGTCGGACAGTGGGATTTAACAAGAGGACTTAAACAAACACTCAACTTCGCAGATTCTCATGCTCAAGGAGAGACTGAGGTAACTCGGGGCTGTCTCTGCAGGGGAGCGAGGTATGAGTGTGGAACTAAGAAGACTTGCTAATCACTTAGTCTTTGTTATTTAATTGCGGAACTAAGAAGCTGATGTTGAAACAATCCCACGCCCAGGTTGTTTGAGCAGCCTGTTTGAAATGTGCCAGCAATCTAAGAGATACTTCGAGACCGAAAGGCTGGAAGACCTCTATCTTCAGGGAATATAATCAATTAAACATACAGCGAAACCTGGGGTTTAAGAGGTTTAAAGAGGAATGAAAGAAATATAAGAAACTGAGAGGAACGGAAAGTACAGTAGATAAAAGCGGGGCACAGACACTGAGTGGAGCAAGGTGAGGGATCCCGGAGCTCCAAAAGAGACTGAGGCTAACAGAACCAACAGAATTAAAATATTACAGTAAAAGACTCTCTTTTTGCTGGATTACAAGGACGGGACTGTGGCTATGAGAAGGCAGTAAAGAAACAGTGAATATTGGATTATCGGACTATTGGATTCCCAGCGGTTTATGGACACTAATTAGCTAATAAAAAGGTTTTTCATTGTGTGTCCAGTTAAAATTCGGACTGTTACAGGATTGTGTACTCTGCAAGCAGAAGCAGAAAGCAGAAGGATAGAGGACTACAGAGGGATACAGCATTGCTAAAAGGAGCATAGGGTTGCAACGCTCCAAGGACTCAGAGACTCACCAGCTGGGAATTTAATTTGCATATCTCCCCTTATCTTGGTTTTGGAACACCTGGGGTTTTTTCTTTCTTTCTTTGGAAAGAGGGGATTTAAGAAAGAGGAATTGAACGGCTCTCTTAAAGCAGTATTTGATTGTTCTCCATTTAAACTTTGAATTTATTATTCTCTATTGGTATATAATCAGATATATTCTACTTTTTTTCTACACTTATTATATTATAAGTATATTAATGCACTAATGAACTGTTAATTTAGGATCCTGTGGTTAAAAGGCAGCAGTTTAATGAGCAAAAAAATTGATAATTTTGAACAGGATTTAAAGTGGGTGAGAACAGATAGATTGGAGAGAAGAGAACAGGAGGGTAGGAGAAGAAAATCGTTGCAGGAAGAACTTATCGAGATCCAAGAACTAGAAGAGCTGAGGAAGAAAGTAGCTGAAAGGAGGTTAAAGATTAAACAACAAGAAGCCTTAGATCAGGAAGAGAAAGAAAAACAAATAGAAGTGGGGGGTCAAGAGATTCTGATAGGAGAGGAGTCAAGAAGACAGATGGCTACCAAAAAAAAGGGGTTTGACAAGGGGAGGGTTAAAGAGGTAGAAGAGGAGCAGGTTGGTGATAGAGGCCCAAGTCCAGATTTAAATGATTTAAGAGGAGACCTGGAGTTTAGGTTTGATAAATTAGAGGAAGAACTTCAAGCTAAACTACAAACATTAGAAGATCAGCGAGCAAAAGATAATCAGAAATTTCAAAAAGAAATAAAAGAAAGTATCACACAAGCATTTAAGAACACCAAGAAAGAGTGTACCAATTTATTGAAAGAAATAGATGAATTGAAGGAGGGGATGAATGCTATTGGGAAAGAAGTTTGGGAAATGAAACATGAGTTAAGAGAGGTCAAGGAGCAGGCACAGTTAAAAGAGGAGAAACAGAAAAAATATGATAAAAGGTTGGAAAGAATGGAAGATCAGGAGAGAAGGTGCAACGTGGTTATTAGGAATATACCAGAACGGAACCCGGATAACTTGAGACAAAGATTGGTAGAATGGATTAACGCAATGGGAATGGGGGAGGAAATGGAATTGGAGGATATAGACAGTGTGTACAGACTAGGAAAAAAAAGGAGCCAAGAAAGACCTAGAAATGTTTTTTTAAGATTTGGAAATCTAGGACAAAAGTTAAGGATAATGAAATATGTTAACTCCTCGGGGGATGATGCTTTAAAAATGGAGGGGGCACAGCTAGAAATATATAAAGATATTTCGTTAGAAGGACGCATTTGGAGACTACAAATTAAGCCAATCACAAAAAAATTGCGTGAGAAAAACATACAATATAAATGGAGACCACATAAACAATTAATTTTTACAGTGAAGGGGAAGAATTATTGGATTAGGGAAGAATCTGATGTCTTAGAAATTTTGATGGAAGCTAAGATTATAGAAAAAGGGTCTACAGAATGGAAGCAACTTAAAGATGGCTTAATAAATGTGGGAGTAACGCCCATGTTAGAACGGGAAGAGGAGGAAGTTGAAGGAGCAGAAGGAGGGAAAGACTAGGTCATTAAAGGATAAAAAGAGAGAATCTACTGCATGGAATAAATTATGACAAATTAAGATAACCATTTGTAATAAGAAATAAATAATGAACAAGAAACGGATGTTAAGTATTAAGGTCCACTCGCCAACCGCAACCCCCCCTCCCCTCTTTGGTTTTCAAAGGTTACTTTAGTAGAAAGTGGGGAGGGCAGAGTTTTTTTCCCCCTGTTTTTCCCTCTTTCTTATTTGTTTGATTGTTGGTTTGTTTAAGCTTTGTTATTTTTGTATATTTTCTTCTTCTTAAGATAATTGTATATTATTTAATTTAAGATGCGCTGGAGGAGGGAGAGTATAACTTGTTGTGGGTTGAGGTATTGGTTCACATATTATGGGGAATTCTGCAGTAACAGTAGAGAAAGCACTAAATATGTATACTTAAAAAGTTAAAAATTATCTCATGGAATGTCAGGGGCCTAGGGAACCAAATTAAGAGGAAACGTGTGGAAGGAGTTCTGAGAAGGGAAAAAGCGGATATCATTTTTCTCCAGGAGACACATCAGAAAAGCGAAAATAAGAATAATATTTATGTAAAAGGGATGGAAATATATGAGAAAA
This sequence comes from Bradypodion pumilum, assembly GCA_035047305.1. NCBI lineage: Eukaryota > Metazoa > Chordata > Lepidosauria > Squamata > Chamaeleonidae > Bradypodion > Bradypodion pumilum. Next base: position 112,133,231 of record JAWDJD010000004.1, on the reverse strand, counting down.
GCCTAGGCTCAAGTAATTCAAGAGGGGTTGCTATATTAATATCGAATAAACTAGATTTTTCAATGAGCAAGAACATTAAAGATAAGGAGGGAAGGTTTCAGCTAATAAAAGGTAAAATAGAGGAGGAAGAGTATACATTTGTCAACGTATACTCACCAAACAAGAATCAAGGGGTCTTTCTAGATAAAATTCTACCCATTATAAAAAAAGAAAGATCAGTAAATTTAATTATAGGGGGAGATTTTAACTTAATCAGGTCAGGATTAGATACAACAAATAATTTTAGAAAGACTCAAGATAAATTGATTGACAAATGGATAGGGAAATTAGGATTACAGGATGCGATGAGAATGTTGGCAGGTAAAAAAAATATATTTACCTTTTGCTCCTTAAAACATAGATCTTATTCTCGCTTGGATTATTTCTTTGTGTCAGAAAATATGCTTACGAATTTAGAAAACTTTAATTATGGCAATTTTAATATCTCAGATCACACATTTATTTCGATAGAGATGCGGCTGAATATCAGTACCTATCAAAATAAGGTATGGAGGATGGATACTAAACTATTAAAAAATGAAGAGATAAAAAAAAGATTAATAAATAAATGGATAAAGAACTGGGAAGATAATGATACGGGTGAGGTGGAATTACATATCCTTTGGGACGCAATGAAAGCGGTTATTAGAGGTGACTATATACAAGAGAAAGCAATATTTGAAAAAAAAATGAAAAGTCAAGTAATTAAAAGAGATAAAGACATAAAAGAACTAGAAAGGAGGCACGCAGCTACAGGAAGTATCTCAATTTGGAATAAATTACAGGCATTAAAAAAGGAAACAATTGCAGCAGAAGTTGAAAAGGTTAGGGTAGATTTGGCATATTTAAAAAGAAATGATTTTGAATTCAATAATAAAGATATGAAAAATTTAGCAAAAAAAGTAAGACAAAAAAAAAGTAAGGGATATATAGAGGCTCTAATTAATAAAGAAGGTATAAGGCAGTATAAATTGGAAAATAAATTATCAGTAGCAGAAGAATTCTATACAAAATTATATACAGAACATAGAATTGATGATAATGTACTTCAAGCATATTTGAATAGAAATTTGACATACCAATTAAAGGAAGAACATGTAAATATAATGGAACAAGATATTAAAGACAAGGAGATTGAAGAGGTAATTAACAACTTAAAAAAGGATAAAACGCCAGGAGAGGATGGTATCCCTTCGGAATTTTATAAGGAATGCCGAGAGGTATTAATTCCCAAGTTAAAAAATTTATATAATTATATATTGGAAGGGGGGAGATCCCCAAGTCTTGGAGTAATTCGATAATGGCTCTAATTCCTAAACCTGGAAAGGATAAAGAGAATATAGAAGCATATAGACCAATATCATTATTAAATCAGGATGCAAAAATTTTTACTTCAATAATTAACAATCGGCTTAATAAATTCATAGACACTTATATTGGAGAAGACCAAGTAGGATTTGTTAAAGGAAGACAAATGGATAAATTAATAAACCGGTTAATTAATATTATTGATAAATTAAAAAATAATAAACAAAAAGTATGTATAGTGGCATTAGACATATATAAAGCATTTGACTCAATTCAATGGAAAACAATAAAAGGAATATGTGAGAAATTGCAATTCGGCCCTAAATTTAATCATGTGATAGGACAATTGTATAAAGAAAGCAAATCTAAAATTAAAATGAATAATTGTCTGGGGAAAGAAATTGATATAAACGCGGGGACAAGACAAGGATGTCCACTGTCCCCATGTTTATTTATATTGGCAATGGAACTGCTAGCAAATGATATAAGGCAAAATGAGAAATTAGTAGGAATAGAAAATAAAAAAATAAGTCTATTTGCGGATGATACTTTATTAGTTGTAAAAGATCCTTTAAATAATTTAAATAAAATACAAGAACATTTAAGAGCCTTTGAAGAAGTAACAGGATTAAAAATTAATTGGACGAAAACTGAGGCTATCACATGCAATTTAACCCAGGAGGAAAAGAAAAAAATTGGAGATAGATTTAGTATTACAATAAGAGATGAATTGAAATATTTGGGAATATTTGTGACGAACGATCCAAAAGATCTATATAATATTAACTTCAATAAGTTAAGAAATAAATTGAAACCATTACTAGAACAGATAAAACGAGCAAAGACTTCATGGTTTGGAAGGATTAATATTTGTAAAATGAAAGTTATACCCAAATTGAACTTTCTGTTTGAAAATTTACCGATTAAAATTAAAGAGTCAGAAATAAATAAATGGCAAAAATTGATAAACGGAATTTGCAATAATAATAAAAGAGCAAGAATTAGTAAAGGATTATGGTACATGAAAAATAAACAGGGAGGATTAAACATTCCAAACATTAAAGCGTATTTTCAAGCCTTTCATATAAAGAAATTAATTAAATTATTAATTCAGCAAAATGAGGTAATAGGTGAAGGGGATCAAGAAGAATTTAAAAAATTAAAAGGTGAAACATTTCTTGCACAAGTAAATAATAAAACAGAGATTAACTGCTTTTCTATAAAGAATATTTATAACGTATGGAAAGGGGTTAAGAGGAAATTGGCACCAGACATTTCCCCAATTTTAGAAATTTTAGATTTCCAGAGTTGCCCATTATTATCCTCACAAAAAATAAGACCTATTCTATTGCAAGAAAAAGTGTTGTTAATAACAGAATGGATTAAAAATTGCAATACATATCAGAAAAGGAAGGAGGTATATAATAAATTAAAATTAAATTGGCTACAAGAATTGGGGATGGAGAAATGGGACAAATCGATAAGGGGGATTATAGGAGTACCTAGGGCAAAGACGCCATTTGAAGAATTGGTCTTGGAAATAAGGAAAGGGAAGATAAGATTTCAGGGGTTAGTAGGTAAACTGTACCAAATGCTTATCCCAGGGGAAGGATCACACTATACACTTAAACGAATTTGGGAGGAAGATTTAAATATTAAAATTGAAGAAGAAGAGTGGAGGAAAAAGTGGGGAAACAGAATAACAAAAACTATGTCAATCAAGGAAAAGGAGCATGTTTGCAAGGTACTTTGGAGGTGGTACCTTACCCCAATCAGACTCAAGCAAATTGATATTAATAAATCTGAATTGTGTTGGAGATGCAATGAACAGAAGGGGACATATTTGCATCTGTGGTGGTTTTGTAAGAAAACAAATACATTTTGGAAAGTGATAGAGAAGGAGATAAACGAGATTCTTGGCATAACAATGATTCTAGAACCCAAACTAGCTATATTAGGAGAAATAGGAAAAATGAGATTAAGTGAGGGTAATAAAGAATTAATTTTGACATTGTTGCTGGTTGCTAGACAGCTGATAGCCCAAGAATGGAAGGGTAATGAAAATCTAAATAAGAATAGGTGGTATAAAGAGGTTTGGCAACTAGCACTAAATGAAAAATTAACTAGCCAAATTAGGTTAAAGCAGGGTTTTAAAATCAAAATACAATTTTGGGAAATATGGAAACCTTTCATACAGCACGCATTAACAAGTGAAGAAGGAAGTAAGCCTGGCCCTGACATGATTCAATTTTGGAAGATTTAAGTATATTGTGCCAATTGAAATTGCTGCAGAATAGGGTTTTGCACGGATTAAAAGTTGAAAGAATGAAAGAGTGAACAAGATATTGATATATTGTTGTTATTCCTTTCTCTTTTCTTGGTGTTTTTTCCCCTTTATTGTTAGTTTTAAGTATTTATATGTTTATGTTTGTTTGTATTTTATGATTATTAATTAAAAAAAAAAAAAAGAATGTGCGGCCGAATTACCGCTGTGCCGTCAGCCTTTGGGATTGTGACTTCTACCCACTCTCGGCTCCTGAACGCTTCCTGGACGCCTCCTACCCCCCACACATCGGAGACCGGCTCAATGGCCCACTCTCTTGGCCACTGGCTCCTGCTTATCACTGACACATCCGCTCCGGTATCGAGTAACCCTGAGAACACCCTTTTGTTCAAAAATACCTCGATAACGGGGCGCTGTTTCCACTCAATGTTGGTCTCCACTGTCGCTAAGACCTGGTATCCTTGCACTGCCTCACTCGCGCTCGAGCGGTCTGCTGACCCGGACTCTGAGCTGTCCCTGAGCCTTCCCTGGCTGCCTGCTGGCGAGTGACAAGGAACCATGATCAGTTGCGCTAACGTGTCTCCCTTGTGGATGGTTTGGGGCAGGTGCGCCCAAAGCTGGACCTGGAGAATGCCTGAAAAATTCGAGTCAATGACTCCTGGGATTATAAAAATTCCGCGTGCTCCAGCTACACTACGGGGCAAAACTAAACCTATAAAGCCTCTGGGCAGGGGTCCCATGTACTGGGTGTCGACTAGATAGACTGTGCCTGGCAGGTCGCATGTAACGTCCGCCTGGCAAGTCAGTTCTAGCCCCGTGCTGCCCTTGGGGCTGGCCTGTGCCCTCGCAGTGCCTGGGATGTGCCTAGAATCTAGTCTCGGTCTGGGGAGTTCTGGATCTGGGTGAAGGAAGCCTCTGTTTGGACTGGGGCCAGAGACGTGCCCGGATTCCGGTTTCCCGAATTCGGACAAAACCTGGCCCAATGGTAGCCTTTCTTGCACTTCGGGCAGAGGGTGTTCGGAGCCTTGGGACGGCCAGACTTTTGTCCGCTTCCCTTGGATCGGCACTCCCTAGCGAAGTGACCGACCTTGCCACAAGTGTGACATGCCCCCTTGTTCTTGCCATTAGGTCTTCTTCCCCCCTGCACCGCTGCCGCTAGCAGACCCATCTTGTAGGAGTCTGTGCCAACGTCGGAGCATGCTCGAATCATGTCCGTTAAGGTTATGTCGGGGCGAATGCCCAGGGACTGCAAGATTTTACGGCAGTCCAAGTTGGCGTTGTCTTTGGCTAGCTTAATCATGAGCTCTTCCTGGGCGTGCTCATTGTCAATCTGCCTGCTAATTGCTTCTTCCAGGCGATTGATGAAGTCCATGTAGGGCTCTTGGGCTCCCTGCTTAATAGCGGTGTAATTTTTGGCCGTTTTGCCAGACGCTGGGACCTTGAAGTATGCCCTATAGGCAGCCTCGGCTGACATCTCTAGGGTGGCGAGAGGCAAGTTGATTTGAGCGTTGATGGACTCAAAGGCACCTGAACCATACAGCTGGTCAGGGATTACCGCGCCTCCCATCCTGGCAGCCCGAGCTTGCGCCTCTAGGCGGAACTCGCTGTCCCAAATCATGTACTGGCTGGGGGTGAGCATCATGACGGCTTTCCAATCATGAGGAATCCACATGGTGGTTTCGCACACTTGCTGGAGCATGCCCCTCGTAAAACGACTTTGGAGCCCTGTCTCTGAAATTGCTTTCCGTAAAGCCATGAGAAGCTTGTACGGGCGCAAGACTGGACTGCTGTGCGCCCGTGAGCGCGTCCATCTCCAAGCGGATGGGACAAATCTGTCGAAGTTCTGCTAGCTGTTCAACTGGCAATTCCCCCTTCTTGAGTTCTATCTCAGCTGTGCGCTGAAGGGCACTCTTCACGACTAGGGAACCTGGGGCTGTCAGAGAAGCGCCAGCGCCTCTCACTCCTTGCGTTCCCTCGGTGACGTCTGCAGCTGTCACCGCGGGAAGGCTCCCTGCGCTACTCTGCTGATACTTGAATGTCGGGTAGAGTGCGGCGGGCGCAGTCGGCTCGACTGGCATGCCTGATGGCTTCTCTAACGGGGGTTCTTCCGCTTCTACCCGGACTGGCTCGATCTGCTCTAAGAGTCTCCTACATTTCCTCCATGTGCGGACTATCCCTCCCGGAGCTTTCGGGGTTTGCTGAATGCAGTCTCCTATCTGATCCCAGAGCTTCAGGGTTAACGTACCTACTTCTGGGTAAAGTAGGCAGTGTTCCCTGAGGTACGCCAGAAGTCTCGCTAGCTCCCTGCTGTGAAATCGTAACTTAAAAACCCTGGCCAGGATTATGAACTCTTGCTCCCGAGTTCTTTGGCTAGCGGACGGACTTGGTCAAGGAGAACAAGTCCCCATATTACCTGCGATGGTCCTCCGAAGTTTCCTTCTCGGGACGAAGATCGACGCGTCTTTGCAGGCAACAGGTTCGGGCAACGGGTGTCTGGGGTAGACCTCGGAGCGTGGACCTTCTGCCACGGGCCCTTCTAACGGCCTCTGCGATGTCAGGGGCTCACAGCCTGCCCTGAGCGGAACGCGTTTCCCTCTATGGCAAACCTCGCGAAAGTGAGGAGGAAGCGGTAGGAATGTCTCTCTGGAATGCCTCGCGGCGGGCCGTTCTCTGTCCGGCTGGCTGCCGACCAGAGCGCCGCGCTATCCTCCGGGCTGGCGGGTCGCGGCTCAAGCGCAGAACCGGACCGCGTGGATCGCTACTCACGAGTAGACCTCTCCGGGGTCTCTTACTCACGAGTAAATCACGTCGGGGTCACCAGCTGTAGCGACATCTGGCCGCTAGGGCGGCGTTAGAGCCCGGAGGAGACTGATCAATGACAACACGAGGCAACAGGAGCGAGATCAGATCAGTACTTTATTGGGAAAAGGCAACATCATTTATAGGGAAAAAAGCGCAACGGTGGCAAGCTGTCACCTGACAGGAAAATTACCTCACCCACGTACACGGGTTAATGGGGAATTCTTCAAAGGGGAGTTTAATCAGCTGGGGCAAACATGGATTTAGGGACCTCATTGTCTTGGGGATTAGGCAGGGACAAACATGGCTTATTTGCGCCAGGGATTTCCCGAGCCGGGGGATGAGCTAGGCACTTAATGTTTGACAGGAGTCAGCTATCTGCTTACTTGGCCGAGTCGCAGGTCAGGTCACGGTAATTGGGTGAATCAAACCCTATATTTTATTCACCCCCCTTAATTTGGCGGCCGCAGAGCCCACGGGCTGGGAGCGTCTCTCACCGCGGTGGCCTCTGGCGGGCCGTTCCATGCCCTGCGGGGCATGGGGAAACTGCAATGGCCCATTAGGTGTGCAAAATGAGACATGGCTGCACATGTCCCTAATGCTTTAAATTTGGGATTGGTTCTCCTTTAGGAGCTTATAAACTACTGATCATTCTTTCCTGGAATCACACAGCATTTAATACTAAGTGCCTAAAATCATTGCCCACTTATGTGTGCAATTCCAGTCTCGCATTCAGGACTGGAGGGCAGTATAAATTTGATGTGAGCACTTATCAGTAGTAATTGGAAAAAGCAGCAACCTTAGGAGGATGCTGAAACTTATGTGGAAGTGGCTTATAATATACATTCCTCAACGGAAGTAGCAGAGAGAGAAAATGCACAGAACTTTCAGATACCATTAGCAGTCCTGATAACAACTGAGACACACTCCTTAATTCAACAAGAGCACCACTAAGCTCAGAGCATAACAATACAAGGCTAAAGCTGATAAAACATTTTGACAAGTAGAATTGAAGTACATGAGTTCATGCATATAATGCAACAAGCTTGCCGAAGTGTAAGAAAGGGATGAACAGACCAAAATTCAGAAGGGATATTAAAAGGTCTAAAACAAATATGTGGGGCTGTTTCATGCCTAGGGTCTGATTTTCTTTTTGGAAAGGTTCATAGGGAACATATTCCAGGAGTGGAAAGGGAAAAGTCCCTCAACATCCGATGAGGTAAAAGAGGAAGCAAAGAAGAAGGTATGGGGGAAGTAGAGTACGTAGAGCTAAATATAATTTCAATCAGTTTGGACATTGTTCCATTCAGCAGGCAAATTACAACTCCATTCTAGTCTCCCAAGACAAAGAAGCAGCACAATAGCCTCCTTGGCTACCAAGCATGCTTAACTTCATGAAGCAGTCTTTCATTGTTGAAAGCATAGCTTTACATGGTGAAAAATGGAGCTGAGTTCCATCCTACAGCTTCTTGAGTTTTAAATAACTCAAGGTCTCACTTAAATGTTTAATCATTAATTGGGGTAACAGCAGAAGGGTTTGCAGATGATGGGGAACCTATCTGTGATCTAAATCTTTCATCAGCTATCTAAATCTTTTAAAGACCTGCAATGACCTATTTCTGAAGCACATATCTATGAACCCATTTCTCAATCAATACCCCTCAACATATAAGAGCAATGATAGTGGTACTGCTGTTATTCATTGGTGAGAATACTGTTAAATTAGTAGTGTGCCCAAAATCTCACAGCTGCCCTGCAAGTCATCTCCAACCACAACCTCCGCCTCCAACCACAATTGCTGGCCTTTATGAAAGATTTAAAGACATTTAATTTAATTTAATTTTTGCGCTTATGTGGTGCCCACTCAGGGGAACCTGACTCAGGGTGTCTCACATAGCACATGAAAAATATGTACAGTACATAATAACACAGTAGATACAAAATAGCACAATATACAAAATACAATCTATCAACAATATGTATAACAAAAGGTCTTTGCTGCTCAATTCTACAATGGAACCCGGGCTCAATGCCCATGATGGAGCCTGGGGCTCAACATCCACAATATCTGGCATCCGGCATTAGAGTCTGGTATGTCAGCAGTGGCAGTCCCATTGCTATGGGGCTGCAGCACAGCCGCCCCACTCCCACCAGCCAGCTGAGCTGAGGGAAGAAGTCCAGCATCCAGAAAAGCTGTGGCTTTTTCTTCTCCCCAGGCCCAGAGGATGTGGCTAGCCCAGAGGATGTGGGGTGCTGCTGTTGGATCTATTCCACCCCACTGGCTTATATAACCATCTGACAAATTTGTTATGAGGATTTTAGATATTTAGATTCGAGATTTTGTGATTTTAAGATTTCAGAGATTTTAGAGTTTTTATGATGTTTCAGCTATATGTATGGGTTGTTGGAGTGTGTTATGTTGGGGGTGTTTCTTGTGTTGTAAGCCACCTGGAGTCACCTTGGTGAGGGGGTGGCTAAACAAGTATGTATAAATAAATAAATAAATAAATAAATAAATAAATAAATAAATAAATAAATAAATAAATAAATCTTCCTTATCTCCAGATCAGTGCTAGGGTATAAAGTGTCCCAAGCAGTTTGACAAAAAGCAGCTCCCACCATGGCAATCTCTTCTCATCTCCTAATATCTTCAGGGGAGGTAGCAAGCACAAAACTGAAAGGCATCCAGCTGTTCTTCTCTCCATGGGGATGGAACAGCTTTCTTGCTGAAGTTGCTGCAATCCACAATGTTTGCAAACCTCCTTAGAACTCGCCAGTTCCAGCAGCCTTGTCATCAGCATCTGGCTATACTGCCTCAAGAAGGCTCTGTTGCCTTCTCCTCCAAGCTTATAGCTTTGCTAGCTGACGACTCACAGTAGTAAAATATGAAATGGATACCAGCAAAAAGTTCCACTTCTGCCATAATCAATTGGACAAATTGCCAATTTACCAAGTAACTATGCATGCTAGTTCTCAACATCATGTCTGAGAATGCGAACCACAGAGCAAGCTGTGGGTTCTAGATCCCACCACTGCCACTATGTAAGGATTAAACCCTCTGCCCCCTAACACATCATGTTGTCTTCTCCTTTTGCCAGCAGTCTGTACCCACACTCTGGGCCCACACACACACATGGCATGGCCCTGGTACTCTTTGCCTGGCTTTGTGCTAGCACAAATGTGAAGGGTTACTGATTGGCTGTTTGAACAAGCAAGCCCTTTTGACTCTGCATGTGCTCTTAAGCAGAGCTGCTGCTGAGGAGAGCCAAACAAAGGAAGTGAGCACTGGTAAGTTTTGCAGTTGGAGTAGAGCTGCTTTAGAGGCCTCCACTAATTTAAATTGATAATTTAAACTGCTGAGAGCCACCTCTGTTCAAACAGAGAAAGCAGTTAGAAGCTTCCAGAAGCAGGGGGCAGAGCCACACCAGGCCCTTCCCTGAACTGTGACTCATAGGGGCGGAGCCACACTAGCCTTTAAAAGCTCTGAGCTCTTTCAGGGTCAGCCCTTTTGACTCTGCATGTGCTCTTAAGCAGAGCTGCTGCTGAGGAGAGCCAAACAAAGGAAGTGAGCACTGGTAAGTTTTGCAGTTGGAGTAGAGCTGCTTTAGAGGCCTCCACTAATTTAAATTGATAATTTAAACTGCTGAGAGCCACCTCTGTTCAAACAGAGAAAGCAGTTAGAAGCTTCCAGAAGCAGGGGGCAGAGCCACACCAGGCCCTTCCCTGAACTGTGACTCATAGGGGTGGAGCCACACTAGCCTTTAAAAGCTCTGAGCTCTTTCAGGGTCAGCCCTTTTGACTCTGAATGTGCTCTTAAGCAGAGCTGCTGCTGAGGAGAGCCAAACAAAGGAAGTGAGCACTGGTAAGTTTTGCAGTTGGAGTAGAGCTGCTTTAGAGGCCTCCACTAATTTAAATTGATAATTTAAACTGCTGAGAGCCACCTCTGTTCAAACAGAGAAAGCAGTTAGAAGCTTCCAGAAGCAGGGGGCAGAGCCACACCAGGCCCTTCCCTGAACTGTGACTCATAGGGGCGGAGCCACACTAGCCTTTAAAAGCTCTGAGCTCTTTCAGGGTCAGCCCTTTTGACTCTGCATGTGCTCTTAAGCAGAGCTGCTGCTGAGGAGAGCCAAACAAAGGAAGTGAGCACTGGTAAGTTTTGCAGTTGGAGTAGAGCTGCTTTAGAGGCCTCCACTAATTTAAATTGATAATTTAAACTGCTGAGAGCCACCTCTGTTCAAACAGAGAAAGCAGTTAGAAGCTTCCAGAAGCAGGGGGCAGAGCCACACCAGGCCCTTCCCTGAACTGTGACTCATAGGGGCGGAGCCACACTAGCCTTTAAAAGCTCTGAGCTCTTTCAGGATCAGCCCTTTTGACTCTGAATGTGCTCTTAAGCAGAGCTGCTGCTGAGGAGAGCCAAACAAAGGAAGTGAGCACTGGTAAGTTTTGCAGTTGGAGTAGAGCTGCTTTAGAGGCCCGCGCGCCTAATGGCGCGCGAGATTACAAACTAATAAGAAAGGAAGAATATAGTCTTACTAGGTAGAAAGGTAGTAAACGTGTACATTTTTGAGGCCCAGAATACTGCACTTGTTAAAATGGATTCTGAGGGAACAGTTGTAGTTACCTGCAATACTTGTGCCATGTTTGTGTTCTTGCCAAAGCATATGGAGAACCACACTTGCAGCAAGTGCAAGCTGGTTGCACTACTAGAAGAGAAGGTCCAGCAGCTAGAGGCCCGCATATCTAACCATCAACAAATTAAGGAGCTTGAGCTGTTCTTGGACAGAGCGGAGCAGACTATGCTGGACAAAGAAGAGACAGGGCATAGTTCTGAGGGAGAAGGCCCTTCACTAACTCAGGAGGGAGATGTTTGGAGGAATGTGACTCAAAGGAGGAGAAGAGTAGGGGATCACTCTGAGAGTCTGAAATTACAGAATAAATTTGAGGCTCTTTCCCTCATCACACCTGATGAGGAACACACAGAGGAACAACTGGTTCCACCTGATGATCTCTCCTTCATCACACTTGATGAGATCCAGGAAGATAAACAACAGGAACAAACTGAGGTTCTCTCCCTTAATATGGTTAATGAGGTGCATGTAGATGAACAGATTGCAGGAGAGAGGCTCCTTGTACTAGGCGATTCAATAATTAGAAATACAGAGAAATGGATTTGTGATGCACATGATAACCGTATGGTGACTTGCCTGCCAGGTGCAAAAGTTGCAGACATCACAAGAAATCTAGATAGATTGTTAGAGAGAACTGGGAACGAGCCAGTTGTCATGGTACACGTTGGTACCAATGATGTTGGGAAGGCCAAGCGGTCTGTCCTGGAAGCCAAATTCAGGTTGTTAGGAAGAAGATTGAAGTCCCGGACTTCCAAGGTAGCATTTTCAGAAGTGCTGCCTGTCCCTCATGCAGGACCTACCAGGCAGGCAGAGCTCAGAAGACTCAATGCGTGGATGAGGCGGTGGTGTCGAGAGGAGGGTGTCAGGAACTGGAGAACATTTTGGGACAAGCCAAATCTGTTCAGGAGGGATGGGTTGCATTTGAACCATGATGGGACCAGATTGCTGGCACTCAACATCAAAAAGGCTGCAGAGCAGCTTTTAAACTGATAACTGGGGGAAAGCCGACAGGAGCTGGGCAGCATCCGGTTGGGAAAGTGTGTATTTGAGTAGTGAGGAGGATGCAAAAATTACTGAGCAGAGCGAGGAGCTATTCACTAGCATTCTAGCAGAAGGATGCAAGAGGCAGTCTAACAATGCAACTGGACACAAAAGACTGTGTCAGAAAAGCATATATAAATGCTTGTATACAAATGCCAGAAGCCTCCGGAACAAAATAGGGGAGCTGGAATACTTAGCAATAGATAAGAATATTGATATTATTGGTATCACTGAAACCTGGTGGACGGATGATAACCAATGGGATACAGTTATCCCAGGCTACAAACTGTACAGGAAGGATAGGAAGGGGCAAATGGGAGGTGGTGTGGCCTTGTATGTCAAAGAAGTGATAAAATCGTATGAATTGGAATATCTAGGTGATTTGGAGTCACCATTAGAAGCTCTGTGGGTAAGAGTACCAGGCCACAAGGATGGTCTAACAGTAGGCATATACTATCGGCCTCTGACCCAAACTCTTGAGGGAGACTGGCAGTTGGAGAATGTTGTAAAGGAGGCATCCAAGAAGGGAAGCCTGGTTATAATGGGGGACTTCAATTACCCTCACATAGACTGGGTGAACTGTTGTTCAGCACATGATAAAGAGATAAAGTTCCTAGATATGCTAAATGATTGTTCCCTGGGACAGATGGTTGAAGACCCAACTAGAGGTACAAGAATCCTTGACTTGATCCTGAGTAATACTCAGGATCTGGTGCAAGATGTTAATGTGACTGATCCAATAGGGAACAGTGACCACAACTCAATTATGTTTAACTTGATCATAGACCGCAAGTCACTGATAAAATCTAACACAGAGACCTTAAATTTTCAAAAAGGAAATTTCCCAAAGTTGAGGAAACTAGTAAAAAAGAAGCTGAAAGGGAAAATTGAGAAAGTCCAAACACTCCAAGAGGCATGGAGGCTGTTTACAAAAACAATAACAGAGGCTCAATTGGAATGCATACCCAAAAGGAAAAAGGGCACTGCCAGGTCCAAGAGGACTCCAATGTGGCTTACAGGAGCTGTTCGGGAAGTGATCAAGAGCAAGAAAAGCTCATTTAGAAGATGGAAGGCTTGTCCGAATGAGGACAGCAGGCAGAAACATAAATTCTGGCAGAACAAATGCAAGGCAACAATCAGGAAAGCAAAGCAAGACTTTGAGGAGCGTATAGCTAAAAATACTCAGAGAAATAACAAAGACTTCTTTAAGTACATTAGAAGTAAGAACCCAACTAGGAAGGCCATTGGACCATTAGATGACAATGGAAGGCAAGGGGTTATTAAAGAGGAAACAGAGATTGCAGAGAGACTCAATGAATTCTTTGCTTCAGTATTCACTGAAGAAGACAGAGGCCACATGCCCAAAACAGAGCCTATCTTCGTAGGGAGGGAAACCGAAGAATTAAGCCAGATAGAAATAACCAGGGAGGAGGTCCTTGCATGTCTTGTTAAGCTAAACACTAACAAATCACCAGGACCAGATGGCATCCATCCACGAGTTCTCAGGGAACTTAAAGATGAAATTGCTGATCTCCTAGCCAAAATATATAATCTTTCCCTCAAATCAGGCTTTGTGCCTGATGACTGGAAGGTAGCGAATGTAACACCAATTTTCAAAAAAGGATCCAGGGGTGATCCAGGAAATTACCGACCTGTCAGTTTGACATGTGTCCCAGGTAAAGTGATGGAAACCATCCTAAAAGATAGAATTAATAGGCACATAGAAGAGAAGGCGCTGCTAAAGGAGAGCCAACATGGCTTTTGCAAGGGCAAATCATGGCTCACTAATCTGTTGGAATTTTTTGAGAGTGTCAACAAGCATGTGGATAAGGGGGATCCAGTTGACATTGTTTATCTGGACTTTCAGAAGGCTTTTGACAAGGTCCCACACCAAAGGCTCTTGAATAAACTTACCAGTCATGGAATAAAGGGACAGGTCTTGTCCTGGATCAGCAACTGGCTAAGGGACAGGAAACAGAGGGTAGCAGTAAATGGACACTTCTCCAAGTGGAGGGAAGTAAAGAGTGGGGTCCCCCGAGGTTCAGTACTGGGACCCCTGCTTTTCAACCTCTTCATAAATGATCTAGAGGTAGGAGTAAAAAGCAAGGTAGCCAAATTTGCTGATGACACTAAATTATACAGGGTAGTGAAAACTGTGAGAGATTGTGAGGAGCTCCAGAGGGATCTCTTGACACTGGGGGAGTGGGCAAAACAGTGGCAAATGAGTTTCAACATTAGTAAGTGCAGAGTGATGCATGTTGGGGCAAAGAACCCCAATTACATTTATAAACTGATGGGGTCTGAACTCTCTGCGACAAACCAGGAAAGGGACCTTGGTGTCCTGGTGGACAACTCAATGAAGGTGTCAACCCAGTGTGCCTCAGCAGTGAAAAAAGCAAACTCAATGTTAGGGATCATTAGGAAGGGTATAGAAAATAAGTCAGCAAGTGTCATTTTGCCTCTTTATAAATCTATGGTGAGGCCCCATCTGGAATACTGTGTACAGTTCCGGTCGCCATACCTCCAGAAGGATATTATGGAGCTGGAAAAAGTGCAGAGGAGGGCAACCAGAATGATTAGACGGCTGGAACACCTTCCTTACCATCTGAGGCTGCAATGGTTGGGCCTCTTCACTCTTGAACGACGACGTCTAAGAGGTGACCTGATTGAAGTTTATAAAATCATGCATGGTGTGGACAAAGTAGATAAGGAAAAACTGTTTTTCCTATCGCATAACACTAGAACTAGGGGACACTCCATGAAACTTTTGCATACTAGTTCTCAAACAAATAAGAGAAAGTACTTTTTCACCCAGAGGATTACTGGCCTATGGAACTCCCTGCCAGAAGAAGTGGTGACAGCTGTCAGTCTTGACAGCTTTAAGAAAGGATTAGACAAGTTCATGGAGGACAAGAGTATCAATGGCTATAATTATGGATACTTAAGGACAACCTACGGGTTGGAGAGATAGGCAGGATATCTCTCAATATCATTTCCAGGGAATCCTAAGCAGGTGAAGGCATCTGCTTGGGAATACCCTGAAGGAAATGGTGAGCCACTGTGTGAGACAGAATGCTGGACTGGATGGGCTGTGGCCTGTTCCAGCAAGGCTGTTCTTATGTTCTGATGTTCTTATGTATGTAAACCAACCAATCCAGTTAGGACATAAATAAAATACATCATTAGGGTATGGTAGCTTGGCGAAGATACCACAGATCCTTCCCCAGCACAGCTTAGCTGTCAACTCACCAGAGACAATGGTTCTGAGTTCCAAACAATCTTTTATTAATGTTCAGTTAGTAAGTTTCAAAAGCTGATAGCAGAGGAACATGATTTGAAACTAGGCATCCCTTACACATGAAAATAAAAACCTCTCTAGCTCTCAGGCTTTGGCCTGGTTATAGCTAATTAGAGTATCGGACATGTTGACCAGGCCCTGCCATGCTCTGACATTAGCTTGCCCAACCCGGTCTAGTGATGGATGCCCTTCTCCTTCTCTCCCTAATCGGCTGGTCTGGTCACCTCATCCATTGACTAGTGGAACGGTTTGCCGACACAGAGAAAGAAGGTGAAGCAAAATTTCAGTAGCGCTGCCAAAGGGTGTCTCATCTGGGTAAACCCGGGCAGGGAAAACCAGTGAGAAAGATGGGTGCTCTAATGGGTAATGGTGATGCCTTAAAACGTGTCACAGTTTGAAAAACTCTGCAAAGCCCTCTGGGACTGGTAGTGTCTTTGCCCATTAGAACTGGTACACTCTTATCAAAATACGCTGGAGGGAATGTGGCCCTCAATGTTGCAGCTTAGATGAGGGGGAGTAAGGCACAGTCCTGGGAAGGTGAGACTCCCGAAATACCTCCCCTCTAGCTCCCTTTAATTACTGGCTTCAGCTGCGCTGGCCAAAAAACAAAGTATCAGTGTTGAAAAGTAACAAGGCCTTATCTGAGAAATTCCCCTTCTGCTCCTTCATGGCAGGAAGGAGGCAGAATAACAGCTCTTTACGAAGAAGTCCATTTTAAAGATTTATTGGAATAAAAAGAAAATTCCAACATATAAAAAATCCTCACTAAACTACGCTATAAAATACATGTTTCTAAGAAAGAAAATAGCATTTTAGAAAAGCCATACTTATCTAAAAGAGTGCGGCTGAATGAGCAGTGCATCCAAGTAACGGGTTACAGATCGGATCAGTTCTGGAAGGCAGAAAGCAGCATCTTGTTGATGATCTGAGATTACTGCCCTATCCCTCTTCATCTGGGCTCAGTCGCCACAATATTTATACTGTTTTGGTGAGGATGCGTGCAGAGATGTTCTGATTGACAGACACCTGCTTTTTGAAGTCCAGTGTGAGACAGGACATTTAATCAGTGTCCCCATCAGAAAGATGTGAGTCTCACATTGGCCCACAGGTGGTGAGTCTGAGAAGCATGCCGCTCCCAGGTGTTCTGTCTGAGAATGGACACTTTCTCAGGTTCACTGTCTGAGAACAGAGAGCAGGCTGACCTGCCACTTTTAATTGGCCAGAAGTTGGCTTCTGTGTACCATGGCCTTCCAAAATGGATCCTTTTGAACTAATCAAAGCTACACATTTCCACATAATAAAAACAGATTAATTGTTAAGGCATACTAGGCATTAAGTAAACAAGGTAAACATTAATTCTTCCCTAGCTATGAAATCTCAACATAGAGAACTACATTTTGGTGTTGTTTCTTTCTACCCACATTTAATCCTAAACCCCCACAGCATCTCTAAGTATAACTAAAGCAAACATTGGGAAAACCTCCCTCCCCTTCTCATGCCAGCGCTCAGGTTCTTAGAACCACCGCCCTAGTATTATCTTATTCTGACGCTGAATATTGTTGTTTAGCAGTGGCTCAAGTAGTTAAGATGCTGACTGGGAAGCAGAAGGTCAGCAGTTCGATTCCTGAGTACTGCAGGATGAAATGAGCTCCTGTCTTTGTCCCAGCTCCTGCCAACCTAGCAGTTCGAAAGCAAGAAATTGCAAGTAGATAAATAGGGACCATTTCGGTGGGAAGGTAACAGCATTCCGTGCACTCCGGTGTCTAGTCATGCCTGCCACATGACCACAGAAATGTCTGCAGAAGCAGACAGCGCTAGCTCTTTGGCTTGGAAATAGAGACAAGCACTGCACCCTAGAGTCAGATACGACTGGCTTTCGAACAAGGGAAACCTTTACCTTTACTAATAGTGCACACACAGAACTAATAGACATACTGCTGAGTCAGACAATGCATATCATCACAGGCTGTATTCGACCAGCAAACACCCACTGGCTCCCTGTCTTGAGCCATAATCCGCCACTGCCATGAAGAAGATCACTAGCATTATTACACCTATGGATAAAAATAGTAAACAATCCTCTCCTCCCAATCCATGCTGATATAACTGCCCCTGATGATTAAAATCTAGACACCCTGCTTGGCACACTGCTATCAACCTACAGAATAACCATTTTAATATCTCAGATGCCTGGATGAAACTCTGGCAACATATAGCTCTGATTCCCCATCATCACATAATCCCTGCAAATGGCCAGCTGGATTTCCCCTTCCAAGATGGCAGTGGAGGATGCTGAACAGAGTGAGGACTGGCTGTTCACATTGGGATGGAAGTCTTCTCCCCAGTGTGACTGTGAAGAAGATCAAACCATGGACCACATTATATTTAGGTGTCATTTACATTTACATGCATTTGGAGGCACATTGGAGGACCTGCATAGTGCACATTGGAGGACCTGCATAGTGCCACATAGTGGCTTTCAAACCTGGATGTGGAATTCTAGCTGGGAACTTGAGATGGACAATTTGTGCTTACTATATATAATGTATAAACATTAATGTAGACAACTGAAGTTCCTCATATGATAATTAAGTAATAATCCTCTTACATCCTGGCCATGCTTTTCCAGCTTTCTGTCAATGGGATTGTGAGAGTGCACCAGATCCGGCCCTCTGGCCCAGATCTGGCCCTCTCAGTTCAGGCTTCTCCATTAGGTAAATCAGGTAGCAGCGAGCAAAGAAATCACTCCAAGTCTCTTCAAGCATTTTCATAATTGTATTATAAGCATAGCAAAGTTCAAAATACAGTCCAGTAAAAGATCAGAAGCAGATAGATAAAACATGCTGTTGGGAGGAGGGGGAGAAAGCCCATTGCCTCCTCCCTTCTTCCAAGAGCTCACATTTTGGCTGCTTTCCAGTTCAGCCTCCCAAGCATGTCTGCCTCCCCCTGAATGTGTGGGTTGGCCTCCCGGATCTGTCTCCTCCCACTTCCCAGGGTTCCTCCTTGGCCCACCCCTCAGAGATACCAACCAATGATCTTACAGCAAGACATTTCAACCACTCCAAGTTCCACCCCTTCTTCTCCAAGATGCTGCCATGAGGCTCCCATGAGGTTTGAAATCGCCATTTTGGAAGGGCATCCCCCCCCCCTTCCATGAGGCAGGCCACAGAAACAAAGATGGAATGAGCACCCACATTCCATCACAAATAAATAAATAAATAAATAAATAAATAAATAAATAAATATCAGGCCTTTGGCCCTCTTTTTAAAGGATTCCAAGGAATTAACACATAGCATTAGATGTCTATCAAAATTAAGTTCCATTCTCACAGAACACAGCATAATTTGTCTATGCTTTAACTCACCCAGCTACTACTTTTGAAGGTCAAACACCTTCCCTCTGGTGTTTAGTCTGAGTTCTCTGCTATGGCCTGTCCATCTTGGGTGGCCCTACATGGCATAGCCAATAGTCTTATCGAACCATGCAATCCTTGATGGAGATTCTCCTCTTACCCGTCTCCAAATTTGGTGAAGTTTGGAATTAGGGTTTCTGAGTTATAGCCCCACCCCACCCCCACCCCAATCATTCATTGGATATCTCCCAAACCAGCTGGTGGTGGCCTAAGACCTTTGCATGGTGTTATATGTTCACCATGTGTTCAATTATTTTTCCAGCAAACTAAAGTCAAAATAAATACTGACTGAAATGAAACTGGAACAAAAATGGAAGAGGAGAATATGGAAAATGCCATTATCTAATAAAGTAACAGCTAAAACAATGCTGAGATCAGCACACACACACAATAGGCAACAGTTACGGGAGGATTAAAATGCTGTCTGAGAGGATAGGAAAAGCAAGGTAGGAAAAGCACAAGTTAGTGTTATTACAAAGTTGCCATCCCATTTTGTATAGAAAAATGCCTCATTCTCTAGAAAATGTATCAACCTTGACTCATTGGAATGTAAATGCGTTGTGTGTAAATGTACAAAGAGAGGAAGGGGTGGACTTGTTTAAACCTGATGCATAATTTTAGTATAGGTGAAATTATTTTCCTTTCTTCTGTTACTCTCCTCTTTGTCATATAGCATGCCTGCAAGAAATGACTTTGTTTTCAAACTTAATTTAAGTTAAGATGAAGCATTGTTCTCTGAAGCTGAAGAACACAGAGCAGATGGCACAAGAAGGAAGAAACAGGGAGCACCTACTGTTCCTAGATAATGTGAAGGGACAAACAGACAGTGGGGATCCTGTATATAAAGGCTTCTGGCAAGAATTACAGGGAGATGATAAACTAGAGACATACATTGGATGAAGGCCAACAAAGGGAATTTGAAAGCAGGCATGTGTTGTTTACTGTCTACAGTAAAGTCCTTGTCCTGGACTAATCTAGGTATGATACTAAGACTTCTAAATTAGGTAGCCATATAATCTTTAACACTGCAGTCCTATAAATGTTTTCTTAGAAGTAAGGCCCACTGAATTCACAAAGGCTCTCACCCTTTGTTCACTCTTTCTACCTAGAGCAATGCATATAGAATTTCAAATAGACATTGCTTCAGAGTCACTTTTAAATGGAATTTTAAGACAGCTGTAGAGCCTTTTTGGCAGGAATTTTTCAAGTTTTACATTTTCAGCAGTCTTAAACGGAAAGAGAAGTTGCATTCATGATGTTATTTCCTTTGAAATTCTTCACAAATTCTCAAGTAATGGCCACTAGATGGAACTAGAGAGTATTTTCTGCATTTTTTCTGGAATACTGTAACTGATTCATCAATAAGCATTGCTTTTGCAAATCATAGCAATAGTAATGAAAGCGCGGCGCCAAAATGGCCACCGCGTTCTTTGCGGGGGGGCCCACCCAGACTCAGACATCCGGGTAGTTAGGGGGCGTGGCCACTCTGCTATAAAAGGGGTGGCCACGAGGCAGCCGAGCTGCCATTTTAGAATGCGACGGAGCGGAGAAGTTTGCTCCGCCGCGTTTTTCTCTCTTTCGCCTTTGTACCTTAGCTTTAGATGGATTTTCTTGCTCTTTGATACTGCGGTACTCAGGGCACAGGATAGTGAGTCGGGTCCCTGGCCAGGGATTGATTAGGGAGCAGCTTCTCTTACGGCTTGGGAGACATGGCTCCCAAGCACAAGGCTCCGGCTCCCAAGCCGCGCCTGCAGGGGAGGGCTTTGCCTACCCCCTCTTCCTCCAGGGGGCAGCCATCGGGTCGGAGAGCTCGGGCTGCAGCCCCGCAGCAGGGCAGTGGGATGGCTTTGCCCACTGCCACCAATGTCGCTGATCAGGCGATACCTCGACAAGCTTTCAGGCGGGGCTGGCACAGGCTGGCCGCTCGGGGTCCTCTGCCACTGGAGGGCCTTTTCAGGGTGGCCCATGTGGGCCTGGTGTGGGTTTCCACCCCACCATTCTTCCGGCACCCCACAGGCCGGAATTTTGGGCATGGCCCTATTCGGGCCCGGGATCCTCAATTGGGTTTCCCCTTCAGCAGCTGCCCAGTGGGCCGTCCGGCCCATCCGGCCCACCTTATACAGGGGGCTCGGACACCGTTGATGTGGTTCTCACATGCATTTCAGTGCTAGAGGCATCAATGGGCATTGCCCCACCGCCTTCCGACGGGGGCTTAGCCACAGCTTCAATTACTGCCCTTTCGTTGATCCGGGCCAACACGTCGGCCGTGCCTCTCCAGCGGGCCGTCAACAGGGTCGAGCTGCTCAAGGCCATTAGGCCTGCCCAAGCTGGCGCCTCGCAGCTCCCCACATGATCGGATTTGCCAGTGGGGACCGGTCAGGTGTGGCCCCAGAGCTCGAGGCATGTCGCGAGCACAGACGCCCGCCGTAGGCCGGAACCCCCAGTGGGGGCAGCTCACGGGGGTGCGACTAGTGAGTATCCGGTTCAATTGAGTACACCAGCAGTGGCCATGGCCGAGGCAGGTTAATGTGGGTGGGCAGTTGTATCTGCACTGCCCTGTTAACTCATGGTTGCCAAATGGCCCCCCGGTTAGGGCAGGGGTGTCCACCCTTGTGGGTATGCCAGGTGTTGCAGGGGCTATTAAGGGCCCGCTGTGCATACCCTCCATCCAGAACGTGCCGATGATGGCTCTGCTGACGGCGGGTTATTCCTTGCCCCTGGGTGATCATCTCTTACAGGCCACGAGGGAAAAGATTTGGCAGGGAGAGAATGTTGATATTTTCTCCCTCTTGAATCGTGAGCCTACTAAGGAAGAGAGGGAGGGACAGCATGGCAGGGACAAGGAGTTGTCCCATCGTCGTAAGCCACCGCGCACCTGGGCCAACTGGTTGCTGGCATACCTCATATATATGGTGGTATACCTGAGGGCCCGGCCTGATTTGGCCATTCCGATGGTGCAATACCTCGACAATATTTATAGGGCGATGGTTGATTTTCCTGGCCCATCGTGGTTAGCTTACGACGAAGAATTCAGGATGAGAGTGGCCCTACATCCTGAGATGAGGTGGGATGAGCCCCGCCAGCAATTGTGGCTTTTGTATATGACTCCCATGCGGCCGGTGCCTGGTGATAGGTACCATTGCGGCCATGCCGTGCAGCGGGCTGCTGTGACACAGGCTACCCACCAGCCAGCGGGGCAGGGGGTTCCAGCCCGCCTGCTGTGTTGGAGCTTCTCAGCTAGCGGCGTGTGCAACAAGCGTCAGTGTCATTTCCAACACGAGTGTCCCTCTTGCTCTGGCCCTCATGCCACCTCTGCGTGCCCGCGGGCTGGTGGGTCACGAGGCAGAGGTAGGGGTGGGCAGGGGGTGGTCAGAGCTCCCTCTGACAGTGCTGGCCAAGCAAAAGGCTCCCTCCCCAATTAATATCCCTATGCTGGAGCGATGGCTTTCCGCTTATCCTAGATGGGATGATGCGAGGTACCTGTTAGAAGGTTTCCAGTTCGGTTTTCGTATACCATTTAGGGGTGTTCGGGGACCCGAACTTGCTTTCTCTGAAGGGTAATGAGGAGGTCGCTGCACAAAGCATAGCTAAGGAAGTGAATGCTATGAGAGTTGCTGGGCCCTTTACTGAACCACCATTCCCTAACTTGAAGGTCTCTCCTCTGGGGCTAGTCCCGAAAAAGACCCCAGGTGAATTTCGTTTAAATCACCATCTATCTTACCCTGCGGGTTCCTCGGTCAATGATGCGATTCCTGATGACCTTTGCTCGGTCAAGTATACATCATTTGATCAGGCCCTACAGATGGTACGCTCCTGTGGTCCCAGGGCGCTCCTGGCTAAGTGCGATATCAAATCGGCATTCCGATTGCTGCCAGTGCACCCCGCTGACTTCGAGCTGTGGGGTTTTCATTTCCGAGGGAGGTTCTACGTAGATAAGGCCATGCCTTTTGGCTGTTCTATTTCATGTTCGGCATTCGAAAGCTTTAGTACTTTCCTTCAATGAGCCTTTGTTCGCAGGTCAGGGTCCCGGTCTGTAGCCCACTACCTCGATGACTTTTTGTTCAGGGGTGAACAGGGCTCGGACATGTGTACGCGTCTCCTTAATACATTTCAGGCACTTATGCAGGAACTGGGTGTCCCCTTAGCGCCTGAAAAGACCGAGGGCCCAGCTACCACGCTCACCTTTTTAGGTATCGAAATTGACACTGTCGCACAGGCACCCAGGTTACCCATGGATAAGGTGACTCGGATTTCTGCGGCGATTCTGGCACTGATTGCCAAGCGTAAAGTGTCTCTTCATGAGCTACAGGTCCTTCACAGCCACCTCAATTTTGCCTGTAGTGTGGTGACCCCGGGCAGAGCTTTTGCCAGGCGTCTGTGTGATGCCATGGCTGGCCTATTAAAACGCCACCATAGGGTGCAGCTGATCAGCGGTATACGGGCAGACCTTTCGGTTTGGCTCACATTCCTTCAGGATTTCAACGGGGTCTCTTTTTGGAGATCAGACCTTCTGGTCTGCCCTAAATTTCAAGTACAGTCAGATGCCTCTGGCTCTCTGGGTTATGGGATTTATTTTGAGGGGCAGTGGGCATATGGCCGATGGCCTCACACATGGCAGGGCACGGATCGCTTCCGCGATCTTACTTTCCCTGAATGTTTCCCATTTTGGGGGCACTAATGTTATGGGGCGATAAGTGGGCCAATTCAGTGGTCCATTTTTGGTATGACAATGCGGCAGTGGTCCACATTGTTAACGCCCAGACGTCCAAATCCCCTAGGGTCATGGCATTGGTTCGTCAATTTGTTTTGAGAACCCTACACCTCAATGTGCTGTTCAGGGCCAGACATGTGCCAGGCATTAGTAATGATATTGCTGATGCTTTATCTCGCCTGCAAATCTCCCAGTTCCGCGCCTTGGCTCCAGAAGCAGAGGAATTTCCCTCTCCACTCCCAGCCGAGATTTGGACATTTGGCGAGGAGAGGTGAACCGGGCGATCGGCATGTCCTTGGCACCTCGCACGCGTAAGGCGTATCAACATGCTTTCATACAATTTAGAGCATTTTGTGGGCGACTACAGTTACCTGAAGCCTGGCCAATACCAGTAAACCAGATTTTACAATACATGGTTTACCTTCACGATCAGGGGTTGGCTCCTCGTACTATAGCCTCTAGGCTTTCAGCACTGGCATTTATGGCCAAGGCATGGGGCTTTGCAGACTGCGTGAATGACTTCCACATACGTCATGTTTTGGAAGGGTGGACACACGTCACCCGATTTCACCAGATGTTCTTACCCACCTTGCATGAGGCTGGCATAACTTATGTTATGATAAGTACGAGGTGGCTCTTTTTCATGCGGCTACCACCGTAGCATTCTTTGGAGCGCTCCGCATCAGTCAGTTGGTACCACTGTCTAAGGCGGATGCGTGTCGTAGGGCACTGGAACTCGACGATGTCTATGTTACACACGAGTGGGCTCAGTTGAGGATACAGTCCTCAAACGTTGATCAGCAAGGTGTAGGCAGTGGAGTCAGACTGCTACGATGTTCCATTGAAGACATCTGTCCGGTTGGTGCCCTACATGAGTTTTTGGCAGTGCGTGGTACGCACCCTGGCCCGTTTTTCTGCCACCAGGATGGGTCTCCCCTTACTAAATTCCAGTTTTGGAAGGTGACTGGTACGGCACTTCACAGTGTTGGCCTCCCTGGGGCTCGTTACGGCACCCATTGATTTAGGATAGGCGCTGCATCCACTGCGGCTGCGTTTAGGTACTCTGAGGCTGATATACGCTGGATGGGTAGATGGGGATCCATGCGCTTTGCATTATATGTACGCCCCTTCCATTCATGAGTACCAGTTATGTCATTGTTCCTTTTTTCTTCTTTTACAGACCCTGTGTGTGCCCACACACCAGTGGCAGTATGGCTGGTGGGCCACAGTTACGTGCACTGGGCAGCGCAGTATGCTGCAGCGACAAAGTGGGGACCCCATCTCGGGCTACGTGCGATGGTACGGTAAGCGCGGCATGAGATGGTGGGAACTGTTGCCATTCCTGTTTTCCATCAGGGATGCTGGACCGCCTGATGTCCTTGTCCTGCACCTCGGTGGCAATGATCTCGCACAGGTCACTGGCCTCTCTTTAAAATTCACGATTTGCAGTGACCTAGCCTATCTCCATTATGTATGGCCGTCCACGTGGCTGCTATGGTCAGACATTATGCCGTGACAGACTTAAAGGGGAGGCATTGACCTCCGTGCCCTTGACCGCGCTCGCCGGTCGGTGAACAGGGCTGTTGCCCGGTTCCTTGCAGACAAGGGCTTGGGGACAGCCATTCGGCATCCTAGGATAGGCTTGCAGGATTACGATCTCTATGCAGGAGATGGGGTCCACTTGTCGGCCAGAGGTATGAACCTCTTTCTTGAGGATATGCAAGCAGGCCTGGTGACCGAGCTGACGGTCTGGGGGGGCAGTGAGTAATCATGGACACCTCCCCGTGTGGCAGGTAGCACTGGTAAGGTAAAGATTTATGACCCATAGGTATCCGGCAGGTTCGCAATTGACTGGCCAACACGTAGACAGGTACAGGGAAAATAGGTTTGGCCGGTCAAGGGCGAACCAGGCAAGGGGTGATGTCAGGAGCTTCACAGCCTGCATCACCTTGATATTTAACGGATACACATCATAGGGTGGGGTCAGTAGTTAGTTTATTGACTCAGGTCAACAATTTGTTTGTGTCAACAAACAAATTGATACAAATAGTTACATGTAGCCAATTGCCATTGGCATTTTGGGAGGAACCTTACCAGTGTTACTGCGGCCTGCTTGCCTTACAGAATTACAATTGGATGATTGCACCAATTGAAAGTGATAATTCGGACTAGGGCATTATTCAATAAAAGTGGCCCGATGCCTTTATCCATATACCGGTGTCTGAGTCTATCTTTGGGGGGTGCGCCTGCAATGAAAGCATGGCACCAAAATGGCCACCACGCTCTTTGCGGGGCCCCCCACCCGGACTCAGACATCCGGGTAGTTAGGGGGCGTGGCCACTCCGCTATAAAAGGGGTGGCCACGAGGCAGCCGAGCTGCCATTTTAGAATGCGACGGAGCAGAGAAGTTTTTCCCTCCACCCCCTCCCTAGTGAATAGTGTGAATTTTTGGTCGCTTCGGGGCCGGGTGGGAATTTTTGGCTTGAACCTACAATTGGCTCTTTGGTTCTCGCTTTTTTGCCCATCCCACACTGTTGCTAGTGTTTGAGAAAAGGGGTAAGTTGATTTTGGTCACTTTTGGCGGGTAGCACTGGTAATGTAAAGATTTATGACCCATAGGTATCAGGCAGGTTCGCAATTGACTGGCCAACACGTAGACAGGTACAGGGGAAATAGGTTTGGCCGGTCAAGGGCGAACCAGGCAAGGGGTGATGTCAGGAGCTTCACAGCCTGCATCACCTTGATATTTAACGGATACACATCATAGGGTGGGGTCAGTAGTTAGTTTATTGACTCCGGTCAACAATTTGTTTGTGTCAACAAACAAATTGATACAAATAGTTACATGTAGCCAATTGCCATTGGCATTTTGGGAGGAACCTTACCAGTGTTACTGCGGCCTGCTTGCCTTAAAGAATTACAATTGGATGATTACACCAATTGAAAGTTATAATTCGGACTAGGGCATTATTCAATAAAAGTGGCCCGATGCCTTTATCCATATACCGGTGTCTGAGTCTTTCTTTGGGGGTGCGCCTGCAATGGCAACCGTCTTGTCAGAAACATACAAGTTTACAGTACTGAACTTGTGAAGGCTCCTACATATTTACTGGCTGTTAGTAAATCTTATTGTGATTTACTTCTGATTTACTTGTGATTTACAATTCATAAGATTGCCCTGCCAGTCAATATGTACATTATGAGGTTTGAGATCCCTCCCAAATATCATCTGCCTGTGGGGTGGGGACAGTGCCAGATCAGCCATATAGCAGAAGTAGCAAAAGTTATGGACCCCGTGTCTGAGGTTTTATAGGTATCCTAAATCCTAAATCTAAGCAAGGACCTCTTGACACGATTTGCTACAGACCTCACGCTGGCTTGATCTGGCTCTGGGTGGGGAAATAATGTTTTGCACTAAAACAGTATGCATTGTTGGTACTTAGCTTCTTCTGAACAGTAACAACTAGTTTTAAGAGTCTGAGAGCAGGACTTCACATGGTAAAAATCAAGTTGCTAATGCATTATTTATTTATTTAAAATATTTCTATCCTGTTCCCCTCACTCGAGATAGACCCGAAGTGGTTAACAACATGATTAAAATAACAATAACCCCCCCTCTAACCCCCCAATTAACTAAACCCCCATCTAAAAACCCCTTTTAAAACCATCTAAAAATATCCCTTCCTTCCCACCACAGTTAAAAAGCTGTCAGGACAAAAACCCATGTGGGCTAAATGAGCCAGCGGGACTGTGCAGTTGATGCATCCATGCCCCATGCCTGCTGGCATAGCCATGTTTTCAGTTGTTTTCTAAAGGGGAGCAGCTCCATCTGGAGGTGACGTTTGAGTGGCAAGAGTGGCATTGCCAGCAAGTGCTTGTGTTATAAGCCATGATATGGTATTGGCCTTATAAATCACTGCTCAGTAATCTGAGAGACCAGCTCTAGAGGTTTTCCCTAAATGTAGCAAAAGGGCTCTTCAGAGGAGGAAGCAAACACCAGATCTAGGTGAGGTTAGACTCGCAATCAGAACACAAAACATAAATATTGATAAAAAGCTGAAACCACTTCTCTTATCAGGAAACTTGTTTTTGCACTCTCTTAACATTTTAAACTTATCCTCTTGGGATATGTTTTTTTCATGCTTCATCTCCCCTTGAAGGTTACCTTACTATGCTTTATTCAGACTTTTTCCTTAACTTAGTTCAACTCACATGAGACTATCCTTGCAATGATGGGGATGAATCTTCAGAAGACAAAAGAAATTGGAATAGGCCAAATAGATCCGGTGCTTATTTTACTTTGTTTTGTTATCCAGAATCCACTTCCATTGGCCATGCTGATTGGGGATAATGGGATTTATTACTCAGTAACACAACAAACTGAAGAGTTTAGCCTGACTTGATCTCTTGATTGTCCCGATTTCCATCTTTGGCCAAAGCCAATGTAAGAGAATAGATAAGAGTGCAAGATAGAATGTTCTGAGTTCTGATCCTTTTGCAGATGCAAAATATGCAGGTTGATCTTGAACCTAATATTCTATGACTGATCAAATTCCAGAGATCTGAGGAGCATCAGACCTAAAATAGCCACATCCAACTCAACTCTCCATTTAAAAAAAGCTAACAAAAATACTCTCATAAGATTTAATGAGGTGGAGGCAATTTTGTTAGGATTTCTCTATGAACTTTTCTAGATCTGGGAGGTTTCTCTGAAAAAGTAATTCTATTGGAGCTTGGACTGTTTTCACTCCCCTATCTTATTCTCTCTTAGGCTACCCTCTCTTTCATGTTTTTCTGAAAATGAGTGAAGAGGTGTGAGACTTTGTTGTTCAGTTGCATAGTCAAGTCTGACCCTTTGCTACCCCATGGACCATTGCATGCCAGGCACCCCTCTGCAGCCTGCCCAGTTCTGTGCCCATTGCGTCAACAATGCTTTGCCAGCCCAGTCCCCCAATAAAGACACAGACACCGTTGCTGGATTTAAAATTTGGGCCACTTTATTGATTATGCCTTAATCTTAAATTATGACTTTAACTTAAACTTAACTTCAACTTTTGCAACTCATTAAGGAAAGCAGGCCGCAGTAGCACTGGTAAGGACCACCCTTAAATGCCAATCACCATTGGCTACATTGTATCCATTTGTATCAATTTGTTTATTGATATAAATAAATTGTTGACCCAAGTCAGGATGCTACCTGTTGACTCCAGCATCTGACGTATATCCGGTAAAATATCAAGGTGATGCAGGCTGTCTAGATCATAGCATCATCCCGTTCATGGTTCGCCCTTGACCGGCCAGCCCCAATTACCCTGTACCTTGTCCTTTGGTTGGCCAATCAACTGCAGACCTGCTGGATACCTATGGGTCATCTACTTTACCTTAACAGTGCTACCCGCCAAAAGTGACCATAAAAAGCAAAAATACCCCGTATCTCAACCATCAGCAACAGTGTGGGATGGGCAAAAATGCCAAGAACCAAGAGGCCAATGCAGGTTCAAGCAAAAATTCCCACCCGGCCCCGAAGTGACCAAAATAATCACACTGTTACTTAGGGAGGGGGTGGAGGGCAAACTCCTTCGCTCAGCTGATCTTTCTAAAATGACGGCGAGCCGCCTCATGGCCACCCCTTTTATGCTAGGGGTGGCCACGCCCCACAGAGGCCCGGATGTCTGTCTCTCGGGGCAGGGGGCAGCAAAGAGCGCGGCAGCCATATTGTGCTGCTGCACTTCTCATCTAGCCATCTCATTCTCTGCTGCCCCCTTTTTCATTTGTCCTCCACCTTTCCCAGCATCAAAGCTTTCTCAAGTAAATCCTTTATTTTCATTTGATGTCCAAAGTACTTTAGCTTACGAATCCTTAAGTTGCAGAAATGCAAGGTTTTTCACTTTTTTTCTGTCTCTCTTTCCCCATCTCTGCTTCCCTTTTCATTTCCCTGTGCACTCAAAATGAGAGGCTATGGCAGAAAGTGAGCTTGTCCACCACCTGCCATACAATGGGCAGAAGGTAAAATACTGCTGGACAAGGCATTCAATGGCATTCGTGTCTGCAAGTATAAATACTATTTTCAAGTACAAATGCCATTTCAAAATATGATGACCCTGTTGCAACAGTATTCATAGTTTGATAAAATAATTAACTGCTTTTATTCATAGCATAGATATAAGAACAATGAGATTAAATAATAGTGGTCAAATAAAAGGAACTGAATTTAAGCAATGGAAGCTGCAAGTAACAGGACATTGTAAGCTTTTAAAACAGTGACATTTAGAACATAAACTGAGCACACAAGAAAGTGATACAAGTGATGAGAAATGGTCATTTCCTTGTGTAATAACCATTTGGGCTTTGGGGGATAAGATTTTAAAATGTCATCATTTTCAGAAATGAAAATACAGTTCCATTGAGTATTTGTATGCCCGTACTGTATGTTACTTTCCTTATGCAGCTACCTTCTGAAATGTGAGGGAAGAATTCTCTGGCCTTCTAGAGTGGAAAAATAGCTGTAAGAAGACTCCAGTGTTCCTTTGGTCCAGTATTTTCAGCTCCAGCTCTGTATCATGCAATAAGATGTCTTACTTATTAGGACTCACTTCTGAGAAGATATTGTCAGATTCTGTTTCACAAGAATATAGAATGGGTAGGATGCTTGAAAGACAAAAAATATATACAGTCAGGTTGATAGTTGTCTGGTGAGAGGAAAGCTGCAACCAAGGCCATCATTAGATGGAACACAAAAGATGAATACAATTAGTTAATGTTGGTGGCCTACAGAACTTGGTATGACATTGATCCCCTGCTTTTTCTGGTACATGCAAAAACATGGATATAAAACAAATTGTCTTGATTATGCCCTGATGCAAAATATATTTTCAAAATCAGTTTCAAGGCTAGGCTTACTTCTTGTACACAGATAGCAAAGTGGGATTTGGTTCATGAGAGTGTGCGGCTTGACATTTTGCAGTGATTTCTGACACCCAAATAGTTCTGATCAAGGTGTACAATTTAGAAATTACCGATGACATCAACTAAATTAAAGCCACTGTGCAGCAGGGAAAAAAAGGTTGGGGGTCAGCCAGGGGTTAAAGCTTGCCACACATGGGTACTGGAAGAGTGAAATATGACAAATTGCTTCGTTCCAAGCCATTCATACTTGGCTTCTCCATTTTCCTCATTGCCTGAAGCAAAGTGTCACCTCCCCCATACAAATGATTAAGACAGATAACAGGACTTCACAACACAGGCTGCCTGACAAGCCTATTCCACTGCCGCATGCTACTGAACAACCAGACAAGCTGTCTTTATTGACATCTGCTCTTGTTTCAGCACACGAATCATCCTCTTGGGTTCTCCCAGTTGCAGCTGCTACGGTGCTGATGCCAGCACCTCATTCAGCTGCTCCTTACCTCAATTAGCACATACTGCAGAAGGCACACAGTTGGGTAAAAGCATTTGGAAAGCCAGGGAGAGTTCTTTGATTTCATTTGAAAGACATCCTTGTGGACCTCAGTTCCCTTGATGTATTTTATTGTTCAGGAAATGGTCAAGAAAACACAGCGGGTCAAAATGAACATATGCATGGCTTAGAGTCATTCTGACTGATGCTAGTATATGCTTATCTTGTTTTTCCACACACACACTCCTGTTTTTAAAGGTAAAGACATTCTGGTATGAGCACAGATAGAAATTGTGTTGTTATGTTGTTATGTTCTGTGCTATCAAGTCAGTAACCATGTAAATCAACCTTGGCAGGGCTTTCAAGGCAAATGAGATATTTAAGGAATGGTTTTACCAGTGTCCCCTTTTTGTCCCCACCAGGCCTGAAATAATGAGATGGAGACATGATGAATTGAATTTAAACTATGACCACAATTGTATTAACTTTAATCTGTTCACCTCCCATTTTTACAGTGGGAATGCAAGCGCGGCGCCAAAATGGCCGCCGCGCTCTTTGCGGGAGCCCCCCCACAGGACGAAGGCATCCGGGTAGTTAGGGGCGTGGCCAGCTCCCTTATAAAAGGGGTGGCCACGAGGCAGCCGAGCTGCCATTTTGTGAAGCGACGGAGCGGAGAAGTTTTTCCTCTTACTCCGTCGCTTTTACCTTCACTGGGAAGCCTTTTGGCTGCTGATCTTCCTCTTTTCGGCTTCCCTTAGGTCGACTGAGATGCCTTCGAAGAAGAAGGCAGCCGCGAGCGCGGCTCGGGCGGTGCGGAGGCGCAATCCGGGTCGGAGGACCGCGGCTGCGCCTTCCCACCAGCTGCCTTTGCCGGCTCCCACCGGGACCGGTGGGATGGGGTCTATTACCCCCTGGCCGGAGGCCGGGGACCCGAGCAGGGGTCCAGTATGGGCTGCGGCCCGCAGCCCGCAAGCGGCGGACGCCGCTCCTGGTGCTCATTCTGGGCCTTCCTCCATCGGGGCCCAGCTCACTCCGGGGCCTTCCAGCCTTGGGGGGTGGTGCGGTCCCCTCCCTTGGCAGATGCCCACCCCGGCCCTGCCGGGCCTGGGTGTGGGGTCATGGCCTTATTTGGGCCCCGGGGTGCAAGGGCCTGTACCCACGCCCGTAACGGGCGGGCCGGCTGGCCCGTGGCCCCAGGCCAGTGTCGAGGCCTTGCTGGCCCGCGTGGTGGCACTTGAGTCTTCCCTCGCTCGGGCCAGCCACGCTGGCGCTCCTTTTGGGGTGCGCTTGGACGCGTCATCTGCCGGGCAGCGGCAGGCGACGGGACGGGTCGAGCAGCTTGAGGCGCGTGGCGCGACTTCGGCCACTGCCTCGCAGCTCCCCGACCAACAGGCCGGCGCGGGTCAAGCTCCGGCAGCGAGCTCTACGGCGGTCGTGAGCTCCGACGCCCCCAGTGGGCCAGAACCCCGGTGGGGGCGGCCCGCGGGGGTGCAGCATGTGAGTATGCGGTACAAACTAGTGCACCTACACATGTGGCTACGTTGGGGGGGGGGCTTTCCAATGGCCTTGGCCTCGCATGGGTGGTCCGGCGGTACAGCCGCCGACGCACCAGCAAGCGACATCAACCACCACCCAGGGCCCCGGGGTGGGTAGCATTTCCTACCCTGTGGGGAATGTTTTGGGGGTGGCTGGGTTAGTTCAAGCCCCTTTCCAGATGCCTGCAGTTTCTGCTGTGCCTGTCTCGGCCTTGCCAACAGCGGGCTATTCCTTGCCACTGGGTGACCATTTGGCACAGGCCACCAGAGAGAAAATATGGCGAGGGGAGTATGTTGATATCTTCTCACTCCTAAACAGGGAGCCCACCAAGGAAGAGAGGGAGGGGCAGGATGAGAAGGATAAGGAACAGGCACGTCGTCGCAAGCCGCCACGGACGTGGGCCAACTGGCTGCCGGCTTATCTCATCTACATGGCGGTGTACCTGAGGGCCCGGCCGGATCTGGCAATTCCGATGGTCCAGTATTTGGACAATATCTACCGGGCAATGGTTGATTTTCCGGGCCCGTCGTGGTTGGCTTATGACGAGGAATTCCGTATGAGAATTCCCCTGCACCCTGAGATGAGGTGGGATGAGCCATGTCAGAGACTTTGGCTGCTGTACATGACGCCCACGCGCCCCGCACCAGGGGAAAGATACCATTGTGGACATGCGGTCCAGCGAGTGGCTCCAGCACAGGTTCCCCGCCAAGTGGCGGGGCAGGGGGTTCCAGCCCGACTGCTGTGCTGGGCTTTCTCGTCTAATGGTTCATGCAGTAAGAAGAATTGCAAGTACAGACATGAGTGTCCCACCTGTGCGGGCCCCCATGCAGCCTCTGCCTGTCCCAGGCCTGGAGGGACGCAGGGCAGAGGGAGGGGTGGACAGTGGGCTGGCAAGACTGCCACAGATGGAGCTGGTTCACCAAAAGGCTCCCTCCCCAATTAATGTGGACATGCTGGAGCGTTGGCTCGCATTGTACCCGAAGGGGGAGGATGCAGATTATCTACTTCAGGGCTTTAGACAGGGGTTCCGTATTCCTTTCATGGGTGATAGGTCCCCTCAGGATGCCCCCAACCTTTTGTCCCTTAGGGGGAGGGAGGAAGTGGCTGCCGCCAGCATTAATAAGGAGGTCAATGCGGGCAGGGTCGCTGGCCCTTTCCCTGCACCCCCGTTCACTAACCTCAAGGTATCGCCCCTGGGCTTGGTTCCCAAGAAGTCACCAGGCGAGTTTCGCCTTATCCATCACTTGTCCTACCCAGCCGGCCGATCGGTCAATGATGCTATCCCTGATGACCTTTGCTCAGTCAGGTATACATCTTTTGACCACGCGCTGCGCATGGTGCGCTCATGTGGCCCGGGTGCGCTGCTGGCTAAGTGCGACATTAAGTCGGCTTTTCGCCTCTTGCCAGTGCACCCGGGCGATTTTGAATTGCTGGGTTTCAAATTTCGGGGCGAATATTACTTTGATAAGGCCATGCCTTTTGGCTGTTCCATATCATGCTCGGCTTTCGAGCGTTTCAGTACCTTCCTAGAGTGGGCTTTCGTCCGCAGGTCAGGGTCCCGGTCTGTAGCCCATTACCTGGATGACTTTTTGTTCGGGGGTGAACGGGGCTGGGACACGTGTACACGTCTCCTCAACACATTTCAGACGCTAATGGAGGAACTCGGTGTCCCTTTAGCGCCCGAAAAAAACGAGGGCCCATCTACACAGCTAGTCTTCCTGGGGGTGGAGATTGACACGATAGTGCAGGCATCTAGGTTACCGCGGGATAAGGTGTCAAGGATAGTGGCCCTTATCTCGGACTTGTTGGCCAAGCGCAAGGCATCACTGAGGGAACTGCAGGTGCTGCATGGTCACCTTAATTTTGCCTGCAGAGTGGTTGCACCGGGCAGGGCTTTTGCCCGGCGCTTGTGCGAAGCTATGGCAGGATTATCCAGGCCTCACCATAGGGTTAGGCTTACCGGGGTATCAGGGCAGACATGCTTGTCTGGTTACAGTTCCTGAGGGACTTCAATGGGGTCTCATTTTGGAGGCATGACCTCCTGGCTTCCCCTCAATTTCAGATTCAGTCTGATGCCTCGGGATCCCTGGGATATGGGATGTACTTCAATGGGAAGTGGGCCTATGGTGGGTGGCCACCGGCCTGGGCAGGCACGGGTCGCCTGCGTGATCTCACGTATCTGGAATTTTTCCCTATCCTGGGTGCTTTGATGCTATGGGGCCCGGAGTGGTCCAACTCGGTCGTGCATTTCTGGTGTGACAATGCGGCTGTGGTCCACATTGTGAATGCACATTCTTCTAAATCGCCCAGGGTTATGGATCTAGTGTGCCAATTTGTGTTGCGCAGCCTGCGCCTCAACGTACTGTTCAGGGCCAGGCACGTCCCAGGGGTTAATAATGATATTGCTGACGCTTTGTCCCGCCTACAGATCTCCCAGTTCCGTGCCTTGGCCCCGGATGCGGAGGAATTTCCCTCGCCACTCCCGGAGGAGATATGGACCGTTGGCAAGGAGAGGTGAACCGGGCGATTGGCCTGTCACTAGCCCCACGCACCCGTAAGGCGTCTCACCACGCAATTAATTCTTTCAGGGCATTTTGTACTCAATTTCAATTGCCAGGAACCTGGCCAATCCCGGTAACCCATGTTCTGCGGTTCATGGTTTACCTGCATTCTCAGGGCCTTGCACCTCGCACCATAGCATCCAAGCTTTCAGCGTTGGCTTTTATGGCCAAGGTGGGGGGTCATGTGGACAGCACCTCTGACTTCCGTGTGAGACATGTTTTGGAGGGGTGGGTGCGCGAGCGCGGGAATTGCCCGGACGACCGCCACCCGATTTCCCCAGGGGTCCTTACCCAGTTGGCTCGGGGCTGGCCTTGCCTCTGTTTTGATGCATATGAGGCAGCCCTGTTCCATGCAGCCACAACGGTGGCATTTTTTGGAGCGCTCCGCATCAGCGAGCTTGTGATGCTGTCTAAGGCGGATGCAAGTCGTAGGGCACTGGAACTCGAGGATGTCTGTGTAGCCAAAGACTGGGCTCAATTGAGGATACGTTCCTCTAAGACCGATCAGCATGGCGTCGGCAGTGGTGTGCGACTGCTACGGTGTTCTTTGGCAGACATCTGTCCGGTTGGTGCCCTACAGGAATTCCTGGCACTGCGTGGCACGCACCATGGCCCGTTTTTCTGTCACCAAGATGGGTCTCCCCTTACTAAATTTCAATTTTGGAGGGTGACGGGCAAAGCGCTGGCCGGTGTGGGCCTCCCAGGCGCCCGCTATGGCACTCATTCATTCCGTATAGGGGCGGCCTCGACCGCTGCGGCTTTTGGGTACTCAGGGGCTGACATACGTAGCATGGGATGGTGGGGATCGCAATGTTTTCAATTTTATGTGCGCCCACTCCCCCCGTGAGTACCGACCCGGTCACCTTACCTATTTTCCCTCATTTTTTCCTTTACAGACCCGGGGTGTCGTATTACACCGGTGACAGTATGGCTGGTGGGCCATAGCTACGTGCACAGGGCAGCGCGTTATGCTGCGGCGACAGAGTGGGGACCGCAACTGG
Organism: Bradypodion pumilum; assembly: GCA_035047305.1. Lineage (NCBI taxonomy): Eukaryota > Metazoa > Chordata > Lepidosauria > Squamata > Chamaeleonidae > Bradypodion > Bradypodion pumilum. Next base: position 112,097,216 of record JAWDJD010000004.1, on the reverse strand, counting down.
GACTGGGTGCATACGCAAGTCTCACATGGCATGGTAAGCCTGGGATGTTATGGCGGGAGCTGCTGCCTTTCCTTTTTTCAGGCCTGAATTCTGACCCGCCTGACATTCTGATCATACACCTGGGGGGCAATGATTTGGGCCAGGTCACCGGCTTGTCGCTGAAGCATGCGATTTGCGAGGACCTCGCCTACCTGCATTACGTCTGGCCCACCACAACCCTTGTTTGGTCGGACATGGTCCCGCACCATTCCTACAGAGGGGGCGTTGACCTCCTGGCCCTTGACCACGCTAGACGCATGGTGAATAGGGCAGTGGTGTGTTTCCTTGTCGACAGGGCTTGGGGGAGGGTCAGTCGTCACCCCGCTATTAGCCTCCAAAGTTATGACTTGTATGCAGGGGATGGGGTCCATCTGTCGCGAGGAGGTATGGACCTCCTGTTGGGTGATTGGCGAGCAGGCCTGTTGACCGAGCTGACGGTCTGGGGGGGGCATCGAGCCTTCTTTGAAGCCCCTCCGTGTGGCGGGTAGCACTGGTAAGGTAAACATTATGACCCACAGGTATCCGGCAAGTTCGCAATTGACTGGACAACACTAGACAGGCATAATTTGGTTAAACGTTGACTGGTCAACGACGAACTAGGCGACGGGGTGATGGCTATAGCTAGACAGCATGCATCACCCCGTGATTTTACGGATACGCGTCAGAGGGTGGGGTCATTAGTTAGATATTGACTACGGTCAACAATTTGTTTGTGGTCAACAAACAAATTGATACAAATGTATACATTGTAGCAATTGCCGTTGGCAATTTTGGGTGGTACCTTACCAGTGTTACTTCGGCCTGCTTGCCTTAAGAATTATGATTGGTTATTACCAATAGAAATTTATAATTCGGACTAGGGCATGAATCAATAAATGTGGCCCAATGCCGTTATCCACTTTCATTGGTGTCTGAGTCCTTTATTGGGGGGTGCGCCTGCAATGCAAGCGCGGTGCCAAAATGGCCGCCACACTCTTTGCGGGAGCCCCCCCACAGGACGAAGGCATCCGGGTAGTTAGGGGCGTGGCCAGCTCCCTTATAAAAGGGGTGGCCACGAGGCAGCCGAGCTGCCATTTTGCGAAGCGACGGAGCGGAGAAGTTTTTCCCTCCACCCCCTCCCTAGTTAACAGTGTGATATTTTGGTCGCTTCGGGGCCGGGTGGGAATTTTTGGCTGGGATCCATATTGGCTTCGGGTCCTGGTTTTTTCGCCCATCCCACACTGTTGCTATGGTTTGACATAGGGGTTTTCTGTTGCTGCTGTTGACTTTGGTCACATGGGCGGGTAGCACTGGTAAGGTAAACATTATGACCCACAGGTATCCGGCAAGTTCGCAATTGACTGGACAACACTAGACAGGCATAAGTTGGTTAAACGTTGTCCGGTCAACGACGAACTAGGCGACGGGGTGATGGCTATAGCTAGACAGCATGCATCACCCCGTGATTTTACGGATACGCGTCAGAGGGTGGGGTCATTAGTTAGATATTGACTACGGTCAACAATTTGTTTGTGGTCAACAAACAAATTGATACAAATGGATACATTGTAGCAATTGCCGTTGGCAATTTTGGGTGGTACCTTACCAGTGTTACTTCGGCCTGCTTGCCTTAAGAATTATGATTGGTTATTACCAATAGAAATTTATAATTCGGACTAGGGCATGAATCAATAAATGTGGCCCAATGCCGTTATCCACTTTCATTGGTGTCTGAGTCCTTTATTGGGGGGGTGCGCCTGCAATGAGCATCTTCTAAGATTGTGGTATTTTTCAACCATAATAGGGCATACCCCAATCTGCAGTTTTTCCTCTCCATCAGAGAACCTGCTACTTTAAAAAAAAGGCAAATCTTTTCATTTCAGTTCTAAGCATACAATTGCTTTGAACCAAATGCAGAAAAGAAAGACTAATTGAGTACAAGAACACATACAAAGTGGTGCTTTGCCAAAGCACCATCCCCTTTGCATTTTCCTTCATAAGAAAGGACAGAGTATCTGCCTGCACACACACACAAGAAGTGCTAGCTCTAACTTCTCACTCCAAAGCCACTCCCCCCAAACCCTTCTTTTTTAAAAAACAAAGAAAACAAAACAGTCTCCTTGGGCAGAGTACCAGGTTGTTTATTTTTAAAACCATTTTAACAAGTTCTATGGTGGCAAGAAAAGAAGAAGAAATGATTTAATTGAGTAATGAAAGCATTCTTAAGGCAGTTCGTTTGAAGTGTGTCACCTAGAGGCACTTCAATATAACTGCAGTTAGAAGGCTTTGACTCTTGTGCCTGTGTGGCCAACTTGAAGAGAACTGAATCCCCTGAGATGATTTCACAGTGAGAGAATTTGCATTTCCCTCATTGCGTAGTCTCAAAGTAGTCTTATAATAAAAATTTTCAGAAGTATGTTAGTCCCAAGAGGTTTCCAAAATATTAACAAGTAGAATACACACACCATGGATCTCCAAACATAAATAGCATTAATGGTTATTTCTCAAAACTAATTTCTCCCAGAGTCCCAATTACACCTCAAATAATCCCTATTTTTCATGTTCGTGCTCAAAGACTCGCCCTCTAAAAAAGGGATTAAGAGTTAATTAGCATAATATCTGGTCCTACCTCTGCTCTTCCCTAGCTCTCCCCCCTCTGGCTTCTCACCTGAGTTAATCCCCCTCTTAAAACCCAGTGGAGAAAGGAAATCATGGCTATGAAGCTTTCCAATCTAAAAGCTGTTTGGGAATTCTTTTCCATACTTTCTGCAGACAGACAGATCTTATTAGGATCTCTTTTAACATGTGATGGGCCACAGTGGCTTAGTAGTTAAGATGCTGAGCTTGGTGGCCAGAAGGTTGGCAGGTCAGCAGTTTAAGCCCCAAGTGCTGTGTGATGTAGTGGACTCCTGTCATCCATTCCAGTCCCTGCCAACCTAGCAGTTCAAAGACAAGAAATTGCAAGTAGATAAATAGGCACCGCTTTGGTGGGAAGGTAACAGCATTCCAAGTGCTCCGGTGTCTAGTCATGCCTGCCACATGACCACAAAAACATCTGCAGACACAGATAGTGCCAGCTCTTTGGCTGCAAATGGGCAAGGGCAGCCTTTACTTTTGACTTCTATGGTCATTCCTTCTGGCTCTTCTGGCTCTTTTGACTATCTTCTTCTTCTCTTGCTCCAGCTGACCACAGTGACAATAAGTGATCCTATTGGAGACTGAGGGCTCAGTGGAGTTTTTCTGGAGTGAGTTGGTCAAAAAGCTTCAGACAATGGTGGGAAAGTAGTCCTGTGCCTCTTCTGTGGCATAAAATTAATTAAGGTCTTCACTAACCTTCTGCAACTATGCTTGTGAAATCAGCAGCCCCAAACCTCTAAACCTGGTGGTGGGAGGATAAAGGGAGCCCCAGTGGTGTCGGGGAGCTCCGAAATGCCGACGCCGCTGATGCTACGATGCCATGCCCCCTGCCCCCTCCACCTGGCAGGGGGAGGATAAAGGGAGCCCCCATGGACACAGGGAGCTCTGAAATGCCACCACCGCTGATGCCGCATTGCCACACCCCTCCAAGCTCTGTTTACTGGACTTTGTTTGGGACTTCAAGATGAGGTCTCCCTTTTGTTTTTTTGAAATGTTTTAAATTGTATTGTATTGCTGATATCTTATGCTGCTTGTAATTGAATTTCTATTGTGTATCCTTGTTTAATTGAAATATGTAACTTTGTATATACTATTTTTCTTTTGTCATGTCCTATGTAATTTTTCATGTCCTATGTAAAATGCCTTGAGTCAGCCATTGGTCTGAGAAAGGTGGTATAGAAATATTAAATGAAATGAAAAAATGAAAATGAAACATTGGACCTCCATTTCCATAGAGTTAGATTTGAATATTGGGCCACAGTCTTGTTCACTGAGGAATAGAGTGGGGAAAGAAAAGAGCAGAATTAAAAAGTTGGGCTAAACATAGGTGGGTTTGAAAGGAGTGGGACACATACACAATTTCTTACATAAAGTAGTCTGGGTCAAATTAGAGCAATTGTATAACTCATGCAATTGTGCAAATTGGACCCCAGTTAAGGAAAGAAGCATGGCGCTCGGAAATGGTACCTTTTTAGGCAAGAACTTCTAGACCAGTGTGGGGCATATGCCCCACAGGAGGATTTCAATTCCCAGAAACCTAAGTCAGTACATTGCCTGATCAGTGCTTTGGGGAATTGACTTAGGCTTTTGGGAATTGAAGTCCCAAAACCAAAGGTTGGGAAACACTGCTCTAGACTCTCCCCTCTGCTAGCTGCGAGATCCTGGACATTTCAGAGTTCAAAAAACTATCCCCCCCCCCCCAAGCTCTGCTGATGATATTCCTAGAATCTAATGCCACATCCTTGGAGAGGTTGGTTTCAGAGTCTGAGAACTGTTACAAATAGAACCTCATACAAATGATAAGAAAAGTAGCTTTCACTGTGTTTTTTTGAAATATAACTTGTCTCTCATTGTTTAATATCTTCAAGTTCCCATGCTCATAAAAGCATTTTCTTCACAATTATTAAACATCCCTAAAATATAATTTCAAAAATGTAATAACCTTTGCCATTTATTCTACAGTTAGCCTTCAGCCAGTGCACTGCATCTGAAGAGAGGATTTGAAATTAAATTTACTAATCTCATGGAAAAGAAGCACTTAACAGAAACATTGCCTTTACTTTCAGGCTGCTGTGGTATGCTAATAACTACTAATTCTACCAAGTTAATAAAATGTTTCAGTTAAAAATATATATTGCAGGCGCACCCCCCAATAACGGACTCAGACACCATTGAAAGTGGATAACGGCATTGGGCCACATTTATTGATTCATGCCCTAGTCCGAATTATAAATTTGTACTGGTTCGTCGTTGACCGGACAACGTTTAACTAATTTATTCCTATCTAGTGTTGTCCAGTCAATTGCGAACCTGCCGGATACCTGTGGGTCATAACTGTTTACCATACCAGTGCTACCCGCCACACGGAGGGGCTTCAAAGAAGGCCTGATGCCCCCCCCCCCAGACCGTCAGCTCGGTCAACAGGCCTGCTCGCCAATCACCCAACAGGAGATCCATACCTCCTCACGACAGATGGACCCCATCCCCTGCATACAAATCATAATTTTCTAGTCCAATAGCGGGGTGACGACTGACCCGTCCCCAAGCCTTGTCGGCAAGGAACCGCGCCACCGCCTTATTGACCGCGCGCCTAGCGCGGTCAATGGCCATGAGGTTAACTCCTCCTCTGTAAGAATGGCGCGGGACAATGTCCGACCAAACCAGGGTAGCGGGAGGCCAGACGTAGTGCAAGTAGGCGAGGTCCTCGCAAATCGCATGCTTGAGCGACAAGCCGGTGACCTGACCCAAGTCGTTGCCCCCCAGGTGCATGATGAGAATGTCAGGCGGGGCAGCACTTCTGCCTGAAAACAGAAAAGGCAGCAGCTCCCGCCACAACATCCCAGGCTTACCATGCCATGTGAGACTGGCGTGTTCACCCAGTCCCAGTCGGGGTCCCCACTCTGTCGCCGCAGCGTAACTCGCTGCCCTTTGCACGTAGCTGTGGCCCACCAGCCATACTGTCACCGGTGTAATACGACACCCAGGGTCTGTAAGAAAAATTGAGGGAAATGATGTAAGGTGACTGGGTTGGTACTCACGGTGGGAGCGGGCGCACATAAAACTGAAAACATTGTGAACCCCACCTTCCCATGCTGCGTATGTCAGCCCCGGAGTACCCAAAAGCAGCTGCTGTAGAGGCTGCCCCAATACGGAATGAATGTGTGCCATAACGGGCACCTGGTAGGCCCACCCTGGCGAGGGCTCTGCCTGTCACCTTCCAAAACTGAAATTTAGTGAGGGGAGACCCATCCTGGTGACAGAAAAACGGGCCATGGTGCGTGCCACGCAGTGCAAGAAACTCCTGTAGGGCACCAACCGGACAGATGTCTGCCAAAGAACACCATAGCAGTCTTACACCACTGCCTACGCCCTGCTGATCAGTCTTAGAGGATCGTATCCTCAACTGGGCCCAGTCTTTGGCAACATAGACATCTTCGAGTTCCAGTGCCCTACAACTTGCATCCGCCTTAGACAGCATCACAAGTTCGCTGATGCGGAGCGCTCCAAAAAATGCCACCGTTGTGGCTGCATGAAAAAGGGCTGCCTCATAATGATCAAAACAGAGGCCTGGCCAGCCCCGGGCCAACTGGGTAAGAACCCCTGGGGAAATAGGGTGCCGGTCGTCCGGGCAACGCCCGCGCTCGCGCACCCACCCCTCCAAAACATGTCTCACACGGAAGTCAGAGGTGCTGTCCACATGACCCCCCACCTTGGCCATAAAAGCCAACGCTGACAGCTTAGATGCTATGGTGCGAGGTGCGAGGCCCTGGGAATGCAGGTGAACCATGAACCGCAGCACATGGTCCACAGGGATAGGCCAGGTCTCTGGCAGGTGAAACTGGGCAGAAAATGCCTTATAAGAATTAAAAGCTTGTTGATACGCCTTACGCGTGCGGGGCGCCAGTGACAGGCCGATCGCCCGGTTCACCTCTCCCTGCCAATGGTCCATATCTCGTCCGGGAGTGGCGAGGGAAATTCCTCCGCATCCGGGGCCAAGGCACGGAACCGGGAGATCTGCAGGCGGGACAAAGCGTCGGCAATATCATTATTAACCCCTGGGACGTGCCTAGCCCTGAACAAAACGTTGAGGCGCAGGCAGCGCAGCACAAACTGGCGCACTAGGTCCATAACCCTGGGTGATTTGGAAGTCTGTGCATTGACAATGTGGACAACCGCAGCGTTGTCACACCAGAAATGCACGACCGAGTTGGCCCATTCCTCGCCCCACAGCATCAAAGCCCCCAGGATAGGAAAAAATTCAAGGTATGTGAGATCACGCAGGCGACCAGTGCCTGCCCATGCCGGTGGCCACCCACCATAGGCCCACTTCCCATTGAAGTACATCCCATAACCCAGGGATCCTGAGGCATCAGACTGGACCTGAAAATTTGGGGAAGCCAGGAGGTCAGACCTCCAAAATGAGACCCCATTGAACTCCCTCAGGAACTGTAACCAGACGAACATGTCTGCCCTGATACCCCGGGTAATCCTGACTCTATGGTGGGGCCTGGATAACCCTGCCATGGCGTCGCATAAGCGCCGAGCAAAAGCCCTGCCCGGTGCGACCACCCTGCAGGCAAAATTGAGGTGCCCATGTAACACTTGGAGTTCCCTCAGCGATGCCTTGCGCTTGGCCAGCAAATCCGAGATGAGGGCCACTAACTGGGACACCTTATCCCCCGGTAACCTAGAAGCCTGCGCTACTGTGTCGATCTCCACCCCCAGGAATACTAGCTTGTTAGATGGGCCCTCGGTCTTTTCGGGCGCTAAAGGGACACCGAGTTCCTCCATTAGCGTCTGAAATATGTTGAGGAGACGTGTGCACGTGTCCCAGCCCCGTTCACCCCCGAATAAAAAGTCATCCAGGTAATGGGCTACAGACCGGGACCCTGACCTACGGACGAAAGCCCACTCCAGGAAGGTACTGAAACGCTCGAATGCAGAGCATGATATGGAACAGCCAAAAGGCATGGCCTTATCAAAATAATATTCACCCCGGAATTTGAAACCCAGCAATTCAAAGTCGCCCGGGTGCACCGGCAAGAGGCGAAAAGCCGACTTAATGTCGCACTTAGCCAGCAGCGCACCCGGGCCACATGAGCGCACCATGCGCAGTGCATGGTCAAAAGATGTATACCTGACTGAGCAAAGGTCGTCAGGGATAGCATCATTGACCGATCGGCCGGCTGGGTAGGACAAGTGATGGATAAGGCGAAACTCGCCTGGAGATTTCTTGGGAACCAAGCCCAGGGGCGATACCTTAAGGTTAGTGAACGGGGGCACAGGGAAAGGGCCAGCGACCCTACCCGCAGTGACCTCCTTATTAATGCTGGCGGCCGCCACTTCCTCCCTCCCCCTAAGGGACAAAAGATTGGGGGCATCCTGAGGGGACCTACTACCCATGAAAGGAATACGGAACCCCTGTCTAAAGCCCCAAAGTAGATAATTTGCGTCCTCCCCCTTCGGGTACAATGCGAGCCAACGCTCCAACATGTCCACATTAATTGGGGAGGGAGCCTTTTGGTGAACCAGCTCCATCTGTGGCAGGCTTGCCAGTCCACTGTCCGCCCTTCCCTCTGCCCCGCGTCCCTCCAGGCCTGGGACAGGCAGAGGCTGCGTGGGGGCCCGCACAGGTGGGACACTCATGCCTGTACTTGCAATTTTTCCTATTGCAGGAACCATTGGACGAGAAAGTCCAGCACAGCAGGCGGGCTGGAACCCCCTGCCCCGCCACCTGGCGGGGAACCTGAGCTGGAGCCGCTCGCTGGACCGCATGTCCACAATGGTATCTCTCCCCTGGTGCTGGGCGCGTGGGCGTCATGTACAGAAGCCAAAGCCTCTGGCACGGCTCGTCCCACCTCATCTCGGGGTGCAGGGGAATCCGCATGCGAAATTCCTCGTCATAAGCCAACCACGAGGGGCCCGGAAAGTCGACCATCGCCCTATAGATGTTGTCCAAATATTGGACCATCGGAATAGCCAAATCTGGCCGCGCTCTCAAGTACACTGCCATGTAGATTAAATAAGCCGGCAGCCAGTTGGCCCAGGTACGTGGTGGCTTGCGACGACGTGCCTGCTCCTTATCCTTCTCGTCCTGCCCCTCCCTCTCCTCCTTGGTGGGCTCTCTGTTTAAGAGTGAGAAGATATCTACATACTCCCCCGCCATATCTTTTCTCTGGTGGCTTGCGCTAGGTGGTCACCCAGTGGCAAAGAATATCCCGCCGTTGGCAAGGCCGAAACCGGGACCGCAGCCAACGCGGGCATCTGAAAAGGGGCCTGTGCTGGCCCCGCCACCCCCAATACATTCCTGGCAGGGTAGGGAACACCTGCAACCCCAGTGGTCAGGGTAGCAGTTGTCATCGCCGAGTGGGGCGCCGGCTGCTGGGCCACCGCACCACCCGCGCGAGGCCAAGGCCATTGAACGGCCACCCCCGTAGTGGCAATGTGTGTAGGTGTATTGGCTTGTACCGCATACTCACATGTCGCACCCCCGCAGGCCGCCCCCACCGGGGGTTCCGGCCCACCGGGGGCGTCGGAGCTCACGACCGCCGTAGAGCTCATCATCGGGGCCTGACCCACACCTGCTTGCTGGCCGGGGAGCTGCGAGGCAGTGGCTGAAGTTGCGCCACGCGCCTGCAGCAGCTCGACCCGTCCCGTCGCCTGCTGCTGCCCGACCGGCGGCGCCTCAAAACTAACCCCACAAGTAGCCCCAGCATGGCGGGCCCGAGCCAAGGAGGCCTCGAGGGCCGCCACACGGGCCAGTAAGGCCTCCACACTAACCTGGGGCCAAGGGCCGGCCGGCCCGCCTGTTAGAGGCGCGGGTACAGGGCCCTGTACCCCAGGACCCGAGTAGGGCCATTGTCCCGCACCGAAGCCCGGAAGGGTTGGTGTCGGCACCTGCCAAGGCAGGGGGCCACACCACCCCCCAAGGCTAGAAGGCCCCGGGGGGAGCTGCGCCACCACTGGTGCAGGCCCAGCAGAATGAGCAGATCCAGGAGCGGTGTCCACCGCATGCGGGGCGCGGGCGGCAGCCCGCACCGAGCCCATGCTTAGGTCTCCCGCTTCTGGCCAAGGGGTGATCGACCCCATCCCGCCGGTCCCGGTGGGTGCCGGCAAAGGCGGCTGCTGGGGAGGCGCCACCATGGTTCTCCGACCCGGATTGCGCCTCCTAGTCGTGCGAGCCGCACTCGAAAGCACCTTCTTCTTCGAAGGCATCTCACTCAAGGCAAAAGGAAGCCAAAAGAGAAGATTCGCCGCCAAAAGGCTTCCAACCTAGGTAAAGTGCGACGGAGACACAAGGGAAAAACTTCTCCGCTCCGTCGCTTAGCTAAAATGGCAGCTCGGCTGCCTCGTGGCCACCCCTTTTATGAGGGAGCTGGCCACGCCCTAAACTACCCGGATCATTCGTCCTGTGGGGGGGGGCCCGCAAAGAGCGCGGCGGCCATTTTGGCGCCGCGCTTGCATTTTAACAAATATTGGTATAAAATGGTAAAGCAATGGCAAAGAAACCCAGTTCACTCTTGGGTAGGGATGAAGCAAATATATGTACAATATTTTAAAAGAAAATATGTCCTTTTTGAAAGGAGGATCTCACTGATTAGGTAGTTAACACACATATGTCAGTTCTGGAGGAAGCCCATTAAGTTCCATGAGATTTACTCCTAGGTAATAAGGCATAGGTTTGCAACCCAACCGACAAATTTTGCTTATAACACAGCAAAGTAATTTAATATGATGGTTTGTTTTTCAGATAGTTTGCAGTTCATCAAAGACCGTGATATTTAAACCTGGTGGGAATAACAACAACAACATACAGTGCAGTATGATTGACAGTATTTCACCCTGAGCTAGTTTCCAGAAGAATATGCATTCATAATGTGTAATGTGAGGATTTTCCATTTTATTTCCATTTTGTACCCAGATGTTCATCATCTCTCACCATTTTCTCCTTATAATTTTCATTGTACTTACCCACCTTCTGCAGGTAAATAAACAAGATATGTATTTTGAGGAAGAGAAGTGTATAAATGAGATGAAGTCTACATTGCAATAATGTGTGATGAGCAGGTAATTTGTTAATTGCTCTAGAAGCACTTGGGGAAAACCTGCTCTTTAAAAACAAGGCATCTGAGTAAGATATTAATTAAAGTATGTCAGATATTTCCTATTTAATTATGGTAGCCTTGTGCAACTGACTACCTTGAACTATATAAAATATGAAGAAAATTATATAAATAAAGAGAATACGAACATAATTTGTAAACTGCCAGATATTCACTGCATCCCCATCTCTTCCCCTTGTGGCGTTTTGTTGATTGTATGAAGCCAACCAGCCTCAAGCAGAGATGGACCTAACAATCAATGCAATAGATCTGAGCCCCAAATGATATTCTCTGTAAGACCTCAGTTTTTTAACTGCTTATGTATCATGGTTTCCCTTAATGTCAATATGAAAAGATTTCCCTTGTGATATGGCTGAAGCTTCATAAACCCACTGCACTTGAAGAAGCTGATACTCAAAACTATTAAATTGGTTGTATGAAACAACAGTTATATAGATCAGGGAGGATTCAGCAGGCTTTCAAATACCTGAGGTACATTCTCATAGTTCATGCAAGAATAGCAAACGTAAATAATTAAATAGTGTCAAATATTAACTACTAAATAGAGCAAGAAGACATAATAAATAATATGGTTTTCCATTGACAAGTGACTGGCAACTATGTAAAAATAAATTTGGACTTGATAGGGTTGTACTATAGTCTGATCCAGCATACTTTTACTGCTGAAGCAAAAACCAAATGGATTCATTCCTACTGCCTCTTCACATGCCCATTTTCTCACATCATCATTCCCTCCTTCATACCACTCTTGAAAATAAATCATAATACCCCAATAAAAAAAGAACATTTCACTTTCCTCTTTTCTAGAGAGGTGGAAATTTCATGAAGTACCATATTCTGGTCATGTGAGCCATTCTACGAAGTTTCGGTTATTCTTATCAAGTTGTATTTACTACTCTGAACTAAGAATTCAAGATTAATGTAATTGGTGTGTGTGTGTGTGTGTGTGTGTGTGTGTGTGTGTGTGTGTGTGTGTGTGTGTGTGTGTGTGTGTGTGTGTGTGTGTGTGTGTGTGTGTGTGTGTGTGTGTGGTACAAGGTTTTTGAAGTCTACTACTGATGACCCATTGAAAGAGAAGATGGGTCAGGGCTATGGAGTCGGGGGTCCCATGTTATCTCAGGAGCTACCATCTTTGGTTCTGGAAGGGACTATTTTGCCCCAAACAGACCAGGTGCATAATCTGTGAGTACTCCTGGACTCGCGGCTCCTGCTTGATGAGCAGGTGGCAGTCGTGGCCAGAAGGGCTTTTGAACAACTTTGTGTTATACGCCTTTGATGTAGGCAGATTGATTGCACATGAGCCGGCAGATGGGCTAAACACTACTTTATTGTAACATGGTCAGTCTTTACATGAGGCGATGGTGAAGCCTTGCCTCCTTATATATGGTACATAATACATTTGAATCTTGCCCAAAGGTGCCTATTGGTTGCAGTATCGGTGATATCTTTCTGACTTACTGCATACCTGACATAGTTCACCTGTGGTGGGAAGGTTTCCCACGCTAGTTACTCATTGGGTAAATTGGAGCCACGTGAGCTCCATCAGCTGCGCTAATGGTGAGCAGCTGAACTGCATGCATACACAACATCCCTCCCCCCTAGGATGGGTCGAAGTGCCTCAACCATTGTGGGGGCCAGCGGGTGTGCTGCAGTTGGCCAGTCGATTCAGTGGTGCTGCTGGAATCAGCTGTTGTGCCTGAACCTTCCCCCCGGGGAAAACTGCAGTGTCCCATCGAACCCCAGCAAGGGCAGGGATGGGGTATCTCTGAGTCGGGGAGGATGGGGGGACCTCTGGGACAACTCAAAATCCCCCACTGGGATGAGTGGGGGAACACTCACAAAAACTCCCCCATCCTGTAACAAAAAAATCAAACTGGGGTTGTTCATCTCCAGGTTGGGAGACGGTCTCCTGTGGGTCTATGCAGTCTGTCAAGCTGAGTCCTGTATTCCCCCCTTGAGTTACGCAGGTGGGTGGCAAACCTAACGCTGACTCATCAAAATACCCACTTTCCCACGTGGCTTCCGTAACTCTTCTCCTAAGCTGATCGGCGTGTCTCCGCCACAGCAACCCCGACCCTGTCTTTATTTGGTATGATACAGGCCCGGTTTGTTCCACCACTTCCCCGGGTACCAACGCTGGACCTGAGCTCACATAATTTCTGCAGTACACTGGATCGCCTGCCCCGAACACTTTCCTCTGATATACTGCTATATTCGTGCCTCTATCCTCCACCCTGGAAGGATCCAATCGGTCAAATAATGTTGTGAGTCTTCTTCACATCAGGATCTCCATGGGGGATTGCCCCGATGCAAGTGGAGTAACCCTATAGCACAGGAGGAATTTGCAGAGCTGTAGCTCCAGATCCCCCGGACCTATCCTCCTTAGTGCCTCCTTTTGTAGTGCAGACCAGGTGCTCTACTTGACTGTGGCTGCGGAGGACATGTTTCGCACTGGAATGTCCTCCAGCCATTTTGAGAATGCATCAACCACTAACAAGAACATTGTACCCCAGAAGGGCCCATAAAGTCCACGTGGACCCTTGACCATGGTCCACGGGCTGTGTCCCACTCCCTGGGGGGTAATCTGTGTTCCTTGGACCCTGAGTGTTGGCAATTCTCACACGCACCCACCAACTGCTCTATGTCCTTATCTATGTTGGGCCACCAGAAATAGCTCCTTGCCAGAGCTTTCGACTTCACAATCCCCGGGTGACTCGGGGGAAGCAAACGGAGCACCTTGGCTCGAAAAACCTTGGGAATTACTACCCTCTGGCCCCAGAGGAGGCATCCTCTCTCAAGCGAGTGTTCAAAACGTTTCCTGAAGAACGATGCAAGTTCCTTGGATGGGGACATTGTTGGCCAGCCCTTCTATACCCATGCCAACGCCTGGGACAGAACCTTGTATTTGGCGGTTGCCTTGGCGATATCTGAGGGCACGATGGGGGGGCGAGTCAAGCGACTCAATGAGCAGCACCTGGTGATCATTCTCAACCTCGCACTTGGGTTCCCCCAGCTCTGGTAAAGGAGACCTGGAAAGTGCACCCGCGTGAGTGATGTCTTTCCCTGGGCGATGTACCAGTGTGAACTGGTACGCGTTTAAGAAAATCGCCTATCATAACATTCAAGGGTATAGAATCTGGGGAGTGGGCTTGGCTGTGACAAAGATTCCCAGGAGGAGCTTGTGGTCTGTGACAATGGTAAACTCCCCCCCATACAAGAAATCATGGAATTTCTTCATCCCTGTGATGATTGTGACGGCTTCCCTATCCGTCTGTGCATAGTTGTGCTCTGCTTTCGAGAGGGATCTTGAGTAGAACGCAGTCAGTGCCTCCCTCCCATTCTCGAGCACTTGGCAGAGGACAGCCCTGACCCCCACCGGTGAGACATCACACACAAGTACTATGGGTTTTCTAGGGTCGAAATGAGTTAATATTGCCTCGGAAGAGAGGAGCTGCTTTAACTCATTGAGCGCCCGCTCTTGATTCTCCTCCCAACGCCAGACTGCATCCTTCTTCAGTAAGTGGTGCAGCGGCTCTGCCATGGATGCCTTTTGTGGGAGGAAGGAGTGGTGGAAGTTCAGGAGCCCTAAGAATGACTGTAGCCCTGGTTTGGTGGCTGGCCTGCCGCAACTTTGGATTTTGATGGTTTTACCCCATCGGGGGTGATTTGAAACCCCAGAAACTCAACCTCGTTTGCATAGAACACACATTTGTCCCTTCTCAGGCATAACCCAGTCCTCTCAAACACAGATAGTACTTGGTCTAACCTCTGGGCTTGCTCTGACTCATCCCCAGCTGTTATCAATATGTCATCAAAATATGGCAAGACCCCAGGGAGACCCTTAAGGAGGCGTTCCACAAGCGCCTGAAATATCCCAGGGGCTGAGTTCACGCCGAACTGGAGGCACATCACCTTAAACGCACCCTTGTGCGTAACTATCATCTAAACAGCTGTGGCCGCAGGTGTAACCGTTAACTGTTGGTAAGCCTGTGCTAGGTCCAAATTCGCAAAGCATTTACCCCCGTGTAACTTGGCCAGCAAGTGGCTAACTACCGGCACCGGGTAGGCATTGGGGCAAATTGCCTTATTGATAGTACACTTGTAATCAGCACAAATTCTAACCTCCCCATTAGATTTCATGGCAGTTACAATCGGTGTCTCCCAAACTACGGAGTCCACCAGAACCAAAATCCCCTGACCCACCAGTTTGTCCAATTCTGCTTCGATATCGTCCTTTAGTGCAAAAGGCATTCTTCGCGGCTTGAGCCGTATGGGGCGAATGGAAGGGTCAATATCAAAGTCCACTGGAGGCCCCCTGTACTCCCCAAATCCTTACTCGAAGACCATGGGATGTTCATTGCACACATCCTGAATGGGGTCACCTCAGACAGCGTTCGTCCTGAGGGCTGTCAGTTTGGGGTGGTCCCTAGGGAGTATTCACAGAAACTCCATCTGCAAGACTATGGAATAGGCAGTCCCTGAATCCACCTCCATTTTTTCTTGGACCCCTGCAACAGTACCTTCACACACAAAAAAAAACCCGGGTGCGTTGGTCCGACATATTCTCACCACGGTGTCCCCCACATGCACTTTCCGGATGGTCTCGTCCTTTTGGGCATAGTGTCTGGTCCGGTCAAGGTCTCGGCTTCTGTGTTGTCTGCACACCTTTGCTATGTGTCCCAAATGTCTGCAGTTGTGGCACTCTGCCTTCTTGAAGGGGCATTTCTTCCGGTCGTGTGAGCCCCCACACCCTTTGCAGCGTCGGCTTGCTTCTGTGGTGTCTCTCTTTTTGGATGGCCTTTTCCTCACCTTCAGGACCTCTGGTTCACTCTCGCTCTTGCTGGATCCCAAAGAGGACATGGTGGCAGCCGCTGCAGCTCTCGACTCTTGTGCACAATGTGACGAACATCTGTGGGCTTGCACCGCGGAGCTTCCCAGGGCTGTGGACCTCGTCCTGCATGCCCACACTCCATCCTTTACTGCTTCAGCAGCTTGCGCGTCTCACAAGACCTCCTTGAACGTGATGTCCTCGTCTCGGGCTAACAGTTTCCGCTGAGCCTCTTCATCTTGCAGGCTGGGTAGGAGACGGTCTCGCAATGGCTCGGCTAGGAAGGCTCCCCACTGGCATTGAACGGCGGCCAGCCTCAGCGCAGCTACATACTCTGCCACAGTTTCTCCAGGCTGCTGGTCTCGCTGGCTAAATGTCAATCTTACCGGGAACACGGACACCTTTGGGCGGAAATGTGCCCGCAGAGTAGTGAGGATTTTGGCCAGTGGTACCATCTTGAGTACCCTCAGCATCAGGAAGTTCCTTGCCAGTTCCAGGGTTGGCAACCTGCACTGAGCCAGTAGGCAGGCTCGCCTTTGCCCTTCACCCTCAATCTTCTCTGCGTCCATCGCGTACAGAAACTGTTCCTCGTAGAAGTCCCATGACTCCGGCTGGGAGGTATCGAATGGAGAGAGGGTGACCCTGTGGGATGCCATAATCCCACCTTCATTGCCAATTTGATGTAGGCAGATTGATTGCACACAAGCTGGCTGATGGGCTAAACACTACTTTATTGTAACATGGTCAATCTGTACATGAGACAATGGCGGAGCCTTGCCTCCTTATATATGGTACATAATGCATTTGAATCTCGCCCGAAGGCGCCTATTGGTTGCAGTATCGGTGACGTCTTTCTGACATACTGCATACCTGACATAGTTCACCTGTGGCAGGAAGGTTTCCCACGCTAGTTGCTCATTGGGTAAATTGGAGCCACGTGAGCTCCATCAGCTGAGCTAATGGTGAGCAGCTGAACTGCATGCATACACAACAATGCCAGTTACGCCCACTCCTAGATCGGGACTCCTTGCTCATGGTCACGCATGCTCTGGTCACCTCCAGACTTGACTATTGCAATGTGCTCTACATGAGGTTGCCCTTGGTGACCATTCAGAGGGTGCAATTAGTCCAGAATGCAGCTGCCTGGGTGGTGATGGGGTGCGGGCAGTATGCCCATGCTTCACCACTGCTTCGGCAGCTGCACTGGTTACTGGTATGCCTCTGGGTGCAATTCAAGATGCTGGTAATGACCTTTAAAGCCCTACATGGTAGTGGGCCAGGATACTTAGGAGACTGCATCACCCTGAGAACATCTGTCTGTCCCACCAGAGTAGACCAGAGAGGCTCTCTCATTGTGCCATCTGCTAGGGAGGCTCGTCTCCCTAGCACCAGAAGGAGGGCCTTCTCAGTGTCTGCTCCAGCCCTATGGAACCTCCTGCCAATTGAGCTGCATCTCCAAACAGAGTTGCTGTCCTTCGGGAAAGAGCTAAAAACCTGGCTGGCAAAGCAGGTGTGTGGCATCAGCAATGTGGTGACCCCTGCCTGCTGGCTGATTTAGTAAGAACACTTTCTTCCTCTTTTAATCTCTTTTAATCTGTAGGTGTCAGAGTAATTTTTGGTGGTAGTTTTAATGGGCTTTTTATTGGTTTTTAAAATGTGTTTGGTTCTATTTTCTGTGAGCCGCCCAGAGTCTTAGGAGCTGGGCGGCAATATAAATCAGATAAATAAATAAATAAATAAATAAATAAATAAGTAAATAAATAAATAAATAAATAAATAAATAAATAAATAAATAAATAAATAAATAAATAAAGATACAGTTTAAGCCTTTGAAAAACAAATTGCTAGAATTTCAAAGATATGTAATATTGTGCCAATGGGAGATTATAACCATGATATCTGTTGGGAGGCAAATTCTGCCAAATGTTAAACCTAGCAGTTCAAAAGCAAGAAATTGCAATTAGATAAATAGGTAAACAAGTAAACAGTATTCCATGTACTCCACTGTCTAGTCATGCCTGCACACATGCAGGCGTGTGCTGGTATATCGGGCAATCAGGCTGTGTCCCACCCCACCCTCGCATCTGGTGCCCTGGGGTGCCAATAGCAATGAATGGGATCCCCCCCAAACCCCCAAAATAGGCGCCCCCACTACTCCCTGTCCAGTACCTTCCCATGGTGCTCTCCACACCCCTGGCCACAGAAACATCTGCAAACACAGACAGCGCTGGCCCTTTGGCTGTAAACAGAGATAAGCACTGTACCCTAGAGTTGGATATGACTGGTTTTCAAGTAAGGGTGATGTTGTCTCTGTATTCAAAAAGGGCAAAAGAAAAGGGGAAAAGAGGAACATGGCAATTACTTGCATCAATCCCAAGGATTTTTTTTAGAACAGATTATAAAGTACTTAATCAATATGCATCTTGAAAACTATGCAGTGATAAATAGAAACCAAAATGGAACAAATCCTGCTAGACTAATCTTCTCATATTTTGAGATGGTCACCTGTCTCATAGGTTATGGGAAAGCTGCAGATACAATATATCTTGACTTCAGTGAAACCTTGGACACAGCACTCCATGATATTCTGATTAGAAAGCTAAATTGGCTGGATAGAAAATCTGGTGCTCCTCCACATTTTTTTATTAATGACTAGCATATTTTGCCTGGCGGTGCCGGGCTTTTTAAAATTGTGTTGGATGGTAAAGGGTTTCATTGGTTTTTTTCTTGAACCAAAGGTGCTGGGCTGTTTTAAATGGTGTTGTAAGGTTTTGTGATTTTGTGGCTTTGAGGCGCTGCGTCCGCCTGCGGCGGACTTGCGCTCCCAGTGTTTTTATTTTATTTATTTTTTGCGTGCTGTGCTCTTTATATTGGTTTTTGAAGGTTTTGTTTTATGTTTATGCAAATTTTATTTTAATTTAATTAATTTAATTTAGTTTATAATTTAATTTTGTTTTTTTAATCTTTATTTTTACGCATTTTTATTTTTTGTTTTGGTTTCTTTGAGCGAAAATTGATTTCTGTGCTTTTTTTGGTATTTTTTGAGATTAGTGTGATTATTTTTGAATGTTTTTATAACTTATTTGATTAATTTTGGAATTAATCTTATTAGTTTCAATATTTTTGAATGTTTTTTCTCTTTTGGCCTCTGGGTGGGGGTGGTGAGCTTTTCTTCCTCTCTATAATTGTTCTCTTCTGTCCTCTGGGTGTCGCGTCAGGTAAGTTTTTTCTTTATTCTCTCATTAGAGTTCCGGTCCTCATGGATAGAAGACGTCTTTAGGTAAGCTCTCTGGGGGTTTTTTTGGGTTTTTTTTTGGGGGGGTTGGATTTTTTTTGGGTGGGGTCTGTTTGTTTTTTCTTGTTTGTTTTTGGCTGTTTTTGTGTTTCCTTTTTGGATTTTTGAGTGTTTTTGATTTTTGTTTTTACTTTTTCAGGGGTGTGTGGCTTTTTCCCCACGGGCCATGCTGGCTGGCCTGTGGGAAAGAAGGGCATTGGCGGTGGGGGGGTTTCTTTCCCACAGGCCATGTTGGCTGGCCCGTGGGAAGGAAGGGCAGTGGCGGCAGGGTTTTTTTCTCTTTTTTTCCCCTCGGGCCATGCTGGCTGGCCCATGGGGAAGAAGGGCAGCGGCGGCGGGGGTTCCTTTTTTTCCCCGCGGGCCATGCTGGCTGGTCCATGGGGAAGAAGGGCAGCAGCGGCGGGGGGGGTGTTCTTTTTCCCCCCTGCGGGCCATGCTGGCTGGCCCGTGGGGAAGAAGGGCAGTGGTGGTGGGTTTTTTTACTTTTATTTTTCGCACGCCGGCCACCTCAGCGTTCTGCACCCTAATGGCGCACAGGACGCTGGGACTTGTAGTTTTGCCTGCACGTGTTTGCTTACTGTAGCGTTTTTTTCCCTGCGGGGTTTTTTTTTGATTGGCCGTGGCGCATTTCCGAACGTTCCTTTTGCTCTGGCGTGGCGTGGCTCAAGGAACGTTGGGAATTGAAGTTCCCTTTTTTTGTGACTGGGGGGCTCCTGCCCCCGGGTCGAAAATTTCAACCCGACAGTTACCTGCGAACTGGGTTTGGGCGAGTGAACGGAGGCCCATTATGGGCTAGTGAGGCCTGGTGCAACATCCTTTGTCACATTCCAATGGTTAACGCACCATTTTATAGGTATAGATTTGGAAGAGGATTGCAGGAAATTCTTATTAAATCTGGGGATGACATAACATTGGGTGGAATAGTTAATACCTTAGAACAGAGAAAAATATTTTAAAAGTGCTTGATAAGCCTGAGCAAAGGGCTGGAAATGAAAGAATGAAATTTAATTTATATAGATGCAAAAATCTATATTTAGTGGGTGGGGGGTGGGGATCCCAAAATGCACCCTTACAAGATGGGGGATACTTAGCTCATTAATACTACTATAATCAAAAAAAAAATCTTGGATTTGTTTTAGATCATAAGCTACACTATTTGATGTGGCTATAACAAGGCCAATGCTACTTTATCCTGTTACTAACAGAAGTATTGTCTCAAAATCCCATGAAGTACTAGTTTCATTTTATTCAGCACTCATCCAGTTCTGTGCTCTGCACATTAAGAATGATGCCAACAACTTGAATATGTTAAGAGGAGGATAACAAGGATAATCCAGATGTCAAACCCCAAAAGCCAAGAGTAGTTGAAATGAGAGTAATTGGAGGGGGAAAAACATTCAAATGCTGCTGGGGGTGCAGGCATGAGGTTCATGCTGATCCAGCATGGGTAGGGTATGACCTTGAATTGTAACAACAGGACTTGTTTTATTTAAGAAATTGTACATAGGGAATTGCCATGGATGAAACTTCTCTTCTCACCAGAAGATGTCCCTAAGAAAGTACACTGCCTGGTAATGTGACCTGACCAGCTGTGAGAGGGGAAGAAAAGTATTCTGCAACCGAAAAATAACCATATAATTCTCTCCATTGAGCCTATGCCAATATGTCAATTTGACGGTAATAGAATAACAAATAATACTTGTGTGTGATATCATTCAATAAGAGATTGTAATATGATCAACAATATATATGGAACCCTTGTTTGATATTCAGGAGAGGGAGATAGATAGATTTTTGACTGTTGCAGTAAAGCTTTGCGCATTCTGTGTAGTGGGTTTGCTTTCCAGATTTTTTTTTTTAAAAAAATGATATGCTATTATATAGCTTGGAAGCATGCTTTCCTTGGAGTACTTAAACTATACCAACATTTCTTCTTCAGATTTGTTCTTCAAAACAAAGGGGTGTACCTTAAACACCCATTATTTCACAGGTGCAGATAGTTCCTACAACACATGATGATTGTGTTCATACTTGCTGTGGCAAACTTTATAAACTAATGTTTAAGATTATGGTGAGAAATGTTGCTGCATTGCAAGAGCTAGTTTGTAAATATTGCCCAAACTGGTTTGTATCCCACCAGGTCTATACTCAAGATCTTGCCAGAGCTGGTTTGTAAACATTGCCCAAACTCGTTTGCATCCCACCAGGTCTATACTCAAGATCTTGGCAGATTAGTGCAACCTGCTAGATTCTGTGATGTTCTGGACTGCCTTCAGGAACACAGGATATCACTACAACAAAGCTGCACAATAGAACATTACAGAGGACCTATACAAACCTGTTAAAAGAAATCTTATATGTTAGAGGAAAATGTAACAATATTTAGTTAACAGCTTCATCATTATTCACTTGCCATTCTTTCCTGAGATGGGGGAAAACAACAACAATAATTTATCTGTTGAAGGAGGGGAGATTCATCTGGGTCCTCTCACATCTCATAAACTAAGAAAATATATCCATGGCTAATTCATGTGATATTTTCCTTTAAATCTCCTATTTAAAAGCAAAAAGGCATAATTGTTCCATAACCGAAGCATTTTTCATTCAAGTTTGCTGTGTATAAAATTTAATGGACAGGCACAGAACATGTTAACAGCCAAATGTGTGCTGTTTAGAAAATGTGTATTTGAAAACCTTTCCCTGTAATTATTTGCATTTCTAGTTATGTGTTATGTACTTGAGGGGAAGATGGTGAAGCACAAAAGGGTAGTCAAATTCCAAACAAAAGCTTACATGAATGAGAGACAGTAAAATAAAAAACTTGACCTAACAGTAGGGTTTGAATGGGCCCAAAATTATTTGAAGGCAAAAGAATGTCTGCAACATATTTGTAGGCAGGGAGTTCAAAAGAAGCCTCTTGTGGTCCGAGAGGCTTGAAGAAGATGTTGCTGCCGCCGCCGCCGCCGTGCCGCCATGCCTCCCCCCCTCTCGCGGGGAGTTCAAAAGGAGCCTCTTGTGGCCCAAGATGCTCGAAGGTGATGATGCTGCCACTGAGCTGCCATGCCTCCCTGCCCCCTCCACTGGCGGGGAGTTCAAAAGGAGCCTCTCATGGCCCAAGAGGGTTGAAGATGTTGTTACCACTGCTGCTGGGCTGCCCACTTCCCCACCCCCACCCCACTGGTGGGGAGTTCAAAAGGAGCCTCCCGAGACCCTTCCCTGGTCCAACATTGGCTGCGGGGAAGGAGGCAACACCTGGAACTCACGAGGTGCCAGTCTAAAAGCTGCCATCGCTGTCGCTGCTCCCGAGACTCTTCCTGGTCTGGCATTGGCCACGGGGAAGGAGCTGCCCTTGCTCTCTGGGATAGCCCGCCTGGAGAGTAGAAAAGGAAGCCGCCGGCTGCCGGCTGCCGGCTGCCGCCTGCCGCCTGCCGGCTGCCGGCTGCCGGCTGCCGCCTGCCGCCTGCCGCCTGCCGCCTGCTGCCTTGAGAAGCTCCCTGTCTCCTCCTGGGAGCCCACACCACTGGCTCCGCAGGGGAAGAGGCAGGTGGGAGCCATCATCACCGACGCGGCTGCCCTCATGGATGTTCAAACCATGGGGCACCTTTGTGACTGCTGGGTGGCTGAAGTTAATTTTCGTAATTTTTTATAATCTATGTTATTTTCTTGATGTGATTTTTTGAATTGTACTGTATTACATTGTATTGTTTGAGATGTTGTTGCTGCCTTGAGTTGGCCTCCGTCAGAGAAAGGCGGGGTATAAATTAAAATTTGATTTGATTTGATTTTTTTTAATTGTTAGATTTCTATACCGCCCACTCGACCACGGCCGACTCAGGCCGACTTGTTTCTAGCCATGAAAAATAAAACACAAGTGTGCTCAATCTTTTTCTTGTTTATTATTAATACAGCATCATTAGTGTACATTGTATTGGGAGGGAGGGGATTTTTTCTTTTAAGCAACATATTTCCTTAGAATGTGGGGATAGTCTGTCAAGGATGAAACAAAAAATGGATGTTTTGCTCTCTTTTTTCATCCTTTCTGTACATCCCTTTTTCTCTCCCTGATGGGACGTCGGCGTTATGTCCATGCCTCGCCCCTGCTCCAGGAGCTGCACTGGTTACCAGTCTGCCTCCGGGTCAATTCAAGGTGCTGGTTATGACCTTTAAAACCCTATATGGTAGTGGGCCAGGATACCTAAGAGACCGCATCACCCTAAGAACATCTGTCCATCCAACCAGAGTGAACCGGAGAGGGTCCCTAATTGTTCCATCAACCAGAGGGGCTCACCTCTCTGGCACAAGAAAAAGGGCCTTCTCCATGTCCGCACCGGCCCTTTGGAACCTCCTGCCAGTAGAGCTACGGCTGCAGACAGAGTCGCTGCCCTTCAGGAAAGGTCTTAAAACCTGGCTGGTGGGGCAGGTATGGCGCCCTGTGGGCAATGTGGCTCTTGCCCGCTGGCTCTTACCATGAGATGCACCCTCTCTCTACTGCATTGGGTGCATGGGAGTTTTAAGGGGTGAGTGGTTTTTTTTACTGTTTTTATTGTGTTTGGTTTTAGATTCTGTTAAGCTGCCCTGAGTCGGGCTTGCCTGAGTGGGCGGCGAACAAGTCGAAAAATTAAATTAAATTAGATTAAATTTATTCTGGCATTCTTTTCCATTTGTTTCTTTTCCTCTCTGAACAAGTCTAGTTGAACAAGAAGGTGTCTTCCCCTCTGTAGCAGCTGAATTCGGATAACCCAAGGGGGTAACTGATGTGCTGAAATGAGACAGGGAGCAGAAGGAGATGCAAAAAGAGTTATTATACAATACTGTTTTATTGTACTGGTTTTGCAATACACCTCCTTATCTGTGACTGTCAGTCATACCTGTTTATTCATAGGTTATTCTTACCTGTTCATATATTCTACCTTAAACTACTAATAGCTTCAAATGTGGGATGATGGCTGAAGCCAGGTTGGCTTATGCCTACAGTTACAGTTTTTCAAACTGGCCCACCTGCCAACCTCCCACTGTGCTTGTGTCATGAAACTTAGCACCTGTATCTTATGTGTTTGTGTGTGTCTATAGTTAGACAAATACCATTATTCACACAATATTGGATTAAGTATTACAAATCCCCCCAAATTCATCTGTACATTTACTGAGGAGTAAAGTCTAGTGCAGCAGTTTATAGGCAAGAAAAACACAGGTCACTGTTACATATTTCTATTCAAGAATAAGTCCCCGTTCAACAGGCTCCTAGGGTGGAAACCAGCATTCTTTTTTTTAATGTAGTACTTCTCTGGGCTTTAAAGCAGAGCTCAGTTTTATGCAACACCTTTCTAGGATGCAAACCAGAACTCATTTCCATCCACAACCTTTTGAAGTTGCAAAGCAGAGCCATGTTCCATGCAATGCCTTTATGACCTTTATCCATTTTCTCTCTCCAATCAAAGGTAATGATAGCACAAGTTTGAAGAGCAGATGAAGTCCACATCACTTGTTTGCAGACTAAATCCAGCACATGGGTCACACTTTCTCCTTCCCTGGTATGTAAGATTGCAGCCTTACTGGTTAATGTTTGGTGGAGAACCTTAGATAGGAAAGGTGTCATTCCAGTTTTGGTTTGAAAATATTATTTTCAAATCATTCAGGTTGTTTTCTCATTGCTGAGTTGGAAAGCAAGTGATATTTAAGAGAAAGGAACATTTCCCTTGTTCAGCAAAATTCCAAACTCATTATTATTATTATTATTAAGTTTTATTTATATCCTGCTTTCCTAGCACAAGTGCCACTCAAAGCGGCTTACAACATATATAAATCCAATAAACAGAGCAAGATATGCAATAAAATACAAAAGGCAATGCACAATTAATACAATCCAAACATCAGAATGTGCAAAAATACAATACAAAATATAAATCAAGAATTAAACAATATCAGAATACATGAAAGTAATAAGGCCCAACAGCACAAACCCTTCCAAATCCGTTCCAGGTGAGAGAGTGCAGGGAGCGCCGACAGATGAAACTCATAAGAGATCCTCATTCTTTTTAAAAGTATTATTATTATTATTATTATTATTATTATTATTATTATTATTATTATTAGTAGTAGTAGTAGTAGTAGTAGTAGTAGTAGTAGTAGTAGTAGTAGTAGTAGTAGTAGTAGTAGTAATATTTCCATTTATACCCCACCCATCTAGAGGTTGTTCCTACTCTGGGCAGATAACAAGATGAACTCACATATTAAAAACATGTTGAAAACACATGTTAAAAATATAAAAATACAAAACCCCTGTTAAAGGCAGAGGAAGACCAAATAAGAAACATAGTGCTGAGCCATTGTTGACACCTTCTCAAAGGCCTCATTAAAAAGGAATGATTTAAGTAGCTTCCTGTCTTAATTCAATGGGGAGGGAGTTCCATAAAGTTGGAGCTGCCACCAAGAAGGCTCTCCTCTGAGTCGTGGCCTTCCTTGCAAATTTCAGGGTCAGCACATGAAGTTGTGCTGTCTGGGACAATCGAGTGATGCAAGCTGATATCCTGAGGGAAAGACATTCCACTAGGTAGGAAGGTCCCAAACTGTTTAGCATTTTAAAAGTTAGAACTAACACCTTGAACCTGATACAGAAAGGAATGGGTAGCCAATGCAGCCCTGATAGTACTGGAGAAATATGATTGAATTTTCTCACTCTGGTAATCAGCCTAGCTGCTTCATTTTGCACCCATTGAAGCCTCCATACCAGGACCAAGGGAAGCCCCACGTACAGAGCATTACAGTAAATCAATACGTGAGATTACCAGTGAGATGACTAGTGTTATGAGGGACTGCATGTCCAAGTAGGGACGCAACTGACCTATTTGATAAAGATGGGAAAAATCAGCTTTACATACTGCTGCAATTTGTGCTTCTAGGGTCAGATGGTGATCAAAAATTACCCCCAAGTTGTGTACTTGTTCTCTAGGGGGCAGTGCCATTCCTGCTAGCATTGGGTTCCAGGAACCTAGTCAGGCAGATGGACCCTCCAACACCAGTACTTCCGTCTTACTCAGGTTCAGTCTCAGCTTGTTAGCTTTGGTCCATTCCAACACTGTGGATACCTCAAATATAAGGTGAATAGAGTGTGCCAAAAATTGCATTACTGTTGATAGTACATTATTTTATCACTCCATCTATGAATAAAAATGTGCACTTGAAATGAGAGATTTATTTATTTCTACACAGTAGCACTGGTCCCTTTGGCACAGATGAATTAGGGTGCAGCTACATTGCCACCAAATCCACCCCATGAAACAGATGACAACCATCTTTTGGTAAAATGCAGGCCACTTTATTGGTAAACATAAGCATACAATATTAACATGACCTGCAATAGGGCATCCTAGTGGGTAAATGGTATTAACTTATGGGTATCTACCCATATCTGGCTTATTGATAATGACCTTGTATCGAGTGATGACATCTCACTCCATACCTCTTAGATCACAATTTTCTTCAGGCTGACAAGCCTGCTCTCTTGTAACTGAGGGTTCCTTCCCATGAAAGTAGATGCTTCCAGCACCTCTGTCCTTCTGTTGTGGTCAGGAACCCCCATTACGTATGCTAAATTATCCTAGTTTTGTTTACCATTTACCCCACTACCACCCCATTGGGTTTACATTATGTACCTCTAGCTCCCCCTTGAGGGTGAAAATATCATCACAAAGGCCAATCAGTGATGAAAAAATTCCCTCTCGGTCCCGGAGAGACCACAAAATGCCATACTTAAGAAAAAGAAGGGATGGGCTTTTGCCAGGTTAAGAAGCAGAAGAGAGAGGGCGAGGTGGGAAGGAGACACACTCTTATAGAGCATAGGCTCCTCCCCAGAACACTGAGGCCTCTGGGTGGTTGCCACCTTGGGGCAGATGGGTGGCAAAACACATGCCCATGTTAATTCATGTGATGTGGCCATTATCACTCAGGGGTCATCTAGCCTAGGTCACTTTTGAGTAGTTTGGCTTGATTAGATCATTCTAATCAAGCCCCATCATTCCAAAGCCAATATTGGGAAGTGAGTTAATAAGTGAGGCATTTTTAGATATAGAAAAATTAATCACTTTCCCTGCTCAGCAGTGCACAGGGGAAGTGATTTTGTTTGTTTGTTTATGACTGTCATTGATGCAATATGTCAGTTATTTTTTTAAAAAAAAACTTATTTGCCTCATTATGTTTCTCAACCAGTAAGACAAATTATATAAAGCAGAGGAATGAATTATTTGCTAATATCTAGAAGTGGCTCACTTATTAAGGCACTTTCCAATAATGGCAAATTGACATTATGATAATGTGTTTAACTGAAATGATCCAGGAGGCTACAGAGCAGGCTTAGCTTCTGACCTCCAGATGTACGCTTCTACCTGAGATACAAGTCAATTGTTTTCAACATTTGAAAATGTATTTTTAAAATTTGAAGTAGATTTTGGATTATTTTTAGATGTCAAACCAGTGGCAGTGTGAAAAATAAATTGCTAAAATAAAAAATATATATCCCTTGTAACATTTCTAACAGCCATCTAGTATAAAGATTCTGATTTTTATGTGGGTGAGAGAATGTGAGGAGGGAAGGGGAAAGGGAAAGACAAGAAGAGAGATACCAATTTTAGCAAGCCTTTTTCTATGGACTCCTTTTATTGCACTCCATTTATGGTTCACGGTGAAGAGCTACATTAATAAGTTTGGGTGAAAAAGGATAATGGGGATTATTTCCCCCTCCAAACACAACATGACAGAGTTGGTAGTACTGGGATGGCAGAACTGATCTTTAATGGGTGTAGGTATTTTGAAGGTCCACAGTTTGTCAAGATCATCAATACTCATCTTGGACTCTGAAATACATCACCATGCTTCAGGGAATCCATAACATCTCTCCTCTCCATTGCTGTTTCCTAACCATGGAACATATCTGCAGAGGATAGGATCCATGTAAGCTCAACATACAAGCACCAATTGAGGAAATTTAGAGTTATTGCTCACACGGAGAGCTTGTAAGCAAGCAGGAACCTTTTCCTCTGGAAATGCATCACTTATATTTGGAAATAGTGACAATGGATGGGGAGGTGAAGGTACAGTTGAAAGATGGTGACTCTGTCAATGTAGGTAATTGCTGAACAGAAAGAGCCTCCTCAAAGATTGTGGTATTTTTGAACAACAATTGGGTGTACCCTGGTAGCAGCAACCTTTTGTTGCCAGCTAATCTTTTTCACACTAGTTCAAGCAGAAGCAACTGCAGAATGAACTCACCCAAAGGTGCCTTTATTTTCCAGTTTTACATCTAGTCTAGACATGGAAGAAAAAATTTTGCTGAACACAGCTTAAATATCATATTTAGCTCTTGTTTGGGTTCTCAAGCCCATCAGATGCAAAAGGGAATACAAGGAGTTGGTCATCACCACATAGGCCAGCAATCAGTGCAGTAAACTCAGATTTTCATTCAACAACTACATACAGCAGTTCACTGAGTGAGTCCTAGACCCCTCACTTTCCCCAGGATCCTACTTTTTTCTGGCAGGACAGTTAAGCTTTATCCCCACCCACGTCCATGTCAAGTCCTCTGGGTCAGGGGTTCCCAACATTTTCCTGCCAGAGGCGAGTTCCTGCCACCAGTGCTCAACTGTGTAGGCTGGAAGTGTGGCTGCACCCATTGCTTACGTTTTTGGCAGGTGCACCAATTGCACAATTTTTGTGGCTTCTTGCACAGCTTCCACCACTTCCCAGGGCAGCGGGAGGCTTTTTGGAACAATTTTGCTCCATTTTGGGATTTTTTTCCACCGTTTCTCCATTGTGTTTCAGTAGCCAAACTGTGGCAGTTGGGAACTTCCTGGTTCCATGCTGAGAACCCAGGTGCTGACATAAGGTTGACACCACACCAGAAGTCCCCAGCCGCCATGGTTTGGCTTCCAAAACACAGCAGAGAAGCAGTGAAAAAAATCCCCAAACAGAATAAAAATGCTTCAAAAAGCCCTGGGAAGTGGCGGAGGCTGTGCAAAAAGCATAAAAAATGGTGTGATTGGTGCCACCATGGTAAGTGATGTATTGTGACTTCTGGTGGTGGTGGGAGCTTCTGGAGGTGCCTGGGTGGCCACCGCAGGCTGGGCTGGATTAGGCCCATGGGCCATAGGTTGGGAACCCCTGCTCTGGATGGTTCTACTCAACCCCAGTCTTTCAAAGTCTTTGTTCCCTCTCACACATTTTTCTTCAGCCTGTAGGCCCCACTCTAACTTCCATAGTATTTTTAAACTGGTGCTCTCTCCCTCAGCATATGCAACACCCTTAGTTGGGGCAGAGTCACCATTGGGCTGGGGTAAACCCTGCCAGAGAGGGCCCAACCCAGCCCACTGTAGACTCAATGTCAGGCAAGTCTAACTGGTGCATCCATGGTGGGTCTGCCATGTTTGAGGTCTAAGAAGGGTCCTCCTTTGGTGAGGATAACATAGCCAAAGTGGGAGAGGAGCTGCAGGTGCTGCAAATCCTTTTGCCCCTATGGAGCATTAGCACAATTGCTGAATGATAAAATAAGACCATTGAATCAATTATGTACTCCAGGATCAGCAGGTGTGCTGACTTGGGCTTCTGGTAATTGAAGTCCAAGAACATCTGGGGGCCCAAGGTTGAGAAACCCTAATAGGATAAGATAGGATTTTTATTTGTATACCACCTTATTCGACCCAATGGGTGACTCAAGGCGGTTCACAGGCATTTCAATATACAATATAACAAAAGATAACAATACAGTATTACAAAACATAATAGAATACACAATATAGTATGGTACAAATTAGCAAACTTACATAATTACATGTCAGAATAAATATATAATAATACAGCATACATAACGGAGCCCTGGCTTGACGTGTCCAACAGAGATCAGGGCTCAACGTACATGACTAATCAACAGTAATCCAAGTCCTAAATACAATTACAAACTAACATATTGTGTACCATACACATAATATCAAAAGGACAATGTCAATCAACAATGTACCGGGGAGGGGACAACGTAAAGACACCCCAAGAAAACCCTGACCCAACCACGTCCTTCCACGCCAACAGCCGAGAGGGAATCCAACAAGTCCTCTTCTCCTTCTCAGCCCAGAAAAGTCCAAAAGAGAAAAGTCCTAATGGGTTTCCCCTCAGGATTTGTAACAAACTAGGATTCAGGCCTTTACATTTTATATTGAAAATTGTCAACTCCATTTTAATTTCCCTATCCAAACAATTATAGTAATAATGTAATATCTCGGTCTGACATCTGTGAAGCTGTTGATAACTATCAGCAGAAACTTAACACTGCTGTGTTGCAAGTCGTGAATTGCCAGAGCAAGTTCAGACAGAGCCTCAACAAATAAAAATATAAGTTTAATTTCTAACCATATGCTGTCCCTGAATCAGCATTTCAGTAGCAGCCAGTTTACCTAGGCAGCTATACTTATTCACATAAAATTAGAAGGGAAAGATCTTTATCAAATGGACAAGGAGGTAGAACCCACCAGACCAAACATTATCATTTGCAGATCTCTGGATGGCTGCACTTGAGTTACTGAAGAGCTTACATCAAAGTCTTAAGTAATTTCCTGATAAGACAAGGTGTAGAATGTTTACAGTGTAAGCCACCAATCTAAGTAATGAGGTCTGTTTGAGATCCCTTCATTGTACACTGTTTTATTGACTATAATTCCTGGCTACTGTCAGTAAAACAGAGCCCCAAAATTGGCTACAAATACATTCAGGTACTAGTTTTCAGGAGGATTATTGTGGTATGTTAATGGAAATTTCTAACAGCAAAATAGTTTTAAGCTCATACTTGACAAGAGGAGGGGATCAAACGTATATGTAAGGATCCCTACTCCCCCCCCCCAAAAAAAAAAAAAGTTGAGGAAGCATAATAAGTAATGCAATTTGCCAGGACTGCAAATTATAATGCATCCAAACAAGATTTTAAAAAATAACTGGAAATGGTGTTGAGAGAGACTGCATGGAGGACTAGGTGCCTTTTTTCTTCAATTAATTGGCTTGCAAGTTACAACTATTAAGAAATGTAACTGTGCTAGGAGGAATTAAAAGGGAAATCATGTCATTAGATTTTTTTTAAAGCATGTGTGTTTGCAACAAAATAAATCATATGTGCTAGTGCTTGTGGGATAAATGGGTGGTGAGAGGAAAGATATAAAATAACCATGTGCATTGTTATTGATATAAGGAATCATAATACTGTACAGTGAAACCCCATACAACAAACACCCCGTATAGCAACAAAATCGCATAACAATTAGGTTTTGGGAGGAAATGGCATCCCGCATAACAGTTTTCCCTATGGAAAAAAATCATACAACAATTTTTCAATGGGGAAAACCACTTAGCAAAAAAAATCATTCTTTGATGGATCCCATAGGAAAAATAGCTATATAATGCATGTATCGTATAGCAATTGTTTTGTACAACAACGAGCCCTGTGGAACGGATTAAAATCATTGTATGAGGTACCACTATACTCATAATAGTCATAGTCATTATAATACAGAGGAGAATGTTTTACAGATGTGCAGACTGTCAGAATTGATAGAATACTTAAGCTGTCTGAAAACAAGGTGGCAATGCTAGCAGGATATGGGCATATACTCTGTGATAGCACTGTAACTGCCCAAAAAAAATGGATGGGCCCAATTACATCATACCAATGCAGTGAGGAAGCTCAACTTGTAAGTAGGAATAGAGCATCCAAAGGTTAAGGGAAGGAAAACCCTGATGGGGGGCACTGGCACCATCAACCCTAAAGCAGGTAGCTACTAATGGGGTCATTCTCCAGATTAGGGGTGACAAATTATATTACCTGGCTGTAGGTAATAAACAGCAACCTTCTTACAGGTATATTGTGTATTTGAATATGGATGTCACGTCTTAAAATAATTTTTATACCGGCTTTCCTGTCACTTGGATTACAAACAGCCACATTCATGGTGGACCACAAGTAAAAGGTCTGCTTCATTTTCCCTCTGAAACACCTGTTGCCATTGTGCAGCATTACCAGTGCCATCTAGCAAGCTCAAGGCCACTGCAGAAGAATGATGGGGAATACTTAAGAGAACAACAGGGCACAAGGAATGGTTAATGACTATGCACTTGTTCTATAATATTAATCATGTCAAGACAAAAAATTGAGATGGAAGGAAGAGGTGGATGCAACTTACCCAGATGTGGACCAAGGACATACTTCATCAGAACAGAACATGGCAGACTGTAAGAAAAACAGTTATGTCAAACACCTATGAACATTTAAAATGCAGAATTTCTTTTTGGTCCTGTTGGTCTCCCCAACAACACTGATGAGGGAACCAGCTGATATTCTCAGAGAAGCTGTGAAAAGATAATAACTATTGAACTGTCTGGAAGGAAGGAATCTTCTTCAGATGGGCCAGGCTCAGCCTCTGAAATCTTTGGGTTATACTGTTGGCATGGGCCTCACATTCATCCCAGAACCCTCTAGTTGAGGCACATTCCCTTATGAGGAAAACTCTGCCATTATATCTGCAGGCTCTATAATAATTTACAACACAGTAGTAAAGTAGAAACATAAGTGTTAAGAGATCACAGAATGTTTCTCAAATTTTACTTTTATTAAGTTTTAACTTCCAACTTAATGAAAAATATGCACCCTGCACCCCACCCCACCCCCCAGTTCTGGAAGCAGATAAGTGTTTCCCAAAGTGTCAACTAGTAAAAAGAAAATCTCAAATTCAATATATAGAGATAATAAGTATGGGGAAAATATAGAAACTGGTTTTGGGAGCATTCAAAATGCAACATGTTAAATGTCATAATGTTACAAATCAACAACATAAAGGTATTTTAAAAGGCATGCAGGTTCTATAGAAATGGAATTCTTCAAATGCTGTCATTATTAGGGACATTCTTGTCAAACACATTATTGAGAAAACACTGGTTGCAGCTTCTCCATTCCAATCTCTTTACTGGCCCCAATGCAAGCGCGGCGCCAAAATGGCCGCTGCGCTCTTTGCGGGCCACCCCCATCGGACAAAGGCATCAGGGTAGTTAGGGGGCGTGGCCAGCTCCTCTATAAAAGGGGTGGCCACGAGGCAGCCGAGCTGCCATTTTGCGAAGCGATGGAGCGGAGAGGTTTTTCCCTCTTACCTCCATCGCTTTTGCCTTCACCGGGAAGCCTCTTGGCTGCTGAATTTTCTCCTTTTCGGCTTCCCATCGGTTAGCTGCGATACCCTCTAAGAAGAAGGCGGCTGCGAACGCGGCTCGTTCTGCGCGGAGGCGCCAGCCGGGTCGGAGGACCGCGGCCGCGCCTACCCAGCAGCTTCCTTTGCCCGAGCTCACCGGGACCAGTGGTATGGGGTTGATTCCCCCTTGGCCTGGGGTGGGAGGTCTGCGTACCGGCCCTGTAGGGGCCGCGGCCCTCGGCCCACAAGCGGGGGCCACTGCCTCTGGCGTGGCCCATTCTGCGGGGCCTTCCCCCTTTGGTGCGCAGCTGCCTGCGGGGGGTTTCAGCTCTCTCCCCTGGCAGGGTTCTCCCTGGCCCTGGGGCCGGGCCTGGGATCATGGCCCTATATGGGCCCCGGGGTTCAGGGATCTGGACCCGCGCCTGCAGTTAGTGGGCCGGCCGGCCCTTTGCCCCTTCTTGGCTTGGGGGGCTACATCAGTGTGGAGGCCCTTCTGGCCCGCGTTGCGGCCCTCGAGGCTTCACTGGCCAGGGTAACCACCCAGGGGACCCCTTTTGGGGTGCAGATTTGTCCATCGTCTGCTGGGCAGCGGCAGGCGGCGGGACGGGTCGAGCTGACTGAGGCGCATGGCCCGGCATTGGCCACTGCCTCGCAGCTCCCCGATCGACAGGCCGGTGCTGGTCAGGCCCCGTCGGCGAGCTCAGATGCGGTCGTGACCTCCGACGCCCCCAGTGGGTCGGAACCCCCGGTGGGGGCGGCCCATGGGGGGTGTAGCATGTGAGTATGTGGTTCAATCTAGTGCACCCACACACATGGCAACGTTGGGGGGGGGTTCAATGGCCTTGGCCTCGCACGGGTGGTGCAGCGGTTCGGCCGCCGATGGCCCACCCGGTGACTCCAGCTCTCACCCAGGGCCCCGGTGTGGAGGGTACTACTTGCGCAGTTGGGAATGTTTTAGGGGTGACCGGGTTGGTCCAGGCTCCTTTTCAGATGCCCGCAGTTCCCGCCGTTCCTGTGTCGGCATTGCCGACTGAGGGGTATTCGTTGCCCCTGGGGGACCATTTGGCCCAAGCCACCAAGGAAAAGATCTGGCGTGGGAAGTATGTGGACATCTTCTCCCTCCTTACCAGAGAACCCACCATAGAGGAGAGGGGGGGGCAAGATGAGAAGGATAAGGAGCAGGCACGTCGTCGCAAGCAGCCACGTACGTGGGCCAACCGGTTGCCGGCCTACCTCATACGTGGCGGTCTACCTCAGGGCCCGGCCGGATTTGGCGATTCCGATGGTCCAGTATTTGGTCCACGTTTACCGGGCGATGGTCGACTCCCCGGGCCCGTAGTGGTTGGCTTATGATGTGGGATTCCGTATGCGGATTCCCCTGCACCCCGAGAGGAGGTGGGATGAGCCCTGCCAGACGCTGTGGCTTCTGTACATGACTCCCACGCGCCCTGCGCCTGGGGAGAGATACCATTGTGGACATGCGGTCCAGCGAACGGCCCCAGCGCAGGCACCCCACCAGGTGGCGGGGCAGGGGGTTCCAGCCCGCCTGCTGTGCTGGACTTTCTTGTCCAATGGTTCCTGCAATGGGAAGAATTGCCGGTACAGGCATGAGTGGCCCTCTTGTGCCGGCCCCCATGCTGCCTCTGCCTGTCCCAGGTCTGGAGGGATGCGGGGCAGAGGGAGGGGCGGACAAGGGGTTGGCAAGACTGCCGCAGGGGGAGCTGGTTCACCGAATGGCCCCCTCCCCAATTAACATGGACATGTTGGAGCGTTGGCTCGCACTATACCCGAAGGAGGAGGAGGCGGTTTACCTGCTTCAGGGTTTTCGACTGGGGTTCCGTATTCCTTTCGTGGGTGATAGGTCCCTTCAGGATGCTACCAACCTTTTGTCCCTTAAGGGGAGGGAGAAGGTGGCTGCTGCCAGCATTAACAAGGAGGTTCATGCAGGCGGAGTCGCTGGCCCTTTCACTGCACCCCCGTTCCCTGACCTTAAGGTGTCACCCTTGGGCTTGGTGCCCAAGGAGTTACCGGGCGAGTTTCGCCTGGTCCATCACTTGTCCTACCCCATATCATGCTCGGCCTTTGAGTGTTTCAGCACATTCCTGCAGTGGGCTTTCATCCGCAGGTCAGGGTCCCGGTCTGTAGCCCATTACCTGGATGAATTTTGTTCGGGGTGAATGGGGCTGGGACACGTACACACATCTCCTCAACACATTTCAGACGCTAATGGAGGAACTCGGTGTCCCTTTAGCGCCCGAAAAGACCGAGGGCCCATCTATTAAGCTAGTATTCCTGGGGGTGGAGATTGACTCGGTAGCGTAGGCTTCTAGGTTACCGGGGGATAAGGGGTCAAGGATAGTGGCCCTTATCTCAGATTTGCTTGCTAAATGCAAGGCATCCCTGAGGGAACTGCAGGTGCTACATGGTCACCTCAATTTCGCTTGCAGGGTGGTCGCACCGGGCAGGGCATTTGCTCGGCGCTTGTGCGACGCCATGACTGGCTTATCTAGGCACCACCATAGGGTTAGACTCACCCGGGTTATCAGGGCAGATATGCTTATCTGGCTCCAGTTCCTGAGGGAGTTCGATGGAGTATCATTTTGGAGGTCTGACCTCCTGGCTTCCCCTCGCTTTCAGATACAGTCTGCTGCCTCGGGGTCCCTGGGTTATGGGATGTACTTCAATGGGAAGTGGGCCTATGGTGGGTGGCCACCAGCCTGGGCAGGCACGGGTCGCCTGCGTGATCTCACGTATTTGGAATTTTTCCCTATCCTGGGGGCTTTGATGCTATGGGGCGAGGAGTGGGCCGACTCGGTCGTCCATTTCTGGTGTGATAATGCGGCTGTTGTCTACATTGTCAACTCGCAGACTTCCAAATCGCCCAGGGTCATGGACCTAATGCGCCAGTTTGTGTTGCGCAGCCTGCGCCTCTACGTCCTCTTCGGGGCCAGGCATGTCCCGGGGGTCAATAATGATATCGCTGACGCTTTGTCCCGCCTGCAGATCTCCCGGTTCCGTGCCTTGGCCCCGGATGCGGAGGGATTTCCCTCGCCACTCCCGGACGAGATATGGACCATTGGCAAGGAGAGGTGAACCGGGCGGTTGGCTTGTCACTGGCGCCACGCACGCGTAAGGCGTATCACCATGCATTCAATTCTTTTAGAGCCTTCTGTACCCAATTCCAGCTGCCAGAATCCTGGCCGATCCCAGTGACCCATGTACTTTGGTTCATGGTTTACCTGCATGCCCAGGGCCTTGCACCTCGCACCATAGCATCTAGGCTGTCAGCGTTGGCTTTTATGGCCAAGGTGGGAGGTCATGTGGATAGTACCGCTGACTTCCATGTGAGGCATGTTTTGGAGGGGTGGGTGCGGTAGCGTGGGCGTTGCCCGGACGGCCGCCACCCGGTTTCTCCAGGGGTTCTTACCCAATTGGCCCGGGGCTGGCCTGGCCTCTGTTTGATAGATATGAGGCAGCCCACTTCATGCAGCCACAACGGTGGCCTTTTTTTGGAGCGCTCCGCATCAGCGAGCTTGTGATGCTGTCTAAGGCGGATGCAAGTCGTAGGGCACTGGAACTCGAGGATGTCTATTTTGCCAAAGACTGGGCTCAGTGGAGGATACGCTCCTCTAAGACAGATCAGCATGGCGTAGGCAGTGATGTAAGACTGCTACGGTGTTCTTTGGCAGAAATCTGTCCGGTTGGTGCCCTACAGGATTTCCTTGCACTGTGTGGCACGCACCATTGCCCGTTTTTCTGTCACCAGGGTGGGTCTTCCCTTACTAAATTTCAATTTTGGAGGGTGCCGCGAAGGCACTAGACAGTGTTGGCCTCTCAGGGGCTCGTTGCGGCACCCATTCGTCCAGAAGGGGGGCGGCTTCTACTGCAGCTGTTTTGGGTGCTCCGGGGCTGAAATACGCCGCATGGGAGGGTGGGGATCACAATGTTTTCAATTTGTGTTCGCCCTCTTCAACCTGAGTACCAGTTTAGTCACTGCACTGTTTCTCCCCCCCTTTTTTTCCTTGACAGACCCTGGGTGTCGTATTACACCGGTGACAGTATGGCTGGTGGGCCATAGCCGCGTGCACAGGGCAGCGCGTTACGCTGCACAGGGCAGCGCGTTACGCTGCACAGGGCAGCGCGTTACGCTGCACAGGGCAGCGCGTTACGCTGCGGCGACAGAGTGGGACCCCGACTGGGACTGGGTGCACCCGCACGTCTCAGGTGGTGTGGTAAGCGCGGCATGTTATGGCGGGAACTGTTGCCATTCCTTTTCTACATCAGGGATGCTGACTCGCCTGATGTCTTGGTTATGTACCTTGGGGGCGATGGCTTGGGGCGGGTCACTGGCCTATCGCAGAAGCTTGCGGTTTGCAGTGACCTGCCCTACTCACATTATGTGTGGCCTGCCACAACCCTCAAGTGGTCGGACATGATGTCGCGGTACGCTTACTGGGGAGTGTTCGGCCTCGAGGCTCTTGACTGAGCCGATGCTCTGTGAACAGGGCTATTGCCCGGTTCCTTTTTGAATAGGGTGGGGGACGCGTCATTCGCCTCCCCACCATCAGTCTGCAAAATTAAGAGCTTTACTCAGGGGATGGGGCCCATCTCTCGCAGGGAGGTATGGACCTCTGGTTAGCGGACTGGCGAGCAGGCCTGTTGACCGAGCTGACGGTCTTGGGGGTGGCGGTGAGCCTTTTTGGGAAGCCTCCCCGTGTGGCGGGTAGCACTGGTAAGGTAAACATTTATGACCCACAGGTATCCGGCAGGTTCGCAATTGACTGGACAACACTAGACAGGCATAAGTTGGTTAAACGTTGTCCGGTCAACGACGAACCAGGCGACGGGGTGATGGCTACAGCTAGACAGCATGCATCACCCCGTGATTTCATGGATACGCGTCAGAGGGTGGGGTCATTAGTTAGATATTGACTACGGTCAACAATTTGTTTGTTGTCAACAAACAAATGGATACAAATAGATACATTGTAACAATTGTCGTTGGCAATTTGGGGTGGTACCTTACCAGTGTTACTTCGGCCTGCTTGCCTTAAGAATTATGATTGGTCAATTACCAATAGAAATTTATAATTCGGACTAGGGCATGAATCAATAAATGTGGCCCAATGCCGTTATCCACTTTTACCAGTGTCTGAGTCCTTTATTGGGGGGTGCGCCTGCAATGCAAGCGCGGCGCCAAAATGGCCGCCGCGCTCTTTGCGGGCCCCCCCATCGGACGAAGGCATCCGGGTAGTTAGGGGGCATGGCCAGCTCCTCTATAAAAGGGGTGGCCACGAGGTAGCCGAGCTGCCATTTTGCGAAGCGACGGAGCGGAGAAGTTTTTCCCCTCCACCCCCTCCCTAGTTAACAGTGTGATGTTTTGGTCGCTTCGGGGCCGGGTGGGAATTTTTGGCTGGGACCCACAATTGGCTCTCGGGTCCTGGTTTTTTCGCCCATCCCACACTGTTGCTATGGTTTGATATAGGGTTTTTTCTGTTGCTGCTGTTGACTTTGGTCACATGGGCGGGTAGCACTGGTAAGGTAAACATTTATGACCCACAGGTATCCGGCAGGTTCGCAATTGACTGGACAACACTAGACAGGCATAAGTTGGTTAAACATTGTCCGGTCAACGACGAACCAGGCGACGGGGTGATGGCTACAGCTAGACAGCATGCATCACCCCATGATTTCACGGATACGCGTCAGAGGGTGGGGTCATTAGTTAG
Organism: Bradypodion pumilum; assembly: GCA_035047305.1. Lineage (NCBI taxonomy): Eukaryota > Metazoa > Chordata > Lepidosauria > Squamata > Chamaeleonidae > Bradypodion > Bradypodion pumilum. The sequence continues at coordinate 112,058,382 of JAWDJD010000004.1, read as the reverse complement.
ATATTGACTATGGTCAACAATTTGTTTGTTGTCAACAAACAAATGGATACAAATAGATACATTGTAACAATTGCCGTCGGCAATTTTGGGTGGTACCTTACCAGTGTTACTTCGGCCTGCTTGCCTTAAGAATTATAATTGGTCAATTACCAATAGAAATTTATAATTCGGACTAGGGCATGAATCAATAAATGTGGCCCAATGCCGTTATCCACTTTTACCAGTGTCTGAGTCCTTTATTGGGGGGTGCGCCTGCAAAGAAGAATGTTTGTTCCTTTTCTATGAGGGTTACCAAATCAACAGCATCCAATTTCTTGAAGAACCCTGAGAACTGGAAGTGGTTTTTTGTGACATCACAAGGGAGATCCATTGTGATGTCACAGAGACATTGCAGGCAAGGACTGAGAGGAAAGTGAGTACACCCCACAATCAAAAATCTTTGTGCTGGGCCAGCGAGTCTTGGTGCTAGGCTGAAATGTGAGAAAGTGAGAGCTGAGGATTAAAGATACCTCATCCATTACTGCTCAGCCTGTGATTCCTTTCCCTATTTAGAGACCCAAAGAGACTTCCCACTAATCTGAGTGTGTATCTGCCATTTTTCTACTAATTGCTACATGTTATGTAGGGAAATTATGCCAAAAGTAGACACAGGAGAAGAATTTGGTCCTCACATTGGCATTTAGTCCTAGGAGAAAAACTTATCTTCCTGGATTAATAGGAAATAATTTATTTGTTCTCATCTTCTTAGTTATTCATTTGTTTGGTGTGGAATGCAGCATGAATATGATTATTAGGAATGAGAGCTAAATAGTACCCGCCATAAAGATTTGCTGATAAGGCAGAAACACTTCACACAGGGAATTAGAATTAGCCCTCTCAATACTGCAGCTAAAATTGCTGTATTATCCTTTTGGTTATATATCATTCAAATTCTAGGCATGCCAGCTAGCGTCCAATCAGCTTTCCTGGATTTCAATCTTGCATTCAAAAGCAAAAAAGTTAGTATCTAACTCTTACAGAAGAAGGTAGAAGAAAAACACTCTGTCACAAATTAGATCAATTGTTTGGTGAAAAATTAGGCTTTCAGCATACTGGCCAATGAGCAAAGCCATTCACAAATTTGGTAGCATCTTAAACAGTTTAAAAAAAAAGACAAACGTGTGCAAAGATACATTTGTGATTTTTTACGCAAAAAATATAATTTTCTTGGATTGCAGCTCACAGAATTCCCCTCACCAATTTAGTCAATTATTCTTCTGGCTGAGGGACTCGGTAGGTTGTAAAGACGTAACTCTTTTAAGATCTGATATAAATCTCTTTGCCTAGTAAAATGTAGCTCATGGCAGTGAAAGAAAATAAATCACATGGTGAGAGTGGGAGTTTAGAAAGAATTCACTTTAAAAAGTGGAAGCAAAATACAATAGGTGCCAACCAGGTAATGTGCCACCTCTAATAAAAACTGATGACATCACAACTGCAGCAGCCTTTCACAAATATCACAAGAAGCCCTTTCTGCATGATGGATACAAAACATGAATATAAGCTATGCCCAAGAGGTACCATACCAACCTGGGGTTACCCAACCTCATCTCATTTTAGAAGTGAAATAGAGTCAATATAGTTAGTCTGCAGTGGCTCAAGTGGTTAAGACACTGACTGGAAGGTGGCAGGTCAGCAGTTCAAGACCAAGGTACTGCATGATGGTTTGAGTGCCGGTCTCTGTCCCAGCTCCTGCCAACCTAGCAGTTTGAAAGCAAGAAATTGCAAGTAGATAAATAGGGACCACTTTGGTGGAACATGAAAGGAGCCTCATTCCAGCACCCCCTGAGTGGAGTTTCTCCAGCAAAAACCTTCTCAACCCAGAATAATTTCTGACATGAAATTGTTACTATTATTTCCGAATTTCAAGTGTCTTTTTTATCAATGATTTTACACGCAAAGGGTTAATTTCAGTTTCCCCCCCCCAGAATAATTTCATCTTTGATTTTCTCAATTTAATAGTTCTATTCATAAATCATAAGATGTTATAGTGGCCATCATACCTTGAGCCATGATCACTATGAAGTGATGGACTCCAGGGGTAGCAAGTAGGGATGCCATACATCCCGGAAAACCAGGATTGTCCCGGATAAAATATCAAAAAAATTGTCCTGGCCAGTTCAATAAAAAAAATTTTGAAATCCCAGATTTTAAAAACTTACTGATTTGTGTATCATAACACTCAAAGCCTTGCTGTGATGCACCACACGCAGAGGGAGAGACGGTGGGAAGTGCCTCCCTCTTTATCCCTGCCTGTCTTGAGCTCTCATTCACTTTGCCATGGCTCTGCAGGTTGGGAAAGAAAGGCAGCGCCCGAGGAGAAAGAGAAGGGAAAGAAACATGCCAGCCACCAAGCTGGAGAGAGCCCCCTGCGCCTCGGTCTTGCCTGCACCTTGCTTCCAGTGAGTGCATGCCTGGAGGAGGGTGTGAGTATGCATGATTAGACTGAGCTTGGCTCTCGCCAATGGCGCAGCAGTGGCTGGGATTATTAGGGCGAAGGCTGTTTTGTAGATAACCTGCCCATTTTTATTTATTTATTTACTTTATTCCACTTGTACCCTGCCCATCTGGTTAACCTTGGTGGTTAACAAACAACAAATTAAAATAGTATACTTCTGTCCCACATTTGTGGGAGAAAATTATGGCAACTCTAGTAGCAAGAGAGACCCTTTAAGGCTCCTAGCAGCACCTCTTCCAAGTGCCCAAATTATTTAAGGGCTGCCCTCACACTCCAACTGGGGGGGGGGTCTCCACCCTTCCTACTCCTTGCTCTTTGCAAGGTACCACTTCGATGGGAAGGTAAACAGTGTTCCGTGCACTCCGGTGTCTAGGCATGCCTGCCATACGCTTACGGGAACATCTGCAAAAACACAGACAGTGCTGGCTCTTTGGCGATAAACAGAGATGAGCACTGAACCTTAGAGTTGGATACGACTGGCTTTCGAGCAAGGGTGACCTTTATCTAGTTAGTCTGTGGATGTCAGCTCACCAGGGAATGCCATAGTGCTTCAAGAAAGAATCCTGGTTAAAACTGGATAATTTCTTCTAGCCAGGGTTCTCAGAACTGGCCTAGACGGGCTAAAAGTCTGAACTCAGTAGAAGACAGCTTCCTACTTTTGCGTGTTCTACTATTTTTGTTGTCTTAGCAATTCTTGCTTTATTTGCACAACGTGTAACAGATTCACCTTCCCCCAGAATACTTGCAAACCAATATCCAAAGTTCAAAGAATTTTAATAGCTAAGAAAATTGTTCCAACATATTTCCTAGCAAGTGAAAAAGACACAGGATATTTAACTGGAATAGAATAGAATCTTTTATTGGCCAGGTGTGCTTTCTATATACATGAAAAATTAAATTACATTTACTAGATCATCTACTACACTTAATAATAGGTGCTAATCATAATACTAACAACAATCTCACATATCCCTAGAGAAACAATATCAATACAATAAAATCACACAATCTAATTATTCAGCAGATCAATGGCATTTGGAAAGAAACTATCCTTGTACTGTATCTGGTTGTTTTAGTATGTAATACTCTAAAGCGTCGTTTCAACGGTAGAAGCTGGAGCAAGTTATTGCCAGGATGTACGGGGTCTTTGTATATTTTCTCCGCTCTCTTTTTAGCTCATGTAGTATATAGATCTTCAATGGAAGGTAGATTAACAGCAATATTTTTATCTGGAAAATAGATGGGGAAGAAGTAGAAGCAGTGACAGATTTTACTTTCCTGGGATCTAGGATCACTGCAGATGGCGACTGTAGCCATGAAATAAAAAGACGACTGATTATGGGGAGACAAGCGAAGAGAAACCTGGGGAATATAGTGAAAAGCAGAGACATCACCTTGAAAACAAAAATTCGCATAGTCAAAGCAATAGTATTCCCAGTAGTAATGTATGGGTGTGGGAGCTGGACCATTAGGAAGGCTGAGTGCAGAAGAATAGATGCCTTTGAGATGTGGTGTTGGAGGAGAGTCCTGAGAGTCCCTTGGACAGCAAAGAGAACAAATAGGTCAATACTGGAAGAAATTAATCCTGACTGTTCATTGGAGGGACAAATAGTGAAGATGAAGCTAAAATACTTTGGACATCAAATGAGAAGGGAGGACTCACTTGAGAAGGCCTTGATGCTGGGGAAGGTGGAGGGAAAGAGAAGAAAGGGGCGTCCAAAGATGAGATGGATAGATGGTATTGTAGACACAATGGGCACAGAGCTTCGTGGGCTGAGGAGAATGGTGGAGGATAGAGATGCCTGGAGGAAAATGGTCCATGGGGTCGCAAAGGGTCGGAATCGACTGTGCGACTGAACAACAACAGCTATATATTAAACCATCTTGAATCTCCAAAATCCTATGCAAGGGTCTTTTTTTGTTGATTCCAGTTCATCATTTAACACCATCCTTCCAGACATTCTTATAACTAAATTAAGACAGCTGGCTGTACCACACTTGTAAGTGGATTATAAATTTCCTAACGGAAACTAGAATAAATCAGTACAGGAGCTCCTCAGGGCTGTGTGCTCTCTCCACTTCTCTTCTCCCAGTATACCAACGAATGCATCTCAAAAGATTCTTCTGTTAAAATAGTTAAGTTTGCAGATGACACTACAGTGATTGGACTTATCCGAGACAATGATAAGTCTGCATATAGAAAAAAGATTGAACAACTAGTCTTGTGGTATAGTTGAAATTATCTTGAATTGAATGCAGGCAAAACCGTAGAAATGATAATCGACTTTAGGAGGATTTGATCCCCATATTAATTGCCTACAATACTAAATAATTCAGTATTAATAGTGGAGTCCTTCAAGTTCTTAGGTATTGCCATATCTCAAGATTTAAAGTGGTCATCTAATATTAGGAACATCATTAAGAAAGCACAACAGAGACTGTTCTTTCTGCACCAACTCAGAAAGCTCAAGTTGCCTAAAGAGTTGTTGATTCAGTTCTACAGAGGGATCATAGAATCCATCATCTGCACCTCTATAATTGTCTGGTTTGGTTCTGCATCTCAACAAGATAAACATAGACTCCAATGAGGATTTAGGACTGCGGAAAAAAATATTGCTGTTAATCTAAGGAGCAGGCTAGATGATACAGGATGCTTAACACCACAGAGTGGAGGAAGGGGAGGGACAGGAAAGGGGGGGAATGCAATGTTGCAAGGAACAAGACTGCATAGGGACATGGAATGTGAGATCAATGAACCAAGGTAAACTGGAAGTGGTAAAAAATGAGATGGAAAGAATAAGCATTGACATCTTGGGCATCAGTGAGCTAAAATGGACAGGGATGTGTGAATTCAGCTCTGGAAACCATCATATCTACTATTGTGGACAAGAAAACCTTAAAAGAAGTAGAGTAGCCATAATTGTCAATAAAAGAGTAAGAAAAGCAGTAATGGTATATAACCTCAAAAATGACAGAATGATGTCAGTCAGAATTCAAGGCAAACCTTTCAATGTCACTGTGATCCAAATATACGCACCAACCACTGGTGCAGATGAAGCCACAGTGAACCAGTTCTATGAGGACCTAGAACACCTCATAGAACAGACACCAAGAAATGATGTCCAAATTATATTAGGAGACTGGAATGCCAAAGTAGGAAATCAAAAAGTGGAGGGAATAACAGGCAAGTTTGGTCTTGGAGTACAGAATGAAGCAGGGCAAAGATTGATAGAGTTCTGCCAAGAGAACGCACTGGTCATAGCAAACACGCTCTTCCAGCAACACAAGAGGTGACTTTACACATGGACATCCCCACTGTGGCTTCATCTGCACCAGTGGTTGGTGCGTATATTTGGATCACAGTGACCCATCCTGAATGCATTAAGTTTTGGCTTCCAAGCAGGCAGATTGTATCTGCCTGGTCAGACAAAACCATGCGTCTTTGTTGAATTTATCACTGAGCATAACTTAAAAGACCAGTGCTCACAAAAATAAAATACAAACAAATTGACAACTTTAATACTTGGCAGATTGCTTGCAATGCGAGTTTTACTGACTCGCATTGCAAGTCAGTAAATACCAAGAGTTCACAACCTTTTCAAGCTGGGGGCCGGGTCATGCTCTCTCAGTCAGCTTTGAGGGCCGGGCAGCCATTTTGCACTGCCTGCATGATGGGGTGGCCATTTTGTCCCAACAACTTGAAAGGGGGGCATTTTGTTTCTCAAATGCCCTTGGAGGAGTGGGGGCCACATGAAATGGTGTTGTGGGCTGGAACCGGCCCATGGGCCTTAGGTAGGGAACACCTGGTCTATACAATAGTTTTCTAAAGGCCACTTTTCATTGGTTGCAACTACAGGTGGCTTGTGTGATAAATGGAAGACCTCGTCATTTTGACATGTAATTATTATTATTTATTTGTCACACAAGGGGTGACTTTTTAAAGTTCTTTACTCCAACTAGATGGTCAGTCCAGTCCTTTGTGAAGACTTTGGTCTTCTCACCCCATCCTTTTCTTAGCACAAAGATAAGGAGTGAAGTGATCAGAGTATAAAAATAAAGTACAACACAGGTCAACAAAGTACAACACGGCCATGTGAAAATGGGGGGGATGCAATTCTGGGCAAAATCATTTTCGTGACAAAAAATTGAAGCTAGTTGAGATATTTTCGGGAATCAAAATGAATGACTCAATGTAGGCTAATGCCATAAACCAGAGACATAGGAGTTTGCTTTAGAAGAGCTAACTAGTGGATACAAAATTCAGGTACTTTTTTTTTAAAAAAAGGGGAATACATGTCAATAGAATGCTATTATTGGCAAATAAATGAACAGGAATGTAGTTGTTAGTACTAGAGCTAGCTCACTGAAAGGGCACTAGGATTGGGTGCAGATACTCTACTGACCCCTGCTGGTGGAGCAGTTTTACCAACCAAAAGAATTCCCTGATCCCAGCAGCCTTGCTGTTTCCTATTGTTGTTGGTGTTACCAGGGGTACTTGGTAGTTGGTACAAGCTCCCTCCGAAATCTATTAATGGGAGGGGTGATGGCAGGGCAATTACACTTTTATTCTTTTTACACGTTTGCCACTCTTCAATGGGACATTCTTGTTATCGCTGCAATCAAGTAGGAAAGAAGCTGTCCTGTTCAGCACATGCATGCAATTAATATTAGCTTTTCAGATATTCATCCCAGCAGTGAAGAATAATGCAGGTAAATTCTCTGAGCACCCCAGCTGCCAACGTTTCAGCTTCTGACATACATCTTATAGAATGCTTTGTTCTGAGTAATATGCACTTTACAGTCCCAGTTGTAACTTGATTGCATTACGATTTCTGACATAACCAGTTTTGGCAATGTTCAAGAAATGTCATCTCTTATCCCTCCTGGCACATGGAATCCATGAAACATGAAATAAAACTCCTACCCACTGAAATCAAACCATTAGGAAACTTCGATCTAGAGGGAGTTTTCTTCCCAATGAATTTATTTTATTTGCTCTTATTTACCACATTTAGTTTTCCATGCTATAATAAAGCAAACTTGTTCTTTATAGCTTGGTATGGCAGACAAATATAGAGCATTTCACCCAAATGAAGTCTGCTTCAGAAGTAAGATGCTGCCGATAAAAATAGATGGGGGCCTGAGAGCACTATTGATAGAAAGAGATCTTTGTTTGTTGAGACAATGATCTGAATGTGTAAAGATGAAGAGAAAAAAGCAATGGTATATCAAGATATGAGGTTAAATTGATTACAAGTGCTAAGAGTAAATAATTGGAATAAAAAGTACTTAAAAGAACCTAGTTTGGAAAGGGCCAGGACTGAATTTGAAGATTTATTGTTTAAAATAAGGCAAGGATATGTTTGGTTTAAAGGGTTTGGTGGCAAAAATTTATAAGATTTTAAATAAAGAAGGTAATTCACAAGAGATTTTGAGGAAAAACTGGGAAGAGGATTTAAATATAAAAATATCAGAGGAAAAATGGGGATCCTTATGGAAATGGAGGATAATGAGGATATTGCTGACTAAGTCAAAGAACATAATTATAAAATGCTATGGAGGTGGTACCTGACTCTGGTGAGATTGAATCAGATTGATAGGACTAAAAGCAATATGTGTTGGAGATGTAATGAAAGTGTTGGAACGTATAATCATATGTGGTGGAATTGTAAGGAGGTTATTGTTTTTGGGAAAGAGATTGAGAAAGAGATAATTGGAATGATGGGCAATAGGATTAAGATTGGAATAGGTGCCGCTATGCTCACTGATTTAGAAGGTTTAAAATTGGATAAAGATGAACAAGAATTGATTGTGATCCTTATGTCTACGGGAAGACAATGTATAGCAAGAAAGTGGAAGGATCTGGTGAAATTAAAATTGGAAGAGTGGTATAAGGAAACGTGGCAGCTGGCTTTGAATGACAAATTGACATGGGAATTAAATGAAAAGAAAGTAATAGTTAAAGAAAATAGATTTTGGAAGATTTGGAAACAATTTGTTGAATATTCCTTAAAAAAAGTGGAGATTATAGGCCGGTACCTGATCAAATGGATTTTTGGAAATACTGATTTTGATGAGACAGACCACATCCCCCTTTGGCAATATATCACAGGGTGAATTATATGTTTTGATTATTTGAATTTTATGTTGAGAAAGAGATTTTTTGAATATAGTGAGATAGAAATATTATAAAGTAATTTGCTAGATTCTATGCAAGAGGTTATTTTTTTTTATTTAGCTTTTCCTGTAAAATAAGATCTAATTAGCAAATAGAGGTGATAATTTTTTAAGATCTCACTATTTTCTAGAAGTGAAGTCAGTATCCGAAATAATATTTTAATTTTTATTTTATTATAGGTTTGTTAAAGTTATATTTTGCTTTACTTATATCTTTTCTCTTTTTATTGTTTATTTATTTTATGTATTTTGTTATTATCTTATCTGTTTGTTTTTATTATGTATGTTTTTTTAAAAAATCAATATTATTATTTTTTAAAAGAAGTAATATGTTGCTTGCCATGTACACTTTGTTAGTTTGAAGGGAAAGATGCATGCAAATTAAAATCATATCTGCACAACGGTATTAAATTATATTCAAGTGGTTCCTCAGAAGCCCCAGACAATAGTGTGTGTGAATAGCAAGGCAGAAAATTGTCAGCGTTTTATAAAACTATGGTTCTCAGAATTCACTGGAGGTAAAACAGTATGTGGTTATTTTATCATGCAACCCCCATCCAAATATTTCTCATTGGGACAAATCTGCTCTGAAGTGTTTTGGAGGTGGCTTAAATCAATTTATTCATTGTTTAATGAGGGTAATATGTATATTTCTTGAACAGTGTTTTTTTAACTGTGAATTGAAAAAATGTCTGTCATCTGGGATTGGGTGGTACATAGTACCATCCATTTCAGAAATGTGATGGGCCTATGATTCTAACCCCTTTCTGTCCCAGTTTACAGTTATGCCTTATCTATTCACTCTACTTATGTAAGATGAGGAGTGAGTCGCCCCGCCCATCGGAAGAGGTTCTTTTTCCTTCTCCATTCCCATGGGGATCCAGGTGGCTGTGGGAGGGAGAAGGGACATTGGGGGTGCATTCTGGTCTGCTCAAGATTATCAGGAAGAAATTCAATCAGGAGGGGAGGCCGAAGAGAGAGTGGGAAAGATGGGTGGGAATGCATCCGTATGAGTGAAGGAACATAATTAACCCCAAAAAGTGGTCTGGAGTGATGTAACCATATATATTCAATGTAATGCTTTGTTGATGGGCTTTTGTTAGTTTGGGCCTGCTTCTCTTTTCTATTTCTATGGGGGAAGGAACCCGTATCCTACCAAGCCTGGTGGGTGCAGGGGTTCTGGGGGTTAGGGCGAAAGCCTTCCTGGCTTTCTAGCTAGGTTTCCTGTTTTGGCACTATTTGCTAATGAATGCTCTGTGTCACTTTACAACCTCAATAAACTAATCAGACTATAGAAGAAGCTGTCTCCAGCCTGGTTTCGTGACTGTGAGAATCAAATGGCTGGGGGAAGGGCAGCCGGCCCTTGGCAAACACTACCATCCTAGAACCCCAGTATTGCAACTTATATGTTATCTTTTGTCCAGTGAGCAAAAAATGGCACACACAACTTTTCCCCTCACCACTTTCTCTTCACAACAGTCTATGAGGCAGCTTCAGAGACAATGACTTAATCCTGTGACTTTCATGGTTCAATGAGAGGGCTCAAAAACCAGTCACATCAATTGCTTTCATTTTGGTCTGGAAAGTGGCTAACTGATGGGAAAAGGCAATTGGGTTGTGGGAATTCCCTTTGCTTGGTGTCTGTCTGCCAATTGTAGTGAGAACAAGAGAGGATCTTGTAGACAATATTTATTATCAGTATAATCAACACAGCAGCTGGCCTTTGCTATGTTGAGACTAGTATCCTTTCTCCTATTGGCAACAAAGACATGGTACTTCAATGATGGGTCATTTCCTTGTATTTTGAAGCAGGAAGTTTTTTCAAAGGACTCGTGCATTTGTGTGTGAGTTTGAGTATGCATGGTTGTTTAACTTATGGGAATGAGCTGGAAGAAATCCATCAGATGTGAAGAAATGACATTGGCCTAAATCCAACAGTTTCAGCTAAACCTAATGAAAAGTCATGTAAATTGCTGAATGGGAAGTCAACCATTATGAACAGAACAAGTATTAACAAGTTTCTGGTGCTGAAGGAAAAAGCTTCCTTTTGAGGGCAAAGTCTGAAGAACTTGCCGAGATGGATCTCCTCCTCCTTCATATCAGTATCTTGGTGGTCATCATGATGATCAGCCATGAAGACTGTTCTGAGAATATAATGCAGTGGCCTTTTATCCACCTTCCGCATCACAGCATGACTCCCATACCATTGATCCAGTTCCGCGAGTCACTTTCTGGACCTGAGCCCTTTTTGTCATGCAAAGTCGGCATCAGCTCCAGACCAGTATTGATGAAGCTGCTGGCCTCCATCAAAATGGATTCAAGTGGGATTTTATCCACTTGGGGACCATCACCCTTACCTGTGGACTTTGGCACACAAGGCCATTAGTCCTCAGGGTTGTCAGGTTAGTTAACCGCCACCTGACAGTCGGCATTGAGTTGCTGGCAGTGTGGTCTACTATATTACTCTATAAAAATGCTAGCATTCAAAAATGCAAGAAACCATCAGTTTGTAGAGTCCTCTTAGCTGAGGCTAAGAACATCAATAACTGGAAGCTGCTTTGGGTGGTCCCATAAGCCTCCTGCTTTAGACATTTTAGAAGTATTTTATCAATGTTTCTGTTTTAAACCCATTTATTATTATTATTATTTTTTAAAAAGTAAATCCTCCCAGGAGCCCTCAGGAGCCAAAAAACAAGAAACAAACACATTAAATAAAAAAAAATAAAAATTTAAAATTTCCTACCAATTCAATGAATTTACTCTAGTTCAAACTAATGTATGCATATACATGATAGTCCTGACAAAATAATGTGGATCCTATGATGAACTTTGGGCACTGAGTCTCTAGTATGCTTTTATGATAGGATCTGCACAAAACTGATCCAATGAATAAGCAGAGTCTCTTCTGAGAGATATAGGTGGATTGATGGCCCTGTCTAAATCAATTCAACATTAAAGACATGTTTCCATTATAGCAGCAAAAGAACGTTGCATCTCTATAAATGAATTAAAGCAGGATGCTTTCCCCCCCAGCTGCTGTTCAGTTGCAATCTAATGAAACTGTACTAATCTGTCAATGACAAATCCAACATTGCTCACAGATCATGTTAAGCTTTCCTTCTTCAGTTCTATTCCAGGTAATTTCAGCTCACCATCACTCTTAAAAACCGGGCAATATCTTGTGTCAATATTTGTATGAATATTGTCTATTGTAGTTGTGAAGGTCCTAAGGGGGTAGGGAGGTGTAAATAATAAGTGGCAACTAAATCCCAAAATTTGGACCATTATTTAACAAGCTGGTATATAGCTTTGCCCATGGTCATAATCAAGCATCTTCTATGGCTAGTTATTAAAAAGTAAAGGAAAGAAATAATCTGGAAGGCAAAATGTCTTTGGGTAATTCCCTAGCACAGTGCCAAGAGCAGACCAACTGAAATTGTGATAACAACATCATTTGACTGATGTGTTGTTTATAGATACTAACATGCTTTGCAAATGGCAGGAATGAAATCACTGACAGAACAGTTCCTAAAAGCATCTTAGTTTTCTAAAGCTGCACTTATCTAAAATTGTAACAAAGAACAGCAGCAAGCCTGGAACAATGAAGCCAAAGCGTTGTTGTTTTTTTAAAGAGAGAGAGAGAGAGAGAGCTTACCCACATGTCAAAAAAGAGAAGAAAGAAAGAAATCATGGAGCAAAGGGGTGAAATTGTATTGGGAAATGGGAATAGAACAGTTTTAAAGATATTTGGAACTTTAAATTATTCAGGACTGATACAATCCAAAATAAAACACATGTTATATGTACCATCTGCCTCTATCCAAAGAGGAGTCTTCTGAGAATAAAAATCAGCCTCCAGAGAGGCACAGTTGGAAACTAGACTGGTTCACCAAAATCATTGCTTGGGAAAATAAACTTAAGGAGAAAGAGGCATGGAGAGTTCTCCACTGAGAAACGTTCCCCTGGGAGCACAGCAGTTGCTATGAAGTGTCTAGATATGAAGAGACAAATGAAGTTCAGTCACTGAAGCCAAACTTAAGGATAAGGTTGGTTGCTCTTCCTAAAGGGAGATCTTGAGAGCTGATTTGAGGGCTGGAAAACAGTTATCTTGTTCCTTCTGTTCCATGGCCTAACTCCAGCTTAGCTTCCTGTTAAAAAAAAAAGAAATGTGACACCTTAGGACAGGGGTTACCAACTTTCTCAAGCCAATGAGGGCCGGGTAACGCTCTCTCAGTCAGCTTTGAGTGCTGGATGGCCATTTTGCCCTGTTTGCAAGATGGGGTGGCCATTTTGTCCCAACAGCTTCAAAGGAGTGGTCACTCTGTTCCTTGAATGCCCTTGGAGGGGGTGAGGGGCCACATGAAAGGGTGCCACAGGCCAGATCCATCCCATGGGCCTGAGATTGGGAACCCCTGCCTTAGGATCTATAGAGAAGAATATAAAGGGAAATGTACAGATATAATATACCTACCAGGAAGTTATAGGACTCCCATGGAATGTTTCTCTTTTTTTAACCAGAGCTAGGCTCTTCCCTAGGTGAGCAAAATGAAGATGTGTCTGTAGGTTTGGGTCTGTGGGCTGAAACTATCAAAATTTTGCCTGGAGAATTTGTGGAAAATTCTGAGATTTGGAATCTAAACAAATGGTGCATCTTTATTGGATGCTAGAGATGCAATGGTGGCTTAGTGTTTAATATGCTATGCTTGATGACTGGAAGGTCAGCATATCAGCATTTTGAGACCCAAGTGCTGCATGATGGAGTAAGCCCCGTCATCTGCCCCAGCTCCTGGCAATTTAGTATTTCAAAAGCAAGAAATTGCAAGTAGATAAATAGATACTGGTTCAGTGGGAAAGGTAACAGCATTCTGTGTGTTCTGGTGTCTAATCATGCATGCCACATGTCCTTGAAAACATCTGCAGAAACAGACAGTGCTGGCAATTTGGCTATAAATGGAACTGAGCACTGAACCCTAGAGTCAGCTATGACTGGCTTTCGAGCAAGGGTGACCTTTATCTTTACAGAATTTGTCCTATTGAAAGGGAAAAGTCAAAAGCCAGCACATGAAATAATTATATATATATATATACTAGCAGAGGTTGCCCGGCGTTGCCGGGCTGTTTTAAATTGTGTTGGAAGGTTAAAGGTCAATCTTTGAAGAAATCAACCCTGACTGCTCATTGGAAGGTCATATAGTAAAGACGAAGCTAAAGTATTTTGGACATCAAATGAGAAGGGAGGATTCACTTGAGAAGGCCTTGATGTTGGGAAAGGTGGAGGGTACAAGAAGAAGGGGGAGGCCAAGGATGAGATGGCTAGATGGTATTGTAGACACAGTGGGCACAGAACTGGGAGTGCTGAGGGGGAAGGTGGAGGACAGAGGTGCCTGGAGAACAATGGTCCATAGGGTCGCAAAGGGTCAGAATCGACTGTGCGACTGAACAACAACATTATTATGACCTTTTGTGTAAAATTGTGATTTTTTTGTTATTGTTTTGATTTGTTTTTACTGTTGTGGCCTTTTGTTTGGGGCTGTTGTGTGTTTTTTTTTAATAATTTTTATTAAGTCTTTAATGAACATACAGAAAAAGAAAAGAAAACATTAACAGTACATTAACAGTACATTACACTAACAAGTCCATATATCATACTAACAAACATTACTATATGCTAGCACATAACAATATCTATATTCATTAACTACTATTTAACCACCAAATATTAAGAACCTTTATTTCAAAGTCCAAAATAATAGAAAGAAACTTTCTGTACTACCACTAATCTTTTTAACCAATAAAAAACACCCTGTGAATATATACAATGCCCGGAGAGTTTATTTTCTACTCAAGTCCAGAAACTTCTTTGAGATGGTACTGGTCCTGAACTATCACCTGCCATAATAGAGTGATCCACGAACGGTTTCCATATATTCCAGAATCTATTCTCTTTTAAATTATCTCTTTTGACTTTAATCTCCCATGTCAATTTATCGTTCAATGCTAAACTCCACATTTCTTTATACCATTCTCCAACCTGAATATCTACATCGTTTTTCCAATTTCTGGCTATACATTGTCTACCCATTGTCAGTACAATTTCCAGTAATTCTTTTTCCTCCTTGTTTAAACCCAGATCTTCCACATTCGTTAAAAGAATAGTACCCGACACCAACTTAACACTTTTACCCAATATTTCACCAAATTCATTTTCTATTCTTCCCCAAAAATCCCTTATTTTTTTACAACTCCACCACATATGTTCATATGTTCCATCAAATTCTTTACATCTCCAACATAACTTATCTCTTTTATTATCCATCTGGTAAAGTCTTAATGGTGTCAGGTACCATTGCCACAGCATCTTGAAATTATGTTCTTTAATTCTTACAGACATTGTTCTCATAATTCTCTTTTTCCATTTATTTTTCCATTCAGTCTCCCCAATTTTTATATTCAAATTTTGCTCCCACTTCCGTTTCAAATCCTCCTGTGGATCTGCACCTCTATTCAATATATTATAAAGCTTACTTACAAGACCCTTAATACTACTTTCCCCTTTTCTAATCTTCCTTACCAATTCCTCAAATTCCGTAAGTACTCTATCTGACCCTAGTTCTCTTTTATATTTTTTATTCCAATTGTCCACCTTTAACCTCTGAAACCAATTCAAATTTAATATCTCAAACATTTTTTTCCGCTCGGCATCAACATCACATGCTTTTAACCAATCCTTCAATAACAACGTCCCATTTTTATCCAATATTTCTATTTTTTCTTTGTCTAATTTTATTGGGAAACACATCATATCAGTCAATTCCAAGATTGGGGAGAGATTCGGAACCATATCTTTTTTTACCTTCTTCCACACCTCCATGAGACTTTTCATCATAGTATTATTTGACCTTTTCACCTTATCCTTCATTCCCAGAAAATTCAAGTTTCCAATATTTCTATATTCTTTCATTTCCAATTGTTCCCAAATTACCTTTTCTCTTGCCAAGATCTTCACAACATTCTTGACTTGAAATGCTTGGTAATATACTAAGAGGTTTGGCATACCCAGCCCCCCTTTTTTCTGAGACAAATACCATAGTTTCTTTGGAAGCCTAGATTTTTTTCCTCCATTACAAAAGTCATTAAACATTTTTTGAAACTCATTGATTTCTTTCTCTTTTAAATGGATCGCGAGCGTATCAAATAAAAAGTTAATCTTTGGTAACAGTATCATTTTACACATAGCAATCCTTCCAAACCATGACAGCTTTAACTTCTGAAGTTCTCGTATTTTATTCCTAAATTCAATTCTCAAGCTGTCATAATTCAATCGTTTAAGTTCTTCTAATTTGTTTGAAATAATTATCCCTAAATACTTCAACTTATCTTTGATTTGTATATTAAGTTGTGTGTTTTTGAATTGTTTTTACTATTGTGGCCAGCAGGTGGTGCTGGTACTGTTTTTTCTCTCCTGGCCTCTGGGTGGAGCTTCTTCCAGTAAGTAGTCTCTTTCTTTATTCATTTCGTTTCCAGTCATCATGCAGGTAGGACGTGTGCTGTTGATTTGGCTTGTTTTCTTTATTTTGTGTGTGTGTGTGTGTGGGGGGGGGTGTTTGGGTTTTGTTTTGTTTTTGACTGTTTTGTTTTTGATTGTTTTTGTTTACTTTGTATTCTTTTTGTGTATTTTTGGATGTTTTTGATTGTGTTTAAAGGTATTTTTGGATATTTATTTATTTTTATAATTTTTGTTGTTGTTGTGGTTTGGGGGGGTTTGGTTTATTTCCGCGGGCTTTATTGTGTTATGGTGCTTTGATTGTGTGGAGTCGTGAAAGTAGATTGGGTTTCCCCTTTAATATCAGTGGGTGGGGGGTGTTGATCCCCCTCTCCGCTGGCTCCCCAGGGTTTGGGAGGTTTGTGGGGACAAAAGGGGTATGTCCCCACAACCCTTCTGGACCCAGGAGACCAGGGAGAGGGGATCGGTCCCCCCCCTCCTAAAGAAAACTCTGTTTAAAGAGAAGAAACCACTTGGTTTCTTCTCTTTAAAGACGGGGTTTTTTGGGGGGGGATTGATCCCCTTTCCCTGGTCTCCTGGTTCCAGAAGTGTGGGGGGGGGACATATCCCTTTTGTCCCCACAAACCTCCCAACTCTAGGGGAGGCAGCAGAGGGGGGGATCGCAACCCCCCACCCACTGATATTAAAGGGGAAGCTCCAAAGCTCCAATCGGGACCTTCAGGCGCCATTGGTGAGGGAAAGAAGGGTGGTTGGTGTTTGCATGGCTGTGAGGCGGTGAGTTTGTTTTTAATTTTCCGGGTGCCGGCTTCCTCAGCGTTCTGCGCGCTTATGGCGCGCAGGACGCTGGGGCTTGTAGTAATGGGTTTATGCTTTGTGTTTGTGCTACATTTTTTTAAAACTGTTTTGTTTTGATTGGCCGCGGCGCGTTTCCAAACGTTCCTTGTGCCTCACCGCGGCAGAGCCTCTGAGGCTGATTGGCTCTGGTGTGGCGCGGCACAAGGAACGTTGGGAAATGTAGTTGTTTCCCTTTTTTTGCATTTGTGGGGCTGTTGCCCCACTGCCGCAATTCTCAATCCTGCGTTTACCTGCGTACCCAGTTCGGACGTGTTCCCGAATGGAGGGTGCAGGCTAGTGGGGCCTGGCTAAGGAGCCTATAGCAAGTTCCAACGGTTAACCCTCGATTTTATATATATATATATATATATATATATATATATATATATATATATATATATATATATATATATATATATATATATATATATATATATATATATATATATATATATATATATATATATATATATATATATATATATATATATATATATATATATATATATATATATATATATATATATGAAGAATTAGAATTGATACTTTCAAGGTCTCAAAGAAAGGTGTGCATGTGTGTGGGGGTGGGGTGGGGGGGATTTACATAGTTTGCATTATAATTTTTCACCATGTGTTTATTTTGTGTATATTGATCTATGTTTCTGTTATGAATTGGTTTTTTTTAATTCAAAATTTAAATAATGCAACTGTGCTTCTGTGATAGCTGATGTAATCAGCAGCTTATAACAGCGTAAAACGTAAAACATTCAGCCATTCAAGAATGATTTCGTATGGTTTCCTTTCCAAACAGTTGTCAAGCCTTCAAATGAAGTATGTATCATGACAGATGCTGCACTGTCAACATCGACTACACAGACATTGCAGTTTTGATATCACTCTATCACAGCTCCATCCTACAATGAGTTGTTTTAAGTTCTCTGAACTGTTTTAAGTTTTCTGCTAGTAAGTTGTAATTTCTACTCCTGAACTACAAGACAGGAGTCTGCAAGTTAGAAAAATCTGAGTACCCCACCAAACTATTGCAAAATGGAAACAACACCATTAAAATGATACCCAACTACTGTAAATTGTGTAATCTAGATACACATCAAGTAGACTAAAATAGTTAAAAACTTAGTGACAGATTGCACAGATGCTTGAAGTTATGAGAACATGTCACAGGGTTATAGGCAGTGGTGGGCATAAAAAAATTCCTACTACACTATGGTAGGAATTTCCTACCAACAGGCCACACCCACCTATTTGACTGGGTGGGTGTGGCCTGTTGGCCACATGATGCTCTTTGCCAACCCCCTCCAAAGCCTCTTCTAGGAGGAGGTGGGCGGGGTGGGGAGGTGGGCCAGGCCAGCCATTTTTACTACTGGTACACGTGTACTGGTGCGAACCTGTTGATGCCCACCACTGGTTATAGGTCATCTAGAGCTAAAGTGATTAACTTATTTAAAGGAGGATCCGCTACTTCAACTTTGTGGAGGGAATTAGCTTTTCTTCTGAAGCTGCAAAGGGATGCTACTTATTAGTTAGTAAATGTAAATACAGTATATCAATAATTTATTTTGACCCTGCCCTGCTGAAATGTCTTCTAGCTGACTCCACAAGAATGTTTCTGAAATTAAATTCAGCCCTCAGATTGAAAGACATTTTCCAAAATAGCTTTCTGCCCACAACAGCCTCATGTGCCAAGAGAAATGTGGATATCATGCACACACATATACCTAGACAAGTTTCCTTCTGGCTGAACATGGCTAAATGCATTGATCCATCTGTATGTATTCACAAATACGTTCATCTATACACAATCACTATCTTTCTTTATCTTTTCTTCCTTCCTGCTTCCTTCTGTTTTCAATTCCCACCATGCCTGATGCATAATAATAATAATTTCATGTCAGATATTATTCTGGGTTGAAAGGATTTTTGCTGGAGAAACTCCACTCAGGGAATGCCTGAATTAGGCTCCTTTCATGTCCCCATGCAGTAGAAAACTAAAACAGAACCAATGTCTCCAGGGCCGACATCAGAAATTTCCAGGCCCGGTACGGCCCCCCCACATTTTGGCCACGCCTCCATGGTTTCTGCGTGGTCTGTTTGTGCATGCGTACATCGGTGGTTTCCCGGTGCCACCACACCCCCGTGGATTTCTGTGCATGCATGGTCTGTTCGTGCATGCGTACATCGGTGGTTTCCCAGTGCCACCACACCCCCGTGGTTTTCTGCGCATGCATGGTCTGTTTGCGCATGTGCACATCCTTTGCTTCCCGGTGCCAACGGCCCCCCGTCATCTCTGGGCCCAAGACGGGAGTCCTACTTGTCCACCCCTGATTGCGGCACTGAATGTTGCATGTCCTTCTTATATTTCTACCCAAATCAACAACCAAAACACCTTCCTGCCATCAACAGGAGTCTTCTTGCCCGACAGATGAAATATGAGACTGGGATTTAGTGCTTGTGCTTAGAATTAGTCACCCTCTTCTCCCACAGTAATAAGTATTGCTTTACAGTAATTGTAATTGGGCTAAGCTGTTTGGAACTACGTGCAAGGATCCTAACTGTCTAATAAGTGGCCTTTTAAAGTATGTATGTATATCTTGGATACAATAACAGTCTACCTCAAAGCTCATACCGATTGCACAATTCATTTATGTAAATATTGTTATGAATAATGGCACTCTAATAGTCTTTATAGTAACAATAAATATATTTTAAAAGCTTTTGAATTATGTTTCAGTTACTAGATTTCATAGCTGGAGGGCAAATATTTGCTTCATCCAGAACAGGCAATGTTAATGCACTGTTCCTAAGGGTCATTTTTATTTTGCCAGTGCATTATGTATCATTCTCATGATACACATAGAATCTTTGCAGTTCTAAACATATAGTAGAAGGGACTCAGCAATAAATAACAGTGGCAATTTTCACTCTTATCATTTTAGTATGTAGCTAGAGAGCATTATTTGGTTTCCCATCTCTGTTAGATTACTGTTAGATCTCATAGTTTTTCTAAGAATGTACTCTGAAGACTTTTTTTTGCAAATTGTATTTATAATATTCCCATACCAGTCAAGCAGTTTGAAAGCAAGAAATTACAAGTAGTTAAGTAGGTACTGCTTTGGCGGGAAAGGTAACAGCATTCCATGCACTTCAGCATCAAGTCATGCCTGCCACATGACTACGGAGATGGCTGAGGTGCAGACAGTTCTAGATCTTTGGCTGTAAATGGAGATGAGCACTGAACCCTAGAGTCAGACACGACTGGCTTTAAGCAAGGGGAACCTATTCATAGGACCTTCAGCCATACAAACTACTAGCACCACAGCATAGGCTTAGTAATAGCTGTAACATTATTGATCTATGTACTGATTTTACTACACCTTAACTCTGATCAGAAATGCTCCTTTTTAAACACCCTCATTTTAACTTTTGCCTCTTGATACATTTTAAGTACCTCTGAAGATGCCACTGCCGAGTTGCCGTGCCCCTGCCACCCCCTCCACTCGGCAGGGGGGTAAAGGGAGCCTTCCTGTGGCCTGGGAGCCTCTGAAGATGATGATGCCGCATTGCCACACCCTCCCCGCCCCCTCCACTTGGCAGGGGGGGATAAAACACACCGCTGGCGTGTTTACCGCACCCTCCCACCCTGTCATGTCCAGCCCTTATAAGCACTAGTCCAGACAATGACGAACAAAACAGCAACAAGTCTTTATTCAACAGTCTTTTTTGAGATGAGCTTATATCTATCACAAATATGAACATGAGGTTATTTTGTTGTGGTGGTTGGAGATTTCCTGTGGTATTCCTGGCTGGCAGGTCAAGTGTGGGGTGCGGGTGGAAGGGTAACCACCATGGGGTGGTTGGTGTAGAGGAACTCTTCCCCATGGTGCCTTTTCGATCCTGCAGCCCTTGCTTTTTAGGGGGTGGGTAGTCTTAACTTTTTTACTGTTTTAACTGTTTTTAGGATTATTGTTGTATTTGTGAATATTGTCTGTAGACTCCTTGAGTTGCCCTGGGGTTACTTTTTATGTTGTTAGCCGCCCAGAGTCGGCCTTGTGTTGAGTGGGCGGGATATAAATTGAATAAATAAATAAATAAAAATAAATAAATAAATAAATAAATAAAGGTGCTCCAGCCACAGACATGGCTATACAATCCCAATGGAATCAGTCCCTCCGGACTCTTGCCATGTATGAGGCAAAGACTAGCTACCATAGAAGTGTAGCATAATGGAGGAGACCCAGGCTTAGCACGTTGCTGGCTATGGAGTGGGAAGTGTAGATCTGGTCTGGCTCCACCCTTGTTTACTCGGGGGCTTATATAGTGTCTCGTTGGTGGTGGCTATACAAAGTAGTGACCCACCGGATAACCATAACTAACCAATCATAACAGGGTATATATGTAATTAACCAATGGGGAACAGGATCCAAAACTGTAACCAATCACAGGGCTTGGATTAGTTTAATGAGCGCACCCTGTGCAGGGGATTTTTGCACCACTTTAGGGTCTTAATTTGGAAGGCAGAAAACTGCCATTTTCGTCTTGCAAGGCACTTCTTGCACTACTTGCAATTGTGCCTCAATATGCAACACACCCACTCCAGGATGAAGGGCCGCACCAGTGTGTGTGTGTTCTTGGATTGATTATAGATGAGCGTTTGTTGTGATGTAGGGATTTTGTATTCTTATGTGATGTGGTTTTGTATTTTTATGTATTTTTTGACTATTTGATTCTGGATTCATTATCGTATTATTGATTGTATTGATTTATATATTTACTTGTATTACTGCATTACTTTATTGTGACTCTTTAAACCACTTTGAGTCACCTGCGGGTTGAGTAAAGTGGTATAGAAATTAAACTTGAAATGAAAAATGAAATGAAATTTTAACTTCTGTTCCCTTTGCTGTTCTATGCTGCTCTTGGGCCATAAAAAGATTTTGATGTGATATGATTGGGAAGGATTGTCTGGTTTCATGCTGCATTATATCTCTATTGGGATAAATGCAAGAAGCCAAACAAGAGCATAGAAATAGAATGGAAGAACCAATAATAGAAAAGGAAATAAAAAAGGTAATAGCCAGCCTAAAAAATGACAAAGCACCTGGGGAAGATGGATTACCTGCTGAGTTTTATAAGGAATTTAAGGATATAGTGGTGCCAAAACTGGTGAAATTATATAACTACATATTAGAAGGTGGGCAAATTCTGACTTCATGGTATAGGACTATAATTGTATTATTGCCGAAACCTGGAAAGGATCTAGAAAAAGTGGAATTGTACAGACCAATTTTACTGATAAATCAGGATGCTAAGGTTTTTACAGCGATATTGGCAAATAGGCTCAACAATTTTATGGGCAACTATATAAATGTAGATCAAGTGGGTTTTTTGAAAGGGAGACATATGACAGATTTGACAAGGAGAGTGGTAGACTTAGTCGACATTGTGAGACAAACAAAAGAAAAAGTTGGATTACTAACTCTGGAAATTTTTAAGGCATTTGATTCCTTACAATGGGTGTCAATCAAGGAAATAATTAAATGTTATGGATTTGGTGATAAATTTAGAAAGACAATTGAGCAATTATATCAACAAGGAATAGCTACTATTAGAGTAAATGATGAAGTTACAGAACGGGTGAAATTAGAAGCTGGTACAAGACAGGGTTGTCTGTTATCTCCAATTTTGTTCATTATGGCAATGGAAATGTTGACAAAGGCTATAAGAGAAGATGAAGAAATAGAAGGGGTTATGGGAAATAAAATAAGCTTATATGCAGATGATACTTTGATAATTGCTAAACATCCTGGGAAGGCATTAGGTAGAATACAAGGACCATTAAAAGACTTTGAAGATATTACAGGTTTGAAAATAAATTGGGATAAATCAGAAATGATATTGTGTAATATGGGAAAGGAAGAACAACAGAAGATAAAAGGAATGTGTAATTTAAAAATTAAAGATAGTTTGAAATATTTGGGGATAGACATTTCAAACAAGTCTGAAGAGCTTAAGAGACTGAATTATGGAAGATTGAAAACAGAAATTAAAGCTAAAATACAATGTTTCCAAAAGTTGAAATTGTCTTGGTTTGGAAGAATCCGCTTAGTAAAATGATGTTATTACCTAGAATCAATTTTTTATTCAATGCTCTTTCAATTCAACTGAAGGATAAGCAAATTAAGGAGTTTCAAAAAAATGATCAATAATTTTTGTAATGGAGGAAAGAGAATTAGATTAGCAAAAAATAATAATTGGTATATACCCCAGAAGGAAGGGGGATTAGGAATGCCAAATCTGACGGTATATTATCGAGCTTTTCAAATTAAGAATATTATAAAGATTTTAGCTAAGGAAAAAGTAATTTGGGAAGAAATAATCATATAGGAAAACTGGTCTTTTTAGGGTGTAATATGGGGAAAGTATTAACTAAGAATAATATGATGAAGACACTAATGGGAATATGGAGAAAAGTAAAGAAAGAACTGGCTCCGGGTACTTCTCCTATTACTAAAATAGAGGATATTACAAATTTTCCAATAAAAATTGACAAAAGAGTAAAAGATGTGCTTGATAAGAATGAAGTTTTCTTGTTGAAGGACTGGATACGGACCTGTAAGGATAGTGAGAGAAAAATAGATTTGTATGGGCAAATGAAATTGAATTGGTTTCAAATAGTGTTGGTAAACAAATGGAATAGTAAGTATATGAGAGATCCTGAGTTAGAAAGAGAGAGGACAGAGTTTGAGGAAATGATTTCAAAAATAAGAAAGGGAGAAAGAGGTATTAAGGGTGTGGTAAGCAAATTATATGTATTATTGAATAAGGAGGGTAATCCACAGGAGGAGTTGAAAATAAACTGGGAGCAAGATCTGAACATAAAGATAGATGATGATAGCTGGAAAAACAAATGGAAGAAAATAATAATGAGAACTATGTCAGTCAGAATAAAGGACATTAATTATAAAATGTTGTGGAAGTGGTATTTGACCCGAGTGAGGTTACATCAGATTGATCATAAGAGAGATAAAATGTGTTGGCAGTGCAAGGAGGCAATGGGAACATATGAACACATGTGGTGGAGTTGCAAGGTTGCAAAAGAATTTTGGGGAAAATTGAGAAAGAGATTGGTGAAATTATGGGTAAGAAAATTAAACAGGGGCCAAGTATCACTATGTTGACAGATGTGGAAAGTGTAAATTTAAACAAGGATAAAAAAGAGTTATTAGAAATAATGTTGGAAACAGGTAGATAATGTATTGCTAGAAATTGGAAAAATGATGTGAACATAAAAATTGAAGAGTGGTATAAAGAAATGTGAGATTTAGCATTGAATGATAAGTCAACATGGGAGATAAATAAAAAAAGGGTAATATTAAAGAGAATAGATTTTGGAACATTTGGCACATTTTTGTGGATTACTCACTTAGGGGAGAAGAAAGGAATAGACCTGTACCTGATCAAAAGAGTTTTTGGAATTAAAGTAAAATGATACTCTGTGCTCTCCAGGGCATTGTAAAAAGCAATGGGTGTTAAAAAAAATATGCAAGAAGCCTATAAAGTTCTGTAAGGCTCTGGGGCAGTGATCAAACATGGAGAAGAGACAACAGATACTAAGAAGACAGTGGCACAGTTAAGGATCTTCCCTAATTACTCCATAGATGCCAAGTCAGTTTTCTGATTTTTCAGTTGCAGTTTCCATTTGGATTGACATTTGCATAGAAAGTCCTTAACAATTCCTTTTCCTTCATCAGCAACATTAAAGTTCTGTAATTCTTCCCTAATCATGATTTTCATTTTCTTCTAATATTCAGGTGTAATGTTGCTTTTGCAATTTCTGCCACTCCAGAACATGGAAAATCAATTCCTTTGGTCAAAAACGCTACCTCTCAAAGCCCTGCATATAGGCCTGAAACTGTATGTCAGCTGGTTGATACATAGTCTCCCTCCTTTTTTAGATTTGTGCTTTTGTTTATTGAAGATTAGAAATAAGCTTTCATCAATACACTGATGATACACAACTCTCTCTCTCCTTTTCTACCTTAGCAGATGATGCTGTTGGTCCATACCTTGGAGGGTTGCCTGGAGGCGGTCATGGAGTAGATAGAGGGGAATACCCTGAAATTGAATCCAGATAAGATGGAAGTCATGTGGGTGGGAAGCAGCCAGTCTCAGGTCAGGAGTATCTCCTTTAATTTAGGAGGCATTCCCTTCGCGATAAGGGAGGGTGTACGTAATCTGGGCGTGCAACTTGACCCAACACTATCAATGGATCAGCAGGTGACTTCTGTGGCCAAATTGGCATTTTCCCAATAGTGATGCATTGCCCAGCTTTGCCCAATCCTGGACAGGAGCTCTTTATTTTTCCCTGGCTTGCGCCTTGGTAATTTCCAGAATTGACTATTGCAATGCTGTCTATCTGGGGCTGCCTTTGAAGCTGGTATGGAGACTCAAATGGCTGTCAAATGTGACAACCAGACTGTTTGTAGGTATTGGTCATTATGATCATATTAACCCAGTCCAGGACAGGCTGCATTGCAGGCGCACCCCCCAAAGAAAGACTCAGACACCGGTATATGGATAAAGGCATCGGGCCACTTTTATTGAATAATGCCCTAGTAAGAATTATAACTTTCAATTGGTGTAATCATCCAATTGTAATTCTTTAAGGCAAGCAGGCCGCAGTAACACTGGTAAGGTTCCTCCCAAAATGCCAATGGCAATTGGCTACATGTAACTATTTGTATCAATTTGTTTGTTGATACAAACAAATTGTTGAACGGAGTCAATAAACTGTCTACTGACCCCACCCTATGACGTGTATTCGTTAAATATCAAGGTGATGCAGGCTGTGAAGCTCCTGACATCACCCCTTGCCTGGTTCGCCCTTGACCGGCCAAACCTCTTTCCCCTGTACCTGTCTACGTGTTGGGCAGTCAATTGCGAACCTACCGGATACCTATGGGTCATAAATCTTTACCTTACCAGTGCTACCCGCCACATGGGGAGGCATCCATGATGACTCACCGCCCCCCCCCCCCCCCCCCCAAGACCATCAGCTCGGTCACCAGGCCTGCTTGCAGCTCATCCAGAAAGAGGTACATACCTCTAGCCGACAGGTGGACCCCATATCCTGCCTACAGGTCAAAATTTCTGTAAGCCTATCCTCAGATATCTAATGGCTGTCCCCAAGCCATTCTCAGCAAGGAGCCGGGCAACAGCCCTGTCCACTGACCGCCGGGATGGTCCGAGCCACGGAGATCCATGTCTCCTCTAAATTGGTGTCCCGGCACGATGTTAGACCATAGCGACCGTGTGTAAGCCATAAATGATATAAAACGCCAGGTCACTGCACCTCGACAGTTTAAGGAAAGGTCAGTGATCCGTGTGAGATCATTGCCGCCGAGGTGCAGAATAAGAACATCAGGCGGTCCAGCATCCCTGATGGACATCAGGAATGGCAACAGTTTCCGCCCTTTCATGCCACACATACATACCACCGCATACATGCGGATACACGCAGCCCGAGCTGGGGTCCACACTCTGTCGCCACAGCATATACTGCTGCCCAGTGTACATAGCTGCGGTCCACCAGCCCCACTGCCACTGGTGTGCGGAGACACACAGGATCTGTAAAAGAGGAGAAGGGGTTAAGGACATAACTAGGTACTCATACAGTGAGGGGACGTACATATAGAAAAAATATGTGCACACCCCCAAGTGCCCACCTATATCCACCTCCGAGTACCCCAAACGCAGCTGCAGTCAATGCGACACCTATCCTAAATAAATGGGTGCCATAACGGGCCCCACACTGTGAAGCGTGGTACCGGTCACCCTTCGGAACTTAAATTTGGTAAGGGTAGACCCATCCTGGTGGCAGAAAAACAGGCTAGGGTGCGCAGCAGGCACTGCCAATCGCATGTAGGGCACCAACCGGAACGATGTCAGCAAATGTACGTCATGGCAGTATACACCACTGCCCACTCCATGCTGATCGGCCTTCGAGGGATGAATCCCCAACTGAGCCCACTCCTGTATGATATAGACATCTTCGAGTTCCAGTGCCCTACAAAACACTTCCCCTTTGACCATGGGACCAGCTTGCTGAGTCGTCGAGCTCCAGAAAAAGGCTACATCGGTAGCTGCATGAAAAGAGACTCCTCCTACCTACTGCAATATAGTCTATGCCAACCTCGTGCAAGGTGGGTCAGAATATCTGTGAGAATAGGGCGACGTGTGTCAGGTGGCAGCCACGTACACATGTCCACCCCCTAATACATGGCTTATTCAGAAGACCCTCGCATAGTCAGGAAAGCCCCGTGCTTTGGCCATGAGTATCAATGCTCAAAGCCTGGTGGCTATGGTGCGTGGAGCCAACCCCAGATCATAGGGCAGACTATACAATCTAAAACCCAGTCAACCACTGTCGGCTGCATTTTGGGCAATTGCCTTTACCAACAAAAAGGCTCTAAAGTGAAGGATTGGATGCCGATGCACAGTGCGCGTGCAAGTTACCAATACATGCAATTCGCCCGGTTCACGTCTCCTTGCCAAATGACCATATCACAGCCAGGAGTGGAGAGGGTAGCTCACAAGTATCCGGAGCCCAGCTGTGGAACCGGGCGATCTGCAGGTGGAGGAAAGCATAAGCAATATCGTTATAAATGACTGGCACATGTTTAGCCCAAAGAAGCGCCTTAAAGCGCATGAACCCCAGAACAATATGCAAGCTGAGGCCATGACTCAGGTGATTTAGACGTTCGGGCATTGACAATGTGCACCACCGCAGCATTACCACACCAAAAGTGAAGCACAGAATCAGGCCGCCTGTCCCCCAGAGCATAAAGGGTACCCAGAATTGAGAAGATATGTTAGAAACATAAGATTGCGTAAGCGATCTGTGCCCTGACATCCTTGGGGCCAATGACCATAGACCCCTGTCCTTAATTAAATCCCCCCACCCGGGGAGCCGGAGGCATCTGACTGTACTTGTTACTTGGGCTGACCAGAAGCTCAGACCTCCCGATGCAACAGCATGGAAGTCCTGCAGTAATGTGAGCCAAACCAACAGGTCCGCTCGTAAACCCCTAATCAGCTGTACCCCACGGCTTCGTTTAACGAGACCCGCCATAGCGTGACCCAGACACTAGGCAAAAGCACTGCCTGGTATTACCACTCTGCAGGCGAAGTTGATGCGGCCCTGCATCATGTGTGACTCTCGTAGAGGCACCTTCCACTTGGCAACATTACCACCTTGCAGCAGGGGCTGTTCACCCTGACCGACAATTTGGTCACCTGGCCCTTTTGCATGTCATTCAAAAGAGAGGTGCCTCGACTTGTTGACCGGTGAACCCCATCTTCAGAATACAGGCCAAATTCCTGTAACCTTATCCCTAGACTACAAATGGCTGTCCCCGGGCCATTCTAGATAAAGAACTAGGCAGCAGCCCTGTTCACTGACCGTCGGGCACAGTCCAAACACTGGGACAAACTGTCACCCATGATATTGCATCGGCATGATATATGACCATAGGAATCGTGTAGACGGCCATAAATGGCAAAGAAACACCAGGTCACTGCACTCGGAAGTCTTTAAGTCCGGGCCAGCAATCCAGGTGAGGTCACTGCCTCCAAAGTGCAGCATTAAAACATGTGGCGGCCCAGCATCCCCAATTGACATCAGGAATGTCAACAGTTTCCGCCACCTCTATGCCATGCACTCATACCACTGCATACGCATGGTTACGCGTCGTCCGAGATGGGGTCCCCATTCTAACGAAGCAGCATACTGCGCCGCCCCAGTGCATAGAGTTGTGGCCCACCAGCCACACTACCAC
Organism: Bradypodion pumilum; assembly: GCA_035047305.1. Taxonomy (NCBI): domain Eukaryota; kingdom Metazoa; phylum Chordata; class Lepidosauria; order Squamata; family Chamaeleonidae; genus Bradypodion; species Bradypodion pumilum. Next base: position 112,029,515 of record JAWDJD010000004.1, on the reverse strand, counting down.
CAGTGTGCGGAAACACACTGTGTCTGTAAAATAAGGAGGGAGAATAGAGGGCAGACAAGGCACTCATTCAGTGCAGGGACGAATGGACAGAGGAAATTGGGCAAATCCACACCTGCCCCTGCAACATATGTCGGGCTCTGGGCACCCAAACGGAGCTGCAGCTGATGTGGCGCCCAACCAGGAGGAATGGGTACCAATTCCAGTTCAGTCAGGGTAGACCCGGCTTGGTGGCAGATGACAGGCCGGGACGCGAACCAAGGGCTGCCACAAACACATGTGGGGGAGCGACCAGACATATGGCAGCGCCAGGCTAGTAGCCTCTCCCGGCTGATCGGCCCTTGAGGAGCGAAGCCTCACCAGAGCCCACTCCTGATCGCACAACCCATGATCTAGCGCCAGTGCCCTGCAAAACATGTCCCCCGTTGAAGGTAGTAGCAGCCAACTCAATCTGGGAGCTCCAGATCAAGGTACAGGTGGTTGCCCGAAAGTGGACTCTCCGCATGCAGCATAAGCGTTGCCGCGTAAGAGTCACATACAGTAACCACACTCGCTAACAGGGGTCATCGCTGGCCTCATGGGGAAGGGGCCGCCCTAAGCCTAAGGTCTTGACGTATGCTAACCATGATGGGCCAGGGAAAACAACCACGGCCCTGCCATCATTGTCCCAGCACTGCACCATTGGAACAGCCAAATGAGGACGGGCCCTCATACATCCTGCCATAGATGCCCAATAGGCCGGCAACCAATCGGCCCCATAGGGGGGGCAGGGTGTGGCAACGGGGCAACTCCTTGACCCTGTCGTCCTACCCCTAATTCCCTAATCAGTGTGTTCACAATGCAGGAGGGAGAAAACGTGAATATATTCCCCAAACCACAGTGCCTAGCTAATAGCCTAGTACAAGTGGGCACCCAGGGGCATAGAGCAACCAGCCGACAGCAGAACCACCATTGGCACTGATTGTAGTGGATAAACACATAACCGGCCCTATGGGCCCAGGGTAAGTAAATAAAAGCATAGAGGCGGTAACCCCATTAAGAACCAGAGTGTAATTGTCCTGCTGCGACTATGGCCACTACACACACACCCCAGCATGACAAGCTAGTGTCAGAGGTGTGCTAACTTGACCAGGATACTCACTTGGTGCACCCCCACGAGCCACCTCCACTGGCGGTTCCGGCCCGTGACGGGCGTCGGAGTTTACGATGTCCCTCTCGCTCCGTGTTCCCGTGCGTCCCGGACCGGATGGGGAGCCGCGAGGCGCCAGCATATGCTGGCCTGAAGGCCTCCGGCAGCTCAACCCTGTTGGTGGCCCACTGCGCAGCCATGGCTGGCACGTGGGCCGGAACCGCCAAGTTGGCGCGCCCACCATCCGAGGTGGCGGAGTAATGACCATTGATGCCTCCATTGCCAAATTGGAGGCAAGGGAGCATCCGCAACATCTAACCCACCAAGACGAGGTGGGCCGGATGGGCCGGATGGCCCCACCAGGTAATTGATGTGGGGTAACCCATGGTAATCCCCGGCCATAATAGGGGCATGCCTATCAATACGGCCCATGAGGGGCCAGAATGACGGCGGGGCGGAAACCCACACTGTGCCTAAGTGGATCGCTACACCCAATCCAGGCCAATAAGCAGCGGGGGTAAGAACCCCAGCGGGGCAGGCCTGTGCCACCCCCCGCCCGAGCCCCCAGCCTGGGCTCGTGGGACCTGCGGGGTTGCCATCCGAGCCCTCCGGCCTGGTGTAACTCCCGCAAAATAAAGGGGTGGGCTGAGCCCACCACATTGAAGCATCCCGTTCTGCAGTGCTCGGAATCGAACCGCTGACTTTCAGCCTCTCAGTCAGCCTCTTAGCCACCTGAGCCACTGCAGTCCGGAGCGAAATCAAGCCTCTTGCAAAGAGGCAAGCAAAGTAAAAAGAAGCCTCGAACAGAGGCTAACAGGGGAGGAAGCGACGGAGCAAATTTCTCCGCCCCGTCGCTTCTAAAAGCCAATCGCGCCTCTAGCACAGAGGCGAAAATAAAACGAAGCCTCGAATAGAGACTAGCGAAATCAAGCCTCTTGAAAAGAGGCGAAAAGAGGAGGGAGCGACGGAGCAAACTTCTCCGCTCCATTGCGTTCTAAAATGGCAGCTCGGCTGCCTCGTGGCCACCCCTTTTATAGAGGAGTGGCCACACCCCCTAACTACCCGGATGTCCGAGTCCGGGGGCCCCCGCAAAGAGCGCGGTGGCCATTTTGGCGCCGCACTTTCATTGTCTACCTGTTGAATATTGTGCCAAGTTGAAGGTTTTAGTACCAACATGCAAAGTCCTATATGATTTAGGACCGTATTACCTGCAGAAGTAGGTCTTCCTCTGAAATAATACCCAGTGCACCCAAATGATGAAACTGAGGGTGGCCTCACACACACACCCTCTTCACTCCAGCAAGCAAAAAATGAATATAAGCACATACAGATACTGATTTAAAATGTTTAAAATCTACATTTGCCCGGCGGGGCTTTCGACCGGCAACTGGCCGGTGGAACGAGCGGCACCTGAGGGCTTTCCATCGCCCTCAAAAGCCGCCCCAGCCTCCACCAAGCCCAGTGGGGCTTTCGACCGGCAACCGGCCGGTGGAATGAGCGGCACCTGAGGGCTTTCCATTGCCCTCAAAAGCCGCCCCAGCCTCCACCAAGCCCAGCGGGGCTTTCGACCGGCAACCGGCCGGTGGAATGAGCGGCACCTGAGGGCTTTCCATCGCCCTCAAAAGCCGCCCCAGCCTCCACCAAGCCCAGCGGGGCTTTCGACCGGCAGCCGGCCAGTGGAACAAGCGGCACCTGAGGGCTTTCCATCGCCCTCAAAAGCCGCCCCAGCCTCCACAAAGCCCAGCGGGGCTTTTGACCGGCAGCCGGCCGGTGGAACGAGCGGCACCTGAGGGCTTTCCATCGCCCTCAAAAGCTGCCCCAGCCTCCACCAAGCCCAGCGGGGCTTTCGACTGGCCACCGGCCGGTGGAACGAGCGGCACCTGAGGGCTTTCCATCGCCCTCAAAAGCCGCCCCAGCCTCCACGAAGCCCGGTGGGGCTTTCGACCAGCAACCGGCCGGTGGAACGAGCGGCACCTGAGAGCTTTCCATCGCCCTCAAAAGCTGCCCCAGCCTCCACAAAGCCCGGCGGGGCTTTTGACCGGCAGCCAGCCGGTGGAACGAGCGGCATCTGAGGGCTTTCCATCGCCCTCAAAAGCCACCCCAGCCTCCACCAAGCCCGGCGGGGCTTTCGACCAGCCACCGGCCGGTGGAACGAGCGGCACCTGAGGGCTTTCCATCACCCTCAAAAGCCGCCCCAGCCTCCACCAAGCCCGGCGGGGCTTTCGACCGGCAGCTGGCTGGTGGAACGAGCGGCACCTGAGGGCTTTCCATCGCCCTCAAAAGCCGCCCCAGCCTCCACCAAGCCCGGCAGGGCTTTCGACCGGCAGCCGGCTGGTGGAACGAGTGGCACCTGCCAGCATCAAGATCTTGCCACGGGGCCTCCAATGCCGGTTGCCTCCCCCCTCCCTGGACTGCCTACAGGCGAAATGGGGGTCAGCTGCGTCAGACCCCAGCAGCTACAAAGATCTCGCCACGGGGCTGCTCCCGACGCTGGTACCTTCCTCTGCCCTGGACTGCCTGCCTGGAATTGAGCCCAGCTCACCTGCACTTGCAGCCGCTGCCACCCTCTACGAGCCACGCTTGGCCAGAAGGGTGAAAAGCCACCACCACCACCGCAGAGGTCCTGTGCTTCCCCGGAGCCACACCATCGCCCCGGGGGGGTTGAAGCCACTTGGGGACCTTTTGACGTAACTAAGGAACGTTTACCTTTTATCCTGGCTGGGCTTTACTGTTTGTATCTTGTCTTTGTTTCTATTTCATCACTGCTTTCTTTTGATTGTAACTTTAATTATGTTTTGACACTTTTTGTATATTTTATATTGTATTTTCTTGTTTATGTTTGCTGCTGTCTGCTGTGCAGACAGCGTGGTAAACCACTCTGAGTCGCCTTTGGGCGAGTGGAGCGGTATATAAATTAAAGTTTATTATTATTATTATTATTATTATTATTATTATTATTATTATTATTATTATTATTATTATTATTATTATTATTATTATTATTATTATTATTATTATTATTATTATTATTATTATTATTACATAACCCCTAATGCAGTATGATCATATCTGTGTGTGCAGAAATATTTGGGACCTTAGGTGATATCAGCAACTGATAGTACTGCAATACTGACTGAATTCAGAAAGGATTTTCCATCACAATCTATAACTATGGCTAGGAAATAATAACTGAGAATAAAATTCCACCGAGAGACTGTACATATCCTGGCAAAAGAATCAGAATGTAAAAAGAGGGGGACATTCTCCCTTGTAATCGTAAGCATAGCAATTCTTAGCAGTTTGTACCTTTTATTTCCAGTATAGGTATATTGAACCACTAAAATATGAAATGCTTTATTAATGATGGGAAAATTTGTTCCCTGAAGTGTATCCCAAAGAGGGTTTCAAGTTATTGAGAAAGGGCTATTACTATCTACTCAGAGGCCAGGAAAATGGATGTTGTTATTTTTAATTGGATTTCCCATAAAGGCAACTTCTCCTGTGTAACAGAGAACTTTCTTTTTAATGTACGGCAGACTCAAGTATTTATGCTGCTTAGAGTTTCATTGCACCAATTTTTATCTCAGAGTGTTACTTTTCATGCAGTTATGCAGCAATGGGCTCACATGGCGCCACACATTTCAACATGAGAGGTTTCAATGTATGGATTCAGGAATGACTAGTTCTCCTTCGTATAGTTTGTGAATCCACACTCATGGGTTATGCGCCTGCGCAGAACGGCCGATCGGAGGCTTGAAAAGCTATTGGTCAAAAGTTTTGGCGGTAAGACCGCCCACCGTACCGCCCACCCTGAGGCGCCCGCGCGCCATTTTACCTCAGTTCTCTTCTTTCCGCCGTAGCAGCAGGACGATCGTTGAGAGCTTCCTCAATTTTTTCGCCCTTCTGAGGGAAAGTCTTTTTTTTGGCAAATCTTAACAATTTTTCTCGGTGATCTTGTCCTCCGGGCAGGATCGCCACCCCGGCTCTGTCTCTTCTCTTGAGTGGATTCAGTAGCCAATTTTTCACATCGATCACCGTCTCCCCCCTCAAGGGGGTGGCGGCTGGTCGGCCCTTCGGGGTACTTGTCTCCAGAAACTTCCACTGGAAGAAATTTTTCCGCGGTTGATGGCTGCAGCGTTTAAACAGTGCACGGCTTGCCTTAAGAAGTTTCCGGCTTCCGACGGACACAGCCTGTGCCTTTTTTGTTTGGGAGAGTCGCATCAGAGCCAGTCTTGCCCGCATTGCAAAAAGTTTACGCGCCTCGCGGTGCAGAACCGAAGCAATCGCCTCAAGGCTCACCTGATGGAGCTCGCTCTGGCTCCCGCCGCGTCCGCCTCCACGGCCGCCGCTGCCGCTCAACCACCGCCGGCCTCTTCCTCCGTGCTTCCGATGAGGAAGAAGAAGAAGAAGGACAAGAACGGTGAGAAGAAGCGCAAGCGTGGGTCGGAGAAGAGACGGTCGCTTCCCCCCACTCCGCGCACACCCGCCTCTCCTGGGCCTTCGCCGCCGTTCTCGACTGCCCGATGTCCTTCTCCGGGATCCTCCATCTGGGGAGGACGGTCGTCTTCCGGGTCACCTGAGAAAGGACGCAGGGCTGGGGCTCCAGCTCGCCCACTTCAGGTGCTCTCCTCTCCTCCTCGGGGCAGAAATTCCTCGCCGAGGCAGGCCTCCGTCTCTCCACGGCCCAGGACGCCGACGGACGAGGCGGTCGTCACCGTTCCGACGACCGTTTCGCCGACACCGACGCCGGCCACCGTTTCGGCTCCCACCGTTTCGTGGGCCACCATCCCGCCGGCCACCGGAGCTCCACCGCCAGCGGACTCGGACGCGTCTCAGATGGCCCTCGTCCGAGAGATGTTCCAGGTCATGGCGTCGTTTGCGACCAGGTTCCAGACCTCCACGCCTGCGGCCTCTGCGGCTCCGGTTCCGACCACCGCAAGCCCCGGGCATCCTGGCTCTGCCGCGGCCCCACCGACCTCCCGTGGGTCGAGTGCCCGCTCCGCCGGCCCACCCTACCCGTCATGGTGTGGTCCGGACGTTGATGCGGTGGACGCCCATCCCGCCGGCCCGCCCAGGCCGTACTGGCGCGGTCCGGACGTGGACGAAAGACTGCCTCCCTCGTCCTCCGATGAGTCCAGCTCGTCGTCGGAGGAGGACGAGGGAGACGTCGACGCCGAGCGCACGCCGGAACAGGCCATCGGCTCAGTGGACCCACCGCGTGGTGAGGACCAGCGCTCACTGACCGCCATGCTCACGAGGCTCGGCACCGCCCTCAACCTGAAGGTCGACCAACCGCCGTTGGAGGGTGAGGATCAGATGACCGCGAAGCTCGACAGGCGTGCTGTGCGGCCGGTCCACATAACCATGCTCCCCTCCATGATGACCACGGCGAGGGCGACGTGGAAGAAACCTTTGGCGGCACACTCCGTTTCGTCCAGGCTCGACAGCATGTACCGGGTCCTGGACGAGAACGTCGAGTTCTTGCAGGCGCACCCCCTGCCGAATTCCCTGGTGGTCAAGGCCTTCCAGCATAGGACGGCCACCAGCGGATTCCCGGTCCCGTTGACGCCGGAGGGAAAGAAACTGGACGCGGTGGGGCGTAAGTTTTACGCCACCGGCTCCCTATTCTTTCGGGCCGCAAACTATTCGGCCGCCATGGGCCTGTACCAATCTCACCTCTGGGAGCAGGTGAAGGTTGAGACGGCTAAACTGCCCGCCGATGCCCAGAAGAGGATTGACGCGCTGGCCACCGAGGGGGACTTCGTCGCCGAGCAGCTGATGTGCACTGCCCGGCATATCAACGATTATGCGGCAAAAGACATGGCCTCCGCAATCTACCTCCGTCGCCATGCTTGGCTCAGGGACACCTCCCTCGATGACGCTATGAAAAAGCTCATCGAGGAGTTTCCCTTCGACGGGCAGGGCCTCTTCGGTCAGGACACCGATAAGGTCCTGAATGAGATGCGCCAGACCAGTTCCACGGCGAAGTTCCTGGGGCTCACCACGCCGGCAACTTCCACCAGGCCGAGGTTCCAGCCCTTCACACGGCGGTTCCAGGGCAACCCACAGCAGCAGGGACCGACGGAGCAGCCTAGATCCAGCTCCTATAAACAGCGGCGACAACACAAACCCCGCTACCAGCCCTATGGACAGGACAAGCGTTCGACCACGAGGCCCAAGCCCCGCGTTTGAAGCTGCGACGGCCGAGTCTCTCTCGCTCCACATCCCGTACCTCCCCCTCCGGAACTTCCTCCAGGCATGGTCGGGCATCACGGACGACCAGTGGGTCTTAAAGATCTTGTCCTCTGGCTACGCCATCGAGTTCGTGCGGGTGCCTCGAGTAGGAAAACATCGTCTCACCACCTCGTCCCCCCATTTGGAGGAAGAAATAGCAACCCTTCTCTCCAAGGGAGCCATCGAGCGGGTAGCACCGTCCGACTGGGACAACGGCTTCTACTCGAGGTACTTCGTGGTCCAGAAGAAGGACGGAGGCCTTCGCCCTATCCTGGACCTACGCCGCCTGAACAAATGCATCCACACCAGGAAGTTCCGGATGGTGACCCTACAGACCGTCCTCCCCCTCATCAACAAAGGGGACTGGTTCACAGTCATAGACCTCAAGGATGCCTACTTCCACGTCTCCATCCTCGAGGAACACAGACGGTTTCTCCGCTTCCGTATCGACCATTCCGTGTACCAGTACCGATGCCTACCGTTCGGTCTGGCCACGGCACCGCGGGTCTTCACCAAATGCATGGCTCCGGTGGCTGCATTCCTCCGCCAACGGGGCATCAGGGTCTTCCCGTACATCGACGATTGGTTGATCGTCTCCCCCACCAAACCGTCGGCCGTTCGGGACACACAATACACGGTTCACCTCATGGAGAGTCTCGGCCTCAGGATCAACTTCACCAAGTCGAAGTTGACTCCCTCCCAGCGCGTCGAGTACATTGGAGCGGTACTCGACTCGCTTACTACGAGAGCCTACGCCCCCCAGAAACGCTTACGGGACATTGCGCAGGGGGTGAGCGAACTGCGCACGAAACCGTGCATCCGGGCGAAGAAGGCTCAGAGACTTCTAGGCCTGATGGCCTCAACGACGGCAGTGATCCCCCATGCCAAGTTGAAATTCAGGTCCCTGCAATCGTGGCTCCTGCACGAGTTCGACGCACTTCGGGAGAGCCAATCCAAACGGTTGACCCCATCTCCAGAACTGAGGGACCAACTGCTGTGGTGGTCTACACCACTCAACGTGGCCACGGGGAAGAGTTTCTACCCCCCACAACCCTCGTTGCAGATACTGACCGACGCGAGCAACCTCGGCTGGGGCGCTGCTTGCGGGACTCTCACGGTCAACGACACCTGGACACCGCACGAAACGGTGTACCACATAAATTACTTGGAACTGCTGGCCATTTGGAAGGCTCTACGTTCCTTCGAGACTCTGCTCACCGGCAAGGCGGTTCAGGTGGCCTCGGACAATACCACGGCGGTGGCGTACCTCAACAAGCAGGGAGGAACACGGTCCGCCACCCTCCTGTACCTTGCAGTGCAGTTGTGGGAATGGTGTCTGGAGAGGCACATTTTCCCAATTGGAGTGCACATTCAGGGCACGCTAAATGTTTTGGCAGATCACCTGAGCCGTCTCACCTCCACGACCCACGAATGGGAGCTGGACGACGGAGTGTTCCAGTCCCTGTGCGAGGTCTGGGGGACGCCGAGCATCGACCTCTTTGCATCGGAGTCCAACAGGAAACTCAGCAGGTACTGCTCCAGAGCAGGCATCGGACTGAACTCCGAGGGCGATGCCTTCATGAAACGGTGGGATCAGGACTATCTCTATGCCTTTCCTCCGTTTCCTCTGGTCCAGAAGGTACTCACCAGGATGCACCAACACAGAGCCAATGCAATTCTGGTGGCACCGGCGTGGCCGCGCCAACCCTGGTTTCCGCTACTGTTGCGCATGTCGTCGCAGTATCGCACACTGCCGGAATCACCGACACTCCTCCAAATGGAGCAGGGCCAGCTGCACCATTCGGACCTGCCCAGCCTCCACCTCACCGCGTGGAGGATAACCCCAGACTGGCCAGGATCCTTGAACTAGCGCGGCGCCCTTCCACAAGGAAGTCCTACGCTTCCAAATACAGGCGTTTTTGTGCTTTCCTGGCCGCCCGGCAAACGCCCCCCACGCAAGTGGGACTGCAGGACATTCTAACCTACCTCCTCCAGCTGGCGGAGTCTGGCCTCAGCATCACCTCCATCCGAGTGCATCTCGCAGCAGTGGTAGCGCACTCTCCTGCTGGCTCGCCCGCTTCCGGGGCCTTCCGCGACCAAACGGTAAAGCGCTTCCTCAAGGGACTAAAGAACGCTTTTCCGCCGGCCCGGACACCGACGGCTCAATGGTCACTGTCCACCGTTCTTAACGCGCTCACCAGGACCCCCTTCGAGCCCATGGCTACCGCCGATGTTCGTCTCCTCACATGGAAGACGGCATTCCTGGTGGCTATCACGTCTGCACGACGAGCTGGTGAGCTGGTTGCCCTGCGAGCAGACGCACCTTTTCTCCAGTTCTTCAACGACCGCGTCGTCCTCCAAGCGGACATCACCTTCCTACCCAAGGTGGTCTCCAAGTTTCACATGGCACAAACTATCTCCTTGCCAACCTTCTTCCAGAACCCCACTAACGCCCAAGAAAGGACTTGGCACACGCTGGATGTGAAACGAGCTTTATTGTTTTACACCAGCAGGACTAGGGAGTTCAGGAAGTCGCAACGCCTCTTCGTGGCTTATGGGGGAAAGTCCAAGGGTGAACCCATCTCTGCTCAAAGGTTCTCCAAATGGATCACCTCTACCATCTACCTGGCCTACGAGTCAGCTTCACTGCCACCTCCACCGCATGTCAGGGCGCATTCCACCAGGGCGGTTGCCACATCCACTGCCTTTCTGGACGGCACACCGCTTGAGGACATATGTAAGGCTGCCACCTGGTCCAGACCTTCTACATTTGTCCAGCATTACAGGGTGGACACCAGAGCCACTGCGGACGCCAGGCTTGGCCGTGTCGTCCTCACCAGAGGGCTCCGGACTCAACGCCCCTGACGGGTCCACCTACGGGATCTTCAGCTCATCGTGGGATCATCTCATCCGACTGCCCACCGACCAAGTAAGTGTGAGCTTGCTAATCTCCCATGAGTGTGGATTCACAAACTATACGAAGGAGAAAGTTCGGTTTCACTTACCAGTGATAACTTTCGTTCTTCGAGTATATAGTTTGTGAATACACACTACCCACCCTGCCTCCCCTCTTGAGCTGCACGGATGAGATCAGTTGGTTTATCCTGTGCTTGGCTTAAGTATGGAACTGAGGTAAAATGGCGCGCGGGCGCCTCAGGGTGGGCGGTACGGTGGGCGGTCTTACCGCCAAAACTTTTGACCAATAGCTTTTCAAGCCTCCGATCGGCCGTTCTGCGCAGGCGCATAACCCATGAGTGTGTATTCACAAACTATATACTCGAAGAACGAAAGTTATCACTGGTAAGTGAAACCGAACTTTATTTGGCATGTTGTGGTTAGAACATTTTAGAAAAATATACTTCTGATATTACATTTACCTCATATCCTCCTTAATCATATGTTCATTTGTTCAAAAGATTTACTCCAAATGCTCTAAAACAGTGGTTCTCAACCAATGGTCCACATATGATTAGTGGATTACAAAAGTTATTTAGATATGACTAGGGATGCCATATTTCCCTCCCACAAAAATGGGACAGGAGTAAAGGTTGCCCTTGCTCAAAAGTCAGCCATATTCGACTATAGGGTTCAGTGCTCATCTCTGTTTTAAAGTCGAAGAGCCAGTGATGTCTGCTTCTGCAGATGTATTCCATGGTCATGTGACAGGCATGACTAGTCACCGGAGTACATGGAATGCTATTACGCCCCCCCCCACTTAATTGGTCCCTATTCATCTACAGTACTTGCAATTTCTCCCCACTCCCATGTTTCTGGTGTTTCCAAAAGAGAAAGAAATGAAAACTTCAGGGCACAAACAAATGGAGCCCCGCCTCCTTGGAGATGGTCAGTGGCAGGTTGAACTCTTTGCCTCTGACCAGGTGAAAGCCCCACAGCCACATGGTGGGTTTCGCTCATGTTGCTGGAAGGCACTTTTCCCCAGCTTTACTCTGCTTGCTGGGGAAAGAGGCTCCTCCATCCCCGAACTCCAGGAGAGAGGCAGGAGAGAAAGAAAGAATTGACAGGATGTGGGGGGAACCCTCCTGAATGCCTGGAGTTGTGCCTCGCTGTGTTTATGCAACAGGCATGACTAGACAATGGAGCACACGGAATGTTGTTTACCTTCCCCCTGAAGCGGTCCCTTTGTCTACTTGCAGTTTCCTGCTTTTGAACTGCAAGGTTGGCAGGAGCTGGGACAGACAACTGGAGCTTTTTCCGTTGCGTGCAGTATTGTTCTGACTGCAGCTGCACAGATGCCACCTGCTGCAGATTCAATAGAATTGCCGCTCTAAGGTAAGAAAAAGGTGCGATCTTTGTTCTTTTGAAACCAAGCTTGGTTTCAAAAGCGGGAATTATCAATGTTTTTATGGGACCGGACAGGACAGTTACAACCCGTGAAATTCACTGGTTTCCATGATGTATGGCAACTCTAGATATGAGACATAATGATTCTTAAGAATTCACTCTCCTTCAATTGCCATTTGCTTCTGCAAATGATAACATGCCACTCACCATACCTACCAAGGACAAGACATCTGCAACCTTTGAACATGCTAGAAGTAACCCTGGATATGCACCATCTTTCCTAAGGCCTGCCCATCAACTTGACATAAATGAAAAGAATAAAAGAGTGCCTGAGAACATTTAAATCCCTTTCTTGGGCATAGTGTGGGGACTTTTGTTGTGGTTTGGGGGCTCAGATTCTTTGACAGAGTGTTTGCTGAGACTTAAGGCATCCAAGGTGGGAAACTAAAAGTCTAAAATAGTTCTGTGTGGAGTCTTCTTGTGAAAACATTTCCATAGCAAAAACAGAACATCCCATGAAAAGAATTCCAACTATGGAAATCTCCCACACATGGATAGAGAATACAGAAGGAAGGTGCTTGTTGTCTCTTTCTGTCTTCTCATTATATTGGTGAGCACTCTCTGTAAAGCTATTCCAAGCTGCCAGTAAACCCTCTGGAAGATGTGTTGGTGCTGGATGCTGGCTCAAGGGAGAAAATCGTTGGAAATTATGTGCTTGCCTGGAAATTACTCTCTCACTTTTTATGACCAAAGGTTTCCAATAAATTTCCTAGTATCTTTCAGGAAGGCAAGAACTTATTCCACAAATAGAAAAGCAGCATTAAATTGAATTCAGGGAACTGTAGAAGCTTCACAAAGTTACATTTTTAGCCCCTTAGAATTCCACAGCCAGCACTGATTATCTCAATTTCCTGGATGTAATTCACCCTCAGGTGGCACACCCGTTTTCATCTTCCATGAGTGTTTTAAGTATCACTAGAAAATTTATGCTTCTTAATGCAGCTGTGCCACATCTGAGCTCATTGCTTCCAGTATTTACAGTAAGAGGCACTTTCAATTAAAGTATCTGAACCAATATCAGGTGGTTTTATCCCATAACTTTAATTTGGTCGGATTATGGTTACATTTGCAGTGTTTAAATATACTTTAGCTTTCAAGGTTTGGCCCTTTTTTACAGGAGAAGTTAGAGAAATATATATAGTTTTATATTTGAACAATGCCATTTTAAAGGAGCTTTTTTGATATGTTCCTGTGGGAGGAGCTGCCATTTCAAAACACTGCTTTAAATAATTAATTGTGTCACATGCAGGAGTCTGTCCTTGATTTTTAGAGAGGATATGTACTAGAAAGACAGAGATAATTAGTTTTGAAAAATGTCAGAACATCATGTATTTTTCAGAGCACTGTGTAATGGGCCTAATGTCCCCAGGAAATGGAATAGTGTTCCATGTTCCTCTATACTTGTCCTTAAGTTAAAAAATGCAGATAGGTTTAATTTCTGTGTTATTCAAAATTACAGACTGAATCCAGACACCGATGTCAGCATATAAGACACTGAGTTTCAGAGTGGCTCAGGACCTTCAGCATCTTGCACCACCTGCAATTCATTTTATTAGTTTTCATTTATTCACTTTCAGTAAATATGCATGTTATATCCATCTGGCCAGGTTATCCCGCTATGGTAATAGAGTAGACCATACTGCCAATGCTGAGTGTCAGGTCGCAGTTAACAAACCTGACCATCCTGAGGACTAATGGCCTTGGGTGCCAAAGTCCTCAGGGAAAGGGTGATGGTCCCCAAGTGGATTAAACCCCACTTGAATCTATCTTGATGGAGGGCAGCAGCTTCATCAATACTGGCCTGGGGCTGAGGAGGACTTTACATATGCCAAAAGGGCTCAGGACCAGAAAGTGACTCGCGGAACTGGATCAGTAGTACATGTGTCATGCTGCATTGTGGAAGGCCACTGCATTATATTCTCAGGACAGTCTTCATGGCTGATTGCCATGATGATCGCCAATATTCAGATTCAGAAGAAGAAGGAGAAGGCAGCAGCAGCAAAGGTGGTGGTGACATGTTATGCACCAATATTAAGGTCTGGTCTCAAATTGGGCCATTGCATCGCTTGTGGTAACTGCATCAGCATTAGCTTACCTCTTGAACTTTTGCAAGTCAGCAAAGATCAGGAAAACAATCATCCTCAGACAAGTTCATGGCAGGATTTCTTTCCCCAAGTAAATGTACACCGCAAAGGGCGACCCAGTTTCCAAATTCTCTGAATCCAGACTGTATATCCAATGCTCCATCTTCAACCACCTGTTAAGTTATGTTGCTTATTAGTATTAAGAAAATGTAAATCCAATAGCCATGCATTTATTTTTCCACAGTGAGCCTTTCTCCCAGGACATAGCATGTTACTTTTCAAGCAACACAATAAATATAAAATTCTATCTATTGTTAGGAATGATTTCTGTTCTGAACTTTATCTTAAAAACACCTGGTGAAACATCTAAGTCAGGGTTTCCCAACCTTAGGTGTTCTTGGTCTTCAGTTACCAGAAGCCCAAGTCAGCACACCTGCTGATCAGAGCTACTGTTAGTATTGACATTACTGCAATAAATTGTCAGGGTGTTAATCTCAAACAATTATTTAATGTGTTCAAACCACACTTTTATTTTCCACAAATTTTAAATATTTGATCATATACATCTCTCTCTCTCTCTCTCTCTCTCTCTCTGTGTGTGTGTGTGTGTGTGTGTGTGTAAAACCTGATTTTTTGGATTCCTTAATTTTATTTTGAACAGAATCTTTATTTTTCCATTTTATCTATTTGCATGTAGTCTAATAGCTATTTTATCATCCACTTCTTCTGTTGTGTCTAGGTTGTGTCTGCAAACTGCCAAAATGAAGCCAGTGCTCATTCTGTAGTTCTTTCTCATCCACCTACTCCTTTGCATTTTGATTCTTGATATTGTTATTGGTTCCAACTTCTAATAACCATATTTACTTGATTGCTTATTTATTTGCCTGACTTACCAACTTACAGGCATTTTAAGCAAGCATCATTTATATTTGGAGTATCTGAGAATAGGAGCTTATTGATGTCTCCTTAATAACAATATACGCAGTTCAGTCACCAAATGTTGTATTTTCTATGCTTTTAAAAACTTTTTTTAATTTAAGGCAGATGACAGTGATAATAGGATTGTGATCTGACTTTGCATCAGATTTGGGTTAACTGAAGATGGAGAGGAAGAGTCCAGTCTTCTTACATTTGAGACATTAATGTAGGCATTCAGAAGCATACCTGTCAAGTATCCCGTATTGGCCGGCATTTCCCATATTTCAGTGCTTGTTCCTCCCCTTTCCCGCCACCGTCCCATATTTTGAATGGTGGGGAAAGGGGTTACAGTGCATGTGCACCCATCAGAAGCAGTTCTGCGCATGCGCAAAGGGGTTATGTGCATGCGCAAAGGTGTTCTGCGCATGTGCAAATGAGTTGTTGCTGTGCATGCATGCTCGGGCCGGAGCAGTTCCTGTATTTTTCGGAGCCATGCTTGACGGGTATGTTCAGAAGTGTTGATTTCCCAGCTCTACTGATAAGAGAAGAATGATAAATAAGACATTACTTTACATTCCTATCTGTTATATTATTCCCCAGTCCCACCTGCTTGCTATAGCCAGATGTTTAGCTCTGGCCACAAAACAGAACAAACGTGCTCACTGCTGGCCTTTTGAGAACATTTTTAACTAATCTGACAAGCTTGAATCCCCTGGGAGCTACATCGCCAAAATAATCTGTCTCTCATCCACCCTCTACTGCCAGAAGCAGAATGATGAAACAGGCAGTACAATCTTAGGCACATCTACTCAGAAGTAAGACCCACTAATAAGCCTCGCTCTCCCACTAAAAAGTGAGTATGCATACTTTCATGGGAACAAAAATTAATTAAACTCTGTGGAGTTTTACTTTTGAGTAGACACAACTAAGGTTTCACTATTCAAAAACATTTGTGAAAACTAAAATTGCCAGTCCCACTGAATACAGAGTCTCTTGTGCCAAGGAAACATAATGTTAGATGTCATAAATTAATGCAGAGGGTGGAGGAAAGCATGATTAAAATGGATACGACTAGTGGAGCAGAGAGTTCATTCCTAATATACATATTAAATTATTCCATTGGGTGGGTGGGGGACAACTTAACATTTGAAACAAGCTGGAGCTCTTTTTAACCAGTTTGCTTCAAAAATAAATGTTTTATATTACTCTGAGTCACTGAATTATTTTTCATACTTCAAAATACAGATACCTGAATTATTTTCTTTGTTGTTGTTGTTGTTCAGTCGCACAGTCGATTCCGACCCTTTGCGACCCTATGGACCATTGTTCTCCAGGTGCCTCTGTCCTCCACCATCCCCCTCAGCACTCCCAGTTCTGTGCCCATTGTGTCTACAATACCATCTAGCCATCTCATATTTGGCCTCCCCCTTCTTCTTTTGCCCTCCACCTTTCCCAACATCAAGGCCTTCTCAAGTGAATCCTCCCTTCTCATTTGATGTCCAAAGTACTTTAGCTTCGTCTTTACTATTAGCCCTTCCAATGAGCAGTCAGGGTTGATTTCTTCTAAGATTGACCTATTTGTTCTCCTCGCTGTCCAGGGTACTCTCAAAACTCTCCTCCAACACCACATTTCAAAGGCATCTATTCTTCTGTGTTCAGCTTTCCTTATTGTCCAGCTCTCGCATCCGTACATTACCACTGGGAATACCATTGCTTTGACTATTCTAATTTTTGTTTGCAATGTGATGTCTCTGCTTTTCACTATGTTCCCCAGGTTTCTCATGGCTTGTCTCCCAAGAATCAGTTGCCTTTTTATTTATGGCTGCAATCCCCATCTGCAGTGATCTTTGAACCTAGGAATGTAAAATCTGTCACTGCTTCTACTTCTTCCCCATCTATTTTCCAGGAACTGATTGGGCCTGTTGCCATTATCTTGGTTTTCTTGATATTGAGTCTCAAGCCAGCTTTTGCACTCTCCTCCTTCAGCCCAATCAAGAGATTCTCTAGGTCTTCCTCACTTTCTGCCATTAGGGTGGTGTCGTCTGCATATCTCAGATTGTTTATGTTTCTCCCAGCAATTTTAATCCCATATTGTGATTCCTCCATCCCTGCATTGCGCATTATGTGCTCTGTGTATAGATTGAATTAGCAAGGTGATAAAATGCAGCCTTGTCTTACTCCTTTTCCTATTCCAAACCACTCTGTCATTCCGTGTTCTGTTCTGACTGTTGCTTCTTGGTTCATGTACAGATTTCTCAGGAGGCATATGAGGTGCTCTGGTATTCCCATCTCTTTAATTGCTTGCCACATCTTGATGTGGTCCACACAGTCAAATGCCTTAGTGTAGTCAATAAAACAAAAGTAAACTTGTTTCTGGTATTCCTTTGTTTTCTCCATGATCCAACATATGTTGGCAATGTGGTCTCTAGTCCCCCTGCCTCTTCTGAAACGGCCTGCACCTCTGGTAGTTCTCTCTCCACATGCTGCTGAAGTCTGTCCTGTATTATCTTGAGCATCACCTTGTTGGCATGTGGGACGAGTGCAATTGTTCGGTAATTTGAGCATTATTTGGCATTGCCCTTTTTTGGGATTGGGACGTATACTGATCTTTTCCAATCCTGTGGCCACTGTTTTGTTTTCCAAATTTGCTGGCATATTGAATGCAGTAGTTTGATGCCATCATCTTTTAGAGCTTTGAAAAATTCAACTGGGATACCATCATCTCCACTAGCTTTGTTGTTTGCAGTGCTCTTTAGGGCCTTTATAACTTCGTTCTCCAGGATGTCTGGCTCAAGTTCAATTTTTTCATCATTGTGGTTATCAGGAGTGTTGAGGTCCTTTTTGTAGAGTTCCTCTGTGTACTCTTTCCATCTTTTCTTAATCTCTTCTGCATCAGCTAGCTCTTTTCCTTCTTTGTCCCTTATCATGGTCATTTTTGCTTTAAATGTTCCCTTTATTTCCCCGATTTTTCTGAAGAGATCTCTAGTCCTGCCTCTTTTGTTGTTTTCCTCCATTTCTTTGCACTGTTCTTTTAGGTAGTTTTCCTTATCTCTCCTTGCTTTTCTTTGAAATTCTGTGTTCAGAAGATTGTATTTTTTCCTTTCTCTTTTGACTTTTGCATTCCTTCTTTCCTCTGCTATTTTAAGAGCCTCATCAGACAACCATTTTGCTTTCTTACGCTTCTTTTCTTTTGGTGTGGTTTTCTTTGCTGCTTCCTGCATGATGTCCTTTATCTCTGTCCATAATTCTTCTGGCACTCTGTCTATTGAGTCTAGGCCATTATATCTGTTCATCACCTCCACCGTGTATTCTTTAGGGATGCTGTCTAGGTGATAACTGTCTGGTCTCCTTGTTTTCCCTATTTTCTTTAGTCTTAACCTGAATTTTGCGATCAGTAGGTTGTGATCTGAGCCACAGTCTGCTCCAGGTCTTGTTTTTGCTGACTGTATGGAGGTTCTCCATCTTTGGCTGCAGAGTATGTAGTCAATTTGGTTTCGGTGTTGGCCATTTGGTGATGTCCATGTGTAAAGTCACCTCTTGTGTTGCTGGAAGAGCGTGTTTATGACCAGTGCGTTCTCTTGGCAGAACTCTATCAATCTTTGACCTGCTTCATTCTGTACTCCAAGACCAAACTTGCCTGTTATTCCCTCCACTTTTTGATTTCCTACTTTGGCATTCCAGTCACCTAATATAATTTGGACATCATTTCTTGGTGTCTGTTCTATGAGGTGTTCTAGGTCCTCATAGAACTGGTCCACTGTGGCTTCATCTGCAGCAGTGGTTGGTGCGTATATTTGGATCACAGTGACATTGAAAGGTTTGCCTTGAATTCTGACTGACATCATTCTGTCATTTTTGAGGTTATATCCCATTACTGCTTTTCTTACTCTTTTATTGACAATTATGGCTACTCCACTTCTTTTAAGGTTTTCTTGCCCACAATAGTAGATATGATGGTTTCCAGAGCTGAATTCACACATCCCTGTCCATTTTAGCTCACTGATGCCCAGGTTGTCAATGCTTATTCTTTCCATCTCATTTTTTACCACTTCCAGTTTACCTTGGTTCATTGATCTCACATTCCATGTCCCTATGCAGTCTTGTTCCTTGCAACATTGCATTTCTCCCCCCTTTCCTATCCCTCCCCTTCCTCCACTCTGTGGTGTTAAGCATCCTGTATCATCTAGCCTGCTCCTTTGTTTTGTCTTTTGTTTTGGTCAATAGGGTTCTCTTGGCAAGCTTTGTAGCATGGTTTGCCGGTTTCTACGCCATTTCCCCCCCTCATACAGTTTATCATAGTTTTAAACGTGTAGAACATTTTAAACAACATATTATCATGCATATTATCACACTTTAAACACAGTCTCTATGTCAGTTGCTATATTAAATCAGTATAAAGTCTTTATATGAGTTACTATATTAAGTAATCAACATTTCTGCATATTTAGCTACTTATCCTTTGCATGGGGCTCTGAGTCTCACCCCCTGGCTTTCCTCCTCTGCCTTCTTCCCTTCTGCCAATTGGTCCTCTCCTTCGGCGCTCGGTTGGTGCCAGGAGGCTGGAGATGGTGGAGTCCGGGCTCGGAAGGGCTCGCGGCAGGGCAAATGGCTGGCCTCCCCCCGCCCGGCTGATCTTCCTCCTCCTTCACTGGCCTGGCTGGAGATGGTGGAGTCAGGGCTTGGAAGGGCTCACGGCGGGGCGAATGGCTGGCCTCCCCCTGCCCGGCTGGTCTTCCTCCTCCTTCACTGGCCCAGCTGGAGATGGTGGAGTCCGGGCTCGGACTTATTTTCTTTAACCTGAATTATTTTCTTCTTCTGCTGTAAAGGTAAAGGTAAAGGTTTCCCTTGCTCGAAGGCCAGTCGTATCCGACTCTAGGGTGCAGTGCTCATCTCTGTTTCTAAGCCGAAGAGCCAGCGCTGTCTGCTTCTGCAGATGTTTCCGTGGTCATGTGGCAGGCATGACTAGACACTGGAGCGCACGGAATGCTGTTACCTTCCCACCGAAGTGGTTCCTATTTATCTACTTGCAATTTCTTGCTTTCGAACTGCTAGGTTGGCAGGAGCTGGGATGAAGACGGGAGCTCATTTCCGTCCTGCAGTACTTGGGAATCGAACTGCTGACCTTCTGCTTCCCAGTCAGCGTCTTAGCGACTTGAGCCACTGCAGTATCTGAATCCAAATATTGGTGATCAGCCATGAAGATTGTTCTGGGAACAATACAATGCAGTGGCCTTCAATTTTCCTTCTGCATCGCAGCATGATCCAGTTCTGCAAGTCACTTTCTGGTCCTGAGCCCTTTTGGCACACAAAGTCCTCATCAGCCCCAGGCCAATATTGATCAAGCTGCTGCCCTTCATCAAGATGGATTCAAGTGGGATTCAATGCACTTGGGAACCACCACCCTTCCCTGTGGACTTTGGCAGCCAGGGCCATTAGTTCTCAAGGCGGTCATGTTAGTTAACTGCTGCCTGACTCTCAGAATTGAGTTGCTGGCAGGATGGTCTACTCTGCTACCATAGCAGGAATAACCAGGCCAGACTCTAACCGGTTTTTACAAATACCAAATTGATATTCAGTTACTTATCCACTTGTAAAGCCATATACTGTATTATGATTTTATCAATCAGACTTTCTAAAATATAATAATGTTATTTAAATCTTATTTTGCATGTCAGGTTACAGAATGCTGCTGCCTCCTCTCCCCTGCACTGTATGTGAAATCTCTAATATCATGGCTCCTGTGTAATGCCTCAGACAATCAAACTATTTATGTCAAGGGACTTTTTAATACAATACATTGATGAAGCAAGGGTATTAAATTTATTCAACCATGAAGAAGACTTTGATTATCACACCTCAGCTGTACTGGCATGTTGACCATGAGAGAGAGAGAAATAGAAAATGAAATGTGATTAGTTCCTGATGGGTTTAAATGTCTTTTTCTGCATGGCATGGTACAAATTTACATCACCACCTTCTATCAGAAATCCTTCTCTTCTACCCTCTATATCTTATCTACGTTGCAGGGAATCAGTTTGATAACATTTTTGTCAATAAAGGGATAGAAAAATATGGAAAGATAAAATTATTGCCATCTTATTGTTAGCTCAAGTAGGTGATCCATTGTGCTCCTTCTGAATCTGTAAATAGCCACAGCAATTATAAACTTTGGGTAACATTGCTCACAGCTGCATTGCTCTCTTGCTCTCTTGCTCTCTCACTCACTCACACACACACACACAGAGGCACACATCCATATACTTCATAGATTCTGAGAATGGATAAGTGAAGAGGTTCTTTTTAAAACAAATTTGCATTTTAAGGTTTAACAAAAGCCTATTTTTAAAAGTTAGTAAAGGAGCATGTGTAAGAGAGGGAGAGAGAGAGACTGAACCATAATGCATTTGAGTGAGACATGATTATAATACATTTAAGGCATTGTCAGTAAATGGAGAAATCAAGGGTGAGTTTAAAAGCCTTATAATTATAGAGTCACCTAGTTTTGGCAAGCGCTCTAATATTCACATTCGTCTTCCTTAGGCAAATGCTGGATTTCAAAGATTTTGTAAAAGCAAAATAAGAAAAGCATATTTTTCAGCACTGATTTAGCTTCGGAGTTTCGGAAGCCAACATAACCATAAGCTAAGATAGCAAAGAGGTTTCCCTTGCTTGAAAGCCAGTCTTATCCAACTCTAGAGTGCAGTGCTCATCTCTGTTTCAAAGCCAAAGAGCCAGCACTGTCTGCTGCTGCAGACATTTCCGTGGTCATGTGGCAGACATGACTAGACACCGGCACATGGAACACTGTTACCTTCCCACTGAAGTGGTCCCTATTTATCTACTTGCAATTTTTTGCTTTCAAACTGCTAGGTTGGCAGGAGCTGGGACAAAGATGGGTGCTCATTCCATCCTGCAGTACTCGGGAATCGAACCTTCCACCTCCCAGTCAGCGTCTTAGCCACTTGAGCCACTGCAGTCCAAGCTAACAACAAATGTTACATCATAATGAATGTTACTTGTAAGATTTGGCCAATGATGAAAGGTGGACAGTTTCACAGAATTCTTCAAAATCCTGAAGTTTCACTGTTGCTCATTGTTTCCATCCTATATTAAGTTATGAGCTGCATTCAAACATCAAAATAAACAATTATTAATCGTGACAGAAATAAGCCAGTCTCGCTGCGGGCTCAACCCCATCATTCCTTTCCTCTTCATATCAATATGCATTGTAAAGGGAGGCATCAATATCCATTATTAAGAGTATACTGTCCTTGATATGCCATGTAGTCAGCTTAGCATCACACAGTGCTGTATCTGACCAACTGCTTAATGGTCAATATCTTCTTTATGCATTTTCTTACACAATGATAAATAAAAGGGTTAAGGGAAGAGTATAAACAGGAGATCAATGCAAGAGCATGTCCCCACTGATGGGTTTTGGTTACCGGTTTGATACAATTTACTGTTGGCACACAAATAATGAATTGTGATTGTCCTTAGCTAATGTTGGTTGAGCTTTATAAACCATTCTTTGATGTTGACATGTAAACAAATGGTAGTAAGGATCGATGAAAGTTTGTAAGATTTGGATGGCATGAACAGATGTGCCAGCAGACCTTTTTTACAAGCACGTATAACAGCTTGTGGAGAAAATAAGTGGGCCAAAAAGAGGCTGGAAAAATGTCTTTGGATACAAAGTAGTTTTATTATTTTATCCAATTTGGAGTATTCATAGTTTTGATCTTGGGCTGTAAAGAAATGTCTTCCAACAGTTCATATGCACACTGTCTTGCACTAAAGGCTGTACAAAGGCTTCCTGATTTTAATCACAGCTGTGAATAGCTCATGGCTGGGAAATTTCCCATTGGGAAATTTCGGAATGAGATGCCCAAATTTAGAAATCAAATTTGTTGAGAAATATGCTTATTCTGGATGGGATGAGACATTCCAGAGCAATTACAGTATACTGTTATATGGAATGTTTACCACATCTGAGAATGAAGATTGTGTACAAAATTATCTGAAATGTGGAAGGTGGGAAGCAGAGGTCAGAATATGGGCTAGCCATTGTGTCAAAAACAAAGCCCAACACAGACATATGGCAAAAGAAAATTCTTGCTTTGTAATTATTTTATATTTATTTATTACATTTATACCCCATCCATCTGGGATATTCTCCCACTCTCAGTGGTGGAACAACAGATTAAAAGATTTTTTTTACAAATAACAACATAAAATTAAACATAATACAATACACAAAACCGACAAACAATAAACCAAACAGAATAAATTAAAGACAAAAATCAATAAACAATAACAATACACCAAAAACAACAATGATAAGCATTTAAAAGCTGAAAGACCTCAGCAAACACGTGATACATTTAAACAAGTTAGTTGCATAAACAGGACATACAAACATGTAGAGAGTCATTGCATCATATACAAATACATGTAGATAACCCTATAATCTATGAGCTACAAACAAAATGATGCCAAATGCCTCTGTTTGTATTTTCCTTTAGTGTCCAAGACAAATGTTAATGATGTTTATAAGGCTCCAGAGACCATTTCTGTACAAGACAAATGCTCTCAGATCTTTAATCGGAGACGCCTAGTGAGTATATTAAGGGAGACTTGTGGATCTTGTATATTGAGGGAATGTTTGCAGAAGTGCCATTTGTCAGATGATGTTAATGACACAAAAGGCTTGTAGCCACAGAAGATCCACCCTTGGGTCTCATCCCTGTTTCCTGCCGCAAAACATTAGGCCTGATTCAGCAAGACTGCAATAAGGAACTCTTCACATCCTCTTTACACCTGCCCATATTGGCAATATTAAATAATGATGTACAAAAAGCTATCAAATACTGCTGGTGCCAGGGAGGGGAGGAGAGTATCCTCAGGTCTCAAATGGCATTCTAGAATTGTTTTCTAAAGGCCTGCGAGAGAAAGAAGTACAGGCTAATGAACAAGTTCATACTGGCCCTTGTTTGTTGTCTCAAAGCACCAGTATTTATGCTTTTTCTCCAATGAGTTCAAGGTCCTGTAAAATACCTCCTCATTTTACCTCAAAACTCACATCAGTCCAGGTAAGCCTGTATGAGAGAGTAACAAGACAAAGGTTATCCTCTGCATTTCCAGCCTCTGCTGGGCTTAGAACACCAACCATCACACCATGCCAGTTGTTTCTATGTAGTAGCACAGCTTTTTACTAAAAATGTGGTTCCTCGCCCGAAGGAGGATCTTACATTTTAAGAAAAGTCCTTTGACTTTTTTTTAATCAATTGTGAATACTGCAGAACTCTGGGGGAAGTTGGATTTTCTCTTAGAGCAGGGATGGCCAACCAGGACACTCCAGGTGTTTTTGGACTTCAATTACCAGAAGCCCAGGTCAGCAGTCCTGCTGATCAGGGCTTCTGGGAATTGAAGTCCAAGAACACCTGGAGTGCCAAGGTTGGCCATCACTGTCTTAGAGTCTGTTGCCATGTCTGCCTAACACCCAGATCCCCAGAAAAGTAGACTAGTTCAGAATTGGCATTGTAAGGGAAATCAGAATTTAAATATTCACTAGCTTTTATGTTCTGGTCAGGATGAGCTGAATGATTCTAAATGCTCTTCATCCAATATCGGGTTTCTAATTAATTCAAATGCTTTACCCATGTCCAACCTAATCAAGTTCCTAAAGGAATGCAGGAAATACATTCTAAAATTGGTTTTCCACACTCCAAAGCTGCCCATTTCACAGTTTTGCACCCCACAAAACTCAGAATGGGGAGAAAGGGGGCTTTATGGTTTTTTTTCTTTAATGTCTGTCCTACAGCAGCAAATTACCAAACAATGATGAGATCACTGGTTTATGCACTACAGTGGAATTGCTGAGGTATCTTTCAAGCAGTTGAAAATATATTGTAAACTAATTAACCTTGGCTATACTGCACAAATATCCACTTGGCTTTTGAGTTGATGAAATATGGCCTATTATAGAGGAAATGAACATAAAACACAGCCATTGCTCAAGCAGCCACCACTGGTATGAAAGGAAGAGTGTAAACAAGCCCTCTCCTACTTTCATATACAAAACATTGGATGATCTATGCTACACTAATAATGCTACTGAGAAATTTAATACCAGATGGAATGTGTTGAATGCTTTTGTCCTTTGACTCTTCTTTTTAAACCTCACCTATTAAAATGCTATTTTAATCAATGGAATTATTTACTACTGCCTACATTCCAAGTTGCCTATGTAAATAAATATTATTTTTCTAGACTCCTGCAATGAGACAGCATCTAAGTTGACCTATTGGCCACAATATTGTTAATGTCCTTGTTTCGACTGTGGCATCTTAATTAGCTAAAGTTTACTCAGTTGGGTGATGATTTGTGTTACCTTCCATTCTTGCCAGTCACCTTGCATCAACAAATCTCTCTGGCTCCAAGCAGTACTGGAACAGTTCTTTAATTTCACTCTTCATGCACCTAAAAGGTGCACAAAGCATGTCTTCTTAATATCTACAGGCCCTGAGGAGGTAGGCATTCCTTTCAAGGTTAATGAAAACATGAAGTCCACATTGCTCTCCCTAATCAAAGTTGCCTCAGTGCAGCAAGTTACAAGCAGTTATGCTGGGTAAGTCTTCTTTCACTGTCTCTGTCCCAGCTCCTGCCAACCAAGCAGTTCAAAAGCAAGAAATTGCAAGTAGATAAATAGGGACCACTTTGGTGGGGAAAAGATCTGGGGGACATAAAAGGAGTCTCATTCAGGCATCCCCTGAGTGGAGTTTCTCCAGCAAAAATCCTCTCAACCCAGAATAAATTCTGACATGAAATTATTATTATTGCAGAATTTCAAGGTTTTTTTTAAATCAATGATTTTACATGCATAGGTTAGTTTCACAGTTTCCCCCCCAGAATAATGTTATTTTTGATTTTCTCAATTTAATAGTCATGTTCATAAATCCTAATACATTGTAGTGGTCATCATGGCTTGAGCCATGATCACTATGAAGAGATGGACCCCAGCGGTAGCAAGGAGGATCCAAAATTGGTTAAGGGCTGCCCTCACACTCCAGCCAGGTGGTAAACGGTAGCTTCCCCTCCCACTCCTTGCTCTTTGCCAGAAGCACATCCTCCAAAAGGGAAGTATTTGACCCTCCTTTTGGTAGCTGACCCAAATGGTTGTTGCTCTCCATCTGCAAGCAGATATCTGAGAACAAGGAAGTTGGTTTAGGTTTAGGACCACACTATCTGAGGGAGCACCTCTTCTTAATTCCCAGCTGTAATAAAGACCCAAGGCTGGTCCTGGAATGGAAGGGAGATAAGGAAGTCTCCTTTCAGCACGCCTAGCTGACTATAGACCTAACACCTCTCAAGGCTTCTACTCTTTTCTTCCCTTTAATATCACTATTAACCTTTTTAGTGCAAGTTCTTCACAATCACATCGCTTGGTCATTTTCTATGCTGCCAATGGGAGTTAATCGGTCAACTTTGTCCTTGTGTTTCATTCTTTGTAAATATAATCACAATTGTGCCCTGTCAAATCAATTCTCACTCATGGTAACCCTTTCCAAGGTTTTCTAGGTAGAGAATACCGAGAAGAGATTTATCATTCCCTCCTTCTAGTGGCACTTTGGGACTGTGCAAGCTTGCCCATGAGTGCACAGGCTGGCTTTTCTCCCAGGTGACTCAGCGGATAATCGAATTCCAAACCACTGGCTCTTTAATTCAATATGTAACTCACTGAGCTGTACAACCAGCTCTCGTTTATAAAAAGTAGAGACAAACTTCATTTTCTTTCTCTGATAGGACAGGTAGAAAATCAACAAGTACTCTTTTCTATTTGACAATGCAAATCATGTTGACATTCTGAGCATGCTGATGGCATCAGAAGACACAGCAGCTCTGTCCAAGAAAAAGGATACCAACGCTACACTTGGCAAATAAAGTTGTGTTGCAAATATAATTGCACTTTTTGTCTCATAAAATAATGCCATTATCGAATTATAATATATTGTATTCCCCAGACGTTATATATTTAAGTTTGGGGTGGGATAAGGAATGTGCCAATAGGATAATTAGTGGGGTTCCTTGTGTTAAAGTAAACATGTCTAGGTTTGAATTGCTTTATGGCTGAGGGAACTTGGAGCTCTTGAGATATCTGAAAATGATCAGAGCACTGCATTCATCCCGACTGAAAATGTCAGTAAACAGAAACTGCTTGGTATTCACAATTTTTAATCTTAATGTCTGTTTGGAAGTAGTGACGTCCGCAAGAGGTTTAATATTCCAGGAAATATGTTTGATCAGTACAGTAAGGTTTTTCTTTAATGGCTTGGCATTAAAATGTGGATGTTTAACTGTATAAGTTATGCTGACAACACAAATCATGACATAACATGCTGCCTGCTGTCTGTGAATTCTGAGAGTAACAGATGAAAGAGACATCTTGTGAAGTCTTATGTTTTAATAGAGTTTGGGTTAAAGATGATAAAATATAGTCTTCAACTATGAACTGAAATTGGGGTGGGGGTGGGATGGGGAAACAGAAGGGGAAGGCTAGAAATAGCTCAATATTTTATTAATTGTGCATTATGTGCACCTTCAATATTTTACACCTTCAAGATATGGGTATCAGGTTTAAATACAGCTAGGCATTTTTGCAAGACAGCTTACTGAACCTTTTAAAGCAGGGGTGCCCAAACTATGGCCCATGGGCCAGATTTAGCCCCTGATCATTCATCCGGCCTGTGCCACCCTCATCGCTCACGGAAACAACAGGCACATTTTACTTCCACTTCCAGGAATGACGATGGATGCGTGGTCTGGATGAATTGGCATTGGGGGCTGGATTTGGTCCATGGGCCATAGTTTGGGCATCCCTGATTTAAGCAGAGAAAATGGCAGCCTAAAATTTATCTCATCCTGTTGCAAAACAGATTGCAAGGCACATTTTACTTCCACTTCCAATGGGAGGAACATGTGACCAGCCCACTGAACCACATGACCGGCCCGCTGAACCTCGTGACCGGCCCATGGACCAAAAGGTTTGGGCACCCCCATTTTAAAGCTTCACCAGAATTATTCTGCTTGCATTGTACTGATGATGGGTGAAACATCTTATGGCCTTTGTCATGGCATGACCAGCTCCAAATAATAGAACCATGACACACAATTCAAGCATTTCAAAAGAGGTTTTGCACCACCCCAGCCTGTCAGTATGAATGAAAACTGAATGTTTGCAGTAATGAATGTTTACCCCACTGTTTGGTTATACGATTGACAACCAAAGTACCTCTCAATTAATGAAGCCATGTCAAAAGCTGCAGGACATAAAATAATCTAAGTCTGGTGAAATTCATTTTCAGTGAAATTCTGTCAGTTCCACCAGAGTAGACCAGAGAGGCTCTCTCATTGTGCCATCTGCTAGGGAGGCTTGTCTCTCTAGCACCAGAAGGAGGGCCTTCTCTGTGTCAGCTCTGGCCCTTTGGAACCTCCTGCCAATTGAGCTGCGTCTCCAGACAGAGCTGCTGTTCTTCAGGAAAGGGCTAAAAACCTGGCTGACAAAGCAGGTGTGGGGCACCAGACACCCTGCCTGCTGTCTGATTTAGTAGGAACACTCTCTCCCTCTTTTAATCTGTAGGGGTCGGAGTGGTAGTTTTAATGGGCTTTTATTGGTTTTTAAAATGTAATTGGTTTTGTTTTCTGTGAGAATCAACATCAAGAAAACCAAGATAATGGCAAAAGGCCCTATCTGTCCCTGGAAAATAGATGGGGAAGAGGTAGAAGCAGTAGCAGACATTCTTAGCATCCAAGATCAATGCAGTTGGTGATTGCAGCCATGAAATAAAAAGGCAACTGATTCTTGGGAGACAAGCTATGAGAAACCTGCGGAACATAGTGAAAAGTAGGGACATCACCTTGCAAGCAAATGTTCACATAGTCAAAGCAATGGTATTCCCAGTGGTAATGTATGGTTGTGAGAGCTGTACCATTAGGAAAGCTGAACGCTGAAGAATAGACACCTTTGAAATGTGGTGCTGGAGGAGAGTTTTGAGAGTCCCCTAGACAGCGAGGAGAACAAATAGGTTGATCTTAAAAGAAATCAACCACGTTTGCTCCTTGGAAGGTCAAGTAGTGAAGATGAAGTTAAAGGACTTTAGACATCAAATGAGAAGAGAGGATTCACTTGAGAAAGTCTTGATGCTGGGAAAGGTCGCGGGCAAAAGAAGAAGGAGGTGGCAGAAAATGAGATAGTTCGATGGTATTGTGGATGCAATGGGCACAGAGCTGGGCGGGTTGAGGAGGATGGTGGAGGATAGGGGGTGCCTGGCATGCAATGGTCCATGGGGGCACAGGGAGTCATAGTCAACTGTGCGACTGAACAGCAGCAGCAACAACAACAGCAACAACAATCTTGCGTTGTCTGACCTGGAACATTTCCCCCATTAGTCCTCCCAAACATGTCTGAGCCAGATTCAGTGACTAAGAACCTCAATATATTAGCAATTCATTTTCTATCTAGATCCAGTGCACCCTTAGTTATCATTAATTTGCCTCAATATCCATGGTGATAATTAGCTTGCTTTTGTTTTTGCAATGTTTCAGTTAGAACATATAACTGAACATATAATCTGAACATATAATCTGCATTTCTGATGCTTAGGCACATAGCACTGAAAGATTTGTGTGCCTGGAGAGACAATGCTGTGAGAATTATTAGTTAATCTTAACATATGATTTTACACAAGATAGTGATAGAAAAGAAGCATGCACACAATCAGAAGCGGTCTGGCTCAAAAACTATTGCATGGGTAACAAGTCTACATAGCACTTTAAAGTGTAGCTGCATTTTCATCAAGCAAGTTACCTCTGGAAAACACCTGGAATTGGGCTGTCAACTGCTACTGAAACTTAAAACACAAAACTACCTTTCCTCATCAGAATATTTGACCATCTAATTAGATTTTTTAAAATTTAGATTTTTAATTTGTACCCCACTCTTCTCAGCTTGTAGGCCGACTCAGGGCGGCTTCCAACATAATTAAATATACAATATAACAAAACCAAAGTATAAAAAACATATCATATAGTTAAATGCAAATAAATACAATTCAAATAGAAAGCAGCATGTTAACAAAATACCAAAAAACCCCTAAGAAACAATTACAAAATAACATATCACAGTCACTATTAATATAAATGCAATATTACACAGTAGCATTGTCAAAATATCCCACCAAACAAAATCAAAATAACATATGCAAGTACATATACAAGTACAGTTAAAGTAACAAATGAGCACACAAATAATATAAATACCATGTTTCCCCAAATATAAGACACTGTCTTATATTTTTTTAAATTCCAAAATTAGCACAAGGTCTTATTTTCGGGGATGTCTTATTTTTCCCAGCTGGGGGTGTGGTCTCCGGGTCCGGGCGGCCCCCACCCGGCTCCGGACTGCGCCACGGCAGTAGCTGGCCTTCCTTCCCATTGCGGCCCAGCTCCTCCTCACCCCCGGCTGGGGGTGTGGTTTCTGGGTCCGGGCGGCCCCCGCCCAGCTCCGGACCACGGCCATGGCAGTAGCTGGCCTTCCTTCCTGCCGCAGCCCAGCTCCTCCTCACCCCCAGCTGGGGGTGCGGTCTCCGGGTCTGGGCAGCCCACGCCCGGCTCCAGACTGCGGCTGCGGCGGTAACTGGCCTTCCTTCCTGCCATGGCCCAGCTCCTCCTCACCCCCAGCTGGGGGTGTGGTCTCCAGGTCCAGCCGGGGGTGAGGAGGAGCTGGGCTGTGGCGGAAAGAAAGGCCAACTACCGCTGCGGCCGCGTAGCCTCCATCCGGAGCCAGGCGTGGGCTGCCCAGACCCGGAGACCACACCCCCAGCCGGGGGTGAGGAGGAGCTGGGCCGTGGTGGGAAGGAAGGCCAGCTATGGGCGTGGTCCGGAGCCGGGCGTAGGCCACCCGGACCCGGAGACCACACACCCAGCCAGGAGTGAGGAGCTGGGCCACAGTGGGAAGGAAAGCCAGCTACCGCCACAGCCGCCTGGCCTCCGTTCGGAGCCGGGCGTGGGCCGCCCGGACCCTGAGACCACACCCCCAGCTGGGGGTGAGGAGCTGGGCCGTGGTGGGAAGGAAAGCCAGCTACTGCTGTGGCCACATGGCCTCCATCCAGAGCCAGGCAGGAGGTAAGGAGGTCTTATTTTTGGGTGGGGCCTTATATTTCAAAGGCAGGGGGAAAAGGGGGGTGTCTTATTATGGGAGAAGGTCCTATAATCGGGGAAACACGGTACCAAAACACTGTAATAGCACTATAACCCCCCCTCCGCACCATAACAAGTCCAGTAGGAGTAAGGAGAGGGGAAAACCACAACCCTCAACCCAGTGTTTCTCAACCTTTGGTTTTTGGACTTCAATTCCCAGAAGCCTAAGTCATTTCCCCAAGGCACTGATCAGCCAATGTACTTCTGGGAGTTGAAGTCCAAAAACCAAAGGTTGAGAAACACTGCTCTAACCTTACACCGCATTACCGACCTTAGGACCAGGAAAGGAGGGATAGTCAGAATACTAAATGAAAATAAACTCAGCCACAGGTGACATCTGTCATCTGTGCCTCCAATTCCCACGGCTGGCCGGGCCACAGGAGCTGTCGGGAGGGCGTTAGCTGGATGAGTGCCGGCAGCGGCCCCTGCAACCAAACCTCCCTCCAGCTATGGATGTTCATCTCCCGCCGGTTTTAGTGTATGGGACCAAAGACACCAGGACAGCCGAAGAGCTGGCTTAACACAACTTTATTACATGCTGGTCAGAGGGAACATGAGGTAATGGCGGACGAACAGCTCAATATATACAGTGGCTATACATTTGAATGTGGCTCCTTGATAGCCTATTGGCTACAGGCTGCGTGACGTCATTGCAGGTCACGCCCTTCTTGTCCAGGTGAAGGTAGTGGCGGGAATCTTCCCGCGCTGTTGTTCTAGGTGAGTCTTGGACCAACGAGCTTGGACGCTCGCTATTGCCATCTAGTGGTCACTAGCTCGCGTCCTATTAAGGTTACAGTGATTCAGCTGGAGGTTACATTGTTACACATAGAAGAGGTTACATTGGATACACATGGATAGGTACATTGTTTAAAGGCACAGGCTTTAGGACACAACACCGGTACAACCGGGAGGGAAAGAGAGCAGCATCGGCTCCGCTTTTGAGGCTGCCTGCCAAAACTCCTGCCAGGTTTGAATGTTTCTCTCCCTCCGGTCTGGCCGGGAGGGAAAGAGAGCGCTCTGTGTCCTTGGCGTCAGCAGCGTCAGCCCCACTTTTGAGGCTGCCTGTCGAAACTCCCGCCAGCTGTGAACGTTTATTTCCCACCGGTCTGGCCAGGAGGGTAAGAGAGCGCCCGGTGTCCTTGTCATTGGCAGCATCGGGCCCACTTTTGAGGCTGCCTGCCGAAACTCCCACCAGCTGTGAATGTTCATCTCCAGCCAGTCCGGCTGGGAGGGAAAGAGCGCCCAGTGTCCTTCTAATGCACCATTGCCTGTTCCAGATGGCAAGTCATGAAACCAGAGACCCATATCATACATAACCTGATTCTTTGATTCTTTAGAGGACAAAATTGGAGATTTTAGCTTTTGGACCCATAACCTTAGAACATAAGAACAGACTTGCTGGAACAGGCCACAGCCCATCCAGTCCAGCATTCTGTCTCACACAGTGGCTCACCATTTGCTTCAGGGTATTCCCAAGCAGATATTTTTACCTGCTTAGGATTCTCTGGAAATGGCATTGAGAGATATTAACCTTCTCTATGCAAAGCACGTACTTACTTTCCTGCTGAACTATGTTCCTTCTTCCAAGTAGGACCTCATTTTATTTCATTGCTAGCATTAGGGCATGAATGTTAATTTTTACGCAGTGATTTGTAACATTTAAAGTGCCACAGCTCTGAAAGTTGTTTATTACAGTTGCAGTTATTTTTTTAAAAAAAAATTGTGCAAAACACACAAAATGATATGACTGCTGCTTCAATGCCTGAATTGTTAAGAATGAGAAGCATCAGAAAGTTTGTTTGAGGACTTTATTGAACAGTCCACCTCCATGTGCTCAGTAAATGTGCTCATGCAGAGCACTTGTGCAAATTAGAGATACGTCAATGGAATTTTTTTATCCATGCCATGCCATTGATGCAAGCTGTGTCACGGCCAGTCCTTCCCAGCCCAGGAAGGGATAAGAGTGGCCAAGCCCCTGTGGGATGACCATCGCCACCAATGCCGATGCTGCAGCTGTGCCGAGGCCAGCCCTTCCCAGCCCGGGAAGGGATAAGTCCCCACTGCCGTTGCGGCTGAGGATGCTTTGCCGCCCCACTCCCGGAGTTCCATCATACTGGGAGCAGAGAGCCACATCTCTTCCCCTTCGGCTGTTTCTATGCCGGAGGAGGATAAAGGGCCACTGGGGCTATGAGGTGGCTGAAGATGCCATCAAGGATGTTGAACCTCGGGCTCTGTCGTGTACGTTGAGCGCGAGCTCCATCATGTACGTTGAGCCTGGGCTCCTTCGGGTACGTCAAGCCCGGGTGCCGTCAGGGATGCTGGGCTCTGATAAGAACTTTCTGTTATTTATTTATTCAAGGACTCTGTTGTGTAAACTGTGTTGTGTTGCTCTTGTGGATTGTACTGTGTGAGATGCTACTGTGTTACTGTATTATTGAAATGTTACTTTGTTGCTGAAATGTTATTATGTTGCTGTATTTTATTATATTTTTGTACCTTATTTTTTGTAAACCACTTTGGGTCATCCTAGGGTGAGGAAGGTGGTATATAAATAAAATTCAAATTCAATTCAATTCAATCTCATGACACTTGAAAATCTTTCACTTTGTTTCAACTTGAGACAGCCTCAGTTCTTAATAAGAATTTCGTTAATTTAGTAGATATTCTTTAAATTTGTATCTGGGATAGAAAGCTGTAGTCTTTCGGGAATTGATGAATGACTACCCTCAGCATAAACTAGACTGGCAGTACCTGAAAGGAACTGGCATCCAGAAATCTCTATAGTGACATAGGTTCCCCAGTCCAGAGCTGAAGAAATGAAGGGTGACACCCACACATCTTCCCAAATTCTAGTACTATATTGATGTACCTATTTCCAACAGCAGTGCGATAGTATAACAGTCTTGATAACAGGCAAGCAAATGACTTGCATTTATTTAGTGCCAAATAAATAAAAATGGTGCAATCCCACCCACCCCAAAACAAGGTACAAGGTACAGTGGTACCTCGGGTTACAAATTTAGTAAGTTCCCCAGGACATTTTGTATTGCAAAAAATTTGTAACCTGAGGTACTACTTATTTTACATTGCAGACAGTGGCCTCTAGTGTCCAGCTCTGGTAATGCAACATAGAAAATGGGGAAACTTGCTTCATATTGCAGAAAAAATTTGTAACCCATGGCATTATTTTCAGTGGTGGGATTCAGCAGGTTCACCCCAGTTCGCCAAAGCTGATATCAGAAATTCTGGCTGGCCCTACCCATCAAAGTTTTGAAATAATGCAGGCCATGCCCATCATACCACACCCACAGAGTAGGTAGTAAAAAAAATTGAATCCAACCACTGATTATTTTCTTTTTTAAAAAAATAATTTTTATTAAGTTTTACTACAACAAAATTATAAAAACATACAAAATATTATAAAAAAAGAAAAAATACATAAAGAAAAAAGAACAATTTCATACATTACACTGCTTAAAGTCTATTATAATAGTATTGTGAACAATACCAATTCTAGAACCTTGTATTCATTATACATTTTACAAAATTTATACTATGCCTTATTTCATTATTTGTCAGTACATATTTAAAATTTGAAAAATTTTTTTATAAGGTTCAACCTATTATTTTACAAAATAATAACACCCAGTGGTATATACATATCATGAGGATCAATATACTAATTTAATCCTTCCAAAAAGTAATATATTGAGGTACTGGTTTATCTCCTTTGTCACATATTAACACATATTCCACAAATGGTTTCCAAATTTCCCAAAACCTTTTTTTTTCCAGAATACCTTTCTTTACATTCAATTCACATGTAAATTTATCATTCAAAGCAATTTCCCACATTTCCTTATACCATTCTTCTATTCTCAATGTTATATCACTTTTCCATTTTCTTGCTATACATAGTCTTGAAGCAGTCAACATTATAGATAACAATTCTTTATTATTTGTACTCAAATTTGTATTATCCAACCCTGTCAATAGGGCGATACTTGAATCCAGCTTAAGATCAACTCTAAGAATTTCTGAAATTTCTTTCTCAATTAGCTTCCAAAAAGCATTTATCACTTTACAACTCCACCACATGTGTTCATATGTTCCAATACTGCTTTTACATCTCCAACAATTTTTCATTTTGCTATTGTCCATTCTAAATAGTCTAACTGGGGTCAAGTACCACCTCCATAGTATTTTATATTTATGTTCTTTTAATCTAATAGAAAGATTCCTCATAATTCTTCTTTTCCATTTATTTTTCCATTGAAATTCAGAAATTTTTATATTCAAATCATCCTCCCATAATTTTCTCAAAGCATTTTGCGAGTTCTCATCCCTATTTAAAATTTTATATATTCTGCTTACTAACCCTTTTACTCCCATTTCCCCTTTTATTATCTTGCAAACCATCTCTTCAAATTCTGTTTTATCCCGCTGTAAGCTAAGTTCCCCTTTGTATCTCTTCTCCCATTTATTTACCAAAATCACCTGTAGCCAATTCAGTTTCATTTGTTTAAACACTTCAGCTCTCAGTTCTAGTTCATCCGACATTTTTATCCAATCTTTTAGCAAAAACATATCATTTCTCAACATTATATTCTTTATTATTTTATCAATTTTAATAGGAAATGTCTTTATGTCTTCCATATCCATTATCGGAGATACCCCAGGTGCAAATTTTGTCTTATTATTTTTCCAAACATCTAGCATTGCTTTTGTCAATTGATTATTTGTCCTTATCTTTATCTCTTTATCCAAAAAAATTGCATTGCCATTTCTTCGTAATTCTTTCATTTCTATCTCATCCCAAACAACTTCAGAATTTGCTATAATTTTTGCAACATTTTTTAACTGGAAAGCTCTGTAATAATGTTTAATATTTGGAAGACCTAGACCACCTTCTTTCTGTGGATTATTTTCAATGGATTTTAATTCTTAACCTGAAAATTACATAACCCGAGGTGTTTGTAACCCGAGGAACCACTGCATTTTAATTTGGACATGTTTATTTATTTACTTATTCATTCATTCATTCATTCATTCATTCATTCAATTATGTTATTTTGGCACCTGAGATTTTTCTGCTTTCTCTTGACTCAATAGTAGTATATGTTCCTCCTCCTCCTCCACCACCACCACCAACACACAAGTTCCCTTGTCCCTTCCTGACCATAAAAATATAGCAATAATATATGAAATAATCAGCATTTTGCTGCTCTTTAATAATATCCACAATCAGCTGCTTGAGGCAACCTCTTCACTCTGCCTAATGGCAGGATTGGCCCTACTTTTATTATTCTTTCTCTTCTGGACTCCCACATATTTAAAAGCAGACTGTAGGGGTAAATTGATTTAATACAAGGATGTTAAAAATTGTTGCTTTCCTGTTAAAGATAAGGACATCATCTAGTCTGGGGGAAACACTGTAACACATTAAGTTAAATTGTCACTTTCTATGTCATTACTGTCTAGATGCATAAATTGGCTTGTCCTCCTTTCTAACATGAAAGTAATGATTTCAGCATTAATAGATTAAATTGGCATGTTATCCCCAAGCTCTGTGAAAGAGCTATTAGCTGCCTTTGCTGAAGCTACCAAGAACAGGCTGCCTTGAGTCCCATTCATGGATATAAGAATATAAATAAGAAAAGTAAAAAGGGTGACACATGTCATTGATTCTCTTTAATTGTGAAAATGTCATCATCCCTTGTCTGCAGGATTTTGTGTTCGTACTGCTTTGAGAAGCTCTGAAGGATAATATATGGCTGAGAACAAATATCAGAGGCCAGAGTCTTACTGATCTGTGAGTAAGGTTTGAGTAACTTGCTGTGGCTAATTGTGACTGATTGATGAGATGCTGTGGCATATTTTTTGTGTGTTGTGTCATACATCCAGTTGGGGACCCAATACGCACCATGGCACCTCATCAGTTAGCCATGATTAGGCACAGCAAATTACAACAAGCTTACACAGTAGGATTCCAGCCATAATATGAATAATAGCTTGGCTTGAACATGAAACAGCCAGTTGGATATAACCTTTTTAGATTCAGATTTCATATAACTACTTCTTTTTTTAAAAAAATTGATCTAACAGCAAATCTCACTGTGCAGTTATCTGTTAAATGCTAGGTTTGGTCAATGCTTTGTTTCAGCAGCAGCAGCAGCAGCAGCATAAACAGATGAAATGTGGAGAAACTATTACTCATTGCAGGCGCACCCCCCAAAAAAGGACTCAGACACCGGTATAAGTGGATAACGGCATTGGGCCACATTTATTGATTCATGCCCTAGTCCGAATTATAAATTTCAATTGGTACTCAGCCAATTATAATTCTTAAGGCAAGCAGGCCGTAGTAACACTGGTAAGGTACCTCCCCAAAATTGCCAATGCAAATTGGCTACAATGTATCCATTTGTATCAATTTGTTTGTTTACAACAAACAAATTGTTGACCGTAGTCAATAAACTATCTACTGACCCCACCCTCTGACGTGTATCCGTAAAATCACGGGGTGATGCATGCTGAATAGCTCGTGCCATCACCCCATTGCCTGGTTCGTTGTTGACCGGACAACGTTAACCAACTTGTACCTATCTAGTGTTGGCCAGTCAATTGCGAACCTGCCGGATACCTGTGGGTCAATATTTACCTTACCAGTGCTACCCGCCCATGTGACCAAAGTCAATAGCAAAGCCCCTATATCAAACCATAGGAACAGTGTGGGATGGGCAAAAAAGCCAGAACCAGGAAGCCAATTGTAGGTTCCAGCCAAAAATTCCCACCCGACACCGAAGCGACCAAAATATCACACTGTTCACTAGGGAGGGGGTGGAGGGAAAAACTTCTTCTCTCCGTCGCTTTCGCAAAATGGCAGCTCGGCTGCCTCGTGGCCACCCCTTTTAAAGAGGGGTGGCCACGCCCCCCTAACTACCCGGATGTCTGAGTCCGGGTGGGGGGGCGCAAAGAGCGCGGCGGCCATTTTGGCGCCACGCTTGCATTGCAGGCGCACCCTCCAAAAAAGGACTCAGACACCGGTATAAGTGGATAACGGCATTGGGCCACATTTATTGATTCATGCCCTAGTCCGAATTATAAATTTCAATTGGTACTCAGCCAATTATAATTCTTAAGGCAAGCAGGCCATAGTAACACTGGTAAGGTTCCTCCCCAAAATTGCCAATGGCAATTGGCTACAATGTATCCATTTGTATCAATTTGTTTGTTTACAACAAACAAATTGTTGACCGTAGTCAATAAACTATCTACTGACCCCACCCTCTGACGTGTATCCGTAAAATCACGGGGTGATGCATGCTGAATAGCTCGTGCCATCACCCCATTGCCTGGTTCGTTGTTGACCGGACAACGTTAACAACTTGTACCTATCTAGTGTTGGCCAGTCAATTGCGAACCTGCCGGATACCTGTGGGTCATCAATATTTACCTTACCAGTGCTACCCGCCACACGGGGAGGCTTAATAAAGACTCACCGCCCCCCCCAGACCGTCAGCTCGGTCAACAGGCCTGCTTGCAGATCTTCCAAAAAGAGGTTCATACCTCTGGGCGACAGATGGACCCCATCCCCTGTATAAAGATCATAATTTTGGAGACTAATGGTGGGGTGTCGGATGACCCGCCCCAAACCCTTGTCAGCAAAGAACCGGGCCACTGCCCTGTTCACCGAGCGACGAGCGTGGTCAAGGGCCTGGAGGTTGATACCCCCCCTGTAAGCGTGATGCGGTATGATGTCCGACCATAGCAGAGTTGTGGCAGGCCACACATAATGTAAATAAGCCAGGTCGCTGCAGATCGTATGTTTTAAAGAAAGGCCAGTGACCTGGCCCAAGTCATTGCCCCCGAGGTGCAGCACAAGGACATCAGGCGGTTCAGCATCCCTAATGGAAAAAAGGAATGGCAACAGTTCCCGCCATAACATTCCGCGCTTACCATACCACCTGATACATGCGGCTGCACGTAGTCCAAGCTGGGGTCCCCACTCTGTCGCCGCAGCGTACTGAGCTGCCCAGTGCACATAGCTGTGGCCCACCAGCCATACTGCCACCGGTGTGCGTCGACACACAGGGTCTGTAAAATAAAAGAGACAGGACAGTGACTTAACTGGTACTCATACTTGAAGAAACACTTCGAACCCCACCTCCCCATATCGCATATATCAGCCTCAGAGTACCCAAACGCAGCCGCAGTAGAGGCGGCTCCTATTCTAAAAGAATGGGTGCCGTAACGAGCCCCGGGGAGGCCAACACTGGACAGTGCCTTACCGGTCACCCTCCAAAATTGAAATTTGGTGAGGGGAGACCCATCCTGGTGGCAGAAAAATGGGCCAGGGTGCGTACCATGCATTGCAAGGACCTCTTGTAGGGCACCAACCGGACAGATGTCTGCAATGGAACATCGTAGCAGTCTTACACCACTGCCTACGCCGTGCTGATCAACCTTTGAGGACCGTATCCTCAACTGAGCCCACTCATTGGAGACATAGACATCTTCGAGTTCCAGTGCCCTACGAGCCGCATCCGCCTTAGACAGTAGCACCAGCTCACTGATGTGGAGCGCTCCAAAAAAGGCCACCGTGGTAGCCGCATGAAACAGAGCTGCCTCATACCTGTCAAAACACAGGTCATGCCAGCCTCGTGCAAGGTGGGTAAGAACTCCTGGGGAAATAGGGTGGCGATTATCTGGGCGGAGGCCACGTTCCCGTGTCCATCCCTCCAAAACATGGCGTATACGGAAATCATTCGTGCTGTCAGCAGAGCCCCTCATTTTGGCCATGAATGCCAGTGCTGAGAGCCTGGATGCTATGGTGCAGGGAGCTAGGCCCTGACTGTGCAGGTAGACCATAAATTGGAGAACATGTGTAACTGGAATGGGCCAAATCTCAGGCAACCGTAGTTGCGCACAAAAGGTCTTAAATTGACTGAATGCATGGTGATACGCCTTACGCGTGCGGGGCGCCAGTGACATGCCGATCGCCCGGTTCACCTCTCCTTGCCAAACGTCCAAATCTCGTCCGGGAGCGGCGAGGGGAATTCCTCTGCATCTGGAGCCAAGGCGCGGAACCGGGGGATCTGCAGGCGGGATAAAGCATCAGCAATATCGTTATTGATACCTGGCACATGTCTGGCCCTGAAGAGCACATTGAGGTGTAGGCTGCACAAAACAAACTGGCGCACTAACTCCATGACCCTGTGCGATTTTGATGTCTGGGAATTGACAATGTGCACTACCGCAGCATTGTCACACCAGAAATGAACCACTGAATTAGCCCACTCCTCGCCCCATAGCATCAAAGCTCCCAGTATCGGGAAGAACTCAAGGAACGTAAGATCGCGTAAACGATCCGTGCCCCTCCAAGCCGGAGGCCATCGGCCGTAGGCCCACCTCCCCTCAAAGTAAATCCCATAACCCAGGGACCCCGAGGCATCTGACTGAACCTGGAACCTAGGGGAAACCAAAAGGTCAGATCTCCAAAATGACACCCCGTTGAAGTCCTTAAGGAACTTAAGCCAGATCAACATGTCAGCCCTCATGCCCCTGTTCAGTCGGACCCTATGATAGCACCTGGATAGGCCAGCCATGGCGTTGCACAGGCGTCGAGCAAAAGCTCTGCCAGGCGTGACCACCCTGCAAGCGAAGTTAAGGTGACCATGGAGAACCTGGAGCTCACGAAGTGACACCTTGCGTTTGGCCAGTAAGGCCAAAATCAAAGCAGTGATCCGGGTAACCTTGTCCATGGGTAACCTGGATGCCTGCGAAACCGTGTCAATTTCAATACCCAGAAATGTGAGCTTGGTTGATGGGCCCTTGGTCTTTTCGGGCGCTAAAGGGACACCAAGTTCCTGCATTAGCGTCTGAAATGTGTTGAGGAGACGCGTGCACGTGTCCCAGCCCCGTTCACCCCCGAACAAAAAATCATCGAGGTAGTGGGCTACAGACCGAGACCCAGACCTGCGAACAAAATCCCACTGAAGGAAAGTGCTAAAACGTTCGAATGCTGAACAGGAAATAGAGCAGCCAAAAGGCATGGCTTTATCAACATAAAATTTCCCTTGGAATTTAAAACCCAATAACTCAAAGTCGCCCGGGTGCACAGGCAATAAACGGAATGCCGACTTAATGTCACATTTTGCCAAAAGTGCACCCGGGCCACAAGAGCGCACCATGCGCAGGGCCTGGTCAAATGATGTATACCTGACCGAACAAAGGTAATCAGGGATGGCATCATTGACCGAATGGCCTGCCGGGTATGACAGATGGTGAATTAAACGAAACTCCCCAGGTGCCTTTTTAGGTACCAACCCTAAAGGGGAAACCTTCAGATTGGGAAAGGGCGGCATGGGAAAGGGGCCAGCGACCCTACCCGCAGTAACCTCCTTAGCAATACTTAGGTTGGCCACCTCCTCCCTGCCCTTAAGGGAAAGTAAATTAGGGGCATCTTGGGGGCACCGTTCCCCCCTAAATGGGATGTGGAAGCCCAGCTGGAAACCCTCGAGGAGGTACCTAGCATCCTCCCTCTTCAGGTATGTTGAGAGCCACCGCTCCAACATAACTACGTTAACCGGGGAGGAGGCCTTTTGAGTGTCTGCCCGCTCCTTGTCCACCTCTACCTCTGCCCCGTGACCCACTGGCTCGCGGACACGCAGCGGCGGCGTGGGGGCCAGCGCAAGAGGGACACTCATGCTTGTATCGGCACTGTTTCCGATTGCATGCACCATTGGCGGAGAAGCTCCAACACAGCAGGTGGGCTGGAACCCCCTGCCCCACCACCTGGCGGGGGTCCTGAGTTGGAGCAGCTCGCTGGACCGCATGCCCACAAGGGTACCTCTCCCCAGGCGCCGGGCGCTTGGGGGTCATATACAGAAGCCACAGCTTCTGACAGGGCTCATCCCACCTCATCTCTGGGTGTAGGGGCACTCTCATGCGAAATTCCTCATCGTAAGCCAACCACGATGGGCCAGGAAAATCCACCATTGCCCTGTAAATATTGTCCAAATATTGGACCATAGGAATGGCCAGGTCAGGCCGAGCCCTGAGATACACCGCCATGTATATGAGATATGCGGGCAACCAGTTGGCCCATGTCCGTGGTGGCTTGTGACGGCGAGACTGCTCTTTATCCTTCTCGTCGTGCCCCTCCTTCTCTTCCTTGGTGGGTTCCCTGTTCAATAGGGAGAAAATATCTACGTACTCCCCCCGCCAGATCTTTTCCCTCGTGGCCTGCGCCAAATGATCCCCAAGGGGCAATGAATACCCAGCTGTCGGCAACACCGACACCGGCACGGTATTGATACGGGGCAGCAGGAAAGGGGCCTGGACTGTCCCTGTGACACCCGTTGCAGTCCTGGGAGCGGAAACCCCCCCACCTAATGTCAGACCTGTATGCGGCCAAGCTGCACCCGGGTAAGCCAGGAACTGATGCCCCCCCGCCCTGACATTACGAGGCCATGGCCACTGGAAACCCTTCCCCGAAGTGGAGTGTGGTGTGGGCACATTAGCTTGAACCTGATACTCACTGGGTGCACCCCCATGGGCCGCCCCCACCGGGGGTTCCGGCCCACGGCGGGCATCGGAGCTCGCGACCGAAATCGAGCTCTGAGGACACATCCGACCACTACCTGACTGTAGTGCCTGTGGTACGGGGAGTTGCGAGGCCGCGGCGGGCACCGGCCCGTGCGCCTCAAGCAACTCAACCCGACTGGCCGCCTGCTGAAGACTGGCGGCTGCCGCGGTCACCTGCTGGCAAAAGGGGGCCCCAGATGGCAATGCCCCCCACTGGGGTTGTTGGATATCCCCAAGGATGCCTCTAGCGCTGCCACGCGGGCCAGTAGAGCATCCACTGTCGCAGACCCCCCTGCATAAAGGGTGCCAGGTGGGCCGGACAGCCCGCTGGGCAATGGCCCAGGGCCCCCGACTTGGGAGCCTGACCCTAAGTAGGGCCATGCCCAAAACTGCCCATAAGGGGCCGGGAGTAGGCCCCGCTGTGCACTCGCACCAGGCCCTCCCCCCTGCTCCAAGCCCATGGCCGGTAAATGCGGGCCGGGGGCCGAAGCCCTGGCCGCGCCATGCCCTCCCCCCTGCTCAGAGCCCATGGCCGGCATCTGCGGGCCGGGGGCCGAAGCCCCTGTAGGGCCAGTCTGAGGCTGGAGGGCCGCGGGCCACGGCCTCAGCTGCCCCATCCCACCGGTCCCAGTGGGAGCTTCCATGAAGGGATCCTGTTGGGGAGGCGCAGTCGCAGTCCTCCGACCCGACTGCGGCCTCCGAGTCGGGTGAGCCGAAGTCGCCATAGCCTTCTTTTTAGGAGGCATAGTACAGCGGATCCCTTCCCAGAGATTGGTATAAAGGCTGGGAAGCGGCTTCCCCCAAAAGTGAAGGGCGACGGAGCAAAAACTTCTCCTCTCCGTCGCTTTCGCAAAATGGCAGCTCGGCTACCTCGTGGCCACCCCTTTTAAAGAGGGGTGGCCATGCCCCCTAACTACCCGGATGTCTGAGTCCGGGTGGGGGCCCCCCGCAAAGAGCGCGGTGGCCATTTTGGCGCCGCGCTTGCATTCTTTGTATGGTCCCATCAAGATGGCTTTTTGCTGTGTTTATCAGTAATGCCAAGAAGTGTGTGTAAGCAGTGGAGGCAGGAGACATGAATGAACTGATGCATCTCAGAAGCTGGAACAAAGTGCAAAGCACAGAGTTTTGCACAAAATTTCAGATTACCAGTGTACAGTATTCCACTTTGGAAATAAACAGCAATAACAATTACATGTACTGTATATACCACCCCATAGTGCTTAGAGTAATCTTTGGGTGGTTCACAAACATTTCCCCCACTAAAAGCTGGGTATTCATACCAACCTTGGAAAGATGGAAGGCTGAATCAGTTTTGAAACTGATAAAACTCAGGTAATGAGCAGAGTTTTGTGTACAATATCATGAAATCTGATTGATTTTTCTGATAATTTAAACAGTGTATTCTGGGGATTTTTTGTTTTGTTTTAAAAAGCAATTTCCTGTCCCCTATTTAATGGGGTCTTTTCCATTCGTAGATATGATGATAGGTAAAGGTAAATGTCACCCTTCCTTGAAAGCCAGTCATATCTGACTCTAGGTTTCAGTGCTCATCTCTGTTTCATAGTTGAAGAGCCAGTGCTGTCTGCTTTTGCAGATGTTTCTGTGGTCATGTGGCAGGCATGACTAGACACCGGAGTGCACAGAACCTTTCCACCAAATTGGTCCCTATTCATCTACTTGCAATTTCTTGCTTTCTAACTGCTAGGTTGGCAGGAGCAGGGTCAGTCAGAGTTCCTGGGACAGATATGTGAGAAATCAGACTATGTACTCAACAAACAGAGAACCAGTTTTAACTGCCAAGACATCTGTTGTCACTTTGAACCTTAGGAATCTATACCATCCAGGCACAAAATCAGTGCATGCATCCAGAATATTTTAAATGTTTTCAACTTACTTGAAAGAAGTACATCTTAAAGTCAAGGGAATGAACTTACATATATGTGTTATAACCTGGTTAAATTCATATTATGAGTCAGCTTGTTTGAAATTTTATCATGGTAGAGTGATTATGCTATAAGAGCTACGGTTGTATGCCCTTCAGGCCTTGCTTGGTTCAAAATATGTCTCTTGATAAAAATTAGATGCCCAGTGTGGATCTTATAGAAGACATAAGTAGGTGGCTGATTTGC
Organism: Bradypodion pumilum; assembly: GCA_035047305.1. Taxonomy (NCBI): domain Eukaryota; kingdom Metazoa; phylum Chordata; class Lepidosauria; order Squamata; family Chamaeleonidae; genus Bradypodion; species Bradypodion pumilum. Next base: position 111,984,816 of record JAWDJD010000004.1, on the reverse strand, counting down.
ATTCTATTGAAGTCTTCTTCCAACAAATAGTATTAGAGATGTATAGAGCAAACAGCATGTAAACAGTGTCATATTGCCCAGTTAATATTTTAGTAGAACAGAATGAAAAACAGAGATGAAAAAGACAGACTTCCTACACGGAAGGATTACACTGGCTGATTGAGAGGCGAACAGCTTGTTTTCTGAAGAATGGGGAACCTCATTTGCAACCCGTTTTTTGTGAAAAGAGCAGTCCCCTGACACGTTTGAAATCTTCAAGACAGATGTATAACTTTATCAAAGAAATACATCAAAGTACAAACTTTATTCTGCAAGGGGGGGGGAGTCAGAAAAGGATGATCAATAGAACCCACAACAAAATATGAGATCAGGATAATCCTGTTGTATCAAAAAGAAACATCTTTCTGTGCTTTGTGATGTTTTTCTCCATGACAATTTGGTCTCACTGGTACAGCAAGGAACAATTTTCCCCCTGTCTTGAGTGACAGGGAATTTGAATATCACTAGAAAAGCAACACTGATCTTTGTAGTACCTCTTCATTAGTAATATGATCACAGTACAGTGGAACCTCGGTTAACTAATGGCTCGGTTAACATAAAAATCGCATAGCAAAAGGAAATCCATAGAAAATAGTGGCTCAGTTAATGCAATTTTTTTCAGAACAGATTAATTGGTTTTCAAAGCATTCCTATGGGAAACTGCATTTTGGTTAATGTATTTTGGTTTTCAATGCATTCCTATGGGAAATTTGGTTAAAGTAATTTTCACTGTAAGAAACGTCCCAGTGAATGAATTAATTACATTAACCGAGGTTCCAATGTATGAGACATGGAGGATATCGTTGGATCTATATAGTACCAGAAAATGCAGTTTGGAGAAATTACCTGGCAAAACAGCTTCAGTGTCACTGCATGCCATCTCATGTGCCAATTCTGAAGTGAAAGAGGCAGAAACATGAGAAGGGGTGAATATAAAATTGGTTTGAAAAAGTTGTTTTGTAACTTTGGAATTACACCAGATTCTCTAAATATCTTTTATAATGTATGCTGTTGAAAGAATTCTGATAAAGTGCTTACAGTTTACTGCTATTCTGGGGACACTAGTGTACATGTGGGCTGGAGAGGAGCAGAATTAAGAAAATGCTTAGAATATAAATGTGCCATGTTACAGTGTTCAGCTGTGTGATGAAATTAATCCAGTCCTCTTACCCCCCCCCCCCCCACAGCAAAGTTTGCTCACTCATTCCTCACCGGCATCATCATCTGAATAGGAAGAACTGCCTGAGATTCTGCAAAGGCCATGTCTGTGAAGCAGTGAATATTATTGTCCCAGAGGGCCTATGTCCTTCAAGTGGATAACAGGCAATTAAAATCTACATGCCTTATTTTCCTGATTGGCCAGGATGGTTCTTTCCTTTTGTTCATAGGTTGCAAGGGTCTGATTCATTATGAAAAGAGAAAGGGAGATTTTTTTTGGTGGTCAAGGACACTCAAAGATATGTTTTTCTTTCCCAGTGTGGTATAATGGATATAGCGGAAATAGTAATGGCCTGCAACTCAGGAAACCTGACTTCAAATTCCTACTCAGTCAGTAAAACTTTGGTGTATGCAAACCAAGACACAGGACACAGCCTCGGGCTGGGTTAACTCAGGTTTATTGCATCGTGGACAGAGGGAACATGAGGTAATGGCGGATCGATAGCTCTTTATATACAGCAGTAACACATTTGAACGTGGTGCCATGGTAGCCCATTGGCTACTGTCTGCGTGACGTCATTGCAGGTCACGCCCTTCTTGTCCAGGTGTAGGTGGTGGCGGGAAAACTTCCCGCGCTGTTGCCTTTGATGAGTTTGGACCAAGAGAGCTTGGACGCTCGCTGCTGCCAGCTGGTGGTCATTAGCTCGCGTCCTATTACAGGGTTTATATGATACAGCTGAAGGTTACATTGTTGCTATAGGCAAGGTTACATTGGCTCAGATACATTGTAATCCGTGTGTACAATAAAACCAACAGAACACAACACCCCTCCCCCCTAGGACGAGACAAAGTCTCGAGCCCACACTTAAACACACTCCCCCCCCCCTTAGGAGACAAAGTCTCTCAGCCAAGATGGCTTATTTCGAACACGCTGGGGTCTCGATGCGGGCTGCCTCTCCCCGGGTTTGCTACCTTCTCTTTGTCCCCTGGTTTCCTGTCCTGTAATATGAGAGGGAGACTCGTTAGTGACTTTCCGCGGCTCCGCGGCGTTGTTGGGAGGTGTGCTCTTTCTTAGGGAGGAACCGGGGGCACTGGGGGCTAACGAAAAACCCCTCTTCTCGCTTGGATGGGTGGGGGAACACTCCTGAAAACCCCCCCGGCTCGCAAAATCAAACTCAAAATTACTATCGGGGGCAGCGGTCGCGAACTCCTCTCCCCCTTCCCCGGCCCCTGATAACTCTGGCGTATCAAAAGGATATGAGTCGGGGTCGCTGCTATCAAAACGATATGAGTCGGGGCCGCTGCTTCTGCTTCCTTCCCCCCTTGTTTGGGACTGTGGTCCATTGCTGTCTCCCCCTTGGGTTAAGCGGGTGGGGGAGAACCCTAACGCTGAATCCTGTTGCTGAGCTCCACTGACTGGCCCACTCACTCGGTGCCTCAGTTGGTCTGCGTGCCTCCTCCAGAGGAGGCCGGTGTTAGTCTCGACCCGGTACGATACTGGCCCCGTCTGTTCTACAACCTTCCCTGGTACCCAGGCCGGCCCTGTGCTGGAATAGTTCCTGCAGTGAACAGGGTCCCCGGCGGCGAAACCTTTCGAGACTGCCAACCCTATGTTTTTCCCTTTATCCTCGACCCTCGTCGGGTCCAGCCTGGACAGGATCGTGGTCAATTTTCGCCGCATCAAGAGCTCCGCCGGCGAGTAGCCTGACGCTAAGGGGGTCACCCTATACGCTAAAAGGAACTGGCATACCTGGTGATTCAGGTCCCCCGGGCCCATGCGCCGCAGCGCGTCCTTTGTTGTACGCACTAGGCGTTCCACTTGGCCATTCGTGGCCGGGTGAAACGGTGCGGATGTGACATGCCGAATGGCGTTTGCCTCCATGAATGCTCCGAACTCAGCGGAGGTGAAACAACTAGCGTTATCGCTGACTAAAGTGTCGGGTAAACCGAACGTGGAAAAGACTCTCCTTAGCCGGCTAATTGTCGTGGCGGAGGACGTGCTCTTTACTGGGATAACCTCCAGCCACTTGGAGAACGCATCTACCACCAGGAGAAACATGGTTCCTCGGAACGGGCCAGCGAAATCCACGTGCACCCTGGACCACGGCCCCCTTGCCGTGTCCCACTCTCTATGCGGCAGCCGGGCCGCCTCAGGTCGGGATTCCTGGCAAGCCTCGCAAGTGCCGACCATGTGCTCAATGTCCGCGTCCAGCTGTGGCCACCAGAAGTAACTCCGGGCTAGCGCCTTTGAACGAACTATGCCCGGGTGGCTGACGTGCAGCAGTTCGAGCACCCTCGTCCGCAGGGGCGCAGGGACCACCACCCGTTGGCCCCACAGAAGGCACCCCCTCTCTAGGGACAACTCAAGCTTTTTCCTAAAAAATGGGTCGAACTCTGTACTCGGGGACGAAGCCGGCCACCCCTTCTGCACCCATGAACTAACTTTCTCCAGCGTCCTGTCCTTGCCTGTCGCCCTAGCAATGTCGGCTGGTACTACTGGGGGTGCGTCTAAAACCTCAATTAGCAACACCTGGCGGTCCCTTTCTGCTCTCGCCTTTTGGTCCGCCGACAAGGGCAGAGGGGATCTCGAGAGCGCATCAGCATGGCTGATTTCCTTTCCGGGCCTGTACTCCAACTCATGTTGGTACGCGTTGAGAAAAATAGCCCATCGCAGCATCCTCGGGGACAGGATCTGTGGCGTGGGCTTGCTTGCCGTGAAAATCCCTAACAGCGGCTTGTGATCGGTCACGATTTTGAACGGGCGGCCATACAAAAAATCGTGAAATTTTTTGGTCCCCGCTACTATTGCTAACGCTTCTCTGTCGGTTTGTGCGTAATTTCGCTCCGCTTGGGACAGGGACCTTGAGTAAAACGCTACTGGGGCCTCCCTTCCGTCCTCCAACACGTGGCAAAGCACCGCCCCCACCCCCACCGGGGATGCATCACAGACTAGGACCACTGGCCGTTTGGGATCGAAGTGCGTCAGGATTGCCTCAGATGTTAGGAGTTGCTTTAGCTCCTTGAACGCCCTCTCGTGCTCGTCACCCCACAGCCATGGTTCCTCCTTTTTAAGTAACCGATGGAGCGGTTCGGCCACGGACGCCTTCCGCGGGAGGAATGTATGGTAAAAATTGAGGAGCCCCAGGAAAGACTGCAGCTCGGTTTTGGATGTGGGGCGAGGGGCCTTTTTAATGGCTGCTACTTTGGATTTAGATGGCTTAATCCCCTCGGGTGTGATCCGGAACCCTAAAAACTCGACCTCGGTCTCGAAAAACACACATTTGTCCTTCCTCAATCTCAGCCCCGCTTTCTCGAACACGGTCAGTACTTTGTCCAACCTTTTCGCCAGTTCAGCCTCACTCCCCCCTGTTATCAACACGTCATCAAAATAAGGCAACACCCCCTCCAGGCCCTTTAGGAGGCGTTCCACGAGCGATTGAAAAAGGCCGGGTGCCGAGTTCACGCCGAACTGTAACCGCGACACCTGGAACGCTCCCTTATGTGTAACTATCGTTTGTGCCGCGGCCGTGGCGGGGGTCACTGGAAGTTGCTGATAGGCTTGTGCCAAATCGAGTTTAGCGAAACACTTCCCCCCATTTAGTCTGGCCAAAAGGTGGCTGATCACTGGCACCGGGTATGCATTAGGGCGGATCGCCTTGTTAATTGTACACTTATAATCAGCGCAAATGCGCACCTCCCCGTTAGCCTTTAGAGCTGTTACAATTGGAGTTTCCCACTCCGCGGAATCAACAGGAATAAGAATCCCCTGGCCCACCAGTTTGTCCAGTTCCGCCTCTATCTTGTCCTTGAGTGCGAACGGCACCCTGCGTGGTTTGAGTCTTATCGGGCGGACCTCCGGGTCTATGTCGAAAGCTACAGGGGGTCCCTTGAACCTTCCGAGTCCTTTCTTAAAAACGTCGGGATGCGCATCGCAAACCGCTTGTATTGGGTCCCCCCCCACGGTATGCACTCCCCCTATGAACAAACCTAAGGGCTGAAACCACTGTGTCCCTAGGAGGCTACAGCTTCCCCCTTTGAGGACAACTAGGGGCAGTTCCGCAGAATGTCTCTTAAAATTGACCCGAAATTTCCCGACCCCCAACACCGGAATGCTGTTTCCCTGTACGTCCCGTAGTGTGGACCTCAACGCTTTAAGTTTGGGCCGCACGTGGGGGTCGATTTTCAGGAACTCTTTCTGGGGAATTATGGAATAGGAGGACCCCGAGTCAATTTCCATCTTAATAGGGGCCCCTTGTACTAATACCTCAACGAAGTAATGGGACTGTCCCGCGGACACGCTGAACACTGAGGCGTCGTCCTCGCTGCCGTCCGAGACGCGGCCCACGCCGTCCTGCTTCCTCGTGGTCTGGGCGCCATCTTTGGGCCTCGCTGGACGGTCCGGTCTGGCTGCGCGGTCTTGTGACTGCCTCCGGCCCTCCTTCCTCTTTCTGCACGCCTTGGCGATGTGCCCCCGACGGCCGCAGGTGTAACACTCGGCCTTCCTGAATGGGCATCTCGCGCGCTCGTGGGCCGCTCCGCAACCCTCGCAGCGTCGACCACCCTTCCGGACCTTCTGGACCTCCTCGCCGTCGCTGCCTTCCGTAGACGACTTTGAGGCCCGTCGAGTCGCGTGCACCGACTGTCCGGTCTTCCCGTGCACCGAATTTTCCGCCTTGCCGGCTCTAGGACGCCACTCACGCCACTGGTGCATCTCGTCCACTCCGGCATTCGTGGACTCTGCGGCTTCCGCGGCCTCTATGACCTCCGCCAGCGTGGGTGGCGGCTCCTTATTCATCAAGCTGCGCTGTACCTCCTTGTCTTTCAGGCCACACAACACGCCGTCCCTGAGGACCAACTCCAGGATATCGCCCCATTTACAGGGGGCGGCGGCTACCCTCATGGCGGCCACGAATGCCTCAACCGACTCATCCGGCGCTTGGACTCGCCTCCAAAACGCGCTCCGAGCGGGAAACATTGCCCTCGAGGGGCAGAACCGCTCTCGCAGCAGTTTCATGATGTCGCTCGCCTTGAAGTCGCTCACCTTCTTCGGAGCGATTATGCCCACCAGCGTCCGCTTGGTTTCCATCCCGAGCATTCTGGTGAGGATGGCCCTCTTCCTCTCCTCGTCTTCTCCTTTGACTCTGAGTTCCACCAGGGCCGCCTGGAAATCCATCTCAAGCAGCTCCCAGTCTTGCGGTTTGGTGATGTTGAAACCGCTCTGTGCCCTGGCTGTTCCGTGGGGATCCATAATCCCACCTTCGTCGCCAATTTGGTGTATGCAAACCAAGACACAGGACACAGCCTCGGGCTGGGTTAACTCAGGTTTATTGCATCGTGGACAGAGGGAACATGAGGTAATGGCGGATCGATAGCTCTTTATATACAGCAGTAACACATTTGAACGTGGTGCCATGGTAGCCCATTGGCTACTGTCTGCGTGACGTCATTGCAGGTCACGCCCTTCTTGTCCAGGTGTAGGTGGTGGCGGGAAAACTTCCCGCGCTGTTGCCTTTGATGAGTTTGGACCAAGAGAGCTTGGACGCTCGCTGCTGCCAGCTGGTGGTCATTAGCTCGCGTCCTATTACAGGGTTTATATGATACAGCTGAAGGTTACATTGTTGCTATAGGCAAGGTTACATTGGCTCAGATACATTGTAATCCGTGTGTACAATAAAACCAACAGAACACAACAAAAACCCACCAGGGATGTCCCTAAATATCTCTCTTACTTTAAAAGTCCTGTTAGGGTTGCTAAAAGAACATTTTGACTTAAATGTGCAGGGCAACAACATCAGTATTACCACCTCAAAATGTTTAATTGGTTGTAACACAGTGGTAAAGCACTTGGTTTCCTTGCATAGGGTTCTAGGTTTATCCCTGGCATTTCAAGGGAAGAAGAGGAAAAGATCCTATCTGAAACTAGAAGATAATCTGGCTATCAGTGTATAAAACAGTGTTTAGCTAGAAAGCCCAATAACCTGGGTAGCTTCCAAGTCAAGCTAAATTGAAAACCAGTGCTTCTTTGCCATAGAATGATAAAATGTCATTTTAGGGTGAACAGTGCATCTGTCACTGCCATTGAATGTTCTTACTAGGACTCATGGTGGTTACTACCCACATGTTCTACAGTGGGAGCACATGTTCTATGTGCTGTTCTAGGAAAGAAAAAAAATAGGCTGCTGGTGACTGGCAACCTCAATGTACTTTCCTTCCTAAAATAGGAGAAAGCACTGATGGGTGCACCTCCATGTCCACCTTCAAGACTTCACTTGTTTAAAAATTTCAGATGATGATTATGCTTTTCTCTAGCCCCTTTGAACAGGGGTGGCCAAACTACAGCCCATGGGCCAGATCCAGCCCCTGATGCCAATTCATCTGGTCTGCGCCACCCTCATCGCTCCTGGAAGTGGTAGTAAAATGCTCCTGGGTGCATTTTACTTCTGCTGCTGGAAGCGACAAGGGCAGCGTGGGTCAGATGAATTGGTGTTGGGGGCCAGATCGGGGCCACTGGCCATAGTTTGGGCACCACTGGTTTAAGCAGAGAAAATGGCATCTTAAAATCTATCTCATCCTGTTGCAAAACAGATTGCAAGGCCCGTTTTACTTCCATTTTTGCCTGAAAAGTTTGGGCCCCCCTGCCTTAGAGAACTGCCTTATATCATACCAGAATGTCAGCCTCACAGAAAACTCTCACCCAGTATTTTGACTGATGAAATTTCCACTAGTAGCCAACCTCATCCAGCTGTGGTAATAGATCAGGGGCACCCAAACTTTTTGGGCTGCGGCCCAGTCACATGGTTCAGCAGGCCAGTCATGTGGTTCCTCCCACCGGAAGTGGAACTAAAACACGCCTTGCAATCTGTTTTGCTACAGGATGAGATAGGTTTTAAGCTGCCGGGAGCAACGAGGGCAGCGCATGCTGGATGAACTGGCACCAGGGACCAGATCCAGCCCATGGGCCATAGTTTGGGCACCCCTGCAATAGATAGATAACCTTGTTAGGGAGAAAAAGAAATTAGCCAGAGCTCACACAAGGGTCAGAGTTCAGCACATAGCTGTAACTTGTACCATAGCAGGCTAACTTAGAAGTATGAGACTTCATGTGTTTCAAGAGACAAAATTTGTCTAAAAATAGTAGGTTTGCAATCATCCAGTCAAATGTGTCTGGTTTCCAGTACTCTTTTACTACACTATTCCAAAGAGTTTAGGGCACTGTGTGTAACTCACTTGCACAGCAGACAGAAATGAATTAAGGTGTGAGAGAGTGACCAGTACAAAGCTGCCTGGTGAAGTTATCAGACAGTGAACAAAACAAAACAAAAAGACAAAAAACAGTGTGGCAATTTTTTTTTGTTTACTCTCTGATATGCTTGAAACACAGACTAACATGGCTACCCTTTCAAAAGCCTCAACTGGTGAAATTAGTGACTGGATTTTGAGGAAAATAACTGATTTGGGGTACCTAAACACACACATTAAAAACTGCACTAGCTTTATGTCATTCTGCAGGAGAGTATGCTAGTCCAGTGTGGTACAGATCAATGCATGCAAAGCAGGTGGATGTGGCCCTAAATGAAAAAGCAAGATTGGTCACAGGATGCCTAAAACCAACCCCAAAACAAAAGGTGCATTACTTAGCTGGCATCACTCCACCAACATTTTGCAAAGAAAGTGTTGTTCAGAAAGAGTGGATAAAAGCAAGATCCTCGGAAACACACCTGCTATTTTGATCACCAACCACCAGAGCAGAGACTGAAAGAAAGGCACAGTTTCCTGATAACTTTTGCCCCTCCCTCCAAAAAACCCAGCCCCCACAGACTGCCCTTCAACTTTGGAATGAAAGCAAGGAGCTACCAGATAATTGGGCACAACCACATGATTATCTACCGCCTGACCACAAACAACAATTGCCTGTGTGGAAAGCTTTAAACGAACTGTGCTGGGGTAGGAAGATCAAGGGCTAATCTGAGAAAGTTTCCCTGTAGATGGTAGCCTGTGTGAATGTGGAGAAGAGGAAACAATCGCCCATATGATACAATGCACATGATTCCCTTCAAAATGTACTGAGGAGGACCTTATGTTGGCAAGAGGAAATGCTGTTGTTGTGGCCCGATATTGTGCATATGTCATCTAGTCCTTTTAATTCCTTTTTGTTTTAGATATGTTAATTTTAGCTTTGTATGTCTATGTATGTTATTATATGCAGGTGGTACCTCTGACACAAATAAAGAAAGAAAGAGAGTGACTGAATACCATGTCTTCCCATCCAGGATCCAAATCTCAACCTGCATATCACACCTGTAGAACCTCTGTACAAAAGCAGTCCAGAAACCTTTGCCACCGTACCCCCAAATAATAAGCTGGACACAGTAATGAAGTAAACTAGGCCCACAACTTTTTTTAACTTTTTAGTTAAGTAGTTCAACATTCCCTCCCTAACCTAGCGTTGTGTGGATGTAAGCTTCAGGAGCCAAGGGGTTATAACGTACGCCTGCATGATCATATTTGGGTGGACCCAAAGCCTGAGAGAATGGTGTCTGCCAGCTTCCACCCCTGGTCAGCCAACCTGTTATTGACGCATTACTGTCCCAGCTGCCAGGTGTATAAAAGCAGCAACATCCCTTGATTCCATCCTCCATCCACCAGCCTAATAACACTCTCAACTAGCAGAATGGAGGGCAATAACTAAACACTTACCCTGGACTCACTAAGATCTGGTTAGAATCTCACTACTCTCCAGTTGTGACCTAAAAACCGCAAGCATCCTAAACAAATCCAAAGCCCCCAAGAAAACAGTACAGGAGGGATAGGTGAAAAAATCTCACCCAAAAGGTGCCAATCATGAGGTGAGCCAAAAATCCCTATCCGGCACTGAAGTGACCAGCTAATCTTGCACTGTACCCAAGGTCAGGTGGGTGGGTTGCTGGTGCAAGCTGCTAACAGACATTGTGGGTAGGGAGTGTGACCAGTCTAAAGGCTCCCCCATCCCCTGTCGCTGTCAGCCATGGTCTGACTTCCTTTGATGCAGTGGGGAGAGTGGCAAAGAGCCCCCGGACTGAGCAGGATGCTTGTCCAAAGGCTAGCCTTTCCAGAACTCACCCTGTACTCATCTGATTCATCTCAGATGGATGCCCCAAGCAACATTCTGAAAATAAAAGAGTGAAGAATAGTTGTGGCAGTGGGACCCACAATGGAATTTACACTGAGATATGTCCATCTTCTACCACTGTTGAAAACAATGACACCATGGAATCCAAACTTCATAGACCAGGGGTAAAAGGTGAAAGAAAGCATGCATTTCATGGGCATAAGATCAAGCAACACCAATTATAGCACATGCCCCCAACTCTTATTTTTTAGTTTAAGACTATGATTTGCATGAAATTATTGCACATAATCCACATGATTTGCAAAATCATAGAAATGAGGAAAACATTTACAAGGGACAATGCACTGCAGTAGAACAGCAGGGGTGAAAAACTAAGTTTATCATTTGTGTATGTATTTCATAGCGGATCTTATATATTCTTTGGTGGGGAAGGGAATCTCATTAGTGTCAGAGTGATTGTAACTAATACAAAGACTGCCTTTCTTTCAAGCAGCAGTCTGCTTTATCAGTGAAACAATAGGAAAGTTTAATAATAAAAAGGAATAGGCTACTTTCTTTTCTTATGATACACTTTTTTAAACTTTTTATTAGGTATGAGATTGAAAAGGGTTATTGTTAAGGGATAGTGGCTTACTGCAGTGGACTGTGTGATGAGATAAGACTGAAATACTGAACACCCACACCCACAAACAGAATGTGTGAAAAATTGAAATGATAGGCTTTTTGAAGTCTGTTGCTCTTAAAGTGATTGAGGTAGAGCATTGTATCATGTCTGTTTAGAAAGCTGAGGGAAATGATGGTATAATCAATTAAATTTGGTGCCAATATATGCAGCTTGAGCTGTCTGGAAGACTGTGTGAGTGTGGATGTCAAGGTTAGAGACTTTCTAATCAGATTGTGCAATAGCCTTAAACTATAATCCCCACTTGCCTGAAATGCATGTTGTATTCCAAATCCTTTAATAGGAAATGCGAAAGTGTTTACAGGATCTAGCCCCTTCAGAGGAAGAGCCATCCTATCTTCTAACTGCTAAGGATGCTTTTGGCCAACTGTGTTATGATAAGAGCTCTTAGTCCACTTGCACCTCATTCCATAACAAAGTCAGATTGCACAGTATTCATGAATTGTATGTGCATGAAAAGAATCATTCAGACAAAAATCATATTCTATGAGATAATTTGTTCTGAATCTGTACTATACTGTCAGAACAAGAAGGCCTCTCTTCTGTATGAACTATATGACATACAGTAAAACCCTGGTTTATGAAGCTGCTGCTTCTTCCTGAGCAGTTTAACTGGCCACCAAGGGAGCCCAGTCTCTGCTGATACTGGCAGTGGGAAAGTGTGGGGACCTCATCCGTTTGGTTCCGGTCTTTGTAGGAGCTCCCTGTACAGTGCTATAGCTGGGAATGCACGCCTGGGGGAGACATGTATTCTGGTTGTAGCGCTGTGCAGGGAGCTTGGACAAAGACTGGAACTAGCAGATAAGGTCCTCACATTCTCCCGCCGCTGAATATTTACGTAACTGAAGCAAATCTATAGGGGAAAAAATTCCTCTTTTTAATATGTGTGGGGTTTTAGCGGGGTAATTTGTTTTAGTGGGGTGGTTCTTTTTAAAGGTTTTAAGATTGTAAGCCGCCCAGAGTCTTCGTGAGTTGGGCGGCTATATAAATTTGAATATAAAAATAAATAAATAAATAAATAAATAAATAAATAAATAAATAAATAAATAAATTGAAGCAAACACATAGGAAATTGCATTTCTTAATTTGGGACATTTACGTAAATCAGGACACCATTTTAGCAAAAAAATCCTTACATAAGTTGAATTTTACGTAACTTGAGGCATACATAAGTCAGGGTTTTACTATACTCTTGAAGATATATTAGGAATATCAGTTCAGGAAAACAACTATTAATCACCCCCCCCCCCCAAAAAAAATAAACCACCCCACATGACCATGTCAGAAAAACATCAGTGTAAAGAAGGAAGTGGAGAGGACAGGATGTAATTTTGTGACTAGTTTCTACAGCTTCTCAATACCATGCCCAGCATCTTATCCTATCCACACCCTGGCCCTTTCCACCAGCCCTGGAGATACGTTGCTCTCGCCACTCCTGAGCCTGTTGCCAGAGGGGTCAAAAAGTAAGTGACACTGCAGCCGATGCCACAGCCGACGCTGTGCTGCCTTCCCAGGACCCATTCCACTGGCCCCGGAGATGCAAAGCAGGTGCTTGTGCGGAGGGCTCCCCCAAAGAAGGACAATATTGTTTCTCTCTCAGTACTTTTTTTGGACATGGAGCCCTGGTTTCATTTGCAGCTTTGAGGTTTTTTTCCCCGATTTTGTTTGAATTTTATATTTTGTATAAATGTATACTGTATTCTTTGAATAGTATTTTGTAATTTTGAGATATGTTGTGATGCCGCCCTGAGTCGGCCTTGTGCTGAGTAGGGCAGGGTACAAATTAAAATTGATGATGATGATGATTCTATTTGCACCTTTCCTTTTCTGCATTTTTGTGCATGACGCTATTCACTGTTGTTTTGCAGAATTCCTACTGTTGTGAATAGGGTTGTTACCTGATTGACACAACTGCAAGTCAGAGATTGTGTGGAGCATCATGTCTGCACAGATATTATATTCTGCAAAAGCTGACATTATTTCTGCTCAACAAATAGTTTTGTTGAGGCAGTTTAATTCCAGTACTTTGTGCAGAGAGACACTAAAGTAATAAGTCACTGGACCAAACTAATTGGCAATGTTTTCCCCACTAGTTATGACTCCCAAAATGTTAAAACTATTTTGGTAGATCTATCAGGGTTTAAACACTGTATGCTCACTTGGTAAATACCAGATGTTCATGTCCTGTCTCTCCTGTTATATATTCCAATTCCATGGTAGGAGTACACAGAACAGTACCTAGAACAGGCTTTTGCAACCTTTGGCCTGTGGTGCCAATTAATCCAGCTCACGGTGGAGACCTAGGCACCACTAGAAGCTCCCTGTCACCACTGGAAGTGGTGAAAATGCAGCAAATCTTTAAAAGAAATGCTGCAAAAATGGTCCCCCCTCCCTCCTGTCACCATGGGAAGCAGTGGAGGCTGCAAAAGCAATTGAAAAAGTTCTGTGATTGTGGTGGCCACCACTGTGGTGAAAAGCAGAAGCACCGGAGGTGGCAGAAGGAACCATGTCTCTCTTCCGTGCAGCTACATGTTGGTGGCAGGACCGGCCCGTGGAACAAAAATGTTGTGAACCCCTGTCCTAGAAGATTGTGGTGGTTTTGAGTTACAATCAGGTGTACCCTGGTAACAGCAACCTTGTGTTGCTGGCTAATCTTTCTCACACTAGATCAGGTGAAAGGAACTGCAGAATAAACTCATTTTGGCAGTTTCACGCCTGGCTTAGACATGTAAGAAGAAGAAAATGTTCATGGTACACTTTTTGTGCATTAGGTAGAAAACCATCAACATAAAATGTGAAACTTTGTTTCATGCACACATACACATCCTATGCCAATGTCATTTATCCTATCATTTTGCAGATTTCATGTCAAGCTTTCTATGATGATATATGCCATTTTCATATAAAGCTACCACTCTTTTACTTTATTCATATATAAACATATCTATTTTATCCAAACTCTGCACCCACCTTCTGTAATTTTGCAAGCTTCTTCTTAACTGTCACCAGTGGTGTACTGCTCCAGGTTTTCACTGGATCCCGGAACCGGTAGCGGAAATTCCCCCAGCCTATGCCCACTTGGCTGGGCACGCCCACCTCCCTACCCCAGGCCATGGTGTGGCTGGCCAAGTGGGCATGGCCCACAGAGTTAGCAACACCCACAGAGTTAGCCACGCTCAGGGTGGGGGTCGTAATTTTTTTGCATTGCATCACTGACTGTCACCTCTGTGGTGTGTCACATTTCTGGCTCTGTCAGATACACTTTTCTGCTTTTTTCAGACAGGCCTCTCTGTAGCTTTCCTTATCTGAACATTCCAAGCTTGTTCAGCCAGGCACACTAAAGATCTGTCTTCTGGTAACCTGATTCCCTGAAGGGAGGGGTCTGCCCAGAGCAGTACAGTTTGAACTCTGATAAGCCTGCTCTGAGAAATCAGGCAGGGCTTCTCTGTGTAAGCTTGCTAAACCACAGGAATGCTGTGTGAGCTTGCTGTACAAAGCCAAGAAGGCATGTTTGTCTCTCACTTGTATGTTCCCCAGGCTGAAGGCATGTTTGTCTCTTTGCAGTACATATAGTATCCATGTTTAGTCTTTCTCACACTAGGGAGAACATTCCTTTCCCATGGAAAAAGGGCCAGAGGCACGCATGCTGTATCATTGTGGTTGCTGAATCATTCAGGGGCAGTCCTTTGGAAAGCCCCTAAACTGAACACACCTCTAACCAATCAGGTTAATCTCTCCCTTTACTCTACTGGAGGGGTAAAGAGTAGCACATCCTGATAGGACACCCTCATCTTATCCAAGCCCCTGCTCGGTGGAGACAGGTGGCTCCTATTTGAGGAGCTGTAATTCAACTTTAGTTAGCTGTTGAGGCTCTTTGAAGACTTTTGGAAGACCAAGGAAAAAGCACCTGATGGAGCCCTTTGTAGGGGCAATACTGAACTTTACCGTTTGAGGATGACTGTTGGACTTAGCCATTTTTCTGGATATGGGACTTTGCTGATTTTCTTTTTTACTACTGTACTATTCTTCTCTATTTTATGGAAATATAAAATAAAGCCAATCTTGGACTTTGGATTGGAATGGGAATTTATTTGCTCCCTGAAGCTTACACTCAGCCAGTAAGAATTTCAGCACTTTTTATGGAACAGCGATCTTCAGAGCCTCTTTGAGCAGTGCACCACAGGCAGAAGCCGCTTGCGTGTGCATGTTCCCTTGTGAAGGAGGGGAAGGAATTGGAGTTAACTTGCTCTGAGAGACTTCTGGGCTGGCAGAAAGCAGTCCTCCCCCTCCCCCCGACATGGTGTATATCATTTTATTAAAAAAATCTCAAGGATTGCATGTTTGAATATTTTAGGTTTGTTCTGGGTTTTTATATACTGTTTTAGTGGGATTTGATTGTTTTTAGCTTTTGACGCTTTTAAGTGTTTTTATTCATGTTGTTAGCTGCCCTGAGTGGTGTTCCCCACCAGGAGGGCGGGATATAAATTCATAAATAAATAGATAAATGTGCCACTTTTATTTTATTATTTATTTATTTTGGCATCTCACCAACTGTGAAGCTTGCTCTTGCAGAACTCCTGCAGCTATTTTTAAGAAACTTGTCATAATTAAACCACATAGAAAAGACAACAGCCCCAGAATTCAAATTATGACAATGGTTTGTTTTTTAAATCCACCTATTACTAATCCCCTCTCAGAGGAGTGAGGACAACAGTGCCCCTAATTGAATCTAATCATCCATAATTTGACAGCCATAATGTCTTTTTAATAGGACCCCACATGTATAAATTCCATCCATTCATAAGAAACATGGAGGAAAAGTGCACTGCCCTTTGTTGATATTGAAAAATAGTTAATGGCAAGCATGAGCAGCATGCTTTCTGAATACAGTAAAAAACTGGTTTAGATCTAAATTGAAGTAAATGGCTTCTGGTCTAGTCTGAAACAATTCCATTTGATTTTTACATCACTGAAACAGGATCTGAAACAAATTTTGTTGGCAGTGCACCCTAGTACTTTGCATGTCCCAGGATTGCTTTGCAGTTTAGTTTTCCAGAACTGAAGATGGCTAGAATTTATAATATGGAGAAAAAGATGCAAATAATCTTTGAAAAACAATCTTTCCAATTTGCTTATGCCTATAATCCAATGATGTTAATTTAGGACATCCAACTATGATATTTCAAAATGTTCCTTTGGCTTTCTTGATGGTCCTACGTATATTGCTTACACTTTGCATCATAATTATCTTATGATAATATCTGATATAAATAAAGTGAATTGCATTGATAAATCTCTGTTTCAGCTTGAAGATGGCCTATTTAAGCTACACGTTGAATTGTTGCTATTTAATATCCAGGAGGTAACTGGGGTGCAATCCATGTAATGGTTTCTCAAGCCATGTGCCCCACACTATTGGAGTTCCATTAACATAATTTGGTTCTCAATTCAGTTGTCATACTAATACAGTATTGCTGTTGCTTTTGCTGTGACTACTACTATAGATAAGTAACAGTTGATTGCCATATTTGGAAAAAGAAGGCACCTAGGAATATCTAGACTGGGTTGTGATTGCTACCATGTATGGAACGGCTGCCATCCTGGAGTCTTCTATACAATATACTATAGGTGCTTCTACAGCATCCATTCTTTGAATTGTGTAAGATTCACATTCTTTCTTGGGATGTTTTGCCATTTTGGCCTATTCTAACATTTCGATCCTCCCCCTCCCAGTTTTCAGAATATGTATTCTGCAAATCTCATATTGACATTAAACTTGCACAATGGAATATTTGAAACATTATATATCAGCAAGACTGTAAGGTGCATTATACCACTGTAAATTATTACTGTATTTTTTTGGACCATAAGACACACTTTTTCTCCTCCAAAAGTGTGTGTGTGTGTGTGGGGGGGGGAAATGAGGGTGCGTCTTATAGTCTAACAACAGCTGTGGCTGTTGTAAAAGGATATTTTACAAGAGCCACATGCAGCTAGCCGAAGACCTCTACTGCCGCCTCTCAGCTGTTCCTGGGCAGGGGAAAGAAAAACATATGGAAAACAAGTGACCACTAATTGCGAAAATCGCAATTTCCCATTTAAATGCATTGGAAATAAATTTCTTGTATTCAAAAGTTTTCTGTTTTATGTTCCCAATGTATTTAAGTGGGAAACCAAATCTGTGCTTAAAAAGAAAGGGTTTCACTTACCTTGATGCCTTTGTCTCTACTCCACGTGGACAAAATGGAGGGGGAAAACATGCTTCCTGGTTGAAAGGAGAGCAAGAGGCTAGGCTAGAGTATCACTTCCTTCCTCAGTGCAATTGGCCTGCCTGCCCATTTCCCCTGCAGTACCACCACTGGTTGGTGGTGCATAATACAGTACTAATTTTTTTTGTTTTCATGCTCTGAAAAATGGGGGCATCTTATGGTCAGATGAGTCTTATGGTTAAAAAAAAAATACTATTTCCACCTTTCCAATAAGGCATGGTTGTTAGCTATTAAGGTTCAAGATATGGAAGAGCTACTATAGGTCTTCCCACATATCTCATGATCATTTATATTTTATATTTTTATATTTTCTACTCTGTTGCAAACTCAAACCGCAACTCCATGAGCATTTTGGCTGAAATAATCCCAGTGAAGTTCCATTGACCTCTGGGTAACTGCTTTACTATTATTCTAAAGTGAGTTGTTTGCAAATTGAAGCTACAGCTTGCAATCTACAAGCCACTTACAGTACCTTAGGGGATAATGTGCATTTGATTCCAATGGAGCCAATGGAGCTTAGCCAGTTTAAGTTTCATTTTTACAGTCCTCAGCTGGCTCTTTGGCTATAAACAGAGATGAGCATTGAACCCTAGAGTCAGATACAACTGGATTTCGAGCAAGGGCAACCTTTACCTTCCCCTCACTATTCCTTTCATTTTTTTGTTCTCCATTTCTTCCTTGCTTGCCTGAAATATATCTGATTTCAAAAGAGGGCAATTGTCTCCTTGCTTTTCTCTGGTAGATATGCTGATTTTCCAGTCAGTCTGCAAACTCCCATGAGTTGTACCTGGGGTTGATGTTAATGTTGCTTTAATAACCACATTACCATTGTCTAAAGAATAATTGGGTAAGCAATATAAATTAAAATCCAGGACTATCAAAATAGCAATGCCTATGGACTCAATATCTAAGCTGGAGCTCTTTTGGAGCATATTTTTATTTAGCAAGCTGCAGTTGTGGTAACTTGGATAAATCTCATTTCATGATTAGAAATTGGGGGAAATGGCTCAGTTGATTGATTTGATGCTTTGAATTGCATAATAAGTTGGTTTGAAGTTAGTTCATACCAAAGATGAGAAAAATTACTCTTTTATACTACAAGTAAATGAGTGGAAACGCTTCTAAAATTAGGAGGAAAGAAAAGGAATACAGTACTTAAGATGGAGAAAGAAAATGTTCAGGGGTACAAAATACTACACTGAGTACAATCAGGAGGCTGAAGGTTTTTTCACCATTCTTCTCCTTTTCAAAATTATTTTTTTAAAAATAAAGACCTCCAGAAATGATGATGTACTACTTTGCATAAAGGGTCACACCACAAATATTCCTGAGAATAATTCTGTGAGATATTGTCATATCTTTTCCAAGGTGATGTACATTGGAACTAATTGTTGTTGTTAAGTCTCACAGTTGAGTCTGATCCTTCATAACCCTATGGACCACATCCTGCGAGGCTCCTCTGTCATCTGCCATCATCCGTAGCCCACCCAGATCCATGCCTACAGCTTCAATGATGCCATCTAGCCATCTCGTCCTCTGCCGCTCCTTCTCCTTTTGCCTTTGACCTTTCACATCATCAGGGCCTTCTCCAGTGAGTCCTCTCTTCTCATTTGGTGATCAAAGTATTTGATCTTCAGCTTTAATATCTGTCCTTCCAAGGAGTAGTCAGGGTTGATTTCCTTTAAACATGATTGATTTGCTCTCCTTAAAGAACAGGGAACTCTCAAAAGTCTTCTCCAGCACCACAGTTCAAAGGTGTTTATTCTTCTGCATTCAGCATTCCTTATAGTCCAGCTTTCACAGCCACACTTTATCACTGAAAACACCATTGCATTATTTATGTGGACTTTTGTCAGCAGGGTGATGTCTCTATAAATTGGTTGACCCTATTGGACCATGGAGGCAAAAAAGCATTTCTTTTTTTAAAAAAAAAACACTCTCTAAAACAGCCTTTGTCTTTCTGTCCAGTGTTCTGGCATGACATTGGTCTAGTATGACATTGGTCTGACACAGGATGGACCATGTCTTCCAAAAAACACACAAATGAGACCTTTGGCACTAAATTTTCCTACTGGGTGATACATTTACTTTTCTTATTTAACCACCTGGAAAGGGTAATCTGGCCTGACTCTGGATGTGATAATGACCACCATTTGCTGCCATGTGCAATATTTCTTTTTATTAAGTGTCTTTATAAACTGGCTGGATTGCTCAGTGGTTTAGCCAGAGGTTGGGAGTTTGATTCCCCACTTTGTCTCCTAGGAGAAGAACCTGCCTGTGTGACCTTGGGCAAGCTGCATGGTCCCAGGACACCCCCAGAAGAAGGGAATGGTAAACCACTTCTGAATGTTCCCTACCTAGAAAACCCTGGAAAGGGTTACCATAAGTCAGAATTGACTTGACAGCAATTATTATTATTATTTATCATGTGACACTGAACAAGTATACTTAAGAAATTACATGTAGTCATGTAACCCAAGTTAGTGAAGAAACCTTCACTATATTCCTTTTCAAATATTATACTGATTTGTTCCTTTCCTCTTTTTCACTACAAACCTGCTCCATACACACTCACATGGAAGCTGCTTCCTTTTAGGATTTTTTTTTACAAACTTATCTGTCAAATACATTTGCCCACAGGAATGTCCATAAAGCATTGTTTGTAAAGGAAATAATGAAGATAGATTGAGGGCTTTTGCTGCTCAGATATCAAACTGCATTTGCATTATAAGATCATGTAAGAATGTTTATGTATTATTTTTGTATTATCTTATTAAGATTATAATAATATATAATAATTCTAAGGTGAACACTGACATATTTATACAATTGCAGGGCTGCCAAGGCACTTCTCTGAATAGAGAAATAGATGTTAATTTTCCTTTTCCATCAAGCAGTTGTCACAATGTTTGGCATAAAGGTTTATGCATGATGCAATGATTTGTGTGATCTTCTCTGAGCAGGTCTAAAACAAAGCAGATCATCAGACATCCTGTCACATGTTCAGAGTCGCATGCCATAGAAAAGAGATAGTAGATGGATGAGCACATCCTGACTCAGATGACTGGAAGGAATATGGTCAACCTTAGTTTTCCAAAATGATATGATTTCACATACCAACATGTATTGGCTTGCCACGTTCTTCTAAAATAATTCAAATTTATACTTCCCAGTAGATAAACCAGCTTTTCCCAAGCTGGTGCTTTCCACATTCCCATGAAGGTGCCCTTTCTCACTAATAGCACACTAGTGAGATACAGTACATGCATACCAGATAGCCATATGCATGGCTCCAGCACTTTCACTCTAAATCCAGTCACCTGCTTTATTTACGGAGGAACAACCATCTTCAAACTGAATATTAAAACTTAATAGAAAGCCAACATAAATGTGTGCACACTCCAACTTGACCATTATCCCACATCTAATCTTAAGGCTAACTGTTCCCATTGACTCTTGACAACAGAGTCTCTGAACAGATTCTTTTCCTCTGATTAACCATGAACAGACTCACTGACCATCTGCTTAAGTGCTACTTCACACAACAATCCATCCCATTCCAAACACATTAACCACTCAGCATTTATCCCTACACTAAACATTACATCCTCCATCTGCTAAGAGTTCTAGTACTCAGGATATGCATGTAGACCAAAACATATATCCACAACTCATTGTCGTCATCAGCTGCAACTCATATCTGAGAATGCATTTTTCCTGCTTCAGGAAAAATGCCATTGGCATGAATTTGTTTAAGGTGGATCCTAGCTTACCATGAAGTGACCCACACACTATGATCTCAGAGCCATCTCCTGTGGCACATATGAAATGAGACATGTAGGATTTAACACCAGAACTGCAATGGACTGCCACAGCCTTGAGGATATTAACAAGGTATGCCTTCACAGCCAGTCCACCTGGCATGGCCTCTACCACCTCTATGACCATTAGAAATCGGAGTTCCTCCTCTGCTCATTTTGCTGTTCAGCCCAATGTGATGGTTTCCAGTGGCATTTCCTCCACTGAGGGGACAATCACCCCACCTAAAGGGGCTCATACACCCATAGCCATTTGCTCTTTTTAGCGAGTCAGGTTATTTACTTCCACCCAACACTCAGCATTGAGTTGCTGGCTGTATGGTCTACTCCATTACTGTAGCGGGATGTCCAGCCAGACACTACATCCTTAACAACAAATCAGCTGTTCAGTTCACCCTGGTGATGCAGTGGCTAAACCGCTATCATACAACCAAAAAGCTGCACAACTATATACAACACAAATCTACTATCACTGTGAGAACTAAAGATTAGTAGAATGGGCAAAATTACCACAATGCTCTCCAGAGGTCTTGGGCTACATCTCTCATCAAACCACCCAAGGGTAACAGGTGATGGGTTTTGTAATCTAGAACATCTAGAGTACCAGGTTGGGCACGGCTGAGGCAGACAACAACTCCTAATATTAGAGACTCCTAATATTGAAGGCAAATAACACAAAACTTTCTTACACTTTTTACCTGGAAATATTAAACAATCTAATACTGAATGATGAAGTATTTTATGCAATATTCACACTTCTGGAAAAGAAAACTATTTATTCATTTATCACCTGATAATTATAAAAAAGTGAGAATGTACTTGACTCCACTGGAAGTGCTTCTCATTTGAAGATAAATGCATATGCACGCATGGCAAGATCAAAATTGTAGTGAATGTGTGCTGCAGAATGGATGAGGTTTCCAGACAGAAAAGAAAATATGCTACAGAAAAAAATATCTTAAACAGAAGTGTTCCCCATAGGGCATATTACAATCAGTGATTAATGGCAAAGTTTCTGCTTAATTGCAACAGTAATTCTATTTAATTGGGACATCTGCAGGGCATCAAGTGATCCTTAGCTTTTTCTCTCTTCCTTTGGATTTGATTCCCTGAAGATACACATGTAAATAAATATATGTTTAGATTTTATATAGACTACCTGAGACAATGCCTTTGTTTAAGAGTTTAGCACAGTATAATCCCAAAGGAAGTTGACATGGATTATGCATGATGTAGTTACCATTTGCTATTTTCAGAGGCAGGAGATGTGCAATGCAAGCCTGTGAATGCTTACTCCAAAGTAAATCCCAGTGGGACATACTTCCTAGTAAATGTATTTATGATTACAGCCATCAGGAATTTGAAGATGTTGCTACTACTTTCAGTGGATATAGATCTATTCCTTTTTCAAGCATTTCTGCAAAGAAAAACTTGAACACATAAGTCTTCTGATTCATACATTTGACTTTATTATCAAGTTATCTGCTCCTTTCTATATATTCCTGGCTTGTTTTATCAAGTACAATAAGATCTTTCAAGAACAGATTAAGGGTTACAGTCTCAGAGTTAGAAACAAACCCAATACTTGAAAATAATTCTACATATCCATGGTCAGAAAAAGAGGTACTTGAAATGAACGATTCAATATTTTTTAGCCATTTTACTATTGCTAGTCACAAATAGAACTGAATATTTGATTTAATGGAAATTCCATATACTGCATCTGGACTCATCTTTCAGCTGTCTGTTCTCTAACTGAGATTAACAATAGGATATTTAGCATTATTCTCATTCTACTCTTTCCCTTATACAACAATCCCCTTGAGAGTCCTTTTCTCTCTCATCCCTCTACCTTTTTGTACAACAACCAGGCTATATTTTCAGATCTAAGTGCCAGAGATAAAACATCTAAATATTGCAAATTTACCCAAACAAAACAAAACCTTCTGGGATTGCCATTATGCACAGAAGACTCCACTCCCCAGTGGAAGAGCCAACAATATTGGCTATTGGCCAAAAATAGCTGGATTTTAGCATTACTTAGCCATAGAAATGACAGACTGCTAAACAGAATTTAGAAGAATTGGGGCTAGAAAATGGCAAACTATCTCATACCACCAGCAGTGACAGAATCATTTTGGCTAAATGAAGCACTAGAACACTAAAAGGAAATTGTTGCTTCATATTCAAATGGAGACAAGCTATGAGAAAACTGGGGAACATAGTGAAAGGCAGAGACATCACATTGGAAACAAAAATTTGAATAGTCAAAGCAATGGTATTCCCGGTGGTAATGTATGGTTGTGAGAGCTGGACCATTAGGAAAGCTCAGTGCAGAAGAATAGATGCCTTTGAATTGTGGTGTTGGAGGAGAGTTTTGAGAGTCCCCTGGACAGCGAGAACAAATAGGTCAATCTTAGAAGAAATCAACCCAGACTGCTCATTAGAAGGTCAAATAGTAAAGATGAAGATGAAGTACTTTGGACATCAAATGAGAAGGGAGGATTCACTTGAGAAGGCCTTGATGCTGGGAAAGGTGGAGGGCAAAAGAAGAAGGAGGAGGCAAAATATGAGATGGCTAGATGGTATTGTAGACACAATGTAGAAAGAAATAATGGCCGAATGGTATGGAAATCCAAGAAAAATAGTAGAAGCTGTTCGAGGCTGCTAGTAAAGGAAGGTCATATATAACAGACTATAGTTCTCTTGTATTTCTTCGTGTTGTTTTATTGTTTTAAAAAGTTCACCAGTTTAGAAACTTTTTTGGAATTCTTCATCAGAAAACAATAAAATCTGTAACGACAAAAACAACCACAGTGCAGAATTGAATCCTATAACATATTTACAATTCTACATACGAGGTATTTATAAAATTTCACTGGGTAACTGGACAGCATTAATGCGTTATTTGTATCAAATATGATTACATTTTTGCCCAATGTACATACCTTTATATTCTTATTTTCTTATTTTTTTCACGCTCTATGCCTCTCTAGCTTTTCTCCTTTGGGCTTGCGAGCATTACTAGAGTACGTTTAACAGCCATTAAATACTGTCTGCAGGTGCATGAAAACGGAAGTACTAACTATTTTCTTTTAATTATTCCTGAACCATTAAAGGTAACTAGAGAGTTCTAGTTCATTGTTTAGACCATGGGGTTGATAAGTTTTTAATCAGTGAATATAGAACGCTTCTCTACGTAATGACATGTTATCAATATTGATTGTATGATGGGGTCTAGATTTTATAACTTCTAATACAGTGACTATGAAGTCATCTGCTGAGTGTCCTGATTGTAAGTAATGGGCTACTAGGGTAGCCATCTCTATTTTATTTTTTATCCATGAATGGTGTTCACTTATCCGAATTTTCGGGCATGTCGATTTACCGACATATTTGAGGGCACAAGGACATTGCCAAAGATATACTATGTTTTTAGAGTCACAATTACTGAAATCTTTCAGCTCCATTTTAAAATTCATCTCTGGAAAATCTACAATTTTAGTCTCCCACATCTGTCTGCAATTTAGACAATTCATACATTTAAAGTGCCCTTTTACACTAATTGATGGTTCAGGGAATTTTTTCAATATATCAGAATGAGTTACCATGTTTCTAATTGATGAGGTTTTACAAAAAGCTACCAAAGGTTTTCAACACAACCTGGAATATCCTGTACTAGGAACCAATACTTTTGTATGATCTTTTTCATGTGATTTACTACGGGAGAGAACTCCAAAGACCAACAAGTCTCTTATTATTTGTGCGAGTCTTCCTAGTTAATAGCTGGTGCCTGGGAGTGTTGGCTACTTTTTGAAATGATCTATCAAGAGTGCATTAGATGTTTCAACGCTGTACACCAACATTTCTTTGGAAGAAATCCAGACCATTGTCTCCACCCTTTTAGGTTACCGTCAGCATTCTCCACCGTCGCACTTTATCTTGGATTTATTGGACATCATTTTGGAACAAAATTATTTCAGATTCGAACAAACTTTCTTTCTTCAAGTCAAAGGAGTGGCCATGGGCTCAAATTTAGCCCCCAGTTTGGAGAATATATACATGATCCAATTTGAAAAAACCACCATACTTGATCCAGAGAACAACCCTTTCTTTAAACACATCATATTGTACAAAAGGTTTATAGATGACCTGTTTGTGGTTATGGAGGATTTTGATTGCTTTGACGGGTTTATAGGATGGGTTAATAGTTTAAATCCCCATTTAAAATTTTCATCCAATAAAAATTGTACAACATTTTTAGATGTAGAGGTATATATTTCCTCCTCTCTAAACCTTGAGGTAACCCTCCATCACAAACCCATTGATAGAAACGTATATCTCAATTATGAATCCTTTCATCCTCGATTGCTCAGAGACAACATCTCTTTTAGGGTGGAGACGATGGTCCGGATTTCTTCCAAAGGAATGTTGGTTTAGAGCGCAGAACCTAATTGTGTGTACCTTCTTGTATGCAAATGTGGTTTGGGTTATGTTGGTATCACCACTAGGCAAATGAAAACTAGGGCAGGGGAACATCGATCGAAAATTCGAACGGGTAATCTCACAGCTCCGTTGGTCGGTCACTTCACTGAATTAAAACACAGTGATCGTGACTTCAAATTTGTCATCCTGGAATGCCACAAACCAGACCCTTTTGTACGTCACAATGTAGAACAAATTTTAAGGCAAAGGGAATGTTTCTACATTTATCACTTTAATATTTTATACCCACATGGTCTCAATGTAGATATGGACTACTCATGCTTTTTGTAATCTACTAAATATGACTCAGCTGTTCTCAATTGTATGCACTATTTATGGAACCTGGTTAGCTTCTATTCTTTGATGTCTGTCGATACAATAAGATACCCCATTTGAGGTCTGGGACGCACTTTAAAATGTGCAAAACTAAGAAAGAATTATGAAAAAATAATTTACTTCAGAGAAACAACTAATGATACAAAAGGTAATTATGTTTCTGTTGGTGATAATCTTTACTTATGAAACCAAGAATATGACTGATTTGTATATAATATATAGGTTTTTGTATATATGTATATATTGCTCTGTATGGATTATGATAGTAATGAGTTGTCATTATAATTGCAGATTCCTGAGGAAAATATTCCCTTGAAAATTCCCATTATCGAATGGAATTCAAATCTACTTGAATTATTTTGGATTTATCCATTGATTTCAACTGAATAAAACTTTTGCATCACTTTCACCTGTGTGCCTTTTCAAGCGGATTTTCCTGTACTTCCTTTACTAGCAGCCTCGAACGGCTTCTACTCTTTTTCTTGGATTGTAGACACAATGGGCACAGAACTGGGAGGGCTGAGGGGGATAGTGGAGGACAGAGGTGCCTGATGGACAATGGTCCATAGGATCGCAAAGGGTCGGAATAGACTGTGCGACTGAACAACAACAAAATTCAAATGGTTGACAAAAGAGTGGAAAGAAGATGTAGGTAAAGGTAAAGGTGGCCCTTGCGTGAAAGGGTTCAGTGCTCATCTCTGTTTACAGCTAAAGAGCCAACGCTGTCTGCATGAAGTGATGTGGTTACCTTCCCACAACAGTGATACCTATTTATCTACTTGCAATTTCTTGCTTTCAAACTCCTAGGTTGGCAGGAGCTGGGACAGAGGAAGGAGCTCATTCCATCATGCAGTACTTGGTTCTTGAACTGCTGACCTACCGACCTTCCATTTGTCAACTTCAGCATCTTAACCACTTGAGCCACCACAGTCCTTATTGAAGATGTAGGGAGTGATAATCCAAAAGCAATTTCTGTACCACTGGCAAGCTGACAACAATAAGCAAAAAGCAACAATAGTTTCTGTCTTGATGTCATACTGGAATAAAATCTGGCATGAATGTCCAGAAGGAGCCATGACTAATGTCACTGAAAATGAAATATCAGTGGCTCTCCTTCACTATTTAAACCCACTTCAGAGATTCTTGCTAGACAGCAGGAATGATGCTGTTCATGAAGGGTGTACTTTTATTCTGGAGAAAGCCAAGAAGAAGATCAAAACTTTATTAAATGATTGTTCAGTTGCAGTGGAGTAGAAATAAATGTTGGAATAAATGCAGAAAATGGTGTTTGTGTACAGCATGACTTTTGTGGGAGAGGAAAACCTAGGCTTATGATATTTCTATGCTTCTTTAAAGGTAAAGGATTCCCTTGCTCGAAAGCCAGTCATATCCGATTCTAGGGTTCAGTGCTCATCTCTGTTTCAAAGCCGAAGAGCCAGCATTGTCTGCTTCTGCAGACATTTCCGTGGTCATGTGGCAGGCATGACTAGCCACCGGAGCACATGGAACACTGTTACCTTCCCACCAAAGTGGTCCCTATTTATCTACTTGCAATGTCTTTCTTTCGAACTGCTAGGTTGGCAGGAGCTGGGACAAAGATGGGAGCTCATTCCGTCCTGCAGTACTCAGGAATCGAACTGCTGACCTTCTGCCTCCCAGTCAGCGTCTTAGCCACTTGAGCCACTGCAGTTGCTTCTTTACTCCCAAAGATTTCTCATCACAGGTTGGGGGGGGGGGGCTCCACTGCTTTACAGCTATATGGCTCCTACTTGTCAGAAACACCTCCATGGCCAAATTGGAAATTTCATTCTCCTTTGCCATATTTTCTTTCTTTCTTTTTATTGCATGATTATCACAAGCTCTTAGGTCAGTGAGGTCTTTATTTTGTTTCCTCACATACAGAAGAACATTCCACGCTAGTTCATCTGCTAATATCAGAGGTAGTTCAAGACTAGAGATGAAGGGATAGCCTTCAAAATTTGAGGTAATCAACGTTCTACTCAGTCTATGTTCTATTCCTTGGTTACTGTTCAATAAGTTAACCACAGTATAAAGAGTGATATCTTTCCCTTTTTAAAAATCTGTCTAAGATCTTCAGAAAGTATATTTTGAGAATGTCATTACTTGGAGAGGCCCACACTTGTTCTGTATTGCTCCCAGATTGTGAAATATACTCTATGTGTGGCTATAATCACTTCCCACTTTTCCTACCTTTAAAGAAAGAGTAAAGTCACAAAAATGTATTATCCCTTCTAACTTTTTTAATATATATATATGATTTGTTGATGTCATAGCTAGTTAGTGTAATTAACCTATCCCCCCCCCCTAATGAAAGTACTATATCATAACTTCATAGTTTTATAAAGGTAACATGTTAAGAAGGGATAACATAACTTTTTAAAACCACATAATTGAAACTTTTAAAAGTCATGTTTTAGTGACATGGCTTCACTAAATGCTGAGGAGCAAGAACATAGTACAAGTGTTTGTTTGCTCTCTGTTTCATGTTACTGCCTCATTCTTTTCACATCTTTTGAGGCAGTAACCAAGCATTCACCTGTAGCTGTCAGATTTTTGAAAAAGAAAATTTTTCCTTCCTTTTGAAAAAGAAGAAAGGGATCAATAGAATTTTAAACTTGTGACTGTTACACCAGTTAACTACTTTTAGGTCTTGAATGGTAATTGCTGTTTAACTTTCTGAGCACCTCCATCAGCACCTTCCAGCTGGTGACTCAATTTAAATTCCCTGAAACACTCTTCTTAATTATTTTGCATCAAGGCATGTCAAAGTGTTAAGGGTCATCTATGTTAATATCTGCCAGCTGGGTAGGTTGTGGGACGAGTGCGAGTGAGTTTCACACATTCCTGGCCTCAGTGGTTTAGATATTTGGCTGCAGAGCCAGAGGTTGGAGGTTTGATTCCCATTATACCCCCAAGGAGAAGAACCCAGGGTACCCCCAGGGGAAAAAAATGAAGTGGTAAATAACCTCAGTGTATTGTTACCTAGAAAAAACTGGGAAGGGTTGCCATTGACTAGACTTGATGGCACATTCTTCTGTCTAAGGTTGAGAATGAGGCCATAGAATTAAAGGTTGAGATATATGTTCTTCTCTACTCTGCTTTTCAAGGAAGATGACAAGTGGGAACATAAAGCTATGTGTATTCATTTGTCCTTCACTTTTTACAAAGAATGCACTCTTTCCTTTTGATCTGTGCTTGCTTATATATACCAATCCATGTTATTTTTATATGCTGATAGAGAAAAATATGCCCAATAAAATCATTCTGAATTGTGATATCAAGAATAAATGTTTCTAAGGATTTTTATGGCAGGAAGGGTATTTTTCAAACAAAAGTGATGAATTTGATAATATTTAATATTAATTAGGTGTTTTTTTTCAGAGGCCCAGAGCTTCTTCAGGAGACATTTGACTAGTGGTGCTATATAGACATGGAGGTCAAATGTTCTCCAGTTTGCTTAGTGGCCCTTTACTTCCCACCACTTTGAATAGATTTGTAAAAAGGGTGCTTTCTGAGCCAAAAGTAATTAAGAAGGTTTTCTGTAAATCTGATAAGACTTTTGCAGTGGATTCATCACTACATTAGTACATCCATTCATACATTATTGCAGCAGCATATTCACTTATATCAGCTGAATTTTTGGCCTCATTTAAAAAGACATTGCTTTTTCTCCTCTCATATGATCAACAGCAACAACAAAATCCATCTGCTGAAGTGAGAAGCAGGAATTAAAGCAATATTGAAACCAGGACATGACTTTCATTCTACAAAACTGCAGGACCAATGGCTATCATCCTGTCATAATCAACAAAGGATTTCTGTCTGTCAATGGTGGTGGACATGAAAATTCAATCAGTTAAGCATCTAAAGAAGAGATATTGATGTGCATGGAACTAAACTTAAGTATCAAAAAGTGTTCTGGGTCAGCTCTTGATTTTGTGTGCATGTGCGTGTATTTGTGGGTGAATGTAAGAATACATGTATGCTACTACTTATCTGTCTAACTATTATTTGTAAGTATGTATGTATCAGTTGCAATAGTAAATCAAGCACCAATTAACTCATATCATAACATGTTACAACACAAAGATCAAAATATTACAACACTAAAGATCTGATGAAGAGAGCACAGCAGAGGTTATACTTCTTGAGAATCCTCAGGAAGAACAATCTTTCAAAGGACTTGCTGTTGGCATTCTACCACTGTACCATAGAGAGTTAACCTATGGTCTGTGTGTATGGTTTGGGAGTTGTACAGCTAGGGAAAGAACAATGCTGTCCAGGGTCGTAAAGACTGCAGAGGGAATAATTGGGTGTACTCTTCCTACTCTAGATCAAATCTATGCCTTCAGGTGTTATAAGAAACCTGCAGAGATTGTGCAGGATAGTACACACCCCAGAAATGATCTCTTTCAGCTTCTGCCTTCTAGAAGAAGTTATAGGGTCATAAAGACCAGGACCAGCCGCTTGAGAAATAGTTTCTACCCAAAAGCAGTTCTAGCTTTGAATGCAGTGAAATGCAGTTTATGAGGGAGCTTGTGTATATAGTTTTTAGAGCTTTTTAGGGGTTAATTGTGTATATGTGGGGTGGGAGTATGTTGATAATTTTGTACAGTTGTATTTTGTTTAGGTTTTGTTGGGTGAATAAGTGGATTTTCAATCTCGTTGTTCTGCGCAGGACAATGACAATAAAGATTTATCTATTATCTATCTATCTATTTCATTTCATTTCTTGAACCATTTTCTCCTAGTATAGGAACTGTGGAATATTGTTATAGTTTGGATTTTTCAGCTGGAGAGGGCAGTTTGAGAACCTATGGAAACTGAAATAAAATCAATATATATATAAATAAATAAATGGATGGAGTCTGATATGATTACAGTTCCCCTAAGATGCAGCCAGCACAGCCAATGAGTCTTTTAACAGTAACATCCTGAAGACCATAAATTGCCCATCCTTAATCTATAAAATACTAATTGGCAGAATGTGTGAAGCCAAAAAGCACAATCCCCTTGCTAGCAGAATGGTAGGATAGAAATCAAACAATTAAAATGAACAAATAAGTAAATTCCATATATGTCTGTTTAGTATTGGTCCTTTTAGTTCAATTTAACCAGCTTGCATAAAACAAAATTTGTTTAGACACAAAAAAACCCACACTCAATATTTAAATTTTATAAACACTATTTTTTGTTCCTTGTCAGCTGTAATTTCCTTTTTCGTCCTTACCTGACAGATGATAATCTTTGTTTCATGCAATGAGAAGCATTTCCTATTAATGATCTTTTAAAAGTAAAAGCTATTTAGGCTGTGATCCTATACAAGCATACCTGGTTGTAAATCCCATTAAACTCAGTGGAGTTTCCTTCTGAGTAGACATGTATAGAAGTTCACTGTTACTCAGAAAACTCTTGGCCTTTTCTAGTAAATTAAGGCACTTGAAATCCTGCAAATGGGTCATGGTGACTCGGGTACTATGGCAACAGGCCATTTATAAAAATAGATACTTTCTTAGAAGATACAAAAATAAGTTACCATCACCTTGATATGCCTCATGATCGATAAGGCACTTTAGGATACAAAAAACTTAGCTCCTTTCTTTTACTTCCCACCCCCCCCCCCTGTTATTTTTCTTTCTTTCCATTTAAATAGACTTATTTCTAGTCAGAGTTTTTCACTCTGTGTAAAACTAGAAGTAAATTAATGCAATGCATTGTTGTAACATGCAGCAGATACATGTTCTCTAGGTAAATGTTAAAGTGCTCAGCCCTGTATAGATTTTGTAGGTCAGAGTCTAAAAAGTGCTAGGCAAAAGGAAGTTAATTCATGTCAAGTGATGACACGTATTTACCAGTGAATTGCCTAATGAGTCGTCAAATCTTTGGAAAGGATAATTAGAACAAGGGATGCTAAACCATCTTTGGGAAAATTACACTTACTTTCACGTGTATGAGGACATGGCAGAGAGGAATATCTGAAAATATTTTTAAAGTCCTTTAGTTCACCCTTCAGTTTGAAACAGAAGTTGTACTGCTAGCCTTTATATATTATTCTGAGACACACCAGTAGGGGGGAAAACAGTTCCAACAGGGAAAGAGAACAAATGTTCACCAACCCTAGTGTGGAAAACAGGGACCATAATCTTGTGTGAATGAAAACTCTATTGAATATATTTAGAATTATTGCTGAGCAAATGTATCTACAGGGTAGCCAACATGAGGTCCTTCACTCCTCATTTTGTACTCCACCTTACCATTGGTGCAGGATCAAGCACCAAAATCAGAAAACATAAGAGTGTGGAAGGAGTTTCTTCTACCCTCCTGCACCATGGAGACTTGCCACATCTGCCACTAAATCAGAGATAAAGCTGTAGTGGTACTGATGGGGATGCAAAAAAGAAAAAAGAAAGGGGAGGGGAGAATGCACACTATATCAAGCAAAGTTGTGGGTTCGGTGTCCGGAATTGGCTGCCGCACCTCTTGACCAAACCCCATGAGATTCGGCATACACATACCTTGTGCATGTGAGCAGGTCTCTGTTGGGGTCCTGAAGCCCATGGGAGGGGGGTTGCCCCCTAAATTGATCTGCAAAGGGACAGGAGGGTTTGTGTTACATCACAGGCCCACATCACACACTTACATCATAGGCCCACCCCTGGCCAGTGGGTTTCTTGGGCAACACTGGCACTCAGCTAGCCGGGTTGGGACCACTCAGGCAAAGCCGGGCACCCCTGCTAGTATTCTATATTTTTGTCAATTTAGGCTGTCTTGACTTGATGAGACAACTCTACAAGTAATTTTCAGCACCCATGATAGCTGTCACTTCTGAATGACAGACAATTTAAAAGTATTTTCCCTTTCCTTCTTTTTATTCTATTTTTAACCTCCCCCCCCCCATTCCTGGTTACCATAACATCTGTACACTGTCTGCACAAAATTTGTTTTTTTCTTTCTTTTTGAAAAACAAATCACACAAAACAGTGGCTGGTGGCTAAATTCAGTGACAAGTGGTGGTCAAAGGACTTTAGCAGATTGGCTAGGAGTGCAGTCTTTATCGGTTTCCAGAGAGCACCATCTAGATCCTTGTCTGTAAGGAACTGTCCTCTTCTGATTTTTATGATTGAGCTATTAGCAAGAGTCACATGATTTAGAAATCAAACTCTGATATCTAATACAAATGTGAGAAAACTTTTGCACTTTGGTTCTCAGAAACTGTAGCCAGCATAGCAAACTGTGATGGCTGATGGGAGTTATAGTCCAACTTTTGGAGGATCACATATCCCACTCCATAACTTTGTTGGTGAAATTCTTGATGGTTTTGCTGGTATTTATGATAATGTCCCGTTGCTAACCATAGAATAATTCCACTTTTTATTACCTTTACTTGCAACCTCAACATTATAATCCTCTCTGCTTAAGCAAGATGCTTCCAAGTCAAGGGCTGCCAAAAAAGAAAAAGAACAGAGTCAGCCTGATGAAGTTCTGACTTCAGATAGTAGTTCACTCCAAAGCCCAGGTGCCAGTATGAAAAATTTCTTTCCCTGAGCAGAGGCTTTCTTTAATTCTTTCAGTGTGGCCACCCAAAGTTTCATCATTTGGGTACTCCAGGTGTGATTTGATGGGCAGAGGAAGGTGATGAGAATGATTTCCATGACCATTCTGAGATATGGCCCACAAAATACTGCCAAGGCATTCCAGAGTTAAAAGGACACTGATTGATTGATTGATTAATAATTTTTATTTCACCTTTCTCCCATAAAGGGACTCAAGGTATCTCACAATAATTAAAATACAAGTAACATTTAAAAATACAATAAATACACAATTAAAAACAAGCATAAGATAATATTTGGCAGTGGGCCAGGATACCTTAGAGACCGCATCATCCCAAGAGTGTCTGCCCGTCCAACCAGAGCGGACCGGAGGGGCTCTCTAATAGTGCCATCAACTAGGGGTGCACATCTATCCTGCACCCAAAGGAGGGACTTCTCCGTGTCCGCACCAACCCTCTGGAACCTCCTGCCAACAGATCTAAGACTTCAAAGAAAATTGCTGCCCTTCAGGAAAGGATTGAAGACTTGGCTGGCGGGGCAGGTGTGGGGCTCTAATGGGAACACGGGCCCTGCCTGCTGGCATATGTAAACAATTAAGAACTCTCTCTTCCTTTTTATAGTGGGTGGGATATGGGTCTTTTAAAGTGTTTTTATGTGTTTTTAGAACTTGTTGTAATGCCACCCTGAGTCAGGTTCTACCTGAGTGGGCGGCATATATAAATATGACTATTAAGTTAAATTAAAAATAATTTTTTAAAAATTAATTCTATTTTTTCTCAAATAAGAAAAAAATATGTTGAAAAGCACACTTTAAAAATCATAACCATGGCCTTAGAGATAATCTAACTGTAATGCTCACTATCATTAAATACCTATTTAAAAAGAGCTGTCTTTAAATCATTTTACACTGATTTTTCATTGTTATTTTATGACATGAACCAGGGATTTTATTGTATCTGTTTTAAATAAATAATGGACACAGATCAACAGAAGTGGATAGTGTCATTTCCAGTAAATAGTCATGTGGAAGGTTTCATAGTTCCCAAAGCTGTTGGCCTGCTTAGATCATCTTTCTAGTGGCAGCTGTTTCTAGATATTCTCTGCTTATTCAAATTGTGACAGATGACTGAGAATAGTGAAGTCCCTCATGAAGAACACATACCACTGTGATATAAAACAAATGCTTATTAATCACCTTCAATGCCCTTTGGAGCATTGAACATTTTTCAGTAATACTTCAACACATGGCCCACAGCAATATTTGAAATGAATAATCATCATTTCAGATAGGGAATAGTAGTTTAAATAAATTTGTTCAGGATTTACTAGTCAGTAAGTATCTGAGCTACAATGCATGAATCATGAAAATCCAACCTAGCACCAGCTGAGTTTGGCCTGGAGATACTGAAGCATATTAATTTTGTATTACAAAAATCATTAATATTTTTGATGCATTCATATTTTTAAGCTATACTCTTTAACTTGGAATCTAACTGATTGCTTGTGATTAGAAGACTCATAATTCTCTCATCATATTTCAATCATCTGGGAATGTGTGTGCTACCAATGTCAATTCCATTTCATTTTTTGAAATATAGCCAACTTTTATTAATACATATGCCTAACCCATTATTAAATCCTGCATAATTCCCAACCCACCATTTTCCTTGTTTTTTTCTCTTCTTTTCCCCAGCCCAATTATAGTTTTTTAAGTCCAAGAAATTTATAAAGAAAAATTACCACCCACTCTCCATCAACATTAAGGCTATAATTCATCTTACACTGTAACATGCAGTGGAATGAAAGATGAAGTACAGTTGTTCTTCCTATACATATTGTAGGGACTCACTATACTATGTTAAATTGTAAATGATATTTGTTTATGTAAAAATAAACTCAAAACTCAGCATGTGGTGTTGAGTCAGGTAGTAGAGCAACTTTGCAGAAACTGTGAACTAACAAAGATTATGTTTTGGCTATTAAAAGAATCAAGGTTCCAATCAGGGAGGTCAATTTCCCCATACTTTGAGAAACCTTGCCCAAATGATTTCCTTTTAGTCCTGCAGCTTCCGCCACAAAGCACCCTCTCAATGACCACCTTCACCTCCAGCCCCTCATAGAGTTTTTGTTTTTCACTTATTCCCCACTGCTGCCAGCCTCTAGTCCAAAGGATATTTGGGAATGGGAGGATCTGCTGCCATTGCTTCTAGATCCATCTCTGCTTCAGAGGTGTTTGGGCACAGTCCACATTGCCGCTCCACATTGACACATGGCACCATTTTTGTTTTTATTACAACAATTCTTTGCCATTACAACTGACTGCTAAACTGTCCTAACACTGTAAGAGTAAGAATCCAGGGTGGGTGGGGGTAGGGCAGACTTGGAGGTTGTGCAGAATACTGCAAACTTTTAGGACCAAGAGATGCAACACATAATATGAGCCTACAGATGGATGCACAGAAAAGAATACAACAGCTTAGTAAACAGTACAAAATAAATTACCCATGCTGAATGTTTTGAAATAAACTACCTATTGGCAAGATAATGCATACCAAAGCTGTGGATCACGCTGTCAGAGTTCAGAGCATGAGAAGCTGACAGATAACGTGAACACCAGGACCCAGAGCAACCAGGTAACAGGCCAAACAGTAGCACTCCAGAGTCAAAGTCCAAAATCAAACCAGAAATACAGGGTTAGTCTAGATGACAAAAGTGTAGTTCAAGCAAGCCAGAAGTCCAGGTGACCATGAGAGCAGATGAGGCAAAATACCTTCAAGGGCAAAAGCAGGGCAAGGGTTCAAGGAACAAGGATCCAGATGAGGCATAACAAGGGTCCACAGAAACAGGGGAGGAAGTCTTCAGAAGCAGGAACAAGACAGAAAATTACAGAAGTCAAACAACAGCAAGTCCAATAACCTTAATTGCTGAGACAGGTTCTGGGAGGAAGAGCCAGTGCTTATATAGCTAAGCCACTCAGGGGGGATTTAGGCAGAATTTATGATGGTCCAGAACTTTCCCAGAGCTCTCAGGTGAGACTTAACATCTGCTGCAGGGTAAAGGTCCAACTCTGCATGCACTAGAGCTGCCCTCCAGGTTGGGGTCCAATACTGTGAGCATCAAAGCTACCTTTGGGGAACTCATACTGCAAATAATGGAGCTGTCTCAGATCCTGACACGTGTATTCCTTGATATTTGAATAGTTTCTGAACTTGGGAAAAGTCTGGCAAATTTAGGACTTTTTGTTAATGTAGATGCACCCAAAATCTAGATTTGAGCTATATTTGGGTAAAACCATGCTTAGGAGTTTTATATATATTGCCTTATCATGGCAAGCAGGCCAGGTACAAAATAAATAAATAAATAAATTGTTGGATTAAAACTGATTCTCTACTTGGGTCCGCCTTTGCATAGCTTTAACTGGGCAGCAAATGTACTTGTTTTATGATCTGAATAATGTGTTTAAATTATTTGTTTGTTGTTTAATTTTACCAGGTTTCTCCTTCTTTGATATTAAACTGTACTAATTGTTATTTTAGCTGAGAACTGTGATGGTGAATCTGGGCACTCCAGGTGTTCTTGGACTTCAGTTACCAGAAGCCCAAGTCAGGACTCCTGCTTACCAGGACTTCTGGGAATTGAAGTCCAAGGTTTGCCATCACTGGCTTAGAAAGTGAAACAAAATAAAACATGCAAGCCTGGTCAAAATTAAACATATTAATTTGTTTAACAAAAATTAGCCAGAATCCTAATGCCCACTAGTTTAAATCTGATGGCATAAATCACAGAATTAGATTCCCAACAGTTAAGAGGTTGATGCTTGAATTACATATTGTGTGCCAATTCCTGTGACTATTGACTATTTATCACCTAGATTAATGCCTCTGGATGTACATTGTGTGTCTTAACTAATGCTCTTTGGGTTCCTGAATTATTTACTGCAAGGTAATGCAAGAAATAATCTGGAGAAAGTGTACTTTATTATCATGAAAAACTCTGATTTAGGCAGAATGTAGCGAGCCATGGTATTTGCTCTTTCATCTGCAAAGCATATCTTTATTTGTGCCAAACACCATCCTTAAATTTGTTTCCTTGAGCAGATGCCAGGATACAAGAATTTCTTAGATGCTTGACTAAGTATGTACTTGTTTCATTATGAAGATTTAGTAGACGTCAACACTCTTTCTCTATTATTCAATTCCATCCAAAAACTTTATCTACATCAGTGGTTCCCAATGTAGGGCACACACTCCACAGGGGGACTTCAATTCCCAGGAGCCTAAGTCTGTACATTGGCTGATCAGTGCTTTGAGAAATTGACTTAGGCTTCTGAGAATTGAAGTCCAAAAACCAAAGGTTGGGAAACACTGATCTACATCACTTCCAGCTTCTGATTTCTCCCAAGGCATAAAACACAAGTGAGGCTACAATTAATTGGGTTCTTGTGTAGGTGAAAACTTTATTTGACATTTTCCCCCACATAATCATACTTCAAATTCATGCACCCATAAAACAGAACACTGTTAATCTCACTACAGGCATAGTTTAGACATACATTTCACATTCAGGAATTTGTGATTTATATAAACATGAATTTGTGTTTTTGTGAACATAAACTAACCATCATTGTCATAACTCTTAGTGCTGGAGTGAAATTTATGCCTGAAATTCAGTTGCACCATTCTGCCTGCCCCACAGAAATGACATCATTGGCAGCAGCAGATTGCTAGGAGTTTGATTGACTAGGTGTTTGAGTCCCCATTGCACCAAATTATTTACAGCTTGTTGTGTCCTAATAGTGTATCCTTCTACATGTGATATCAATGTATCTGAACCAATGTAACCTTGCCAATGAGTAACAATGTAACCTTCAGCTGTATCACATAAACCCTGTAATAGGACGCGAGCTGATGACCACCAGCTGGCAGCAGCGAGCGTCCAAGCTCTCTTGGTTCAAACCCATCAAAGACCGCAGCGCGGGAAGTTTCCCGCCGCTACCTACACCTGGACAAGAAGGGCGTGACCAGCCATGACGTCACGCGGACCAGTAGCCAACGGGCTACCGTGGAGCCACATTCAAATACGTTACTGCCTTATATATAGAGCTGTTCGTCCGCCATTACCTCATGTTCCCTCTGTCCACCATGCAATAAACCTGAGTTAACCCAGCCGTTGGCTGTGCTTTGTGTCTTGACTCTCATACACTAAATTGGCGACGAAGGTGGGATGATGGATCCCCACGGAGCCAGGACACAGAGCGGGTTCAACATCACCAAACCGCAAGACTGGGAGCTCTTTGAGATGGACTTCCAGGCGGCACTGGTGGAGCTCAAAGTCAAAGAAGACGACGAGGAAAGGAAGAGGGCCATCCTCACTCGCATGCTTGGGATGGAAACCAAGCGGACGCTGGTGGGCATCCTTGCACCGAAGAAGATGAGCGATTTCAAAGCCGGTGACATCATGAAAATGCTGCGTGAGCGTTTCCGACCCTCGAGGGCAATGTTTCCCGCTCGGAGTGCGTTTTGGAGGCGAGTTCAAGCGCCGGACGAGTCGGTAGAAGCTTTCGTAACGGCTATGAGGGTAGCCGCCGCCCCCTGCAAATGGGACCACATCCTAGAGATGGCCCTCAGGGACGGAGTGCTGTGTGGCCTGAAGGACAAGGAAGTACAGCGCAGTTTGATGAACAGGGAGCCACCACCCACACTGGAAGAGGTTGTAGAGGCCGCGGAAGCCGCGGAGTCCACGAATGCTGGAGTAGACGAGATGCACAAGTGGCGTGAGTGGCGTCCGAGGGCCGGCAAAGCGGAAAACTCGTCGCACGGGAAGTCCGGTCAGTCGGTGCATGCAACCCGACCGACCTCGAAATCGTCTTCAGAAAGCAGCGATGGCGAGGAGGTCCAGAAGGTCCGGAGAGGCGGGCGCCGCTGCGATGGTTGCGGAGCGGCCCATGAGCGCGTGAAGTGCCCATTCAGGAAAGCCGAGTGCTTCAACTGCGGACGTCGGGGGCACATCGCCAAGGCGTGCAGGAAATGGAAAGAGGGCCGGAGACATTCGCAAGACCGTTCAGCCAGACCGGACCGTCCAGCGAGGCCCAAAGATGGCGCCCGGGCCACGAGGAAGCAGGACGGCGTGGGCCGCATCTCGGACGACAGCGAGGGCGACGCTCCTGTGTTCAACGTGTCTGCGGGACAGCCCCATTACTTTGTTGAGGTACTAGTACAAGGGACCCCTATTAGGATGGAAGTTGACTCGGGGTCCTCCTATTCTATAATTCCCCAGAGAGAGTTCTTAAAAATCGACCCCCACGTGCGGCCCAAACTTAAAGCGTTGAGGGCCACACTACGGGACGTTCAGGGGAACAGCATTCCAGTGTTGGGGGTCGGAACGTTCCGGGTTCGCTTTAAGAGACATTCTGCGGAACTTCCCCTAGTGGTGCTAAAAGGGGGGAGTTGTAGCCTCCTCGGAACACAGTGGTTTCAGCCCTTAGGCCTGTTCATAGGGGGGGTGCATGCCGTAGGCGAGGACCCAATACAAGCAGTATGTGACGCACACCCCGCCGTTTTTAAAAGTGGACTGGGAAAGTTCAAGGGACCCCCTGTAGCCTTCGACTTAGACCCGGAGGTCCGCCCGATAAGACTTAAACCGCGCAGGGTACCGTTCGCGCTTAAGGACAAAATAGAGGCGGAACTGGACAAACTGGTGGGTCAAGGAATTCTCGTTCCTGTGGATTCCGCGGAGTGGGAGACTCCAATTGTAACAGCACTGAAGGCTAACGGGGAGGTGCGCATTTGCGCTGATTATAAGTGTACCATTAATAAGGCAATCCGCCCTAATGCATACCCGGTGCCAGTGGTCAGCCACCTTCTGGCCAGGCTGAATGGGGGAAAGTGTTTCGCTAAACTCGATTTAGCACAGGCCTACCAGCAACTCCCAGTAACCCCCGCCACAGCGGCGGCACAAACAATAGTCACACATAAGGGGGCGTTCCAGGTGTCGAGGTTACAGTTCGGCGTGAACTCGGCACCTGGCATTTTTCAGTCGCTAGTGGAACGCCTCCTGAAGGGGCTGGAGGGGGTGTTGCCATATTTTGATGACGTGTTGATAACGGGGGGGAGTAAGGCCGAGCTGGCCCACAGATTGGATAAGGTCCTGGCCGTGTTCGAGAAAGCGGGGCTGCGACTGAGAAAAGACAAATGTGTATTTTACGAAACAGAGGTGGAGTTTTTAGGGTTCCGTGTCACACCCGAGGGAATTAGGCCGTCCAAATCTAAGGTAGCCGCCATTAAGAAAGCCCCTCGCCCCACTTCCAAAACCGAGCTTCAGTCATTTCTGGGGCTTCTCAATTTCTACCATACCTTCCTTCCACGGAAGGCGTCTGTTGCCGAGCCGCTTCATCGGCTGCTTAAAAAAGAGGAAAAATGGCTGTGGGGTGACGAGCAAGAAAGAGCGTTCTCAGAGTTAAAGCAACTCCTCACATCCGAGGCAATCCTGACTCATTTCGACCCCAAACGGCCCATAGTTTTGGTCTGCGATGCATCCCCGGTGGGGGTGGGGGCGGTGCTTTGCCACGTGTTAGGCGACGGAAGGGAGGCCCCGATAGCGTTTTATTCAAGGTCCCTGTCCCAAGCAGAGCGGAATTACGCACAGACCGATAGGGAGGCACTAGCGATAGTAGCGGGGACCAAGAAATTTCACGATTTTCTGTATGGTCGGCCGTTCAAGGTCGTTACTGATCACAAGCCCCTGTTAGGGATCTTCACTGCAAATAAGCCCACGCCACAGATCCTGTCCCCGAGGATGCTGCGGTGGGCTATTTTTCTTAACGCATATCAACATGAATTAGAATACCGGCCAGGGAAGGAAATCAGCCATGCAGACGCGCTCTCACGGTCGCCGTTACCATTGTCGGACGACCAGAAGGCAGGGGTAAGAAGAGACCGCCAGGTATTGCTAATAGAGGTTTTGGAGTCACCCCCGATAGTACCGGCCGACATTGCCAGGGCGACCGGAAAGGATAGAACACTAGAGAAGGTATGCTCGTGGGTGCAGAAGGGGTGGCCGGCGTCATCCCCAGGCACGGAATTCGACCCATTCTTCCGAAAGCGAGTGGAGTTGTCTTTAGAGAGGGGGTGCCTGTTGTGGGGCCAACGGGTGGTGGTTCCTACGTCCCTGCGGCCGAAGGTGCTAAAGCTGTTGCACGTCAGCCACCCGGGGATCGTCCGTTCCAAGGCGTTGGCCCGGAGTTACTTCTGGTGGCCCCAGCTGGACGCCGACATAGAGCAGATGGTTGGCACTTGTGAAGCATGTCAATGTTCTCGACCGGAGGTGGCCCGCCTACCACATAGGGAATGGGACGCAGCGAGGGGACCGTGGTCCAGGGTGCACGTAGATTTTGCTGGCCCATTCCGGGGAACCATGTTTCTCCTGGTGGTGGATGCATACTCTAAGTGGCTGGAGGTCATTCCGGTAAAGAGCACATCCTCCGCCACTACCATTCGCCAGCTAAGGAGGGTCTTTTCCACGTTCGGTTTACCCGACACTTTGGTCAGCGACAACGCCAGTTGTTTCACGTCCGCTGAGTTCGCGGCATTCATGGAGGCAAATGCAATTCGGCATGTCACATCCGCGCCGTTTCACCCGGCCACGAATGGCCAAGTGGAACGGTTAGTGCGCACCACAAAAGATACGCTGCGGCGCATGGGCTCGGGAGATCTACATCACCAGGTTTGTCAATTTCTATTAGCGTATAGAGTGACCCCCTTAGCGTCTGGTTACTCGCCGGCCGAGCTGCTGATGCGGAGGAAACTGACCACGCTTTTGTCCAGGGGTTTTTCGTTAGCCCCCAGTGCCCCCGGTTCTTCCCAAACAAAGCACACACCTCCCAACAAAGCCGCAGAGCCGCGGCAAACCACTAACAAGTCATCCTCTCCGATTGCAGGGCAGGAAGCCAGGGAGCAAGGAGGAGGGAGCGAAGCCGGGGCAGGGCAGCCCGCGCCGAGACCCCAGGGTGTTCGAAATAAGCCATCTTGGCTGAGAGACTTCGTCTCATCCTAGGGGGGAGGAGTGTTGTGTCCTAATAGTGTATCCTTCTACATGTGATATCAATGTATCTGAACCAATGTAACCTTGCCAATGAGTAACAATGTAACCTTCAGCTGTATCACATAAACCCTGTAATAGGACGCGAGCTGATGACCACCAGCTGGCAGCAGCGAGCGTCCAAGCTCTCTTGGTTCAAACCCATCAAAGACCGCAGCGCGGGAAGTTTCCCGCCGCTACCTACACCTGGACAAGAAGGGCGTGACCAGCCATGACGTCACGCGGACCAGTAGCCAACGGGCTACCGTGGAGCCACATTCAAATACGTTACTGCCTTATATATAGAGCTGTTCGTCCGCCATTACCTCATGTTCCCTCTGTCCACCATGCAATAAACCTGAGTTAACCCAGCCGTTGGCTGTGCTTTGTGTCTTGACTCTCATACACTAAACAGCTAATGGAGTTTCCTAACAACATTGCAGCCTTAGCAACTCCAGAAGAAAAAATTAGTAAACCATCTCTGAGGGAAACCTTGGAAGGATCTTCATTAGTTATCACCAGCTTGACATGTTTTGATAGTAACAATGGGCCTATGCAGGCCAGGGCTGTAGCCAGGATTCTAAGTTTGGTGTGTGTGTGTGTGAAAATTTTTCAGGAGGGGCAAAAATTTTTCAGGAGGGACAACAATGTCACACTCACATATATAACATTGGCATCCCGGTGTGGGTTGTGGGGGCGCCAGGCTATTAGTTTAGGGATACCATAATTCTCTCTCACAAAACCGGGACAGAAGTAAAGGTTTCCCTTGCTCGAAAGCCAGTCATATCCGACTCTAGGGTTCAGTGCTCATCTCTGTTTCAAAGCTGAAGAGCCAGCGCTGTCTGCTTCTGCAGACGTTTCCATGGTAAGAAAGAGGCAAAAAGGAAGGAATAGGCTATATACCTTTTACAGTACTGTATTATAAAAAAGAGATCTTCAGCATAAACTTGGATATATATTTTTCTTGACAAGGCAAAAAAGAGACAGAAGATGCAGAAAAGCAAGGAGGGGAAGGGGGGAAAGAAGAAAGACCAAGAATCATTTCAGACTCCAAAGGAAACTGATTCCTAGACTAGGACAGAACTGGAGCATGGCTCTGGAACGGGCTCAACTCTCTTTCTCAGCTCAGCCTTAAAGGGACAACACTGCCCAAAATTGGATTTTCTCTGGTTCCCACCAGCGCAGCATCCTTCTTTCCCTCTGCCCAATAAGCCCAGGTTTGCATTTCTTTTTAAAAAAATAGATTCCCTCCCTCCCTTATGATTATCCTCACACAGAGCGATTAATAAAGTAGTTGGCTTGCAGCGCTGATGCTGTCAACTAAGGCTCTAGCCGCTTGAAATCCCTATGAAATGCCCGAGGGGGGGGGAGAGCAACTCCCATCAGCCCTATGATGCAGGCATGACTAGACACCAGAGTGTGCAGAACACCGTTTACCTTCCCACCAAAGTGGCACCTTCGGTGCTGCAGCTGCGTGGCTGCTGCTACAATAGAGGCGCCGCTCTAAGGTTGCAAGAAAAAAGGCACAATTTTTTTTCTTCAAACCAAGCACGCCCCTTGG
Organism: Bradypodion pumilum; assembly: GCA_035047305.1. Classification (NCBI taxonomy): domain Eukaryota; kingdom Metazoa; phylum Chordata; class Lepidosauria; order Squamata; family Chamaeleonidae; genus Bradypodion; species Bradypodion pumilum. The sequence continues at coordinate 111,940,710 of JAWDJD010000004.1, read as the reverse complement.
TTTGAAAACCAGTTTTCAATGATTTCTTTGGAACTGGGCCAGGACAGGTTCAACCTGTGAAATTCCCGGTTTTCCGTGATGTATGACAACCCTATATTAGCTCAGGATGGTTTTCGCCACCCCTGGCTACAGCCCTGATGCAGGCTCTTTAAACACATGTTTGGAATAATTAGTGTTATGTGTCATCCTTGTAGGATATTTTTCACATTTATGCAATGGTATTCAATTGGCTGAAATCTCATTCATTTTGACATAACAAAGTGATACTCACATTAGTGCATTGGATGTAATGCCCAAGCTGCCAACTTTACACAATTTGATTGTATAATCAGCTGTGCCATTTGCATTATGACTGATGTATAACATGGAAACACATATGTTGTGTGAATAGCACTTTCTTCCATGCGGTTTCAATTTTGCTTACCATTTTCACAGTTTCATGTTACACTCATGTTGCTATGTAACAGCATTCCAGCCATGTTTTAACTTTTCAGATAACAGAAAAAGTGAGCAAACTCAAAGACTAAATATTGTCAAACAAAGAAATACATTGGCTATTTCTTTTAGGTAGTTTGATGCCTACATGAGCATTATGAAGAACTTAGCTTCTTTTCCTCCAAGGACTTATTTTCAAAAATTTGTACTCCAATACATATCCTTCATTCAGATGCTCACTCTGTGTTTGTGTTTCTTGCCAGTAGTTCTACTGATATGTCTCCAGTTATTCTAGTTGTTAATTATATTTTAAAGACTTTTGAATAGCATTTTAATGTAATTAGACTATTTGCCCGGAGAGCAGAAAAGGGAAGCCACTGCTGCTGCGAGAGACTCCCTGTCTCGCCTGGGAGCCCACACCATCGGCTCCCGGGAGTGGAGGCAGGTGGGAGATGCCACGGGTTATCCTCGTCGGCCCCCCAGGATACCTCACCACCATCCTCTTGCCGCTGGCTAGGACATGGGGCCATGATGACAATGGGTCTATTTTCCCCACACTGGGACTTTTCTGGGGGGCTGGGGTGAGTCATTGTGCTTAAAGCATCTTGTATTTGTTGGTTGATTACTTACTTATTATTGTATTCTGTATTTGTTGCATTGCTGTATTTAGCTTATTGTGTGATTTTTTATGCTTTTGATTTTATATATTGTTATAATTGTTTCTTGCACTTTCCTTGCTTTAAACCATTTAAGAGTCACCTCTAGTTGAGTTAAGCGGTATGCAAAAATAAAGTGAAACGAAATGAAAAAGTTATCCTTTAATAATAATAACGAACAGTATATCTTTACCTACTAACAACATATAAAGATTATACAGGTACTTGGTCTTTCTACAAAAATTTTGTACACACATCTCTGAGCTATCTCACTGGAGTCATAATAAAAAAGTTAAACAGTCCTTCTGAAAAATCTAGTCAGTTAAAGTTAGTAATCTTTAAATTGTAAAAAGATCTAGCTAAGATTAAGTTCTATTGAATTCAATGAAACTTCACATCTGGGTAAACATGCAAAAGATTGAGTTTTTTTCATCTGTTTCTCCAATCACATGATGGGGTTCACTTTGGGTACCCTGTGAAAGATGTTAACAGTACAATGTGGGAAAATATTTGCTAAATATTGCATCCACTATATTTATTTTTGGTTTGATGTCTTATCACAATTTTTGCTCTGCTTTCACTGGGTGATCTTTGAGCCAGATTTTACACTCTGATTTACTTTTCCCTCATCAATGAATGTGTGTAAGCCAGAGTGTGTTTCTAGATATTCAATGTGAAAACTGCAGTGTTGTGTCACTGAAAATTCTACCAAAGGAAGGCCTACATAGTTGAAGCACAGTAAAAATCAAGCACAGCTGCCAAAATGAAATAAGAAGTCCAAACCAGACCTTGTACTACAGAAGGAACAGAGCTTTGCTGAGCCTTTGAATGTTTCCTGAAACTCCTTGTTCACTTCAATCCTTACAACCCATAGAGAGATCAAAGGATAGGAGGTAGACATAAAGCGACATTGTTACAGTAATACCTCATACAAAGTCCACTGAGTACAACATCGAATTCATACAACATCGCCTAATTCCTTGAAAAAAGTTGCCTCATACAAAGTCGCTGCGACTTTGTATGAGGCATTGGGGTTTTTCCCAGGTTGCGTTATGCCTGGGCAGTATAAAAGGCAGGACACATGCGTGCATTGCTCTTGTGGGTTTTGCACAAGGCAAAGAGTGTTTAGGAGTGGTTTTGAATGCAATTTTGGATTTTTTGGGATTTTTTCGTCAGAGTTTTTAGAAGCATTCCTGGGATTTTTGCAGCATTCTTCAGGTCCTTGGACAATCAGGGTTGTTTGACATGTTTTTGTAATGTATTTAGCCTTTAGACAATGATTTCTTAAAGTTCTGTCAGTTTCCTGTCTGTTTCCTTGACTTTGCCCTGAAGTCTGTGCTCTTATTGCGGCAAGGATTTGGACGTTGTACGAGGCATCGCAGCTAGGATATTGCATGCCTCATACAAAGTTCAGATCCGTATAAAGTCCAAATTTGTGGAACCAAGTTTGGACGTTGTATGAGGTATCACTGTACATTAAAATATGTTCCTCATTGTAGGTAGCAGAGATGGTTAATTGGAAATATCATCTAAGAGTTAAATAGTACACAAAGCTTTTTTCTGTCTATTCCTTTTGTGTGCTGTTGACACAAAGAGTTATAGCGCTATGTACATATATGAAAAAAATGCAAACCTTTTAAAAGTTCCTGAATTGAGCATTCTACAATTCATCCTCCTACAAATCAGGGGCAGAATAAAGTAACTGTCTACACCTCAACTAAACTCCCCCTTTCTATTTTTAATATCCTGGAGATTTTGGTTTTGCCTATGAGGCTTTATTACAAGGGAAAGTTTTTAAAAAACTAAATTTTGTTTTCTTTTTGTTTCATTTCTTTTTTGTATATCATAGTTTTTCCATTTTCAAGATGTAGACCATGGTCATAATTGAATTGCTTATGTATGCTTGCATAGAGAAAAAAGTGTAAGTCTTGGTGACAAATTGCTGCTCATTAATGCAACCAGCACCTTGTTAATGACTGGCAATTTGCCACCAAGACGTGTGTGATTTCCCTTTGTGTGATACATACCATAAAGCTGGAACCTACTTGCAGGAAACTTAACATGGCTTTCAAGGTAAGTTTAAGGAGTGGTATTAATAGTGTTGCTACCGCTTAATTTTTCAAGGCTAGACAAAGATTTGAACCCAGGTCTCATGAGACCAAATCCACCAATCTGTCCACTACACCACACTGAGCTTTTTTTTCTTATATAAACATTATGGCCACAGTATTCTGGAGAGCAGCATGAGCTTTCTTACCTGAATAGCTTTTGAAATGCTACATCGTGGCTGTCACAAAGAGAGCATTTGGTTAATAACCACATTTCATTTGTGCATCACTACCATGAAAGAGTATCATGTGAATGTCCTTCCACTAAATGTTCAAGTTATTTCTGTGCAGTTTCTTCACTAGAAATGGGTCCAACAGTACAGCATCAACATCAAAACATGCATTAGACTTCTTTTATGCAGGGAGCATATGAACTAGTCTGATTTAGGCCCTTTGATTGTTTGAAATCTCTCAGAAATCTCTTGATTTTTTCTTCAAAAGTTTTAATGACCTTGTACTATTAAAGGGACTAGTCATCAGGAAGGCTTATCTTGAGATAATTTCATTTATCTGCACAGACACTTATAACTCATCATGCAGACAATACACATAATTCTTGTTGAACACAATGTTTTTAATCAGGTAATGCATTGTGCAGTGTAAAACTGAAATGACTTTCACTGTTCATTTGTTTTCTTCAAGTCTAAACTTTTTAACTAGTCTAAGAGCATAAACTTCTGAATGTCAAAACATTTCAAAATATATTTCAGTGTTGTGCTCAACAACTTTCTCCTGCTGGCATCCTTGCTATTCTAATTATTATATCATGACTCTAATTAATCAATCTATTGGCTGAAATCCAATAGGTGTTGTCATGGGCCCGGGCAAGAGGTCTCACAAGGTTTCAGGGGGTCCCAAGCCTTGGGGTACCAAAGCAGGGTGATCCTTCTAGGTTGAGTGGCCCGCCTACCCCTAGAACACTCTCCCTCTGTCCACAGCTGCTGAAAATGGGGAAGATGGCACTTCTGCACTTTAAGCAGGAATGTGATGGCAAGGCTGAATAACAGTCCATTATATTGCCACCTTGCCGCCTCCCACACACACACATACACACAGAGCGGACTTGGCCCTGGGAAACTGCCCTGCTCGAAGATAGATTTTACCTTCAAAGGCTGGGATACCCCGGCAGATAATATTCCCAGGCCAATGATTGAAGCAAGTGTTTCTCCCTTAGGGTCACCATGGCAACCTTATCTCTCCCAAAGTAAAATGTCCCTTTGAGAAGGGTTGTGCCCTTGAGAAAATGTTGCCTTATAGCTTGGCTTCTCTCTGCTCTGCAAAATTACTCCCCTTCTGGTTCAGATGGGCAAAGATGAGGCTTTCTCAATGTCTTTGAGGCTTTTTATTGAAGAAGAAGAATCACCCAAGAATATGCAGGATACACATCGAAGCAATAATCTATTCTACTCTAATTTAACAAAATAAGAAAATAGCTAACTTCACTAAGAAAGCATTTCTTCTCTATAGACTTGAAACCCCCCATAGGATTTCCTTAGATTTCCATGGTCTTGGTTCAAAGTGACGTGGGCTGTCACCTCCTCCCAAATGGTGTCTTCTGAACCCTCAAATTCTTGGGTTTAAATATATTTTCTGGGGTCCTCACACTTTCCTCCAGAATGTTAAACATGTGAGATGACCTCATTGTTTTGACTAAATGTTGTTTACCCAAACAGGTGTTTATGAGGTAGCCAAATTCTCAGACATTAAATGAGGTAACCTAATTCTCAGGTGTCTGTGCAGGTGTTTGTTATCACCCTGTCCCCAGATGTTTGAACAGATGTTAATGTCCCATAATCCACTTCTATGTGAATGTCACCTTTCCCTTCTCTCTAAGGTGATGGTTTATTGACCGATTGTAACCTTGGGAATCCCCCTTGTTATGCAACTGTGAGCTCCCTCACAGGTGTCTAAGTGATTGGCATTGCTACTTAGCAACCTTGATACTTAGTGACATGTTATTGTGTGGAATGTGTTTGGCATGCAGATGACATCAGTGTCTTCCTTTGAGAGTTAGTTATCCTCAAACCTACAGAGAATATACTATATGAATATTAACACTTAATAAACGTAAAGAAAATTAAAATATGAAATCATCCCTTGTGATTATCATGACAAGCGTAATTTTGTGCTCCACTATGAGGCTGCTATCATCATATGACAACATTGCTATTAATTTTAATTTAAAGTTTCCTACCAGCCCTTTTTAGGTTCTAAGGATCTGTAAGGATCAATTTTGCCCCAGTAAAACCTTTGTAGCCTTGTCCCAGATCACTGCCTGATTTGGCAGCAATTTGATATGAATGTCTTCTTTTACCATCCCAAAGTTTTCAAAGGCATCCTGAGGGCAAATGGGAACCTATGGAGACTAGGAACATGAAATAAGGTGGGGTAGGTTTAGGAAATTTAAAACTAAAATAAAATGAACAGTGACATCAACATTTTAATAAACTGTCTAAATCAGGGGTTCTCAACCTTTTCAAGTTGCAGGCTGGGTCATGCTCCAACCACTGCTGCCGGGATCATCCATAGACTCATTTATGGCTCTTGTAAATGTATTTACAACAGCTGTGGCTGTCATAAATGTGTTTATGATGCCTGTAAATTAGTCCGTTGCTGATATCTCGCTGGTGGCTGGAGTGAAAGCAGGGGTTGGATTATTTGGCGCTGTGAGTCAGATGCAGCCCATGAGTCGTAGGTTGAGAACTCCTTGTCAAAATCATCCTTAATTGTATAAAAATGTATCCTGAACATAGGTCTGTTTTGTTCATTAGCCACACCTGTATAGAGTTAATACTGTCAAATGAGGCAGGAAATACTCTCTCTCTCTCTCACACACGCACACACACGCACACACATGCACACACACACACACACACACACACACACACACACACACACACACACACACACAGGCACTCTTTGGGGACCATTATTTAAAATTCAATAGCTTCTATATACAGAAATACCTCTATAAAAAGTTGTTTTATGTTATTTGCATTAGTTTTCATTTAAATTGTGTTTTTTCACAGTTTCTGCAGATGTTGGTAGGATTTGTTTTCCTCATAATTAAGCCCTGTATTTTTTTCAAGCCCCACAATGAAAATAGTTCTTTTAATGAGACATAAGGCTATCAAAGGAAAGTTGCCATAGTCCAGCATCTGTTGCAGAAAAATGAATCTCTCTCTGCATGAAATACCCTTCTGCCTTTGGTTTTGCATGCACAAATGTTTGCTGTGGTGAACTACACATAGTCAAATGAAGATTGTTTTTCAGCAGAACTGGGATACTTCAACAGAATTATCTCAGCTGTTTACTGTATCTTATTCTGTAAAAGCTGTAGGGCATAAATTGCATAGACATAAATATTGCATCTGTTCAATTTCTCAGCACTTGCAAAACCCAAAAATTGTTATGTATCCAAGTAGCCCCATTTTGCTTCCTTATTTTTTGATCTTCCCACTTTGCTGTGAAGCCAATTAAGTAATTTCCAGATGGTCTGGTCAGAATCTTGTCCTGGTGGAAGACACTCTTTGGCTTTCATCCATTCAACAAAGTGTAGTTGTTTTGCTTTTCATAGGTTCAGCCATGCCTCTTCCAGGAAATTCTTCCTCAATTTTAGCCATCATCCAGGGCAGTGGTTCCCAATGTGGAGCCCATATCTCATAGGGAGACTTCAATTTCCAGAAGCCTAAGTCAGTACAATGGCTAAGCAATGCTTTGGGGAATTGACTTAGGCTTCTGGGAATTGAAGTCCAAAAATCAAAGGCTGTGAAACACTGAACTAGTGGGTTAATGTCAATGAAGTAGATGAGTTTGGTGCTGTATTACTTCATTTCATTTATTTGCTAGCAGTGAGGCTTGTTCCATGAGCTAAAATTAAATGGCTTCCTTAATGGCAGGAAATCAGAGGACTCATGTGTGGTGGTGGAAGGTACAGCCCCATTGCCAGTGCCAACGTAATAGTTAATTGCCAATTATCATCCATAGATATACATATGGGAGGAATACTAAGTTTCTGCTTTATCTCATTATTTGCTTATTATTTTCTTGTCTAGTTTTCTACACTGGCCTTCTCTTTTTCCTCTGCTAACTCTGTACGGAAACTGCAGGACGGAAATGAGCTCCCGTCTTCATCCCAGCTCCTGCCAACCTAGCAGTTCGAAAGCAAGAAATTGCAAGTAGATAAATAGGGACCACTTCGGTGGGAAGGTAACAGCGTTCCGTCTAGTCATGCCTGCCACATGGCCACGGAAACGTCTGCAGAAGCAGACAGCGCTGGCTCTTCGGCTTAGAAACAGAGATGAGCACTGCACCCTAGAGTCGGATACGACTGGCTTTCGAGCAAGGGAAACCATTACCATTACCTAACTCTGTATAGTCCACAAACCTGTTGTGAAGGAAGATGAAACTCTCTGGTCTGTTTTTGAGAAACACTGAGTGTTTTATCATAGATGAAATTGACACGGAAAGAAACCATTTGAAAGCATGTAAAGGGAAATAAACAATGGGGGGGAGGTGTTTACCCTCTGTTTCATCATGACCTGCTTATAGGTGTCCCAGATGTAAACAGCTATCTTCTGAACCAAGAAAGCTGTTTAAACGAACCGCCAGTGTAAGCCGACATGGCTTTGATTATATTCTTGTTTTTCTGTTCTTGCTCACCAGCTTTCAAAAGGAAGTATAATGTCATATTTTCCTTCTATGCACCACTAAGATTCAATGGATTTTGTTGTTGTTCAGTCGCACAGTCGATTCCGACCCTTTGCGACCCTATAGACCATTGTTCTCCAGGCGCCTCTGTCCTCCACCATCCCCCTCAGCACTCCCAGTTCTGTACCCATTGTGTCTACAATCCCATCTAGCCATCTCATCTTTGGCCTCCCCCTTCTTCTTTTGCCCTCCACCTTTCCCAACATCAAGGCCTTCTCAAGCGAATCCTCCCTTCTCATTTGATGTCCAAAGTACTTTAGCTTTGTCTTTACTATTAGACCTTCCAATGAGCAGTCAGGGTTGATTTCTTCTAAGATTGACCTATTTGTTCTCCTCGCTGTCCAGGGGACTCTCAAAACTCTCCTCCAACACCACATCTCAAAGGCATCTATTCTTCTGCGTTCAGCTTTCCTTATTGTCCAGATCTCGCATCCGTACATTACCACTGGGAATACCATTGCTTTGACTATTCTAATTTTTGTTTGTAATGTGATATCTCTGCTTTTCACTATGTTCCCCAGGTTTCTCATGGCTTGTCTCCCAAGAATCATTCGCCTTTTTATTTCATGGCTGCAATCTCCATCTGTAGTGATCTTTGATCCTAAGAATGTAAAATCTGTCACTGCTTCTACTTCTTCCCCATCTATTTTCCAGGAACTGATGGGGCCTGTTGCCATTATCTTGGTTTTCTTGATATTGAGTCTCAGGCCAGCTTTTGCACTCTCCTCCTTCAATCCAATCAAGAGGCTCTTTAGGTCTTCCTCACTTTCTGCCATTAGGGTGGTATCGTCTGCATATCTCAGATTGTTGATGTTTCTCCCAGCAATTTTAATCCCATATTGTGATTCCTCCATCCCTGCACTGCACATTATGTGCTCTGTGTATAGGTTGAATAGGCATGGTGACAAAATGCAGCCTTGTCTTACTCCTTTTCCTATTCCAAACCACTGTCATTCCGTGTTCTGTCCTAACTGTTGCTTCTTGGTTCATGTACAGATTTCTCAGGAGACATATGAGGTGCTCTGGTATTCCCATCTCTTTAATTACTTGCCACATCTTGTTGTGGTCTACACAGTCAAATGCCTTAGTGTAGTCAATAAAACAAAAGTAAACTTGTTTCTGGTATTCCTTTGTTTTCTCCATGATCCAACGTATGTTGGCAATGTGGTCTCTAGTCCCCCTACCTCTTCTGAAACCGGCCTGCACCTCTGGTAGTTCTCTCTCCACATGTTGTTGAAGTCTATCCTGTATTATCTTGAGCATCACCTTGCTGGCGTGTGGGATGAGTGCAATTGTTCGATAATTTGAGCATTCTTTGGCATTGCCCTTTTTTGGGATTGGGACATATACTGATCTTTTCCAATCCTGTGGCCACTGTTTTGTTTTCCAAATTTGCTGGCATATTGAATGTAGTAATTTGACGCCATCATCTTTTAGAGCTTTGAAAAATTCAACTGGGATACCATCATCTCCACTAGCTTTGTTGTTTGCAGTGCTCTTTAGGGCCTTTATGACTTCGCTCTCCAGAATGTCTGGCTCAAGTTCAATTTTTTCATCATTGTGATTATCAGGAGTGTTGAGGTCCTTTTTGTAAAGTTCCTCTGTGTACTCTTTCCATCTTTTCTTAATCTCTTCTGCATCAGCTAGCTCTTTTCCGTCTTTGTCCCTTATCATGGTCATTTTTGCTTTAAATGTTCCCTTTATTTCGGCAATTTTTCTGTTGTTTTCCTCCATTTCTTTGCACTGTTCTTTTAGGTAGTTTTCCTTATCTCTCCTTGCTTTTCTTTGAAATTCTGTGTTCAAAAGATTGTATTTTTTCCTTTCTCTTTTGACTTTTGCATTCCTTCTTTCCTCTGCTATTTTAAGAGCCTCATCAGACAACCATTTTGCTTTCTTATGCTTCTTTTCTTTTGGTATGGTTTTCTTTGCTGCTTCCTGCATGATGTCCCTTATCTCTGTCCATAGTTCTTCTGGCACTCTGTCTATTGAGTCTAGGCCATTATATCTGTTCATCACCTCCACCGTGTATTCTTTAGGGATACTTTCTAGGTGATATCTGTCTGGTCTTCTTGTTTTCCCTATTTTCTTTAGTCTTAACCTGAATTTTGCGATCAGTAGGTTGTGATCTGAGCCACAGTCTGCTCCGGGTCTTGTTTTTGCTGACTGTATGGAGGTTCTCCATCTTTGGCTGCAGAGTATGTAGTCAATTTGGTTTCGGTGTTGGCCATCTGGTGATGTCCATGTGTAAAGTCACCTCTTGTGTTGCTGGAAGAGAGTGTTTGCTATGACCAGTGCGTTCTCTTGGCAGAACTCTATCAATCTTTGCCCTGCTAAATTCTGTGTTCCAAGACCAAATTTGCCTGTTATTCCCTCCACTTTTTGATTTCCTACTTTGGCATTCCAGTCTCCTAATATAATTTGGATATCATTTCTTGGTGTCTGTTCTATGAGGTGTTCTAGGTCCTCATAGAACTGGTCCATTGTGGCTTCATCTGCACCAGTGGTTGGTGCGTATATTTGAATCACAGTGACATTGAAGGGTTTGCCTTGAATTCTGACTGACATCATTCTGTCATTTTTGAGGTTGTATCCCATTACTGCTTTTCTCACTCTTTTATTGACAATTATGGCTACTCCATTTCTTCTAAGGTTTTCTTGCCCACAGTAGTAGATATGATGGTTTCCAGAGCTGAATTCACCCATCCCTGTCCATTTTAGCTCACTGATGCCCAAGATGTCAATGCTTATTCTTTCCATCTCATTTTTTACCACTTCCAGTTTACCTTGGTTCATTGATCTCACATTCCATGTCCCTATGCAGTATTGTTCCTTGCAACATTGCATTTCTCCCCCCTCTTTCCTGTCCCTCCCCTTCCTCCTCTCTGTGGTGTTAAGCATCCTGTATCACCTAGCCTGCCCCTTTGTTTTGCCTTTTGTTTTGGTCAATAGGGTTCTCTTGGCAAGTTTTGTGGCGTGGTTTGCTGGTTTCTACGCCATTTTCCCCCCTCATACAGTTTGCAGGCACACCCCCCAATAAAGGACTCAGACACTGGTAAAAGTGGATAACGGCATTGGGCCACATTTATTGATTCATGCCCTAGTCCGAATTATAAATTTCTATTGGTAAAACGACCAATCATAATTCTTAAGGCAAGCAGACCGAAGTAACACTGGTAAGGTACCACCCCAAAATTGCCAACGGCAATTGGTTACAATGTATCTATTTGTATCAATTTGTTTGTTGACAACAAACAAATTGTTGACCGTAGTCAATATCTAACTAATGACCCCACCCTCTGACGCGTATCCGTGAAATCACGGGGTGATGCATGCTGTCTAGCTATCGCCATCACCCCGTCGCCTAGTTCGTCGTTGACCGGACAACGTTTAACCAACTTATGCCTATCTAGTGTTGTCCAGTCAATTGCGAACCTGCCGGATACCTGTGGGTCATAAATGTTTACCTTACCAGTGATACCCGCCCATGTGACCAAAGTCAACAACAGCAACAGAAACCCCTATATCAAACCATAGCAACAGTGTGGGATGGGCGAAAAAACCAGGACCCGAGAGCCGATTGTGGGTCCCAGCCAAAAATTTCCACCCGGCCCCGAAGCGACCAAAATATCACACTGTTAACTAGGGAGGGGGTGGAGGGGAAAAACTTCTCCGCTCCGTCGCTTCACAAAATGGCAGCTCGGCTGCCTCATGGCCACCCCTTTTATAAGGGAGCTGGCCACGCCCCCTAACTACCCGGATGCCTTCGTCCTAGGGGGGGCCCGCAAAGGGCGCGGCGGCCATTTTGGCGCCGCGCTTGCATTATCACAGTTTTAAAAAGTGTAGAACATTTTAAACAATATATTATCATGCATATTATTACACTTTAAACACAGTCTCTATGTCAGTTGCTATATTAAGTCGGCATAAAGTCTTTATGTGAGTTATTATATTAAGTCATCAAAATTTTTGCATGTCAGCTACTTATCCTTTGCATGGGGCTCTGAGTCTTGCCCCCTGGTTTTCCTCCTCTGCCTTCTTCCCTTCTGTCAATTGGTCCTCTCCTTCGGCGCTCCGTTGGTGCCAGGCAGCTGGGGATGGCTGCGCCCGGGCTCGGAAGTGCTCGCGGTGGGGCGAATGGCTGGCCTCCCCCGCCCGGCTGGTCCTCCTCCTCTTCCCTGGCCCGGCTGGGGATGGCTGCAGCCGGGCTCGGAAGGCTCGCGGTGGGGCGAATGGATAGTTGTGGCTATAATTGAACCATGGGTGTTGGTTGTTGTTGTTGTTTTTTTTGCTTTTTTAAAAATGACATAATAAACAATAACCAACCTAGCTCAAGCGTGTGTAGTTTGAGTGTCCTTCATGGGAGAAAAAAATGTTTTTTAAGCTCAAAGCAGTTAAACCTAAAGAGCACCTTGCTAGAATTCAATGGCATGCTTGGGAAACCAGAAGGGAAACATGTTTTTCCTCTATTTGAAGTTCCTTATTTGGTTCTTACCTTTGTTTTATTTTATTATTCTATTTGTAATTGTTTGTATAATCTCTTTTTTTAAACCAGATTCCATGTTGATCTGAAATCTATTTGAAGCAGAAATATGAGGAACCAACATCTACCAGTGTCTCCTTGAAATGTCACAAACCAGCTTTCTAATTAGGTTTTCTATTCCTTTTCCTTTAATTAAAACAAAGTTAAAAAGAAACAATCACTTCTTGGACACTCTCAATTGATTTATTCATATTTCAACAGAAGGGATTCTGAGCATGACAGAGGCACAGACTATGACATTGATCTCTTCTGTATTTCATTTTTAAGCTCTAAAAGGAAGACCTATTTTAAAAGCCATAGACTATTATTTCTTCTCTTTTGGCTTTGAATTAACTTAATTTGTAGCAATATTAACCCACATGAAGTCTGTGTGGAGAGCACCTTTATATTATGAGTTACACTAGACCTTGGCCTATGTGGATAGAAACAAGGGAGTAATTTAAAGAATACTCACTACTTACTTTAGTTGATTTAGGCTCCCTTGATTAATTAGAGCACCTGACCAAACTTTTTATTATTATTCAGGGGATGTTTTAGGGAAGGGCTGCTGGTGCGTATTTGCAGGATCCATGGATGGAAACAAACACACTATTTATTATTGTTATTATTTGTTCTCATCAGAGTGGGATATTTTAATAGGACATTTCAGAGACAAATTTTCAAGACTTGTGAGCTTCTTCAAGAAAGACAAACTCATGTCCTTTGCTTCTGAGAAGTGAAGCAAAATAGTTTTTTTTCTTAAAAGTAGATGGAACAAATCAAAAGCATACAGTTTTGTATCACTTGCATCATTTGTGTTAAAGAGTTATCAGAGTAAAAAAAAATGTTCCTGTTTTTATTGTCTTCCTTTCGACAATAGTGACACAAAATACCTGACCTTGTAGGGCAGTGGTGGAGAACCTATGGCATGCATGCCAGAGGTGGCACTCAGAGCCCTCCCTGTGGGCATCCATGCAGTCACCCCAAAACAGAGTTTGCCCTGCCCCTTCTGCCCAGCACCCAATGGGAGTGTTTCCTCCCTCCCCACAGCACAGTTTGCCCTGTCCCTCTGCCTAGCAGCTGAATGGGAACGTCTCCTTCTTCCCCTGTTGCTATGTTGGCACTTTGAGATAAATAAGTGAGTTTTGAGTTGCAGTTTGGGCACTCAGTCTCTAAAAGGTTCACCATCACTGTTCTAGGGCAAGGAGAATAATTTTTCAGCTCCTTGTTTATATATCCAGGATTGACAGAAGCAAAGATTTATGCCCCTAATTAGGAGTCCCTGTTCTTGCCTGAGAGAGACAACTCAATTCATGTCTAATACCCTGCCTAGTACCTGTAGTTCCAAAGCTTTCCATGTCAAACAGGCAAACAGTGAACTTAATAATAGTAGTTTATTGTCCAACAGAATACATACAATATCAAAACATTTTTGCAATAAATCCAGGATACAACATAGGATCAGATCTCTCATAAGCTGAAGGAAGAGCCATTATTGCTTATCAAGATTTAGCAACAAGTCTAAACTTTGAATTCTTCGTCTTCCGGCAGAGCTTTTACCCTTTCATAGAGGTATGAAGACCTGGTTGGCGCAGCAGGTGTAGGGGGTGGTTGGGGAAATAGCCACTGTGGGCTGGCTGGTCTGAACAGCTGCTCTTTGAAGTTGGAATGTGACATTGGAGGTTTTCAAAGAACTTCTATGATACTTTTTGGGTTTTAATTGTTTTTAATTGTTTTTAAATGTTGATATTTTTTATTTTTTTATTGTAAGGTGCCCAGAGTCACCTCGGCAAGTGGGGCAGTGTTAGAAATCTAAATAAATAAATATAGCATGGCGGTCACCGCTGGTGGTGGCAGTGAGGTGGGCTTGAGGTGGATTCAGGGTGGTCACTTGTGTGCATTTAATATATAGAGATATTAAATGGATTAGAGCATCTTCGGAGGAAGGGGTAGGAGAACTCGGGTGCCCCAACCTCCCTCCCTATCTCTGCGGAAGCTATTTCTTTTTAAGAAGGAGAAAAAGTGACGGGGGGGTGAGAGAGAGAGGGAGGGAGGGAGGGAGGCTTTCTGGGTTGAAAGGATTTTTGCTGGAGAAACTTACTTTGCTCAGGAGATGCTCAAGTAAAGTTCCTTTCATATCCCAAAGATCTTTTCCCAACTAAGTGGTGCTTATTTCTCTGCTTGCAATTTCTTGCTGTTCAAACTGCTAGGTTGGCAGGAGCTGGGACAGAGGCGAGTTTCTTAACCACTGAGCCATCACAGCCTCTCCCTCTCACGGACACTTTCCATCCTCAACAGCTGGAGCCACGCAGGGGAATGGAGACGAGCTCTCCCCTAGCAATTGTCTCTAGAAGCCCAGAGATCTTAGTTTAGTTAGTTTAGTTTAGTTTAGTTTAGTTTAGTTGATTTATACCCTGCCCTACTTGGTACAGGCCGACTCAGAGCGGCTTACAACACATTGAATGAAAATACAATATGACAAAATACAGTATAACAAGAGCACAAGTAAAGGTACAATGCAATAAATACAAAATATTATCTCACAATAATAATAATAATAATAATAATAATAATAATAA
The DNA here is from genome assembly GCA_035047305.1 of Bradypodion pumilum. Lineage (NCBI taxonomy): Eukaryota > Metazoa > Chordata > Lepidosauria > Squamata > Chamaeleonidae > Bradypodion > Bradypodion pumilum. Next base: position 111,925,703 of record JAWDJD010000004.1, on the reverse strand, counting down.
TAATAATAATAATAATAATAATAATAATAATAATAATAATAATAATAATAATAATAATAATAATAATAATAATAATAATAATAATACAAAAACCCAGTACCGTAATACAATAGTCTCCCCATCTTCATTCTGAGGAACCCTTTCACACAAGCCGGGAGGGTGGAGGGCAAACTCCACCCCTGGAGGGTGGAGGGCAAACTCCACCCCCGGAGGTCTTGGCACTGCCCCTGCAAGCCGGGTGGAGGGCAATTTCCACCCCTGGACTCAGGAGGGTGGGGCTTGCCAACATGGTCACATGATCATGTGCCAGCAAAATTGCCATCTTGGAACGCCGCCCCCCCCCCCTAGAATTTTAAAATAAATATGGGAGAATATTTAAAAAGACATGAGGCTGGGAAGAGGACTGAATTACGGGGAAATCCCTGCAAATATGGGGTACTTGACAGGTATGGTGCCCGCCCACCACCACCGGAAGTCATAATTCATCACTTACCACTGTGGTAGTGGCGGGAGACTGTGGGGACCATATCCACTCCATTCTAGTCTTTATCTGAGGTCCCTCCATGGTGCAACAGCCAGAAAGTGTGTCTGGGCACCCAGCGCATAACTGAGAAGTTTCAAAGTGGTGCACATTTCTGGCTGAAGCGCCATGTCTGATGAAGACTGGAATGGAGCAGATATGGTCCCCACAGTCTCCCAACACCAGTGCCACTGCCTGGGCTCCCCTGGCAGCCAAACAAACCACTCAGGAGGAAGAAGTGTGCAAAAGGTAGGGAAATTGCTTTGTCATTCATTTTTTCTTTTACTGTTTGCTCTGGTCCCCCCTATTTTCCCTACACCTCCTCTGAACCTATATTGATCAATCTCCACCTCTGGGAGTCAGCTGGGGGGAATGTAGGGGTGTCCTTAGGGGCTTCCCCTATGTTTTCCACACCTAAAGAACTCCCCTTCTTTTCCACCTCAGCCACTAATCAGCGGGGGGAGTTCGATTGATCGAGGAGCGGAGGGGAGGAGTGGGATACCAGCTAGTGGGGTCGATGGGGGTATGGGAGAGGATCGTGTCTGGCAAATTTTGTAGTGGGAGTTTTGTATAATTTTTTATTATTATTGGTCTGGTCAGGACCATTTTTTATTTTTCAATGCATTCCTATGAGAAAATGTGCTTCAGTTTACAATTTTTCTGGTTTACGACAAAGGATGTCAGAACAGACCAAAGTCGTAACCTGGGGTTTTACTGTATAATACAAAAGTAAAACCGTTCAAACCAGGCAATGATGCAATAAAGAAATATTTATTATAAAGCCAAATGTGTTATTCCATAATCCAAAAATGTATATTCCATAATCCAAAAGAAAAGATCCGAAATCCTTCCGGTAAAGGGAATTTTCAGTACAAAACCTTCCTCAGGGATCTATGAAAATAAAAGACTAATCACTACTTGTTAGGGGTTGTGGTCTGGGTTCAAATAATGCAGAGTTAAGCAGTTAGCTTTTGGCAGCAGCAGCGGTGCCCGTGTGGTTTTATCTCTCTCTCTCCCAGACAATAACAAGCAGAGATGCAGAGTAACAGTGCAACAGAAACAGCTTTTACTCAGCAGAATAGTTCATAAAGATAACATAAGCAACAGATTCCTCTCTGGGAGATAAACAGTCTGTAAGTCCTTGTGAGCACTACTTTAAGTCCTGAGGCACAATAAAAGTACTCACTGCAACTCCAGCCTTCTTCTGGCTGGCTGTAGGTTGGGCAAAAACCCTTTTTGTCCTGGCTTGTTCTTTCAGTTGAGTTCCAGACCACTGAAGACTGCTTTGCCTCTTTCTCTCCTCCAGAGAGTGTCAGCAAAGCCAGCAGCCTTTTCCTTCAAGCAAAACAGTGATGTCCATAAGGCAGTAAAGCTAGCAAGCAGTCCAGCTAGCATGCATCCAGTAGTTTAGGCATTCAGCAGTTTTTGGCACGAAGCAATGTGGCATGTGGCTTTTGAGAAGCCCTGATTTATACATGATATTCTGCTCAGTCACCCACTCAGTGAATTCAGCTGGGTGCTGCTCTGTTGAAACCCTTAAAGACATAGTTTCATGTATCTTAGACAATACTACTCAAATGTATACATTACATCCCTATCACTACTGATATAATATATACATATTTACAATATTTAAATCTTGGATTCATTAATATCAAACCACAAAAATGAACAAAGGAAGATTACCTGTATAGTTAAATGTAATATCTTTCTTTATACTTTCAATCGTGTCCCTGGCCTCACAAGTTAATTCCTTCAGTGCAGACGGACGTCAAAAGAGTAATAATGCAAGACCCAATTTAAAGCTGTTTCCGAACAAGGGAACAGCTGTGCAGTAATCAATGAAATTTACAGGAAGCATGAGTAATCTATTTCCATATTGAAACCATGAGGGTGTAGTGTGTTAAAGCAAGAGATATAGAAACATTCTTGTTGCATAAGTAGTTGTTCGATGTTGCTGAGAGAATAGAGATCTGTAACACTCTAATGCAACAAATTTAAAATTGCGGTCAAGGGGTGCTGAAATGTTACCCGCCCGAATTTTAGAATGATGTTTCCCCACCCTGGTCCTCAACTGTTGAGAAGTTACACCCACGTAGCCTAAACCACATTTACACACGAGTCAATATACACATTTAGTGCTTTCACAGTTCGTGAAATTGCGAAGCGGGGAACATCTCGGGCGGGTTGTGTAGTACATATATTAAGCAGTCACAAATCAGTTAAATGCTGAAAGAAAAGACAGCCAAGTCCAACTGATGAGTGGATAGACCAGCGTCTTTGATACTCACTTCTAACAGAAATTTAATTGGTGTTTAATTATACATGTTGATGTATGTTTCAGGAAATGCAAGATATCCAATGAATTTTATTGACACCAGATGGCAAGCCTATAAATCACATCTGTAATTTTGAGAATTCATCCCCATGTGTAAGCTTTTCTGAATAGTGGGGAGGCATGAGTGCTGATCTTGTAAGTAAAACATGAACAAGCAGTACCTTGAGTTTGGAACAGAATCGTGGAAGGGGTGAATAGATGTGATGACAAGATGATTATGGAGAAAAAGTCTTTGGTGGTTTTGTATGCACTCTAGCAAAAGATTCAGTTTGGGGGGAAAGCAAATGTAATGTTCAGAACGAGCAATGATGTTGGTTGCAGTCCTGTATATATCTGTGTATATACGTATTATGCTTAAAATTACCTAATTTAGACAAGAAAGGGCAAGCTATTTTATACATATATTTTTGCTGAAGACCATATCCTCTTTGTGGGAATTTACTAAGGCATTGCAAATTGGTGTGGTTAAATCCTGGAGTGAATGGGGCTAGAATCAAAATTATTTTTCTCCTTTTCTTTTCCATGCTCTTATTTCCTTCTCCTCCATTCACTCTTCACCATCACCTTCTCTCTTTCACCCTGTCCTTTATCATTTCCAAAGTTGGTTGTGATGGAAGTAATCAATCAGTCTTGTAAGGGGTGTGATACGCCTGCTTGCAGAAGACGTCTGAAATTAGGCCAAGGTTTGTATGAGATCATCAGACTAAGGTCTACACAGTGCTATTGTCAGACAATGGACTTGATTAAATGCACTGTGTGATTCATTTTGTTGTTCAGTCACACAGTTGATTCTGACCCTTTGCGACCCTATGGACAATTGTCCTCCAGGCATCCCTGTCCTCCACCATCCTCCTCTACCCACCCAGCTCTGTGCCCATTGTGTCTACAATACCATGTAGCCATTTAGTGATGATTTATTTATTTACAGTAGATTTGTATATCGCTCCAATCAATAGACTCTGGGCGGTGTACACAGTCCAGCGAACACCTCACTGGCTGCTCAGCAAAAATTAAGAACAATATAAAAAACAGTTAAAGGCCCTTCCAACATAATAATGATATGTGGAGTGTTCTGTCCTTGGTATTTAACCCTTGATGGTCAATTTTCACAAGAAAAGTACAGTATTGTCTCCTTTTCTTATGGAGGAAACCAGATGGGGAACCTACCATGCATCTAGCTAACATAAAGAGGCAGAATATATTGCTAACATTTTGATCACCTGCTTGATTTATATCAATAAATAACATATAGTCGCTTCAGTGAGGGAGGTGGCAATACAAACAAACAAACATCTATAAGGTTCCAGATGGAAGAGGGAAATTTTCATACTGGGGGAAAAGTGTATATCAAAATACAGAGAAAATAAAAAGATTGCTTCTCACACACACTTTTTTAAAAGTCAGGTTGTCTGTCTTGTGATGTAGCAGAATAGCCATGGCTGATTGATCAAACAGGGAAGCAAGTGGCATGTTCCTTCATTCTCAATTAATCAGACTTTGACCTGACATTTGTTTTTGCATTTGTTTTGGTGGTGGGAGTGCTGATCTCAATGCAAAGATGCAGCATAAGCATGAAGGTCAGTAAAGAGTATAATCTAGATTACAACATCATCAATTAGTGGAATGCTTACTAGAACTAGATGTCTTGTCAGTTGACAGGACCCTAACACATCTCTTCCTTGTATGGGAAGACAAGAAACAGCAACTTCCTTTTTCCACACTAGCAAAGATGATAGGATATTTCTTAGTGCTCCCCACAGAAGAGAACAGGAGAAATGCAATATGTAAACCTGCACATCATTATGAAAAATCTGTGGGATTGCCAAAGCATGAATTGTGTGAAATGCCTAAAAATGAGATGACTGTTTGTTTGTTTTTGTTTAAGATTTAGAAGCTATCTATATAGGAAAAGGAGTAAGACAAGGCTGCATTTTATCACCCTGCTTATTTAACATACACAGAGCACATAATGTGCAACAAAGGGATGGAGGAATCTCAATATGGGATCAAAATTGCTGGGAGAAACATCAACAACTTGAGATATGCAGACGATACCACCCTAATGGCAGAAAGTGAGGAAGACCTAAAGAAGCTCTTTGTTAGGTTGAAAGAAGAGAGTGCAAAAGCCGGCTTGAGACTCAATATCAAGAAAACCAAGATAATGGCAACAGGCCCCATCAGACCCTGGAAAATAGATGGGGAAGAAATAGAAGCAGTGACAGATTTTACTTTCCTGGCATCTAAGATCACTGCAGATGGCGAATGTAGCCAAGAAATAAAAAGACGACTGATTCTTGGGAGACAAGCTATGAGAAACCTGGGGGAAATTGTGAAAAGTAGAGACATCACCTTGAAAACAAAAATTCGTATAGTTAAAGCAATAGTATTGGGTAATGTATGGGTGTGAGAGCTGCACCATTAGGAAGGCTGAGCGCAGAAGAATAGATGCCTTTGAGATGTGGTGTTGGAGGAGAGTTTTGAGAGTCCCCTGGACAGCGAGGAGAACAAATAGGTCAATCTTAGAAGAAATCTACCCTGACTGCTCCTTGTCGGAGGCTCCCCACTGACTGCCTAATAGGGGGAGATTTATTATAGTGTCGAGGCCGACACAAGTGGGTCCTGTCGTTGGCCTGGGAAAAACCTTTCTGGCCTGACCAGGACTAATTCTCTCTAGAGAGGTTTTACTGACTTGGCAGCTAGTGTTTTGAGATGCGCTGACCTCTCCTTATCCAGAACTAACTGGCTATAAAAATGGCGATGCTGGACTTTTGAAGATGTCCAGTCTCCCTAAGTTACCACTAGTGCCTCCTCCCTTCTCATGACACTCTTCAGAGATCAGCTAACCAGGGGGTTTGGAAAGGATTTACCTCACCAGAGCGAAAGTCCTGCAAACAGATAACACCTCTTTGCAAGGAAACAAAACTTTCACGGTGTTGGAATCTCCTCCTCCTGGCATTCACTCCCTTCTTGAATTATAGCCCCTTTCTCTGGCCTATATGCTGACCCCTAGAAATTCTCCTCTTCAAGGTTTGAGGAGAAGTAAAGGACGCTACTACGTTTCTTCAAATATAGCAGCATTTTATTGTTACAGAAATCAGTAAACCTAGCATATGGATAAAGTCAATTCAAAAGAATCAAACAAAATACAAAGCATAAAAGTAATATAAATTGCTAAGCTAGCTAAGTAGAAAAAAGAGTGGGCTTTCAGAAGCCCCCATGAAAGTTAAACTTGAGTTCTAACTCTCAATGGATAATGAATAGAAAAATGGGCAGAGTTACCCCAGGCCGGGGGTGTCTGCTGCTGAGATGCTAAAACTCTCAGTTTATATACGTTTTCCCCACTCACATCTCACATATGTGGAAAATTCCCCAAATATGACGTCTGGGGACATCTGCCTGGACACCTGGACATACAGCTGTGCGTGTCCACCTGCAACTTACATGCAGTGCTTATCTTGTGTTCCATCTCAGTGACATCTCCGTGAGATAGATCAAACTGTCAGATTCTCAGACTTGGGGGACTTGAACTGGCGCCAATGTGAATGTGTGTTCATTAACTGTCACACGTGGGGTTTTCTAACAATCTACTTGATTGACAGGCATCTTAAAGCTAATTGGCTAACACATTCTACCATTTAACACATAGTAAATGAAAAGAAATAATAGCATCTTTTGAATTCCCCTGACACTCCTTAGAAGGTCAAATAGTAAAGATGAAGCTAAAGTACTTTGGACATCAAATGAGAAGAGAGGATTCACTTGAGAAGGCCTTGATGCTGGGAAAGGTGGAGGACAAAAGAAGAAGGGGGTGGCCAAAGATGAGATGGCTAGATGGTATTGTAGACACAGTGGGTACAGAGCTGGGCGGGCTGAGGAGAATGGTGGAGGACAGGGGTGCCTGGAGGTCAATGGTCCATAGGGTCACAAAGGGTCAAAATCGACTGTGCAACTGAACAACAAATATTTTTGCATCTTTCCTAACAGTCATAAAGCTCTTCTGTGCTTGTTGTGTGTGTCTCTGGGCACTTTGCTTCTCAAAGGGAAGGGATAATAAAAACATTTTGCAGGAAAGGCAGTGGCCCTGAGGAGGAAGGGAAAGAGCTCTTTATCTCTACCTAAGAAGGTAGAGGCAAAGAATATTGTTGGTCTTTATAATTCCTCATTGATAGGCCTGCTTCAATCAATGAGCACAAGGATTAAGCAAGTATTTCTTTCACCTCTGACTGACAGTAGTGGGTCTGTGTGGTGCTGTGATTGACTATCCATTTGTGCTTCTATTAACCAGTTATTTCTAACTGGGGGAAAGGTTCAGTTTATTTCTGAGTTGGTCTCAGAGTTATTTCTTTAATTATTTTCTAGATGGCAAGTTCTCTCATCTCTAAAAAGAAACAATGGCAGATTGATTCATGGTTTAAATAAAAACCTTTACTTCTCTTGGTGAACTGTTATCTCAATACTTCCTTCTAAGTACAGAAAGTCGGCAAGAAGATTAGATAGAAAAAGAAATAGAATAGTGAAGAAGTATAACAGACATTAGCTGCAGTATCAGATCATCCTCTCTTCCCTGTATGAAAAGTCAGGCAAGATGTCTGTCCTGCTGGTTCTCAATCAAAACTAAATTGTCCACACACACACACACACACACACACACACACATATCTGGAGCTCTTAGAGCAGGGGTGCTCAAACTAAGACCCAAGGGATGGAACTGACCCCTGGTGCCAAATCATCCAGCCCACAAAGAAAGCCCTCATTGCTCCCAGAAGCGGAAGTAAAATGTGCCCATATGGGTGTGTTTTACTTCTGCTTCTGGGAGCAACAAGGGCTTTGCAGGCCAGATGAATTGGCATCATGGGTCGGATCCAGCCCTCCTGCCGTAGTGACTGGCATACCTGTCAAATTTTTGACATGAAAATAAGGGAAATTTTAAGCCACGCCCTTCTCTCCCAGCCCAGGCCCTCCTCCCCAAAATCTAGGCACATCCAAGAGCCTAAAAGTGGAGGAACCACAGAGGAGTGTTGGGCTTCCCTGGTGGGGGAAGAACCACCCCATAGACATGACTGCTTCCCTTTGCAGGGAAAAATGCAGCCAGCAAGCCAGGCTTACTGTAATAATTTTATTTTAAATTTCCCCCTATTCTCCCCCTATTCGACTGCATTTCATATTATGGTGATTTTTCATGGAACTGTTTTTTACACTTTAATCTGTTAATTGTCTACTATCTTAGCATTTTGTGCCTCAATTTCATTTTTTAAAACTCTATATTTAAGAGAAAACCACAGAAGTATGCTGTTTATATTGTATGCAAATATACTTGAAGCCCTCTCTCCTGTGAAAGATGGTGTTAAAGGGAAGTCAATGAGCAAATTGGCTTCAAGTATATTTGCATACAGCATAAACAGGATACAGCATACATAGCATACATCACAATATTTTATTTTGCTAATCCAGTAAACAGATGTACACAGCATACTAACTTGAGTGGCAAATCAAGGTGATTGATTGATGATTGATTTATGATTGATTGATTGATTGGACTTGTATGCCAAACGATTGGCTATGACTCAGGATGGCTAACAACAATCACAATACAATCTAGTCACAATACATCTCATAATTACAATATTACAGTGCAACAGAATACAGTAGAATCAAACAATATCATATCATCATCATAAATCACAGTATCAAAAAAGCATTATAAAAGAGAAAACACTCATTTGAGAAGTCCCACAGCAACAACGCAAAAGTTACCACACAAATACATCACAGCACCCCAACCAAAACCACCGGTGGGAGTACCAAGGAGGGTGTGTCAGTGTCTTCAGCCTCCCGTGGCCATGGGGGCTCTTTATTCTCCCAGCTGGTGGGAGGGCCGAGGAGGGCACGGCAGTGCAGTGGCATCTTCAGCCTCCCATGGCCACAGGGACTCTTTTATCCTCCTGGCCATTGGGAGGGCCAAAGACGGTGTGGTGGCACTGTGGCATCTTCAGTTTTCCATGGTGATTTATTTATTTATTTATTTATTTATTTATTTATTCCAATTTTTATGCCGCCCACTCTGGTAAAAACCCAACTCAGGGCAGCGTACAACAGTTAAAAACTTATAAAACACGTTAAAACACCCTCATTCTCCCATCCATCCACCCTCATTACTCCCACCCCATTTAAAACCAAACTAAAAGCTAATTGGGGGGGGGGGGGGAATGCAAAGACACAGAAGGAGGACACAACTGGACTAGTTGGGGATGAGCCAGCAGGCCAGGGCTGTATTCCCATTAGGGCCCCACACCTGCCCCACCAGCCAGGTCTTCAAACCTTTCCTGAAAGGCAGCAATTCTGTCTGTAGCCTCAATTCTGTTGGCAGGAGGTTCCATAGGGCTTCATGTGCCAGAGAGGTGAGCCCCTCTAGCTGAAGGCACAACTAGGGAGCCCCTCCAGTCTACTCTTGTTGGCTAGGCAGACACTCTTGGGATGATGCGGTCTCTCAGGTAACCTGGCCCACTGCCATATAGGGCTTTAAAGGTCAAAACCAGCACCTTGAATTGCACCCAGAGACAAACTAGCAACCAGTGCAGCTCCTGGAGTAGTGGGGAGGTGTGGGCATAGCACCCACACCCCATCACCACCCAAGCAGCCGCATTCTGCACCAGTTGTAGCCTCCAAATGGTCGTCAAGGGCAGCCCCATATAGAGCGCATTGCAGTAATCTAATCTGGAGGTAACCAGAGCATGAATGACCATGAGCAAGGAGCCCCGGTCCAGGAGTGGGTGCAATTGGTGAATTACTCTAAGTTGAGCAAAAGCCCTCCTGGCCACAGCCACCACCTGTTCTTCCAGCAGCAGCCGTGAATCCAAGAGGACCCTCAAGTTGTGCACCAGGTCTGTCTGGGGCAGAACTGCCCCATCCGAGACCAGAGATGGTAACTCTCTGGATAACCCCGGACCCCCAACCCAAAGCCACTCAGTCTTGCTAGGGTTCAGCTGAAGCCCGTTGCCCCCCATCCAGACCCCAACGGCCTCAAGGCATTCGGACAGGACTTTGACCACATCACTGGGGTCCCCAAGGGCCAAGATGTACACCTGGGTTTCATCCACATAATGATGGTACCGCTCCCCATGGAAATGGATGATCTCACCCAGCGGCTTAATGTAGATGTTAAATAGGAGAGGAGAGAGCACCGAGCCCTGAGGCACCCCATATTTAAGGGGCCTAGAACTGGATTTCTCCCTCTCCAACCACACTGACTGGGTACGGCCCTCCAGAAATGAAGAAAACCAGGACAATTCTGTACCCTGCCCTGGAAGGATACCATGGTTGACGGTATTAAAGGCCGCTGAGAGGTCAAGGAGAGCAAGGATGTTTGGTTTACAATCAATATAAAATACATAACCATAAAAACATGTAAGAAGTACCAGTAAGAAACTGAAATAAGAACACCATAAAACTAATACTCAAACTAGGGTGGTTGGGATATGTATTTGCTGAATTTCTATAATTTAGGGTAAGAAATTTTCTGTTGGTTCCTTGTCCTACAAACAAAACATCTCCATCATGAATCTTGGGGTACCACCACCACATAATAGTTTCAGTGACTATTTATTTCCTGGTTAGGAGAGGAGTAAAAATTATGAATTTTCTTACAATAAGTAAGAAAAGTTCAGGCATAACATTGGAGATGTTCAAAAGGGAATCCTTTCCCCCAACTTCTGCATCCCAAGTTGAGGAAGTTGATAACTAGAGCTGGTCCACCCATTTGGTGGAGTGAGGTGGGTTCATCAGGATGTGGAGGGATGACTCCTCTTCTCCCATCACCAGGAGGGCCCCCACAACTGCATTCAAGATAAAGTGGTTGGCACATCACAAGATTTGCTGACTTTTACCAAGGGAAGTACCAGTTGCTTTTGCAGCTAGGCAAGAAAGACCAGGTGGGGAAGACCAGGTAGGAAGCAGGAGAAAGTCTGTGGGGAAAAGAGAGGAGAAGAAAGATGGGAGTTATTAGCAGCAGTTACTACTGTAGTATTTTTCCTCAGTGGTAATCAGGTCCTATTTTTAAGGTACAGAGGTACACTGGGTAGAAGGCCTGTTTACAAGTGGACTGGACTAGTTTACAGCTACATGGGCTAGATTACTGACCAGGGGAATAGCCTGCCTATTGAATGGAATTGAAGAAATATTTTATTTGTTTCATAAACAGTACAATTGACTGTTTCTTGATGGCAAAAAGGGCTGAGGATTTCTCCTAGCCTGGATTTTTGCAAAATGTTATGAGCCAAAAGAGAAATATGGGATTGCTGTGACAACAAGGCTCTGACCTGGAAAAGAAAGGAATGGTGTGGACAGACTATGAAGTAGATACTTTTAGGGCTCTGGGCCCAGAGTGTATCCTGATGAGATGATATGATATCACCATTTGCCATAGGACAAAAGGATGATTTAACCTCTGGGAGTAAAAAAAAAAGGGGGTGTGATGTGCACTTTTTGTCCCAACTTGCCAATACAGAGCTGAATTTTAAGGGTAAAAGTAAAGATATCAACCTGAATGCAGAAAAATTATAGAGATAAGTGAAGCAAGAAGCAATTGCTGCTTGGGACAACTCAGATTCAGAGTCACACTTATTCACATTCAAATGCTTTTCAGTTTACTTTTTCTCATATAATTTTACTTTTGTAGATTTTGACTGCTTTAGGGCCTTTGGGCCTCAGTTTTCACAACAGATTAGATTATTCCTTATGGGAAATTCTATGTATCCCTTACTGTCTTCTTTTATTTATTACTTACATTTACACACCAGTGTTTTAGCCACTTCATTTTATATTTTTCCTTCTGATTCCCATCCACCCACTTACCCATCTGGATTCTCCTGGATCAATTCTCCTGCTCATTGCCCTGAATCCTCAGGAACCTGTTCCTTGAAATGGATAGCAATAAGTCTTTCTTTCTCAGTCTCAGGTCAAAGATTGCTGAATACTCTATGCTTCAACTAGAAGACTGATGGAATATTAGAGGCAAGTATAGTGTTTTATAAAAGGGCTACCTGTGGTTAATTTTATGTAACTGGAATTTCCTCTGATACTTAAATCTGGATTGTTCTGCTTTGTACTTTTTATTTCATCATTGTATTGTAAAAAATTCACTGATTTTCCTTTGATTTCTTTTAAACTATTCATAGATCCCTGCTTATCTGTTGTGATTTAAATAAACCTTCAAAATAATGACATGCGTGAATTACCTCAGATCATCTCTGGTTACACCTTTTGCCCAAATAAAGTACTTCATTAGCACTCTAGATGTCCATACTGATGAACTCCACTTCATAAAATATAGTTTGAACTGATAATAGTGCCTAGAAAGGTAATATATGTGATAGCATGACATTCTAACAAAGAACATTTTAATAGAATAGTTACAAGAAAGCATTGTCATTACTAGGATCTCTCATAGGAACTGTAGAATCTTTGACAGGCCAGCTCAGCACACACAAATGACCATTCTCAACCTTGATCCTGGCAATGGCAAAGTGATTTCACCACCCTACTTCTTTAGCATGAATATAGCCATCTATAATGTAACACTATGTATTTGATAAAAAGTATGAAGCCCCTCGATGTCTAAGGGAAAAGGTATACTGTTCACAAGGGATGTTAATAGATGACATGTCTAAGCTGGAACCCTGACTTAGAGCATTAGAAAACAGCTCAATTCACTATGGTCAGCTTCAGACACCACCAAATTGTTTGCTGCCAAAGCTCAGTTCAAAAGAGGTTCCCAGCTAATCACACAGAATTCCCAAGTCTTGTATCCGGCACGGGTTATTGATCATTGTTATGATAGAGCATGTAGAGTTACCAGACAAAGTTTGTTGACCGCCAAGCCAAGACAGGACAGGCGCAGGATTACATGCTCATTTGAATACTCACTACTAGCTAATCACATCAAGTCTATTATCTATTGACATTGGCATATTGTTAAACACATTGCAGGTTGTGAGCAAGTGCCTTTGATAGGATTCAGGAAGACACGCTCTATCCGACAGTTTGTGACTAAATCAGATCTATATTCTCCACCCATTCAACCCATTGCATCAGGACACTTTGAATGTGGGCATTGTGTACACTGTAATCTTGCCTGGGAAACAAAGGAAATTATGGTTCCTGGATGCACTTACAAATTGAAATTGAAAGAGCTTACCACTTGCCAAACTAAATGTTGTATATATATCATCATCTGCAGTTGTGGGTTAAGCTATGTGGGGTGCAGCAGCCGTGAGATTAAAACCATGGTGGGGGAACATAGATCTAGAATTAGGAAAGGAGACATCACTGCACCCATGGTCAGTCATTTTCTGGAGAAGCAACATAGTGATAAAGATTTGAGGTTCGCTGTCCTTGAAACTGTCAAATCCTCTCGATATGAAGCGATAGATATAGAACTTAGATTACGCCGCAGAGAAGCACATTTCATTTATTGTTTCAATACTGTTCATCCATATGGACTCAACATAGATTTGGACTTGTCATGTTTCCTTTAAGAAATTTCTAGGTTACAATATGTGTTTCTTTATGAGATACAGCTGCTGTGGGTTAGTATTGATTATAAAACAAGTTGTGAGTGAGATGGTTCTTTGTCGTCGATGAGCACTGCAGAATTGTCATTGAGGCTCAGACGCGAATAAAATTTAATATTCATTAAAATTATAATACCTTGAAGAAACTATATTTACATTGCAAGCAGGTAATTTACTTTATATGCATTTCCCTGTTGTATATATGATGTATATATATGTAATATTGTATATTGGTGTAGATATTGTATGGTTATGATATGTATATGTTTTTATGTGCATAGATTCCTGAGGAAGCTTGGAAAAGCCAATTTATCTGGAAAGGGCTTCGGGTCTACTTGCGCATTAAAGCACGCTTTAGAACATTGACAATTTGCAAACGGTTTTCTGTTCCTGGGATTCTCACCGTTTGGCCCTCTTTTTCCTGATCAGCTTCAGACGCCACCAAATTGTTTGCTACCAAAGCTCAGTTCAAAAGAGGTTCCCAGCTAATCACACAGTTTGCACTGAACTCCAGAGACAAAACCACCTGTGGATAGAGATGAAAGCATAATGCAAGTGTTATACCAGAGCAAGGTAGATTCTGTGCTTGAAAAAGTTATATTCCGGCTCCAAAACTCCCAGAATTCCCAAGTCTTGTATAGCCAGTAGAAGATTCTGGAAGTTACAGTCCAATAAAAGAAAGAAGAAGAGGTAAATTTTGAAACTAATACAGGCTCTGGGTAGATTCAGTGCCCATTCTGTTTGCATTAAATATGGTGTTCTCTGGATGATTCACTTTAATGGAAGCAGAAGAAGTTATATGAGCAGGAACATTACTTTACTAGACAATTATGGCTAGTTAAGGCCTATTCAGTTGTTGTGTGTTTACAGACCTGGGAGGCAGCAGCTGTAGATCACGCACTTTAGCGCCAAACCATCTCTACTGCTACCAATCACTTAAAAAAAGAACGCCGCAAACGTCTCATCAAACTCAACTACAGCCTCCACTATCTATTCAGTGAAATGTGTGTGGTCATGTGTTTCATGCCAGGATTGGTTTATTGAGTCACCAGAGACACATCCATCAACTGTGAAAATGACTTCCAGGAAAAATGTATACTCGGATACGAGTAGCAGCCGACGATGATGACAACACAGTTGTTTCAGAGGGTTTCCACTCTACTGTCACTTTATTCATGTGGAAAACACTTGGCTGACAAAGAGGGTCTCCACAAGGACCAGACTGTGGAGAAATCAAGTTACTTGCTCACATAAGAGGACCCACATTTACAGAGGAGCCTATCTCTTATTCAGACCTTTCAGTTTAAGTGCAAACAAAACAAGGACATAGGGAGAAAGGAGATAGCACACCTCTTCTCGCATAAGGGGTAAACAGGCTTCAAAGTGACTGAACAGGGACGTAACTCTTACAGTGAAGTACTAGAAATACTAAACTGATTAATTGGCTAAACTTTGTATGAGCTGGGCCACCACATTTTGCCCTAATGGAAGCTTTCTGTCAGTCTTGCAGGATAGTGCCACAAGTAAGCGGATAATAGGTATTACCATTCAGCTGTGTCAATTATTTCCATGGACCACTGGGACTAAATGGTTGAGCTGTACCACATGACATAAAATGGCATCTTACAGAAAAACCAAATGACTGTGCTAACTTATATCTAACATTATTTGTCTCAAGAGATAACAAGATATTTTAATCCTATATTATGCAGAAGTAAAACGGGAGGAGTAGAATCATTTTACATAATAAAATTAATAGTTCACCTTTTAAGTCAGCTTTTGAAAAGTCTACCCAAAAGTCATTGAAATGCTAATCTGCAGAATTTAAATATCACACAGAAGAAGGAGCCAAACTATTAATTTAGAAGAAAGATCACTTATTTTGTTTTAACCTTTATAATGAAAATTATTTTCTTGTTTAAGAAAACCAAAGACCTATTACTATTTTTCTTTTTAAAAAACACTTAATGATGAGTAAACTGAGCAATTACATACATTATGAAATGCATTTGTTAAACAATTGTATCCTCTGAAGAATAAGAGATATTTGCTTAAGAAAAAACTTCAGTCCAATTTCATTCTTCATGAATTCTCAGTCTTCACTGAGATGCTTCAACAACTTTATTTGCAGCACTGCACCTAAAGGTAAAATTCTGTTGATGACTTACCTACAGGGCTAACTGAAGAGCTTTCTTGAGTCATATTGTGAGCTAATTCAAGCAGCATTTTCCTCTCAGTTTTAAGACTAGAAAAACAAAAACTATTAAGATCAAAGCATAGAATTATAGAAGCTTAAAATTAAAATGTTCCATGGATGTTATCTAGTGCTCTACTCACTGCAGGATCTCTAATGCATGATGCAATTACTAACTAGCCTGAACTTAAATACTTCAGAGAAGAAGAGTCCATTATCTACCGAGTCAGTCTGCTCCATTGCTGAACAGCTTTTTCTTGTTTTTTTTCTGCTTCTCTGCAACTCATGAACACTGTGTCCATTTGTGCTCTGTGAAGCAACAGAGTATGAGCTTGCTACTCCTTCTGAATGATTATCCTATGAAAAAGTATGTCATGATGCCCCCTTCATGTTCTCCAGGCATGATTTATAAGGCCTGAGCGTATCTTGTTTTCTATCAATGGAAGCTGATAAAACCAATTGACTAGGTACCAGTCACATGTTGGCTGCACGCCTGCTTTTGCTCTTGGTTTTGCAACCAGCACATTGTCGATCAACCACTTTTTGTTTTAGCTGATATGCCATTTCACCTGCTGACCTGGGTGAAATCCAGAATAATAGAATAATAGAGCAGGAAAGGAACTAAAAGTCTTTTGAGTCCAACTTAATGCAAAAACCAAAGTATAGTAATAACCTGGAACCCTTCCCCTTCCACCAAGATAACACACACAATTTCATAGTTTATTAGAGGAGATTTGATGAGGGATGCAAAAAAAAAAACATGGCTAGGATTGATCACAATAGAAAAGTATTGGCACAGCATAAGAATTGGATTTTACCTCATATGCTCCATCTGACACTCATATTCCCAACCTATTGGTGAGTAATTCATAAATTGACATCCTTGACAAGACCACTGAGGAACCTCATTATTACCAACTGTGGGGGATTGTATTGGCCCTTCTGAACAGGGCATGACCCTGTCAGTCCCCCACTTGTTAATCTCTATGAGAAGAGGATCTTTTGTGCAGGAAAATTGCTGAATACCCATCTCCCTCTCCAAGAACTTGCTCCTATGTTCAAAGTGCCACAAAAACATGTTCAGGACCCAATGGATCTGCCTGTCTTTCACCAAAATATCTTCATTATAATCACTCCAAGAGGCCAATCCCAAATATTTTAGCTATGAATCTTGGCCAAGGCCTGAAATGTACACACCTTTATCCCTGAACAGCTTGGGTTTTGACTAGCCCATATTCCCATGATTGATTGATTGATTGACTGCAATTCTATGCCACCTTTCTCTCAAAAGTGAGACTCTGGACAGCTCATAGATCATTAAATGAAAAAGGCTATAATCTGTGTTATCTCAAATTTCCTTCTTTCCTTCCTTTCTTTCTACACATGTGTGTGTTACATGATGATCTATTAACCCTAGCACCGTAAATCAATGACCAACAGTTTTTTCTGAAAAGTATACTAAGTTGTAATGATTTATGGGCTCCTTTCCTGGTGAATTACAGAGCTTCTCTTTATAAGAAATTGTGTTTTCCTGTAAACTGTTACAAAGCTCAACATTTTGGGATGGTCTTTCACCATAGCAACAACAGAAGGTTCAGCATTAAAGCAAAATGTGTTAAAAGATTATTGCCCCTTCTTGTTTAACTATTAAGAAAGGAAGGGAATAAGAGTGGTTATGTATTACTTTAATTGAAAAGGAGTGAGTGAGTGAGAGAGAGTGTGCGTGTGTGAGAGAGAGAGCGCCAACCAAGTCTGCAAAAAAGGTAAAGGTGCAGAAGGTAAACTTCCTGAAGGTTATGAATTAATCATCCAGTTTCCTCAAATTACAGAGGGTTACCTAACAACTTACTGACCACTGCAAGATGATCCATTTCATCATGTGGAATAATAAATCTACTTCAAACAGACACCATGCAATCACAATAACTCATTAAAAAAATTCTCCCTTCCTTACAAATAGATTTTAAAATATATGAAATGTTTTCAATGTTGTTGGCTTATTAGCTCTTTTGACATCAACATGGGACACAATTTGCTATTACAGAAACACAAATCCCACACTCACACACCCACACCAGAAACAATGAACAACCACCAACTGGTTTGTAATGATCGGAGTCTCCTATAAATAATTATTTTTGTCTTCTCTTTATCAATATAAGTAACAATATGTTGACCATATCTTTTGGTCATATTATGTTAAGCCCAACATGGATACTGGGGGTCTAGAGTTGACTAGATCACAGTCTTGTCATGTTATCTGGGATCGGTTTGATCCTGTTGTCCTTAAGGAAGTAGACAGGCTCCTTGGATCTGTTTGCGCCACAGCCTGCTTATTGGATCCAGTCCCACCTGGTTGGTTAAAACAACCAAGGCGGTGTCAGGCAGTTTCATTGTGGGAGGGAGTGTTTCCTGCATCTTTAAAACATGCATTGGTACGCCCCCTCCTGAAAAAAATCATTGCTCGATCCAACTATAATAGCCAATTTTAGACCTGTATCCAACCTCCCATTCTTAGGGAAGGTGTTGGAGAAGGCATTGGCACAGCAGCTACAGGGAGTCCTGGATGAACCGGATTATCTGGATACTTTTCAGTCAGGGTTCAGGACTGGATATGGTACCGAGACTGCATTGGTTGTACTTTTGGATGATCTCTGGTGGGAGTGAGACAGAGTTAACCCATCATCCTGGCTCTTCTTGACCTCTCAGCAGCGTTCAATACCGTTGACCATGGTATCCTTCTGGAATGGCTCCATGGACTGGGGATCCAGGGCATTGTGTGGTCCTGGTTTTCCTCATTTCTGACAGGTTGGACCCAGTCGATGTGGTTGGAGGATGAGAGGTCCAGCCCTAGGCTTCTCCAATATGGAGTGCCTCAGGGCTGGGTCCTTTCGCTTCTCCTACTTAATATCTACATGAAGCCTCTGGGGGAGATCATCCATTCCCATGGGGTGAGGTATCATCAGTATGCTGATGATTCTCAACTGTACATCTCGGCCCATGGTGATCCAAGTGATGCAGTCAAAGACACCTATCCAAGTGTCTGGAGGCTGTTAGTGTCTGGATGGGGGACAACAGACTACAACTGAATCCTGGCAAGACTGAGTGGCTATGGATCAGGGGCCCTGTGTTATCTTGGGAGCTACCATCTTTGGTTCTGGATGGGGCTACTTTGCCCCAGACAGACCTGGTGTGTAGCTTGGGGGTCCACCTGGACTCGTGACTACTGCTCAAAGAGCACCTGCTCTTAGCCAGGAGGGCTTTTGCACAACTTCATGTAATCCGCCAGTTATGCCTGCTCCTGTACTGGGATTCCTTGCTCATGGTCATGCACACTCTGGTCACCTCTAGACTAGACTATTGTAATGCGCTCTACATGGGGCTGCCCTTGATGGCCATTCGGAGGCTGCAACTGGTCCAGAATGCAGCTGCCTGGGTGGTGATAGGGTGTGGGTGTTATGCTCATGCCTCGCCACTGCTCTGGCAGCTGCACTGGTTACCAGTGTGCCTCCGGGTGCAGTTCAAGGTGCTGGTTATGACCATTAAAGCCCTACATGGTAGTGGGCCAGGATACTTAAGAGACCGCATCACCCCAAGAGCATCTGTCCATCCCACCAAAGTGGACCGGAGAGGCTCTCTGAAGATACCATCAGCAAGAGAGGCTTGACTCTCTAGCACTAGAAGGAGAGCCTTTTCCGTGTCGGCTCCAGGCCTATGGAACCTCTTACCAACTGAGTTGCCCTTCAGGAGAGGACTAAAAACCTGGCTCGCAAAGCAGGTGTGGGGCACTAGTGATGTGATGACCCCGCCCTGCTGTCTTATATAATATAGGCCTCTCTGTCTTTTAGTCACTCTTTTAACCTTATTTTTTAAATAATTGATGGGGAGGGTGAGGGTAATTTTTTAAAGTTTATTAAGGGTTTTTATTGTTTTATTATTGTAGATAATCACATGGGATGATTTCATATTTTAATTTTATTTACATTTATTAAGTGTTAAGATTCATATAGTATATTCTCTGTAGGTTTGAGGATAGCTTACTCTGAAAGGAAGACATTGATTTCATCTGCATACCAAACACATTCCACACAATAATACAGCACTAAGTATTTAGGTTGCTAAGTAGCAATGCCAATCACTTAGACACCTGTGAGGGAGCTCACTCTTGCATAACAAGAGGGATTCCCAAGGTTACAATTGGTCAATCGTAGTGAGTTAATTATTTCTTATTTTCTTAGTTTGTTAAGTTAGAGTAGACTAGACTAGATTATTGCTTCAATGTATATCCTACAAATTACTTGGATGATTATTATTCTTCAATAAAAACCTGAAAAGACACCCAGAAGAGTGTCGTCTTTGAAACAGAGGAAGAAGGGGAGTATTT
This sequence comes from Bradypodion pumilum, assembly GCA_035047305.1. Lineage (NCBI taxonomy): Eukaryota > Metazoa > Chordata > Lepidosauria > Squamata > Chamaeleonidae > Bradypodion > Bradypodion pumilum. Next base: position 111,905,699 of record JAWDJD010000004.1, on the reverse strand, counting down.
ATTCATTTATTTACAGTATTTATATACTGCCTTCCTCACCCTAGGGTGACCCAAAGCAGTTTACAAGTCAGATAAAAACATCAACTAAAAACATCAGTTAAACCCCTATCTAAAACCAATTACAACATGTAAAAACTATCTAATAAAACTACCCTAACCCTCCCCACCCACTCTTAAAAGGATGTTGTATTTTGCAGAGCAAAGCGGACCTGGGATAAGGCCAAACCAGGGGCTACATCTTTGTACCAGCACAGCCTTGGGAAGGGGACTTTTCTCAAGGGCTGATAAGGTCTCTATGGAGATGGAAAGGGAGTGAACCTTTCTGATCCACCAGCAGGCCTGGGAAAGAATCTTTTCAAGACGTCTCTGCCTTTGAAGGTAAATCTGTTGGAGGGCATCTTCCCAGGGCCAGGTCCACTCCGTGTGCATGTGGAAGGTGACAATATAATGGACTGTTATTCAGCCTTGCTACCATACTTGCTGCCACATTCCTGCCTAAGTTGCAGAAGTGCCATCATTCCCATTCCCAGCGCAGGACAAGGGAAGATGTTCTCGGGGTAGGCCGTTGAACCTGGAGGGATCACCCTATGTGGGTACCCCAAGTCTAGAGACCCCATGGTACCCATGAGACCACCTCCCCCAGTCCACGGCATAGTGATTTTATTGTTGTTGTTATGCCACCCTGAGTTGCTCCTTCGATTTGGGCAGCAATATTTGAATAAATGAATAAATAAATGTGGAACATATGCATTACTTGATGTATCTAGCAACTCTGTCAATCTCTCCCCCTCCCCTCCCCCACAGAGCATTTCCCCTCTTTTTCCAAATATATTATTCTTGCTAAAGTAAATTGCCAGGTGGGCATTGTATTCAAAGTAGGACTGCAGTGGAAGCAGAAGGTTAACCCCATTGTACTTCTGATGTATTCCCCATCTTGATTGCAAAATGTATGCTTTCAAGTGAAGAAAATTAACTTGCTAACATAATTTTTTTAAGTAAAATTTTAAAGCCAAGATGTCAGCCATCCTTGATAAAATCTCTATGGAAGAAAATAATTTTACTGGTTTGAAATTCTCAGTAAACGTTACTAGAGTTTCAAAAATCACAAAAAAAGATAAATGACATGTTGTACACATTCTTAGCTTATATATACTCTTATCTTTTAGTATATATAAGAGTATATATAAGCTAAGAATCTGTACAACATAGCTTTTATAGCCAAAATGTATGCAACATGTCCTTCATAGCCAGTGAGGAAAACACATGCAAAATTTGTATGTTAAAATGTACACAAATGTATTTTCTTCCAACTCATTTGCTTCTACGGTTTTTAACATATGAACCATTATTCAAAGGGAAAAAATATAGATTTTGGTTTTTTTGGTTTTTTTAAACAAAACACCTCACACTAATATTGCAATTCATGGGATCCCACTCAAAAAGTAACATGTCCTTATCTGTAGATGTTGCACCTTTATAGTATCACATAACTTCAGATATGGACATATTCTGAGAATAATACAGAGAAAAGGATATACAGTTTTATTGGCACTAATCCAGCATAAATTCTACACATTGAGAACCTTCTTTTGCCTGTGTGAATGACATTCAACCAATCTGAGTGTCTCTACAAACCAGTTTACTGCAATTACTGAACCCATGTGGTTAGGTTTTGTTAGAAATGGAGACCCACCAGAGAATCTGGTTTGCAGGATCTTCAAATGGAATAAAACCCCTCTTCATATGTCATTTGATGCTTCCTCCCACCCAGTCAAAGCCTATGAATCTGGATTTTTGCAGAAAAACAGAAACCTACACTTCTTTGATAGAAAAGGCACAAGGCTTTATAATGCAATAGAAGTTTGTTAACATGGATGCACTAAAAGAAAGAATAGCAAGAACAAGTAAGGGAGATACTTTGATGATCATTTCAGAAAAGTATACTAGCCTTTCAAATAACTCTCTCAACTATGAAGTGCAACCATAAATTATAAATTCTTGTAACTATTCCTGTTGAAGAGTGTTGGTGACCCTAGAGGAAAGGAGAGATTTTTTTGTAGCTAAAGACTTCCTTTTTCTACTCCATGGCTTTTCTGACATGAATAGTCCCTTCCATCAACTAGAAATAATGAGAACACAAGGCAGAAAAAAATCATTATCCTAAATCACCACTGCCAGATTACATCACCAGCATGAAACGATTTTCAGTAATGAAAGACTTCCTCCTCCTGTCCTATTTCTCCCGGTCAATGAAAAGGTCAGAGAGACCACAGGAGAAAAGGGGAAATATTTAATTATATATTTTATAAGAGAGTCTGGCCTGGTTATCCTGCTATGGTAGTAGAGTAGACCATACTGCCAGCAACTCAACTCAGAGTGTCAGGTGGCAGTTAACTAACCTGACCACTCTGAGGACTAACGGCCGTGGGTAGCAAAGTCCACAGGGAAGGGTGATTGTCCCCAAGTGGATTAAATCCTACTTGAATCCATATTGATGGAGGGCAGCAGCTTCATCAATATTGGCCTGGGGCTGATGAGAAATTGCCAAAAGGGCTCAGGACCAGAAAGTGACTCGTGGAACTGGATTAGTGGTACGGGTGTCATGCTGCAATGCAGAAGGTAGATGAACTTATCTTATAACCAATGAACTTAAGAATCTTCATCAGCAGGAGACAACTTTAATATTTCTTATATTAACTGCTTTAAAGTTCTCCTGAGAATCTGATTTTAAAAAACACACACAAAGGCACTGCTGAGTAGTAGAGAAAAAGTGAATATATTCATGTTTGGTCAAAATATGCATCATAGTATGACTGAGATAAAGTCTAAAGGAGAAATTGACAGTGAACAGTGGTAAACAGTAGAACCAAGCAAACACAAAAGAAACCAAAATTGTATAGTTAGATGTGGCAATGGTCCTATGATAAATTTAGGCAGAGCGGGAGCTTTTCAGCAACAGATCACATGCACAGTTGTATTGCAAACCTCTTTTTCTGTCAAAGACCCAGTATAAGCACCTATTTTACTTCCCAATGCAGATTTGAGCAAATTAGCAATGAACTTCTGAAAACGGTGTCATTGATGTATAAATCAATGGTGTTATTATGAACTACAAAGGTAGCACACTGAAACCCTCTCTTTACACTGTCTAAAATCATCCATATTGATGTTTCTTGTCAATATATAATAATGCAATATCACACTTGATAGGTCATGCAAGAACGTTAATGCTGATACAGTGCAAAATGAGGTAGCACTACTGAAGGTAACAGAGACGCAATTGTGTGTGAGAGAGCAAGGGTGAATGAGTGCAAAGCATATGTAATTTTATACTGCATAATCAATCTGCTTATTGATCTTGCTGAATTTTGGGATGGTAGTTACTGCAGGAAGTTGAAAAGTAAAATGATCTGCTTATTTCAAAATGCTATATTAAAACTGTGCATAAAAGGCAATTGATATCATGCAGTTCTTCTGCCTTGGATCATATGAAACAATCATAGCTAACTTTGTTGCATTTGTTTACCCCCAGCATTCTTTGAATTCTGGGTATAATATTTCCTTTATATTTTAATTAAAATTGCATCCACTCATAAATTATAGCTAGTCATCTACCTTACAAACATTATCTCCCCCCCCTTTGCAAATTGGTCGCTATTTTTGCTATCTGAAGTAAGTGTGAGTAAAATGCCTTGTCTAAGCCTACCACTACCATGCAAATCTACACTGGCCAAGAATGGGAAAACCCAGTGAAGCTGAGGTCCTTCATCTCAAACTCTAGACTACATTATTGAGAACATTATTATTGAGAATATGTTTTGGTGTATTAGTAGGAAAGGTACTAGCATTTCATCTTCATGCAATATATGAAATTAACTGTTTTTTTATTCTTTCTTAACAGGGTGGACGCACAATGGAAAAATGTCATTGCATGCTTTTTCAAGAGAATAATGAAGAGTGCCAAACCATTTATCATTTTCTGAAGTGTAGATGCTCTGGGGGAAAAAACACAGTATTTAGTGGACCGGCATCCTATCATAGATAATGTTAGAATAATGCCTGCTGGTGCAGTAATGAAGCCTGTACTTACTTTTGCCAGATGCAGGGTAATAGATGTCTCCTTTAACTTTTGGTAAGTGTCACATTTTAACTTATGAAATTATGGTGGGAATTGGCAACCAACTGTGTTACCTACGGAAACATTAAGACTTCACAATCAGTTCAGTATGGAAATGTTTGCTGGAAATATCATATCAGGGATGTAGGGGGAGGAAAATGTCTCACAGGGGCTTCGTTGGGCTCCCAGAACTTCTTAGGAACACCCGGCAGGGTGAACTAGAGATCCTGCGGCCTGCTGCCTCTATGAGCATACTTCCCTCTAGCCCGATTCGCTGGGGAACAGGGTAAGAGAAGCCTTTTATGTATGGCAGGTAATTTTATTCCGTGGCTGAAGCCAAGCTTCCAAATACTGCTTACTCTTCCCTTCCATTAGACAGAGCAATCCCCTCTCACCTCTCCCTTCTGGCTCGGCGACGAGGACTGTTGAAGTTCCTTCTAGTGCTCTGGTTGGTTTCCAAGCTGCTTTATCATATAAAAGGCAGTCACTCAAACTACAGGCTTTTGTAGTTTTATTGTTGAAAACACAATTACAAATCTTACTTACATAAACATATAAAACAAAGAAATAAACCTAAAAATATATCTTGCTACTTTCTAGCAGGTACCTTCTTAAGTGTTAGGGGCTAAGAGCCCCGCATGGCATAGCCTCTATCCCCAAAGAGACATCTTGCCTATGAAGTGACTGAGAGCCAAGGGCTTCTCCCTTGGTCTCAGGAGTGTGCTTGCTTCACTGCTCAAACAGTGCTCTTTTTATAATAAAAAGAGAGCTTAGGAATGTTAAGACCTAATAATGATCTCATTGCCGTGCACCTGTGTTCCCATGAGAAATGAGACAAGTGCACGTGTTGTGTGACATCTAGCCCCCACCTGTGCATTCTTGAGATGACTTAATCTGCAGGTGTCAGGAGGTAATTAGTTTGACTGACAGGAGGGGGGCTTCCCTCCTTTGGGATAGCAGGTGTTCAAGGAATTTGTCCAAGACTGGTAAACACATTCCTTATCTTATCTTTGGGCATCAGCATGTCTGGTCAGTGGATGAAGGAATGCTAGCACCTGGACATTGGAACATCTGGTAATTAGCATTACATCATTGTACTTTAAAATGGAATCTGACTTTCTAAGTCTAAGAAAGATACACGGATCAAACATCATCTATAAATCTATACAGGTTCAAATGTGGGATCATGACATATCAATCCTATTTTGTCCCACTTTAATTTAACATGATTCCCTAATTTTGATGGTCCCTGTATGCAAAGAAAGAAAGATTTGGTTGTGTTTTGCACATATATATTTAAATTGGAGACTGCTCATATAGTGTTATATCCTGTGATTCAGCTACTAATAGAAGGCTCTTTGATCCAGTAGAGTATCTCATCAACAATAGGATGATGTAGAGCACCTCCCACATTAAAAGCCTAACTCAACCCTCTAGAGAAGGATCTGTAATTATACATTTTCTACTTTAAAGATACTATCATATTTAAATTGGAGACTGCTCATATAGTTTATATCCTGTGATTCAGCTACTAATAGAAGGCTCTTTGATCCAGTAGAGTATCTCATCAACAATAGGATGATGTAGAGCACCTCCCAAATTAAAAGCCTAACTCAACCCTCTAGAGAAGGATCTGTAATTATACATTTTCTACTTTAAAGATACTATCAGATACCATTTTTGTGCAACCAGGGAAAGGATGAAAAGATTGGGCTTATCTTTCCATGTTTTTGGTTTTTTTTTCTGATTTAAATTCAGCTAACAAAAGGAACAATCAAATCCCTAGAAATCTTTTGAATATGAAAGATTTTGTGAATTTTGAAAAATTATTATTAAAAAGCACCTAAAATGAAATTCTCACCAATACTCATGCATATTCTAAACTTATAAGTACCAAGTTCTGGCCAGGAGAAAGCCTCATGATGAATCTTGATTTTCAAAGACAAAAAAAGTCCTGCTTTAGTTTAAGACTTCTAGTAAAATTTTGTGTGAGAGGTTTTATTACTGTGAAAACATCGTTTGAGAAAAAGGGAAAGGATAGAGAGAAGGAGATCCAATGATCTACACATCAACTTTTAAATTTTAGGAAACAGTTTATGTTTAGGAGATTGCGACTTTGATAAAACTGATAATTCCAGCTCAGTTTTCTGTTGGGCAGAGACATGTTGTAGAAAGAGGATTACTATGTAGTAACAAGAGTAGTTTATGCTGTATTACTCTTTAATTTCATATGGTTTGTTTTTCAAGTTATTCTTACACATTTGAAAAAAAATTCTGCATCATTGTCGTGTATTAAGGCACATTTGCAAGTTGCGCGAGCAGCACCTTGCAAGAGGAAAATGGTGGTTTCCTGTCATCCAAATTAGGAGCTAAAGTTGGTGCAAAATCCCCCCCCCCCCGGGTCCAGGGCGCACTCATTATGCTAATCAGAGTCCTGTGATTGGCTACAGTTTTGGATCCTGTTCTCCATTGGTTAATTACATATATTCCCTGTTATGATTGGTTAGTTATGGTTGTCCAGTGGGTCACTACTTTGTATCAAGGAGCCACTGCTGGGGAGACACTATATAAGCACCACGGTTAAACAAGGCTGCGGCTGGGCTGGATCTATACTACCCTTTCCATACAGGTAGCCAATCATGCTAAGCCTGGGTCTCCTCCATTATGTTACCACTTCTACAGTAGCTAGCCCTTGCCTTATTCCAGGCAGAATCCGGAAGGGCTGATTTCTTTGGGACTGTATAGACATCTCTGTGTCTGGAGCACCTTGTAAGCATAACCTAAAAAGACTGTTGAATAAACCTTGTTGCTGTTCTGTTCATCGTTGTCTGGACTATTGCTTATAAGGGCCGGACAAAACAATCATGCAGACATCTTTCTCTTGGATATCATACCCTGAGGTTAAACCATGGAAACTGTCATGTAATAAACATATTACCATGACTATAGAAACAGATGTACTAAAATTAAAAAAATGAGAATGTATTTTTTCAAACTCATGTTAAACAAATACTCTAATTTTCTAGATCTATCACATGTTACATAGCTGTCTGGGTAAATATCAGTGAAATTACAGTTCAGTCATACTTCCCTGTCCATAATTTTTCTATTTCCTTTCCTCACCCATTTTTATCTCTCATTTTCTTTCTTCTACTTTTTCAAGAAGGGATAATTTAGCACCTTCTGAAAGAGCAGAAATTCAAATGGATACTTGTAAAAATGGAGAGCCACATAAAACCAAACTGTAATAACTATAGTTAACAGGTAAAATGCACCTGTTGGCCTCCAGGGATTACTTTTATTACCATCTCATCAAGACATTTCTCCTTCTAGTTATGAAGACATTACTTATCTGAAAAATTAATCCCAAAGAATCTTATTACACTGTTCGGGAACCTTGCAGAAGATCAAGTGAAGAGTTTGATCTAAATGAAAGCATTTCCTATTTTAAAAAGAGATGGCTTTTCCTGTAATACAGACTCCCCTGTTTCATATGCTGCTGGTTTCCTCTCCACCTCAAGTTTAATACTTTACAAAATATGGGTTTCATCATGTTTCAGTCAAATGGGGCAAAATTTCATTCAGCATCAATACTCTAACACTGAGGAGTATTAGATCCTAAAGTACAGTGGTACCTTGCTTAAAGAGCATAATGAAAGCGTGGTGCCAAAATGGCCACCACGCTCTTTGCGGGGGGGCCCCCACCCGGACTCAGACATCCGGGTGAGTTAGGGGGCGTGGCCACCCCTCTATAAAAGGGGTGGCCACGAGGCAGCCAAGCTGCCATTTTAAAATAGCGACGGAGAGGAGAAGTTTTCTCCGTCGCTGTTCCTTCTATTCTTTGGCTCTTTAGCCCTTGGCTTTCCCAGCTGGGAAGGAAGGAGTTGCTCAGAGCCTTTGGCTGCTTGCTCTGTGTTTTGGCATCGTTGATCCCTGGACAGGGATCCTGCTATTGCTATCGATATGCCTCCCAAATGAAAGGCCCCGGCGACTGAAACTGCGGCCAACGGAGAGGACTTTTGCTGGCCCTGCGCAACGCGGGGGCAGCCCTCAGGTCGGAGGACCAGGGCTGCGCCCACGCGGCAGGGCACTACCTCCACTGTTACCGGTGGGGCGATGCAGGCTGCTTGGCCCCCGGCTAGCCAGCCTTCAACCGGCCCTTCTGGGGCTTCGGCCCTCGGCCCGCAGTTGCCGGCCATGGGTCCGGTCAGCGGGGTGGGGGGGCGGTGCTCGTGCACAGTACGTTCCCCCTCCGGCCCCTCATGGGCCGGAGTTTTGGGCATGGCCCTATTCGGGCCCAGACTCTCATTTTGGGGTTCCTGGTCAAATGCCTGGTGGGCCATCCGGCCCACCAGACTCACTTTATACTGGGGGATCTATGGCAGTTGATGCATTGCTAACGTGTTTAGCTGTGCTTGAGGCATCAAGCGGCCAGCCGGGTTGAGCTGCTTGAGACGCTCCGGCCTGCGCCTGCCGGTGTCTCGCAGCTCCCTGTTTGTCCAGAGCTACAGCAGGAGAGTGGTCAGGTGTGGCCCCAGAGCTCGATTCCGGCCGCGAGCTCCGACGCCCGCCGTGGGCCGGAACCCCCAGTGGGGGTGGCTCACAGGGGTGCACCTAGTGAGTATCAGGTTCAAGTTAATGCACCCACATCACAGTCCATTTCCAATGGTTGGGTTCAGTGGCCATGGCCTCGTCAAGTCGAGGCGAGTGGGCATCAGTTGCCAGCCTGTCCCAGTGCCCCTTGGTTCCATACTGGCACAGCGTTGGGGGTGGGGGCTTCCGCCCCCGGGGCAGTGCCGGGCATCGCAGGGACTGTCCAGGTTCCGCTGCGTATGCCCCGTGTACCTAATGTGCCGGTGACGGCCTTGCCGACGGCTGTTTATTCCTTGCCCCTTGGTGATCATTTGTCCCAGGTCTCGAGGGAAAAGGTTTGGCGGGGGAGTACAGTTGATGCGAGCGGGCATCAGTTACCATCTTATCCCAGTATCCCATAGTGCTAAATAGCCCCTCGTTAAGGGCGGGGGTGTCCGCCCCCGGGGCAGTGCCGAGCATCGCAGGGGCTGTCCGAGTCCTCCTGCGTATGCCCTTGATACAGAACGTGCCGTCGATGGCTTTGCTGACGGCTGGTTATTCCTTGCCCCTGGGTGATCATTTGCCACAGGTCACGAGGAGTAAGGTCTGGAGGGGGATATGCAGATATTCTCCATATTGAACTGTGAGCCCACTGAGGAGGAGAGAGAGGGACAGGACGACAGAGACAAAGAGCTGTCCCATCGTCGTAAGCCACCACACACCTGGGGCCAACTGGTGGTCGGCATACCTTATATATATGGTGGTATGCCGCAGGGCCCGGCCTGGTTGGGCCATCCCGATGGTTCCATCTATTGCTAATATTACAGGGCGATGGTTGATTTGATGGGCCCGTCGCAGTTGGCTTACGACGAGGAATGTGGATTAGGGTGGCCCTTCACCCTGAGAGGAGGTTGGATGAGCCCTGTCAGCACTTGTGCTCGTGTACCTGACTCCCACGTGACTGGCGCCTGGTGATCATGCTGTGCAGCGGGCTGCTCAGACACTGGCTCCATGCTAACTGGTCGGGCAGGGGGTTCCAGCCCGCCCGCCGTGTTCGACCTGCTCAGCTGGCGACGGGTGTACTAAGCGCCCGTGTCGTACCGAATTGGTCTCCCCCTTTGCGCTGGCCCTTACGCCGCCTCCGCGTGCACACGGGTTGGTGGGTTATGGGGCAGAGGTAGGGGTGCACAGGGGCGATCAGAGCTCCGTCTGAAAGATCTAGCCTTGTCAAAGCCCCCCCTCCCCAATTAGTGTACTCAGGCTGGAGTGATGGCACTCAGCCCATCCAAGAAGGGATGATGCGGGGTACCTGCTGGAGGGTTTTCAATGGGGCTTTTGTATTCCATTTGGGGGTGTTAGGGGGTGTTAGGGGTCCCAGGATGCTACTAATATGGTTCCCTTGAAAGGTAACGAAGAGGTTGCTCCACTGTGCACAGCTATGGGAGTTGGGGCTATGAGAGTAGTGGGTCCCTTCTTGGAACCACCTTTCCTAAATGGAACGTCTCCCCTATGAAGCTAGTACCAAGGTAGAACCAGGGTGAATGTCATTTAATCCTTCATTTAGCTCATCCTGTGGGTTATCCGGTTAGGGATGCCATTCCTGATGACCTTGTTCAGTCAGGTACTCGTAGTTGGTTCAGCCCCTATGGGTGGCTCGCTCATGCAGTCCCGGTGCTTTCCTGGCACAGTGTGCTATGCACTCGGTTTTCAGATTACTGCCAGTGCACCTAATGGATTTAGAGCTATTGGGTTTTTAGGTTTCAAGGTGAATTTTACTTAGATAAGTCCAACCCCTGCCGACTGAGTTAATTCATGTTCAGCATTCGAACGATTCGGGACTTTCATTCAGTGGGCCTTTGCTCGCAGGTCTGGGTCTCGGTCTCTAGCCCATTACCTCGACGACTTTTGGTTCGGGGATGAACGGGGCTCGGACACGTGCACGCGTCTCCTCACTACATTTCAGACACTCAGGTGGGGACTGGGTGTCCCCTTGGTGCCTGAAAAGACCGAGGGCCCAGCTACTAAGCTCACATTTCTAAATCGACTCTGTCGCAAGGGCATCCGGGTGAACCATGAATAAGGTGGCTCGGATCTCCGCGGCGACTTTGGCATTGATTGCCAAACATAAAGTGTTCCCTTGTGACCTGACCTTACTTCATGGCCGCCTTAAATTTTGCCTGCAGGGTGGTTCCACCCAGCAGAGCATTGGCCAGGCGCCTGTGTGTCGCCATGGTTGGCCTGTTAAAACGTCAACACAGGGTCCGGCTGATCAGGGGCATACGGGTGGACCTTCCGCTCTGGCTCAAATTACTCCTGGGTTTTAATGGGGTCTCTTCCTGGGGGTCAGACTTGGTGGTCTGCCCTGGATTTCAGGTACGGTCGGATCCCTCCAGCTCCCGGACTTATGGGGGTTTACTCTGAGGGTAGGGGGACTTACGGCCGATGGCAGCACCCATGGCTTGGCGCGGATTGCCTCCACGATCTTACCTTCCTTGAGTTTCTTCCCATTTTGGGGAGCACTGATGCTATGGGGCGATGAGTGGGCCTACTCAGTGGTCCATTTTTGGTGTGATAATGCAGCAGTGGTGCACATTGTCAACACCCAGACATGCAAATCCCCCAGGGTCATGACATTAGTTTGTCTATTCTTTTTGAGAAGCCTACGCCTAAATGTGCTGTTATGGGCCAGACATGTTCCAGGTATTAATAACGACATTGCTGCTGCTTTATCCCGCCTGCAGGTTCCCCGGTTCCGTGCCTTACTCCAGAAGCAGATGAAGTCCACTCACCACTCCCGGCCGATAGTTGGACGATTGGCGAGGAGAGGTGAACCGGGCATGTCATTGGCACCTCGCACGCATAAGGCGTATCACTATGCATTCATGCATCGTGTTTTGGAGGGGTGGACACGGGAACGTGTCCGCCTCCCAGACACGCGTCACCCCAGTTCCCAGAGTTTCTGACCCACCTTGCACGAGGCTGGCATGGCTTATGTTCAGATAGGTGTGAAGTGGCTCTTGGTCACGCAGCTACCACGGTAGCCTTTTTGGAGCGCTCCGCATCAGTGAGTGGGTGCCAGAGTTGGTACCATCTGTGTAAGGCGGATGTGTCTCGTAGGGCACTGGAACTCGACAATGTCTCTGTCACAGAGGAGTGGGCTCAAGTGGGGATACGGTCCTCACAGGTTATTCAGCACGGCGTAGGCAGTGGAGTCAGACTGCTACGAAGTTTTATTGGAGACATCTGTCCGGTTGGTGCCCTACATGAATTTTCGACAGTGCCTGCTGCACGCCCCAGCCTGTTTTTCTGCCACCAGGATAGGTCTACCCTTGCCGAAGTAATGTTACTGAGGGTGACCGGTGCCGCGCTTTGCGGTGTGGGGGCCCGTTTTGGCACCCATTTATTTAGGATAGGCATCGCGTTGATTGCGGCTACATTTGGGGTACTCGGAGGTGGACATGCGTGTACGCGCAATTTCTAATATGTACGTGCCCTCACTGTATGAGTACCTAGTTATGTCCTTAACCTCCTCTACTCTTTTATAGATCCTGTGTGTCTCTACACACCAGTGGCAGTGGGGCTGGTGGGCCGCAGCTATGTACACTGGGCAGCAGTATGTGCTGCGGTGACAGAGAGTGGACCCCGACTTGGGCTGTGTGCATCCGCACGTATGCGATGGTATTGTATGCGCGGCACAAGGGGGCGGGAACTGTTGTCATTCCTGATGTCCGTCGGGGATGCTGGACCGCCCGATGTTCTTAATAGGCACCTCGGCGGCAACGTTCTTATATGGCTCACAGCTGTTACTAAACTGTCGAGGGGCTGTGACCTGGCGTTTTATATCACGTATGGTTTACACACGGTCGCTATGGTCTAACATCGTGCCGAGACGCCAATTTAGGGGAGACGTGGATCTCTGTGGTTCGGACTGTTCCGGCAGTCAGTGGACAGGGCTGTTGCTCAGTCCCTTGCTGAGCATGGCTGGGAGACAGCCATTGGACACTTGAGGATAGGCTTGCAAAAATTTCGCCGGTAGGCAGGTGAAGGGGTCCACCTGTCGGCTGGAGGTATGTACCTCGTCTGGGTGTGGTGCAAGCAGGCCTGGCGACCGAGCTGACGGTCTTGGGGGGGCGGTGAGTCATCATGGATGCCTCCCCGTGTGGCGGGTAGCACTGGTAAGGTAAATATTTATGACCCATAGGTATCCGGCAGGTTCGCAATTGACTGGCCAACACTTAGACAGGTACAGGTGTAATAACGTTGACCGGTCAACGACGAACCAGGCAAGGGGTGATGGCAGGAGCTTTTCAGCATGCATCACCCCGTGATTTGACGGATACACGTCAGAGGGTGGGGTCAGTAGATAGTTTATTGACTACGGTCAACAATTTGTTTGTGTCAACAAACAAATTGATACAAATGGATACATTGTAGCCAATTGCCATTGGCAATTTTTGGGAGGAACCTTACCAGTGTTACTGCGGCCTGCTTGCCTTAAGAATTATAATTGGATGAGTACCAATTGAAAGTTATAATTCGGACTAGGGCATTATTCAATAAAAGTGGCCCAATGCCTTTATCCATATACGGTGTCTGAGTCTTTCTTTGGGGGGTGCGCCTGCAATGTGTTCCACAAGATTGTTCTTTAAGTGAATTGTTCTTTAAGTGAAACACTTGGAAAAAGTGCTGCCTCTGCCAGTGACTGATTGTGACTTCTGGCAGGGGAATTGCAAACCCCGATTTAGCTGTTAAGTGAGTTTTTGGTTGTTTCTTAATTGTTAAGCAAGGGCGACCATTCAGAGAAAATTCTGCTTTTTAAGCGAGTTAGTCTCTAAGCGAGGTGCTCTTTATGCGAGGTTTTACTGTAGTATATTGACAGTGGGATCTGATAATGTGTTATCAACTCATAATATCCCATTAAGTCCAGTGGGGGTATAGTCATCAATGAGTTGGTATAGGATTGTAGGGATTTTTTTAAAAAAGTATTCAGTACTAGGCTAGTTGGAAGAAAGTAGTGACCAGATATATGAGATTTTGGGTTGCAGTAAAAAACACACATCACTAGCCCTTTCATCTTTATATAGTTAGTGTGAATGAAGCTTTCCAAAGTAAAAGCAAGCTCTTATACCAGGGGTTCTCATGGTTTTCACGCCACAGGCCAGACAACATCCCCTCAGACAGCTGAGCGGGCAGACAGCTGTCTGAATGGGAGTTGACTGGCCCATTATTTCTCCCTGCCACTAACACTGCTGTAAACTGTGGTGGGTGCATATGCGCATGCACATTCATGTTTGCGCATGCACCGGTGCAGGCACTTCTGCTTCAGGGGTTGCCACCACTGGCCAGATAGAATGGTGTCGGGGGCCAGATCCAGCCCACAAGCCATAGGTTGCGACCCCCTGTCCTATACAATTGCTTTCCACTGTGAATAGGATACCACCCAACATATTTAGGTTTTAATATGAATCAGTAAAATCAGCCTGTCTATAATATTTACATCCTTTCAAGCAAAGGTTACAATATATATTTTTCATCCGATTGCAAATGTTATTCCAAGAACTCTGCATGAAATTTCTCATATATTTTCATGGATATAGAAACTCATATTTGCATATCCATTTTCCTTAGCGAGAATGGTTTTTTAATTGGAAAACTGTATCACAAAGTTTGGAGAAGTTGGAACTGAAAGGATAATTGCTTTCCAATTAACGTATAGTCCAGGAAGCACAGGTAAGTCAGTTGATATAGAAAGTTAATAGATTTCAACCAAATTTCTGGTATTTAGTGTAGTTTTTTTTAATGATGATGCACAAAACTTTTTGGAAGTTTCACAATTGTATTATATGACAGAAATGATCCCCATAGTGTTCAATGCAGCTTTCACCCAGATAAATGTTCAGATAAATATTCACTGGGTTTCAGCCTCATTTTCTGAAACAGGAAGTAGAAACTCACTATTGTTTGTTGTTCAAATATGCAACAAGAAAGAAAAATTTTATTGAAAAGTTTAGATGCACGCTATTATTTTAACTGTGTCTTAATGTGCTTTAAAGCTGTTTTTAACAATTTTAACTCATTGTTTTAATACTATTATATGTTTAATTGTTTTTAATGCAATCATATATCATGTTGTTGGTTTGTTTTTAACAATTTGGGAACTGCCTTGGGTTCCTTCACTGGGAAAAGAGTAACATAAAAGTGCAATAAACATACAAACTAATGAACATTGTAGCTGCAACATTCTTATCTATCATCTAAACATTAGCTTGACTTGGAACTTACACAGTGATACTATGTAATTTAAGATAATAAAGGTAAAAGTTTCCCTTGCTTGAAAGCCAGTCGTATCCGACTCTAGGGTGCAGTGCTCATCTCTGTTTCCAAGCTGAAGAGCCAGCGCTGTCTGCTTCTGCAGATGTTTCCGTGGTCATGTGGCAGGCATGACTAGACACCGGAGCGCACAGAATGCTGTTAAGATAATAAGTTGCTCTATAACTTAAGTTAGCAGAACCACTCACCTTTGAAGATCTAACCTTCATTGCTAAACTGAAAAAGTAAAATTATATGGTGTTAGGACAATGTAGTCCTCACTCTCTCACACACACAATCTGTAGGCACATTTCTTTCCATTGGGACTAGTAAGGGACATGGTTTTCCAATTGCTGCCACTCACACCATGTGTTGCTTGATCTCTATGTGACACCAAATCATTTACTGAAATTTAGAATCAAACACCTGCAAAAGCGGAGCACTGAGAGAAGCAAGATGCCCCTGTTATGATGGATGAAATTAAACTCCAATTTCCATTGCAAATGATTGGACATAGGGGCTGTAATTGGGGAACATTAAGCATAGACTTTAGCTGTATCTCACTATGCAGCGGTTAGTGCAGTTGAAAAATCCTGACAAATGAAAAATAGGACTGCTTCTCAAAATTGCAAGGTCAACAGCAATTGATAGTTGGAATACATTTACATGCATTTTCCTCCTTCTGAGTAAGAAGCAAGTGTTGGGTGCATGTGTAGGGTGGAGAGGTGAAATAGCAAAATGGATGATTTCAATATATGCACAGCTTTTCATAGGAGAATGATGAAAAGATGAGTCTCTACCTAGTGAAAAAGAGTCAGAGAGACAATCATTGTCTTTTCTCCAAACTATGAACAACAATAGGACAGGGGGGTTCCAATTTTCTTTTCTCAAGGTATGGTTTATCCATCACGCAATGTTTCATACAATTTAGTGTAAATGTTCTGAGATTAACTCTCGGTGGCACTGGCTTCTCCAGGTTTAACTCTGAATATCAATGTAAATAAATATAGCAAATGACCAAAGAGGAAATAAAAAAGTATTATAACATGGCAGAAGAATAGAGGACAAGCTACAAGTAGCTCAAATTCAACCTGAAGAACAGGTTGACCAGGCTGAGAGATCAGACCCAAGTAAAAAGCAATACAAGAGCAGATAAACTCCTAATGTTACTTGATCTGTGCTGGGCTGGAAGGTACAATGCCACCTCCTGGTCATCATTAATGGTGGTATTGAAACATAAAACAGATTAAGCCAGCAAGTCTGTTTGCTTGCAAGGATGATGCAGCAATGAAATGAAAACTCCCCAATATAAAATAATATTGCTGTGCTTGCATCAAGATTGAAATAAACAAGATTAAAGTGGAATGAGCCAGTATAAGGTTTAGCTAGAATAAAACCTTGCAGTGGTTCAAGTGGCTAAGATGCTGACTGGAAGGCGGAAGGTCAGCAGTTAAATTCCCGAGTACTGCAGAAAGGAATAAGCTCCCATCTTTGTCCCAGCTCCTGCCAACCTAGCAGTTTGAAAGCAAGATATTGCAAGCAGATAAATAGGGACCACTCTGGTGGAAAGGTAAATAGTGTTCCATGTGCTACGGTGTCTAGTCATGCTTGCCACATGACAATGGAAACATCTGCAGAAGCAGATAGTGCTGGCTCTTTGGTTATGAAACAGAAATGAGCACTGAACCCTGGGGTCGGATACAACTGGCTTTTGAGCAAAGGGGACCTTTACCTTTTATATTACTTCAAAGATAATAAATGTTCCCACTTAGAGAGATTGAAGGATTGGACTATATGATGTTCTTCCTGACTCTAGATTCTCCAATTCACCAAAGAAGTGGAAGACTGAATCTCAGTCCCAGAAGCACTGTGCTTGCACACCACATTGGACTGAATGGTAATCTCATGTCAGTCATACCAAAGAGAAGAAGCAATGGCTACAAATACAGTCAAAATAATGGTACTTGGTGTATGTCTTCTCTCAAATTATTAACTGAAATCCAAATTTTTAGATGAAATGACTTAACCTATTCTCTGAGCCAATGCATTGAGTGGGATCAAACTGTCTGATAGATTTTAAACTTCTTCTAATGGTGTAATGGTGTCTTTGACATTTTATTCCTGTCAAAATGGTGGGAATGCAGTGGCTTAGTGGTTAAGATGCTGAACTTGATGACTGGAAGGTCAGCAGGTCAGTAGTTTGATACCTGAGTGCTGTATCATGGAGTATGCTCCTATCCCTGTCTCAGTTCCTACCACCTAGCTGTTTGAAAGCAAGAAATTGCAAGTAGATAAATAGGTACTACTTTGGTGGGAAGGTAACAGCATTCTGCATGCTCCAGTGTCTAGTCATGTCTGCCACATGACCACAGAAACTTCTCTAGACATAGACAGCATGGGTTCTTTGGCTGTAAATGGAGATGAGCACTGAACCCTAGAGTTGGGTAGCAAAGGAGACCTTCCCCTTTACCTGTTAAAATATAAACTTGACCATTTATTTCAAGAAAATTGCACAGAAATGCTGATTTTGAAAGTGAGAAAGAGAGAGAGAAAGAGAGAAAACCTGCTTTGTGATTTAAATACAGAAAAGTAAAAACACACAAAAGCGATCCAGATAGGAAATACCCTCTGGCCCCGACATCACCAGAGGACGAACAGGCATCAGCTGCAGTGGTCGGGCGGTGGATTTCGGCTCCCGCCCTCCCTCCTCCGGGTCCTGCTTCCCCCGGAGAGGGATAAAAGACTGGCCGCAGCCCTGAAGACTCCGGGACGCGCTGCCTCGACCCTCTGGCCCCAACATTGCCAGAGGATGAACAGGCATCAGCTGCGGTGGTTGGGCAGTGGAGTTCGGCTCCCTCTCTCCCTCCTCCGGGTCCTGCTTCCCCCGGAGAGGGATAAAAGACCGGCCGCAGCCCTGAAGACGCTGGGATGCGCTACCTCAACCCTCTGGCCCCGACATCGCCAGAGGACAAACAGGCATCAGCTGCGGCAGTTGGGCGGTGGAGTTCGGCTCCCGCCCTCCCTCCTCTGGGTCCTGCTTCCCCCAGAGAGGGATAAAGGCTTGGCTGCAGCCCCAAAGACGCCGGGACGCGCTGCCTTGACCCTCTGGCCCCCAACTTCGCCAGAGGATGTACTTTGAGTGTTGGTTCGTTGGACTGTTTTGTTTGACTGTGTCGTCTTATTGTGCTAAGTGTTATGTATCTATTTTTTATTGTTTCTTTCACTTTCCTGCTGCTGGCTGCATTACAGTCAGCATGCACCAATGTTAACCGCTTAGAGTCTCCTTCGGTAGAATGAAGTGGTATACAAGAATAAAGTGAAATGAAAATGAAATGAAATACCTTGCATAACGACTGCATCACATAACTATTTATTCGCATAACGATGCAGTTTTTATGCTAGGGTGATACATCGCATAACGCTAAAAACCACTAAAAGATTGTCATTATCTGAGGTATTTGGTATTGGAACCTTGGATAACGACCATTTTTGGGTCTTTATCCGAGGCATCGACCATTTGAATCGCATAGCACTAAAAATCGCATAGTGAGCAACTTCGTGGAACGGAATTTGGTCATTATGCAAGGTTTTACTGTAAACAAATTCAACCTAGGTCAGGAGCTAATCACAAAGTAGATGATACTAACTACCAGGCAGAGTGTGAAATCATGAATTGCTGTTTGGAAGCTGTTGGACCCGCCTCTATAGTTCTGCTCCAAGTATGGCTACCTTCTGGACAGCTGAATTATGCTCAGCACTAGCAGTTCTGGCTACTGAGTGTTGCTGGGCAGCTCCCTTGCATTAATTAGGAAGTTGGAATGCTGCTGATGCCTGCAAGGTGGTTGTAAAAAGCTGAGTGACACTTCAAGTGAAGGGGGAGTGCAAGTGGCTATACTCAATACAGCAGAGATAGGAGAAGATGCAGTATGTATTTATAAGGAAATACACATCATTCATATTTTCCAGACTGATATATTGATTGGAACTCAGTTACACTTCAGATGTTATGCATCTCAGTATTTTGTTATGTTGTTCTCTTCTCAGTCACTATTGGAAGCTCTCCTAGAATTGCACGCCTTTGTGCGCCAGCCTTTAAAATAGCTCACAAACTTGATAGTTGGACAACATCTGCTGGAGATTAATTGGCATTAAGTGATCAGGTAATGTGACACCTATGCAACACAAGCTGCATCATGTTTCTGAGCCCAATTTGTGGCTCATACAATATTAACAGTACAAAAGTGCACCTCCCCCTTTTTGGAGTAGATATGGTGTTTTCTGAATTCATGGAATACATCTTCCAGAAGTCCTCAGGAAATCCCCACTGCTAGATTCCTACAGCTTTACTGACCCACCCCCAGAGTAAGGAGATGGACAACTTCTGTGGTTTAAATAACAGGCCACTTTATTAACAAGCAGTTTTAACTGTTATAAGTGATCTGCACGGCAGCAAGGAAGCACGGGTCAGGGGTACCTTACGTTCACAACCGTAATTCTATTATCTTTGCAATTCTGATTGCATTAGTACCATTTGCTTGAGGCCATTGGCAAACAAGCTGTCCAGCTTAATTATGCCCAATGCTCACCTTACTTTCTTTAAAACCAATTAGTTGTCTCTTTACTTGGAACTGTTTTACTTATGCTGCCGATTACATTATGTTTAGTCAAGACTTTTCTCCTTACCCGTGCTTACCACCACACATGGTGCAGTACTTTAACTGCACCACATTCCCTCCCAATCCGATAATTCGGCCTGGATGCCGCAGTGCAGGGAAGACAAGAACAGCTGTATACCCTCTTCTGAGAGGTGTACACCATCATTCCAGAACAAGCTACAGAATTCAACACGAATCTCAGGGTGTGTGACAATCGTACCCAAACTGTCGTCCTCAAAGAAATGGGCCACAGACCAGTTCATGCCCCGCCTAGCCCTGTCTACCTGTCTGGGGTCACAGGGCACTCTGCAAGCAATACAGGGTATGACGCAAGACCAGACGAACCACGTCACTGGCCACCACTGATGAATCAGCAGGAGGTCACAGCACACTGCCATGCTCAGGTCGATCCTTGTCATGGAACCAATATCGTTGCCACCTACACCACCAAAAATGGCAAAAGATGGCTTCATCGCATCCCCCTATTGCAGTGCCATATCAGAAAAGCCCAGTCTTACACGCCCAAGTGAACTCCGCATGGCCCACAGGCTGCATGCTGCTCTGCTCAGTAGGGGAAGCTGTGGCCCACCAGGAGGACGCAGCAAAGGCTGCGAGAGGTAAGGGTACCTGCAAGAAAGAAGAAAGAAGTGCCAGCAAATAGTTAATCCACCAGTGGATATATATAGGAAATAAAGCAGCTGGCAACCCAGTGACCCATCCATTTAATGTCAGCAGTGTGATAACCGAGTGCAGCAGCAGTCAATTCAGCTCTGATCCTGAAAGAATGAGTGCAAAACCTAGGCCCAGGTAAACCCACCTCCTGCAGAGCCTGGCCAGTGATCTTCCAAAAATGGAACTTGGTCAAAGGTGAGCCATCCTGGTGCCGGAAGAAAGTGCTGGGATGGGAGCCCCGAACAGCAAGGTACTGCTCGGCAGCTGCCACCGGGCAAATAGAGGGTATGCTGCAATGATGCAAGGGAACCCTGGAGCCCTTTCCTAGCTGATCGGTCTTGGAGCTGTGAATCAAAAGAACCCACTGCCCCCCCCCCCAAGGTTACGTCAGCCAAGAGCAAAGCCTTGTCCGAAAAATCCCTGGCACTGCTGATGACCAATTCACTGATACATAAAGCCCCAAAGAACGCAATAGATGCTGCTGCATGGAAAAAAGTCACCTCATAAGGGGAAGAACAAAGCTGAAGCCAGCAGTCCGCCAGTCTAGCTTGTAAACCCGGCGAAATGGGCTGCCTGGAATATGGTGTTAGGCCACGCTCCCATACCCAACCTTCTAGAACCTTATGCATAAGAAAGTCAGATAGGGAATCGTCGAAACCACAAGCCTTAGGATGGAAGGATATGGCAGATAGTTTTGTGTGTATAGTGTGTGGGGCAAGGCCACAGGAATTAAGGTCTACCATGAAGCACAAAGTGTGTTCTACCGGGATAGGCCATGTGAGTGGCAAATCAGCATCAGTGCGAAAGCGAGCAAACTGTGAGCAAGCCGCCACATATGAGTTGCGAGTGCAAGGCATGAGTGAGGCACCAAATGCCCTATCTACTTCCCGTTTCCAACCTCCATATGTCCACTGACAGTTCCTATGGCCGCTCCTGGGTGCCAGGCACGAGAGCTTGAAAGCACGACATCTGTAAGAAGGAAAGAGCATCAGCGACACTATTATTCAAGGTTGGTATGTGACATGCCCGAAAAACTATATTAAGCCTCAGGGTTGCCAGGACAGAGGCCCAGACCACCTGCATCACCCTGAGTGACCTTGATGTGAGAGAACCAATAATCTGAACTACTGCCATGTTGTCAGGCCAGAAGGTAACCACGGAGTTAGTCCACAGGTGGCCCCACAACAAGACCTCCCATAAGATGGGGGTAAACTCCAGGAATGTAAGATCTTTTACCAGGCCATGAGCATGCCAGCTGGCTGGCCAAATGCTGCAGCACCAACAGCCATGCCAATATATCCTGAAAGGAAATCCAACCAGATGCCCAGATCTTCCCTGATTCCCTTAGTGACCCTGGTGCAGTGAAAAGGCTTGGACAAACCCCTCATGGCATTGCAAAAGCAACAGGCGAAGGCCCTGCCAGGTGCTACTACCTTACAAATGAAATTGAATAGCCCATGCAGCTCCTGCAATTCATGAAAGGAGACTTTGTGCTTAGCCAAAAAATGCCGGACCAGTTATTCAGGCTATCTTTTCTTGGGGCAAATTGGAAGTCTGAACAATAGTATCTAATTCGATACCCAGAAAAGTGATATGGTGTGATGGCCCCTCAGTCTTCTCTGATGTGAGGTGGATACCTAATTTGTGCATGAGCTGCTGGAAACACTGCAAGAGGGTTTGGCAGGTCCCTGATCATGCATGGCCACAAAAAAGAAAATCATCTAAATAATGGCTGACATTATGGAAACCCGCATGGCGCCCCGGCGCCCACTGCAAGAATGTGCTGAAGCGTTCAAAAGCAGAGCAGGAGATGGAGCAGCTGAATGGCATTGCCGTGTCAACAAAAAACTATCCCTCAAAAGCGAAGCCGAGCAGTTCAAAGTCCTCCGGATGGATGGGGAGGAGGAGAAAAGCAGACTTAATATCACATTTTGCCATCAGCACCCCTGGGCCACAAGACCGGACCATGTGCACCACCTGATCAAACAACATATAGCACACAGAACAAAGTTCATGCGGGATAGTATCATTAACCAATCCACCCTCCGGGTAAGATAGATGGTGAATAAGACTAAATTCACCCGTGGACTTCTTGGGTACTAAGCCTAAAGGGGAAACTTGCAAGTTGGGATATGGGGTGTCCAGGAATGGACCCGCTACCCTACCTTCAGTGACCTCCTTCAAAATCTTTTCCCTCACCAGGTGCTCCATTCCCCTGATGGACCAGAGGTTAGGTACATCCTAAGGCATCCGCAAACCCTGAACTGGTATGTGGAAGCAAAAGGTAAAACCCTCCCTCAAGTAAGTCGTGTCAGCCTGGTTGGAATAGGCCTGGAGCCACTGCCTAAGGACCACCAGATGGATTGGGCTCGGGCCCTTTCCCAAGGACTGGGCCAAAGGGGCTGGTCACTTGAAACTGCTTGACTCCCTACCCCTGATTCGGACCAAGGACACCCAGAATCAGGTAGAAAGGGTGTGGAGGCTGGAGCAAATTGAACATTCGTGACAGAATTTGCAAGGCTTCTGCGAGCACCATCCACTGGAAGCGAACTCCCAACACAGAAAGCATTGCTGAACCACCTGCCCCGCCAATGGGTAGGAAACCTGTGTACTGGGAGGGCGCTGTACCAGATAACCACAATCATAATTGTCATGAGCAGGCATCAAAAATTGCAACCCAAGTTGCATGTGTTGCTCTTCGGGTCAGACGGTGGCCCACATGTGAAAGTTTTCATCATATAAAAGCCACACCTGGCCTGGAAAGTCCACGTAGGCATGGTATACGATGTCAAGATACTGAATAAGGGGAATGGCCAGCTCCGGGTGAGCCTTGATGAACACTCCAGCAAAAATTAAATATTCCGGCAGCCAGTTAGCCCAGGTCCAGGGGAGTTTCTTGTGCCTGGTCAATTCCCTATCATGCTCGTTCTCTTTACCCTTATCATCCTTAATAGAATCGCGGTTAAGCAGACCAAATATATCCACATATTCACCCAGCCGTATCTTGTCCCTGGTCGCCGGAAATAAATGGTCCCCTATGGGCAAGTATTGATCGCCAAAGTGCAAGGCTGAGTGGGGCACTGATGTGTAGCCTGAGTACCCGACCCCGTAACAAGGCCACCCTGGAGCCGTATGTGGTCCAGAAGTGGCTACCCCGGTAGGCAGGGGCCCGGGATATGGGGCCCTCCAGGGTGCCATAACAAATGGGCTTAGAACAACTGGAAATGCTGGGATGGGGGTGTCTGTTGTGGCCAAGGACATTTTTTGGGGGGGGCAGTAGTGTAAGAGCTACAGAGGTGAGTGCAATAGGTGGTCTAGCTTGTACCAGATACTCACCAAACAGGGGCCCAACGATGGGATCACCCTGAGGAACAGGAGCAGGCACAGCTGGTGGGGTACCTTCAGCCCCAAGCACCGAGGTCCCAGCACCCATATCTGGTGTGGCAGCGGTGGCTGCCCCTTCACCAGCAGGGACCTCACTAACTACTAGGGCAGACAGGAGGGGCTCAGTGGTGGTCCCATCTGTGAAGCAAGTTCACCTCAGTGGGGCCAGGAAGAGAGCCTTCTCCGTGTCTGCCCCTGCCCTCTGGAACCTCCTTCCTCCAGAATTGTGTCTCCAGTCAGATCTTCTCCCCTTTAGAAAAATGTTGAAGACCTGGCTATGGCAGCGGGCTTGGGGTATGTGTGTCTCTTTTGCACAAGCCCACTGGCTCATTTAGCATTCTAAGGGATCCAGTTCTCTCACTGTCTGTGGATTGTTTTTGTCATTTTATGCTGGGTGGGGGTGGGGTGGGTGTTTATTAGCTACAATTTGTGTAGTTTTTTATGTATTTTAGGCTGTTTTTTAGTGTGTTGGGTTGGGGTTTTAATGTTATTGTCTTACCTGTGTTTTTACTGTGTTTTGTATATGCTGTTAGCTGCCCTGAGTGATGTTTTTCATCAGAAGGGCGGGATAGAAATTTACAAATAAATAAATAAATAATAGGTAGGGTAAGTACCAGACCTATAATACCCTGCAGTTCTAATAGTCCAGTCCTCCATCTTCATTTGTGAGAGAAGGCATTATTGCACAGATGAAAGGAGTTTATATATATACTAGCATAGTTTGCCCGGCATTGCCGGGCTGTTTTAAATTGTGTTGTAAGGTGGGGTGTTTTTTTTGGAACGTATGTAAAAAGAGGTTATTCTGTAATTTTTTAAAACATTTTTTTTAAATTTATGCACAATTTGTGTGCGTTGCCGGGCTGTTATAAACTGTGATAAGCTTTTTTTGGTTTTTCTTGTGGATTAAAAAAAAGAACAAAGGATGATATAATTTTTTCAAAACTGTTTTATTTAACCAAATAATGTTTTAGTTTGTGGGTGTTTTTTAAATAGTTGTACTGTAGGTAATAATTTTAAAAGTGTGAAAGTAAATGTTTTTTACATTCAATGTTTTTAAATTGTGTTTAGATGTTTTGGGTTTTTATTTGAGTTTAAACTCAGCACAGGATGTTATAAATCTTTTTATTTTATTTTTTGACATATGTTTGTGATTTGTGTAAAATTGTGATTTATTGTTATGTTTTTGACTTGTTTTTACTCTTATGGCCTCCAGGTGGGGCTGTTGGGTCTTTTTGAGTTTTTTTTACTATTCTGCCCTGCAGGTGGGGCTGCTAGGGTTTTTGCTTTCATTTCACGTGTTTTTCTCTCCGGGCCTCTGGGTGGGGCTTCTTCCGGTAAGTAGTCTCTTTGTTTCTTCATTTCTGTTCCGGTCGTTGTGGAGGGAGGACGTGCTGGTAAGTTGTCTGGTTTTATTTCTTCTGGGGTTGTTCTTTGTTTTGCTTTTGTAGTGGTGGGCTGGGAGGTATTTCTGTTTGTTCTTTTTTGTTGCTGTTTAGTTTTAGGTTGGTTTAATTTGTTTTATTATTTCTGGTTGTGTTTAATTTGTTTTATTTGGTTGTTGTTTATTTTTTTAATTAGTTGTTGTTTGTTTGTGTACTTTGTGGTTTTTTGTGTTGTAGTTAGGTGTTTTGTTTGTGGTTTTGTGGTATTGTGGAAGTTTCTGTTTGTGTATTTTGTGGTTTATTTCTTTTTGTTTATTAATGGGTTTTTAAATTATTGATTTTTTTGTTTTATTATTTTTTAATAATTTTGTTGTTTGTTTTTGGTGGTTACTTTAGGTTGAAGAACGGGCTGCCTGTGGGTTTCTCTTTGGAGGCAGTCAGGCCGTTCTTCTCCCGGGAAGGTTGCTTAGGTAGGTCAGGGGAGAGGGAGGAGGCAGAGAAGAGCTTTCTGTGCCTAACGATGGTTCTCTCTTCTCTGTATCCTCTTTCTCCCGGCTTACCTAACTGGAGCTCGGCAGGCAGTGATCCATAAGGGGTGGGGCTCTTCCTTGTGGATTGCTGGTTGTTGTTTTTGTATTCTGAAATACAAAGGCATCAGCTAGTCATCCGCCAGGGAGGGTGCTTCCCCTGATGGACTGCTGCCTGTTTTGGGGGCTTTTTTCCACCCCAGCTCAACTTTATTTGAGGCTGGTGGTGGTCTCGCCGTGTCTTTGGTGGGGTAGTGTGGAGGAGAGGGAGTCCCTCTCCTCCCCATTGCTCCGGGAAAGAAGGATGGTAGGTGTCTCGCGGTAGCATTTTGTGCCTTTTATTTTGTGTGGCTGTGAGGCGCTGAGTCTGCTTGCTGGGGACTTGCGCTCCCATTGCTTTTTGTAAGTTTATTTTTCGCTCACCGACTTTCTCAGCATTCTGTGCGCTCATGGCACGCAGGACGCTGGGACTTGTAGTTTTGAGTTTGTGGTTTGCATTTGTGTGGTGGTTTTTTATGCAGCTTGATTGTGATTGGCCGCGATGTGTTTCCCAACATTCTTTTTGCTCGCGCCTCTCAGCCTGCTTGGATGTGGCATGGTGTGGTGCAAGGAACGTTGGGAATTGAGGTTCTTTTTCTTTGTTTGAGTTTGTGGGTCTCTTGCCCTACTGGCGCATTTCTAAAATATTTGTTGACCTCAGGACCCATTTCAGGCAAGTGCACGAATGCTCGGTATGGGCTAGTATGGCTGGGTGTGGGATCCTTTGTCAAGTTCCAACGGTTAACGCTTGGATTTATAGGTATAGATATAAATAAAAGGTCTGGGTAGTTTGGTTTTTTTTTGCTATAGTTGTAGATTTCTGTAGCTGTCTAGAGGCTGTAGTCCATGAATTTAAAAAAACAACAATAAAACACTTGCTTATTCTGGAGTGTATGAAGAAATGGAGATGAAGGTCAAAGTAAATATGACTCATGGGCGAGAATAATACCTGATGTATGAGATATGCACTGTACTCCTCTTGCTATACTTGGGAATACTTAGGAACAGTTTCTATGAATAATATCTACTTTATTCCTTGAGCGATGCATACAGTGAACCTTCACTTTATGGAATTAATTCGTTCCACAGGGTTTTCCTTAAAGTGATTTTTCCTTAAAGCAAATTGCGGTTTCCCATAGGAATGCATTGAAGGCCAATATTTCCATTCCAGAGGTTAGAAAAGGGCCAAGAGGATGTATTTTTTCTGTTCACAACTCTTTCTAAAGTGGTGAAAACATAGCAAAAAATTCCAAAGTACACTTTGGAAGGAGTTTTGAAGGATGAAAGATGGTTGGTTATTGTTGTTGTTGTTTGCTTTTTAGTGAGCTCCAGAGCTGATTGTTTTGACTTTCAATGCATATTTGGCACATTTTTGACAGTGCCATCTAGTGGCCAGCCCTGGTAATTGCAAGAAAAGTCCCCACCGAACAGCAGTGAGTAGGTGGGGGAATTTCCAGCAATTCCTGGTTGTGAAGAATGCTTCTAGAGGTGCCAAAATGAGATGAAAAAATTCACAAATGGAGCAGAACTGCTCCAAACACCCTCCCACCACTGTGGGGAGTGTCAGAACTCCCCAAAAAACCTATCAATATAGTGATTTATTAATTTTTTGTTAAGCAGGGGACCATTTTCTTGGGATTTCTTTCTGTGAAGCGAGCTGTCTGTAAAGCAGGGTTCCACTGTACTATAATCATATCGAGAATGTTTATCTCCCAAGTTGCAAAAGGAGCAGAACATTTTAACCCAGCCACAGCAAAACTATAGTGGAGTAACAGCAGACCAAATAGCTAGTCAGTTGCTAAAGACTAGAAAGATGCAAGAGGGAAAGGTGCGGAGAAATGCTATCCATCCAGAGGCATCTGAATTCGAAGAAACTATAAACAGTATGAAACCAAATAAAGCTGCAGATATTGATGATGTAAGAACAGAGCAAATAAGCAGTTTGGTCCCTGCACCTTGGAATGGCTCCTGCAATTAATGAGCAACTGCATAGACAAACTTATGGTTCCTAAATTGTGGAGACAGGCTAGAGTTGTTACTTTATTGAAACCTGGCAAAGACCCATATGACCCAAAAAGCTAATGGCCAGTATCACTCCTTTGCAGTCTCTATAAGGCACTGGAAATGATGGTTCGCAATCACATCTCCAAATTTATTGATGGAAAGATGATAAAAGAGCAAGCAGGCTTCAGGCTGGTCAGATCATGTTGTGGTAAAATCCTTAACCTTACACAGCACATTCAGGATGGGTTCAAAAGAAAGCAAATTATGGGAGTGGCTTTCACTGACCTAACTGCAGCATATGATACTGTCAATCATAGGATTCTGCTCCATAAATTAAATAAGCTTACCAAAGATAACAAGCTTACTAGGACCATTGGCAGCTATCTCCAGAACCGGAGAATCTATGTGACAATGAATGGAAAGAACAGCAGACAGAGGTTACAGAAGAATGGACCCCCCCAATGAAGTGTATTGTCTCCAACTCTGTATAATATATATACAAATGATCAACCAGTTCATTACAATACAAAACTGTTCATCTAAGTGGATGATACAGCAATAGCCATTCAAGGCTCAAGCTTTGATGACGTAGCTGGAAAACCTACTGGAGCACTTGAAAAAATAAGACAGTATTACAACATTAACTATTTGAAGCCTAATCCAAGCAAGACTCAAATATGTGCTTTCCCCCTTGAAACCGAGAGGCATGGGTTAAGTTGGATGTTACATTGCAAAGGTACCAATTATAGCACTGTTCAACACCAAAATACCTTGGTGTGATGCTTGACTGGACACTCTCTTTTAAGCAGCTCTGCCTGAATATCAAAGCCAATGTTAGTACAAGGAACAACATCATCAGGAAACTCACAAACTATAAATGGGAAACTCAACCATCCACACTGCACACATCAGCTTTGGCCCTGAGTATCTCTGCAGCAGAGTATGCTGCTCCAGTATGGAATACATCCACACACACAAAAGAAGTTGACATCACTGTTAATGAAGCCATATGGATGCCTCAAAAATACACCACTTGAGAAAATATACCCCCTTGTTGGTATTGTTCCACCTAAGATCAAAAGAGAAGTAGCAGCAGACACTGAGAGAACTAAGCAAGACAATTAACCTCAACACCCTCTGAACAGATATGAGCCTGAAGTCTGCCAACTCAGATCCAGGAACTTTATGGCAAGAACCAACATTCTTGAAGGGTACACAAGAGCAAAATCAAATTAGAAGATGGAGGAAGGAGCTGAATGGGAAAGGAACATCATTAAAAGTGGATATAGCTAAAGATCTCAATCTCCCCTACATCACCTGGAGGACCCTGAATAGGCTGAAGGTTCTAGTCTCTAAATTCAAGACCAATCTGCTCAACTGGGGACTGCTGGTTGACAGGAACACATGGTGTGAATGTGGAAAGACATAGAGTCTGGCCCATTTTCTGGTCTGACGATTGCTGCCAGAGACATGCAAGGATGAGGACTTGGTTTTGGGCAATGACAAAGCAAAGAAAGTGGCTTCATTTTGGCAGTCAAGGATTTAATCAGGACATTAAAGAAGATCTAGAGTGTTTATCTCCTGAGTTGCAAAAGGAGCAGAACCTAACCAACTTATTTCTTGAAGTGAAGACGTATTGTGATCCATGTGCAAGAAAAATGTCCTATGAGGTGGAGATAAGATTTTACAGATTACAAGATTACAAGAGATTACAAGATCTGATTTGTGCATGCCAGTGATTTAAAAAGAGAAGTAGAACAGAGAGCATGTCTAAAATTATACACACCATCATGCATATTAATAGTTTAGTTGAGTGTATTGCTAATTCATACATTATCATAGCACTTTATTTTCATATCAATCACAATAAGATTTGTGATCTTAGAACTATGCCTAGATAGTTGCTCCTTTGAACATATTGGGATGTTCCTAGAATCCACCAATCTATCTAGCAATATTGTCTTATCTGGATGGACTCATATCTCTCTAGGTGAGTCAACAAGAAAAAAAATGCTAGATAGATAAAGGGCAATGTCTGTCTGTCTGTCCATCCAATGGGGTGGGGGAGAGATTCTAGGACTTTTCAAGCTTCCGTTTAGCTGCAGTCATGATACTAGGACATGCATTGGACTTTGGGCAAAATGAAAGTGACACTTTATTGCTTGACCTAAAACCAGAGTGAGGAAAGTTCTTAGTAGAAAGAGTTTAGAGTTATTCACTAAAAATGTGTTGTGCATCTGATTGAGAACCTTTCCTCTTTTTTACTATGTGATACCATTCACTAAAAAAGGACATGTACATAGAGAATGGTTTGGCTTTTCAGTACTTAGAATTTTGTTGCTTTTATCCTGTTTTAAGTTGCTGTGACTATTTCATCATACAATCGCCCACACATTTTATCACACATGTCTCTGAGAAGTTGTTACAATATTCCTTCTTTCAATCTAACTGACAGGTATATACTGCCAACTTAGCCACAACAGGGTAAGAGCAAACATGAGTAATGTTGCTTTTTCAACCAGAACTTCAAGATCCCCACAGTCATCCTGGCTGTGGAATTATGGGATATGCAGTCCAGAAAAAGTAATGTTTGTCATTTCTGGGTGAAATTATTTTATTTCCTGTACAGTTGTGCAGTAATTAGAAACATATGGCAATGAATAGGTTGGGAATAAGAAGTTCTGCATAAAGCAGTTTTCAAAAAAAAAAAGATAACAAAGAGAGGGACATAAAGATGACAAAGATAAAGACAAGATAAAGTGTTAGTTGAGAGGGAAGGTGGATTTTTGAGGGCAAAAAAACAACTGCTGCAAGAGTAGCATTAATCTGTAGCCTTCATTCACACAATAAATTCTCTGTAACCTCTGCTAGAGGCTATGAATAATTGTTTCTCTAGGGTTTGGGGCAGCTGCCGTGTTGTAAATAAAACTTTTAAAGTAACTATCATGTGGGTTCCACACCCACACCTCAGAGTGTGACCACTTCAAAGTTTTTAACAAATTTGACAGTATCCTGTAAAGACGACAGCCATCACAGTGCTAGATTTTGAAAACATTTATAATTCCACTGAAGACAGGCGCATTTTCAAGCAAATACCACATGTCACAAGTCAAATGGTTACTTCATGGCAAGATGGGATTCACCTTAAACAAATTCACGCCAATGGCATTTTTCCTGCTTCAGGTGAAAAAAATGCATTCTTGGATACGAGTTGCAGTCGATGGCAACCATATGTTTGCTTCCTTCACCTTGGCAGGATTTTATTCAATGTTGTATACTTTAGTGTAGCATATACATCAGATTACCTTTTCCAGATATCCACTCAGATGTGTGTATCCAATATATGCACATTCTAAAAATACAACTCTGAACATCCTGCAACCATTTTGTGCTGAGTTGTACTTCGACAGGAGACTACAAGGAAACAGGAGAGACTTCTGTGTCCTACCTGAAGCAATAGAGAGTTCCAGTTGAAAGCCCTGGGCTAGATGGATCAATTCTTACTTAGTATAAAGCAGCTTCAATTGTACCTATTTTATCTAAAATATTTGCACTTCACACTACCTATGAATTTCAAGAATATTGAAAACAACAAACAACTAACACCCAAGAAATAGACCAGAAACAGGAACATTAATTAAGAAAAAAATTAAAAACCAGAACAGCAGAATACTCATACGCCTTTAGAACTGTATTCAATGGTGATGTGCAGGGTGATAAGTTTAATGTTTGTTTCATTTTGTGTGTCTCTTTTATTTCCAGGTCTTTTGTGCACCAATCTTCTATTCGATCCAAAAGGGACTGCCTCTTTGGGGGGGGGTCTTTCATTGCCTTTTTTTCAGTGGTGGGCATCAGCAGGTCTGCACCAGTTTGCCAGAACCAGTAGCAGAAATTCTGGCTGATGCCGCCCATCCAAGTTTTGAAATAAAGTAGTCCTAATTCGGGTGCAATGCAGGGCTTCCCCCCTGGCCATGCCCACCATACCATGGCCACAGTGTGGTAGTAAAAATTTTTTGGAGCCCACCACTGCCTTTTTCCCTTATCCAGCACTGGTTGGAAAAAAACAAACTAGAAACTCCTAAAAAGTAGCACAAAAAGCAGAACCAAGGTGACATAGAGTCAGATCCTCTACAATAACTACAAGGCATACTGTATGGCCCAAAACTTGCAAGGGAACAGCAGCTTCACATGTCTGGTATTGGAGCCTGAGATGTTGTAGAATAAACAGTGCTGGGCATCAGCCGGCCTGCCCCGGTCCATGCGAACTGGTAGTAGAGTTGGCTGGCCACGCCCCTCCAAGCCCCACCCCGCCCACTTCTTGCCAGGAGAGTGGCAACTGCATTGGCTCGTTCTCCTCCAGCAGCTGCTGCTGCCTCCTTAAGACTAGGAGGCTGTGGGTGCCACTCGGGTGGTGGTGGAGGCAGCAGCATGTGCGGATGGGGGAAGGGGAGGGGAAGCTCACACCGTGCCACCAAGAGCAGCTCATTGCCATGCTTCCCTGACGCCGCTCCTTCTAGCAGCAGCAGAAGCAGCAGCACAACTTTTGCGATGCCCGGACCTAGTCCTGCAGGAAGAGAACTTCCTGCAGAATGTCTGTCTGGGCATTGCGAGAGTTGGCCTGCTTGACTGCACTGCCTGGGCATCCCGCTGCTGGTGGAAGGGAAGAGCTTGCGCCACGTTGCGTGGACCACCAGCCCGTATGCTGCAGCCGCTGCTTCCAGCAGCATGTGGGCTGGTCCAGGGAGTGTGGTGCAAGCTCTTCCCCAAGTTCCCCCCAAGTAGGATGCCTAGGTAGCACAACTCTCGTGATGCCCAGACAGGAGGTCCAGGCATCACGAGAGTTGTGCTGTTGCTAGAAGGAGCAATGGTGGGGGCCGGGAAGCAGCTCCAGGAGGCACAGCATGAGCTCTCCTCCCCTTCCCCCATCCACACATGCCACCGCCTCCACCACCACACGAGCAGTACCAGCAGGAGGAGGAGGACGAAAAGCCGCTCTCCCAGGAGGAGGTGGGCAGGGTGGGGTGGGGAGACAGTGGCAGTCACTGGAGGAGGACGAAGAAGAGGAGACAATGACAAGGTGGCCGTGAGTCTCCGGCTCTGTGTGTGTGTTGGGGGGAAATGGGTAGGGAGGGGAGGGGGACAGGGTCTGTATGCCCAGCAGGTATTTCTAGGCATGACTAGACACCTGAGCACCCGTCGTCTTCCCTGGCTCCTGCTAAATTCCAACCTAGCAGTTCGAAAGCAAGAAATTGCAAGTTGATAAAGAGGGACCACTTTGGTGGGAAGGTAAACAGTGTTCTGTGCATCTCCAGTGTCTAGTTATGCCTGCCACATGTCCATGGAAATGTCTGCAGATGCAGACAGCGCTGCCACTTTGGCTATAAACAGAGATGAGCACTGAATTTAATTTAATTTTTAAACCCTAGAATCAGATACAACTGGCTTTTGAGTAAGGGCAACATTTACCTTTACCTTACCCAACATGCTCGGTAATCATTTTAGTGACTTTGGAAGGATGGAAGGCTGAGTCAACCTAGAGTCCTGGTCAGGATTGAACTCACAACCTTTGGACTGAAGCAGTAAATGTTTCCCTTGCTCGAAAGCCAGTCGTATCCCACACTAGGGTTCAGGTTACTCATCTCTGTTTCAAAGCCAAAGAGCCAGCGCTGTCTGCTTCTGCAGACATTTCTGTGGTCATGTGGCAGGCATGACTAGACACCAGAGTGCATGGAATGCTGTTACCTTCCCACCAAAGTGGTCCCTATTTATCTACTTGCAATTTCTTGCTTTTGAACTGCTAGGTCGGCAGGAGCTGGGACAAAGACATGAGCTTGCTCCATCCTGCAGTATTTGAGTATTGAACTGCTGACCTGCCATCTTCCAGTCAGAGCCTTAGCCACGTGAGCCACTGCAGCTCAGTGGTTAAGAAGCTCGCCTTATTAGCTGGAAGGCTGACATGATGGTTTGAGCTCCCGTCTCTGTCTCAGCTCCTGGCAACCGCAAATAGATAAAAAGGGACCACTTCGGTGGGAAAGGTAACAACATTCTGGTGTTTAGTCATGCCTGCCACATGTCCAGAGAAACATCTACAAACAGACAGTGGTGACTCTTTGGCTATAAACAGATGAGCACTGAACCCTAGAATCAGATACTACTGGTAGCTTTGGATCTAACAATAGGTAAAGGTAAAGGTTGCCCTTGCTCAAAAGCCAGTCATATCCCACTACAGGGTGCAGTGCTCATCTCCATTTACAGCCAAAGAGCCAGTGTTGTCTGTGTTTGTAGATGTTTTCATAGGCAATGTGGCAGGCATTACTAGGTTGGCCACCCAGTCACATGCCCACATATTAGGCCATGCCCACAGATTAAGGGACACCCACCAATTAGGTCACACCCACCAATTTGGTCACACCCACCGATTAGGTCAAGCCCACCAATTAGGCCATTCCCATGGTGTGGTAGTAAAAATATTTGGTGCCCATCACTGAGAAAAAATAATAAAAATCTGCACTCGTGTTCATTTCTTCTCTTGCAGTTGTCTGCTCTATTAACAGAGATCACACACACACCAAGTAAAACTCTCATTCTGCTTCTTTCATAGATCCTCCTATTTGATCTTTGATGTAACTCCAAAGAAAAATGAGAAAGATGGTGTACAGGTAATTGTGGGGGAAGGAGGTCTGATCTGAACTCTCATCCAAGGAAGGGGGAGGGGAAAAGCTTGAGTGGGCATTTAAGTAATGAATCATAACTCTTTTCCAACCTGACCACCACCAAACCCTCACTCCCTAGTACATTGCAGGCGCACCCCCCAAAGAACGACTCAGACACCGGTATATGGATAAAGGCATTGGGCCACTTTTATTGAATAATGCCCTAGTCCGAATTATAACTTTCAATTGGTGTATTCATCCAATTGTAATTCTTAAGGCAAGCAGGCCGCAGTAACACTGGTAAGGTTCCTCCCAAAATGCCAATGATAATTGGCTACAGTGTAACTATTTGTATCAATTTGTTTGTTGACACAAACAAATTGTTGACCGGAGTCAATAAACTATCTACTGACCCCACCCTCTGATGTGTATCCGTCAAATCACGGGGTGATGCATGCTGAAAAGCTCCTGCCATCACCCCTTGCCTGGTTTGTCATTGACCGGTCAACGTTATTACACCTGTACCTGTCTAAGTGTTGGCCAGTCAATTGCGAACCTGCCGGATACCTATGGGTCATAAATCTTTACCTTACCAGTGCTACCCACCACACGGGGAGGCATCTATGATGACTCACCGCCCCCCCCCCAGACCGTCAGCTCGGTCACCAGGCCTGCTTGCAAATCTTCCAGAAAGAGGTTCATACCTCTAGCCGACAGGTGGACCCCATCCCCTGCATAGAGATCGTAATTTTGCAAACTAATTGTGGGGTGCCGGATGACCATCCCAAAACCCTTGTCTGACAAGAACCGGGCAACTGCCGGATGACAATCCCCAAACCCGTGTCTGACAAGAACCGGGCAACTGCCCTGTTCACCGAGCGGCGAGCGCGGTCAAGGGCACAGAGGTCAATACCTCCCCTGTAAGTATGTCGCGGCACGATGTCCGACCATAGCAGCCTTGTGGACGGCCACACATAATGCAAATAGGCAAGGTCACTGCAGATCGTGAATTTTAAGGAAAGGCCAGTGACCTGGGCAAGGTCATTGCCCCCGAGGTGCAGTACAAGGACATCAGGCGGTTCAGCATCCCTGATGGAAAACAGGAATGGCAACAGTTCCCGCCATCTCATTTCGCGCTTACCGTACCAACGTATACGTGCGGTTGCATGTAGTCCAAGCTGGGGTCCCCACTCTGTCACCGCAGCATACTGCGCTGCCCAGTGCACGTAACTGTGGCCCACCAGCCATACTGCCACCGGTGTGCGGGGACACACAGGGTCTGTAAAAGAAGAAAAGAGAACAATGGCTTAACTGGTACTCACACCTGAAGTGGGCGAACGTACAATGCAAAACGCATGGATCCCCATCTCCCCATCCGGCATATATCAGCCTCAGAGTACCCAAATGCAGCCGCAGTTGATGCAGCACCTATCCTAAATGAATGGGTGCCGTAACGAGCCCCGGGGAGGCCAACACTGGTTAGTGCCATACCGGTCACCTTCCAAAATTGGAATTTAGTAAGGGGAGACCCATCCTGGTGGCAGAAAAATGGCCCAGGGTGCGCGCCACACACTGCCAAAAACTCATGTAGGCCACCAACCGGACAGATGTCTACAATGGAACATCGTAGCAGTCTAACTCCACTGCCTATGCCGTGCTGATCAACCTTTGAGGACCGTATCCTCAACTGAGCCCACTCATTAGTGACATAGACATCGTCGAGTTCCAGTGCCCTACGAGTCGCATCCGCCTTAGACAGTGGTACCAACTCACTGATGCGGAGCGCTCCAAAGAAGGCCACCATGGTAGCTGCGTGAAAAAGACCCACCTCATACCTATCATAACACAAGTTATGCCAGCCTCGTGCAAGGTGGGTCAGGACCTCTGGTGAAATTGGGTGACGAGTGTCCGGGCGGTGGCCACGTTCCCGTGTCCACCCCTCCAAAACATGGCGTATGCGGAAGTCATTCACGCAGTCAGCGAAGCCCCTCACTTTGGCCATAAATGCCAGTGCCGACAGCCTGGATGCTATAGTACAAGGAGCCAAACCCTGACTGTGAAGATAAACCATAAATTGTAAAACCTGTTTGACTGGTATGGGCCACACTTCGGGCAACTGTAGTTACACACAAAAGGTTCTAAATTGTACAAAAGCATGTTGATACGCCTTACGCGTGCGAGGTGCCAAAGACATGCCGATCGCCCGGTTCACCTCTCCTCGCCAAATGTCCAAAACTCAGCCGGGAGTGACGAGGGGAATTCCTCTGCTTCCGGAGCCAAGGCACGGAACCGGGAGATCTGCAGGCGGGATAAAGCATCAGCAATATCATTATTAATGCCTGGGACATGTCTGGCCTTAAACAGCACATTTAGGCGTAGGCTTCTTAACACAAATTGACGAACCAACGCCATAACCCTAGGCGATTTAGACGTCTGAGCGTTAACAATGTGCACCACTGCCGCATTGTCACACCAAAAGTGAACCACAGAATCGGCCCACTCCTCGCCCCATAGCATCAAAGCTCCCAGGATTGGAAGGAACTCAAGGAAGGTAAGATCGCGGAGGCGATCTGTGCCAAGCCATGCATGAGGCCAGCGGCCGTAAGCCCACCTCCCCTCAAAATAAATCCCAT
The DNA here is from genome assembly GCA_035047305.1 of Bradypodion pumilum. Lineage (NCBI taxonomy): Eukaryota > Metazoa > Chordata > Lepidosauria > Squamata > Chamaeleonidae > Bradypodion > Bradypodion pumilum. The sequence goes on along the minus strand of JAWDJD010000004.1, from coordinate 111,868,752 downwards.
ATCCCAGGGAGCCGGAGGCATCCGACTGTACTTGGAATCTAGGGCAGACCATAAGGTCTGATCTCCAGAAAGATACCCCGTTAAAATCCCGTAGGAATGTGAGCCAAACCGAAAGGTCAGCCCGCATGCCCCTGGTCAGTCAGACCCTATGGTGGTGCTTTAACAGGCCAGTCATGGCATCACATAGGCGCCGAGCAAATGCTCTGCCAGGTGTCACCACCCTGCAGGCAAAGTTAAGATGACCATGAAGTACCTGCAGCTCACGAAGGGACACTTTACGTTTGGCCATCAATGCCAAAATCATCACGGTATGTGAGCTTAGTAGATGGGCCCTCAGTCTTTTCGGGCGCTAAGGGGACACCCAGTTCCCGCATTAGTGTCTGAAATGTAGTGAGGAGACGCGTGCACGTGTCCGAGCCCCGTTCACCCCCGAACAAAAAGTCATCGAGGTAATGGGCTACAGACCGAGACCCGGACCTGCAAACAAAGGACCACTAAAGAAAAGTGCTAAAACGTTCAAATGCCGAACATGAAATAGAGCAGCCAAAAGGCATGGCCTTATCCACATAGAACTTCCCTTGGAATCTAAAACCCAATAGCTCAAAGTCCTCTGGGTGCACTGGCAGCAATCGGAATGCCGATTTAATGTCACATTTTGCCAGGAGGGCACCGGGACCACATGAGCGCACCATCCGTAGGGCCTAGTCAAACGACGTATACCTGACCGAACAAAGGTCATCAGGAATAGCATCATTGACAGAAGAACACGCCGGGTATGATAGATGGTGGATTAAACGAAATTCATCCGGGGTCTTTTTAGGTACTAACCCCAGAGGGGAGACCTTCATGTTAGGGAAAGGCGGTTCGGAAAAGGGGCCCGCTACCCTCCTAGCCTCCACTTCTTTAGCAATACTCAGGGCAGCTACCTCCTCCTTGCCCTTCAAGGAATTTAAATTGGGGGTATCTTGGGGTCCCCGAACCCCCTCGAATGGAATACGAAAGCCCCACTGGAAACCCTCCTGAAGGTACTTCGCGTCCTCCCTTCTTGGATAAGTTGAGAGCCATCGCTCCAGCATATACACATTAACTGGGGAGGGGCCTTCTGAATGGCTAGCTCCGTCAGAGGAAGCCCTGACCGCCCCCTGTCCACCTCTACCTCTGCCCCGTGACCCATCAGCCCGCGGGCACACGGAGGCGGCGTGGGGGCCACTGCAAGAGGGACACTCATGTTTGAACTGACACTGTCGCTTATTGCACACGCCATTAGCTGAGAAGCTCCAACACAGCAAGCGGGCTGGAACCCCCTGCCCCGCCGGCTGGCGGGGAGCCTGTGTTGGAGCAGCTCGCTGCACAGCATGGCCACAATGGTACCTATCCCCAGGCGCCGGATGCGTGGGGGTCATGTACAAGAGCCACAATTTCTGGCAGGGCTCATCCCACCTCATCTCTGGGTGTAGGGCCACCCTCATTCTAAATTCCTCATCGTAAGCCAACCACGACGGGCCAGGGAAATCAACCATCGCCCTGTAAATATTGTCCAAGTATTGGATCATAGGAATGGCCAGATCAGGCCGGGCCCTCAGGTATACCGCCATATATATAAGATATGCCGGCAACCAGTTGGCCCAAGTGCGCGGTGGCTTACGACGACGGGACAGCTCTTTGTCTCTGTCATCCTGTCCCTCTCTCTCTCCCTAGTGGGCTCACAGTTCAATAGGGAGAATATATCCACGTACTCCCCTCGCCAAATCTTATCCCTCGTGATCTGTGACAAATGATCACCCAGGGGCAAGGAATAACCAGCCGTCGGTAAAGCCATCGATGGCACGTTCTGTATAGAGGGTATACGCAGCGGGACCTGAACAGCCCCTGCGATGCTCGGCACAGCCCCAGGGGTGGACACCCCCGCCCTTAGCGAGGGACCATTTTGAAACCAGGGGTTACTGGGATAGGATGGTAACTGCTGCCCACTCGCATCAACTCAACGAGGCCAGGGCCACTGAACCCCCCCCCCCCCAAGGTAAGTGGACTGTGGTGGTGGTGCACTAAATTGAACCTGATACTCACTAGTTGCACCCCCGTGAGCCGCCCCCACCGGGGGTTCCAGCCCACAGCGGGCGTCGGAGCTCGCGACCGGAATCGAGCTCTGGGACCACCCCTGACTGCTCCCAGCCTGGACATCAGGTCAAACGGGGAGCTGTGAGGCCCCAGCTGGGGCCGGCCAGACCGTCTCAAGCAGCTCGACCCGGTTGGCTGCCCGCTGAAGCGTTGTGGCCGGCAAGTTAGCCGGGGCCGACGAAGGGGCCCCTGTTGAAAAAAGAATAGCGCACCCCTCCGAAGGAGGCTGTGCAATGCCCAAGGATGATTCCAGCACTGCTATCCATGCTAACAGAGCATCCACTGCCTCAGAGCCCCCAGTATATAGCGGGCCGGATGGGCCGGACGGCCCACTAGGCAGTTGAGGAAAAGGCAACCCAAAAGGAGAGCCAGGGGCAGAATAGGCCCCCCCGGGCCACCCTGTCCCGTGCCCTGCAAAGGCGGGCCGAGGGCCGAAGCCCCAGAGAGGCCAGCCTGTAGCTGACCAGCTACCAAGCTGGGACCCAGCTGCCAAGTGGTAGCCTGACCAGCCCCACTGGTACCAGTGGGCAAGGCTGTGACATTGCCCTGCCATGGGGGCGCAGCCCTGGTCCTCCAACCCAAAGGCTGGCCCCCATCCGATGCAGGGCCGGTAAAAGTTCTTCTCCTCGGCCGTGGCTTCAGCGCCGGGGCCTTCCGCTTGGGAGCCATGTCTCCCTAGGAGAAGAAAAGTCGCTGGAGGATCCCTATCCAGGGATCAAACTCCTAGCGTGTAAGTACTGCGGTAGCCAAGAAGCAATCCTAAAAGGCTCCGGGTACTGTAATCCTCCTTTCCCAGCCGGGAAACAAACGGCAAGGCTCTATAGCCGAAGACTAAGGAGAAAAAGTGACGGAGAAAACTTCTCCTCTCCGTCGCTATTCTAAAATGGCAGCTCGGCTGCCTCGTGGCCACCCCTTTTATAGAGGGGTGGCCACGCCCCCTAACTCACCCGGATGTCTGAGTCTGGGGGGGGGCGCAAAGAGCGCGGTTGCCATTTTGGCGCCACACTTTCATTGTCCCTGCAACCCAGAAATTTTTGCTGCTTAAGAGAGGCTGATTATGGCACATTTTTTTTTAAAAAAGAAAAGGGGATAGAGAAAAAAAACTTTCCTAGTTGGGTGGGGTGGGGGATGATGGTGGGAGTAAATAAAGAAAGGATGTTGAAATAAATCTTACCTCAGCTTAAACAAAACAATTACTGTATACAGTATCCATTGGGTGTTCAGTCTGAGACCTTGTTCAGAGATTTGAATCTGGTCTAATCATTATAAGATCTTCATCCAAATTAAAACTGGGAAACCCAAATCTTCATATTTCCCATGAATTTAGGCAGAGAAGTTTAAATGGTTGTAACCATTTTAGTTTTTCATACATATGCATGGAGTTTAGAGAAGTGGTAACACTTTCAGAAAAATATATACATATTCCTGACATATTCAAACCAGATAAGTCCAGAGTTATTCTGGTGTTCGCCACTTTTCAACCTTTCCTTTAAAATAGACATACAGTAGAACCTTGGATAACATCCAAACTCCATTCCACAAGTTTGTACTTTATCCGATTTTGGACTTTATCCGAATCAAATGGGCAATGCATTGGATAACATCCAAAAATGGAAGTTATCCAAGGTTCCTACACCAAATACCTTGGATAACGTTCATTTTTAGCAGTTTTTGACTTTATGCGATGCATCATGTGTGCATGGAAACCGTGACTTTATCCGAATCAGACTTTATCCAAGGTACCATTGTAAGATCTTTGGGTCTTTTATATGCATGGCAGTACAGTAGCCCCTTCCAAGTGTGTAGTTCCTGTGAAGTTTCATACAGATAGATCCATGACATATCTTACTACCTACCTTAAAATTTGTTTTAATATGTCATGTTCCTTTCCTCAAGAGTTACTCCTCAAGTTGCCAATCCTCAATTTACAGTTGCTGAAGCCAAAGATTTTCCCTGTTAGTTTGCTGGATTCCATCCTTATGAATGGCAGGGAAGAGGGAAATGTACTGTATGTGTAATACATTTGCAGACAGTAGGACACCAGCCCTAAAGTTCATTAATGTGTGTTGCGTTCTGCTTTTTTACAACATGGCAGTCTGCGTGATTTATGTGATTGAAAGCTGTGATTTTTGTGATTGAAAATATATTTAAAGAACAAAGTTTAGCTTTCAATCACATAAATCACATGGACTGCCATAGTGCAAAAAAGCAGAATGCAACACACAACCTATAATGCTTGTATGTTGAGAGTGTGAGTAGAGCTAAGAGGATAAAAGGAGGTGCAATAGCCTAACAAAAGTATTGCTAGAATAGATAGATTTGGTCATTTAACCAACAAATATAAACAGAAATGAAAGATAGGATGTGACTGGGGGAAATTAGGAAAGAAGGAATGAAGGATGGATGTTGCTGAGAGGAAAGAAAGAAACACAAAACTGCCAAGGTCATTTTACAAGTTGTGATCAGAGTATGCTGGTGAGATTTTTAGACTGAAAGCTAATTTGTGGTAGTATGTAATACATTAAAACTTGCAACAAATTTGTTACTACTCAGATGAACAAATTGAAAAGAAAGGCAAATAAGGAGTAAGCTAAACAAAGGGTCTCATCAATAAAAATCAAGGATTTTTCTTTCTCGCAAGTAGACTTTTAAAAAATCTAAATATTCAAAAAAATTGGGGGGGGGGGAATCCTGTGTGATTTCTTTTTTGTCTAGGTAATGATACCATGAGCAGAATTCAAGGGATATTTCAGCTTGACTATTTATACAGAATGGGTCACTACCCAACACAAAATAGTGTGAACTGTTGGAAAAACAAAAATATTGTCATTAATACAGTAAAAATGTGTTATTTTTAGAGATTAAAAGCAGCTTCTAGCAGCAGTATATACAGTAGATCTATTAAATAGTGATTTTCTTACCCAAGTCACACCAAAGCTACCCCAAAAAATGTCAATTTGTCATTGGTATAATCGGAGAAAAGAGGTCTCTCCTGTTCAGGATACACTATGGCCATATAGAAAAGCTCCACTTTGAAAGCTCCACTGGGATGGTTTTTGCCTCAGAATTGCCTCCCAATTTCTGCCACATCACAGCAAGATCTCATGGAAAGTTTTATTTGTTGATCACTCAGTTGTAGATATAAGAGGCATAATGCTGTTTGACTGTTTCCAATGCAGAAAGGTGGCTTTGGCCTGTACATGACACACAACTATGTTGTGTAGGCTTAAAAATGCATCTTTCACTACACAATATTCTCAGTGGTGTGCAATAGTGCTGCAAAGTTTACGCAGGAATTGCTCAACTTCGAGTTTTGTGATTTCCGCACCAAAATACAGTGCGGAAAGGGGGGGCAGGAAGATTGAGAAAAGATATTTCATTTTTGCAGCAGCACTGAAAAATCCTTTGGAAGTGGGGGATGGGTCTCAGAACAGCTGAAAAGGAAAAATCGTTAAGAATAAATATTTTTTTACTACTTGTTACACCCTTGGGCTAGGGCATTCAAATTAACAAGAAAAGAGGTTTGAGAAACAAAATTGAAGAGACTTGGAATCATCAGAAAACCATCAAAACACTCAACGTAGGCATTTCTGTGATCTGCTACTGACAGCTAAAGAAAAGAAAAAGAAAAGAAAAAACAGGGAAAAGAAAATTGTACTACTGTAATCAGCAAATGCTGATGAAATTTTTGTGTGAGAATACAAGTTAGAGCATTCAGTTGCTAAAACCAGTTCCTTCCCCTTCCCATCATACTACTCTGGCTTAAAAACATTATGTTTATTTTGCAACACTTCTAAAACACTTGTTGAAGCTTTCTTTTAATAAAAGCAATCTGAACAGGTCTAAACCTTTTTGAGACTTTATTCAATTCAATCCCAATCATCCTGATTCAGTGTAGGATTCAATGTATCCCTGCTGGTTAGCACCGTTTTCTTCTGTGCCTAGGTCAGACGTGAAGCTGCCAAAATGAAGGCACCTTTTGGTGAGTTCATTCTGCAGTTCCTTTCACCTGACCTAATGTGAGAAAGATTAGACATCAACACAAGTGTTGCCTTTACCAGGATACGTGTGACTGTGGTTCAAAAATACCACAATCTTTGAGGAGGCTCTTTTTGTGTACCCCCTGGTTAACACCAAGCAATGCCGTTCTGCTACAAATTTGCACTTATGGGTTGGACACCAAGCTCTGTACCAGATGTGGCTAGTGGTCATGCTGACTGCGGCATTCTGGAACTTGTAAATGTATCTCCTATTTTAAAACAATGTATTCTAAATAGAAAAATAAGCAACAATGAAAATCCGGTCAATACTCAACTCGTACAATCCAAAAAGAACTGAATTCATCAACAGCATGTAAACATCAATTAAAAAATGTGATCCTATGAACAAGCATAGGAATGCAGAGATTGATCAACTGGAGAATTGATTTTACTGTGTTTACTGAAGGACACCCCACTGGGAGACAAAATTGTGGGTTTAAACTTTTCTAGTAACCTTTGTTAATTGTTTCAGTTTCTGAGGGAAAGATTCCCCCAGATAGGAGAGAGGCACCTCCCTGAAGTAGAAATGTTTCACCTTCAGATCATCCAACCATTCAAACATTTTCATATTCATTAATATGCCAAAATATTGGAACTCTTCTTCTGATGCTGGGTCTAGGAGATGTGAAAAAGGAGACAGCTGTCAGTCAATAATGCAGCACATGCAGTCTTCTCTAAAACTAACCTGTTTCAAGAGAATATTTGCTGGAAGACTTTTAGGAGAAATGACATTTGAAGAAATATATATACGGTATATATCCTTCCAAGCATCATTTCTCATACAAGTATTCCAACAGACAGACCTTTGAAATATGTTCTTATGCACATACGCATACAAAAAACATGTACAGTAGACCCTCACATAACGATGTTACTTGGTTCCCCAAGTAGAGATGCTAAGTGATTTTTGCTGTTATGTGAGTTTCTATGGAGTTTCCCACACAACGTTTGTAGTGTCATTGTCCGGTTATTTTAGCGTTGTCCAGACAACGACACCAAAATGTTGTTATGCAGGGGAACACGTGGTGCATAACGATGTGTTGTTAAGCTAAAATGATGCTACCTGAACGCGTTGTTATGTGAGGGCTGACTGTATGTCTTTTCTGGTTTCTATAACAATGGCTTTGATACTATTGGAATGAAATGTTGGTGCATATCTATCTATCTATCTATCTATCTATCTATCTATCTATCTATCTATCTATCTATCTATCTATCTATCTATCTATCTATCTATCTATCTAGATAGATAGATAGATAGATAGATAGATAGATAGATAGATAGATAGATAGAGAGATAGAGAGATAGAGAGATATAGATATAGATATAGATATATATATATATATATATAGAGAGAGATAGATAGATAGATAGATATATAGATATAGATATAGATATAGAGATAGAGATAGAGATAGAGATAGAGATAGAGATAGAGATAGAGATAGAGATAGAGATAGAGATAGAGATAGATAGATATAGATATAGATATCTATATCTATATCTATATCTATATCTATATCTATATCTATATCTATATCTATATCTATATCTATATCTATATCTATATCTATATCTATATCTATATCTAGATAGATATAGATATAGATATAGATATAGATATAGATATAGATATAGATATAGATATAGATATAGATAGATAGATAGATAGATATAATAGATATAGATAGATCGATAGATAGATCGATAGATAGATATGCTTTCCTATGGCAACCCTAGGGGTATGTGTGTGTGTGTGTGTGTTTGTGTGTGTATGTTTGTGTGTGTGTATGTATATATATAAATCTGTGGGCATGGCCAACACAATAGGGTATGGAGGTGGGCGTGGCCAGCAGGGTGGGCATGGGCTGGGGGATTTCTGCTACCGGTTCTCCTGAGCAGGACAGGACCTGCTTCAGTGCATCACTGCAGAGACATTATTATTTCCAAAGTCAGGCTAGAACCTGCAACTTCTCACTAGGTTCCAATCCCACCAGAGTATAAGAAGACATCCTCTAGGACCAGGAAATGATGAGTTGGTGTCTATTTGCTTCTTTGTCTTCCTTCCTTTCTAGTGCACATGTATTGTGATTATATTGCCAATTTCTGGCTGCATCCAGCTCTTAACTTTTCTCTATGTTCTGTTAACCAGTGTCTACTTTTAGGGTATAGTGATACACTGGGTAAAAGGCCTGTAGTCATGTGGACTGGATATATGTTTGATATATGATTTATAGATTGGATTACCAATCTGTGGAATGGCCTATCTATGGAATGGTATCGAGGAAATCTTTGGATTGTTTCATAAACAGCATGATTTATTGGTTCCTGTGGGTAAAAAGGGCTGAGGATTTCTTATAGCCTGGATTTTTCTAACTGGGATGAACAAAAAGAGATACATGATTGCTGTGGCAACAATTCTTTGGCAGAGCTGGAGGACAATCTTTACCTATAAAGAGGGACATTAACCATTGGAATGTAAAAAAGGCTCCCACACCCAGCCCAACCATCCCGAACTGAGCCGCCTGTATTTACCTTAACCCCACCCGGCCATCGCCGCAAGGTCCCAGACATTGCCAGTGGGGCAACCACCCCACAAACACAACCAAAAAACAAAAACTATCACTCCCAGAGTCCTCTGCGCTGAGCAACCCTTCAGCCAATTAGGCTGAGGGACACGAGTGCAGAGGAGGCCAGGAAAGTGTGGCATGCAGACTTTAACAAAAAAAGACACCTGGGGAAAAAAGGCCCAACTGGCAAAAGGTAAGTTGGGTGAGGAAGAGGGGGCAGGCATGGGCCCGGTACCCATGCCGCCCACCCACCCCACCACCTTGCCCCAACCCCTAACCCCCACCTCATGTACCCTTCTTTGCCGCCTGGGTCTTTTCACCCAGCACGGCCTTCTGCAGAGGGAGGCGCACCGGTCTGTCCTTTGTCCCTGTGGGTGACGTGAACTCGATGCCCACAGGGACAAAGGAGATGCTGGTGCGTCTCCCAACAAAGAAGGCCGTGCTCATGGGGAAAGATCCAACCAACAAAGAAGGGTAAGTGAGGTGGGGGTTAGGGGCTGGAGGAGGGTAGCATGAGCCAGGCACCCATGCTGCCTGCCCACCCCACCACCTTGTCCCCCAACCCACCTCACTATTGCCCGTCAAGGCAGGGGTGTCATTCTCTCTCTCTCACACACACACACACACACACACTCACACACCATCACCACCCCTGCCTTGCTGGCCAATTATTATCTGTATGTTGGTGGTTGGGGTTGGGTTTATTGTAATGTGCTCTACATGGGGCTGCCCTTGATGACCATTTGGAGGCTGCAGCTGGTCCAAAATGCAGCTGCCCGAGTAGTGGTGGGGCATAGGCATTATGCCCATGCCTTGCCACTGCTTCGGGAGCTTCACTGGTTGCCAGTCTGCCTCCGGGTGCAATTCAAGGTGCTAGTTTTGACCTTTAAAGCCCTTCATGGCAGCGGGCCAGGATACCTAAGTGACCACGTCACCCCAAGATTATCAACCCATCCCACCAGGGCAGACAGGAGGGGCTCAGTACTGGTACCGTCAACAAAAGAAGCACATCTATCTGGGACCCCGCTGGCTTGTTTAGTTTCTGTGGTGAATTTTTTCTTTTCTGTTTTGGTTTTACGTGGGTGGAGGGAGGACGAGGGTAATTTTTAAAATGGAAAATGTCAGTTTTTATGCATTTTTAATCTTGTTTTTAATTGGAGGTTGTTTAGCTGTTTTAATTGTAAATGTTTAGGTTGTTTTTACACTGTATTTTTACCTGTAGTTTGCCGCCCTGAGTGGTGTTCTCACCAGGAGGGTGGGGTATAAATAAATAAATAAATAAATTTAAATAAAGCTTTAAATTATTAGTACCCATGAATAGCCTCATATTATCTCTGATTTAGGACCTCATTTTTGTGTTAGAAATGGTATCCTTCAGATCCATGGGAGAAAAAAAAACACATATGGAAACACACTGGAGTTAAATTTGAAATGAAAGGAAAGCTGTCTGCATGTTTGAAAGGGTCTTCCCTTTGGTAAACCCTTTTCTACAATCCTCTATTCACTGTTCCTTCTGAATTACTTCTGAGTAGACCCATCTAAATCTAGGATTGCATTGTATTGCCTGGTTTTCCTGTCATCCTTATTATATTTCCCTCTAAATGTTATGGCACAACTGAAACATTTCTGAAATACTTTTTTGCACCCAAATCTGTATTGCAGAATATTGCTCTTGTGATCAACAAAACCTGAACTTTAGAATAGAGTATTTAACTTTCTATGTTATTAGGAAATCTCACGATTATAAAACAATCTGCTCCTCTGGCACTAGCTCTGTTATAAATTATTCCCTCCACCCACCCACCTCAGTGAAAAATATAGTCACGTACAGGGGAATAGCACAAGCTTTGTCAAAGTGTCTCAGAAGTGGTACAAAAATGATAGTGGTGGTGTAGTGTCATAATCAAAGTCTAATCATCTCATTAATTAAGAGCAGTATTGTAGTACAGTACTGGTTCCTAGAATGATTATTACTCAAATGCCTAGTAAATGTGCAAATTTATCTTCTGGCATGGCTCACTGGTAGGCAAAGCATTTGGTCGAGGTTAAAAAGTTCAATTGCAGCTTTAAAGCGCGCTTGAACTTTAGGCATGAATAATCATTGATCTGCTCTTTAGCTAACCAATTTTCTAATTCTGCCTCTCCCACAATCTAATTACTTCCAACCAATTCAGGAATAAAAAGCTCTTGGTTCTCTGTAATGTGTGTTTTCCCAATACTGCTCATAAGGGTATGAAAAACTCTCTGGTCCTATAAGAATATGTAAGCATTATGTACTGTAAGGGGAATTGATTAACTTCTTTCCTTCAACATTTCTTTCAACATCTAACAATAGCCCAAAGAGGGGAATGTTGCTCCAAATCATGTACTCTCTCAACATGAGCTAGGGCCCTCAACAGCAATGTTTGGGTTCACATGGACAGTCTACAGGTACATGTATAGAACATCCACCTCTCAACCAACCTATCACTTTTGCATGTGTAAAGTGATGACAGAGGCAATGAGGCATATGTGTTCCCCTAATTGCATATGGATTACACATGCTTACATTTGACCTGATTAGGTCTTCCCCCTCTGTTTCACTACTTTTCTCTGCATCTCATCCACTGTTGTGCTCCATCCTTTATTTTCATCTGTTGAGGAGCTATTGCCTTTGATTCCTTCATGGAAATCCATACACATGTTTTGAATCAACACTTTCCAATGAGTATGTGCACTTTTTTGATGGAAGCATTTTGGAACACTGTTGTGTATGTAACTCAAGTGAACTGTAATTGAAAGCGAACATGTAATGCAAGTGAAATGTGAATGAAATCGGATCTAGCGATCCTCCATTCCCCCCTCCCTTTTCCCTCATGTAAATACTCCTCTTGTGTAAATATCACGGGACTGTGTTCCCACCGTAGATGTAGCTATTGTTTACTCATTACCCAATCAAGTGTTGTCACCTGGCTGTTTACCTGTACTGACCAATCATGTGGCTCCACACCAGGTTTGAATCATTACCTGTTGTATATAAGGAGCATTGCTCCGCCATTGACCTAATGTTCAGATTGACTACATTCCAATAAAGATGTGTTTGGCCCCCTGACTGCTGGCTACTGCGTATCAATCTGCGAACATCAAAAACACTTTTTCCTGTTGACCAAAGTTTTTGTGTATTTTTTAATTGTGTATATTGTGTATATCTTTGATCTGAACCACACTGCAAGCTTTCAGAAACATGTGGATTTCTAAGCTAAAGTGTGCTTTGTTTGTAATGACTCTCAAGAGGTGTAAAATGGGTATGTTTGCTGAAACCCTCAGTCCCAAAGAAATGGTTTTCCGGCTCATCTCTAATAATATCTAGCTACATCTCTCATAATGATGTTTCCTTGCTGGGATTTTATATATTTGAACATTTTTATTGTAATCCTGTGAAATGTAGAACCAAAGAAGAGTTTTATGCATGACATACAGAACTTCTCCATCATCTAGCCATCTTTAGTCACATTTTTAGTCACTAGTAAATAGAGTCTGGCCAGGTTATCCTGCTATGGTAATAAAGTAGACCATACTGCCAGCAACTCAATGCTGAGGGTCAGGTGGTGGTTATCTAACCTGACAACCCTGAGGACCAGCGGCCTTGGGAGCCGATGTCCACACTGAAGGGTGATGGTCCCCAAGTGGATTAAATCCCATTTGAATCCATCTTGATGGAGGGCAGCAGCTTCATCAATACTTACCTGGGGTTGAGGAGGACTTTGTGTGCCAAAAGGGCTCAGGACCAGAAAGTGACTCGCAGAACTGGATCAGTGGTATGGGTGTCATGCTGTGATGTGGAAGGCAGATGAAAGGCCACTGTATTATTTATTTATTATACTTATGCCCCACCCATCTATGAGATTTTCCTATTCTGGGCAGCTAACAATATAATTATATTCTCAGGACAGTCTTTGTGTCTTATCGGCATGAGGATTGCCAATATTCGGATCTGATATGGCAGAAGAAAAAGATGAAGTGAACAATGGGTAGTATTCAATATACAAACTGAGAGTCATAAGAATACCCACAAGGATATAGTCTCAACCATGTGTTTTAGAGGATTGACAAGGACTTCCTAACCTCATTTTAGGAGGCAATAAGTGTATTTTTTAAATGAACCTGCAAGATGGGGCTTGGAATATGCAGCCTATCAGCCACATTCAGCTTCAAGAGGGCACTTCCGAGGTACTCCAAGCCATCCCTATATTTTGGGCAAAAAAGGGCCATTTCATCTTAGGGAAATTTGGGATTTGTACTTCCAAAAGTAATTTCTCTAAGTTCTGGTGGAGAAAACTGAACTCAGAAAATAAGTAAACGCTAATAATAATGTCATATCAGAGATTACTCTGGGTTGAAAGGATTTTTTGCTGGAGAAACTCCACTCAGGGGGTGCCTGAATGAGGCTCCTTTCATGTCCCTGTACAACCCTCAGGTATCAAAACCTGACCTTCCAGTCTCCAAGCTCAGCATCTTAATCACTAAGCCACTGGGGGAGATGCAAGTAAATCCTGACATCCCGTCAGTGCACAAGAGAAAGAAGGTATTATCTATTGAAGACTCAGTGACCAAAACTCTGTAGATTAGCATAGTAAATCACATTAGAATAGGTAGTGGTGGGCATCAGCAGGTTTGCACCAGTTCGCCAGAACCTGTAGCAGAAATTCTGGCTGGCCCAGCCCATCCAAGTTTTGAAATAAAGTAGCCCTAATTCGGGTGCAAAGAGGGGCTTCCTGCTGGCCATGCCCACCATACCACACCCACAGTGTGGTAGTAATTTTTTTGGGAGCCCACCACTGAGAATCGCCCCATTGTATCCACTAAGTCTTGGTGAGCCAATTTCTCTGCAAGTTCCATTGATTCAAATGGGTTTACTCTAACTATGACTTACTGTCCTAAAGTAAGTCACAATTAGTGTAGGCTTATTGGAATCAATGGAAATTACTGAGAACCTCACACACATACATGCACACAGAGTGCAAATACAGCTAGAGAGACAATGACAGAAAGCTATTGCCATTGTTGTTGTGTACTGGTCAGGTTGGCCCATCTCAGTATTAACAAAGTAGAGCTGAAAAAGTCCATAAAGCTAGTTGAAATTATTAGCAGAAAACAATTCCACGACTGTATTTCGAGTCAAACATTTTATTTATTTAATACCCTTTATATTCTACCCATCATTGAGATCACTGAAAGAAGCATAAGTCATTGTACGTTCCTTATTTTGTCCTCAAAACAACTTTGTAGGATACTGCGAGGTTGACAAGAGCTGTTTTCAGGCACTACTCTTCCTCCTTTAGCCATCCTAAAAGGACTCATTTTGCCTTCCACTGTCCTTCCTGACACATGGAAAGCAAGGGTGACATTTCTGTTGCCATGGAGGCACCCCATTGGAGCAAGAACTGGAAAATCAGGAGCTTTTGCTTAATTGGACAGGTTTACAAATGAAAGGGGACCACTCCTCTGTAGATGAGCCAGGATTCTTTACTCTTCTCCTTGCATGCTGGTTAAGACAGGTTGTGTAATGCCTGAATATTTTAGATCCATGGTTCCCAACATGGAGCACACATGCCCCACGGGGGGGGGGGGGATTTGATTTTTAAAGGGGGCAAAATGAGAAAGAGTTATTAACAGTGAAGGGCCTTTTAGGCTTCTTTCACATGAATAGGAGTTCACTTTTTGAATAATAAGAATATGTCATGGAGGGGATGCATCAGGATTTTAGAGATGATTATGTGGGGGATGGCCAAAAAAAGGTTGGGAACCGCATGTCTAGATTGATCCTTGTCTTGTTCCACCACTCTGTGGCAATATTGCAGTACTTTGTACTGTATTTCAATTATAATTATATATATTGGGAAGTCTTGTTCGATGTGCATAAATTGCATTTTGTTAAAATGTTCCTCTGCTTTGATTCTATCTGGTTTTTATTATGTTTAGTATTAATCAGTCTGCTTTATACATGCACATAATAAATTCATGTAATAAAGCTTTTAAATTGAAAGAGGAGTGAGCCATCTTGAGAGACAAACATCAACCCATTTTTCCTTTTTATCCTGAGATTTTTGTTACCCCACAGAAGTTTAATTTCAGAGGATTGCTGCCAAATGTGAAAAGCTTATAACACTGAGTGTTCGGGATAATTAGATCAAGATTCAAGCAATTTGCTGTAGGCCCTGAACTCAAATCATCCTTCATGTGCTTCTGCTAGATGTGTCTTTAAATTAGATTATAATGAGTTTGGCAACACTATTAATAACACAGCAAGTCATGGGAGAATATGGTTTTATTTCCTCAGCATAAAATACAACATCATAGAAGGTTTTTGTTTTGCTTTGCTTTTTTAGCTTATAAAAAAGCCACTGTCCAAGCTTCACACCTTTTAATTATAAAAGATAAATATTAGGGCACTTTGTACTCCAGAAAATAGAAAATAGATTTAAACAGAAGAACTAAAATGAATTATTTCAAAATGACATCTTTAGCCAAAATACTAATTGAGTGCTTTCCCTGTCTCTAGAGATTATTTTGTTTAAACAGTGTAATTCCTTGTCTTAATAAATTCAGCTGCTAAGAATTGGTCTCTTCTAAATTATTCAGTCTCTCTTCATATTTGAGTCACTGCTGAAAGATTAAAGTGATTGATTAAACAAGGGGCAGTGGCATCCAGCATATCTGCCTTGTGTCAGTGCTGAGTGGAACTTATGAGTTAGTTAAGTATATCTTGCAAACGGAGATGAACTAGAGTGTGCCATACTTAGCATGACAAGTATATTTGCTTCTGTTCAATTAAAGTAAGGCAGCATCTTTGTTGTCGCTTATAGTGTGCAGGCACTACTACAGGTACAGACTGTAGTAGTGCCTGCAATAAAATGCATCTTCTCTTGGAGGGTTATAAAATAGATGAGATAATTCTATTTTTATTGTAGCCCAAGTCTGTCTACTAGATGTTCAGGTGCACAGCACTCATCAAGCCAAATAGATGGAAAATGTAATTCTGAGACTATGTTTACCCCATGAATGTCTTCAGGTAGGCATCATTGTGCAGAGACCCATTAAGAATCCAGTTTCATTAACACAATGGGAGTTTGTTTCCCTGTTGATTTTATGTATGCACTTTGTTGAGAAAATGCAAGGGTGTATTATTATGTTTAAATTCACAAAGTGGCACCTTTAAGACAAATAGATTTCTTATAATGTAGGCTTTCATGGGCACCCATCTCATTTTTTCACATACACAGAGAGATATTTTTAGGGGTTTGATCTTTGAGGTCATGACAGAGATCAAGATAAGGGGAAAACTTAAGTGGTTTTTATTGAAGCTACAGAGGAAAAATAAAATGTAAAAATTTAAAACTATCCTAATCAATGCGACACAACAATCATCAGACAGGTGAAAAAATATAATGACACTTTAAATTGTTTAATTTCAAAATCCAATATGCTGAAGGAGCTCATTACCAGGTGTTTACAGTTGTTGATGGTTGCAAGGGTTCCATGTATGTCATCCCCAGTGTTCACAGGCAGTTGCCTTATATGTAACTGGGCCACTGGATGGATGCCAAATGAAGAAAAGGAAAGGAAAGTGGACTAATCTGCTACAAAACTCCCCAGAGAGTGGAATTAAGGATTGACTTGATAATATTTAACATGGCATCTCTGTCAAACATATAAAAGTATCCAAATCAGCTGCTTCACTCTCTACTCTCCTTTTAATGTTTAATGTTTGACAGTAGTCACTTTCAAGGTCAGAATGAAGTGTCCTGGGTGGTCCAAATATTCTAACACTATCTTTTACATATTTCTATTTCTGACATCTGATTTGTATCCAGTTATCTTTTGGAATAGAGATTACTCAGTTTGCTCTCTCTAGAATGTAGAAGGAAGGACATTGTTGTCAGAAATTATCATAAAAGATGAGTGTGTAACTTAACATATGATTTGTGAGTTACATCGTTGGTTAGGTAATGATATTGTGAGAAGTTATGGCTGGCTGGATAGCTCAGTAAGTTCAAGATCCTGTTACATGGGCAGAAGTAGGGAGTTGGATTCTTTGCTATGCGTCCAGCAGAAGTGTATGGCAAGCCACTTGTGATTAATCTATGTGAAGAAAACCCTGGAAAGAGTTGTAATAAATGCAACTTTACCGGACAGCACCTAATTATTATAATTATTCAGAATAGATGAAGGGACAGAGTTGGCAGCTGAATTTGTGGCAGTGTCTTGCTCTGTGTTAGCATTCCTGTTGTGTGGCCCATTGTTACTGCAGAGCAGTTGTTTTGGAGCATGCTACTGAGGGTGGGCCAGAGAAATGTAAAAAGATAATCTTTCATTAGAATAAATATAACTGAGAAAGTTAGAACTACAATATTTCAGAGACTGCATATTTATTCATAGATTCACCATAAGTTGGGGGAGGGGTGAGTTGACAGCCCCCAACAACAACAGCATTACAGTGGAACCCCACTTTACGAATGTATCACTTAACGGAAAACTCACCACATGGTAAGAAATCCATAGGAAATGATGACCCACCCACCTCACAGAATTTTTTCAGAATGTTTTCCCCCAATGCATTCCTATGGGAAACTGCACTTTGCTTTATGGAGGTTTTAATGCATTCCTATGGAAACTCATGCAGTGCATTGCTATGGGAGATTCACTTTAAGGAAAAATTGCTATAAGGGAAACCCCGTGGAATGGATTAATTTTGTAAAACCAGGCTTTACTGTACTTAGCAAAGACTGAGCTGTGCTTCTTGGTTGACTACTTTCATTCATTCTTAAGGGGGACATTTAGTCCTCATGTCTCTCACTGCCTGTCTTAATGAGGCAACTCTTAATACTTTCCATACTAAATTAGTAAGGATTTGGATCCTTGAATTTTCTTGCCTGATCCACTTAAAGGAATGGCAAAGGAGGTTTAGACTTCATGAGAGGCTCCTTGTGAGGTGCTCCCAGTTGCTTCCCTGTTTGGCCTTCAATCTCTTTGATCCTAAAACTGGCCCTACTCCTAGCTTAGATCTTTCTCTTTTCCTTTGTTGTTGTTCAGTCGCACAGTCGATTCCAACCCTTTGTGACCCCATGGTCCATTTTCCTTCAGGCACCTCTGTCCTCCACCATTCTCCTCAGCCCTCCAAGCTCTGTGCCCATTGTGTCCACAATACCATCTATCCATCTCATCTTTGGATGTCCCCTTCTTCTCTTGCCCTCCACCTTTCCCAGCATCAAAGCCTTCTCAATTTGATGTCCAAAGTACTTTAGCTTCATCTTCACTATTTGTCCCTCCAATGAACAGTCAGGATTGATTTCTTCTAGTATTGACCTATTTGTTCTCTTTGCTGTCCAAGGGACTCTCAGGACTCTCCTCCAACACCAGATCTCAAATGCATCTATTCTTCTGCGCTCAGCCTTGCTAATGGTCCAGCTCTCACACCCATACATTACCACTGGGAATACCATTGCTTTGACTATGCGAATTTTTGTTTTCAAGGTGATGTCCCTGCTTTTCACTATATTCCCCAGGTTTCTCTTCGCTTGTCTCCCCATAATCAGTCGTCTTTTTATTTCATGGCTACAGTCGCCATCTGCAGTGATCTTAGATCCCAGGAAAGTAAAATCTGTCACTGCTTCTACTTCTTCCCCATCTATTTTCCAGGGACTGATGGGACCTGTTGCCATTATCTTGGTTTTCTTGATATTAAGTCTCAAGCCAGCTTTTGCACTCTCCTCCTTCAATCCAATCAAGAGGTTCTTTAGAACCGATGGAGTGGCCGGCAGGACTTCTTCCCCCTCGCTGCAGCCAAGCGTGTGGCAGCAATGTTCCTCCTGGCACCCCTTGCCTTTTAAGTCCTAGGCGAGGGGGGAGGGCGGAGCCCCAGGACGCCGGCCGATGGAGTGGCCGGCAGGACCTCTTCGCCCTCGCCGGGGCTGAGCACGTGGCAGCAAAGTTCCTCCCAGCACCCCTCGCCTTTTAAGTCCTAGGCGAGGGGGGAGGGCGGAGCCCCAGGACACCAGCCAATGTAGTGGCCGGCAGGACCTCTTCCCCCTCGCCACGGCCGAGCGCATGGCGGCGATGTTCCTCCCGGCACCCCTCACCTTTTAAGTCCTAGGCGAGGGGGGAGGGCGGAGCCCCAGGATGCCAGCCGATGGAGTGGCCGGCAGGACCTCTTCCCCCTTGCCGCGGCCAAGCGCATGGCGGTGATGTTCCTCCTGGCACCCCTCGCCTTTTAAGTCCTAGGCGAGGGGGGAGGGCGGAGCCCCAGGACGCCGGCCGATGGAGTGGCCGGCAGGACCTCTTCCCTCTCGCCGCGGCCGAGCACATGGCGGCGATGTTCCTCCCGGCACCCCTCGCCTTTTAAGTCCTAGGTGAGGGGGGGAGGGTGGAGCCCCAGGACGCCGGCCGATGGAGTGGCCGGCAGGACCTCTTCCCTCTCGCCGCGGCCAAGCACATGGCGGCGATGTTCCTCCCGGCACCCCTCGCCTTTTAAGTCCTAGGTGAGGGGGGAGGGCGGAGCCCCAGGATGCCGGCCAATGGAGTGGCCGGCAGGACCTCTTCGCCCTCGCCGCGGCTGAGCGCGTGGCAGCAAAGTTCCTCCCGGCACCCCTCGCCTTTTAAGTCCTAGGCGAGGGGGGGAGGGTGGAGCCCCAGGACGCCGGCCGATGGAGTGGCCGGCAGGACCTCTTCCCTCTCGCCGCGGCCGAGCACATGGCGGCGATGTTCCTCCCGGCACCCCTCGCCTTTTAAGTCCTAGGTGAGGGGGGAGGGCGGAGCCCCAGGATGCCGGCCGATGGAGTGGCCGGCAGGACCTCTTCGCCCTCGCCGGGGCTGAGCGCGTGGCAGCAAAGTTCCTCCCGGCACCCCTCACCTTTTAAGTCCTAGGGGAGGGGGGAGGGGGGAGCCCCAGGACGCCGGCCGATGGAGTGGCCAGCAGGACCTCTTCACCCTCGCAGGGGCCGAGCGCGTGGTAGTAAAGGCAAGAACTAGTTGACCTCATTCATGACCTATGCTAATTTATGCCAAAATGTCTACAAAATGCACAAAGTAATTTTTGAAATTAAGTTGTAAGTCTCTGTTTCCTAGGGGTCAGTGAAAAGCCCCCACCACAACTCTTATATATATGCACATACCAAGCCAGCATGCATGTCCCCTCCCAAGAATTGTGATGGGGGCTCTTTATTTGGATGGAAACATATGCCTTTGCTTATGTTTTATAACATAAAACCACATCACCCCAAGAACATCTGTCCGTCCCACCAGAGCAGACCGGAGGGGCTTTCTAATTGTGCCATCAGGGCCTTCTCTGTGTCTGCACTGGCCCTATGGAACCTCCTGCCAACCGAGTTGCAGCTACGGATGGATTTGCTGCCCTTCAAGAAAGAGTTAAAAACCTGGCTGGCAAAGCAAGTATGGGGCACCAGGGGAGTGGTGACCCCTGCCTGATGGCTCATATAACAAGATTGCTCCCTGTCTCTTTTAACTGATGAGGTGGGTGGGTAATTTCATGGGTACTTTTTATGGTTTTTTAAAAGGGTTTTAGCCATATTGGTAATGTTTGTTTTAGTTGTTGTTAGCCGCCCAGAGTCGGTGTCTAGTTAGGCAGCAATAGAAATTTGAAAAATAAATAAATAAATAAACAGGATTTTAGCCATTGTGCAGAAGTAATTGAAATGTTATTTGTTACATCTAAATACATAAGTTTGTAATTATTAGTCATGTTACTTGTTACTCCAAAGTAACTATTTAGCTGCAACTGCATTACTTGTAACTAGTTAATTGTGAGCTCTGGCATTCTCAGTCAATGTGACATTTCTGGGAGCATGATAAGGGCTCAAATGCCTTGGAACTGAATTAGGAATTAACCTTCCTGATGGTTAATTCTCCTCCATCCAGGCTGTTAGTGATGATCTAAAACCAGTGGTTCACAACCTTTATTTGACCATGCCCCACCTAAGCTTCTCTATAATCCTGATCTCCCATTCCTGTGGCATTTATTTATTTATTTATTTATTATTTCCTGCCAACCTAGCAGTTCGAAGGCAAGAAATTGCAAGTAGATAAATAGGGACCACTTTGGTGGGAAGGTAACAGTGTTCCGTGTGCTCCGGTGTCTAGTCATACCTGCCACATGACCATGGAAATGTTTGTAGAAGCAGATAGCGCTGGCTCTTCAGCTTTGAAACAGAGATGAGCACTGAACCCTAGAGTCGGATGCGACTGACTTTCGAGCAAGGGAAACCTTTACCTTTAACTTATTTATTTATTTATTTATTCTTCAAATATAATTCTTATTAACCAAAAAGTGAACTCCTAGTCAAGTGAAGGAAGCCCACTTGATAAAAATCTCAATGAAAAAATGCTTTGCGGACAAAGGTGTCCACATCCAGATGGAAACTGGAACACTGTGGTCTCCACTGCTTTGTGTTTACTGGGATTTTTGTCTATCTAGACATGCATAGCAATGTAAATCACCAACTGATTCATTGTTTGCATTAAGAAGGAAGTCATTCAAATCTTTCCCCTTCTGGGAAGAGGATGCTGTTTTTTTAACTGGTGTCAGAGAGAATTAGTGAACTTGCAAGACTGGTTTTTCACTCTGCAGTTCTGCATTCTTAAGACAACAATGGCTGCTACCAAGAGTTTACATTTACTGTACTTTCAAAAACTAGGAGCATGAGATATGTTGTTTGCATCTATAAGAATTATTAGCATGCTCATTTTTGTTTAGTTTGTATGTGTTTCATTTGCTTCAGAGAAACAAAGATCCAAGAGATATATTTATTACTCAAATTGCACAAGGCCAATCCTAAATCAACAGTAAGAAGCATTTGTTTTCTCATTTTATTTATTTATTAAATCTCTAGGAAAAAACTTTCCTACTCAGGGTGACTAACAGCATAAAACTCAACAATACAAACAGACACAAATATTAAATTTTTCATATACATATATCAAAACTCAAGAAACCCTACTAGAGAAATCCCATGGTGAGTAGTAAATCAAAAAACACCTTATTCCAACATAATCAAGGTTTCATGAGCTCCCCTCACATACTTAGATGCATAACTGTATTCTTCTCCAACTTACTAGCTTTGCAGGACTACATTAAGCTGTGGCATGGAACAGCTTTCTTGGCCATTGCACCTCAACTGTGGAATGCCCTTCTTCTGAGGCTCAATAAGCAGTGATACTGGTATCATTTCAGTGCCTGGTTGAAACATATTTGAGTCTTTGGGAATTGAGAATTGTGGTTGTAATTCAATGTTTTAAATATTTTAATATTTTGATGTTGTGTTTTAAACAGATCAATTTTAAACTGTGTTGCGGTATGTAGTGGGTTATAAATGTTTAAAATAAAAAAAATTAAAAATAGTCCCACTATATCACCATGCGAACACTTTATGACATTTGCCTGGGACAAGTGCCCCAGTAATGCAAACTATAAGATGCTACTGTACATGAACAGTGAAACACAGCATGAGGGCTGGCCCTACTGTTAGGCAGAAGAGGTAGCTGGCTCTGGCAGCACACACTGAGAGAAGCTGTGGTAGACTTTCTTCTACTCCTCATCAGTGTCCTGGATTTTCTTTATAAGGAGGCTAGATTTCTATGTCCTTCAAGCACTAAATGATGTTACTACCCTTAGAAGAAGGGAGGACATTGTCTCACTGTCAGTCTTTCTTTATTCGTGTCAGAGGCACCATGAAGCATATAATAGCATACAAAGCTAAAACCAACATATATAAAACAAACAGGAACTAGATGACATCTGTCCAATATTGGGCCACATCAACAGCATTTCCTCTTGCCAACATTAGGTCCTCCTCAATGCACATTGAAGGGCACTGTGTGCATTGTATCATATGAGCGATAGTACCACATTCACACAGGCAGTCATCTACAGGGAAACCCCACTTTCTCAGATTAGCCCTTGATCTTTCTGCCCCTAGATGCAGTCTGTTTAAAGCTTTCCACACAGGCCATGGGTGTTCTTCACCAGGCAGTAGAGAATAATGTTGTTCTGCCCAGTTATCTGGTAGCTCATTGCTTACCTTCCATAGTTCTAAGGCTGTCTGTGGGGGCCCTGGGCAATGGTGGCAATGGTGATTGTCAACAGCTAATCCTTTCAACCCAGAAGCACTTCTTTTGAGCAGAAATGACTACAAAGAGACATTTTAACCCACTGTCAGTGCTGAAGTAGGATTCAGGTGGCAATCCAGTCTGCTTCTGTATGTAGAAAGAGGACATTTTGTTCCTTTCTCCAGACAGCAAAATTTCTGCAGCAGCCATGTTTGAAGCACACTGAATATATAATTGAGGACAGTTGTAGCTTTCAGGAAAACATGTATGCCTGGAGCATCACAGTTGACACAGTTTCATATCATCTAATGGCTCATCTACCGCAACACCTGTAATGGTATCAGTTCACACCTGCCAGTTACACAAGTGGACACATGTGATGCATTTACATTCATTAGGAATGTGTAATAATTAGTTGATCTATTTTAAATCTAAATATCTGACATGCCTTTGAGTACCTGATTTGGAGATATCTTGAACTTATTTGTTTTCATGTTTCTGCAGACTTGTATATGTGTTTGTATATTTCTGGGATGGATGGTGTGTGGAGAAAGTCTTAAAGTGTGGAAAATAAAGAGCTATGAGCTGGACATGAAATGGCTGCTTGTTTGGTTAGATGGGGAGTCTGGTGAGGTTCATACGACCCTTCCTCAACATTCAGCAACTGGGGTGTCTGGGTTCTACCCTTTTCATTGTCATCCCCATTTTGTGCTTCCTTCTTTTGCTTGAGGAACTGTCAACAAGTATCTTCCCCCCAGTTGCCCCAAATCCCAGTATTTTTAATCCTCAGACCACTGAAGCCAAAATCCAGTACTACTTCTTCTTCCAAGTCTAGGCTAGACATGGAACTGCCAAAATGAAGGCATCTTTTGGCAAGTTAATTCTGCAGTTCCTTTCACCTGGCCTAGTGTGAGAAGGATTAGCTGGCAACATGATGTTGCCATTACCAGGGTATGCCCGATTGTAGTTTAAACATACAACAATCTTTGAAGAGGCTCTTTGCAGGCGCACCCCCCAAAGAAAGACTCAGACACCGGTATATGGATAAAGGCATTGGGCCACTTTTATTGAATAATGCCCTAGTCCGAATTATAACTTTCAATTGGTACTCATCCAATTATAATTCTTAAGGCAAGCAGGCCGCAGTAACACTGGTAAGGTTCCTCCCAAAATTGCCAATGGCAATTGGCTACAATGTATCCATTTGTATCAATTTGTTTGTTGACACAAACAAATTGTTGACCGTAGTCAGTAAACTATCTACTGACCCCACCCTCTGACGTGTATCCGTCAAATCACGGGGTGATGCATGCTGAAAAGCTCCTGCCATCACCCCTTGCCTGGTTCGTCGTTGACCGGTCAACGTTATTACACCTGTACCTGTCTAAGTGTTGGCCAGTCAATTGCGAACCTGCCGGATACCTATGGGTCATAAATCTTTACCTTACCAGTGCTACCCGCCTAAGTGACCAAAGTCAAGAGCAAGAAAACCCCTATGTCAAACCTCAGCAACAGTGTGGGATGGGCAAAAAAGCCAGAACCCAAGGGCCAATTGTGGGTTCCGGCCAAAAATTCCCACCCGGCCCCGAAGCGACCAAAATATCACACTGTTCACTAGGGAGGGGGTGGAGGGAAAACTTCTCCTCTCCATCGCTATTTTAAAATGGCAGCTCGGCTGCCTCGTGACCACCCCTTTTATAGAGGGGTGGCCACGCCCCCTAACTCACCCGGATGTCTGAGTCCGGGTGGGGGGGGGGCACAAAGAGAGCGGCGGCCATTTTGGCGCCACGCTTTCATTGCAGGCGCACCCCCCAAAGAAAGACTCAGACACCGGTATATGGATAAAGGCATTGGGCCACTTTTATTGAATAATGCCCTAGTCCGAATTATAACTTTCAATTGGTACTCATCCAATTATAATTCTTAAAGCAAGCAGGCCGCAGTAACACTGGTATGGTTCCTCCCAAAATTGCCAATGGCAATTGGCTACAATGTATCCATTTGTATCAATTTGTTTGTTGACACAAACAAATTGTTGACCGTAGTCAATAAACTATCTACTGACCCCACCCTCTGACGTGTATCCGTCAAATCACGGGGTGATGCATGCTGAAAAGCTCCTGCCATCACCCCTTGCCTGGTTCGTCATTGACCGGTCAACGTTATTACACCTGTACCTGTCTAAGTGTTGGCCAGTCAATTGCGAACCTGCCGGATACCTATGGGTCATAACCAGTGCTACCCGCCACACGGGGAGGCTTCAATGAAGACTCACCGCCCCCCCCCCCAGACCGTCAGCTCGGTCGCCAGGCCTACTTGCAAATCTTCCAAAAAGAGGTGCATACCTCTAGCCAACAGGTGGACCCCATCCCCTGCATACAGATCGTAATTTTGTAAACTAATGGTGGGGTGTCGGATAACCATCCCCAAACCCTTGTCTGCCACGAACCGGGCAACTGCCCTGTTCACCGAGCGACGAGCGCGGTCAAGGGCATGGAGGTCAATACCTCCCCTGTAAGCGTGACGTGGTATGATGTCCGACCATAGCAGCCTTGTGGACGGCCACACA
Organism: Bradypodion pumilum; assembly: GCA_035047305.1. NCBI lineage: Eukaryota > Metazoa > Chordata > Lepidosauria > Squamata > Chamaeleonidae > Bradypodion > Bradypodion pumilum. Next base: position 111,843,354 of record JAWDJD010000004.1, on the reverse strand, counting down.
TAATGCAAATATGCTAGGTCACTGCAAATCGTGAATTTTAAAGAAAGGCCAGTGACCTGGCCTAGGTCATTGCCCCCGAGGTGCAGTACAAGGACATCAGGCGGTTCAGCATCCCTGATGGAGAAAAGGAATGGCAACAGTTCCCGCCATCTCATTCCACGCTTACCATACCAACGTATACATGCGGCTGCACGCAGTCCAAGCTGGGGTCCCCACTCTGTCACCGCAGCATACTGCGCTGCCCAGTGCACGTAACTGTGGCCCACCAGCCATACTGCCACCGGTGTGCGGGGACACACAGGGTCTGTAAGAGAAAAAAGAGAACAGTGACTTAACTGGTACTCATGCCTGAAGAGGGCGAACATATAATGCAAAACGCGTAGATCCCCATCTTCCCATACGGCGTATATCAGCCTCAGAGTACCCAAATGTAGCTGCAGTTGAAGCAGCACCTATCCTAAACGAATGGGTGCCGTAACGAGCCCCTGGGAGGCCAACACTGGATAGTGCCATACTGGTCACCTTCCAAAATTGAAATTTAGTAAGGGGAGACCCATCTTGGTGGCAGAAAAACGGGCCAGGGTGCGTGCCACGCACTGCCAAGAACTCCTGTAGGGCACCAACCGGACAGATGTCTGCAATGGAACCTCGTAGCAGTCTAACTCCACTGCCTACGCCATGCTGATCAACTTTTGAGGACCACATCCTGAACTGAGCCCACTCATTAGAAACATCGACATCGTCGAGTTCCAGTGCCCTACGAGTCGCATCCGCCTTAGACAGTAGTACCAACTCACTGATGCGGAGCACTCCAAAGAAGGCCCCCGTGGTAGCCGCATGAAAAAGAGCTGCCTCATACCTGTCAAAACATAGGTTAGGCCAGCCTCGTGCAAGGTATGTAAGCACCCCTGGGGAAATTGGGTGACGAGTGTCCGGGCGGCGGCCACGTTCCCGTGTCCACCCCTCCAAAACATGCCGTATGCGGAAATCGTTCATGCTGTCAGCAAAACCCCTCACCTTGGCAATAAATGCCAGTGCTGACAGCCTGGATGCTATAGTGCGGGGAGCGAGGCCCTGACTGTGTAAATAAACCATGAATTGTAAAACTTGTTCCACTGGAATGGGCCACACTTCGGGCAACTGAAGTTGCACGCAAAAATTTATAAATTGAACGAAAGCATGATGATACGCCTTACGCGTGCGGGGCACCAAGAACATGCCGATCGCCCGGTTCACCTCTCCTTGCCAAATGTCCAAATCTCGGCCGGGAGCGGCAAGGGGAATTCCTCTGCGTCCGGAGCCAAGGCGCAGAACCGGGGGATCTGCAGGCGGGATAAAGCATCAGCAATATCATTATTAATGCCTGGAACATGTCTGGCCCTAAAAACCACATTGAGGCGTAGGCTACGTAACACGAATTGGCGAACTAAAGCCATCACCCTGGGTGATTTAGATGTCTGAGCATTGACAATGTGCACTACAGCAGCATTGTCGCACCAAAAGTGAACCACAGAGTCGGCCCACTCCTCGCCCCATAGCATCAAAGCTCCCAGGACTGGAAAAAACTCAAGGAATGTAAGATCGCGGAGGCAATCCGTGCCCCGCTATGCTGGAGGCCAATGGCCATAAGCCCACCTCCCCTGGAAGTAAATCCCATATCCCAGGGAGCCGGAGGCATCCGACTGTACTTGAAACCTAGGGGAAACTAAAAGGTCGGATCTCCAAAAGGAGACCCCGTTGAAGTCCCGCAGAAATGTGAGCCAAACCAAAAGGTCAGCCCACATGCCCCTGGTCAGTCGGACCCTATGATGGCGCCTTGACAGGCCAGACATGGCCTCGCATAGGCGCCGAGCAAATGCCCTGCCAGGCGTAACCACCCTGCAGGCAAAGTTAAGATGGCCATGTAAAACCTGAAGCTCATGAAGTGACACTTTACGTTTGGCCAACAAGGCCAAAACCATCGCGGAGATCCGGGTGACCTTATCGATGGGTAACCGGGATGCCTGTGCGACCATGTCAATTTCAATACCCAGAAATGTGAGGTTAGTGGATGGGCCCTCGGTCTTTTCGGGTGCTAAAGGGACACCCAGTTCCTGCATTAGCGTCTGAAATGTGGTGAGGAGACGCGTGCACGTGTCCAAGCCCCGCTCACCCCCGAACAAAAAGTCATCGAGGTAATGGGCTACAGACCGAGACCCAGACCTGCAGACAAAGGCCCACTGAAGGAAAGTACTAAAACGTTCAAATGCTGAACAGGATATAGAGCAGCCAAACGGCATGGCCTTATCTACATAAAACTTCCCTTGGAATCTAAAACCCAATAGCTCAAAGTCCTCTGGGTGCACTGGCAACAATCGGAATGCCAATTTAATGTCGCATTTTGCCAGGAGGGCACCAGGACCAAGAGCGCACCATTCGCAGGGCTTGGTCAAAGAACGTATACCTGACCGAACAAAGGTCATCAGGAATAGCATCATTGACAGAATAACCCGCCGGGTACGATAAATGGTGGATTAAACAAAATTCCCCCGGGGCCTTTTTGGGTACCAACCCAAGAGGGGAGACCTTCAGGTTGGGAAAGGGTGGTACAGAAAAGGGGCCCGCCACCCTCTTGGCCTCAACCTCTTTAGCAATACTCAGGGCAGCCACCTCTTCTCTACCCTTCAGGGACAGTAAATTGGGTGCATCTTGGGGTCCCCGCACTCCTTTGAATGGGATTCGGAAGCCCCACTGAAAACCCTCGAGGAGGTACCTCGTGTCCTCTCTCCTTGGATAAGTTGAGAGCCATCGCTCTAACATATACACATTAACTGGGGAGGGGGCCTTTTGTCTGGCTAGCTCCCTCAGCGGAAGCTCTGCCCGCTCCCTGTCCACCTCTACCTCTGCCCCGTGACCCACTGGCCTGCGGACACGCGGCGGTGCCGTGGGGGCCAGCGCAAGAGGGACACTCATGTTTGTATCGGCACTGCCGCTTATTGCACACGCCGTTAGCCGAGAAACTCCAACACAGCAAGCAGGCTGGAACCCCCTGCCCCGCCGGCTGGCGGGAAGGCTGCGTTGGAGCAGCTCGCTGAACGGCATGGCCACAATGGTACCTATCCCCAGGCGCCGGACGCGTGGGGGTCATGTACAATAGCCACAATTTCTGACAGGGCTCATCCCATCTCATCTCCGGGTGCAAGGGCACCCTCATTCTAAATTCCTCATTGTAAGCCAACCACGATGGGCCAGGAAAATCCACCATTGCCCTGTAAATGTTGTCCAAATATTGGACCATAGGAATGGCCAGGTCAGGCCGGGCCCTAAGGTATACCGCCATATAAATAAGATATGCGGGCAACCAGTTGGCCCAGGTGCGTGGTGGCTTACGGCGGCGGGACAGCTCTTTGTCTCTGTCATCCTGTCCCTCTCTCTCCTCCTTAGTGGGCTCACGGTTCAATAGGGAGAATATATCCACGTACTCCCCCTGCCAAATCTTTTCCCTCGTGGCCTGGGACAAATGATCACCAAGGGGCAATGAATAACCAGCCGTCGGCAAGGCCGTTACCGGCACATTAGGTACGCGGGGCATACGCAGCGGAACCTGGACAGTCCCTGCGATGCCCGGCACTGCCCCGGGGGAGGAAACCCCCACCCCCAACGCAGTACCAGTTTGGAACCAAGGGGCACTGGGATAGGCTGGCAACTGATGCCCACTCGCCTCAACTTGACGAGGCCATGGCCACTGAACCCCACCATTGGAAGTGGACTGTGGTGTGGGTGCATTAACTTGAACCTGATACTCACTAGGTGCACCCCCGTGAGCCGCCCCCACTGGGGGTTCCGGCCCACAGCGGGCGTCGGAGCTCGCAACCGGAATCGAGCTCTGGGGCCACACCTGACCGCTCTCCTGCTGTAGCTCTGGACGAACAGGGAGCTGCGAGACACCGGCAGGCGCAGGCCGGAGCGTCTCAAGCAGCTGAACCCTGCTGGCCGCTTGTTGCAATACGGCGGCCGTCGAGGTAGCTGGTAAACCCGAAGGGCCCCGGGCAGAGAGTGAAGGGCCCCCTGTCATGGGGTTGTGTGGAATCCCCAAGGATGCCTCAAGCACATCTAAACGCATTAGCAAGGCATCCACTGTCACAGATCCCCCAGTATAAAGTGGGCCGGACGGCCCACCAGGCATTTGACCAGGAACCCCAAAATGAGAGCCTGGGGCCAAATAGGGCCATGCCCAAAACTCCGGCCCATGAGGGGCCGGAGGAGGAACATGCTGTGCACCAGCACCGCCCTGCCCCCCCCCCCGCTGACCTGACCCGTGGCCGGCAACAGCGGGCCGAGGGCCGAAGCCCCAGAAGGGCCGGTTGAAGGCTGGCCAGCCGAGGGCCAAGCACCAGCCTGCATCGCCCCACCGGTATCGGTGGGGGTAGTGCCCTGCCGCGTGGGTGCAGGGCTGGCGAAAGTCCTCCCTGTTGGCCGCGGTTTCGTCGCCGTGGCCTTCCGTTTGGGAGGCATATCAGTATAAATAGCAGGATCCCTGGCCAGGGATCAGCCTATGCCAAAAAAGCACAGAGCAGCCAGCAAGCCAAGGCTCTGTGCACTCCTTCCTTCAGAAAAGGCTAAAGATCCGAAGACTCAAAGGAACAGCGACGGAGAAAACTTCTTCTCTCCGTCGCTATTTTAAAATGGCAGCTCGGCTGCCTCATGGCCACCCCTTTTATAGAGGGGTGGCCACGCCCCCTAACTCACCCGGATGTCTGAGTCCGGGTGGGGGGCCCCCGCAAAGAGCGCGGCGGCCATTTTGGCGCCGCGCTTTCATTCTGTGTATCCCAATTCATCCCAAGTGTGATGGGATATCTTACACTACACTGTATCTGCTCTAGTAACAAACAAATACCTTTGCTCTGCCTCATTGGTATGTTTCCCCCCAAAGCTAGTGCACATCCCTAGTATGTAGTTAAAAGCACATAACTAAGCAATAATGGAGATTCAATCTCTGTTGGAATCATTCTTCCTCCTTCCTCAGCATTCATGATTTATCATTTTGATGTAACAGTAAGAAATGATAAAACATAATATATGAAAAAAGCAAATGTGAGTGAAATATCCTCCTCTTGGGAGAATACAGTTGACCTTATTGTTAGAAGTACATAAAGCAAAACTCCTGAGCAAGTACTGTGAGTAATTTAGAGGCCAGGAGAGCTAAAACAAAGCTGTGTTTTAACTGCTGGGCTCTTGTTTTGCTGGAAAGCATATCTGAGTAATTATTTTTAAAGAGTATTTGTTTTTAACTTCACTAAAAGTGTTCTTTAAAAGCACCATTGGGGGCCACCTGTCAGAACAGTTTATTACACAGAGTAGCTGTGCAGCACAGGCAAGGCTTTGAAAACAAAGTTTAACTGTTCAGGTATAGGTTATAAGAAGGAAACTTACACATCCAGCACTGAAAGCACATAACTTTACAAGCTCCGAGAAGCTTCCCCTTCTCCACCACGTGGTCCTGCTATAATATAGGTGGTTTCTTCTTCCAATATTGTATATGTAGCCTCATATATTGGTGATATTTGGTTGAGTAGTCTTTTTGTGCCCTACACAAAAATAAAATAAGGTGTATATATTCTGTTTGATATTAGTGAGACCTACAATAAATTAGAATAGTGAAGAGTCCTTCTGTTCAGGATTCCAGGTTCCATCCAAACAGCAATATCATTGTGTATCCTGGAAGCACATCTCATCTCTCAGTGGTGGTGGAGTTTCACTTATCCTTTAGATTGTTTTTAGAGGGTGGAATATTTGTGTACCTCCACTATTGCTAGGCTGGGCATGCTGATTTCACTCTCTGAGTTGAGCATGATTCTATTTTGTCTACTTAATGATTGACACACAAGGGAATTCAGTTCACTGTATCCTTGTGGAGATTTCCATGGAGCTGGTGTCCTTTTTTGCCTTTTATGGGTATATGTGATCTTGAGGAGCTATGTGATACTAATGGATCTTTATTTTTTTTAAAATGTAAACCACCAAGAGTAGTGGAGTTCTATTAAATCATGCAGTAAAGACATCTCATATATAAATAAATAGCAGGTGCACCAGAGGTCACATAAGTGAGAAAGAATATGTTCTCAACCCCCTGCTCAGTAGTTTTCTTTTTGGGTGTAGTAATGATGCCCCCTTAATCCATCCTCAATTTCTAAAAAAAATCTTTCTAGTTTGTAACTGCAAACCTGCTGCAAAACTGAACAATATTTAATGTTAAGACTGAATGCTCAAAGGTTTAGTAACAAAATTATTCATGCCATATTTGTTTTCTGATATTGCCCTCTTCTGTAGCTCTGATGGTGATCTTTCACAGATCTGCAGTTGGTTACAATATGTTATGAAATTCCTCAGCATTGTTCCCAGTGTCCCACTGACTTTAGGGACCACCAAAGTGCATTTCATCCATAAACATGTCTATTGCCAAGTCTCTGCATTTTTTTAATTTTTCCAATTTTTAACTTCAACTCTAACATTCCATGGAATTGCAATGTCAGTTATCCAGGCATTTCTCCATTCCGCTGCTATTATATCTGCAGTATTATACTGAAAACTCCCACAAGTTTTTAATATGATCATTTTCTAACAACCTCTCTACTTGATCTTACCATGAATTCTTGGATGCTGGTGATTTATATTTTTACATAGTGACCAGTATAATAATTATAAAACTCCTTTGTGTCTTGCTTTGTAGTCTGTCTGTACAGTCTTTGCACATTCACAAATGAAGGGTGACACAGTTTCATCTTTTTTCTTTTCTTTTTTTAGTAAAGTTGACATTTGCTATTTGCACTAATTCCTTGAATTTTAGGGTTTTTTTTTTTTAGTTTTGGAATGCTTGTTCTTGTGCAACAAAAATAAATCCTTCAGTTTCTTTCCTTACGGTAATCAGTTTTAGCCATGGCCAAATTAAGTAATCATGTATCCTATCAATATTTCATAGATGCTGATTATGCAATGCTTTATTTTTCCAGTTGTTTAACTTATCTTCAATTTTTTGTTTCTCATATTCTGCCTTTGCTTCTGTTGTTTTCAAAATGTTTTATATTTTCACCACCTTAAGTAATATTTCTCTGCTTCTATTAACAAAACTATTCAGGCTTCTTTTTCTTTTCTTCCTCTAGTACCTGTTTTATTTGTAGTAATCCGCAGCCTACAATTTTTCACACGTAGTATAAATTACTAGGTGTAGTGTGTGTTACATGTATATTAATTTCCACATTTTTCAATCCAATTCACTTTGAGTCCAATCTAGTATTCTAACGGGGTACTGATTACTGGAGCTGCCCATATGTTTATTTGCATTGATTGTATTTCCATTATATGATTTTGATTTTAAAACTCTCATTCTTTTAATGTACTCCCTCTGTGACAAATCTTTAACTTTTGTATGAAGGCTATTATCCACTTCTAGTACTCCAGGATATTTATAGTTGTCGTCACTTGATAATGATTTCACAATATTGCCATTTTATAATGCTATTCTATCTAGTTTTCGGACCTTGCCATGTTGTATGAAGGGATTTGCATAATTGTCAATTCCAAATTACATCTGAAAATGATTCTACCTCAAAAGGACTTTTTGCATATAGTTTCATGCCATCCATGTATAACAGGTGATTGATGACAATGATGATATCTTAAGGCATTTTTAACTGTGGGTATACTGTTGTTTTTATTGATTGTGGGCCAACTTATCCCTAGAAGGAGTACAGCAGCATATACAGGTGAAACTTGGGAAATTAGAATATCTTGCAAATGTTCATTCAGTTCAGTAATGCAACTTAAAAGATGAAACAAATATATGAGATAGAATCATTACATGTAAAGCGAGATAGTTCAAGCCTTACTCTGTTATAATATTGATGCTTATGGCTTACAGTTTATGAAAAACCCAACCCCCCAATCTCATGTACCCCATAATCATCACATAATCTCTTGTATGCTGTACGCCATGATCATAACAATTATAACGAATTAAAGCATGTAGTGAGTCTATCTCATATATATGTTTCACCTTTTTAGTGAAATGAATGAAAATTTGCACGATATTCTAATTTTCTGAGTTTCACCTGTAAAACAAACAAATAAACAGAAATTACTCCAAAGGCTCAGAGACAAAGGTTTGTGATGTCAAACCCCCGCCCCCAGGTTTTACAATTTTCCTACAAAAAACAAGGTTGTTCTTTTGAACTGATAACGTTGCCTCTTTTAGAAAGCATCATGAGGAATACAGAAGACTGACATCTTAATTCATTTATCTGTATATCTTCTCACTAGTTTACAAATTACTGTATAGAGACATATCCTCTGTCTCCCACAAAAAAATGTGGCTAGATTTTTGCCCAAACAAAGATCATAACAACTATAAAACCCAACTCCTTTCAAACTCTAATTTGGTTACTTGAAGGACAAGAGAAGAAAAGTAGAACAATGTGAGGGGGTGAAAAAGCGAGGAGATGGAAAAGCTCCTAATTTAAGTCTGCCAGGGGGTGGTATCTAATTTTCACTTTGAACAGAATATTGCTCCAGTAATTATCCTACTATTTAAGAACAAGAATAATTAGTGTAGTAACCTCACAGTCTAATATTACTCACAGAATACTGCAGGCATGGACCCTAGAATTAGAGATGGAAAAGAATATTAAAGCTTTTTTTTTACACTACCTGTTTCTAGATATTAGTATGCAAGTGGAATATTAACAGGGTCAAGGTGAATTCAAAGGAGTGACATTGCAAAGTTTTTTCCACCATGAAATCTTGTTCCAGCAGATCTCCTTCCATGAATGTTTGCATGAGGAAGAGGAGGTCTGCAGAGACAGTGTGTATTTGGCTGGCTGGACCATCTTCTCCACCAGAAGCTGTATTTCATTTTCAATTTTGTCCTGACTGTTAACTTTCAGCAGAGTTTCTTCTGATTCTCCATGTTCATACTAATGACAGCTCTGCCGACTTAATGGGGTCACACAGTGCAAATAAAAGTAGCTTTAAGTATAGAAGAGAGTCCTTGTCTGGAATTAACTTAATTCATCCTTAGTGACATTTTCACTAAATCAGATTGGCTGTGTCAAGTTTAAAAAGAGGTGTTTTTTTTTAAGATGCCAGAAATCAAAACTACCAGCCAAGGTTACCCTCCATACTCACCAGGGAATGTTTTGAAGTCTGGCAAGAAGGAGTGCCTCTGGCCAACACCATGTCAAGCTGTTGCCATGTCAAGCTGTTGTCATGCAGGATATTTTCTTTCCAGCTGCTCTTATGCAGTGGTGGAGTTCTGGTGGAAACACTGCTGGCCACACTGCAGGATGATCACACTGCAGGATGATCAGATTGCACTTTGAAAGGTGCATGGCCATGTGCTGTGCTCAGTCAGGTGATGCACAGGTTCCTACATCAGTGGCCTCAGTCTGCAGACTTGTTATATGTACAGACAGATGAGACATCCACTAACCCACTTCCAGTTCAGGTCTATTATTGTGGCAGTGCTGTGAAGGCTTGAGCAGTAGACTGAAGACTTTGGAACTTATTATTAACAAACTGGGGCAGCAACAACCGCAGCAAAATTGGACTTCCTGCCTGAGAGGGTCAAAGCCTTGGTCTTCAGCATGCAAAGAGTATGCTAGGTACAGGTAGTGCATCAACACAAACAACAGGGAAACACACACACACACATTTATTTCCTTTCTTTCGTTCTGCAAATACAGAAAGAGTGCATACCTATTCAGACACAGTATTTTGTACTGGGACAAACAGTATATATCCAGAATTGAATGGAGTCATCATCTTGGATTGGGAGATTGGATTGCATGACAGACGGGTTATCCAATCTGTACTGTATCTATATGTGTACCTATTAGATGTAAAACCGCTTTGAGTCGCCCGCTGGGCTGAAAAAAGTGGTATATAAATTTTAAAAATTATTATTATTATTATTATTATTATTATTATTATTATTATTATTATTATTATTATTATTATTATTATTATTATTATTATTATTATTATTATTATTATTATTATTATTATTATTATTATTATTATTATTATTATTATTATTATTATTATTATTATTATTATTATCATCTACTTCTTATGCTATGCCAATATTATCCTTCCACAGCCAAAACATGTGGTGGCCTTTCGACATCTACTACCCACTGCTTATCTTTCTGTTATAACACTGTTAATTTTTATAATTTGTATGAGTCTATTTGTGGGCTGAGAGCCGGGTGGATGCCCTAGTTATCCTGCCTGAGTCCATAAACAACAGCAAACTGCCACAAAAATTTACAAAGTTTGAGTCCCCTTTCAACGTATTTCAGATTCCTCTTTTTCTATATTAAAATACTTGCTGGCTCTGGAGGGTTAAAGTCATTCCCTCATTTTTAATGTTAGTTTTAAGAGGGGGAAAGCAGAGCATCTCTAGAGGACTGGAATATTTGGACAAAGAGAAAGGAAGAAATTGACACATCCATCTTGAACACAGTTGAATTAAATGACTCAAGTAGAAGCATATTTGTCATGGCAAAATCCACAACCATTTCACTAGGACTTATATATAGGAAATGTTCAGGTCATTATGGACAAAATTAATGGTAAAGGTAAAGGTAAAGGTCACCCCTGGTTGAAAGCCAGTTGTATCTGACTCTAGGGTTCAGTTCTCATCTCTGTTTATAGGTGAAGAGCCAGCGCTGTCTGCATTTGCAGATGTTTCTGTGTACATGTGACAGGCTGCCTAGACACCAGAGTGCATGGAATGTTGTTTACCTTCCCACCAAAGTGGTACCTATTTATCTACTTGCAATTTCTTGCTTTTGAACTGCTTGGTTGGCAGGAGCTGGGACAGAGACGGGAGCTCACTCTGTTGTGCAGTACTCGGGTATCAAACTCCAACCTTCCTGTCTTCAAGTTCAGTGTCTTAACCACTTGAGGCACTGCGGTCCCTAAAATTAATGGTAAAGATATCCAAATGTTTTATTTTAAAATAATCTCATAAAACCTGATTCATTTTCCAGATTATTATGCCTCATGTTTATTATACAAGCTTGTTTTTAGCCATTCCTCAAATGTTGGATTCCAGCAGAAGCTGGAATTAAGATTGCTGTGAGAAACATCAACAACCTGAGATATGCAGATGATACTACCCTAATGGCAGAAAGTGAAGAAGACCTAAAGAGCCTCTTCATGAAAGTGAAAGAGAAGAATGCAAAAGCTGGCCTGAAACTCAACATCAAAAAACCCAAGATCATGGCCCCATCACTCCTTGGCAAATAGAAGAGGAAGAAATCGAAGCAGTGACATACTTTACTTTCCTGGGATCCAAAATCACTGCAGATGGTGACTGCATCCATGAAATAAAAAGACACTTACTTCTTGGAAAGCAAGCTATGAGAAACCTAGGCAGCATAATAAAAAGTAGAGACATCACTCTGCCAACAAAATTCCGCATAGTCAAAGCAATGGTCTTCCCAGTAATATTGTATGACTGTGAGAACTGGACCATAAAGAAGGCTGAGCACAGAAGAATAGACACCTTTGAACTTTGGTGCTGGAGGAGGCTCTTGAAAGTCACCTGGACTGTAAAGAGATCACATCAGTCAATCCTAAAGGAAATAAATCCTGACTGCTCCTTAGAAGGACAAATAATGAAGCTGAAGCTCAAGTACTTTGGCCACCAAATGAGAAGAGAGGACTCACTGGAGAAGGCCTTAATGCTATGAAAGATTGAAGGCAAAAGGAGAAGAGGACAGAAGAGGATGAGATGGCTAGATGGCATCATTGACATAGTCGGTGTAGATCTGGGCAGACTATGGAGGATTGCAAATGACAGAGGAGCCATGCGTGCGATGGTCCATGGGGTCGCAAAGTCACTGTGTGACTGAACAACAACAAATGTTGAATATTTTCTTCTATGAATCTATTTGTGTGTTATTGTGTGCGTGTGTGTGTGTGTGTGTGTGTGTGTGTGTGTGTGTGTGTGTGTGCCTCCCATGGATGTCAACGAGTCTCTATACATACTGGAAAAGTTAATACATAATATTTTGAGTTTTCTGTATTATGCAAACCTCTTTTACTACACAAACTTTGTCTTTGACCTCTCTAACAAGCTGATCCTTCTCAGAAAACAACATAAACAGATTCATATAAATGTTGGACTGTATTTCTCTCAGGGTACGATTACACAATGAGGGAAATGCAAATTAAGTCACATTTTCATCTCTGTGAAGTTGCACTGGGAATTGCAATTCAGGAGGCAACACAAGAGGAAAGAAAAAAACCCTTCTTATTATTGCTGTTCTATTTGAAGCACTTGTCAGTGGTCTGCAAATATACCTGGCTTAAGAGTTGACATGTTCAGATGAATTAAAATATGTCCATTAATATATAGTATTATTTCATACTAGCAAGGGTTGCCCGGCGTTGCCGGGCTTTCCCCCCCGGGTTTTTTAATTAAAAATGAGCCATTTTTTTTTTTGCAATAGTGTTACATTGTGTTGGAAGGTTAAATTGTGTTGTTTTTTTAAAAAAATTGCTTAGTCTGTAATTTTAATTTTTTAAATGTTTATTTATGTTAAATTTGTTTGGCTTGGCTGTTATTAATTGTGATCTGCTTTTTTGGTTTTTTTTGAGGATTAATAAAAGAAGAAAGTATGATATAATAACTCAGCACAGGATTTTTTAAAGTTTCTATTGTATTTTATTGACATATATTTGTGATTTGTGTGAAAGTGTGTTTAGTGTAATTTTTTTTCCTTTTTTTGGTGTGACCTTGTGTGTAAAATTGTGAATTTGTGTTTTGTTTGGATCTGTTGTGTGTTTTTGAATTGTTTTTACTATTGTGTCCAGCAGGTGGTGCTGGTAGGGGTTATTGTATTTTGACTTTTGTTTCTCTCCTGGCCTCTGGGTGGAGCTTCTTCTGGTAAGTAGGGTCTTTCTGTATTCATTTCTTTTCCAGTCCTGGTGGAGGTAGCACCTGTTTTGGTAAGTTTGCTTGTTTTCTTTCTTTTGTGTGTGGGGGGGAGGGGGGGTTGGAGTTTGTATTTGTTGTCTCTTTGTTTTGTTTTTGATTGTGTCTTTGTTTACTTCATATTGTTTTTGGTGTTTTTGTTTTTGTGTATTTTTGGCTGTGTTTGAGTGTTTTTAGTAATTTTAAAAAAATTATTTATTTGGTGTTGGGGAAGGTACGTGGTCATTGGGGGTTTGGAAGGGTGGGCTAGGTGGTGGGGAGGGGGGCATGGTCATTGGGGGTTAGGAAGGGTGGGCTAGGTGGTGGGGAGGGGGGCATGGTCGTTGGGGATTAGTAAGGGTGGGTTAGGTGGTGGGGAGGGGGGCTTTATTGTTTTATGGTGCTTTTTGTGTGTAGTTGTGAAAGTAGATCGGGGTTTCCCCTTTAATATCAGTGGGTGGGGCTTGCGACCCCCCTCTCCGCTTGCTCCCCTGGGGTTGGGAGGTTTGTGGGGACAAAAGAGGTATGTTCCCCCAACTCTTCTGGACCCAGTAGACCAGGCACAGTTGATCGATTCCCTCCCCCCCTCCTTAAAACAACTCCGTTTTTAAAGAGTAGAAAAGACGGAGTTTTTTTAAGGAGGGGGGTGGGAATCGATCCCCTCTCCCTGGTGTCCTGAGTCCAGAAGGGTTTGGGAAACATTCCCCTTTTGTTCCCACAAACCTCCCAACCCTAGGGTAGCCAGCGGAGAGGGGATCGCAACCCCCACCCACTGATATTAAAGGGGAAACTCCAGTCGGGTCCTTCAGGCGCCGTGGGTGAGGGATAGAAAGCCGGCTGGTGTGTGTTTGGCTGTGATGCGGTGAGTTGTTTTTCTTTTTAATTTTTCGGGCGCCGTTTTCCTCAGCGTTCTGCGTGCTCATGGCGCGCAGGACGCTGGGGCTTGTAGTAATGGGTTGGTGCTTTCTGTTTGTGCTGCGTTTTTTTAAAATGGTTTTATTTTGATTGGCTGCGGCGCGTTTCCGAACGCTGCCCCGTGCGAGAGCCTCTCAGCCTGATTGGCTCTGGCGCGGCACGGCGCAAGGAATGTTGGGAAGTGAAGTTGTTTCCCTTTCTTTGCGTTTGTGGGGCTGTTGCCCCACTGCCGGTTTTTTCAATCCTTCGTTGACCTGCGTACCCAGATCGGCCGTGTGCACGAAGGGTGAGTGCAGGCAAGTAGGGCGAGGCATAGCAACCTATAGCCAGTTCCAACGGTTAACCCTTGGATTTATAGGTTAAGATTATGTTCATGGCCTTCTTAACTATTTTGGGTCACTAAATCCTAAAGAAATTCAGATATGGAAAATGTTGGAGTAATATATCTTACAAAAAGTAGTGACATCACGGAGTACGCATTCTACTGTATACTGCTATCTCTTATTTCTTGTGTCAAGGCGTTTAAACATTTAGTTTGCTGTCTTACAGTTTTTCCTATGAAGCATACTCTTTTTTATGCACTGTAACTTTTCTTTCAATCTGTCACTAGGCTCTCATTTGACTGACCACTATCACATGATAATAGTGATTACTCAAATTAAGTGGCTAATACGCTAACTGGGAGGTGGAAGGTCAGCAGTTCGATTCCTGAGCACTGCAGGACAGAATGAGCTCCCATCTTTGTCCCAGCTCCTGCCAACCTAGCAGTTCGAAAGCAAGACATTGCAAGTAGATAAATAGGGACTACTTTGGTGGGAAGGTAACAGCGTTCCATGTGCTCCAGTGTCTAGTCATGCCTGCCACATGATCTACAGAAGCAGACAGCACTGGCTCTTCGGCTTTGAAACAGAGATGAGCACTGAACCCTAGAGTTGGATACGACTGGCTTTTGAGCAAGGGAAACCTTTACCTTTGAATTATTTTTATTAAGATCAATTAATATTGTATCATTATATTGCAATCAAAATATTGTGGTGTTTTTTTTTTAGAAATAATGTGGGAAGTTTTTAGATTATTTTGAAAAATATCCTAAAATTGGTGGAGCAATATTGATCTTGTGCATGTTTTAACCAGGCAGATTATCCAATTTCTGAAATAAGACTGCATTGAGGGGTAGTTATCTATTGACTGGACGGACATGGGCCTAGATAACACTAGGGCTATCTACTAGATTAGTTCACAGACAAGATTAACACAACTTTAAACATCTTCACTATCTAAGGAATGAAGAAGGAATCCTTAAATATGAACAATTACTGAGAGAAAATATGAGCAGAAAGTCAAAATCATGAGTATTTCTAGAAATGGAGCCTTATGTAGGCCAAAATATCCAGGGGTGATTTGTCCACCTGTTCACATCACCAAAAACAAAAAACAGGGTGAAAAAGGCTATTGATTTGGATAAACTTGTATATGTCAATTTAGATGTTTTTATGTGCTTTTAAGTCAAAATCAACTCATAATGATCCTAATTTACCTTTCAAGGTAAATCAGGTATTTAAAGAGTACTGTTATCTCTTCCACCCTGCCAGTGATATGGTTCAGGTGCCTTCGAGCCCATCGATGCCCAGATCAACTTGCCTCTAGCCACTCTCCAGATGTCGGCCGAGGCCGCCTTTAGGGTGTTTTTCAAAGTCCCAGCAACTGGCAAAGCGGCTAAAAATTACACCGCTATCAAGCAAGGAGCCCAGGAACCCTATATGGACTTCATCAATCGCCTGGAAGAAGCCATTAGCAGGCAGATTGATAATGAGCAGGCCCAACAAGAGCTCATGATGAAGTTAGCCAAGGACAACGCCAATCTAGACTGCCATAAAATCTTGCAGTCACTGGGCAATCGTCCTGATTTGACCCTTACGGACATGATTAGAGCTTGCGCCGATGTTGGCACAGAATCCTACAAGATGGGATTGCTAGCGGCAGCGGTGCAAGGGGGTAAGAGACCAAAAGGAAAGACCCAAGGAGCATGTCACAGTTGTGGCAAGGTCGGTCACTTCGCTAGGGAGTGCCGATCCAAGGGAGGCGGACAAAAGTCCGGCCGTTCCAAGGCTCCGAAAACCCCATGTCCGAAGTGTAGAAGAGGCTACCATTGGGCCCGAGACTGTCCGAATTCGGGAAACCGGAACGCGGGCATGTCTCTGGCCCCGGTCCAAACAGGGACTCCCCTCACCCAAAGCTCACCAGAGCTAGACTAAATCCCGGTCACACTCCAGACATTGCGAGGGCACAGGCCAGCCCCAAGGGTAGTACAGGGTTAGACTTGACTTGTCAGGCGGACGTTACATGCGACCTGCCAGGCACAGTCTATCTGGTGGACTCCCAGTACATGGGTCCACTGCCCAAGGGCTTTATAGGTTTAGTTTTGCCCCGCAGCGTAGCTGGAGCACGCGGAATTTTCATAATTCCAGGAGTCGTTGACTCAAATTTTTCAGGCGTTCTCCAAGTTCAGCTTTGGACTCATCTGCCCCAAACAATTCACAAGGGAGACACCTTAGCGCAACTGATCATGGTTCCTTGTCACTCGCCAGCAGATAGCCAGGGAAGGCTCAGTGACAGCTCCGAGTCCCGGTCAGAGGACCGCTTGAGTGCCAGTGAGGCAGTACAAGGATACCAGGTCTTAGCGACAGTGGAGACCAACATTGAGTGGAAGCAGCGCCCCGTTATCGAGGTATTTTTGAACAAAAGAGCGTTCTCAGGGTTACTCGATACCGGAGCGGATGTGAGCGTGATAAGCAGAAGCCAGTGGCCAAGGGAGTGGGCCATTGAGCCGGTCTCCGATGTGTGGGGGGTAGGCGGCGTCCAGGAAGCGTTTAGGAGCCGAGAGTGGGTGGAAGTCACAATCCCAAGGGCTGACGGCACGGCGGTAATTCAGCCGCACATTCTTGACGTGCACATCAACCTTTGGGGGCGAGACATCTTACAGCAGTACGGTGCTACGCTTACCTTCGGGTAATGGCGTTGCCACTTAAATGGCTCACCGATACGCCGGTTTGGGTAGAACAATGGCCGGTAGTGGGAGAGAAATTAGTTGCCCTCAAGCAGCTAGTTAAGGAACAGCTAGACGCAGGACATATAGAACGGTCCACAAGTCCCTGGAATTCGCCAATTTTTGTGATTAAAAAGAAGTCGGGGAAGTGGCGACTCCTCCACGATCTCAGAGAGATCAATAAATGCATACAGCCAATGGGTCCGCTTCAATGCGGCATCCCCAATCCGAACATGATTCCCGAGGGGTGGGAGATTCTAGTCGTAGATCTTAAGGATTGCTTTTATACAATCCCCTTAGACCCCCGGGACCGGGAAAGGTTCGCCTTTACGGTGCCGGTTGTGAACCACAGCGAGCCCACGCAGCGTTACGCGTGGAAGTTTTTGCCACAGGGCATGCTCAATTCGCCCACCCTGTGCCAAATTTATGTTCACAACGCACTGGCAAAGTTCCGAAGCCTTTACCCTAAACCCATAGTTTGCCATTTTATGGATGACATCTTGGTCGCGATGCCGCAACTCGGCAGCGAAATGTTTTCTGACCTCCAGGCCAGCCTGGGGGACAAAGGTTTACTCATTGCCCCAGAGAAAGTGCAGAGAACCAAGCCCTTCTCATACTTGGGTCATCGGCTTCTCCGCTCTTTCGCAGCACCAGTTTTGCCTAGGATCAACTTACAGGACTCAGTCACCCTTGTAGAGTTGCAGCAAGTTTTAGGTAACATCAATTGGGCCAGACCGTATTTCCGATTGGATACGGATCTTTTGAAACCGCTCTTCTCGCTGCTAACTTTAGGCAAGCAGCCAGCAGACCGGATAAAGGTTTCTCGAGAAGCGCGCTTGGCTCTCGAGAAAGTTAACCAAGTTCTCAGCCAGCGATGGGTAGATAAGATCACCCTAGGGCCATATGCTCCGATCTTGAATTTGTACATCGTACGGTCAGGATCCATGTTCACTGGAGCGCTCGGCGTAGATGCCGAGAAAGGGGCGAGTATCGTGGAGTGGGTGTACCTTCCAAACACCTCTTCACGAAACATCGTTCCTCCCCAAGAATTGGTCTCCGCGGTGGTTTACCGCGGAAGGCTGAGAGCTAGGGACATTTCAGGGCATGATTTGGCCAAAATCGTAGTTCCATTCACCAAGGAACAAGTTCAGCAATTAATGCAGCTCGGTGACTCGCTTCCAATAGCTTTGGAAGGATTCACCGGGAGCTTGGCATACCACTTGCCAAAGGACCCCAGACTTGTCTCACTCCAAACGCAGACAGTCAGCTTGTTCGAATTGCTCTCGCTGGTTCCACTTCAGGGGGCCAGGACAGTTTTTACTGATGGTGGTCGAACATACGGTGTCTTGACCTGGCAGGAGGGCCAAGCTTGGAGCACGCTGCTAACTCTTCCACAAAAGTCCGCGCAGCGGGCAGAGTTGGCAGCGGTGAACCTTGCTTTGCGCACCTTCACCAAAGAACGTTTAAACATCATCACGGACAGTCAGTACGTTAGGAATTTGCTTCACAGTCTACCGGGAGCATACATTACTCCCGCGATAGACAAGAATTTGCTTAGCTTGTTTCTCACTGCTCAATTTCACTTGCGAAACCGCACGGAGCCGCTCTATATTGCCCACATCCGAAGTCATCAAGACCTGCCGGGTCCAATTTCCGTGGGCAATAGCAGAGCGGATGCGGCGGCAAAGGAAATTCAGCAACGTTCAGTTTTGGGTGTTTTTACTACTCCAATTCAGAGCCATGCATTTTTTCACCAAAATGCCAAAGCACTCGCCAGACAGTTCAATTTGCCACTTTCTCAGGCCCAGGGCATAGTTCGCTCTTGCCAGCATTGTGCAGGGGCACCGGGGGGCCCCTCGTGGGGGGTCAACCCACGAGGGACAGAGGCCAATTAGGTGTGGCAAATGGACGTCACGCATGTTCCGCAGTTCGGCAGATGGCAGTACATGCACGTTTGCAAAGACACTTTTTCTCAGTTCGTTTGGGCAATGGCGCAGAAAGGGGAGACTGCTTCCCACGTGGAGCAGCACCTCCTTTCCTGCATTGCAGCCATGGGCAAACCTCGGCACGTCAAAACCGATAACGCGCCATCCTACAGCTCCAGGCAGTTGGCCGCCTTCATGGCCACTTGGGATATTAAGCACACTTTTGGCGTTCCTTACAATCCGCAGGGGCAAGCGATTGTGGAACGGGTCAATCGGACGCTCAAGTCCTATATTGACAAACAAACAGAAAGGGGGGAGCCACCAGCCCTCCCCAAGTCACAGGGCCAGGCACAACATTGCCTGAATAAGGTATTGTTCACTTACAATCACCTTAATGTTTTTTCGGATTGTACGCCGCAGGAGAAGCACTTCCGCCGTTCGGAAGCTCTCCCGCGACCAATGGTCCGATACCGGGTGCCACCGGACCCTTCTTGGAGGGGCCCGGCGCCGCTCGTAACCTGGGGAAGAGGGTATGCTGCAGTTA
Organism: Bradypodion pumilum; assembly: GCA_035047305.1. Lineage (NCBI taxonomy): Eukaryota > Metazoa > Chordata > Lepidosauria > Squamata > Chamaeleonidae > Bradypodion > Bradypodion pumilum. The sequence continues at coordinate 111,823,966 of JAWDJD010000004.1, read as the reverse complement.
TGTCTCCTACAGGTGTCGTTTGGATTCCAGCTCGGTGTGTCAAGCCTTACTTGGAACCACATGGCGTGGACCCAGACCGACCAGAGTCCGATCCCGGAAATGGAGGACCTCACCCTGACCGAGAGGACCCGTCGGAGGAAACGGCAACCGACGACAGCACCCAAGATCACCTGGGGGATGGTCAAGATCCTTTGTCGTGAGGCCGAGGACACCGTCCGGCGCGAAAGGAAGGAGCCGACGCCGGAGAACCTCACAGCTGCAGTTTTCACCCAGATTCATGCCAACACCCTGGCGCTCACCATCATCCTGACCCTTTCCCTGCTTTTGGGGGGAGGCGCTCAGGCCGCTTCATTGGAAGCCAACGATCTGCTGCCCGGCGGAGACCTCTCTGCCCGGATGCAGTACAACATTTGGGAGAGGTTGGCGGGTCTCGTCAACCAGTCCGATTTTTGCCTCAGGCAGGACCTTGGTTCTGCTTCGATCCTCAGCACCTGCCTCATCCCGGTGTGCCATTCTCCAGGCGCGCACCCCAGGGATGGGGATTGGCTTGTGAAAAGACTTTTCAGCCCGTACAACCCAGCGGCTTCTTCAGAGTATGCCCGTTGGGAGATGCGGCTGACCATGACCTTGCCGGCTGATGCAGCCACCCTCCACACTCCTCAGGTGGCGGTCAGCCTGAACTCTACCTGTGGACGAATGTACGGCTGCGCCTCAGCTGGTCGTACCCGGCGCCGCTGCCTCAACGTTGGCAGTGGCAATTAGACTTGCAATAACCCAGTACCACTTGGCACCATGTATGCTCATATAACCCTGCCATCCGGTTGGTTCTTCACATGCAACCAGTACACGTGGAACTACATTCCTGCAAATGTTTCAGACTCTATATGTTGTATCAGTCGCTTGACATTGTTACTCCCCACCAAGGATATGGTCACCCCAAGCACAAATGTTACAAATGTTTCAAATGTTCCCGCACTCGTACGGCACACTCGCACCACCCAGTTAGACAGCTCATGTGAGAGCAGCTTTAGAGTAATGAGCCCTGCCGAATATCTCTCTTTGGCAGTCAGCATCTTTGGCGTGCCAGGCTTAGCCGTCGGCAACGCAAAGAGGATTGGTCGCTTGGCTTGCGGTCTAGCAAAAGCCATCAACCATACCTCCTCAGCGATAGCTCTCCTTAATCAAGAGCAGGCAGAGCTTCGCCATGCCATTCTTGACAATCGAGCGGCTATCGACTACCTCTTATTGTTGCACCACCTGGGTTGCGAGTCCTTTCATGGTATGTGCTGTTTCAACCTTACTGACAACTCCCGCAAAGTACAGAACCAGCTCACTGATCTCCACACCATAGTCCAGGGCATCACAGAGGGTTCTGCATGGGGGGCTTGGTGGAGTTCATTGTGGAACTGGATGTGGTCATGGATCCCCTGGGGGTGGCTCCAAACGGTACTCAAGGTGGTTGTGGGGGTGATTATACTAGGCATCGCACTCTGCTGCTTTGCACAATGTATTCCCTCGCTGATCTCAAGGTGCCGCCCCAGAAGGAAACCCCGAGACGTCATTCCCGCTCATCAGCTGGTCCCGCTCCTACGCAGGGTCGCCGGTCAGGCTCTTAAAAGAAATTAAAAGGGGAGATGTGGTTTCCCCATGCCCCCGTGGGCACGGAACGGCCCGGCAGAGGCCACTTTTGGGAGAAAGGCTCCCTGGCCCGTGGGCTCTGCGAGCACCCAAATTAAGGGGGGTGGATAAATGATAGGGTTTGATTCACCCAATTACCTGACCTGACCAACGAACCTGCTGAGCGAGCAAATGCGTTACTTATTAGAGTAATCCCTCATCTCCGAATCCCAGTCTCATCCCAGAAGCAAACAGGAGTCATGATTGCCTTAGTCTAAGCCCAAAACAATGGTGTTGTCCCAGCCAGTGTTTGTCCGCACTAATTAACTTCCCCCCGAGAGATTCCCAATTAACCTGAGTAAATAGGTGATGTGATTGACTGTTGGGTGATGGTTTTTTCTACCTTGCCTTCTGATCTATAAATGGTTATGCCTTGTCCTCAATAAACCACTGATCTTATCCTCCTCCATACTGCCTCGTATCGTTTCTTGATCAGTCTCCTCCGGGACCTCCGGCCCTCTGCGGCCCCGATTCCTACACTTTCTCTCTTTCTTTTTCTTCCTTCCTTCCTTCCTTCCATCCACCATGAGGTTAATGTACTCATGATCTTAGGATAGATTATGGAGCCATATAAAATTGAAAATCAACAGTTTAAACACATAAAAACAAACCATTAAAACTTAAAAATCATTGCATCAAAACCTATACAGGACAAGAGCCTCAACCTCAAAGGGCTCAAATAAATAAGCATGTTTTTACTTGACACCAATATGCCAACGTTGGTTCTAGTTAGGCTTCCAATGGTAGAGAATATAGGATTCAGGGTAATACAGCTTCTTCTTCCATTTCTAGGCCAGACGTGAAACTGCCAGAATGCAGGCACCTTTTGGTGAGTTCATTCTGCAGTTCCTTTTGTATGACCTAGTGTGAGAAAGATTAGCTGGCAACACAAGGTTCCATTATCAGAGTGGACCTGACTGTGGTTCAAAAATACCACAATCGTTGAGGAGGCTCTTTCTATGTACCCCAGTGATACAGCTGAGAGATCTTCTCTACAATGCATTTGTTTCTGTGCAATTATTCTCTAATTGCAGCCTGGAAGATACAGTCCAGATTGGCCTTCCTCTTTGCAGCTTATACATACTAAATCCACATCACAACTAATCTTCATTAGTCTGGGATTGTTGTACTTTCTGTTCAACAATATCTTCATTTGGCTTACTTGGGGGTGGATAATTAAGACAATTTATTGTGTTGTTATTCAGTCACACAGTCAAGTCGGACCCTTTGCAACCCCATGGGCATGCCAAGCCCCTCTGTCATCTGTCATCCTCCATAGACCACCCATATCTACACCCACTGCATCAATGATGCCATCTAGCCATCTCATCCTCTGCTGTCCCCTTCTCCTCTTGCCTTCAATCTTTCCTAGCATCAAGGCCTTCTCAAGTGAGTCCTCTCTTCTCATTTGATGGCCAAAGTATATGAGCTTCAGCTTCACTATGTCCTTTCAAGGAGCAGTCAAGTTTTATTTCCTTCAGGATTGACTAATTTGATCTTCTTGCCATCCAGGGGACTCTCAAGAGTCTCCTCTGGCACTATGGTTCAAAGGTGTCTATTCTTCTGCATTCAGCCTTCCTTATGGTTCAGCTCTCACACTCATACATTACTACTGGGAAGACCATTGCTTTAACTATGCGGACTTTTGTTCATATGTGGACAATTTATCGTAGGATTAATTTAATGGAATTCTAGGATCTTTATGGGATTCTAGGGACTTTCCCTTTCTTCATCAAAAGCATAGTTTAAAAGGAAGACATGCAGGAAAGAGGCAGAATAGGTAAAAAAAATCACTCAGTTGATAGTACTTCCTCTGAAAATTGATACTTGATTTCCCCTGCTCATCTGACAAACTGTCTCTGCAGGGTTTCTGTCTGACATTTATTATTTGTAGAGATAAATTTCACAGTTCAACAAATACACTAATATTAATGAATATTAATCAAAGTAGTTTCACCAGTACATTCCAGAAGATGAGCTGTGTTGTTCTGTTGGTTTTTTTAAAAAAAGTAAGAGAGTCTTGTGGTATTGCAGACTTTAAAATGCAAATAAAGTTGCAATCCTATTCTCCCACACCACTGGACCAAAATGTAACAAACCAAGCAGACGTTACACCTGAGGAGATGTATATGGGAGTACTCTGCAAATATGTAATTAGGAATGTTTTACACAAACCCCTATCAGAATTTTCTCCTAGATGTTAAATTTTTGACTTATCTCATTCTCCTCATACAGTTTCATCAATGTACAGTGGTACCTCACTTAAAGAGCATAATGCATTCCACAGGATTGCTCTTTAAGTAAATTATTTATTTATTTATTATTTATTTATTGGATTTTTATCCCGCTCTACTCAAGCCTAGGCTGACTCAGAGCGGCTACAACAATTCAATATACATACTATTACAATCAATAAATACACTACATATACAAAGTATAAGAGCAAAAAATACATAGTATCCAAAAGCATTACAAAATCACAGATCAAATAATACAAAAAGAACAACAAAATACAATGCAATAATATATAACAGACAACAATTGCCCCACCAACAGAAAAAAACAAACAGATGACATTTAGCACTCACCCCAATCACCCAAAAAACCCGAAGATGAAGGGTAGCAGGAGCAATGGATCCCTGCCACTAAGGTCCAAGTCCAGAATTCTTACCAATCGCATGGGGGAGGGGGAGCCTCAAGTGCCCACGAAGGTAGATTTCGGTAGCTCCTACCTGGCTCAACTCCCCATTCATAGTGGTAGCGGGGTCTTCGGGGCTCACCTGGGCTTGGGAGACCCCTTTATCCTCCCCACCAGGTGGAAGGAGGCAGGGAGAGGCAGCCTCATGGTGTCGGCGGATGGCATTGTCGGGGCTCACCTGACCTCAGGAGCCCCCTTTATCCTCCCCGCTTGGAAAAAGCGCTGCCACTGCCATTGTAAGTGACCGATTGTGATTGGGGGGGGGGGAAATTGCAAACCCTGATTTAGTTGTTAAGCGGGTTTTTGTTGTTTTTTGTTGTTAAGTGAGAACAACCATCCAGAGAAAATTCTGCTCTTTAAGTGAGTTAATCTCTAAGCGAGGCACTCTTTATGTGAGGTTTTACTGTATTTCTATTTCAATATTCTTCACATTTGAAGAATACTTACTAAGCCTTATATGGTAGTGGACCAGGATACCTTAGAGACCGCATCGCCCCAAGAGTGTCTGCCCATCCAACTAGAGTGGATCGGAGGGCTTTCTAGTTGTGCCATCAACTAGAGGGACACATCTATCTAGTACCCGAAGGAAGGCCTTCTCTGTGTCCGCACCAGCCCTCTGGAACCTCCTGCCAACCGATCTAAGACTACAAACAGAATTGCTGCCCTCCAGAAAAGATGTAAAGACCTGGCTGGCAGGGCAGGTGTGGGGCCCTAATGGGAATACGGTCTCCGCCTGTTGGCTCACAACAAGATAGCAATCAGGAGCCCTCTCTGTCTCTTTTTTACAGTGTGTGGGGTGGTTGGTTGGGATAACTCGGGGTTTTATGTGTTTTTATATGTTTTTAAAAGCGTTCGCCTGAGTGGGCGGCGTATAAATGTGAATATATTTAATTAAATTAAATTAAATTTCACACAATACATTTTTTATTGCAATACATTTCAATATAACTAGGCACCACTCCTCTCCCTTAGATGATTCGGAAGCCATCTGAAATATATGAAATGCTGTGCAGGCACGACATCCAGCCTTCATGACAGAAATTCTTCAAGGTAAAACAGACCAGACATGGGTTGGGAAGAACACACAACAATAATGAAAAGTGGGGTGGGACATCTCTTCAGCCCTGTTTATAACCATTTCAAAAATGTTTTTGTTTTTAAAATTGTGACCTTGTTTGAAAGAAGTGATGTTAGAGCCTTGTACCCTCTTCCTTATTTTTCAAGCACAAAAAGCTCATTTTATAAAGCAAAACTGTCCTGAGCATATGTGTACATCTTGTTCCGTGCAAACATATGTGTTTGTGCACATGGCCATGTGCATTTTCACTTCACAGTATCTAGTATGCTATTGCTGATCCATACCTCCGCTGCAGTGTTTCCCAAGTTTTGGTTTTTGGACTTCAATTCCCAGAAGCCTAAGTCAATTCTCCATAGCACTGATCAGCCAATGTACTGACTTAGGCTTCTGGGAATTGAAGTCCCCCTGTGAGGCATGAGCCCCATGTTGGAAACCACTGCTCCACAGCAATGGGTGTTCACATATTCCTGCAATTTAAAAGAGTTACACAAATAACCATCTTGCTATTGATAAAGCGGACAAAGTGGCCATCTGTCTTGCTTCATTTCATTTCTTTTTCTTCCTCTTCTAATAAAGCTAGATGAAATCAACATGCAGTATGGATCTTGTCACTTAATCTGTAGCAATTTCCTGACTCTTGTTAGTATTAATTTAGGCTCTTATTCGCAACATGCTCCCAAAAGGTGATTACATTCCCAAAAGAGCTCAACATCAACCTCTGATTTATCCCTAGCTCAGATCGCTGCAGAGGAAAAATGGTGTATTTGATTCTATTCTTCTCAGCCTTCTTCTCTGCCCTGCAGCAAGGAATATTGATCATTGGAATCAAGGCTCCCTGAAGGATTTGGATGGATTCCTATATACCTTTGCAAAAATAAATAAAAAAAGAAAGGAAATAAACAAATTTGGAAAGAAATAAGGAAAGGAGAGAAAACAACACATTTTCAATAACTAATGAATCATGTGAAAATGTAGTATTACTTTATGGAAAAGGTTTGAATGGTATTTTCATGCAGATCCTAGACATGCCACCATTAGCAAAGGCTTTCAGTTTCATCTCTAGGGAACCAGTCAGCAGGGAAAGAGATTTTTACTGCTTTAATTGCTGCCCTTCCTTCCATCTTCCTCTGCCCTCTGCCAGTGCTTGATCCTGATCCCTCTAAAGTTCTCCCTTTGCACTAGTGCTAGCAGTACTTTTCACGTGAGAGTTTGTGGAATAATATAGTAACTCTGGGTAAATCAGAACGCAGTGTGTGCTGGCCTTTGATGCCACAATGTGTTTTGACTACAGGTGCAAGGTCAGACTGCATCTACCCCTTCTGCTTCCCCTTCTCTTCCCGTTTGCAAAGCAGAACTCCTCAAAAGACTGTCTTTCTATTTTATGCCAAGTTCCTAAAATCAGCTACTAATTACTTTGGCACAAATTCAAAAGCAGTGCTGTGTGCCAAAAATAAGAGAGTGGTCCCTGAGATCTACAAATAACAAGCTGGCCCTTTACTTGTTAATCTACCATATTGTACACTTCATCATAGAAGGGCTATACCTAAAGGTCCAGTTGGGAGATGAATAATTAGCGGCACTCCTTACAATTCAGATGTGCTGAATAGGTAGCAGTACATTCACAACTTGACAGAAAGCGGGGGGAAGGAATTCATCATGCCAAGCAGAGTAAACAAATGGGTCTTTTGCACTGTGATATGTTCAGATTTATGTCACCTGTGTGATAAAAATCATACTGAAGACTATTTCCTCTGTAATGGATTGATGTTGCCCTTCGAATATTACAACTGCTGAATGGCAGTGAGGTCTCTCTATAAATCTAGGGTGGCTAATAAAGTTAAGCTGAATATTTACTATCTATAGAAACAACTCTCAGAACAGTTACTAAATTGGCTGTTGTTGTTTTATTAAACCAACCTAGTGCCATTGCACCTATAAAACATCAAAAGCTTACACTGAGAATGTGTGTCCTCTTACAAGGATGCACTGGTGGACAAAACTTTTTTTTATGCCACATAAGAAAATATTTGGGATTTGGAGCCCATACTGCCACAGAGAAGAGCATAGGTATGTGTGCACCTGGTCTTTATACACACCTGCTAAACTCAGCCACATATGAAAAAGATTTTAACCAAAAATTCAGTGATTCAACTAGACCAAATCTGATATAAAATATTATCTCTCTTCTTGTCCAGAGGATTTGATAATAAGTTTCCATGGGAACTTACTGAACAGTATGGCTATATAAATCAAATTAAGGCATCCCAATGAAATAGAATGACAGATACCAGAATGAAATTAAGGTACCATTTCAGTGTTCATCTGTACCATGTAGGGAGATTGGGAGAAGCTAAAGGTCAGAGTAAGATTCTCAAACACTTTTTAAAATAGCACACTTAGGAACATGTATTGCACTTAGGAACTCTACAAAAAGGACCTCAACACTCCTGATAATAACAATAATGAGAAATTTGAACTTGAACCAGACATTCTGGAGAGTGAAGTCAGAAAGGCCCTAAAAAGCACCGCAAACAATAAAGCTAGTGGAAATGATGGTATCCCAATTGAATTTTTCAAAGCCCTAAAAGATGATGGAATCAAACTACTGCATTCAATATGCCAGCAAATTCGGAAAACAAAACAGTGGCCACAGGATTGGAAAAGATCAGTGTACGTTCCAATCCCCAAAAAAGGCAATGGCAAAGAATGCTCAAATTACCGAACAATTGCGCTCATCCCACATGCCAGCAAGGTGATACTCAAGATAATACAGGATAGACTTCAGCAACATGTGGAGAGAGAACTACCAGAGGTGCAGGCCGGTTTCAGAAGAGGTAGGGGGAATAGAGACCACATTGCCAACATACGTTAGATCATGGAGAAAACAAAAGAATTCCAGAAACAAGTCTACTTTTGTTTTATTGACTACACCAAGGCTTTTGACTGTGTGGACCACAACAAGATGTGGCAAGTAATTAAAGAGATGGGAATACCAGAGCACCTCATATGCCTCATGAGAAATCTGTACACGAACCAAGAAGCAACAGTTAGGACAGAACACGGAAAGACAGAGTGGTTTGGAATAGGAAAAGGAGTAAGACAAGGCTGCATTTTATAACCCTGTTTATTCAATCTATACACAGAGCACATAATGTGCAATGCAGGGATGGAGAAATCACAATATGGGATCAAAATTGCTGGGAGAAACATCAACAATCTGAGATATGCAGACGATACCACCCTAATGGCGGAAAGTGAGGAAGACCTAAAGAACCTCTTGATTGGATTGAAGGAGGAGAGTGCAAAAGCAGGCTTGAGACTTAATATCAAGAAAACCAAGATAATGGCAACAGGTCCCATCAGTCCCTGGAAAATAGATGGGGAAGAAGTAGAAGCAGTGACAGATTTTACTTTCCTGGGATCTAAGATCACTGCAGATGGTGACTGTAGCCATGAAATAAAAAGACGACTGATTATGGGGAGACAAGCAATGAGAAACCTGGGGAATATAGTGAAAAGCAGAGACATCACCTTGAGGAAAAAAATTCGCATAGTCAAAGCAATGGTATTCCCAGTGGTAATGTATGGGTGTGAGAGCTGGAAGGCTCTAGGAAGGCTGAGCGCAGAAGAATAGATGACTTCGAGATGTGGTGTTGGAGGAGAGTTCTGAGAGTCCCTTGGACAGCAAAGAGAACAAATAGGTCAATACTGGAAGAAATCAATCCTGACTGTTCATTGGAGGGACAAATAGTGAAGATGAAGCTAAAGTACTTTGGACATCAAATGAGAAGGGAGGACTCACTTGAGAAGGCCTTGAGGCTGGGAAAGGTGGAGGGAAAGAGAAGAAGGGGCCGTCCAAAGTTGAGATGGATAGATGGTATTGTGGACACAATGGGCACAGAGCTTGGTGGGCTGAGGAGAATGGTGGAGGATAGAGGTGCCTGGAGGAAAAAGGTCCATGGGGTAGCAAAGGGTCAGAATCGACTGTGCGACTGAACAACAACAACAAATTACACTTATTAATTTAATTTTAGTTTTATTTAATTTTCATGCTTATATGCCGCCCACTCAGAAAAACCAACTCAGGATGGCTCACATACCAGTTAACAAAATGCACAATAAATACATAGTCACAAATAAAACACAAACAGCTAAAAGCATAACAATGTAAAACAGATAAAAAACTTTCCCTATTAAAACCCACCCACCCCATTCATAAAATTGAGGGGGGATCTTGATTATTGTACAAGCCAGCAGGTCGGGGCCACATTTCCATCAGGGCCCCACACCTGCCCCACCAGCCAGGTTTTAAGATCTTTCCTAAAGGGCAGCAATTCCGTCTGCAACCATAGCTCTATTAGCAGGAGGTTCCAGATGGCTGGTGCGGATACAGAGAAGGCCCTCCTTGTGCTAGAGAGGTGAGCCCCTCTAGCTGATGGTACAATTAGAGAGCCACTCTAGTTGGATGGGCAGACACTCTTGGGGCAATGTGGTCTCTTAGGTATCCTGGCCCACTACCATATAGGGCTTTAAAGGTAATAACCAGCACCTTGAATTGCACCCAGAGGCAAACTGGTAACCAGTGCAGCTCCCGAAGCAGTGGTGAGGTGCAGGCATAACGTCTGCAGCCCATCACCACCTGGGCAGCCGCATTCTGGACCAGCCGCAGCCTCTGAATGGCCATCAAGGGCAGGGCAGCCCCCATGTAGAGCTCATTACAATAATCTACTCTGGAGGTGACCAGAGCATGTGTGACCATAAATAAGGACTCCCAGTCCAGGAGCAGGTGCAACTGGCAAATTACATGAAGTTGTGCAAAAGCCCTCTAGGTCACGACTGCCACCTGCTCTTCGAGCAGTAGTCATGAGTCCAGGAGGACCCCCATGTTGTGCACTGGGTCTGTTTGGGGGCAAAACAGCCTCATCGAGAACCAAAGATGGTAGCTCCCTAGAAAATGTAGGGCCCCTATTCCATAGTCACTCAGTATTGCCAGGATTTAGTTGTCACCTGTTGTCCCTGATCCAGACCCCAACAGCCTCCAGACACCTGGATAGGACTTTGACAGCATCGCTTGGATCATAACTTTGTAACATATGGTGTAAAAAATTTTAAAAATTGGTAGCAGTTCAATAATTTTTCCTTCCTTTAGAACCAATTGGACTGTGCTGCCACATAACCATGCACGTATGTTTAGAAGAAACAATTGGTATCTCAAAAGCAGTGAATTTACAGTGTTTAGTGTATGAGAGTCAAGACACAAAGCACAGCCAACGGCTGGGTTAACTCAGGTTTATTGCATGGTGGACAGAGGGACATGAGGTAATGGCGGACGAACAGCTCTATATATAAGGCAGTAACGTATTTGAATGTGGCTCCACGGTAGCCCGTTGGCTACTGGTCCGCGTGACGTCATGGCTGGTCACGCCCTTCTTGTCCAGGTGTAGGTAGCGGCGGGAAACTTCCCGCGCTGCGGTCTTTGATGGGTTTGAACCAAGAGAGCTTGGACGCTCGCTGCTGCCAGCTGGTGGTCATCAGCTCGCGTCCTATTACAGGGTTTATGTGATACAGCTGAAGGTTACATTGTTACTCATTGGCAAGGTTACATTGGTTCAGATACATTGATATCACATGTAGAAGGATACACTATTAGGACACAACACTCCTCCCCCCTAGGATGAGACGAAGTCTCTCAGCCAAGATGGCTTATTTCGAACACGCTGGGGTCTCGGCGCGGGCTGCCCTGCCCCGGCTTCGCTCCCTCCTCCTTGCTCCCTGGCTTCCTGCCCTGCAATCGGAGAGGATGACTTGTTAGTGGTTTGCCGCGGCTCTGCGGCTTTGTTGGGAGGTGTGTGCTTTGTTTGGGAAGAACCGGGGGCACTGGGGGCTAACGAAAAACCCCTCTTCTCGCTTGGATGGGTGGGGGAACACTCCGAAAAACCCCCCCGGCTCGCAAAATCAAAATCAAAATCGGATTCGGGGGAAGCGGCAGCGGCGGCCGCACACTCCTTTTCCCTCCCCCCGGGCTCGGATAGAACTGGGGTATCAAAAGGATATGAGTCGGGCTCGCTGCTTTCCCCCCTGTCTCCCCCTTGGGCTAAACGGGTGGGGGAGAACCCTATCGCTGAATCCTGTCGCTGTGCTCCACTGGTCGGTCCCTCGCTCACTCGGTGCCTCAGTTGATCAGCGTGCCTCCTCCAGAGGAGGCCGGTGCTAGTTTCCACCCGATAGGACACTGGCCCCGTCTGTTCTATTATTGTCCCTGGCACCCAGGCTGGGCCTGCGTTGGCATAGTTCCTGCAATGCACAGGATCGCCTATGCCGAAACCTTTCGAGACCGCTAACCCTATGTTCTTCCCTTTGTCCTCGACCCTCGACGGGTCTAGCCTGGACAAAAGCGTGGTCAGTTTCCTCCGCATCAGCAGCTCGGCCGGCGAGTAACCAGACGCTAGGGGGGTCACTCTGTACGCTAATAGGAATTGACAAACCTGGTGATGTAGATCTCCCGAGCCCATGCGCCGCAGCGCATCTTTTGTGGTGCGCACTAACCGTTCCACTTGGCCATTCGTGGCCGGGTGAAACGGCGCGGATGTGACATGCCGAATTGCATTTGCCTCCATGAATGCCGCGAACTCAGCGGACGTGAAACAACTGGCGTTGTCGCTGACCAAAGTGTCGGGTAAACCGAACGTGGAAAAGACCCTCCTTAGCTGGCGAATGGTAGTGGTGGAGGATGTGCTCTTTACCGGAATGACCTCCAGCCACTTAGAGTATGCATCCACCACCAGGAGAAACATGGTTCCCCGGAATGGGCCAGCAAAATCTACGTGCACCCTGGACCACGGTCCCCTCGCTGCGTCCCATTCCCTATGTGGTAGGCGGGCCACCTCCGGTCGAGAACATTGACATGCTTCACAAGTGCCAACCATCTGCTCTATGTCGGCGTCCAGCTGGGGCCACCAGAAGTAACTCCGGGCCAACGCCTTGGAACGGACGATCCCCGGGTGGCTGACGTGCAACAGCTTTAGCACCTTCGGCCGCAGGGACGTAGGAACCACCACCCGTTGGCCCCACAACAGGCACCCCCTCTCTAAAGACAACTCCACTCGCTTTCGGAAGAATGGGTCGAATTCCGTGCCTGGGGATGACGCCGGCCACCCCTTCTGCACCCACGAGCATACCTTCTCTAGTGTTCTATCCTTTCCGGTCGCCCTGGCAATGTCGGCCGGTACTATCGGGGGTGACTCTAAAACCTCTATTAGCAATACCTGGCGGTCTCTTCTTACCCCTGCCTTCTGGTCGTCCGACAATGGTAACGGCGACCGTGAGAGCGCGTCTGCATGGCTGATTTCCTTCCCTGGCCGGTATTCTAATTCATGTTGATATGCGTTAAGAAAAATAGCCCACCGCAGCATCCTCGGGGACAGGATCTGTGGCGTGGGCTTATTTGCAGTGAAGATCCCTAACAGGGGCTTGTGATCAGTAACGATCTTGAACGGCCGACCATACAGAAAATCGTGAAATTTCTTGGTTCCCGCTACTATCGCTAGTGCCTCCCTATCGGTCTGTGCGTAATTCCGCTCTGCTTGGGACAGGGACCTTGAATAAAACGCTATCGGGGCCTCCCTTCCGTCGCCTAACACGTGGCAAAGGACCGCCCCCACCCCCACCGGGGATGCATCGCAGACCAAAACTATGGGCCGTTTGGGGTCGAAATGAGTCAGGATTGCCTCAGATGTGAGGAGTTGCTTTAACTCTGAGAACGCTCTTTCTTGCTCGTCACCCCACAGCCATTTTTCCTCTTTTTTAAGCAGCCGATGAAGCGGCTCGGCAACAGACGCCTTCCGTGGAAGGAAGGTATGGTAGAAATTGAGAAGCCCCAGAAATGACTGAAGCTCGGTTTTGGAAGTGGGGCGAGGGGCTTTCTTAATGGCGGCTACCTTAGATTTGGACGGCCTAATTCCCTCGGGTGTGACACGGAACCCTAAAAACTCAACCTCTGTTTCGTAAAATACACATTTGTCTTTTCTCAGTCGCAGCCCCGCTTTCTCGAACACGGCCAGGACCTTATCCAATCTGTGGGCCAGCTCGGCCTTACTCCCCCCCGTTATCAACACGTCATCAAAATATGGCAACACCCCCTCCAGCCCCTTCAGGAGGCGTTCCACTAGCGACTGAAAAATGCCAGGTGCCGAGTTCACGCCGAACTGTAACCTCGACACCTGGAACGCCCCCTTATGTGTGACTATTGTTTGTGCCGCCGCTGTGGCGGGGGTTACTGGGAGTTGCTGGTAGGCCTGTGCTAAATCGAGTTTAGCGAAACACTTTCCCCCATTCAGCCTGGCCAGAAGGTGGCTGACCACTGGCACCGGGTATGCATTAGGGCGGATTGCCTTATTAATGGTACACTTATAATCAGCGCAAATGCGCACCTCCCCGTTAGCCTTCAGTGCTGTTACAATTGGAGTCTCCCACTCCGCGGAATCCACAGGAACGAGAATTCCTTGACCCACCAGTTTGTCCAGTTCCGCCTCTATTTTGTCCTTAAGCGCGAACGGTACCCTGCGCGGTTTAAGTCTTATCGGGCGGACCTCCGGGTCTAAGTCGAAGGCTACAGGGGGTCCCTTGAACTTTCCCAGTCCACTTTTAAAAACGGCGGGGTGTGCGTCACATACTGCTTGTATTGGGTCCTCGCCTACGGCATGCACCCCCCCTATGAACAGGCCTAAGGGCTGAAACCACTGTGTTCCGAGGAGGCTACAACTCCCCCCTTTTAGCACCACTAGGGGAAGTTCCGCAGAATGTCTCTTAAAGCGAACCCGGAACGTTCCGACCCCCAACACTGGAATGCTGTTCCCCTGAACGTCCCGTAGTGTGGCCCTCAACGCTTTAAGTTTGGGCCGCACGTGGGGGTCGATTTTCAAGAACTCTCTCTGGGGAATTATAGAATAGGAGGACCCCGAGTCAACTTCCATCCTAATAGGGGTCCCTTGTACTAGTACCTCAACAAAGTAATGGGGCTGTCCCGCAGACACGTTGAACACAGGAGCGTCGCCCTCGCTGTCGTCCGAGATGCGGCCCACGCCGTCCTGCTTCCTCGTGGCCCGGGCGCCATCTTTGGGCCTCGCTGGACGGTCCGGTCTGGCTGAACGGTCTTGCGAATGTCTCCGGCCCTCTTTCCATTTCCTGCACGCCTTGGCGATGTGCCCCCGACGTCCGCAGTTGAAGCACTCGGCTTTCCTGAATGGGCACTTCACGCGCTCATGGGCCGCTCCGCAACCATCGCAGCGGCGCCCGCCTCTCCGGACCTTCTGGACCTCCTCGCCATCGCTACTCTCTGACGACGATTTCGAGGTCGGTCGGGTTGCATGCACCGACTGACCGGACTTCCCGTGCGATGAGTTTTCCGCCTTGCCGGCCCTCGGACGCCACTCACGCCACTTGTGCATCTCGTCTACTCCAGCATTCGTGGACTCCGCGGCTTCCGCGGCCTCTACAACCTCTTCCAGTGTGGGTGGTGGCTCCCTGTTCATCAAGCTGCGCTGTACTTCCTTGTCCTTCAGGCCACACAGCACTCCGTCCCTGAGGGCCATCTCTAGGATGTGGTCCCATTTGCAGGGGGCGGCGGCTACCCTCATAGCCGTTACGAAGGCTTCTACCGACTCGTCCGGCGCTTGAACTCGCCTCCAAAACGCACTCCGAGCGGGAAACATTGCCCTCGAGGGTCGGAAACGCTCACGCAGCATTTTCATGATGTCACCGGCTTTGAAATCGCTCATCTTCTTCGGTGCAAGGATGCCCACCAGCGTCCGCTTGGTTTCCATCCCAAGCATGCGAGTGAGGATGGCCCTCTTCCTTTCCTCGTCGTCTTCTTTGACTTTGAGCTCTACCAGTGCCGCTTGGAAGTCCATCTCAAAGAGCTCCCAGTCTTGCGGTTTGGTGATGTTGAACCCGCTCTGTGTCCTGGCTCCGTGGGGATCCATGATCCCACCTTCGTCGCCAGTTTAGTGTATGAGAGTCAAGACACAAAGCACAGCCAACGGCTGGGTTAACTCAGGTTTATTGCATGGTGGACAGAGGGACATGAGGTAATGGCGGACGAACAGCTCTATATATAAGGCAGTAACGTATTTGAATGTGGCTCCACGGTAGCCCGTTGGCTACTGGTCCGCGTGACGTCATGGCTGGTCACGCCCTTCTTGTCCAGGTGTAGGTAGCGGCGGGAAACTTCCCGCGCTGCGGTCTTTGATGGGTTTGAACCAAGAGAGCTTGGACGCTCGCTGCTGCCAGCTGGTGGTCATCAGCTCGCGTCCTATTACAGGGTTTATGTGATACAGCTGAAGGTTACATTGTTACTCATTGGCAAGGTTACATTGGTTCAGATACATTGATATCACATGTAGAAGGATACACTATTAGGACACAACACAGTGGGAGTTATGGCCTAGTGGATAATGGGAGTTACAATGCATCCAAAGAACATCAGTTAGTATGGAGCCAATGTTCTATACAAAGAACATAATGCTCTGGTGAAAAACTCCATAAGAGATTGAGATTGAGAGAGAGAGAGAAAGAACCAAAATAAATAAATAAGCCACTAATCAAATTTCAAAACTGGAATATCTGCATTAATGTCTGCAGCACCATGGGCGTAAACTGAAGCCAATTGTGTTTATGCCTTACTGCAAAAGTTCAGCTTGAGTTTTAACAAATACCATGTGACTGAACATTTAACTAAAAATGCAAATTAGTCAGAAACCCAAGAAGCTTTGCAATTTCCCAACTGGATGACAGAAGAAAGAAGTTATATACAGTTTGTGACTTATCAAAGGCATAAACACTCACACTGAGGCAAAAATAATCTCCATAGTTCCAGTGCTAGAACAGAAGAAACTGGGTCTGCTACTCTACGTGGGCAAGGGAAGAACTGTTAAGAAGGAACAGTTGGAGTGGTCATAATCAGCTCAGCCTTACAGATCAGTGCTTATTATATCCCGGGTGTTGTCACAAGAGCTTATCTTAACATGAGTCCAACTGGCAACAGCTGTCTAGCATTTCAAACAGAGCTCTATGCCATCCCTACTCCCTCAGATCTTTCTGAGTGGAGATGCCAGTCTGTATGTACACTGAGGTCATCACTACTTTACACTCCACTGACCATTGCTAACACACAGGGATGATGGAATTAGATCAGATGATAGTAGGTCTCTCCTGTTCCCTATCTATCTGAGCATGTAATTCAGTTTCTTCTCTTGTTTTTCATGTATTCCCAAAAGGCTTAATGTGTGACACACATTCAAACCTGGGAATGTGAGGGGAATAGAGCAACGTGTATTCAAAGATCATTGGTTAATGAAAACTACCTCTTGTCCATTCCAGTATTGATAAGGAAACTTCCCTTTTTAGATTGGTTTTGTTTATTTGCTTGTCTGTTCTATCTAGTCTCCAGGCAACCTTTCTCCCATGAATGATGCTCAAGGTAGATTACAGGAAAGTAGCAGAAATACAATGAATAATAACTGATGTATGCTGACCCTTCCCAGGATTTTCTAAGTACAGTAGAGTGTATTCAAAAATAGTTTTCTCTTCCTCCAGGGGCATTACAGGACTATTCAGGTTGCCCAAGGCCATTCCAAATAAAAACTAATAAAATTAAAGAAAAATGCAGTTCCTTTTGATACAGATAAAACCATTTTTCCTCCACAGGAAGAAAGGGTAAGTTGTCAGAAGCTTGACAATAACAAGCAAGAGAGCTAAAGGTGGTTTCCTGAGTATGGGAGTATAGAGCCCATGAAGAGTCATTGAGAGTACAACTACACAGCAGGAAAAAATACAAATACATCCTCTGCAAAGTCATACCTGAGAATTTGGGTCAGTAGACAAAGAGGAGGAAATTGGTAATTAACATTGTTTTCTGTTTGTAAATTAGCTCTGTTGTGGTCATCCAGATCAACAGGAGGCACAACTACATCAGAACTGCCTTAACAAGCTGCAAATAAGTGCTCATCAGTAATTTCTGCTCTGATTTTTGCTGATTCTTTTATCCTTTTTCTTTCTTCTTCTAGGTGCCCAAGAGCAAGCCTTAAAAAAGAAGAAATTAAATGGGAAGGGAAGGGAGGAGGAAAACAAACAGACTCAGACTTGGGAGGAGAGGATTCAAACAGCACTCCGTTTCCCATCTGTTGCTGTAGCCAGGTGGAAAGACTTAAAATAGACCAGCATCCAACTATATGCATTGACACAAGAATCATACCATCTGAGCCAATCTTAATGCATACACTGGAAGAGGTGGAGTAGAAACCCCAGCAGCAGAGGAAGATACTTTGAATTAGGGAGTTAAAACTCTGGGCTGTTTCATATTGGCTTCTACATCTTGTGGTCAATGGAAAATATAATAAATCTGACCATCACAATCCCAGAGCAATTCCTGTATTATTTGTTAGTACAGTTGCCTCCTAAGAAAACTATGTAATGTAACTGTACCAAACATGCCTCTCTCAAAATTCTCGAAAACCAAGTAGGATTATATTTGAGAATACAGTCCTTCAGAAAGCCTTGGCCTCAACTGTAATTCTGATGACAGGTATTATAGAAGATAAATCTTCTGCCCTCCCTAGATGAGAGAAGTGAAAGAGAAGCTGCCAGTTCTGATAGGCATGGGCCACCAAGTATACTTGATATTTCTGCCTTTTCACTTACCAGATGCCTCTGAACTGGCATTGAATTTGGGTCTGTGCAAGTCAATCAACTGAATTCTGAGAAGTGTACAGGTCCTCCAGTTTCTCTCTGTTTGGAGTGGTGGAAAAGGCAGATTAGAGTTGCACGGGCTCATTTTCTCTTAGAAACTGGGCCAGAGACTAGAATGTAAAATGTGACTTACTATTATCTCTAGCTCCAAATGCTCCAAACAATTAGCTTCATTTATGCAGGCAGTCCATTCACCCATTGATGTGTCACATTTATACTCATAACTCCTCTTAGCAGTAATAGGAGTTAACAGCATAAATTCCCCATGAAGCAAGAGATGAATGGACTCGAAGGAGTGAAACATTATGAAACCCTTTGCAATTTTAGCCTCTTCTCAATCCATCTGATGCTGCTGGAATGCTCGCTTGGTTGTTAGCCGGCACACAGCCTTTTTAAGGCTTATGAGCCAACTGCATATATTTTGTTTAAAAAGAGCTCAACATTAATTACAGTGCTAAATGAATAGCTTCCTATTGATTTGTTAGTACATATCTGATGGCAATATAAAAGAAAGGGTTGGAAACCTTTCAACTAATATGTATGTCAATTAGTACCAGCAGATGGAGAGAGAAAGAATTTTCCAGAGCTAGATTCCAAAAACTAATTTTTCCAATCTTTGAGTGATATTCATGATTTTAAACCAGGGATTCCCAACCTAAGGCCCATGGGCCAGATCCGACCCCCAGCACCATTTTATGTGCCCCCCTTCAAAGGGCATTCAGGAAACAAAATGGCTACCCCTTTGAAGCTGTTGGGTCAAAATGGTCACCCCTATTGTGCAAGCAGGGCAAAATGGCTACCCAACCCTTGAAGGTGACTGAGAGAGTGTGACCCGGCCCCTGGCTTGAAAAGGCTGGGAACCCCTGTTTTAAATGCTTGAGCAAAATAGGAAGAAATTTTTCTATGTTTCTATATGCCATCTATCATCTGGAAAATTATACAAAAAATGAGGTACCTGGGTATCAAAGAGGTACATCCATATCACAGTACATCTCACCCTATTACATCATACTGAACTTGTATGGCTGATTGGGTAGGAGCAGCTGGTTGGAGAGCCAGAGACTGAGAGTTTCAGTCCTCGCCTCCTGGGACTGGGGCCAGTTAAAATCACTGACATAGAGACAAGTTACATGGTCCCACATCCCCTTCAGAAGTATAGCCTGGTAAATCACTACTGAATACTTAAGGCTAAGAAAATCTCAGGAGACTAACCATTAATTAGAATCAACTTATTGACATAGAATTTGCAAAAACATCCTACTAAATCAGAGTTTAGCCACAACTGGATATTGTTGGACTGCAAATCTTAGTATCCTTCACCATTGGCCAGGACACACAGGCAGGATAATTACCACATCAGCCTCTCTGATATCCATTACTCTGTCCGCATACATTTGAATGAAAATGAAGGAGAACAAGGGCTTTATTATTATTAGTTTTAAATTAAGCATAATACTCAAAAATACAGTAAACAATATAATTCACAAATTACAATCAAATACAATTATAAATGTGCACCCATCATCCAGGGACATTCCAATTTTCTCAAAAATCCATATAGTTTTCTCTTTTTTAACAACTCACCTCCTATTTCCAAAAAATGTATAATTCTTAGCCCTTTCCCTTAACAAATACATAATTGATAAACTCCCCCCCCCCAATATTTTTAAATTCATTAATTTTCACCAAACCTTTTTTATTTTTAGCTCACATGTCAATTTTTCATTTATGGCCATATCCCATACTTCTTTGTACCAATATTCAAACCTAAAAGTCATACATTTTTTCCAGTTTTTTGCTATCAACAGCCTTAGTGATGTTAGTAAGGGTAAAGGTTTCCCTTGCTCAAAAGCCAACCCCTTTTATTTTTATCTCTAATTGTGCTTTCAAAGTCCTTTAGTAAGGCAACCCTGGGACTTGGCTGTAGTTTTAAATCTAGTATTTGGTTAATTTCCTTAAGAATGTGTATCCAAATTCTATTGACTCCTTTACATTCTCACTATATTGTTTGCATCTCCAACATTCTTTATTATTATTTTTATCATATTGGTTTAGTCGAACTACAGTCTGGCTGGACATCCTGCTACAATAATGGAGTAGACCATACAGCCAGTGACTAAATGCTGTGTGTTGGGTTGCGGTAAATAAACCAAATCCCTAAAGGGGCCAACTGCTATGGGCAGATGATCCCCTTCAGGTTGGGTGATGCCCCCCTCAGTAGAGGAAATGCCACTGGAAACCATCATATTGGGCCCAAATGGCAAAATGAGTGGAGGAGGAACCACTTCACTGTTCTGATTCACACCAGTCATGGAGGTGGAAGAGGCCATGGCAGATGGACTGGCTGTGAAGGTGCACCTTGTTAATATCCTCAAGGCTGCAGCAGTCCATTGCAGTCCCGGTGTTAAATCCTGCATATCACATTTCATACGTGCCGCAGGAGATGGCTCCATGATCACAGTGTGTGGGTCACTTCATGGCAAACTGGAATCCACCTTAAACAAATTAATGGCACTGGCATTTTTCCTGTTTGTCATTCTTATGGTTTCCAAGGGAAAAAATTTATACTCGGATATGAGTAGCAGCCGTACGATGACGAGGAGTCGAACTGATGTCATATACCAGCTCCACAGTATTTTTTTTAGCAATATTCTTTTATTCTCACTGACATATTTTTCATAATTCTTTGTTTCCATATTTTATCCCAGTCTGCCTTGTCAATATTTTCTTTCATATCTTGTTCCCACATCTACCTTAGAATTCTTGTTGTTTCTCCTTGATCATTTAAATGTTTTAAAATTTTACTAAATATTCCCTTTGTTGTTGTTTTATTCTAAATATCCTAATATTTCTTCAAATTTTGTCAGGTCTCTGCCAAGATCATACTTTTCTAAGCAATTTTTATTCCATCACTCCAGTCATAATCTATTGAACCAATTCATCTTTAAAGTTGTATATATCATTTCCCTGTCTTCCTTGGTTTTGACCTTGTCTATCCAATCTTTTATGGTCCTCGGAACTTTTTCTTCTAACTCATTTAATTCCCTTGTCAATTTGATCGGGAAGTCATTCCAATTCCTTTGGGGAACATCCTGGACTGAATTTTTTAAAACTTATTGCCATATTTTCAAAGCATTTTAGCAAGTGGTTACAGCAAATGTATGCTGCTGTCATAGCATCCCAGACTGTTTCCTGTATAATTTTCCCATTCTCATTTGTTCCCCATGTCTGCTTCCATTCCACTTCTAATTTATTTAATAATTTCAAATCTAGCTTCCATCTTGTAGCTTCTTAGTAATCACACACCATTTGCATTTGCGTCTGAAGCATTGCATGGTCTAAAATTTGAATTAGCCCTACTTCTACTTCTACTAGTCTTTTTAATACAGTGGCTGTTACAAATATGTGGTCTATTGTAGAATATGTATTATGTACTTGAGAGTAATAAGTACTTGTTCTGTATTGAATGAAATTTCCACCATTTTATGTTCTCCTCAGTTTCTACGTAACACGAGATTGGGGTTTGCACCATATTACTCCGAGAAGCATGATTGAGATCAGGTCCTCAATCACCCAACTCTCCTTCAACCAATCCTTTTAAAGCCTGCCAAAATGTATCGTTCCCCACCTGTATATAAGTCACTGTGGCGCAGATAAAATTGAGTTCTTATCCCTGTAATAAAGTTATGTGATTGGCCCGTATTGCTGGCTGATGCTCACTATTTCTGGAACACTACTGTATACATATTTTCATGTCCTTTTAGTTCTCTCCTTAAATAGACCCAGTTCATCAATCCACTTTTAAAATATTGTCACTTTGTGTTTACCCTTGTTATTTGGAAAATTTGGCCTATCTTTAGAGATTTCTAATACCCGATTCCAATCTCCTACTAAAATCATCTACTCTTTAATTTTCTGTTGTATCAGTTTACTTATTTCTTTTTTTAAAAAATCTGTTATTTATCATTTAGGGCATATACATTTATTGGGAGAATTTCTTCTCCTCTCATTATTCTCTGCAAGATTAAATATCTGCCATTCTAGTCCCTTGTGGTTTTGATTACCTTAAACCCACATCACTTTGACATTAGAATGGCTACTCCTTTTGAAGTACAATGCACCTTCTCATACATTTCTATCCAGCTCAGATTAATCTAATTCACACCCTCTTTTTTATGTGATTCTACTCTTGAATGTTTCAAACCCAATCCCTAATCAGGTAAATTCCATGTCACAATTTTTAAATCTCTCATTACATCTATCCATATTTTCAACTCTTAGTAGTGTCCCCTTCCGGTTTTCTTCAACAGAAAAAAGAGACACAGGAGACAGCTCTCATGAACTTTGATACTGTCACCACCCCAACAAGAAAAGAGAAACCAAAACACCTAGGAGAGGGGCACAAGAAAAAAATAGGTCTTTGGTGTATGCAAAACCAAGACACAGGACACAGCCTCGGGCTGGGCTAACTCAGGTTTATTGCATCGTGGACAGAGGGAACATGAGGTAATGGCGGATCGATAGCTCTTTATATACAGTAGTAATACATTTGAACGTGGTGCCATGGTAGCCCATTGGCTACTGTCTGCGTGACGTCATTGCGGGTCACGCCCTTCTTGTCCAGGTGTAGGTGGTGGCGGGAAAACTTCCCGCGCTGTTGCCTTTGATGAGTTCGGACCAAGAGAGCTTGGACGCTCGCTGCTGCCAGCTGGTGGTCATTAGCTCGCGTCCTATTACAGGGTTTATATGATACAGCTGAAGGTTACATTGTTGCTATAGGCAAGGTTACATTGGCTCAGATACATTGTAATTCATGTGGAAAGGTAAAACCATCAGAACACAACACCCCTCCCCCCTAGGACGAGACAAAGTCTCGAGCCCACACTTACACACACTCCCCCCCCCTTAGGAGACAAAGTCTCTCAGCCAAGATGGCTTATTTCGAACACGCTGGGGTCTCGATGCGGGCTGCCTCTCCCCGGGTTTGCTACCTTCTCTTTGTCCCCTGGTTTCCTGTCCTGTAATTGGAGAGGGAGACTCGTTAGTGACTTGCCGCGGCTCCGCGGCGTTGTTGGGAGGTGTGCTCTTTCTTAGGGAGGAACCGGGGGCACTGGGGGCTAACGAAAAACCCCTCTTCTCGCTTGGATGGGTGGGGGAACACTCCTGAAAACCCCCCCGGCTCGCAAAATCAAAATCAAAATTACCATCGGGGGCAGCGGTCGCGAACTCCTCTCCCCCTTCCCCGGCCCCTGATAGGACTGGCGTATCAAAAGGATATGAGTCGGGGCCGCTGCTTCTGCTTCCTTCCCCCCTTGCTTGGGACTGTTGTCCACTGCTGCCTCCCCCTTGGGTTAAGCGGGTGGGGGAGAACCCTAACGCTGAATCCTGTTGCTGAGCTCCACTGACTGGCCCACTCACTCGGTGCCTCAGTTGGTCTGCGTGCCTCCTCCAGAGAAGGCCGGTGTTAGTCTCGACCCGGTACGACACTGGCCCCGTCTGTTCTACAACCGTCCCTGGTACCCAGGCCGGCCCTGCGCTGGAATAGTTCCTGCAGTGAACAGGGTCCCCGGCGGCGAAACCTTTCGAGACTGCCAACCCTATGTTTTTCCCTTTATCCTCGACTCTCGTCGGGTCTAGCCTGGACAGGATCGTGGTCAGTTTTCGCCGCATCAAGAGCTCCGCCGGCGAGTAGCCTGACGCTAAGGGGGTTACCCTATACGCTAAGAGGAACTGGCATACTTGGTGATTCAGGTCCCCCGGGCCCATGCGCCGCAGCGCCTCCTTCGTTGTCCGCACCAGCCGTTCCACTTGGCCATTCGTGGCCGGGTGAAACGGTGCGGACGTGACATGCCTCCATGAATGCCCCGAACTCGGCGGAGGTGAAACAACTAGCGTTATCGCTGACTAAAGTGTCGGGTAAACCGAATGTGGAAAAGACCCTCCTTAGCTGGCTAATTGTCGTGGCGGAGGACGTGCTCTTTACTGGGATAACCTCCAGCCACTTGGAGAACGCATCTACCACCAGGAGAAACATGGTTCCTCGGAATGGGCCAGCGAAATCCACATGCACTCTGGACCACGGCCCCCTTGCTGTGTCCCACTCCCTATGCGGGAGACGGGCCGCCTCAGGTCGGGATCCCTGGCAAGCCTCGCAAGTGCCGACCATGTGCTCAATGTCCGCGTCCAGCTGTGGCCACCAGAAGTAACTCCGGGCCAGCGCCTTTGAACGAACTATGCCCGGGTGGCTGACGTGCAGCAGTTCGAGCACCCTCGTCCGCAGGGGCGCAGGGACCACCACCCGTTGGCCCCACAGAAGGCACCCCCTCTCTAGGGACAACTCTAGCTTTTTCCTAAAGAATGGGTCGAACTCTGTACTCGGGGACGAAGCCGGCCACCCCTTCTGCACCCATGAACTAACTTTCTCCAGCGTCCTGTCCTTGCCTGTCGCCCTAGCAATGTCGGCTGGTACTATTGGGGGTGCGTCTAAAACCTCAATTAGCAACACCTGGCGGTCTCTTTCTGCTCTCGCCTTTTGGTCGTCCGACAAGGGCAGAGGGGATCTCGAAAGCGCATCAGCATGGCTGATCTCCTTTCCGGGCCTGTACTCCAACTCATGTTGGTACGCGTTTAGGAAAATAGCCCATCGCAGCATTCTCGGGGACAGGATCTGCGGCGTGGGCTTGCTTGCCGTGAAAATCCCTAACAGCGGCTTGTGATCGGTCACGATTTTGAACGGGCGGCCATACAAAAAATCGTGAAATTTTTTGGTCCCCGCTACTATTGCTAACGCCTCCCTGTCGGTTTGTGCGTAATTTCGCTCCGCTTGGGACAGGGACCTTGAGTAAAACGCTACCGGGGCCTCCCGTCCGTCCTCCAACACGTGGCAAAGCACCGCCCCCACCCCCACCGGGGATGCATCACAAACTAGGACCACTGGCCGTTTGGGGTCGAAGTGCGTCAGGATTGCCTCAGATGTTAGGAGTTGCTTTAGCTCTTTGAACGCCCTCTCGTGCTCGTCACCCCACATCCATGTCTCCTCCTTTTTAAGTAACCGATGGAGCGGTTCGGCCACGGACGCCTTCCGCGGGAGGAATGTATGGTAAAAATTGAGGAGCCCCAGGAAGGACTGTAGCTCGGTTTTGGATGTGGGGCGAGGGGCCTTTTTAATGGCTGCTACTTTGGATTTAGACGGTTTAATCCCCTCGGGTGTGATCCGGAACCCTAAAAACTCGACCTCGGTTTCGAAAAAGACACATTTGTCCTTCCTCAATCTCAGCCCCGCTTTCTCGAACACGGTCAATACTTTGTCCAACCTCTTAGCCAGTTCAGCCTCACTCCCCCCTGTTATCAACACGTCATCAAAATAAGGCAACACCCCCTCCAGTCCCTTCAGGAGGCGCTCCACAAGCGACTGAAAGAGGCCGGGTGCCGAGTTCACGCCAAACTGTAACCGCGACACCTGGAACGCTCCTTTATGTGTAACTATCGTTTGTGCCGCGGCCGTGGCGGGGGTCACAGGAAGTTGCTGATAGGCTTGTGCCAAATCGAGTTTGGCGAAACACTTTCCCCCATTTAGCCTGGCCAAAAGGTGGCTGATCACCGGCACCGGGTATGCATTAGGGCGGATCGCCTTGTTAATTGTACACTTATAATCAGCGCAAATGCGCACCTCCCCGTTAGCCTTTAGCGCCGTTACAATTGGAGTTTCCCACTCCGCGGAATCAACAGGAATAAGAATCCCCTGGCCCACCAGTTTGTCCAGTTCCGCCTCTATCTTGTCCTTGAGTGCGAACGGCACCCTGCGCGGTTTGAGTCTTATCGGGCGGACCTCCGGGTCTATGTCGAAAGCTACAGGGGGTCCTTTGAACTTTCCGAGTCCTTTCTTAAAAACGGCGGGATGCGCATCGCAAACCGCTTGTATTGGGTCCCCCCCCACGGTATGCACTCCCCCTATGAACAAACCTAAGGGCTGAAACCACTGTGTCCCTAGGAGGCTACAGCTTCCCCCCTTGAGGACAACTAGGGGCAGTTCCGCAGAATGTCTCTTAAAATTGACCCGAAATTTCCCGACCCCCAACACCGGAATGCTGTTCCCCTGCACGTCTCGCAGCGTGGACCTCAACGCTTTAAGTTTGGGCCGCACGTGGGGGTCGATTTTCAAAAACTCTTTCTGGGGAATTATAGAATAGGAGGACCCCGAGTCAATTTCCATCTTAATAGGGGCCCCTTGTACTAATACCTCAACGAAGTAATGGGACTGTCCCGCGGACACGCTGAAAACTGGGGCGTCGTCCTCGCTGTCGTCCGAGACGCGGCCCACGCCATCCTGCTTCCTCGTGGTCTGGGCGCCATCTTTGGGCCTCGCTGGACGGTCCGGTCTGGCCGCACGGTCTTGTGACTGCCTCCGGCCCTCCTTCCGTTTTCTGCATGCCTTGGCGATGTGCCCCCGACAGCCGCAGGTGTAACACTCGGCCTTCCTGAACGGGCATCTCGCGCGCTCATGGGCCGCTCCGCAACCCTCGCAGCGTCGACCCCCCTTTCGGACCTTCTGGACCTCCTCGCCGTCGCTGCCTTCCGTAGACGACTTTGAGGCCCGTCGAGTTGCGTGCACCGACTGTCCGGACTTCCCGTGCACCGAATTTTCCGCCTTGCCGGCTCTAGGACGCCACTCACGCCACTGGTGCATCTCGTCCACTCCAGCATTCGTGGACTCTGCGGCTTCCGCGGCCTCCACGACCTCTGCCAGCGTGGGTGGCGGTTCCTTATTCATCAAGCTGCGCTGTACCTCCTTGTCTTTCAGGCCACACAACACGCCGTCCCTGAGGGCCATCTCCAAGATGTCGCCCCATTTACAGGGGGCGGCGGCTATCCTCATGGCGGCCACGAATGCCTCAACCGACTCATCCGGCGCTTGGACTCGCCTCCAAAACGCGCTCCGAGCGGGAAACATTGCCCTCGAGGGGGAGAACCGCTCTCGCAGCAGCTTCATGATGTCGCCCGCCTTAAATTCGCTCACCTTCTTCGGAGCGATTATGCCCACCAGTGTCCGCTTGGTTTCCATCCCGAGCATTCTGGTGAGGATGGCCCTCTTCCTCTCCTCATCGTCATCTTTGACTCTGAGTTCCACCAGTGCCGCCTGGAAGTCCATCTCTAGCAGCTCCCAGTCTTGTGGTTTGGTGATGTTGAACCCGCTCTGTGCCCTGGCTGTTCCATGGGGATCCATTATCCCACCCTCGTCGCCAATTTGGTGTATGCAAAACCAAGACACAGGACACAGCCTCGGGCTGGGCTAACTCAGGTTTATTGCATCGTGGACAGAGGGAACATGAGGTAATGGCGGATCGATAGCTCTTTATATACAGTAGTAATACATTTGAACGTGGTGCCATGGTAGCCCATTGGCTACTGTCTGCGTGACGTCATTGCGGGTCACGCCCTTCTTGTCCAGGTGTAGGTGGTGGCGGGAAAACTTCCCGCGCTGTTGCCTTTGATGAGTTCGGACCAAGAGAGCTTGGACGCTCGCTGCTGCCAGCTGGTGGTCATTAGCTCGCGTCCTATTACAGGGTTTATATGATACAGCTGAAGGTTACATTGTTGCTATAGGCAAGGTTACATTGGCTCAGATACATTGTAATTCATGTGGAAAGGTAAAACCATCAGAACACAACAAGGTCCTAAAGTGAAATTATGACTTGACCACCAGGAAATAGGCATTACTCTCAAACGCACAAGTCTGCACACAGTCCTGTTCATGACAATAAGCTGCCTCAAAGAGGGAAAGGCAATGTCATAGAAATATGCTCTGTCAACAGACATCCTTTACTTTGCAGGCACACCCCCCAATAACGGACTCAGACACCATTGAAAGTGGATAACGGCATTGGGCCACATTTATTGATTCATGCCCTAGTCCGAATTATAAATTTGTATTGGTAAAACGACCAATCATAATTCTTAAGGCAAGCAGGCCGAAGTAACACTGGTAAGGTACCACCCAAAATTGCCAACGGCAATTGGTCACAATGTATCAATTTGTATCAATTTGTTTGTTGACAACAAACAAATTGTTGACCGTAGTCAATATCTAACTGATGACCCCACCCTCTGACTCGTATCCGTGAAATCACGGGGTGATGCATGCTGGCTAGCTATCGCCATCACCCCATCGCCTGGTTCGTCGTTGACCGGACAACGTTTAACTAATTTATTCCTATCTAGTGTTGTCCAGTCAATTGCGAACCTGCCGGATACCTGTGGGCATAACTGTTTACCTTACCAGTGCTACCCGCCACACGGAGGGGCTTCAAAGAAGGCCTGACGCCCCCCCCCCCAGACCGTCAGCTCGGTCAACAGGCCTGCTCGCCAATCACCCAACAGGAGATCCATACTTCCTCGCGACAGATGGACCCCATCCCCTGCATACAAATCATAATTTTCTAGTCCAATAGCGGGGTGACGACTGACCCGTCCCCAAGCCTTGTCGGCAAGGAACCGCACCACCGCCTTATTGACCGCGCGCCTAGCGCGGTCAATGGCCATGAGGTCAACTCCTCCTCTGTAAGAATGGCGCGGGACAATGTCCGACCAAACCAGGGTTGCGGGAGGCCAGACGTAGTGCAAGTAGGCGAGGTCCTCGCAAATCGCATGCTTGAGCGACAAGCCAGTGACCTGACCCAATTCGTTGCCCCCCAAGTGCATGATGAGAATGTCAGGCGGGGCAGCACTTCTGCCTGAAAACAGAAAAGGCAGCAGCTCCCGCCACAACATCCCAGGCTTACCATGCCATGTGAGACTGGCGTGTTCACCCAGTCCCAGTCGGGGTCCCCACTCTGTCGCCGCAGCGTAACGCGCTGCCCTTTGCACGTAGCTGTGGCCCACCAGCCATACTGTCACCGGTGTAATACGACACCCAGGGTCTGTCAAGGGAAAAAACGAGGGAAATGATGTAAGGTGACTGGGTTGGTACTCACGGGGGGAGCGGGCGCACATAAAACTGAAAACATCGTGAACCCCACCTTCCCATGCTGCGTATGTCAGCCCCGGAGTACCCAAACGCAGCTGCTGTAGAGGCTGCCCCGATACGGAATGAATGTGTGCCATAACGGGCACCTGGTAGGCCCACCCTGGCGAGGGCTCTGCCTGTCACCTTCCAAAACTGAAATTTAGTGAGGGGAGACCCATCCTGGTGACAGAAAAACGGGCCATGGTGCGTGCCACGCAGTGCAAGAAACTCCTGTAGGGCACCAACTGGACAGATGTCTGCCAAAGAACACCGTAGCAGTCTTACACCACTGCCTACGCCCTGCTGATCAGTCTTAGAGGAGCGTATCCTCAACTGGGCCCAGTCTTTGGCAACATATACATCTTTGAGTTCCAGTGCCCTACAACTTGCATCCGCCTTAGACAGCATCACAAGTTCGCTGATGCGGAGCGCTCCAAAAAATGCCACCGTTGTGGCTGCATGAAAACGGGCTGCCTCATAATGATCAAAACAGAGGCCTGGCCAGCCCCGGGCCAACTGGGTAAGAACCCCTGGGGAAATAGGGTGCCGGTCGTCCGGGCAACGCCCGCGCTCGCGCACCCACCCCTCCAAAACATGTCTCACACGGAAGTCAGAGGTGCTGTCCACATGACCCCCCACCTTGGCCATAAAAGCCAACGCTGACAGCTTAGATGCTATGGTGCGAGGTGCGAGGCCCTGGGAATGCAGGTGAACCATGAACCGCAGCACATGGTCCACCGGGATAGGCCAGGTCTCTGGCAGGTGAAATTGGGCGGAAAATGCCCTATAAGAATTAAAAGCTTGTTGATACGCCTTACGCGTGCGGGGCGCCAGTGACAGGCCGATCGCCCGGTTCACCTCTCCCTGCCAATGGTCCATATCTCGTCCGGGAGTGGCGAGGGAAATTCCTCCGCATCCGGGGCCAAGGCACGGAACCGGGAGATCTGCAGGCGGGACAAAGCGTCGGCAATATCATTATTAACCCCTGGGACGTGCCTAGCCCTGAACAAAACGTTGAGGCGCAGGCAGCGCAGCACAAATTGGCGCACTAGGTCCATAACCCTGGGTGATTTAGAAGTCTGTGCATTGATGATACGGACAACCGCAGCGTTGTCACACCAGAAATGCACGACCGAGTTGGCCCATTCCTCGCCCCACAGCATCAAAGCCCCCAGGATAGGAAAAATTCAAGGTATGTGAGATCACGCAGGCGACCCGTGCCTGCCCATGCCGGTGGCCACCCACCATAGGCCCACTTCCCATTGAAGTACATCCCATAACTCAGGGATCCTGAGGCATCAGACTGGACCTGAAAACTCGGGGAAGCCAGGAGGTCAGACCTCCAAAATGAGACCCCATTGAACTCCCTCAGGAACTGTAACCAGACGAACATGTCTGCCCTGATACCCCGGGTAATCCTGACTCTATGGTGGGGCCTGGATAACCCTGCCATGGCATCGCACAAGCGCCGGCCAAAAGCCCTGCCCGGTGCGACCACCCTGCAGGCAAAATTAAGGTGACCATGTAACACTTGGAGTTCCCTCAGCGATGCCTTGCGCTTGGCCAGCAAATCCGAGATGAGGGCCACTAACCGGGACACCTTATCCCCCGGTAACCTAGACGCCTGCGCTACTGTGTCGATCTCCACCCCCAGGAATACTAGCTTGTTAGATGGGCCCTCGGTCTTTTCGGGCACTAAAGGGACACCGAGGTCCTCCATTAGCGTCCGAAATGTGTTGAGGAGACGTGGACACGTGTCCCAGCCCAGTTCACCCCCGAATAAAAAGTCATCCAGGTAATGGGCTACAGACCGGGACCCTGACCTGCGCACGAACGCCCACTCCAGGAAGGTACTGAAACGCTCGAATGCAGAGCATGATATGGAACAGCCAAAAGGCATGGCCTTATCAAAATAATATTCACCCCGGAATTTAAAACCCAGCAATTCAAAGTCGCCCGGGTGCACAGGCAAGAGGCGAAAAGCCGACTTAATGTCGCACTTAGCCAGTAGCGCACCCGGGCCACATGAGCGCACCATGCACAGCGCATGGTCAAAAGACGTATACCTGACTGAGCAAAGGTCATCAGGTATAGCATCATTGACCGATCGGCCGGCTGGATAGGACAAGTGATGGATAAGGCGAAACTCGCCCGGAGATTTCTTGGGAACCAAGCCCAGGGGCGATACCTTAAGGTTAGTGAACGGGGGTGCAGGGAAAGGGCCGGCAACCCTGCCCGCATTGACCTCCTTATTAATGCTGGCGGCAGCCACCTCCTCCCTTCCCCTAAGGGACAAAAGGTTGGGGGCATCCTGAGGGGACCTGTCACCCATGAAAGGAATACGGAACCCCTGTCTAAAGCCCCGAAGCAGATAATCTGCATCCTCCCCCTTCGGGTACAATGCGAGCCAACGCTCCAACATGTCCACATTAATTGGGGAGGGAGCCTTTCGGTGAACTAGCTCCATCTGCGGCAGGCTTGCCAGTCCACTGTCCGCCCTTCCCTCTGCCCCGCGTCCCTCCAGGCCTGGGACAGGCAGAGGCTGCGTGGGCGCCCGCACAGGTGGGACACTCATGCCTGTACTTGCAATTTTTTCCTATTGCAGGAACCATTGGACGAGAAAGTCCAGCACAGCAGGCGGGCTGGAACCCCCTGCCCCGCCACCTGGCGGGGAACCTGAGCTGGAGCCGCTCGCTGGACCGCATGTCCACAATGGTATCTCTCCCCTGGCGCAGGGCGCGTGGGCGTCATATACAGAAGCCAAAGCCTCTGGCACGGCTCGTCCCACCTCATCTTGGGGTGCAGGGGAATCCGCATGCGGAATTCCTCGTCATAAGCCAACCACGAGGGGCCCGGAAAGTCGACCATCGCCCTATAGATGTTGTCCAAATATTGGACCATCGGAATAGCCAAATCTGGCCGCGCTCTCAAGTACACTGCCATGTAAATTAAATAAGCCGGCAGCCAGTTGGCCCAGGTACATGGTGGCTTGCGACGACGTGCCTGCTCCTTATCCTTCTCATCCTGCCCCTCCCTCTCCTCCTTGGTGGGCTCTCTGTTTAAGAGTGAGAAGATATCGACATACTCCCCCCACCATATCTTTTCCCTGGTGGCTTGCGCTAGGTGGTCACCCAGTGGCAAAGAATATCCCGCCGTTGGCAAGGCCGAAACTGGGACCGCAGCCAGCGCGGGCATCTGAAAAGGGGCCTGTGCTGGCCCCGCCACCCCCAATAAATTCCCAGCAGGGTAGGGAACACCTGTAACCCCAGCAAGCTGTGCAGCAGTCGACATCGCCGAGTGGGGCGCCGGCGGCTGGGCCACCGCACCACCCGCGCGAGGCCAAGGCCATTGAAAGGCCCCCCCAGTAGTGGCAATGTGTGTAGGTGTATTGGCTTGTACCGGATACTCACATGTCGCACCCCCGCAGGCTGCCCCCACCGGGGGTTCCGGCCCACCGGGGGCGTTGGAGCTCACGACCGCCGTAGAGCTCATCATCGGGGCCTGACCCACACCTGCTTGCTGGCCGGGGACCTGCGAGGCAGTGGCTGAAGTTGCGCCACGCGCCTGCAGCAGCTCGACCCGTCCCGTCGCCTGCTGCTGCCCGACCGACGGCGCCTCAAAACTAACCCCACCGGTAGCCCCAGCATGGCTGGCCCGAGCCAAAGAGGCCTCAAGGGCCGCCACACGGGCCAGTAAGGCCTGCACGCTAACCTGGGGCCAAGGGCCGGCCGGCCCACCTGTGAGAGGCGCGGGTACAGGGCCCTGTACCCCAGGACCCGGGTAGGGCCATTGTCCCGCACCGAAGCCCGGGAGGGTCGGTGCCGGCACCTGCCAAGGCAGAGGGCCAGACCACCCCCCGAGGCTAGAAGGCCCCGTGGGGAGCTGCGCCACCGCTGGTGCAGGCCCAGCAGAATGAGCAGATCCAGAAGCGGTGTCCACCGCGTGTGGGGTGCGGGCCGCAGCTTCCGGCCAAGGGGTGATCGACCCCATCCCGCCGGTCCCGGCGGGTGCCGGCAAAGGCGGCTGCTGGGGAGGCGCCACCGTGGTCCTCCGACCCGGATTGCGCCTCCTGCTCGTGCGAGCCGCACCCGAAAGTGCCTTCTTCTTCGAAGGCATCTCACTCAAGGCAAAGGAAGCCGAAAGAGAAGATTCGCCGCCAAAAAGGCTTCCAGGTAAGGAGCGACGGAGACACAGGGAAAAACTTCTCCGCTCCGTCGCTTAGCTAAAATGGCAGCTCGCCTGCCTCGTGGCCACCCCTTTTATGAGGGAGCTGGCCACGCCCTAAACTACCCGGATCATTCGTCCTGTGGGGGGGGGGCCCGCAAAGAGCGCGGCGGCCATTTTGGCGCCGCGCTTGCATTGTGCAGCAGCTAAAGAAATTCATTGAGTTGGTGGTACAGCCACACAACCTCTCTCAAAGACCTTCCCTTGTGCCACAGTAAAGGTTCAGAAAGGGTTGAACTTTACTGGAAGGTTCAGCCCATCAGGTTCAGTTTCATTTGGTACCCAGTTCAATCTTTCAGATACTGTGTGGTAGTTTCCATTTCCATTTCTTGCATGATGCATCTTAACCAGCATTTTTGAGATGTTACTGACAGATAGACTCTTCCAGGCATCAATTGAGAGTATCAGAATTGTCTCAGCAAAATCTCTTCTCTTTTATGTAAATTTCATCACTACTTTCAAGGACAGAATCTTGTAAAACAGAGTCAGGTAGCAAGTTTAAGGGATGTCTCTGAGGGTTTCTGGTGTTATTATTATTTTAATTAATTAATTAATTACTCTTAAGGTACCGTCTAAGTTCATGGGCAGTTCCTAAAATAGTTATTTTTTTGTAGATTAGGATGTTCAAGTACAATAAGTCCAAAATTTCCAAATATCTAAGAAGTCGTTTAGGTATTGCTGCAAGGGGTCTGATCACTATGGGTACAATGACAGATTTCTTCTTCAATAGACACTCAACTTAAATTTGCAAATCACAATATTTTGTGATTTTCTCAAGTTGTTTGCCCACAATTTGTGCATCTCCTGGTATATAGTAATATCAATAAACCAGGTCTTCTTGTTTTCCACAACAGTTATATCAGGTGTGCTGTGTCAAATGTCTATCTGTCTGAATGTTAAAATCCCATGGGATCTTGACTCATTTTCTAAATTTTTCTCTTCCTTATGTTCCCAATAATTTTTACTGCATTCAAATCCAAATGAATAATTTTTCCAATGATTTTTTTTTTGCAACCCTGACATGGTGTTGCAAATAATCACTCTGTGAAATTTTGCTGCATCTGCTGATCAGATGATCTACTGTTTCATCCTTTTCATTACAAAGCTGGCATTTGCTATTGTTGGATATGTGCTGTATTTTTGTCTTTCTGCAATTTGTTGGCAAAACTTGCTAACCAAGCTCCTAAGAACTGTTAAGGTAATGTCTAGGTTTATAGGCAGTTCCTAGTAGGGTGGGGTGGGTGGGGGGGGAAGAGGATGTTCAAGTCCAATAAGTCCTATTATTACATCCTATACTTTTATGCTACAAGCTTTTATAGTCCTGTACTCTGAATTAAATCTTTCTGAATTTAGTACTATTTACTGTGCAGTAGGTGGGTATAGGATTACATCCATCCAGAGCACTCCTATTAATATACACTCAAAGGAAGCCTCATTGGCTAAGGTCTATACCAGTGGTGCCCGAACTATGGCCTGTGGGCCCAATGAGGCCCACATATATCATTAATCAGACCCGTGGTGAATACCTTGGCTGTACTAGACACCCCCACCACCTCACTATCCTCCCACTGCTGGAAATTATGTTACTTACTGTGGCCGCGGAGGCAGTGATTGTGCCTGCTTTGGGACTCCTTCCACAGCCTCCGTTGCCTTGCCCTGCAGGAACAGGCTGTGCTGGGCATGGTCCCTTTGTTTCGGGGCTGTTTGGATGCCCATCGGTGGCACTGCAGCAGGGGACAGCAAGCCGTTCTGCAGCTTCCTGGTGTTGCGCTGGTGACGTCACTAACACGACGACGACTGCATCACCAGTGCGACATCCGAAAGCTGCAGAACAGCTTGCTGTCCCCTGCTGCAGATTGAAGCACAATCTTTTGACAAGATATAGGTTGTAAAAATCTGTAGTTCTAAGTCCTGCCATGTGTACAAGATTAAACATTGTGAGACAGCTGATAAAAGATTTGTATGACAATACCTTATTAAAATAAACAAGTTATCCTTTTTACAATAATTTGTTTAGTGGAGTTTCACAGAGCTCTGAACTAGACAAAACAAAACATCTTTGTGAGCTAATTACTTCTAAAATTCTATTAACATAACAATTCAGTACAGCTGTTTACAGTGTGTTCCTAGTTAGGACTTTAGTTGCCATAGTAACAGAACAGTTTGTAAATGAAGCATCTTAATGTGGGTTGTTCTTTAGAAACAAAGGCACATAATGCATCCTTTGGTTGGATATTTCTTTAAGAGTTGAACTGTACAAAATTAATATATTTGCTGAAGAAGCTCAAAAGGTCTTTCCTCTTTTCAGACTTGTTGCACAGAAAATAATTGTTTTGGATTAAGCAAGAGACCTGCTGCCAAAACACATCACAAACAATAATACTGTATTGGTTTACATAGATAATATGCCAGTGTGGTGGGATGAGATCCTGAAGTAAATGTTTAGCTTTAGGCTGGCAAAAGTAAAGTAACTTCTGGAATAGCATTGACTGGGAATTGTCTTTGTAGATGAAAGCATTTTAAGACATATGCACATCACTGAGGACTCCTGAACTTAAATTTGAAGGGAAAGTAATGCTGATTCTAGGTAGCTCACCGGAATTCAAAGGTGTAATTTATTTTATTCAGATGAGATTTAAGTCCCAGATCCTTCCAACCTAGCAGTTTGAAAACAAGAAATTGGGTGGTTGGTATAGAGAAGTGTGCCTTCCCCCAAGGTCCCTTCGGTACTTGCGCACCTTTTAGGGGTGGGCTTTTTAACTTTTAACTTTGTTTTATCATGTGTCTTTTTATGTATTTACTGTCCGCTATGTAAACCGCCCTGAGTTGGGTTATACCTGAGTGGGTGGTATATAAGCATGAAAAATAAATAAATAAAATAAGTAGATAAATAGGTACTGCTTCCGCAAGAAAGGTAACAGCATTCCATTGCTCCGGCATCTAGTCACGTCTGCCACATGACCATGGAAATGTCTGCAGATGCAGACAACACTGGCTCTTTGGATATAAATGGAGATGAGCACTGACCCCTAGAGTCAGTCATGACTGGCTTTTGAGCAAGGGAGGCCTTTACCTTTATTCCTGTTGTATAATTGTGCTAGCAATAGAACATTAACATTTATACTGCATCCTGTTGCTTAGTGTAGTAAGTTGCACTAGACTAGACGCACTGAATCAGTAGTGATTTCATGAGTTTACTTCTCCTTACATGTCAGCAGTGCCGGCTCGAGGCAAGTTTTAGGATGGAGCGAGATACAACTATGGCACCCCTTGGTCACCCCTAATATATGGGGTTAAATTAAGGTATTTGGCAAAACTTTACACATGCTTTACCACTGCGGCGCCCCCTGGAAGTGGGTGCATGGAGCGACCGCTCTGTTCACCCTATGGTAGGCCTACTTCAGATGTTACTTATTACACTGAGCAACAAGAGTCCAGAAACTGTGTGCTTAAATCTTGATCAAATGACTTAACGTTATTTATTGTTATTGCTGCTGCTGAGATGGTGGTGGTGATGGTGGTGGTGGTGGTGATTTATATCTGAAAAAGAAATGAAGCCACCATATCAAGTGGTGGCTTGCCTGTACCCAGCAGCCAAGCTGCACTTTATGGGAAATGTGATGAATGCCTGGGAAGATGCTATGTTAACATGTAGGGATGTCCCAAGGAATATTTGAGTGTCCTTGTCTGTCCTCATGGGTTAATTTGTCTACTAAGAATGTCCCTGGAAATTAAAATATGCTACTGTGCAGTAGAGGTCTAAGCGCTTAGATAATTTCTTAGATGACAAATCTGTAGTATTTTGAAACTTATCTCTATCTCAATTATAATTTTCAGAAACTATTTCTATCCCACCCCCACTGTGCCAGAAACATGATTTAAATGCCCAGATCAACCTTATAAAAAGTTGGTAATATTATGGGCCCAAGTGATTTCTACAGGATCAAGATCATTTCAGTACAAAGCTGCTGCTTCAGTTTTGACCCATCTGGACAGGAAGAGCCTCCATGATCCATGTGTGGATCATATCTCTAAATTAGACTGTATTATGCTTTGTATTTGGAGCTTCCATTGAAAACTCTTTGGAGACTTGACTTAGTGGAGAATTTTTGATATTTTGGCACAAGTAACTTTTCTGAATCATATGTCAAATGCAGCCTCCAAGTTGCTGCCTGGACCCAGAAGTAGCAACAGAAGCTACTACCCAACATAGATAGTAGAATAGGGGAAGAATAAACAGGGCCTTTCAAGTTACAGTGGTACCTGTGTTCCACAGGATTGCACTCTAAGCGAGTGGCTCTTTAAGCAAAACACTTAGAAAAAGCGCCACCGTTGCCATTGTAAGTGACCGATTGTGACTTCTGGAGGGGGGATTGCGAATCCCAATTTAGTTGTTAAGCGAGTTTTTGGTTGGTTTTAGTTGTTACGCGAGGCAACCATTCAGAGAAAATTCTGCTCTTTAAGCGAGTTAGTCTCTAAGCGAGGCGGCTCTTTATGCGAGGTTTTACTGTAATTTATTTTTGTCTAAATATTCTATAAACCTGTGTCAGTGCTGTACAATACAGAGATATCCAGAAAAATCTGATTCTTAGAGACCTACAGTGACCTTAGTAAAAGCTAATTTTTTGCAGCTCAATCAGGAAGCTTCAATTTATACATTACTTTTGACATGCTTGCTGCTCAGACACGGTTGACTACTATTTCACAGCAATAATGCATAAAGGTTCTCAAAACACTTGGACTGAAGTAGACATACAGTTAATGCAGGTAGCCACTAAATATTTCTCGTTTCAGTTTTGCTGGAAATAAAGCTACAGAAGGGATGAAATATTTTTTTTTAAAGTGAGAGTTCTGCCATCATTTTCTGAGTCATTTTACTGACTTTACTTTTGTGTCCACTGTTATTTCATTTTAATTTTTCTGTACACTGCATTCTCTTTCTGCTTTGGGCAAAAAAAAGGATGACATGACAAGGATGCCAAGATGCAACCCAGGTGGTCAGATCTGAGTGACCTAGAAGTGGCTCATATCACTTCTAGATCACTCAGGGGAGAAACAAAGTCAACATATAATGAAGACAAGGAATGTGCACTGGTAGCTCATGCACCCAGTGTGTGCTTTTCTTGCATCCCACAGAAGAGATGGAAATGAGCATGAAGAGCACCTGTATCAGTCAGTCAGGCAGGGAGGAGCCAGGAGCCCCCTTTTAAGGGGCTCCTCCTCCCTGCCTTGCCCTTCTCAGACTTGGCTCCTCAGAGAAGCTTCTCCTGCCCTACCTCCCTTGGCAGCAGTGTGACTTAGTGGTCGCATATGGGTGGGATGGGAATTTTTTACTCGACACCTTATTGGCCCTGGGTGTAATGGTTTTTTTTCACCCATCCCACACTTTTGCTTCAGGATTTATGTTAATCATGGATGGATGCTAGTTTGATTGGTTTAGATCAGTGGTTCCCAACGTGGAGCACATGCCTCTCAGTGCTTTGGGGGATTGACATTTCTGAGGGAAAGCCAAGCAATGGCTTTCACCCTATATGGAGGGGGGCAACGGGGGAGGGTGCTGGAGGCATGTCTTCCGAAGCCAAGATACACTGAGAGCCACCTTAGCTATGAAAATGTGTTAAATACCTTAAGAAAATGACAACAAAATGTACCTAGAAATCTACTTCTGTTTTCTTTTTTGTGGGAGGGAGGGACTACACACCATCTTATTGTTAAACAGCCGTTCCTGGATGCTTCTAGGAAAGAAAAATGACAATTCTTTTTAATGGTTTTTTGGTCCAGTAGAGGGCCATGTGAGGTCTCAATGTTGCTCTTTGTCCTCCTCTGTTTTCCAGTATTGAAGCAGCAATTTTTCCAAATCGTCAACTCAACACACTTCCAGAATGCATGTCAAAATGGTGCAGGAAATATGTGCCCTTTTAATTCAGCAGTCTGGTATGGAACCGATGAATGGATGCTTTTAAGAACTGCAGCTTAAAATTCTCATTCAAGTTTATATTTTTATCCCAGATTTATTGAATGAAGCAATAGCCAACGTTATGCCCAGACGGGATTCTTTTCAAACAGCAGTTGTGATCCACCAAAGTTAATCTTAAATGTTCTGCCAGCTTATCTCTTGTGAGGAAGGATGCAGCTGTATGTATTGTGTTTGAGGCTTCAGGTTTAAATGCTGGCACTTGAAAGTAGTTCATCCCCAGATAAAAATGGAATTAGCCAATAACATCTGGTATGATATCAATAGGAGTAATTCAAAATTTTCTCCCCATAAGTTTTACCTCCTTTGCGAGGAAGAGTTCCAAATTAATTGGGCCTGGCTAGTAATAGAATCACATTGCTGGATTAGATCTCTAGCATTCCCCCTTCCCCCAGTTTGGCTCCCTAAATTTTGTAAAGACCATTGTTGCATATTTTACCTCAGCATTTACCTTGTACCCTTAATTTATGTATTACATTTATATCCAGCTTTACCCACAGAAGAGATCAAACTGCAGCACACATGGTTCCCTTCCTCTCTGCTATATCCTTCCAAAAAGATAAGGGCAAAGTATTTACTACAGTAGGCTGAGAGCGTTGGATCTGGGCCTCGAAGCGGGCCAGTGGGTCCTGGAGGAGACTGGTCAAGCAAGACACACGAGGCAAGATGGAGTGAAGACCAGTGTTTAATGATGACAAATCAGAAGCATTTATGCCTACCTTAATCTGGCTGTATGCATACGTTGCGTGTAGCGATACAAAGGAATCCCTGAGTCTGCACACCATGTTTACACAAGTTAATTGGGAAGTCTTCACCGAGGGAAGTTCCTTATCTAACTTAATTAACTACCGGGGACATACATTGTTCCTTGCTATCGGAAGCAAACAAGTGGCCAACGTTGACTCTAGGGCTTTAAGGAATCTGCGGATGCGAGATTACCCATTGCATGCCTAGCGAGTTAGTCATTAGCTCTCCATTGTCCTAGCTGCC
Source organism: Bradypodion pumilum (assembly GCA_035047305.1). Lineage (NCBI taxonomy): Eukaryota > Metazoa > Chordata > Lepidosauria > Squamata > Chamaeleonidae > Bradypodion > Bradypodion pumilum. Next base: position 111,783,579 of record JAWDJD010000004.1, on the reverse strand, counting down.
TGTCAGATCAGCTATTGGTGAATTAAACTCTATCTAATATTCCGCTCCCCCAATTTCTGTCCCCTCGGAAACCCGCAGCAACAAAGTGATCTCCCTCACCGGAGTTCTGTCAGGGACAGTATGCCAATTGCACTCGTGGAACCCACACGAGAGAAAACGATTTGCCAGTGGTTCACCCAAAGAGAGTTTTATTGGTAATGGGGGATAGGAACCTCCAGGTCAAATTAGATGATGCAGTTAGTGCACCACCAGCAGTGAAACACTTCTAACAAGTTGTCATGCCTTATTCCAACTTATGTCCACTTATTTTTGTTTTGTGCTTGGTCATGAGGAAGTAAACCTGGGCTTTCTTTGCAATCTGACTACCTACTTATGGCTCTTTCAAATACTTTCTTGTAAGTAGAAATACAAATGGTTAACTTCTAACGGTAAAACTGCCATTTCATATATTTGGACCCTCATTCTCTCTGATCATACAAGTACTCTATCTACAATAACTTTCCTTTGTTCCAACTAATATGTTTTGCTTTATTTAAAAAATACAATTAAAACACTTGTAGGAGGAATTTTGTACATTGAGACAATGCTTTTAACAGAAAGCATAGCAGCTGCTTGTAGATGTCTTTACAATGTTACCTTACAGATATCCATACAGAAATGAATCCCACTGAACTTTTTATCCTTGACGAATCCCCATTGTGAAATGTACATAGGGATAAAACATAATTTGGACAAAGGTGAAATCAACAGCAGAATATCCCAGACTAGTGCCATTGTTCCATCTGTTTTTGACTTTTCTTATTGTGTCAGAAGCACACAAAGGTGCTTTCTGAGTTGAAAGGATTAAGACACTTCCATTAAGGTCCATCCCTCAGAAGACCTATCCAGTTTGATATCTGTATCTGCAATTTGTAAAAACAAACAATATAAACACAGAAAGGTAGGAATCTGCTACTTGTATAAAAGATCATGTCTTGGAGACTTTCCCTATACTGTGCACATAGTTACATCAACATTATATTAAAGCCAAACATACATTTACTGATTTAGATGTAGCCTGAAGTGTGAGTGTTATCTTAGTTATTTGGAGGATGGAAGAAAAATATGCCCATCTCTTGCTTTCTTGCCAGACTGTGTAAATTCCTCATCTACTGCTAGCTGAGCTCTAATATCAGAAGTGAACTAGGTGGGTTTTGTAGAACACTCAAGCAGCAGAGCACAGAGAGAAAACTCATGAGAACCAGGTGGGTTTTTGCTTTTGCTTACCACACTTTCAGTGTAGTAAATGGTGTACACAGAAAGAGCCTTCTTGAAGATTGTGGTATTTATGAATGACAATCTGGTGTACTCTGGGCAACGCAACCTTGTGCTGGCTAATCTTTCTCACACTAGGTCAGATGAAAGGAGCTATGGAATGAATTCCCCAAAGGTGGCTTCACTTTGGCATTTTCACTTCTGGCCTGAACACAAAATAAATGTAGTAAATAAATTAGATTCTCTTAACCAAAACTTATACAACACTAGGAAGTGTATATTGAGCAAACACACACACGAAGCAGTGCAGCCAGGATCAGATTTTAAGCTACATATCTAGAACCCCACTCAGGAGAATGAGCAGGAGAACTCCAGATGAAGTAGAGCTTGTTTGTTACATTTTGAAGTTAAATGAAGTAATCACCATTGCCACCTAAAAGTCACCTACCCATAAGAGATTTAAATTCTTGTTTACTCACTTGCTTATTTTATATCCTACCTTTCTGTCAACTTTTATTAATACCAGAATAGGAGTTGCTTGAAAAATTAGAGAAACATTCTTTAGAAACAAATGAGATCTAAGTCCAAGATATATCCATCAACCTAAGAAGGGCATCCACAACAAAGAGAAATCAGGTCCATATATACAATCTCTAAATCCCTAAACTAATTTTGTAAAGGCCCTATCATCTTCTGTGGGAACAGCAGGTTCTTCCTCTCCTGCATTTCCACTCTTTCTATTTCAAATCCTGAATCACAGCCCCTTCCTAGGATTTCAATATACACTGAGCTGAACCAAATCAGGAGGAGTTGCTCAGAAGTAAATTTTAGGACTTGACTACTGAACACCCATCTGATTTGGGCCTTACTTAAAATGCTTGATGACTACAGGCCCTGCTTGATCACTGGCATTATTAGCAAATGTCAGTTAACCATCGCCTTCTGTTCAGTTTACTCTAGGAATATTGATGGAGTATTCCTTGGACAGCTTTAAATGCTTCTTTATCATTCTCAGATGATTTCCTATCTGTTTACATTTTCAAAAAAATTATTTGATTTTTAATAGCAGAATTTAATCTTCCGTGAGAGACTTTGCCCTGTCTCTTCCGGGGCCCACACCATTGGTTCCAGGATGGGAGACAGCTGCAGCCGCTGGTGTCACTCCCCCTGGCCCCACCTGGCCAGAGGATAAAAGAGCCGCCGGCACCACTGGATGAAGGACTTTGCCCTGTCTCTCCCGGGGCACACACCATCAGTCCTGGGATGGGAGACAGCTGCAGCTGCCTGCGCCACTCCCCCTGGCCCCACCCAGCCAGAGGGTAGAAGAGTCACCGGAGCCACCGGATGGAGGACTTCACCCTGACTCTCCCAAGGGCACATGCCATCAGTCCCGGGATGGGAGACAGCTGCAGCTGCCAGTGCCTCTCCCCCTGACCCCGTCCAGACAGAGCGTAGAAGAGTCACCGGAGCCACCGGTCATGGACATTGAGCCTCCATCTCCATTGGAAGCGCTGTGGAGGAAGGACCTTGTGATTGACTTTTTAGATTGACTGTGTTTATTGTATGTTATTGTGATATTTTGTACTTTATTGTTTTACTGTATTGCATCTTTGTTTGTGAGCCGCCCTGAGTTGTATATGCTGAGTGGGTGGCATACAAATCAAATAAATGAAATGAAATGAATGAAATGCTCCTTTCCTTCTCAATCCCCAGAAGATCAGTTTGACGTTGTTTGGATGCTTGAGAAATAGGTTCCTGCAATTCAGTCTGTTTCCCCTCTAATTTTTGCTCCTAGTGATACTTTCCCTTCTTTTCTTTATTTCACTTTAGGTTCTTCATTCTTGCCTTTTCTCTCTCACCAGTTTAGTGAACTGTTCACAGACTGCTGGCAAATTTCCAAGTTCCTATAAGCATGCTTTGGCCATCCTTTTTTTAAAAAAAGCCCCTTGAGCTTTCTCTTCTCTCTTTTTGTATAAAGTTTTGGAGATAATATTGTTCAGCATATCCGTACTGTTCCTCTTGCAATGACATAATTAAGCAGGTTGGATAGCTCAGTAAAATGGATCATCTGGTTGTAGAGCCAGGGGTCACAAGTTCAATTCCGTACAGTACATCCCAGAAGAAGAGCCAGAATGTTTGGCTTTAGGCAAGCTACATGCTCCAATGCATCCACATAAGAAGGGGAATGTTAAGCTACTTCTGCGTACACTATAGTAGAAAACTCTAGAAAAGGCCACTATTACTCAGAATTGACTTAATCACAAGTTATTATTATAGAGATGCTATCCATAATGTAAACTTTGATCCTAAGGCGAAAATAATAGTATAAAAGGCAAATCCTCTACGGTGCTGGGCTGCTAGAACACAGAGGGTGAAGAAGTGGCTGGAGATTTCTGAAGCAAAATCTTTTCTGCATAGGCACATACCTGCCAATCTCTAAAATATGCCACTTTTAAGAAAAAAATAAGATTGCTAATCAAGAAAAGTACTTAGAAATGCATTAAGCACAGAAGCATCTGTATTAACATCCACAAAGCTATTACCCGCACAGTTAAAGGAAATGAGTGTAAACATCACAAATTGATCTTCCTCACTCTCCATTTCTGGATTTCTAGAATTCTCTCTCTCTCTCTCTCTCTCTCTCTCTCTCTCTCTTTCTCTCTCTCTCTCTCTCACACACACACACACACACTGGATTTTAAGTTATATAACAGGAAACAAATCTGAGATGTTTAGCAGAAATTGCATTTATACTAAGCAGGACCTTGAATGTAAGGATAACTGATAACACAGTCATAAACACTGTCTGTTTGTCCTTTGGCATAATTAGAGATGTAAAGGTGGGGGGAAACTAAGGAAATTTGGGTTTTCTCCCGTGAAAATTGGAAAGGGAAAATTGACTGGGAAAGGAATGAAGGAAAAAACCACAATCGATGCTTCTACAATTCATGGGTGTGAGTTATTTTGAAAGAAAAGCCTTTAGCAGGCTGGGAGTATGTAATTCCACATGGCACAGAGCACCATAAACTCACATAAGTCATGCCTAGAGATGTAATACTCCCAGGAATTTTGAAAAGAGGGAAGTTCACACAAGTAAAGCATGTCAAGTGTACGGGAAAAATTAACTTGGGATTTTAATCTGTTTTATATGTTTTAATCTGTTGTAAGCCACCCTGAGTCAGGTTCGTCTGAGTGGGTGGCATAGAAATCTGAAAATTAAATTAAATTAAATTAAATTAAATTAAAATGCATTTCAAAAAAAATATTTTTTTCCTAAAAATGTCATCCTTTTTATTCCTTTGCATTTTATTTCAGATAGTAGTTCCCAGAATCATTCCACAATGTTCTAGAGATATAAACTTTCCTGCAATTTTGAAAGAGGGAAGAAAACTGGGGAAAGTTGGGGGGAACTTGAAAAATACTATTCTTTTGTAATTTTTACAAGTTACTTTTAGTTATTTTATTGTAGTAAAGAGTACAAAATTTAATTGGTAATATTAGATACTTACTGTACATTACAAAATGAGGTTTACATTTATCAAAATCTGCAGAAAAAGCCTGAAGAATCAGCAAGGTTACATCTCCACTATCAACCTTCCTGAGGATACTGTCATGCAGAATGACCAGTGTTGCTTCTGTACTTTGCCATGGCCTACATGCCAACTGAAATGGATCTAGACTATAAGTCTCCTACAAGAGTGCATGTAGCTAACCAGCTACCACCCTCTCAACTAACCTGCCCAGAAATGAGAAGTTTGTGACAAGCCTATAGGTATTTAAATTCTGTCACCATATTAGCTTTCTTAAGAATGGGCATTATTATATTTTTTTTAAACAGGAAGGCATATGTCCTTCCTGAAACAATGGCCCTTACTTCCCTTGTATTTAGTAGCCAAGCTGGCCATGGATTCACAAGAGAGTTAGCAGCTTTGCAAAGTGCAAATGCCTTAGCAATATCCTCAAAGCTTACTAACTGAGCTTACTAATTGATCCTTTAAACCAGGGGTGCCCAAACTATTGACTGCTGGCTGGATCCTGGCCGCAGCACCAATTAATCTGGCCTACACTGCCCTCACTGCTCCTAGAAGTGGAAGTAAAATGTGCATGTTCAGAACACTGCCATAATTGATGTACAGCTATCATAAATGTGTTTACAACAGCTGCAAGTAATTTATGGCAGCATTCTGTGCATGCCCAGGCATGTTCTGCACCCACACATGCATGTGTTACTTCTGCTTCTGTGTGGGAAGAACCATGTGACTGGCATGCTTGACCACATGACTGGCCCGTGGCCTGAAAGGTTTGGGCACACCTGCTTTAAACCATGACCAGACATCTCAATCTGATCTACCAGACTGAAAAAAGGAGTCCAGGTATCATCAAATGTCTTCAGCCTTAGATATGAACTGGGATTTCAGCCAGTTCTGTGCTAAATTGTAGTGATTTTATCTGTCTATTATTAGTGAGGCTGCAGACAGCTAAAATGAGTTGTCTAACCTGTTGGTTAGAGGCCTTATTAATCAAGTTGGTGTGATAGGCTCTTTTTGCAGCCTTTATTACTTTGCATTTCTTGGACAACTCCCTGATTGCCAGATTATATATCAAGGGAATGATCCTCCAACAGATCTTCAGTAATCTTCTTGCTACATCACCTTCAACTCATTTGTAAACCAAGGAAAGAGTCAGACTCTACAGCAAAGAGGGAATTCAGGTGTATTCACGTCTACTACTTGGGTCACTTTCTAATAACAATTGGTGACCTGAACTTCAACAGGAGTGCCAGCCAGATCTGCGAGAAGACCTTTAAAGACATTCTGAAAATCAACTGGAACCAGCAGCCATCACAGGAGGACCATTCTAATAGGTCTACTCTTCCTGCAGAGGGGGACTGTGGAGCAGAGTTCAATTCTCAGCAAAAGGCAATCTGAACACAACACAGCAGCAGACACAAGAAAGTGTTTGATTATCCACTTTACTTATGTAAAAGGTGTCATATATCAGCATGCATATACCAGAAGTCCCAGGATGTTTTGTGAACTTTAACTTTCAAAATTTGGGGTTCAATCCTCTGAGAATACAGGCTTTGTACATGTATGCCAAAATTTTAAATACTTTAAAGATTCTTCATCATAATAAATTGATACTTTTGTTTTGTTTTAAAAACAGAAAAACACTACAGGAGAAAGATTGTCCCAATACATCTACTGCATCTTGCCATTTGGGTATACTTTAGTCCCTACTGATGTAATGTATCATGACAGGATAAAAAAAGTTCCATGCTGTTTTCCCAGTGAACCCTGATGCTGAGAAGTAGAAATGACATACTGTGGATGTCAGTAAGCTGGCACCTTTCAGGAAGTCATGGTGCTCTCTGTGGGTTCTTTCTTTACTTGCCTTTGTAAGCAAGAATAGAAGTACCACACAAAAATCAAGAAGATGCTACATGAACTTCATGATACAACAGATACAATACACAACTATGTACAATTAAGATATCAACATTTGGAAGAGGCAAGTGAAGATTCAGGGTAGATTATTAACCCTTGTTTTAAAAAACAGATGCTGAAATTGTCACTCTAGCGATTAGAGGGAAATGACATTGGCTTCAACACATATTCAACACAAAAGACAACTGGTAAGATCAAGCACCTAACATCTGTAAAGAAGGCAAGATGCATGGCACCATATTAAGTTTTAGTTTGACAGCAGCTGCCAGAAATTTTGCAGACTAAGCTGTCACCAATGCATTGAAATCTGATGAATGGTTTGGGATAGGAACCAATAAATGGGAGATGAACTTTTCCCCTAGATATCAGTAGAATGAGTAGAACAACAGTGCATGAGTGAGTGTTTTAATATCATCTCTGCAGTGGCATACAAGATTTTTGAATGGCATTCTCCAAAATGCCCCCCAAACAATGCTAAGGGTAAACGTGAATACGTGCACTTGAAAGAGGACTTCCAATTTTAAAAACTGTTAGATTTTCTAACTAAGTGTGCCAATCTATTTGGAGGGTGAGGTGGGGAACAGCCATATCAAAGGCATAGTTTTCAGCTGGCAGACACAAGTAGGTACTATTGTCATTACCTTTGTCAAGTCTCTCATTTCCTGAAACTGAGAGTTTGGTGAGGCATTTGGTTCAGGAAATACAAGGCATGCACATAAAAATGAAGCTTTTATTCTAACTTAAATGCTGGCCCTCATACATTGGGATTGTCTTTATTTATTTTATTTATTTATTTTATATTCATATTTATATAGCCACCCAACTCACAGACTCTGGGTGGCATACAATCTTTAAACCCTTAAAACAAGAACAACCCCATTAAAACAAAATACCCCGCTAAAACCCCCATACATTAAAAAGTGGAAGATTACTTTGATATTAAACCAACCAGCAGGTGGGGGTCACAACATCTTCAGGACCCCACACCTGCCGGACCAGCCATGTTTTCAGATCTTTCCTGAAGGGCAGTAATTCCGTCTGCAGCCTTAGTTCCCCTGGCAGGAGGTTCCACAAGGCCGGAGTGGACACAGATAAGGCCCTCCTTCGTGTGCTAGAGAGACGGGCCCCTCTAGCAGATGGTACAAGCAAAGAGCTCATCCGGTCTGCTCTGGTTGGATGGACAGACATTCTTGGGACTATGCAGTCTCTTAGGTATCCTGGCCCACTACCATGTAGGGCTTTAAAGGTAATGACCAGCACCTTGAATTGCACCCGGAGGCAAATTGGAAGCCAGTGCAGCTCTTGAAGCAGTGGTGAGGTGCGAGCATAACGCCCACACCCCATCACCACCTGAGAAGCCGCATTCTGGACCAACTGCAGCCTCCGGATGGTCGTCAAGGGCAGCCCCATGTAGAGCGCATTGCAATAATCTAGTCTAGTGGCGCAACTGGTGAATCACCCGAAGTTGGGCAAAAGCCCTCCTGGCTACGGCCGCCACCTGATCTTCAAGTAGCAGTCGCGAGTCCAGGAGGACCCTCAAGTTGTGCACCGGATCTGTCTTGGGCAGACTAGCCCCACCCAAAACCAATGATGGTAGCTCCCGAGATAACACCAGGCCCCTAATCCATAGCCACTCAGCCTTGCCAGGGTTCAGTTGTAATCCGTTGTCCCCCATCCAGACCCCAACAGCCGCCAGGCACTCGGACAAGACTTTTGACAGCATCACTGGGATCACCACAAGACGAGATTACGCTTGGGTGTCATATGCGTACTGATGGTACCGCGCCCCGTGGCAACAAATGATCTCACCCAGCGGTTTCATGTAGATATTAAATAGGAGAGGAGACAGCACCGAGCCCTGAGGCACCCCATATTGGAGTGTCCTAGGGCTGGACGTCTCACTCTCCAACCACACCGACTGGGTATGGCCCTTCAGGAATGAGGAAAACCAGGACAACACAGTGCCCTGGATCCCCAATCCTCGGAGCCGTTCCAGAAGGATACCATGGTCGACGGTATCAAAAGCTGCTGAGAGGTCAAGGAGAGGAAGGATGGTCTGATGGCCTCCATCCCTTTCTCACCAGAGATCATCCTCAGTGCGACCATTGCCGTCTCCGTACCATGTCTGGGCCTGAACCCTGACTGAAAGGGGTCCAGATAATCCGCTTCATCCAGGACCCTCCACAACTGCCACACCACCTCCTTCTCCAATACCTTCCCCAAAAAGGGAAGGTTGGAGACCGGCCTATAATTAGCTAGAATTGTTGAGTCGAGAGCAGGGTTTTTTTAGACTTTGATGCCAAAGTCTTGGTATCAGAAGATAGCCCACTATTTACAAAAACATTTAAATCCTGGTAAGTTATTTACCAAAGCTATAAAGTGGTAGCACCTGCATAGCTTAAGTTACTAAATTTCTTTCCCCAGTTTAACTCCTTCATTGAATCTAATTCAGCTTTTTGTATATATTCTGGATCTAGATTGAACAGACAGGAAGATGTAGCCCTATCTGACACCTTTTCCTATTGGAAGCCATTCTGTTTCTCCATATTCTACTCTAACAGTTGCTTCTTGTTCAACAAATAAGTTATTCATTGGGACAATCAGTTTTATGACACACCTAGGGTGAATGTAAGCAGGGAAAACAGTGTCCCTGTATCTTTAAGGTTTTCATAGAAGAAGAAATTTCAGCAGGTGCAGGTGCACAATTATTAGAAATATGGGAATCTTGTTCACTTTTGCATCTCGCCATCCTAGGCATATCCAACTCCTTTAAAAAGATCCATAGCTTTTCATCATCCTTTAAGGTTTTATTGCAGGGCTGCCCAAACTATGGCCTGGGGGCCGGATTCAGCCACTGATGCCAATTCATCCAGCTCGTGCTGCTCTTGTCACTCCCAGAAGCAGAAGTAAAATGTGCCCACTTCCCGGAGCAACAAGAGTGGTGTGTGCTGGATGAATTGGTGTCGGGGCCCGGATCTAGCCCCTGGGCCATAGTTTGGGCACCCCTGGTTTAAGTAGAGAAAATAGCATCCTAAAATCTCTCTCATCCTGTTACAAAACAGATTACAAGGCACATTTTACTTCCGCTTCTGGTAGGAGGAACCATGTGAACGGCCCGCTGAATCATGTGATTGGCCCACGGCCTGAAAAGCATTATTGTAATCCTTAAAGCATAGAATTATTTTCTTTGAAAACTCACTGAGACTCTCTAACCATGTTAAGGGATACTCCCCAGAGTGGGAGCCATGTTCGTTTATAAAAAACAGACCCCATGTTATTATTCTCCCTGTTTCCTTCATTTAGAATTAAAATACCAATATTGCTTCAGTATCTAACAGTTTTCATGCAATTGCAGCAGTTTTTTGCCTCCAGTGGCTACTCGCATGCACAAAGTTAAGATGTGGTTGGAGTTGACAACAGAAGGTAATGAACAGTTGCATAAGAGGCTTCTGACAAGTGCCTCTCCTGAGAAGACTATGCCAAAAGGGCACATTAGCAGTGAGCCCACTGAGCCATTTGAGACTTTATACAAGATGACATCATCCCCTCTGTTAGGAATCAGCCTTGACATAAGTTAACAACTGTGCTTCAGCTTCATACGTCATTAGGCTAATGTTCTGTTTAACTACAGCTATGAATCATTTTGTGATTAAATTGTTTTCTGCCTTGCAGCAAATATAAGAATCTAAAGCTTTACTATAGTATTCTAAGAGAATGGATGTTTCTTGCCAGATGATGACTTTCCTGTAGGAAGCTGATTGGGAGGGTTATTTACCAAATCACTTGAATATGTTTTTCACTTTAGATGGATTGCTCCACACACCAAAATATGGATCTGGATTTAGCAAGAAAACTGACACTGACAACATAACCATCTGTTAATGAATTAACATGGGCTTGTTGGGTTACTGTAGCTTTACCATTCTGTGCTGCTGTATTTTGTTATCTGATTCATTTTAGGTACAGCAAAACCCCAGTTTACAATCTTGGTCCATTCTGACAGCCTTTATCGTAAACCAAAAAAACCATAAATCGAAGCACATTTTCCCATAGGAATGCAATGAAAATAAAAAACGGTCCCAGCCAGACCAAAAATAATTTTTAAAATATACAAAAACCCACCAAAAATTTAAAAATGCCAGAAACGATCACCCCCACCCCTCAATTGATTCCACCAGCTGGTGAGGGGCTGAGGTGGAGAAAAGGGAATGTTCTACCACCTCCTTTTCCCCCAGCTGACCCCCAATGGTGGAGATTGACCAGAAAAAGGACACATACAGTACAGTAAAGGGAGAAGGGATCTCCCTATCTTTTGCATGCTGCTGCTTCTTCCTGAGTGCTTTGCCCAGGCACCGGGGAGCCCACTTACTGGTGGTGGCAGCATTTTTGGTGTAGCTTCCACAGTGCCCACCACTTCTACCATACTCTAAAGAACATATCTGTTCCATTCTGGTCTTTGTCCAAGGTCCCGCCATGGTACTACAGACGGGAATTCACACCTGGGTGCCTGGTGCATAACCAGGAAATTCCAGAGAGGCACACGTTCCTGGCTGTAGCACCATGGGGGGGGGGGCTCTGAGGAAGACCAGAATGGAGCAGATATGGTCCCCAGAGTCTTCCACTGCCAGTAGAAGCAGTGGACGCTGTGAGAACCATGCCAAAAATGCCACTGCTTCCAATGCCTCCACAGTGGTAAGTGATGGCTTCTGGTGGTGGGGGCAGGTGCCAAATTCAGAGTCTAAAAAGGCATGGGGCAGCCATTTTAGACTCTAAAATGGTGCTGGTAGTGTAATTCCTGTTCATAAAGCAAAAAAAATCATAAACCAGGACATACTTTTTGTAGAATTTGCCATCGTAAACCACAGCAAATGTAACCCAGTAAGCTGGGGTTTTACTGTACAGTATGTGAGATACTTGTTAAGTTGAACTGCATTATGAAGTGGGCAGAATACTTTTCAAGCTCAAAATGTATATTTGATTGTTTTATATTCCATCTGGGAAGATGTTATCAAACTGAATGGAGATAAGATAAACCATCTCAGGTTTTTTAGTGTAAGGGACCAAAGACAATACAACAGCCGAAGGGTTGGCTTAACACAGGTTTATTGCATGATGATCCGGAGGAACATGTGGTAATGGCGGCTGGGTAGCTCAATATATACAGCTGGCTATACATTTGAATGTGGCTCGTTGGCAGGCTATTGGTTGCTGCCTGCGTGACGTCGTAGGAGGTCACGCCCTTCTTGACCAGGTGAGGAGGTCGCGGGGAATCTTCCCGCGCTGCTGATCCAGGTGGCTTTGATCCATTAGAGCTGGACGCTCGCTACTGCCCTCTGGTGGTCACTAGCTCGCGTCCCCTTATTAAGCATACATTGATACAGGTGATGGTTATAATGTTGCACACAGAAAGGTTACATTGATAACACATGGTACAGGTACATTGTTAAAGGCACTGCTTTACAGAACACAACATCCCTCCCCCTTAGGATGAGACGAAGTCTCTCAGCCAAGATGGCTTGTTGCGTGTGCGTGTGGGCCGTGAAGAAGGCTGCCCCCCCGGGGGCGTTATTGCTTCTTTGTTCCCTAGTCCCTTGTCCTGAAATGGGAGAGGGAGACTCGTTAGTGGCTTGCCGCTGTCTGGTGGTCTTAGGGGAAGGGAAAAACTCCATTGTGGGGAAACCGGGGGCCGTTGGGGCTAACGAAAAAACCCTCTTCTCGCTTGGACGGGTGGGGGACCACTCCGAAACCCCCTCCCGGTTCTGGAAATCAAAATCTAACTTGGTAGGGGTACCCGCATCTGTGGGGACTTTCCGCGAGATATGTATGGGGTCGGGTTCCTCCTCCCCAGAAAGATCCCCCAGGGTATCTACGAGGATATCTTCCTCCCCCCTTGGTGGGGGCCCACGGTCCCCCTTTCCTCCCCCTTGGGCTGAACGGGTGGGGGAGAACCCTAACGCTGACTTATTTCCTGCCTGATCAGTGCCCTGCTCATCGGAGACCCTGCGTCGGAGCTGGTCCGCGTGCCGCCTCCATAGGAGCCCTGTGCTGGTTTCCACACGGTACGATGCGAGGCCGGTTTGTTCCACGACTACGCCCGGCACCCAGGCTGGGCCTGTGCTGGCGTAATTCCTGCAATGCACGGGGGGCGCCTATGCTGAAACTCTTTGTAACTTCCAGCCCGATGTTCCTTCCTTTGTCCTCTACCCTCGTGGGGTCTAGCCTAGTAAGGATGGTGGTCAGCTTCCTGCGCATTAAGAGCTCTGCGGGGGAGTATCCTGACGCCAACGGGGTCACCCTGTACCCTAGCAGAAACTGACACACTTGTAGGTTCAAATCCCCTGGGCCCATGCGCCGCAACGCGTCCTTCGTGGTGCGGACGAGGCGCTCTACTTGGCCGTTGGTGGCCGGGTGAAATGGGGCGGAGGTAATGTTCCGAACGGCGTTAATCTCCATGAATGCCTTAAACTCGGAGGACGTAAAACAACTGGCGTTGTCGCTAATTAACGTGTCGGGTATGCCGAACGTGGAAAAGAGCCTCCGCAAATGCCTAATGGTCTGGGCCGAGGAGGTGCTCGTGACTGGGATAACCTCCAACCATTTGGAGAAAGCGTCCACTACAAGGAGGAACAGGGTGCCTCTGAACAGGCCCGCGAAATCAATGTGCACCCGGGACCACGGCCCCTTAGCCGCGTCCCATTCCCTGTGGGGAAGGCGGGCCTCCTCCGGTCTGGAGCATTGGCAACTTTCACAAGTGCCGACCATGTGCTCAATGTCGGCGTCTAGCTGTGGCCACCAGAAGTAACTCCGGGCCAGCGCCTTGGATCGCACGATGCCGGGGTGGCTGACGTGAAGCAGTTTGAGCACCCGCAGCCGAAGGGAAGTGGGAATCACCACCCGCTGCCCCCACAAGAGACATCCCCTCTCTAGGGACAGTTCTAGCTTTTTTCTGAAAAATGGGGCGAACTCCTCCGCTGGGGAGGATGCGGGCCACCCTTTCTGTAGCCAGGAGCTTACTGTCGCTAACGTTTTGTCTTTCTCTGTCGCTTTGGCAATGTCGGCGGGCACTACGGGGGGCGAATCCAGCACCTCTATCATGAGAACCTGATGGTCCCGCTCCCCCATGCTCACCTGGCTGGGCGTTAGGGGAAGGGGAGACCTAGATAGGGCGTCCGCATGGCTGATCTCTTTCCCGGGCCGGTAGACCAACGCGTGCTGATACGCGTTGAGAAAAATGGCCCACCTGAGCATCCTTGGGGACAGGATTTGAGGGGTGGGCTTATCCGCGGTAAAAATGCCTAGCAGGGGCTTGTGGTCCGTCACGATGGTGAACGGGTGGCCATACAGAAAATCGTGAAATTTTTTCGTCCCCGAGACTATCGCTAATGCCTCCCTGTCCGTCTGTGCGTAGTTTCTCTCTGTTTGGGACAGGGACCTGGAGTAAAATGCTATCGGGGCCTCTCTTCCGTTCTCCAGCACGTGGCACAGCACTGCCCCCACCCCCACTGGAGATGCATCACAGATCAGAACTACTGGGCGTTTGGGGTCGAAGTGGGTCAGTATGGCGTCGGACGCCAGGAGGCTTTTCAGCTCACTAAATGCCCTTTCTTGGTCATCGCCCCACTTCCATGCCTGGTCTTTCTTAAGCAGCCTGTGTAGCGGTTCGGCCACCGCTGCCTTCCGGGGAAGGAAGGAGTGGTAAAAGTTGAGCAGCCCTAGGAACGACTGCAACTCGGGCTTGGAGGTGGGGCGGGGGGCTTTCTTGATGGCTGCCACCTTAGACTTGGATGGTTTTATCCCCTCAGGAGTCACACAAAACCCTAGGAACTCCACCTCGGTTGCGAAGAAGACGCATTTGTCCTTTCGCAACCTCAGCCCCGCCTTTTCGAATATCGTCAGGACCTTCCCCAACCTCTTGGCCAATTCAGCCCGACTCCCCCCTGTTATTAACACGTCATCAAAATAAGGCAACACCCCCTCCAGTCCCTTCAGGAGGCGTTCCACGAGTGACTGGAAAATTCCTGGCGCCGAATTCACGCCGAATTGGAGGCGCGTCACCTGAAACGCCCCCTTATGGGTGACTATGGTCTGCGCAGCAGCTGCGGCAGGATACACCGTGAGCTGCTGGTAGGCCTGTGCTAAGTCGAGCTTAGCGAAACATTTCCCCCCGTGTAACCTGGCCAGCAGATGGCTGACTACCGGCACCGGATATGCATTCGGGCGGATCGCCTTGTTGATGGTGCACTTGTAGTCGGCGCATATGCGGACCTCCCCATTGGACTTTAGAGCAGTTACAATTGGAGTTTCCCACTCCGCAGAATCTACAGGCACAAGAATCCCCTGACCCACCAATTTGTCCAGTTCCGCCTCTATCTTGTCCTTGAGTGCGAACGGCACCCGGCGTGGTTTTAGGCGAACAGGGCGGACCTCCGGGTCCAGGTCGACAGTCACTGGGGGCCCTTTGAATTTCCCCAGTCCCATTTTGAAGACTTCGGGGTGCGCCTCGCACACCTCCTGAATTGGATCAGTCCCAGCAGCGTGCATCCCCACGGCATGCACCCCCCCAATGAACAACCCCAGGGGCTGGAACCATTGAGTCCCGAGGAGGCTGCAATTTCCTCCCTTGAGCACGACCAGGGGAAGGGACGCGGCGTGCTCCTTGAATTTGACCTGAAATTCTCCAACCCCCAACACTGGAATACTGTTCCCTTGCACGTCCCGTAGTGTGGCCCTCAACGCTTTGAGCTTGGGCCGCTTTTGGGGGGCAATTCCAAAAAACTCCCTCTGGGAAATGATTGAATATGAGGACCCCGAGTCAATTTCCATCCTAATGGGCACCCCTTGGACTAGTACCTCAACAAAGTAGCGGGGGTGTCTCGCAGACACGCTGAACACCGAGGCGTCGTCCTCGCTGCCGTCGGCGATGTGGCCCACGCCGTCCTGCTTCCGCGTGGCCTGGGCGCCGTCTTTGGGTCTCGCTGGGCGGTCTCGTCCCGCGGAACGGTCTGGGGAGCTCCTCCGGGACTCGCGCTTCTTCCTGCACACCTTGGCGATGTGCCCGCGGTGGCCGCAGTTGTGGCACTCGGCCTTCCGGAAGGGGCATTTCACGCGGTCGTGGGCCGCGCCACAGCCGTCGCAACGCCGGCTCTCCTTCCGGACCCTCTGCACGTCCTCGTCGTCGCTGCTCTCTGTAGACGACCTCGAAGTTCGCCGGGCCGCATGTACCGGAGCCTCTGCTTTGCTTGACTTTGGCCGCCAGTCCTGGAGTTCTTGGACCCCGGCCTTCGTAGCTTCTGTGGCCTGGGCCGCTCTAACGACCTCCTGCAGCGTGGGAGGCGGCTCTTGGTTCATTAATGTGCGCTGGGTCTCGGCGTCATTCAGGCCGCACAGCACACAGTCTCGGAGGGTGATTTCGACGTTCTCCCATTTGCACGGGCCGGCCGCTAGCCGCAGGGCCGCCACGAACGCGGCGACCGTCTCCCCGGGCGCTTGGACTCACCTCCAAAACGCACTCCGAGCGGGAATCATCGCCGTGGCGGGCCGGACGTGCTCACGCAGCAACTGCATGAGTTCCTTGGCCTTGAATTCGCTCACCCTCCTCGGTGCAATCAGGTCCACCAAGGTCCTTTTTGTTTCTTGTCCGAGCATTCTGGTGAAGATGGCTCTTTTCTTCGCCTCTTCCGTAACTTCGGACTCGATCAGTGCGGCCTGGAAGTCCATTTCGAAGATCTCCCAGTCGCCCGGTTTCCTGATTTCGAAACCGGCGCATGTCTTGGTCCCGTGGGCTGCCATCCCACCTTCGTCGCCAATTTAGTGTAAGGGACCAAAGACAATACAACAGCCGAAGGGTTGGCTTAACACAGGTTTATTGCATGATGATCCGGAGGAACATGTGGTAATGGCGGCTGGGTAGCTCAATATATACAGCTGGCTATACATTTGAATGTGGCTCGTTGGCAGGCTATTGGTTGCTGCCTGCGTGACGTCGTAGGAGGTCACGCCCTTCTTGACCAGGTGAGGAGGTCACGGGGAATCTTCCCGCGCTGCTGATCCAGGTGGCTTTGATCCATTAGAGCTGGACACTCGCTACTGCCCTTTGGTGGTCACTAGCTCGCGTCCCCTTATTAAGCATACATTGATACAGGTGATGGTTATAATGTTGCACACAGAAAGGTTACATTGATAACACATGGTACAGGTACATTGTTAAAGGCACTGCTTTACAGAACACAACAGGTTTGCAGAGGTACTAATTGCCAGAAATGCTCAAAGACTCCAAAAAATAATGGGCGAGCTTGACACAGAAAGTAGGAAAATTCACCTAAAATTGAATGGCATGAAAACAAAATACAGTGCAGTAAAACCCCGGTTTACAAATGCCTCGAGTTATGAATGATTCAACTTACGAAGGGGTTTTATGCTGAATTACATGCCTCAATTTATAAAAATGCCCCGATTTAAGAAAATCAGCAAAACCCTGATGCAAGTCTTTAGAGATCAAAATGGTGCTGCTGCCATTTTCATCACTAAAAATCCACCTGCCCCCACCACCAGAAGTATCAAGAAGTGACTTACCATCATACCTGTCAAGTTTTGGGAAGTTTCTGTCAAATAAGGGAAATTTCCCAGCCAAAACAGGAAACTGGACATTTGTGCTTATCCTGTGCTGGCCTCCAGTCTAACTCCAGTCTAATTGCAGTCTAACTAATATGGAATGACAGCGGGAAAGAGTGTAAAATATGGGGGTTTGACAGAAATTTCCCAAAACTTGAAAGGTATGCTTACCATGGCGGTGGTGGAGGCAGCTGGTCCCTGGACGGAGCTGCAAGGCAAAAGGCCGGGGGGAAAGATATTTGTTGGCTGAAGGTTTTGCCTTGCAGCACCACCTGGGAAGGTCGGGGGATGTCGGAAACAGGTCCCCTGACCCTCCCAGAGGCAGCAGGGGGGCGGAGAGCCCAAAATGGGCAAAAAAAATCCATCATGAGTTTAAGGATCAGGTACTCTGTCCTTTGCTTGTTCCATGGCCATGAGTTATCCTTTATCAACTTTGGTTGATTGCCCAATTGCACCCTTACCTGGACAGGAAATACAGTACCTAATAACACTCGTTAATGCCTTGGTGACCTCAAAAATAGACTATTGAAATGATATCTACACAAGGCTGCCCTTGAAAACAGTATTGAAACTTCAGTAGGTCCAAAACATGGCAGCCAGACTGATTTCTAAGATTAGTAATTAGTAATTCAATCACATATTCCCAGTTTCAGCTCACCTACACTGGCTCTCTGTTAGTTTCTATGTTAATTCAAGGTGCTGATTATGACATATAAAGCTCTTAACAGTTTAAAACTATTGTGCTGTAGTTCCATATTGTTGGAACAGTAAAACTTCGCATAAAGAGTGTCTTGCTTAGAGACTAACTAAAGAGCAGAATTTTCTCCGAATGGTCGCCCTCGCTTAACGATTAAAACCAACCAAAAACTCTTTAACAACTAAATCGGGGTTCACAATCCCCCTCACCAGAAGTCACAATTGGTCACTTACAATTGTGTTTCACTTAAAGAGCAAACTCGCTTAAAGAGCAATCCTGAGGAATGCATTATACTGTTTAAGCGAGGTACAGTACCACTGTATTTCATATGCACTCCTCCCAAACCACATTGATAAAGATGGTCACACAGAGGGAGGCTAGGAATACGACAATGAGGAATTGGGCCTCAGTGGTGGTACTTATTCTGTGGAATAAACTCTGCCTTCCCAAGATACACCAGGCCCCATCTCTTCTGATTGGCAGGAAACTAGTGTTGTGTATTCAAGAAAATTGCAAGTTGCATCAGCAACGCTTTGCAAAGACAAAATGGTGATTTCCCACCATCAGAATCAAGAGCAAGAATTGGTGCATATTCTTCCCTTCCTGGTGCGCTCCTTATGTTAATTAGAGTGCTATGATTGGGTACAGTTTTGGATCCTGTTCCTGATTGGTTAAAACTTATGTATTAGGGTTATGATTGGTTAGTTAAGGTTATCTGGTGGGTTACTACAATGTATCATAGTGTGACTGCCGCCAAGACACTATATAGGTGCCATGGGTAAAATAGGATGTGGTCAAGCCGTATCTATGCTTCCCATTGCAGGCGCACCCCCAATAAAGGACTCAGACACTGATAAAAGTGGATAACGGCATTGGGCCACATTTATTGATTCATGCCCTAGTCCGAATTATAAATTTCTATTGGTAATTGACCAATCATAATTCTTAAGGCAAACAGGCCGAAGTAACACTGGTAAGGTACCACCCAAAATTGCCAACGGCAATTGCTACAATGTATCTATTTGTATCAATTTGTTTGTTGACAACAAACAAATTGTTGACCGTAGTCAATATCTAACTAATGACCCCACCCTCTGACGCGTATCCGTAAAATCACGGGGTGATGCATGCTGTCTAGCTATAGCCATCACCCCGTCGCCTAGTTCGTCGTTGACCGGACAACGTTTAACCAACTTATGCCTGTCTAGTGTTGTCCAGTCAATTGCGAACTTGCCGGATACCTGTGGGTCATAATGTTTACCTTACCAGTGCTACCCGCCACACGGAGGGGCTTCAAAGAAGGCTCGACGCCCCCCCCCAGACCGTCAGCTCGGTCAACAGGCCTGCTCGCCAATCACCCAACAGGAGGTCCATACCTCCTCGCGACAGATGGACCCCATCCCCTGCATACAGGTCATAATTTCGCAGACTAATGGCGGGGTGAGGGCTGACCCTCCCCCAACCCCTGCTGACAATGAACCGGGCCACAGCCCTGTTCACCATGCGTCTAGCCCGGTCAAGGGCCGGGAGGTCGAACCCTCCCCTATACGTGTGCCGCGGCACCACGTCCGACCAAACAATGGTGGTGGCGGGCCACACGTAATGCAAGTAGGCGAGGTCGCCGCAAATCGCATGCTTTAGCGATAAGCCGGTGACCTGGCCCAAATCATTGCCCCCAAGGTGTATGATGAGAATGTCAGGCGGGTCAGCATTCCGACCTGAAAAAAGGAATGGCAACAGCTCCCGCCATAACATCCCAGGCTTACCATACCATGTGAGACTTGCGTATGCACCCAGTCCCAGTCGGGGTCCCCACTCTGTCGCCGCAGCGTAACGCGCTGCCCTGTGCACGTAGCTATGGCCCACCAGCCATACTGTCACCGGTGTAATACGACACCCAGGGTCTGTCAAGGGAAAAAACGAGGGAGAGAAAAGATGTGGTGACCAGGCTGGTACTCACTGTGGGAGAGGGCGGACATAAAATTGAAAACACCGCGAACCCCACCTCCCCATGTGGCGTATTTCAGCCCCAGAGTACCCAAAAGCAGCAGCAGTGGAGGCCGCCCCTATTCTGAACAAATGGGTGCCGTAACGGGCCCCCGGGAGGCCTACACTGGCGAGCGCTTTGCCTGTCACCTTCCAAAACTGAAACTTAGTAAGGGGAGACCCATCTTGGTGACATAAAAACGGGCCATGGTGCGTGCCACGCAGTGCAATAAACTCATGTAGGGCACCAACCGGACAGATGTCTGCCAAAGAACACCGTAGCAGTCTCACACCACTGCCTACGCCATGCTGATCCGTCTTAGAGGAGCGTATCCTCAACTGAGCCCATTCTTTGGCAACATAGACATCCTCGAGTTCCAGTGCCCTACGACTTGCATCCGCCTTAGACAGCATCACAAGCTCGCTGATGCGGAGCGCTCCAAAAAATGCCACCGTTGTGGCTGCATGAAATAGGGCTGCCTCATATCTATCAAAACAGAGGCCAGGCCAGCCCCGGGCCAGTTGGGTAAGAACCCCTGGGGAAATCGGGTGGCGGTCTTCCGGGCAACGCCCACGCTCCCACCCCCACCCCGCCAAAACATGTCTCACACGGAAGTCAGCGGTACTATCCACATGACCCCCCACCTTGGCCATAAAAGCCAATGCTGACAGCCTAGATGCTATGGTGCGAGGTGCAAGGCCCTGGGCATGCAGGTAAACCATGAACTGCAGTATATGGGTCACTGGGATCGGCCAGGTTTCTGGCAGCCGGGATTGGATACAGAAGGCTCTGAAAGAATTGAATGCATGGTGATACGCCTTACGCGTGCGTGGCGCCAGTGACAAGCCAATCGCCCGGTTCACCTCTCCTTGCCAACGGTCCATACGGGAGTGGCGAGGGAAATTCCTCCGCATCCGGGGCCAAGGCACGGAACCGGGAGATCTGCAGGCGGGACAAAGCGTCAGCGATATCATTATTGACCCCCGGGACATGCCTGGCCCTGAAGAGGACGTTGAGGCGCAGGCTGCGCAACACAAACTGGCGCACTAGGTCCATGACCCTGGGCGATTTGGAAGTCTGTGAGTTGACAATGTGGACAACGGCCGCATTGTCGCACCAGAAATGGACAACCGAGTTGGCCCACTCCTCGCCCCATAGCATCAAAGCCCCCAGGATAGGGAAAAATTCCAGATACGTGAGATCACGCAGGCGACCCGTGCCTGCCCAGGCTGGTGGCCACCCACCATAGGCCCACTTCCCATTGAAGTACATCCCATAACCCAGGGACCCTGAAGCATCAGACTGTATCTGAAAGCGAGGGGAAGCCAGGAGGTCAGACCTCCAAAATGATACTCCATTGAACTCCCTCAGGAACTGGAGCCAGATAAACATATCCGCCCTGATACCCCGGGTGAGTCTAACCCTGTGGTGGGGCCTAGATAAGCCTGCCATGGCGTCGCACAAGCGCCGAGCAAACGCCCTGCCCGGTGCGACCACCCTGCAAGCGAAATTGAGGTGACCATGTAGCACCTGCAGTTCCCACAGGGACGCCTTGCGTTTAGCAAGCAAGTCCGAGATAAGGGCCACAATCCTTGACACCTTATCCCCCGGTAACCTAGAAGCCTGCGCTACCGTGTCAATCTCCACCCCCAGAAATACTAGCTGAGTAGATGGGCCCTCGGTCTTTTCGGGCACTAAAGGGACACCGAGTTCCTCCATTAGCGTCTGAAATGTGTTGAGGAGACGTGTGCACATGTCCCAGCCCCGTTCACCCCCAAATAAAAAATCATCCAGGTAATGGGCTACAGACCGGGACCCTGACCTGCGGACAAAAGCCCACTGTAGGAACGTGCTAAAACGCTCAAAAGCCGAGCATGATATGGAACAGCCAAAAGGCATGGCCTTATCAAAGTAATATTCACCCCGGAACTTGAAACCCAGCAACTCAAAATCGCCCGGGTGCACTGGCAAGAGGCGAAACGCCGACTTAATGTCGCATTTGGCCAACAGCGCACCCGGGCCACATGAGCGCACCATGCGCAGCGCGTGGTCAAAAGATGTATACCTGACTGAGCAAAGGTCATCAGGGATAGCATCATTGACCGATCGGCCGGCTGGATAAGACAAATGATGAATCAGGCGAAACTCGCCCGGTGATTTTTTGGGGACCAAGCCCAAAGGTGACACCTTAAGATTGGGGAACGGGGGTGTAGGGAAAGGGCCGGCAATCCTGCCCATACCGACCTCCTTAGTAATGCTGGCAGCAGCTACCTCCTCCCGCCCCCTAAGGGACAAAAGGTTGGGGGCATCCTGGGGGAACCTGTCGCCCACAAAAGGGATACGGAACCCCCGTCCAAAACCTTGAAGAAGGTAAACCGCATCCTCCTCCCTCGGGTACAATGCGAGCCAACGCTCCAACATGTCCACATTAATTGGGGAGGGGGCCTTTTGGTGAACCAGATCCCTCCGCGGCAGTTTTGCCAGCCCCCTGTCCGCCCCTTCCTCTGCCCCGCATCCCCCCAGGCCTGGGACAGGCAGAGGCCGCATGGGGGCCAGCACAGGAGGGACACTCATGTCTGTACTTGCAATTCTTCCTGTTGCAGGAACCATTGGATGAGAAAGTCCAGCACAGCAGGTGGGCTGGAACCCCCTGCCCCGCCACCTGGCGGGGAGCCTGTGCTGGGGCCACTCGCTGGACCGCATGTCCACAATGGTATCTTTCCCCGGGCACCGGGCACGTGGGAGTCATGTACAGCAGCCACAGCCGCTGGCAGGGCTCGTCCCACCTCATCTCTGGGTGCAGGGGAATCCGCATACGGAATTCCTCATCGTAAGCCAACCACGACGGGCCCGGGAAGTCAACCATCGCCCGGTAAATGTTGTCCAAATACTGGACCATCGGAATCGCCAAATCAGGCCGGGCCCTGAGGTATACCGTCATGTAGATGAGGTAGGCCGGCAACCAGTTGGCCCACGTGCGTGGTGGCTTGCGATGACGCGCTTGCTCCTTATCCTTCTCATCTTGCCCCTCCCTCTCCTCCTTGGTGAGCTCTCTGTTAAGGAGGGAGAAGATGTCCACATACTCCCCCCGCCAGATCTTCTCTCTGGTGGCCTGTGCCAAATGGTCCCCCAGTGGCAAAGTATACCCTGCCATCGGCAAAGCCGACACAGGCACGGTGGACACTGCGGGCATCTGCAAAGGAGCCTGGACTAACCCGGTCACCCCTAGCAAATTCCCGACCGGGTAAGAAGGACCCCCTACCCCGGGGCCCAGGGTGATAGTTGAATTCACCGGGTGGGGCGTCGGCGACTGGACCGCCGCACCACCCGTGCGAGGCCAAGGCCATTGGAAAGCCTCCCCCCAATGTGGCCATGTGTGTTTGTGCGCTATTTTGGACCGCATACTCACACGCTGCGCCCCCATGGGCCGCCCCCACCGGGGGTTCCGACCCACTGGGAGCGTCGGAGCTCACGACCGCCCTAGAGCTCATCGACGGGGCCTGATCAGCACCGGCCTGTTGATTGGGGAGCTGCGGGGCAGTGGCCGAAGCCGGGCCACGCGCCTCAGGCAGCTCAACCCGTCCCACCACCTGCCGCTGCCCAGCAGGCGATGGACCGACCAGCCCCCCAAAAGGGGCTCCAGGGTGACTAACCCGGGCCAGGGATGCCTCAAGGGCCGCAACGCGGGCCAGGAGGGCCTCCACGCTGACATAGCCACCTAAACCAAGGGGGGGTAAAGGGCCAGCCGGCCCACTAACCACCGGCGTCGGCACAGGTCCTGGGCCCTGTAGGGCCGGGGAAGAACCTTGCCATGCAAGGGGGCCACACCACCCCCCAAGGCTGGAAGCCCCCGCATTAAGCTGCGCCCCAATGGAGGAAGGCCCAGCAGAATGGGTGACGCCGGCAGCGGCGGCCGCCGCTTGTGGGCCAGGAGCCGCGGCCCCTACTGTGCCCACACGCGGACCCCCTGCCTCCGGCCAAGGGGGAATTAACCCCATCCCACCGGTCCCGGTGGGTTCGGGCAGAGGAGGCTGCTGGGGAGGCGCAGCCGCGGTCCTCCGACCCGGATTGCGCCTCCGCGCGTAACGAGCCACGTTCGCAGTCGCCTTCTTCTTCGAGGTCATTGCAGCTGGTCAATTGGAAGCCTAAAAGGAGAGAATCAGCAGCCAAGAGGCTCAAGTACAAGCGACGGAGGTAGGAGGGAAAAACTTCTCCGCTCCGTCGCTTCGCAAAATGGCAGCTCGGCTGCCTCGTGGCCACCCCTTTTATAAGGGAGCTGGCCACGCCCCTAACTACCCGGATGCCTTCGTCCGGTGGGGGGGGGGCCCGCAAAGAGCGCGGCGGCTATTTTGGCGCCGCGCTTGCAATATCTCTGCAGGTAAGACCTCGCCAGGCTAGCCTTGGGTCCTCTCCATACGCTCACATGCAGGTGTAGCTCAGTAGATACTACAGGGGTAGATTTCAGAGAGACTGATTACTTGGGACTTATGTAGCCATCTGTTGTCCAGATATTCTTGTAATTGTGGCCTGCAAGACTTTACAATAAACCATTGTTTGTTGTTCTGTTCATCATTTGCTGGACTGTTCTTTACAAGGGCAGGACACAACAATTGGTGATGATGGTGGGATCAAGGAAAGACCAAATGGCTGACCATATCCCATTGTGGTTGCAACCGTTCGACACTTGCAAGCCACGCTTATGGCCTTACTATGAGGTGCACCTCGAGAGCTACTTCACCATAAGAAAACTTGACCCATCCTTGTGGAAGGCAACATTCTTCGCTGGTTAGAGACTCTCAACTTTGTCTCAAAGTTATTGCCGCCTGATGTGTTGCAGCAAATTTCCCTGCCAGCATTGCTCAACACTCTGCGCAACTGCTTTCATCACAAGACCACTCTTGAAGGTAAAGAACCATAAGGTACAACCATGACCATGGACAGTTCCTTGAAAGCCACCGGCCAAGTCCTCCGGGGACTCTCCAATTCTTTTTAAAACACACAGGTGCCAATGCAAGGGTCGGTAGCACCATGCATTGGCTGCGGAAGATGACACCTCTACGCCGAATTTCCCTTCCAGAGTGCTCAGTGCCACCGGTGTGGTAAGAAGGGCCATATTTCCATAGTATGCAAACAACGCTCTGAAGGTTCATCAAAAAAGAAGTTCTACATCTCCAAAATCTTCACAAGCCATGAATGCGATGACAAGAGGTGAGAGCTCAAAGATGGATTCTTCGTAGAAGTCTACCTCGAAGGAGTTCCCTTTCGCCTTGAAGTGGATTTGGGATCCTTCCTTTCCATCTTGGCTGAGTGCAAGTTTCAACTGATTCCACCACCTCTGCGGCCGAAGCTGAAAGGCCATCCGGGAAAGCTGGTGGATTTTCTAGGGTGCGATGTTCCGGTGCAGGGCATTGGCAATTTTGAAGTCCACTACAATAACATCTATGTGAGTCTTCCCCTCGTGGTTACAAAGGCGGGTAAGGCAAACATTCTGGGGTACCAGTGGTTTGGTCCCCTAGGCATTCATTTTACGGGAGTTCACTTGGGCAGGCGTAAACCGGTCCTTCACATTGAGGACAAGCCCCTAGTTTTGCTGCCTCTGGGGGAAGGTTTGTCAAAAGGGTCCCAGGGAGCGCCATGGCCAAAGAAGAGTTTGTTTCTACAGATTCCCATTACGCGCATGTTGCGCACAAGGACAGTGACTTTGCCAAACAGACTGACTATCCAGAACTGTATGAATATCCAGAACGTTTGCCTGTTGCAGCAATGGGGTCTGCAAACCCAGACTTTTGGGACGATTTAGCAATTACGTCACTCAAAATGTCTTGGAACTTTCCCTCTATGTCAAGCAGTGACCCTATCTTTTCAGATACTGTATCACTGTGTGGGTGGACATCAGGTGGGTGCCACCATCATACAATGCAGAAGCCAGCATTTTCTACCATGACCACGAGAAACTTTCGGTCTTGGGTGGGTGTTTGTACAGGCTCAGCAAAATGGTGGTTCCTTGTAGGTTATGTGACAAGTTACTGCAGCACATATTAGGAGAGTCTATTGATATCACCCGCTCTCAAGCGGTTGTGTGTAGCCATTTTTGGTGGCCAGGTTTCGAACACACTCTGGCAGCCTGGATGCTAAAGAACAGAGTTACATTCACACCCAAAGGGGGGGGGGGGTTTCAGGTTCCCCTTGGTTGGGTAAGGGCTCACTGTCCTCCAGGGTTGGAGGGAATCTAAAGGAGTACTTACAGTCCCAGAGAATTAAGGGGGAGTTAAAGGAACGTTTAGATTCAGGATCACAATCCCTTAGGGGAAAGGAAGAGTTGACTGAGTGCTCACATTCCCTAAGGTTGGAGGGGGAATCGCCAAAGTCACAAGGTTCACTGGCGTTAGAGCAAAACGAGGTTTCTATATAATGCAAAGGCGATTATAGGTTGGGCTCATCTTTAAAGGCATGTCTGGAAGTCAACCCGGAAGCAATTCCTTTTGCGAGTGCTATGGCTGTGATTGTTATTCAGTCGGGTCCCTGTTGTGTTCTGTAAAGCTGTGCCTTTAACAATGTACCTTTGCCATGTGTTACCAATGTAACCTTTCTGTGTGCAACATTATAACCATCAGCTGTATCAATGTAACCTAATAAGGGGACGCGAGCTAGTGACCACCAGAGGGCAGTAGCGAGCGTCCAGCTCTCATGGATCATAGTCACCTGGTCCAGCAGCGCGGGAAGATTCCCCGCGACCTCCTCACCTGGTTAAGAAGGGCGTGACCTCCTACGACGTCACGCAGGCAGCAACCAATAGTCTGTCGACGAGCCACATTCAAATGTATAGCCAGCCGTATATATTGAGCTACCCATCCGCCATTACCACATGTTCCTCCGGATCATCATGCAATAAACCTGTGTTAAGCCAACCCTTCGGCTATTTCATTGTCTTTGGTCCCTTACACTAAATTGGCGACGAAGGTGGGATGGCAGCCCACGGGACCAAGACATGCGCCGGTTTCGAAATCAGGAAACCGGGCGACTGGGAGATCTTCGAGATGGACTTCCAGGCCGCACTGATCAAGTCCGAAGTCACGGAAGAGGCGAAGAAAAGAGCCATCTTCACCAGAATGCTCGGGTAAGAAACAAAAAGGACCTTGGTGGACCTGATTGCACCGAGGAGGGTGAGCGAATTCAAGGCCAAGGAACTCATGCAGATGCTGCGTGAGCACGTCCGGCCCGCCACAGCAATGTTTCCCGCTCGGAGTGCGTTTTGGAGGCGAGTCCAAGCGCCCGGGGAGACGGTCGCCGCATTCGTGGCGGCCCTGCGGCTGGCGGCCGGCCCGTGCAAATGGGAGAATGCCGAAATCACCCTCCGAGACTGTGTGCTGTGCGGCCTGAACGACGCCGAAACCCAGCGCACGTTAATGAACCAAGAGCCGCCTCCCACGTTGCAGGAGGTCGTAAGAGCAGCCCAGGCCGCAGAAGCTACGAAGGCCGGGGTCCAAGAACTTCAGGACTGGCGGCCAAAGGCAAGCAAAGCAGAGGCTCCGGTACAGGCGGCCCGGCGAACTTCGAGGTCATCCACAGAGAGCAGCGACGACGAGGACGTCCAGAGGGTCCGGAAGGAGAGCCGGCGATGTGACGGCTGTGGAGCGGCCCACGACCGCGTGAAATGCCCCTTCCGGAAGGCCGAGTGCCACAACTGCGGCCGCCGCGGGCACATCGCCAAGGTGTGCAGAAAGAAGCGCGAGACCCGGAGGAGCTCCGCAGACCGTTCCACGGGACAAGACCGCCCAATGAAACCCAAGGATGGCACCCAGGCCACGCGGAAGCAGGACGGCGTGGGCCGCATCGCCGACGGCAGCGAGGACGACGCCCCAGTGTTCAGCGTGTCTACTAGACACCCCCGCTACTTTGTTGAGGTACTAGTCCAAGGGGTCCCCATTAGGATGGAAATTGACTCGGGGTCCTCATATTCAATCATTTCCCAGAGGGAGTTTTTGGGAATTGCCCCCCACAAGCGACCCAAGCTCAAAGCATTGAGGTCCACACTACGGGACATGCAAGGGAACAGTATTCCAGTGTTGGGGGTTGGAGAATTTCAGGTCAAATTCAAGGAGCACGCCGCGTCCCTTCCCCTAGTTGTGCTCAAAGGAGGAAATTGCAGCCTCCTCGGACTCAATGGTTCCAGCCCCTGGGGTTGTTTATTGGGGGGGGTGCACGCCGTTGGGATGCACGCCGTTGGGACTGATCCAATTCAAGAGGTGTGCGAGGCGCACCCCGAAGTCTTCAAAAAGGGACTGGGGAAATTCAAGGGCCCCCCAGTGACTTTCGACCTGGACCCGGAGGTCCGCCCAATTCGCCTAAAACCACGCCGGGTGCCGTTTGCACTCAAGGACAAGATAGAGGCGGAGCTGGACAAGTTGGTGGGCCAGGGGATCCTTGTGCCTGTAGATTCTGCGGAGTGGGAAACTCCAATTGTAACCGCTCTAAAGGCCAATGGGGAGGTCCGCATATGCGCCGACTACAAGTGCACCATCAACAAGGCGATCCGCCCGAATGCATATCCGGTGCCGGTAGTCAGCCATCTGCTGGCCAGGTTACACGGGGGAAAGTGTTTCGCTAAGCTCGACTTAGCACAGGCCTACCAGCAGCTCACGGTGTCCCCTGCCGCAGCTGCTGCGCAGACCATAGTCACCCATAAGGGGGCGTTCCAGGTGACGCGCCTCCAGTTCGGCGTGAATTCAGCGCCTGGAATTTTCCAGTCACTCGTGGAACGCCTCCTGAAGGGATTGGAGGGGGTGTTGCCTTATTTTGATGACGTGTTAATAACGGGGGGGGGGGGAGTCGGGCTGAATTGGCCAAAAGGTTGGGGAAGGTCCTGACGATATTCGAAAAGGCGGGGCTGAGGTTGCGAAAGGACAAATGCGTCTTCTTCGCAACCGAGGTTGAGTTCCTAGGGTTTTGTGTGACTCCTGAGGGAATAAAACCATCCATGTCCAAAGTGGCAGCCATTAAGAAAGCCCCCCGCCCCACCTCCAAGCCCGAGTTGCAGTCGTTCCTAGGGCTGCTCAACTTCTACCACTCCTTCCTTCCCCGAAAGGCAGCGGTGCCTGAGCCGCTACACAAACTGCTAAAGAAAGACCAGGCATGGAAGTGGGGCGACGACCAAGAAAGGGCATTTGACGAGCTGAAAAGCCTCCTGGCGTCCGACGCTATACTGACCCATTTCAACCCCAAGCGCCCAGTAGTTCTGATCTGTGATGCGTCTCCAGTGGGGGTGGGGGCGGTGCTGTGCCACGTGTTGGAAAACGGAAGGGAGGCCCCGATAGCATTTTACTCCAGGTCCCTGTCCCAAGCAGAGAGGAACTACGCACAGACGGACAGGGAGGCACTAGCAATAGTCGCGGGGACGAAAAAATTTCACGATTTTCTGTACGGCCGCCCCTTCACCATCGTAACAGACCACAAGCCCTTGCTAGGCATTTTTACCGCTGATAAGCCCACCCCGCAGATCCTGTCTCCAAGGATGCTCAGGTGGGCCATTTTTCTCAACGCGTATCAGCACGCGTTGATCTACCGGCCCGGGAAAGAGATCAGCCATGCGGACGCCCTATCTAGGTCTCCCCTCCCCCTAACGCCCAGCCAGGTGAGCATGGGGGAGCGGGACCATCAGGTTCTCATGATAGAGGTGCTGGATTCGCCCCCCGTAGTGCCCGCCGACATTGCCAAAGCGACAGAGAAGGACAAGACGTTAGCGACAGTCAGCTCCTGGCTGCAGAAGGGGTGGCCCGCGTCCTCCCCAGCGGAGGAGTTCGCTCCATTTTTCAGAAAAAAGCTAGAACTGTCCCTAGAGAGGGGGTGTCTCTTGTGGGGGCAGCGGGTGGTGATTCCCACTTCCCTTCGGCCGCGGGTGCTCAAACTGCTGCACGTCAGCCACCCCGGCATCGTGCGATCCAAAGCGCTGGCCTGGAGTTACTTCTGGTGGCCCCAGCTAGACGCCGACATCGAGCACATGGTCGGCACCTGTGTGAGTTGCCAATGCTCCAGACCAGAGGAGGCCCGCCTTCCCCACAGGGAATGGGACGCGGCTAAGGGGCCGTGGTCCCGGGTGCACGTTGATTTCGCGGGCCCGTTCAGAGGCACCCTGTTCCTCCTTGTAGTGGACGCTTTCTCCAAATGGTTGGAGGTTATCCCAGTCACGAGCACCTCCTCGGCCCAGACCATTAGGCATTTGCGGAGGCTCTTTTCCACGTTCGGCATACCCGACACGTTAATTAGCGATAACGCTAGTTGTTTCACGTCCTCCGAGTTTAGGGCATTCATGGAGATTAACGCCGTTCGGCATATCACCTCCGCCCCGTTTCACCCGGCCACCAACGGCCAAGTAGAGCGCCTCGTCCGCACCATGAAGGACGCGTTGCGGCGCATGGGCCCAGGGGATCTGAACCTACAAGTGTGTCAGTTTCTGCTAGGATACAGGGTGACCCCATTGGCGTCAGGATACTCCCCCGCAGAGCTTTTAATGCGCAGGAAGCTGACCACCATCCTCACTAGGCTAGACCCCACGAGGGTAGAGGACAAAGGGAGGAACATCGGGCTACAAGCTACAAAGAGTTTCAGTATAGGCGCCCCAGTGCATTGCAGGAATTACGCCAGCACGGGCCCAGCCTGGGTGCCGGGCGTAGTTGTGGAGCAAACCGGCCCCGTGTCGTACCGAGTGGAAACCAGCACAGGGCTCCTGTGGAGGCGGCACGCGGACCAGCTCCGTCGCAGGGTCTCCGATGAGCAGGGCACGGATCAAGCAGGAAATAAGTCAGCGTTAGGGTTCTCCCCCACCCGTTCAGCCCAAGGGGGAGGAAAAGGGGACCGTGGGCCCCCACCAAGGGGGGAGGAGGATTTCCTCATAGATATCTTAGGGGATCTTTCCGAGGAGGAGGAACCCGACCCCATACATATCTCGCGGAAAGTCCCCACGAATGCGGATACCCCTACCAACTTAGATTTTGATTTTCAGAACCGGGGGGTTTTTTCGGAGTGGTCCCCCACCCGTCCAAGCGAGAAGAGGGGTTTTTCGTTAGCCCCGACGGCCCCCGGTCTGCCCACAATGGAGTTTTTCCCTTCCCCTAAGGCCGCCAGACAGAGGCAAGCCACTAACAAGTCTCCCTCTCCCATTTCAGGACAAGGGACCAGGGAGCAAAGAAGCAATAACGCCCCCGGGGGAGGCAACCCTCTTCACGGCCCAAACGCACATGCAACAAGCCATCTTGGCTGAGAGACTTCGTCTCATCCTAGGGGGGAGGGATGTTGTGTTCTGTAAAGCTGTGCCTTTAACAATGTACCTTTGCCATGTGTTACCAATGTAACCTTTCTGTGTGCAACATTATAACCATCAGCTGTATCAATGTAACCTAATAAGGGGACGCGAGCTAGTGACCACCAGAGGGCAGTAGCGAGCGTCCAGCTCTCATGGATCATAGTCACCTGGTCCAGCAGCTCGGGAAGATTCCCCGCGACCTCCTCACCTGGTCAAGAAGGGCGTGACCTCCTACGACGTCACGCAGGCAGCAACCAATAATCTGTCGATGAGCCACATTCAAATGTATAGCCAGCCGTATATATTGAGCTACCCATCCGCCATTACCACATGTTCCTCCGGATCATCATGCAATAAACCTGTGTTAAGCCAACCCTTCGGCTGTTTCATTGTCTTTGGTCCCTTACACTAAAGTCCCACTGAGGAAGTTACAGGTTCACACTTTAATGAGTTGGCTAGAAAATGGGGGAATAGTGCTTCGCTTAAGTCCCAACACCTTGACACCGGAGCAAGTGAATCATCACACGGAAGTATGAAGTCACCCTCAGTGGTAGACTGGTTCTCACTAGGACATGCTCACTCTAAGTCCCCACTGTTTCGAGGTTCATTGTGCACTCCACGGCAAACTTCTAGCAGTGCAAACAGTGTGCTAGAGGCAGACCTGACTGGCGCTCAGAGGCAGTGTGACCTGTGTTTCAGGGTTACATAGTTTATCAGATGAAGATTCAATCTCATAGTTTTGTAATCGGAGGTCCGTACAAGAAAACTAAGGGGGGGAGGAATATTGCAAAGACAAAATGGCGATTTCCTGCCATCAGAATCAAGAGCAGAATTGGCATGTATTCTTCCCTTCCTGGCACGCTCCTTATGTTAATTAGAGTGCTATGATTGGGTACAGTTTTGGATCCTGTTCCTGATTGGTTAAAACTGATGTATTGGTTAGTTAAGGTTATCCGGCGGGTTACTATAATGTATCACAGAGTGACCACCACCGAGACGCTATATAAGTGCCACAGGTAAAATAGGGTGTGGCCGGGCCGGATCTATGCTTCCCAATATCTCTGCAGGTTAGACCTCGGCAGTAGATACTATAGGGGTAGATTTATTTATTTATTATTTATTTATTTGTTCAAATTTCTAAAGCCACCCCACGATGAGGACTCTGGGTGGCTTACACTATGAACCCCCTTAATAAATAGACCCCATTTAAAACAGTAACTCCCTTAAAACTCCATTAAAAACCCACTCGCACATGTTAGAGAAGAAAGGATGGCTCTTATTTAACCAGGCAGCAGGCAGGGGTTATTTCTCCACCAACCCACCACATCTGCCCCGCCAGCCAAGTTTTCAGTTATTTCCTGAAGGGCAGCAGTTCTGGGGCGGACACAGAGAAGGCCCTCCTTCTTGTGCTAGAGAGGCGGGCCCCTCTAGTTGATGGCACAATTAGAGACACCCTCCAGTCTGCCTTGGTTGGTTGGGCAGACAATCTCGGGACGATGCGGTCTCGGGACAATGCAGATGATTTCAGAAAGACCGATTACGTGGGACTTGTGTAGCCATCTGTCGTCCGGATATCCTTGTAATTATGGCCTGCAAGACTTTACAATAAACCATTATTCATTGTTCTGTTCATCGTTTGCTGGCCTGTTCTTTACAAGGGCCGGGCATGACAACTAGTTAACCCATCTGTTTATAAAACAGACTTTAAGAACATATCACCAAATTTTGTTAACATCTATTTTAAAATCAAGGTTTCTTTTTGCTTATTGTTTTTGAGTTGATGTACCACCATATTGGTTATGCATGGGGTTGTGTCAGTGCATGATTTTTTGAAACACTTTTATCCATAAACTGCCTAGAGTAGTGGATCTCCACTAATGGGGATACAAGCTAGTTAGCTAGCTAAATAAATGCATAGAGAATGGTGAGAGATTTGGAAACCAAGCTTTGTGAGGAGAGCTTGATGGAATTTTGGCCTGTTTAGCCTGGAGAAGAGAAGGCTATGAGGTGATATGATCATAGTCTTCAAGTATTTGATGGGTTCTCACATGGAAGATGAAGCAGGTTCAAATTTTTCTTCCAGCTTAAATAAATAAGACCAGAAGTAGAGGATTCAAATTACAACTAAACAGTAGGAAGAATGCCCTAAAAGTGAAAACCATTCAACAATGGAATCAACTCCCTCAGAGGGCAATGGATTTTTCCTCACTGGAGATTTTTAAGCAGAGGTTGGATGACTATCTATCAGGAATGCTTTAGCTATGAATTTCCTGCACTTGCAGGGGAATGGACTTGATTATCATTGAAGTCCCTTTCAGCTCTATGATTCAACAATAACAGCTCAGTCAGTCAGTGAAACTACTAGTATCAGTGGCACTATACTCACAATATGATACAGAGACTACTTTTGTTTATGGCTATGTATGATAAATTGCTACAAAACAAACAAAAATAAATCAGAACATTTAAAATTGATATCAGGCATCCAATACCCAAAGTTCCACTTGTGTAACATATATCCTGGATAGATCAATTAATTGACAAGCTTAAATTCAACAAGCAGCCCTATTCGTTCGCAGCGAATTTTTTTTCTTGACACTTTTTTTTAAAAAAAACCTCCTGTATTGCAGAAACCATGTCTGATTAATTCTGGAAGCAAAGGCTATGTTCAGGAATATTTTCTTGGCTAGGGCTCCTGCTCTCAGTGAGAATACTGGGACACAACCCAAGAATGCCTCGTAAATTCAGACACTCCACGCTTCAGTTCACTAAACTTCACTCCCAGCGACATTTGTTCTCTCCCAACAGTAGGCAGTTTCTTCATCTCAAATTGAAAATCCTACTGATGCATTTGCTGCCTCCACAAATATAATTTTCTAAGTATTTGACCACAGATTTTAGCTAGTTCATTTTGGGCTTGAAATGACATCTGTGATGTCCCAAGTAGCCTCTTTGCCCATTCTCTTCTTCAAGCTTTCTCCTATCTACCAATGCTGGGCTCTATTGCTCCTTGTATGGTGGCTGTGGTGGTTATGCTTTCTTGTATTGGCATACTTCCTCAGTGGCAGGTGCAAGCAGATTAACACTGCTCTGTCAAGCTGATTGGAGAATAAGTGCCACTGAACTCATAAGGCTTACTTCTGAGATGACATGTGTAGGATTAGGTTTTTATATAATGCATAGACATGAGTATAGTTCTGTGCAAATTTGCTTACAACCAAGAACTGGTGAACCTCTAATGAACTGGACTATGCAAATAGAATAATTCTCTTCTATATTTTGGAATGTTAGTCCTTTGTATCTCTGTGACACTTCTCCAATGGTCAAGGTACACAAGATATTCAGAAGCTGAGCAGAGGTAAGTGACAAAAGATGGTGCTGTGTCCTAGATTCAATTCTCCCCACTATAGTATTTTGGCCAAACAACCCACTACAGTAATTAAGTACAGTAAAACACGTACTTATGAAAAAAAAGTCTGTTACGTATACTTTTGATTAAATCGGGTTTTTTATGTAACTCGAAGCAAACCCATAGGAAAAAAATTTTTTTACATAACTCGAAGCAAACCCATAGGAAAAATGAAAATTTTATGTAAATTGAAGCAAACCCATAGGGAAATTAAATATTATGTAACTCAAAGCAAACCCATAGGAAAAAAACCATTTATGTAACTCGAAGTAAACCCATAGGAAATCATGTAAATCAGAACATAGTTTTGGCACAGAATCATTATGTAAGTCGAATTTTATGTAACTCGAGGCATATGTAAGTCGGGGTTTTACTGTAGACTGTACAGCCACTGACTCAACACTGAGTGTCAGGCGGCAGTTAACTAACCTTTCTCCCTAAAGGAACCAACGGCTAAGGGCAAATGAGCCCTTTTAGCTGGGGTGATGGTCCCTCTCAGAGGAGGAAATGCCACTAGAAACCATCATATTGGGCCCTACAGCAAAATGAATGGAAGAGAAACTCTGATTCCCAATGGTCACAGAGGCGGAAGAGGCCATACGAGATGGACTGGCTGTGAAGGCGCGTCTTGTTAATATCCTCAAGGCTGCGGCAGTCCATTGCAGTCCCAGTGTTGAATCCTGCATGTCTCATTTTGTGTGTGCTGCAGGGGATGGCTCCATGACCATAGTGTGAGGGTCATTTCACAGCAAGCTGGGATTCACCTTAAACAAATTCACACCAATGACATTTTTCCTGCTTCAGGAAAAAAATGCATTCTTGGATAGATTAGCTTACTTTGCTTTGTGACTGATTTTTGAAAGGTAAAACAAAGGTTCATTTAAATCTGATTATTCAGGCATACACCTATAAGAAGCAATATTGCTGGAGGGCTAGTGTGCTACAAGCTGCTAAATGTGTGATGTGTGTCTTGTGTAGTTGGGCCTTCAGGCTGAAAGGGATATTTGTAGACAATTATATATATGCATTTCCAAAGTTTTCCACTCTTTCCCCCCATGTCTTTTAAAATGAAACAATTGCAGGTACATTTTGCAGGCGCACCCCCCAAAGAAAGACTCAGACACCGGTATATGGATAAAGGCATTGGGCCACTTTTATTGAATAATGCCCTAGTCCGAATTATAACTTTCAATTGGTGTATTCATCCAATTGTAATTCTTAAGGCAAGCAGGCCGCAGTAACACTGGTAAGGTTCCTCCCAAAATTGCCAATGGCAATTGGCTACAATGTATCCATTTGTATCAATTTGTTTGTTGACACAAACAAATTGTTGACCGGAGTCAATAAACTATCTACTGACCCCACCTATGACATGTATCCGTCAAATCACGAGGTGATGCATGCTGAAAAGCTCCTGCCATCACCCCTTGCCTGGTTCGTCGTTGACCGGTCAAAGCTATTACACCTGCACCTGTCTAAGTGTTGGCCAGTCAATTGCGAACCTGCCGGATACCTATGGGTCATAAATCTTTACGTTACCAGTGCTACCCGCCACACGGGAAAGCCTCTATGATGACTCACCCCCCCCAAACCATCAGCTCTTGCCTACCAGCAAAAAATTTTGTAAGCCTATCCGCAGGTGTCCAATGGCTGTCTCCCAGCCATGCTCAGCAAGGGATCGAGCAACAGCCCTGTCCACTGACTGCCGGAACAGTCTGAACCGCGGAGATCCACGTCTCCCCTACTTGGTGTCTCGGCATGATGTTAGACCATAGCGACCGTGTGTAAGCCACACATGATATAAAATGCCAGGTCACTGCCCCTCGACAGTTTAGGAATAGCAGTGATCCGTATAAGATCATTGCCGCCGACGTGCCTAATAAGAACATCGGGCGGTCCAGCATCCCTGACGGACATCAGAAATGGCCACAGTTCCCGCCCCCTTGCGCCGCGCATACCATACCATCGCATACGTGCGGATGCACACAGCCCAAGTCGGGGTCCACTCTCTGTCACCGCAGCATATACTGCTGCCCAGTGTACATAGCTGCGGCCCACCAGCCCCACTGCCACCGGTGTGGATATACACACAGGATCTGAAAAAGAGGAGAAGAGGTGAAGTACACAACTAGGTACTCATACAGTGAGGGGACGTACATATAAGAAATTACGCATACAAATATATCCACCTCCGAGTACCCCAAACGTAGCCGCGATCAACGCGATGCCTATCCTAAATAAATGGGTGCCAAAACGGGCCCCACACCGCGAAGTGCGGCACCGGTCACCCTCAGTAACTTTACTTTGGTAAGGGGAGACCCATCCTGGTGGCAGAAAAACAGGCTGGGGCGCGCAGCAGGCACTGCCGAAAATTCATGTAGGGCACCAACCGGACAGATGTCTCCAATGAAACTTTGTAGCAGGGGGAGGAGCATCATGGCAGACTGAACACATCGTTTTTCTCACCACTGCCTGGAAAGGGGAGCCACAAATGTGGATATATAATGCTAAACTGTTACGTTTTTGAAGGAAAATGTTTCTGGAAGGAATGTGAAGTTGGTAGATTGTAACTGGAGGTATTTGGAGCCTGGAGGACAGCGGAAAAGAGTAAAACTGTTGCAGCTGTTTCTCAAGTGCAGAGAGCCGAGTTAGTGGTGCTGTTGGAGAATGGAGTTTACGAGCAGAAGTGACAGCAAAGAGAAGCGCTTCCTTGGGAGCTGGCAATAGCTGTGTTCGAGAGAAGTGAATCTTGGCAAAATCTGGGGTTCGGCAGCGCTTGGAGGAGATTCGAGTGGCGGAGTGAAGCAGAGGAGAGAGGAGGAGAGCCGAGCGTGATCTCGTGTGCAGAGTTCCAGGGTGGAAGGAAATAACGATTTTGGTCTTGGCTGGAGTGGCGCTGCCGGAGAACAGAAGACGGAGTTTAGGAGGGAGGTCTCGGCAAGGAGAAGCGCTTTTGTGGGCAGCTGAAGTCTCGGCGCCGCTTGGAGTTTGGGGATGCTGGAACGCAAAGTGGTCAGGAGAGTGTTCTGGTGTTCTGGTTGTATCGGGCGGAGAAGGAGTCGTTGCTCTGTGGGGATAGGGGTCTGAGGGTAGTCAATTGGGGGGTGCGGAAGTGAGTCCCAATTGATCCCAAAGGGCCCTAATCCGGAGCAGGAGTCTGGGCAGCCCGTGTTGACCAGTGCATTGGTTGGATGTGCGTCCCCCGAAAATACTACTGAACGTTGGCTGAAAGTGTGGAAGTCCTTAAGGAGTGTTATTTCTTCTATCCTTGGAACTTGGACTTGGTTTGTGTTGAACTTGTTTTACAAGTGGTGTGCTGGAAGGGCAGAGGATATTGTGTTTGACTGGCTGTTGGGCAGGGTCCTTCCATGAGCCCTGATCATTGGACCATTGTGGGGGTGTAAAATAGAGCTGGTGCTTAAGCGGTGGAGAGCAATTTGTGACTGTGATTTTGACTGTGGCAGAAAGAAGAAAGAAAGTGAAGAAAAAGAAAAAAAGAAAATTAGTTTTCACAGCTGCTGTGCCAAGGACAGTGATAAAATCAAGGCTAGCCCTGGAGTTACTTTATCATCAAGTGCAGCTGTGTACTGCTCAACTGGTTGGACTATAGGAGCAAAAAAAATTTTTTCTTCAAGACCTGTGTTTTGTATACTTGCCTTGTGTAGAGTAATGAGCTGGATTAACTTGAAAGTCCATAGTGGTTGAAGTTAATTATAAAAGGGATTGTAAACTATGATTGTTTATGTATTGGGGCATAAGGTGATAATTGTATAGGGTATTGGCTAAAAGCGTGGATAAAGTTGTGTAGACCTGGTTAGGGCTATTTTAGAATAGAGTGAATGAGTCGAAAAGAAAAAAGAAAGCAGCAGAGAGAAGAGATAGAAATAGATCCAATTTGGCTAAGAACAGGTAGATTAGTAAGAGCAGGTGGTGAGGAATGAAGGAAGTCCTTAAAGGACGAAATTTTGGAAGCTGAGGAGCAGGATAGGCTTAGAGCAAGCATGGCAGCAAAGAAGAAAGTACAAGAGAAACAGCAATTACAACAGTTAGATATAAATCAAGAAGATCAGCAAATTGAATTTAAAGAGGCCAATGCTTGGGGAGCTATAAAAAAGAAAGTAATAGAAGGAGGTGTAGAGGAAAATGTGGAAGGGGATAGCCCTGATGTGAATGAATGTAGAGGCTCTATTGAAAAGAGATTAGATAGTCTTGAGAAGTATCTTCAGACCAAGTTCCAAAATTTAGAAGAGCAGCGAGCGAGGGATAATCAAGAATTTATTAAACTGCAGCAAGAAAGTTTTGAGGCTTTTCAGCAAAAAATGCTGTCAGTGGTTACAGGTTTGATGGAATCAGCTAAAGTTGAAATTGCCAAGATAATGGAAGAGGTGAATGATGTAAAAGAAGGAATGGGTTCAA
This sequence comes from Bradypodion pumilum, assembly GCA_035047305.1. Lineage (NCBI taxonomy): Eukaryota > Metazoa > Chordata > Lepidosauria > Squamata > Chamaeleonidae > Bradypodion > Bradypodion pumilum. The sequence goes on along the minus strand of JAWDJD010000004.1, from coordinate 111,744,459 downwards.
TTTCAAAGGAGGTTGAAAATGTAAAGAGACATGTCCAAGAGGTGCAGGAAAAAGCTAAAGGGAGAGAAGTAAAAGTGGATGATCATGAAGTGAGACTGGAGTTACTTGAAGACCAATCTAGAAAAAAGAAATATTATAATTAGGCATGTTTCTGAGGCCCGCCCTGATCAGCTGAAGGCCAGAATAATGAGTTGGTTAAATGATTTAGGTATGGATAGGAAGTTTGAGGCTGAGGATGTATTAAGTGTGCATAGATTAGGGTCTAAGAAGCATAATACAGCAGACAGAAATGTGCTATTGAGGTTTGCTAGTGAAGGTTTGAAGGTGATGTTAATGCGACATATCAGGAAATCTGGGTCAAGTATATTGAAAATGGAAGGGAATAGTATAGAGATCTATAATGATATTTCTGTTGGCGAGAGAACATGGAGAACACAAATCAAACCAGTAACCAGGAAGTTGAGGGAAAAAGGAATTGTTTATTTTTGGCTTGCCTTAAAAAAACTAAAATTCATAGTATCTGGAAAGCCATACGTGTTGAGGGATGGGTCATATGTCTTAGACATACTTGCAGCGGCAAAGATAATCGACCGAAACTCCAAGGAATGGGAAGATCTTAAAGAGGAGCTGATAATAGCAGGGGTTTACACAACATATGACAGGGAAGAGGAAGAGCGGATGAAGGATATGAGGGTGGCGTTGTCTAGCCAGGATGAACTAGGTAGTGTGGAATGATATAATGGTGTAAAAATTGCAATTGAAGTAACTGTAAGGCACAATATAAAGCGATGATAGAATCCTCATGTGGAATTGGTGGCATGAAAAATTAAATAGTATTTAAAATGGGTAATTAGGCAGGAGAAGTGGTGGTTTGGTTTGTGAGTGTTGTCTCCCCTCCCCCCTCCCCCTTGTTTTGCAGGGGTGTTTTTCTTTTTCGTCTCGAAATGGCGGGGAGGGTGATGATTTATTGTTTTATGTTTTGTGTTCAGCTGTTTGCTTATGTTTTGTGGGTTGGATTAGCACATGCTTGTAGGAGATGGAATTGTTGCAAGCGAAAAATAATAAAGAATTATGAAATCGATTAGGGTGTTATCATGGAATGTGAAAGGCACCGGCAGTATTATTAAGAGGAAACGTCTGGAAGCGGTAATTAGGAAAGATAGGCCAGATGTGATATGCTTGCAAGAAACACATCAAAAAAGTGAGGATGTAAATAAATTGTATATAAAGGGGATAGAATATTATGAGAAGGCATTGGGTACGTCTAAGGCAAGAGGGGTTGCCATATTAATATCAAAAAAGTTAGGATTTACAAAAGTAAAGACAGTTGCAGATCCAGAAGGGAGATTTCTTATAACAAGGGGATTTATTAATAATGAGGATATAACCTTTGCTAATGTATACGCGCCAAACGAAAAACAGGAGGAATTTTTAGATAAGGTGTATCAAAGTATAGAATCAGAAAGGGTGTCCAAGTTAATAATGGTTGGAGATTTTAATTTGATCAGATCAGGTTTGGATACTACAAATGTGGCTAAGCGTACATGTACTAATAGGGTGATGGATAGGTGGTTAAAAATAACGGGATTACAGGATGTTTGGAGGAAAATTAGAGGCTCAGAACGGGGATATACATTTTTTTCGCACGTGCACAATTCTTATTCACGAATTGACTATGTTTTGGCTTCAGAAAGTATGATAGATAAGGTTGAAAATATTGAAATTGGTATGATTAAGGAATCTGATCACGCTAAAATAATTACAGAATTTAAACTAAGTGATGAAAAACAAAAAAGGGGTACATGGAGCTATGATACAAGGTTATATAGAGATCAAAAGAGTAAGGAAACGATAATAAAAAGATGGGAAGAGTGCTGGGAAATTAATGATACAAAGGATGTAAATGATGGAATATTATGGGATACCATGAAGGCAATATTCAGGGGAGAAAGCATTAGGCTCTCTTGTATTAATAATAGGCAAAATAAGGAAAAGGAAAAAGAGCTAGAGGACAAAATAAAGAAATTGCAGGATATTCATGCAAGAACGGGAGATAGGGACATATTCGATAAAATGCAAAAATTAAAAAGAGAATTTATTGAAAAAGATATTGAAAAGGTAAAGAAGAATTTAATTTATTTGAAAAGAGATTACTTCGAGTACAGTAATAAAAATTCTAAACTATTAGCTAGAGCGGCTGAAGAAAAGAAAGATAAAAGAGGAATTTCAGTTTTGATAGATAAGTATGGTAGAAGGTGTAATAAGTTAGTAGATAAAATTCAAATTGTCAAGGCTTTTTATCAGGAATTGTATTCGAGGAAGGACGTAAATAAGGTTGAATTAGAGCGATATTTAGATAAGTGGTCAAGAATAAATTTAAGCTTGGAGCATAGGAGTTATATGGATGAAAAGATAACACAAAAGGAAATAAAGGAGGTCATTAAAAGGTTAAGGATAGGCAAGACTCCAGGCGAGGATGGTTTATCGGTGGAGTTTTATAAAGACTTTAAAGAGATGTTGTTACCAAAAATGGAAAGGATTTTTAATTATATTTTGGAGGGAGGGAGAGTTCCTAAATCGTGGTATAGTACAATTATAATTTTAATTCCAAAGGTAGGGAAAAATTTGGAAAAAATTGAATCCTATAGACCGATTTCCCTGATGAATCAGGACGCAAAAATTTTTACGGCAATTTTAGCTAATAGATTGAATAGTTTTAGTGGCAAATACATTAATAAGGATCAAGTGGGATTTATGAGGGATCGGTATATGTCGGATTTGACGAGAAGGATGGTTGACTTGACAATTATTGCTCAGGAACAAGAGGAGCATGTGGGTTTTTTCTCCCTGGACATATTCAAAGCTTTTGACTCGATCCAATGGATAACTATAAAGGAAATTATAAAGAAATATGGATTCGGACAAAAATTTTGTGGGGTAATTGAGCAGTTGTATCAGCAAGGCTCGGCTAGAGTTAAATTAAATGAGGAATTAACAGGGGAGATTAAATTGGAAGCAGGCACAAGGCAAGGAGATCCATTGTCGGCATCTTTATTTATAATGGCCATGGAATTGTTAGCTAATGTAATAAGGGAAGATAAGGAATTAATTGGAATTGAGGGTATAAAAATTAGCCAATATGCTGATGACACCCTAATAACAATAAAAAATCCACAGAATGCACTAGGGAAGATATATGGGCATTTAGAGGACTTTCAAAGGGTGACGGGACTTAAGGTAAACTGGGATAAGTCAGAAGCAATTCTTTTTAATGTGGATTTGGACATACAAGAAAGTTTAAAGGCTAAATTTAAAATACAAATTAGAGATAATATAAAATACCTGGGGATAAACATTTCAAATAATTACGATGATTTAAAGAGGTTAAATTATGATAAATTGGAAAAAGAATTAAAAGAAATGATTTTACGGTATAAGAAGCTAAATTTGTCGTGGTTTGGACGCGTTTCACTATGTAAAATGAAGCTTTTACCCAAATTAAATTTCTTATTTGATACCCTGCAAATATACATGAAAGAGAAGGAATTAAAGGTTTTTCAAACTATATTAAATAATTTTTGTAACGGTGGAAAAAGGGCCAGGATACCAAAGTTTTTATGGTATTCATCACAAAAAAAGGGCGGGTTAGGAATTCCAAATATTAAAAATTATTATTGGGCATTTCAATTGAAGAATATTTGTAAAATTTTAGTGAAAGAAGAATCGATTTGGGGAAAAATTGAATTGCGAGAGAAACTGGGTGAAGAAATATTAATGTTTTTGGGCAAAGGGAAAGTAAAAATTAATGTTACAAATAAATTGTTAAAAGCTCTTTTAAAAACTTGGACATTATTGAAAAATAAATTGGCACCAGGGTTGTCCCCAATATTAGGCCTGAGTGATATGAAATCATTCCCACTGAGAATGGATAGGAGATTAGAAGAAGTATTGAATAAGAATAATATAATTTTATTAAAGGATTGGATAACAGCATGTAGAGACAAGGAAAGAAAGTTAGATTTAGGTAGACAACTTGAATTGGCTTCAATTGATGTCTATTGACAGTTGGAATAAAAGATATTTAGATGAAACGAGTTTGGATAGGGAGCGGACAAAATTTGAAGAGTTGGTACTTAGTCTAAAAAGTGGGCAGGTAAAAGTTAAGGGGTTAGTAAGCAAAATATATAAGGTTTTAGATGACTCAGATCAGCATCAGAAAGCTTTAAAAGAAACATGGGAGCTAGATTTGAATATCATAATTACAGACGAGCAGTGGAATGCTAAATGGAAAAGGAGAATAATGAGGTCTTTGTCTGTAAGAATAAAAGAGCACAATTATAAATTATTGTGGAAGTGGTACTTGACTCCGGTACGATTATACCAAATTGACAATACAAAGTCGAAATTTTGTTGGAGGTGTAAGGGGGAAATTGGAACATATGAGCATATGTGGTGGGGGTGTAAAGAGACGAAGTCATTCTGGTTGAAGGTGGAACACGAAATTGGGAGAATTCTTGATGTAAGAATGAAATTGGATGTAATTTTAATTTTGTTAACAGATGTGGAGGTGGTAGAGCAACAAAAAAGGGAATTATTAGCAATTATGTTATCCAGTGCTAGACAGTGTATAGCGCGATATTGGAAATGTGATGTTACCCCAAAAATAGAGGATTAGTATAAGGAGTTGTGGAATACTGCGCTGAATGATAAGCTTACCTGGGAGTTAAATTTAAGAAAAGGGTTAATTAATGAAAGCAAATTTCAGGAAATTTGGAAATGTTTGATAGATTATACCTTGATTAATGGTCATGGGCAATTGCCGGTGCCGGATTACATTGCATTTTTGAGACGATAATAGATAAAAGGGGAAATTCTGTCTCCGTAGCATTGTATATAGCACATGGTGATATTTTGCTCTGTTTCTTTTTTTCTTTTCTTTTCTTTTCTCTCCTTCTCTGCTTATTTATATTATTGTGTATTTTGTCTTTTATTTTCTTATATTGTTCTGTGTGTTATCTCTTGTTTTTTTAATTATTGGATGTGTATCGAGAAATAAAAATTTAAATAAAAAAAGAAGAAGAAGAAACTGAAAAAAAAGAAACTTTGTAGCAGTCTAACTCCACTGCCTATGCCGTGCTGAACACCTTTGAGGACCATATCCCCAATTGAGCCCACTCATGTGTGACATAGACATCGTCGAGTTCCAGTGCCCTACGAGACACATCCGCCTTACACAGATGGTACCAACTCTGGCACCCACTCACTGATGCGGAGCGCTCCAAAATGGCTACCGTGGTAGCTGCGTGACCAAGAGCCACTCCACACCTATCCGACATAAGTCATGCCAGCCTCGTGCAAGGTGGGTCAGAAACTCTGGCAAACTGGGGTAACGCGTGTCCGGGCGGCGGACACGTTCACGTGTCCGCCCCTCCAAAACACGACGCATATGGAAGTAACTCACACAGTCATTGAAACCCCCCCACGTTGGCCATAAATGCCAGTGCCGAAAGCCCGAAGGCTATAGTACGGGGGCCAAACCCTGACTGCTAAGATAAACATGCATTGTAAAACCTGATCCTCTGATATTGACCACACTTGAGGTAACGGTAGTTACTCGCAAAAAGTTCTAAATCGCATGAGCGCATGGTGATACGCCTTACGCGTGCGAGGTGCCAATGCCATGCCCGGTTCACCTCTCCTCGCCAAACGTCCAACTATCGGCCGGGAGTGGTGAGTGGAATTCATCTGCTTCCGGAATAAGGCACGGAACCGGGGGATCTGTAGGCGGGATAAAGCATCAGCAATATCGTTATTAATACCTGGAACATGTCTGGCCCTGAACAGCACATTTAGGCGTAGGCTTCTCAAAAAGAATAGACAAACCAATGCCATGACCCTGGGGGATTTGCATGTCTGGGTGTTGACAATGTGCACCACTGCCACACTGTCATACCAAAAATGGACCACTGAGTTGGCCCACTCATCGCCCCATAGCATCAGTGCTCCCCAAATTGGGAAGAAACTCAAGGAAGGTAAGATCGCGGAGGCGATCTGTGTCAAGCCATGCGTGATGCCCTCGGCCGTAAGTCCACATACCCTCAGAGTAAACCCCCAGAAGCCAGGGAGCCGGAGGCATCCGACCGTACTTGAAATCTAGGGCAGACCATAAGATCTGATCTCCAGGAAGAGACCCCGTTAAAACCCAGGAGTAATTTGAGCCAGACCGAAAGGCCCACCCGTATGCCCCTGATCAGCCGGACCCTGTGGTGACGTTTTAACAGACCAGCCATGGCATCACACAGGCGCCTGGCCAATGCTCTGCCGGGTGTAACCACCCTGCAGGCAAAGTTAAGGTGGCCATGAAGTAACTGCAGCTCACGAGGGGACACTTTATGTTTGGCAATCAATGCCAAAATCGCTGCGGAGATCCGAGCCACCTTATCCATGGGTAACCCGGATGCCTGTGCGACAGAGTGAATTCCAATGCCTAGAAATGTGAGCTTAGTAGCTGGGCCCTCGGTCTTTTCAGGCGCTAAGGGGACACCCAGTTCCCACCTGAGTGTCTGAAATGTAGTGAGGAGACGCGTGCACGTGTCCGAGCCCCATTCACCCCCGGACCAAAAGTCATCGAGGTAATGGGCTAGAGACCGAGACCCCGACCTGCGAGCAAAGGCCCACTGAATGAAAGTACCGAATCGTTCGAATGGCGAACCTGAAATAGAGCAGTCAAAAGGGGTGGCCTTATCTAAGTAAAATTCCCCTTGGAACCTAAAAAACCCAATAGCTCAAAATCCATCAGGTGCACTGGCAGTAATCGGAAAGCCGAGTGCATATCACACTGTGTCAGGAAAGCACCGGGACTGCATGAGCGTACCACCCATAGGGGCTGAACAAACGACATTTACCTGACTGAAAAAGGTCATCAGGAATGGCATCACTGACCCAAGAACCCGTAGGGTAAGCTAGATGGGGGATTAGACGACATTCACCCGGGTTCTACTTCGGTACTAGCCCCAGAGGGGAGACCTTCAAACAAGGGAAAGGTGGTTCCAAGAAGGGGCCTGCTACCCTCATAGCCTCAACTTCCTTAGCTGTGCTCAGTGCAGCAACCTCCTCGTTACCTTTCAAGGGAACTAAATTAGTAGCATCTTGGGGGCCCTAACACCCCCGAATGGAATACGAAAGCCCCATTGGAAAACCCTCCAGCAGGTACCTCACATCATCCCTTCTTGGATAAGCTGAGAGCCACAGCTCCAGCATGAGTACACTAATTGGGGAGGGGGGCTTTGACATGGCTAGTTCCGACAGACGGAGCTCTGATCGCCCCCTGTGGACCCTACCTCTGCCCCGCAACCCACCAACCCACAGGCACGCGGAGGCGGTGCAGAGGCCAGCGCAAAAGGGGGACACTTGTGTCGGTAACGATACTGGCGCTTAGTACACACATCGCTAGCTGAGCAGGTCCAACACAGCAGGCGGGCTGGAACTCCCTGCCCCACCAGTTAGCATGGAGCCTGTGTTGCAGCAGCCCGCACAGCATGACCACCATGGTACCTATCACCAGGCGCCAGTCACGTGGGAGTCATGTACAAGAGCAACAATTGCTGACAGGGCTCATCCCACCTCATCTCAGGATGTAGGGCCACCCTCATCCAAATTCCTCATCGTTGGCCAACTACGATGGGCCCATGAAATCAACCATCGCCCTGTAAATATTATCAAGGGATTGAACCATCGGGATGACCCAATCAGGCCAGGCCCTGAGGCATACCACCATATATATAAGGTATGCTGGCAACCAGTTGGCCCAGGTGCATGGTGGCTTACGACGACAGGACAGCTCTTTGTCTCTGTCGTCCTGTCCCTCTCTCTCTTCCCCAGTGGGCTCACGGTTCAATAGGGAGAATATATCAATGTACTCCCCTCACCAGATCTTATCCCCTCGTGACCTGTGACAAATGATCACCCAGGGGCAAGGAATAACCAGCCGTCGGCAAAGCCATCGTCGGCACATTCTGTATAGAGGGCATACGCAGCGGGACCTGGACAAGCCCCTGCGATGCTCGGCACTGCCCCAGGGGCGGACACCCCCGCCCTTAACGAGGGACCATTTAGAAACCATGGGATACTGGGCTAGGATGGTAACTGATGCCCGCACGCATCAACTTGACGAGGCCAGGGCCACTGAACCCCACCACTGTAAGTGGGCTGTGGTGTTGGTGCACTAAATTCAACCTGATACTCACTAGGTGCACCCCCGTGAGCCACCCCCACCGGAGGTTCCGGCCCATGGCGGGCGTCGGAGCTCGCGACCGGAATCGAGCTCTGGGGCCACACCTGATTACTCCCAATCTGCAGATCTGGACGAACAGGGAGCTGCGAGACACCGGCAGGCGCAGGCCGGAGTGTCTCAAGCAGCTCAACCCGGCTGGCTGCCTGGTGCAGCATGGCGGCCGTCGAAGTAGCCGGTGCAAATGAGGGGGCCCCGGCAGAAAGAGAAGCGCCCCCCTCCACAGGAGGCTGTGGAATACCCAAGGATGCTTCCAGCACTGCTAAACGTGCTAGTAAAGCATCCACTGCTACAGAGCCCCCAGCATAAGGCGGGCCGGGTTGGCCGGAAGACCCACTAGGCAGTTGGAATGGTACACCGAAAAGAGAGCCAGGGCCAGAATAGGGCCATGCCCAAAACTCCACCCCCGCTTCCCTGACCCATGGCCGTTAACGGCGGGCCGAGGGCCGAAGCCCCTGAGGGGCCGGCCTGTGGCTGGCCAGCCAAGCCCGGCTGCCAAGTGCCAGCCTGAATCGCCCCACCAGTATCGGTGGGCAAGGCTGGCATAGTGCCCTGCCGCGGGGGCACAGCTCTGGTCCTCCGACCCGATGGCTGTCCCCCGTCCTGCGCAGGGCCAAGAAAAGTCCTCCCCTTTGGCCGCGGCTTCATCGCCGGTGCCTTCCGTTTGGGAGGCATATCTCCAAAGAAAAATTAGGATCCCTTTCCAGGGATCGAAAACCTAGCACCAAAAGCACGCTGTAGGCAAGTGAACCAAGGCTCTGCGTGTACCAATCCTCCTTCCCCAGCCGGGAAAGGATCGAGGCTAAACAGCCGAAGACTAGAGAACAAACAGGGACGGAGAAAACTTCTCCTCTCCGTTGCTATTTCTAAAATGGCAGCTCGTCTGCCTCGTGGCCACCCCTTTTATGGAGGGGTGGCCACGCCCCCTAACTCACCCGGATGTCTGAGTCTGGGTGGGGGGGCCTGCAAAGAGCGCGGCGACCATTTTGGCGCCGCGCTTTCATTCTGATATAGCACTTTATCAAAAATGAAACATCTTGAGTGTTTTAGAAGGGCTGGCATCAACTGATCATTTTAATTTGATAATTTGTTGAGCACTGTCAAAAGCTAAATGCCACTTCATGGAACAGAAAAAATTGCCAGGGAAAGAGACTGAAGTAATGGAACTTTTCACAGGGCAATCAATAGGGTTACAGCCCTTCCATTCTGCCCCCGCCCCCCATACCTAATATTTCCTTCTCTTTTTTAGGAATCAGCTTATTTGCAAAAGCCCAGCCTAGGAGAACAGTCCTGGGACAACATGGGAAACAGAATAACTGGGATGTGAGGGCAAACGATATCTAAGTAGTTCCTGGTTTTTGTTGGATAATCTTTACACTGTAATGCAGCTAGCTTATCCCAAGGAATAAGATTGAATGTTTTGAAATGCAAGCCCTCCTCAATTCCTCTTTTATTTCTTCTTAGTTCCTAAAGTACAAATGCTTAGGTCTGATTTCAGCAGAAGCAAAAAGAATATTTACAAGGCTTGTATTCAAATAAGGTTGTCAGGTAGATGGCAAAAATATTATACTGCACTTCATTTCATCTTGGTTACAATAAAAATGGGAAGAAAAATCTCTCAAGCAAATGATGTTTGCAATAGAGCACTGGGTTACTAGTATTCTGAACCTAATATTTTGAGTCAGAAAGATGATTGAACTAGTCGGAGAGACAGACAGATGCAAACTAGTAGTACAACATAGACACACAGAGCAAACATAAATAAGCAATTACCTTTTATACAGAGGAAACATTTAGCCTGCTGATTGGCTGTTTTGATTGTTAAATCCTGGCCCTTCACATCTCCATGTTACTGTATAAAACAACACAAACCATAATGGGATTGCCTCCTGTAAACTCAACAGTTTTGTGGCCTATTGTTATACTACTGGCAGAAGTACCAGTGGCAAAGATTTTTTGTTGTTGTTCAGTTGCACAGTCGATTCTGACCCTTTGCGACCTTATGAACCATTAATCTCCAGGCACCCCTGTCCTCCACCATCCTCCTCAGCCCACTCAGCTTGGTGCCCACTGCGTCCACAATGCCATCCAGCCATCTCATTCTTGGCCGTCCCCTTTTTCTTTTGCCCACCACCTTTCCCAGGATCAAGGCTTTCTCAAGTGAATCCTCCCTTCTCATTTGGTGTCCAAAGTACTTCAGCTTCATCTTTACTATTTGACCTTCTAAGGAGTGTCAGGACTGATTTCTTTCAAGATTGACTTATTTGTTCTCCTCGCTGTCCAGGGTACTCTCAAAACTCTCCTCCAACACCACATCTCAAAGGCGTCTATTCTTCCGCACTCAGCCTTCCTAATGATCCAGCTCTCGCATCCATACATTACCACTGGGAATACCATTGCTTTGACTATACGGATTTTTGTTTGCAAGGTGATGTCTCTACTTTTCACTATGTTCCCCAGGTTTCTCATGGCTTGTCTCCCTAGAATCAGTCGCCTTTTTATTTCATGGCTGCAGTCACCATCTGCAGTGATCCTAGATCCCAAGAAAGTAAAATCCGTCACTGCTTCTACTTCTTCCCCATCTACTTTCCAGGTGCTGATAGGGCCTGTTGCCATTATCTTGGTTTTCTTGATGTTAAGTCTCAGGCCAGCTTTTGCACTTTCTTCTTTCAACCTAATCAGTAGCTTCTTTAAATCTTCCTTACTTTCTGCCATTAGGGTGGTATCATCTGCATATCTCAAATTCTTGATGTTTCTCTCAGCAATTTTTATCCCATATTGTGATTCCTCAATCCCTGCATTGTGCATTATGTGCTCTGTGTATAGGTTGAAAAGGTAGGGTGATAAAATGCAGACTTGTCTTACTCCTTTTCCTATTCCAAACCATTCTGTCATTCCGTGTTCTGTCCTAACTTTTGCTTCTTGACTATTGTACAGATTTCTCATGTGGCATACACGGTGGAGGTGAGGAACAGATTTAATGGTTTGGAATCGATAGACAGAGTGCCAGAAGAATTATGGACAGATGTACGGGACATCATGCAGGAGGCAGCAAGGAAAACCATACCAAAAGTAAAGATGCATAAGAAAGCAAAGTTGTTGTCTGATGAGGCTCTTAAAATAGCAGAGGAAAGAAGGAATGCAAAAGGCAAAGGAGAAAAGAAAAAATACTATCACTTGAATACAGAATTTCAGAGAAAAGCAAGGAGAGACAAGGAAATCTATCTAAATGAACAGTGCAAAGAAATGGAGGAAGAAGGCAGGACTAGAGATCTTTTCAAAAAAATTGGGGGAATCAAGGGAAAATTTAAAGCAAAAATGACCATAAGGGACAAAGACGGAAAGGAGTTAGCTGATGCAGAAGAGATTAAGAAAAGATGGAAAGAATACACAGAGGAACTTTACAAAAAGGACCTCAACACCACTGATAATCACAATGATGAGAACATTGAACTTGAGCCAGACATCCTAGAGAGTGAAGTCAGAAAGGCCCTAAAAAGCACTGCAAACAACAAAGCTAGTGGAGATGACGGTATCCCAGTTGAATTTTTCAAAGCTCTAAAAGATGAAAGAATCAAATTACTGCATTCGATATGCCAGCAGATCTGAAAATCAAAACAGTGGCCATGGGATTGGAAAAGATCAGTATACGTTCCAATCCCAAGGAAGGGTAGTGCCAAAGAATGTTCAAATTATCGAACAATTACGCTCATCCCACACACTAGCAAGGTAATGCTCAAGATAATACAGGATAGACATCAGCAGCACATGGAGAGAGAATTGCCAGAGGTGCATGCAGAGTTCAGAAGAGGCAGGGAGACTAGAGACCACATTGCCAACATACGTTGGATCATGGAGAAAACAAAAGAATACCAGAAACAAGTCTACTTTTGTTTTATTGACTACACCAAGGCCTTTGACTATGTGGACCATAATAAAATGTGGCAAGTACTTAAAGAAATGGGAATACCAGAACACCTCATATGCCTCATGAGAAATCTGTACAAGAGTCAAGAAGCAACAGTTAGGAGAGAACACGGAATGACAGAGTGGTTTGGAATAGGAAAAGGAGTAAGACAAGGCTGCATTTTATCACCCTACCTTTTCAACCTATACACAGAGCACATAATGTGCAATGCAGGGATGGAGGAATCATAATATGGGATCAAAATTGCTGGGAGAAACACCAACAATTTGAGATATGGAGACAATACCACCCTAATGGCAGAAAGTGTGGAAGATTTAAAGAAGCTCCTGATTAGGCTGAAAGAAGAGAGTGCAAAAGCTGGCCTGAGACTTAACATCAAGAAAACCAAGATAATGGCAACAGGCCATTCCTGTCAAGCGCAGCTCCGGAGATTATGTGACCTGCGCAGAACGTTTCTGCACAGGTCCATTTTATGCATGTGTAGAACGGACCTGCGCAGAAACATTCTGCGCAGCTCACTTTTATGCATACGTAGAAAGCCTTTACGTATCCCCTTCTGCACAGAAGCCTTCTACGCACGCTTAAATGCCTTCTACGCATGCGTAGAAGTGAGCTGCGGAGAAGGGATGCGTAGTAACTCATTTCCCCCCGCTGCCAAATTATGGGGTAGCGGCAGTTCCAGGTGGGAAATGACAAAAATCGGTGCAAAAATATGGGAAATCCCGGCCAATCCGGGATACTTGACAGGTATGCAACAGGCCCTATCAGCACATGGAAAGTAGACGGGGAAGAAGTAGAAGCAGTGACAGATTTTACTTTCTTGGGATCTAGGATCACTGCAGATGGGGCTTGCAGCCATGAAATAAAGAGGCAACTGATTCTAGGGAGACAAGCCACGAGAAACCTGGGGAACATAGTGAAAAGTAGAAACATCACCTTGCAAACAAAAATCCATATAGTCAAAGCAATGGTATTCCTGGTGGTAATGTATGGTTGCGAGTGCTGGACCATTAGGAAGGCTGAGCGCAGAAGAATAGACGCCTTTGAGATGTGGTGTTGGAGGAGAGTTTTGAGAATCCCCTGGACAGAGAGGAGAACAAATAGGTCAATCTTGAAAGAAATCAGTCCTGGCTGCTCCTTAGAAGGTCAAAAAGTAAAGATGAAGCTGAAGTACTTTGGACACCAAATGAGAAGAGAGGATTCACTTGAGAAAGCCTTGATCCTGGGAAAGGTGGAGGGCAAAAGAAGGAGACGGCCAAGGATGAGATGGCTAGATGGCATTGTGGACACAGCGGGCACCGAGCTGAGCGGGCTGAGGAGGATGGTGGAGGACAGGGGTGCCTGGAGGTCAATGGTCCATAGGGTCGCAAAGGGTCGGAATCGACTGTGCGACTGAACAACAAAAACACAGTCTTAACAGGTCTGCAGCTACCTAGCAAGTAAAAGTTAAAATGACCGCATTCAATGTCCACAAAATGTACTCTACCGTAGGACCACTGTTCATAATTTAAATTTCATAACTGAAAGAAAATAAATATTTATTCTTTTTAGGAAATCACATCTACGTGTTGTTTAGAACTGAGTTTACTTGAAAATAGAGCAAATAGCATGGTATATTATCAACCATGATCTAGAACAGCTTTTTGACAAACTATGTTCCGCGGAACACTGGTGGATTTCAATTCCCGGAAGCTTAAATCAGTACATTGCTTTGGTGAATTGACTTAGGCTTCTGGGAATTAAAGTCCAAAAACCAAAGGTTGGCAAACACTCATCTGGAAGGTACTAGTAGGATTGACAGACTAAAAGGATCAACTGATATAGAGCTTCGTTTAAAAATATTAATGTAGGAAAAGAGAATGGGGAAAATGACTTTGATATATTGGAATAAGAAGCAGAATTCTGTTTATTTATTCTACAAAATTTTTAATGCCTTAAATAGAAGAAGAAGCACTGAAAAACCACCAATATAATTTTCCACATATGCTTTCAGTGAGGAATATAAAATGGAATATAAAAATTATCTTTCGGAGATGACACTTCCAACAATCTTAAAGTCTGAGCTTCAATTAAACTCAGGTGTTTTCCTCAATTTACAGATTCCTAGTTTCGTTGCTCTTCCAATGAATAAATTCTACAACTTCTCTAAGAAACTAGATAGTCCTTTGAGTTAAATTCGCAAGCTTCTTTCATGACTTTTTACAGATCTAAATTTCTCTGCAGTGCTTTCTCTTGCTTTCAGTGGCAATGCAGGCAAGATTATCTACCTTCTGTCTGCATCCTGTCTAAATTCTCAAAAACTATTATCAGGGTTCTCCCTCCAAGTTCAATGCACAAAGCACTGTTAATTTCAATAGGACTTGTACAGGAGCTGGACTTGGTGGATTGTGTTTTTAATCTTCTTTTCTCTGAGCCAGACATGCCTGCTTTCTTCAGCTCCTCTTCTATGACTTGCATTGTAAACCCTTGCTAAACCTTTTATCATCTATGTTATTGTGCACAGAATCTTCTTCACCATAATCCCTAGATCCTTCTCAGCAATACAACTTTCTTGTCACTTATGTCACTGGTTTTGTATTTTATGTTTTTTTTGGGGGGAGGGAGGATTTTAGAGCAGTATATACAAATGTAGATGAGTGTATCATACCCGAATACATAGCATCTTCTAACATTTTGAAGCTGATGCATGCGGTTGCAATGTATTGTTAATATGGAATCTTATTGGTCTGTGCAAGACAATGACAATAAAGATTTATCATCATCATCATCATCATCATCATCAGAAAGTACTGCATTCTGTGTACATGGGCCATGTTGACTTTTCCTATATGTATAATTTTGCCAACTGTGCAGTAGTGTCACCCTAATACCTGTTCTAATATATCTTATGTTCAAAGAATGTAGACATTGGCAAGAAGCTCATAGGAGTTAGGAGTAAGTTAAATTAACACTATCTGCCTTCACAGTAGTTGAAATTCATTTACCTGTGTGCCTCCTATTGTAAGTTAATCAATGGCCTTCTGTGATACAAGAGCTTGAAAACTCAAGATGCAAGCAAATACCTTCCTTACTACAAAGTCACCACTCTCATCAAGCTATTTATAAGAGAATCTCTATGTTGGCACATTTCTACTATTGATGTGAAATAGCTCCTTCATCTTACATTAGATCAGAAGATTAAAACTCCACTAGGCTTCCTTCATGGTGGTTGGTTGGAGACATCAGGAATACACTTAAGTGTATTCTCCACCTGAAAGTTTAATTAGTTTTTGGTGGAAAGTAGCAGTTTGTATCTACTTAAATTATTTATCTTTTGGAAAAAGTCTGGAACTCAGTGTCTATATTATCAGCAATCAGAAATGCATAATTTCAGTCATCCAAAAATGTAAGAACATCTGGATGTTAATTGTTTGCAGTAAACACATATATTAAAATTAAAGCTGCAGTGTTTCTGCAAAACTAATTTTAAGACTACATTTGTTTTCCTTAGAACATAATTCAGCAACACACAAACAGCTGATCTCCCTGGATTTCATTTCTTAAGATGCTTTCAGTTTTTACTACTACAGTTGAGCTATTGCAATCTGAAGGTTGTTTGAACTCATAATGGTGTTATTATAATTTCCTGTCAAGTACTGATTCCAATTTTTCCCCTTTTTTCATTTGGAGACAGAAAGTTTCACCAGGTCTCCTGCTTCTGATGTCTCCTGTCCATTGACAAAACTACCATCCATTCATGTCTCTTTATCTTGTGCACAAATAAATATTACCGATAGTTCACCATTAGAAGATGAAAAGGGTTCCTTAGAGGAATCCCATATCATGTGGGCATTATATGTGAATTTATCTCATCTAGTTTGCCAACTAACTTGCTTTGTCATGTGATGGGACAGTAGGAGGTAGTACAGGCTTCACCAGTCAAAGTCTATTGGAAATATTTCTGTGGAACAGTGATTTTAGCTACTAAAAATGTGCCATCTTCAACAAGAAGGTTGGCTCTTATGTTCTTCTATCTGTGTCTTCCCCATATTCCTTCTATTTCACAGCATCTCTTTTCTTACAGTATTCCATAAAATAGGCCCTACCTTTCTATTTCTTGGATTAATGATTCAGTTTGTGCTACTGTGGAATTCTGCCTTTGTTACTGCAGCTTCTCTCTGCCTGGCCTAAACATTTTCACTTATTTGATGGAGTCCTCCTCTCTTATATACATAGAACTCTGTGACCAATGTCATTCTTCAGTTTAAAACAGAACACATGTCTGTGCTGCATCTTCTCCCCTCCGGACATGCCATCACCAGATGTGGATATAGGTCTGTCTGGGCTCCCAGGTGGCTGAAGACACTATTTAGGATGTTGAGCCTCTGGGCTCTGTTAAGGACATTGTGCCACAGACTGCGCCAAAGATGTTGAGCCTGGGCTCCGTTAAGAACGTTGAGCCCTTGGGGTTCCGGCGAGGTCATGGAGCCCTGGGCTTCGTTAACCCTTAGCTGTGGTGCCGTTGGAGTGGCTGTGGTATTTTATATTTTTGCACTGTATTATGATGTTTATTATGATGTTTATATTGCATATTGCATTTTGTATTGTTGTATATGTGTTGCATTTTTGTACTACTGTATATTTCATCTTTGTTTGGATTTTGTACTGTATTTTTTGTAAACCGCTTTGGGTCACCCTAGGGTGAGGAAGGCGGTATATAATAATAATAATAATAATAATAATAATAATAATAATAATAATAATAATAATAATAATAATAATAATAATAATAATAATAATAATAATAATAATAATAATAATAATGTCTTCCTCAAAAACCTTCACTGGTTTCTTATTTTCCCCCTAAATCTAACATACTTACATCATCCTTATAACAACTAGGATTCCAAGTTGAATGACATGGTATCCAATTGTTAAGAAGGATTTAGCATACATTTTTAGATGTGTTTGGGGTTATGTATTCTGAAAGTAGGTCCAAAAAAAGTAGTTTATAATTAACATTAAGTTTTAGTTAGAATGGAGAAAATTAGAAAACTTTTATAAATCCAGCTCACTGGTCAGCTCCATACATACTGTTTGTAGGTGGCAGGCAAGGGCTCATAATGGTATATGGCCATGTGGTTGATGCCTAGTTGCAGTTATTTTCCTTGCCATTAGCTGGTAAAGGGTTTACTGATATTGATTCATCCTTCTTGCTAGTCCCAGGGGTACAAGCAGCTGTAGTCAGTAAAGGTTCGGTCTTTTAAAATATAAAAAGCAAATGATTCCTAGTTTCTTTGGACGACTAAATCACTACTGAACTGGAAGGGTGTGCAGCTTCCTGTTAATTCCCTTTTTCATTCTTTTTTTTTTTTTTGAAAAGTCCGAAGTCATAGATAAATACACTCAAACTCACCAATCACAGCAGAAATAAGCAAAGAAGACCTTGATTATCCACAGTTTGATCAGATATAGAAAACTTTGCTGATCATATAGAACAAGACAGTAATCTGTTTTGTACAGATTCATCTAACCTTGTAGTAGTCAAGATGTATCTTTCTCAGGATTAATGCTATTTGGACATGGAAAAGGAATGCTGACAAACTGTGAAGTTAAGTGAAATGGTTTTTAAAAACAAAAACAATCAAAGGGGGATAGAAACCAACTCTTTAACTAAGATATTTTAAGATGTCTTTTGTTCAGAAGAGGAAAACAAGCAAATAAGTTTCTTGTGCCAGAGCTGTAAAATGCAATGGATTGTTCTGTGCTCTGATGTTGGATAGTGCCAGATATGAGTGCTGACATTTTTTACTTCAAATAGGATGAAAACAGCAACAGCAAATTCAATGTGAAATTTAAACTGAATAGCATGTGTCTATAATTGATGTATAAAATAAAAATCTCCCTCATAATCAATATAAATCTAATTTTGAATATATAATATAAATTTGAACTAATATAAATTAGTTTGAATATTCAATATAAATTTGAACTAATAAATAAATAATAATAAATAATCGCATTGGAGATTATTGAATGTTTTGTGCTTGTCTCCTTGGTCCAACTCAGAGCTCAGAATTATCCAGTCACAAACATCTTGTTTTTGGTTATTAAATTACAACAATAATTTACCAAGGGAAAACACTGTTTTTGCAGTTTAGCTGAAATTTATTTGATTTTAAAGTAGGGTTGCATAGCCAGAAGCGATGCATGACTCCAGCTTTAGCTCTGACTGCTATCTATTGCTTTGCTGTACAGGTTGAGGTGATGAGGATAGAGACAGGAAGAATGTGTTTTCTACCATCACAATGCTTTGTCAAAGGAATATATGAGAACCATTCCCATGATTTTACCACATACTGTGACTGTATGCTGGGCTTCAACAAAGGCAGCTAATTTTTTCCTCCTTGGTTTCTAGTGAAATGATTGGTCCTGTGAAATTTGCGAGCAATATTTGACACAGTTTGACTTTGGAGTGTCCGAAGTCTTATATGTATGGATTGCCAAGAATGATCATGCATTTGTTTCCAATTAAGAGATTTAATTTTAGGAAGCCCTGCAGAGAGGAGGGAATCTCAAGGCATCTCTAGTAACTCATATGTTAAAAAAAAAAAATCATTTCTTAAAATGTATTTTAATGTGTGTTAATTGGAATGATTTTGTTTTAATTGTTTGCCTTTTCCTCCTGTTACCTGCCTTGTGTGCTGATGTTAATGGAAAATTCAGGATATTATACAACCAAACAAGGCACCTGGAATGGAAAATAAGTGGGGCTAGTCAGGACACAGGGAAGATGATTTAATTTGATAGCACATATTTTTTGTGTGAATTGCCCCACTGAATATTTTAAAAGAATACAAAATAAGTTGTTTCAACATTCTACATCTGTCAGGTCCCTCGACACCATACCTGTCAACCTTCCCGGATTGGCTGGGATTTCCCAATTTTCAGCGCCGATTTGCGCCATTTCCCGTCCGCAGCTGCCAAAACCCGGGAGGTACTGCATATCACTTCTGTGCAAGCCACATTCTATGCATGCATAGAATGCTTTTACGCTTGCGTAGAACCCTTTTATGCTAGGATAGAACCCTTCTACGCTTGCATAGAAGGCTACACAAGCGTAAAAGGGTTCTACAAAAGCATAAAAGCCTTCTACGCATGCGTAGAACGCGACTTGCACAGAACCGTTGTGCACAGGTCATTGGATTGTCCGGAGCCGCGGTTGACAGGTATGTTCGACACTCGAAGGGGTAAAAGAGGAAGTAAAGAAGAAGACATCTATCAGGAACATGAAAAGGAGAGTTGCCTAATAACTGATAATGTGACTGTGCTACATCATTCTTCTTGTCCTTCACCATTTATACAATTTTGCCCCCTCCCATAGAAATCCCTGGATACTCCCCGCAATTCCAAAACCAATTTGAACTGTCAGTTATACATTGCATTGAGCCAATTAATAAGGTGTTCTCTAAAATGATCCAAGATTGCACATGGTTCTTTCATTTCTGATTCCATTTAGAATCCATCTTGACACACCAGATGCCTTCATTATTTTTGAGTAGTTCTATGTATTCTATATTTTAAAGCTTTTAATATTGTTATACAGTGCAGTAAATAGGTAGACAAAGAATTACTCTTGAACTCATCTGTGTGATCTCTCTTACTTTTCCCCCTTAAAATTCTCTCTAAGAATAACTATGCTGATGCAACACAAAAGGCAAAAATCCTATTGGATGTTTATGTACACAAGAACAAATATGGCAGTAGTTCTGGCTAATTGTAGGTAACTGACAATGTCCCAGATCTGTGCCAGATGGATGCCTACCAACAACATGGGAAACCATGCAACTGACACCTAATCACTTGGCTGTGACAACTTCCATGATAGCTCTAGCATTGTTTGACAGGAAGATGGATCATTGTTTTCACAGGATTATGAAAAAAGAAGCACCAGGAGGGTGGTCAAGGACTGTGAAGTTTTCCTTCCAACTAGCACTAGGGCAGCAGAGGTATTCAGCTCATCTGATAACAAGCCTTCTGTCCTGGAGTGAGATGTATCATATTTCCTATTCCAGCAGAAAAAAATTAATTTTGCCTTTCATCATGATGATATGGCAATACTCAACATAATTTTATGTGCAAAACAAGACAAATGCTAGTTATTCCTGAAACAACACAGACTACAACAATTGAATTGCAGTCTTGAGTTTGTGGGCTTTCTAGAGTAATTGGGCTGCACTTTTCATTAAACCCAGTCAACGTAAAACAATATGATGGGTTACGAGGACTGCAGTCCATAAATACCTGGAGGGAATAGGATTAGTATGGAGGCTATGTGTTGTTTACACTAGTTGTTTTGGATTGATTATTTATATGCAAAGGACATAATCAGCTGTATGAAATGAACTGGTATGAGGACCACCATGGATTGGTGTTTGATGTGTGGCCTTTTACAACTGATGCTATATAGAGTTGGAAACAAAGCTCAGAATGTTACATTCTAAACTTATTGTGTTACTCTTTATTTTCCAGTAGCCAGGTGGTCATTATTTTTTACTAGGGATGGGACTTTCATACTTTTAGAATTTATAATTTCAGAACTCACCTAATTCACTTTAACACTGAATTTTGGGAATGAACGTCCCCAAAATAAAAAGGAGTTACACCAATCCTTCTACCCCTATGCTCTTCCTACACTGCTTCTGTTTCAGCATATGCACACATGCACACATGCATATGCACACATGGTCCCACGCACACACACGCACACGCACACGCACACACACACACACACACACACACACACACACACACACACACACACACACCAAAAAAACCACCTCAATGCTCTCCACAACTCACTCTTTATACTCTAAAGAGGCAAACTCAAATGGAACTATTTCTCCCATACACCATTGTCAGTTACAGAGAGCTTTAGACAAAATAAGAAATATTTCCTCCAGTATTTAACACTGGGAATATGCAGGTACCTCCTGACCTGATCTCTATCTAAATATTTGTCATACAGGTTGGGAATGACTGATGCAGCACCTTCCAAGCTTTTCTGATCCTGGCATCATCTGTCAATTTCTGTTTCACTGTCAAAGGTAAAATTTTAAAAGAACCCCATGGACACTGCCAAAACCTGAAAAAAGAGAGAAACATGTACTGGAGGAATAAAACCCTAATAGACTGAAGAGGACAGTAGGAGAAACTTTCCCTACGCACGCTCTGGCAGTGCTTCTCAAACTCTATTATGTGGTGGACTAGACATAATTTAAAGTAACTTTGTAATTACCGTACTTTCCATATTACCCTGTTTCCCCGAATATAGGACCTCCTCACATAATAGGACACCCCCCATTTTTCCCCTGCCTTTGAAATATAAGGCCCCATCCAAAAATAAGGCCTCCTTACCTCCTGGCTGTAAGGCGGCCGGCGTGGCCCATAAGAAAGCCTGCCGCATCGGAGTCTCAGTTGCCTCCCCGCTCACAATCAAGGGAAGTTTCCCCTGGTGAGAGCGAGATTGAGACTCCGATGTGGCAGACCTTCTTATGGGCCATGCCGGCCGCCTCACAGCTGAGGCCAGTCTCGATCGCGCTTCCCCACTCACAACTAAGGGACGCTTCCCTTGGTTGTGAGTGGGGAAGCGCGATCGAGACTGGTATTCTTCTTCATGGAAAAAATAAGACATCCCTGAAAATAAGACCTTGTGCTAATTTTGGAGTTTTTAAAAATATAAGACAGTGTCTTATATTCGGGGAAACACGGTAACAATACTTGTTATGTTACTCATTTCCCTAAAGTAAATAGTTGCAGGTAAACATATTACTTATAACTAGTTATCTGGATGGAAAATAGGTTCCAGGGAGTCCAATGTGTTGTACATGGTATTTAAATTTTCTACTAGCTCTTTATTCCCTATTTAGTTAGATAACCATGTTATTCAACATCCAAAAAGATGGCCAGGGCAACAGCAAAATATTACTTCACCTAAGTTAATAAATTTGCAGAAAAATTCAGGACATGTGCTGGTCATGAATGCTTAACATTTTATGAAGTTGAGCCCTTTGTCCCAAAGACTTGGAAATGAATTTTAATATTCTACAAATACTTGGATATGAATTTTAATATTTATATTCAGCTCCAGTGAAACCTTTAAGTTTATACATATTTATTTCACTTTCAACAATTACACTGCCATTAGTTGGTTATTTTGCTAGTGATAAAAATATAGCAGTACAAATCTTGAATTTAGCTACCAAGCCTCATCAACATGGCACATTGGTTTATGAACTACTGCCATTAAATATGTATCTATGGAAGTAACTAGGCACCTGCAACCTGCAACAAGAACAACAACCCCCAAATCTTCCTCTCTTTTTTAAAATGCAAAAATGAGTGTTCTTTTAATACTTCTGGAAATGAGAAAAATTTAATTTAATTTAAGTTAATTATCAAATTTATATACCACCCACTTGGCCAAGGCCGACTCAGGGTGGTTCACAATCACAATTTAAAAACATGTTAAAAACAATTAAAACTATCCATCCCATAAACAAGGGGTGCAAGAACCAAAGGCACCATGGGGAAGGAGTTTCTTCTACACCAACCACCCAATGGAGGTTACCCTTCCACGTGCACCCCACACTTGACCCACCAGCCAGGTTTTAAGTTCTTTTCTGAAAGGCAGCAATTCCATCTGGAGACGTAGCTCTTTTGGCAGGAGGTTCCAGAGGGCCGGCGCAGACATGGGGAAGGCCCTCCTCCTTGTGCCAGAGAGGCGAGCCCCTCTGGCTGATGGAACAGTTAGGGAGCCCCTCTGGTCTGCTCTGGTTGGATGGACAGACATCCTCAGGGCGATGCGGTCTCTTAGGTATCCTGGCCCACTACCATATAGGGCTTTAAAGGTTAAAACCAGCACCTTGAATTGCACCCAGAGACAAACTGGAAACCAGTGCAGCTCCTGGAGCAGTGGTGAGACACGGGCATAACGCCCATACCCCATCACCACCTGTGCTGCTGCATTCTGGACCAGCTGTAGCCTCTGAATGGTCGTCAAGGGTAGCCCCATGTAGAGCGCATTGCAATAATCAAGTCTGGAGGACACCAGAGCATGAGTGACCATGAGCAGGGAGTCCCGGTCCAAGAGCGGGCACAACTGGTGAATCACCCGAAGTTGGGCGAAAGCCCTCCTGGTCACAGCCGCCACCTGTTCTTCTAGCAGTAGCCATGAATCCAGGAGGACCCCCAAGTTGTGCACTTCATGGGACTGTAAAGTCCTCTGAGAAATGGATGTGCTCCTTTTTTGAAAGTCTAAAGCAGCAGCATTTTTTTTAAAAAAACCCTGTGTAAATAAATATAATAATTTCCCCCCAAGAAGAAAACTCAATGAGGAGTATTAGTGCAAGTCATATCTTCCTTTTTCATATTTACATTCAGAATTTTAATGGCACTTGACTCTGAACTCATTCCAGTAAAGCGGAAAATTAATATTTTAATATGTCTACCTCTCCAGCAACTAGAAAGAAGTAAAGTGGAATAAATAGTATACGAGAAAATGTTTTGCTATTTAATACGTATATATTAAATATGAATATGTATGGTACCCTTCCATCCAGCATCTGCCTGAGGCTTTCTGTTTGTTATGTAGTGAAATTGTTGCAGGAGACACTGTAGTAATTATTTCCCAACTACACACAAAAGAGTGACAACAGCCAATGATGATGCTGTTTTCCTACAAATATTTTTCAGCATGTAAATCTGTGTGTTTCTAATGTGCCTGGTAAGTTATTACACCAGGGATTCTCAACTTGCATCTGGATGCAGCCCGCGACACCATTTTGTGTGGGCTCCCACTGCCTCCACCACACCAGGAAGTCCCATGTCTCCACCACATGGTGGCAAAATAGCCATCTGGCCCCTGAAGCTGTCTGAGGGAGCATGACCCGGCCCCTGGTTTAAAAAGGTTGAGAACTCCTGTATTACACAAAGGAAGAGGAAAGTTGTGTAATGCTTCATCTTCCTCCACACATAATAACACTCATAAAAGGTAGGAAATTATGCTGCCCATATTCATAATGTCAACCAATGCCTTTGTGTTTGATTTAACCTGAAGATTACGTATAGCACAATTGACGTTCATGGCCTCAGGATGTTAACTGCACTCTCTGCCTGACAGGTGAATGCTTAAATAATACACACCATAAAAGCTAGCCTTACAGCAGGCAGAATGGGTAGGTGGATGGTTGTTGCTGTTGTTTTTCTCAGTAGATGTTTTTATAGACACATCACCGGTATTAAGGAATATTTCTGGCCTTCAGAAAGGCTAATTATACAGTCAAGAGTAACACTAGCTGTGGCCTTTTATTTTTCAATTTGGTTTGAACTGACAGGGGTTTCAAGAACTGTGAAAAAGAGACAATGAAAATGTTGGCTAATATTAGGGATGGAGATGCCAGGAACTGTGTGAACTTTGCCTCCTACCTCTAGCTCTGCCAACATACCTCAGGGTTAATTCGAAAAACCTTGATATTTCAACAGTGAGCATTTCTTTTCAAAAATGAATGAAAGAAAAAGAAAAAAGTTCCATTAATTCAGCCGGAAATGTTTGAAGTGCTAATGGAAATCCAAACCACTATTTGTGAATCCACCCATGACCCTTCTAGCTGGTAAAAAGCAGATATGGGCTGTTTAGCTACATGCATTAGACCCTGTTTATCCTCTTGAAAGCAAGTAAAATATTTCTTCCTGCTTCATCCAACTATACTAATTATCTTTCACAAGCTGTCTACAATATTTCTAACCAATTGTGGGGGTGGTGCTTTACACAGATGGAGTTCCTTGAAGATTATGGTATTTTGAACCACATTCTGGTATACTCTGGGCAATGGCAACCTTGTTGTGTCAACTATTCTTTCTCACACTAGGCCAGGCAAAAGGAACTGCAGAATGAATTCACCAAAAAAGTGACTTCATTTTGGCAGTTTAAAGTGTGACCTAGACATGAAAGAAGAAGAAGAACCAATTGTAGGAAAACCTCTAAATTGTGATTCTAAAGAGAATACACAGGTGGCACTGACAAATTATTTTAGGCATATTATTTTAGGTTAACCATAAACCTCCAGCTGCCTACCATAAATAAATTTCTACAATGTTAGACTCACCAAAATCATGTATATGAATAGAGGAAGGTGCCTTGTATGATGGTTTGGCTAAAATCTAATAGTAAGTCACAACTAGAGCAGGTCCATTGAATCAACATACCTTATGCACCTCTGATACCAGTTGTTTTATTTTATTTTAGGACGGATTTATTTGTTTGGTTTATTTTTAATTTGTTGTGTGTTTTATTATGTTACTAGCAGAGGTACCCGGCTGGGCCCGGGTTGGACCCAATCCCGGGCAAGGAGTGTCCTGTATCAGGTGCCCCTGCCCCGTTCCCTGTCCTGCAGACATTCTGCTTGTCCGGAGGCACCTGTTGCCACAGCAACAGCATGCCCTTCTCCCCCAGGCCTACCAGCAAGGCCGCGGCCACCCCCAGCTTGTCCGTATGTGTGTGTTTTTGAAAGGAGGGGGTGGCTTTTCCTTCCCTCCTCCTCTTTCCCTGTTCTCTCTGTATTTCCTTCCTTCCCCTCCTTCCTCCCCCTCCTCCCCATTTTCATCTTCTTCCCCTTCTCCTTCTCTGAGGACCCAGTGGAGGCGAGTCCTGTGGCACGGTAAGGCCGCATAGGTTTTGGCATTTCATTTGGGGTTGTAGAGGTCTTGCCGCAGTGGCTCACACCCCTTGGCTAGGGGTGCCTGAGGTTTTCCTGGCTATTTTGGGGGCATCTTCTTGGCCCCCATTGCTGTGCTGGGCACGGTGGAAACCTGTGGCAGCCTTGCCACTGCGGCGGCCTTGCCACTGTGGCTCTGTGTGTTCCGGCCATGGGCATCACTGTGTTCTTTGACCGCACTATGCTTTGTGGGTGGCAGTTGGTCTGTGCACACATGACTGGAGGCCTGCCTCTCTTGGTCTCGGCCCAGCCTCCCTGATTGGCCGTGTTGTGCTGCAGTGTCTGCTGGGAGTTGTAGTTTTTATGTTTTGTTGTATTTGTGGGGTGTAGGCCCCAACCTCCACCTCGGAATCCTCACAGTGCTTACCCTAGTTGCAAAAGGTACGTGTGTGCCAAGTATCACAGGATTTGCTCCAGGGGTGTGGAAACATATTCTACATACGTACAGCCACACCTCTTCCTCATAGGTATAGATATCTATATAGGTATAGATATAGGTATAGATATTTGTATGGGTGGTATAAATGCAATAAATAAACAGTGAATAAAATAAATAAAATTATGCAGGTTTTTATTCACCAAGTCCTCACTGATTCAATGGGCTTACTCTAGTTGCAACTTCAACAAGAGTGTTTGTCTATCTGGGCAAGGAATGTGAGAGAATCTTGCTGTTCCTGAAGCATTTTTTATATCTGATTCTCCTAATACGATGAGGCTTTACTTGTGAAATATCTCTTGTGGCAGAGATGAAGATGATACTATAAGGGACCTCTTACTATTTTCAAAAAAAATTGCAGGAGTTATAATTTGTAAGAAGTGTCTGATTACTGAAAGTAAGAGCAGGTTGCTTTATTAAAAATTAATACTGGCTTTTTTTCTAGTGGACAGCCCCAATACAAAATGGATAATATCTAAAAGCATCAATAAAGTCCTTTTTGTAAAAAAGAAATTCATATTTTAAAGCAAAACAAATAACATATGGCATGGCCGTTAAATAGGTCACTTTAGTGAGTAGTGCTGAGTAAGGGGGTAGCAGTGAATTCCTCAGGTTGTCTTTTGATGAGGGAGTTCCTAAGTGTCTGGCTGATTTGTGGGAATCAGTTGGGCAATAGGGGAACACCACGAGACTTCTGTGTGGTACATCCAACATTGATACACGTGAACAGAGTTGGAAACTGATACGTAGATGTCTCCCTGATATTGTCTGGCTTGTGTAGTGGCTGACAAGGCTGAGCACTGCCCAGAGGCAAGGAATTTGCCTGTCCAGTATGGAGAGGGGATGAGGAGTTTCTGGCTCTGGTATCAGAGTCCGTACTGCCAGCCCCTTCACAGATCAGGGGATTTAAAATTTTAATAAAAGTGGCCCAATGCCTTATACCCAAAAAACATGTGTCTGCCTCTTTATTTGTCAGTTTGGGTGGCTAACTCTGTTTATCCCTCTTTCATTAATACAAATTATTTATGTTGTAGAGACTCCATTTGTGGAATCAATGAAATGAATAAAAGAATAAACCTCTTTTATGCCCCTCTCTTTCATATAAATGCCGAAGGCCCACCTGTAAACTCAGCTCCATATAGCAACTTCTCAGTCTGCAAAACAGCACAACTTGGTGGAATTAGATGCCTGGGCTGCATTTATCCATTTAAAGCTAGTTTAAAGCTCAGTTGCACTAGTCTATTCTCTGCTCACAAAAATTAAGTATGTGTGTGATATTTTCATTGACGTTCTCTGAAGCTAAGAGAAATCATTAAAATGTTGGAGCACTGCTGGGAAGCTTATGTCAAAATGTTGTGGATAGATACATTGCAGGCGCACCCCCCAAGAAAGGACTCAGATAAGTGGATAACGGAATTGGGCCACACTTATTGATTCATGCCCTAGTCCGAATTATAAATTTCAATTGGTACTCAGCCAATTATAATTCTTAAGGCAAGCAGGCCGCAGTAACACTGGTAAGGTTCCTCCAAAATTGCCAATGGCAATTGGCTACAATGTATCCATTTGTATCAATTTGTTTGTTTACAACAAACAAATTGTTGACCGTAGTCAATAAACTATCTACTGACCCCACCCTCTGACGTGTATCCGTAAAATCACGGGGTGATGCATGCTGAAGAGCTCCTGCCATCACCCCATTGCCTGGTTCGTCGTTGACCGGACAACCTTAACCAACTTGTACCTATCTAGTGTTGGCCAGTCAATTGCAAACCTGCCGGATACCTGTGGGTCATAAATATTTACCTTACCAGTGCTACCCGCCCATGTGACCAAAGTCAATAGCAAAGCCCCTATATCAAACCATAGCAACAGTGTGGGATGGGCAAAAAATCCAGAACCAGGAAGCCAATTGTAGGTTCCAGCCAAAAATTCCCACCCGGCCCTGAAGCGACCAAAATATCACACTGTTCACTAGGGAGGGGTGGAGGGAAAAACTTCTCCTCTCCGTCGCTTTCGCAAAATGGCAGCTCGGCTGCCTCGTGGCCACCCCTTTTAAAGAGGGGTGGCCACGCCCCCTAACTACCCGGATGTCTGAGTCCGGGTGGGGGGGCCTGCAAAGAGCGCGGCGGCCATTTTGGCGCCGCACTTTCATTGCAGGCGCACCCCCAAGAAAGGACTCAGACACCGGTATAAGTGGATAACGGTATTGGGCCACATTTATTGATTCATGCCCTAGTCCGAATTATAAATTTCAATTGGTACTCAGCCAATTATAATTCTTAAGGCAAGCAGGCCGCAGTAACACTGTTAAGGTTCCTCCCAAATTGCCAGTGGCAATTGGCTACAATGTATCCATTTGTATCAATTTGTTTGTTTACAACAAACAAATTGTTGACCGTAGTCAATAAACTATCTACTGACCCCACCCTCTGACGTGTATCCGTAAAATCACGGGGTGATGCATGCTGAAGAGCTCCTGCCATCACCCCATTGCCTGGTTCGTCGTTGACCGGACAACCTTAACCAACTTGTACCTATCTAGTGTTGGCCAGTCAATTGCAAACCTGCCGGATACCTGTGGGTCATAAATATTTACCTTACCAGTGCTACCCGCCCATGTGACCAAAGTCAATAGCAAAGCCCCTATATCAAACCATAGCAACAGTGTGGGATGGGCAAAAAAGCCAGAACCAGGAAGCCAATTGTAGGTTCCAGCCAAAAATTCCCACCCGGCCCTGAAGCGACCAAAATATCACACTGTTCACTAGGGAGGGGTGGAGGGAAAAACTTCTCCTCTCCGTCGCTTTCGCAAAATGGCAGCTCGGCTGCCTCGTGGCCACCCCTTTTAAAGAGGGGTGGCCACGCCCCCCTAACTACCCGGATGTCTGAGTCCGGGTGGGGGGGCCCGCAAAGAGCGCGGCGGCCATTTTGGCGCCGCACTTTCATTGCAGGCGCACCCCCCAAGAAAGGACTCAGACACCGGTATAAGTGGATAACGGCATTGGGCCACATTTATTGATTCATGCCCTAGTCCGAATTATAAATTTCAATTGGTACTCAGCCAATTATAATTCTTAAGGCAAGCAGGCCGCAGTAACACTGGTAAGGTTCCTCCCAAATTGCCAGTGGCAATTGGCTACAATGTATCCATTTGTATCAATTTGTTTGTTTACAACAAACAAATTGTTGACCGTAGTCAATAAACTATCTACTGACCCCACCCTCTGACGTGTATCCGTAAAATCACGGGGTGATGCATGCTGAAGAGCTCCTGCCATCACCCCATTGCCTGGTTCGTCGTTGACCGGACAACGTTAACCAACTTGTACCTATCTAGTGTTGGCCAGTCAATTGCGAACCTGCCGGATACCTGTGGGTCATAAATATTTACCTTACCAGTGCTACCCGCCACACGGGGAAGCATCCATGATGACTCACCGCCCCTCCAAGACCGTCAGCTCGGTCGCCAGGCCTGCTTGCAGCACACCCAGAACGAGGTACATACCTCTAACCGACAGGTGGACCCCTTCGCCTGCCTACCAGCAAAATTTTTGTGTAAGCCTAGCACCCAGTCTCCAATGGCTGTCTCACAGCCATGCTCAGAACGGGACGGAGCCAGAGCCCCGACCACTAACTGCCGGGACAGTCCGAACTAGGGAGATCCACATCTCCCCTACATTGGTGTCTCGGCACGATGTTAGACCATAGCGACCGTATGTAAGCCATACGTGATGCAAAATGCCAGGTCACAGCGCCTCGACGGTTTAGTAACGGCAGTGATCCATATAAGATCGCTGCCGCCGAGGTGCCTGTAAAACATCGGGCGGTCCAGCATCCCTATCAGACAGCAGGAATGGCTACAGTTCCCGCCCCCATGTGCCGCGCATACCATACCATAGCATACGTGCGGATGCACACAGCCCAGCCGGGGTCCACTCTCTATCGCTGCAGCATCTACTGCTGCCCAGTGTACATAGCTGCGGCCCACCCCCCCTGCCACCGGTGTGTTGAGACCCCTAGGATCTGTAAAAGAGGAGAAAAAAGGTGAAGGACATAACTAGGTACTCGTACAGTGAGGGGACGTACATATCTGAAATTGCGCGTAGACGCATATCTACCTCCGAGTACCCCAAACGTAGCCGTGATCAACGCGACTCCTATCCTAAGTAAATGGTGCCAAAATGGGCCCCACACCACGAAACGCGGCACCGGTCACCCTCAGGGACTTTACTATGGTAAGGGTAGACCCCTCTCGGTGGCAGAAAACAGGCTGGGGCGCGCAGCAGGCACTGTCGAAAATTCATGTAGGGCACCAACCGGACAGATGTCTCAAAAACTTCGTAGCAGTATACACCACTGCCTACACCGTGAGGACCGCATCCCCACTCGAGCCCACTCATGTGTGACAGAGACATCTTCGAGTTCCAGTGCCCTATGAGACACATCCGTCTTACACAGGTGGCACCAACTCTGGCACCCACCCACTGATGCGGAGCGCTCCAAAAAGGCTACCGTGGTAGCTGCGTGGCCAAGAGCCACCTCACACCTATCTGTACATAAGTAACGCCACCCTCGTGCAAGGTGGGTCGGAAACTCTGGGAACAGGGGCGACGCGTGTACGGGCGGTGGACCCGTTCCCATGTCCACCCCTCCAAAACATGTCGTATACGGAAATCATTCGTGCTGTCAGCAGAGCCCTTCACTTTGGCCATGATGCCAGCGCTGACAGCCTGGATGCTATGGTGCGGGGAGCTAGGCCCTGACTGTGTAGGTAGACCATAAATTGAAGAACATGCATAACTGGAATGGGCCAAATCTCGGGCAACCGGAGTTGCGCACAAAGAGCCTTAAATTGACTGAATGCATGGTGATATGCCTTACGCGTGCGGGGCGCCAGCGACATGCCGATTGCCCGGTTCACCTCTCCTTGCCAAACATCCAAATCTCGTCCGGGAGCGGCGAGGGGAATTCCTCTGCGTCCGGAGCCAAGGCGCGGAACCGGGGGATCTGCAGGCGGGATAAAGCATCAGCAATATCGTTATTAATACCTGGCACATGTCTGGCCCTGAAGAGCACATTGAGGCGTAGGCTGCGCAACACAAACTGGCAAACTAAATCCATGACCCTGTGTGATTTAGACGTCTGGGAATTGACAATGTGCACTACCGCAGCATTGTCACACCAGAAATGAACCACTAAATTGGCCCACTCCTCGCCCCATAGCATCAAAGCTCCCAGTATCGGGAAGAACTCAAGGAATGTAAGATCGCGTAAATGATCCGTGCCCCTCCAAGCTGGAGGCCATCGGCCGTAGGCCCACCTCCCCTCAAAGTAAATCCCATAACCCAGGGACCCCGAGGCATCCGACTGAACCTGGAACCAAGGGGAAACCAAAAGGTCAGATCTCCAAAATGACACCCCGTTGAAGTCCCTAAGGAACTTAAGCCAAATCAACATGTCAGCCCTCATGCCCTTGTTCAGTCGGACCCTATGATAGCGCCTGGATAGGCCAGTCATGGCGTCGCACAAGCGTCGAGCAAAAGCTCTGCCAGGCGCGACCACCCTGCAGGCGAAGTTAAGGTGACCATGGAGAACCTGGAGCTCACGAAGCGACACCTTGCGTTTGGCCAATAAGGCCAAAATCAATGCAGTGATCCGGGTAACCTTGTCCATGGGTAACCTGGATGCCTGCGAGACCGTGTCAATTTCAATACCCAGAAATGTGAGCTTAGTTGACGGGCCCTCAGTCTTTTCGGGCCCTAAAGGGACACCAAGTTCCTGCATTAGTGTCTGAAATGTGTTGAGGAGACGCGTGCACGTGTCCCAGCCCCGTTCACCCCAGAACAAGAAATCATCGAGGTAGTGGGCTACAGACCGAGACCCAGACCTGCGAACAAAGGCCCACTGAAGGAAAGTGCTAAAACGTTCAAATGCTGAACAGGAAATAGAGCAGCCAAAAGGCATGGCTTTATCAACATAAAATTTTCCTTGAAATTTAAAACCCAATAACTCAAAGTCACCCGGGTGCACTGGCAACAAACGGAATGCCGACTTAATGTCACATTTTGCCAAAAGTGCACCCGGGCCACAATAGCGCACCATGCGCAGGGCCTGGTCGAATGATGTATACCTGACCAAACAAAGGTCATCAGGAATGGCATCATTGACCGAATGGCCCGCCGGGTATGACAGATGGTGAATTAAACGAAACTCCCCAGGGGTCTTTTTGGGCACCAACCCTAAAGGGGAAACCTTCAGATTGGGAAAGGGTGGCATGGGAAAGGGGCCAGCGACCCTAC
The DNA here is from genome assembly GCA_035047305.1 of Bradypodion pumilum. Classification (NCBI taxonomy): domain Eukaryota; kingdom Metazoa; phylum Chordata; class Lepidosauria; order Squamata; family Chamaeleonidae; genus Bradypodion; species Bradypodion pumilum. The sequence goes on along the minus strand of JAWDJD010000004.1, from coordinate 111,711,749 downwards.
CTGCATTAACCTCCTTAGCAATACTTAGGGCGGCCACCTCCTCCCTGCCCTTAAGGGAAAGTAAATTAGGGGCATCTTGGGGGCACCGCTCCCCCCTAAATGGGATGCGGAAACCGAACTGGAAACCCTCGAGGAGGTACCTAGCATCCTCCCTGCTCGGGTAAGTTGAGAGCCATCGCTCCAACATAACCACGTTAACCGGGGAGGGGGCCTTTTGAGTGACCAGCTCCATCAGCGGCAGGTCTGCCCGCTCCTTGTCCACCTCTACCTCTGCCCCGTGACCCACCGGCTCGTGGACACGCAGCGGCGGCGTGGGGGCCAGCGCAAGAGGGACACTCATGCTTGTATTGGCACCGTTTTCTATTGCATGCACCATTGGCTGAGAAGCTCCAACACAGCAGGCGGGCTGGAACCCCCTGCCCCGCCAGCTGGCGGGGAGCCTGAGTTGGAGCAGCTCGCTGGACCGCATGTCCACAATGGTACCTCTCCCCAGGCGCCGGGCGCGTGGGGGTCATATACAAAATCCACAGCTTTTTTTTAAAATAATTTTTATTGAATTTTTAAAGACATACAAAAAAGAAAAAAAACAATGACTTACAATACAGTACATAGACAAAACCATAATATCATCTTAACAGACATTACTAAATGTTAGCACATAACAGTATCTAGACTCATTAATTACTATATAACCACCGAATATTAAAAGAAAAAAATCATTATTTCAAAATCCAAAATAATAAGAACTTTATGCGCTATCACTAATCTTTGGATGAATGATAATCACCCTGTGAATATATACAATGCCCGGAGAGTTTATTTTCTGCTCAGCTCCAGAAACTTCTTTGAGATGGTACTGGTCCTGAACTATCATTTGCCATACAAGAATGGTCCACGAATGGTTTCCATATATTCCAAAATCTATTCTCTCTTAAATTATCTCTTTTCACTTTAATCTCCCATGTCAGTTTATCATTTAATGCTAAGCTCCACATTTCTTTATACCATTCTCCAATCTGTATATCTACGTCATTTTTCCAATTTCTAGCTATACATTGTCTACCCGTTGTCAATACAATTTCCAATAATTCTTTTTCCTCCTTGTTTAAACCCAAACCTTCCACATTTGTTAAAAGAATGGTACTTGACACCAACTTAACACTTCTACCCATTATTTCACCAAACTCACGTTCTATTTTCCCCAAAAAATCCCTTATTTTTTTACAACTCCACCACATATGTTCATATGTTCCATCAAATTCTCTACATCTCCAACATAGCTTATCACTTTTATTATCCATCTGGTAAAGTCTTAATGGCGTCAAGTACCATTGCCACAACATTTTAAAATTATGTTCTTTAATTCTTACAGACATTGTTCTCATAATCCTCTTTTTCCATTTATTTTTCCATTCAATCTCCCCGATTGTTATATTCAAATTTTGTTCCCACTTCCGTTTCAAATCATCCTGTGGATCTACACCTCTATTCAATATATTATAAAGCTTACTTACAAGACCTTTAATACTGCTTTCCCCTTTTCTAATCTTCCTTACCAGCTCCTCAAATTCTGTATGTATTCTATCTAACCCTACTTCTTTTTTATATTTTTTATTCCAATTGTCTACCTTTAACTTCTGAAACCAATTCAGATTTAATATCTCAAATATTTTTTCCCGCTCAACATCAGAATCACAAATTTTTAACCAATCCTTCAATAAAAACATCCCATTTTTATCCAATATTTCAATTTTTTCCTTATCTAACTTTATTGGGAAACACATCATATCAGTCAATTCCAAAATTGGCAAGAGGTTTGGGACCATATCCTTTTTTACCTTCTTCCACACCTCCATGAGACCTCTCATCATAGTGTTATTTGACCTTTTCACCTTATCCTTTATTCCCAGAAAAATCATATTTCCAATATTTCTATATTCCTTCATCTCCAGTTGCTCCCAGATTGTCTTTTCTCTTGCCAAAATCTTCACAACATTCCTAACTTGAAAAGCTCGATAATATGCTAGCAAATTCGGCATACCCAAACCCCCTTTTTTTTTGAGACAAGTACCATAGCTTCTTTGGGAGCCTAGATTTTTTACCTCCATTACAAAAACCATTAAACATCTTTTGAAACTCATTGATTTCTTTCTCTTTCAAGTGGATCGCTAATGTATCAAATAAAAAGTTAATCTTTGGTAACAATATCATTTTACACATAGCAATCCTTCCGAACCATGACAGCTTTGACTTCTGAAGCTCTTGTATTTTATTCTTAAATTCCATTTTCAAGCTGTCATAGTTCAATCATTTAAGTTCTTCTAATTTGTTTGAAATGATTATCCCCAAATATTTCAGCTTATCTTTAATTTGTATATTAAGTGTCGACACTATCCTACCCATCTCACTTGGTTTCAAATTGCACAGCATCAGTTCTGATTTATCCCAATTTATCTTTAATCCAGTTATAGCTTGAAATGCCTGTAAGTGATCTTTAATCCTGTCCATTACCAACTCTGGGTGCTTCACCATAAGCAATGTATCGTCTGCATACATACTCACTTTGTTACCCATGATCCCTTCTATATTCAAATCCTCCCTTATACTTTTAGCTAAAATCTCCATTGCCATAATAAACAGGATAGGAGATAATGGACAGCCCTGCCTAGTACCAGCCTCTAGCTTTACCACATCTGTACGCTCCTCATTTACTCTAACCCAAGCATTTCCTTTTTGGTATAATAAATCTATAACCCTATTGAATTTATCCTCAAACCCATTTTTTAAACTATTTCCTTAATTGAAGACCACTGCAATGAATCAAATGCTTTAAAAATATCCAATGATAATAATCCCACCTTTTCCTTTGTTTGATTAACATTGTCTATTAGATCTAATACCCTTCTAGTCAGGTCCGCCATGTGTCGTCCTTTTAAAAACCCAACTTGATCAACATTTATATATTCCCCCATGAAACTATTCAAACGGTTAGCCAAAATTGCTGTGAAGATCTTCGCATCTTGATTTATAAGTGAAATTGGTCTGTACGAATCCACTCTTTCCAAATTCTTACCAGGCTTTGGCAGAAGAACGATTGTAGTGTTATACCATGAAGTCGGAATTGGTCCTCCATCTAGTATATAATTATATAACTTCACCAATTTCGGGACCACCTCTTCTTTAAATTCTTTATAAAACTCTGTCGATAATCCATCATCCCCCGGGGCTTTCCCTATCTTCAGTCCGCTTATTACCTCCTTAAGCTCTTTATCAGTAATCTTTTCCTCCATTTTCTCCCTATGCTCTTGTTTTATTCCATTCCCTAATTGTCTCTCCAATATCTTTTTAAGCTTCTCCAAATCTACTTCCTTTTTTGCATATAATACCTGGTAAAATTCCCTAAAAATTTTACATTTATCACTATTCTTATTACACCTTGAACCTTGCCTATCAACCAATACCCCAATTTCTCTTTTTTCCCTTTTAACCTTGGATGCTCTTGCTAATAATTTTGAGTTCTTATTACTAAATTCAAAATATTCTCTATTTAAATAGATCAAATCTCTTTTAACTTTATCAATATCCTTACCCATTACTTCTGCCTTAAGTCCTTGTAATTTCATAAAAAAAATTTGTCTTTGTTTTTTGCATGCTCCTCCTGTAATTGTTTTATTTCTCTTTCTTTTTCTATCTGCTCTGCTTTATATTTTTTATACTTGAAGCTTGCCAATTTTATACTTTCCCCCCTAAAAACTGACTTCATGGTATCCCATACAACGTTAAAATTGACCTCATTGTTGTCGTTCCACTGCCAACTTTCTTTCCAACTTTCCATAATTGCCTCTTTACTTTTCTGGCCTTTGAACAAGTTAGGATCGTACCTCCAATTTCTCGCTCTTCGAATATTTTTTTGTACTTTCAATTCCAAATATACTTTAGCATGGTCCGATTCTTTAATAATCCCAATTTCCGTACCTTCTATATCCCCAATTAAGTTTTCGGAAAGTAAAACATAGTCTATTCTTGAATAGGTCCCATGGACATGTGAAAAAAAGGAATATGCCCTTTCCGAGCCCTTAAACTCTCTCCACGAATCCTTCAAGCCCATAACACCCATCCAGTTATCCAACACCTTCCCTTTCAAACCAGTTCCACTTCTAGCGATGTTTGTACAATCTAATCCTGACCTTATCAAATTAAAATCACCAGCCACAATAGTTTTTGCAACATTTTCCAACTCCACTATTTTCTGAATTTTTTCAAGAAACTCTGCTTGGTGGTCATTCGGAGCATAAATATTTACCAACATAATTTCCTCATCCTCTAATTTTCCTCTTAACAACAGATATCTACCCTCTTGATCAGCAATCCTTTTTGTAATTTCAAATCCCAACTTTCTAGAAATCATGATTGCCACCCCTCTTGCTTTCGAAGTACCAAATGCCATCTCATAATGTTGCATCCATCCCAAATAAAGTTTATTCGTATCCTTTGACTTCTGATGTGTTTCCTGTAAAAACAATATATCTGGTCTATCTTTTTTCAGCGCCAGTTCCAATCTCCGTCTCTTAAGAACATAACCACGTTAACCGGGGAGGGGGCCTTTTGAGTGACCAGCTCCATCAGCGGCAGGTCTGCCCGCTCCTTGTCCACCTCTACCTCTGCCCCGTGACCCACCGGCTCGCGGACATGCAGTGGCGGCGTGGGGGCCAGCGCAAGAGGGACACTCATGCTTGTATTGGCACCGTTTTCTATTGCATGCACCATTGGCTGAGAAGCTCCAACACAGCAGGTGGGCTGGAACCCCCTGCCCCGCCAGCTGGCGGGGAGCCTGAGTTGGAGCAGCTCGCTGGACCGCATGTCCACAATGGTACCTCTCCCCAGGCGCCGGGCGCGTGGGGGTCATATACAAAAGCCACAGCTTCTGACAGGGCTCATCCCACCTCATCTCTGGGTGTAGGGGCACTCTCATTCGAAATTCCTCATCATAAGCCATCCACGATGGGCCAGGAAAATCCACCATTGCCCTGTAAATATTGTCCAAATATTGGACCATAGGAATGGCCAGGTCAGGCTGAGCCCTGAGATACACCGCCATATATATGAGATATGCGGGTAACCAGTTGGCCCATGTGCGTGGTGGCTTGCGATGGCGAGACAGCTCTTTATCCTTCTCATCCTGCCCCTCCTTCTCTTCCTTAGTGGGTTCCCTGTTCAATAGGGAGAAAATATCTACGTACTCCCCCCACCAAATCTTTTCCCATTTGGCCTGAGCCAAATGATCCCCGAGGGGCAAGGAATACCCGGCTGTCGGCAATGCCGACACCGGCACGGTATTGATACGGGGTATCATGAGAGGGGCCTGGACCGTCCCTGCGACACCCATTGCAGTCCCAGGTGCGGAAATCCCCCCACCTAATGTCACACCAGTATGAGGCCAAGCTGCACCCAGGTAAGCCAGGAACTGATGCCCTCCCGCCCCGACATTACGAGGCCATGGCCACTGAACCCCTCCCCAGAAGTGGAGTGTGATGTGGGCACATTAGCTTGAACCTGATACTCACTGGGTGCACCCCCGTGGGCCGCCCCCACTGGGGGTTCCGGCCCACGGCGGGCGTCGGAGCTCGCGACCGAGATCGAGCTCTGAGGACACATCCGACCACTACCTGACTGTAGTGCCTGCTGTACGGGGAGCTGCGAGGCTGCGGCGGGTACCGGCCTGTGCGCCTCAAGCAAATCAACCTGACTGGCCGCGTGCTGAAGGCGGGCAGCTGCTGCGGTCACCTGCTGGCAAAAGGGGGCCCCAGATGGCAATGCCGCCCCACCCCCCAATGGGGTTATTGGGTATCCCTAGGGATGCCTCTAGCGCCGCCACGCGGGCCAGTAGTGCATCCACTGTTGCAGATCCCCCTGCATAAAGGGGGCCAGGTGGGCCGGACGGCCCGCTGGGCAATGGCCCGGGGGCCCTGGCTTGAGAGCCCGGCCCTAAGTAGGGCCATGCCCAAAACTCCGGCCCATGAGGGGCCGGGGGTAGGCCCTGCTGTGCACCCGCACCAGGCCCTCCCCCCTGCTCGAAGCCCATGGCCGGTAAATGCGGGCCGGGGGCCGAAGCCCCGACCACGCCTGGCCCTCCCCCCTGCTCGAAGCCCATGGCCAGCAACTGCGGGCCGGGGGCCGGAGCCCCTGTAGGGCCGGTCTGAGGCTGGAGAGCCACGGGCCACGGCCTGAGCTGCCCCATCCCACCGGTCCCGGTGGGTGCCTCCATTAAGGGGTCCTGTTGGGGAGGCGCAGTCACGGTCCTCCGACCCGACTGCTGCCTCCTGGTCCGGCGAGCTGAAGTCGCCATAGCCTTCTTTTTAGGAGGCATATCAAGGCGGATCCCTTCTCAGGGATCAGAACAATGGCTGGGAAGCCGAAGAATAAGAAGCGAAAAGCGCGCTAAGCTTCCTGCCGCCAAAAACGGCTTCCCCAAAAAGGCGAAGAGCGACAGAGCAAAAACTTCTCCTCTCCGTCACTTTCGCAAAATGGCAGCTCGGCTGCCTCGTGGCCACCCCTTTCATCTCCAGCAATGAAATTTCAAGCTGCTGTCAATGTAGGTCACTACGTCCCCTCTAAAACTCTTGCAAATGACATGCCACAGGTGTGTAGCATTATTTTGTAGACATGGCAGGATAAAATAAATTTGTGATCCTGATAAAGGAAAAGATGATGTTACCCAGTCTTTGGAGAAAAGGCACAATTTGTCTCGAATGTCTTGACAGAGCAGCTAAGAATACAATTGTGTAGTATGCAGAAATATGATGACTTCACCAATAAGGAGATATCAGTAATTAAAATTTCCCTGTCCTGCTTGTCACATGGCTCCTATGGCTTCCACACAATGAGATACATGTCGGACAAGCCATGGGACAGAAGGAAGATCACTTTAATTATTACAAATCTCCTCCTGTTGGTAGTGTCATTGCTTTTCTGCAGGGGAAAATACACAACAGGATTTTGACCATAATCTTTTACAAAGTTTTCAAAGGGGATGCTGCTTCACTGCCTCATTGCCAATGGGGCAATAATAAAGGCAGTTGGCCCATTTTCCTCACCAGGAATAAAATGTGCCAGTCAGGAAGTACCAAGTGTCCTCTAGACACTTGCTCTGCTTCAGTTCCTTTGAAGATACCTAAAACAACCCCAAACAGCATCCCATTCTCTCACTCTTTTCTTATATCAGTCTAGCTGCCTAGCCATGGGACTGTGTGGGATTTTTTCCCCCAATTTCTAAATGTTGTATACTGTTCTTGCTTACTCTGCCCTACATGTGGGAACAGATGGAATTCTGTTAAGTCTCACTTGGTTTTCACTACATTTCAGCTTGGCTAAATGGTAGATAACCCTGTTTCAGTTACCTTTAATTTGGCTGATAGGTGCCTAATTCCCACTGGCTTCTTCTAACGCTGTTTTGATATGCCTGTATTGTACTGATTAGTTTAATCTAGTTAATTGACTGCATTTCTTGGCACTTCAGCAGGCATAGTGCAGGAAAATGCACTTAAGGCAGAACTCTTAGCAAACATTTCAAGACTTCAAAATTGCAGGATTTGCTCAGCAGCCCCCACCCTCAAATAGCAGATTTATCTCAGTAACCATCCTTTACCCAGGCAATTTAGATAAGACAAGAGGCTGGCCAACTGTGGTCTCTTTCATATGCCAAGTATATAGACTAGGTGCCTCTCTCTCTACTCTACGATTTAGAATTGGGATTTCCCGTCCCTTACTTTGATTATAGGTTTCCTACACCGTTTGTTGGCTTGGCAAATGTCCCTCTGTAGGTCACTGTACCCAATAAAGTTGTGGCCACTTTCAACCCCCTCATTGATTCCAGTGTGTTAATTCTCTAAGGGGGGCACTACAATAGTTCTCTGAGGCACCAAATTTAGAACCCCAACACAAAGAAATTAAGCACTTACAAAATCTTCACATTTTCACGATGAGCCTTTTTAGAGGCTGAGAATTTTAATAATTTCCCTGCTTTTGCAATATATGTCTGTTCTTTGGAGGCAGTGTTCATTTTATGAACAGTGTAGTGTTCATTTTATGTCTTTGATTTTCTAGCAGGTGGAGGAGGAGCCAGAAACATACATTTGACAACATCAAAAAGTTATTGCACCATTATTGAACTGATAAATCATCTTAAGAAAACATAATACAGGAGAGTTCTCAGATGCTTCTAACATGATTTTCCCCCTATTCTGTAATAGAACTGGGCACACTAAATCTAGGGCAAATTTTCAGCAGCATTTTAGGAAGCTAGAAATTAAAGACAGAAATGGTAAATATATGCTTCAAACATCGTATCATAATGAGAAAATTGGGATTGACTCTTTTTAAAAAGAACTCATTTTTAATCAAATAAAAATTAAGAGAGCGAATCACAAACAGGTGATGTGAGCCCATTGATTATTTTTCTTTTTAGAAACATTTTGTGGTTATTATTCACAGGTGTAAATTAGACTCTCTTCCCTACAACTCCTCAAATGCTTATAAAATTTATGAAAATTTATCCTTTAAGACAGAACAACAAGTATTATTTTTCTGCTTTAAACAAATTATGATGCTGTTTAATAATACATTATGGTACTTTCATAGATAAGTGTCTCTTTGACAATACAGTATTATAGGCTGAATAACATGAATGTGGAGGTTGGGATATTGGCTTTGTAGCAGTAACTTTAACACCCCCCAAAAATTGATTTATGACAAATATACCTAAAAAATAAATAGTTATTCCCCCCAATTTTCTGTACTTATTCTACACCAGAGCCCAGTTAAAATTTGTAATGTTTCATGTTTCTCAGGCCTTTCTGAGTAGCTTTAATTGGTCTTATATCCATACTGGCCATTATTCATACTTGAGTCCTTCTACAGCTAATTTTAAAATCTCTATTGAAAGAACATGGTAACAACAACAACAAAATAGTAGTATAAAGTCTTTATTACACCAAAGATTGACATGAGAGGCTGGTAGAAAATAAGACTTGTTATTCCTATTAATTTACAAAAATAAAAGCAAACAATGCCTTGAAGAAATCAACTTGGGTGTGTGGTTGCTTAAGTATTTTAAACTGGTGTGTTATTTTTTTTTTCATTTGAGTAATATGTCATATTCTGTTTTTCCATTCATATAAAGATAAATTACAGGTTCAACTTCCAATTTGTAGCAATTTCCAAACACATTGCTATACAGAAGAAGAAAAAAACCCAATCAATTGGTTATGAGGTAGCTGGCTGATATTGCTTAAAAATAAGTACAGAAGAGCTAAATCTGGCAAAGTTATAATTTTTTTGCTCTGTGATTAATTCTATTTCTCTAAGTACTCTGGACCAGAATAACTGGATTAGAGGGCAAATCCACCACATAGGAAAGTGCCACAAATTTTTTACCATTTGTTCCTATGGTAGGAAAGCCAATACACCCAAGAGAAGGGAGAGGAAGAAGCACACCCAAAACAAACAACCGGCAAGGTTCCAAAGTTTATTTAATTCTGCAGAATGGAGATAACTCGGGACTCATGTCCAAAGTGAGACTCTCAAATTCTTTTGATCAAAAAAATCAAATGAGCGTGCACAATGTTCTTATATTTTCTCTGTTCATTGAGGTATATGAAGAATAAGTTAATAAATCTATTTATGCTGCCTTCTGACCTGTTTCAACATATGTTATTCTTTTTCTGTGTCTATGCCCGACGTGAAACTGCCAAAATAAAGGCAACTTTTGGTGAGTTCATTCTGCAGTTCCTTTCACTTGATCTAGTGAGAGAAAGATTAGCTAGCAACACAAGGTTGCCGTTACCAGGGTACACTCAATTGTAGTTCGAAAATACCACAATCTTCGAGGAGGCTCTATCAGTGTACTACCAACATGATAAGTAATATGGTTGTTTTATTAAAATAAGTAATATGTTTATAAATCAAAAGATGTATGTTATGTTTTTGATGTGTGTCTATGCTTACCATTCTGTATAATTTGTAACAGATCTATGTCCATTTTACAATGGACCTTTGTATTTTGTTACCTGTTAAGCTCAGCATTTCACAAAGCTCAATACTTTTTTTCTTAGTTGTCTGTTACACTTGGATAAGCTTTTAACTAGGAGTGAACTATCATAGGATAACATCAGCTCAGCATCAAAAATACAGTATACAGCAAATCTGTATTCTGTATGAATCATATATTCTATAGCAATGGTTCCCAAACTTTTTTTGGCCATGCCCCACCTAAGAATCTCTAAAATCCTGATGCCCCACCCAGCTGTGACATATAATTCTTATTATTTAAAAAGTGAATGCCTATTCATGTTAAGGAAGCCTAAAAGGCCATTCACTGTTAATAACTCATTATCAAATTTCCCCAAAATCAAATTGCCCCCCTGTGGGTAATCAAGTCAGTGGTGGGATTCAGCAGGTTTGCCCCAGTTCACCAGAACCGGTAGCAGAAATTCCGGCTAGCCCTACAAATCCAAGTTTTGAATAAAGTAGTCCTAATTTGAGTCCAACACTTTCCCCCTGGCCACACCCACCATACCATGCCCACAGAGTAGGTAGTAAAAAAATTAAATCCCATCACTGAATCAAATTCTATAGAAACTTTATACAGTCAAACCTTGAGATAAGAATGGTTCAACTTAAGAAAAACTCAAGATACATCCGGAAATCTCAAAAAAAAAAAAAAAACAGGTTCAAGATAAAGAAAAATTAATAAGATTTTTTCAAGATAAGAAATTCAATGCATTCCTATCGGAAATTCAAGATAAGAATTTTTCGAGATACAATCAAGCTCAGGAACAAATCAAATTTGTATGTAGACGTTTGACTGTATATAACTACTACTACTGCTACTATTTATTATTATTATTATTATTATTATTATTATTATTATTATTATTATTATTATTATTATTATTATTATTATTATTATTATTATTATTATTATTATTATTATTATTATTATTATTTAAATGCAAATTGAACATCCAGCCACTTATTATTGAAGGGAATTGTGTGGAACAGGACTCAGTGTTTCAATTTCTGGGAATGGAGCTGAGGGATGATCTAACATAGGGAGCAAACATCAAAGATCTGATGAAGAGAGCACAGCAGAGGTTATACTTCTGGAGAATTCTCAGGAAGAACAATCTTTCAAAGGACCTGCTGTTGGTGTGCTACCACTGTACCATAGAGAGTGTGTTAACCTATGGTCTGTGTGTTTGGATTGGGAGTTGTACAGCTAGGGAAAGAACAATGCTGTCCAAGGTCGTAAAGACTGTGGAGGGGGTAATCAGGCGTACTCTTCCCACTCTAGATCAAATCTATGCCACCAGGTGTTATAAGAAAGCTGTAGAGATTGTGCAAGACATACCTGTCAAGTTTTGGATTTGAAAATAAGGGAAATTTTAGCCATACCCCTCTGTGGGTGTGGCCAAATCTGTGGGCATGGCCAAATATAGCCATGTGACTTGCTGGGCTCTAGTCATGCCTGCCACATGGACATGAAAATGTCTGCAAACACAAACAGCACTGGCTCTTTGGCTGTAAATGGAGATGAGCACTGCACCCTAGAGTTGGATACGACTGGCAGATTTTACTTTCTTAGGATCAAAGATCTCTGCAGATGGTGATTGCAGCCATGAAATAAAAAGCTGACTGATACTTGGGAAACAAGCTATGAGAAACCTGGGGAACATAGTTAAAAGTAGAGGCATCACCTTGCAAACAAAAAATTGCATAGTCAAAGCAATGGTATTCCTGGTGTTAATGTATGGGTGTGAGAGCTGGACCATTAGGAAAGCTGAGCGCAGAAAAATAGATGCCTTTGAAATGTGGTGTTAGAAATAGGTCGATCCTAGAAGAAATCAACCATGACTGCTCATTAAAGGTCAAATAGTAAAGATGACGCTAAAGTACTTTGGACATCAAATGAGAAGAGAGGATTCACTTGAGAAGGCCTTGATGCTGGGAAAGGTGGAGGACAAAAGAAGGGGGTGGCCAAAAATAAGATGGCTAGATGGTATTGTAGATGCAATGGGCACAAAGCTGTGTGGGCCAAAGAACCCTTTCCCCATTTTCTTGGGGGACTTTTGTTTTGTTTTCTTTCTTGTTTACTCAGTGGCTTAAGTGACTAAGATGCTGACTGGGAGGCAGAAGGTCAGCAGTTCGATTCCCAAGTACTGCAGGATGGAATGAGCTCCCGTCTTTGTCCCAGCTCCTGCCATCCTAGCAGTTCGAAAGCAAGAAATTGCAAGTAGATAAATAGTGACAACTTTGATGGTAAGGCAACAGCATTCCGTGCGCTCTGGTGTCTAGTCATGCCTGCGACATAACCACGGAAATGTCTACAGACGCAGACAACACTGGCTCTTCGGCTTTGAAACACAGATGAGCACTGAACCCTAGAGCATATTGGCCAGGAAAACCCCTTATTTTACCCTCTTTCCTGCTGTCATCCCTTATTAATTAGACTGCAATGCCCTATTGCCGCCATTGGAGGGCAGCACAGGATAAGCATAGCTGTCAAGTATCCCATTGTTTGCCAGGAAATTTCCCTTATTTCCAAATCCAAAACTTGACAGGTATGCCCTAGAGTCGGATATGACTGGCTTTCGAGCAAGGGAAACCTTTACCTTACTCATTAGTAATTCTTATTTTTCCTGGGAAGCAAAGAAAGTGCAGAATAGTAAACCAGCCCCCTAGGGTTACCAACTGCTTGTAAGCAGCTTGGCTGTAATGAACTAGTCCCCCACCCCCTCCCAAGTTAACCTAGAACAGAAACAAACCCCCCTCATATAGTGATCAAGCACCATCCCCCACCCCCACCCCTCCCAAGTTAACTCTAGAAAAGAAATGAACCCCCCTCTCTCTCATGTAGTGATCAAGCACCATCACCCACCCCTCCCACGTTAACTCTAGAACAGAAAAAAATGCTCCCTCTCTCTCATATAGTGATCAAGCACCATCCCCCACCCCCACCCTTCCCAAGTTAACTCTAGAACAGAAACGAACACCCCTCTCTCTCTCATATAGTGATCAAGCACCATCTCCCACCCCCCACCCCTCCCAAGTTAACTCTAGAACAGAATCTAAAGCCTCCAGCCAGGAGGCAGGGCAGAAACAGCTCAATAAAGCATGAGAGTGAGAGAGAAGTCTCTCACTGATTTGCCCCTGCATATATGAAATATCGCTCACCCCTAGAGTAGACTCCCTCCCGGCCCAGCATGGTGACTCCGAACAGCAGCAGCAGCAGCAAAAACGAAGCCTCCATGATGACCATGTGGCAGGGAAGGGAAATGAAAGAGAAACTCAGAACGCCCCCACCACCTTCTCTCTCTCTCCCCTTCCACAAGTAAAAATCCACACAGCAACCTCTGGTGGCCAGAAAAACATACTGCAGCTTCACCTGTGAGGGCTCCGGTCAGGATTTTTTTTTAAAAAAGGGATATTATGGGGAAATAAATAAAACAGGAGGGGGGTGGGAAGAGGGGTAAAAATAAGGGGTTTTCCTGGGGAAAACAGGATACTTGACAGGTATGGTGCAAGATAGTACTCACCCTGGAAATGATCTCTTTCAGCTTCTGCCTTCTAGAAGAAGGTATAGGGTCATAAAGACCAGGACCAGCCGCTTGAGAAATAGTTTCTACCCAAAAGCGGTTCTGGCTTTGAATGCATTGCAATGCAGTCTATGAAGGAGCTTCTGTATAGAGTTTTTAGAGTTTCAGAGCTTATAGAGTTTTATAGTTTTTAGACCCTTAGAGTTTTAGAGCTTTTTAGGGGTTAAATGTGTATATGTGGGTTGGGAGTATGTTGATAATTTTGTATAGTTGTATTTTGTTTAGGTTTTGTTGGGTTGATAAGTGTTTTTCCCCCAATCTCGTTGTTCTGTGCAGGACAATGACAATAAAGATTTATATTATTATTATTATTATTATTATTATTATTATTATTATTATTATTATTATTATTATTATTATTATTATTATTATTATTATTATTATTATTATTATTATTATTATTATTATTATTATTATTATTATCCCCCCAAAATAATCTGGGGATTCATCCCCACTCTGCGTGGCTACCAACAATATATTAAAAACAGCTTAAAATTCACACAATCATAAAATGACATCTTCAAAATCACACAAAAATCTGGGCCTAAATTAACAATTGGGATGGTGGTGGTGAGAAGCCTCAGACTAGGCTGATGAAGACCCCTTTTTAAATGCCTCCCCCCAAAAAAGCCATTTTAGCTGCTTTTTAAATGTCAGTAAGTAAGTGGTCTGACACAATTCCAAAGCTTTTTGAATTGGAAAAAGAAGTAAAATGCATGCTTCTATAGAAATACATCTCAGCACTATTAACAATAAAATGTCTTTGTTTTGAACAAGAAACTAAATACTTATGATAAAAATTATTATATACTATAATATAGAAATTAATACAAAATTAATACAATTAAAATTTCTATTTTTCAGGATATTGGGAGGAAGAATAACAACACTGGCTCTATAAATGAATAAAAAAACACCAGTTTTCTTTAAAACTCAGAGCAATCAATAGCACAGTCTGATACATATTATATATCAAAGCAAAGCTTAAATTTCTCAGAAGTTGTGAAGTCTGGGGCATTGCAGTGTATGCAGAATGCTACTCATTTGCCAACACAATTTGCTCCTTTGCTTTGTAGAGGAAGTAAGAGAAGACTTTTAGGAGTGAGAAAGAAAGAAACTGTGCCACTGATGATGTACCAAGACACAGATGGAGAGTTTTTCTTGCTGCCCACAAAATAATCAGAATCATTCTCCCCAGTTTATCTTTCAGCAGACCTGAAGATGCTTGTAAAGTCCCCTTTTTGCCCAGCAAAGGACAGTCCCACAATAAAACACCAGGACAACTGAAATTCACCCAGATTGACCATACCTGTCAACATCCTGATTTGGCCAGGATTATCCCGTAATTCGGCGCCGATTTGCACCATTTCCCGACCCACGCTGCCAAAATCCCGTAATTTGGCAGCAGGGAAAAGGAGGCACTACGCAGCTATCTGCACATGTCGCATTGCATGCATGCGTGGAAGAGCTCTACACTTCCATAGCTCCCTTCCACGCATGCACAGAAGGCTACGCCACCTGTGTAGAAGGCTACGCAAGTGGCATAGCCCTCCATGCGCATGCATACAATGCGACCTGCGCAGACCCCGTGGTTGACAGGTATGAGATTGACTGGAGTAGATGATGCTATTATTGTGGGATCTAGATAATGCAGATTTAACTGGATGTAATGTAATTTTAAACTGGCCTCTGTGCAATCCAGTGACACCCATTCAAATTGAAAATTGACAACATCAGCAGCAGGATTGGTTTGAGTCTCTTCTCCCTTGCACTGTCACAGTGCCTACTTGTGGAAGCTTGATGTGAGACTATATTGTTACAAGAAACAGATTGCTCTTCTTATGCTTAAAAATGGGTGCTTCTTCCAAACTTGTTTGCTGGCACAGTAAGGGTCAAGGTTGAATCAAAACAGGGGGGTTGATTGTTGTACAATTGTGTCATTTCTAAAGCCTCTTGCTTTGTATGGTAGAGTTTGGAAAAGATTCATTAACTCTAAGACATGGTTATATTTATTGGATTTTTCACTCAAAAAGGGCAAAGTTACAACAGTCTATGTAATACTTGGAATTAATATCTCCGAAGTACCATGCTAATGAGTTTTCCACTAGTTTAACATCATTAGTCATTGCTGTGGCCTCTGAAAAGGTCACATGTATCTACACTCTGCACCCACCCCTGAAGGAAGAGGAACCCATATGACCCCAAGAGAACATTGGCTCTATACAGACCCGCTAATTCTTAGCTCTCCGCCAATTTTCAACAGCAGTTTTTAGCAGTATGTGATGAAAGAGATATTTGAAAGGAAAGTAGAATTCTTGCAGCTCCCTGCCTACCCATATAGTTATACAACGAGTTTCCCTTTGATATCTTTTATTGCTTCAGGGATTATGATGTGAGATTCCATATGTTAGGGCAAACATCATTTCTCAACCTAACAGAGGGAAACATGCAAGAATGTGAACACACAGGACATATCCTGGGCAATAATAGCACCCTGTTGGCTGAAGGCAACTCTGGATAACTTCTAATCTGAATAAAAATGAACAAGAGGAATCTAACAGTAATCAAATATGTTGAATCCCACAATCTCAAAATATGAACTGTACTATATTATGAGGTTTGTGGCCAAGCTCAGAAAAAGTGCCAGAGACTGGGGTTCATTCTAAAGTGACAGACAGTATATATATATAGAGGTGGCCATGTTGTTTTTAAATCATTTTTGTTTGTTCAGTTACACAGTCGATTCTGACCCTTCGCGATAAAATTTTGAAAATTTGGACTTAATGGGTATTGTCAGTGGCAAGTTTTATCACCTTTGCATCAAGGTCTTAGGGACCTATCCATAACCTGTAAGAAACCTCTTATTTTCAGCCGCACTATAGTGTATAATAGGAGCAATATCAGATCGCACTTGGTAACAAGTTACTCTTGATAATTAAAGAGCGCTTTAAATAGTTTTACTGATTTCAGCTTATTTAACCAAAAAAAGGGGAATAACTATGAAAATGTATTTTAAAATTGGCCAGATTTTTTTTGTTTTAAAATATGACAGTAGTGCTGTTGTTGCTGCAGTCGCGGTTGAGGATTTTATGACCCAAATTTTTCTGTATTTCACATAAATGCTGACAAAAATCTGCATCATACTTCCTAAGTCATACCAATGTGCATTTTTCCTTATAAATTGAAGAAGTTGGTTTTTTTAAAAAAATGGAATGTGGGTTAGTGCTAGAATGTGTATTAGTGCTAGACTGAAAGACTCACTGATTCAGACAGAAGGCCTAGCTCTTAAAAGAATCATTTGAGGGATGTACACAAAGGTGAATAAGGACCACTACCTCTTTTTCAAACAGTCATCATCTGCATTGGCCAGATTCATTGGGTAGACTTTGGTTCATAAGTGCAGACACCATCTGCACTGGCAAAACCCATGGCCAGCTCTATGAGATGGCAGAAAGATAGGATATGATCCTCTCTATATTGGGAATATCCGTGCCTAATGAATTTGGCCATAGCAAATGGTTGGGAATTTGGATCAGATTCCAGGGGGCATCATCTGATGGAAATTTTTTAGTTCATGAAGCAGAAAGCAGCATTGGCCATCTATGCATCACCATAACCCTCACTGGAGGGCTGGTAAACTCACCCGAATTGGTTTGCAGGTACCTGTAGCACTGAGAGTTGGAGACAGATGAAGAAAGAAAAATGGCTTGGCAAAATAAAAACTAAATAGTAATATAGTAACAACAGCAAGATTATGATTTTCAGATAATGGGATAGTATAAAGAATGTTGGGAAATTGCAATTAATAAATTGACAAGTGAGATTAAAGTTTAAAAAAAAAGGTTTGATGAAAATTAATTCTTTTCAAGAAATGTGGGGTATTAATAAAAAGGAAAGGGTGGATGCCAGAAGTGGAAACAATGTCATTTTGGGAAGATAGGGTATAAGCGAATTAATGGAATGTAGTTAATAGAATAAAATTTGATTGAGTAGGTCCCAATGGTGGGGGAGAGCACACAAAAATGTTGTTTGGTTTAAGATAATTAATATGATTAACATGAGTTTTATAATGGTGTTTAAATAAATAAAAAATTAAAAAGAAGGGAAATAATTTCTGTGGTACTGGCACTGCAGCATCACCATGCACTGTTCAGTCTGATTTTTTAAACTCAAAAAATTTGGATTTACCAATGTTCAAATATTTCTTCATTAAAAATGAGATTGGGAAGTTATATGAAACAGCAATTTATAACTTCCTGGTATTAACAGGAATGAATAGTAAATTGCCATATGTTACCCATCAGTTTTGCAGAAAGTGATGCTGCCTGTTCTCCACTGCATACCTGTCAAGCGCCACTCTGGAAAATATGGGAACTGCTCCGGCCCAGGTGCACAGAAAAAACTCCTTTGTGCATGTACAAAACCCCTTTGTGCATGTGTAGAACACGTTTGTGCCTGTGCAAATTGGTTCCCCTCCCCCACCCATTCTAAATACGAGATGGCACCGGGAAAGGGGAGGAATGCACACCAAAATACGGGATTTCCCAGCCAATCTGGGATACTTGACAGGTATGTTCCACTGTAGCACCACCAATTTCTGCTCTAGGAAACTCGGGAATTCTCTAGAACTCATTGCCATGTAATGCTGTGAGCTGCAGGGACAAATGGAGAGGAAGAAACTTCTGTTGCATTCAGTCTCATGCATATTTCAATGATTGTTGGAATGTGGGCATTATAAGAATGTATTTATAATTCCAAAAAACAGACTTGCTACTTTCTGTAATTTAACACAATTCAATATGTGCACTGTCAATTCACATATGTGCAAAAAGAATAGAATCAGATGCAACTGTATGATTCTAGGATGACTTTGGAGTGCCTCAAGGAACCACTGGTCACTCCCTGAGCCGAGCAACACCACAACAGTTATCATTCACAGAGTTAAGATGGTCAGCAATTTGTATTGAGAAAAAGAGAAATCAAAAATAATGTAGCAGCTGCTACAGTTGTGGCTTTCTGAATTTTTGGAGCCAAGTCACACAATTCAACAAGAATGGAATTCCAGGGAATGCAGTCAGAAACAGATAGGCTCTTCTTACTCACTTTCGGTGCTTCTGTTGGCATGGGTCTCCTGTCAAGACTGAGTTGACTTGACAGCACAAGGTTTAAAAAAGGTTCTACGAAGGGTGAAATCAGATGGCCACAAAGATGCATACTTGCTCATAACTGGAAAGGATAACTAATGTGAGTAATCTTCCTTAAAGTGACCCTTCTGTCTGCTGGGGAGTTCTATAGCTGGACCAAAAAGTAGTAGTTCTATAGCTGGACCAAAAATCTCCAAATTGTGATCTCTTTTCCCATATGATCACATCCTAAATCAGAGATTGACAAAAACGATTAAAAGAAGTGTTAAATATCTGGGAATAAATATCTCAGATAAAATGGAGGACCTTAAGAAATTGAATTATGATAAGCAAAAAATGAAAATTAAGGAAAAAATAAAACAATACAATAAATTAAATTTATCATGGTTTGGCAGGATTGCATTATGCAAGATGAAATTATTACCTAAAATAACTGTTCTATTTGATGCCCCGCCAATTCAAATAAGAGAAAAAGATATAAGGATATTTCAGAATATATTAAATACATATTGTAATGGGGGGAAAGACCAAGAGTTTCAAAGAGTTTATGGTATTTACCACAAAAAAAGATGGTTTAGGTCTCCCAAATATTAGAAATTATTATAGGGCATTTCAATTTAAAATATTGTTAAAATTATAACTAAGAAAGATACAATTTGGGTAGAAGTTGAGATAAAAGAACTACAATGATTTGGTAACACAATCTTCTTGGATAAGAACCTGAGAATAAAGACAAAAAATAATATGACAAAAGCAATGTTAGATGTATGGAAGAATGTGAAAGGAAAATTGGCACCAGATGTTTCTCTGATTATAGAAATGGAAGATATTAAGATGTTTCCCTTAAATATAGATGGAAGAATGAGAGATATATTTATTAGAGATTGACAAAAATGTTGCTGAACTGCAATTCCTAGTATTTTTTACTACTGGCTATACTAATGAGAGCACCCAGGCACCTTCATTTCCAGATGGCTTCTATGCCAGGATCTTGAAAATATCCATTGTTTGGTGGGGATGCTGCCAACAGAATGGAAGTAAGACAATGTTTTTCACTGATTTCCTCTCTTTAGACAGACTTTTTCTTCCTTCAGCACTTAAAAACAGAAATCAAGATTGATGGTAGGGGGATAGAACAAATATAATGTCCTACTGTAAAGTTTTGGCTTCAGAACAAGAATGCAGACATTTATCTGCACAAAGACACAAATATTCAACCCTAGTAGTGTAACTAATAGGCCTGTGCCCTATGCCTGGATAAATGTCCAATAATGGATCAAATCAGGATTGACATTTCAGAGCAGTCACCTGGCAGAGCAAAGAGCTGATCTCTGCTCCTAGAATGGAGCAGCTGCAGAACAAATCTTTCATATCCCATTTGTCATTTGTGAGGTTAAAAAGATGGTCAATGATTTGACGTGAGGAAAGGGAAATCAAAATTAACACATTGAACCGAATAAGCCAGGACCAAAGGAAGACAAGTGAGGCTCAGACCAAAAATCCACATTACATATATCCCTTTGCAGCCACTTGGAAAATCATTTGATAGAGCTATAGGGCAAAAAGAAAAGCTCATGGCACTCTTTTTGCATTCTGGAATGCTCCTATATTTTTCTTTGTTCTTTCACTCAGTTTATAATACTAATCTTCACTGAAATACTATTAGCACTGTATTTCAATATAAATACTGTACTAGTATAAATCTTATTGTAAAATGATGACTTTGGGCTTTCATGGGCTTTGACTGAATAGATCGTACATCATGTTTCCTCCTCAGATCATAACCATTTGAATTCCCCACCCACCTCTGTGAGAATTTTCTTTTGGTTTTAGCAGAGATCCAGAAATGCAGAGATAACAGTATGGATGTGGGGATAAAGCAGGATAGAATGTCTCCTAAAGCAGTGTTCCCCAACTTTTGAGTTTTGGATTTCAATTCCAAGAAGCCTAACTCAATTACCCAAAGCACTGATCAGCCAATGTACTGACTTAGGCTTGTGGGAATTGAAGTCCAAAACCCAAAGGTTGGGGAACCCTGTCCTAAAGGACACAGATAGGTTGCCTCAATCAAAGGTTACTTTTCATTTAGGGACAGAGCAAGTTGGGCCTATACACATCTACAGGAGACCATAACACCTTCTTAAGCTAAGGAGTCCACATATGCTTCCACGTGAATAGACAAAAAATTCTCAATGAAATGTACGAGTTTAAGATGCAGCCATAATAAAAATAAAACTGTGATTGGATTGTACTACATTGTACTACTTACTACATTTCTGTACGATACAGGAGCTAGGTATATTTATATTCATAGCTTTGACCAGGGCTGACATACATGCACCCATTTCCGCATTTTTGCCAGCCGTGTGCACATTTGCACATTGAATTGAATTGAATTGAATTGACATGCGTGTTTTACAGATGATGTAAACATGCATCCTTTCATTCCCTGGTGTGGTGGAGGCAGTGACGGGCTAGACGGGATGGTGTCCAGGGCCGGGGCCAGCCAGTGGGCCATAGGTTGGGAACCCCTGGCTTAGACTCTTAGCAGCTGTGATTATCATAGCATTCTTGGACTGAACACCATAGTTTCCAGGCTCAGCTTCAGCTCCTTTCTCAGTTGCTTTCTCAGTGCCTTTAATGGATACTTCACAAAATCAGTCTTTGGAGGCACAATACACGTATTACATAAAAAAGCATAGTTTCACCTTTCAAATGAATAAATGGACAGAGAGGCTCAAATTCAATTGTTTTCTCTCTATCTTTCTTCCCTTCTTCCTATCAGAACAGGAGTTCACAACGTATGGCCCATGGGCCAGACCTGCCCTCCTACGCCATTCCTTCCAGCCCATGGCAATGATCCCAGAAGTGGAAGAAGTGGACATGCCTGCGCTTGTGCAAACATGCATTTGCGGCAGGGGAAAACCACATGCCCTGCCCATGGCATGATCTGAGGGAAGTTGGCCGGCCCATGGTGCAGTAAGGTTGAGAATCCCTGTATTAGAGTGTTCCACAATTTAAAATTATAGATAGATATAGAATATAAGCAACATTCAAAACAATTTTAAAAAAAGATTATTTTGAACAGATGTGGGCTACTTCATTAGGATTATCTCAGCCTTTTACTAGATATTTTTCTGTATATTTTCTAGGGCAGAAATTGCCGTGGATGGGGCCATGGTGGGTTTGTGGTTAAGATGCTGAGTTTGATAACCAAAAGTTTGGCAGGTCAGCAGTTTGAGACCCAAGTGTTGCATGACGGAGTGAGCTCCTGACATCTGTCCTAAATCCTGCCGATCTAGCAGTTTGAAAGCAAGAATTTGCAAGTAGATAAGTAGGTACCATTTCAGCAGGAAAGTTAACGTCCTTTCATCATGCACTCTGGCATCTAGTAATGCCAGTCACATGACCACGGAAATGTCCGCAGACACAGACAGTATTGGTTCTTTGGCTGTGAATGGGGATGAGCACTGCACAATGGGCTTTCAAGCAAGGGAGACCCTTACCTTTACTTTACTAAGTACTGTATTGATTCAGTTCCTATATTCAAGCAGCCCCATTATACTCGATTATTCTTTGATCTTCCTACTTTGCTTCAAAGTCTTTTGACAGTGACTTCCAGATAGTCCAGCCAGAATCTTGTCCTGGTGGGAGACAGTCTTTGGTATTCATCCATTTGGCAAGGTGTGATGTTTCTGCTCTTCATGTTGTTCTTTTGTTGTTGTTCAGTCGCACAGTCGATTCCGACCATTTGCGACCCTATGGACCATTGTTCTCCAGGTGCCTCTGTCCTCCACCATCCCCCTCAGCCCTCCCAGTTATGTGCCCATTGTGTCTACAATACCATCTAGCCATCTCTTCTTTGGCCTCCCCCTTCTTCTTTTACCCTCCACCTTTCCCAACATCAAGGCCTTCTCAAGTAAGTCCTCCCTTCTCATTTGATGTCCAAAGTACTTTAGCTTCATCTTTACTATTTGACCTTCCAATGAGCATTCAGGGTTGATTTCTTCTAAGATTGACCTATTTGTTCTTCTCGCTGTCCAGGGTACCCTCAAAACTCTCCTCCAACACCACATTTCAAAGGCATCTATTCTTCTGCGTTCAGCTTTCCTAATTGTCCAGCTCTCGCATCCATACATTACCACTGGGAATACCATTGCTTTGACTATTCTAATTTTTGTTTTCAATGTGATGTCTCTGCTTTTCACTATGTTTCCCAGGTTTCTCATAGCTTGTCTCCCAAGAATCAGTCACCTTTTTATTTCATGACTGCAATCCCCATCTGCAGTGATCTTTGATCCTAAGAATGTAAAATCTGTCACTGCTTCTACTTCTCCCCCATCTATTTTCCAGGAACTGATCGGACCCGTTGCCATTATCTTGGTTCTTGCTCTTCATAGGTTTAGCCTAGTCTCTTCTGGTTTGATATTTAAAACTTGAGATGCTAAGAATTCTTCTTCAGATGATGAAATTCCCTCTATATTAATAGGGATTATTGGCATTTGTGGCCCTAAAAAGAACTGCTGGGTCATTTTGCTCATCAACAACTTTGCTTCTAGGTAGGAACAATTAGTTGGATGCACATTTTTGTCCCCAGGGGATACCTGAATGTATTCACAGTGCTTTCCCCTCTTTGGGGAGGCTCCTTCTCTATCTCCCATTCAAATTCAATATAATCAGCAAAAAGCATTTCTTTTCTTGATTGTATATCTTCATTTGCTAATGTACCTAATTATGACAGCGTCCAACCATTAGATAGAAAATTAGAACCTTTACCTGTGATATGAAATATTTTCCCATTTGCACACAGATTCCAAAATGTTACATTCCTGGATGTTCAATAGGATCTACAGCAGTGGTTCCCAATGTGGACCCCACACCCCATAGGTGGGCTTTAATTCCCAGAAGCCTAAGTCAGTACATTGGTTGATCAGTGCTTTGGGCAATTGACTTAGGCTTCTGGGAATTGAAGTCCAAAAAACCAAATGGTGGGAAACACTGATATAGAGGGTACTTTGTATAAAGAACTTTATCAAGAATCTAGATTGAACTTTTTGAGGTTGGTTCATTGGCTTAAGCTAGGAGAACTTTTGATAGTCTTTTCTTTTTGAATGTCTAGCTAAAAATTCAAATATTCAGAAAACAGCTTACCTGGATTCTCACAATTGCAAAGGATAAATTGCTTGTTCATGAATCTAAATTGCAAACAAAATTGTAGCACTACAAGCCATTCTATTCTTAAAATTGAATGATGACTCTAGATATCTGCTATTCGAAGTGTTAAAATCACTCAGATGTAAAACTGCAGGTGAGGTGTCAAGTACCCTGTGTTATTTCCACTTCTTTATTCAGATGAAAAATACGGAATACTCTGTGCATCCGTAGGAGATCTGCATCAAGGTCTTTTCACTGCTGGCATGCCACCAGCATTTTTTTCAGGATATTCAGAAAGTATATCTTGTCTAGGTCTCCCTGAAAGTTTGTTAATTAAATAGATCCTGTTAGTGGGTTCTCCATATTTACATTTATGCCATGAGTCACCATATGTGCTTTGTAATTTCTGTGTGGTGCATGTATGGCGCAGCTTCTTCCTGCAATCAGTTTCCGTTCAAGAAAATTGCCTTTTCCCTTATAACTCAGTTCAGTTTGTCTCCAACAGCATTTACTTTTGTGTTTATATATTCAGAATCTATGTTTATGGGAGTGATTAGGATGAGATCCAGTTATGAAAGTCATGGAAACTCAGCCATCAATATGTTGAAACTAAGTTTAAATTATGTGTTGTAAGTTGTTTACTCTTGGAGTGTTCAAAGAGTGCACAAACAAGCAGCATGTGTTTCCTAATGCAGAATTGCTGTCCATGTGTCAGAATGAAACACTTTCAGCTTCAGAGTTCCAGGTATCTAATAACAGAATTGAAAGCAGCTTTAAAGCAAGGGCAAGGAGCCAGTTTACACAGGTGACATTTCTGCTAAGTAAATTCTGACAGCCAAGGAGCTGGCTGAATAGATCAACAAGTTAGATATCAGGCTGAGGAGGCAGAGATTGGGAGTTTGATTCCCCACTATGCCTCTTGGAAGAAAAACTGGCCTGAGTAACTGTGGATAAGCTGTACAATGCTAGAACACTTCCAGAAGAAGTGAATGGTAAACCACTTCTGTATACAGTGATACCTCATACAATGTCCAAACTTGGTTCCACAAGTTTGGACTTTATACGGATTTGGACTTTGTATGAGGCATGCAAAATCCTAGCCACGATGCCTCATACAATGTCCAAATACTTGCTACGATGCCTCATACAACATTGTTTCCATAGAGATTCATTGTACTGTAACAGCACAGACCAGGGCAAAGTCAAGGAAACAGACAGGAAACTGACAGAACTTTAAAGTCTAAAGGCTAAATACATTACAAAAACATGTCAAACAACCCTGATTGTCCAAGAACCTGAAGAATGCTGCAAAAATCCCAGGAATGCTTCTAAAATAAAAAATTCAAAAAAATCCAAAATTGCGGTCAAAACCACTCCTAAACACTCTTCGCCTTGTGCAAAACCCACAAGAGCAATGCACGCATGTGTCCTGCCTTTTATACTGCCCAGGTAAAATGCAACCTGGGAAAAACCCCAATGCCTCATACAAAGTCGCAGAAACTTTGTATGAGGCAACATTTTCCAAGGAATTAAGTGGTGTTGTATGAATCCGATGTTGTATGAAGTGGACTTTGTATGAGGTATTACTGTACCTAGAAAATCATGGAAAGGATCACCATAAACTGGAACACACTTGACAACAGATAATTATTATTAAGATCTGATCAGCAGATACAGACAGAGCTTAATAATAAATGATTTAGAATAATCAAGGTGACAATTATATTACTTTTCTACATCTAAATATGCATTTGCAGCAGGGGAAAACCACATGTGTTTCTACAATCGGACATGAGCCACTCCTCAGTTGTCTAGGCTGATTCTGTTCTAGTGTGGGAATGGGTACCTGGACCACACTTTGCCAAATAACACACTTGATTCCAAATGCTCTTGGGCTATCATTTACATAAACCCTTGACAGCACATCCAATAGTAAGGGACTACAGGTAATAGAACTTATAGACACCTATTTCCACCTGGCCCAGGAATGCATAAGTAAAACCCCGGGTTACAACCGAGGTCCATTCCAACAGCCTCCATCGTAACCTGAAATTGTCATAACCTGAAGCACGATTTCCCAATGGGATACACTGAAAATAAAAAAGTTGCTGATCTGACCAAAAATAATATTTAAAAAACACAAAAGCACCAAAAAAATGCCAGATACGATTGTCTCCCCTCCCCAGAAAAGCAACGGAGCAAGCTCCTTACCTTCTCCACGCCATTTGGGGACCTTACCAATGCATCTCTGAAGCAGTAAACAGTTTGGGTGGGGTGGGGTGGGGGCAGCCATCTTATGTCCCAAAATGGTGGTGTCTGCTATTTTGTTGTTCAGGACTACATATCCCAGAAATCTTGGCAGTTCAAAATGGCCGACACCACCATTTTGGGACATAAGATGGCTGCCCCCCACACCACTCAAACTGTTTATTGCTCCAGTGATGCCATCGTCATCGTCGAATAAGGTCCCCAAATGCCGTGGAAAAGGTAAGGAGATTGCTCCATTGCTTTTGTGGGGAGGGAGATGATCATAACCCAGAAAACAGTCGTAAGCCAAGGTATTATTTTAATTAAATTCACAATCTTATCCTGGGGCAAACGTAACTCAGGGCAGTTGTATCCTGGGATTTTACTGTAAATTGAAATCTCATAGTCACACCATGTGGTCATTTTTCTTTCCAACCCACTAGCAATCTGTTTATTGTCCCAGGCAGCTTGCAATCTTTTTCAAAAACAGCCATGATAATTGCTAGGTGAGGGGGAGAGGAGAGGAGAAAAGGAGGGGGGAAGGAGGGAGGAAAATCAGGGTCTGTGATTTTCCATTTTTTAAATGTCTGAATGGTAGCAAGCACACATATACTGCTCAATAGCGCTGAGTGCACCCTCTGGCACAAGTTAATTAGGATGTTGCCCCCCAACATGCTGGGTGCTCATTTTACCGACCTCGGAAGGATGAAAGGCTGAGTCAAACTTGAGCCCTGGTCAGGATCAAACTTCCAACCTTTCAGTTGCAGGGCATCTGTTTACCCACTGTACCACCAGGGTCCTATAGACACTGGTGTCAACATTGAGCCTGCCTTTGCTACATAAACATTAACATACTTTTTCCTGCTGATAACATGGGCATTATATTGCAATGTCAGCCCATTTCATGGCATTTTGAATCATTGACACAAAAAACAATAACTCATATTCATAATCCAGAAGGTTTTTTGAAAGTTGAACAACACACATTCTATTCAAATTTAGGATGAAAAATATTATCCAGAGGTGGTCTAGGTGGTTACCATATGTAACAGGAAATAAATGCAGATAAACAGAACAGGGTGTCCATTTCAGTAGGCTCCACAGGATTCGAGTGCAAGTGTTTTGAGGACTTATATATGGTCCAACCAGGAAGAAACTATTCTGGTTTCAGAAGCAACCAAATGTATTTGAATACTTTGTCCACCAGAGATTTTGCTTGCCAGTATGCTCAGAACTAAGTCCAATTAAATAGACTACTCAGGTCACATGTGCAGAATTTCAAGCCAAGTTGTTTGATATGTTCCAACAAGTTGGAGGTGGCTTACAATGACCCCAGTAGAGTTTTCAAAGTAGATGATATATATATTTAAGGACTTGTTTTACCAGTTCCACCCCAGTGAAGTTCCATGACTGAGCAGGGGAATCCAGGTCTCCTAAGTCCTATTCTGTCATTCTATCCAGGCTATGTTCCTTCTTAGGAATAAGCTCTGTTGAACTCATTATGCCTCACTCTGAAGAGAGGAGAAGAGACAAGTCATATTTCTATCACCACAAAACAAGTACTTTGTCCCCTCAGTTCTGTCTTCTATTCCTTGCTGACTTTCTCTTCAATCTCTTTTTGATCCATTCTTCCCACTTGTAGACTTTCTCTCTCAATGTTTCTATATATGGTGCCTCTTTCTTTATCTCATTCTCTCTGTAGTTCCCCTATTCCCCAAGGCTCATTTCTTTTTCCTCCCTTTCTGGGTCTCCTCTCTGTGTGTTTGCTTAATAACATTTGCTACTGTGGTAAGGCTGATGTCCTAATTTAACATATTATGCAGAAGTATGCCCCATTCACCTCAAGAAGACTCATTAATTTATTCAAGGACTTGCAGGAAGTATGAGTGATTGCTTCAGAATATTTCAATAAGCATGGGTAGTCACAGTTTATGCAACATTACATATGGAAAAGAAGCATTTTTAAAGTAATGCACCTTCTAGTTTAGTGATAGTGAACCTTTTAAAGTTGGTGAAATTTTAAAGTTTGAAGTTTTTTAAATTGTACTGTATGGTTCTATCTTAATTGGTGTTTCTGTAGCTGTTTTAAATTAAGGGGTATGCCTTATTCAAGTTGATATATAGCAACCGAGAAATTTCGTTGTTCCTGCAAGGGGACAATGACAATAAAGATTTATCTTTATCTTATCTTTAGCTCTCTTTTAGAAACCAAGTGCCCAAGGAGGAAGAGGCAGCTTATGGACAGGCATAGTGCATGCCCGCACACCCATGTGACATCACCACTACTCCTCTGGCTATGTCACATGGACACATGCATACACACCGCAGGTGTGCCTCCTCCACCACTTCCTGGTCTGGTCGCCTCCCCACCTCCCCACTGCTGCCTCCCAAACAGGATTTCAGCCTCCCCTCTCACCTCAGCGAGAGGGGCGGCAATATAAATGCAATAAATAAATAAATAAATAAATAAATAAATAAATGTCATGGACTTCGAAAATGTTACTTTAAATTAAGTTACTTTTCACCGCTTCTCAGTTTGAGAAACAGAACCTTGCAGCGCAGCGAGTCTAAGTGTTTCCTATATTGCATTACATCATCAGGATTAGTGCCTCTAGTGGTTTAGAGACACCAGAAAAGGGATTCCTCAGAGTTCATTGCACCTGCCTGAACTTTGAAACTCAAGTTCATTGTCCTTTTGAACTTGCGGTCATTCACCTCACAAAAGAGAGAGGGGGAGCAAAGTTAGACCTTGGGCACCTTGCCAATTAGCATTGACCTTGAAAGATTTTTAGGAGAAAACATTTTATCTCAAGATCTTGTCTCAAGGACACCTCTAAATTCCTTAGGTGGGAGAATGAGGAAAATTTTAGGATAAAAAGCCCTGAATTTGACCAGTTAGAGAGTGCTTCGCCAAAAGCAGCAGAGCTTTTTGAAGTTCAGAGACATTGCCCAAAGGATTAGGAGATGGGACTCTGACATGGGAGCAAACCAAGGCCGCACTTGGGAGATGGAAGGAGGCTAAGTCTGTTGGGACTTAGTGCAATCTCACCAAAACAACTCTTAGCTGAATTTACATCAGATTTCGGGCTTAGAATATGGAGTCAGGTACACACTTAGGATCTATGCATTTTCTTAATTTAAGTTAAGTAAGTGGAACTAGGTTAGGATTAGATTTAAGGACCCAGAAATCGTATCTTTTATTTTAAAAGTGTTTAACCAGTTTAGTAGAATTTCTGTGCTTTTTGTTTGGATTATTCAATGGATTCTGTTTGGCTTTTTATTGCTATAAAAAGGAAGAAGCCTGGCTGGGTTTCTCTTCCATGAAAAGACAAATGAACATTTTGTTTTGTGAACTGGACTGCTAGTTCATCATTGAGATAAATTCACTACCAAAGTTTAAGGGATGCAATACTTTCATTGCATGTCCTTGGATCTTAACCAGGAGGAGTGGAGACAAAGCCAAGGAGCAGCTTGGACTGGAGATATAATTCTCAGGGACACCGTGGGAGTTACACTTGTTGCCTGGCAGTCTGAGAGATGGCTGGGAAGCAAGACCTATTTATCCCATTCTAGGTGCACCTGGTTTCTCACCCCCTCTACCTGTCACATTCCGTCTCAGGGGCCGATAAGGGAGGCTCGGAGTGGTGGTAGTGGGTTGGCAACAATAAATAAGTGACAGTGCCATTGGCACCAGTGGCACAGGGTGGGGCTTGGCCATGACAGCACACATGCCCACAGAAAGGCCTGTGCATGTCACCTCTGTTTGCCATAGGTTCACCAACGCTGTTCTAGGTGATAGGATGGGTCAACAGCATTGTGTTTTGCTACAGTGGTTTGTAATGACAAAGATCCTGATGATGCAGTAATGATCACATGTATTCACCTGTGGGTTCCTCAAAGAAAACTAGCAAAAACAATCCTGTAAAATCTTCCTATTCCAGCTTTCCTTAGCAGAAAAGAATGCTGTAAATGTCTCCATGCTGTTGTTACCTTCTTCTGTTTATAAATGGCCTATGAAACAAGAGAAGGCCCAGTAGATGTTTCAGTTTTCAGCCACTGTTTGCTGCACAATGAATTTCCAAGATCAGCATTTCCTCCTTTGGGGATGTGGAAAAATAAACAGTGTGCTTTTATTTCACACAAAAATATGTACAAAAAAACCCTTCTAAATATCATTCAAAACAAGTATAGGTTTTGAAAAATACATGCACAAATATCAAAACAAGAGGATCACAACTTGGTAGAATGAGATAGAATAAAAATGTTCATTAAAATCTGAGAAAATTAATGAAAATAAAACTAAAAGGTTACCACATCCTCACAATGAAAACCAAGTGAGAAACTGTGAAGGAGAAAAATGTAGTGTTAATCTCAGAAATGTTACCTTTTTTTGAGTTTGTAAGTCTCAGAATAGGAAAAAGTAACATAGTCAATATTTTCTTGGATTTGCAGGTTTCAGGTGAATTGTTTGGAATTTAATTATTCCTCTTAAGTTAGCAGAGGATAAGACATTAACAAAACTTGCACAGAGAAAAGTGGAAGAATAGCATAAATGCTCAATACTATTACCAGACCTGTCAAGCATCCCTTATTGGCTAGGAAAACCCCGTATTTTTATCCCTCTTCCCGCCCCCTCCCGTTTTATTAATTTCCCCATAATAGGTTTTTTTTAAAATCCCAAAGCTGCAGGTTTTTTTCTTGCCACCAGAGGCCACTGTGGCTTTTCACTTGTGGAAGGGGAGAGAGAAGGTGGTTTGGGGCGGGGCCTTCATCTCTCTGCTTCCATTCCTTTGACTCCTCTCCATGGGCCCATGCGAGGGGAGGGGGGAAAAGAAGAAAAGAGCTGCCCGACGTGGCTGGCCCTGGGCCAGGGAGGGCCAGCATGGATGCCCCAGCGCTTGCCCCTTTTGGGTAAGTCTATGTCTTTTTCTCTTGTTTACTTTCCTGTGTATGTGTGTGTGTGTGAGTAAGTCTCTCTGTCTTTTTGTTTTGCTTACTTTGCTCTCTCTCTCTGTGTGTGAGAGAGAGAGAGACCTCGCCTTTGTGTGGGTCGGTGGGTGTGGGTGTGGAGAGCGATGTTGTGTGTGTTTGTGGGTGTGTTGTGGGTGAGGGGCCAGGGTCCGGACCAGGTTAAACAGAGATGACCACTGAACCCTAGAGTCAGATATGACTGGCTTTCAAGCAAGGGATACCTTTACTTTTACCTTGCTTGAAAGCCAGTCGTATCTGACTCTAGGGTTCAGTGCTCATCTTTGTTTCAAAGATGAAGTGCCAGCACTGTCTGCTTCTGCAGACATTTCCATGGTCATGTGGCAGGCATGACTTAGACACAGGAGCACACAGAACACTGTTTACCTTCCTACCAAAGTGTTCCCTATTTATCTACTTGCAATTATATAAAGTGGAATGGGAGACATGGTTTGAAAGCATTTTGCATAGATTAATCATCACTCAAACAGACAAATTTCAATATAATACAGGTAACATGTCTTCAAAACTGCAAAAATAACAGTGAAAGTACAAATAATGACATCATGAGGTGGTGGTCTGATAAACATAAGGTAGACCCTAGGGAAAGCAATGCCTGAGGGTGAAAAAATAAGGCCCTAAATGGGAGGAAAGAGGCAGAAGAAGATGAGCCACTTCTGTGTAGTGGGATGGAGGCCCCACTAGGTTGCTGGGACTCAAGCTTAAACAAACAGGAAGATGAGGGGAAGAGGCTTTGACTAATCCAGATACCCTATTTGTTTCCCTAAATTTTCTTGCTTTTGAACTGCTAAGTTGGCAGGAGCTGGGACAGAGGTAGAAGCTCACTCCGTCCTGCAGTACTCAGGTATCGAGCTGCTGACCTGCCACCTTCCAGTCAGTACCTTAGCCACTTGAGCCACTGCAGCTCAGTGGTTAAGAAGCTCGCCTTGTTAGCTGGAAGGCCGACATGACAGTTTGAGCTCCCATCTCTGTCCCAGCTCCTGGCAACCTAGCAGTTCAAAAGCAAGAAATTACAAGTAGATAAATAGAGACTACTTTGGTGGGAAAGGTAACAACATTCTGGTGTCTAGTCATGCCTGCCACATGTCCACAGAAACATCTACAAACAGGCAGTGCTGGCTCTTTGGCTATAAACTGAAATGAGCACTGAACCCTAGAGTCAGATATGACAGGCAGCATTGGATCTAACAATAGGTAAAGGTAAAGGCTGCCCTTGCTTGAAAGCCAGTCGTATCCGACTCTAGGGTGCAGTGCTCATCACCATTTGCAGCCAAAGAGTCAGTGCTATCTGTGTTTGCAGAGGTTTTCATGGTCATGTGGCAGGCATGACTAGAGCCCAGCAAGTCACACGGCCAAATTTGGCCACACCCACAGATTTGGCCATACCCACAGGGGTATGTGGCCAAAATTTTCCTTATTTTTAAATCCCAAACTTGACAGGTATGACTATTACATCCCCTTTCACAGTAACTAGCACTTTATACAACAAAATCACTCTAGAAGCAGTTTAAGAAGCAGTTAAAATGTGTATCTTTACATACAACAATATATTTACATTAACAGTTACTAAAAAGGGTAAAAACCAAAATTCAGCCTTGTAGAGAGACTTTCTATGCTGCTGCTACATACTACAAGTTAATAAGATCAGAGGCAGGTGTAGTCCGAAAACATAAGAAAGAGAAGAAAAGCAGGACAAACTACAAGAGGACACATGGTTGAATGATTAATGGAAAGAATAATCCATCTAGGTCCTAAAAGCATACTTCCCATTGATACCCATTTTTAGAAAAGCAAGCATGCAAGATTGTTTTCGCAACATGCAGTTCCTCCCCAAACATTATTTCCAAACTATGGGTGTTGTTGTGAACCAATACACATACACAAAATGTAGATGTTGTTTGTTGCTTTATACATCACAGTAGAATTATACTTTTAGTACAAACTGTAAGAATACATACAAATCAAGGCCAAAATATATGTATGTATTCCTTTATGAAACTTGAGGACACAATTAAGGATGATTTTCAGTGTCCAGAAAAAATGAGTGTTATTTTAGGGAATATATATTTTCTTGAATAAAAAGGAATCACAACATTCATGCATGTTTAAGCCCATTATAAAATATAAACCACTTGCATGCTGTTAATATAATTTAACTCAAATTTCTGTTATCCCAAAAATTGCAGTTAATAATATTCTTCTTTAGACCCATTTCTGTTTAAATTCTTCGTTCAGAAGAATACTGTGGAATACTTCAAAGATAAAGGAGAGAAATTTAAATATTCAGTTTGAAACTGCACATTATTAAATCATCAAAAACATCACAAGTATGGAAAAACAAACAAAGATTTGGCTACCGTTGAATAGTTATAAAGGTTTGTTGTTTAAAAATAGGTCATGGTTTTTTTTAACATTGTGATAATGCAACAAATTGTGAAAATTGATCCAAAACTTTCTTTACTGAAGAAAAAGAAAGAGAACAAGCTATCTAATCTACTAAATGACTACTTACCCCACCACATAAACAAAATAGTCTTACAGAACAACATAATTAACCTATCCAACCATGCACTGAGCCAACCAGAAGAGTCAGTCCTATCACACGGCCCATCCTTCTGTCCCACCAAACCAACACAAATGATAGAATTCTGTGGTGACCTGGAATCCTTTTGTTGTAGACTACAAATCTTCTATCTATCTATCTATCTATCTATCTATCTATCTATCTATCTATCTATCTATCTATCTATCTATCTATCTAATCTATCTAATCTATCTAATCTATCTAAAATTGAGGTGTCATGGCATTTGTTCTTTATGCAACATGACACCCCAGTACTGATTGCCCCGGAAACTGCATGCCCACCTACCTTAATCCGCAGGGGTGGCCAGCAAAGGGAAGCGGCAACACACAGCTAGAGATTGGAAGCTTTAGATCCCACTCTGTTCTACAGTAGAGGAGCCAGCACATGTAGCCTTGCCTAAGTTGCACAGTCCCATAGTGTTCCTATATAAACCATGTGTGACTGCTCTATGCCTATGCCAACTTGATGACACGTAATTATTAATTATAGTAGCTGCATAATAATAATTTTTGAACACTCAGAAGAATTTGATGCAAATTTACTGATAAGCTAGCATGTGAACAATACTTGCTAAATCCCTTGTTTTCTCTCATTAATTTAGGCTGTTTTGGCAGAGCATGACAAGATACCTTGACAAAGAATTTTTCAATTCCTACCATCCTAACATCCCAGGCTAGAGCAAGATGAAGACTTCTTCTTTTTACCCTGTGAATCTCTAATCAATTTGCACAAAATATCTCTGTGAAAAACACATGTCCTTTACCTTAGACTAGCAAAGTATACATACACACAGTGAGAGAGCAGACAAGTACTGGATAGAATCATTATTTAGAAAAAGACAAACAACCGATCCAGCACTT
This sequence comes from Bradypodion pumilum, assembly GCA_035047305.1. NCBI lineage: Eukaryota > Metazoa > Chordata > Lepidosauria > Squamata > Chamaeleonidae > Bradypodion > Bradypodion pumilum. The sequence goes on along the minus strand of JAWDJD010000004.1, from coordinate 111,677,118 downwards.
CTAATATTTAAAATTCTGAGGAGGAAAGCAACCATTATCATATGGAATGTGTGCTTATTTTTGCAGATGAAAAACTTCTTATCAAGACAAACAAAAATTAATCTGACCTTTTGCAATTGTAGTTCCTCATGGTCATACATGAGAGTATGATAAGTGAGGATTTAGATCCTTACTGAAGGAATTTCGTACTGTATTTTAGTGAGTTGGCCATTAAGTGCAATTCATAGTATTTGCTAAGTATTTCTTCCTGAATGGAAGACCTTGCACAAGCATCCAGAAGTCATTGTTTAATTTTAAATACACATGCCAAATAGCCCATATACCTTTCTACGTCAATTATACATAGGTACAGAGTATAGATAATCTCTGATCAGCAGAGGTTGTTCTACAGTTTGGATTAAGAACCCGCCACTGGCAAAGGATAATAAAAATAATAATAATAAAAAGTTTTATTTATACCCCGCCCTCCTGGTGCAAGCACCACTCAGGGTGGCCAAACAGCATAGCAAAACAATATACAATATACAATACTCCAAAGCAATATGCAATACAATAAACAAAATACACAAATACAGCCAATATAATATAACTCAAAATACCCCCCAATACACAGCACATGAAAAATACAAACAGGCATCCGCTCCCTGTAAAATTCAAAACTCAGCACCACAAATGGGACCAAAGCTCAACATCCAAGCATCCAAAATGTCCTCAGGAGGCACAACGACATCCTTTTCTAAGTCCTCCGAGTGAGCACCTACCTCCCCCTTCCCGGGCCAAGTGGCGAGGGCCCCTGGAAGAGGCAATAATATGGGCATTAGATCAGAGTATTTACAGCCAAAGAAAAGCAGCAGTAGTTTTTACAGTGCCATGAATGAGTGGAAAGAAAACTCCTGGAATTCTTCAGTCTTGTCAGTTCAGGCTGTCTTGGTTCAAAGATGCATTTTAACAGTGATTTTTTGAAACCTGCAAGATTCTTCACCTCCAGCTGACAGCAAGATAAAGGGCTTTCCACTATCCCAGGTCTTCTGTAATGAGCACAAAATACCTGTAGTGTCTTTTCCTTTTGAGAAGCAAGCACACCTATAACAGAAAATACAGGAGGGATAAGTGATTGTTAAGAATTATGCAGACAACCTGTTCAGTCCCATAGATTCCTAAACAATGCTACAGTCATTCTGGGTTTGGACAACTTATTGAAAAATCACACAATGATTTACCAATAAGGAAAATGATTATTTTGTGCAAAAGGGCATTTGTGTACACAAGATTTCCCCCCCCCCCACCCCACCCTGTGGGAGCTGTTGAGAGTATGAGAAGGAGAAGAATGTTCAACTCCTTGTCTTCATGTGCAAGAAAGTGACAAACAAGGTAATTAAATCCCCAGTAAAGTAGAGTAATTATTAATTTTGTTATTTGACTATACAGAGAAATAACAAATGGAAAATTCCAAAAAGTATGATGTCACAATGCCATATCCAGTTTGCACTACAGGAGGGCATTACTGAGAATGTTAATGGAAGAGGAGAGAAAATAAGAATGAACAAATGAACATTTAGCTAGTATGCATCTTTTTTTCCCTTTTTTGGGGTGTGGGGTTTGGTAAGATTAAGTGTTCAATTGTTTCAGAGTCATCAAGCAGTTTCATCTGATTCCTTAATTTAAAAGTCAAATGCCATAACAATCTGGGCTTGTTCATTAAAGCCTATGGTCCATATCTGAAATGTATATCTGGGATTAATGGAGGACTCACCACCTGCCCAGGAACATGAATCCATACCAGTTACTTAGGCCAAGGCCTCCATACTGGGACTGGATGATGTAACTGCCATGTGGTTACCAAAATCATTGGTAAGCCTGTCTAAATCTCTACGTCTGTTGCATTTCTAACCAATGACAATCCTTAGCAATTTGCACTGTGCTATCATGTTGGCAATGGAACTAGAAACAGATATATAATTTCATTCCCTCTGTGTCTTTTCCCCCTTCATTTCTTGGGCTCCAGACTGGTGAAATAAACCTGTAAATAAATGTTAAGTTTTTAAATCACAAAAGCAATGTGATGTAAGCAACATTCCTTTGAATTATGTAAACTCTTGCCCTTTCCAGAAACAAAGAGCGAGACTGCTGCCAAAAATTTTGAGAGGTTTCAAACAGAAACAGAAGCTGCCATACAACTGCTTCTTTAGAACTGGTTAAACAATCTGAGCCAATCTTTTACTAGAAATATGCAGATTCTTTTCAGGTTGCTGCTGGGATTGTTGTTACAAAAAAGTGGCAGCCCTACAGAGATTCAAAATGGAGCAGGAGCCCACTGTTCATGAAATTATGTACCACCCGCACAGCTGCAAATACTTCAGAAGTGTTGATAGTGCCAGCTCATCCTGGGCTATATTCCAGTTTTTGCAACAGACATTTCATATTATTAGACATAGATGTCAATACAGCCTGAATCTGATTACGCTTATTTACAACCATGGCACCAATCTGGTGAAGCAATATGACATGACAGGATGTTGCATTACGTAGGGATATGTATGTGTGTGTCTTCACTTCTTCTTGATAAATCTATTCAATTGATTCCTGTCTTTCAGTCATGTTTTGTTCGAACTACTACCACCCAATCCAAATAAAACATGACTGAAATCATCCAGCACCAAGATAGGCATCTAAATCAGTGATTTCTGAACTTTAATCCACAGATGTTCTTGGGATGTGACTTCTAGAATCCCTAACTATTTCCCATGTGGGCTACACAGTAATAAAACAACAATATCTGGGCCTCTACATTTGAAAAACATTGATCAAAAGCTCACATAAAGAGTACAACCAAACACAAAATTTTAATAATTATAGGTCAAAATAATTCTGACTTATGGCAATCCTTTTCAGCATTTTCTAGACAGAGACTACTCAAACATAGTTTACGATTCCATTCTTCTGGGGTGGACTGAGACTGTGCAGTTGCCCTTGATTATACAGGCTGGCTCTTCTTCCAGGAGGCACAATGGGGAATTGAACTCCCAATCTCTGACTCCACAGCCACATATTTAAAATGTTATTCAGATCCATACACCACCAGAAATTGCAATAATGCACTTGCTGATCTGTTCTCCTTGCCCTGCCCAAGAAACCTTCCTTCTTCATCGAGTGCTATTTTTGATTCTGAATTGGCTGTCCTCATGGTGATCAGCCATGAAGATTGTCCTGGGAACAATATAATGCCATGGCCTTCCACTTGCCTTCCACATCACAACATGACACTGTCAGGAAATGAATTTACTCATGAGTAGGTCCTCTTGCCCACCAGTGTTTTTTTTTCTCCTGCTTCTGAGCTGCCAACATCCTGACTAAGCAACCCAGGTAATAAGATTAGTGTAGATAAGGTAGCACTGAGCAAAGTAAACACTCCAGACATCTATAGGTAGTTTAAAAGTATATTGTAATCATAGTAAGTTACAGAAGAATGTTTATCAAAAGTTCAGAAAGCACATCAAAATAAAGAAAGCTGCTCTAAGGGGAAAGCCCAGGGCCCCCCATTCTGGCTACGGCACTACATGTTTGCAGTTCTCCCTTAGCTCAAAACATTGGATTAAGAGAGAGTCTTGCCTCCTCCCTCTGAGTTATATCTCCTCGCTCAGGGTCCACCTCCTTGCCATTCCCTTAAAGGAATCCAGCCAATGATCATACAGCATGACATGTCCATCACACATTAGGTTTCATTTCTTCCAACCTACGAGGCCAGCATGTTTACACATTCCAATCTCTCTGGTATGTTCTAAAAAAATTCTCCCCCACATCAAAATCTCCATCTTGGATGAGGCTAAAACCAGGCCATAAATTCTTCTGTGACAGACAGCTGTACCACTGATCCAGTTCTGTGAGTCACTTTCTTGTCCTGAGCCATAGTAGAATAACCTGACTAGAAACCTTTCACCATGGCAATTTGACTCAAATACTACAATCAAAAGAAGTGTTTTTCCCAGAGGTTAACGATTTTCTCTTTATGGTTCTTTTTTATTTTTGTGTTATACTTTTCCATTCCCAACAAACTATTGATGTGTTATAGTTAAAAATATGGCTTGCAACATTTCCAAACTATGGTCAAACTTTTCTCCATGGGCATATCTCCATGTGATCTGAGTCAACATGATTCAGCTCTTCATGCACACACAGGACCTCTGTCTGAAGTTGGCTTTGTGACCAAAAATTTCAGCTCAGAGCAGGGATGGACAAATCTATTTTGAGCTCATGCCAACTTTTGAATTTTCAATCAGGATTTTAACATGGATTTTCTCACATTTTAAAAATCTATTTTGACACCTTTCTTGAGATGAGAATTGCTTCAGAACATTTAGGAGGTGTGAACGTTAGTAGATAACTAGGTTCCAATCTGCATATTACTGTGGGTCATCTTGCCTTCTACAAGAAATCATGAACAGTAATGCCTCACATTTCGTCACATTTCCATGCTTCAGATCAATTTATTGTGCTAATTCTTGACACACCAGCCTTCATTGGGCTCTGTTACCAACATGCTGCACATGCCCAGATTATGTAAAAATGCAAAATCATCCCCTATGTCTTCCCCTGAAGGCCAAGTTTACTGAGGTCTCTAAGAGGCCTCTTGATAGGTCTACTTATTTTTCTGTATACATGCTCACTATATATAGTGAGAAACACTTTAGCCTTGCCAGCTCTCATTTCCTTTGCCTTCAAACATGTGGAAGATTATGTCAGCTGAGTTGGTGCCATGATCTTTCAGGCTCTTGACTCACATAGAGAATGGGAACAAGACTAAAGCAAAATCCAAAAGTAGCTATTATAATGGAACTGGATGTGATAAATATTGATCAAGACAAAAAGGAGCTACTGACAATATTTTTAACACTTTCAAGATTAATGATTGCTAGGTAAAGGGAAAGGTTCCCCTTGCTTGAAAGCCAGTTGTATCCGACTCTAGGGTGCAGTGCTCATCTCTGTTTCAAAGCCGAAGAGCCAGCACTGTCTGCTGCTGCACCCGTTTCCATGGTCATGTGGCAGGCATGACTGGACACCGGAGCACACAGAATGCTGTTACCTTCCCACTGAAGTGGTCCCTATTTATCTACTTGCAATGTCTTGCTTTCGAACTGCATTGGGAAATCATTCCTAACCTTAAAATAGAAGAATGGTATAAAGAGGTGTGGGACATGTTGACAACAAAAAATGATTCATTAGGAATAACCGGTTCTGGGAAATTTGGAAACCTCTTACCGAATTTGTAATGAAAAAAAAAAAAACCCAGGGATACAAATCTGTACAAGAAATGTTGAGCTTCTGGAAAGGCAATAACAATAGCTAAAGAAGCTGGTTGTGATAATTTGGAAGTACTGGTTCCCCATATGGTGAAGGGTGCACTTGTTTTTGTAATTAAATGTGTTGTTAAATTTTTTACCTAGTAACATGATCATGTTTAACATGTACTGATAATTTTTTAAACAAAGTTACAGGAAATCACCTAAATTGGTTAACTGCGATTGGACTTTCGTAGAATAGTATATAACATGGTTGTATTAGAATAGACTTTTATAATCATTGCTAATATGTTCAAGTTTTTATTTTTATTTTTACTTTACCTTTGGATAATAATAAAAAATATTTTTAAAAATTGACTCACATAGAGAATGCAAAAAGGTTGTGAAGCAATCTTCTTTAAAGCTCACTTTCTACATATAAGAGGACATTGGAAATGGTGATGGGGGGACCTGGTCTAGAATGTTTCCCTTTGTGTCTGGAGAATATATGACCACAGATAGAGCCTAAATCAATCTAATACCAATGAGAGTGGCTTCATGTTAAAGCAGTTGTCTGGGTACACTGAATTATGTCAAACTAAATCATGCTAACACTAGAAGATTGGCCTATAGGAATCTGTCATGAACATAGCTGTGTGTACACAAGTTGCCCATGCATAGAAGAAAAATTATGTAGACTGGGTAGTCAGGTTGGTGCAAGTAACATAGTTACATCAAATAAAAGAATGTAAGAGGAACTTTACATTGTTTTTATTTTTGCTAGAGTAAAATAACAAACAGCCGAGAGATTCAATTGTCTTGGATGCATTTACCGTTAAATTTACTACAATAAGTAACCTTATAAAAAAGAATAATGAGGGTATAAAACAAAATTGATATAAGCTACATAAGTCTTTAAAACGCAAATCAGGAAAATTAATAGGCAGAACTATTCTAGTACTATTAAAACTGTCTTAAGGTAAAGATAAAAGTCTGCCTGGCTCAAAATCCAGTCATGTCTTACTTAGGAGGTATTGCTCATCTCCATTTACAACCAAAGAGCTGTGTCTGCAGACAATTCCGTGATCATGGAGCAGACATGACTAGATGCCAGAGCACACTGAATGCTTGCTTTCAAAGTGCTAGGTTGGCAGAAGCTGGGACACACAATAGGAGCTCACTCCATTGCACAGTACTTGGCTCTCAAACTGCTGACCTGACAACCTTCTGATTGTCAAGCTCAGCATCTTAACCACTAAACCACAGTGGCCCTGGTAAAACTGTGTTTGGACTCACAAACTATTGTTGGGAAAGTTGCAGCAGCAGCAAAAACACACTTTATGGTTTGAAGGTTTCGAAGAAAGGAAATGTTTGCCCATGGAGGTTTTGAAGATAGGTATTCTTATTCAAATGTTAAACACTATACCGGGGGGGGGGGCAAAGTGACAGAACCAGAATGATACTGAGGAACAACCTGCAACAAGGTAGAACACTAATACTAGCCATCTACACCTCTGAATTGATACCACTGAGACAAAATATCTATGACGTGCATTCAATCTTGCACAGCAATTATTCCCTGGACAACAGATTCCAAACAAAATTTGCCAGCTTATGTTTTACATAGAGAATGCTCAGAAGTGGTATTCTCCCCACATCTTAAGCAACTGACACACCACAGGCAATACAACTTAGATGACAATTACATTTCAACATTGACGCTGGTAACTCCATCAATGACCACAATAGCATGAATATGAGTCAACAGTGCAGTGTGGCTGCTGCAAAAGGCAAATGTTGTTTTAGACTGCATTAACTAAAGTATTGTCTCCCAAACACATGAGATGTTTGTCTCCCTTCTTTTCAGCACTAGTCAGAGCACATCTAGAGTACTGTGTTCATTTCTGGACATTGCACTTGAAGAAGGATGCCAACAAACCGGAACAGGTTCATAGGAGGGCAACAAGGATGATCAGGGGGGCTGGAAACCAACCCCTAAGAGGAAAGACTGAAAGAACTGGGCACATTTAGCCTTCAACAAAGGAGATGGAGAAATAATATAATAGTACTTTTCAAATATTTGAAAAAGAGTCTTAAAGGGAAGGAGCATAATCAGTTCTTGATCAACCCAAAGTGCAGGACACATAATAATAGTCTGAATCTACAGAAAGCCAGGTATAGGCTGAATTTCAGGAAAAGCCTCTTAACTTTTAGAAAAGTATGACAGTGGTACCAATTATCTCAGTTAATTGTGAGTGATCCAAGGCTGGAGGCATTCAAGAAAAAGTCAGACAACCATCTGTCAGATCGGCTTTGATTTGGATTCCTGTAATGAGCAGGGGCTTGGAATCAATGGCCTCATAGATCTCTTTCAACTCAGTTATTCTATGATTCTAATGTCATCATGGGCTTATTTACATGTTCATCTTCTAATATGATTTATGCCATCTTCTGCCAGCAGTGCCCCTCATATCTGTGCAAAAGAATGAATGGACACAAATCTGAAATCAGGAGGGACAACATGAAGGAAGTACCCTCAGAAGACTTCAGTTTCTCAGGTCATTCTTGTTATGAATCTTCAAGTGTTTATTGTAGAAAAAGAGAATTAACAAATGGAAATGCAAGAGGGCAGCAGAACAAACTCACTACACATGTAAGTTATACTGCATTTCTAAAGGTAAATAAAAATCAAGGTTATTAGAGCACTAAATAGATTAACATCTCAGGTTTATATAATTTCTCGCAGGTATGAAGTAGTTGGTGTCATGAAATCCATATGCACCCTTATCCTTTTTAAAGTTACTTCGCATTCATGTAGTGAGAGGGTTCATAAAGTTGGATTTTCTAAGCAGAGAAAGCTGTTTTTCAAGTGGGAAAAATACACTGTCTCTATATTCCCAGGCATCATTTTTAGACCTCTCTAATTCAGTAGGCCTTGCCATGCTGTGTTGTGCAGTTAGAATTTTTTTTATCATAGGGAACATTCCAAGAGGAGGGAGGAAGAGCAACCAGCTGGGAGCATATTCTAAGGTAACTCTCAGGCACTTGCCATATAAGGCTTTCCTGTCCCTGCACCCAGTAAGGCCAGCCAAAGAGCCTAACCAGGGTTATTGCAGTTCACATATCCCACTCTGAGAACGTAGCATCAGTATCACCATTTTGTACCCAATTAACTTTCACACTATGGACAATGTACGGCAATTAGTCCAGCTAGGCATGAGAAGCCAAGTTTCTTAGCTTCTCTTGGCATGACATCAAAGATGTCCCCAAAAGTCCGTCTCTGGAAAATGTTCTCCCAGAGATGGTCACCCTGATAAGACACCTTTACCCATGGGATAGAAATCTTATGTCAAAACAAAGTGCCAATTAGCACATACTTTCTCACATCAGAAAGGTATAAAAGCACAGGGATTTGAGTGCTTGCCAGTGATTATCTGAAGAGCAGTGAGAGCTCTTGTCACTCATAATCAGAACCCTGATATACCATTGACCTTACCTGCCTAATGTGCAGAATGCCACCTGTTCCATTCGCAAGCAGAGGTGTGGTCGCTTAGGCAAGAGCAGGCCACAGAACCTGATCCAGGTTCACCCTGAAGGGGTTCTCAAAGCTCGAGACCCCAAGGTTGCCTCTGTGGGACCTTCCCCCTATCATGACAGTTGGCAGACTCTGACATCTGTTCTGGAAACAATTTCTTAACATTTTAACAGCTTAATGGTCCCATTCCTGTGTTGATGATCCATTATCATCCCATCTATTATCTGCAACCTTACCTGATCAAGCAAAATGCCACCATGGATATATGGAAGAAGGCAAGACAACATAGCCATTGTACTGCCTCCCTGTATCTTAAGAAGTGGATTTTGGTTCATTAAAGTTCACACAGAAATACACTTTTTTAGTCTTTAATTTGCCGCAATGATTTTCATTTTTTTTGTTTTTTATATATATATTTCTTATCTCCCCTTTAGTTTTTTCAATGCACATAATGTTGATAACCCAAATTAAGATAACTGACAACATTCCAGAAGGATAGGTGTACATTTTGAAGGAATAATTTGCTTTCATGTACCCTTCTATTTTCAGTGAGCTGGAGGAGTAATTTGCATGAAACTGACATATGTTGTAGAGAAAAAAAGAAAAAAATATGTGCAAGAATTAGGAAATTTGAATGGAAAATAGTTTAGCCTTGTTCTTTGCTCAGCTGACAACCACATTCACAGAAAGTACAATACAGAGCACAGATTGACAGGGACAGAAGGACTTTTCCAAGAAAATACCTAGTGCTGAAACCTCCAGTCTCAAAAATTGGGCTTGTTAGCACTTCTGTTTTAATATTCCTACATTCTCAAAATGATTCAGAAATCAGGCAGTTAGTCCTGGATCAGTTGTATCAGATGTTTTGACATATCTCCTCCAGAAGAGGAGAACTCAATCATCCATGCTGCATATATCAGATATGAGACTTAGGTCTGCTGGTTCAGATTCAGGAAGAACTTTATGGCAAGAACAAACATTCTTGGGGTACACAAGAGCAAAATCAAATTAGAAGATGGAGGAAAGGGCTCACTGGACAAGGAACAACATTGAAGTAGGATATAGTTTAGTAATTCAACCTCCCCTATGTCACTTGGAGGACCCTGAATAGGCTGAGGGTTGGAGTTCCTAAATGCACGACCAACATGCTCAAGTGTGGGTTGCTGGAGGATAAGGACAAGTTTGGCAATGAGCCTCTTCAGGGTCCTCCAAGCAAAGAATGTGGCTTCATTTTGGCAGTCCAGGGTTCGATCGTGACACAAAAGAAGAAGCCAATCTATGTAGTAAATGTAGTAAATTTCAATCATAAATGCACTGGAACAAATATCTTATTCATCTTAAATCATGAAAAAGATCTGCCAATTCTACCCTCTCTCAGATTTCAGTTTTGTGAATTTTGCCAACTCTAGTAATAAAATGAACTAAAAGTGTAGTCCAAGGTTGGGTAGTGTTTTGGTCCTTCTATCAGCATCTTGTCTGTATCTTTATTTTCCAGCTTCACTGCATGAAACCATGAGATTCCATTATTAATTTTATAAAAATGCATGAAGAGGGCTAATGTGCATATCTGAAAGCAAATACATTGTTTTGTGATCAGGAGCTTCATTATGTCCTATCATAGAGTGTGTAGCACCAGCAACAGTTTATAATCAAGCCCAGTCCTCTAAATGAAAATTTTAATGTTCATGGCTATAATAATAGCTATAAAGTCCAAGCTGCCTGTGGAAAATGTCAAATTATCAATCTGCTATTTCCACCATTTTCCAAAGATCTGGCTCATAATGTCCCAAATATCCTCATAAAGCTATGTGCTTTGAGCCAGTATCTTTTGCCCAGTCATTGTCTTACCATTAGCAGATAGTGGCAGAGCAGGAAAAAGCAATGAAGTTTTGCACATCAGTATGATATACCTATCTTGTAACCATTAAAAGGACTTGTGGCACTCTGGTATCATAAAGGTCACTGTTCTTTCCCCACACTCACTATATTGGGCTTCAGGAAACAAGATAGGCAATGGCAAAGCAAGATAAGTATCTTGTTATGATTCATACAAACTGATCCATATTTTATAGGAGCCAAATATGTCCGCAAATAGACAGTGATACTTTCTTACCACAATGAGGATTTGTCATAAGCATGTAGAGACAGATTCAAAATCAAATATCATAATCATATATTATGAATCTATATTTTCTGGATTGCTTATAACTAAGAACAATATTCAGAAGCTCACTTGTTTAAGCAATGAAATTGTTTGCTTTGTGGATGAGAATACTCTTTTGCAGGCGCACCCCCCAATAAAGGACTCCGACACTGGTAAAAGTGGATAACGGCATTGGGCCACATTTATTGATTCATGCCCTAGTCCGAATTATAAATTTCTATTGGTAAAACGACCAATCATAATTCTTAAGGCAAGCAGGCCGAAGTAACACTGGTAAGGTACCACCCCAAAATTGCCAACGGCAATTGGTTACAATGTATCAATTTGTATCAATTTGTTTGTTGACAACAAACAAATTGTTGACCGTAGTCAATATCTAACTAATGACCCCACCCTCTGACGCGTATCCGTGGAATCACGGGGTGATGCATGCTGGCTAGCTATCGCCATCACCCCGTCGCCTAGTTCGTCGTTGACCGGACAACGTTTAATCAACTTATGCCTGTCTATTGTTGTCCAGTCAATTGCGAACCTGCCGGATACCTGTGGGTCATAATGTTTACCTTACCAGTGATACCCGCCCATGTGACCAAAGTCAACAGCATCACAGAAACCCCTATATCAAACCATAGCAACAGTGTGGGATGGGCGAAAAAACCAGGACCCGAAAGCCAATAGTGGGTCCCAGCCAAAAATTCCCACCCGGCCCCGAAGCGACCAAAATATCACACTGTTAACTAGGGAGGGGGTGGAGGGGAAAAACTTCTCCGCTCCGTCGCTTCGCAAAATGGCAGCTCGGCTGCCTCATGGCCACCCCTTTTATAAGGGAGCTGGCCACGCCCCTAACTACCCGGATGCCTTCGTCCTATGGGGGGGCCCGCAAAGGGCGCGGCGGCCATTTTGGCGCCGCGCTTGCATTGCAGGCGCACCCCCCAATAAAGGACTCCAACACTGGTAAAAGTGGATAACGGCATTGGGCCACATTTATTGATTCATGCCCTAGTCCGAATTATAAATTTCTATTGGTAAAACGACCAATCATAATTCTTAAGGCAAGCAGGCCAAAGTAACACTGGTAAGGTACCACCCCAAAATTGCCAACGGCAATTGGTTACAATGCATCAATTTGTATCAATTTGTTTGTTGACAACAAACAAATTGTTGACCGTAGTCAATATCTAACTAATGACCCCACCCTCTGACGCGTATCTGTGGAATCACGGGGTGATGCATGCTGGCTAGCTATCGCCATCACCCCGTCGCCTAGTTCGTCGTTGACCGGACAACGTTTAATCAACTTATGCCTGTCTATTGTTGTCCAGTCAATTGCGAACCTGGCGGATACCTGTGGGTCATAATGTTTACCTTACCAGTGATACCCGCCACACGGGGAGGCTTCCAAAAAGGCTCACCGCCCTCCCCAAGACCGTCAGCTCGGTCGACAGGCCTGCTCGCCAGTCCACTAATCCAGAGGTCCATACCTCCCTGCGACAGATGGGCCCCATCCCCTGAGTAAAGCTCGTAAATTTGCAGACTGATGGCGGGGAGGCTAATGGCGCATCCCCCGCCCTTGTCAAAAGAAACTGGGCAATAGCCCCGTTCACGGAGCGTCGGCTCAGTCAGAGCCCTGAGGCCAAACGCCCCCGTGTAAGCATACCGCGGTATCGTGTCCGACCAATTGAGGGATGTGGCAAGCCACACATAATGTGAGTAGGGCAGGTCACTGCGAACCGCAAGTTTCCGCGATAGGCCAGTGACCCGCCCCAAACCATCGCCCCCAAGGTACGTAACCAGGACATCTGGCGAGCCAGCATCCCTGATGTAGAAAAGGGATGGCAACAGTTCCCGCCATAACATGCCGCGCTTACCATAGCACCTGGGACGTGCGGATGCACCCTGTCCCCGTCGGGTACCCACTCTGTCGCTGCAGCATAACGCGCTGCCCCATGCAGCGTAACGCGCTGCCCTGTGCATGCGGCTACGGCCCACCAGGCATACTGTCACCGGTGTAAAACGACACCCAGGGTCTGTCAAGTAAAAAAAGGGAGGGGGGGAGAAACAGTGCAGTGACTAAAACTGGTACTCGCAGTGGAGGAGGGCGAAGACAAAACTGAAAACATTGTGACCCCCACCCTCCCATACGGCATATTACAGCCCTGGAGTACCCAAAACAACTGCAGCAGAAGCCGCCCCTATCCGGAACGAATGGGTGCCGCAACGAGCCCTTGAGAGTGCCAACACTGCCTAGTGCCTTCCCGGCACCCCCCAAATTGAAATTTAGTAATAGAAGATCCACCTTGGTGACAGAAAAAATGTGCCATGGTGCGTGCCACACAGTGCACGGAAATCCTGTAGGGCACCAACCGGACAGATGTCTGTCGAGGAACATCGTCGCAGTCTACTCCACTGCCTACGCCATGCTGATTCACTTTAGAGGACCGTATCCCCAAATGAGCCCAATATTGTCCCCACAGACATCTTCGAGTTCCAGTGCCCTACGACTTGCATCCGCCTTATACAGCATCTCAAGCTCGCTGATGCGGAGCGCTCCAAAAAGGCCACCTTTGTAGCCGCATGAAGTGGGCTGTCTCATGTATCAAAACAGAGGCCAGGCCAGCCCCGGGCCAATTGGGTAAAAACCCCTGGAAAAATCTTGCATCCGCCTTATTCAGCATCTCAAGCTCGCTGATGCGGAGCGCTCCAAAAAGGCGACCATTGTAGCCGCATGAAGTGGGCTGCCTCATTTATCAAAACAGAGGCCAGGCCAGCCCCGGGCCAATTGGGAAAATCCTTGGGAAAATCTTGCATCCGCCTTATTCAGCATCTCAAGCTCGCCGATGCGGAACGCCCCCAAAAAGGCCACCGTAGTAGCCGCATGAAATGGGCTGCCTCATCTATCAAAACAGAGGCCAGGCCAGCCCCGGGCCAATCGGGCAAAAAACCCCTGGGAAAATCGGGTGGCGGTCGCCCGGGAAACACCCGCGCACGCGCACCCACCCCTCCAAAACATGTCTCACACGGAAGTCATTGGTGCCGTCCACACAACCTCCCACTTTGGCCATAAAAGCCAACCCTGACAGCTGAGATGCTATGGTGCGTGGTGCAAGGCCCTGGGCATACAGGTAAACCATGAACCGCAGAACATGGGCCACTGGGATTGGCCAGGTTCCTGGCAGTCGAAATTGGGTACAGAATGCTCTGAAAGAACTAAATGCGTGGTGATACGCCTTACTCATGCATGGCGCTAGTGACAGGCCAATCGCCCGGGTCACCTCTCCTTGCCAACGTTCCATCTCTCGTCCGGGAGTGGCGAGGGAAATTCCTCCGCATCCGGGGCCGAGGCACGGAACCGGGAGATCTGCAGACGGGACAAAGCAGCAGCAATATCATTATCAACCCTTGGGACATGCCTGGCCCTGAAGAGAATGTTGAGGCACAGGCTGCACGACACAAACTAGCGCACTAGGTCAATAACCCCGGGCGATTTGGAATTCTGTGCATTGACGATGCGGACAACAGCCGCCTTGTCACGACAAAAATGCACAACCGAGTTGGCCCACCCCTTGCCCCATAGCATCAAAGCACCCAGGATAGGGAAACATTCCAGATACGTGAGACCACGCAGGCGACCCGTGCCTGCCCAGGATGGTGGCCACCCACCATAGGCCCACTTCCAATTGAAGTACATCCCATAACCCAGGGATCCCGAGGCATCAGACTGAATCTGAAATTGAGGGGAAGCCAGGAGTTCATGCCTCCAAAATGAGACCCCATTGAACTCCCTCAGGAACTGCAACCAGACAAGCATGTCTGCCCTGATACCCCGGGTAAGCCTAACCCTATGGTGGGGCCTGGATAATCCTGCCATGACGTCGCACAAGCGCCGAGCAAATGCCCTGCCCGGAGCGACGACCCTGCCAGCGAAATTGGGGTGACCATGTAGCACCAGCAGTTCCCTCAGTGATGCCATGCGCTCGGCCCGCGAGTCCGAGATAAGGGCCACTAGCCTTGACACCTTATCTCACTGCAACCTAGAAGCCTGCGCTACCGTGTCACTCTCCACCCCAGGAATACTAGCTGTGGAGATGGGCCCTCAGTCTTTTCGGGCACTAAAGGGACACCGAGTTCCTCCATTAGCGTCTGAAATGCGTTGAGGAGACGTGTGCACGTGTCCCAGCCCCGTTCAGCCCCGAATAAAAACCATCCAGGGAATGGGCTACAGACCGGGACCCTGACCTGCGGACAAAAGCCCACTCTAGGAAAGTGGTGAAACGCTCGAATACTGAGCCCGAATGTAACAGCCAAAAGGCATGGCATCATTGAAATAATATGCTCCCCGGGACGGGGTGCAGGGACAGGGCCAACGACCCTGCCCGCATAGACCCTCTTGTCAAAGCTGGCAGCAGCCACCTCCTCCCTCCCCCTAAGGGATCAAAGATTGGGGGCATCCTGAGGGGACCTATTACCCAGAAAGGGATCCGGAACCCCTGCCTAGAACCCTCAAGGAGATAACCTGCGTCCTCTCCCTTCGGGTACAATGTGAGCCAACGCTCCAACATGGTCACCTTAATCGGGGAGGGAGCCCTTCGGTGGACTAGATCCATCTGCGGCAGTCTTGCCAGCCCCCTGTCCGCCCCTCCCTCTGCCCCGCATCCCTCCGAGCCCGGGACAGGCAGGGGCCGCATGGGGGCCACACATGTGGGACACTCCTGTCTGTATTTGCAATTCTCCCCATTGTAGGAACCATTGGACAAGAAAGTCCAGGACAGCAGGCGGGCTGGAACCCCCTGAGCAAGGCGCGTGGGGGTCACGTACAAAAGCCACCGCCTCTGGCATGGCTCATCCCACCTAATCTCGGGGTGCGGGGAAATCCGCCTACGGCATTCCCCGTCATAAGCCAACCACAATGGGCCCGAAAAGTCAACCATCGCCCGGTATACGTTGTCCAAATAGTGGACCATCGGAATTGCCAAATCCGGCCGGGCCCAGGGGTACACCGCCATGCCTATGAGGTAGGCCGGCAACCAGTTGGCCCACGTACTTGTTGGCTTGCGACGACGTGCCTGCTACTATCCTACCCCTTCTGCCCCGCACTCTCCTCCTTGGTGGGCTCTCTGTTTATGAGTGAGAATAAATCCACGTACTCCCCCCGCCAAATTTACTCTCCGGTGGCCTGTGGCAAGTGGTCACCCAGCAGTAAGGAATACCCGGCTGTCGGCAAGGCCGATACAGGCACCGCAGAGACTGCGGGCATCTGAAAAGGGGCTTGGACCAACCCAGCCACCCAACACGTTCCCCTCAGGGTAGGAAACACCCCCCACCACGGGGCCCTGGGTGGTAGTTGTCGTCGCCGGGTGGGGCGTCAGCGGCTGTACCGCCGCACCACCCACGCGAGGCCAAGGCCCTTGGAAAGCCCCCCCCAACATGGCCACGTGTGTAGGTGCACTAGTTTGAACCGCATACTCACACGCTGCACCCCCGCGGGCCGCCCCCACCGGGGGTTCCGGCCCACTGGGGGCGTCGGAGCTCACGACCGCCGTAGAGCTCGTCACTGGGGGCTGACCCGCACCGGCCGTAGGTTGGGGGACAAGCCAAATCTGTTCAGGAGGGATGGGTTGCATTTAAACCATGATGGGACCAGATTGCTGGCACTCAACATCAAAAAGGCTGCAGAGAAGCTTTTAAACTGATAACTGGGGGAAAGCCGACAGGAGCTGGGCAGCATCCGGTTCGGGAAAGTGTGTACTTGAGTAGTGAGGAGGATGCAAAAATTACTGAGCAGAGCAAGGAGCTAGTCACTAGCATTCTAGCAGAAGGATGCAAGAGGCAGTCTAACAATGCAACTGGACACAAAAGACTGTGTCAGAAATGCATATATAAATGCTTGTATACAAATGCCAGAAGCCTCCGGAACAAAATAGGGGAGCTGGAATACTTAGCAATAGATAAGAATATTGATATTATTGGTATCACTGAAACCTGGTGGACGGATGATAACCAATGGGATACAGTTATCCCAGGCTACAAACTGTACAGGAAGGATAGGAAGGGGCAAACAGGAGGTGGTGTAGCCTTGTATGTCAAAGAAGTGATAAAATCTTATGAATTGGAATATCTAGGTGATTTGGAGTCACCATTAGAAGCTCTGTGGGTAAGAGTACCAGGCCACAAGGATGGTCTAACAGTAGGCATATACTATCGGCCTCCGACCCAAACTCTTGAGGGAGACTGGCAGTTGGAGAATGTTGTAAAGGAGGCATCCAGGAAGGGAAGCCTGGTTATAATGGGGGACTTCAATTACCCTCACATAGACTGGGTGAACTGTTGTTCAGCACATGATAAAGAGATAAAGTTCCTAGATATGCTCAATGATTGTTCCCTGGGACAGATGGTTGAAGACCCAACTAGAGGTACAAGAATCCTTGACTTGATCCTGAGTAATACTCAGGATCTGGTGCAAGATGTTAATGTGACTGATCCAATAGGGAACAGTGACCACAACTCAATTATGTTTAACTTGAACATAGACCGCAAGTCACTGATAAAATCTAACACAGAGACCTTAAATTTTCAAAAAGGAAATTTCCCAAAGTTGAGGAAACTAGTAAAAAAGAAGCTGAAAGGGAAAATTGAGAGAGTCCAAACACTCCAAGAGGCATGGAGGCTGTTTACAAAAACAATAACGGAGGCTCAATTGGAATGCATACCCAAAAGGAAAAAGGGCACTGCCAGGTCCAAGAGGACTCCAATGTGGCTTACAGGAGCTGTTCGGGAAGTGATCAAGAGCAAGAAAAGCTCATTTAGAAGATGGAAGGCTTGTCCAAATGAGGACAGCAGGCAGAAACATAAATTCTGGCAGAACAAATGCAAGGCAACAATCAGGAAAGCAAAGCAAGACTTTGAGGAGCGTATAGCTAAAAATACTCAGAGGAATAACAAAGACTTCTTTAAGTACATTAGAAGTAAGAACCCAACTAGGAAGGCCATTGGACCATTAGATGACAATAGAAGGCAAGGGGTTATTAAAGAGGAAGCAGAGATTGCAGAGAGACTCAATGAATTCTTTGCTTCAGTATTCACTGAAGAAGATAGAGACCACATGCCCAAAACAGAACCTATCTTCGTAGGGAGGGAAACCGAAGAATTAAGCAAGATAGAAATAACCAGGGAGGAGGTCCTTGCATGTCTTGTTAAACTAAACACTAACAAATCACCAGAACCAGATGGCATCCATCCACGAGTTCTCAGGGAACTTAAAGATGAAATTGCTGATCTCCTAGCCAAAATATATAATATTTCCCTCAAATCAGGGTTTGTGCCTGATGACTGGAAGGTAGCGAATGTAACACCAATTTTCAAAAAAGGATCCAGGGGTGATCCAGGAAATTACCGGCCTGTCAGTTTGACATGTGTCCCAGGTAAAGTGATGGAAACCATCCTAAAAGATAGAATTAATAGGTACATAGAAGAGGAGGCGCTGCTAAAGGAGAGCCAACATGGCTTTTGCAAGGGCAAATCATGCCTCACTAATCTGTTGGAATTTTTTGAGAGTGTCAACAAGCATGTGGATAAGGGGGATCCAGTTGACATTGTTTATCTGGACTTTCAGAAGGCTTTTGACAAGGTCCCACACCAAAGGCTCTTGAATAAACCTACCAGTCATGGAATAAAGGGACAGGTCTTGTCCTGGATCAGCAACTGGCTAAGGGACAGGAAACAGAGGGTAGCACTAAATGGACACTTCTCCAAGTGGAGGGAAGTAAAGAGTGGGGTCCCCCAAGGTTCAGTACTGGGACCCCTGCTTTTCAACCTCTTCATAAATGATCTAGAGGTAGGAGTAAAAAGCAAGGTAGCCAAATTTGCTGACGATACTAAATTATACAGGGTAGTGAAAACTGTGAGAGATTGTGAAGAGCTCCAGAGGGATTTCTTGACACTGGGGGAGTGGGCAAAACAGTGGCAAATGAGCTTCAACATCAGTAAGTGCAGAGTGATGCATGTTGGGGCAAAAAACCCCAATTACATTTATAAACTGATGGGGTCTGAACTCTCTGCGACAAACCAGGAAAGGGACCTTGGTGTCCTGGTGGACAGCTCAATGAAGGTGTCAACCCAGTGTGCCTCAGCAGTGAAAAAAGCAAACTCAATGTTAGGGATCATTAGGAAGGGTATAGAAAATAAGTCAGCAAGTGTCATTTTGCCTCTTTATAAATCTATGGTGAGGCCCCATCTGGAATACTGTGTACAGTTCTGGTCGCCATACCTCCAGAAGGATATTATGGAGTTGGAGAAAGTACAGAGGAGGGCAACCAGAATGATTAGGGGACTGGAACACCTTCCTTACCATCTGAGGCTGCAACGGTTGGGCCTTTTCACTCTTGAACGACGGCGTCTAAGAGGTGACCTGATTGAAGTTTATAAAATCATGCACGGTGTGGACAAAGTGGATAAGGAAAAACTGTTTTCCCTATCGCACAACACTAGAACTAGGGGACACTCCATGAAACTTTTGGGTACTAGTTCTCAAACAAATAAGAGAAAGTACTTTTTCACCCAGAGGATTACTGGTCTATGGAACTCCCTGCCAGAAGAAGTGGTGACAGCTGTCAGTCTTGACAGCTTTAAGAAAGGATTAGACAAGTTCATGGAGGACAAGGCTATCAATGGCTATAATTATGGCTACCTAAGGACAACCTCCGGGTTGGAGAGATAGGCAGGATATCTCTCAATGCCATTTCCAGGGAATCCTAAGCAGGTGAAGGCATCTGCTTGGGAATACCCTGAAGGAAATGGTGAGCCACTGTGTGAGACAGAATGCTGGACTGGATGGGCTGTGGCCTGTTCCAGCAAGGCTGTTCTTATGTTCTTATGTAACTGCGAGGCAGTGGCCGAGGCCGTGCCATGCGCCTCAAGCAGCTCGACCCATCCCGTCGCCTGCCGCTGCCCAGCAGCCGACGCGTCGAAATGAACCCCAAAGGGAGCACCAGAGTGGCTAGCCCAGGCCAGGGATGCCTCGAGGGCCGCAACACGGGCCAATAAGGCTTCAACGCTGACAAGGGAGAAAAAGGGGGGCCAGCCAGCCCGCCTACTGCAGGCATGGGTACAGGTCCCTGTACCCCGGGGCCCGAATAGGGTCATAACCCCACACCCTGGCCCGTTAAGGCCGATGTAGCAACCTGCCAGGGGAAGGGGACTGGACCACCCCCCAAGGTTGGAAGGCCCCGGGGCGAGCTGCGCCCCTATAGAGGAAGGGCCAGCGGAATGGGCAACATCAGGAACGGTGTCCACCGTTCGCAGGCCGAGGGCCACAGCCCCTACTGGACCCAAGCGTGGGCCAGCAGTCTCCGGCCAGGGAAAAAAGACCCCCATTCCACCGGTCCCGGTGGGTGCAGGCAAAGGCGGCCGCTTGGAGGCGCGGCCGCGGCCCTCCGAAACCTCACGAGCGGCGCTCGCAGCCGCCTTCCCCTTCAAGGGCATCCCAGCCAATCGATGGGAAGCCGAAACGAGACAGTTCAGCAAACAAAAGGCTTCCCGGGAAAGGTAGAAGCGACGGAGGTAAGAGGGAAAAACTTCTCCGCTCCGTCGCTTCGCAAAATGGCAGCTCGGCTGCCTCATGGCCACCCCTTTTATAAGGGAGCTGGCCACGCCCCTAACTACCCGGATGCCTTCGTCCTATGGGGGGGGGGGCGCAAAGGGCACGGCGGCCATTTTGGCGCCGCGCTTGCAATTTGATGTAAACAGAGTTTAGTGCCTATTCCACCCATATTTAAATATCTTTTAAAATATTTTTACTACCAGAAACAGAATCCCCTTTTATAATACTTACTTAACTAGGCGGGAGTTAGAAAATTCTTCTCCTGAATGTCAGCTAAATATCACTTGACTGGCAAGATCAAAAGTTAAGTTCAGATTGCCCCAGAGCACAGCAAATTTAAAAAAAAATGTATCAATACTTTGGCACGTGCAATGCTGGTAAGCCTGTTTGAGGCAGTTCATTTTTCAACCCCTGCAGCAGGAATTTCTTCTAAATTAAAAAAAAGCTAATTGCCCAACCATTCTTCTTCAAGAAAAGCAAAACTGAGGTTATTTGATCTTTTAAAATCTGGAGATATAAGAGGTTGCTTATTTACTTTATTTAAAAATCATAACTCAAAAGCCCTTCGACCAAATTTCACCAAATTTGGCACAGAGCAAGAATAGATTGTCTACTATATCTCATTTTAGTTTGCTGCTGATCTGAAGTTTCATAGTTCCAATGTCTTGTTTTAAGTCCCCTCATGATTAGCATTTTCTTGTAGAACATTGTTTTGCTTTGCACAGGAATGGGACCATTAAACTGTGGTTACTAAATATTTATTTCAATATCTGTAAAATCATCATGGGTGTAGATTGGATAGTTAGCACTGCCAGGTTCCTCTTTTGTTTGTTCTCTTTTTCCTCCTTGTCAATAAATTAACAATTTTAATGGGGTACACAGGAACAGCCTCCTTGAGGATTATGGTATTTTTGAACCACAATCGGGTGTACCCTGGTAACAGCAACCTTGTGTTGTTGGCTAATCTTTGCAGGCGCACCCACACACCCCAATAATGACACAGACAACGGTATTGGATTTAAAGCATTGGGCCACTTTTATTGAATAATGCCCTAGTCCGAATTATAACTTTCAATTGGTGTTTCATCCAATTGTGAATATTTAAGGCAAGCAGACCTCAGTAGCACTGGTAAGGTCCCACCCAGAATTGCCAATGGCAATTGGTTATCATGTATCAATTTGTATCAATTTGTTTGTTGTCACAAACAAATTGTTGAGCGAAGTCAATATGCTATCTGTTGACCCCACCTTCTGACGTGTATCCAGTAAAATATCAAGGTGATGTCAAGCTCCTAGCATCAACCCCGTACATAGTTCGCCCTTGACCTGCCAAGCCTGTTTCCCCTGAACCTATCATCGTGTTGGCCAATCAATTGCGAACCTGCCGGATACCTATGGGTCATAAAGTTTACCTTACCAGTGCTACCCGCCAAAAGTGACCAAAAATTAAACTTACCCCGTATCTCAAACACTAGTGACAGTGTGGAATGGGCGAAAAAGCCAAGAACCAAGGGTGCCAATTGTAGGTTCAAGCAAAAATTCCCACCCAGCCCCGAAGCGACCATAAGAACATCACACTGTCCACTAGGAAGGGGGTGGAGGGAAAAACTTCTCCGCTCCGTCGCTCTTCTACAAATGGCGGCGAGCCGCCTCATGGCCACCCCTTTTATATAGGGGTGGCCACACACACCAACTACCCAGATGTCCGCGTCCGGGGGTGGTGGGGGCCCGCAAAGAGCGTGGCGGCCATATTGGCGCCGCGCTTGCCTTGCAGGCGCACCCCTGCAATAATGACACAGACACCGGTATTGGATTTAAAGCATTGGGCAACTTTTATTGAATAATGCCCTAGTCCGAATTATAACTTTCAATTGGTGTTTCATCCAATTGTGAATATTTAAGGCAAGCAGGCTGCAGTAGCACTGGTAAGGTCCCACCCAGAATTGCCAATGGCAATTGGCTATTATGTATCAATTTGTATCAATTTTTTTGTTGTCACAAACAAATTGTTGACCGAAGTCAATATGCTATCTGTTGACCCCACCCTCTGATGTGTATCCGGTAAAATATCAAGGTGATGCAGGCTGTCAAGCTCCTAGCATCACCCCGTTCATAGTTTGCCCTTGACTGGCCAAGCCTGTTTCCCCTGAACCTATCATCGTGTTGGCCAATCAATTGCGAACCGGCCAGATACCTATGGGTCATAAAGTTTACCTTACCAGTGCTACCCGCCACACGGGGAGGCATCCATGATGACACACTGCCCCCCCACAAGACCATAAATTCGGTCACCAGGCCAGCTTGCACATCATTCAAAAAGAGGTCCAAACCTCTTGCTGACAGGTGAACCCCATCTCCAGAACACCTGCTAGAATCCTGTAACCCTATCCCCGGATGATGAATGGCTGTTCCCAAACCATTCTCAGTAAGGAACCGGGCAACAGCCCTGTTCACTGACCGCCAGGCACGGTCCAAACCATAAGGATCAAGTCATAAGAACACAAGAACATAAGAACAGCCTTGCTGGAACAGGCCACAGTCCATCCAGTCCAGCATTCTGTCTCACACAGTGGCTCACCATTTCCTTCAGGGTATTCCCAAGGAGATGCCTTCACCTGCTTAGGATTCCCTGGAAATGGCATTGAGAGATATCCTGCCTATCTCTCCAATCCGGAGGTTGTCCTTAGGTAGCCATAATTATAGCCATTGATACACTTGTCCTCCATGAACTTGTCTAATCCTTTCTTAAAGCTGTCAAGACTGACAGCTGTCACCACTTCTTCTGGCAGGGAGTTCCATAGACCAGTAATCCTCTGGGTGAAAAAGTACTTTCTCTTATTTGTTTGAGAACTAGTACCCAAAAGTTTCATGGAGTGTCCCCTAGTTCTAGTGTTGTGCGATAGGGAAAACAGTTTTTCCTTATCTACTTTGTCCGCACCATGCATGATTTTATAAACTTCAATCAGGTCACCTCTTAGACGGCGTCGTTCAAGAGTGAAAAGGCCCAACCGTTGCAGCCTCAGATGGTAAGGAAGGTGTTCCAGTCCCCTAATCATTCTGGTTGCCCTCCTCTGTACTTTCTCCAACTCCATAATATCCTTCTGGAGGTATGGCGACCAGAACTGTACACAATATTCCAGATGGGGCCTCACCATAGATTTATAAAGAGGCAAAATGACACTTGCTGACTTATTTTCTATACCCTTCCTAATGATCCCTAACATTGAGTTTGCTTTTTTCACTGCTGAGGCACACTGGGTTGACATCTTCATTGAGCTGTCCACCAGGACACCAAGGTCCCTTTCCTGGTTTGTCGCAGAGAGTTCAGACCCCATCAGTTTATAAATGTAATTGGGGTTTTTTGCCCCAACATGCATCACTCTGCACTTACTAGTGTTGAAGCTCATTTGCCACTGTTTTGCCGACTCTCCCAGTGTCAAGAGATCCCTCTGGAGCTCCTCACAATCTCTCACAGTTTTCACTACCCTGTATAATTTAGTGTCGTCAGCAAATTTGGCTACCTTGCTTTTTACTCCTACCTCTAGATCATTTATGAAGAGGTTGAAAAGCAGGGGTCCCAGCACTGAACCTTGGGGGACCCCACTCTTTACTTCCCTCCACTTGGAGAAGTGTCCATTTAGTGCTACCCTCTGTTTCCTGTCCCTTAGCCAGTTGCTGATCCAGGACAAGACCTGTCCCTTTATTCCATGACTGGTAAGTTTATTCAAGAGCCTTTGGTGTGGGATCTTGTCAAAAGCCTTCTGAAAGTCCAGATAAACAATGTCAACTGGATCCCCCTTATCCACATGCTTGTTGACACTCTCAAAAAATTCCAACAGATTAGTGAGGCATGATTTGCCCTTGTAAAAGCCATGTTGGCTCTCCTTTAGCAGCGCCTTCTCTTCTATGTGCCTATTAATTCTATCTTTTAGGATGGTTTCCATCACTTTACCTGGGACACATGTCAAACTGACAGGCCGGTAATTTCCTGGATCACCCCTGGATCCTTTTTTGAAAATTGGTGTTACATTCGCTACCTTCCAGTCATCAGGCACAAAGCCTGATTTGAGGGAAATATTATATATTTTGGCTAGGAGATCAGCAATTTCATCTTTAAGTTCCCTGAGAACTCGTGGATGGATGCCATCTGGTTCTGGTGATTTGTTAGTGTTTAGTTTAACAAGACATACAAGGACCTCCTCCCTGGTTATTTCTATCTGGCTTAATTCTTCGGTTTCCCTCCCTACGAAGATAGGCTCTGTTTTGCGCATGTGGTCTCTGTCTTCTTCAGTGAATACTGAAGCAAAGAATTCATTGAGTCTCTCTGCAATCTCTGTTTCCTCTTTAATAACACCTTGCCTTCCATTGTCATCTAATGGTCCAATGGCCTTCCTAGTTGGGTTCTTCTAATGTACTTAAAGAAGTCTTTGTTATTTCTCTGAGTATTTTTAGCTATACACTCCTCAAAGTCTTGCTTTGCTTTCCTGATTGTTGCCTTGCATTTGTTCTGCCAGAATTTATGTTTCTGCCTGCTGTCCTCATTTGGACAAGCCTTCCATCTTCTAAATGAGCTTTTCTTGCTCTTGATCACTTCCCGAACAGCTCCTGTAAGCCACATCGGAGTCCTCTTGGACCTGGCAGTGCCCTTTTTCCTTTTGGGTATGCATTCCAATTGGGCCTCTGTTATTGTTTTTATAAACAACCTCCATGCCTCTTGGAGTGTTTAGACTCTCTCAATTTTCGCTTTCAGTTTCTTTTTTACTAGTTTCCTCATCTTTGGGAAATTTCCTTTTTGAAAATTTAAGGTCTCTGTGTTAGATTTTATCAGTGACTTGCGGTCTATGATCAAGTTAAACATAATTGAGTTGTGGTCACTGTTCCCTATTGGATCAGTCACATTAACATCTTGCACCAGATCCTGAGTATTACTCAGGATCAAGTCAAGGATTCTTGTACCTCTAGTTGGGTCTTCAACCATCTGTCCCAGGAAACAATCATTTAGCATATCTAGGAACTTTATCTCTTTATCATGTGCTGAACAACAGTTCACCCAGTCTATGTGAGGGTAATTGAAGTCCCCCATTATAACCAGGCTTCCCTTCCTGGATGCCTCCTTTACAACATTCTCCAACTGCCAGTCTCCCTCAAGAGTTTGGGTCGGAGGCCGATAGTATATGCCTACTGTTAGACCATCCTTGTGGCCTGGTACTCTTACCCACAGAGCTTCTAATGGTGACTCTAAATCACCTAGATATTCCAATTCATACGATTTTGTCACTTCTTTGACATACAAGGCTACACCACCTCCTGTTTGCCCCTTCCTATCCTTCCTGTACAGTTTGTAGCCTGGGATAACTGTATCCCATTGGTTATCATCCGTCCACCAGGTTTCAGTGATACCAATAATATCAATATTTTTATCTATTGCTAAGTAATCCAGCTCCCCTATTTTGTTCCGGAGGCTTCTGGCATTTGTATACAAGCATTTATATATGCTTTCCTGATACAGTCTTTTGAGTCCAGTTGCATTGTTAGACTGCCTCTTGCATCCTTCTGCTAGAGTGCTGGTGACTAACTCCTTGCTCTGGTCAGTAATTTTTGCATCCTCCTCACTACTCAAGTACACACTTTCCCGAACCGGATGCTGCCCAGCTCCTGTCGGCTTTCCCCCAGTTATCAATTTAAAAGCTGCTCTGCAGCCCTTTTGATGTTGAGTGCCAGCAATCTGGTCCCATCATGGTTTAAATGCAACCCATCCCTCCTGAACAGATTTGGCTTGTCCCAAAATGTTCTCCAGTTCCTGACAAATCTGAAGCCCTCCTCTCGACACCACCACCTCATCCACGCATTGAGGCTTCTGAGCTCTGCCTGCCTGGTAGGTCCTGCGCGAGGGACAGGCAGCACTTCTGAAAATGCTACCTTGGAAGTCCGGGACTTCAATCTTCTTCCTAACAACCTAAATTTGGCTTCCAGGACAGACCGCTTGGCCTTCCCAACATCATTGGTACCAACGTGTACCATGACAACTGGCTCGTTCCCAGTTCTCTCTAATAATCTATCTAGATTTCTTGTGATGTCTGCAACTTTTGCACCTGGCAGGCAAGTCACCATACGGTTATCATGTGCATCACAAATCCATTTCTCTGTATTTCTAATTATTGAATCGCCTAGTACAAGGAGCCTCTTTACTGCAATCTGTTCATCTACATGCACCTCATCAACCATATTAAGGGAGAGAACCTCAGTTTGTTCCTGTTGTTCATCTTCCTGGATCTCATCAAGTGTGATGAAGGAGAGATCATCAGGTGGAACCAGTTGTTCCTCTGTGTGTTCCTCATCAGGTGTGATAAGGGAAAGAGCCTCAAATTTATTCTGTAATTTCAGACTCTCAGAGTGATCCCCTACTCTTCTCCTCCTTTGAGTCACATTCCTCCAAACATCTCCCTCCTGAGTTAGTAAAGGGCCTTCTCCCTCAGAACTGTGCCCTGTCTCTTCTTTGTCCAGCACAGTCTGCTCCGCTCTGTCCAAGAACAGCTCAAGCTCCTTAATTTGTTGGTGGTTAGATTTGCGGGCCTCTAGCTGCTGGACCTTCTCTTCTAGTAGTGCAACCAGCTTGCACTTGCTGCAAGTGTAGTTCTCCATATGCTTTGGCAAGAACACAAACATGGCACAAGAATTGCAGGTAACTACAGCTGTTCCCTCAGAATCCATTTTAACAAGTGCAGTATTCTGGGCCTCAAAAATGTACACGTTTACTACCTTTCTACCTAGTAAGACTATATTCTTCTTTTGTTATTAGTTTCTAAAGCAGCTCTACTCCAACTGCAAAACTTACCAGTGCTCACTTCCTTTGTTTGGCTCTCCTCAGCAGCAGCTCTGCTTAAGAGCACATGCAGAGTCAAAAAGCAAGTCCTCCCCTATAGTGGTGTCTCAGTATGATGTCTGACCATAGCAACCGCGTGTACAGCCATAAGTGATGGAGAAACACCAGGTCACTGCGCACCGATGTCTTCAAGGCAAGGCTGGTGATCTGTGCAAGATCATTGCCTCCGAGGTGCATAATTAAAACATCTGGAGGTCCGGCATCCCTAATGGACATCAGGAATGGTAACAGTTCCCGCCACCTCATGCCGCGCACACCATACCACTGCATACGCGTGGTTGCACGTAGCCCGATATGGGGTCCCCATTCCGACAAAGCCGCATACTTTGCCACCCAGTGCACATAACTGTGGCCCACCAGCCATACTGCCACTGGTGTGCGGAAACACACAGGGTCTGCAAGAAAGAAAAGAAAGTGAGGGCATGTAAGGCACTCATGCAGTGAGAGGACGAACATACAGAGAGAAGCGCGCAGATCCCCACCTGCCCATCCTACGTATGTCGGCCTCCAAGTACCCAAATGCAGCCGCTGTTGATGCGGCCCCTATCCGAAACAAGTGGGTATGAGTGGGTACGAGTGTGAGCCCCAGGGACCCCCAAACTGCGCAGTGCCGTCCCGGTGACCCTCCAGAATTGCCATCCTGGTGGCAAAACAACAGGCCAGGG
Organism: Bradypodion pumilum; assembly: GCA_035047305.1. Taxonomy (NCBI): domain Eukaryota; kingdom Metazoa; phylum Chordata; class Lepidosauria; order Squamata; family Chamaeleonidae; genus Bradypodion; species Bradypodion pumilum. The sequence goes on along the minus strand of JAWDJD010000004.1, from coordinate 111,649,000 downwards.
TATGAACCACGTGCTGCCAAAAATGCATGTAGGGCACCAACCGGACAGATGTCAGGAAATGTACATCATAGGAGCATCACGCTACTACCCTTCCCTTGCTGATCGGCCTTTGAGGAGCGAATCCTCAACTGAGCCCACTCCTGGTTGAGAGAAACATTTTCTAGTTCCAGTGCCCTACGGGACATGTCCCCTTTTGAAAGTGGGACCAGCTCACTGATTCTCAGAGCCCCAAAGAAAGCCACAGTGGTAGCTGTATGGAAAAGAGACTCCTCGTACCAATCATAGCACAGGCTATGCCAACCTCTAGCAAGGTTTGCCAGCAGAAAAGGGGAAACAGGCTGATGTGTGTCTGGGTGGGAGCCGTGTTCACGTGTCTACCCTTCCAATACATGGCGTATCCGAAAGTCACCCATGTAATCCACATAACCCCATGCCTTAGCCATAAATGCCAAGGCAGAAAGCCTGGTGGCAATGGTGCATGGGGCTAGACCTTGATCATGAAGGTGCACCATATACTGCAAAACATGGTCAACCGGGATCGGCCACATGTCAGGCAGTTGCACCTCCCTACAGAAAGTCCTAAATTGGAGGAACATGTGCAGATACGCCTTACGCATGCATGGGGCCAAAGACATGCCGCTCGCCCGGTTCACTTCTCCTCGCCAAAGGTCCACATCTCGCTCAGAAGTGGAGAGGGAAGTTCCTCGGCGTCTGGTGCCAAGGCACGGATCTGGGAGATCTGCAGGCGGGATAAAGCATCAGCAATATCATTGTTAATGCCTGGCACATGTCTAGCCTTGAAGAGCACATTAAGGCGCAGGGACCTGAGGACAAACTGTCTAACCAAGGCCATGACTCGGGGGGACCTGGATGTTTGGGCATTGACAATCTGCACTACAGCAGCATTGTTGCACCAAAAGTGAACTACAGAATTAGCCCACATGTCCCCCCAGAGCATGAGCGCACCCAGAATCAGAAAAAAACTCAAGGAACGTGAGATCGCGTAGGCACTCAGTACCTTGCCATTCCTGAGGCCACCTCCAATAGGCCCACCTACGATTAAAATAAATCCCATATCCAAGGGAACCCGAGGCATCCGACTGTACTTGAAAATGGGGGGTGGCAATATGCTCCGCCCGCCAAAAGGAAATCCCATTAAAACCCTGCAGGAATGTGAGCCAGACCAATAGGTCAGCCCGCAGACCCCTCGTAAGTCGGACCCTGTGATGCTTCTTGGAAAGACCCACCATGGCATCACAAAGACACCTGGCGAAAGCCCTACCTGGTGTTACCACCCTACAGGCTAAGTTGAGGTGGCCGTGGAGCACCTGCAACTCACGGAGAGACACCTTGTGTTTGGCTAGCATGGCCAAAATTGCATCTGAGATCTGAGTCACCTACTCAATTGGTAACCAGGATGTTTGGGCAACGGTGTCAATGTCTATGCCTAGAAAAGTGAGGGTGGTGGCTGGGCCTTTAGTCTTTTCCGGGGCCAGGGGAACACTAAGTTCCACCATGAGCCCCTGAAATGCGGCAAGCAGCCATCCACATGTGCCCGAGTCACGTTCACCCCCAAACAAAAAATTGTCGAGGTAGTGAGCCACGGCCTGAGATCCCGACCTTTGGACGAAAGCCCAATGTAGAAAGGTGCTAAAACGTTCAAAGGCCGAGCTCAAAATGGAGCAGCCAAAGGGCATGGCTTTGTCCACATAAAACTTGCCCTGAAAACAAAAACCAAAAAGCTCAAAGTCATCAGGGTGCACTGGCCACAATCGGAATGCCAATTTAATATCACATTTTGCCAGTAGTGCCCCGTGACTGCATGAGCGGACCATCTGCAAGGCTTGGTCAAAGGACGTATACCGGACAGAGCAAAGGTCATCCGGTATAGCATCATTGACCGAGGAGCCCACAGGGAAGGAAAGATGGTGAATCAAGCGAAATTCACCTGAGGATTTTTTAGGCACTAAGCCGAGAGGGGAGACTTTTAAATTTGAGAATGGGGGCATATCAAACGGTCCAGCAACCGTGCCTTCCCTCACTTCTTTGGCTATCTTTTCCGCAGCAATGCCCTCCTTACCCTTGAGGGACTGTAAATTTGGGGCATCCTGGGGTGTGTGAACACCCCTGAATGGGATGCTGAAGCCATAAGTAAAACCCTCTAACAGATAGACCGCGTCATCCTTCCTAGGATAGACGCACAACCACCTCTCTAGTGTGCTGAGATGAATTGGGGAGGGGGCCTTTGGGATTTGCAGCGGTGTCAGACACAACTCTAGCCGGCTCCTGGTATTCCTTCCCTCTGCCCTATGACCCGCCGGCCCGCGGGCATGCGGAAGCAGTGTGTGGTCCGGCACAGGAAGGGCACTCGTGTTTAAACTTGCATTGCCGCCTGGTGCACACTCCATTAGAGGAGTAACTCCAACACAGCAGGCGGGCTGGAACCCCCTGCCCTGCCGGCTGGCGGGGAGCCTGTGTAGTGGCAGGCTGCTGGACTGCATGGCCACAGTGGTACCGGTCACCTGGTGCTGGCCGTGTAGGGGTCATATAAAGGAGCCACAATTGCTGACAGGGCTCGTCCCACCTCATCTCAGGGTGAAGGGCAGCTCTCATTCTAAATTCCTCATCATAGGCTAACCATGACGGGCCAGGGAAATCCATGACAGCACGGTAAATGTTGTCCAGATACTGCACCATTGAAATAGCCAAATCAGGGCGAGCCCTGAGATAAACAGCCATATAGATCAAGTAGGCTGGTAGCCAGTTAGCCCACGTACCAGGGGGGGCTTGTGACAACGGGACAATTCCTTGTCCCTGTCATCCTGCCCCTTCTTTTCCTCCTTGGTTGGTTCCTGGTTAAGGAGGGTGAAGAAATCGACGTAGTCCCCCGCCATATCTTCTCTGTGGTGGCTTGAGACAAGTGGTCCCCCAGAGGAAGAGAGTAGCCAGCTGTCGGCATGGCTGAAGCCGACACGGAGCAAAGTGGGGGAGTAGATAACGGGCCATATGGCCCCATAGGAATTGGAGCTGGCACGGGTGGGGCGGTCATCCCCGGCAAACCCTGCAAATAGGGAGCACCCCAATTGGCAAGAGAGTTCTGGGTAGTCTGCTGCAAAGCCAAACTGGCCTGGTGAGGCCAGGGCCACTGTACCCCCATGTTAGTAAGTGGTAGTGTGGGTGGTGTGCTAACTTGACCACCATACTCACTTGTTGCACCCCATTGGGCCGCCCCCACCGGGGGTTCCGGCCTCAAGTGGGCATCGGAGCTCGCGACGGAAGTCGAGCTCTGAGCCATCGGAGGTCCAGGCCAGGTTGCCCCAGGCATCGACGGGATGCCCCGCCGGGGCGGCCACACAGGGAGCTGCGGAGCACCACCAGGCGTGGGCCTGATGGCCTCAAGCAGCTCTACCCGGCTGAGGGCCTGCTGTTGATTCCCAAGTTGCAAAGGGGCCGTGTATGGACGCGGGCCAACCCCAGGGTCCTGAGGTGGTGGAGCAATCCCCATCAAGGCTTCTAGTGCCACTATGCGGGCCCAAAGCAAATCAACTGTGTCCGACCCACCGCAATAATGTGGGCCGGATGGGCCAGGCAGCCCACCGGGCAGTCCCAGTCCAGCAGTGGGTAGAGGGCCACGGCCCGGTCCTAGGCAAACCACAGGCAGTGGGGCGAGGCCACGTGCCAGCCCCCGACCGCAGTAGGGCCAGGCCAGATAATCTGCCCATGAGGTGCAGGAGCCAAGTACGGGCGCGATCCCACGCAGGGCCGTGTTACACCATCTTGCCCCATGTTGGGCCCCAGAGATGTTTCTGGGGCCAAGCCGGGGGGCCCAAAATCCATGGGGACTGAAGCCCCAGGAGTGCAGACCCGTGCAGCCCCTGCACGAGTCTTCCGACTGGGTGGGGGGGCAAGAGCCTGGTCACCCTCATTGGTGGCAGTGGGGGGAAGAACCCCAGCACCAATCCCTCTTGGCACTCCCGCACGATCCCTCCGCCCCGAGGGGACGCCAGGAGGGACAGGGTGGGGGGTCGGGCGAGTTTCCTATCTGGGCTAGACAAGGAAGTAGAAGAACAATGTTTAATTAATCTTCCAGAAATATATATTTAAATTCTCAAAATAATATTTCCACCAACAGAATTTAGTACATTTCTACCCATGCAGTGAAAAATACTGTTTCATATTTCAACATTTAGACTGTATATATAATATATTTCATTTTTATAAGCCTGAATTTAACTTCTTTATGTCAGAAGTAATTTTGCTTCCTGAAATGTATCATTGCTGACACAGTAAAATGGATGTGTAGGAACATGATTTAGTAAGTTACTCTCTGTACGTACTGATATTGTGCGATAAAATAGAGAATCAATACTATTTTCATATAGAATAATTGTTTTGAACAGATTATCATAAACAGCTTGTAAACAATTAAAAATTCTGATTAGCATATGGATTCTACAGATGTCTACTCAGATATAAGTTTTGTTTTTCAAGTACAGTAATACCTCGGATAACGTTTGCATCAGAAAACGCAAAAACCACATAACGTTAAGCAATCTGGGGGGAAATTGCATCGCATAACATTAAAATCCTATAGGATGCATCGGATAATGTTCGCTAATGCCTGTGCTGGTTACAATGTATCTCTATGGAGTTTTAACGTTATCTGATGCATCCCATAGGATTTTAACATTTTCCGATGCATGCATCGGATAATGTTAAAAATCGGATAACACTAAGACTTGTGGAACCAAGTTTTAATGTTATCCGAGGTTTTACTGTAGTTTACTTTAAAAGAAGTGTGTATAAAGTATGAAACATTTTAGACATGCAACACAACGAAACAAAATTGTGTCACCTGCTATAGTTAAAAAACTTCTTAAAGTAGGGAACAATGCATGAGAAATAAAAGTCGTCAGAATATACACTTTTAACTGGGTGAATCAATGCAGTAATAATATTTTTATAAGATATCAAATGGGAAAGGGTCACATTTCTGGGGGAAATAACAAAACTAAACAGACAAAGAAACTGAGCACCTTCTGGAAAAAAAAGGACAAGAAAACAATCAAATAAAGGCAAGATGTGCAATCAAAGCCCCATGCCAAGCCAAAACTACTAGATAATGAAAACATTTCTCTTCCCCCTTCAGCTCACAGCCACCACTCAATGCTTTCATCTCTTAATCTAGCAGCCTAGGCCCACACAGCAGCAAAAATTATCAAAGAAAAGAAAAGAGAAAAACAAACCCAAAGGAGTGGGAAGAATCCTCAACCCCAATAAGGCATGCTGGTACAGCCAGACTGCCTAGCAGCAGTAAAAGAATAATTCTAATAATTGAGGCAAAATACCCAAAAACAGTCAAAATAATAGCCAGCTGACCAGAAGAAGAGCCTTCACGGTGTCTGCCCCGGCCCTGTGGAACCTTTTACCATCTGAATTGCGCCTCCAGACAGAGCTGCTCCCCTTTAGGAGGGCACTTAAGACCTGGTTATGTCAGTGGGTGTGGGGGCCAACAGGTGTGTTGGCCCAGTCCTGCTGGCTTATATAAATAGTGCCCTACAACTGACTTGTCTGTTTTTATCTTCCCCCTACCCCCCTCTGTTTTTATTTCCTTCTTGATTTCTACTCTTTTGACTATTTATCTCTTAAGGGGTTAGGGTGGTTATTGGAGGAAATGAAGCTAAAGGTCAAAGGCAAAATTAATCCAAGCCCAGGGTCGAAGTCAGGAGAAGATAGGGGATCAAGGCTAGACCAGTAGACAAGATGTAGTCCAAGCAGGCCTGGTGTCAAACAACCAAGGCAACAACCAAAGCAAGATACCTTTAGGACTGGAGCTAGAGCAAGAGGTTCAAGCAGGCCACAAGACAAACAACCAAGGAAACAACTGAAGCAAGGAATCTTCAGGAGAGGAGCACAATAGCAAACTGGAAAGGGGGCCACACAAAGTGCAAGAGCAAATCCAGAAATCTTCATTACTGAAGCAACTTCCAGGGGAAAGAGCCAGTTCTTATATACAGCATACCTGTCGAGCGCAGCTCCGGACAATACGGGACCTACGCAGAACCCTTCTGCACATGCGTAGAAGGGTTATGTGCATGCGTAGAAGGGTTCTGCGCATGCGTAGAAGGGTTCTGTGCAGAAGGGGATATGCAGTAACTACTTTCTCCTGCCGTCAAATTACGGGATGGCAGTGGGTCCAGGTGGAAAAGTAGGAAAAGTGGCACTGAAGTACAGGAAATCCTGGCCAATATGGGATACTTGACAGGTATGATATACAGTAACTCTTCCTCCAGGGGTCTCAGGTAGTGTTCATCAAAGCCTCAGCAGCTATAGCAGGCTGTGAGTCTAATCAGAACTGCTCTCCTAGCAGCTGGAGCCCTGAAGCTCCTTCAAACCGTGGCACAAGCGGGCAAGGGGAGGAAAACAAGAGAAGGACCAAGTGGAAGAAAAGGCAGGTAAAACCTGTGAAACAATAGAGACAAAAAACAACCTATTCTTCACTGGGTTCCAGGCGCTTCTTCAGATTCAGCATTTTCCATCACCCTTGATTCAAAGAATTCAACAAAATGAATTTAAATACCCCAAAACAGTCCAAATTGTAGGCAGCTGACTACTGCACCAGGACACAGGGCAAGCAAGCTGAAGATCAAAGGCAAAGACTGGAGATTGAAAGCTCTTGTTAATTACACCATCACAGCTTTGCAATATCCTTCATGACATTAAAGGATGAAAAATTCATCAGACCACTTGATATATAAAGGGTGAAGGAAAGGTTAAACAAGAAACAAAACACAACTTTTGTGTGCCCCTCTTTTGTTAATAAAAATTATTTGTGTTTTAGAGGCTGTCTTTCAAGAATTAATGAAAGGATACGATTTTTAAAAAGCTTCTTTCATCTTTTAATTTCTTTCATGTAAACATAAAAAGAATCCTTTGTGTGTACAAGATGGGGCTGAGGTGGTTCAGTGGTTAAGAAGCTCACCTTGTTAGCTGGAAGGCCAGCAAGTCAGCCATTTGAGACCTGGGTAGTGCATGATGGTTTGAGCACCTGTCTCTGTCCCAGCTCCTGCCAACCTAGCAGTTTGAAAGCAGGAAATTGCAAGTAGATAAATAGGGACCACTTTGGTGAGAAAAGAACTTGGGGACATGCATCATTCAGGTGTCCCCTGATTAGAGTTTCTCCAGCAAAAATCATTTCAATAATTTCTGACACTAAATTATTATTATGCTACATACAGTATTGGTATAGGCATACAAATGTCATTAGGGTTAAGCAGTATGTGAAAAATACTAGTTTTCAATTCAAGTAAGGTACACAGACACCTTATAATGAAAGGACCAATGTCCCAGAATATAGAAATAATGCTGGGATTTTCAGTTAGATCAGAAAATACATTGTAACTCATGCAATGCAATCTTTTCCTCCTTGATTAAAATGAGCTCATTGGAGAGTCAGGACCTGTTATCACTACCATTTGCAATTGAAACATTGTCTTGATACTTCAGTAAAGGATTGGCCTCTAGTAGATGTCCCCATAAATAAATCACACGGCCTCAGTGGACTCCCTACCCATCCTATCCACCCTTTCCCACATAAACCTGATGAGGAACCAGGTATCACATCACCTTTATGTTTAAAAAAAATCCCCTTGTACACCAATATACAGTCTGACCAGGTTATCCTGCTATGGTAACAGAGTAGTAGACCATACAGCCATTGTCAGGTGGCAGTTAACTAACCTGACAACCCTAAAGACTAATGGCCTTGGGTGGCAAAGTACATAGGGAAGGGTGATGGCCCCCAAGTGGATTAAATCATACTTGAATCTATCTTGATGGATGGCAGCAGCTTCATCAATACCGGCCTGGGGCTGATGAGGACTTTGTGTGCCAAAAGGATTCAAGACCAGAAAGTGACTCGCAGAACTGGATCAGTGGTACGGGTGTCACACTATGATGTGGAAGACAAATGGAAGGCCACTGCATTATATTGCTCCCAGGACAATCTTCATGGCTAATTACCACGAGGATAGCCAATATTCAGAATCAGATACAGCACTCAAAGTAGAAGAAGATGTCCCCATTTGCCCAACAATATGTTACCAAATGACTATCTGCTATGGGAATCCTGTTTCATTCATTAGGTTCACAATGAAGTTTAGAACCCCAAGAACTCAGGATTGCAACCTGTAAAGGTAGAGCAAAATTGCTACTAGTAGGAAGAAAGGCTGGTGTGTGATTACATTTCTCTGTTTTGTTCATCAGATGGACTTTTAAACATCCCCCTTGGTTTCAGACTAACCCAATCTAATTGTCCCATGTTTTCTTCCATCTCCTCTTCTGGCATTGTTTCTAAAAGAAAATAGGAGTGAAGCTTGTATTCTTATCCTTTCTCATGTGATTCAAATCATGTGAGAAAAGTTAAGACCTGAGCAGAGCTTGAGATTACCACACATGCATTGAATTCCCATGGAGATGCCATATTAACCACTTGTGTGAAGAAAATAATTGAGGGGGAAGAGCAATCAATCCCTTTTTTCTACTCATTGGGTTTCATCTCTGTTTGACAGAGACAATAACCATATTTGTGTGTTGCCTACCTGATTCTCTTCAACACACTTATGATTGGCCAGTTTTATCCCCCTCCCTCAGTAGCTTTTCTATCTTCTTCTGGAATAATCAGTATGTCAAGAATGAACAACTGTAGCCATCCATAGTTTTTTGCCTCAAGTTTAAAACTCCCCATAGACATTATCTGTTGCAGTCTGAGCCACATGACTCAATCTGCAAGGGATGATATTTATGGAGATATCTTAACTGGAGGCAATTTGCTTCCAAGAGTTATGCCTTTTGCATAGTAGTAGTAGTAGTAGTAGCAACAGAATTTCAATCAAGAGTGAGATTTTTGGAAGATGGCAGTGGGGAGAAATGTGACTATTTGAGTTTTGCATTCCTAAAGTAAGTGACTATAACATAGAACATCCTGTTTTAAGATGGAGTTTTATACCTTTTATTCATATGGAACACAAACCAAAGATAAAAGCAACATTAAACTGGGGAGACATGTAATTGTATTGGGAGCAAGAAACACAAAACTTTGCTCTTGATTCAGGTTGAGTCGGATCATTGAAATAAGATAATATTCTCTATTTTGACAAACCAAATGTCTTCCCACATCTGATTTAAGTTTTGTGTAGACATATCTGAGATGAAAACCAAGCTCCCTGTCTTGTCAGTTGAGTTTAATATGATAGATCATGAGGTCCTATCAGATCAATTGAAACATGTCTAGTTTAGTGTTTACCTAGTTTTTGTCTTATTCGCTTAACTGGTCTCAATTTGTATCTTATGCATTGAAGTGTTTAGCTAAAGTTAATGTAGTTCCCTAGAGCTTTGTTCTTGACACAGTGTTTTACTATTCAAATGACCCCCCCAATCATTTCAGTTTTCTAGGAGACAGGGCTCAATTTTCATTGCTTTGCTGATAATGCTCAACACTAGCCGGTTCTCTCTCTCTCTCTCTCTCTCTCTCTCTCTCTCTCTCTCTCTCTCTCTCTCTCTCTGTGTGTGTGTGTGTGTGTGTGTGTGTGTGTGTGTGTGTGTGTGTGTGTGTGTGTATATATATATATATATATATATATATATATATATATATATATATATATATATATATATATATATATATATATATATATATATATATATATATATATATATATATATATATATATATATATATTGCTTATCAGATCTGACAGAAACTTGAACATAAAATGTCCCAACATTTATTTTTCAACAAATGCCTCATAGAAGGAATTCTGATTAACAGGAGCACCTGGCTGTGGGATCTTTGCTTATTCTTCGAAATACAGATTGATGGTGATCACATCACCACTGCAGATGTTGCAGAAATGTTAATCCTGGTTATTTCCTTTGTACAATATGTGTCAGATGGAGCCAGAAAATTGTATTACTACTTAATAAATATTCTATAATGTCTTTGAGTGAAGGGATTTATGCATTGTTTACCTCTTTCTACTATGAGCGTGTTCTTTATCTTTCATGTCTATAGACAAGCTGTGCACAGTGGAAAATTGTGAAATGTTCTACATTTAACATAAGGATTTTGTAACAGCATTGCCTAAGGATTTCCTCATTCAATGTGTCACTGTGCTGTGCTGTGGTCAAATTAATGTAACTTAAATATGAAGATGTCTTCTATCAGGTCTCATTATTTGATCATCTGTTTTGTCTACTTAGCCTGCTGAGGATTTTTAGGTCAAACTGGCCACGAGGCTTCCCAGAACAATATGAAAAGGCCAAGACTTGAGTCAGCTATTTTAATTATGCAAAGTGTTTATTAGAGCCAAAGACATTCTTTTGACTGAAATCCTACATCATACATTTATGTTACAATATGAACTATGCCAAAACTGTTCCCTTGAATGCCATATCTATTTTAAACCAAAGTCAAGGTGACCTTCTCAATATCCTAATCATTCTGAAGATGGAAAGAGATTGGAACTAGTGAAGCCGCCCCTCGGAATGTGGGCTGGTTTAATTCTGCAAAATTAGTGGTTCTGATCCAGTAATTAATGCCACAGACATTGGGGTTTCGTATTATCAACAGACCTTATGAAAAGCACTCTGCTTGCCCATAGAGTTCCATCTGCTGCAAGAACAGATTACATTTCTATGCCCAGAACAGCTGGGAAGTCGTGTGGGTTGAAATTACCAAATGTTAATTTAGTATTTTTGGTAGCTGATTGAATAACTGAAGACTTGATGCCATATGTATAGGGAGTAATTGGTTTACAACCATAATTCTGGATTTAAAATGATCCACATTTTATAACAAGGGAAGTCAATCTCTACAGATGGACAATATGTTATCTGACTGTTACTACTGGAAAACTACTACCTGTAAAGTTTTTGACAATTTTTAAGATAAGAGAAGGCTGTTGATAGACAATACTGAGAATTATTTGAACAGTTATTGTAGGTGGGGATGGGGACAAATAATGCAATAAGATAACAGTGAAAGAAAGACTCAGTGAATGTTTATTTGAACTCTTTTGTTAGTACACTTTGAGAGTCTGTAAATTTGACAAAGCTAGGAAAGTTTGGGAAGGGTTAAAAAAGCCCTCCATATAAACACATCTGACCTCACCACTTGAACCTGAAAGAAAAATCAAATTATTTTGGCCAGAAAATCCAAATGTTTCCCAAGTAAATTTATGACCCATAGACATGAATGGCACAATTTCTTTTTTAAGTAGCTTTACTTGATATCAAAGCATATATCATGAATGAACATCCAAACATAATCAGAAAGCAGTTGTAGCTTAAATCAATAGTTGTAGACAATGAATTGCTTTAAATAAAGCCTGGTTATAATAAATGGGTGTATTTTAAAATAAATCACTGCAACATTCGATAAGCAAACTTTAACTTCTATGTTTTAGTAAGAAAAGACAATTATATAAAGTAACATAATACTTAATATTAATAAAGCAATTGATAGAGTTAGAATAAACCAGCAGTTAAAAATATAACTGTAACCTTAACAACTAGGCATATGGCTTGGAATGCTCTTAAAAAAATAAACTTAAATGGTTATTATTAAGTAATAAACAAGCAGCAGGTTGTATAAAACAAACAGAAGTTATAGCAAATATGACTTGCTAGATTAATCAAAATCAAGGCACCATCCTACATTGAGGTGGGACATAGATACACTATTCAAACACAACAGCCATAAACCTCATCGCTTGTAAGAACAAGCCTAACTTTTTGCTTGTATCTGAACCTAAACAGACAAATGTTATAACAGAATTAGATGTGTCTAGAGAAGCTCGATCTTTGAACTTATCAGTATCTGACCATGAAGGCAGGAATATGCCGGCTGGTACAGAAAGAAAATACATTCATCCCTTATTTCAATGAAAGAGAAAGAGAGAAGAACAATTTCTAGCTTAGTCTGAATATAACAGAATTAAACAGTTCAGTAGAAATAAGACAAGATATTGAATCCAAACATCACAGCTTATTAAAATTAAAATTCATTTTACCAAGCTGGCAAAATGACCCATGGCACCCATTATTCAGAGACACTGATGCCCGTTGTGACCATTATGTTATGGCTTGGCCTTTTATAGTACTAGCATATTTTGCCTGGCAAGCCGGGCATGTGTAATGTGTGTGTTGATAGTTAGGGGTGGTTTGGGTAGTGGTGACTAAATTTGGAAGAATGGTTTTGTTTTAGTTTTCTCTGTTGTTTGTTTGTGGGGAGATTTTTTTCTAAAATAAATTAGCTTTTCTGGTTTTGGATTTTGTGTTTTTTGAATTTATTTGATTTTTATTAATTTGGTTATATTTTATTTGGATTATTTTAATATTTATTTGCCTGCAGGATACTCATCCGGCCTCTTGGTGGGGCTGTGAATGAGAGTTTGATTTTCTTTGTTTCTTCAGTTCTGCTGCAGAGGCATGGAGAGAGGATGTGTTTTGTAAGTTGTCTTGTGTTATTATTATTTTCCCCATTTTGTTGGGATTTGGGGGTGCCGGGCTGTTGGTGGTGGTTATGTAGAGTGTTAGTGTATTTAATTAAGTGTTTTTGTTGGTTGTTTAGTATTGCTTTTGGATTCTCTATGCGTTTTTTTGTTGAATATTTCTGGTTGTTATTTCTTAATTTGAATTTTTCCATATTCATTTTTGTACATTGTGTTGTTTTTGGATTTTGAGTAAGATATTTTCATGTTGTTGTTATGTAGTAGATAGGTGTTTTAGTGAGCTTTCATGTTTTTTTGTTAGCTTTGTGTATTTCAGATGTGTTTTCATGTGTTTGTTGTTTATTGTTTTGTTGTTTACTGGGTTTATTTGCATTATTTATTTATTTGTGTTTGTATTTTTGATGGTTGGTGTTGTTTTTAAACTGTTTTGTTTTGTTTTGGTTGTGTTTTCCGCCTGTCTGTCGTTGCCTCTTTTCCCCATTGCTGTTTTGAGATTAGCTTTCAATACAGCGATGGGGAAAATGAAGAGCCGGCAGTCAGTTCACACTTCATCCAGTAACATTCATTAGGTCAGTTGGGGGAGAAGGAGGCAGAGAAGAGTTATCTGCTTCATGATGGTTCTCGCCTCTCGGCCTCGTTTTCCCCTGGCTTACCTAACAAGAGATCTCTTGCGGGAGCGGGATGGGGGTCATCCATCCGTCCTGGCTCTTCTGGATATCTCAGTGGCCTTAGATACCATTGACCATGGTATCTTTCTTGAATGGCTCAAAGGTTTGGGGATTCAGGGCACTGTGCTGTCCTGGTTTTCCTCCTTTCTGGAGGGTCGTACCCAGTCGGTGTGGTTGGAGAGGGAGAGGTCCAGTGCTAGGCCCCTACAGTATGGGGTGCCTCAGGGCTCGGTGCTCTCTCCTCTCCTATTTAACATATACATGAAGCCATTGGGTGAGGTTATCCATTCCCATGGGGTAAGGGATCATCAGTATGCTGATGATACCCAGTTATATATCTCGGCCCATGTGGACCCCAGTGATGCAGTCAATGTCCTATCCAGATGTCTGGAAGCGGTTGGGGTCTGGATGGGGGACAACAGGCTACAATTGAATCCCTCCAAGACTGAGTGGCTTTGGATAGGTGGTCCCGCGTTATCCAGGGAGCTGCCAACTTTGGTCTTGGATGGGGCTGTTTTGCCCCAGACAGACCCGGTACGCAACTTAGGGGTCCTCCTGGATTCGGGGCTGCAACTAGCAAGTCAGGTGGCAGCTGTGGCCAGGAGGGCTTTCTTACAGCTTCGCGTCATCCATCAGTTGCATTCGCTCCTGGACCGGGACTTCCTGCTCAGGGTCACACATGCTCTGGTCACCTCCAGGCTAGAATATTGCAATGCGCTCTACGTGGGGATGCCCTTGTCAACCATTCGGAGGCTGTAGTTGGTCTAGAATGTGGCAGCCCGGGTGGTGATGGGGCGCGGGCATTATGCTTGTGCCTCACCCTTACTTCGGGAGCTGCACTGGCTACCAGTTTGCCTCCGGGTGCAGTTCAAGGTGCTGGTTTTGACCTTTAAAGCCCTTCATGGTAGTGGGCCAGGATACCTTAGTGACCGCATCATCCCAAGAGTGTCTGCCCGTCCAACCAGAGTGGATCGGAGGGGGTCCCTAATTGTTCCATCTGCCAGAGGGGCCTGTCTCTCTGGTACACGAAGGAGGGCCTTTTCCGTGTCCGCACCGGCCTTGTGGAACCTCCTGCCTGTAGAGTTGTGGGAGCAGATGGAGCTGCTACCTTTCAGAAAAGACCTAAAAACCTGGTTGGCGGGGCAGGTGTGGGACCCAGATGGAAGAGTGCCCCCCGCCTGTTGGCTTATAAATTAAGCCCCCATTTCTTTTAATTGTCAATGAAGGCAGTTTTTTAATGTGGGTTTTTTAAGAGGAATGGGGTAGGTGGGTGGGTATGTTGGGTTTTAATTGGTTTTATTGTTTTATGTGTGTTTTAACTTGTTGTGAGCCGCCCAGAGTCGGGTTTACCTGATTGGGCGGCATATAAATTTGAATATAAATAAATAAAATCTGTGTTTGTGGTACAGCAGACAACGATCCGTAAGGGGCGGTGCTCTTACTTGTGGATTGCTGGATGCTGCTTTTCAATTACCTCCACCACTGTTTCATGCTAGTTCTCGAAACAGTGGTGTGGGTAGTACAAAGGCAGCAGCCAGTCATTTGCCAGGGAGTGTGCCTCCACCGACAAAGTGCTGCCTACTGCTGGTTCCCCCCCACACACCTCAACTTACCTTGAGGCCAGCGGTGGTCTATCTTCTCCTCATTGCTCTGGGGAAGAAGGTCGGTTGTGGTCTCGCCGTGGCTTTGGCAGGTTTGGGGTAGCGAGGGCGTGAGGCACTGCGTCCACCTTCGGCGGCCTTGCACTTCAGTTGCATGAGGTGCTGCATCCACTTTTGTGGCCTTGCACTCCTGTTGCATGAGGCATTATTTTATTTTACTTTTCACTCGCCAGCTTTTCCAACGGTCTACGCGCTCACACCCTTCAGCCTGATTGGCTGAAGTGGTCACGGCACAGTGGATGCTGGAACTTGTAGTTGGATTTTTCTGTCCGTGTTTGTGGGGCAGCTACCCCACTCGCAGCTGCTGGACCCTTGTGGCGATGCTTGGACGGTGTAAAGCCAAGTGTAGGGGGCTCGGTACGGGATAGTAGGGATGGGTGTGGGCGTGTATGCCAGACACCAACGGTTAACATCCCTCCTTATAGGTAAAGATTTTAATTCAAGTATGTCATAACACCAAACCAAACTGCTGTCCAATACTAAGCACTTTGCACTGTAGCTCAGTGGACTTAGCAGTGTGCTGCTAAACACTTTGCAAAGAACTTAAAACGAGAAGGGGAGAACTCACATGAGAGGCTTTTCTTTATTTGAGGCATTGGAATCCATGAAAAAGAGGGTGTTTAAATGCAGAAGACCCTTATTTTGGTTTGTTGTTGTTGTTACTGGGGGCAGCGGTGGACTCCAAAATAAATTACTGCCACACTGTGGGCATGGTATGGTATTTATTTATTTCTGTGCATTTATATCCCGCCTTCCTGGTGGGTACACCACTCAGGGTGACTAACAACATAGTAAAAAATTACAACAAGACAATAAAACAACAATAATTAAAACAGATCTAAAAGCCCCAATTAAAACCAACATTAAAAACACAAATATATCATCATTAAACAAACAACCCACCCCCACCCTACCCCCGTTAAAACAGAATAATAAGGCCAGGGGGCAGCCCCTCACATAGGCTAAATCAGCCACCGAGCTTGACTGGTAGAGTCAAGCGTGCCCCAAACCTGTTGGAAAAGCCATGTCTTCAGCATCTTTCTAAAGGGGAGTAGTTCTGTCTGGAGCCACAACTCAGGTGGTAAGAGGTTCCACAGGGTTGGGGTAGACACGGAAAAGGATCTTTTCCTGGTCCCAGTAAGATGTACCTCTTTCACCGATGGGACCACCAGTGAGCCCCTCCTGTCTGTCCTAGTAGGATGGGCTAAATTCCTTGTGGCGATGCGGTCTTAATGTAGGTGGGGCCAGGGGGAAAGCCCTGTGTTGCACCCAAATTAGGACTATTTTATTTCAAGACTTGGATGGGCAGGGCCAGCCAGAATTACTGCTACCGGTACTGGCAAACTGGGGCGAACCTGCTGATGACCACCACTGACTTGGGGGGGGGGGTCCTAATTGCAAGAAACTCCTTTTTTGTAACTAATTCCTTATAAACTCTTACAGGAAGTAGTCAAATAATAAGTCCTATTCTGTTCAACATAGCTGAATGACAAATGGGTTCAAGTATGAGCCACAGCCATATCAAGTTACAAAAAATGCAGCAAATGCAGGAGGGTGTTTATAGGCAGAAGACCCTTATTTTGGGTTGAATGTTTTACTTTTTGAACTGAGTGCCTCCCAGAGTCACACAGTGTATTTCAGATATTGACAGCCCAGTCCCCAAAGACTTACAAATGAGTCAGTGACTGTTGATTGGTTTGATTTGATTTTTATACCATCCATTTAGTGAAAAAACCATTACCCTGGGCAGTTTATATGATAATATCCACCACCACCCAAAGCCAAACAAATAAAAACAACAACCATAAAATACATGGAAGCAAAATAAAAATAGGTGGAGACATTTAAATTAGGCATACAAACTCAGAGGGGGGGGTAATACAAAAGAGGAAAAGGAATGAAGATGAATGGAAGACAATGGAAGAAGAGCATGCAGCCAGTTGTGGCAGATGCACTTCAGATTTCTTCTCACAGTCCTGTACAACTTGAAGGCACATTTGGTATTGCAAAAGAAGAGTTTCTTAATAGTCATTCCCCAAATCCAGAACTCCGTGATAATGGAGACAACACTGGTCCCACTATGCTACCTTTCTTCCATTAAGAGTACTTCAGTGAGCTGTCCACTTACAATACAGTTTAGTGTAATGTGTATTATTAATATAAAAGAATTATTTTCTGTTAAATTGTCAATTTTGTTTAATTTATTTAAAAAACCAACTATTTCTGTTAGACAGCCACAGAATTTCCCACCTAAGGAGCAAAGAATGGGAATCCTTATGTCGAGATGAGTAAGGATTTACATCCCTACTTACAAGTCTTCATACTTTAATGTAATCATGAGAGCCACCCAGTGATTCAGTGAATTATTAATCTTATTTGGTGATCATCTGAAGTGCTGGGGAAGAAAACATGTCTTTGAAGAGTCCCCATTACAGGTTAATTAAATAGATATGGCAGGTCTCCTTTGAAAATGCCCTCCCAAACCATTGTCCAATCCTCAGTAATGTCAGCAGCAGCAGCCATCCACCATTGGCTATAATTAAAAATTCCTTTCTCCCAATACAACTTAGTCTAACTTGAGTTACTGGTGATATCAAAAGAAGATCCTCATGTCTTAATCTCTTCCAATATTTCAAGACCTATTTCCCCCTCAATAAACAAGGTCAGTCTGCAAGAGGACCATATCATTTTTCAAAGGTCTGAATATCTACTGTTACATTATTTTTGATCATAGCCTGCCATATTGTTCAATCAGTATGCAAGTGTCAGGTTCATGGAGTTGCAGTCTGATAAGAATAATTAACTTGTACAATTTAATTATCTGGATAACTTTGTGCTATTAGTCTTCATTACTAGCTAATTGCAATAATATCAGTAGTTAAAATTGAACAAGAAAAAAATACAGGTGCCCATATATTAAGGCAGGCAAAAGAACCAAATTTATATGTAACTGATTGAAATGGTACAATTATGTTTAAGGGGCTGTTCTTTTGCCCAAGCCAAAATTATTCAAAACAGAACTTGAGATGGAAAAGCATGTATAAAGCAGGTGAAGGGCCACATCCCTCCCCCCACCCTGAATTGGGGAATGGGTGCTAATGTCATCCATGCCATTTCAAACATGGCATGGAATCATTAGAAAATCCTTTTGTAATAAATCCTGCCACTTCCTGGCCAAATAAAAGAAGTATTTGTTTGCCAGGTGGGCCTTTGAACTGTAACACACCAGCAGACCATGTGCTTTGTCACATGACCAGGCACCTATCAGCTGATCCACCACTCACTCATGGAGCCCCAACTCACCATTTTTAAAAAAGGACCCCAAATGCTATTTGGACTCTCTGAAAGGACCACAGACTTTTTGAAATTGCCTACACATTTGGTTGATTTGATCTAAATTTTAACTATGAGTAGATCACTTACAGAGAAGGAAAAGACTAGTGCATGTTGAGGAACAGCTTTGGATTTGAGATGGTAAAACTTTCCATTGGAATTGGCATTACTGATGAATGTTATGTAATCACACCTTCCAACATGTTGTGAAGAGAAGCCCACCTCACCTTTTAAATATGTAAGGCTTATGAGGTTCTTCAGTGAAGTGAAGTACACACAAAATGAGATGCACATGACTAAGTGTATATAACTGGGGAAAATGTGAAAACACCCTATAGTTAACATAGAATCAGGTATGTGTTGTCAAGTCAATTCTGACATACATTGATACTCCTAGGATGATCCAGTGCTAAGAAGGATTTTCCCACTCCATCCTTTTGGTAGTGGCCTGAGATTGTAGACTGTGCAGTGGAAGGTATGTAAGCTCATCAACCGCACACACTTGCCTGCCTCCTCTCTGGGGAGACATAGTGGACATTTGAACTGCTGACCCCCAACTCCACTATCAGATAGTCCAGTCCTCTATGCTATATAGTACCAGCTCTCAATAAGTATGCCTTTGGGTAGGGTGCAATTACCAACTGACATCTTAGGAAAAGATTAATTTTTAATCTAAAGGGGGTAGAATCCAACAACCAAAATTGGAAGAAAATGCAGATAAGATCTGGAGAAAAACTACAAAATCAAGACTGAGAGATTTTTATATTCCTTCTTCAAAGGTTGAGTAGCAAAACCTGGTATTTACTAGCCAATATTATTGGTAGCAAATAGAGCTAGCCTAGGCTAGAGGTAAACTGGCAGAATGAGAATGATGTAAATATGATGTGTAATTTGATATGCCTGTGGCTCATACTTGAACCCATTTGTCATTCAGCTATGCTGAACAGAATAGGACTTATTATTTGACTACTTCCTGTAAGAGTTTACAAGGAATTAGTTACAAATGAGGAGTTTCTTGCAATTGATCCCCTCCCCCAATAATAATAATAATAATAATAATAATAATAATAATAATAATAATAATAATAATAATAATAATAATAATAATAATAATAATAATAAGAAGAAGAAGAAGAAGAAGAAGAAGAAGAAGAAGAAGAGCATAACAAAGTCATGTTTTGACTAGAATGCAAAAAGGGATACTTTCCTTCATCTGGCTGTAGCTGTGGCTGTTTGTAGTTGTGAATGTGTATCCTCTCCACTTAAGTGTGATTTGTACTTTAGACATTTGTAGCATTTTGGTAGTTTTTTTTTTAAAAAATCCTTATGCGCTCTTTTTTTAATTGTATGTTGTCAAGTTGCTTCTGATTTACAGCAACACTATAAATTAATTACATCCAAAAGGTTCTATTATTCCAATTGTCCACTTCCTACCTGACATAGCTGGGTTAAGGTACTATATATTAAAATCTTTAAAGGTATGGTAACAATAATGGTGAATAAGGAAATACTACATTAAGTGTAAGAGAATTAAAGAGGTGTGGACATAAAAGTGTCAAAACTATGTTTTGCTGATTACAGATATTGAATGTTTTATTTTGTTTATTTATTTTAAAAAATACATCGTTAAGGATAACTTTAGCTGCTTGGTCCTGATATCCAAATTTGGGCAACATTTTATGTTTTAATAGGCAAGCAAACAACTTGGATATAGGACGACTGAGCAAGATTTAAAGGCCCATTCTTGGAAATATTTAAATGGGACCATCTCCATCATTAAATAAAGGGGAGGCAGTAGATTTCAGGTGCCTTGAAAGGGCAATAGTCATTCAGTTTCAAGAGATGTAAATCCTTCCTTGTCTCATATTTATTTGCAAAGCTAAGGAATGAAAACATTCTTCATGGAGGTAAAGATAGCAAAGAGGTTCCTCATATACTTGACAGAATTCTTGCAGTATCAAAAATAATGTGTGTAAAAAAAAAGATAATTTTGCACAAAATTGCCAGGTGTTTTTTTTTTACAAACTTGTGCAGTTCATACAATTGCACAAATTTCATAAACTGAAATTGGAAAAAATTAGAAGCATTTTCTATTTCCTAACAACCAGACAGTAATCCTATCTTGTGTGTGCACGCTTCTGAAAGGAAAACCTTTTAAATATTGTATGCAAATTATAAAGCCTTGGAAAGGAGAAAAATAACTATTTTGTTCCATTCCTAAATGGAGAAAAAGAATGTAAAGTAGTAGAAAATTCCTCAGCAAAATGTTGTGTCCTATCACAACAGCCCATATCAACAAGAACAAGGGACTTAATGAATAGAAATTTCACCTCCTTAAGTGGTGAAAAACTGGTGTTTTTTTCTCTGCTAGAGAGGGAAAGAGGAATATTGTACTTCACATGTGGGATATTGGGACTATACTTCTTCTGTCCCAGATAACTTTGGATGCTATGGACCTTGATTTAATGGGATGGATTCAGGAAACACAGTAAAAAGGTATTGGGTCAAGGAACAAATGGTTTTAAAAGTACCTTAGTGCTCTTGAGAAATAATTAAATATGGCCCAGTTTACAGGAAGGATGGTGTTTTTTTTATAATGGTGCTATTGAAAAATGTTGAAACAAGGGTCTGACTGCCAAAAGGTGACATTCCTTCTTAGCCATATTTTTTAAAATGAGAAAGTTAAAGTATCTTGGTTTAATATATTATAATCAGAGAGATAGACTAAATATTGGTTAAGACAACTTAGTAGCTGTAGACAATTTACAAAGTTTGAAGAATTAGTAATACAGATGGAACAGAAAGAAATAACAACAAAGGGTTTAGTAAGCAAACTATATAAAATATTGCTGGAGTATGAAAGCTGAACAACAAGCTCTAAGAACAAGCTGGGAAATTGTTTTAGGAGGTATTATTAAAGAGAAGGAATTGGTTAAAATATGTGGGGAAATATGGCAAATATGTCAGTTAAAATGAAGGAGAATTGTTATAAGACAATATGACGATGGTATATGACTCCGGTTCATTTAAGTTATTAAGAGACAAAATATTCAAAAAACAGCTGGAGATGTAAAAAAGAAGTTGGAACATATTTTCATTTATCGTGGGAATGCAAGAATGTGAAGAAAATATGGAAAAAGTTATTTTTAATTAATGAAATAGTGTCTAAGAAATTGGAGATTTGCCCTAAAATAGCACTATTAATGGGTTTTGGAAATATGCAGATAGAATGGAAAAAGAAAGAGTTGATTGAAAAGAAAGAGTTGATTGTTATACTTGTAACAGAATTGAGATTGAATATTGTTAACAAATGGAAAATAGATTGGGAAATTGAATTGGATGATTCGTATAAAGATATATGGACTATAGCTATAAATGACAAATGATAAATTAATATATGATATCAAGGGAAAAAAGGGAATAGCAAAAAAAAAAGTTATTTTAGAGAGATATGGGGAGAATGTTTAAAAATTTTGTTGGTGAAAGGGAGAGGAATAAAGCCAGAACAAGATGTATTATCTTTTTCTAATGATGGGGCAAATATAACAATTTAATGGTATTGATAATAATTAATAGATAAGAATTGCACGTCCCATTAGTGATAGGTGAATGTAAAAAAGTTACATTGTATTATATGCATTTTTGTTTAGGTTTTTTTTTCTGTGCCCCCCCCCCAAGTACTTTAATTAAAAATTAATTTTAAAAAAACCTTTCCAGCCATAGTCTTCTATATTCTATTGGAAACAGCTATCTGCTCTAAATATTTGACCAAGGACAGGAAAGCAAGGCTCTAAAAGTAGAAACAAATCAATAAATAATGGTTCTTACCTTTTAAAGTGAAGCAACTATTAATATTGGTTTTGTACATCAGGCAGAGAGACATTTGAATAGGTTGTAACTCCAGTTCCCATGCTATATATGTGAATAAAATGGATAAAGTTATCCTATATGTGTGAATAAAATGGATATGGTTATGATATACAGATATATATTAGAATAAGCTGTGAATTTCAACATGCAGTTGTAACACAATGGGGCTTTTCCAAAGCCATGATAAAATAATATATAGTTCTGTGTCAAATAAAATAGATGCTAGTTAGAGACAAAATTTATTGTTTAAAACATTCAGTGTGGGTTCAGTCTCATAAACAACAACTTAAAGGAACTGTTTTCCAGCACAGATTAAGCATAAAATGCAAGGGGAAAGGGGGCCTGCTAATGAGCCAAGCCTGCCACACTACTGTAAAGGAGTTTAAGTCAGTCCTTACATATTTGTCTTTACAGATGGACGGGAAAAGATAGGATTTGCAAAACAGGTTTAAAACTGGCTCAGACCAAGAAGTCTGGGTCACAAACTTTCCTGTAAGGAGAAAAGGGACAAGACAGACTATAAAGAGGAATTATGTGAGTGAACAATAATTAAAGAGTGAATGAATGAAGAAACACCATCTGAATTCCAGGCAAGGTGTCACTGGTGAGTAATATTCTTTGCCAGTGACCATAAGGAAATGCGTTGGGGTAGCACGAGGGTGTGTTCTGGAAAAATAACACATTAGATGGTTCTTTAAAGGGGGTATTCTTGCTTGGTGAGCAAAGGAGACGGTCAGCAGAACACAACCAGAAGATCTGTTAGATGGAGACTTAGGAAGCAGGAAAGAAAAGGCTGTGACAGAATGATTCTGGAATTTGGAGGAGATACTCAGTGGAACCAAAATCCACCTTCTATCATTTAATCTCTGTGAAAGAAATAAAAAAGGAAAGCACCTCTAGCTTGTAAGAAAGTATTTGTAACAGGAATTGAAGTTAACAATTCTCACATATACATGATGTCCCAAAGGTTGCCATAAAAGGTAAAGGTCTCACTTTCTCAAAAGCCAGTCATGTCTGACATTAGGGAATGGTTTACAACCAAAGACTCAGTGGTGTCTGCATCTGCAGACATTTCTGTGGTCAGGTGGCTGGCATGACTAGATGCTGAATTGCATGGAACTTGGGTCTTGAACTGCTGACCTGCCAATGTTCCAGTCATCAAGCTCAGTGTCTTAACCACTAAGCCACCATGGGACCAAAAGGGTTGCCATGCATAGCAACAGATAACTTGGAACGTGTATTTGCCATAAGTTGGGGAGAAGACTTTATGTGTATGTAGAAAGAGGTGGACAACAAGTAGATTTCTTTTTTTTTTTTTTTTGTAAATGAATATTTGCCAATAAAGGTAAATTTAGCTACAGGTTCCAATTTCCCCTATGTCCAACAGTTTTTGGGACGCCCCTGTAGTTGCTCCACATGTCTATGGAGTCTTGTTTGGAGCAGCAGCACAGCTCCCAGTATCTGCTTTCTAGATGGTTTTGCAAGACTAATCGTGGGAAGGGTACCGAATGGAGTCCTTTTTCAGGACACTACTGACCCTGTCCTTGTTCAGAATCAGTGTATCAGCAAAAAAAAGTTTATATGATCTACTCTGCCCATGTCAGCATTACCCAAAACACTGTGTATGTGAAAGTTGTACATGGTGACATGTGATAGCACAACATATGGGCTTAAAAACAAGCAATGTCAGACCAATGGTGCATTCCTGATAGGCTGTTTAGTGATACACATATAGGAGAATGCAGAATTTTAATGAGATCTCAAGATAATGGAAACCATTCATATGAGCTTGTAAGAAAGTATTTGTAACAGTGCATGCCAAATACCAATTTCTGATGGAGTGAGCTCAGGGACACTGTGCAGAACCTTGACCATGTAAATCATTCTTACACTGCACCAAAAAAAGTTGCTGCCAACTTCATAGATTTGCTCTCAGTGGTACAAGGGCTATGTAGATAGAGATTTGTAAACCCATCCTGAAATTCATTTGAGAGGCTGTTCATTCTGCCATGAGGAACCACCCATGGTTTATTAATAATTGCTAGTTAATGCAACATAACATCAGCCTGATTGCCAGATTGTTTAGAAGCTCTAACAGCATCACATTAAAGGATTGAGGGAGGGAGGTTTTTCACCCAAGAATGAATCCACTTATTTCCTCTTTATCCCTCCCCCCATTTTAGTGGGAAAATGACATTTAAATTAAATTGATGGTGAGGAGGGTATAGTGATTTTGGATATAGCGATTAAAACCAAAATTGTACCTGACAACTAACAATGACTGGAAGTGATGGATTTTGACACCAGAAAAGAGTGGGTGGCGGTTATTACTATAACATGAACAGTTGACATTTCAACACTAGATTAAACAGTCTTTTTAAAATTTAAAATAACTTAGATTTATAAGTTACAATAAGTTAATTACTCCACTGTCAAAGGCCCAGAAGACCACCACTGGGGCTTGTTTTCCCAGTTTCCCAGAATTCATTTTGGGTAATTCCTGTGGGTTCTGCCGCTAATCATTTTTGTCAACTCAGACAAGCTAATTCGATCTCAATCCCTCTGTCTATACTGCTGAAAAATTTCCAAGTTAGCTTTTGGTTTTAGCTGTAATAGACTAACTGTAATGGGAAAGACATATTACATTGTTTTAAGTGCCATTCCTCAATCTTTATAGAACTGAAATACTAAATAAATCCTCAATAGTGACTTAGATATTTTCCCTCCTTCTCCTCCCACCCCATTATGTTGTTTGGAGTGTGACAAAGCAACCTTTTGGATATCATCCATCCTTCTTTAAAATAGGCTAGAGCTCCCAGTACAGGAATACTGTGGTACCTTGGATAAAGTCCAATTTGGATAAAGTCATGGGTTTCATCACATAAAGTCCAAAACTGCTAAACAAATGGACATTATCTGAGGTATTTGGTATAAGAACCTTGGATAAAGTCAATTTTTGGATATCCGATGCATCGTCCATTTGATTCGGATAAAGTCCAAAATCAGATAAAGTCCAAACTTGTAGAACGGAGTTTGGACTTTATCCGAGGTTCTACTGTACAGGCATTTCCTACTATTACAGTTTCCAAAATGCTCAAACATTACATTGCAATGTGGAGCTCTTTTCTGGCCAATGGGATATCTTTCAGCAATAATTTTCAGTAAGGCCTGGGCTATATATTGCTCATTACTTGAGATGTGCAAGATTTTATTCTCTGATTCATATGTTTGCATGGTTGTTTTTTTAAATGGCTAATCCATTTTGTTGCTTAATTCATTTTTATCAAATCTCATTATGCATTTTCCCAAGTCAGTCATTTTATCACTTATGTTCATTTTCACATTCATGTCTTTCTTTCCTATTCATTTTTTTTCTGCCAGATGTGGCAATTTAGCAGTTCTCCAGCAGCAGTTGTGTTGCATACCTTCCAAATTCCCTGGATGCTGAATCTTTCCAAGCCTATCCAGGCATTCATTTCAATACACTGAACTTGTGATGTGAATGGGAGTGCATGCATCAGGGTTGTCTCAGATGTTTTTCCCATCCTGATATGCACTAGGCTGTCACACATTGATGGTGTGAAAGAATATAGAAGGTTTGAATAATACTGTGTAAGCTCTGAAAGTGAATTCAGCCACCTGGATTTAGAGGTTCATTCTTAGAGTGATACATGTTACCTGGAACCAGAGAACCTAGAGACTTAATTTAGACTTCGACCATGACAAACCTCTTCCTATGATGGGGAAAATTGTTTAGTGAATAATAGATCATTCTTGAATGTACTTACTTGCTTACTTATTTTAGGTATGTATTCACAGCTTTTCTGCCCATCTGAACTCCTAAAAGTGATTTACAGTAGAGCCCATTATAACAAAAATAATTTGTTCTACGAGGCACTTTGTTATACGATTTTTTTCATTATATGATGCATGCATCGTGCAATGAAAATCCCTATGAGAAAATCATACAACATAAATCTCTATTAGAAAAATCATACAACGAAAAAGTTTTCATTGTATGATTTTTCCAATAGAGATTTTCATTGTATGATTTTCCCCATAGAGATACATTGCATCGTATAATGAAAATTTTCGTTATACGGGGCACAATGGTTTTTTCAAATCTTTGTTGTATGAATTTTTTGCTGTACGAGGCATTCATTATACGGGGTTTTAATGTATATCACATTTAAAATTATTTTTAAATAGTTGAAAAAACAGTTTTTAAATGTTTTTAAAGACTGCGCCAAACTTTTTCTATTTTTTCTTCACCACTGAAGAAAAACAGAACCAACCTACATTCCCTTGAGGAGTTCCACAATCAATGCACTACTCTAGGCAGAATAATGACCAATTTACTTTGTTGCAGCAGATCTCTGCTAGTGATTTCAAACTCTGAGTAAGGTATCTATAGAAGAAAGGGCTTTTGAGATATCCTGGGTCTGGGTCACTTGCAACCTTCTATATTTAAAAAAAAACCAGTTTAATTCTGCAATGGTATCATTATTCTTGGTAAATGTTATACAGATCTTGTGTGATTTTCTGGAGTCAGTTAGAGGCAGCAGTGGAGCTAATGATCAACATTTGAAACAGTGAGATGCTACTGTCAAATAACAAAGAGAGAGGAAAATTAGATACTGTACTTGCCACTTAATACATACACGTCCTCTTCAGGCATTCACACTATGAGTTAAAGAAGTCAGAAAAGAAAACTAGCTTTATATGTTTTCATAGCATTCTACAACATTGTGGAGAAGAGACAGCCTCCTTCATCCATGGAAATCCTGGGAAATCTTGAGGGTAATGAAGACTAGATGTCCAGTGTAGCATAGTGAATGGACAGATGGACAAGAGTAGGGCAATGGAGGCCTGTTATGTATGTTAACTGTGTTTTCTGACAGGAGCGGAATGTATCTTTTCTCATGTATCTATTCTTATGCAAATAAGTTGATTGAAAAATGTGCACACTATGTTAGCCAATGAGCTTGTTGTATTATTGTTACTGTTACTGTTTATAGTGTATATAAGTCCGAGTTTTGCCCCATCCAAACTGTGTTCAAACCCCACTAATAAAGAGCTGAATTTCACTACTTCACTCGTCTGCTTCTTCATTCCCTGAACACTAAACTGGCAACGAGGATGGGATGGCATCCCCACATGGCAGCAACATTGGCCCATTTGACCCAGTGTGTCCAGAGAAATGGGCAACATACTAACGCCGATTCCGCCACGCAATGGCCTCACAGAAGATCACTGACGAAGACCAGAAGCACTCCTGTTTTCTCGCTCAGTGTGGTTCTGAGATGCTTGAGCTGGCAACCCACCTCGTTCTTCCAAGGGGCATGGATGTGGTGCCGCTCGCAGAAATCATGTCCGCACTGAGGAAACACCTGCAGCCAGAGGTCTAAATCTTCCCGGCCAGGGTGGCCTTCCACAGAAGGGAGCAGCAACCTGGGGAGTCCATTGCAGACTACACTGCCACTCTGCGCATTGCTGCCGCACCATGCAAGTGGGACAACATTGAAGAAGCACTCTGGGACTGTCTGCTGGCTTGCATGAGGGATGAAGATGCTCAATGTCGCCTCATGATAAGGAAGACGCTAACTTTCAAGGCTGTCCTAGAAGAGGCGGGTAGCGTCTGAGGCCATATGGTCCGGCATCAAGCTTTTCCGGCATCGCCACTCCACCAGCAGTGCCACTGAGTCAGCTGTGCAAGCTCAGCAAAATTCATCTTCATCCTCCTCAGCATCGCCTGATTCCACCTCTTCATCGGAGTCCAGTGATGCAGAGGGAGAAATCCGAGCGGTCCGATGAAAGCACCGAGAGCACCGTGATGATTGGGAGAAGAAATTCCTTCATAAGTGTGATGGCTGCGGAGCCCGGCATAACTGCAGGAAGTGCCCCTTCCACACCATAGAATGCCACAAATGTGGGCAAAGAGGGCACATTGCTAAAGTATGCTGACAGTGAAAGCAAAGAACTCCAGCACCTGAGTCCAAGAAGAGTCATCACCACAAAACGTCCATCGCCAAAGTGTCACGAGAGCCTGAGCCGTGCCAAGTGGGCATAGTCAGCAAGCGTTTCTTCACAGACCTGAGCCTGCAGGATGTCCCCTTCAGGATGGAGGTGGATTCAGGTATTACCTTTTCCATAATCCCACATTTTTGAGAATTCCCCCTGCCTCTTGGCCCAAGCTCAAATCTTTTAAGACTTCCCTCCGGGATGTGCAACCTTGCCATTGGTTGTAGTTAACCAGGGCACTAACTGTCTTATTGGGACCCAATGGTTTAGGCCCCTGGGAATCCGGCTTTCTGGCATCCATGCAATAGACTCTGACCCAATCCGGGACGTTTGTGCTGCACATCCTGAGGTATTCAAAAAGGGTTTAGGTTTATACAAAGGACCCCCTGTTGACTTTGAGCTCGACCCAACCATCCGGCCCATCCAGATGAAACCACGCCGGGTACCCTTTGCTTTAAAGGAGAAGATAGAAGTTGAGATGGTCAAACTGGTGGGGCAGGGCATCCTAGTGCCAGTGGACTCAGCAGAGTGGGAGACACCTACAGTGACTGCTTTGAAAAGTAACGGGAAGGTCAGGATATGCACTGACTACAAGTGTACCATCAATAAAGCTATTCGCCCAAATGCATATCCTGTACCCATGGTAAGCCACCTTCCTGCCTCCTTGCATGGAGGAAATTGCTTCGCAAAACTTGCCCTTGCCCAGGCTTACCAACAATTGACTGTGTCACCTGCTGCTGCCATAGCCCAGACCATAGTAACGCATAGGGGGCATTTAAGGTAACTAGACTACAATTCAGGGTGAATGCAGCCCCCGGAATATTTCAATCTCTTGTAGAATGTATTTTAAAAGGTTTGCCCGGGGACCTGCCATATTTTGACGATGTCCTGATCACCACTAAGGACACCATTGAACTAGTGGCCAGGCTCGATCGAGTCCTCTCACGTTTCAAGAGGGCCGTTCTACGTCTCAGAAGAGACAAATGTGTTTTTGGCACAGGAAGTGGAGTTCCTGGGGTGCCGAATTACACCCCAAGGTATCATGCCCTCTGACTCCAAGGTGGTGGCCATGCAAAATGCACCCAGGCCAAAATGTAAAGCCGAATTGCAATAATTTCTAGGATTGTTAAACTTCTATCATGCTTTTCTCCATTGCAAAGCCTCAGTTGCCGAACCATTACATCAGCTTCTTAAGAAAGATACTGTTTGGCACAGGGGCCATTGCCAGGACAAAGCGTTCCTAGAACTTAAAAGGTTGCTATCTTCAGATGCTGTATTAACTCATTTTGATCCTAACAAGGTAGTTCTACTTGTGTGTGATGCATCCCTTGTGGAGGTGGGAGCTGTGTTATGCCATGTACTAAATGACGGGAGGAAAGCCCCTGTAGCATTCTATTCCCGTTCACTCTCAAAGCCTGAGAAAAATTACACTCAGTCAGACAGGGAGTCATTGGCAATCGTGCCTGGCACTAAGAAATTCCACAATTACCTTTACGGAAGACCTTTTACCATCATAACTGACCACAAGCCCCTCCTTGGAATCTTTGTGAACAGGAAGCCCACGCCTCAAATTCTGTCCCCAAGGATGTTGCATTGGGCAATTTTCCTAAATGCATATGATTTTACTTTGGTGCACAGCCATGCTGATGCCCTGTCATGTTCTCCACTGCCAGGGGTGAGGGGAGCCAATTGTGAGATCGAAAGCGACCACCAGGTCCTTATGATTGAGGCTTTCGACTCGCCCCCAGTCGTCCCCTCAGATATAGCCAAGGCTACGGCCAAAGATGTAAAATTGACTAAAGTAATGTCTTGGGTACAAAAAGGCAGGCCTGTCTCTCCTCTAGCTGAGGATTTCCGAACATTCCCCTGCAAGCGTTTCGAACTGTCAGTGGAATGAGGTTGCCTTCTATGGGGCCAGTGGGTGGTCATTCCTGTCACTTTCAGGAAAAAGGTTTTACATCTACTTCACACAAGTGACCCGGGAATTGTCCGTTCCAAAGCCCTTGCCCATAGCTACTTTTGGTGGCCTCAACTTGACCAAGACATAGAACAAATGGTCGGCACTTGTGCCAGTTGTCAATCCTCTTGCCAAGAGCAATCCCACCTTCCCTCTCGGGAATGGGATTCTGCTCGGGGCCCGTGTTCCAGGTTGCACATAGATTTTGCAGGTCCATTTAGGGGTGCCCTATTTTTGTTGGTTGTGGATTCATTCTCTAAGTGGCTGGAAGTGATTAGGGTGCCTAATACCACTTCAGCCACCACGATAATGCACCTAAGAAGGCTGTTTGCAGCATTTGGACTTCCAGATGTGCTGGTGTCCGACAACACGTCCACGTTCACATCTGCAGAATTCCAATCCTTCATGGAAAGGAATGCAATTAGGCACATCACTGCCACCTTATTCCACCCAGCCACCAATGGCAAGGTAGAGTGGCAGGTGCACACAACTAAAGACGCACTTCGGCGTATGAGTGAAGGGGATTTGGAGCTCCAGTTATGCCAGTTTCTTTTCACATATAGGCTCACCCCCCTTGCCTTAGGGCTGTCCCCTGCTGAATTGCTCCAGCGAAGGAAACTGTCATCCTTGCTGGACAGATTGCATCCCTCTATGGTAGAGGACAAAGGCACAAATATAGCAATCCAACACCAGAAGGGTTTCTCGTCCGGAGACCCTGTACATTGCCGCAATAATGCAGCTGGTGGTCCTACGTGGGTGCCTGGGTTGGTGATCGATCAAACTGGTCCTGTTTCTTACAGAAGCGAAACAGCCACTGATCTGATCTGGAAGAGGCACACGGATCAATTGAGACCCAGAGTACTGGACCCACAAGACAAATACAGACACTCAATGCTAGGGTTGGCCCCCACCCATTTAAACCCAGGGGGTAGAGGTAAGAGTCAGCAGCAAGCTAACTTAGACCCAGAGGTGTGTTCTAGGGACCGATTTCAAGGGGAAATTGTGGAATGCTCCCCTATTCCGGCCAGGTGTACCTCTACACTGTCCCAGCCTAGCACTCTGGATTCCTTTATTGATGATGACCAATTTTGTTTACAGTCGCCCTCCACTCTTAGTACACACAGGAGTTGTCTTAGTCATCCACAAAATTAGATTTTTGTTTTGAGCAATCCCCTGCTCCTCCATCTGACAAACGGGGCTTTAATTTGGTTTACAATTCTCCCCCTCTAGTCAATCCCTCACTCCAGTCGGGTCGCCCATCCTACGAGCCCCTGAGCCGGCTCAGCCAAGCGTCTGACCTAGAAGGGAAACTAGACTGCTATCCTGGTTAAAGGATTTTGTTTCTACCTTGGGGGGAAGAATGTTATGTATGTTAACTGTGTTTTCTGACAGGAGCAGAATGTATCTTTTCTCATGTATCTATTCTTATGCAAATAAGTGGATCAAAAATGTGCACACTCTGTTAGCCAATGGGCTTGTTGTATTATTGTTACTGTTACTGTTTATAGTGTATATAAATCCAAGTTTTGCCCCATCCAAACTGTGTTCAAACCCCACTAATAAAGAGCTGAATTTCACTACTTCACTCGTCTGCTTCTTCATTCCCTGAACACTAAAGTTCCGATCTCTGCTCAGCCACTGAGTTTGTGGAACTGGTTCTTCTTCTTTCAAGTCTAGGCCAGATTTTACCTGTAAACTGCCAAAATGAAGTCACTTTCTTGACTTTGTTGTTGGCCAAACTTAAATCCTCATTGGTACATGTTTCCAGTAGTAATTGGCAGACCAAAAAATGAGCTGGGTTCTGTATCTCTCAATATTAATTCTCTCCCACACAAATGGGACAGAAGGAAAGGTTTCCCTTGCTCAAAAGCCAGTCGTATCTGACTCTAGGGTTCAGTGCTCATCTCTGTTTCAAAGCCGAAGAGTCAGCACTGTCTGCTTCTGCAGACATTTCTGTGGTCATGTGGCAGGCATGACTAGATACCGGAGTGCATGGAACCATGTTTACCTTTCCCCGAAGTGGTCCCTATTTATCTACTTGCCATTTCTTGCTTTTGAACTGCTAGGTTTGCAGGAGCTGTGACCGAGATGGGAGCAGACATTTCCATGGTCATGTGGCAGGCATGACTAGACACTGGCGCACACGGAATGCTGTTTACCTTCCCCCTGAAGTGGTCCCTATTTATCTACTTGCCATTTCTTGCTATTGAACTGTTAGATTTGCAGGAGATGGGACAGAGATGGGAGCTCATTCCGTCCTGCAGTATTTGTGTAATGGCTGCTGCTACAGACAGCACAAGAAAAAGGTGCATTCCCCCATTTCTTCCTTGTTCACCAAGCTGCTGCTGCTGCGACCTGCTGGTGGTTCCAATATAAATGCAAGAATAATGCATGATTCCCCCCCCCCCCAATCAAGTGGCTTGAAAACCATGACTTTTCAATGGTTTTTATGGAACCGGGCGGGACAGTTACAAAATATGAAATTCATGGTTTTCCATGACATATGGCAACTCTACATAAGAACATAAGAACATAAGAACAGCCTTGCTGAAACAGGCCACAGCCCATCCAGTCCAGCATTCTGTCTCACACAGTGGCTCACCATTTCCTTCAGGGTATTCCCAAGGAGATGCCTTCACCTGCTTAGGATTCCCTGGAAATGGCATTGAGAGATATCCTGCCTATCTCTCCAACCCAGAGGTTGTCCTTAAGTATCCATAATTATAGCCATTGATACCCTTGTCCTCCATGAACTTGTCTAATCCTTTCTTAAAGCTGTCAAGACTGACAGCTGTCACCACTTCTTCTGGCAGGGAGTTCCATAGACCAGTAATCCTCTGGGTGAAAAAGTACTTTCTCTTATTTGTTTGAGAACTAGTACCCAAATGTTCCATGGAGTGTCCCCTAGTTCTAGTGTTATGCGATGGGAAAACAGTTTTTCCTTATCTACTTTGTCCACACCGTGCATGATTTTATAAACTTCAATCAGGTCACCTCTTAGACGCCGTCGTTCAAGAGTGAAGAGGCCTAACCATTGCAGCCTCAGATGGTAAGGAAGGTGTTCCAGTCCCCTAATCATTTTGGTTGCCCTCCTCTGCACTTTTTCCAACTCCATAACATCCTTCTGGAGGTATGGCGACCAGAACTGTACACAGTATTCCAGATGGGGCCTCACCATAGATTTATAAAGAGGCAAAATGACACTTGCTGACTTATTTTCTATACCCTTCCTAATGATCCCTAGCATTGAGTTTGCTTTTTTCACTGCTGAGGCACACTGGGTTGACACCTTCATTGAGCTGTCCACCAGGACACCAAGATCCCTTTCCTGGTTTTTCGCAGAGAGTTCAGAACCCATCAGTTTATAAATGTAATTGGGTTTTTTTGCCCCAACATGCATCACTCTGCACTTACTAATGTTGAAGCTCATTTGCCACTGTTTTGCCCACTCCCCCAGTGCCAAGAGATCCCTCTGGAGCTCCTCACAATCTCTCACAGTTTTCACTACCCTGTATAATTTAGTGTCATCAGCAAATTTTGCTACCTTGCTTTTTACTCCTACCTCTAGATCATTTATGAAGAGGTTGAAAAGCAGGAGTCCCAGGACTGAACCTTGGGGGACCCCACTCTTTACTTCCCTCCACTTGGAGAAGTGTCCACCAGTCTAACCTTGTCTAGAACTATAAATGTCGGTCAGACTCCAAATTGGCTACACAAAGCATGTCCCTTAGCCAGTTGCTGATCCAGGACAAGACCTGTCCCTTTATTCCATGACTGGTAAGTTTATTCAAGAGCCTTTGGTGTGGGACCTTGTCAAAAGCCTTCTGAAAGTCCAGATAAACAATGTCAACTGGATCCCCCTTATCCACATGCTTGTTGACACTCTCAAAAAATTCCAACAGATTAGTGAGGCATGATTTGCCCGTGCAAAAGCCATGTTGGCTCTCCTTTAGCAGCGCCTTCTCTTCTATGTGCCTATTAATTCTATCTTTTAGGATGGTTTCCATCACTTTACCTGGGACACATGTCAAACTGACAGGTCGGTAATTTCCTGGATCACCCCTGGATCCTTTTTTGAAAATTGGTGTTACATTCGCTACCTTCCAGTCATCAGGCACAAAGCCTGATTTGAGGGAAATATTATATATTTTGGCTAGGAGATCAGCAATTTCATCTTTAAGTTCCCTGAGAACTCGTGGATGGATGCCATCTGGTTCTGGTGATTTGTTAGTGTTTAGTTTAACAAGACATACAAGGACCTCCTCCCTGGTTATTTCTATCTGGCTTAATTCTTCGGTTTCCCTCCCTACAAAGATAGGCTCTGTTTTGCGCATGTGGTCTCTGTCTTCTTCAGTGAATACTGAAGCAAAGAATTCATTGAGTCTCTCTGCAATCTCTGTTTCCTCTTTAATAACCCCTTGCCTTCCATTGTCATCTAATGGTCCAATGGCCTTCCTAGCTGGGTTCTTCTAATGTACTTAAATAAGTCTTTGTTATTTCTCTGAGTATTTTTAGCTATACGCTCCTCAAAGTCTTGCTTTGCTTTCCTGATTGTTGCCTTGCATTTGTTCTGCCAGAATTTATGTTTCTGCCTGCTGTCCTCATTTGGACAAGCCTTACATCTTCTAAATGAGCTTTTCTTGCTTTTGATCACTTCCCGAACAGCTCCTGTAAGCCACATCGGAGTCCTCTTGGACCTGGCAGTGCCCTTTTTTCTTTTGGGTATGCATTCCAATTGGGCCTCTGTTATTGTTTTTGTAAACAGCCTCCATACCTCTTGGAGTGTTTGACTCTCTCAATTTGCCCTTTCAGCTTCTTTTTTACTAGTTTCCTCATCTTTGGGAAATTTCCTTTTTGAAAATTTAAGGTCTCTGTGTTAGATTTTTTTTCAGTGACTTGCGGTCTATGATCAAGTTAAACATAATTGAGTTGTGGTCACTGTTCCCTATTGGATCTGTCACATTAACATCTTGCACCAGATCCTGAGTATTACTCAGGATCAAGTCAAGGATTCTTGTAACTCTACTCCATATACACACAGCATTTTTTTACCCACCAGCAGCCTCCACTTGAGCATGTTGGTATTACATTTAGGGACACCAACCCTCAGCCTATTCATGGTTCTCCAAGTGATATTGGAGAGGTTGAGTTCCTCAGCCATATCTTCTCTTAATATTATCCCTTGTTCAGTTAGTCCTTTCCTCCATCTTCTAATGAGATTTTGCTCTTGAAAAAGGATGTTTGTTCTTGACATAAAGCTCTTCCTGGATCTGAGTCCAGGTAGAACTGGTAAAACCAGTGCTTAAATATCTTACTTACCTTGAAAGCAATATTACGGTTATAAGTTAGTTCTGATTTTACAGCATATAAAAAACAACAATGAGAACATGTGACGACACTGGAAAAATGGGTCTAAACCAGTGGTTCCCAACCTTGGCTCCCCAGAAGTTCTTGGACTATAGTTTAGCCCATGGTGAAGGCTTCGCTGTTATGAAGCCCAAGAACATCTGGGGACCTAAGGTTGGGACCCACAGATCTAAAGGCACATGTGATTCATATTTGATACCAGTCAAAATGTTCCTTTTTATAAACAGCTGGTAAAGAAACAAAACATTGAATTAGGGACTTTGGGAACCTGCCAGATGTATTTATAGCAGCGGTTCACAACCTTTTCCCACCTTGGGATGGACACATCCCCTCAGACAGATGTGCAGGCTGGAGGCATGGTTCCTCCCGGTGGCAGTGGTGACGGCAAGTGCATCCATGGTGCGTTTTCAGATTTTCCCACCACTTCCACAGTGGCGGGAGTGAGGGTGGCACATTTTTGGCATTTGGGGGGGTTCTATTCATTTTTGGCAGTTCCCAGAGTGTTTTCTGTGCTTCTGGTATGTTTTTGGGTTTTTTTGTGTGCATTCTCGCATGGTTTTGGTCCATTTTTCACACTTCCTGTGCATTTTTGCACTTCCGGTGGCAGTGGGCGGTCCTCACCATGAGGTGGATTAATTGAGCTGGTCCTGGCCCACGGACCATAGGTTATGAATCCCTGATATATAGGCTCAAAATATATCTGAATTTGTTTCTAGTTTCCTCTCATTTTCTATCCCTTCCTCTCTGCCTCCTACACAGAGACACAAAAACACACCATTAGGAATTATCTTCCCAAAGTCAATTTCTGTTGCAAACTCACATTCAACTGCCAGAACAGTTGGCTTGATGGAATGGTGGCTTAACCATTCCTATTCCATCATGAAACATTTATAGTTTTTGACGAGAACTGAAACATCATTCAGCTTCTGCCAAAGATATTTACATTCCATCCACTGAAGGCTGAAGAAGTAGAATAAGAATTCTGAAAGTCTACTTCATAAATAACCTATGGACATTTATGAGAATTTTCCTTGTGAAAGTTGGTATGTTTAAAAAAAAGCACATATCTTCAAGTCTGCTTTTAGAAAAGAGTATGACCTACCTCTGGTTATCTTATTACATTAGGTTACCAATTAAATCAAGGGGGAAATCAGTGGCAACCAATTTACAGGGTTGCAGAAATGGAATAAAGTTTCCATTCTTATTAAAAACTACAAATGTTTCATTGTGGGACACGACTGATTAAACCACCTAGTTGTTATGAGCAGTTCAGTGCAAGCTTGGAAGAGAAATCGACTTTGGGAAGATGATTCATGATTTTGCAGTGAAAAAGACCAGAAGGAGAAAGTGCTTAAAGAGAACTAGTCTATTTTATGAAACATTTGCAATCACATTGATTCACTGGAATAAAAACATCTAAACATAAATAAGATAAGACTTTAATAGGACCAAATGTCTGAAATAGTGTTCAATTCTTATTACGGTTCAGTAGGTTTTTAAAAAAAGGGGGGAGAGAAGGGAATTTGGGGGGTGCCTTGTGAAAAATCCTAACTGTGCTATAATTTTAGCAATAAAGAGAAGGAATTTCTATGAATTAAAACAACTTGTTTTCTATTGTTTGGCATGAGATCAACGTATGTGTGTGGCATAAGTAATTTGACATCAACTTAATAAAGGACAGTCATAAAATGTAGACCTGCCTTTAAGAATTTTAAGTCATGTCCCAGTTACTGGGAATTTATGACTCCCCTGTTATATCATTAGCTACAAGTCCATTTTTGGCACTGAATTAGCTTTGTGGTTATGAAGTCCTCCCTCCTGTTCTTCCACCAGCTTTGTGGTTATGAACCCCTCCCTCCTGTTCTTGCACCACCAGACAAAGGCTGTTCTCTTCAATCAGGGTTTTGGCCACAGGTTGAAACACAATCTTTCGTGTGTTTGTGTGTGTGTGTGTGTGTGTGTTTCTTGTTTTGCAATCTTTCTTACTGAATTTTGTAAAGTTTAGTGAACTTTTATTTTTTGTTATACCTTTAATTGAATTGTTATTATGTTAATTTATGTGTCTGTTGTCTTCTTTCTACAATTTTATAAGCTGCCTTGGATCCCTAATTTAGAAGAGAAGCTATATGCAAATAAAATAAAAATAAATAAAAATAATTAATTATAAGGATTAGTGCACTGGTGTATGTCCAATATTTTGAACACTCAAAAGTCCTATATGGGTGTCAAATATTGTGAAAGGATGAGAGAGTGTCTGTTAATGCAAAATTCAATAGACAAAATACCTGTAAAGAAGAAAGAGAAGTGAAATAATGAATATTTACAGGAAATACATATCAGAAAACCTGAAAGGGGGCTGAAGGGGATGACCATGGTTTACAGAAGAAATTACTTGAGGCTCAATAAAAAGACAGTCAAAAGAGTTTTTTAAAAAACACAGGATATAAGAAAAATAAAATGCATAAAGAGAGTTCAGTGGTTGAAAGCTATGAAAGTAAGACTGCATTTTATATAATTTTAGTGGGAATAGAAATGTGACCCAATGAACTCAACAGAACTAATATCTGGGCAAATGTGTATGGAATTGTGTTGCAGAGATTTAAACTTTGAACTGAACATAATCGCAAGGCCAAAGAAGAAATGATTAAAGAGAGACGTTAATTGTGTATTCCTGTGCTGAGCAAAGGAAAAGATCCAAGCAGCAGGCAGCGGTCTGAGCATAGAGGGATACGAAAGGTTCTTTATATTTATATACTTCTAAGTGATATTTTGAATAGTGAGCTGCGAGCCCAGCCTTTCTTATAAGAGAAGAAAGTGGGTGGGGAGACAGGAGAGGGAAATAGAAAGGAGATTTGCTCAGGAAAAAACAGGTCTACTTGAGGAACAATGTGACATCTCCTTTCCAGGTTTCATACTGTCTCCAGAAAACTGGACTTATAAATACATCAATGCATTTCTATGTGCAAGTGGAGAAACAGGTTCATTTGTTCATTCATTCATTTACTCAAACAATGCCCTTCCTGTTTTCTTCCCATTAATGTTTTTTTTTCTTATCCAATAGTACACATATATGAAGTGAATACAGTATACACAATAGAAGCACGATTTTAATACACTTTAATAAAGTTACTGCAGTGGTGGGATTCAGCAGGTATGCCCCAGTTCACCTGAACCTGTAGCAGAAATTCTGGCTGGCCCCGCCCATCCAAGTTTTGAAATAAAGTAGTCCTAATTCAGATACAATTCAGGCCTTTCCCCTGGTCACACCCACTATAGCATGCCCACAGAGCAGGTAGTAAAAAAATTGAATCCCACCACTGAGTTACTGTATCTATACCTATAAATCCAAAGGTTAACTGTTGGAACTTGTTATACGTTTCTGCACCCGTACATCCTATCCCATACCGAGCCTCCTGCACTCGCCCAAACCCAGTCCAGAGGTTACTGCAGGGTTGAAAAATGCGCCAGTGGGGCAAGAGCCCCATGAACGCGAACAAAGGGAAAGAACTTCAATTCCCAACATTCTCTGTGCTGCACTGCGCCACAGCCAATCAGGATGAGGCACGAGTAAACAGAACATTGGGAAACGCTGTGCAGCCAATTAAAATCAAGCCGCAGAGAAAACTGCCGCACGAACGCAAACCACAAATTCAAAACTACAAGTCCCAGCGTCCTGCGCACTGTGAGCGTGCAGAATGCTGAGAAAGCCAGTGTGCGAAAAATAAAATTACAAAATGCAACGGGAGCGCAAGTCCACTGCAGGCAGACGCAGTGCCTCACAGCTTCACAAAACAAAAGGCCACAAAATTCCACCGCAAGACACCCTCTGGCCTTCTTTCCCAGAGCAATGGGGAGAAGAGGGACTACCTTTCCTCCATGATACCCAGCCAAAGACACGGCGAGACCACCGCCAGCCTCATGAAAAGTTGATCCGAGGGGAGGGGGACCCCAAAAACAGGCAGCAGTTCATCAGGGGACGCACCCTCCCTGGCGGATGACTGGCTGCTTCCTTTGTACTTCTGACAGAGGTAATACAAAAGCAGCAGCCAGCAATCTGCAAGGAAGAGCACCACCCCTTATGGATCTCCCTGCTCATCTCCAGTTAGGTAAGCCGGGAGAGAAAGGAGACAGAGAGGAGAGAACCATCGTCAGGCAGAGATAACTCTTCTCTGCCTTCTTTCTTCCCTACCTACCTAACGAACCTTACCAGTCAGTGGAAGAACGGGCTAACTGCCTCTCCCTTCTTTTCCCCATTTGCTGCATCGAAACCAAAATTCGAAGCAGCAATGGGGGAAAGAGGAACCAACAGCCAGCCCGTTCTTCATGCAAACCTACACACCAACAACAAACACCAAAATTAATAAACATTAATAAAACACAAATAAATAAATAAATAATAAACAATTAATAAACAAAAAAGTAAACCACAAAATACACAAACAAAAACATCCACAATACCATAAAAGCACATACAAAACACCTAACTACAACACAAAAATACCTAACTCTAACAACACAACAACCACAAATAACACAAATAAACAACAATGAAATAACAAAAATAAACAACACCAGAAATAAACAAACCAATTACACAAATCTAAAGCCCAACCAAAACAAAAAAAGAACAAACAGAAACACCTCCCAGCCCACCACCACAAAAACAAAACAAAGCAAAACCCCAGAAGAAAGAAACCAGAGAACTCACCAGCACGTCCTCCCTCCACGAGATCTGAACAGAAATGAAGAAACAAAGACTACTTACCGGAAGAAGCCCTACCTAGAGGCCAGGAGAGAAAAAACACGTGAAACTAAAGCAAAACCACTAACAGCCCCACCTACAGGGCGGAATAGTAAAAACAACTCAAAAACAATAAAGCCCCACCTAGAGGCCATAAGAGTAAAAACAAGTCAAACAAATAACAATACATCAAAAGTTTACACAAATAACAAACATGTTATATATTTAAAAAAAATTATAGCATCCTCTGTTGATTTTTAACTCAAAAAAAAAAAGCAAAACACAATTTAAAACAGCCCGGCATCGCTGGGCAAACTATGCTAGTCCTTTCTATTAAAAGCCTCTGTGAGGAGATGGACCCTGGGGCTAGTGAGGAGGACCCTCTTTGTTCCCCAGCAGTGCCACTTCAGGGCACCCAACCTGGCTCTTAGGATGCTCCTGCACTCTGGCTGGGGGGGGGAGCTCTGTGCCCCTCCTGTTCCTTTCCACTCCATGCTAGGAACATGTTCTCAAAAAAGGGAAGGACTCTCAGTCTAGGTCTTATGTGCTCCTGCCCTTCTTTCTTGGTAGCTGACCCAAAGGATCTGCACCCAGACATTTAGGAATGAAAGAACTGGACTTAGTGCCCTAAATAGACATTCTTTATTGATTAAAAGCAAACAGGACAGAAAAACAAGACAAAATAACATGAAACACATGCAGAAAAGGAAAGGACCTTCACCTATACACTTTCGAGTAGGAAGTAAAGTTGCTGAATTGAAAAAGCAAAAATAACAATATTAACCTATAAAACCAAGGGTTAACCATTGGAACTTCACATAGGTTCCTAAGCCTGGCCCTACTAACCCACACC
Source organism: Bradypodion pumilum (assembly GCA_035047305.1). Taxonomy (NCBI): domain Eukaryota; kingdom Metazoa; phylum Chordata; class Lepidosauria; order Squamata; family Chamaeleonidae; genus Bradypodion; species Bradypodion pumilum. Next base: position 111,608,017 of record JAWDJD010000004.1, on the reverse strand, counting down.
CACCATTTGTGCACACGGGCAAACTGGGTCCGCAGGTCAACAAAGGATTTAGAAAACCGGCAACAGCCCCACAAACGCGAAAAAGGGAAACAACTTAATTTCCCAACATTCCTTGCGCCACGCCAGAGCCAATCAGGCTGAGAGGCTCTGGCGTGGCGTGGCACAAGGAACGTTCGGAAACGCACCACGGCCAATCAAAAGAAAACCGTTTTAAAAATGCAGCACAAACACAAACCACAAACCCATAACTACAAGCCCCAGCATTCTGCGTGCCATGACGCGCAGAACGCTGAGGAAGCCGGCACGCGAAAAATAAAAAATAAAACCACAACGTGAACGCAAGTCCACGCAAACACCCGCCGGCGTTCATGCATGGAGCAATGGGGAGGAGAGGAACTCCCTCTCCTCCATGCTACCCTGCCAAAGACACGCCGAGACCACCACCGGCATCAACAAAAGTGGAGACGAGGTGGGGAAAAACCACAAAAACAGAGGGAGTTCAAGGGGGGAGGTATTCATGCCTTTGTCCCCCTTGAAAGCAAAACAACTCCTCCCCAAAACAAAGGCACCGGACGGCGCTCCGCCCAGTGCCTTTACTTTAACAGTAAGTGTTTTGCTTACAAGGGAGGGCGAAGGCATCATTGCTTTGGCCCACCCTTGAAAGTGAACCCATTCCCAGGTAAGCAAAGCCAGTGGACGGCATTGCGCCCGGTGACTTTACTTACCCCAAAAAGAGTTTTGCTCTCAAGCAGGGGCCAAGGCAATGGTGCCTTGCCCCCCCCCCCTTGAAAGTAAACCCATTCCCAGGTAAGCAAAGCCAGTGGACGGTGCTGCACCCGCTGACTTTACTTACCCCAAAAATAAACCATTAATTAAAAAACAAGACCAAAATCATCCAAAAACAACCAAAATCAACAAGAAAGAACACACACAAACACCCCCCCCCACAAAAAAATTTACAAAAAAAAAAGAAATTAAACCAGAGAACACACCCAAACAACCTTCCTCCACGACGGCCGGAACTGAAATGAGGAAAGAAAGAGACTACTTACCGGAAGAAGCGACACCCAGAGGCAAGTAGAGAAAAACAGTCAAAATCAATGAAAACCTCAACAGCCCCACCCAGAGGCCACAGGAGAAAAAACTGTCAAAAATATTCACAAAAATAAATCACAAAATAATACAATACAAACATTTCTAAAATCCTGTATATAGTTTTCCACTCACAAACAAGTCAAAACATCTAAACACAGTTTAAAAATATTAAATTTAAACAAACATATACTTACACATTTTTAAAATTATTATCCAAGGTACAACTATTAAAAAAAATTCACATAGTAAAACATTATTTGGTTAAATAAAATAATTAATAAAAATTATATCATCCTTTCCTCTTTTTTAATCCCAAAAAACCCCAAAAAAATCTAATCACAGTTTATAACAGCCCGGGCGTATAAATAAACATTTTAAAAATCACAATTACAGACTAACTTCATTTGTATAAACATAAAACAAAAACCTTTGAACACCATTTAAAACGCCTGGCAATGCCGGGCAACCTCTGCTAGTAATATATAAAACAAATCTTTCAGTCCACAGAACCCTGACCAAGGGAGCAAAAGATTGGAACCATAGCAACCTTGTAGGGCTGCTTGCAAGCCAGACTAGCATGTCAGTCTTTTCCTTTGCTCTAACTATTCTTTCCTGCACTCCATGGGGCAACACTTGTGGGAAGCTCCTCTGCAGCTCAGGTCAGACTGCTGTCCTGACCTCTTCAGTGATCTGCACAAGAAAAAAAAAACCCTAAGCATGATGTTTATAGACAACTATTATATTCCCTTGCCAGATCTTACTCTGGTCAATGGGAACTTGGAGTGCAAAGGCTGTGGGGCAATTTCTTCAAGTGCAGCTGCCCAACTGGCCCTCATGCCACAGTGGTTAAACTGCTGTACTGCAGCAAAAACTCTGCTCACAATCTGAGTTCAATCCTGACAAGGTTCCAGGTAGACTCAGCCTTCCATCCTTCAAAGGATAGCAATATGAGTACCATGCATATTAGGGGCAAAATGCAAATTACTTTGTGAACCACCCAGAGAAAGCACAAAGCACTATGGGGTGGTATATAACTGTATTGTAATTATTATTACTATTAGCTCACTCTGGCCATGGTGTCTAACAGTCATTATCCCCAGCTTCAATAAAATCCCAAGACTGGCTCCAGGATATAAGGATGTTTCTTCACCATCCCAGATGGCACAGTTTTAGCAACTGCAAGGCTATTTGGTCTGCACTCTTTCTGCCCTTTAATATTACTGTTAATCCTTGAAGGGGAAATTCTTCACAGCCTCTTTCATATTAAGTGAGGTCTCTTGCCAAAGGCTCACCTGACTGAAAACCATTTAGAGATCCAATAAAGGTATTGTTAACCAAGAAATAAAGTAGAAAAAGGGTATGCAGTAAGTTTCCTTGGGACTAAAGAAAAGAACACTGGTGGCAAAGCTCAGCAACATAACCAGTACTTTACGGGCAGAAGCAGGAAAGATAGAAAGTGTTGCAATAAAATCAGTAACAATTTAATTGGTTTTAAATTGTTCATACTTAGTGCTGTTTTTATTGTGGGAATTTATTTAATTGTGTTTAACAGTATTTTAGTAATATACTTAGTGGAATGTTTGGTTCATTTCCCCCCGCCCCCCGGCAAATTTCTGTTTTACTCACATTGTGAGTTAACTTTATTGTGCACTGGGCAAAATGAATTATATTAATTAAGTAGAAAACTTTGTAAATCTCAAAAAGAGAAAGTGTAAAAGGATACCAAGAGCTTAAAAAATGGGTGAGGAAAGGAAACAGGCCCAAGTTAGACTGGGCACCTTCCAACTCTGAAGTTTGGACTATGAGCCATTAGGAAACTTGGTAAAGTATCTGGTACTGATTTGTAAGGCTTTCATTTCCTTCCACCACTTGGCTTCTCAATGTAAACTTGGATTCTCAATGTAAAACTTTTGGTGGCAAAAGCTTTTGAAATGGCTGCAATGCACTGTGCATCGTTTGCCCAAGAAGCAAAGATGTCATGAATACTTCCCAGTAAAAGGTCCTAAATAAGGAAAACAATTAACACTGTTGGTACAGGTATAGGTGAACTATGCTATTGTCTTTCCTTTTATTCACCACTACCATCACTTTTATTGATCTTTCTGGGTTGTTGGTTTTTTTTTACTCCCCCCACCCCTTGGTAATGCTCATTAAATAGAGGATTTCTGCATTGTTTGTGCTGTTTTGTTGGAAGAAAATAAATTCACATATTATTTCTAAGGAAGGTTCCCCCTTGATAAAGCACTTGCTGAGGAAAAGGTTATTTGTAATGACCAAATTCGTCACTGTTTGGAATCTCATAAAGGTCACATGGAAAAAATGTCCCCCCCCCCTTGTTTTAAATAAAATTCTGTATTTTAGAAATAAGTATGATTTACTTCATTTCATAGAAATATCAAAGCTGTTTGCACTATAATTTACTTTTTGAGCTCCTGACATTTACTCAGCTGACTGTCTTTGGAGAACAATCTCTTGATTTGGAGAAGAAGCTTTAAAGGTGCAAAAAACTGTCAATTGCAAATTGCAAGGCAAAGCTCTCCAAAATCTAGTGGATTGCCCATCTTAAAGGGCACAACTTGTAAAATATCTTTGTGTTTCTCTTAAACTGCCAGCTAAAACCTGTTCAGAAACACAAGGAGACCTGATTTTTTTAAAAAAATCATTGGGGAATTGAATAGTTTAAATATGTAGCACATGCGTAGCTTTGCTACTTGTAAACACTTGGTGGTTTTTCTTAGTGAACGTTTTTGGTGTATGCAAACCAAGACACAGGACACAGCCTCGGGCTGGGTTAACTCAGGTTTATTGCATCGTGGACAGAGGGAACATGAGGTAATGGCGGATCGATAGCTCTTTATATACAGTGGTAATACATTTGAACGTGGTGCCATGGTAGCCCATTGGCTACTGTCTGCGTGACGTCATTGCGGGTCACGCCCTTCTTGTCCAGGTGTAGATGGTGGCGGGAAAACTTCCCGCGCTGTTGCCTTTGATGAGTTCGGACCAAGAGAGCTTGGACGCTCGCTGCTGCCAGCTGGTGGTCATTAGCTCGCGTCCTATTACAGGGTTTATATGATACAGCTGAAGGTTACATTGTTGCTATAGGCAAGGTTACATTGGCTCAGATACATTGTAATCCATGTGTAAGATAAAACCATCAGAACACAACACCCCTCCCCCCTAGGACGAGACAAAGTCTCGAGCCCACACTTAAAACACACTCCCCCCCCCTTAGGAGACAAAGTCTCTCAGCCAAGATGGCTTATTTCGAACACGCTGGGGTCTCGATGCGGGCTGCCTCTCCCCGGGTTTGCTACCTTCTCTTTGTCCCCTGGTTTCCTGTCCTGTAATTGGAGAGGGAGACTCGTTAGTGACTTGCCGCGGCTCCGCGGCGTTGTTGGGAGGTGTGCTCTTTCTTAGGGAGGAACCGGGGGCACTGGGGGCTAACGAAAAACCCCTCTTCTCGCTTGGATGGGTGGGGGAACACTCCTGAAAACCCCCCCGGCTCGCAAAATCTAAATCAAAACTACAGTCGGGGGCAGCGGTCGCGAACTCCTCTCCCCCTTCCCCGGCCCCTGATAGGACTGGCGTATCAAAAGGATATGAGTCGGGGCCGCTGCTTCTGCCTTCCCCCCTTGCTTGGGACTGTTGTCCACTGCTGTCTCCCCCTTGGGTTAAGCGGGTGGGGGAGAACCCTAACGCTGAATCCTGTTGCTGAGCCCCACTGACTGGCCCACTGACTCGGTGCCTCAGTTGGTCCGCGTGCCTCCTCCAGAGGAGGCCGGTGTTAGTCTCGACCCGGTACGACACTGGCCCCGTCTGTTCTACAACCGTCCCTGGCACCCAGGCTGGCCCTGCGCTGGAATAGTTCCTGCAGTGAACAGGGTCACCGGCGGCGAAACCTTTCGAGACCGCCAACCCTATGTTTTTCCCTTTATCCTCGACTCTCGTCGGGTCTAGCCTGGACAGGATCGTGGTCAGTTTTCGCCGCATCAAGAGCTCTGCCGGCGAGTAGCCTGACGCTAAGGGGGTTACCCTATACGCCAAGAGGAACTGGCATACTTGGTGATTTAGGTCCCCCGGGCCCATGCGCCGCAGCGCATCCTTTGTTGTACGCACCAGCCGTTCCACTTGGCCATTCGTGGCCGGGTGAAACGGTGCGGATGTGACATGCCGAATGGCATTCGCCTCCATGAATGCTCCGAACTCAGCGGAGGTGAAACAACTAGCGTTATCGCTGACTAAAGTGTCGGGTAAGCCGAACGTGGAAAAGACTCTCCTTAGCCGGCTAATTGTCGTGGCGGAGGACGTGCTCTTTACTGGGATAACCTCCAGCCACTTGGAGAACGCATCCACCACCAGGAGAAACATGGTTCCTCGGAATGGGCCAGCGAAATCTACATGCACTCTGGACCACGGCCCCCTAGCTGTGTCCCATTCCCTATGCGGAAGACGGGCCGCCTCAGGCCGGGATCCCTGGCATGCCTCGCAAGTGCCGACCATGTGCTCAATGTCCGCGTCCAGCTGTGGCCACCAGAAGTAACTCCGGGCCAGCGCCTTCGAGCGAACTATGCCCGGGTGGCTGACGTGCAGCAGTTCGAGCACCCTCGTCCGCAGGGGCGTAGGGACCACCACCCGCTGGCCCCACAAAAGGCACCCCCTTTCTAGGGACAACTCTAGCTTTTTCCGAAAGAAAGGGTCGAACTCCGTACTCGGGGACGATGCCGGCCACCCCTTCTGTACCCATGAACTAACTTTCCCCAGCGTTCTGTCCTTGCCTGTCGCCCTGGCAATGTCGGCTGGTACTATTGGGGGTGCGTCCAAAACCTCAATTAGCAACACCTGGCGGTCTCTTTCTACTCTCGCCTTTTGGTCGTCCGACAAGGGCAAAGGGGATCTCGAAAGTGCATCAGCATGGCTGATCTCCTTTCCGGGCCGGTACTCCAACTCATGTTGGTATGCGTTGAGGAAAATAGCCCAGCGCAGCATTCTCGGGGACAGGATCTGCGGCGTGGGCTTGCTTGCCGTGAAAATCCCTAACAGTGGCTTGTGATCGGTCACGATTTTGAACGGGCGGCCATACAAAAAATCGTGAAATTTTTTGGTTCCCGCTACTATTGCTAATGCCTCCCTGTCGGTTTGTGCGTAATTTCGCTCCGCTTGGGACAGGGACCTTGAGTAAAACGCTACCGGGGCCTCCCTTCCGTCCTCCAACACGTGGCAAAGCACCGCCCCCACCCCCACCGGGGATGCATCACAGACTAGGACCACTGGCCGTTTGGGGTCGAAGTGCGTCAGGATTGCCTCAGATGTTAGGAGTTGCTTTAGCTCTTTGAACGCCCTCTCGTGCTCGTCACCCCACATCCATGGCTCCTCCTTTTTAAGTAACCGATGGAGCGGTTCGGCCACGGACGCCTTCCGCGGGAGGAATGTATGGTAAAAATTGAGGAGCCCCAGGAAGGACTGTAGCTCGGTTTTGGATGTGGGGCGAGGGGCCTTTTTAATGGCTGTTACTTTGGATTTAGACGGCTTAATCCCCTCGGGTGTGATCCGGAAACCTAAAAACTCGACCTCGGTTTCGAAAAAAACACATTTGTCCTTCCTCAATCTCAGCCCCGCTTTCTCGAACACGGTCAGTACTTTGTCCAACCTCTTTGCCAGTTCAGCCTCACTCCCCCCTGTTATCAACACGTCATCAAAATAAGGCAACACCCCCTCCAGTCCCTTCAGGAGGCGTTCCACAAGCGACTGAAACAGGCCGGGTGCCGAGTTCACGCCAAACTGTAACCGCAACACCTGGAACGCTCCTTTATGTGTAACTATCGTTTGTGCCGCGGCCGTGGCAGGGGTCACAGGAAGTTGCTGATAGGCTTGTGCCAAATCGAGTTTAGCGAAACACTTTCCCCCATTTAGCCTGGCCAAAAGGTGACTGATTACCGGCACCGGGTATGCATTAGGGCGGATCGCCTTGTTAATTGTACACTTATAATCAGCGCAAATGCGCACCTCCCCGTTAGCCTTTAGAGCCGTTACAATTGGAGTTTCCCACTCCGCGGAATCAACAGGAATAAGAATCCCCTGGCCCACCAGTTTGTCCAGTTCCGCCTCTATCTTGTCCTTGAGTGCGAACGGCACCCTGCGCGGTTTGAGTCTAATCGGGCGGACCTCCGGGTCTATGTCGAAAGCTACAGGGGGTCCCTTGAACTTTCCGAGTCCTTTCTTAAAAACGGCGGGATGCGCATCGCAAACCGCTTGTATTGGGTCCCCCCCCACGGTATGCACCCCCCCTATGAACAATCCTAAGGGCTGAAACCACTGTGTCCCTAGGAGGCTACAGCTTCCCCCCTTGAGGACAACTAGGGGCAGTTCCGCAGAATGTCTCTTAAAATTGACCCGAAATTTCCCGACCCCCAACACCGGAATGCTGTTTCCCTGTACGTCTCGTAGCGTGGACCTCAACGCTTTAAGTTTGGGCCGCACGTGGGGGTCGATTTTCAGGAACTCTTTCTGGGGAATTATGGAATAGGAGGACCCCGAGTCAATTTCCATCTTAATAGGGGCCCCTTGTACTAATACCTCAACGAAATAATGGGACTGTCCCGCGGACACGCTGAACACTGGGGCGTCGTCCTCGCTGTCGTCCGAGACGCGGCCCACGCCGTCCTGCTTCCTCGTGGTCTGGGCGCCATCTTTGGGCCTCGCTGGACGGTCCGGTCTGGCCGCACGGTCTTGTGACTGCCTCCGGCCCTCTTTCCGTTTTCTGCATGCCTTGGCGATGTGCCCCCGACGGCCGCAGGTGTAACACTCGGCCTTCCTGAACGGGCATCTCGCGCGCTCGTGGGCCGCTCCGCAACCCTCGCAGCGTCGACCACCCTTTCGGACCTTCTGGACCTCCTCGCCGTCGCTGCCTTCCGTAGACGACTTTGAGGCCCGTCGAGTCGCGTGCACCGACTGTCCGGACTTCCCGTGCACCGAATTTTCCGCCTTGCCGGCTCTAGGACGCCACTCACGCCACTGGTGCATCTCGTCCACTCCAGCATTCGTGGACTCTGCGGCTTCCGCGGCCTCTACGACCTCTGCCAGCGTGGGTGGCGGCTCCTTATTCATCAAGCTGCGCTGTACCTCCTTGTCTTTCAGGCCACACAACACGCCGTCCCTGAGGGCCATCTCCAGGATGTCGCCCCATTTACAGGGGGCGGCGGCTATCCTCATGGCGGCCACGAATGCCTCAACCGACTCATCCGGCGCTTGGACTCGCCTCCAAAACGCGCTCCGAGCGGGAAACATTGCCCTCGAGGGGCAGAACCGCTCTCGCAGCAGCTTCATGATGTCGCCCGCCTTAAATTCGCTCACCTTCTTCGGAGCGATTATGCCCACCAGCGTCCGCTTGGTTTCCATCCCGAGCATTCTGGTGAGGATGGCCCTCTTCCTCTCCTCGTCGTCTCCTTTGACTCTGAGTTCCACCAGTGCCGCCTGGAAGTCCATCTCAAGCAGCTCCCAGTCTTGCGGTTTGGTGATGTTGAACCCGCTCTGTGCCCTGGCTGTTCCGTGGGGATCCATCATCCCACCTTCGTCGCCAATTTGGTGTATGCAAACCAAGACACAGGACACAGCCTCGGGCTGGGTTAACTCAGGTTTATTGCATCGTGGACAGAGGGAACATGAGGTAATGGCGGATCGATAGCTCTTTATATACAGTGGTAATACATTTGAACGTGGTGCCATGGTAGCCCATTGGCTACTGTCTGCGTGACGTCATTGCGGGTCACGCCCTTCTTGTCCAGGTGTAGATGGTGGCGGGAAAACTTCCCGCGCTGTTGCCTTTGATGAGTTCGGGCCAAGAGAGCTTGGACGCTCGCTGCTGCCAGCTGGTGGTCATTAGCTCGCGTCCTATTACAGGGTTTATATGATACAGCTGAAGGTTACATTGTTGCTATAGGCAAGGTTACATTGGCTCAGATACATTGTAATCCATGTGTAAGATAAAACCATCAGAACACAACAACGTTCTTGCTCCTTTGTCTCAAAAATTTAATTAGCCATCCGTTCCTTTGGCGGCTGCCACCACAGTACAGTTAAAACCCGCTCTTCTTTTTCTATGCTCTTCCTTTTCACAACAAAAGCAAGCCTGGAGAGTGGATACATTGCTCATTCGGTCTCATAGGCCTGGAGAGTGAGCCTTAATTGGGCACATGGGCAGAAAGCCAACGGCTCCCAATCAATGCAATACAGGAAACCACTTGACACTCTATCTCCCACTGTGTGTTTTGATTCAGCCAGGAAGCAGAATGCCAACTTTCCTACCTGTCCATTCCAATTAGTACAATGCAGGAATCTTTATTCTCTAACCCTAGAGCATCAGTGCTAGAGGAAGGGAAACTAGCATTAAGAACATTCATCTATTTCTTGGATAGATTTTGTATTTACTGTATTTCCCAAGTATCTCTTCCTAGAGGGTGGTACATCTGTGCTCCATTGTCTACTTATACATACTTCAAAGACTGGGCAACCACCAAATAAAATAATATTACAAAGAAAGAGCTTTGACTTTCTATTCCATCTTTGGGTATATATTTTGTACATTGTTCAGGACACTAAAAAAAACCTTCATTTTCTTCTAATTCTTCTTTAGACTTTTGCAGCATTTATGAAGACTATCCCATAATAATTTTGTCTGAGCAGGTCACAAATATAAAGTAAAATATTAAAGTAAAATAACTGTAGAACAAATTTTGACATAACATTTTCAGCAAATCAGCTTTAGAGCATAACTAAAAATATATGACAAATGAGAACTGAAATGTTAAGTTCAGAGGCTGGAATCCTATCTATACCTATAAATCCAAGGGTTAACCATTGGAACTTGCTATACATTTCTGCACCTGTCCATCCTATCCTGTACCAAGCCTCCTGCACTCGCCCGAACCCGGTCCAGAGGTTAACGCAGGGTTGAGAAATGCACCTGTGTGGCAAGAGCCCCACGAATGTGAAAAAAGGGAAAGAACTTCGGTTCCCAATGCTCTTTGCACCATGCCACAGCCAATCAGGCTGAGAGGCACGAGCAAAAAGAACATTGGGAAACGTGGTGTGGCCAATTAAAATAGAGCCGCAGAAAAAAAACCGCCACATGTACACAAACCACAAACGCAAAACTACAAGTCCCAGCGTGCTGCATGCCATGAGCATGCAGAATGCTGAGAAAGCCAGTGCATGAAAAATAAAATTACAAAACGCAATGGGAGCACAAGTCTGCCGTAGGTGGACGTAGCGCCTCACAGCCTCGCAAAACCAAAAGCCACAAAACTCCATTGCAAGACACCTGGCGGCCTTCTTTCCCGGAGCAATGGGGAGAAGAGGGACTCACTCTCCTCCATGCTACCCCACCAAAGACACGGCGAGACCACCGCCGGCTTCAAGGAAAGTTGAGCCGGGGTGGGGGAAAAACCCAAAAACACGCAGCAGTTCATCAGGGGAAGCACGCTCCCTGGCGCATGACTGGCTGATGCCTTTGTACTTCCTAATACAAAAGCAGCAGCCAGCAATCCGCAAGGAAGAGCACCACCCCTTACAGATCGCTGCCTGCTGATCTCCGGTTAGGTAAGCCAGGAGAAAAAGGAGACAGAGAGGAGAGAACCATCATTATGCAGAGATAGCTCTTCTCTGCCTCCTCCTTCTCCCTTGACCTACCTAACGAACCTTACTGGGAGAAGAACGGGCTGACTGCCTCCTCCTCCTTTCCCCCATTGCTGCATCGAAACCAAAATCCCAAACCAAAAAGAAGAACCGACAGGCAGCCTGTTCTTCATGCTAAAGTAAACACCAAAATTAATTTTAAAAAAATTAAACAAAAATAAATCAATAATTAAAAAACCACTAATAAACAAAAAAGTAAACCACAAAATACACAAACAAAAACATCCACAATACCACAAAAGCACATACAAAACACTTAACTACAACACAAAAATACCACAAATTAAACAAATAAACAACAACAAATTACACAAATAAACAACAATGAATTAAGAAAAATTAAACAAAGCCAGAAATAACCAAACCAATTAAACAAACCTAAAACTCAACCAAAACAAAAAAGAACAAACAGAAACACCTCCCAGCCCACCACCACAAAAACAAAACAAAGAAAAACCCCAGGAGAAAGAAAACCAGACAACTCACCAGCACGTCCTCCCTCCACTACAACTGGAACAGAAATGAAGAAACAAAGGCCACTTACCGGAAGAAGCCCCACCTAGAGGCCAGGAGAGAAAAAACATGTAAAATGAAACCAAAACCACTAACAGCCCCACCTGCAGGGCAGAATAGGAAAAACAACTCAAAAACACAACAACCCCACCTAGAGGCCACAAGAGTAAAAACAAGTCAAAAACATAACAATAAATCAAAAGTTTACACAAATAGCAAACATATGTTAAACAAATAAAATAAAAAGATTTATAACATCCTGTGTTGAGTTTTAACTCAAATAAAAACCCAAAACATCTAAACACAGTTTAAAAACATTGAATGTAAAAAACATGTACTTTCACATTTTTAAAAATATTACCTACGGTACAACTATTAACAAAAAAACACAAACTAAAACATTATTTGGTTAAATAAAACAATTTGAAACACATATATCATCCTTTGTTCTTTTTTTAATCCACAAAAAAACCAAAAAAGCTGATCACAGTTTATAATAGCCCGACAACGCCGGGCAAACTATGCTAGTTGACTTATATGATTGCATAAGGGCAATCTAACAAACAATTGGAGGTATTATCCAGCCAGTGTTTCACCTAGACAGTTCTTCTGTTTGGACAGCTTATCATGAAGACAGCAAGAGTATTGTTACCCATTATCGTCTCAGAGAATGTGAATGATCTCATTTGTGTGTTCAGAAAATACATGTATTTCATCCATGGAAGTACTTCATCTCATTGCAGCCACCTAAATGACATTGACACACATCAGTTTTAAAGGGAAATTTTATTAGACACACAAAAATCCAAATGTATGCTATGTCTGTGCTCGGAAATATCAAAGATCATAATAGAAATGCACAAACGACAAACAGTAAGCAAATAAAGCAAAGGACAATTCAAATATTGATGGCGATAGCAGCTGCAAGGCAGTAGCAGTAACTGAAGGTTACTTTGGCAGAGGAGACAATTGCAGTTACAATCCAACTCTAGTTACTACTGCATAGTAGGTGGTAATGGTAAACCTCTCCAATATTATTAAAATTTTATGAGGAGACAAAGCAAAATGAAACAAGAAATAATGCTGGAAGATGAAATTCCTAGGTCAGAATGCAGTTTTTCAGCAACTGGCATGTAGAGAAAATGAGAATTATTACAATAACCAAAGCAAGGAAACAGCAGAGAACAAAAAACAAAAAACAAAACACAACAACAACAAAAACCTGGATATCAAACTAGGATCTTAAGTTACCACTAGGTGGGAAATGCAACACTGACTCAAACAATTTGCATTTGTGTCATTATCTATAGCCTGAGGTTCATGCACTCACCCGCCACTGTCACTTTTTACTGAACAAATTTTCATGGGGGGGGGGGGACTAATTATCAGCCAGGGGTTTTACATCATTATAAGGTGGGAAACTCCTCACTGACTCACACAATTTCCAACTCACATCCAAACATTCACTGTCTCTTTATCTTAGGAACATATATAACTGGTTGTCACGTAGTTCTACTCTTATGTCTGACAATGTTTGCGTGATCCATAAAAGCTAAAATTAAAATGCAGTGGAACTCCGGATAACGACAGCACCCGATAAAGACAAATCCGGACAATGACAGCAAATTTTTAGAAAATATTTGCACCGGACAGCGTCACTTTGTTGTTATCCAGTGCATTGTGTTTGATCTCCTACCTTTTCACGCTGCTTGGGGCTGAAAAAATTGCCATCTTTGGGTGAATTTTTCCTGCACTCTGCCTCGCCAGCAGGCTCTGGGGGGAGGACCTTTTCCACGCTATTTCCACCTTCCTAGGAGGTCCCTGGGCCACACAACAGCAGAAAATAGTTGTGGCCACCATTTTATTTAAAAAACGAAATGGTGGCCGCAACTATTTTCAGCTGTTGTGCAGCCTAGGGACCTCCTAGGAAGGTAGGAATAGAACAGAAAAGGTCCTCCCACACACCCAGAGCCTGCTGGGGAGGCAGAGAGACGAAAAAATGCACCCGAAGATGGCAATTTTTTCAGCCCCAAACAGTGTGAAAAGGTAGGAGATCACGTCGTCCTTTTTGTTTGGGTGGGCTGCTGCCTCTGGGGAGGGCGGGGGACGCAATCCGCGCTGTTTCCAACATCCCCCAACCCCCCTGGGCACTGGTGCAAGGCAAAATCTGCAGCCGAGGAAGGAGTTTCCCCTGTTGTTTTGACTTGCAGCAGCACCCAGGGGGGTCGGGGAATGTCGGAAACAGTGCAGATCGGGTCCCCTTCCCTCCCCAGAGGCGGCACAGATGGCAGAAAGCCCAAAATGGGCAAAAAAATTCATCACAACAGAGATTTTTTCACCCATTTTGGGCTCTCCGCCGCCCATGCCACCCCTGCAAGGGTCGTGGGACACGATATGTGCTGTTTCTGACATCCCCCGACCTGCCCTTGTGCAGCTGCAATGCAAAACGCTGGGTGAAACTCCTTCCAGGCTGCAGGTTTTTGCCTTGCGCCAGCGTCTGCATAGGTCGGAGGACATCGGAAACAGCGCAGATTGAGGCCTACGACCCTCTCAGAGGTGCCCAGATTTTTTAACGTTATCCAATACATGCACCGAATAACGCTAAAAACCGGATAACGACATGACTTGTGGAGCCAAGTTTTGTCATTATCCGGAGTATTACTGTATAGCAATTAGTCTTTAAGGTGCCACAACAATTTTATCCCCTCTGGATTGATTTTCTTAATTGACTGATATCCAAATCATTAGCAACCCCAAGCTTTAGCTCTGCAATTTCTCTACCAAATCAGATGAAACTGAGTAGACCCACATGCCTCCATCTGCATATTGGAGACATTTGACTCCTCATGTGTGTATAGAGCCCACTAAATGGATTCATACCGATCAGAAACAAAACTTTTTTAATGCTTGAGGCATCATACTATCAGTGGATCTAGCTAATACCAAGGATTGAGGTGATCAGAGCTCCTGCTAAGTAAGGTGACCTCCATGGTCTGCTGTTCCTTTTTTCCTGGAGTAATGCTGAATAATCACCAGAGAAGCATACTATGTAAGCAAGAGAAAATAAAAACAAAGGCAGAAATACTATACTTAAGATATATACAAAGGTTGACATATTCTTTTGAAGAAGAATCCTATGATGAAGAACCTGCAGTTCTCTCTCTCTCTCTCTCTCTCTCTCTCTCCCCCCCCCCCCAATCTGGGAGAATATCCCACTCTGGCAGTTCAAAAAACTGAAGTGAAAGCTGACCTGAAAGTATTTGGAAGAAATACATCCCAGGGGGAGCTGTAATCCTGACAGAACTATTTCAAGCTGCAGACACTGAATTGGTAACAATACTAACAAGAATATACCAACAAATCTGGAAAACAAAACAATGGCAACATTCAATATACATTCTAATCTCCAAGAAAGGAGTGTAATAACTACAGGACCATTGCTTTAATTTCCAATACAAGCAAGGTGATGTACAAGGTGATGTGACAAAGACTTTTACCTCAAATGGAATAAGAAATGCCTGGTGTTCAAGCTGGATTTCCAAAAGGAAGAGGCACATGACATCTCTGTTGAATACTGGAGCACACCAAAGAATTTCAGAAAGAAGATTAGCCTGTGCTTTATGGACTACAGCAAAACATTTGACTGTGCAGATCATGAGAAACTATGGATGGTTCTAAAAGAAATGAGGGGTGCCTCAACATTTGATTATCTTGATGTGTATCCTGCACTGCAGATGAGAAGCTACCATTAGGAGATAATATGGAGAGACAGAATGGTGTCCTATAGACAAAGATGTCATTTTATCCCCTTATCTGTACAATTTATATACAGAATATATCATACAGTCTAGATTCAGATGAAAGGAATGAAAATTGGTTGGGGAAACATCAGTAATTTAATATATAAAGACAATACCGTCTTACTGGGAGAAAACAGGAATGACTTCGATTTTTTAAAATAAAGTGAAAGAAAAAAGTGCAAAAGCAGGAGTGCAGTTGAATATTGAGAAAAGAAAAATAATCAGTACAGAAAAAATGCATAATTTTAAAGCCGACAATGAAAAATATGGAGATAGTAAAAGATATTGTCTACCTGTTGTGTATTTAAGGAAACGTGTTTGCCATTTTGTCTTTGTTGTGATAGATTTTAATATGTGTTTGCTTTACTATGGCCCGAAGTCTCGCAAGACTTCGGGAAGGTTCTGAACGAGAAGTACACGAGACAGCTGTCAATGGTTCC
The DNA here is from genome assembly GCA_035047305.1 of Bradypodion pumilum. NCBI lineage: Eukaryota > Metazoa > Chordata > Lepidosauria > Squamata > Chamaeleonidae > Bradypodion > Bradypodion pumilum. The sequence continues at coordinate 111,592,476 of JAWDJD010000004.1, read as the reverse complement.
AGTGGTTTTTTCCAACTGCCAGTTCTGTTCAGAGATGAATAAGAAATGTGAGGGTGTGTTGTTAGCTCTGGCCACCTATTCTTATTCTGAATAAAGTTGTGTGTTTGGCTCGTATTGCTGACTGCTGCCTATTATTTTGAGAACACTAAATTAGCGATGAGGATGGGATGGGGTCCCAACAGAATTCCATTGGCCCTTTTGATATCTCAGCACCAGAAAAATGGGTTCTCTACAAAAAGCAGTTCAAGCACGCCATGGCAACTGACAACATCATAGAGAAAGACCATTCACTTGGTGCTGCCAAGGAATATTGATGATGTTCCCCTCATCGATATACTGACGGCCCTGTGAAGCCATTTACAGCCAAGGGTCTCCATATTTCCCGCCCAGGTGGCATTTCACCATTGTGACCAACATCCCAGGGAGTCTGTGGCCGACTATGCTGCCGCCCTTCGACTCGCTGCTGCCCCATGCCAGTGGCCAAACATCAAAGAAGCCCTCTGTGACCTCCTGCTAGCTGGACTTCGAGATGAAGAGGCCCAATGCAGGCTGATGACCCAGGACACACTCACCTTAAAATCTGTGCTGAAGGAAGCATTGGTGTCTGAGGTGGCCAGGTCAGGGGTAAAGTCCTTCAAGCTACGGCCTGTCACCTCTGGGGCTCTGGAGTCTGCTGTACAGGCCCACCACTGCTCCTCACCATCATGCTCATTTTCGATAGCATCGCTGGCATCATCGTCTACGTCTTGGTCCAGCGATGAGGTTGGAGGGGTCTGGATGGTCCAAAGGAAAAAGTAGAAACACGTTTCCTTAAATACACAACACCCAGAACACCAAACTACCTTAGGCCAATCATTAATCCAAATGGGGACTGAGGCAGCAATGAAGAAATTAGAAAAGATAATCTGCAGTGGGGAGCTTCCCAGTCACATGCAGGCTTATGTTTACATGTGCATTTTAATAGGAGTACTTTGGAGCTAGGATCCTGACATACATCTGTTGTGGAGAATCATTTGATCAGCAAAACCATATTCTTCCAGGTTACTCATTCTTGCTCTGCAATTATGGAATCCACAGCTGCCTCTTTTTCCCATCCAGGTTATGATATTAACCAGCAATTCTGTATGTTAAATACAAGATGCCTTTTCTCCGATAGCCTGCTGTGGGCCTCTGAAGAATAGCTCAGGTAGAAATACACAATGGAATTGTTCAGGCATCCACGTCTCGAGGTGCTAATGTATTTAAATGTCAAAATCAGAACATTGCAAGGGACTGCATGCAGAAAAGAAACCAGTGTGAACAATAAAGTCATTGGGTAATGCCAGTGAATAGTCCAGTCCCAGTTAATAAATCCACGACTCAGATTTAGACCACTTTTAGTATGATTTCATAGGCAATCTTCTTAGGTAACACATTGAAATAGTCACCTAAACCCTGGGATTAAGAACACTGAGTTGTCCAGAGTTTGTGAAAGGGCAGGACAGGATCCAGTTCAGACTAACTGAACACACACACACACACTTTTTAAAAATTAAAGACTTCCACATTGCCCCATCGTAATACCCTCAATGACTTTGCTATCACAAAAGGGTGCGTGAGTCAGAATTTTTAATTTTTTTAAACACCTACTGCAACTAGACCATAACAGTATCAAATCAGCACCATCAGTCATGGGATGTTAATTGTCCATTCACTAAATAGATTTACATGAATCCCTTGCGCCGCATCCTGAACTGTCAGTTCACACTCCATGGACTCAAACCTCTCTGGTTTACAGCCAATAATTGATATTATTTCATACTAGGCACATATTATCCCTAACAGGAAAATCCCCAGGGGCCAGAGAGATGAATTGATGTGGAATCGACACCTTATGGAACTTAATTATGATGTCTGAAATGACAATATGCCATTCTGACTACCATCTGTTGAGTTTTAAATTGAACTCACCAGCCTGTTTTTGTGGTCCAGTGGTTCTTCAGTCTCAGTTAAAGAATTGAATATATATTTTTCTATGAATAATGAATAGCTCTCCCCACCCCACCCCCCAAAACAATCCTTTCAATAACACTCTGACCTATCTTATGAGGAGACAGGAAAAAGGGAATAAGATGCAACCAAAAGTGTCTGTGTCTCTCTGCATGCATGTACATGTGTTGGTTTCACTAGCTCTAACTCTTGCCCTTAAAGGAAAGTTTCAACTAACTTTTCAGTGCAAACTTTCCAAAGCAACGAGAAAATGTGAAATGAACCTCTGTGTGAAATCACTAGAGAGAGGTCAAAAACACAAGGCAAGCACTTGTTTTAAAATGCACCAACAAATTATTTTCATTGTTCACTTGCGCAGTCTAGTCGGACACTTTCCAACCCCATGGACTGCAGCACCTCTGTCACCCTCCATCCTCTGGAATCTGCCCAGATCTACGCCCACTGCATCAACAATGCTGTCTTACCATCTCATCCTTAGCCGCCCCTTCTCCTTTTGCCTTCAATCTTTCCTAGCATCAAGGTTTTCTACAATGAGTACTCTCTTCTCATTTGATGATCAAAGTATTGTTTTTGAACTTCAGCTTCAGTACCTGCCCTTCCAAGGAGCAGTCAGGGTTGATTTACTTTAGGATTTGATCAGCCACATATCTTGTAAGTATTCAATACTTTTAAAGATAAACCATATATTATGATAGTTGGGTAGTTTTCAACATTAAGATGGTTTTAACTCTTTCTGCATGTAAAATAATTTGCCTGTGTTTAATATTCATTTCTGTGTGATGAATAGTTCATGATATTAAATCATATTTAAATCTGGTTTGCATTTGTATGTCATCTAGAGGATTCGGTTTGTAAGGCAAGTAAAATTAATTACATTTAAAGGAATTTGGTTGGAATATTGATCACAAATGTCTAACAGCATGCTTGAATTGGATACACTGCAACAGGAAGCTGTTTCTAAAAGGTAGAGTTTACTATAAAAATGCTCATTCTGTAGAAAATACCAATTTAGTAGACAGACTAAATACTATTGTATTTATTATTGTACTACTATTGTAGTAATAAATACTATTGTATTTATTATTGTATTTTGAACATTGTATCTTGTATCTTATATGTAAACCCCTTGGGTTGCCCTGGGGTCATTTATATGTTGTTAGCCGCCCTGAGTCGGCCATGTGTTGAGTAGGGCGGGATATAAATTGAATAAACATAACATAACAAACATAGACTACTAAAAGCCATTGGTCCTGAAGAACAGAGAACTAGATATGATAATTATAGTCTCTTAAATATTGCAATTTTGTCTTTCTGTTAAAAATAGCTATCCAAATTGATTGCATTATCCATTTAATGCTGTAACAATAACAATAAAATAACAATAAAATAACAATAAAATAACAATAACAAACTGTTGTTGTTGTTGTTGCTGCTGCTGCTGGAGAAACTCCGCTCAGGGAACACCCAAATGAGGCTCCTTTCATGTCCCCAAGAGCTGGGACAGAGACTGGTACTCAATCCGTCATGCAGTATCTGGGTCTCAAACTGCGGACTTGCCAGCCCTCCAGTTAACAAGGTGAGCTTCTTAACCACTGAGCCACCGCAGCCCCTAATGCTGTAATAATACTATCAAATATAGCTTTCCTTGAAACTACTGTATATCTCAGACATAAAAATCCATAAAGTAACAATTAATAATCAAACTGAGGAAAGGGGATAGGAAGAGTAAGGAAGACAGGATATAACAGTGCCACAGACTTTGGGGTTCATATTACAAGGCAATCCTGCACCTGCACCTCCTCCACAGTAGACTTTTCTAGGATTGTGTTGAAATGTAGGGCATGGAATAGAGAAGGACAGAGCTGAGCTGAAATGTCTCAGAAGAAACTCTTATCTGTGATTTTTATTTTCTCAGAACTGAGCAATATATTACAGGTAATCCATCATTATAGCTGAAATACATTACTATTTAAGAGATGTTATTTAAGCAGGGTTTTTTGGTGTGTGTTTTTTGTATCAGAGAAGTCCAACTTGCATGTTTACACTCCAAAAGACAAATCACAAAACTAAGCTAATTTGCAACTACATGAGGTAAATAAATTATCTGGCTATGAGTATCAATTACAGATTGTTTCACAGGTAGTTAAAACCAAGTGTAATCATGTAGCTTTCCAGTCAATTTAAATCAGGAGTTCTCAACCTTTTAAAGCCAATGGCTGGGTCACGCTCCCTCAGACAGCTCACTGGGCCAGATGGCCATTTTGCCCTTCCTCCACCGCATGGCACTTCCTAGTGTGATGGAGGTGGGGGTGGGCCACATGAAATGGCACCATGGGCTGCATCCAGCTCATGGGCCCCAGGTTGAGAATCCCTGATTTAAATCATCTTTCCATATATTAGAATGCCACAGATGAAGTCTGAGTATCCTTGTGTTCCCATCTTGCATAAAGGGAAGTTTTGTATAAAAATCAGTTTGGTAAGAACAGACTCTTAAGAAATAGACTAGAAATGAATTTTTTCCTCTTCTCCTGAAAGCTAATGCCATACTTCAGTATTTTATCATGTGAATACTAAATGTCTGAGTATTGAACCTCCTTCTTATTAGGTGGGCTGTTAGGCAAAGAAAAATACAAAAATACAAAAATGATAGCCCCATATGTCAATCTTATGCAATACCTCCAGCAAAAAGTGCTGCATTGACAAATACAGCCTCCAGGTAAGTGTATAAGATGTACATAAGCAGGTACAAGGCCTTTACACATTTATGAGCAGTGTACAGATGCATTTTTATTGATGTTACTTAGTATGAGTTAGAAAGTACCAGTGGTAGATCAATTTATGATAAAGTTATCTAATCCTTGCTCAGATAAATTGCAATTGGCCTTTTTTGTCATTGTCTCTCCCATGCAGAGTCACATCAAAAGTGATGTTTAAAACTACTCCTCATAATGCTTTTGACTCCTTCAGTGCTTCATAAGAAATCTAACTTATGCTGTAAATTGTACCAGAAAGACAAATGACAGTCACCCATGTAAAGCAGAATCAGCCATTCAAAGGCAGGCAAATGGCAAGTTGATTCAATATTTATCATGAAGTGGATATTCAATGTGTGGCCTAAGGTAAAGGCAACCAGCAGACACTACACATTCTCAATTATTTCTAAAGTTCAGCTAATATTTCTGGGTACTGGTTAATCAGTCAAATGATGTAAATTGCTTCTTCTTCTTCAGCTGCCACATCCATTCCAGATATTGTCTATCATCATGGTGATAGTCTTCCTGTTCTTAATTCCTCATAACAGTTCTTCCAAGGACTTGCCACTTCAGTCTCTCAGGTTCTTCAGCCATGTAGTCTATCTACATCCAGGGCCTCTCTTCCCAGGATCTTTCCTTGCAGAGCGAGTTGAAGTGTTCTATACTTTATGTTGTCTCTCATGATATGGCCAAGGTATTGATGCTTTCTTTGCTTAATGGTCTTAAAGAGTTCTCTTTTTTTCACCTAGTGCAATACTTCTACATTAGTCACATGATCAACAAATGATATCCTTAGCAGCCATCTGTAGATCCACATTTCAAAAGCTTCTATTTTCTTTTCAGATGCTTTAGTCAGTCATTGTCCAAGCTCCAACTCCATATAGCAGCACTGGCAATACGTAACGTCTCACTATTCGGATCTTTGTAATCAGAGTTAGATCTCTGTTGCATAACAAGTGTCACATTTTTATGAAGGTGGATCTTGCGTTTTCTATTTGTATTTTATTTAACAACTCCCCAAATAGACAATTTTAACCATTCTTTTGATTTGTTGTGTTCCTGCTATTAGCTTGCTTTGAGTTGGTGTTTGGCTTAAAACCAGATATTTTATCTTCTTGATGTTGAGAGCCAAAGCATATTCTGCACTTGAAGCTCTAACTCGATCCAGCATTGACTGAAGTTCTGCAAGGTTTGTGGCCAACAATACTGTGTCATCAGCATATTGGATGTTATTCAGATATTCCCCATTAATTTTAATGTCAATGTTTAAATCTGATAGCGCTTCTGAAAAAATATTCTCTGAATATATATTAAACAGTGTCGGGGACAACACACAGCCTTGTCACACACATAAACTTACCAGTTTATGTATAAACTTACCAGTCATGGAATAAAGGGACAGGTCTTGTCCTGGATCAGCAACTGGCTAAGGGACAGGAAACAGAGGGTAGCATTAAATGGACACTTCTCCAAGTGGAGGGAAGTAAAGAGTGGGGTCCCCCAAGGTTCAGTACTGGGACCCCTGCTTTTCAACCTCTTCATAAATGATCTAGAAGTAGGAGTAGATAGCAAGGTAGCCAAATTTGCTGACGACACTAAATTATACAGGGTAGTGAAAACTGTGAGAGATTGTGAGGAGCTTTAGAGGGATCTCTTGACACTGGGGGAGTGGGCAAAACAGTGGCAAATGAGCTTCAACATTGGTAAGTGCAGAGTGATGCATGTTTGGGCAAAAAATCCCAATTACATTTATAAACTGATGGGTTCTGAACTCTCTGCGACAAACCAGGAAAGGGACCTTGGTGTCCTGGTGGACAGCTCAATGAAGATGTCAACCCAGTGTGCCTTAGCAGTGAAAAAAGCAAACTCAATGTTAGGGATCATTAGGAAGGGTATAGAAAATAAGTCAGCAAGTGTCATTTTGCCTCTTTATAAATCTATGGTGAGGCACCATCTGGAATACTGTGTACAGTTCTGGTCGCCATACCTCCAGAAGGATATTATGGAGTTGGAGAAAGTACAGAGAAGGGCAACCAGAATGATTAGGGGACTGGAACACCTTCCTTACCATCTGAGGCTGCAACGGTTGGGTCTTTTCACTCTTGAACGACGGCGTCTAAGAGGTGACCTGATTGAAGTTTATAAAATCATGCACGGTGTGGACAAAGTAGATAAGGAAAAACTGTTTTCCCTATCGCACAACACTAGAACTAGGGGACACTCGATGAAACTTTTGGGTACTAGTTCTCAAACAAATAAAAGAAAGTACTTTTTCACCCAGAGGATTACTGGTCTATGGAACTCCCTGCCAGAAGAAGTGGTGACAGCTGTCAGTCTTGACAGCTTTAAGAAAGGATTAGACAAGTTCATGGAGGACAAGGGTATCAATGGCTATAATTATGGATACTTAAGGACAACCTCGGGGTTGGAGAGATAGGCAGGATATCTCTCAATGCCATTACCAGGGAATCCTAAGCAGGTGAAGGCATCTCCTTGGGAATACCCTGAAGGAAATGGTGAGCCACTGTGTGAGACAGAATGCTGGAATGGATGGGCTGTGGCCTGTTCCAGCAAGGCTGTTCTTATGTTCTTATGTTCTTATGTTCATATGTGAATTTGAACCTGCTCTGTCAGCTGCTCTTCAACTCTGACTTGAGCTGTCTGATTCCAACAAAGGTTGGTGATGGATTCTGATATCTTTATCATCTACACCTTTTTTCTTCAGTGCTGTGAATTACTGGTCAAGTTAAAACAATTTTTCAGGAGTTTTTAATGCAGAGATGCTTCCCCAGTTGATGAAAGAGACCCAGTTGTTAACCACACATAGATTTTTTTCCCTCCACATATCTTGCATTTCACTTGCTTGGCTTTGTGATGGGTCATTGGAAAGTAAACTCAGACCTAATTTGCAAATCTAATTGTTTGGGGAAGAAAAAAGAGGCATTTGTTTTAACTCAAAGTCTTTTGAACAGCTGCTTGTTTTCGATAGACACACTATGGCAGAGAGTGACACAAGCTGGACTGTGAAAATTTGATTTCAAGTCAGTTGTTACAGATTTTTGCCAAATTCACATTTTGTAATATTTAAGATGGAAAGAACTCAAGATTCTGAAAACTGAATGCAGAAGAAACCAAAACTGAGTGAGTCATTTATCTACAGTAGGTCCTTTGATCTAGTCTTTGAGTATTTAATCCTTAGAAATATAGATTTGAATTCTCTTTAACATCCAGTTTGGGGGGTTTTGTTGTTGTTGTTAGCAGCATCTCAAAAGTTGTTTTCACTTAAACCTCAATTACTCTCAGAATAAGGTTAGATGGTCCTATATTTACTTCATTACCATTGTACATTGTGTGACAAGGCTTTGTGTTGTCCCCAGAATTGTTGAATATATATTCGGAGAGTATTTTTTCAGAAGCACTCTCGGATTTAAACATTGGCATTAAAATTAATGGAAAACACCTTAATAACATCTGATATGTTGATGACACAGTGTTGTTGGCCACAAACCTTGCAGATCTTCAGTTGATGTTGGATCAGATAGAACTTCAAGTGCAAGTGTCATTTTGCCTCTTTATAAATCTATGGTGAGGCCCCATCTGGAATACTGTGTACAGTTCTGGTCGCCATACCTCCAGAAGGATATTATGGAGTTGGAGAAAGTGCAGAGGAGGGCAACCAGAATGATTAGGGGACTGGAACACCTTCCTTACCATCTGAGGCTGCAACGGTTGGGCCTTTTCACTCTTGAGCGACGGCGTCTAAGAGATGACCTGATTGAAGTTTATAAAATCATGCACGGTGTGGACAAAGTAGATAAGGAAAAACTGTTTTCCCTATCGCACAACACTAGAACTAGGGGACACTCAATGAAACTTTTGGGTACTAGTTCTCAAACAAACAAGAGAAAGTACTTTTTCACCCAGAGGATTACTGGTCTATGGAACTGCCTGCCAGAAGAAGTGGTGACAGCTGTCAGTCTTGACAGCTTTAAGAAAGGATTAGACAAGTTCATGGAGGACAAGGGTATCAATGGCTATAATTATGGATACTTAAGGACAACCTCGGGGTTGGAGAGATAGGCAGGATATCTCTCAATGCCACTTCCAGGGAATCCTAAGCAGGTGAAGGCATCTCCTTCGGAATACCCTGAAGGAAATGGTGAGCCACTGTGTGAGACAGAATGCTGGACTGGATGGGCTGTGGCCTGTTCCAGCAAGGCTGTTCTTATGTTCTTATGTAGAATATAGTTTGAACCTCAATGCCAAGAAGACAAAATATCCTGTTATAAGCCAAACATCAACTCATGGCAACCTAATGGTAGGAACACAAGAAATTGAAAGAGTGGTTAAAATTATCTATTTCGGAGTATGTTAAATTAAAATTGTGATCACAAGGTAGATATTAAAATACAAATAGAAAAAGCAAGATCCACCTTCATAAAAATGCGACATTTGCTATGCAGCAGAGACCTAACTCTCGCTACAAAGATCCAAATATTGAGATGTTACGTATTCCCAGTGTTGCTGTAGAGAGTCAAAGCTTGGACATTGACTAAAGCATCTGAAAACAGAATCAAATCTTTTGAAATGTGGATCTACAGGGCTGCTAAGGATATTACAGGTTGACCATGCGATTAATGTAGAAGTGTTGTGCTGGATAGAGAAAGAACAAGAACTGTTTAAGACCATTAAGCAAAGAAAGCTCCAATACCTTGGCCATAGCATGAGGAACAACATAAAGTATAGAATAGTCCAACTCGCTCTGCAAGAAAAAGTTCCCTGGAAAAGAGGCCCTGGTCGTAGTTGAACTTCATGGCTGAGGAACCTGGCATATCCTTGGAAGAACTGTTCCAAGGAGTTAAGAACAGGAAGACTATTGCCATGATGATAGCCAATATCCAGAATGGATATGGTGCATGAAGAAGAAGCCATTGTACTAAACTTAGGAAAGGAAGCAAAGAAGAACTTTCCAGCAGGAAGTTTAGCTTTCTAAGTCTTGTAATGAAGTAGAAATCATTGACAAGAAGTAAAGAACTGGCATAGGCAAAACAGGGGACAGAGCAGCCAAGCTGAGAGGGTGTTATACACACCTGGAAAGAACTGTTATCTTAAAACAAACAGGACAAAGTGGTGCCAGATTGTGGTTATTTAAGTAAATTACATGGCAGTCTTAGCCATTAATATAATATTTTTCTAAAGGTTTATGTGGAAGAAACATCCTTTGAGTCATGCTTACTTGTTTTGAAGCACATCTGCTTGCTGTCCATTTCATTAAGCTAAGGCTTGAATAATAATATATATTTGCAATAAATTGCCTCCAGAAATTCATGCTAATGGAACATACCATGTGGCTTACAAGTGAAAACTATGATCTCAGCCTCCCACCTCACTGTAATGGAGACTATATTTTAAAGCTAAAATGGTATTGCTTTTCCTAGACACTATGGGATGATCTAGCCATTATCCAAAATACAGCTTCAGATTTATTTTCTTTTAGTCACTTTCAGTAAGAAGGTGGCAGGATCTCAGGTTTTTTGAAGAATCCACTGCAGAGTGATCTTGAGTCTGCATAGGTCATAACCTCTGCCAGTGGTCCATACCAAAGCTTTTCTGCTTTATCACATCTTTAAACAGCAAAGGTGGTGAATGTCAACTTCTCAAGACAAATCTGGGCAAATCTGCAGAATGACAGCAAGTGAAGTCTAGCTGCAGCCTGAGGATCACTTTGCCTCATTGCTGCTATACAGGATGAGCCTGAGCTTGGTATGAAAGTCCTATAGACATCAGTTAACATAAACTGATCAGGCCTACCTATTGTTGTTATTTTTTAATCACTTGCTGGCTCCTACAGTACATGAAACCTAACATTTTGTGGAACACATGCTCCATAAAGGCTAAACTCTCAATCCCCTATTCCATTCTGTAAAAGGGGAAAAGTAATCCTGATTTGCCTTACCACAGAAATGGAGCTCCTATGGTCCTTCAGATGTAGATGTTTTGAGCAAGTTGAGAATTTACTTAATTCCTTTCAAAACATGGCATGAGGACAGGAAATGAGAGTTAAAATTAGCAGCAGTAAATCTTCTTTAATCCACTCTTGTTCTTATAAGTAACAGTTTGTAAAGAAATCACTCTTAGACCACTAAGAGAAAATATATATTTTGCTCACCGTTCAGCAGTCATCATAAATTCAAAGGTTAAAACATGTACAATATAGGAACAGAAGTCATATATTTCTCAGCTTTGTGGTTTAAGAGGAATACATGTTAAAAGGAGAGGCCTAATCTGTTTCCATTCCTCCAGGCATCCTGAGGAAAACTCTCTCCACACAGAGAGAGAAGCAGGAAAAGAGAGCAGGAAGAAAATTAGCTTTACTATTGTTTAGTGAACAAACAAGCAAGGCTTGTTTGAAGAAGCCTGCCTTCTCCAACATCACAATATGATAGGTTGTACTATATGCTGAATGACTAAATTTCTAAGAAGATAGACTTCTACAGCTATCATTGTTGCACAGGCTGGGAGGGACATATTGGAACTGGAATCCAGTCATGTTGGGAAGATCTCAGGATTCCTTATCCAACCATATTGCATTTGTTAGGGTGTCTGGCTGTGGAGCTAGAAGTTGGGAGTTTGATTCTCCACTGTGCATCCCGAGACAAACACCAGCTAGAGAATAGTAAACCATTTCTCTCTATTCTTTACCTTTGGAAGGGTCTGCCATAATTAGGAATCAACTTCATGGCACTCAACAACAACAACAACAACAACAACAACAACTACTACTACTACTACTACTACTACTACTACTACTACTACTACTACTACTACTACTATTGTTGTTATTATTATCCTTCCCCATATCTACAAATCTTGGTGTATAGTAGACTGATTTAAATAATTTAAAACAACTTAAATACTATAAATCCATTTAGCAAAATAAAAAGAAAAATCCACAGTTCAACATCACTGATTCCCTTATATCATTACTAATGTCAAGACAGTAATATAAGGTTGGGAAAGTACTCTGAATCCTGTAGGGTGCCATGCAGTAAATGCAAAGTATTCTGTACTTTTTATGAATTTAAGATTGTGAGTAATATATGCAAATGTTTCACTTTGGTCTTCTCAGAAGTCATAGAAAGGTTTTGTTTTAAAATTCAAACAGCAATTAAATACCAATTGGATTTCTGTCTTCTGCATGCTTTGCTTAACTTTTCTAAAGTTTTGAAATACTTTGAATTTATAAAATGTAGATATTTTTCTAAATATTTTAAGAGAAAAGCTTTTATTGGGATTATCGTGATACATTTTCTTATTCTTGCTTCTCTTATGATAAATAACCTGAGTTTATCGTTACATAATTCACAGCCGTAGCAGCAGGTCAGTTGCAAAACAGGTGTAACTGTGCTGTTGCTAAGACACCAATAATAGTTGATACTCTGGCTTCCAGTTGAAACACTTGAGTTTACATAGAATTAGTGAATTACCTCAATGTTGTTGTCCCATACAAGGAACTGTTTGTCATTCAGTTGGCCTTCTGGGGTTGGGGGAGAATTAAAATAAAATATTCTGCTGGAAAACAAATAGAACTTGTATGATTCTAATGGCAGACTAACATGAAAATCAATGCTTGGTTTGTGACAAAGAAACAGATTAATTAGGATACTGCATGGAGATGAGATTCATCCATCAAAATGGGTGGATGTCCGTATTTGGCATGATAACATCCTGAAGTTACAATTTTTGGTAACAACAATAGATAAAACACTGAGACAGCCAAGAAAAATATACAGGTGAATTAGGTTCCTGATCTGTGAACCACAAACCACTGCTTGTCCTTGAAGGTACTGTCGGTCGTCCATGGAAGGCTGCACTTGTTGACCAAGGAGAGCCTAGTCTTTAAGAGAGCCTTAAAAGTATAAACCATTTGCAAATAGTAAGAGTATAGAATGGTACACCTCAAAACTGTGAGTATTAACATAAGACACAGTTAATATCCTGAAAATGGTTACTGATTGTAGCAGATAGTAGGGCCATGAGATCCACCAAAAGGTAGAATCAGTGAATAATGATGTTGTTCAGTCGCATAATCGAGTCCGACTCTTTGCAACCCCATGGACCATCTCTTGCCAGGCACCCCTATCCTCCACCATCCTCCTCACCCTGCCCAGCTTTGTGCCCCACACACAAAGGCTGTCAAAAAGAAAAAGAAGTCATGTTTTCCATCCTTAGTTTCTGTGGAATAAATAACAGGGGTGCCTCTAACAAGACCAACATATAATAGACATCTCGTTAGTGATCTATTAGACTGAAAAGTTGGATTTTACAGAAAGCTAGAAATGACCACATTATTTCTGAATGATCATACTTGGAATTTGAAAGTGTTTCTTGACTCAAGGGATTGATTATCCATCTTGATAAGAGGGATACACAAGATGTTCCCTCTTTCAGGAGGCCAGAGAGCCACTTAGCCAGTCACATTCTCCTATGAGCTGTAATGAATGCTGCTAAATACCAAATATCTTGTTCTTGTTGGATCAAAATGTTCTCGCAAGAACAAGCACTTTCAACAAAGTAAGCCTACAGCAACCAGATAGGCACCAAATTACTTCTCCTATTCTTTTTAACACCAATAACCAAGAAGTGATCCTTTGTTGTATAGGGATACTATATTTTCAGAACTAACATGTGTCACGTGCTCAAGTGTGTCATTCTTATTTGTCATCATGACTTTTTTCATTTTTTTGTTTCTGATTCACATTCTGTTTTCTACACCTACTGTGCAAATACAAGCTACTAAGGCAAGAGGTGGTACCCTACTACCTTCCAGCATGGGTTTCAGTTTCCTAAGGCTCCAGTCAGCATAGACAATGGTGAAAGATTTGAGGAGCTGTGGTCCAAAATATCTAGAAATTTTCCCACCCTGGCCTATCTCTGCCTCCCATCACCTGAGATAACCACTAAGAAGCCAGAAGCGATAGGCTACTTCCCATGGGAGCAAATCAAATTTCCCAATCAGACAATTTGCTTGCCTGTTTCATTTCACCCAGAACTATTTTACAGTCTATTATAATCTGAAATAGAAATATGATGCTGAACTCCCAGGCTCTTTCTATCTCTTCTCTCCCATTAATTTACATGATTGGTGCTCTGGCAGAAGGAGGATGTTACAATAGGTGAGATATAGGTAAAACAGGAAAAATACAGGGTTACTACACAGGCATTTGCCCTGCTATTTTTAATCTGCTTCGGTGACAAATTGCTTTACTTTTTTTTTTTTTGCTGGCAACCAAGCAATGCAATTGCCAACATGAACCAGCCCATCTACAGAGCATGCCTACCCACACCTTTATGCTTCTCATCATGCACTGCTTTTTAGGATTTGTAGGATTTGCTATGTTTTGACTAATTTCCAGTGTTGGTGTTGAGCCAAAATGGAGCTTACTGCTTTAAATTGCCCATCCAGTTTCAATTTTCCAATATTGTTAGACTTAGGCACTTAATGATATTTGGAAATTAAACACTTTATTTGCTTCCTCCTGGGACATGGAGGGAAATTTTGTTTTCTTTCTTTCTTTTCTTAAAGGCAGACCAGTTAGTGTTTCTTGAAGTGCATGTGCCATGTGGATACAACGATTGCACCAACTGGCCTACTGGACCTCTGCGTAACTTCAAGCAACCCTACACAATCCATTTCAGCCTGCTCCAACTTAGTCTGCATCTCCAGCCAAGGGACTGCTGTTCTTTAAATTTTGTTTAGCATTCTGTTTCATTTTAATGTTGGTTCTCTGTAAGCTATCTTTTGAACTAGTTTGATGATGAAATACAAATCTCTGATTTAGCGAAACACCTATTTGGAAGCAGGCTTAGTTGTATGCATGCAAGTAATTATTCTTTGCTGTTCATGATTTATCCTTTTACTTATTTTGAATTTGTGATTCTAGCTGTGTTTAGATAAGAATTATTAGGTATGCTAGACTTTCGTTAGGAAATATTGAGACACAAATTCAAATCACTACTCCTGCTATCAATAACAATATTAATAGTAAAATACCTTAATAAGGTTTATTTGTCATGTCCAACTTTTATCAGTCATTCTCAGTTTGGGAACCTTATGGAAAAGGGTTGAAACCAGCTCTGTCAGTGAGGCATCAGCTGATGAGGAAAGCCTGGAAGATGTGAGATCCATTTGCCCAAAAGGTGGATGAAGGCTCAGAAGATTCAGGCAAAAGCAGTACCAGCTTTTCCAATTATTTCAAGTACTAAACAGAAACAGATGGATGCTTTGGAGAGAGATACTGAGAGCTATAAATTTAGAGTGCTTTGTCAATTTATTTGTGGGTGTCATCTGTGAGATCTCTTTCCTATCTGCACCGACCTGAGGCCTGGCAGGTGCTATGTTTGAGGGTCCCTCCAAGAGGTGGGGAAAAAGCAGAGGTCTCCCTAGGTATGTAGTAGTCACACCTCTCATTATTAACCTTCTGCTTTTGCTTGTCTTGTCTGGACTCCTCAGAATAGTGTATGACCTCAACCAGTGATGGTCAAACTTGGCACTCCAGGTGTTCTTGGACTTCAATTCACAGAAGCCCTGATCAGCAGGAGTGTTGACTTGGGCTTCTGATAATTAAAGTCCAGGAAAACCTGGAGTGCCAAGGTTCACCATCACAGACCTAGACAATCTTACAATGTGCTTTGTCTGTCCCCTCCAATTAAAACATCAGCTTATTTGCATCAGAATTTTTTGTTTGATCCACATTCTCTAACAACTACTCTTTCACCTTCAGTTATATTTAAGGACTGAGTCCAGCATTTGCTGTCCACAAACATAAAATTATTGCTGGGCCAATACAAATTATTTGACTTTTTGTCATTTCCTAATCCAGCAAGGTGCCAAATTATATATTCTATTGATCATGGTTATTGTCACAAACTTCACATTGTTTAGTTGCAAAATGTCACCCCTGCATCTTAATTCCACCATATATGAACAATTACACATAAGCCAATCAGTTAAGTACCTTCCA
This sequence comes from Bradypodion pumilum, assembly GCA_035047305.1. NCBI lineage: Eukaryota > Metazoa > Chordata > Lepidosauria > Squamata > Chamaeleonidae > Bradypodion > Bradypodion pumilum. The sequence goes on along the minus strand of JAWDJD010000004.1, from coordinate 111,576,710 downwards.
ATTTCTGAAACTTCATCTCACACCTTGAAACTATAAAGGGGAGTGGGGAGAGATGGTGAAAAAGACCCACACACTGGGTAGAGGGAATGGACATTTTATCTGTGCTTTCTTTTTTTATTATTAAATTTTTATTAAATTTTCTAAACAAACATACAATAAATCAACAGTAAAACATAAATGAACAGAATAAGAAAAAGAAAAAAATAGCATCAATACATACAAATTTTTTACTATTTATACTGATACAATATTCTGACATAGTAGTTAATTTCTGATTTCCATTTTTATAACCTTGTTGACTTTGTATATAGATTCGAAATACTTCTGAACTACCTAGTTTGATAAATCTACTAAAACATGCTATAAAATGTTATTATTAAACTTAAACTTATAGTATGATACTTTTAATAAAAAGAAAAAAGAAAAAGTATACAAATAAAATACATATAAACACCCAGTGCTTTATACAATGCCCTGGAGAGCATGGAGTTTCTTATTAGTTAATTCCAAAAACTCCTTTTATCAGGTACAGGTCTATTCCTTTCCTCCCCCTTAAGTGAGTGATCCACAAATGTCTGCCATATATTCCAAAACCTGTTCTCTTTAATAATACCCTTTTTCTTATTAATTTCCCATGTTAATTTATCATTCAATGCTAAGTCCCACATTTCCTTATACCACTCTTCCATTTTTATATTCACTTCATTTTTCCAATTCTTAGCAATACACATTCTACCCGTTGTCAAAATTATCTCTAATAGCTCTTTTTTGTACTTATTAAAATTTGTACTTTCAACATCTGTCAACATAGTGGTACCTGACCCCAGTTTAATTTTTATACCCTACGGCCATACCACCCTGAACACGTCTGATCTCATCTGTTCTTTCGTTAGCATACTAAGTACAGTAAAACCCCAGTTTACAACTGCCTTGGTTTATGTTTGCCATGGTTTACAATGGCAAATCTAGAGAACATGACATCCCAATGTACAACTTTTTTTTTTGCCCTATGACCGGGAAATCCCCAGAATCCAAAATGGCTTGGTGGTATTTAAGACCACCCGCAGTCATTTTGGACTTTGGGTGACCTTGTCTTGCACGTTCACAGTGTCCCTTTTGGTGCCCCCGCTAAAAGCGCCAGATTTAAAAGTCATCCTCTGCTTTAGTGATGGCTCTGGAAGAGGCACTATGCATGTGCAAGACAAGGTTTCCCAGTGAGCTGGGCTTTCTGGGCTCCTGGGGCCTCCTCCTTCGCTCAGCTGCCTCCTCCTGACAGGGTGAAGTCTTGCTTTCTTGCTGCTCCAGGAGGAAAATTTTTGCCATGCCGGGCAGAGGGAGGGATGAAAGAAAGGGCAAGGGGGCAGTGAGAGGGAACAGGCCGGGGTGGGTGGGTGATCAGGATGGGCAAACTTTGAAAAGTTCATGGAAGAGGAGGAGCTGGATGGAGTTGCAGAAAGTGGCCCTTCGCCTGTCTGTCCCTGGAGAAAAGGCTGGTCTGGGGAAGAGTGTGCACTCTTACCTGGCAAGGGCATTCCAACCCAAAGCACTGCCAGCACCAGGAGTCGCATAGTCCAGGGTGTGCAGGGAGGGGAAGGCTGGGTGGCCACCTTTGCCTTTCCTCCTCTTCCTTTGGCTCTTCTTCTGCCCATCTCAATCACCTCCAGACCCATTCCCTCTCTCTGCCCTCTCGCCCATTTTTTATTCCCTCCCTCTGCCTGGAACAGCAAAAGCTTTCCTCCTGGGGCAGCAAGAAAGCAAGACTTCACCCCCATTGGGAGGAGGCAGCTGAGCAAAGGAGGAATCCCCAGGAGCCCAGAAAGCCCAGCCTGCTGGTCCACCATTTCTCCGGGGCAGGAACGTGATGTCACAGCGTCTTTTTGAGTTTAAGGGTGAGTGGTCTGATGCTCCCCCTGAAACAGCCCCTCACACCCACTTGGCCACCGTTGCCCAGAAGGCGATGGAGGGAGACAGGCTGAATTGGCACCCCAGCAAAACCCTGAGGAAAACCCCCTCAGGGAACGTCATGCTTACTCCATCCACAAGTGAATTCATGCCAACTCCATTCCTCCCCTCCGTATCTTTCATTTTTAACCATGATGTCCACCACCAGGGCCAAAGCAGGGCAGGGGCTTCTAGGAGCAGAGGAAAGTCAAGTGGCAGAAAAGGTAGGAAGCTTTCCATTGACTTTATTTAAGTTTAATTGTGTTTTGGGGATATATATATATATTGGAGGGTCGGGAACTTTTTTTTAATTTTCAATCATTCCTATGGGGAAAATGTATTTCAGTTTAAGATTGATCCAGCTCCTGACAAAGGCTGTCAGATCAGACCAAAATCGTATACCGGGGTTTTATTGTATTGATATTAGCAAATGACAGAGACATTTTTAAAAATGAACAAAAATAGTTACATTCATTCTCAGATTAAAAGACTTAATTTTTGGTTACAGGTGTAACATTGTGATCCATTTTTGGTTACAGGTGTACTAAACATTATTTAACCATCTCCTCTAATTTCTTTGTTAAAGGTCTGCCCAGGTCTTTATCTCATCCTTTAATGGCTTTTTGATAGGTAGAGATTCAAGTGACACAGTTTTCCCAGTTTCTCCTATATCTTTATACAGGTACAGTGGAACCTCATACAACAATTGCCCCATATAAATGGAATCACATAACAATTAGGTTTTTTGGGGAAATGGCTTCCCGCATAACAATTTCCCTATGGAAAAAAATCGTACAACAATTTTTCAATGGGAAAAACCACTTAGCAAAAAAAATCATTGTGCAATTCATCCCATACGGAAAATCGCTGTACGATGCATGTATCGTATAGCAATTGTTTTGTACAACAATGAGCTCTGTGGAACGGATTAAAATCATTGTATGAGGTACCACTGTATATACAGTGTAAAAATAATCTGACCGTTTCACTCAGGAAATCTTGATCAGAAATCTTACCAAGCCAGGACGCTCTTAAACTGCGAAGTCTGACTTGGATTTTTTAAAATTCTTTCTATCAGACATGCACTGGGAGATTCCACAGCTCAATCCCAGCCTGTCCTGCTAAAATGACTGCCTGCTGTCTTCCTAGGGTTAGCTACTAACTATTATTTCAGCCTAAACTTGGTAGCGTAATTAAAATGAAACAAGCTCCCGTTCCATGTAGGCATTGCAGGCGCACCCACCCCCACCCCCAAATAAAGACACAGACATCGGTATTGGATTTAAAGCATTGGGCCACTTTTATTGAATAATGCCCTAGTCCGAATTATAACTTCCAATTGGTGTTTCATCCAATTGTGAATATTTAAGGCAAGCAGGCCGCAGTAGCACTGGTAAGGTCCCACCCAGAATTGCCATTGGCAATTGGCTATGGTGTATCATTTTGTATCAATTTGTTTGTCATCACAAACAAATTGTTAACCAAAGTCAATATGCTATCTATTGACCCCACGCTCTGAAGTGTATCCGGTAAAATATCAAGGTGATGCAGTGTAATGTCCAAGTGTTACCTCACTTCAAAGGGACACATCGCGTGAAGTAGATCCGCCAGAGAGGTGCCCTCTTCAAAAGGATTTCAAAGCGGCGCAGGAGACCAAATGGTTGTAGTAAACTGTGATTGTCCGCTGGTATGTTCTTTTGTTGTTGAATGGGAAAACCTCTGTATATAAGATACCATCTCCCCCCACATAAGTCAGTCTCGTCTCCCGATCTGAATAAATAATCACTATGTTTAACCCACACTCTGCTACCTAGCCTACTTCTTGCGAGAATCTAACATTGGCAACGAAGGTGGGATATGGCTGCTACTGCATCTTCTATCGGACCGTTCGACATTGCGAAGCCGGAGTCATGGCCCATGTACGAGATCCAGTTCAAGAACTTTGTAATCGCTGGGGAGATCGAGGACGAAGGGTGACAGAAGGCGTTGTTCCTGGCCCATTGTGGTTTGCCCACGATTGAGCTGGCCGGGCATCTGCTGCTGCCACAGGCACTGAGGGAAGCCCCATTGGCCGACATCCTGGCGGGGCTCCGAGAACACTTCAAGCCCGTCATTTCAATCTTCCCAGCCAGGGTTGCCTTTTACAGGCGAGACCAGAAGGAGGGGGAGTCAGTCGCCGAGTACGTTGCAGCTCTTCGACATGCTGCCGTGCTGTGCCAATGGCATGACCTGGAGGAGGCCCTAAGAGACCGGCTTCTCGTGGGCCTCAGGGACGAAGCTACTCAGCAGCGGCTGATGAAGAGAAATAGGTTGACTTTTGCCCAGGTCCTGGAAGAGGCTCTGGCGTCCGAGGCTGCACGCGCTGGGGTCAAAATCTTCCATGCCAAACCTGCTGCTCCTGCCCGAGGAGAGTCGGCCGTCCAACTGCATCAGTGTGCTACTCCAGTGGATACAGACAATGCGGAAGAGGAGGGTACTGTTGGGATGGTTCTCCAGCAAACCCCCCCCCCCCCCAAGCTTCAAGGAGCAACATCGTGCCATGCCAAGGCTGTGGAGGAAGGCACCTCCGCTCACAGTGCCCGTTCAAGACTGCTGAATGCCACAAGTGTGGGCAGAAGGGGCACATTGCATGGGTGTGCCGACAGCGATCCTAGGGTCACCCGGGAGACAGAGGTCATCGCCGGATGGAACACCCAATTTCCAAGGTCCGCGTCGGAAGGAAGGCATCATCTGGTGTACAGGCAGTGTCCGGGAGGTTCTTCGTCGATGTTCGCCTCCAAGGGTGCCCTGTCCGCATGGAGATCGACTCAGGGTCAGCATACTCAATCATCTCACAGAGGAAATTCTTTCAACTTCCTCCAGCAGACCGGCTGAAACTGCGGGCTCTGCAGGTCAACCTGACCGATGTGCAAGGTCGACACATTCCGGTGTTGGGAATCGGCAATTTTGATGTGCGGTTCAAAGCCATCTCAGCAAAGCTTCCCCTAGTCGTGGTGAAGACCGGTAGGAATAACCTTTTGGGTGTGCAGTGATTTGGGCCCCTGGGTATTGGGCTTTCGGGAATTAATGCAGTTAAGGCCGACCCCATTCAGGCTGTGTGTGAACGCTACCCAGATGTTTTCCGTCCTGGGCTGGGTACGTTCAAGGGGGCCCCTGTTAATTTTGAGCTGGACCCAACTGTCCAGCCCATTCGCATGAAGCCACGGAGGGTGTCTTTTGTGCTGAAAGACTGCATTGAAGCGGAACTGGACAAGCTGGTGGCACAGGGCATTCTGGAGCCAGTGGACTCTGCTCCATGGGAGACACCAATAGTCACAGCTATCAAGGCAAATGGGGACATCCGCATCTGCGCGGACAACAAATGCACAATTAATAAGGCTATCTGAGCTAATTCTTATCCTGTTCCAGTGGTTAGCCACTTGCTGGCCACCCTCCGTGAGGGAAAGTGTTTTGCTAAACTGGACTTAGCCCAAGCATATCAGCAAGTGCCTGTTAGCCCTGAATCTGCATTGTGTCAGACTATTACTACTCATAAGGGTGCATTCCAAGTGAAACGTCTACAGTTTGGGGTTAATGCAGCACCGGGTCTTTTTCAGGCTCTTGTGGAAAGGTTATTGAAGAGTCTCCCTGGGGTGCTGCCTTATTTTGACGATGTGTTGATATCTGGGACAGACAAGGGGGACCTGGCCACTAAACTGGGGAAGGTGCTGGAGCGTTTCCAAAATGCGGGTTTGCGGGTAAAAAGGGAGAAGTTTTTGTTTTTGTTTTTTGCTCATGAGGTTGAGTTCTTGGGGTTCAAAATCACCCCTGCTGGCATCAAGCCCTCTGACTCCAAAGTTCAGGCAGTCTGGGAAGCCCCACATCCCACTTCAAAGACTGAGCTCCAGGCATTTTTCGGTCTCTTAAACTTCTATCACTCATTTCTACCCAGAAAGGCGACTGTAGCTGAGCCCCTGCATCGTTTGCTGAAGAAACAGGCGGTGTGGCAGTGGGGGCCTCCCCAGGAAACGGCATTCCGGGAAGTCAAGGAGCTGTTGACTTTGGATGCTGTCCTTACACATTACGATACGAAGAAGCCCCTTTTTCTTGTATGTGATGCCTCGCGGGTGAGGGTTGGGGCTGTACTGTGCCATGACATGGGGGGAGGGAAAAAAGCACCTATCGCATATTGCAAGCGTGGCGCCAAAATGGCCACCACGCTCTTTGCGCCCCCCCCCCGGACGCAGACATCCGGGTGAGTTAGGGGGCGTGGCCACCCCGCTATAAAAGGGGTGGCCACGAGGCAGACAAGCTGCCATTTTAGAAGAAGCGACGGAGAGGAGAAGTTTTCTCCGTCGCTCTCCGTTTATCCTCGGCTCCAGCCTTGTCTTCGGCTGTTTAGCCTTTTCGGCGCTTCTGATCCCTGGAAAGGGATCGTCTTCTTAGCTATGCCTCCCAAAAGGAAGGCCACGGCATCCAAGCCGCGGCCAAGAGGGAGGACCTTGTCTGGCCCTGCGCTTACTAGGGGGCAGCATTCGGGTCGGAGGACCGCGACTGCGCCCCCGCAACAGGGCCCCACATCAATTGCACCCATCGTTACCGGTGGGATGGGGCAGATTAGGGCATGGCCCTCGGCTCTCCAGCCTCAGGATGGCCCTGCAGGGGCTTCAGCCCCCGGCCCGCAATTGCCGGCCATGGGTCCGGACAATGGGGGAGGGCCTGCTGCGGTCACCCAGCAGGGCTTGCCTCCGGCCCCTAATGGGCCGGAGTTTTGGGCATGGCCCTATTCAGGGCCTGGCTCCCAAATGGGGGTCCCCAGTGTATCATCCAGTGGGCCATGTGGCTCACCTGGCCCGCCTTATACCGGGGGTTCTGCAACTGTGGATGCATTGCTGGCACGTTTAGCCGTGCTGGAAGCATCCTTGGGGGTCACTAACAACCCCTCGGGGGGACTTCAATGTCAACTGGGGCCCCCTTTTGCCTGCCTGCCACCTCGACGGCTGCCACTCTGCAGCAGGCGGCCAGTAGGGTTGAGCTGCTGGAGACGCTACGGCCTGTGCCGGCCGCGGTCTCGCAGCTCCCCGTTCGTCCTGTACTACAGCCGGGGAGCGGTCAGATGTGGCCCCAGAGCTCGATTGCGGTCGCGAACTCCGATGCCCGCCGTGGGCTGGAACCCCCAGTGGGGGCGGCTCACGGGGGTGCACCCAGTGAGTATCAGGTTCAAGCTAATGTCCCTACATCACAGTCCACTTCAGGTGTTAGCTTTCAGTGGCCATGGCCTCGTCATGTCGAGGCGGGTGGGTATCAGTTCCCAGCTTCCCCTGGTGCCAATGGGTCCCATACTGGCACAACATTGGGCGGGGGGGAGTTTCCGCCCCCATGACTGTACCGGGCATCGCAGGGACTGTACAGGCACTGCTGCCGATGCCCCGTGTGAATACCGTGCTGGTGTCGGCATTGCCGACGGCAGGGTATTCCTTGCCCCGCGGGGATCATTTGTCGCAGGCCACGAGGGAGAAGATTTGGAGGGGAGAGTATGTTGATATTTTCTCCCTATTGAACCGTGAGCCCACCAAGGAAGAGAAGGAGGGGCAGGATGACAGAGACAAGGAGCTGTCTCGTCGTCGCAAGCCACCGCGCACTTGGGCCAATTGGTTACCCGCATATCTCATTTATATGGCGGTGTACCTTAGGGCCCGGCCCTATTTGGCTATCCCCATGGTCCAATATTTGGACAATATTTACAGGGCGATGGTGGATTTTCCTGGCCCATCGTGGTTGGCTTACGATGAGGAATTCAGAATGAGGGTGCCCTTACACCCGGAGATGAGATGGGATGAGCCATGCCAGAAGTTGTGGCTTTTATACATGACCCCCACGCGCCCGGCGCCTGGGGAGAGGTACCATTGCAGCCATGCCGTCCAGCGAGCTACTCCAACGCAGGCTCCCCGCCAAGTGGTGGGGCAGGGGGTTCCAGCCCGCTTGCTGTGTTGGAGTTTCTCGGCCAATGGCGTATGCAATAGAAAACAGTGCCGATACAAACATGAGTGTCCCTCTTGCGCTGGCCCCCACGCCGCCGCTGCGTGTCCGCGAGCCGGTGGGTCACGGGGCAGAGGTAGAGGTGGACAGGGAGCAGGCAGAACTGCCGCTGAAGGAGCTGGTCAGTCTAAAGGCCCCCTCCCCGGTTAACATATTTATGTTAGAGAGGTGGCTCTCGACTTACCCGAAGAGGGAAGAGGCGAGGTACCTACTCGAAGGTTTCCAGTGTGGTTTTCGTATCCCATTCAAGGGGGTGCGGGGACCCCAAGATGCTCCTAATTTGCTTTCCCTGAAGGGTAGGGAGGAGGTGGTCACCCTAAGTATTGCTAAGGAAGTAAATGCAGGGAGGGTAGCGGGCCCCTTTTCAGGCCTCCCTTTCCCAATCTTAAGGTTTCCCCTTTAGGTTTGGTTCCCAAAAAGGCCCCTGGTGAATTTCGTCTAATTCACCATTTATCTTACGCTGCGGGTCATTCGGTCAATGACGCCATTCCTGATGACCTTTGTTCAGTCAGGTACACGTCATTTGACCAGGCCCTGCGCATGGTGCGCGCTTGTGGCCCGGGTGCACTTATGGCAAAATGTGACATTAAATCGGCATTCCGGTTGTTGCCAGTGCACCCGGGTGACTTTGAGTTATTGGGTTTCAAATTCCAGGGAAAATTTTATGTAGATAAAGCCATGCCTTTTGGCTGCTCTATTTCCTGTTCAGCATTCGAATGCTTTAGCACTTTTCTCCAGTGGGCCTTTGTTCGCAGGTCTGGGTCCCGGTCTGTAGCCCATTACCTCGATGATTTTTTGTTCGGGGGTGAACGGGGCTCGGACACTTGCACACGTCTCCTCACTACATTTCAGACGCTAATGCAGGAACTTGGTGTCCCTTTAGCGCCCAAAAAGACCGAGGGCCCATCAACTACGCTCACATTTCTGGGTATTGAAATTGACACGGTTGCGCAGACATCCAGGTTACCTATGGACAAGGTCACATGGATCTCTGCGATGATTTTGGCCTTGCTGGCCAAACGTAAAGTGTCACTTCGTGAGCTCCAAGTTCTACATGGTCATCTTAATTTTGCCTGCAGGGTGGTCATGCCTGGCCGAGCTTTTGCTCGGCGCCTATGTGACGCCATGATTGGGCTTTCGAGGCGCCACCACAGGGTCCGACTGACCAGGGGCATGAGGGCTGACCTGTTGGTTTGGCTTAAGTTCCTTCGGGAATTCAATGGGGTATCGTTTTGGAGATCTGACCTATTGGTCTCTCCTAGGTTTCAGGTTCAGTTGGATGCCTCTGGGTCCCTCGGATATGGGATTTATTTTGAGGGGAGATGGGCCTACGTCCAATGGCCTCCAGCATGGCGGGGCACGGATCGTCTACGCGATCTTACATTCCTCGAGTTCTTCCCGATACTGGGAGCTTTGATGCTATGGGGTGAGGAGTGGGCCAATTCAGTAGTCCATTTCTGGTGTGACAATGCTGCGGTTGTGCACATTGTCAATTCTCAGACATCTAAATCACCCAGGGTCATGGAGTTAGTTCGCCAGTTTGTGTTACGCAGCCTGCGCCTCAATGTGCTCTTTAGGGCCAGACATGTGCCAGGCATTAATAATGATATTGCTGATGTTTTATCCCGCCTGCAGATCCCCCGGTTCCGCGCCTTGGCTCCGGACTCGGAGGAATTCCCCTCGCCACTTACGGATGAGATTTGGACATTTGGCAAGGAGAGGTGAACCGGGCAATCGGCATGTCACTCGCGCCCCGCACGCGTAAGGCGTATCAACACGCATTTAATCAATTTAAACAATTTTGTGGGCAACTTCGGTTGCCCGAAGTGTGGCCCATTCCAGTTGAACAAGTTCTTCAATTTATGGTTTACCTGCACAGTCTGGGCCTAGCTCCCCGCACCATAGCATCCAGGCTGTCAGCACTGGCATTCATGACCAGGGTGAGGGGTTTTGCTGACAACATAACTGATTTCCGTATACGACATGTTTTGGAGGGGTGGACATGGGAACGTGGACGCCGCCCGGACACTCGCCACCCAATTTCTCCAGGGGTCCTTACCCACCTTGCACGAGGCTGGCATGACCTGTGTTTCGACAGGTATGAGGCAGCTCTTTTTCATGCGGCTACCACGGTGGCTTTTTTTGGAGCGCTCCGCATCAGTGAGTTGGTACTACTGTCTAAGGCGGATTCGGCACATAGGGCACTGGAACTCAAAGATGTCTATGTCTTTAATGAGTGGGCTCAGTTGAGGATACGGTCCTCGAAAGTCGATCAGCACGGTGTAGGCAGTGGTGTTAGACTGCTATAATGTTCCATTGCAGACATCTGTCCAGTTGGTGCCCTACAGGAGTTCATTGCAGTGCATGGCACACACCCTGGCCCGTTTTTCTGCCACCAAGATGGGTCTCCCCTGACTAAATTTCAATTTTGGAAGGTGACCGGTAAGGCACTGTCCAGTGTTGGCCTCCCCGGGGCTCGTTACGGCACCCATTCTTTTAGAATAGGGGCTGCCTCTACTGCGGCTGCTTTTGGGTACTCTGAGGCTGATATACGCCGTATGGGAAGATGGGGATCTAAGTGTTTTGCATTATATGTTCGCCCTCTTCAGGTATGAGTACCAGATAAGTCACTGTTCTCTCCGTTTTTCTTACAGACCCTGTGTGTCCCCGCACACCGGTGGCAGTATGGCTGGTGGGCCATAGCTATGTGCACTGGGCAGCGCAGTACGCTGCGGCAACAGAGTGGGGACCCCAGCTTGGACTACGTGCCTCCGCATGTATCAGGTGGTATGGTAAGCGTGGAATGTTATGGCGGGAACTGTTGCCATTCCTTTTCTCCATTAGGGATGCTGAACCGCCTGATGTCCTGGTGCTGCACCTCGGGGGCAATGACCTAGGCCAGGTCACTGGCCTTTCTTTAAAATATGCGATTTGCAGCGACCTAGCTTATTTGCATTATGTGTGGCCTTCCACAACGCTGCTATGGTCGGACATCATACCCCGTCACGCTTACAGGGGGGGTATTAACCTCCATGCCCTTGACCGCGCTCGCCGCTCGGTGAACAGGGCAGTTGCCCGGATCTTTGCAGACAAGGGTTTGGGGCGGGTCATCCGACACCCCACCATTAGTTTACAAAATTATGATCTTTATGCAGGGGATGGGGTCCATCTGTCGGCCAGAGGTATGAACCTCTTTTTGGAAGATTTGCAAGCAGGCCTGTTGACCGAGCTGATGGTCTGGGGGGGGGGTGGCGGTGAGTCTTTATTGAAGCCTCCCCGTGTGGTGGGTAGCACTGGTAAGGTAAATATTTATGACCCATAGGTATCCGACAGGTTCGCAATTGACTGGCCAACACTTAGACAGGTACAAGTTTAATAACGTTGACCGGTCAACGACGAACCAGGCAATGGGGTGATGGCAGGACCTCTTCAGCATGCATCACCCTGTGATTTGACGGATACACGTCAGAGGGTGGGGTCAGTAGATAGTTTATTGACTACGGTCAACAATTTGTTTGTCCTAACAAACAAATTGATACAAATGGATACATTGTAGCCAATTGCCGTTGGCAATTTGGGAGGAACCTTACCAGTGTTACTGCGGCCTGCTTGCCTTAAGAATTATAATTGGCTGAGTACCAATTGAAATTTATAATTCAGACTAGGGCATGATTCAATAAATGTGGCCCAATGCCGTTATCCATATACCGGTGTCTGAGTCTTTCTTTGGGGGGTGCGCCTGCAATACTCCAGGTCATTAACAGTGGCTGAGAAAAACTATGCTCAGATTGATAGAGAGGCGCTGGCCATAATTGCTGGAACTAAGAAATTTCATGACTTCATTTATGGAAGGACTTTCACAATTATCACCGACCACAAACCGCTGTTCGGTATATTTGTGCCAGACAAGCCCACCCCCCAGATCCTGTCTCCGTGGATGTTACGCTGGGCAATGTTCCTTCAGGCATACCGGTACACGCTCCAACATCGCCCTGGTATCAGCATTAGCCACACAGATGCTCTGTCCAGATCCCCTGTTGAGTATGTGGGTCGAATTGAGGTGGAAGAACAGGTCCTCATGTTGGATGTGTTAGACTCTCCCCCGATCTCCGCTGCTGACATAGCAGCCCAAACAAAAAAAGACCCACTCCTGTCAAAGGTTGTCATGTGGGTTCAGAAGGGGTGGCCATCGCCACCAACTCCTGAGGAATTCAGGGTATTCTACTCCAAGAGAAACGAGCTGTCACTGGAGCAGGGTTGCTTGGTTTGGGGGGACAGAGTGGTCGTCCCATCTGCACTTCGGAACAAAGTGCTCCACATGCTCCATGTTAGCCACTCAGGTATTGTCAGGTCAAAAGCACTAGCGCGAAGCTACTTCTGGTGGCCCCGATTAGACCTGGACATTGAGGCTTGGGTGGGGAAATGCAGGGAATGTCAGGCTTCACGGCCGGAGGAACCACGTCTTCCCCGCAGGGAATGGGACATGGCCAGAGGCCCCTGGTCTCGGATTCATATAGATTTTGCTGGACCTTTCAGGGGAACAACACTTCTGATTATTGTAGATTCCTTTTCCAAGTGGGTAGATGTCATCCCAGTGTCAGGAACTTCCTCTGCCACCACAATCCGCAAATTAAGGCAGGTCTTTAGTACCCTAGGCCTGCCTGACATCGTGGTGACCGACAACACGTCTAGTTTCATGTCAGCAGAATTCCAGGATTTCCGAAATCGTAATGGGATTAGACACATCACGGCCGCTCCTTTTCACCCTGCCACAAACAGTCAAGCCGAGAGGCAGGTACGGACGGTCAAAGACGCGCTCTCATGCATGGGACCTGCGGATTTGGAACTGCAGTTGTGTCAGTTTTTGCTGTCCTACAGGGTCACCCCATTGGCCTCAGGGCTGTCGCCAGCCGAACTTTTAATAAAAAGGAAACTGCCGACTGTTTTTGACCATTTAGATCCTCAGTGCCAAGAGGATTGGGGCATCAATATAAAATGTTTTGAGGTTGGGCAACCAGTCCACTGCAGGAATTATGCCAACGGGCCTCCATGGTTGGGCGGAGAAGTGTTGGAACAGACTGGCCCCGTGTCTTACAGAGTGCAAATGGAGAATGGTGCAATTTGGAGGAGACACACTGATCAAATGCGGCTCCGGGTCCTGGGGCAGAACTCTAACTCTGGCCCAGGGAGGGAGCCACAAGGGGAAACGAGTGAAGACATGGAGAGAGATGTTGAGTGGGAATTAATCAGTGACCCCCGACCACATCTTCCCCAGAGCCCGAAGAGGGAGGGGAGGCTACCACGAGCTCAGAGGCAGGAACGGAAGGGGGGCCACAACGAGCTCTCCCCCCACTTCCGAACCAGTCGGGGTGTCTGTTGAGCCTACCCCGGTGCCAGAGACGCACGGGCGGCCCAGACGAGTTTGCGGGCCACCCATCCATTGGGGAAAGGTTGTTTCTCACTGAGGGGGGAGGGAAAATGTTAGATTCTCGCAAGAAGTAGGCTAGGTAGCAGAGTGTGGGTTAAACAGTGATTCTTTATTCAGATTGGGAGACGAGACTGACTTATGTGGAGGGAGATGGTATCTTAGATACAGAGGTTTTCCCATTCAACAACAAAAGAACATAACAGTGGACAATCACAGTTTACTACAACCATTTGGTCTCCTGCGCCACTTTGAAATGCACCCCTCCTTTTGAAGAGGGCGCCCCTCTGGCGGATCCACTTCACGCGATGTGTCCCTTTGAAGTGAGGTAACACTTGGACATTACATGCAGGCTGTCAAGCTCCTAGCATCACCCCGTTCATGGTTCGCCCTTGACCGGCCAAGCCTGTTTCCCCTGTACCTATCGTCATGTTGTCCAATCAATTGTGAACCTGCCGGATACCTATGGGTCATCAAGTTTACCTTACCAGTGCTACCCGCCAAAAGTGACGAAAGTTAAACTTACCCCATATCTCAAACACTAGCGACAGTGTGAGATGGGCAAAAAAGCCAAGAATCAAGGGTGCCAATTGTAGCTTCAAGCAAAAATTCCCACCCAGCCCCGAAGCGACCATAAGAACATCACACTGTCCACTAAGGAGGGGGTGGAGGGAAAAACTTATCCACTCCGTCGCTCTCTCAAAATGGCGGTGATCCGCCTCGCGGCCACCCTTTTTATGTAGGGGTGACCACGCCCCCTACTACCCGGATGTCTGAGTCTGGGGGTGGGGGTGCCCGCAAAGAGTGCGACGGCCATATTGGCGCCACGCTTGCCTTGCAGGCACACCCCCCAAATAAAGACACAGACACCGGTACTGGATTTAAAGCATTGGGCCACTTTTATTGAATAATGCCCTAGTCCGAATTATAACTTCCAATTGGTGTTTCATCCAATTGTGAATATTTAAGGCAAGCAGGCCGCAGTAGCACTGGTAAGGTCCCACCCAGAATTGCCATTGGCAATTGGGTATTATGTATCAATTTGTATCAATTTGTTTGTCGTCACAAACAAATTGTTGACCAAAGTCAATATGCTATCTATTGACCCCACCCTCTGAAGTGTATCCGGTAAAATATCAAGGTGATGCAGGCTGTCAAGCTCCTAGCATCACCCTGTTCATGGTTCGCCCTTGACCGGCCAAGCCTGTTCCCCCTGTACCTATCCTCATGTTGGCCAATCAATTGCGAACCTGCCAGATACCTGTGGGTCATCAATTTTACCTTACCAGTGCTACCGCCACACGGGGAGGCATCCATGATGACTCACGCCCCCCCCCCCCCGACAATCAATTCGGTCACCAGGCCCGCTTGCACATCATCCAAAAAGAGGTCCAGAACCACTCGGTGATAGGTGAACCCCTTCTCCAGAATACAGGCTATAATCCTGTAACCCTATCCCCAGATGACGAATGGCTGTTCTCGAACCATTCTCAGTAAGGAACCGAACAACAGCCCTATTCACTGACCACCGGACACGGTCCAAACCACGGATCGAGTCCTCCACTATAGTGGTGTCGTGGCATGATGTCTGACCGTAGCAACCGCATGTACGGCCATAAGTGATGGAGAACTGCCAGGTCACTGCACACAGATGTCTATAAAGCAAGGACGGTGATCTGTACAAGGTCAGTGCCTCCAAGGTGCACAATTAAAGCATCCGGAGGTCCAGCGTCCCTAATGGACATCAGGAATGGTAACAGTTCCCACCACCTCATGTTGCGCCCACAATACCACTGCATACACGCGGTTGCACGTAGCCTGAGATGGGGTCCCCATTTCAATGAAGCCGCATACTGTGCCGCCAAGTGCACGTAACTGTGGCTCACCAGCCACACTGCCACCGGTGTGCGGAAGCACACAGGGTCTGTGAGAAAAGAAAAGAAAGTGAGGGCGTATAAGGCACTCATGTAGTAAGAGGACGAACATACAGAGAGAAACGCACAGACCCCCACCTGCCCATCCGACGTATGTCAGCCTCTGAGTACCCAAATACAGCAACCGCAGATGTGGCGCCTATCTGAAATGAGTGGGTGCTGTAACGAGCCCCGAGGACCCCCAAGCTGTGAAGTGCCGTCCCGGTAACCCTCCAGAAATTGGAATTTGGTAAGCGGAGACCCATCCTGGTAACAGAACAACAGGCCAGGGCATGAACCACGCGCTGCCACAAATGCATGTAGGGCACCAACCGGACAGATGGCAGCAAATGTACATCATAGGAGCATCATGCTACTACCCTTTCCTCGCTGACCAGCCTGTGAGGAGAGAATCCTCCACAGAGCCCACTCCTGGTTGAGCGACACATCTTCCAGTTCCAGTGCCTTACGGGACATGTCCCCTTTTGAAAGTGGGACCAGCTCACTGATTCTCAGAGCCCCAAAGAAAGCCATGGTGGTAGCTGCCTGAAAAATAGACTCTTCGAACGGATCATAGTGAAAGCTATGCTGACCTCTAGCAAGGCTTGCCAGCAGAAAAAGGGAAACAGGGTGACGTGTGTCTGGGCGGCAGCCGCGTTCACGTGTCCACCCTCTCAATACACTGCATATTCAGAAGACACCCATGTGAGCAGCGTAACCCCGTGCCTTAGCCATAAATGCCAAGGCAGAAAGCCTGGTGGCAATGGTGCGTTGGGCCAGACCTTGGTCATGAAGGTGCACCATGTACTGCAAAGCATGTTCAACCGGGATCGGCCACATGTCAGGCAGTTGCACCTCCCTACCGAAAGCCCTAAATTGGGGGAACATGTGCAGATATGCGTTACACGTGCACGGGGCCGATTGCCCGGTTCGCCTCTCCTCACCAAAGGTCTACATCTCACTCAGAAGTGGAGAGGGAAGTTCCTCTGTGTCCGGCACCCAGGCTCGGAACCAGGGGATCTACAGGCGGGATAAGGCATCAGCAAATTTAAAGGTGTAACATGCTGTATAGATCATATCCGCATCTTGTTTCTTGGTCCACCCTAAAGTGGCCAGCCCAAGTCTCACTGTCTCTTGTCCTATCCGGTGGCCAATCAGCCGTGTCCCTGCCAGATTCCTGGGGGGGGAGTGCCATGCCTCGGGCATATTGAAGGGGCGCACAACACATGCTGCAATGAAGAGGATGATATCTCAGGTACTCTAATTAGGGGCACAGCCTCACACCGGAAGGAGGAGGACCATGTCACAGGCACACAGAGGAGGTGTGCTGCCTCATGCCAAAAGGAAGAGGACCATGCCTCGGTTATTCCCATGAGGTGCCCACCTCATGCCACAAGAAGAGGACCATGCCTCAGGTACTCCCATGAGGTGCCCCGCCTCATGCCGCAGTAAGAGGACCGTGCCTCGTGTATCCCCATGAGGTGCCCTGCCTCATGCCACAGTAAAAGGACCATGCCTTGGGTACTCACCTGAGGTGCCCTGCCTCAAGCTGTCGTAAGAGGGCCATGCCTCGGGTTCTCCCATGAGGTAGCCTGCCTCATGCCACAATGAGAGGGCTATGCCTCCGGTACTCCCATGAGGTGCCCCGCCTCATGCCACCGCAAGAGGACCATGCCTCGGGTACTCCCATGAGGTGCCCCGCCTCATGCCGCAATAAGAGGACCGTGCCTCGTTTATCCCCATGAGGTGCCCCGCCTCATGCCACAGTAAAAGGACCATGCCTCGGGTACTCGCCTGAGGTGCCCAGCCTCATGCCGCAGTAATAGGACCATGCCCCGGGTACTCCCATGAGGTGACCCAGCCCATAACACAGTAAGAGGACCATGCCTTGGGTTAACCCATGAGGCACCCCACCTCATAACCAAATGAAGAGGGCCATGCCTCTGGTACTCCCATGAGGTGCCATGCCGCAGGGAAGGCGACCATGCCGCAGGCACATTGAAAAAAGGGGGCAGTTACCTTGTGCCAAAATGAAAAAGGACCATGTCTCGGGCGCCCGGAGGAGGTGCCCTGCATCATGCATAAGGTAAAAGGATGATACCTCGATGACCCTAATGAGGTGCCCAGCCTAACGTCGAAAAGAGTAGGGCCATGTCTCAGGCACACTGAGGGGGCTCACCACCCCATGCTAAAATAAAAGGGGGCATACCTCGGCTACCCCAAAGCGCAGGGGAGCCTCGCGCCAAAGGGAAGAGGAGCATGCCTCGGGGTACCGATGTCCCTGAACCTCACAGAACTAGGAACCATGTGGCGGCTCTTTCACTGACTGCCGGGCACGGTCCAAACCATGAGGATCAAGTCCTCCTTTTTATTGTTCCCTGGGTATGCTCTGGGATCATAGCAGCCGTGGCCGCAGCCACATGCGGTGTAAAATCTCCAGGTCCCTGCGCACGGATACCTTCAACCAAAGGCTGGTGATCCGTGCAAGATCAGTACCTCCCCGGTGAATTACTAGGATATCCGGAGGTGGTGCATCCCTAATGAACGTAAGGAATGGGATCAGTTCCGGCCACATCGTGCCATGCAGATCAAGTAGGCCGGTAGGCAGGTAGGCCGCTTACAAGGGGTCTTGTAACGACAGGACAAGTCCTTGTCCCCGTCGTGTTGCCCCTCCCTTCCCTCCTTGGTTGGTTCCCGATTAAGGGGTGGAAGATGTCAACATACTCACCCCACATATTTCCTCCCTGGTGGCTTGAGACAAGTGGTCCCCAGAGGAAGCGAGTAGCTGGCTGTCGCCATGGCCCAAGTCAGCAAGGAGCTAAGCGAGGGAGTGTAGAATGGGTCATATGGCCCAATAAACAATGGCGTTGGTGCGGACTACACCCCCATATTTGTATGTGGCAGTGTAAATGGTGCATTAATTTGACCACAATATTCACAAGGTGCACCCCCCTTGGCCGCCCCCACCAGGGGTTCCGGCCTCTGAGGGGCGTCGGAGCTCACGATGGAAGTCGAGCTCTGAGCCATCGAAGGTCCAAGCCAGGTCGCACTGGGTACCAGCAGAAGGCCCGGCCGGGGAGGCCGCATGGGGATCTGCGGAGCACCAACAGGCATAGGTCTGATGGCCTCTAGCAGCTCGACCCAGCTAAGGGCCTGCCGTGGAGCATTGGCAGGCGAAGGGGGAGCGGCCGGATGTGGCCCTGCCCCGGGGTCCTGAGGTGGTGAAGCAATTCTCTTGGGCCATACGTGAATGATCGATCAAGTCCGGCCCACCGAAATAATGTGGGCCAGATGCAACAGACAGCCTACATGCAGTTTATGCCATAGAATGGCCCACGAGCTTTGGCCAAGCCCAGGGGCACCCGCGGCTGCAGTAGGGCCAGGCCAAGTAATCTGGCCCATGGGTGGAGGGGCAAGGGCGGTGCGCGATCCCATGCTGGGCCGCACTGGGCCACCCTGATTTAAAGCAATCATCACAGTCATATACCACCCCATAGCACTTAGTGCACTCTATTGGTG
The DNA here is from genome assembly GCA_035047305.1 of Bradypodion pumilum. NCBI lineage: Eukaryota > Metazoa > Chordata > Lepidosauria > Squamata > Chamaeleonidae > Bradypodion > Bradypodion pumilum. Next base: position 111,557,894 of record JAWDJD010000004.1, on the reverse strand, counting down.
GCTACAGGTTAATAAGCATTTTGCCTCCAACATACTGACATTGGAAGAACGAATCAACCTTGAGCCCAGGTCAGGATCAAACCTACAGCCCTATGGCTGCAGTACAGCAGCTTAACCACTACACCACCTGGGCTCTTGCCGTGATCCAAGGTTCATGGGGCTTGAAGCGCCCGGGGAGCCAGGCCACCCCGCCCCCACCCGAGTCTTCTGCCTGGACATGGGGGCAAGTGCCTAACTAACCTCATTGGTGGCAGTGGGGGGGGGGGGGAGAGGGATAGGCCAGTTTGTCCGTTTTCCTGTCAGAGATTACTCTGGGTTGAAAGGATTTTTGCAGGGGACACCTGAATGAGGCTCCTTTATGTCCCCCATTGTGCAGCTCTCAGGAATCAAACCCATGTTTCCAGTCTCCAAGCCTAGTGCCTCACCCACCGCGCCACTAAGGAGCTACGAACCCCAGCACTGATCCTCCCTGGCGCTCCTGCTTGAGCCGTGGGCCCGTGCAAACTGGGTGGGGGGTCGGGCGAGCCCGTCCCCCAGCGTGGGGCCATGCGGCCGCCGCGCTCATCCTTTTGGGTGGCCAGGCCACCCAGCGAAAGCGAGCCGGCAGAGCGGGTTCCCCCGCTCCGACGTTCACAGCCAAACTGCTTACAATAAGCAGGGAAAAGAGCCAGGAGCCAAAAACAAGCAAAGGAATGAGGCTCCTTTCAAGGAAAGAGCGGCGGAGTGAACTTCTCCGCTCCATCGCTCTCTCAAAATGGCGGTGAGCTGCCTCATGGCCACCCCTTTTATGTGGGGGTGGCCACGTCCCCTACTACCCGGATGTCTGATTCTGGGGGTGGGGGGCACCCGCAATGAGCGCGGCAGCCATATTGGCGCCGCACTTGCCTTATCACAATGGCTGAGATTTTAAAAAGAAAGCTTTATTTTACATAACACTGAGATATTTATAAAAGTAGCCAATCACGTTTCAACAATGTGACAAATAAAAGGCAGTTTCCATGAACACTAATAACCACTTCAAACTACTGTACTACAGGCAAGACAAGTTATCTATTTCCCTCACAAAATAATAACCCTATATTTCTTTCTTTTTTCCTTAGATCTCACCTATTTTACCTCAGATCTGTCTCTTTAGGTTATTTTACCTCAGCTATCTCTTCAGATCTCTTTTCAGCTTTTTCATTTCTTTCTCTTCCTTCCTTTCCTTCTTTCTTTGTCTCTGTCTGACTTTCTTTATTTCTTTTTCTTTCTTTCTTTCTGAATTTTCTGTCAGTCTGTTTTTCCCTTTAAATCACCTCAGACATCTCTCCTTTTATTTCCAATTCTCTCAGGAATTCCAGCACCTTCCCCATCAATCATTCACTCTCAACCACACAGTCCAACATGCAAATCAGCTCTCTCCAACATTGCCTAATCTAGATCCAACCCTACATCATTGACTGAAAAGAAAGGGTAAATTCTTTTCTCTACAGCTTTTCAATAGCATGTCTCTCCCCACACCTCCATTCCAAGTTTAAAAAGGAATTAGTATTGTGATTATTCTGATGAAAACAAATTATCTTGCTTAAATCTGAAACAATGAATAACATTACCCAAAGAGAGGTTATAGCATATTTCTTTATCAATCAGCATTTTGGTCCCATGTTTTAAAAGCAACATTCATTTCAGCTTGCTTGTTTATTTATAACAAGTTACCTGAGCAGTTTACAAACAGATATAATTTTAAAATATACCAGCCAAATTGTTAAAACTAAAAATGCAATTTAACCAGGCTTTAAGATGTTGTAAAAATATTAACTGCTACAATACAACCTGTAGGATCATTGACAAAAGGCATTTAAATCAGTCAAAAGTCATGTTATACACCCTTAGCGATAAAACAAACTCCCATTTTATCTTTGAAACTCTTACATTTTTACATAACTGTGAGTAATTGTAGAGAATCCATAAAACATTTTTCTAATAATAAATTTACCTATTCATGCAAGCTTTGTAAAATTAGCTACTAAATCAAAATTAGTTTGACCAGTCCCATTTATACATTCAGTTTTGTGGATAAATTTGCTCCTTCAAATCAAAAACATATTGTACCCTAACAAGCATGTAGCGTGCATATAGAATATAACAAATCAAATAATGCTGGTGTCAGAGTATCCAATAAAAGCTTATTGTCAGACTCCAAATACTGTATATTATATATTATAAAAATATATATTTGAATAATATCCTTCACTTAATTGAACTTTCATAATAAACCCCCAAATGACCGGAATAACTATAATTGAACTTTTATTAATAGATTAATAAACTACAACCTTGGTGAATTAAAAATGAGCTGGGATTTTAAATAGTAGTAGGCAGACTTAACTGGGGTGTGCACTGCACTCAACCCATTTCAAACCGAACCCATAGAAATGGAAAGAGCTATGACTTGGGAAGGAATGGGAGCTATACAGCACCAGCAGTTTCAGGCATGTGGTAGGCCTTAAATAGTCATCAAGAGATACAGGAAGACTTTACTTTCATCTGCAGCCATTCTTCTGGTAATGGCTTAAATGCCCACTACATCAAAAGGGCGGGGGAGGGGGATAAGGAAGCAGAGAAAAGTAGCTCTTAGTTGTGATCTAGCCACTCAAAGCCCATACTCCACTCCCAAAATACAAGCTTTCATTCACAGTCACAATTAAGCCCAGCAATGATTTTTTTTAAAAAAATAAAGCTAATTGAAAGGGGGAAAAACAGACATTCTAGAAAGCAAGCCCTATGGGCACTTTTATTTGGAATGATACAAAATGGTTAGACAATCAGCCTCAGGAGGATGTTTAGCAGCCAGTGACCTTAATATGAGTCATCACTAGCACCTCATTGGTTGCAAAATTGAGGAGAGCCCTTGCACTTTTGGGGGGATCACAGGTGTGACTCTTCTTCTCCAATAGTATCAGCTGACTCATCAAAGATCGTAGTATTTTTGAAGCACAATCAGGCATATCTGGTGCAATGGCAACCTTGTTGTGCCAGCTAATCTTTCTCACACTAGGTCAGGTGAAAGGAACTATAGTGGGGTGCCCAAACTACAGCCCATGGGCCTAATTAGGCCCACAGGCCCAATTAGGCTCATACATATCATTAATCCGGCCCAGGGTGAGAACCCGGGCCCTCTCTAGACTGCCCCCACCTGCCCCTACCGCTGACATCAGCATGGCACGCCATGTTTACCCTTCATGCACCTGGTTTTTGAAATGGAGAAAGCTCAGAAAATTTCTTCAACACAGCGATCCACGTTGCTAAAGACTTCTGAAGTGCTGGGACCGAGCGGAGGCTGCTCGGACCAGCAGAAGCGAAGCCCGATCGCCGCTGACATCAAGATGGTCATTAGCGGGAGCAGCTGACTTCTTGCCCCCACAGCTTTGTGTGGCCCACAGAAAAAGTTTGGACACCACTGAACTATAGAATGAAATCATCAAAGCTGGCTTCTCTTTGGCAGTTTAATGTCTGAGGTAGACATGACAGAAGAAGAAGCTGGTTCTTCTTGGATATTTATTTATCAATGGCAAAAAAATCAGTAGTAAAATGTAACTAGAGTAGGCCCATTGGAATTTCAACAGGTGTTGACTCAACAAATTTCACTGATTAAACTGGTGTTCTCTAGCTAAATTTTACTAGTAGATTTCTCCCCCCCTTTTTTGGGGGGTGGGGTGGGGTGGGGTGGGGTGGGGAAACATCCTTTTCATTTCCTTGAGAGAAAAATTACCTCACAATTTCAAGACAACATTAAAGTTTTGGGCTTTGCTACAGATTCAACTTTGTGATCATCCTAAATTGTATAAATCCCACAATTTAATCTGTTTTCACACACTTGTCCAAAGGCAAGGCGTATATGAACTTTTTATTCAGTTGACACATTTTTTAAAATCTCCAACCAGATTTCCACAAAATGAAAATGTCAGAGGAAGAGCAAAAGGGCTATAGCTTTCTAGCTGATACAGTAGAGTAAAACACCGGGTTACAGAATTAATCCATTCTGGAAAGTTTTCTATAAAGCGGTTTTACTGTAATCCAAAGCACAATTTCCCACAGGAATGCACTGAAAATTTTAAAAAGTTCCAGACCCTCCAAAAATATTTTTTTAAAAACCAAATAAATGCCAGACACAATTCTCTCCCACACTTCAATCAATCTCCCCACCTGGTGAGCGGCTGGGGTGGAGAAGGGGGGTTCTTAGAGATCGATCAAGGTGTGGGAGAGAAAGGGGAATCCTCTAACAATACCCCCAGTCACTCACCAGCTGGGGAGATCAATCAACTTTTTTTTAAAAAAAAAAAAAGCAAAAAATGCAGAGCACACAATGCAAAAGACAAAGCTAAGCTCCCTACCTTTTCTGGTGCCTTGTCCTGAGGGTCAGCATCTGGAGCACTTCCCTGTCTGGGAAGGTGATGAACAAGAGCAGTTTATCCAGCTGCCAAGGGAGCCCACATCCTGGGCTCTCTTGTTAAAGAAGCCACCAGCAGGCGAGGGAAGCTCCCCTCGCCCGCCGGCAGCTTCCTCACCAAAAAAAAACCACTCAAACTCCTCTCGAAGACAGGACTCTTCGCACCATCCAGAGATTTAAAATGATGTGGGGCCACCATTTTGATCTCTCTCAGATGCAATGTATTCTGGGTAAACCTGTTCTGTAACACAAGTTTTTCCATAAATCAGGACGTGATTTCCTGAGAATGTCCTTCCATAAGTCGAGTTTTCTATAAACCAAGGCATCCGTAACCCGGGGTTTTCCTGGCTTTAACCAGGAAATGACTTCACCTACTTCTCCACTCAGAGTAGTTTTGCGAAGGAAATAGAATTCACATATCAGAAGTTATTCCAGTTTTTTACTTTTGCAACTAATCTTCCATAGGTACTTTGAGGTTCATGGTGTCTGCTTTTTTCTTTTTGCTTTTTGTGACCTTTTAAGTCCACTTGAGAGAATGACTTTAAAAACAAACAAACACCAGCTCCTAGCATCCTATTGCATATTTACTAATGCTGTTGTTTGATAATGGCCATCTTGAGCCTTATTCTGATTTGACAAATAATTTCCTTTCCCATCATTATTTTTGGAGTGTACAAATCCTCTTTAGCTGTTCATGCATTTGATTAAAAATTCCATGTGAAATATTTACACATCTGAGTGCATCTCAGTAATCTTATCTAACTGAGTTTATTGTCTTGTGTTCTTTGTGATGTGTGAGTGTGTGTGCGTGTATATGTACAATTCCTTTTCCCTCAGAGTTTTAAAAACAATAACACAGCTACACATAGAGGTCCACATGGCCAAGAGAATATTTGAATATTTGTAGTGTTATCCTATGCAGAGCTACACAGCAATTAATCTTATAGAGTTAAACTGAACCAACTGCTCAATAAATGTTTTTAAGATTGTAATGTTGTATTACTGAGAACAAACATTAGAAAGAATGTTTGATGTAGAGCAATATTATTTTAATTATAATAACTGTGTGCCATCAGGTCAAATCTGATGAATGGTGTTCCTTTTCAGGGCTTTCTAGGTAGAGAATGCACAAAAGCTGTTTACCACTTCCTTCTTCTGGTGACACCCTGGGATTTTGCAGCTTGCGAATGACTACACAGACTGACTGATCCCCCAGGACATACAGTGGTGAATCTACTCCCACCCTCTATTCCACAACCAGATACAAAACCACTAGACTGTTCAGCCAGCTAATATAGTTTTATTGTATCATTTTGAACCTTCAGAACACAGTAAATAAGTGTGATATGGATATTTGAAGTAACTATGTCTCAGATCTATATTTTCTTCATAAAATCTCAACATGACAGAAAGTATCAGGACACGAGGGTAAGAGGTGAAACAGTGAATTATTTCTGTAATAGAACAACAAAAAACAACAACAATTCTCCTGCTACAAAACTTCATGCAACTTATTACATTTGGGCCAGGAAAGGCCATTACTTAATGATGGTGTGTTTAAAAATATGTGTTGTTAAATTTATCTTTAAAAACCTTCAACTGTTGCCATAGTACAAGTGTCAGTGCAGAATGGCTGCCCTTTCACAAGGAAACAGCTAAAGAGGAATCACAGCTATCGGCCCTTCCTATTTGAGTGATACATTGTTCTTCCAATCTATTCCATATATTCTTCTGAACAGTCTAAGAATATAACAGTATAAGAACCTGCAGATATTACCCTTGGCTTCTCCAGACAGTTGGAATTTAATCTAGCATGAAATAACAAATGATGAGAACTCTCAGGTCAATCCTAAAGTGAGTCTGATACAACATCTATACTACAGGCCTCCAGCTAAGATTTAGCCAGTTCTTTCAAATACAATGTGTAATTCCTCTTTGCTGTTATTTTTTTTAAACACATACTAGGCTTCTCCACTCCAAACCTTTGGTTCTTGTTTTCACTTTTTACACTGCTCACCCTAGACTTCTTTTAAAATCTAGACCAGTGTTTCCCAACCTTTGGTTTTTGGACTCCAATTCCCAGAAGCCTAAGTCAATTCCCCAAATCACTGATCAGTCAATGTACTGGCTTAGGCTTCTGGGAATTGAAGTCTTCCTCTGGGCGTGGAACCCATACCTGTCAAGTATCCCGGATTGGCCGGGAAATCCCATATTTCTGCGCTCGTTCCTCCCCTTTTCCGCCGCCGTCCCGTATTTCAACAGCGGGAAAAGGGGGTACTGCATATGCGCATCCATCGCAAATGGGCTCTGTGCATGCGCAAAGGGGTTCTGCACATGTGCAAAGGAGTTTTTGCTGCATATGCACACCCAGCCTGGAGCAGTTCCCGTATTTTCTGGAGCGGCACTTGACAGGTATGTTGGAACCACTGATCTAGACTCACCCTTCCAGACAAGATAAAAAAGCAGTCTATACTTCTTTTTTTAAAAAAAGAGAGAGAGATATAGAGCAAGCAGATGAGAAGATGAATGTAAAGTTTTTAGTGCTTTTGCTCTTTTTCTTTTGGTCTCTCTTTGGACTTATCACTGTACTTTTTTCCTCAGCCTTTCTACTTTCCTCACTTATCTTTGGGAGAGAAAAATCAGTGTTTACCAGACTGTTATTCTTCTACCTTTCTTGTTAATTTCACAGTGTGGCAACTCAGTCAATTACCATGAGAAACATTGTTCCACCACCACAAAAAATTCTCATTCATTTCTAAATAGATCAATGTCTTGTATAAATATCAGCACCTAAGGTATGAGAACAAGTCTGAGGTCTGAGTAAAGCACCTCATCATGTTGAGAAAGCCACTGCTTTCTATAGAAGTGCATTTGGAGCAAAGAAGGACTTCTAAAGATAAGAATGTGTTTGTGGCGGGGAGTCTGCTTTTCCTTATAGCAGTAGTTCCCAATGTGGGGCATATGCCCCACAGGGGGACTTAAAAAGCCAAAGTTTGGGAAACACTGCCCTGTAGCATCCTAACCATTTCCCATCCAGCATAAGGAAATAGTTTTTCATCTTCATAGCAAGAATTTCTTCAAAACAAGGCCCTTTTCCAAATTGTATAGATGTTTGTAAACCAGGTGGACAAAGGTGCTTCTCATTTTTATCCTCACGCGGCAGACTTAATATTTCATGTAGGATGGCTGTTTGACTGCTTTCCTGAGGACAGTCTAGTGTTTGAAGGGCTGGCAGAATACAGATCTCTTTTAAAAGACATTCTTTATTTGAAGGACCATCCGATCAAAGAGTCAATTAAAAATGAACATAAATATGAAGGAGATCCAGGGTTTTTGAAGTTGCCTGTCAATGCTTTGCATTTTGAAAGCAATCCGAGCCAGTCATTTAATAATGAGTTTCTCCATTCTCCACCATACTGTATTTTGCTTACAATATTCCTCAGCAAATGCCATTTTTTTTTTTTTTTTTGTAAATCTAGTATTTCTTTCTTGGAAATCCACTGATGCCTGCCCTGATTCCATCATTCCACATCCTCAGAATGATTAAGCTCAGGCAAATTTGTTATGGGAATTAAAGGGTTTTCTTTTTCTTTTTGTGAAGTGCCTAAAGGTACAAAACTACCACCATATGTTTCTTGTTTCATTCATAGTACAGAACCACTTAATTAATTGCTAAATACCAAAATCCAAAATATAAATCATCAGGAGACCAACTTATGAATCAGCTTTAAATCATTACCAAATTAGTAGTAAACTTATTAATATGGAAATCAATTATTAGTGTCAGAATCTAAACAACACTTAAACACAAAGATAAGGAAATGGCCAAAGTCTTGTTGTGTAAATTACATCTGCATAAGGGTTATGATATCACTAACATGCAGATATTTTTGTAATTAAACAGTTCTTATTTTTGCCCTACACCTCATCTAACTGTTGTGTAATCACCTCATCTAACTGTTGTGTAATCACTCTCACTCTCTGAGACTGGAAGAAGAAAATTGTGAACTAATAAAAATCTTCTCTGCTTGATGATATTGCTAGCAGGGAGAGGGAGATTATCCATAATTAAATTATTCCTGCTTCTGTCCTGAGGTTCTCAAGGCTCTCATTCAATGAGATTAATTAGATACAGGTGAGATAAACCCCAAGATAAATGATGCAACTTTTTAATTACCTGAAATTTCCCCCTGCTGGTGACATCATCACTCTTACACAGGTGTAATTTACAAAGCAGAATTATGATCAATAATTTTTTTCCTTGGTCAAATGAAGATCCTAATTTAGGCAAAAGGTGAGTGTCTCTGAGATAAGCAACCCATACTTAGGAAGCCACCACAAAAAGTACCTGTTACAGTAGCCATATATTTCATTTCATTGGGGTGAATGAACATGTGGAAATGCTTTTATTGAAGATTCTAAAGTCCAAATAGATATAGAATTATTTTGATCTAGGTATTGACCAATGTATTACAGGCAAAACTTGTTGGCAGTGGCAGCCTCCATAACTTGATCCAAGTATACATTTTCCCCCTGCTCCAGGGCACCGGGAGGCCTTGTCTTGGAGGCCAGCTGATTCTGGGCTGCCTTCACCCTCCGAGGCAATCAGGAAAAATGCCAGTGGCATGAATTTGTTTAAGGTGGATCCCAGCTTGCCATGAAGTGGCCCACACATTATGATCACAAAGCCATCTCCTGTGACACATATGAAATGAGACATGCAGAATTTAACACCAGTACTGCAGTGGACTGCAGCAGCCTTAAGGTGTGCCTGCACAGCCAGTCCATCTGGCATGGCCTCTTCCGACTCCATGACCATTGTGAATCAGAGTTCCTCCTTCACTCATTTTGCTGTTGGGCCCAATATGATGGTTTGCAATGGCATTTCCTCCACTGAAGGGACCATCGCCTCACACAAAGGGGCTTATCTGCCCGTAACCATTGGCGCCTTTAGGAAGTCAGGTTATTTACCACCTCCAAACACTTGGCATTGAGTCACTGGCTGTACGGTCTACTCCATTACCATAGTGGGATATCAGCCCAGACAACTCCATGTTGTTGTTGTTCAGTCGCACAGTCGATTCTGACCCTTTGCAACCCCATGGACCATTTTCCTCCAGGCACCTCTGTCCTCCACCATCCTCCTCTGCCTGCCCAGCTCTGTGCCCATTGCATCCACAATACCATCTATCCATCTCATCTTTGGACCCCCCCCTTCTTCTCTTGCCCTCCACCTTTCCCAGCATCAAGGCCTTCTCAAGTGAGTCCTCCCTTCTCATTTGATGTCCAAAGTACTTTAGCTTCATCTTCACTGTCCTTCCAATGAACAGTCAGGGTTGATTTCTTCTCATATTGACCTATTTGTTCTCTTTGCTGTCCAGGGGAATCTCAGGACTCTCCTCCAACACCACATTTCAAAGGCATCTATTCTTCTACGCTTAGCTTTCCTAATGGTCCAGCTCTCACACCCATACATTGCCACCGGGAATACCATTGCTTTGACTATGCGATTTTTTGTTTTCAAGGTGATGTCTCTGCTTTTTACTATATTCCCCAGGTTTCTCATAGCTTGTCTCCCCACAATCAGTCGTCTTTTTATTTCATGGCTACAGTTGCCATCTGCAGTGATCTTAGATCCTAGAAAAGTAAAATCTGTCACTGCTTCTACTTCTTCCCCATCTATTTTCCAGGGACTGATCAGACCTCTTGCCATTATCTTGGTTTTCTTGATATTAAGTCTCAAGCCTTACATTGAGGTAAATCTGTATCAATATTAATTGGTACCTGGTGAGTGTATGGACAACATCAGAACATATTGTGAACTTTGAGCTGATTATGAGGCAAATTATTTTTCACTTCCTTCCCAAATTAATCAGTCCACTAATCTTCCAGTGATGTTGTTTCACAACAGTATTATATAATTCAATGTGCCAACACTGATACTTTGATGGTGAGCTTGTCAGATAAATTCACATGACAAGTGTTGTCTGGCCTTTAACAGGTCAAATTGGTATAAAATTTCCTCTAATTTCTGGTTTTACCAAGCATGTTATCTCTGGATTAGGTATAGTAGTTGATCCCTGAGCTTCTCAGATGCCTTATACATAGTGTTCTGTGTCTTCTGTGTTCAGAAGGTTACTGATTGCTAGTCTGACACTTAACCCTCCTCCTTTCTCATCCAGGCTTGGTACCAGCAATGGTGCTGAAAATGTAACTCTGTTTGTTTGCCTCCATAGTGATCCTGACAACCATCTATGCCTATGTGACTTGGAAGCATCAGCAAGTATCAACAAGAGACTTGATGTCTTCCAACAGAGGTGCCTCCACCATATTTAAAAGATTCAATATTTTGAACATATTACCAATGAGGATGTGCTTCGAAGGAGTGCAAATTACATATCGTTGTTGAACAAAGAAGACTCCAAATGGCAAGCCATATTTTTCATATGGAGATAAACAGAATCCCTAAAATGGTAATAATTTGGACCCCTTCTAATGCCAAATGACCATGAGGATGCCCTTAAAATACACAGCAAAGAACTTTCATGGAAGATTTGAAGACCCTGAAACTGACATGGGAGGATGCCAAAGTGCTCACCCAAAATCAAAACTGTTGGATATCCCGTGCTGCCAGATATGGAACGTAGCATTGGAGGATCTAAGTCTAAGTAAGTTTGTGATGGCAAAGGGCCTTTTCAGTGGTTGCTCTCTGGTTAGGGAACTATCACCTAGAACAACTAGGTTGCCCTTGTATCTTTAGGATAACATATGGAAATGTTCTGGCAGTGATAAGCCTTTGACATCTAATTGATTGCTAAGGACAGGGGCTTTCATGGTGATATTGGACTATTAGTAATTTGCTTTTTAATGGTTTTTGAAAGGCTTTTAACTGTTCTCCTAAATAGGATGGCAATTGACTGTAAGTTTCATCCTTCTCCTTCTGCTCTGAAGCTTAATGGGCTTAAGATGCAGGCACACTTTCAGAAGTAGATGAATATGCTGGTAAATAGGAGAATGTCAATAGAATAGAACAAAAACAAATTCATATCTGTTATCACTGTCACATGTTTAGCTCAGAGAGATCTTGCCAGAATGTGTCAAGTACTAAATCAATGCAAATAAGATATAGCTAACTGTGGAGAAAATCTCAGTAAGGTAAGGGGTAAAGGTAAAGGTCGCCCTTGCTTGAAAGCCAGTTGCATCCGACTCTAAGGTTCAGTGCTCATCTCTGTTTATAGCCAAAGAGCCAGTGTTGTCTGCGTCTGCAGACATTTCTGTGGACACATGGCAGGCATGCTTCAACATGTTTACCTTCCCACCCCAAAGTGGTCCCTATTTATCTACTTGCAATTTCTTGCTTTCGAACTGCTAGGCAGGAGCTGAGACAGAGATGGGAGCTCACTCTGTCGTGCAGTACTCAGGAATCGAACTCTAACCATTTGTCAAGTTCAGTGTCTTAACCACTTGATCCACTGCAATCCCTTGAAAATCTCAGTAAAGTCCAATAAAAATTCTATGATTTAAAAACATGCACTACTATTTATGCACTGTGTAGATCAGAAGACAAAATCTCAGCAGGAACAAAAAGAAAGAAAGAAATCTTGCTTCCTTAGAAGCCTTAATTTTGAGTGACCTGCAGTATCGGATGTTTTTTTAATGATGGAAGGTTTGAATTACGTGAGATGAGACACTGACCTAACAGGATGTATCTACTGTATCTCCCACTGTTTTGCTAGTAATATGCACATCCTCTAATATTATTTCAGGAGGAGTGTCATATTTTAATGTTGGTAAAAGAAAGGCATCACGCTGAGCACAATCCCAACATATTTAAACATTGATATTTTCTATTTTTAAAATTGCATGGTTTTTAATAGAATATACAAATTCAGTGACGGTAATCATGCCCTTCAAGCCCATTTATGATGCCATTCGTTAGGAATCCCCAAGGTTAACAAGCTAATAAAGTAAAATTCTGTGATTGACCATTTAACACCTTTAACCAAGGATGCGGTTGCTCTGTTCTCTAACATCTTTGACACTCAACATGTTGTGCTCATAACAAACAGTGCTACACACTCTACTGAACCATATTTTGAAGTTAAAATAAGCAATTTATCTCCCATTTTAGGAATGGCTTATTTTTCATGCTCCTCTTCATCTCAAATCAACACCTGACTCAGTAAATACTATAGGAGCTGTTTCTGGGAGTTGCTGAAGAGGCACATAGCATGACAGTAGCATGGTTGCAGCTCTCTTTCATCGATATGCTAGAATCTCTTCAGAATAGCATCATTTCAATGTAGAAAGAATGAAGAGCACAACTGAAGCTTCACATTTGTAGTATTTCTTTACATGAGGAGGAGTAGAGCCATGCTGTCTGAAATATTGCATGCCTTTCACTTCAGTTCTTAAAGCAAGGGATAATAATAGTTTAATGAATCTAGACATAAAGGAAAATAGCTGCACTTGTACCAACTCTTCTATTTATTGATTTTTCTTCTCCTTGGAATGTGCCTCAAAAATGGGAAGGCTTTTGAATCATGCAGCTGTAATGTTGGTACTCTCTTATGTTGTCCTCAAGGCACAGGCAAGGAACAATAACATATTTTTTTTTAGCAAAGAGACCCAGAATTTTTCTGAGGCTTTTGGTAGAGATGCTGTATTGGTAAAAACACTGTTTTGTGCAAGAAATGCCAAATTTTGGGTACACAGTTGCAATTTCATTATATGTGGATTGTGTGAACTGGAAAATAAAGATAATTTATGTAAGAAGATGAAACACTAGATGGCTTGTTTGCATCAAATTTAACAATCATTCAATTGTGTTTGTTGTGTATTTGTGCTTTGCTTCAGAAAGGGAATGGACAGCAGAAATATTTATGCAAATGAGAGATATCTTGAAAATAAAGAGCTAAGGTGAGAATTACCTTAGGGAATTTACCTTAGTATTGGGGATCCAGGGCACTGTGTTGTCCTGGTTTTCCTCATTTCTGATGGGCCGTACCCTAGTAGGTGTGGTTGGAGAGTGAGAATTCCAGTCCTAGGCCCACCAAATATGGGGTGCCGCAGGGCTCAGGGCTCTCTCATCTCCTATTTAACATCTACATGAAGCTGCTGGGTGAGATCATGTGTTCCCATGTGGTGTGGTACCATCAGTACATGGATGACACTCAGTTGTACATCTTGGCCAGTGGTGAACCCAGTGATGCGGTCAAAGTCCTGTCTGGATGCCTGGAGGCCATTGGGGTCTGGATGGGGGACAACGGGCTACAATTGAATCCTAGCAAGACTGAGTGGCTTTGGGTCAGGGGTCCGGGGTTACCTAGTGAGTTACCTCCTCTGGTCTTGGATGGGGTAGTTTTGCCCCAGACAGACCCAGTATGCAACTTGGGGGTCCTTCTGCTTGTGATTTGGGGTTTTTAACCTGTTTTTATATGTTTTTAATTGTTGTACGCCACCCTGAGTCGGGTTCGCCTGATTGGGCGGCATAACATTTTAAAAATTAAATTAAAATAAATTAAATTAAATTACACCTATCATGTCTCAAGATATACTGCCTCAACCAGAGCATAATGATAGAGGGCAGTTTTAGAACTTTGTACCAGGGGAAGAAAGGCTACAATAGCTTAGTGGTTAAGATGCTGAGCATGATGACTGGACGGTTGGCAGGTCAGCAGTTTGAGACCCAAGCACTGCACAATGGAGAGAGCTCCCAACATCTGTCCCAACTCCTGCCAACCTAGCACTTCAAAAACAAGAAATTGCAAGTTAATAAATAGATAACCCTTTGATGGAATGGTAACAGCATTTCAAGCACTCCAACACCTAGTCAGATGCAGACAGTACTGGATCTTTGACTGTAAACGGAGATGAGCACTGCCCCCTAGAGTTGGACATGACTGGCTTTTGAGCAAGGGAGACCTTTACCTTTATCTTACCAGGGGAAGAAGAAACCTTTAGCAGTAGCCATCCTTTGTATCCAGATATCCATTAGAGAAGAAGGTTGTGGGATTAGACATTTTCCTTTCAAAAATTGACACCTTTCTCTACAGAAAGAATCTACAATCTTGTATATTAATAGGAAATGTGAACAACTGACAGATTCATCTATTTGAGCAGAGAGCTTTAACCACTTCCTGAAAGGGTGGGCAATGTGCAGGCCACAGATGATACTGGGCTGGAACATCTCACCAGGATAGCTAAAGATGCAGAAGCCTGGATCTACATTCCATCAACATCTGAAGGTCTGCATTTTGCCCATCCCTTCTGCCTGGGAATATATGTACCCAGTGAATTAAGCCAATGCAGAGGGGAGAACATTTTGTTTGGTTTGCTTCAAACAAAAACTGTTACAATTTCCAAGTGTCTTAATGTACAGAAACCCACACATTAATTTCAGTAGAATAGTTATGTGCCCAAAATCTGCTTTGTACTTATCAATGACAATAAAAGATGTTAACTTTGACTGATCCATGAAAAGTTATCTCAAAAACACAATGTAAGAACTCATCAACATAGACCAGTGTTTCCCAACTTGGGACCCACGCCTCACATGGGGATTTCAATTCCCAGAAGCCTAAGTCAGTACATTGGCTGATCAGTGCTTCTGGCAATTGAAGTCCCAAAACCAAATGTTGGAAAACATTGACATAGACTGTTGCAGCACAGCTAGTGCTTACATTCTATACAAGTGCAATTTTGATGATGCCATAGGGGACATTTGTGATTCACAAATTAAATTTGGGTTCTGCTCTGAATGTTATTTTTCCATATCTGTAGTTACAACAATATGAGAACAGCATGTGTACAAGTCAACTCATCTGAAGTTTATGTTTTTTTCTTTCTAAAACAATCATATTCAATTTGACTTGTTCGATTCGTAAATTTAAAAGTCAGCTTGCATAAGTAAGATATCATCACAGATATTAGTTAAAGAGATTACCTAAATGACAGCTTTAGTTTAATAATTGGAGGAACAAAACCAATACAAAGAACATTTTATTGCTTTAAAAACTCATAAATTTAATGCATTGAAAATTAAAGTTTGAACTTAATGCACAAAGCAATTTTTGTTTCAAGCAGCTAGCCTGATCAAAAAGAAAGCCATGGGAATTTGAGTGTTTTGTTGTACAGCAGCAACAGCTCCAAAAACCAAATGTGTGCCTTGCTGACATTGATGAACTGAAATAGCTCTTCTAATGTAGAGTGTCTCTCCACACACAGAATACAGATAAATATGATTTATAATAAATTTGTGATGGCAAGTGGGAACAGATCTTTACCTGAGACATGCATGGTTTCCCCACCTAGAAAAACTTTCCCACATATCTTGGTGCTTTTAGATTTCATGTATAGTTATTTTCTCACCTGAATGTATGGGAATCTGTGGAAGCATAGGATCCTATAACTGCTTGTGATATGTAGACCTCTTGCTGAGCTACGTATTCCAGGTTGGAAAAGCTGCCTTAGCATATCAAGACAATTTGTCAAGAGTTTAATTCCAGTGAGGTTTCTCTCCTCCAATGCAACAATAAGACAAAAGTTTTCTCCAATTTTATTTTATTTTTGCAGATTGTACAAACTGTAACATGACTCTGTGCTAAACTGTTCTGTTTCCCATTTGTGAAGCAATCTACAGGTACACATTGTGCAAGCACAGAAGGACTGTCTGAGGGGAGCAACCTGCAAGATATATCACATTTTTTGGAAGCTCATGACACCTATATCATAGTTTGCCCATGATAAATTAGTCAGTCAGGTTGAGTACCTATGCCATCAAACACCAATTACTGTAGTTTAGTTTAGTTTGTGACATATTTGTCAGCCATTTGTTTTATCTGCTGTGTATTTTGTTGTTATCTGTTATCTGTTTGTTCACTGCCCAGAGTGGGATACCACCCAAATGGGCAATATAGAAATGCAATCAATCAATCCATCCATCCATCCATCCATCCATCCATCCATCCATCCATCCATCAATCAATCAATCAATCAATCAATCAATCAATCAATCAATCAATCAATCAATCAATACAACAATCAATACATCAATCAATACATCAATCAATAAATAAACACATCAATCAATAAATAAACACATCCATCAATAAATAAATATATCAGTCAATCAATCAGTCAATACATCTTTCAATACATCAGCAAAATTTGCACAGTTTACACAAAAATTTGTAAACTCTTGTAAAGAACAAAGAAAAATATCTTGCCACCTCACAGACAATAATACATATGTCCTGGTTTCTCACTCTTTTTTACAAGAATGAAACAAAGATGTACCTTCCCAAAGATGACCTTGTGCAGAGTGTGGGAAGGTTGGATGGGATATGTGAATTCACAGATGACCACTTGAAGAATTATAGTTACAGGTGATCAAGTTGTTGTTCCTCTTTATGGTGCCTGTGAATGCACATGAATAGGTTACTAGCAAACTGAATTGCCACCATTTCTACTTTTCAGATAACTGCTCTGCTGCTTGGCATGAACAACCAACCTGTAGTTCCTAATAAACATCAGATGTTCAGACCAAGTTGCCATTCTGCAAACATCTTGCAATGTGCACCCCTCTTTCATGTAACAGATGTAGCAGTGGGACTGTTAGAGTGACGTTTTAACCTCCTTTTTTTTTTTTGTTAATTATCCATTTAGATATTCTCTCATTAGATTTTTTTTTTGCTCTTTTCTGCCTCCATGGTAAGAAGGACAAGTAGTTTGCTATCTGTTCAAATTTAGCAGCATGATTAATATAACGTGCAAGGGCTATATGAAAGGGTTTGATATACTGTATATCCAAAATTTTGAAGGAATGGTCTAAGTCATCTTTGGTCTCATTAAAGAATGGTGGTTGATTTAATAGAAACAAGGAAAAAACACCTTAGTCAGGAAGTCCACATCAGTGTTCTAAACTACCTTGTCTGGAGAGAACTACATGACGGGATTGATCATATCTCAGTGTGTTAAAGCTGTTGATCCTCTTTGTTAACATAATAGCCACAACTTCACCAGAGTGAATGTAGGGATGTACAGCTTTACTTGGCTTCTTCTCGCAAATAGGCTGAAGAATTACAACAGACACACCCCTAACAAGAATGGTAAAAATAATAATATTGATATTATAAATATCCAAATAGTTCAGAGGTGGACTGGCTTCTTGCTTTAAGAGTCTGAAGCACTTAATGGGTTGTTTGAATATTCCTTAGCAATCAGACTTTTGTGCTTGCACACTCTCTCTTTGTATGTATGTGTGTGTGTGTGTGTGTGTGTGTGTATGCAGATATACATGTTTTTCTCCTAAAGGGAAAAATATTATACAGATAACTTGAAAGTGTAAAGAGCCTTTTGTCCATCCAGTCACAGATGGCTTTAAAATTCCTCACTAAGCTTTGTTGCTGAGAATAGTCTAAAATGATGAGGGAACGGCATTTAGCAAGTATTTTCCATCCCTAAAGGACTGGTGACAAAGAAATAAAACAAAATCCTCTCTGTAGATCTTTGAGTTCATCAAGAAGGCTAATGTCTCCACCATGCAATTATTTTATAATGTGAATCAAGCATTCAGTACAATAATTCCAGTTGTACAGAATTCTGATTCCGTTGAGCTCTGCCAATCCTGTCAAACTGGTAAAAAAAGTCTAACATGAACTGGACCTCTACTGGATTTGCCCTCATACTGAGCTAAAGCTAGTTTTAAGTCTGAAATAAAATAAATCAATTGAATGAACTTACATATAAATAATAATTCCAGTCTCTTCAGTGTTTCTGCTATAGCTTAAATTAGAAATTTAGTTTGGCTCTCTGTGCTTAATGCTGGATTCTTCAGGGTGCTTTTAAAGTTGAAAACATTAGAAAATGTTTGGTCTTTATTTTAAATACACCTCTCCACACCTAACACAGTTTTCAATAGTCAGTCATCTGTGTACAGAACATCACTGATGCATCTTACTGGTATAATGAATCATGCTAGATTTAAAATTGCATTAGGTTTTTCTTATTTAAAAATAAAAGAAAACAAAGTTCTTATGAATACAAGATGAAACATTCTCTTTCCAGTTAAAAGCCAAAGTGAAGAACTATCACTGACAAACATGACAGATGGAAAATCTAGATCAAAGTTGCACATTGACCACTTCTCATCTATGGTGAGAAGCCAGATCTTTCAAAGTCTTTTGAAACACATCCATTCGAAACAGGCATGCTTTTTTAATAGACTGCTTCATGCTGTTCTCTTATATATTTTAGACTCTGAGATCAAAGACTGTAACAATTATTAAGGGACTCCAAATTGCCTTACACATGAGCTTCACTTTCTGTTCTCTAGCAACCTGATCATGAAAGTAATGGATACTGTACTGTCCTCCTAGGACCTTCAATACACTTTCCATACTCTGGAATTAAGAACCAGCCAAAGCAATTTATGTATATATGCCCAGAGATATGTTAATATCCTCAGCAGTCTGCTATATGCAGAAAAGGCCAGGATGCTCATTTAGGCTTTTATAACACATTCAGGTGACTGGTTCTGACAGAAAACATA
The DNA here is from genome assembly GCA_035047305.1 of Bradypodion pumilum. Lineage (NCBI taxonomy): Eukaryota > Metazoa > Chordata > Lepidosauria > Squamata > Chamaeleonidae > Bradypodion > Bradypodion pumilum. Next base: position 111,538,914 of record JAWDJD010000004.1, on the reverse strand, counting down.
GTTACATTTATTATGTGCCTACAGGATTCTGATCTACTGCAGTGGCTCAAGTGGCTAAGAAGCTGACAGGGAGGCAGAAGCTGACTGGAAGGTCAGTAGTTCGATTCCCAAGTACTGCAGGATGGAATGAGCTCCCGTCTTTGTCACAGCTCCTGCCAACCAGCAGTTCAAAAGCAAGAAATTGCAAGTAGATAAACAGGGACCACTTCGGTGGGAAGGTAACAGCGTTCTGTGCACTCTGATGTCTAGTCATGACTACCACATGACCACGGAAACGTCTGCAGAAGCAGACAATGCTGCGATTCGGCTTTGAAACAGAGATGAGCACTGAACCTTAGAGTCGGATACGACTGGCTTTCAAGCAAGGGAAACCTTTACTTTACAGCATTCTGAGCCTCCACACCCTTAACCACAGAATGCACACTGTTGTATTCACTTCAGACTTCCTTGCTTGATGTACCTCCTACAATATGCAAACTTGGTTCCACAAGTTTGGACTTTATACGGATTTGGACTTTGTATGAGGCATGCAAAATCCTAGCCACGATGCCTCATACAACGTCCAAAACCTTGCTATGATGCCTTGTACAACGTAATTTCCATAGAGATACATTGTGCTGTAAAAGCACAGACTTCAGGGCAAAGTCAAGGAAACAGACAGGAAACTGACAGAACTTTATGAAATCATTGTCTAAAGGCTAAAAACATTACAAAAACATGTCAAACAACCCTAATTGTCCAAGAACCTGAAGAATGCTGCAAAAATCCCAGGAATGCATCTAAAAATTCTGACTAAAAATTCAAAAAAATCCAAATCGCACTCAAACCCCCTCCTCAACACTCTTCGTCTCATGCAAAACCCCCAAGAGCAATGCATGCATTTGTCCTGCCTTTTATACTGCCCAGGCACAATGCAACCTGGGAAAAACCCAATGCCTCACACAAAGTCTTTGTATGAGGCAACATTTTTTCAAGGAATTAGGCAATGTTGTATGAATTCGATATTGTATGAAGCAGACTTTGTATGAGGTATTACTGTATATTTCTCCCTCTCCATCCTATGTGCATCCCTTCCAAAGTGATACAATGAGTGGAAGAAATTAATGAGTCAATTCACCATCCCACCCCACCCCCATAAGTCCTACTGTTTCAAATGGGCCGCCTCTAACTTCCACTTACTACTCGCTAAAGTAAGTCACAGTTCAAAGGCACTTATAGGGGACTTGACATACCAAATAACCATTGATTAAATATGCCTACTCTAGTGCAATTTACTATACTGTACTAAGTAAAAGAATTCTGCCTTATATTTGCCCATGTAAGTGACACAAACATCTAAAGGTAGCATATATATATTTCTTAGTGAATACCAGCCTCAGCATTATAGGTCTTAAAAGAGACCTAAGTTTCTAGTATGTGGGATTCTTTCTGCATTTAGTGTATGGGACCGAAGACACCAGGACGGCCGAAGAGCTGGCTTAACACAACTTTATTACATGCTGGTCAGAGGGAACATGAGGTAATGGCGGACGAACAGCCCAATATATACAGTGGCTATACATTTGAATGTGGCTCCTTGATAGCCTATTGGCTACAGGCTGCGTGACGTCATTGCAGGTCACGCCCTTCTTATCCAGGTGAAGGTAGTGGCGGGAATCTTCCCGCGCTGTTGTTCTAGGTGAGTCTTGGACCAATGAGCTTGGACGCTCGCTATTGCCATCTAGTGGTCACTAGCTCGCGTCCTATTACGGTTACAGTGATTCAGCTGGAGGTTACATTGTTACACATAGAAGAGGTTACATTGGATACACATGGATAGGTACATTGTTTAAAGGCACAGGCTTTAGGACACAACACTGCACATGTTCAGATTTTCATATTATGGGAAATTTTGAAGACATTTGACTCTGAGGAATAACATGAAGGATTTTTTAAAAACTAAATGTAGGAAAAGGTAAACGTGGCAAAAAATACCTTCCTTCGCAATGACAAATTTTCCTGCCATATGATTTTCTTCCTTTCTCACAAAACTATTAGAAAGCTGTGCCAAATCTTATGCTTGATCCAGTGTATGTGTTTCCATGCTGGAAAGTTCTTGGCAGACAACTTTCAGGTAAGGCAGTATTGCATCCTTAAATTTTAGGTTTAAATGATATTAGGGTTAAGTGACATCAAGATGCATTTGACTGATAGCAACCTTCACAGGGTTTTCCTAGCAAGTGAGATATTCAACTAGCAGTTTTACCCGTGCCCTCTTCCATGCATTTAAGTGGTCTGGTAGGGATATTAACTTCTGAGTCCTAGTCCATCACTCTTTCCACACCACACTCATATCCTAAGAGACATGTATACATTAAATTAGATGGGCAACCATAGGAAGATCCACAGGAACCATATTTGCCTGTATTCTCCATTATTTCCAGTGTTAGGCATTCTGGGTTTCCCACAGCCCATCTCTATTCATTTTTTAAAGCTGCACAGAGGGTCAGTCATTTTCCTCATTCCTGCTAAAAATCACCAAAGGACCACTAGGGGGAGCACTTTTAAACAAACATTAGAAACGTATTAACCAACATGTTCAACATTTACAGATGACGTGGAACTCTTAGATGGCAATACTGCCATGACAAGCCAACAAAATGCCACTTGTATCCCTGGTTGTGTACAATCAACAAATTGTTAGACTGATGCCGGAACTTCCACAGGAAGGGCCAGGCATGCATAAATAACATCAAACTACTGGCCAAAACTACCAGTGGTCCAAGCTGCTCCATATTCCTCTGAAGCCTTTGCATCAGATTCATTTTTAAATGTGCCATAGATCTTCTATCTTCTTTTATTAAAATATGTTTGAATGTAGAATCAACACCCTTCCCCTTCAATGAAAAGCCAGCTTATTTCAACATTTACCATTTATTTTCCCCTTAAGAATTCAGCAAACGTCACCCATGCATTTACGTTCTTAATTGTGAGAGGTTTAATTTTTAAGTTGTGTAGCCACTGATACCTGAACATAATAAGCCTAAATGGGCACTTGAGAATGAAAGCCTTATTGGTGCCCTCTTTGCTCCAGCACAAAACCTTTCCTTAGAGGAAAAAAATATGTATTTTGTATTATTATTTAAATTAGCGCACCAAACTGTGGATAAGTCCTTTCTTCTATCTAGATTCTAGAGTTTCCTTGTCATTTGGTTCAGGGGAAGGTAGGGAGAAAGGTACCCATGCTGAAGGAAAAAGAGGGGTTAATGCACTAGAAAAATACTGTCATAATGCAGCTTGGAAAATGTTTCTTTCCCAAGTGTGCTCTCTGATAAGCTGGCTGCATACACAGTGAGTGGTGGCAAAAGGCTTTTATGACTCTATCTCTAACTCAGCAATCTCAACGTGCACTTAAATATTAGTTTACAAGCTGCAGGTATTAAGTAAATGCCAGAGGGAAAACAAACAGAGCAGCATGGCGTGAGCTGAAACATCTTCTGACAAACCATGAGACACACTCTTATTGTACCACTTCACATTCCATTAAGATCATAAGCAGGAATGTGTGGAGGAGTGTTCACACTCTTGTGTCTACCTAAAGGCATCAGTTTTTTAGCCCCATTGCAAAAGGGAACAGGTTCAAAATTATAAAGACATCATATTTAAGGTGTAAAAAATATTACTGCTCAGTTTTGTTGCTAAACTGTGCAATGTAAGCTGTGAACATGTCAGCACATAGCCTTTGTTTAGGATATCTGGCACTAAAATGCAATACTGAAAATGGACATAGACTGCGGACCCTAAAAATAGAACAAAACATTCTACAAAGCTGGAACCATCATTCTACAGAACTTGAAATCCCCACCTCCTAGCACATATTAAGTATGGCACAGATCTTTGACCAGTGAATGAAAAATGGCCACATGTTAAGTTGATCCTTAATAAGATATTTTTTAAAAATTAAATTATGTTTACATTGACATTGTAAACATTTACATTAATTGATGTTAAAAGGTAAATTATAATACTAAGAACCTTACCAGATCAGAGTGACAGTGAAAAACCTTGGTTGTGATTTTACTTCTTCTTTTCAGCTCATCTCTGTTCTAAGTTTCAGAGAAAGAGCTACATGATTTATTTATTTATTTTGAAAACCCCTTTCTCTCCAACTAATCAAAACCTCAGGGTTTTTTCTTTCCTTCATCAACTTGCTAAAATATGATAATCATTTTAATCAAGAAGTCATTTTCCAATCAACAGGAAGTTAACAAATTTCAATTTTTGAAAAACCACTCTTATGTTTTTTATCACTTTCTGTTGTCATTCTCTTGTTTTCCATCTTGTTGTTTTATATTGTCTTTTCCTCAAGTATATATTGTTTCCCTTTCAAACACACACTTCACTAGCAACAGAGACATTAAAGTTTACATTCACAGCTAAGAAGTTATCAGATTCCCTATTTCCAAGCACATGTTCTTTCAAAGACTACACAACCAGCTTGGTAGGCTGGCTGTCCCATCCCTTCCCTTCCCTATCTAACCCAAATCTAACATATTGCTGAAGAGACATCTATGTAATGACAAAACAAAGGTTGGTGAAGAAATTCCATTTGAAAAGGATTTTGCCACCTGTGTTAACAAATGTCCCCACTTAATAGTTAATTTAATTGCTTGCAGCACCTTACTGCCAATTTCTGGGGCAGATGACCTGTTAGACATAACAAATGAAAATTAGCATACAACATGAGGGAATTGGGCAAGAAATAGCAAAACATATGGACCACTTTCCTTGAATTATTCAGTGACTGAATTAGAGGGAGAAAAGACTATGGAAGCTGCAGAACTGATGTCACCTTCCCTTCCCCTATGTTTTGACCCATCTGCTCTCCACTGCCCTCAAAAGCCGCTCCAGCCACCACCGAGCCCAGCGGGGCTTTCGACCGGCGGCTGGCCAGTAGGAACAAGCGGCACCTGAGGGCTGTCCACCACCCTCAAAAGCCGCTCCAGCCACTACCGAGTCCAGTAGAGTTCGATTGGTGCCCAGCTGTTGTTGCTGCTCCCAGGACTAGCCCCCTTTTTGTCTCGGCTGCAGCTGATACCGACGTAAAGACCTTCGCCGGTGCCCTTGCAGCTGCTGCTGCCCTGGGGCCAACTGGACTGCCATGGCTGCCTTTGTTGCTGTGGCCAAGACGTGGTGCTCCTTCCCTTGAGTCGTTTGGTGGGAGTTGTAGCCCCTGCGACCTTTTCAAGAGGACATGGGGATCTTGCTACACTGGGTTCATTGTATTATACTTATATATACTGTATTTTTTATGATGTAACTATACTGTGTATTTTTGTATTTTGATATTATGCTTACTTGTATTGCTCTCTATCTTGAATTTATTGTACTTTTGTATTATTACTTTGTTGTTATATTGTATGAATATGTTGTTTGCCGCCTTAAGTCTGCCTCGGCTGAGAAAGGCAGGGTACAAATTAAATTGATTGATTGATTGATTGATGATAGTAATGATAAAAGACTAAAATAATGTAGAAGTAGTTGCAACTATAGGTATATGCACCCAATTACCAAGTAGAAGGGAAATGTTAGGGAGGAATTTATGTGCTAGAGCCAAACAAAGATTATTCACTCATTCATTCACTGTAACAGTGTGCACCAAACTCAGGAGTTCTCTCCACCCCTGGGCTCCTACTCCATTGGGATCTGTGAGTCCTTAGTCTCTATCAATGAGGATCTCCATGGAAGAACAAAGTTGAATGATCCAAGCAGGGAAGGCTTTTAAGTCTGTGCACTGCTTAGCACATAAGTCTGAATGGGGCTGGCTTCTGCAGAGACAGCTGCTGTTCCCTTTATCCTTTCTGCTTTCAGCACTGCCTTTGGGTGGGCATGACACCTGGGTGGCCCTCCACAAGTTGACAGCAGCAATAGCCACTGCCAAGGTGATGTGCCTTGGGGTGAAGGGAAGAGCCAGGTGCTTTTGGCCTGCAACATTGTGCTCAGTCTTGCCCACATGGCACTTTTAAGTTGTACACGGATTCATGTCCAGGGATCATCCCAGTAATTATAATCCAATGCATACCAAGCACTGTTGTGTATTAAGGCACATTTTCAAGTAGCGCGGGCAGTGCATTGCACAGGGCGTGCTCATTGTACTAAACCAAGTCCTGTGATTGGTTACAGTTTTGGATCCTGTTCCTCATTGGTTAATTACATATATACTCTGTTATGATTGGTTAGTTAAGGTTGTCCGGTGGGTCGCTACCTTGTATCAAGTAGCTACCACTGGGGAGACACTATATAACACCACGAGTCAACAAGGGTATGGCCGGACTGGATCTATACTACCCACTCCGTACAGGTAGCCAGCATGTGCTAAGCCTGGGTCTCCTCCATTAGCTACACTTCTACGGTAGCTAGTTATTGCCTCCTACATGGCAGAGTCCAGAGGGACTGATTTTATTGGGACTGTACAGCCATCTCTGTGTCCGGAGCATCTTGTAAGCTTAACCTCTGAAAGACTGTTGAATAAACCTAGGTGCTGTTTTGTTCATCGTTGTCTGGACTATTGCTTATAAGGGCCGGACATAACAAGCACTTAGCATGTCTTTTAGCCCTTCCCCAAGCACTTTCTCTGTTTCTTCACCTAACAAATCCAGGTGTCCCTCACCTTTCCCTCCACACACCCCATCTCTACCAAGGCCTCCTTTATGGCTTCCAGCTGATAAACAGCCCAACCCTCCTTTTCCAGGGTGCCTTCTAAATGCAGAAGTCTCCCCCGCATCCCAAGATTATCAACACTGTTCTAAACTAGCCTTGAATTCAGTAGAAACTTCTTCAAGTGCCTGGGTTGGTGGCCGATAATAATTCATGGATGCCAGCAGCAGCCTCCTTACAGTGTGTTAAATGTGTACTGAAATGCAAATGTAATACATTTCTTACCCACTCCTGCTCTGACCTATCCTGGTCCCGATAGATCTTTGGCATCATCTTTCAAAATGATTCTTCAACTGATGATGCATCATAAATATGGTATATGGTACACATTTTTATTCTCAGTTTTCAGCATCCATCAAGGCTGAAATGTTCTTTCTCCTAACCTGCTGTGCTATTAATTTTTTAATATATATTTTTGCTGGACATAAATCTGAGCAAACATCATAGGTTTTTTTCTTTAAATATTTGCCTACACATCATGAAAGGACATGGGCTATCTAACTTAGGATTCCCAATAGTGTACACTAATCCATTTAATTCATATGAGGTATCTTTCCAAGAAAACATTACAATATTTCTTTCAGGGTACTAAATAAAGTGCAAATATGAGGTTTTGAAAATAGTAAAATCTATAATCCATGTTGCTTATAAAAATCTACAGACATTTCGGCTACATGAACTTCCAACCTCTTTAGCTCTTACTTTCAGAGAGCTTCTTATCTAGCTGACCTGTTTGGCGGAAATGACAAAAGTTCAAACACGCACTAGACTCTGATTAAATTTTGTGTGTGTTTGTGTGTCTGTGTTAGTTTTAGTTCAGGGTCTTTTGTTTAATTCTCATTTCTGTTGCCTTATGTGCATTCAATTTAGTGTTAAATGTGCACTAAATGTACACAGAATATAAGTCTGGATACAGATTAACAGTGCTACAGCTATAATTGTTCTCATAAAGACCATAACCAGCTCAAAAGATAGTGGCTTCATGGAAGCCAGTCATCAACCATAAAACTGAGTAAACATACTTCTTTTTGAGTAAACACACTTAGTATTGCTATGTCAGAATCATAGGGCTCCAGCAGCTTTGGCAGAAGTTGCATTGGCTATGTGCAACAAATGAATAATATGTATGTTTATTGGAGTATGAACTGATTGTGAACAAAAGCCTTCCATCTGGCAGATTTTTTTTTTTTTTTGCTTCCAAGCCCCTTGAGTTCCCCTCACATAATAAACACATATGCATACCTCCAAAAACAATCAGACATATAACAGATAGTTGTGAAATGGACAAATAAGGCTCCAGTCAATTTATGAAAGATGTTTACTTAAAGCTACATGCTTTGTTCACAGATAGACTTTTATCTAGGTCTACAAATTATCATGAAATGATAAAAAGAGGCGATCCATTTTGATATGATGTAACTGTGCAGAGTCTCCAATTAAAATTGACACGTCTTTAAAACACTTAATCCCATAGACGTGGTATGACAATCCCAAAGTGTGTAGCATAAATGACATGCCGCAGTCATCTGCTAATGTTTAAGGCTGTTTTGGGTTTTGCTTTGTTTTATTCTTTAAAGAGATGACAGCAAGGAAATTCAGAGAACTGATTAGCATGGCAACAGTGCAAATTAAAACTAAAATGGTTCGGAGACTTAAATATTTAGTACTACACTCCTCTGCCCTTTCTAGTTTTCTTGTTCAATACAGACTATATTAGGCAGAGATCAAACAACTCAAATGAACCTGCAAATTATTTTTTCCTTGAAATTGTCTATTAAAGAAAATGAGCAAAAGAGATTAGTTTTCAGGCTACATCTGGACAATAGTTGCTGCCTTTTAAATGGTCTTTAATTTAGGCTCAAGTGTTTAATTTCAACTTTCTGATAGCAGTGGCTACATTCTCTGCAGGTATTCAAGATGTTCAGCCTGATTAATTGGGCAGGCTCGATTTCTTACATTTGAGCCCACTTGAAAGGGAAGTGAGAAGTGAATTGCGCCAAAAGGCTTTGGTCTGTTTTTATTAATCAAATAGATTAGACGGTCATGAAAACAATCTTCTAATTTATAAGAGTCAATCTCACATCTTGTTAAACAGGAATTATTATTATTGAACTTAAACCACTGAAGTGTGATATACCAAAGGCCAAGTTCCACGCAGCAGAAGACCACTTTGAACGACTGTGTGTTAACCACATGCTAATAGGCTCTCAGCAGGCTGATAAGTTATTGATTATCTTGGCTTGTATAATTCGTATCAAGACAAGACAGCGGAGTTAACTTGAATATGTTTCCTTCTTGCTACCTGAATCAAATGAGCAAGATCATCAGTCACTTTATTCAGGAGTGCAGTAACAGACAGATAGTTTTTAGTGACTGGACACCATTATTCCCTGGCTTCGGGGGCAAATCCAACTCCTATTCTGTCTACTAATATTAATCTAAACAGTAGTTGGAGTGCCAAATGGAAAAGCCTTTGAAAATAGTTTCCCTTTGTTCCCTTCTAATGTGTATATTGAAATTATCCTCCATTTTCTGTCTTGTTCATCTTTACATAGACGGGAATGTGCATGTGATTACTGGGGCCAAGTGAGAAAGTTATTCACATTGTAACCGTCTGATGTACTATTTTAAATTACTTTGGCAGAAAATACTTTCTTATTATGCACAAAACCTATACACACACAAAAAGAAATTTTATGTTTTTCTTCTCTCCTTTCCCCTTAAAAAAAGTTTCTTTTTTAAAAAAATGAATCAAAGCCATTTGTGTTTCTTATACAGTATTCAAAGGCTAGGTAGTAAGCTGTACAATGAATTCCTCTATGATTTACAGCTTCCGTGCATGTTGGAGAGGGAAGTACAGAAAGTTTAGTCTTTCAAAAAGGATTAAATATTGGAGAAAACAGTGGTTTTCTGTCATTAACAGCAGGGCAAAAATGTAGAAATTTGACACATTGTTGTGAGGGGTTTTTTTATTTAAAAAAAGCATTGTTCCAGATTTTTGGCATAGACCCCATGTTGCAACAGTTGACATGCTTCAGATAAACAGAAATAAAAGATCAAACGACTAAAAGAATATTTTATTGTTAAGCAGCTTTATGCTAATAGGAAGGATGGCATCGCCTGAAAGGCTGATTTCAATACATAGAGTATTCACAAACTATTATTGGTAGGGAGTAGAAGAGGGTATCCTATAGTCATTTATACAGATATATAAGCCATCCTGTAGACATTTCTCCATCTTATCTATGTTATATTCTAATTAGTAGTGGCTTTCCAATGTGAGAAAAGAAGACATTTTCCACATCATTTGCTACCCAGAGAGGCTAGTCAAACCCAGGCCTTTCCTATGCAACACATGCACTCTACAGAACTAAGATACCCTTCAAAATGTTTTGGTTGGTTGGTTGCCCATTTAGTTACAAATCATTACCCTGGATGTTTTACAACAACAATGAAAATGAAAACCCCACCAACAAATACAAAGTTTAAAATAAGTATATATAAAATACCAAAAAATATAAAAACAGTGAAGCCAATGGTGGTAGTTGAATTCAGTAAAAACACACATGAGTCAGACAGAAGGCTGCAAGAAGAGGAAGATGTCAGAGATAGGTTCCTTGTAGAGCTCTGTTTTCAGCAATTTATGGAAGGTTCAGAGGGAGAAGGCCTGATGTATATATCTTAACCTATAAATCCAAGGGTGCACTGTTGGAACTGGCTATAGGTTGCTATGCGTCGCCCTACTGATCCGCACCCACCCCTCGTGCGCACGGCTGAATTGCCTACGCAGGTCAACGAAGGATTTAAAAATCCGGCACGGGGGCCTCAGCCCCACAAACGGCAAGAAAGGGAAAGAACTTCACTTCCCAACATTCCTTGCGCTGCGCCGCGCCAGAGCCAATCACGCTGAGAGGCTCTCGCACGGCGCAGCGTTCCGACACGCGCCGCAGCCAATCGAAAGAAACGCATTTTAAAAAAACCCAGCAAAAACACAAAGCACCAACCCATTACTACAAGCCCCAGCGTCCTGCGCGCCATGAGCACGCAGAACGCTGAGGAAACCGGCGCCCGAAAAATTAAAAAGAAAAACAACTCACCACGTCACAGCCAAGCACACACCAGCCGGCTTTCTATCCCTCCCTGAAGGACCCGACTGGAGTTTCCCCTTTAATATCAGTGGGTGGGGGTTGCGATCCCCCTCTCCGCTGGCTAACCTAGCGTTGGGAGGTTTGTGGGGACAAAAGGGGAATGTTTCCAAAACCCTTCTGGACTCAGGACACCAGGGAGAGGGGATCGATTCCCACCCCCCTCCTTAAAAAAAACTCCGTCATTTCTACTGTTTAAAAACGGAGTTGTTTTAAGGAGGGGGGAGGGAATCGATCCACTGTGCCTGGTGTACTGGGTCCAGAAGAGTTGGGGGGACATACCTCTTTTGTCCCCACAAACCTCCCAACCCCAGGGGAGCAAGCAGAGAGGGGGGTCGCAAGCCCCACCCACTGATATTAAAGGGGAAACCCCGATCTACTTTCACAACTACACACAAAAAAGCACCATAAAACAATAAAGCCCCCCTCTCCACCACCTAACCCACCCTTACTAACCCACAACGACCATGCCCCCCACCACCTAGCCCACCCTTCCTAACCCCCAACGACCATGCCCCCCTCCCCACCACCTAGCCCACCCTTACTAACCCACAATGACCATGCCCCCCTCCCCACCACCTAACCCACCCTTACTAACCCACAACGACCATGCCCCCCTCCCCACCACCTAGCCCACCCTTCCTAACCCACAACGACCATGCCTCCCTCCCCACCACCTAGCCCACCCTTCCTAACCCCCAACGACCATGCCCCCCTCCCCACCACCTAGCCCACCCTTCCAAACCCCCAATGACCACGTACCTTCCCCACCACCAAACAAATTTTTTTTAAAAAATTACTAAAAACACTCAAACACAGCCAAAAATGCACAAAAACAAAAACACCAAAAACAATACGAAGTAAACAAAGACACAATCAAAAACAAAACAAACAGACAAAAAATACAAACTCCAACCCCCCCGCCCCTGCCCCCCCCACACACACACAAAACAAAGAAATAAAGCAAACTTACCAGAACACGTGCTACCTACACCAGGACTGGAAAAGAAATGAATACAGAAAGACCCTACTGACCAGAAGAAGCTCCACCGAGAGGCCAGGAGAGAAACAAAAGTCAAAATACAATAACCCCTACCAGCACCACCTGCTGGCCACAATAGTAAAAACAATTCAAAAACACACAACAGCCCCAAACAAAACACAAACTCACAATTTTACACAAAGGGTCACACCAAAAAAAACAAGTAAAAAAAATTACACTAAACACACTGTCACACAAATCACAAATATATATATGTCAATAACATACAATAGAAACTTTAAAAAATCCTGTGCTGAGTTATTATATCATACTTTCTTCTTTTATTAATCCTAAAAAAAAAAAAAGCAGATCACAGTTAATAACAGCCAAGCCAAACAAATTTAACATAAATAAACATTTAAAAAATTAAAATTACAGACTAAGCAATTTTTTAAAAAAAACAACACAATTTAACCTTCCAACACAATGTAACACTATTGCAAAAAAAAAAAATTGGCTCATTTTTAATTAAAAAACACGGGAGGAAAAGCCCGGCAACGCCGGGCAACCCTTGCTAGTTGTATATATATTATACATTCTTTTTTTAAAAAAAATACCCTCCAGTTTATAAGGTTTCCCTTGCTCGAAAGCCAGTCGTATCCGACTCTAGGGTGCAGTGCTCATCTCTGTTTCTAGGCCGAAGAGCCAGCGCTGTCTGCTTCTGCAGACATTTTCATTGTCATGTGGCAGGCATGACTAGACACCGGAGCGCATGAAATGCTGTTACCTTCCTACCGAAGTGGTCCCTATTTATCTACTTGCAATTTCTTGCTTTCGAACTGCTAGGTTGGCAGGAGCTGGGACGAAGACGGCTAAGGAATTCCATTCCATTCCATTCCACTTTATTTTTGTATACCGCTCCACTCTGCCCGAAGGAGACTCAGAGCGGTTTACATAGGTGCATGCTATCTGAAAGCAGACAGCAGCAAAAAAGTATACAATAATAGAGATATAGAAATTATATATACAATACAATAAAAGCATAATCAAGTACAAAATACAATGTTCAAAATACACATAGTCAAGAGCCCCAAATACACAATTAACTAAGAGAAGAACCCGCGCTTACATAAAAAATAGAATCTGAGAGACGGAGTCCTTTAGCATAGTGAGGACCCCAGCCGTGGAGGCAGGGGTCGGAGGAGAGCAGCCCAGGTGCCTCGGATCCCCTTGGCTGGTGAAGGGGGCCAGGGAGAGGCAGCCGTGAGGAGGCTCAGGAATGAACTGATATTGGTTGCACAATATCATGCCTGCAATGCCAGTAGGAAAAGGATGCTGAGCTTTACATAGCAAAGAGAAACTTGAATGCTAATGACATCAACGGCAGCAGTGAACATGGTCTGTGGTCACATAGAGAATAGGACTATTCACATATTACCATTCACATAGTAACCAAGCAAGTGAAAAAACACCAGAACCTGACTCTTTTTTCATAAGTAAAACACTGTTTATCCAAACACAATCTCTGGTTAATGCTATGAAAATGGTAGTAACAATATTTGTGCAATATTCAGCTACCCCATTTCCAAGAGCATTCAAATTCCTGGCTATGCAGCTAAGTACCCAAACCCACTGAGTGATAGCAGCTGTTTGAATAGGGCTGTTACCTCCATTTTATCTTGATTCAACTTCAGCTTAATCAGAATACTGAATTTTCTGTCCATGGCTCTGTATTTACTATTGAAACAATGCACATCTTTCAGCCAAGCAAGTCATTTATTTTTAATTTAATTTAATTTTTAAATTTTGATGTCGCCCACTCAGACGAACCTGAGTCAGGGCGGCGAACAGCAATTAAAAATATATAAACACAGATTTAAAATTCCAAGTCAACCACCCACCTACCCACCCTACTACCCCCACCCCATTTAAAAAGAATAAAAGGGAATTGGAGGGATACAACAACACAGAGGGAGGGACACTAACTGGAGATAAGCCAATAGGCTGGGGCCATAGTCCCATTAAGCCCCCACACCTGCCCTGCCAGCCAGGTTTTCAGACCTTTCCTGAAGGTCAGCAATTCTGTCTGCAACCTCAATTCTGTTGGCAAGAGGTTCCAGAAGGTTGGTGTGGACACGGAGAAAGCCCTTCTTCATGTGCCAGAGAGGCGGGCCCCTCTAGCTGAAGGCACAACTAGGGAGCCCCTCTGGTCTGCTCTGGTTGGATGGTCAGACACTCTTGGGATGATGAGGTCTCTCAGGTATCCTGGCCCATTGTCATATAGGGCTTTAAAGGTCAAAACCAGCACCTTGAATTGCACCCGGAGACAAACTGGTAACCAGTGCAGCTCCCGGAGTAGTGGGGAGGTGCGGGTATAACGTTCACACCCCATCAAGTCATACATTGAGGTTGCAGCCATCAGGTGATGAACATACATTTTCAAAACAGACCAAGCTGTTAGTGAAAATGAAATGTATAAAAATGTTGTATTTTGATTTGTAGCAGACCCTTCCAGAATGTTTCTGACAAGGAACACTGAAAGACAGAGCTAAAAAGAAACAGAAAAATCTCCATTGAAATACTATGGTTGTTTTTTAAATAAACAGCATCATTTGTTCCTTTAGTTTTCCAGTATATAAATAGATGGAAGTTGTTCCATTTTGGAAATAATAAATCCAGTAGGGTGACCTTCACAGTTGGCTGACATGACACTCCAAATGCCAATACTTTATTTTTTTAAAAGACCTGTTCCCTGTAAGTATAAAACTGATTACTGGGAGGAAAAAAATTCTGTTGGTAAACCTAACAATAACACAATAAAAATAGCATTAGATAACATGTAGCAGGAGTTCTCAACCTTTTTAAGCCAGGGGCCGGATCACGCTCCCTCAGACAGCTTCAGGGACCAGACAGCCATTTTGGCCTTCCTCCACCACATGGCACTTCCTGGTGTGGTGGAGGCAGTTGGGGGCCACATGAAATGGTGCCCTGGGCCGCAACCGGCCCATGGGACACAGGTTGAGAATCCCTGACATAGAGGGTACAGCAAAAGCATAAGTTGACACACAGAATTAAGTGAATATATGAGTATGTTGCTCACTAGCCATGTGAATGGAGAATAGGTGACCCTGAGGTGCGATTTATATGTGTATGTTTTCAAGAATAGTTCTGTGCTTTTTAGGTCAACTGCATTTCTGAAGCAATGCCTGTGCCCAGCTGGACTTTCAGATACACTAATGACAAAGAGTGAATTTATTTGTACCTTGTGATATTTCTGGATCCAGAAAGAAAACAGAAATATGCTTACCTAAATGGTTTCTTTTGAAAACTTTATAACCAAGCTGTTGTCAACATCAAAAAAAACTTTACAATTTGTCCAGATCAGGGTTTTGAAAAACTGGTTGTCTTCCTTGCATCATTTGGAAGGATAAACAGATTATGAAGGTCATTTCCAGTTGTCAAAGTATAGAAGGCAAGCACTGCATTGGATCTTGTGTTTGAGAAAGCAATTCCTGAAAGCAAATGTATCCTTAAATCAACAACAAAAAGTGTCTGCAGCAGCAATATGAAGCAAGAATTGGATCAAAATGTATGGCATGATTCACGTTATTTTACATTGACTCTGATGTAAAAATCACTGTGAATCAACCTGGAGTCTCCAGTTCCCATCCATAGTATTTTCTCTACTCCTGAGGTTTTTGTTTTTTTGTGGGAGCGGGAACTGAATGTATTCACATCATGTTTGAACTGATGTGGAGAGGTTTCTAGCTGTTGTATTGAAAGCCATTCCAGCCAGCATTGAGCAAGGCAAAGCAGTGGGGAAAAATGGGCTGTCATTTGAATCTTCTCTTCCTTATTCCTGGTGCCTGGGTCTGCTTCCATCCAGCTTTGTCATGCTAAGAAAGAAAAGAAAAGACAGACAGACAGACAGACAGACAGACAGACAGACAGACAGACAGACAGACAGACAGACAGACATGGAAGGGAAGGGAAGGGAAGTGGAGTGGAGTGAAGAAGTAATCAGAGATAGGCATCTGGTATGGAAGGAGATAGTTCAAACAGTTAACAAGCTGCAAACAAGGATGATTTCCGCCTTTCCCTCTGTGAACTCCTATGTAATCAAGCTAAATGAATTGACCATTGGAAACCCAACTTCCCAAGTGTGACTTAATAGTTCTTCCATAATGACTACTCTATGCATATCAATTGTAGTATGAGAAGTCAGATGGGCTAAATACATTCTATCTTTGGAAAAACATCATAAGGATAATGTCTGCAGTAGTGCAATGAAATCTCTAAACCTGAGTTCACTTTCATACAGCATTTTCCCCAGACCTGTTTTGTTTACATCATTTCCTAACTGTGGGCTTCATAACTATGCAAGGAACATGTGCATTGGCTGATAAAATGCTTCAGTGAACAAAATACTTTAAAGATATCTTTAGTTCAACCTTTCCTTTTATTCACTTCTAAAAACATTTATTCCCATATTTTAATCATGATTAGATTGAAAATTAATGTATCTAATACAACTAAATCTAATGCAGAGTGGGGATGCTCCAGATTTATAGGATATGCTTTGCATTTTGCTATATACGTGAACTACACAACTGGAGTTATATACAAAAAAGGACTAAATTCATTTGTTAATCCCAGCAGTACATTCTTTGAATCAAAGTGGCATATGTAAATGTTGAGATAACAGGTCCTTTTTCTCTAACAACTAAAGTGATTCATCCCATTGTGTCTGGGCAAAGCAGTTCAGTTGGAGACACTCAAAGACCTACAACTGTTGTATTTATTGTATTTCCCACTAAATGCATGGCGTTGCCAGAACATAGTTGAAGGTTACAATTGTTGAATGTAAAGAGCTGGAACATTTAATAAGTGAGAAAGGAGATCCGCTAAGAAAGTAGCTTAGAGTAGAAAATGTCTGGGGGACTGGCGTGACTCCAGATCTACCCCAGGCTACACCACTTCCAAATATATCGCTTTTTTGATGGCAGCAAAAAAGAAAAAAGAAAATGGGTAAAAAAGAAAAACAAATTAACAGGGTTTTTTTACCATTGTAAAACAATATGCATATCTCCCTGTACATTTTGTTTACAAGTAAATTGGGCTTCTAGGAACATAATTCCACTCGTAAACAAGACACATGGGGAGTATACTCCTTATATTTTGCTCACTTTAGCCTCGGTGGCAATGGGGCAATTTCAAGAACTACTGCAGTTGTATCATCCCTAATGGACACAGCTAGGGATGTAGCTGGAGCAACCTCTGCAGTGACAGCCAGAATGAACACCAAAGCCTGGCATCATGACAAGACCCTGCTGCCTGGAAATGCTCAACAGTCAACTGAGACAACTGGCCAAGATAGGAGGGAGAAAGACCAAAGCTGCTAAAGAGGACTTAGTCAGCTAAAACTGGGAAATGAGCAAAGGTAAGCCATGGCAGCCTTTCCAGCCCAGCCCAGCATCTTAGCTGACCCAGAGAACTATGAAGTAGGGAGGCATAAAAAGAAAGACCTGTCCAGTGCCAGTCCACAAAGTAGGTGTCTGGAGGGGTGAGATGCAGCAAGTCCAGAGCTGTGTCACCTAAACCAGTCCTTTTCCAAATGTAGGAGGTCAACAAGGGATGCACGGCGGCGCGGATTCGCTGCCGCACGCTTTGCTGGCTCCTCCCCCATGAGAGACAGCATGAGGCAGGAAGAGGCAGGGCCAGCCTCCTTAAAGGAGGGGCTCGGGCCGCCCTTCTGCCTCCTTGTCAACTGGGCCAGGCAGCGTTTGGCTGCTCCCTGGTCAGCTGTCCCTCCATGCAGCCTAGGCCTTCCGCCTCACCGCGTGGCTCCATTTCTGCAGCGGTTTGCTGTGGCTCTCTCTTCGGTGGCATTCGCCCTCCATACAGCTCGGGCTTCTCCCTTTGCCGCGTGGTTTTTTTCTTGGCTTTTTTCTTGATGTGGCATTTGGCCGTGGTTCTTTTCTCAGGTCGCCCTTCGGCGGTACCCCTCCTTCTGGGCCTCCTCCCGGCTAATGCCCCCCAGGCAGAGGGCCTCCAGTCGTGGCCCGCGGGCATGGGGCATGGCCCGTAGGGGCGGTGCCCACCTCGGTGCTCAAGCCACGGCTTCTGTGCCGGCCCCGCCAGGCTCTCCACCCACCCCGGGCATTTCAATGTGCTGGGGTGGGGCCCGCCGTGGGCCGGCGCCGCTGGCTCCTTTCCCGGGTTCACCCCCTGGCTCCCAGGCCCCTGGCGATTCCACGCGAGGGGCCCTGCCCTCCATAGGTGGGGTGCTTCGCCGCCCTCGCCGGGTCCGCCTCCGCACCATAGGTCCCGCGTGTGGGCCGTGCCACCCATGCCCCCTTTTGTGGCACTGGCCCGGGCTGGGCCATTGTTGGCCTGGCCCATGGCCCATGGTGCCCTGGAGCAGGATCCAGTGCTCCTGGCCCACACTGAGGCCCTGGAGAGGGCAGCGGGCCTTGGTCCTGTGCTGCCCGCGGGTGGCCCGGCTTCGGCACGCGCCCCTGGATCCCATTCTTGGTTGGGGTCCAGGAGGTCCGGGTGCTCGATTTCTCTACTGGGGAGGGTTGACCGGCTCGAGGCCGCCCTCGCTGGGGGCTCAGAGTGGGTGGACGACCTCGCATTCAAGGGCCTGCCAGTGGTTGGTGGGGAGGGCTCCAACTCAGACAGGAGCCCTGACGCCTGTTGGCAGCCGGAACCCCTGGTGGGGGCAGGGGCTGCGGGTGCACCTGCTGAGTATTCAGGTCAACTTAGCACGCCTGCCCCTGGGCTGTCCCCGGCAGCGCCCGCTGGCATCTGGCCTTGGCCACAGCACTCAGCCCCAGGTGCTATGGGCCAGCAGTGGCTGTCCCCATACCTGCCTGCACCCCCGCTGCTCCTGCCATGCCCTGGCGCGCTCCTTACCCTGTGCCCAGGGTTTCCCCGGTGGGCTCTGCCGTGCCTTACCCAATTTGGCCATACGGCCCGCCCGTTAATGTGGCCTATCAGACTGTCCCACTGTCGGCCTTTCTGACTATGGGCAGGGCTCTCCCTTTGGGCGATCACTTGCTCCCTGCCACTCGCGATAAGTATGTCGATCTTTTTAGTCTTTTGAATCGGGAAACCACTAAGGAGGAGAGGGAGCGGGAGGATGATCAGGATAAAAAGTTGGCCCACCGTCGCAAACCTGCCCGGACTTGGGCCAACTGGTTGCTGGCGTATTTGAACTACGCGGCGGTGTCCATTAGGGTCCGCCCGGATTTTGTCCTCCCTCTACTGCAATATCTTGACCTCATCTATTGAGCATACGTTGATTTCCCAGGCCAGTCTTGGCTGGCCTATGACAAGGAATTCCGTATGCACGCGGCATTGCATCCCGAGATGCTGTGGGACCAGCCTGATCAAATGTTGTGGTTGCTCCATATGACACCTTCCCGCCCAGTGACCAGTGACCGTTTTCACAGCGATCACGCGGTTCAGCGTCCTGGCCCAGTGCAGTCTCCCCACCAGCTGGTGGGGCAGGGGGTTCAACCCCACCTGCTGTGCTGGAGTTACTCGTCCCCAGGCGGGTGTTCGTGGTGTCTGTGCCGGTACAGGCATGAGTGTTCTGCCTGCGGTGGACCCCATCCCACCTCTGCCTGCACACGTTTCTCGGGGCCTAGGGCCAGGGGCCGTGGGCAGGGCCCGGCCCGCGCTCCCGGTGACCAACCTCCACCTTCAAAAGGCCCCCTCCCCAATTAATCTCCCGGCCTTCGACCATTGGCTCCGGGTTTACCCCAGGCAGGCGGTTGCCAACTACCTTTGGGCGGGTTTCTCTGAGGGTTTCCGCATACCTTTTGTGGGCCCGTGGGCCCCACAGGATGCACCGAATTTACTCTCTCTTCGGGTTAGGGAGGATTTGGCTAGGGATAAGATTTTTTAAGGAGGTCTGCGAGGGGCGGGTGGCAGGCCCTTTTGATGACCCCCTGTTTTCCAATTTGAAGGTTTCTCCCTTGGGTTTGGTCCCTAAGAAGTCCTCGGGTGACTTCCGCCTGATCCATCATTTGCCATACCTAGCGGGCTCGTCGGTGAATGACGCCATACCAGACAACCTCAGTTCCGTCCGGTACACACCCTTTGATGAGGCAATGTCCATGGTCCGTGCCTGCGGCCCTGGAGCGTTAGTCACCAAGTGCGATATTAAGTTGGCTTTCCGGCTGCTCCCGGTCCACCCTGCTGATTTTGAGCTCTTGGGTTTCAGGTTCGAGGGCCAGTATTTTGTAGACAAGGCCATGCCCTTTGGCTGCTCGAGATCCTGTTCGGCCTTCGAGCGCTTTAGTACTTTTTTGCACTGGGCCTTTGTTCATAGCTCCGGCTCCCGCTCAATGTCACACTACCTGGACAACTTTTTGTTTGGGGTCGCGGGTCGGTCTGGTGCATGTGAGCAGCTGCTCCGTGTATTCCAGGAACTCATGGCGGTGCTGGGTGTCCCCTTGGCTCAGGAAAAGATGGAGGGCCCGGCCACTACCCTTACCTTCCTGGGCATTTTGCTTGACACAGTTAGGCAGACCTCCAGGCTCCCCATGCATAAGGTCACCCACATATCCAAGGCTATCTTGGCCATGTTGCCCAGGTGCAAGGTCTCCCTTCATGACCTCCAGGTGCTTCATGGATACCTCAACTTCGCCTGCAGGGTTGTGGCACCCAGCAGGGCTTTTGCCCACCACCTGTGCGACGCCATGGTTGGGCTTTCCAGGAGGCACCACAGGGTTTCGGTGACGCACGGCATGCAGGCTGACCTCCTTGTCTGGCTCGACTTTTTGTCTGACTTCAATGGGGTTTCCTTCTGGTGCCGCAAACTTGCTCTGGCCCCCAGCTTCCAGGTGCACTCTGATGCCTCGGGCACCCTGGGTTACGGCATCTACTTTGATGGGCACTGGTGCTGCGGCAGTTGGTCAGATGCATGGCAGGGTACAGATGTCCTCCGGGACTTGACCTTCCTGGAGTTCTTCCCTATCCTGGGTGCACTTGTGCTCTGGGGACATTTGTGGAGGGATTCAGGGGTCTACTTCTGGTGCGACAACGCAGCTGTCGTATGCATTGTCAATGTCCAGACGTCCCGTTCTCCCAGGGTAATGTCGCTTGTCCGCAGTTTTTATTGCGCTCCTTGCGCTACAACATTATTTTCAGGGCCTGGCATGTGCCGGGCCTTGACAACAGTATAGCTGATGCTTTGTTCCGCTTACAGATCCCTCGATTTTGGGCGCTCGCACGGGGGGCCGACAAACTTCCCTCCCCATTGCCCAGTGAGGTGTGGACGTTTGGCGACTTGAAGCGTCCCGGGCGATAGGCCTGTCTCTGGCCAACCGTACTCGCAGGGCATATGACAATGCTTTCCAGTCCTTCCGGGGGTTTTCACCAGGCTGTGTCACTCCCGGACACATGGCCCATCCCGGTGGATCATCTATTGCAATTTATGGTTTATCTGCATGATGGTGGGTTGGCGCTGTGCACCATAGCTGGCCGCCTTTCGGCCTTGGCATTTGCTGCCAAGGCCCAGGGTTTCGGGGATACCACAACTGATTTTAGGGTTCGTAGGGTCCTGGATGGTTGAACCCGGGAGCGGGGCCACCACCAGGACACCCGGCAGCCTGTGACGCTGGCTCTTCTTGCCCACTTGGCTCGGGCTTGGTCGTCCCTTTGTTTCGACCAGTATGAGGCCGGCCTTTTTCACGCAGCCACCACGGTGGCCTTCTTTGGAGCTTTGTGGATCAGCAAGTTGGTGCCTCTTTCTCGTAATGGCCACTCCCGTAGGTACCTCGAATTGGGTGACGTCACTCTTGAGTGGCGTTCTGCCTGGTTGCACATTCGCTCCTCTAAGTTGGACCAGCAGGGTAGGGGTAGCTTTGTGTCACTCTTCCGTTGTAGTTTCCCTGCGATATGCCTGGTTGCTGCCTTGTCGGCCTTTTTGGCAGTCTGGGGCTCTGCCCGTGGTCCTCTCTTTATGCACCAGGATGGTCGGCCACTTACTAAGTATAAATTCTAGCGGGTGATGGGGTCTGCTCTAGCTGGCCTTGGCCTCCCCGGGGCCAGGTATGGTACACATTCCTTTTGTATAGGCACCACTTCAACGGCTGCCCTTTTGGTTACTCCGAGGATGACATCCGTAGGATGGGCTGGTGGGGTTCCACTCACTTTCGGTCATATGTGCGTCCTATGTTTTGTTGAACACCTGCTGCTTGTTTCTCTTCTCTCTCTCTCTCTTTTTTTGCAGCTCCTGTCCTCCGTGCTTCTCCGGTGTCTGTTTGGATCGTGGGCCACAGCTATATCTTTTGGGCGGCTCACCATGCGTCGGCCTCCTGTTAGGGTTCTCACCTCGGCCTGCAGACCCTGGCACACCTCAGTTGGCATGGCACTCATGGGATGCAGTGGCACCAGTTCCTCCCTTTCCCTTTTCCCCTTGAGGCCTCTCCCCCTCCCGATATTTTTTTTGTCCATTTGGGTGGTAACGATTTGGGCCAAATTGTGGGCTTGGGCTTGATTATTGCCATTCGTAATAATGAGGTGTCGCTGGCCATGCATCCGCTTGGTCTGGTCTTCTATTGTCCCACGATCCTTTTTCCTGGGGGGGGGGGACCCGCGCCGTATTGACCGTGCCTGGAGGTCGGTTAACCAGGCTATTGCCCGTTACTTTGGCGACCACGGCTTGGGTACCGTGGTGGACCATCTGGCCATCAGTATTCGGGATGCCAGCCTGTATCGCAGTGACAGAGTTCACCTCTCAGCGAGAGGCATGGATGGCTTCTTGGTTTCCTTGCAGGCGGGCCTGGTGACTGAGTTGGTGGTCGGGGGGTGGGGAGTCATGGTAGGCTCCTCCCTGTGTGGCGGCTAGCACTGGTAAGGAGGCACTGGGTGACCCCTACGAGTCCGGCAGGAGCACACTTGGTTGGCCACAGGAAGGATAAGATAGAGGTACAGCGGCTGGCCAATCGCGTGTGCTCAGGAACAAGGTGATGCTATGCTAGATACAGCTTGCAAATCCTTCTGGTTCACCGGACACACGCAGAAGCAGAGGTTTGGTCATTTGTGCTTCTGTTTGGGGTCGATATAATTGGTTATAACCATTCCTCCTTACCAGTGCTATGGCAGCCCGCTTGCATTATTGAATTACAAATAATAAAGTGGCCCAGTTTTAATCCCAGCACTGTTGTCCGTATCTTTATTGGGGGAGTGGGTCCGGCAAAGACTATATGTCAAACCATTTGTGCAGTCTTCTGCAATCTTCACAAGAGAAAATAGGCAAAGTTATCAGTGGCCTGTTCATCATCCTTCAGTCTCCATCTCTCCCTTGGAATAATGGGCCCGCATAGGTCATGCTCTTTTCCTACATGGAGACTACCTTATCTGCTGTCCCCCTGAAGCTACTGGTAGCTCAACCACTAAATTCTCCTTCTGCTCCTACAGTCGTACCTCACTTAAAGAGCATAATGCTTTCCACGGGACTGCTCTTTAAGCGAAACACCATTGTAAGTGACCAATTGTGACTTCTGGTGGGGAGGATTGCGAACCCTGATTTAGTTGTTAAGTGAGTTTTGTGTTGGTTTCAGATGTTAAGCGAGGTGACCATTCAGAGAAAATTCTTTTCTTTAAGCGAGTTAGTCTCTAAGAGAGGTGATTTTTATGTGAGGTTTTACTGTACTTCTTTTCTTCTGTGAACTTATTTTACCATCATGTATTCTCATCTTGAGGCTAATACTGCCATAATGTATCATTTACAATAGACAGCTCCTAATGGCATTTTTCTTCTATCATCCTCATGGAAATGAGTAATGGGATTCCAGCCAATTAAATGCATGTGGACACAATCCTGTTTTTCACTGGCTTGCAAATTCTGAGCAGACAGAAACATAGCTAAAACACTGTAATAGAATGAATAAAACTGTTAATGAGGGTAAAAATTATATTTTCACTTTTTTCCTTAATAACCACTATGAGATCAAAGGCAACAATAAATTTAAAATGATAAGGTAAGGATTCAAAGTGATCATTCACATGACAATATTATTCAGATAGTAAGAATCTGTAAAGTTCATGAATATACAAGATGATAAAGTAGGAATACATTCAAGAAGAGTGTATAATCTTTTGTACACTTCCACAAACCTAAGGGATAAGAGGGTGTTAGAAAGAAGCATATTTTTATCATGCATCTGGAAAAACTGCTGTAGGTGTCAAACCATGGAGATTAAGATAATGTTGGCATTGTACACAGTCTGAAGATTTGTATTAATGCTGAAGAACATTCTAAAAATAACATTTGTTAAAAGAGATAAGTTATGTTGGAGATGTAAAGAAACAGATGGAACATATGAACACATGTGGTGGAGTTGTAAAAAAATAAGGGATTTTTGGGGAAGAATAGAAGGGGAGTTTGGTGAAATATTGGGTAAAAAGGTCAAGTTGGTGTCAGGTACCATTCTTTTAACAAATGTGGAAGGTTTGGGTTTGAATAAGGAGGAAAAAGAATTATTGGAAATTGTATTGACCACAGGTAGACAATGTATAGCTAGAAATTGGAAAAATGATGTAGCTATACAGATCGGAGAATGGTACAAGGAAATGTGGAGCCTAGCATTGAATGACAAATTGACATGGGAGATTAAAGTGAAACGAGATAATTTAAAAGAGAATAGGTTTTGGAATATATGGAAACCGTTTGTGGATCATTCTCTTATGGTAAATGACAGTTCAGGACCTGCACCATCGCAAAGAGGTTTTTGGAGTTGAAATAGCAACTAAACTCTCCGGGCATTGTATATATTCACAGGGTGATTTGTAATTATTAAAAAATTATTATAGAGGTAGCTTAGAAAACTTTTATTGTTTGATTGAATAATATTTTACATTGTGGTATCTAATATTGTGGTTAAATGGTAAACAATCAGTATAAGTACTGTTATGTACTAGCCTCTATGAATGTGAGTTAATATTGTATTGAGGTTATCTTTGAGGTATTACTGTATTGTAATGTTATTGTTTTCTTTTCTTTTTCTGTATGTCTGTTTAATTTTTTTTAATAAAAATCAATAAAAAAAATAATAACATTTGTTTCATTCATTTTCAGATTGCTTGAATATATAGTAAATTATACAGTATCACCTGAAAATCATGGGAAAGGTTGGAAAGAAAGTGTTTTACCTCTACCTCATACTCAACTCATCTGGACAATGAAGCAGTGTAGGTGATGTAGTCAGAACAGCAATGGATCTATCCTCATTAAGTGCATATAATACCACCATTATATATATAATCTCCTTTATCTCATTCAGTAGATGTACCCGCTACCATGATTTTTTAAAATTACTATCCTGGGTGCTTGGCTTCGCCCGGTTAAGGTTTGGGGCTGGGGGTGGGGTTGTGTTTCGGTCCTACCTTCCAGGGCATGTTGGGGGTGGAGTTGGCGGTTGCGAGCCCTCTGTGTCATGGATGCATTGCTTTTGTTGTTTGTTGGGGCAGGGTGGCGGCCAAGCCTGTGTGCGGTTTCCTGCCTGTGGGGGTGCCTGGTGTCCATGCGGTCAGCAGACGCACTCCTGGCCTCGGGGCCCGCCGCATACCCTGACTGTGGGCAACCTCCCACTGCCGACACTGAAGGCCCTATTGCTGCTGCCGATGCCTCTCGGGCTGTACATGTTGAACAGCTGGCCCGCTATTCCCTCCGGGTGCGGGCTTTCCCAGTAGCTTTCTGGGCGCTGAATTGGCTGTGTTGGGCAGGAGTGGGCTGGTCATGGCTCTTGCGTTGCTGTGGCATCATTCCATCACCTCTGCCAGAGCTGCTGCTGTGGCCTCGGGCATCTCCTCCTGGGCCACCGTGGTGGGAGCCGCTGCTGTGGCCTTGGATGCTGCCTCTTTTTGCTGCCTGCCCGTGGCATTTTTCCTGGTGGCCTCCTCATCTAGTGGTTCCTATCTAGTTGCTGCATGCCAGGGGCAACAGCCATGTTCTGCATATTCAGCTGCCATTGCTGTTGTGGCTGCATGGCCGTCGCCCCGCCTCTCCCATGCTCACACTGGCCATCCCTATTGGCTCTGGCATGCCGCAGTGGCCGCTGGGGTGTGTAGTTTTTCTGTGTTTTTTTTTTCATTTTGTGGGGCATAGCACCCCCATGGCATTCCGGACCCCACCAGTCCAGGGCACGCACGCCCAAGGTAGGTGTGTGCACAGTTTCAGCGTGATGGGTCCAGAGGTGTTGATTTCTATACCGGACCCACAAGCATTACACCTCTGTTTTATATATATAGATAGATCTTAAAACAAGGAGGCAAGCTTGAAGAAACTTGCCATGATTGTCTTCAACCTGGTTCTCATGAGCTGGGACCACCCGTATACTGGATAGCCTTAGAATCCCACCCACCTGAACACCTGACTGACACAATTTGCAGTATCCAAACCACATGCCCAGTCTTCTAATGGCGCCCTGGAGGATTCAGAGCCACCTCTGTTATCCCACGCTACCTGCAACAACACAGCCAATCACAGCCAATTGTATCCTATTTAATAAAGCACCATCCCATGTTTGCCCCTTGTACCCAGTATCCTTTATTAACTGGTTAGTCGTCTGACTATGTCAGGTTAAAATTTGATAAAATTAACAATGAAACAGAACATGTGCAATATTTTCTGTTACTCGTGTTTAGCAGATACATGTTCTCTCATAGTATGGGACATGATTAAATCACCCATATTTAATCATAGATCCTAAATCAGGGGTTCTCAACCTGAGGCCC
Source organism: Bradypodion pumilum (assembly GCA_035047305.1). NCBI lineage: Eukaryota > Metazoa > Chordata > Lepidosauria > Squamata > Chamaeleonidae > Bradypodion > Bradypodion pumilum. The sequence goes on along the minus strand of JAWDJD010000004.1, from coordinate 111,512,337 downwards.
ACAGGCTGGATCCAGCCCACAGCACTATTTCATGTGGCCCCCCACCTCTCCAAGGACATTTGAGAAACAAAATGGCCACTCCTTTGAAGCTGTTGGAACAAAATGGCAACCCATCATGCAGGCAGGGCAAAATGACCATCCAGCCCTTGAAGCTGACTGAGTGAGTGTGACCATCTTGAAAAGGTTGGGAATCCCTTGTCTAAATGCTTAAACCTTGCTCTTACAAATGCTGTTCTATGATACTGAGTCAGACCCATTGTCAAGTATTCTCAATTTGAAAATACCTTTTGTTTTCAGCCTACCATTTCAAGGATCTAATCTTTGTGATTGGCTCAATATTGTTTTCAGCATTAATGCCCAGGACTCTTTGTTTAAATTCTGCCAGAAGGAAACAGAATGAGACAGGCAAAACCCATCCTGGGCCCTGTTACTTAAAGTCTACCAATCATGAAAAACCCAACCCAAAATTCCTTCAGGGCAGGTGAGGGGGCCATTGGCTTCTGTAGAGCCAAACTGGTCAGCCTTAGGACAGGTAGGGTTTATAAGGCCACATGCCCTGGCCCCAAAGCCAACCAGTGGTGATGAGAGAGAGTCTCCAGTGCTCCCACTTCCTTTAAATTTTTAATACTTTCCCGCCCTTCCAGCTGCATGCTGGCAGGAATGCAAAAGCTCCATTATATATTTATGTTGGGAAATGCTTAAGCGTTTGTTTAATGTCACTGTGAAATATTAGTATGACCTATGTAGATGTAGAATCAAGGAAATTTAAGGTCTCTGTGATTTAGAATCCTCTGTTTATTTTGCTATGTTCTCTGCTTTCCAATGTGTATTGTCATATTTGCTATAAAACTAATAAAAGACACTTTAAAAAAGAAAATGAAATGCATATATATTTATCTTATCAGTAGAAATTCCTATTTCAAATTTAATTTGTTTTTCCTCATGTTGTCAGAAGGTTTTACAATGTTTTTTTCCCAGTGTCCAGAGTCTTATTAGGGATTTGCAACATTTTGGGAATAATTGTGTAAATTATGCTGGTGAACTGTGCTACTAATTAAAGAGCTGCTGTTGACATTCCCTGTCATGTGCCAGGTAGTATCACTGGTATACAACCTGGAATATAAACAAAAACATGTTAATTAGTCGGAATTCTTCATTGTAGTTTATGAAATTATACTTCTGGGGGGCGTAAATCCTCACAAGGAGTCTAGCAATTGTTTTGAGCATTTCAGAAATGTGCATATTGTCACCCAAATAGCTATAAATAGTTCTCCTGCTTGCCATCTACCTTATGTTTTATAGGGGGAAATGTGCCTGAAACAAATATTGTCCCCACAAACCTATTGCATTCTGACACTGGGGTATCTTTTTGTCCCAATGTAAATCTTGGTTCAGCAATCAAATGTGCCTATAATGTGGGTGGTGGCTGGTGGGTGGAGAGGGTTGTTTTCTGAATGTTTATATAGGTTTTATGTGGTTTAATGTGGTTTTTAGCTGGGGGTTTTAAGCTGTGGATGTTTGAAATTGTTTTATATTGTATTCTATTTTTATTTTCATTTTCCCCTCTTCCTTTTTCCTTTTTTGTTGTTAGCCGCAATGAGTGGTGTTTCCCACCAGGAATGTGGGATATAAATAAATAAATAAATAAATAAATAAATAAATAAATAAATAAATAAATAAATAAATAAATTTTCCTCCCAATGAGAGTCATAACAGCTTTCCTTCTGTAATATATTGCTTATTGTCATGGTTTATTAATTGTGGGAAGTGGTTGTATCAGTCTATTGCAGCAGCAACAGCAAAGGATTTTGTAGAATTTAAAGATTAGCTCATTTTTATTGGGCATAAGGTTTCATGAACTGCATCCCACTTCATCAAATTTATGACCATCAACATCCAATGACACCATATCTATTCTGATGGTTTCTTGCCAATATTAATATAATTACCACACTCCCACCTGCAAGCTGCATAGGTTTCCACATATGTCTAAAGCTTGAATATTATATTCAATACATGTGAATAAGTGTGTTGACATCCACAAATACTCATGGTAAAATAAATTTGTTGTTCCTAAGTTATCACAAGATTCATTGTCTCCTGAATCACTTCTGATTTGACTCTGTGCCCAGTGCTCAGCTAGTAAGGCCTTCCAAACAGCAGCTCTGTTGTGGGATGTGTCAGTTAGATCCTCTGAGAGCTATTCCCAAACATTAATAGGCATAGCCCACAGTTCTAAAATGCAAAGCAATTAGGCATATACAGCTGTTTGAGACTCTCCTGTTTATACGAGCTTACTGGCAGATATGTGTCTCCAAAGACTAATTCATTTTGTACGAAATCAACTATAATTGTAACAACATTTTGAGAGATACATGATCCAAATGTGCCTGTGTTTTGTCACTGCTTCTTCTTCTGTAACGTTAAAAAATGGAACACTTTCCGTTCAAACCATCTTTGGATATGTCCACCTCCCATAATATTTCTCTTGATGGGAAGGCTGGTGACTCCAGTCTGAATTTTGCAGGTCCTTTTCAAAGTGCTGAAGGTGATCCCTCAAATAGGTTCAACACCTTGGACAGCTCTTTGGAAGTTTTGAAAAATGAAAATACATTAAAACCCCGATTTACGTAAAATGTCTGTTCCATAGCTTTTTACATAATACATTTTTATGTAAATTGATGCATTCCCATAGAGATGCATTAAAAATAAATTAAAAAATGGTCCTGAACAGACCAAAAATAATCCAAAAAACTAATCAGCACAAAGGGAATGACAAAGTGATCTGCCTATCTTTTCCAAGCTGCTGCTGCTGCTTCCTCCTGAGTGGTTTGTCTGCCCATCAGGGGAATGGGAACCATCGTCACCACCAGTGCTGCCACTGCTGCTGCTGTCCCTGCTGCTTCTACTAGATAGAGTGTAGGGGGGCACATCCATGCTTCCTGTCCATGGCTTCCCTGCCGTGCACTCCAGCCAGGAATGTGCATTGAGCTCTTTGTCTGAGGTCCAACCACAGTGCGCTCTAGCTGAGAATGCATGTCAGACAAAGAGCAGGGTGGAGCAGTCTTCACCTAATGTGTGCTCCCAGCCAAAGCACGTTGTGGAGAAACCTCGGAAAAAGAGCACAACTGAGTGGGCATGCCCCCCATGTTTCACCAATGTCAGTAGAATCAGTAGAGACTCCGGAAAATGCAGCAAAACTGCTGCAATCATTGGTGCTGCCTCCACCACCATGGTAAGTGAAGTCTTGTGACTTACGGCAGTGGGGGCGGGTGGTGCGGTGTGGAATTTTTAATTCTAAAATGCAACAGGGCCACAATTTTAGAGTTTAAAATGGTGGTGGTGCCATTTTAGAATTACAAGATGCAAGGAAACCCCTTATGTAAAATGATTTATTTGTGTAAAACGGGGCATGTTTTCTGCAAAAAAAACTGTTGCATAAGTCGATTTTTATGTAAATTGATGAGTACGTAAATTGGGATTTTACTGTACATGAAACAGATTCACCACCACTGCAGAATCAGTATCATAAGCTTTAACTGCTTTCTTGAAGTGGGCACTGATAGACTAGGAAGCAAATAAATCATTCTTTCCTTTCTGTGCAGATCTTTTGGATTGTACATTTATGCCTTTTAAATATTTATTTCAACATATTTTGATCCATATTCTGGATCTTACCCATTCTAGAAGATAGCAGATGAAATTCCTTTAATTCTACTCCTGCCAAAGTGAGAATTAGTTTTGGAAGACTACCAGCATATCATTGGATCAAATACAGAATGATATAGTAATAAAGTAAGTGGATTGGGCCAATGTTCACAATCATCATATTGACTTATGTTAGGAGCCCTAAAGAAATCTAGTGCATACCTCTACTACACAACCATATTGCAGTGCACAACATTTTGCAGGGAGGTAAGCAGAGAAGGGCACACAACATCTTCCCCCTAACAACTCAGAATGCAGTGATGGGGAAGGTTTAAAATCCTCTTCCTTCCTGTTGATAACTTGAGGGGGTGGAACTTGAGAAATGAAAGTTTCTTCCATATCCCAATGATTATCTTTAAGACTACTCTGAGACTTTCTCTACTACCACAAGAGTTTTTAAAAATAGTCACCGAAGTCAGAGACTAGCAACAGCCTTTTCTTTCTAGCCAGTACACTCCAGAAACTAATGTATTCCCCGAGTTACCCTTTACTTTTATGGACTGTTCACACTTTTCTGCACAAGCTGACATTTTCAACTAGACTCCAAGAGAATTTTGCAAAAACGAATCAAAAGTGGGTTATTTCAGTCTTAAAGAGGAGAACTAGACATAGGCCAGAACTTGCTGTGGCATAGTGCCAGGTTGTACCTTGGGCACATGCCTGATCGTATACCCAATTATAAAACGGCAAAAACATGAACAAACTTCATCAGCCCCAAAAAAACACATTATATAATACAGATGACTTTATTAGTTTTAATGCATTACTTCCAAGCGTTGGTTCTGATATTGTTACTGTATCTTTCTTACATTCACCAGCATAGTATAATAGCAGAGAGAATGCAAGCGCGGCGCCAAAATGGCCGCCGCGCTCTTTGCGGGCCCCCCCCCACAGGACGAAGGCATCCGGGTAGTTAGGGGCGTGGCCAGCTCCCTTATAAAAGGGGTGGCCACGAGGCAGCCGAGCTGCCATTTTGCGAAGCGACGGAGCGGAGAAGTTTTTCCCTCTTACCTCCGTCGCTTTTGGCTTTTACCGGGAAGCCTTTTGGCTGCTGAATTCTCTCGTTTCGGCTTCCCATCGATTGGCTGAGAGGCCCGCGAAGAAGAAGGCGGCTGCGAGCGCGGCTCGTGCGGTTCGGAGGCGCAATCTGGGTTGGAAGACCGCGGCTGCGCCTCCCCAGCAGCCACATTTGCTTGCACCCACCGGGACCGGTGGAATGGGGTCTATTCCCCCTGGCCCAGTAGGGGCTGCGGCCCTCGGCCCGCAGGCGGTGGACACCTCTCATGGTGTTGCCCATTCCGCTGGGCCTCCCTTTATAGGAGCGTAGCTCGCTCCGAGGCCTTCCAGCCTTGGGGGGTGGTCCGGTCCCCTTCCCTGGCAGGTTGCTACATCGGCCCTAATGGGCCCGGGTGTGGGGTTGTTGCCCTATTCGGGCCCCGGGGTGCAGGGACCTGTACCCATGCCTGTAGTAGGCGGGCCGGCTGGTCCTTTGCCCCATGTCAGCGTGGAAGCCTTATTGGCCCGCGTTGCGGCCCTCGAGACATCCCTGGCCCGGGCTAGCCACTCTTGGTCTCCATTTGGGGTTCGTTTCGATGCGTCGTCTGCTGGGCAGTGGCAGGCAACGGGACGGGTCGAGCTGCTTGAGACGCGTGGCACGACCTGGGCCACTGCCTCGCAGCTCCCCATTCAACAGACCGGTGCGGGTCAGGCCCCATCGACGAGCTCGATGGCGGTTGTGAGCTCCAACGCCCCCAGTGGGCCGGAACCCCCGGTGGGGGCGGCCTACGGGGGTGCAGCACGTGAGTATGCGGTCCAAGCTAGTGCACCTACACACGTGGCCACGTTGGGGGGGTTTCCAATGGCCTGGCCTCGCGCGGGTGGGGCGGCGGTCCAGCCGCTGACGCCCCACCTGGCGACGATAACTACCACTCAGGGCCCCGTGGTGGGGGGTGTTTTCTACCCTGTGGGGAATGTTTTGGGGGTGGCTGGGTTAGTACAGGCCCCCTTTCAGATGCCAGCAGTTCCTGTTGTGCCCGTGTCGGCCTTGCTGACGGCGGGGTATTTCTTACCGCTGGGTGTCCATTTGGCACAGACCACTAAAGAGAAGATCTGGCGGGGGGATTACGTGGATACCTTCTCACTCCTCAATAGAGGGCCCACCAAGGAGTAGGGGGGGCAGGATGAGAAGGATAAGGAGCAGGCACGTCGTAGCAAGCCACCACGTACGTGGGCCGACTGGTTGCCGGCCTACCTCATATACATGGCGGTGTACCTTAGGGCCCGGCCGGATTTGGCAATTTCGATGGTCCAGTATTTGGACAACATCTACCGGGCGATGGTTAACTTTCCGTGCCCATCGTGGTTGGCTTATGACGTGTAATTCCATATGCGGATTCCCCGGCACCCCGACATTAGGTGGGTTGAGCCATGCCAGGCTGTGGCTTTTGTACATGACGCCCACGCGCCCCGCGCCCGGGGAGAGATACCATTGTGGACATGCGGTCCAGCGGGCGGCCCCAGCACAGGTCCACTGCCAGGGGGCGGGGCGGGGGTTTCGGCCCGCCTACTGTGCTGGACTTTCTCGTCCAATGGTTCCTGCAATAGGAAGAATGGCAAATACAGACATTAGTGTCCCCCCTGTGCTGGCCCCCATGCAGCCTCTGGCTGTCCCAGGCCTGGAGGGATGCGGGGCAGAGGGAGGGGTGGACAGAGGGCTGGCAAGACTGCCGCGTATGGATCTAGTTCACCAAAGGGCTCCCTCCCCAATTAATGTGGACATGTTGGAGCGCTGGCTCACATTATTCCCGAAGGGAGAGGATGCGGAGATCTCCTTCAGGGTTTTAGGCAGGGGTTATGTATCCCTTTCATGGGTGATAGGTCCCCTCAGGATGCCCCCAATCTTTATCCCTTAGGGGGAGGGAGGAGGTGGCTCCTGCCAGCAATGATAAGGAGGTCTATGCGGGCAGGGTCGTTGGCCCTGTCCCTGTGCCCCCGTTCCGGGGAGCATATTATTGCACTGATGCCATGCCTTTTGGCTGTTCCAATTCGGGCTCGGCATTCGAGCGTTACTCCATCTTCCTAGAGCGGGATTTTGTTCGCAGATCAGGGTCCCGGTCTGTAGCCCATTCCCTGGATGATTTTATTCGGGGCTGAACGGGGCTGGGACACATCCACACGTCTCCTCAACACATTTCAGACGCTAATGGAGGAACTTGGTGTCCCTTTAGCGCCCGAAAAGACCGAGGGCCCGCCTACACAGCTAGTATTCCTGGGGGTGGAGATTGACATGGTAGCACAGGCTTCTAGGTTGCAGCGGGATAAGGTGTCAAAGCTAGTGGCCCTTATCTCGGACTTGCTGGCCAAGCGCATGGCATTACCGAGGGACCTGCTGGTGCTACATGGTCACCTCAATTTCGCTGGCAGGGTCGTCGCACCGGGCAGGGCATTGGCGCAGCGCTTGTGCGACGCCATGGCAGGACTATCCAGGCACCACCATAGGGTTAGACTTACCCGGGGTATCAGGGCAGACGTGCTTGTCTGGCTACAGATCCTGAGGGATTTCAATGTGGTGTCATTTTGGAGGTCTGAGCTCCTGGCTTCCCCTTGCTTTAAGATACAGCCCGATGCCCGGGATCCCTGAGTTATGGGATGTACTTCAATTGGAAGTGGGCCTATGGTGGGTGGCCACCATCCTGGGCAGGCACGGGTCGCCTGCGTGGTCTCACGTATCTGGAATTTTCCCTATACTGGGTGCTTTGATGCTATGGGGCGAGGAGGAGGCCAACTCGGTTGTCCACTTTGGTGTGACAATGCGGCTGTTGTCCACTTTCTCAATGCACAGAGCTCTAAATCGCCCAGGGTTATCGACCCAGTGCGCCAGTTTGGGTTGCGCAGCCTGCGCCTCAACGTTCTTTTCAGGGCTAGGCATGTCCCATGGGTTACTAATGATATTGCTGATGCTTTGTCCCGCCTGCAGATCTCCCGGTTCCGTGCCTTGGCCCCGGATGCGGAGGAATTTCCCTTGCCACTCCCGGACGGGATATGGAACATCGGCAAGGAGAGGTGAACCGGGCGATTGGCCTGTCACTAGCGCCATGCACGCGTAAGGTGTATCACCACGCATTTAATTCTTTCAGAGCATTCTGTACCCAATTCCAAATGCCAGGAACCTGGCCGATCCCGGTAACCCATGTTCTGCGGTTCATGGTTTACCTGCATGCCCAGGGCTTTGCACCTCGCACCATAGCATCTAAGCTGTCAGCGTTGGCTTTTATGGCCAAAGTGGGAGGTCATGTGGATAGCACCACTGACTTCCGTGTGAGACATGTTTTGGAGGGGTGGGTGCGCACGCGTGGGCGTTGCCCGGACGACCGCCACCCGATTTGCCCAGGGGTTTTTACCCAATTGGCCCGGGGCTGGCCTGGCCTCTGTTTTGATAAGATGAGGCAGCCCATTTTATGCGGCTACAACGGTCGCCTTTTTTGGAGCGCTCCGCATCGGCGAGCTTGAGATGCTGTATAAGGCGGATGCAAGTCGTGGACAGCACCACTCACTTCCGTGTGAGACGTGTTTTGGAGGGGTGGGTGCGCGCGCGTGGGCGTTGCCCGGACGACCGCCACCCGATTTCCCCAGGGGTTTTTACCCAATTGGCCCGGGGCTGGCCTTGCCTCTGTTTTGATAAGATGAAGCAGCCCATTTCATGCGGCTACAACGGTGGCCTTTTTTGAAGTGCTCCGCATCGGCGAGCTTGAGATGCTGTATAAGGCGGATGCAAGTCGTAGGGCACTGGAACTCGAAGATGTCTGAGTGAACAATATTCGGCTCAGTTGGGGATACGCTCCTCTAAAACGTATCAGCACGGCGTAGGCAGTGGTGTGCGACTGCTACGGTGTTCTTTGGTAGACATCTGTCCGGTTGGTGCCCTACAGGATTTCCTTGCACTGTATGGCACGCACCATGGCCCGTTTTTCTGTCACCAAGATGGGTCTCCCCTTACTAAATTTCAATTTTGGAAGGTGACGGGCAAAGCGCTGGCCAGTGTGGGCCTCCCAGGCGCCCGCTATGGCACTCATTCATTCCGTATAGGGGTGGCCTCAACCGCAGCTGCTTTTGGGTACTCAGGGGCTGACATACGTAGCATGGGACGGTGGGGTTCGCAATGTTTTCAGTTTTATGTGCGCCCACTCCCGCCGTGAGTACCAACCCAGTCACCTTACCCACTTTCCCTCATTTTTCCTTACAGACCCGGGGTGTCGTATTACACCGGTGACAGTAAGGCTGGTGGGCCATAGCTACGTGCACAGGGCAGCGCGTTATGCTGCGGCGACAGAGTGGGGACCCCGACTGGGACTTGGTGCATACGCAAGTCTCACATGGCATGGTAAGCCCGGGATGTTGTGGCGGGAGCTGCTGCCTTTCCTTTTTTCAGGCCAGAATGCTGACCCGCCTGACATTCTGATCATACACCTGGGGGGCAATGATTTGGGCCAGGTCACCGGCTTGTCGCTGAAACATGCGATTTGCGAGGACCTCGCCTACCTGCATTACGTCTGGCCCGCCACAACCCTTGTTTGGTCGGACATGGTCCCGCGCCATTCCTACAGAGGGGGTGTTGACCTCCTGGCCCTTGACCGTGCTAGACGCATGGTGAATAGGGCAGTGGCGCGTTTCCTTGTCTACAGGGCTTGGGGGAGGGTCAGTCATCACCCCGCTATTAGCCTCCAAAGTTATGACTTGTATGCAGGGGATGGGGCCCATCTGTCACGAGGAGGTGTGGACCTCCTGTTGGGTGACTGACGAGCAGGCCTGTCGACCGAGCTGACGGTCTGGGGGGGCGTCGAGCCTTCTTTGAAGCCCCTCCGTGTGGCGGGTAGCACTGGTAAGGTAAACATTATGACCCACAGGTATCCGGCAAGTTCGCAATTGACTGGACAACACTAGACAGGCATAGGTTGGTTAAACGTTGTCCGGTCAACGATGAACTAGGCGACGGGGTGATGGCTATAGCTAGACAGCATGCATCACCCCGTGATTTTATGGATACGCATCAGAGGGTGGGGTCATTAGTTAGATATTGACTACGGTCAACAATTTGTTTGTGGTCAACAAACAAATTGATACAAATAGATACAGTGTAGCAATTGCCGTTGGCAATTTTGGGTGGTACCTTACCAGTGTTACTTTGGCCTGCTTGCCTTAAGAATTATGATTGGTCAATTACCAATAGAAATTTATAATTCGGACTAGGGCATGAATCAATAAATGTGGCCCAATGCCGTTATCCACTTTCATTGGTGTCTGAGTCCTTTATTGGGGGGTGCGCCTGCAATAAAATGGCCGCCGCGCTCTTTGCGGGGGCCCCCCCACAGGACGAAGGCATCCGGGTAGTTAGGGGCGTGGCCAGCTCCCTTATAAAAGGGGTGGCCACGAGGCAGCCGAGCTGCCATTTTGCGAAGCGACGGAGCGGAGAAGTTTTTCCCCTCCACCCCCTCCCTAGTTAACAGTGTGATATTTTGGTCGCTTCGGGGCCGGGTGGGAATTTTTGGCTGGGACCCATATTGGCTTCCGGGTCCTGGTTTTTTCGCCCATCCCACACTGTTGCTATGGTTTGACATAGGGGTTTTTCTGCTGCTGCTGTTGACTTTGGTCACATGGGCGGTTAGCACTGGTAAGGTAAACATTATGACCCACAGGTATCCGGCAAGTTCGCAATTGACTGGACAACACTAGACAGGCATAAGTTGGTTAAACGTTGTCCGGTCAACGATGAACTAGGCGACGGGGTGATGGCTATAGCTAGACAGCATGCATCACCCCGTGATTTTACAGATACGCGTCAGAGGGTGGGGTCATTAGTTAGATATTGACTACGGTCAACAATTTGTTTGTTGTCAACAAACAAATTGATACAAATGGATACATTGTAGCAATTGCCGTTGGCAATTTTGGGTGGTACCTTACCAGTGTTACTTCGGCCTGCTTGCCTTAAGAATTATGATTGGTCAATTACCAATAGAAATTTATAATTCGGACTAGGGCATGAATCAATAAATGTGGCCCAATGCCGTTATCCACTTTCATTGGTGTCTGAGTCCTTTATTGGGGGGTGCGCCTGCAAATACATAACTTGGTAAAGTCAAAATGCCAAACAAAACAAAAAAAACTGGTATGACTGAAAGTACAGTACAGTGGTTCCTCATACAACAATTTTAATCCATTCCACAGGGCTCATTGTTGTACAAAACAATTGCTATACGATACATGCATCACATAACAATTTTCCCTATGGGATGCATCATACAACTATTTCTTTTGCTAAGTGGTTTTTCCCATTGAAAAATTGATGTATGATTTTTTTTCCATAGGGAAATTGTTATGTGGGACACCATTTCCCCCCAAAACCTAATTGTTATGCGATTTCATTGCTATATGAGGCAATTGTTGTATGAGATTCCACTGTACATGTAGCCAAATTATAGAAACCGCCATCTGTCATGGAACTGATTGGAAGGAATCTACTCTGGTATCATTATCCTGGATACTTGTGAGTTTATGTGGTAATTCAGATTTCATGATTCTGAGCTTCGAACCATTTGAGCAATGTCAATTCTGACAGTGTTGTGGTTGCTTGTTGAAAGAAGAGGAAATCTATTTCAGCAAGATGCCAGCATTGTCAGGCTGAAATATTTTCAGGAAAAGTCTTGCCATGAAGCTGGAGTTGTGATGCCTCTGGTGTAAATTATATGTGAAGAGCTATGGCTTGGCATTCTATAATATTTTCTCCTCAGAAGTCTTACAAGATGTGTTTTTAAAAATGGAAAAATTCACTATGGCTATGAATGAAAAAGAAAAAGGGATTTTCAAGTTTTTTTAGAAAAAAGACACTGACCTTTTAAATGTGACTGCAAGTTCAATATCAGATCATAGTTTAAATGTAGTATTGAACTAAAAGAACACTCCATATGTACAATCTTGGTAAAACTGTTTGTCCAATCAGACCATGTATTTCGGAAGCATGTTGTGTATGTGTTCTTTTAAAATTCTTAAAGAGGATTATGCAAGCGCGTCGCCAAAATGGCCACCATGCTCTTTGCAGGCCCCCACCCACCCGGACTCAGCCATCCGGGTAGTTAGGGGGCATGGCCACCCCTCTTTAAAAGGGGTGGCCACGAGGCAGCTGCGCTGCCATTTTAGAAGCGACGGAGCGGAGAAGTTTGCTCCGCCGCTTCTCTTTCGAATTTTCAAAGCTTTTCAGAGGAATCTTCCTCCCCCAAAAAGGCGATCGCTTGGGGAGCCATGGCACCCAAGCGCAAGGTTACGGCCTCCAGGCCGCGCATTAGGGGGAGGGCTCTGCCTACCCCCTCGACCTCCCGGGGGCTGCCGCCGGGCCGGAGAGCTCGGGCGGCACCCCCACAATCGGGTGGCAGGGCTTCGGTGCCCACGGCCACCCGTGTGGCCCCTGCATACCCACCCAGTCTGGGGACTAGGGCAGGGGCCGCAAGGGCCTCCTCCTTCGGGGTTCATACCCCTGCTGCGCCTTCGCCCACCTCGGGGCATGGCGGCCCACTTGGGCATGGTGCGGGTCCTCCCCCCACCACTCTTCCGGCCCCTCATGGGCCGGATTACAGGGCATGGCCCTATGCGAGCCAGGGATCGCCATTTGGCCTATCCCCCAGCAATTGCTCGGTGGGCCATCCAGCCCATCCGGCCCACCGTATCCAGGTGGGTCTGAAACTGTCGATGCTCTCCTGGCACGCATTTCGGTGCTGGAGGCATTGATGGGCATTGCTCCGCCACCTGTTGATGGTGCGCTCGCAAACCCTTCGGATACAGCCCACGCGCTGGCCATGGCTGTCCAGCGGGCTGCTGATAGGGTCAAGCTGCTTGAGGCCATCAGGCCAGCCCAAGCTGGCGCCTCGCAGCTCCCCGTCTGGCCATTGCAACAGGTCCTGCTCGGCAGGGGCGCAGGAGTACACAGAGCTCGATTCCCATCATAAGCTCCGACGCCCACCGTGGGCCGGAACCCCTGAGGGCCCAGCCACCACTCTCACCTTTTCAGGTATTGAAATTGACACCATTGCCCAGACATCCAGGTTGCCCATGGAAAAGGTGACTCGGATCTCGGCTGCGATTTTGGCCATGCTTGCCAAGCGTAAGGTTCTCTCCGAGAGTTGCAGGTGCTGCACGGCCACCTCAACTTCACCTGTAGGGAGTAACACCAGGCAGAGCCTTTGCCAGGCGTCTTTGTGATGCCATGGCGGGCCTTTTAAAATCTCACCACAGGGTGCGGCTGACCAGAGGTTTACGGACAGACCTTTTGGTTTGGCTCACATTCCTACAGGACTTTAATGGCGTTTCTTTCTGGAGATCAGAGTTTATGGTCAGCCCTCAGTTCCAAGTACAGTCAGATGCCTCCGGCTCTCTGGGTTATGGGATTTATTTTGAGGGACGGTGGGCCTATGGTCAATGGCCTCAGGCATGGCAAGGCACGGATCGCTTACGCGATCTTACTTTCCTAGAGTTTTTCCCCATCTTGGGGGCACTAATGCTATGGGGGGATAGGTGGGCCAATTCGGTGGTTCACTTTTGGTGTGACAATGCTGCAGTGGTGCACATTGTCAACGCCCAGACATCCAAATCACCCAGAGTCATGGCATTAGTTCACCAATTTGTTTTGAGGTCCCTACGCCTTAATGTGCTATTCAGGGCCAGACGTGTGCCAGGCATTAATAATGATATTGCTGATGCTTTATCCCACCTGCAGATCTCCCGGTTCCATGCCTTGGCTCCAGAAGCAGAGGAACTTCCCTCTCCACTCCCGGCCGAGATCTGGACATTTGGCGAGGAGAGGTGAACCAGGCGATCGGCATGTCTTTGGCACCTCGCACGCGTAAGGCGTATCTACATGCATTCCTCCAATTTAGAACTTTTTGCGGGCAAAGGCAGTTGCCTGAAGTGTGGCTGATACCAGTCGACCAGATTTTGCAGTATATGGTCCACCTCCACCATCTAGGATTAGCCCCACTCACTATTGCCACTAGGCTTTCAGCATTGGCATTTATGGCCAAGGCACGGGGCTTTCCCAACTGTGTGAATGACTTCCGCATACGACACATATTGGAGGGGTGGACCCGTTAGCGTGGCCGATGCCCGGACACGCGCCACCCCGTTACAATAGGTGTTCTGACCCACCTTGCACGTGGTTGGCATAGATGGTGTTATGATGGCTATGAGGAGGCCCTTTTTCACGCAGCTACCACTGTAGCTTTCTTTGGAGCTCTCCGTATCAGTGAGCTGGTCCCATTGTCAAAAGGGGACAGGTCTCGTAGGGCACTGGAACTCGAAGATGTCTGTGTCAACCAGGAGTGGGCTCAGTTGAGGATTCGCTCCTCAAAGGCCGATCAGCACGGAGTAGGCAGTGGTGTCAGACTGCTATGTTGTACAATTGATGACATCTGTCCAGTTGGTGCCCTACATGAATTTTTGGTAGTGCGTGGCACGCACCCTGGCCTGTTTTTCTGCCACCAGGATGGGGCTCCCCTTACCAAATTTCAGTTTTGGAAGGTGACCGGAATGGCACTTCACAGTGTCGGCCTCCCTGGGGCTCGTTATGGCACCCATTTTTTCAGGATAGGCGCCACTTCAACTGGGGCTGCATTTGGGTACTCTGAGGCGGATATACGTTGGATGGGCAGGTGGGGGTCCACACATTTTTCCTTATATGTACGTCCCTTCACTGTATGAGTACTAGTTATGTCCTTAATTTCTTCTCCTTCTTTTACAGACCCTGTGTGTCCACGCACACTGGTGGCAGTATGGCTGGTGGGCCACAGTTACGTGCACTGGGCAGCGCAGTATGCTGCAGCGACAGAGTGGGGACCCCATCTCGGGCTGCATGCATCCGCACGTATGCGATGGTATGGTATGCGCAGCATGAGATGGCGGGAACTGTTGCCATTCCTGATGTCCATCAGGGATGCTGGACCGCCTGATGTCCTGATTCTGCACCTCGGCGGCAATAATCTCGCACAGATCACTGGCCTTTATTTTAAAATGTCGGTGTGCAGCGACCTGGCGTTCTTACATCATTTATTGCCGCGCACATGGCTGCTATGGTCTGACATCGTGCCGAGACAATGCTACAGAGGAGGCATGGATCTCCGTGGCTTGGGCCACGCTCGGTGGTCCGTGAACAGGGCTGTTGCCCGGTTCCTTGTTGATAATGGCTTAGGGACAGCCATTCGACATACGAGAATAGGCTTGCAGGATTTCGATCTATATGCAGGAGATGGGGTCCACCTGTCGGCTAGAGGTATGTACCTCTTCCTGGAGGATGTGCAAGCAGGCCGAGCTGACGGTCTGGGGGGGGCGGTGAGTCATCATGGACGCCTCCCCGTGTGGCGGGTAGCACTGGTAAGGTAAAGATTTATGACCCAGAGGTATCCGGCAGGTTCGCAATTGACTGGCCAACATGTAGGTAGGTACAGGGGAAATAGGATTGGCCGGTCAAGGGCGAACCATGATTGGGGTGATGGCAGGATCTTCTCAGCCTGCATCACCTTGATATTTGAATGGATACACATCATAGGGTGGGGTCAGTAGATAGTATATTGACTCCGGTCAACAATTTGTTTGTGCCAACAAACAAATTGATACAAATAGATAAATGTAGCCAATTTCCATTGGCGCTTTGGGTGGAACCTTACCAGTGTTACTGCGGCCTGCTTGCCTTAAAGAATTACAATTGGATGATACACTAATTGAAAGTGATAATTCGGACTAGGGCATTATTCAATAAAAGTGGCCCGATGCCTTTAATCCAATACCGGTGTCTGAATCTTTATTTGGGTGGGTACGCCTGCAATGCAAACGTGGTGCCAAAATGGCCGCCACGCTCTTTGCAGGCCCCCACCCACCCGGACTCAGCCATCCGGGTAGTTAGGGGGCGTGGCCACCCCTCTTTAAAAGGGGTGGCCACGAGGCAGCTGCGCTGCCATTTTAGAAGCGGCGGAGCGGAGAAGCTTTTCCCTCCACCCCCTCCCTAGTGGACAGTGTGATTTTCTGGTCACTTCAGGGCCGGGTGGGAATTTTTGAACCTACAATTGGCACTTTGGTTCTTGGCTTTTCGCCCATCCCACACTGTCGCTAGTGTTTGAGATACGGGGTAAGTTGACTTTGGTCACTTTTGGCGGGTAGCACTGGTAAGGTAAAGATTTAGGACCCATAGGTATCCGGCAGGTTCGCAATTGACTGGCCAACATGTAGATAGGTACAGGGGAAATAGGATTGGCCTGTCATGGGCGAACCATGATTGGGGTGATGGCAGGAGCTTCTCAGCCTGCATCACCTTGATATTTGAATGGATACATGTCATAGGGTGGGGTCAGTAGATAGTATATTGACTCCAGTCAACAATTTGTTTGTGCCAACAAACAAATTGATACAAATAGATAAATGTAGCCAATTTCCATTGGCACTTTGGGTGGAACCTTACCAGTGTTACTGCGGCCTGCTTGCCTTAAAGAATTACAATTGGATGATACACTAATTGAAAGTGATAAATCGACTAGGGCATTATTCAATAAAAGTGGCCCGATGCCTTTAATCCAATACCGGTGTCTGAGTCTTTATTTGGGTGGGTACACCTGCAAAGCATGTGTCCCATAGTTCGTATATGCTTTTAAATACATGTACTTCTATTATTTAAAGATGCAGTCTTTCCACCCTTACCTATGAGTAAGTGTACTGAACCTGGGGGCATTACTTCCAAATAAAAATGAATATGACTCCAGTGAAATCATGGTGATCAATCATTAGCCTGATTTTTTACCTACGAGGGAGGATCATCTTCAACCTGTGTAACATGAGTTCTCAATCTGTGTAAGAGGAACACACAAACCTTAGATCATACATTCCTATATCCAATAATAATAATAATAATAATAATAATAATAATAATAATAATAATAATAATAATAATAATAATAATAATAATAATAATAATAATAATAATAATAATAATAATAATAATAATAAATTTGGGCTTGTATGCCGCCCACTCGCAGATGCAACTCAGGGAAGCTAGCAACAATATCACATCCAATACAATATAAAACAAGATACAATTAGCTTACACTAGAGAACAAGATACAATTAGCAGAATACAATTAGCATACAATAAAAAGTAACCTATGTCAAAACATCCCAAAACAAGAATTTGACAGCAAGAGTACAGGCCTCAGAGTCCAAAGTCTAGGCTGGGCAGGGGTCGGTGACCAACTCTGCGCCCCAACGGCCATGTCCATGGCCAAGTCCACAGCACCAAGGAGCAAAGGGGTCATAACACTCCACCACACCAAGGCCCCTGCCGCCTGCCCCTATGTGGCCAGGCCCCCATTCCACATCTCCGAAGCTCCCACTCTACCACGGCACAACCAATGACAGGTCCATCACACCTGACGCCAACCTGGCCGCAGCTGGGATGGAGGTGCCGCTGCTGCCACAGCTGCTGGAGGTTTTGCAAGGCTAGGTGGGAAAGGGCTAGAGGTCTCGCAGGGTGGTGGCCAGAGTCCTCTCTCACCACCCACATTCCCCCTCTGCAGCTGCAGGGCTTTTCAACCTCTGGCCACGTGGTAAAGTGCCGGAGGTCTTGCATTGCGGTGGCCAGAGTCCTGTTTCAGTCACCCAGAGTAGGAAAATCTCCTAGATGGATGGGGTATAAATATAATAAATAAATAAATAAATAATGTGAATGGTTAAAGTGGCAGATGGTTAGTTATCTGAAAACACTACTGGCTTGCTGCAACCAGAACAGAAGAAGCAGTGAATATGGGATTTCTTACATTTCTTACATTTTCCTGGTGGGTTTTTTAAGGAAAAAATCTCTCCAAAAGAAGAGGAAATACCTAAACCACTTAAAGACTTCTTATACAACCAATACATTCTGTTTAAAAATTCAAAAACATCCAAAATCACGCTCAAAACCACTCCTAAACACTCTTCGCCTCATGCAAAACCCACAAGAGCAATGCACGCATGTGTCCTGCCTTTTATACTGCCCAGGCACAATGCAACCTGGGAAAAACCCAATGCCTCATACAAAGTCACACGACTTTGTATGAGGCAACTTTTTTCAAGGAATTAGGCGATGTTGTATGGATCCGATGTTGTATGAAGTGGACTTTGTAAGAGGTATAACTGTACTCAACAAAACAATAGAAGCAAAAACAAGCAGGAAGAGGGGTTGGAGTCTTTCTTTAAATGCAGGGAGGAGGGCTTTACCAGTCCTATCATGTAAAGCCTTTTCCCATTGATATGCAGTGTTAGTGCATGTGATTGCTATTTTCCCAATAATGTGTGCATATTGTGTAATCAGAAGTGAAAGAATTAACACAGTTTAACACTGTGTTTCGAATGATTATTGTATGACTGCTGTCATAATAATTAGTCATCTTCTTTCTCTAGCACTTCTGTCAAAAATTTTATCATGGCTTTTGATGCTGTGCCGGTTTCAGAGCATAACAGAAAGAAATTGAAATTGAAACCCTCCATTTCAAGCCTACAATACTTAGTCCATAGCAGTTCCATTAGTGTAAGTTAGTTGAACTCTGAGTAGGTAGCTATGAATGCAGGTGCTAAAGGATTGGAAGTAAGGATGTTGTGCATTAAATAACTGCCCATAAATCTTCCAGCTTGTGCATTTCATTTCTATATTGCTAACCATAAATGCAATATAGTACTTAAAAGCTTGATTTTAAAGAAGTATTTAAATAGAAAGGTGTGTGGCTAAGAATAATGCACAATCCCTGTGGCTCTTCCTTGGGAAATGGCCTTTTTGGTGGCTGCTGCTAGGCTGCTGAACATCCCTTTGTCCTTTAGAGAGTGAGAGGTCCAGCCCCAGGCCACTTCAATATGGGGTGCCTCAGGGTTCGGTGCTCTCTCCTCTCTTATTTAACATCTACCATGAAGCTGCTGGGTGAGATCATTCATTCCCACAGGGTGCGGTACCATCAGTATGCGAAAGACACCCAGTTGTACATCTTGGCCCATGGGGACCCCAGTGATGCAAAGTCCTTTCCAGGTGCCTGGAAAATGTTGGGGTCTGGATGGGGGCCAACGGGCTACAATTGAATCCCAGCAAGACTGAGTGGCTATGAATAGGGGGTCCTGCGTTATCCCGAGAGCTACCATCTTTGGGGTTATTCTGCCCCAGACAGACCCGGTGCGCAACTTGGGGGTCCTCTTGGACTTGCGGCTGCTGCTAGAAGAACAGGTGGTGGCCATGGCCAGGAGGGCTTTCGCCCAACTTAGTGTGATTCATCAGTTGTGCCCGTTCCTGGACCGGGACTCCTTGCTCATGGTCACTCATGCTCTGGTGACCTCCAGACTAGATTATTGTAATGCGCTCTACATGGGGCTGCCCTTGATGACCATTCAGAGACTACAGCTGGTCCAGAATGTGGCAGCCCGGGTGGTGATGGGGTGTGGGTGCTATGCCCATGCCACACCACTGCTTCGGGAGCTGCACTGGTTGCCGGTCTGTCTCCAGGTGCAATTCAAGGTGCGGGTTTTGACCTTTAAAGCCCTATATGGTAGTGGGCCAGGATACCTAAGAGACTGCATCACCCTAAGGACATCTGTGCATCCAACCAGAGCAGACCGGAGGGGCTCTCTAATTGTTCCATCAGCCAGAGGGACTTGCCTTTCTTGCACAAGGAGGAGGACCTTCTCCGTGTCTGCCCCAGCCCTCTGGCACCTCCTGCCAACAGAGCTACATCTCCAGACAGAACTGCTGCCCTTCAGGAAAGAACTTAAAACCTGTCTGGCAGGCCATGAGTGACCATGAGTGGGATTTAGCAAAAATGTGAGTGCCACCACCTAGGTAAAAACCTATTCAATTTTCCCATACTATTTTCTAAGGGGACAGAGTATATGGGAAAACCCAAGAATATCAGTGTTGCTGATACCTGAGCTCAATGGGTTGAGAAATTGGACCTTCCCCTGCCTTTCTTTTGAGTCCTCCAGGGAGACTGAGTTCCCATCACCATTTCCCTGGACAATGCCCCTTCTGCCTGACCTCAAATTCCTGCAACTGGGATTGGCAAGTTCAAAGTCTCAGCTAAATTTTGGGGCTTCAAAATCATCCTCAGGAATGGTTTGTAAAGCCCAGCTGAAAGGTACCTACCATGACTCTCTGGTCTCTTCTAGGGATATTGCTGCTGTTGCTTTTTTGGTGTTTACACTTCCAGCACCACTACAACATGGAGGTAGAAACTGGGAGATCTGCAGGGCTCAAGGCCTCCAGGGGATGGTGGGATGAGGAGCTGAAGCTGGGGGACTGAAGATAGGACCCCCTCCTGTCTGGTCTGCACACTGTAGCTATGGCCATCTCCATCAATACACCAACCCAGGGTTTCTCTTTAAATTGATACCTCACCTTTAGCACAGAAGATGGGGTTCAGGTTGTTGTTGGGTTTGCCCCACGTCTTTCACTCATCCAAAGGCTGAAGACGCCACCACCGTGATTCTGCCATGCCCTCCCGTCTCTGTCACCGCTGGGAGGTTAAAAGGGACTCCCCTTGCCCGAGGGGAGCCTGAAGATGATGACAACGTGAGCCTGCCACGCCCTCCCGGCTCCGTCATCGCCGGGAGGTTAAAAGGGACTCCCCTTGGCCGAGAAGAGCCTGAAGATGCCACCACCGCAAGCCTGCTGCACCCTCCTGGCCCGTTATCAACCAGGTGGTGGACAAGGGCAGTTGACTTTTGACTTGTTCTTGGGGCGATTTTGCTGTGGGTGGTCTTTGTAGGGCTTATGATGAAAAGAGGTTCCCCTCTTGTTTTATAAGCTTTGGTAAGGTTGTTGAGCCTTGGGCTCCAACCTTCAGACTCATTTGTTTTGCCGCCTTGAGTCACACGTTGTGTTGAGGGATGTGGGATAGAAATCTAATAAATAAATAAATAAACAAATAAAAAGGTCATCTCCTTTGAGCTTTCAGCCCTTTCTGATGGCTTTGCAGCCAATTCCACCTGTGCTTGTCAGCCCTCACCTACTGCTCCTTCACCTCTTTTACTCCCGATGTTGCTGGTTTCCCTCAGTCTTTCCCTGTTGTTTTTTTCTTCTTCTACTGCTCCTGAGGTATGTCATTCCCTGCTCTGTGTCTTCCTGAGGCCTGAGGATTGTAGTGCCTATGGGTTCTCTAGGGGGTATGGGCAAGGGGGGATGTCTCACCAACAGATAAATCTCCAAATAGATTCTGGCCCATATTATAATCTGCTTATGTTTTAGTTTATAAATTAATGTATTATTATTTGTACCTGTTATGTATGTATGCATGTTCATTATACTGTAAGGCAAGATTGTAACCACTCCAGATACAAACGATATCAGCTGTAAAGGAACGCGAGCAGACAGCCTATAGAGGGCAGCTGCGAGCGTTCACTCTCACATGGTTCACATTGCTCAATCACGGACAGCCGCGGGAAAACCTTCCCCGCATTCAGCAGCTGAAGAAAGACCTGCATTCAGCAGCTGAAGCAAGACCTGCATTCAGCAGCTGAAGAAAGACCTGCATTCAGCAGCTGAAGCAAGACCTGCATTCAGCAGCTGAAGAAAGAGGCGTGCCTGGGCGAGGCCACGCCGGTAGCAACCAATCAGCTACCGTGCTACAAGATTCAAATGTAGAGAGCTACTGTATATATTGAGATGTATCACCGCCATTACCTCATGCTTCACTGGAACCTCATGCAATGCAATAAACCTGTGTTAAACCAACCTTTCGGTTGTCCGGTTGTCTTTGGTCCCATACACTAAACTGGCGACGAAGGTGGGATAATGGCTGCCCACGGGACCAAGACATGCGCCGGCTACGAGATCAGGAAGCCGGGAGACTTGGAGCTGTTTGAGATAGACTTCAACGCTGCGCTGGTGGAGCTCGAAGTCTCAGACGAGGCCAAAAAGAGGGCCATCTTCGTCCGCATGCTCGGACAAGAAACCAAGAGGACCTTGGTGGACCTGATCGCGCCGAGGAAGGTGGGCGACCTCAAGGCCACAGAGCTCCTGGCGGCGCTGCGCGCCCATCTCCGGCCGGCAATAGCGATGTTCCCCGCTCGGAGCGCGTTCTGGAGGCGAGTCCAGGCACCCGGAGAATCGGTCGATGAGTTCGCCGCGGCCCTGCGGTTGGCCGCCGGCCCTTGCAAGTGGGAACTCCCCGACGTCACCCTCCGGGACTGCCTGCTCTGCGGTCTGAGGGACACAGAGACTCAGCGCGCGCTGATGAAAAGGGAGCCGCCTCCCACGTGGCAACAAGTCCTCGACGCGGCACAGGCCGCAGAGGCCACGTCGGCCGGGGTGCACGAACTTCAGGACTGGCGCCCGAAGACCGCCAAGGCAGAGAGTTCGGTGCGCGCGGCCCGGCGGACTTCGAACTCGTCTTCTGCAGAGAGCAGCGACGACGAGGACGTCCGGAGGGTCCAGAGAGAGGGCCGGCGCTGCGATGGCTGCGGCGCCGCCCACGCCCGCACCAAATGCCCATTCCGCAAGGCCGAGTGCCACAACTGCGGCCGGCGCGGGCACATCGCCAAGGTCTGCCGGACACGACGCGAGGCCACCCGGAGTTCTCCAGACCGCTCGGCGAGGCAGGACCGCACCACGAGGCAGGACCGCACCACGAGGCCGAAGGACGGCACACGGACCACGAGGACGCGGGACGGAGTAGGACGAGTCTCCGACGACAGCGAGGACGACGCGCCGGTTTGCAGCGTTTCCACGGAGCACCCCCGTTACTTCGTTGAGGTAGTAATACAAGGGGCCCCTGTTAGGATGGAGGTGGATTCGGGTTCCTCATACTCCATTATTTCCCAGGGGGAGTTCATGAAAATCGCCCCCCGCGTGCGGCCCAAGCTCAAGGCGTTGAGGGCCACGCTGAAGGACGTGCAGGGGAACCGCATCCCAGTGTTGGGGGTTGGGAAGTTCCAGGTCCAGTTCAAAAAGTACACCGCAACGCTTCCCTTAGTCGTCCTCAAGGGGGGTAAATGCAGCCTCCTCGGGACTCAATGGTTCCAGCCCCTGGGGTTGTTCATTGGGGGGGTGCACGCCGTGGGAGCACACGCCGCCGGGACTGATCCAATACAGAGCGTGTGCGACGCGCACCCCGAGGTTTTTAAAAAGGGGCTAGGAAAATTCAAGGGCCCCCCAGTGACTTTCGACCTGGACCCTGGAGTGCGTCCAATCAGACTTAAACCGCGCAGAGTGCCTTTCGCACTAAAGGACAAAATTGAGGCGGAATTGGACAAATTAGTGGGCCAGGGGATTCTTGTTCCTGTTGATTCTGCGGAGTGGGAAACTCCAATTGTAACAGCGCTCAAGGCCAACGGGGAAGTCCGAATATGCGCTGATTACAAGTGCACCATCAATAAGGCGATCCGCCCTAATGCGTATCCGGTGCCGGTAGTCAGCCACTTATTGGCCAGGTTACACGGGGGGAGGTGTTTCGCCAAACTCGACCTGGCCCAAGCCTACCAGCAACTCCCGGTGACCCCCGCCGCAGCTGCTGCACAAACCATAGTCACCCACAAAGGGGCGTTCCAGGTTTCGCGCCTCCAATTCGGCGTGAATTCGGCGCCCGGGATTTTCCAGTCATTGGTGGAACGCCTCCTGAAGGGGTTGGAGGGGGTGTTACCCTATTTTGATGACGTATTAATTACAGGGGGGAGCCGGGCCGAATTAGCAACAAGGTTGGGAAAGGTCCTGACAATATTCGAAAAGGCGGGGTTGAGGTTGCGGAAAGACAAATGCGTCTTCTTCGCTACAGAGGTTGAGTTCCTAGGGTTCCGTGTTACTCCCGAGGGAATTAGGCCAGCCCAATCCAAGGTAGCCGCCATCAAAAAGGCCCCTCGCCCCACCTCCAAGCCCGAGTTGCAGTCGTTCCTCGGACTGCTCAACTTCTACCACTCCTTCCTCCCGCGGAAGGCAGCCGTGGCAGAACCGCTACACAAATTGTTAAAAAAGGACGAGGCATGGAAGTGGGGCGACGTCCAGGAAAAGGCTTTCAATGACCTGAAGCGACTCCTGGCATCAGATGCTGTACTGACCCACTTCAATCCCAAACGCCCGGTGGTCCTGATATGCGATGCATCCCCGGTGGGGGTGGGGGCGGTGCTTTGCCACGTGCTGGAGAACGGTAGGGAGGCCCCGATAGCTTTCTACTCTAGATCCCTGTCCCAAGCGGAGAGGAATTATGCTCAGACAGACAGAGAGGCGCTAGCAATAATTGCGGGGACCAAGAAATTTCATGATTTCGTGTACGGCCGCCCCTTCACCATAGTGACTGACCACAAGCCTTTGCTGGGCATCTTCACCGCAGACAAGCCCACACCCCAGATCCTGTCCCCGAGAATGCTCAGATGGGCCATTTTTCTCAACGCGTATCAGCACGCGTTGGTATACCGGCCCGGGAGGGAGATAAGCCATGCCGACGCTCTGTCGAGGTCCCCCATTCCCCGGGATTGCTGCCACGTGGGCGGAGTAGAGAGGGACCACCAGGTCTTAATGATAGAGGTCCTAGACTCCCCTCCAGTAGTACCGGCCGAAATCGCCAAAGCGACAGGCAAGGACAAAGCGCTGGCCACAGTTTGCTCCTGGGTGCAGAAAGGGTGGCCCGTGTCTTCCCCAGCAGCGGAATTCGACACATTCTTCAAAAAGAGATTAGAGTTGTCCCTGGAGAGGGGTTGCCTCTTGTGGGGACAGCGGGTAGTGATCCCCACGTCTCTCCGGCCGAGGGTGCTTAAACTGCTGCACGTCAGCCACCCGGGGATCGTACGCTCTAAGGCACTAGCCCGCAGTTACTTTTGGTGGCCCCAGTTAGACGCCGACATCGAACACATGGTCGGCACTTGCGAGGCGTGCCAAAGCTCAAGGCCAGAAGAGGCTCGCTCGCCACCTAGGGAATGGGACGCTGCGAGGGGACCCTGGTCCCGAGTTCACGTAGACTTTGCTGGCCCATTCAGGGGAACGCTTTTCCTCCTCGTGGTGGACGCGTTCTCTAAGTGGTTGGAGGTCATTCCAGTCTCGAGCACCTCCTCGACCACAACCATTAAACAGTTAAGGAGGGTCTTTTCCACGTTCGGTTTACCCGACACCCTCGTCAGCGATAACGCTAGCTGTTTCACGTCCGCCGAGTTCAGGGCATTCATGGAACGCAACGCCATTCGGCACGTCACCTCCGCCCCCTTTCACCCGGCCACCAATGGCCAAGTAGAGCGCCTCGTGCGCACCACGAAAGACGCGCTACTGCGCATGGGTCCCGGAGACCTCGACCTGAAATTGTGCCAATTCCTGCTGAGATACAGGGTCACCCCCTTAGCGTCAGGGTACTCCCCCGCAGAGCTGTTGATGCGCAGGAAGCTGGCCACGGGGATATCCAAGCTAGACCCCACGAGAGTAGAGGACAAGGGGCGGAACATAGGGGTGGAACCCACCAAGAGTTTCGGCATAGGCGCCCCAGTATACTGCAGGAATTACGCCAGCGCGGGGCCAGCCTGGGTGCCGGGCACCGTAGTAGACCAAACCGGCCCCGTCTCATACCGCGTAGAGACCAGTACAGGTTTCCTGTGGAGGCGACACGTGGACCAACTCAGGCATAGGGTCCCCGGAAAGCAAGACGAGGATGAGGCCAGCATTGATTCAGCGTTAGGGTACTCCCCCACCCGTTTAGCCCAAGGGGGAGGAAAAGGGGAGCATGGGTCCCCACCAAGGGGGGAGGAAAGGGAATCGATCCACGGAAATCTTTTGCGGGAGTCCCTGCCAGAGAGGAGGAGCCCCGGGTTGCGGGAGTCCCCGTCAGAAAGGAGGAGCCCCAACCACACTCATACCCCGCGGAAGCCGTGGAAGTCCCCCCGAGGCTCAGAGGCCCATAGAGGTTTAGACGTTGATTTACAGTACCAGGGGGAGTTAGCGGAGTGGTCCCCCACCCGTCCTAGCGAAAAGAGGGGTTTCAGTTCAGCCCCTGGTACCTCCAGTCCCAGTAGCCCCTGTGAGTTAGAATGCAATATAGCGCCCATGTTCCGGAGACCGACACCGCCAAGACCGGAGGCATCAGCGAGTCCGCCCACCACCACAGTCTTAAGGTCCCCCGAGCAGGGATCAGAAGGTAGCCATTCCCCAAGGGCGACCTCATCGGTGCCGCGGTTCACACTAGGAGGGTCCCCGGGGTCCGAGGGCAATAGGCAGGGATTTACCTCCCAACTGTTCATCCCATTCCCTTCCCCAAGCGCAAGGCAGGCACGGACGCCCCACAGAGCCACTAACGAATCCCCGTTTCCCGTTGCAGGGCAAGCTCCCGCGGAGTCAGGGATCACAGGCTCTCCAGAATTAGGGCAGGCGCAAGCACGCCCCAAGCGAACGTGCGGCAAGCCACAATGGTTGCGGGACTTCGTCCCATCCTAGGGGGGAGGGATGTTATGTATGTATGCATGTTCATTATACTGTAAGGCAAGATTGTAACCACTCCAGATACAAACGATATCAGCTGTAAAGGAACGCGAGCAGACAGCCTATAGAGGGCAGCTGCGAGCGTTCACTCTCACATGGTTCACATTGCTCAATCACGGACAGCCGCGGGAAAACCTTCCCCGCATTCAGCAGCTGAAGAAAGACCTGCATTCAGCAGCTGAAGCAAGACCTGCATTCAGCAGCTGAAGAAAGACCTGCATTCAGCAGCTGAAGCAAGACCTGCATTCAGCAGCTGAAGAAAGAGGCGTGCCTGGGCGAGGCCACGCCGGTAGCAACCAATCAGCTACCGTGCTACAAGATTCAAATGTAGAGAGCTACTGTATATATTGAGATGTATCACCGCCATTACCTCATGCTTCACTGGAACCTCATGCAATGCAATAAACCTGTGTTAAACCAACCTTTCGGTTGTCCGGTTGTCTTTGGTCCCATACACTAAAGTACCTGTTTTAAATAATGTTGTGAGCCACTTTGAATCTCGTTTTTGTGGGGTGGGGGCAGGATTTAGAGCAAATACATACATACTGTACATTTTATCATGAGCAAAGGTGAGCAATAATGACATAATTTGTATAGCAAGACCTAACCAAAAAAGCACTGGGAACTGGAACAATTGTGGATTGAAACCAGAGACATGATTTGGTGGAAATGCAAAAAGACAATTTGTGTGCTAAAAAAATAAATAAAAAGCTGCCAGAAAGAAAAACATGTGGGCCCTAGAGCAAATTGATTCTAAACTGTCTCTGAAGGCAAAAATGAGACTAAGGCTGTCCTACTGTGGGCACATTGTGAGAAAACAAGGCTCCCTGGAAAAGACAATAATGCTAGGAAAGGTGATAGGCAACATGAAAAGAGGAAAACCAAAAATGAAATGAATTGTCTCCATTGTCTCCAGTGGCTTGGGTTTCAGAAGCTGAGGACAGGACATTTTCAAGATCTCTCATTTATAGGATCACTTGATGGCACATAACAAGGACTCACTATACCGGGGGTTCCCAACCTTTTCCTGCCAGGGGCTTGACCATGCCCCCTCAGTCAGCTTAGGGGCCAGTCACATGGTTCTTCCCAGCAGTGGTTCTGCGTGCATTTGTGCTGCATTTCTGGGCATTTTTCACACCTCCTCCACTTCCCTTGGAGGAGGGAGCAAAGGAGGAACATTTTTGTGCCACTTTTGAAAATTATTGCAACATTTTTGCAGTTTTTCACTGGGAAAACACGGTGATTTTGACTTCTATTGATGTCAGGGCACCTCTGGCGTCGGCGGCATTTTAGCCCGCTGGATGAATTCGGCCCAGGGGCTGGATCCAGCCTGTAGGTCATATGTTGGGAACCCCTGTACTACACTATGATATACTACTACTCGACTGCAACTAGTATCTGAGAAGTTATTTTTCTTCCCTGAAGTAGGAAAAATGTTACTGGTGTGAATTTGTTTAAGGTGGATCCCATCTTGCCATGAAGTGACCCACACACTATGATCTCGGAGCCATCACCCACGGCACACATGAAGCACGACATGTAGAATTTAACACCAGGACTGTAATGGACTGCCACAGCCTTGAGGATATGGACAAGGTGCACCTTCACAGCAAGTCTGGCATGGCCTCTTCCACCTCCATGACCATTAGGAATCAGAGTTCCTCCTCCACTCATTTTGCCATTGGGCTATACTATACTATACTATACTATACTATACTATACTATACTATACTATACTATACTATACTATACTATACTATACTATACTATACTATACTATAATTTTGTGAAAACAGGATTTCAGACAGTGTGTAAATTTTTAGTGTAATGGACAACAGCATTACTCAATGCACACAGGCTCCCATGTACATCATTAAATATTTATAAGAAAATAATTTCAATTTTTATTTTTTATTTATTTATAGTCACATTTGTATATGCCGCCCACTCAGGCAGAACCCGACTCAGGGCGGCATTACAACAATTCTAAAAACACTTAAAAGACACTATAAAAAACCCACATCCCACCCCATTTAAAAACCCATATCCCGCCCACCCATCCCACCCACCACACAAAGAAGAAGAGAGAGTTCTTAATCCTTACAATAGCCAGCAGGCGGGAGCCGTAGTCCCATTCGGGCCCCACACCTGCCCTGCCAGCCAGGTCTTCACTCCTTTCCTGAAGGGCAGCAATTCACTTTGAAGTCTTAGATCTATTGGCAGGAGGTTCCAAAGAGCTGGTGCGGACACGGAGAAGGCCCTCCTTCGGGTGCTAGACAGATGTGCAACCCTAGTTGATGGCACTATTAGAGAGCCCCTCCGGTCCGCTCTAGTTGGAAGGGCAGACACTCTTGGGACGATGCGGTCTCTAAGGTATCCTGGCCCACTGCCATATAGGGCTTTAAAGGTCAAAACCAACACCTTGAATTGCACCCGGAGACAAACTGGTAACCAGTGCAGCTCCCGAAGTAGCAGGGAGGCATGGGCATATCGCCCACACCCCATCACCACCCGGGCCGCTGCATTCTGGACCAGCTGCAGCCTCCGAATGGTCGTCAAGGGCAGCCCCATGTAGAGCGCATTACAATAATCTAGTCGGGAAGTAACCAGAGCATGGGTGACCATGAGCAAGAAGCCCCGGTCCAGGAGCGTGCGCAATTGGCGAATCACCCGAAGTTGGGCAAAAGCCCTCCTGGCCACAGCCGCTACTTGTTCTTCTAGCCATAGCCGCGAGTCCAGAAGGACCCCCAAATTGCACACAGGGTCTGTCTGGGGCAAAACTTTTTTAGCCATCTTTATTTATGTATCAACAGTAAGACAAGGATTAAGAGAACTATCAATCATGGACAGTATTCTATACAAATGTTTTAAAACAAAAAGGCAGACAATAGAGAATTTCTAATGATTCAGTCTTGTTTCTGAAACACAAATAATGGGAACATACTAATGTGAAAATAATTCTAATGTATACAGAATGAAATCCTGCATCACTCACTTGGCAGTATGCGCCACTGAATTCAATGGACCTTACTTCCAAATAAATATACACGGCACTTCTGATAAATCCACAACATACCAAGCTTAATACAACAATTCTCTTAAAAGGCTCTGAGAAAAATGAGCAGTGTTTAATCAGAATGAATGGAGCTCACACACTTCTAAATTTTAATAGTTTTTCTCTCATTTAACTTCTGCAACCAAAAAGTGAAATCAAAGTTTAATTCAACTCTGAATAAGAGGACTTCATGAGATTTGCCTCTTACGTTTTTATTTTTAATATTAGGTCCCCTGCATTTTGTCAATTTGAGTCAAAGTCTTATGGCAGTTAGGAGAGATTTATCAGCTCCATTTGCTACTTCATGATTAGGGTAAGAAAAAGAATACTTTAATCAAGGACTGTAATATAAAAGCAGATCAGAGACTTTTTTATATTTTTGATTGCATAATAATTCTAAATTCTTCTATATCAATTTGTGTGCTTCTCGAAGTCCACACAGTGGGTATTCTGGGGAAGGTAAGAAAAATGACCTCACTAAATAAATGAATGAATGAATCCAGTTTGTGACAAACAGGCAAACTGTACTACAGTGTGAGCCTAGATCAGTGATGGCAAACCTTGGCATTCCAGGTATTCTTGGAATCAGCACTCCTGCTGATCAGGGCTTATGGGAATTGAAGTTCAAGAACACCTGGAGTGCCAAGGTTCACCATCACTGGCCTAGATATGCAAGTCAAGCTTTTGTTCCTCTCTTATGCTAGGAGAGAGGAAGTTCCAGAACTCTGGGGCTACACCCCCGATTTTGGAGGTCTGTGCTTGGTCTCAGGCTGCTACCCTGTTGTGTACTGAGATAATTATTAGTATTATTATCATTACTTAGTTAAAAAGGCGATTCATACCATTCTAGTTAAAGGTAATTTGGCGTGCCTTCCCTGGATCAAAGCGTGCCCTTATGCTAATGTGTTATACCTGATTGGTTACTATTTTGTTGGGCACTACTTTAAACATTCCCTGAGTAATCGCTCCAAGTTTTGCGACAATGGAGTTTGTAAGTCTGTCCAATTGTCGAAAGTGTGGGGTTCCTCCAGAGTAGGTTAGTGCAGGAAATCTGGGACTTAGTTATGCAGGAGGCAGAGGTTGCCCGAGACACCAGGTCTGCATCCATGATGGGTTGTTTTTTCAGTCTCCATTTCCAACCAGTTCCCCAAGTTTTCTTTGACCTGCTTTATCTACCTATAAGGAGAGACATTAACCATTGGAATATGACAAAGGCTCCCGCACCCGGCCATACTGTCCTGTACCGAGCCACCTGTACTCGCCCTAAACCGGCCCGCAGAGCAACATAAGGTTCTCGCAGTTGCCAGTGGGGCAGCCACCCCACGAACATGACTAACAAAATAAAACTATGACTCCCAGAGTCCTCTGCCGGTCCAAGAGGAGGCGGGAAAGAAAGACATCCGGAGCCAGGAAAAGGTAGTTGTGGTCAGTGGGGGTTAGGGAGGGGGGAGGCACGGCTCCGGCAACCACGCCGCCATCCACACCCCACCACCTAGCCCCCTCCCTAACCCCCACCGACTGTACCTACCTTTTGCTGGCTCCGGATGGATCTTTGAAAGTCTTTCCCTCCCATTGCGGCCTTCTGCATAGAGAGGAGCACTGGCCTCTCCATCCCTGGAGGCGACGTGGCTTCAATGCCCGCAGGGACAAAGAAGAGGCTGGTGCTTTTCCCTATGCAGTAGGCTGCGACAGGAAGGAAAGACTTTCAAAGACCCATCTGGAGCTGGCAAAAGGTAAGTGCACTTACCTTTTGCCGCCTCTCCTTCGTCCCTGCGGGCATGGAGGCCTCCACACCCACAGGGGCGAAAAAAGACCGGTGCTTCTCCCCACACACCACAGTAAACCCTCCCCACCCACCGATCCAACCAACCCCGAGAACCCCCCCCGGCCCACCCACCCACCCACCCACCATGGGAAACCCTGCCCCCGCCCACCCACCCACCAACCCACCACGGGAAACACTCCCCCCAGCCCACCCACCTACCCACCATGGGAAACACTCCCCCCTGGCCCACCCACCACAGTAATCCCTCCCCTAGCCCGCCCACCCACCATGGGAAACACTCCCCTCTTATCCGCCCACCCACCATGGGAAACACTCCCCCTGGCCCACTCACCCACCATGGGTAACACTCCCCTGGCCAACCCACCCACCCACCATGGAAAACACTCCCCCGGCCAACCCACCCACCACAGGAAACACTCCCCCCAGCCATCCCACCACGGTAAATGCTCCCCCATAGCCCACCTACCCACCCACCATGGGAAACCCGCCCCCCCCACACACACACACAGCCACACACACAATAAAAATAGAAAATAAACCAAGAGCACTTACAAGAGACGTCTTCTCTCCATGCCACCGGAACAGAATGAATAAAGGACAACCCAGTACTGTTACCCACAGCCCCACCTAGAGGCTGGGAGAATAAAAACAGTCAAAAACATACAACATCCAAATGAAAAAACAACCACAGTACTCTTAACCACAGCCCCACCTAGAGGCCGGAAGTGTAACAACAGTAAAAAAAATTACACAATACACATAAATAATAAAAACACTTAAAAATTCGAATTAATTCAAACAACACAAATTCAAATCACCATCACCCAAACCTCCCCTAACCAAAAAAAACCACACCCAAGAAACTGCCCAGCAAGGCCAGGCACAAATATGCTAGTTACAGTTTAAGCTAACTCAGGAGGGGAAGCAGGTCTGTGCAGTGAAATTAAGGACCGAGTTTCAAGAAGGAACATATAAAAAAACTTGGGGGGAGGTGGAATGTTGTGTATTGAGATAATTATTAGTATTATTATCATTGCTTATTATTGCATGTTAAAATGGCAATTTGCGCCATTCTAGTTAAAGGTAATTTGGTGCACATTCCCTGGATCAAGGCATGCCCTTATGCTAATGTGTTATACCCGATTGGTTACTATTTTGGATCCTAGCAGGGATTCGCCATTGCTTAAATATAACATGACTGATTTGTTAATTAATGTCTGCTACCTTGTAGCATTGGGTAACGGCCACTCGGATGCTATATAAGCACCACTTCCAATAGTTGCAGGTGCAGGTGCAGGACTAATCCCGGGTAGCAGAACAGCAGAACGAGCACAGCCAACTCATGTATAAACTCATGTCTATTAAACTGTAGTATTGTTCCAAGAGTTGTGAATAAACTGTTGCATTGTTGTTTGAAGCACCACTCGTTGGACTCTTCTTTATAAAAGCTTAAGACACAACATACCCTCAAAACATTTTTTTTTTCATTAAGAGATTTTTCCATGAGGCAAAATATTTGCATGCTCTGGTGGCCACAGGGAGCAAATTTGCCTGAATTCCCAACTGGGAGGAGAAGACCAGTCTAAAACAACTGTCCTCTAGAGTTTGTAAGAGGATTTCTGAGACACAGACAGAATTTGAAAATATTTTTTTAAAAATAAAATCAAGTTTAAAATTATGTGCATATGATGTGGCACTGGAGAAATTTTTGGAGGTCCACACAGGGGCCCATGAGATGAACCACATTTTGGCCACCTCTGCTTTAGCATACAGTTTCAGAAGTTACCAAAGTTAATTTTTGGAACTACAACTCCCAGGATCCTACATTAGTCACATGATGGACAATACAATATAAAAAGGAAATGCACTTTCCCCCCAGAATGATAATTTGAGCATTTCCTTGATGGAGGAATATGCTGAACTGATTTTTGAATGGATACTGTAAGCAAGACAGTCCAGTATGAAAACTTTGCATGGTATTTTGCAGATGAAGTCACTCTGATCTGTTTTGACTTCCATATTGTTATTGACACAGTTCCTGGTGTCATAATTATCCTTTCTGTTAAGTTACTTTGACTTATAATTATTGCCTAGGCCACAATGTATTAAGTGCCTAGTTGTAGTTTGATAGAAATCATTTGCTTAAAGGTTGAGAATCACAGCATTTTCAAACAGTTGGCATTATCATACACATACTGTGTCTTGGCAAGTAACCTGAAAGAGTTTAATTAGTCAAACTTTTCACCCTAGACTCACAGTTACGAGGGGGAAGGAGAGAATAGCAATGTATATGTGACCTCATCCTACTTGATGGGAGGGAGAAGAGCAGACTCTAATTTATACATCCACTTGTAATGACTGGGTCATCCATTTCATTATGAATGTATGGCTGTACCATGGTTGGCAAAGACTGGTATACAAATGCCTAGATCCTGTACAATATTGATAGCACTAAGAAAACGTTAGCTATAACATAATGATGCACTTAGCTTGCCAATAACCTTATAAAAAGGGGGACAAGAAAGCAATTAAAAAGGAACACAAAACACACAATAGCAAAAAACAGCGAAGAACTTAGATGAGGGAGAAGCCTCATCAAGATGCCTTCCAGATTTCATGCCATGATTTGAAGCCAACTCTACGCAACTCTATGGGAGCAAGCCATGACCGTGCAAGAAGCAATTAGCCAGAGAGAGAACAGGTAGCTATGAAATCTGAGTTTATTATTTTCCTTCTTGCACTCAGTGTATGCTCAAAGGAGTAAGACAGGATTTTAAGAAGCAAATTTTTAAATATTGTTCAAATGCCTATTTTATGGAAAATAGCACTTTTGCTGAAACAGTGATTTGAAGCCAACTCTACGCAACTCTATGGGAGCAAGCCATGACCGTGCAAGAAGCAATTAGCCAGAGAGAGAACAGGTAGCTATGAAATCTGAGTTTATTATTTTCCTTCTTGCACTCAGTGTATGCTCAAAGGAGTAAGACAGGATTTTAAGAAGCAAATTTTTAAATATTGTTCAAATGCCTATTTTATGGAAAATAGCACTTTTGCTGAAACAGTGTTTTTCTTCAAGCAAATAGGAATTGGGAGTAATAATAATAAATTTTAATTTATATCCAGCACTTTCTCAGCCGAAGCTGACTCAAGGCGGCCATCACAACATGTATATATCAAACAATACAATAATACCATAACACAATAATAAAGAAAATAATAATACAATTATAATAATAATACAATAATCAATAATCAGTAATAACAGAAATTAACCAATGGAATATAATACAATATAATACAGCACAAACCATAACCTCCATAACCCAGCCGCAAACAAGTCCAAACAGAGAGGGATAATAAAGTCCAGCCATTCAATTACCGCTCATTACCACCACAGTCCTCAAATCCCAACAGGGGGCAATGGTCAGGGCCTTGAGATGGAAATTGTGCCGACACTTACCAACCCACCCCAAAAACATCCCGGACAGTAACGAAAAATCAGTCATGGCTGCCTGCCTTCAAAACCTGGCAGGATGACAAAGATGGAGATGCTGTAGATCTGAATGGTCCCAACACCCTCCATCCCACTGCAGCCAACTCCAAGCGGTGGCCATGGCATCAGCTGGAACTATGTTGATGATTGCTCCTGTCACCCTAGCGTAGAAGGTTGAGATAAGAAATTAACAAGCTCTAAACAAAGAGACTATTCCTTTAATCTCCAAGACTTGGAAACCAGAGTCCTAAGAAGAAGGGTAGCTGGGAAAGCCTTCACCCTTTAAGAGAAAGGGGACAAATTGAAGGGAAGGGGAAAATTTCAAAGAAGGCACAGTGCCACAACTTAGCACCCCATTATCTCAGAAGGACATACACATTCACCTTCTATTCTTCCCAGTGCAGCAAGGTGATAGGGAAGATGGCGCTTACTTACAGGAGTCAAGAGAAACAAACTTTATAGAGCCAACCTTTGCCCAGCTAATAAAGAAAAGCAGGGGAGCCGCTTCTGTCACCCAGTTACTTACTACAGGCTAGAGTAGAAGCTACCAAAGCAAGGCCAAAGCACTGGGCATTTTGAAAGCACCACCGTTCCCCTAACTGATGAGACCTGGGGTGGGTAGCAGAAAATTAATCAAGGGTAAATCGGTTAGACTGGGCCATGGAGGGCCAGAGTGGTGACGGGACGCGGTGGCGACACCTGAGAGGTGTAACTGTGGACCCTTCTAGTCCCATGATAATGGATCTGTTTCAGTTCGTACAGCCTGAAGGTGTGTGCTTGATCCTTGGAAAAGCAAGAGCCACCACTCATGAGCTTGACACTTGCCCTTACTGGGTCATAAAAGTCACCAGGAGGAAACAGGCTGAGTGGGTGCAGGAAGTGTTGAATGATTTCTTTCAATAAGGCAGGGTTTCAGCATAACTATAGGAAGCAGCAATAAGACTACCGGTATGACTGAAAAAGCTCTCCTTGAACCGCACCATACTTATCAGTCTCCAATATTCCTTTCTGGGTCAGCATATAGGAGTGTACAATCACCTCTAAGCTCCAAGGGCTTAATTCAACCCTTATGGGGAAGATATTTTAAATTTATTCCTTTTTCATTTTCACTTAACAATACTATTTTCAAATGAAAATGGGAAATATATAAAAGTGTTCATTGGTAAACTGTCTGATGCTTTGCCTAGATTAAATTTACCATTTTAATTCTATTCTCTGTCTCATACTTTTTGTACAAAGATATTTTGCATCTGCTAAATAAATCTTTATAAAGGAGATCATCAAAAAGAGGCCATTCATTAAAAGTCTAGAATCTGGGTTTGGAATGGATAAAGTTGATTGTCTTTGGCACACAAGTACTTGGAATTAATTTAGGAACCAATAAAATAAAATAGTGAGCAGGAGTAGAAAGAAATGGTCCTCCTTGTAACATCTGTTCAAGACATCTTGCACCTCCATCTTCAACATGGCCAAGCCATATCTCTCAAGCTGTGAGTTAGGCCTACTTGGCAAGAGTCCAACATCTTTATACAAAGGCTGGTGTGAAAGAATGAAAATGAAAAATAGAATCTCAAGACTTTTTCATTTCAAATCACAGCAAGAAACAGTCCATCTACTAAGGGACGAATATTTTATGTACATTTCTGATTTTCTTGAAGAAAACATAACTGAAGCACTACCATGTGTCAAGAATCATCAAGTTCCCTAGATTGACACTCTTTATTTATTTATTTTTCCATCCACTCTCTGAAAATAGCAAGTCTGATGGATAAACCTACAAACCCAGATCAGCTTCCAAGCTAAACCATAGCTGACTAGCGCACAGTTCCTGATGCATATGCTACACCACTGACAGGAAAAATAATAATACTGTACATCTGCATACACAATTGTCTGGAAAGGACTCATGAAATTAAGTACAGAGCAAAAATGAAACATCACCATTGCTGGCTATTGCACTCCGATCATGATGTCTCCGGGCCGGGGGGGGGGGGATACAAATCTTTGCTTGTGTCATCCTGAGATGTGAGGAAAGGGAATCCCCAAAAAATATTTTCCATGTCCCAAGAAAGACCAAAAATTTTTGTAATGTTCTTGAGAAGAAGAGAGAATGAGAATGAGAATGATATTTTTTCCACCAGAAAGACTAAATGACACAAAGTACTGTTGCAATGCAAGCAATACTTTAAGGCAAATATTACAATTCATATAAAATGGAAATGGTTGCTGTTCTGGTGAATGAACTCATAGAGTCTAGAAGCATAAGAAGGACATCTTTGCTTGTTTTAACCACATGCAATCATCCTGTTCTTCTTGTGTTTTTGCATGTTTGTGTTGTTCTTTTTCTACTCAAAGCTTTGTGCAAAGGTTTTGCACAAATTACAGCTACCTTGATGAGAAGAATAGCACTTATTTGTCTTGATCTTACCTGGTGGCAAAGAATCTCATGGGGTTGAGAGCAAAAATAAAGAGAGTAAATTCTTTATACCCTTAGTTTCAAATCTAATCCTCCACAATATCAATATACATCAGTCGAACCCTACTTTGACAGGATGCAGACATAAAAGGATAATTTGACCCAATGGTTTCTCCATGATGAAATGAATTCCATGGGAGCCTTGTAGCCTCATTGGAGAGGAATTAGAATTTTTCTTTTTCTGATATCACCAGCTTTACACAGTATAAAAGGATTTCAGCCAATTTCTTTAAAATATGTTAAAATATATTGACAGCTATTTTATGTCCCACTCCAAAACAGTCCCAAAGCAGGTATCCCTTTACCCCATTCCAGTTACATAACCAAGTTATTGAGTACAGTAATGTAATAATGCACCACGTCTTTGTGAACATACATTCATGAAAGACACAGTGGTCAAAATCCTGTCACTTAGTATGGCAAATTGTATTAGAGTGGGCCCATTGAATCAAAGACAATTAAGTGTTTCATTTCCTCCATAAGTTCCATTGGTTCATATAGGCCTATTCTAACTATAACTTACTATAATAAAATAAGTTGCAGTTAGAATAGGTGCATGTGAAACAATGGAACTTATGCATGAGTTGAATCACCAAATCATCATTGATTGAATAGGCAATTTACTATGCTAAGCAACACGATGTAGACTGATGTCTCTGTGGATTGCACTTAATTGCATTTTCTTGTATTTCTGCCTCAATTTTCCCTTTGTTATTATTTGCATTCTATAGTTTTGAGGCAGCTTCCCCTGAAGGCATTGGACAAATTCTGTTTAGAAGGGTATCTTCTTCAATGAAAATGAAGAAGTCCGAGCCCAGGGCAGGGGCTTGCCATTCATCTACTTGCCAGGGTGTAACTCAGTTTATGCATTCTATCAGTATTACTTCACGACATAGGTTGGAATGCTGGCATCTGTCATGTTCTAAGGCAGAAAATGTAAACTAGCATAAGAGGAATCAACAGCCAGTCCAGATAAAACACCTAGTAATCAAAGCCATGCTTCAAAAATCATGCAAGAGATCCATCCAAAAAGACCCAGTAGTCAAGCAACTAATTATGTACCTTCCGATATTCCAGGGCGCAGAAGAAATAAACAGGAACAGGAGAAGAATATAGGTCTACAATAATCCAAATCAACAGACAATAATTTAGGCCAAGCAAATGCAAGGAGGTCCAGAGCAGAATGAGATTTCAAAAAGTGCTTCTAACAGCATGAGTTCAACTGGACTGGTGGCATTAATTCAATTTGGTCTGGGACCCTTCCCTTCTTCAAATGGCTCTATTGAGTCATTTATTACAGATGTCTGACCTTGAGAGTATCTATGCTACCTTCACTATGTTCTTTGTTCTATAACATGGGATCACCAGCATTCTCTTAGGTTTGGCATGTTATTCATTCACCAATCTGTCATCATCTTTTGGTGGGAATAGGCCATCCCTGGCAGGGCCAGGCATCAATCACCTGTGCATCTAGAAGAGGGCTATCAGCCACTGCCACAAGATCTTCCCTGCCCCTGGTCTTCCCAGCTGAGGCACACTGTCTTTGGATTTATTCCTCTGAAGATGATTTAACCAGGTAGGGTCCAACAGTCATCAGCGAGCTTTCAGTTTGAATGATGACTAGATTTCTGCCTTGTATTCTACC
This sequence comes from Bradypodion pumilum, assembly GCA_035047305.1. Classification (NCBI taxonomy): domain Eukaryota; kingdom Metazoa; phylum Chordata; class Lepidosauria; order Squamata; family Chamaeleonidae; genus Bradypodion; species Bradypodion pumilum. The sequence continues at coordinate 111,473,688 of JAWDJD010000004.1, read as the reverse complement.
ATGACACTGTGAACTGTAACCACCAAATCAGTGTGGTGAACTATAATATTGTGCATTTCTCATTCCCTCTCAATTCAAATCTTCATTCTTCCAAGAAGCTGGTAGAGTGGCCCTAAGCCAATCTCATTGTCTCAGCTTGAATTACCTAATAGCGAGGATAAAAAGGAGAAGAAGGAGCCATGCAATCTGCCTTAAGCTTATTGGAGAGCTATAAAGGTAACAAATGCAGAGATAAACAAATTATAGCACAAGTAAACACTTCACCCTCTGCACTATTATTGTTCTTAGGCTTCACCCCCAAGCCAAGCTGCTGAGGAATCAATTGCAAAACATAATGACTTCTGAGCAGGGCAAGGCTGCCATCTGGGGTCACAAAACTGAGTTTCTAATAATGGGTTGTCCCTACCTGGTGTCATTCTAATTCAATAGTGCTTTCTCTGTCTCTTTCTTTCTCCCTTTTACCAATACCTTGTTACTTACCAAAAAAAATGGAACCCTTTACCATTTATTTGAACGAGGTTTTGGTATACATTTAATCCATATATTATGCCTGAAATTGTTTTTGTAAAAATTAAAGCTGTGGAAGATAATTAACTGGTGCTGCTTAGTATTAATAAAAACATTTAAAACATGAATCTACCTATGTTTTTATTGCAGGCTCATGTATGGAACCGAATCCTGCCATTTGAATCACAATCTGCAATTTAGATCTTCTTTTCTTAAAGGAATGTATTAGACATTTGTATCCTTTTTTTAAAAAAAAATTGCTGTTTTAGATAGTAGGAAGTGACAGGTAAATTTAAACACAACTGATGTGATGAAATAGGATAACTTCAAATATTCCTTTCAGCTCTCACTATATTACTTTTCAGTATATGGCAACTAGCCTCTGGGAAACTAGGTTTGACATTTGGAGAATAAATACAGCATTTCTAGGTCCTGGAGACTTTCTCATAATCTTCATTATGATATTTTTGGCATCACACTCTGCATAAATATTCATTCTTTTGAAGATACTTCCTTTTTCTATAGATTTCTTTGTCATATGCAGGTGCAATTATAGATTCATGAATACAGCTAATCACTTTTAATACTTAACAGGAATGCAGCCACTGCAATAAAACCCCTTCCTGTTTTTTTTTCTGATTATGCCTTGGGCTTAGTAAATAGATTCCAGAATGAGAGACATTGTCAAAAAGGACTGTGAAGAATATCTTGTTGAAGCAAATTCTTGATTTCATGTCTAAAGCAAAACATTTTTCTGTAATCTCAAGAAGGTTGTTATAATAACACATGTTGAACATGGGACATCCTGGGCTATATTACATGCATCACCTTCGCCTACTCATTGATGCAACCAGAAATGCATGAAATAAAATTGCACCATACATGGCAGGAAAGCTTTTGGTTAATTCTAGTGTTCCTAAAATGGCTTTAATATGCAGAGTGTGATGCCAAAAATATCATAATGAACATTATGAGAAAGTCTCCAGGACCTAGGAATGCTGTATTTATTCTCCAGATGTCAAACCTAGTTTCATTATACTCAATGCCTGATTGGTTGTCAGTTCTCCTGCTTCCTGAGAAGCCAGGGTAAATGTATCTCTCTGCTCCTGCTGCAGAGACTGTATATAAGCAAGTGGCTCTGCCCTTGCTTTATTAAGCCTTAAGCCCTGAGGAGCCAGACCAGGGCCAGACCATATCTACACTTCCTATGCCATACAGGTAGCCAGCAAGTCATACCTGTCAAGCACGGCTCCAGACAATACGGAACCTGCGCAAAACGGTTCTGCGCTGGTCCGTTTTACGCATGCGTAGAAGGGTTCTACGCATCCCCTTCTGCGTAGAAAGGACCTGCGCAGAAGGGATGCACAGTAACTCCTTCCCCCCCGCTGCCAAGATCCGGGATAGTGGCAGCTCCGGCCAGGAAAGGACGAAAATCGGTGCTGAAATACAGGAAATCCCAGCCAATCCGGGATACTTGACAGGTATGCAGCAAGTGCTAAGCCTGGGTCTCCTTCATTATGCTATGCTTCTATGGTAGCTAGTTATTGACTCCTGCACAGCAAGAGTCCGGAGGGACTGACTCCACTGGGATTGTGTAGCCATCTCTGTGTCTGGAGCACCTTATAAGCTCATCTCTAATAGACTGTTGAATAAAGACTTGTTGCTGTTTTGTTCATCGTTGTCTGGATTGGTGCTTATAAGGGCTGGACATAACAAACTACATTTACATAAAGGACTGTCGTTTTTTCCCAGCGATTTGGTTTGCTTCACAGGACCTGATGAGGTTTTAAAAGGTGTGCACTGGTGCCATTTTGAAACCAGACAAAGGCTTCTAGTCCTGGCCAGCCAGTGCTCGGACGCTTCCCAGCTACTGACAGTGCTGGAGTTGGAGCTCATTTTGTAGCAAAACTGGTGTTGCTGAAGCTATCCTGAGGCAAGATCTGTATTAGCTGCCCAGCCATTACCTTGGAGCCTTCCCAGCTACCTTGGCACTTGCCAGATGGTAATGTTTTTTTTTCAAGAGCAGAGGAACCTCCTGTGGCTCTTTTTTCTCCCCATGACAAGTGGCCAGGACCAGGACAGCTGCTTCCGGATGGGACTGTGTTTCTTCTGAAAGATAAAGTTTATAGTTTCTATATCATCTATCGAATTTCATATAAAATGAAATGTTTTTCTTTTCTTGGGGGAGGCTAGAAAGTGGAAACTAATCCAGGAAATATATGCAGGGGCTGAACTAGCTACCTGAAATCTCTCTAGATCAGGTCTTCACACCCTGCAACCTTTATACCTATGGGAACCTGGCTTGTTTCTTCTTTTGAAGATCTACCTCTTATATGAGTGATAGAGTAAATAAGAAAATAAAATGTTCAGTAGTTATTCAAAGACCCTGAAATCTTACCTTGACATGCAGAGCATCAGAATTAAAAACAAATAAGAACTTCCTGGCTGTTCTCCATGTTCCATTTCAGCTTATTGGCCTTGAAAAAAATGGGTGGATCTTAGAATCTTTAAACAATATATGTTTACTTTAGAACTTTATTTTAAACCTATACCCCCTTGCATTGTTGAACTTAATAGCGGTGTTATTTCTTTTCTTTTTTTAAAGGCAGCAGATCGTTAAACTCCTTCCCAAATGATTACCCATTTAGTGCATTTGTCTGTCTGTAATGATGGTCATTTAACTGGTGTTTCTTCCTGTCAATATGTGTAAATGAAACAAGATTTAGTTTTTAAAAATATATATGACACCATCAGGATTTGGCTTCTGCTTCTCTGATTGCATATTATATCCCTCTGCAATATTTCTAATAGGATTCTTGAGTGTTAACTTGTCTATTCCTCTTTCACATGTTGTCTAGAAATTTGACATCTCCTCTCTACTTCAGAAAGAGTTTTGGCTCTGGGAAAATGCAGGTTTTCCTTGCTTCTGTCTTAAAATGACATTTTAGCTCTTTGAATAGCAACAGAAATGAATGCAGGTTGCTTTTACATGGTGAAGTTCTTCTCCATTATAGTGTATGAGAGTTTCTTCCCTACTAATTTGAACTGAAGGTGGGCTGTATCTCAAAGATTTCATCCATCAGGTTTTTTTTAATGCATGGAAAGAATCACTGGCATATTCCTACAAGCTTTAATGAAGTCTTTTGCCCACCCTGAGATCCTGTGATAGAGCGGGCTATATATGTTAAATTAAATTAAATTAAATTAAATTAAATTAAATTAAATTAAATTATTATTTTTTCATTCCATTGTGACATCAGTGTTATCCATTACATTACAGGAAGGCTTTCTCCTTCATGCTCCACACCATGGATCCCTTAGGAATGCCAATACCACTGAGCAAAAGATTGCTTCTGCATTCTTTGGCTGGAAAGATACATTGCAGGAGTTCTTTTGTATTTGGGAATACTCAGCATACACAGAGGGAAGTTTTTATCCGTGACCCCTCTCTCATAACTTCTGATGCCTTGAGCATCCCCTTCAGGAAGGCCTTAAAAACATGGTTATGCCAGCAGGTGTGGGGTACAACTGGTACCACAACCCAGCCCTGCTGGCTTATTTAGCCCTGCTCAGGGTTCTTATTTACTCCTGCCTTAGTGTCCTTCTTTTTTAAGGGAATTGGGGAGGTTTTATGGACATTTTTATCTAGTTTTATAGTATTTGGTTTTCCAGTAATTAGTATTGGGTATGGGTTTAAACTGATGCTGTGAGCTGCCTTGGGTCGCTTAGGCGAAAAGGGCAGTTATATAAATCCAATAAATAAAATACAGAGTGGGGATAGGTATTGACAGTAGATACAGTAAAACCCTAGTTTATGACTTTGGTCCATTCCGATAGCCTTCATCATAAACTGGAAAAATCATAAACTGAAGCACGTTTTCCCATAGGAATGAATTGAAAAATAAAAAATGGTCTCAACCGGACCAAAAATAATAAAAAATATACAAACACCACACACATACACATACACACACACACACACAAATCCCCCCCCCCCCCAAAAAAAATATGCCAGGCACGATCCTCTCCCATACCCTCATCAACCCCACCAGCTGGTATCCCGCTCATCTGCACCTCAATCGATTGAACTCCCTAGCTGATTAGTGGCTGGGGTGAAAAAGAGGGTGAGTTCTTGAGGTGTGGGAGATAAAGGGGAAGCCCCTAAGAATACCCCCTCCTTTGCCCCCAGCGGACCCCCAGAGGTGGAGATTGATCAATCTAAGCGCGGAGGTGGTGCAGGGGAAAAGAGGGGAAAAACCCAGAGCAAATAGTAAAAGGAAAAAGTAATGATGAAGCGATCTCCCTACCTTTTGCACGCTGCTGCTTCTTCCTGAGCAGTATATCCAGTCTCCAGTTCTTACATTCTGAGTGGGAGACTCTGTTCCCAGACTGTAGCCTGATGTAGCTCATGTCTTGGGGTTTGGAAGATAAGACTTTTCTGTTATCAACTATTTCATGTGGAATTGTCTTCTTATTAAGATTAGCCAGGGTCCCAATCTTGATTGTTTATGTCACCAAAAAAGAAAAGAAAAAGAAAAGAAAACTAGCATTTGCCAGATAATTCTCTTGACCACTTAACACTGTCAGTTGCCTTAGATTTCAATGAGTTAATGCTTTTACTTATTATTATTATTTTATTCTTAACTAGCTATTACTGTTGGTCTACTAGCTCTTGTTACTGTTATTTTTTAATTTGTAAACTGCTTTGAGATTTTAAAATGAGAAGCTACAGTTGTATTTAAAAAAGAAGTTGTATTTAAAAAGTGGAAAATATATTATTTTATTTCCTATCTGCCATAAGCCTGTGCTGCATAAGGCACACCCTCGTCATCTAAACTTGGATCATGGGCATAACAGTTCTTCCACATATGTAAGAAAACCCAAAACAAAATCATTTTTGACAGCCAAGAACAGCACAATTTCAAAGCAATTTCTTTCTAACAGGACTCTTAAATATCTAATTAGAATAATCAAATGCCATTTAATTAAAACACTTCTAAGCGAGTCTTTGCTGCCTCACATTAGCTGGCTTATTTGGATTATCACATATTGTTTCCATCTATGATATCATGCACTGGTGGATTGAATTTCTGAATCTAAATTAACTTTGTACCAATGATTTGCCATGTGTCACAACAGTGCACATCAGTTATCCAGTGACTTCAGTGTCATATTTCTCCCAACTGATCTTGCGATTTCTCACTGACCATTTCTGTTCGGAAGCTTTGTCATTGACTCAATAGTAATGGAAATATTTTCATGGATAATCCAGACCAGAAGTCTTTTTCATGTTTTAAAAATGAGCTTGGGTTCTGCCTAACCTTTTAAAGTTAGATTGGCACATTTTCAGCTATCATACCTGGACTCAAAAACACCATGCTCAAAAGCAGCCACAATGCCTTGAGGTGGTGGTTACCTCTTTCGGTGAAAAGCATGACTGTGCAAACAACACTAGTCTAGAGAAAGGTTGAATGCAGGCTAATTTCCAGACAAATCAAAGATTTGTGATTCTTTCTTCGGGGGAATAAGATATGTTTGTCTTACAATTTGTCTATATACTGTACTTTGATTCTCGTAACCTTTTTGCTCATTATCTTGACTAGAAATAAAATCTTTTGCTTCTACCAAAACACAGCAGTTCTTTATTTACTGATGCATAGTGCACCAATTAAGGCAGTTTCAGCATATAAAACCAAAGGTAGGATCATATCCCAAAAAAAGTTGTGTTTCTTGCCATTGTGTGTGGTTGTTGTTTCAAGTAAAATCAGTAAAATCCATTCAAATCCAAGGTGACTGACCATGTTAATGGTTAGGAAAATAATCTGACAAATGTCTGCTTCTTCTGTTGGTGACATAACAACATTCACAAAGGCAAATACATACATAGCTTCCCACAGACTTTTGGTGACTCTATGATTATGCAAAATGACCTGTCCTCAACAACCCCATTCAGCTCTTGTAAACTTAAGGCTGTTGTTCCTTAAGCAATCAATCCATCTCAAATCTGGTCTTTCTCTTTTCCTGCTGCCCTCAACTTTTCCTAACATTATGAGTCCCCCCCCAGCCCCCCCGTAAATATTTTCTTGATGTGTATGTGTCGGTGGACTGCAGTGGCTCAAGTCGCTAAGACGCTGACTGGGAAGCGGAAGGTCAGCAGTTCGATTCCCGAGTACTGCAGGACGGAAATGAGCTCCCGTCTTCATCCCAGCTCCTGCCAACCTAGCAGTTCGAAAGCAAGAAATTGCAAGTAGATAAATAGGGACCACTTCGGTGGGAATGTAAGAGTGTTCCGTGCGCTCTGGTGTCTAGTCATGCCTGCCACATGACCACGGAAACGTCTGCAGAAGCAGACAGCGCTGGCTCTTCGGCTTAGAAACAGAGATGAGCACTGCACCCTAGAGTCGGATACGACTGGCTTTCGAGCAATGGAAACCTTTTATGTGTCGGTGGAGATAGATTTAACATTAGAATAAACAGTTCTGAAATAATAATATTTTTATTTATTTCATCATTTTAAAAACAAGACACACTCCTCATGGTTTTGGGAGTAGGGGAAAAGATTTGTAAGAAATCCATACAATGCTGGATGTGATTTCCAACAGTAAGAACTGCAGTGGACTCTGCACTTTTAGCCAGTGTCAAAACCATAGTTGATCATTTTCATTAAAAACGTTTTAATGTGAACTAACCTAATTTGTACTTCCCTAATTGACAGATGAACCAAAAGTTATATTTATATATTGACACATCTCCGAATATTGAAATGGAGCCCTTGAAAGAGGGGGGGGGGGGTCTATAGAAAATGTATATGAGACATGTTCATAAAATGCATCTATTAACATACAAAAATGAAATTACATACACAAATGCAATTCTATTAGAGAATTTTTTGGGAAATATTGTGTACATTAGGAGAAATAATGGTCAAGAATCTATGAGAAGAAATGTGTATACCTGTAGAAATCCATGTTAATTTTCACTAGACTTTTTTAAAATTACGGACGAATACAGAACAACATAAGGTGTGTGTGGGGGGGGATGAAAATCAGAAGCCTTGAACAGTGTAAACATGGTGGAGAAAGAAAGTTAGCATCATTCCTTTCTCATTTGTTTTGGTTGAACACACAGAACATGCCTTTCTGAAGAGTGGATATTGCTTTACAAGTGGAGATTTTCCATGCAAAAAGCACTACTTTTCAAACTTTCTAAATCACATAGGAAGGGTACACAGATGTAGGACTTTCTTCCCTTCAGAAAATTGCACTCTATATGAGCAGAGTCCCACAAATATGCAAGTATGAGTGTTTACTTTTAGCTATACATACTGCACTACTGTGTACTACCTGTATACTGTACCATACTGTGCTACACTATGAACACTTTGACTGGGCTTCAGAAAACCGACAGTTTTTTCCATCTCCAATTCCACCATCATGCAACCATCTAAGATGTAATCTGAATCTCTGAAAGAGGGGACACAAGTAGCTGTTATCCTTTGGCAATGAATTAAAGCAGTGGTGGGCTAAAAAAAAAATACTACCTACTCTGTGGGTGTGGTATAGTGGGTGTGGCCAGGGGAAAAGCTCTGCAATTTTCCATCCACGACGTTATAGTGGGCGTGGCCAGGGGGAAAGCTCTGCAATTTTCCATCCATGACATAGCCTTCTCCCATTTCTCCCTCTGGATGGTAAATTGTCTGGAATTAAGTGTTTTTCTCCTTTTCCCCATAAAATCTCTTCGGGTTTTGATGGATTCTATCCCAGTGCATAAACCATTATATTGTGGTTTCTTCTACCTGTTGACAGACTCGGCTCCCCTCCGATAGAGGTTCCACAGGCCACAGCACAGCCGATCACGCACTGGCTAGCAGGCCGAAAGGGTGGCTTCCTTGAGGCTTGGCAGAGGAAGGCTTGGTGCAGATAATACTTACTCATAGGTTCATAGAGAAATGGCAATCAGGGACTAACTACGCAGGGAAAATTGAGCTGGAAAGACCTCTGAGATGGAAACACCACTTTTACATATGAAAATCCTTATCTTGCTTCTGGGGAACTTTTGGCCTTGGTTGTGTGAAGGTGTGTGGGAGTCACTCTATTACCTCTTTGTAGCAGCAATTTTCTGAATCCCGGGGTGTGGGGCAAGGTTTCTTCTCCTGGCTAACAGGCCCACAGAGTTGGTAAAAATACACCCAGTTCTTCTTGCAATAAAAGCTTATTGTTAAAGTTCCCCCTCCTCAATTTGCTCCGTTGGCAATGGGAGCAAAAAGGAGTAAGCTTGACAATAGAAGTCCGTTTGTCAGTTTATTGAGAAAACAGCAAAGTTCCAATAAATGCAGAATATGAAGAATAATTCTAACTAAACTAAAACATAACTTGCCCTTAGAAAGTAATAAAAGCATTATCTAACACTTGCCTAAAGTAAGCAGTGGTGGTCTCGGCCGCCCCATCTGAGATGGTACGGATTGGTGCCCTTCGAGATGACAAAGAACAAGGGTTCTCCTAGCATTGGAGATGACTCTCCCTGATGAAAAAAAAATGGTAGGTTTTTATACCTTTCTCCATGAGAAACTGTCCTGGAAAAGTGCTAATTGACTTCTCAAAGTGACAGCTTCACACCTAGATCAAAGATACCAGATGGCTGGTTATCAGAGATCTCATCTCTTCTCGTGAGAGAAGTCCACCTCTTGGGGTTACTTCCCAGACCTTGGTCTTGAGAAAAGAACAAGAGGTGATTTCCCAGTTAAAGGGTAAAATGGTTGAGTGTGCTTTTTAAAATGGCTTCAGTTAGGCTAAGTGGCTTAACTCATAGAGAAAAAAGAAAGACAGTGCTAGCATTGCTAGGTAATATCCTATTTAACTAACAGGTAAATAACATAAAGAGTTGTCATCCCACAGGCTTTTATTTTTTATTTATTTATTTATTTATTCAATTTATATGCCGCCTTCCTCGCATCGGCGACCCAAGGTGGCTTACATCGAATGGAAACATCCTATACAATAAAACCCAATGAAAAAATGATAAAATAATTAAAATTTGTAAAAAAACCAAAAACCATATCCCCTTAGTTTAATACACTAAGGACTAAACGAGCCAGCAAGACTGGGATGTGCTGCCAGACACACCCCATGCCTGCTGGCAGAGCCAAGTTTTTAAAGCCCTTCTGAAGGGGTAAAGTTACATCTGGAGGCACAGTTCTAGTTGCAGGAGGTTCCAGAGGGCCGGGACAGACACTGAGAAGGCTTTCCTCCTGGTCCCGGCAAGATGTGCGTCCCTAACTGATGGGACCATCAGAGAGCCCCTATGGTCCACCCACGTAGGGGTGATGCGGTCTCTTAGATTTCCTGGCCCACTGCCATAAAGGGCTTTAAAGGTCAAAACCAGCACCTTGAATTGCACCCGGAAGCACACTGGAAGCCAGTGCAGCTCCCGAAGCAGTGGGGAGGCACAGGCATAGCGCCCACACCCCATCACCACCCGGGAAGCTGCATTCTGGACCAGCTGCAGCTTCCGGATGGTTATAAAGGGCAGCCCCATGTAGAGTGCAATTCAGTAGTCCAATCTGGAGGTGACCAGAGTGTGGGTGACCATAAGCAAGGAGTCCTGGTCCAGGAGCAGGCATAATTGGTGAATGATACCAAGTTGTCCAAAAGCGCTCCTGGCCATGACTGACACTTGCTCTTCGAGCAGTAGTCATGAGTCCAGGAGGACCCCCAAATTACGCACTGGGTCTGTTTGGGGCAAGGAGGCCCCATCCAACACCAAAGATGGTAGCTCCCAGGATAACACAGGACCCTGCACCCACAGCCACTCAGTCTTGCCAGGGTGCAGCTGAAGCCCGTTGCCCCCTCCCCCACATCAAGACCCTCACAACCTCCAGGCACCTGGTTAGGACTTCCACTGCATCACTTGGATCACCACGGGCAGAGATGTATAACTGAGTATCATCAGCATACTGATGATACCTCACCCTGTGGGAACGGATGATCTCCTCCAGTGGTTTCATGTAGATGTTGAATAAAAGAGGAGAGACCACCGAGCCTTGAGGCACCCCATTATATTTATCATATAATAAACTTGTGTTCAAGTCTCCATGCTCGCAGTAAGATGTTCTAATGGCTGTCTTGGTCTTTTGATTTCTATCTTTAACATTTCTGAGAAGGATAATAGGTCCTGAGAATGGTGAAGGAATAAGGTATATCTCAGTGGTAGAGTGCCTAATTAACATGTCAATCGTCCCAGCTCTAGTTTTCAGCATCTCTAGACAGGGCTGAAGAAAGCAGTTTTATAAAATTTAGTAGAGCTGTTGTAAAGCTAAAAGAGTCAATAATAATCTAGAAGGAGCAACAGTTGGACTCGATGTAAGAAAGTGTCCAGTTTCAAGGCACCTTTTCCCTGGATTAGTCACACTGGTTCAGTGCAACTTCTGCATGAATAACAAGCTGAGGAGTGCAGCTATCATCTTCAATCCAGAGCTCAGTTATTCTGCAGAAGTCTTTCTGAATCAAATTTTTCTGGTGTGTCTAAATATTGATTTTTAGATATAGACACACTCCTCACAATTTCCTGCCAATTAGTTCATATGGCCTATATTCTCATTAGAACCTACAATACTCATAGTCCACCAGTATCACCCATCAATTAAATGCTAAATGACTTACAGGAAGTTTTGATAATGGTTTGTAAAACACTTAGTACCATCATGTGACTAGGGATGTTTTGTTGTTGTTCAGTCGGACAGTCAACTCCGACCCTTTGCGACCCCATGGACCATTTTCCTCCAGGCACCTCTGTCCTCCACCATCCTCTTCAGCCCTCCCAGCTCTGTGCCCATTGTGTCTACAATGCTATCTAGCCATCTCATCCTTGGCCTTCCCCTTCTTCTTTTGCCCTCCACCTTTCCCAACATCAATGCCTTCTCAAGTGAATCCTCCCCACTCATTTGATGTCCAAAGTATTTTAGCTTCATCTTTACTATTTGACCTTCCAATGAGCAGTCAGGGTTAATTTCTTCTAAGATTGACCTATTTGTTCTCCTCTGGAGTCCAGGGGACTCTCAAAACCCTCCTCCAACACCACATTTCAAAGGCATCTATTCTTCTGCGTTCAGCCTTCCTAATTGTCCAGCTCTCACATTCATACATTACTACTGGGAAAACCATTGCTTTGACTATTCTAATTTTTGTTTGCAATGTGATGTCTCTGCTTTTGCTTGTCTCCCAAGAATCAGTCGCCTTTTTATTTCATGGCTACAATCCCCATCTGCAGTGATCTTTGATCCTAAGAAAGTAAAATCTATCACTGCTTCTACTTCTTCCCCGTCTATTTTCCAGAAACTGATTGGGCCTGTTGCCATTATCTTGGTTTTCTTGATATTGAGTTTCAAGCCAGCTTTTGCACTCTCCTCCTTCAGCCCAATCAAGAGATTCTTTAGGTCTTCCTCACTTTCTGCCATTAGGGTGGTATCGTCTGCATATCTCAGATTATAGATGTTTCTCCCAGCGATTTTAATCCCATATTGTGTTACTTTTATATATATATAGATAGGTAGATAGATAGATATAGATATAGATATAGATATAGATATAGATATAGATATAGATATAGATATAGATATAGATATAGATATAGATATAGATATAGATATAGATATAGATATAGATATAGATATAGATATAGATATAGATATAGATATAGATATAGATATAGATATGAGAGAGAGAGATACACACACACGGCAGATCAGGGATTTTTTTTAGTAGTACTATCTATTTAACTCACAAAAGTATTAAAAACAGAATTGTGGAGAGAAATATTAGGTGATGGCAAACATATACGTATATTGGAATTGTTCAGTTTAAAAATGATCAAACAACCTTCATAGGCAAATGTGCTGTCAAAATTTGTCATGGTGTTGTACCAGTTAATTCACAAAATAATTCCTCCTGTCAGTCCTGATTCTAATAAATATATTGTACACACTATATTTTGGCAATTTGAACAAGATAATCAAGTTTGCTCTGGCCATGATTTATTAGCAGATTAGAAGAGGGAGGAATGTTAGACATTAGAGTTTCATACTTTCTTACTTCTTATTCCTAAAAGATATTGCCTCTTGAAACCATTTATATTTGGTCTTCCATATTCCTGTAGTTAGTGTAAGAATGCCACATGTCAAACTGCTTTCAGCTGGGATATATATTTCTGGGATACATAACATTTTAAACGAGAAGCACAGGCATATGTCTCCAAGCCAAAATATCTACAAAGGCATCATTTTTGATCAAGGAGTTAAAAAACGGTCCCTGTCCCTCTAAGATATCTGTAGTTTATGCATACATTGATACATTTATTTGAAATATTTTGTTTCTCATATGAATGGAAGTTGGTATCATTACCAATTTAAGACTACCAGTGTATCTATCTTAAGACTTACTTGCATTGGCACTGGCCATAGTGTACAAGTAATCAAACAGTAGTACCTGGAAATCCTGGACATCTCAACTTAAAGGTTCCTCACACACCAGGATAGCACTTTCCCCAAAAATTTCAGGGGAAGGACTCCACTCCCCCATGAAGAGCTACCCTTGTGCCAGTTTCCAAGCCATAGAAAGACAGTTACATACATCTGCTGGCAAACACAGGATCCAGCTTTAGCAGAACCCTGTACTCAAGTTTGCTGAACAATGTGAGGAAAAAATATTTAGGCTTGTGATTTAGAGTAAAGAAGCAGGGAGTGGAGAAGGTTAACCTCCCCCTTGAAACTTCCTCACTCAGAATCTTTTCTCCCCCAAGATGATTTGATTTTAAAAAAACTGTGCCATAGTAGTGTTACAGAGATGAGCACTGAACCCTAGAGTCAGAGGCGACTTGCTTTAGAGCAAGGAAAACCTTTACCTTTACCTTTACTAGTGTTACATGGATCGTCATGTAACATGTACTTTGACCCTCACTGTCTCTGATGCAGTCTTAACGTTGCTTCTTCTGTTATTCAGTGGTAATGCACAAGGCTTTAAAACATCAGGCAGGAAAAGAGTATGTATAGAATGTATAAGAGGGGTTCTCAAGGTTTTCGCACCATGGGCCCGCTACTTACCCTCAGACAGCTGAGCAGGCTGGCAGTGGGCACATTTGTGCATGCACAGGAATGTTTGGACGTACATGGGCGTGTCTACTTCTGGAGTCATCACCATGGGCCAGATGGAACGGTATCAGGGGTCGGGTCCAGCCCGCGGGCCATAGGTTGTGAACCCCCTGCTGTATAGGAACTAGATATGGGGGGGTGATACTTTTTTAGACTGCAGCTTCCAGAATCCCACCACATGTCCAAAGTCTGGTACAAGCACTGCTAACCTCATTCTGAAAAAAGTATGGTGTAGAAACTACCACAACTCCATTCAATGTCCCACTGAACTTTAGTTTCAATAAGTTCATATATTTTCTATATGTAACAGTGTTTTGTGATTTGACAAGGGGCAATGAAATAAAACAGTCACATCTGTGATTTATATGTTCACTGTTTAATACAAAAATAAAACATTGGTGATGGTAAATTGATCTGATGTCTCTTACTAACACTACTTCAACTTTTACTTTTTTATCATTCTTTTAATGTCTCACCATTCTTACCACTCAGATATTCTTCCTTTACCTGTCTTCTTCTTTGAATATGTTTATCCCTTCCATTTCAACCCACAGGGGGATTCTGATAGAATATTCAGTACTTATGAAAATCAGTCTCTCTTTGTAAGTTTCTGATGCTTTGAAGAAGCCAACAGTTGAACATTCCATATCACTCCAAGCGCAACAAATGGGTGTGGACACATGTCAGGTTTGAAGCTATGATGAAGATGTATCTGTTCTCTGCACTCTGAGGCTTTATATGGTTGTATTTCTTTTTCTTTAAGCCAGTGCAAAATCCCTACATAAAATATATACAGAAAAATATCCAAGTGGCATTTGTGACTAATCCAAGTCTATTAAAACTGATTCTAAGAATATTTACCCTAACACTTTGAAATTTTAATGTAAAATCCAAAAAGAGATTCAAAGGGTGATTATCTAATTCTGTCAATTCTGACTTATGATGACCCTTTCCAGAGTTTTCTTGGTAGAGAACAGACAGAATTGGCTTATTGTTCTCTTCCTTTGGAGGCATCCTGGGACTGTGAAGCTTGCCCTAGGACATACAGATTGACTCTTCTCCCAGGAGGCACAGTGGGGGATAAAAGTCCCAATCTCTGGCTCTGCAGCCAGATACCTAAACCACTAAACTACCCAGCCAGAGCACTATTATTAAATATATTGATTGGATTATATAGTTACTGTACAGTGTGAGAAATGGGTTTTGGTTTCCTTATAGGCTTACTAGGTATTGATTTTGTTTTGGTTGTGGGGTGGTTTTGGGTGTGTGTGGCTTATTTGGGAAGAGAGGATTACTTATTTGTCCAATTTTGTCTGGACTAGTTTTCGGATGTGTTGAATTCCCCCCTCCCCATACTCCCATTTGCAGGGGGGCGCCAATTCTTAGGTGGGCTACCCCCCACCTTGCTAATGGGAGGGGGCAATGTGAGTGTGTCCTTCCTTCCATATGGCAAGCCCGGGGGGGGGGGGGGACTGTGTTTGGGAGGTGCCTC
Organism: Bradypodion pumilum; assembly: GCA_035047305.1. Lineage (NCBI taxonomy): Eukaryota > Metazoa > Chordata > Lepidosauria > Squamata > Chamaeleonidae > Bradypodion > Bradypodion pumilum. The sequence continues at coordinate 111,458,548 of JAWDJD010000004.1, read as the reverse complement.
TCTCTCAGCCTGGCTCCCTGGCTTGCATAGGGGGCGTGGGGGCTATGATGCGAGTGCAGTTCCCCACCCACCCCTTGCAAGGCTGGTGCCTGTGTTTGGGGGCTTGGAATGCTGGCTTTCTGGCTTGTCTCCTTCTTACTGTCCATCTCTGTGTCTTTGTCTCTCTCTCTTGTCCTGCTTTGTGTTTGCAAGCAAAGGCAGCAGGAAAGGGGAATCCCTGTGTGACGTGTTTTCGTAGGTCCTTACTTGGGCAGCACACAATGCATGATGGGATTTGTAGTTCCTGTTGAGGCCCTGTTCACCATCGTGTCTTCCATGGGAACTACAATGCCCACAGTGCATAGTGTGTATCAGGGGATGGGACTGCCGGGGGGGGGAAGGAAAAGGGGGAGCATTCCTTCCCCTCCGGAAGCTGCTGCCTGGTTCCCTCCATTTTTCCCTCCCCTCTTCCTTGCCTCTTTCCTTTCTTCCTGCCTTCCCTCACTCTTACCATCCCTGCTCCCTGCCTTTCCCCCTTCCCCCCTTCCCCCTGGCCTCCCGGCTCGCTGTCTTGCACTTTCACCTTTCTTCACCCTTCCCCTCCTTCCCGCCCTTCCTTTCCTTCTCTTCCCTCTTTGTTCCATCCCCATTTCCTCCATCGTGCCTTCCTGCCCTGCCTCCCTCAGTTCTACTCCCCTTCCATCCCGCTTTTCCTCCCTGTCTCCTGCATGCCCTCAGTTGCCGCCCGGAGTGAAGTGTGGGGTGCGCGTGTTGCTTCAGTTGGTGGCAGTCAGCGGTGTCTCTGAGGGCAGTTTGTGTGTGGCTGTTTGTTTCTGGCATGCTTGGGGTCTTCAGTGTTCAGTGGCAGCACTCAGCGCTTAGCGCTCAGCGCTCAGCGTGAGCTGCCTCTGAATGGCTGTGCGCACAATCAGCTCTGCGCACATGCGTGTATGTTTTGGCAGTTTGTGGGGCCGGTGCCCCACCTTTGACACCCAGACCCTCACGGCGACCATCGCTGGTAGGAAAGGCAGGTGTGGTGAACCATCACGGGATGGTCTCCAGGGATGTGGGCACGCCCAAGGGACACGTACATCTACTTTCCTTCCTTATAGGTATAGATTGGTTTTAACTTGTGTTAACCGCCCAGAGTCCATTGGATAGGGTGGTATATAAATCTATTTAATTAATTAAATTAAATTAAATTACTTCTCCCTTCAAATATTCTCAGCTTTCTCTGTCTCTCATCACACTGCATCCACTCTTCTGTGCTGTGTTGCCCATCATCTCTATGGTGGTCCCACCAATTGTCTTTTCCCAATGAACTTAATGTTTTCTTCATCATAACTATGGCGGCAACTGGTGGGATGTACATGCACACCCTCCGAGAAAGAACAAACATGAAATAAGTGGAACAGGGGAGGTTCAAAATTCAACAGGTGTTGGAATGTGGCCCTGGTGCCACATCAGGAAAAAGGGAGAGGTGATTTCATAGCAAAAGTAGCAGAAAAACAAAATTGTGAGGAAAATGAGAGTGGATTTATGAAGCTGGCAGTGTGTTCCATGAATGTGTTCCATGGCTAAAATCAAGTCCCAGCCCAACATTCACACACACTGCACCTCACTAGCTATCCCAATATTACACCCTAACTCTGGCCACAAGCTCTTCTCATCTTCTCATATTTCCACGGGTTTTTCATCATCAAGCGTGTTGACGATATTAGTGCTCTATATTTTATATGAATTAAAAAAATAGAGCAAACAACAAAACCCATGATATATGTACCTTCACAAAGCACACTGGCCAGGCTAAATCATTGAAATGGCTCTGGTGAAAAACGAGGTTATTGTTGACTGTGTCAGCAACTCAGTTGTATTAATGCAAATGAAAAATATCTATGCTCAATTCAATTTTAATAAATATGTATTAAAATGCTGAGGAGAGATATAGCACCTAATGATTAAGTGGTACAGTGTTGCCTCAAATCGAAGCTATGCCTATAAGTTTTGCAACTGACAAGGCTTCAATTTAGGGCTTCTGGACATGTTGAGGGTGACTTGCTTGGCCATCAGCTTGTACATAGTCAATCTATTTTTAATGCTCTGCCTACTTCATCTGTTGGAGTGTGGCTAAGTGCTGACATCATGAAAGTTAGTTAATGAACTTGTAAGGATTGTGAGAGATAATACTGTTTATCTTACTGACAAAATGTACGGGTTTATTAATAGGTTTTGTATGACTGCACAACAAAGGCATCTTGCAGAAGGCCATCCTCAAAATTGTACATGTGACAGTCAAAAGAAGATAGCAGTTATACTCATTGGGATGACAGACTCATGAATCTTTGCTAAGATATGTAAGGAGCATAAAGTGGGAAACTGGAAACATGTTCAATCAATTTCAAATTAATCTGTATATTGAAAGATATCACTGACACACACCTTCTATGGGAAAATAAACTGACAATAGCAGAAGCTGGTAAAATATTGATTCTCTCTGCAACTATGTCATATATTAGTTTCTGCTACAGACTCCTTGTATATACTCTAATGATGTGTGGTTCTTTTCCTGCTGTTTCAAGACTTCTTGCAAAATATGGTGATGTATATTTTTGACACATGGACAAAACATGCCTAATCCCCTTCACTGAAGATTGAGAAGGAAGAAAACTGTATAAAGTTCATGAGTATTCTTTCCACTTTCCAAAGGAGCAGCCATCTTTGCCTCTTGCTTCAATAAAATAAAATAGAAATTTTAATGATGCATGAAAAGAGCATCGTTCAGGCATCCCCTAAAAAGCCTTTCAACCCAGAGTAATCTCTGACATGAAATTATTATTAGGGGGGAATGAATGAGGTACTGCCCCATCTGAAGTCTTAAATAGCTCCACTGACCTTTCTTCCTACAAACAGAGCAGCAAATTTTGAATGGGAGTTTGATTCCCCACTGTGCCTCCCAGCAGAAGAGCAAGCCTGTATGGCTTTGGGCAAGCTGCACAGTCCCATGGAAATCACAGCTGGGAATAATAAACCACCTCTATGTAGTCTCGGTCTACAAAACCAGGGAAAGGGTCTCCATAAGTCAGAATTGGCTTGATGGCACACAAAACAAAATTGCAAGCCACCTTGAGTAGCCATTTTCCGAGCAATATTTCAACAGGAGTCTGCAGTCCGAAAACATTGAGTTCTATTTCATCAGATGATTAATTTACCTATTATTTTAATTATGATAAAAGGCTGTTCCTAATTACACAATGATAGCTACTTAAATCTTTCCAATGGCAGGAGGTTTGTGCACCAACAACAGTTTTGTGAATGTCTGTTGCTAATAATGTAATTGTTTCCATTTCTGCATTTGTTGTTCCCCCCCAGCCTTGTATATATGCATTTGCAGCTCATGATAACAGTTTGACCATCTGATGGAAAAATCCCAAGCAAGGATAAAAAGAACACTTGCTAAAATTATTTTTCACTTTAAAGTTCAGCTTTTCATGGGATGGGAATTCTCAATGAGAAAATCCTAATTCCTGCAATATTTCTTGGCCAGAGCACAGCAATGAGAAGAACTACCTTTATACCATATCAGCTACTATTGCGTGTGCAAGAAAAATATTGCCTAAAATACCTGGCTTCCTCTATCAGTTCGCCATCTCACATAAAACACTAAGCAATGCTTGGAGAAGTGAATTATTATGAAGGGTAAACTTTGCTTCTGTCCTCATATGAAGACTTGCAAGCACATAATTTTGTGACATCTATACAATATTTTGTGCAAAAATGGGGCGGGGGGAAATCTAGGCAACTTACTATGAAAAATATGTTTTAGAAAACCTCCCACCAAGAGATCTCATGGAGAGAATGAGAAATAGATTTGTTTTCATGAGAGTAAAATGTAAAAAGATTTATCTCTCAGGTGACTATGTGTCATATGTGAGCCAATTTAAGGCTAGAAGATGTTGTGGCTTTGAGAGGCCTTAAGTGGCCTTCAACCTTGCAGAAAGAACAATCATGGTAGGTCACTAGCACCTCCCCACTGGGACCAGAAACGTTGCCTGTCCCATTAAAAGTTTGTCATTATTTAAAGCATACAATTCCTTCCAGATTTTCCTAATCTATATGCAGAACATAAATATTTCCTGAATTCACCTGTATAATCTGAGCACTGAGTATCCAACAAGAAGGCAAGTCAAGAAGGACTAGGATGCTGATAATGCAAGTGCGGCGCCAAAATGGCCACCGCGCTCTTTGCGGGGCCCCCCCCACTGGACGAAGGCATCCGGGTAGTTAGGGGCGTGGCCAGCTCCCTTATAAAAGGGGTGGCCACGAGGCAGCCGAGCTGCCATTTTGCGAAGCGACGGAGCGGAGAAGTTTTTCCCTCTTACCTCCGTCGCTTTTGCCTTGACTGGGAAGCCTTTTGGCTGCTGATTTTCTTCCTTCGGCTTCCCATAGGTTGGACTGAGATGCCTTTGAAGAAGAAGGCGGCCGCGAGTGCGGCTCGCGCGGTGCGGAGGCGCAATCCGGGTCGGAGGACCGCGGCTGCGCCTCCCCAGCTGCCGCCCTTGCCTGCACCCACCGGGGTCGGTGGGATGGGGTCTATTCCCCCTTGGCCGGAGGCGGGGGACCCAAGCATGGGTCCAGTAAGGGCTGCGGCCCGCGGCCCGCAAGCGGTGGACACCGCTCCTGGTGCTTCTCCTTCTATAGGGGTGCAGCTCACCCCGGGGCCTTCCAGCCTTGGGGGGTGGTGTGGTCCCCTTCCCTGGCAGGCGCCTACATCGGCCCTACCGGGCCTGGGTGTGGGGTCATGGCCTTATTCGGGCCCCGGAACACAAGGGCCTGTACCCACGCCTGTAGCAGGTGGGCCGGCCGGCCCTTGGCCCCTCGTCAGTGTTGAGGCCTTACTGGCCCGCGTGGCGGCCCTTGAGGCTTCCCTGGCTCGGGCCAGCCACGCTGGGGCTCCCCTTGGGGTTCATTTTGAGGCGTCGTCTGCTGGGCAGCGGCAGGCGACAGGACGGGTTGAGCTGCTTGAGGCGCGTGGTGCGTCTTTGGCCACTGCCTCGCAGCTCCCCAGCCAACAGACCAGTGCGGGTCAGGCCCCAGCGACGAGCTCAATGGTGGTCGTGAGCTCCGACGCCCCCAGTGGGCTGGAACCCCCGGTGGGGGCGGCCCGCAGGGGTGCAGCATGTGAGTATGCGGTCCAAACTAGTGTACCTACACACGTGGCCACGTTGGGGGGGCGTTCCAATGGCCCTGGCCTCGCGTGGGTGGTGCGGCGGTCCAGCCACTGACGCCCCACCCGGCGGCGACAACTACCACCCAGGGCCCCGGGGTGGGGGGTGTTTCCTACCCTGTGGGGAATGTTATGGGGGTGGCTACATGGCGGTGTACCTGAGGGCCCGGCCGGATTTGGCAATTCCGATGGTCCAGTATTTGGACAACATCTATCGGGCGATGGTTGACTTTCCGGGCCCGTCGTGGTTGGCTTATGACGAGGAATTCCGTATGCGAATTCCCCTGCACCCTGAGATGAGGTGGGATGAGCCATGCCAGAGGCTTTGGCTTCTGTACATGACGCCCACGCGCCCCGCGCCAGGGGAAAGATACCATTGTGGACATGCGGTCCAGCGAGCGGCTCCAGCACAGGTTCCCCGCCAGGTGGCGGGGCAGGGGGTTCCAGCCCGCCTGCTGTGCTGGACTTTCTCGTCTAATGGTTCCTGCAATAAGAAGAATTGCAAGTACAGACATGAGTGTCCCACCTGTGCGGGCTCCCATGCACCCTCTGCCTGTCCCAGGCCTGGAGGGACGCGGGGCAGAGGGAGGGGCGGACAGTGGGCTGGCAAGACTGCCGCAGATGGAGCTGGTTCACCGAAAGGCTCCCTCCCCAATTAATGTGGACATGTTGGAGCGTTGGCTCGCATTGTACCCGAAGGGGGAGGATGCGGATTATCTCCTTCAGGGCTTTAGGCAGGGGTTCCGTATTCCTTTCATGGGTGATAGGTCCCCTCAGGATGCCCCCAACCTTTTGTCCCTTAGGGGGAGGGAGGAGGTGTCTGCCGCCAGCATTAATAAGGAGGTCAATGCGGGCAGGGTCGCTGGCCCTTTCCCTGCACCCCCGTTCACTAACCTTAAGGTATCGCCCCTGGGCTTGGTTCCCAAGAAGTCTCCAGGCGAGTTTCGCCTTATCCATCACTTGTCCTACCCAGCCGGCCGATCGGTCAACGATGCTATACCTGATGACCTTTGCTCAGTCAGGTATACATCTTTTGACCACGCGCTGCGCATGGTGCGCTCATGTGGCCCGGGTTTGCTGCTGGCTAAGTGCGACATTAAGTCGGCTTTTCGCCTCTTGCCGGTGCACCCGGGCGACTTTGAATTGCTGGGTTTCAAATTTCGGGGCGAATATTACTTTGATAAGGCCATGCCTTTTGGCTGTTCCATATCATGCTCGGCTTTCGAGCGTTTCAGTACCTTCCTAGAGTGGGCTTTCGTCCGCAGGTCAGGGTCTCGGTCTGTAGCCCATTACCTGGATGACTTTTTGTTCGGGGGTGAACGGGGCTGGGACACGTGTACACGTCTCCTCAACACATTTCAGACGCTAATGGAGGAACTCGGTGTCCCTTTAGCGCCCGAAAAGACCGAGGGCCCATCTACTCAGCTAGTCTTCCTGGGGGTGGAGATTGACACAATAGCGCAGGCTTCTAGGTTACCAGGGGAGAAGGTGTCAAGGATTGTGGCCCTTATCTCGGATTTGCTGGCCAAGCGCAAGGCATCACTGAGAGAACTGCAGGTGCTTCATGGTCACCTCAATTTTGCTTGCAGGGTGGTCGCACCGGGCAGGGCTTTTGCCCGGTGCTTGTGCGACGCCATGGCGGGATTATCCAGGCCTCACCATAGGGTTCGGCTTACCCGGGGTATCAGGGCAGACATGCTTGTCTGGTTACAGTTCATGAGGGAGTTCAATGGGGTCTCATTTTGGAGGTATGACCTCCTGGCTTCCCCTCAATTTCAGATTCAGTCTGATGCCTCGGGATCCCTCGGTTATGGGATGTACTTCAATGGGAAGTGGGCCTATGGTGGGTGGCCACCGGCTTGGGCAGGCACGGGTCGCCTGCGTGATCTCACATATCTGGAGTTTTTCCCTATCCTGGGTGCTTTGATGCTATGGGGCGAGGAGTGGTCCAACTCGGTCGTGCATTTCTGGTGTGACAATGCGGCTGTGGTCCACATTGTCAATGCACAGACTTCTAAATCGCCCAGGGTTATGGACCTAGTGCGCCAATTTGTGTTGCGCAGCCTGCGCCTCAACGTACTGTTCAGGGCCAGGCATGTCCCAGGGGTTAATAATGATATTGCTGACGCTTTGTCCCGCCTACAGATCTCCCGGTTCCGTGCCTTGGCCCCGGATGCGGAGGAATTTCCCTCGCCACTCCCGGAGGAGATATGGACCATTGGCAAGGAGAGGTGAACCGGGCGATTGGCCTGTCGATAGCGCCACGCACGCGTAAGGCGTATCACCACGCAATTAATTCTTTCAGGGCATTCTGTACCCAATTTCAACTGCCAGGAACCTGGCCGATCCCGGTAACCCATGTTCTGCGGTTCATGGTTTACCTGCATCCTCAGGGCCTTGCACCTCGCACCATAGCATCTAAGCTTTCAGCGTTGGCATTCATGGCCAAAGTGGGGGGTCATGTGGACAGCACCTCTGACTTCCGTGTGAGACATGTTTTGGAGGGGTGGGTGCGCGAGCGCGGGCGTTGCCCGGACGACCGCCACCCGATTTCCCCAGGGGTCCTTACCCAGTTGGCCCGGGGCTGGCCTTGCCTCTGTTTTGATGCATATGAGGCAGCCCTATTCCATGCAGCCACAACGGTGGCAATTTTTGGAGCGCTCCGCATCAGCGAGCTTGTGATGCTGTCTAAGGCGGATGCAAGTCATAGGGCACTGGAACTCGAGGATGTCTGTGTTGCCAAAGACTGGGCTCAGTTGAGGATACGCTCCTCTAAGACGGATCAGCATGGCGTAGGCAGTGGTGTGCGACTGCTACGGTGTTCTTTGGCAGACATCTGTCCGGTTGGTGCCCTACTGGAGTTCCTGGCACTGCGTGGCACGCACCATGGCCCGTTTTTCTGTCACCAAGATGGGTCTCCCCTTACTAAATTTCAATTTTGGAAGGTGACGGGCAAAGCGCTGGCCAGTGTGGGCCTCCCAGGCGCCCGCTATGGCACCCATTCATTCCGTAGAGGGGCGGCCTCAACCGCAGCTGCTTTTGGGTACTCCGGGGCTGACATACGCAGCATGGGACGGTGGGGTTCGCAGTGTTTTCAGTTTTATGTGCGCCCACTCCCGCCGTGAGTACCAATCCAGTCACCTTACCTTCTTTTCCTCATTTTTCTTTACAGACCCGGGGTGTCGTATTACACTGGTGACAGTATGGCTGGTGGGCCATAGCTACGTGCACAGGGCAGCGCGTTATGCTGCGGCGACAGAGTGGGGACCCCGACTGGGACTGGGTGCATACGCAAGTCTCACATGGCATGGTAAGCCTGGGATGTTATGGCGGGAGCTGCTGGCTTTCCTTTTTTCAGGCCAGAATGCTGACCCGCCTGACATTCTGATCATACATCTGGGGGGCAATGATTTGGGCCAGGTCACCGGCTTATCGCTGAAGCATGCAATTTGCGAGGACCTCGCCTACCTGCATTACGTCTGGCCCGCCACAACCCTTGTTTGGTCGGACATGGTCCCGCGCCATTCCTACAGAGGGGGCGTTGACCTCCTGGCCCTTGACCGCGCTAGACGCATGGTGAATAGGGCAGTGGCGCGGTTCCTTGTCGACAGGGCTTGGGGGAGGGTCAGCCGTCACCCCGCTATTAGCCTACAAAGTTATGACTTGTATGCAGGGGATGGGGTCCATCTGTCGCGAGGAGGTATGGACCTCCTGTTGGGTGATTGGCGAGCAGGCCTGTTGACCGAGCTGACGGTCTGGGGGGGCGTCGAGCCTTCTTTGAAGCCCCTCCGTGTGGCGGGTAGCACTGGTAAGGTAAACATTATGACCCACAGGTATCCGGCAAGTTCGCAATTGACTGGACAACACTAGACAGGCATAAGTTGGTTAAACGTTGTCCGGTCAACGATGAACTAGGCGACGGGGTGATGGCTATAGCTAGACAGCATGCATCACCACGTGATTTTACGGATACGCGTCAGAGGGTGGGGTCATTAGTTAGATATTGACTACGGTCAACAATTTGTTTGTTGTCAACAAACAAATTGATACAAATGGATACATTGTAGCAATTGCCGTTGACAATTTTGGGTGGTACCTTACCAGTGTTACTTCGGCCTGCTTGCCTTAAGAATTATGATTGGTCAATTACTAATAGAAATTTATAATTCGGACTAGGGCATGAATCAATAAATGTGGCCCAATGCCATTATCCACTTTTATCAGTGTCTGAGTCCTTTATTGGGGGGTGCGCCTGCAATGCAAGCGCGGCGCCAAAATGGCTGCCGCGCTCTTTGCGGGGGCCCCCCCACTGGACGAAGGCATCCGGGTAGTTAGGGGCGTGGCCAGCTCCCTTATAAAAGGGGTGGCCACGAGGCAGCCGAGCTGCCATTTTGCGAAGCGACGGAGCGGAGAAGTTTTTCCCCTCCACCCCCTCCCTAGTTAACAGTGTGATGTTTTGGTCGCTTCGGGGCCGGGTGGGAATTTTTGGCTGGGACCCATATTGGCTTCCGGGTCCTGGTTTTTTCGCCCATCCCACACTGTTGCTATGGTTTAACATAGGGGTTTTGTCTGTTCCTGCTGTTGACTTTGGTCACATGGGCGGGTAGCACTGGTAAGGTAAACATTATGACCCACAGGTATCCGGCAAGTTCGCAATTGACTGGACAACACTAGACAGGCATAAGTTGGTTAAACGTTGTCCGGTCAACGATGAACTAGGTGACGGGGTGATGGCTATAGCTAGACAGCATGCATCACCACGTGATTTTACGGATACGCGTCAGAGGGTGGGGTCATTAGTTAGATATTGACTACGGTCAACAATTTGTTTGTTGTCAACAAACAAATTGATACAAATGGATACATTGTAGCAATTGCCGTTGGCAATTTTGGGTGATACCTTACCAGTGTTATTTCGGCCTGCTTGCCTTAAGAATTATGATTGGTCAATTACCAATAGAAATTTATAATTCGGACTAGGGCATGAATCAATAAATGTGGCCCAATGCCGTTATCCACTTTTATCAGTGTCTGAGTCCTTTATTGGGGGGTGCGCCTGCAAAAACAAGCAGATTGTTGTACTTGGTTGTGAGGACCAGAGCCTTCCAAGTCACTTGCAGAAGCAGCAACATGTTCCTAATCTTCTAGCAGAGGGATATCTTTGTGTGTATTATCTTTTACTGCAAGCTTTAACTTCAGCTTGAACAATTTAAGTTAACATGACTGATGTGTAACCCCCTTTTATACCCACGTATTATACTGATGCCCACATTCTGATAAGTACAATTGACTACAAGAGTGAAAAGAGCCAAGTGTGCAGTCTTCTGAGACAATTCAATCAAGAAACAAAATGGCTCTTCATCATGTCTGCCAGATATTTCATTCATACCAGTGGAGATCAGCAGTGTATCTGAATGATTTCACTTCTGCATGGCATGAAATCTATTTAACCTAGTGAAGACTTCTGTATTATGCAAAGGTATCATCTGTCAGTGCAAATCTTAGGCAGAATGCCCAAAGCTTCTTACTTTCCTGCCTTTATACTTATATATGCCATTCTCTATGTACTGTATCTCAATTTGGCTGCCTATAAGCCTAAACTAGTGACTAAAAGCAGTTAACTTAAACTGTGCAAGCTTTTGACTTTAGCCACATTAGAATGAAAAGTAGAAGTGCACATATGTGTCAATTTCTTGGAACAGATCAACTAATAATAGGGATTATGCCATTAGTGATATTCAGTCATAGAATAAGGAAGTAGCAAAGAGGTAAAAAAATAAAGATGCAAGAAAGTAATTGAAACTAGGAGGTCATCTGCATCTATTGGCAGTCCATAGATAGATCAACATCTAATGTCTCATGAGCAAACTTTTGTGTTATGCAATGGGACAGGTTCCCTTCGCTTCTTTAAGCCCCACTCCATGCCCTCCATATATAACAATAAAGCATCTTCCAACCTCATGAGGAAGATGAAGATAACTGTGGAGGCACAGTGAGAAAAGAAGTATGTTCAGCAACTGGAGCCTGCTCTGTCTTTGGATATTAACTAAAGAAGCTCTTTGATCTAGGAAGGGCTTACAGCCACAGAATGAAGACAAAGGCAATTTTTAGCAGTTCAGTTTTGTATAAGAGCCCATATCTATCCAGAGACTTGGGGCATGTGCCAGAACCATGGGGGAGATTCTGATGCAGACATGTGTTCAGGTAATGAGGGCTGGTGAATATTTCCTTTCTCCATCTCATAGACAGAAGCATCTGTGGGACAAAAGAGCCTATTGTCAGCAGAAAGGCACCAGTTGACTGTAAACCAAGTTTAAAAGCAAGCAGACCTACAGTTTATATTATAATAATAACAAAGAACAAGTAAAGGAAGGAAGCTATTATATAAAATACACTTTCCATCCGTAATGATAACTTCCACTACTGCCTTTTCGAAAACATATGCCTGCCCATAATTTTTCAGAAAAATAAACAGCATTTTCTTGGGAAAGATTCAGTTTTAGCAACTCTTGAGTTACAACTTGCTAAATTTTCCATTACTGCTTATCAAAAAATATTCCAACCCTGTGAGCCTAAACAAGCTGCAAGATACCATTTGTCTGTTTTCCTCCGAGGCACCACCATCATCAATCTCATGAATTAATATTATCTCATAAAGGTAAAGGTTTCCCTTGCTCGAAAGCCAGTCGTATCTGACTCTAGGGTTCAGTGCTCATCTCTGTTTCAAAGCCAAAGAGCCAGTGCTGTCTGATTCTGTGGTCATGTGGCAGGCATGACTGGACAGCAGAGCACATGGAACAATGTTTACCTTCCCACCGAAGTGGTCCCTTATTTATCTACTGACAATTTCTTGATTTCAAACTGCTAGGTTGGCAGGAGCTGGGACAAAGACGGGAGCTCATTCCATCCTGCAGTACTTGGGAATCGAACTACTGACCTTCCGCCTTCCAGTCAGCGTCTTAGCCACTTGAGCTAAGAACATGGGAGCATACAAAGGCATACACCATTTCTAATTGGTCTTTAGTTTCTTTAAAAATCAGGTTAGCCTGTTTCTGTTACCAAATTGGCCAGTGAAACCAACCTTCAGACAAAATGGTCTTCTTGAGATGTCAGCTTGTTTTGCTTCTCTTTCCCCCACCACCCTATATAAAACTTGTCGCTTGTTCTCACTTATTGGCCTCTTCCTTTCCAGATACATTTCTTCACTTTCCCTCTCCCACCCTTTAAAGAGAGAGAAAGAGAAAACAAGAAGGCAAGATATGGCATAGATGGTGGTAGGCGACCTGAACAAGTGCCTGCCCCTTCCTCAGACTTTTTGAACTTGTATATTGAATTATTTTAACTAAGTTTAGTGTAAGGGACCAAAGACAATGAAACAGCCGAAGGGTTGGCTTAACACAGGTTTATTGCATGATGATCCGGAGGAACATGTGGTAATGGCGGATGAGTGGCTCAATATATACAGCAGGCTATACATTTGAATGTGGCTCGTTGACAGACTATTGGTTGCTGCCTGCATGACGTCGTAGGAGGTCACGCCCTTCTTGACCAGGTGAAAGGTGGCGGGGAATCTTCCCGCGCTGCTGAACCAGGTGAATATGATCCATGAGAGCTGGACACTCGCTACTGCCCTCTGGTGGTCACTAGCTCGCGTCCCCTTATTAGGTTTACATTGATACAGCTGATGGTTATAATGTTGCACACAGAAAGGTTACATTGATAACACATGGCAAAGGTACATTGTTAAAGGCACAGCTTTACAGAACATAACATCCCTCCCCCCTAGGATGAGACGAAGTCTCTCAGCCAAGATGGCTTGTTGCATGTGCGTTTGGGCCGTGAAGAGGGCTGCCCCCCCGGGGGCGTTATTGCTTCTTTGTTCCCTGGTCCCTTGTCCTGAAATGGGAGAGGGAGACTTGTTAGTGGCTTGCTGCTGTCTGGCGGCCTTAGGGGAAGGGAAAAACTCCATTGTGGGCAGACCGGGGGCCGTCGGGGCTAACGAAAAACCCCTCTTCTCGCTTGGACGGGTGGGGGACCACTCCGAAACCCCCCCCCCCGGTTCTGAAAATCAAAATCTAACTTAGTAGGGGTATCCGCATTTGTGGGGACCTTCCGCGAGATATGTATGGGGTCGGGCTCCTCCTCCTCGGAAAGATCCCCCAGGGTATCTATGAGGATATCCTCCTCCCCCCTTGGTGGGGGCCCGCGGTCGCCCTTCCCTCACCCTTGGGCTGAACGGGTGGGGGAGAACCCTAACACTGACTTATTCTCTGCTTGGTCTGTGCCCTGCTCATCGGAGACCCTGCGTCGGAGCTGGTCCGCGTGCCGCCTCCACAGGAGCCCCGTGCTGGTTTCCACGCGGTACGACACGGGGCCGGTTTGCTCCACAACTACGCCCGGTACCCAGGCTGGGCCCGTGCTGGCATAATTCCTGCAATGCACGGGGGCGCCTACACTGAAACTCTTTGTAGCCTCTAGCCCGATGTTCCTTCCTTTGTCCTCTACCCTCGTGGGGTCTAGCCTAGTAAGGATGGTGGTCAGTTTCCTGCGCATTAAGAGCTCTGCAGGGGAGTATCCTGACGCCAACGGGGTCACCCTGTACCCTAGCAGAAACTGACACACTTGGAGGTTCAGATCCCCTGGGCCCATGCGCCGCAACGCGTCCTTCGTGGTGCGGACGAGGTGCTCTACTTGGCCGTTGGTGGCCGGGTGAAACGGGGCGGAGGTGATATGCCGAACGGCGTTAATCTCCATGAATGCCCTAAACTCGGAGGACATGAAACAACTAGCGTTGTCGCTAATTAATGTGTCGGGTATGCCGAACGTGGAAAAGAACCTCCGCAAATGCCTAATGGTCTGGGCCGAGGAGGTGCTCGTGACTGGGATAACCTCCAACCACTTGGAGAAGGCGTCCACTACAAGAAGGAACAGGGTGCCTCTGAACGGGCCCGCGAAATCAACGTGCACCCGGGACCACGGCCCCTTAGCCGCGTCCCATTCCCTGTGGGGAAGGCGGGCCTCCTCTGGTCTGGAGCATTGGCAACTATCACAAGTGCCGACCATGTGCTCGATGTCGGCGTCCAGCTGGGGCCACCAGAAGTAACTCCAGGCCAGCGCCTTGGATCGCACGATGCTGGGGTGGCTGACGTGCAGCAGTTTGAGCACCCGCGGCCGAAGGGAAGTGGGAATCACCACCCGCTGCCCCCACAAGAGGCACCCCCTCTCTAGGGACAGTTCTAGCTTTTTTCTGAAAAATGGAGCGAACTCCTCCGCTGGGGAGGACGCCGGCCACCCTTTCTGCACCCAGGAGCTAACTGCCGCTGACGTCTTGTCCTTCTCTGTTGCTTTGGCAATGTCGGTGGGCACTACGGGGGGCGAATCCAGCACCTCTATCATGAGAACCTGGTGGTCCCGCTCCCCCTTGCTCACCTGGCTGGGCGTTAGGGGAAGGGGAGACCTAGATAGAGCGTCCGCATGGCTGATCTCCTTCCCGGGCCGGTAGACCAACGCGTGCTGATACGCGTTGAGAAAGATGGCCCACCTGAGCATCCTCGGGGACAGGATCTGTGGGGTGGGCTTATCTGCGGTAAAAATGCCTAGCAGGGGCTTGTGGTCCGTTACGATGGTGAAGGGGCGGCCGTACAGAAAATCGTGAAATTTTTTCGTCCCCGCGACTATTGCTAGTGCCTCCCTGTCCGTCTGTTACACTTTCCCCCGTGTAACCTGGCCAGCAGATGGCTGACTACCGGCACCGGATATGCATTCGGGCGGATCGCCTTGTTGATGGTGCACTTGTAGTCGGCGCATATGCGGACCTCCCCATTGGCCTTTAGTGCGGTTACAATTGGAGTTTCCCACTCCGCAGAATCTACAGGCACAAGGATCCCCTGGCCCACCAACTTGTCCAGTTCCGCCTCTATCTTGTCCTTAAGTGCGAACGGCACCCTGCGTGGTTTAAGGCGAATTGGGCGGACCTCCGGGTCCAGGTCGAAAGTCACTGGGGGCCCCTTGAATTTCCCCAGTCCTTTTTTGAAGACTTCGGGGTAAGCCTCGCACACCTCCTGAATTGGATCAGTCCCAACGGCGTGCATCCCAACGGCGTGCACCCCCCCAATAAACAACCCCAGGGGCTGGAACCATTGAGTTCCGAGGAGGCTGCAATCTCCTCCCTTGAGCACGACTAGGGGAAGGGACGCGGCGTGCTCCTTGAATTTGACCTGAAATTCTCCAACCCCCAACACTGGAATACTGTTCCCTTGCACGTCCCATAGTGTGGACCTCAATGCCTTGAGCTTGGGTCGCTTGTGGGGGGCAATTCCCAAAAACTCCCTCTGGGAAATGATTGAATATGAGGACCCTGAGTCAATTTCCATCCTAATGGGAACCCCTTGGACTAGTACCTCAACAAAGTAGCGGGGGTGTCCTGTAGACACGCTGAACACTGGGGCGTCGTCCTCGCTGCCGTCGGAGATGCGGCCCACGCCGTCCTGCTTCCGCGTGGCCTGGGCGCCATCCTTGGGTCTCATTGGGCGGTCTTGTCCCGCGGAACGGTCTGCGGAGCTCCTCCGGGTCTCGCGCTTCTTCCTGCACACCTTGGCGATGTGCCCGCGGCGGCCGCAGTTGTGGCACTCGGCCTTCCGGAACGGGCACTTTACGCGGTCGTGGGCCGCTCCACAGCCGTCGCATCGCCGGTTCTCCTTCCGGACCCTCCGGACGTCCTCGTCGTCGCTGCTCTCTGTGGACGACCTCGAAGTTCGCCGGGCTGCCTGTACTGGAGCCTCTGCCTTGCTCGACTTCGGCCGCCAGTCCTGGAGTTCTTGGACCCCGCCCTTTGTAGCTTCTGCGGCCTGGGCCGCTCTGACGACCTCCTGCAACGTGGGAGGCGGCTCTTGGTTCATTAATGTGCGCTGGGTCTCGGCGTCGTTCAGGCCGCACAGCACACAGTCTCGGAGGGTGATTTCGGCATTCTCCCATTTGCACGGGCCGGCCGCCAGCCGCAGGGCCGCCACGAATGCGGCGACCATCTCCCCGGGCGCTTGGACTCGCCTCCAGAACGCACTCCGAGCGGGAAACATCGCCGTGGCAGGCCGGACGTGCTCACGCAGCATCTGCATGAGTTCCTTGGCCTTGAATTCGCTCACCCTCCTCGGTGCAATCAGGTCCACCAAGGTCCTTTTGGTTTCTTGTCCGAGCATTCTGGTGAAGATGGCCCTTTTCTTTGCCTCTTCCATGACTTCGGACTCGATCAGTGCTGCCTGGAAGTCCATCTCGAAGATCTCCCAGTCGCCCGGTTTCCTGATTTCGAAACCGGCGCATGTCTTGGTCCCGTGGGCTGCCATATCCCACCTTCGTCGCCAATTTAGTGTAAGGGACCAAAGACAATGAAACAGCCAAAGGGTTGGCTTAACACAGGTTTATTGCATGATGATCCGGAGGAACATGTGGTGATGGCGGATGAGTGGCTCAATATATACAGCTGGCTATACATTTGAATGTGGCTCGTTGACAGACTATTGGTTGCTGCCTGCGTGACATCGTAGGAGGTCACGCCCTTCTTGACCAGGTGAAAGGTGGCGGGGAATTTTCCCGCGCTGCTGAACCAGGTGAATATGATCCATGAGAGCTGGACACTCGCTACTGCCCTCTGGTGGTCACTAGCTCGCGTCCCCTTATTAGGTTTACATTGATACAGCTGATGGTTATAATGTTGCACACAGAAAGGTTACATTGATAACACATGGCAAAGGTACATTGTTAAAGGCACAGCTTTACAGAACATAACACTAAGACAATTTTTTAAAGTTGGGAGTAGAGAAAGGGGGATCATTTCTTCTCTGTTTCCTGTTGTCATCCACCCAGGTAAGATCAGTAATTCAGCCTGCAGGAAGAGACAAGATAACAAGGTGTGTTATCTGAGTGACACAATTGGAGAAAAAGAAACAGAGAGAAGTGAAAGGGAAGGAGGGGGAAAGAAAGCAAGAAGGATAAACAAGTCATCCTAAGGCTCTTCTTTTCCTTCCTTTTCCAAGACTGAGAAGGTGGAATTTCTTGCCACCTTTCTACCTTCTTTCTCCTCCTCTTCATCCAAACTTTATTTTCCTGAAGCCACTGCAGTATCTTTTCCAAAGAACAAGGAAAGATGACAAATATCTGTCTGAGCCTCAAGTGTGAATTGATACAATAAATAAACAAAGGTGTCCAGGCAACTTCTGTTAAGGTTGGTGCTTAAAATGGTCAACTTAAAGCAGTACCAGTGTTCCATCTGGAAGAGCATAAGACCAAGGAATTAAATAAACTCTTTAACAAACAAAATAAAATAGCAAGTTTGTTTTGCAGAGAACCAAGCTACTTTCTTAACAAAAACAGCAGAGGGGTGTTCACTTGTTCTGTAATACTATTAATATAAAAGTTAACTAACTAATCTTATCCAGAGGCTAAGAATAATGCACCAATACAGACTTGGATAGAAAAGAATGAATCCTGCTTGGGGTTTGAAGCTTAAACTTTATCTTTACTGTTTGTGTGCAGGGAAGACAAAAGGATACCTCAAAGGGGGAAAGTATTTCATAATAATAATTTCGTGTCAGAAATTATTCTGGGCGGAAAGGATTTTTGCAGGAGAAACTCTGCTCAGGGGATGCCCAAATGAGGCTCCTTTCCCAAGAGCTGGGACAGAGACAGGCATGCAATCCATCATGCAGTACCTGGGTCTTGAACTGCTGACTTACCAGACCTCCAGCTAACAAGGCAAGCTTCTTAACCACTTGTGCCACCACAGTAAAATAGGCAGCTCCAAGACAGGTAAATTGAGACAGATCAAGCCTTAAAAGACCTAGCCATTCATCCTTCAGTATGGTGCCAAAGTACCTTCAATACCAGAAAGCCTCTCACCCGTTCCACAAGGCAAAGTGTTTCCTTCTGGTCTAGAAAAAGAAAACCCAAACAACATTCTGTTTAAAAGGCACAACCACCAATTTTCAGCACTATTGCATTGTCACTGATTCTAGTTTAGCAGCTGGGGTGGCAAATGGAAACAGAAAGGACACTAAGCAGCCTTCAAGGTTGCATGCACCCATGGATTACTTCTTGCTCACACCTGATGAGGGTGATTTATATACCACCTGTTTAACATAAACTGAGTTATATAGGGAAGGTTGAAACATAGGGTAAATGTCAGCCAAGGATGTGTTGTTATGCAGAGCTGAGCCTGGAAATGTTCTTTGCTTATAGTATTTTCAGATGAAAGATAAGGGAAGCTTATTGTATCACCTTGCTATATCCTCAAACACAATCAAACATCTCTTCACGTGAGGTATGTTAGTAGCAGTACCTTTTCCTGGATATATATATATAGATCTGTTCAGCAGGACTCAAGGTACCAGATGGCTTCTTAGGGAAGTGTGATGTTTCTCTGAGTCTCCAGGAAAGAAGACAAATCACCAGCTGAGTGGTGCCAGAGGAAGAGGGAGTGTGATTTATTGTTTCAACTTCCATCCATATACACTGCTTCCACTTAGAACCAGGGCTCGTTCAGTCAGCTCAATATACAGTGGAACCTTGCTTAACAAATGGCTCAGTTAACACAAAAATGGCATAACAAAAGGAAATCCATAGAAAATAGTGGCTCAGTTAACAATTCTTTTCATAACAGATTAATTGGTTTTCAATGTGTTCCTATGGGAAAACACATTTTGCTTAACAAATTTTGGTTTCCAATGCATTCCTATGGGAAATCCACTTTACAAATATTTCATAGTGAAATATCCCAGAAAACACACTAAATTTGTTAAGTGAGGTTCCACTGTATATAAAGAGAGTTGAGCTGGCTGAATGAGTCCTGGTTCTAAGTAGAATACACACAAAGACACACACAACATATATAGTCTTTGATTAGAAGGTGACATAAGGGGCAAGGGATCTATTCTTAGACCCATTCCTGCTCTTATATGCATAGTTGAGCAAAACAGTCTGTTTGGTTCTAGAGTACACTTTGCGCCTTTTCTGTATTGATATGCTAAGTTTCCAAAGACTCTATTATGTTCCACATTTGGCACTCAGCCAATACCATAATTTAAATGGTGTTCTCATGGATCCTTTGGTTGCTAATCTGTTCTGGAAATATGTTCCATTTATGATAGCATCACCTTAAAGTCTGCTGGGCATCTCTGCATCTGCAAACATGCATCTTGTCATCTCCAAAAGAGACATTGGATTCCTTTCAGCCATTCCATTCTGCTCAAGAGTACTGTATGTACAACATTCTTCTTGTGCCAAACGCCTTGTTCTTCTAGGAAGGCTTGTATGTGGTGTCAATGGTACTCACTCCCCATTATCTGTCTGAAATACCTTGTATTTACATTCAAACTTGTTGCTCACCCATGGCTGCATACCTCTTGAACATGTCATATTCCTCATTCTTTTTCTTCAATAGAGGCAGAAACAGAAGTAAGAGCTAGGTAGGTATGTGACACAGTACCTTGAAAAATCATCCACAAATATTAAAACACATCTGTTGAACTCTAGTAATGGTATATTAAGTGGCCCACACATGTTACTTTGTATTAGATCCAGCACCTTGGTGCTCCGTCTGTCAGCCATTATTGTGAATAAAGGCCTAACAGCTTTTTCTGTGATTCAGGTTACACACCTAGCTGTGCTATTTGCATCACACAGATTTGCCTTGCTACTTGTGGAACAGTTTTGGGTTTGAAACTTAAGGTTTTTGAATCTCTGAAAAACTACAGTGCCAACGTTCCTGGCTGTCTCTGGGCTTGTGCTGTGTTAGCTTGGTTGGCTAAAAGACTCTGTTTGTTGACACAATTAGATTTAAGAGCTCATGTGTTTAAAAATGTGGTTTGCTACATTTTAAAGAGTTGACAACTGCCTCATAGTTGCAATCTGAACAATAGTTCCAAAGGTTTGAGGAGTTCCTTTCATATGAGAGTTCAATAAAGTTGTATAGATGTCTGTAATTTATTGTATGTTGAAAATCTTAGATGGGAATCACTGCTTCTGTACCAATAGAACAACCTCAGAATATTGTTTATCTTCATCCCCATCATGATTCAGTTTAATCTTAACAAACTAGCAAACCAGAGAATACATAATTAATTCTGATCAGGGATCATTATCTGCTTTTGCATATTCAGAAATATTCATAATGTATTTCAGAGATGGGAATTTTTCAGTGGCTGATAAAAAATCTTGTATCACAGATATAATAGGGCAGTCTAAGTCCAATAATTAAGCAGTTAAATGGTGAAGAATTTGGTGCTTTTTTGTACCATCGAGTTGGAAGCAGCTTAAAACAACCCTACAACAATTTCAAGGTAAGTGAGATATTTAAGGAGTGGTTTTATTTATTTATTTATTCATTCATTCATTTCTGCACATTTATATCCCGCCCTCCTGGTGGGTACACCACTCAGGGCGGCTAACAACATAATAAAAATTACAATACAAACAATTAAGCAACAAAAGTTAAAACAGATCTAACAGCCCCAGTTAAAACCAACATTAAAAACACAAACAGATCATCATTAACAAACAACCCACCCCCACCCTACCCCCATTAAAACAGAATAACCAAGCCAGGGGGCAGCCCCTCACATAGGCTAAATCAGCCATCGGGCTTGACTGGTAGTGTCAAGCATGCCTCAAACCTGCTGGAAGAGCCATGTCTTCAGCATCTTTCTAAAGGGGAGTAGTTTTGTCTGGAGCTGCAACTCAGGTGGTAAGAGGTTCCACAGGGCTGGGGCAGACACGGAAAAGGCTCTCTTCCTGGGTTTTACCTAGTTCCACAATTTCAGTGAGCTTCCATGGCTAAGCAGGGATTTGAATCTATGTCTCTCAGTCTGTTATTCTATCCACTGCACCACACTGGGTATCCATATCACATTGAGTCCCCTAAATACTTAGGAATTGGTATAAATTAATTAGCATGCTGAAAAGCTTAGAGGTTTAGGTATCTGGCTGCAGAGTCAGAGCTTGTGAGATTGATTCCCCGCTGTGCTTCCTGTGAGAAGATTCAACCTGTGTAGTCAAGAGGACCCTCAGAAGAAGGGAATGGTAAACCACATTTATATAAACCCTGCCTGGAAAATCCTGGAAAGGGTCACTATAAGTCAGAATTTACTTGACAGCATGCAGTTATTATACATTAATTAGTCTATTATAGCTTGAAAAAAGACAGTTGATTCTGTCATATAGTTGAATGGGAAATGCAAGTGATTCCACATCCATCAGGTGGCAACCTGATATAATTGCACCATGCTAACTCATCACAACTGCAGTTTCCATCATGGGACATCAACATAATAGCACATCCCATGGCTATAATATCTGGTCAAGACAATTTTTGGAATATTTCTCTTTCTCTGCACTATCCTTTGTCTCAGCTAAAAGATTCATCAACCATCCCTACATATGGTATTTGGTAGCACATCACTGGACATTTCACAGAAGACCTGCATATGCAAATACAGTAAAACCCCGGAATACGAGTGCCTTGGGTTATGTTTGCCGTAGTTTACAATGGCAAATTGAATTACAATAATTCCCCAGTTTACAACCTTTTTCAGTTTACGACTGAAAATTGTGCTATTTTAAACTCTAAAATAGCCACCACTGCCATTCTAGAGATTAAAATGGCACCCACCCCTCCAATTGAAGTCACAATGCAGCACTTACCACTGCATAGGTGCCAGTATCAGCATAGGTGTCGGCATTTCTGTCACTATTTCCATACTGTCCACCATCCCTGCTGGCACCGGAAGAGTCTGGGGACCTTATCAGCTCAGATCCCACCTTCCTCTGAGCTCCCTGGGAAGCACTACAGCCTGGAACACATGCCTCCCCCAAGCGTATGCCTGGAGGAGGTGCATGTTTTTGGCTGTTGTGTTGCCAAAGGAGCTCGGAGGAAGGTGGGAACTGAGCCAATAAGGTCCCCAGACTCTCCTGGTGCTGGTAGGGGCAGGAAATGGGCTCAATGCATGCCTCCCCCATGTTGGAACCGAGCAGATAAGGTCCCTAAACAGCATGGAAAAGGTAGGGAGATTGCTTCATCACATTTGTGGGCGGTGGGGGATGATCACGTCTGGCATTTTTGGATGTTTTTGTGTTTTGTTTTGTTTTTATTATTTTTGGTCTAGTTGGGACTTTTTTTGCAATTTGTATTGCCACCCCCTCACCAAGGCCACTCTGGGTGGCTTACAACAACCATAAAAACATTCAAGTTTGTTTTTTTAAAAAATTTCAATGCATTCCTAAGGAAAACATGCTTTAGTTTATTATTATTTCATTTTACGATGGAGGCTGTTGGAATGGACCGCCATCATAACCCGAGGTTATATTGTAATCTAATTTCCAACTGAGCAGTAGCAAAGCAAAACAGAAAGTGAATCATGCTCAACCAGGAAGTAGCAGATAGAACAGGGAGTGCTTGGTTCACCATTCACCTCACCCCATCCATAAACTCCCGCCAAGCCTTTTCCTTTCTGATATGGGAAAGAGGGGAAATACATGAATAAGGAAGATTATGTCTGTCACAATTGTCATGTTGTCCTAAGAGGCATCGGTTGTGACAGAATGATGTATACGATGTAATAGTCCGCAACTCCCTTTTTTACAGCCTCTGCCACCTCTCCCAAGGACCCAAGAACCATGAACTCACCAAGTTACAGGGAGTGTGGTTCTTTCAATAGTAGTATGGATGTAGAAGTAGCAGTGTGTGGTAGAAGCAGAGAGCAAAGTGCCAATGCTATGCCCTATCAATGTCATAGGGGGAGGAAAATACCTCACAAAGGCTATGTTGGGTACCCAGAATATTTCTTTTTGGGAACACCCGGCAAGGCGGATCTTCGATCCAGTGTCCTGCTGTGCCTTAATGAGCACTCCTCACCCTAGCCCGATTTGCTGGGTACAGGGACAGAGTAGCCTTCTGCATATGGCAGGTAATATTGATCATTTGGCAGAAGCTAGGCTTCTTAGTGCTGCTGCCTATGACACACAGCTTATGACTTGCTACTCCCCCTCCTCCCCTTAACAGACAGAGCAATCCCTCTCACTGACTTCTGGAAGGCTTCCGGTGTTGAAGCGATGAGGACAAGTGGAGCCACTTCTGCTTTGCTGTGTTTCCTTCTCCTTCTTTACAAAGGCAGGCAAAACACAACTGGCTTTTGAAGATTTATTGAAGGAAACACAATACTGGATACAGATCTTAAATTAATCTACACTACATGAAACACAAGCTAATAAAACAAATAAATGAAAAAAATTCTTGCTAGCTCCCTAGCAGGCTCAAGCTTCTTGGTTTAGGGCGGTTCTGCCCCTCATGGCTGAGTGTTAGCCCCGAATAGTCAAGTTGAGTTGCTGTCGGACAAAAGCCCCCGCTGAAATCAAGATCGTGGTGTTCAGAGACAAGGGTTTCACCCTTGCTCCAGAAATGCCCCCGGAGTGCTCAGATTGGGCTCCTTTTATTGAGAAAAGGTGCTTTGGAATGTGGTGATCTAATGGGAAAGCACCTGTGTTCCCATGGGAATGGGACGTGTTGTCCTCGTGGACAGTTTGCAGGTGCAAGTGCCATCTGTTTGGCATGTGCCCCCCACCTTTGCATTCCCTGGCAAATTCCATTCTGCAGTTGTCCTGGCAGTTAGAGTTTGATTGACATGAGTGGAGATGTCATCTCCCTCGTGGTGTAGTCAGCTGACCTAGCTGTCACTCCGTTCCCTCATGGTACTGCAGGTGGTTCTTGGAATGTGTCCAGTCCTGGACACTCACTTTTCCCTCCTCCCTTTGGGGAGGCAACTATTCTAACTATGCATCACTGTCATGTCAGACTAACAGCCTGGCATTCCAATGTGCTTTAAAATGAGAGCTGGCTTTCTAAGCCTAAGAAAACTACAATATGTGTCTTAACACTACATGGATCAAATGTCACCTTAAAATCTAGACAAGGTTGCATGTGGAAACCATGACATGCCCAAGTATAAGCCAAGATTCAATTCAATTTGATTTATTAGATTTCTATGTCGCCCACTCGATGTAGACCGACCCAGGGCAGCTCACATTCATAAAACAAACAGCTAAAACATACACAAACCAATATAAAATGTTAAAAACACCATCATCATAAAACACTTAAAACCACCCACCGCATAAAAGAGTGCTGAAGAGCGAGAGGGGAAGGATTCTGAGTTATACCAACCAACCAGCGGTCACCCTTCCATCAACACCCTAGACATGGTCCGCCAGCCAGGTTTTAAGTTCTTTTCTGAAGGGCAGCAACTCTGTCTGGAGCCATAGCTCTATTGGCAGGAGATTGAATTTATTTTATTTTTGAATTTATTTTTATATACCGCTTTCCTCATTTTGTGGACGACTCAAAGCGGTTCACAGTATTCAAATATACAAAAATACAATCATGTAAAATTACAAGGAAAAAAATACAATTTACATGTACAAGATACAAAGGTGCATAGCAATATATCATATTACAACAATGAAATACAACAATGAAATACAATGAAATACAAGTACAAAAGAAGAGCAAAAATACAAAGGGCTTGTGTGGACATGGAGAAGGCCCTCCTTCTTGTGCTAGAGAGTCGAACCCCTCTAACTGATGGTACAATTAGAGAGCCCCTCCGGTCTGTTCTGGTTGGACAGACAGACATTCTTAGGGAGATGCATTCTCTTAGTATCCTGGCCCACTACCATGTAGGGCTTGAAAGGTCCTAACCAGCACCTTGGATTGCACTTGGAGACAAATTGGTAACCAGTGCAGCTCCTGAAGCAGTGGTGAGGCATGGGCATAACGCCCACACCCCATCACCACCCGAGCACCTGCATTCTGGACCAGCTGTAGCCTCCGAATGGTCGTCAGGGGCAGCCCCATGTAGAGCGCATTACAATAGTCTAATCTAGAAGTGACCATAATGTGAGTTACCATGAGTAAGAAGTCCCAGTCTAGGAGCAGGCACAACTGGTAGATTAATTGAAGTTGTGCAAAAGCCCTCCTGGCCGTGACTGCCACCTGCTCTTCGAGTAGTAGTCATGAGTCCAGGAGGACCCCCAGATTGCGCACCGGGTCTGTCTGGGGCAAAACAGCCCCATCCAGAACCAAAGATGGTAGCTCTCCAGATAACACAGGGGCCCTAATCCATAGCCACTCAGTCTTGCCAGGATTCACTTTTAGCTCATTGTCCCCCATCCAGACCCTGACAGCCTCCAGACACCTGGACAGGAGTTTGACAGCATCGCTTGGATCACCATGGGCTGAGATGTACAGCTGGGTATCATCAGCATACTGATAATCCCTCACCCCGCGGGAATGGATGATCTTGCCCAACAGCTTCATGTAGATGTTAAATAGGAGAGGAGAGAGCCCTGAGCCCTGAGGCACCCCATATTGGAGGGGCATAGGGCTGGACTTCTCGCTCCACAACCACACTGACTGGGTCTGGCCCTTCAGAAAAGAGGAAAACCAGGACAACACTGTGCCCCGGATCCCCAATCCTTTGAGCCATCCCAGAAGGTTACCATAGTCAATTGTATCAAAGGCCACTGAGAAGTCAAGAAGAGCAAGGACAGATGGATGACCACCGTCCCACTCCCACCAGAGACCATTCATCAGTGTGACCAATGCCATCTCTGTACCATGTCCGGGCCTGAATCCTGACTGAAAGGGGTCCAGATAATCTGCTTCATCCAGGACCCCCTGCAACGGATGCACCACCACCTTCTCCAATACCTTCCCTAAAATGTCCCAAAACAGAACTTTATTTTTCCAAGTTATAATCCATAAGACATGCCCCAACATGCATCACTCTGCACTTACTAATGTTGAAGCTCATTTGCCACTGTTTTGCCCACGCCCCCAGTTTCAAGAGATCCCTCTGGAGCTCCTCACAATCTCTCACAGTTTTCACTACGCTGTATAATTTAGTGTCATCAGCAAATTTGGCTACCTTGCTATTTACTCCTACTTCTAGATCATTTATGAAGAGGTTGAAAAGCAGGGGTCCCAGTACTGAACCTTGGGGAACCCCACTCTTTACTTCCCTCCACTTGGACAAGTGTCCATTTAGTGCTACCCTCTGTTTCCTGTCCCTCAGCCAGTTGCTGATCCAGGACAAGACTTGTCTCTTTATTTCATGACGGGTAAGTTTATTCAAGAGCCTTTGGTGTGGGACCTTGTCAAAAGCCTTCTGAAAGTCCAGATAAACAATGTCAACTGGATCCCCCTTATCCACATGCTTGTTGACACTCTCAAAAAATTCCAACAGATTAGTGAGGCATGATTTGCCCTTGCAAAAGCAATGTTGGCTCTCCTTTAGCAGCGCCTTCTCTTCTATGTGCCTATTAATCCTATCTTTTAGGAAAGTTTCCATCACTTTACCTGGGAAACATGTCAAACTGACAGGTTGGTAATTTCCTGGATCACCCCTGGATCTTTTTTTGAAAATTGGTGTTACATTCGCTACCTTCCAGTCATCAGGCACAAAGCCTGATTTGAGGGAAATATTATATATTTTGGCTAGGAGATCAGCAATTTCATCTTTAAGTTCCCTGAGAACTCGTGGATGGATGCCATCTGGTCTTGGTGATTTGTTAGCATTTAGTTTAACAAGACGTGCAAGGACCTCCTCCCTGGTTATTTCAATCTGGCTTAATTCTTTGGTTTTCCTCCCTACGAAGATAGGCTCTGTTTTGGGCATGTGGTCTCTGTCTTCTTCAGTGAATACTGAAGAAAAGAATTCATTGAGTCTCTCTGCAATCTCTGTTTCCTCTTTAATAACCCCTTGCCTTCCATTGTCATTTAATGGTCCAATGGCCTTCCTAGTTGAGTTCTTGCTTCTAATGTGCTTAAATAAGTCTTTGTTATTTCTCTGAGTATTTTTAGCTATACGCTTCTCAAAGTCTTGCTTTGCTTTCCTGATTGTTGCCTTGCATTTGTTCTGCCAGAATTTGTGTTTCTGCCTGCTGTCCTCATTCGGACAAGCCTTCCATCTTCTAAATGAGCTCTTCTTGCTTTTGATCACTTCCCGAACTGCTCCTGTAAGCCACATCGGAGTCCACTTGGACCTGTCAGTGCACTTTTTCCTTTTGGGTATGCATTCCAATTGGGCCTCTGTTATTGTTTTTGTAAACAGCCTCCATGCCTCTTTGAGTGTTTGGACTCCCTCAGTTTTCCCTTTCAGCTTCTTTTTTTACTAGTTTTCTCATCTTTGGGAAATTTCCTTTTTAAGGTCTCTGTGTTAGATTTTATCAGTGACTTGCGGTCTATGATCAAGTTAAACTTAATTGAGCTGTGGTCACTGTTCCCTATTGGATCAGTCACATTATGGGTATTCAAAGGACCATGACTTGCCGTGTATTGGTAAGTAGATCACACATTTTAGTAGAGCCTGGGATTATGATCATGTAGATTGAAATTTCAGTGGAGAAAGCTGTTACTTTTCTTAAAGAATGCTTGAGTGATGCTGGGAAATTTGCACAGCAGAAACTGGAGCTAAAGTAAAGTTAGCAAGTGGTAGTTACAAAAGTGTTCCACTGGACTGAATGCTGGGTGTTTAATTCCTTTGGAGTTACTTTGTGGCCAACTATAATTTAAGCATACTGAGCACGACTTTAAAGCAATTGCCAATGGACTCCTAAGAGAACAGTCATATTGAACAATCATTATCCATAAGCACATGTTCCTCATTGTGGCATTATAAACAGTTTTCGCAGCAGCAATCCCCAATTAATGGGAAAGGGGGGGGATAATTACTATGGTGGTTAATTACCATTTACACATGCTTACTCTGTTTAGACAGGTACAAGGGAGATTATTCAAGAAGTGTTGGAACAACCTTTTTGGACCGTGAGATCCTTGTTTATAAAGTGCGTAGAAATAAGTCTCTCTCTTGCTTTTAAAGCCAAACCAATCAGGTAATTGCGCCATTACAATTTATAGATTACTCATTTCTCGAAAGCATTATTTATACCCCATGATCAGACTTTAGTGATAATCTGGGGTTACTCCCCCTATTGTGTAATACCAAATGAACAGGTTCTTGTAAAGATTGTTCAGTTTACCCAAAATGTTTCTTACATGAAGGTTGAATTGGATTAAAAATAGAATTTGAAAACTCTAGGAAGAAAGTGATGCATCCTGATGGTCCCATGTGCATACTTAACTGTTTTCTTGTGTCTGATCAGTGTACAGACCAATCTGTATTATAACTTAATCAGATGACCTGACATCACAAAAGTGTCTTAGAGAAACCATATAAAGAACCACATGATAGTGTGAAATGATAATCAGATATAGAGGATTTACAAACCAAAGTTCACTGAAGTGTCAACATTTAAAGAGGCATTATTTAGCAGATATGTACACTATATACCAGTGATGGCTAACCTTGGCACTCCAGGTGTTCTTGAACTTAAATTCCCAGAAGACCTGATCAGCAGGAGTGCTGATTTAGGCTTCTGCTAATTGAAGTCCAAGAACACCTGGTATGCCAAGGTTACCCATTACTGTTATATACTAACAGAAGTATCCATATGCCTGAATTGAGCTCTCCTCAATCTCATGCTTTCATTTATCTTTCCCCCATTTCCTTTCTTGCTAGCTTTCTATTCCTCAATTTTGGGATTTGTTTAGTCATATTTTTGCCTGGATTACAAACTCTGCAGCCTTCTCACTCCAGATCTGTTTCTCTTCCATCACTGCTCTTCCTTATGCTCCAACACTGCACATGTTCAGTTTGTACCAGTGTCACTGAGGCTGTGACTACACTGGGATAAAATCATGAGTTATGGGAAGGCTAATTTGCTTTTTGGTCCCCTGTTGATCATGCAGGACAAAAACAAATGCAAATCAGATGTGATTCCTCCTTCTCAATCTGTAAGATTTTTTCCCCTCAACTACTTTTAAAATTATGAATCAGTTCAGGAATGTGATCACTTAAACCAATGCAGAAAGGGGAGACCAGCTGAGTGGAATCACACACACAAAGCAGAGCTTTGCCAAAGCACCTTCCCTCTTTCCTCCTGAGGGAGGATGAGCTATGTGCACACTTGCATGCAGGTGCGCGCACACAAGAAGCACCAGCACATACTCATTTCACACAAAGTCTCCATGGCAGCACTTCTGGGTTGTTTGTCCTTTTAAAAAAAAATTCCTTCATTGAACTTCTCTGGGCAAAACAAAAAAATTTAATGACATAAAATGAGGACAATTAAGGACAATTACATGAGTAATTGAGGAAGGAAAGCCATCCTAAAGGACTTAGTTTAAATCATGCCATCTGCAGACATTTCAACAGAGCTGTAATAATAATAATAATTTCATGTCAGAGATTATTATTACACAAGGCTTTTCCCATCTCCTTATGTGGCCACTTTAATTGAAGAAACCAGAATCCTCTTGTGCAGCTTGACAGATAGTGAATGTGAGTGAATTTGCATTTCTCTCACTGTGCAGTCACACAGTTAGAAAACCATTAGTTTCCCCCAACATTGCATTGTCTCTTTCTCTTCTCTTTTCTCTACCATACCTACTTTTTTCTTCTTTCCTGCTGGTGTTCTTCTCCTTCCATGCTCATTTTCCTTCAGTCTTGCCTTCTGCTAAATACCCCCTCTTTACTAGGTCACAGTAGTCTAATCATCAGTCTGTTTTCTCTCTATCTGTGTCTCTACTCTATTGATTCTTACAAGAATTTGGAGATCCTACATGCATAAGTACCATAGGGTATTATTTAGAGGCATTCTTGTCTTGCTGGTAAAGTCAGTTACTAAAGACCCAGAATCCTCAAAAGTTAGACCCTCCTAGGATCTAGTAGAAACCAGAAACCAGGAGGAACTGGCATCTCAGGAGGAATAGGTGAGGAAGGGAATGGGTGGGGCCTGACTTGTGTTGGCTCCAGGTCCATTTATTGGATTCTTCCATACTTTATCTGCTCTAATTGCAA
Source organism: Bradypodion pumilum (assembly GCA_035047305.1). Lineage (NCBI taxonomy): Eukaryota > Metazoa > Chordata > Lepidosauria > Squamata > Chamaeleonidae > Bradypodion > Bradypodion pumilum. The sequence goes on along the minus strand of JAWDJD010000004.1, from coordinate 111,428,386 downwards.
TCTTTGTGTATAATGTGATATCAGTTCTGGTTCCTGAACTAAGTCTGCTTATTTACACACTCTGTGATTCAGCATGTGGTTCTGCCATACAAACTCAGGACTGCCTAACACACTATGGTTGGTGGCTACTTCTTGGAAAGAGCACAACTATGGAAAAACATCCAGGCCTGCATCTGCTTAGGAAAGGTCTGAGATCAAGTACCTTAAGAGAGTTCACCAAGCTACAAAAAGATTCTAATTAACTAAAATTAATTAATGAATGGGAGGGGGGGGAGTTTAGTGATTAAAAAGAATTTCTGTGGAATTCAGCAATCCTGACAACAGTAGTGTTTTCACACTCCCTGACACCATGGAGGGATTCATTTTGTCTCAAGAATGTAGAGGTTTAACAGAGTGTTTTAGAAAAATAAAAAGTACACAAATTGGTACACGTATGTAAAATACAAATTACACTAATACATGCAGTTGTAAAAATATAAACAATCACTTTATCAAAAGGGTAATGGCATAAAATAGCTTATAAGTATAAATAATGAGACAATATGTATGAATTTCAATGCAGTAAGCAAAAAATATAGTGTAGAGAGGGAAAACCTGGAGGTTCATGGTCTGTCAGCCCCCTCACAAGTCTTGACTAGGAGTTCTCCACAACTAGCCCCTCTGTAGATTGGGGTACAGAAGACTCTGAGGGGAGCTGGGCTTTCATGATGCAGGAGGTAGAAGAGCAAGGGGGAGGGGGAGGGGACAGCAAGGAGAGCAACTGAGGGAGAGAAGCTATGAGAATGTGGAAGGAGGAAAGAGACTGTGTTAAATAGAACCCTATCAGCAGTGGTGATAAATAATGTGTCAAGGGATTGTTCTGGGAGAAGGAGACAACTAAAGATAGAAGAGGACAAGAAACCCCAGTTAGAGCTGGAGAACAAGGAAGGGGAAGAGGTCTCAAAGGAAGCTGGAAGAAGAGGAAAGGCAGTCCTCTGCACCACAACTACCCCTGGATATTGTACTTTCCTCTTCAAGCAGATCCCTGGACTGGATAGGTAGTCCACCTACAGGTGCCCCTGAAGATGGCTGAATTACAAGCACAGGAGAAGTAGCTGACAAATCCCTCCTGTTGTGGGGGGAGAGTGTGGCACTGTGCACAAAGGGGCCCCAGTGGTGAATGTCAAGGTATCTTCATGGACTAAGCCTGTTGAGGAACTTGTGCTGCCACTTGCTGTCATTGTAAAAGGCAAGTGACTTTGTAAGGACTGAGGAACAAACAGCCTTGGGACCACGGCTCAGGCCAAAAGGACCCATGAAAAAATAAGACCACTCGAGTGGGACTTCAGCACTTTTTGAATGTTGAGGGTTGCCTCATGTTCAAGTTTTATTAAAGGTTTATTTTTCACATCTCATACTGAATGGATTTTATTTGGCAATCATGGAAGAGGTCACATGGATTCCCAACTCAATACAAATACAAGGCCAGGAGGGACATCGAAATACAGAGAAATGTAGTGAAATATAAAATGAGAAACATATCCATGGCATCTGATAAGCTTCTATTCCAAGTTTCCACATACATAGTTTCGCAGCCTTAAAGCTATGCTGGACATGCACATGGTACCCCACTATCATAGATAGATGCTTCCAGTTTTGAAAATGTGTTTTTATCAAACCTTCTTCCTCCATAAAAATCATTGAGCTATTGAGACTAATCGTTGCTTCATACATACTGTCTAAGTTACTAGTTCTCCATTTTTAGACATTTATATGACTTGAAAACAGGACAGTAAACTATCAGAATGCTTTCCCTGACTCTTCAGGTGAATGCTCACTGATTTCTAACTATAGAAGAAAACTGGCATGGATATGTCCATGCTCAATGCAGAGGTGTCCAGGAAATTAGGCCATCAAGGAGAGATGACATGAGGAGGTCAGACACTATGTATGTACATGTACTATGAGGGATGGCTGTTGCTGTCCAATTGAGGCAAATGTCCTAAAAGAGTAAATATTATACAGAATCAAAGACAGGAATGAGCTTAGGCCATTGGCTGTTTGCAATTCATGTCATGGTTTGTAAGTTTTGTTGTGCATTCTACCTTTGGAATGGGGCAGAATACAGCCAATGTTATATTATTTAGTTTATGCTTTCCAGAGGAAAATGCTTAAATCCAAGGAGCATCAAGGTGATATGTGTAGTTCATTACTGATATAGTGACACTGAAAGAACCAGGCTGTGCCTGTCCTTCACACTCCCACAATCACAATCTATATTGCATATAGTCGGGGGAGGAGGGAATGTTACTGGGAAGTGTGTGTGTGTGTGTGTGTGACATTTTATGACCAACTCAATATGGAATAACAAAGAAATTAAGAAGAAAAACTGTAGACCCCTCATAAAATAGTAGTATATCTGCTGTCCAAGCATAAAAATATCCTCATCCAAAAGCAATCTTATCTTGCTAATTTTTTTATTTTAAACACTGGCATTGATGACAATACCTAAGGCACAGATTAAATTGTTCTAATGGCCAGTTGCACAGGGCCCATATTTACATAGTGAAGAATATTAGAATAATTTTGCATTTAGGTTTGAACATCCACTATCAGATTTGCATGTGACTATTTAAACTATTAAGCAATTAAATTTCCACTCACTTGGAATGGGGAAATCAGTCTTTTGAAACTTCTGTCTGACTTAAGGAGTAAAAATAATACACTGCATTTTCCCATTACCCACTAAATGGACCACATTATTCTGCTATATAACGTATTTGCCGGAGTATAAGATGCACCCCATTATTACCAAAGTAGCCCACTATAGGCCACTATATACAGTACAAAACACATTCCATTTTTCCAGTGTATTTTAAGGGGGGGGGGAGGATCTTGTATGCCAGTAAATGCAGTATATCTGCTTATGTGTATGGCTGGTACCATTCTTTCCAAAACAAAAGAGGACAGCTTAATTTCTTATGACCAAGATTGTTGTTTATGTAGAATTTCATAGATTCAAATTCTTAGAGGCATTATTTTGTCAGTTCTTCAGTATTTTATTTATTTATTTCAGTCCAAAGCAGAACAATTTAAAACCAACACAATTTTAAAAAAAGCAATAATCATCTAAAAAGATGTGTGCATGTGCATGCGCGCGCACGCACACACACACACACACACACCATGTTTACACATTCACTCTCTACTTTTCCAATATTCAGCAGTTTGAATAACCCTGTCATCTGTTTCAAACAAATATTAAATATCACACTGTTCAGGAAAGTTGACGCAGATTAGCAGATGGTCAAAGTCTTGTCTATTGCCATTGTTCACTGTTATCAATGTGGCCCCACCACTTTAGGTTTGTTTTACATCATGTTACTTTAGTTCTCAGCCAATTTGGTGTCTTCCATGTTCTACACCGCCCAGAGTGGGATACCACCCAAATGGGCAGTATAGAAATGCAATAAATAAATAAATTGCATATTGTAACCTGCTAATGGCTTCTCCTTCATTAACCACAACCCTTCGCATGATATTCTTTTCGATAGTTCAGTTTGATGACCTCAACTTTAGATAGAATTGGTGTTGTTGTTTCTAGGAAGCTCTTCTTTGACTTCAATTTTGATTGGTAATGTCGAAGTCCAAACACTGGATGCCTTGGTTCTGTTTCTTGCTTTTGCTTCTCTACTTCTGCTACTACTTGTCTTCTAACATCTGGAGGTGTTATACCCATGAGTGAGAAGTCAGTCATAAACAGCCAGTAACTATATGGTACGTTTCATAAAGGGCCAGGTTGGCTTGACTAACATGGGCAGAGTTTCTCCAGGCTGAGGCAGCATACTCTGCAGCAAAAAAGCACAGGGCAGGGCAGATGAACAGAGAACATTCGGCTGCACTCCCCATGTGATATTTGTAAGTTTGCATATGAAATTGTTCTTGGTGCATGTGTTCTACTTAATGGCAATGATGTTTACAAGTTAAAGCATGGTTCAGTTTTGCTCTGAGGTAGTTTGGATTTTCACAGTGGTTTAATTTATCGCCTCTCCAGGTTATGTTTGGCTTCTTTCTTGATTCCTTATTTCCTAAATAGAATGCACATATGTATGGTGGGGTTTTTTTCTTTCAGATTAAGCTTCAAGTTCTTGAGTGAGTGCCTTTCAATCATGAACTATAGTCAAGGCTGTTGAATCCACTGGTTTTATTGAACACTTCCATAAAATGTCAGTGGTGGTGGTTGAAATTTTATTGAGTTTTTATCATTTATCATAATTAGCTTTTAATGAAAACTCTTTTAATATTGCTGCCAATTCCATTTGGCTCTCTAAGAAAATACAAAGACCAAGAAGAAAACCACCCTATATCTGAGTGCTGATGGGATTTACATCTGGTAAGGACAGGCAATATGATCTTATTTTCAAAGATCAATCATTAGTTCCAACTTTTTGCACATGGATTAATTTACAGCATAATAATCTCACATTTACTCATACGTTAGACCCCATTTCTTTACCCTTCCTGGATTTGTCTGTCTTCATCCATAATCAAAAAATCCAAACTAAACTTTATCATAAACCCACCGATCGGTTTGCTTATCTACAGTTTGGTTCCTTTCATCCCCATGATTTAAAAGCCAATATACCCTACAGTTTGCTTCTCAGAGCGAAATGTAATTCTTCGCAGAATCAGGATTATTTGATGGCTGCAAATAAGATCACTGCACACTTACAAAACAGGGGCTATCCATCAAGTATCATTGAAAGAGCTAGGCACAAAGTAAACCTATGCCTTAGAAGAACCTTATTAACTCGTAGCAATGGTCCATCCAATCTGAATCCTAGCTTATTTTGGTCACTTAATTACACTCCCCTAGCAAACAAAATAAAAAATACCATTTTGAAACATTGGCACATTCTTGATACCATCCCAGGGTGCAAAGAACGACCGACCATAGGGTTTTGAAAAACCAATACAATCGCGAGTCTGGTGTCTCGAGCAGATATTGTACCGTGCCAGGTCCCTTCCCTCAGACTCCCTGTGGGCCACCATGCTTGTGGGCACTGCAAGTTTTGTCCATTTATGTGGCACACTAACATAGTAAAAATACCTGGTAGTAATTTTTCCCTCAATCTTGGCACTTTTTCGAATTGTAACACGCAGGACACGGTATACATGATCCTCTGCACCTGTCAGAAGGCGTATATCGGCCAATCAAGACAACCTATCAAGATTCGTTTAGGGGAACATCTATCACGCACTAGAACCCATACAATTACTGCCCCGATGGTGACCCACTTCATACAAAAGAATCACTCTGAAAGGGATTTAAAACTTGTAGTATTGGAGACTTACCGCCCATGTAAAGATCAGGTTATGGATGTGGAACGCTTCCTGCTACAGAGGGAGGCGTTCTACAGCCATAGATTCGGGACTCTATTACCAACAGGACTTTACACAGACTTGGATTTCTCAGCGTTTTTATAATTCTCCTTTTTTACAACCCTCTTTATGTGCACAGCTCAACTGATACTGTAGTCTGTTCCTTTGAAAAATCTAACTCTGAATCTGACATACTTTCACACGTGCCAAAGATTAAGGAACTAGGCATTTATACTCCAGCCACACTGGAGCTTAGTAACGCTCTAACCCAATAAGAATGAAACCACAAGAGGTTTATGGCGTGCTATGAAATTTCTCTAGGCATGTGTCTTTGTTTATATGTTGTTATAATAAGTATTTTTGGATGCTTGTTGGTTTTGTCACAAGTTGGTCATTGTTCAGTGTTATGGCAAAGTTGCTTTGTGATTATCTTACAGGCTCTTGACAAAGATGTACGAAATGTCCATTTACCGGAGGGACATCGAGACTTGAGTCTTAGCACGCCACTCTGCTCTTCTGCCTGCACGGATGTTACTTTTTTATTCTCCCTTGAGGTTTAATGCCACGACGTTGACACCTGGACATGGTTCTGCAGCTCATCCATCACGCTAAGACTGTTTATATACTAGAAGTCTACAGCGAGCTTTTATACCATTGCACATAGGGGCTGCTTGGGATATGGACATAGCTCATAGGGAGATTTTGTTGTTATCAGACTTTGTTGTTATCGGACTTTGTTGTTATTATACCTTAGTTGTAGGCAGGACTTTGAAGACGGGTGGGCGTGAGTTTGGTCATTAGGAACTTGCTTCTTGTTTCTGTGTAATTATTTTACTCATTTTTACATGTGATATATTAAAGACATTTTTGCATGTTATTACACAGTCTACTATCTTTGCCGTAACATTATATATCAGTTGAATTTATATTATTATTGTATTGGTTGCTCTTGGGTGTGTTTCCTTCCCATGTTGGTACAACATGGCATAGATTAATTTCTGACTGAATTTTATTCTGCAGAGAAACAGAATACAAAAGCAAAACAGGCATAAACCTCAGGTGGGAACAATTTGAGCAAATGACAAAGGTAAAATGAGAAATGGTTAATTTCATGGCACACCAGAGCTATAGTCCCAATCACATATATTTCTTCCTTTTATTTTAGAACATCAGAAGACCAAATAACAATGTTGTGTAGGTTCACCTTTACCTAACATTACTGGAGACTGAATAAATCCTATTTGGGCATTTGCCTCAAGAGGTGGGTAAACTTCCAAAGTAAGGCCTAGGGATACTATAAGTCCCCATCCTTTAAGCCCACCATGTGATCCTGCCATCGCTTGGAGCTTTGTATGTTGAATCTGAAATACATTTCTGAAGAAATGTTGCAAATACTAGGTTGAATGCTACTTGGTTGATGTGCTTCTTTCTAGTTCTCCTAACTTCATTACAGTCTCTATATTTTCAGAGATTTGATGACTGAGAATTCTGACATACCAAAATCAGTTTAATCAGGGATTCTCAACCTGCGGCCCATGGGCCAGATGTGGCCCATGGAATCATTTCCTGTGTACCACCACCATCCCTGCCTCCACTACACCAGGAAGTGCCATGTGGTGGAGGAAAGGGAAAATGGCTATCCAGCCCCCGAAGCTGTCTGAGGGAGCGTGGCCTGGCCCTTGGCTTAAAAAGTTTGAGAACTCCTGAGTTTAATTATATCTCTGGATGCAAGATACCACAGGAACAGCTCATGCACACCATCCTTCTCTCCCTCTTTCACACACACTTTTACATTTTCTTTTCAATTAGTGAATAAAAATACAGGAAGTTTATGTTACCCATGGGCTGAACATTGGCCCATCTAGCCCAGTATTTTTGACATGAAGCAGAAGAGGTTCTGCAGGGGTTTACAGTATGAACTGTCCTATTGCTATTCCCACCTGAAAATATAGAGACTGTAATGAAGTTAGGAGAACTAGAAAGAAGCACATCAACCATTTAGTCATGCTGCTTCTATTTGCCTTGGGTGGTTGACTCCTTAGGTTGCAGGACCTTGCTAAGACTTTGAAGGAAAACCTCTATATCCCTCCCTTCTCCCACACACACAGTCCTTAGACTCTCAGTGCTCCAGGGAGATACAAAGTAAACCTTGTCAAAGACATGTGCTTTACACCTACACACCTGCCCTGCAGTGTAGCACTTGCAAAAACATCCACAAAATATCAATCTGGTCACTGGACAAAGGCAAGGTCTGGAGTTAGTACCACAGTTTACCCTTTTGAGGCACAACAAAACAAACTGTTGTCAACTTTTTATGAAGGAAAAGTTAAAAAATAAAATGCTCTTAAAATATAAAGCTGTAAAAGTAAATTCAAAATCTCCAGCAAGAAAGCTAAAAGGTTGAAGCCATTAAATCTTGTCTAGAAAAGGGGAAAGAAAAGTCATCTTTAACATTCCCTATGTCTTGGCCATCACAATTGCTCATGGTCAGAATCTCAGCATATCCTTAGCACCAATCGCATGGTGAAGCCACCATGCCAGGAGGTCAGCTATGACAATGACATTCAGCTGGACCACCACATGGTAAATGACACAGTGGTTCAGCTTTTTCAGCAACCCAACATCTTCCCTTTTCCCCCTTCTTCCATTTCTCCTCCTCCCCCCTTCGGGTGTCGCAGGAGATACAAGGTTCTTGCTCTGGCACTTCAAGAGGCCTCCACCAGTGTTATTTCATGTTCTTGTAATATTTCTTTGATGTTTTCTCTCCACTTTCCTCTGTGTCTACCTCATGGTCTTTGCAGGCGCACCCCCCAATAAAGGACTCAGACACCAATGAAAGTGGATAACGGCATTGGGCCACATTTATTGATTCATGCCCTAGTCCGAATTATAAATTTCTATTGGTAATTGACCAATCATAATTCTTAAGGCAAGCAGGCCGAAGTAACACTGGTAAGGTACCACCCAAAATGTACCCAAAATCCATTTGTATCCATTTGTTTGTTGACCACAAACAAATTGTTGACCGTAGTCAATATCTAACTAATGACCCCACCCTCTGACGCGTATCCGTAAAATCACGGGGTGATGCATGCTGTCTAGCTATAGCCATCACCCCGTCGCCTAGTTCGTCGTTGACCGGACAACGTTTAACCAACTTATGCCTGTCTAGTGTTGTCCAGTCAATTGCGAACTTGCCGGATACCTGTGGGTCATAATGTTTACCTTACCAGTGCTACCCGCCACACGGAGGGGCTTCAAAGAAGGCTCGACGCCCCGCTCGGTCGACAGGCCTGCTCGCCAATCACCCAACAGGAGGTCCACACCTCCTCGCGACAGATGGGCCCCATCCCCTGCATACAAGTCATAACTTTGGAGGCTAATAGCGGGGTGACGACTGACCCTCCCCCAAGCCCTGTAGACAAGGAAACGCGCCACTGCCCTATTCACCATGCGTCTAGCACGGTCAAGGGCCAGGAGGTCAACACCCCCTCTGTAGGAATGGCGCGGGACCATGTCCGACCAAACAAGGGTTGTGGCGGGCCAGACGTAATGCAGGTAGGCGAGGTCCTCGCAAATCGCATGTTTCAGCGACAAGCCGGTGACCTGGCCCAAATCATTGCCCCCCAGGTGTATGATCAGAATGTCAGGCGGGTCAGCATTCTAGCCTGAAAAAAGGAAAGGCAGCAGCTCCCGCCATAACATCCCGGGCTTACCATGCCATGTGAGACTTGCGTATGCACCAAGTCCCAGTCGGGGTCCCCACTCTGTCGCCGCAGCATAACGCGCTGCCCTGTGCACGTAGCTATGGCCCACCAGCCATACTGTCACCGGTGTAATACGACACCCCGGGTCTGTAAGGAAAAATGAGGGAAAGTAGGTAAGGTGACTGGATTGGTACTCACGGCGGGAGTGGGCGCACATAAAACTGAAAACATTGCGAACCCCACCGTCCCATGCTACGTATGTCAGCCCCTGAGTACCCAAAAGCAGCTGCAGTTGAGGCCGCCCCTATACGGAATGAATGAGTGCCATAGCGGGCGCCTGGGAGGCCCACACTGGCCAGCGCTTTGCCCGTCACCTCCCAAAATTGAAATTTAGTAAGGGGAGACCCATCTTGGTGACAGAAAAATGGGCCATGGTGCGTGCCATACAGTGCAAGGAAATCCTGTAGGGCACCAACCGGACAGATGTCTGCCGAGGAACACCGTAGCAGTCTACTCCACTGCCTACGCCGTGCTGATACGTTTTAGAGGAGCGTATCCCCAACTGAGCCGAATATTGTTCACTCAGACATCTTCGAGTTCCAGTGCCCTACGACTTGCATCCGCCTTATACAGCATCTCAAGCTCGCCGATGCGGAGCACTCCAAAAAGGCCACCGTTGTAGCCGCATGAAATGGGCTGCCTCATCTTATCAAAACAGAGGCAAGGCCAGCCCCGGGCCAATTGGGTAAAAACCCCTGGGGAAATCGGGTGGCGGTCGTCCGGGCAACGCCCACGCGCGTGCACCCACCCCTCCAAAACATGTCTCACACGGAAGTGAGTGGTGCTGTCCACGACTTGCATCCGCCTTATACAGCATCTCAAGCTCGCCGATGCGGAGCGCTCCAAAAAAGGCAACCGATGTAGCCGCATAAAATGGGCTGCCTCATCTTATCAAAACAGAGGCCAGGCCAGCCCCGGGCCAATTGGGTAAAAACCCCTGGGGAAATCGGGTGGCGGTTGTCCGGGCAACGCCCACGCGCGCGCACCCACCCCTCCAAAACATGTCTCACACGGAAGTCAGTGGTGCTGTCCCCATGACCTCCCACTTTGGCCATAAAAGCCAACGCTGACAGATTAGATGCTATGGTGCGAGGTGCAAAGCCCTGGGCATGCAGGTAAACCATGAACCGCAGAACATGGGTTACCGGGATCGGCCAGGTTCCTGGCATTTGGAATTGGGTACAGAATGCTCTGAAAGAATTAAATGCGTGGTGATACACCTTACGCGTGCGTGGCGCTAGTGACAGGCCAATCGCCTGGTTCACCTCTCCTTGCCAATGTTCCATATCCCGTCCGGGAGTGGCGAGGGAAATTCCTCCGCATCCGGGGCCAAGGCACGGAACCGGGAGATCTGCAGGCGGGACAAAGCATCAGCAATATCATTAGTAACCCCTGGGACATGCCTGGCCCTGAAAAGAACGTTGAGGCGCAGGCTGCGCAACGCAAACTGGCGCACTGGGTCCATAACCCTGGGCGATTTAGAGCTCTGTGCATTGACAAAGTGGACAACAGCCGCATTGTCACACCAAAGTGGACAACCAAGTTGGCCTCCTCCTCGCCCCATAGCATCAAAGCACCCAGTATAGGGAAAATTCCAGATACGTGAGACCACGCAGGCGACCCGTGCCTGCCCAGGATGGTGGCCACCCACCATAGGCCCACTTCCAATTGAAGAACATCCCATAACTCAGGGATCCCGGGCATCTGGCTGTATCTTAAAGCAAGGGGAAGCCAGGAGCTCAGACCTCCAAAATGACACCCCATTGAAATCCCTCAGGATCTGTAGCCAGACAAGCACGTCTGCCCTGATACCCCGGGTAAGTCTAACCCTATGGTGGGGCCTGGATAGTCCTGCCATGGCGTCGCACAAGCGCCGCGCAAATGCCCTGCCCGGTGCGACGACCCTGCCAGCGAAATTGAGGTGACCATGTAGCACCAGCAGGTCCCTCGGTAATGCCATGCGCTTGGCCAGCAAGTCCGAGATAAGGGCCACTAGCTTTGACACCTTATCCCGCTGCGACCTAGAAGCCTGTGCTACCGTGTCAATCTCCACTCCCAGGAATACTAGCTGTGTAGGCGGGCCCTCGGTCTTTTCGGGCGCTAAAGGGACACCAAGTTTCTCCATTAGCGTCTGACATGTGTTGAGGAGACGTGTGGACGTGTCCCAGCCCCGTTCAGCCCCGAATAAAATCATCCAGGGAATGGGCTACAGACCGGGACCCTGATCTGCGAACAAAAGCCCACTCTAGGAAGATGGAGGAACGCTCGAATGCCGAGCCCGAATTGGAACAGCCAAAAGGCATGGCATCAGTGCAATAATATGCTCCCCGGAACGGGGGCACAGGGACAGGGCCAACGACCCTGCCCGCATAGACCTCCTTATCATTGCTGGCAGGAGCCACCTCCTCCCTCCCCCTAAGGGATAAAGATTGGGGGCATCCTGAGGGGACCTATCACCCATGAAAGGGATATGTAACCCCTGCCTAAAACCCTGAAGGAGATCTCCGCATCCTCTCCCTTCGGGAACAATGTGAGCCAGCGCTCCAACATGTCCACATTAATTGGGGAGGGAGCCCTTTGGTGAACTAGATCCATCTGTGGCAGTCTAGCCAGCCCCCTGTCCACCCCTCCCTCTGCCCTGCATCCCTCGAGGCCTGGGACAGCCAGAGGCCGCATGGGGGCCAGCACAGGGGGGACACTAATGTCTGTTTTTGCCGTTCTTCCTATTGCAGGAACCAATGGACGAGAACGTCCAGCACAGCAGGTGGGCTGAAACCCCTGCCCCGCCCCCTGGCAGTGGACCTGTGCAGGGGCCGCCCGCTGGACCGCATGTCCACAATGGTATCTCTCCCCGGGCGCAGGGCGCGTGGGCGTCATGTACAAAAGCCACAGCCTCTGGCATGGCTCAACCCACCTAATGTCGGGGTGCCGGGGAATCCGCATATGGAATTACACGTCATAAGCCAACCACGGCGGGCCCGGAAAGTCAACTATCGCCCGGTAGATGTTGTCCAAATACTGGACCATCGAAATTGCCAAATCCGGCCGGGCCCTAAGGTACACTGCCATGTATATGAGGTAGGCTGGCAACCAGTCGGCCCACGTACGTGGTGGCTTGCTACGACATGCCTGCTCCTTATCCTTCTCATCCTGCCCCCCCCTACTCCTTGGTGGGTCCTCTGTTGAGGAGTGAGAAGGTATCCACGTAATCCCCCCGCCAGATCTTCTCTTTGGTGGTCTGTGCCAAATGGACACCCAGGGGTAAGGAATACCCCGCCGTCAGCAAGGCCGACACGGGCACAACAGGAACTGCTGGCATCTGAAAGGGGGCCTGTACTAACCCAGCCACCCCCAAAACATTCCCCGTAGGGTAGAAAACACCCCCCACCACGGGGCCCTGAGTGGTAATTGTCGTCGCCAGGTGGGGCGTCAGCGGCTGGACCGCCGCCCCACCCGCGCGAGACCAGGCCATTGGAAACCCCCCCAACGTGGCCACGTGTGTAGGTGCACTAGCTTGGACCGCATACTCACGTGCTGCACCCCCGTAGGCCGCCCCCACCGGGGGTTCCGGCCCACCGGGGGCGTCGGAGCTCACAACCGCTGTCGAGCTCGTCGATGGGGCCTGACCCGCACCGGTCTGTTGAATGGGGAGCTGCGAGGCAGTGGCCCAGGTCGTGCCACGCGCCTCAAGCAGCTCGACCCTTCCCGTCGCCTGCCGCTGCCCAGCAGACGACGCGTCGAAACGAACCCCAAATGGAGACCAAGAGTGGCTAGCCCGGGCCAGGGATGTCTCGAGGGCCGCAACGTGGGCCAATAAGGCTTCCACGCTGACATGGGGCAAAGGACCAGCCGGCCCGCCTACTACAGGCATGGGTACAGGTCCCTGCACCCCGGGGCCCGAATAGGGCAACAACCCCACACCCGGGCCCGTTAGGGCCAATGTAGCAACCTGCCAGGGAAGGGGACCGGACCAACCCCCAAGGCTGGAAGGCCTTGGAGCGAGCTACGCTCCTATAAAGGGAGACCCAGCGGAATGGGCAACACCATGAGAGGTGTCCACCGCTTGCGGGCCGAGGGCCGCAGCCCCTACTGGCCCCGTGCGTGGGCCACCATCCTCCAGCCAGGGGGAATAGACCCCATTCCACCGGTCCCGGTGGGTGCATTCAAATGCGGCTGCTGGGGAGGCGCAGCCGCGGTCCTCCGACCCAGATTGCGCCTCCGAACCGCACGAGCCACGCTCGCAGCCGCCTTCTTCTTCGCGGGCCTCTCAGCCAATCGATGGGAAGCCGAAACGAGAGAATTCAGCAGCCAAAAGGCTTCCCGGTAAAAGCCAAAAGCGACGGAGGTAAGAGGGAAAAACTTCTCCGCTCCGTCGCTTCGCAAAATGGCAGCTCGGCTGCCTCGTGGCCACCCCTTTTATAAGGGAGCTGGCCACGCCCCTAACTACCCGGATGCCTTCGTCCTGTGGGGGGGCCCCCGCAAAGAGCGCGGCGGCCATTTTGGCGCCGCGCTTGCATTGTCCTTCTCCTCTTTTCAAATATGCCTTGTATGGTATGGACTTCTAAGACATTATCTCCAAATGGGCAAATCACTTTATTTGTTGTCTCTGTATGTAGTTTAAGATTGGTTCTATTGCAATTCATTTCCTTATAATATCATTCCTGATTTTATTCCCTATTAGTCATTCCAGCAGCCTTCCTCAGACAACTCATTTCCATAACCATCAATTTTTGTTTATGTTTTGTTGTAAGTGTCCATGTTTGCCACAGGTAACATAAGGTGGGAATGAATAGGCTTTGTATGAGGTGGTTTTTTTGTTGCCTTATGTTGTAAGAGTCAAGCTAACTATCCCAATATTTGGTTTGCCTTACTATAGCATGTGTTAATCTCTGTGTCCATTTTGCCATCTCTGCCCAGTACCTCAAACTTAACTGCTTGATCCAGCATTTTCCTTTAGATAAACAAAGAAACAAAACAATAAGACCATGTAGAGTGCTGTTTTTGTAGATTAAATTTTGTATATTGTATTATTGTATATTTACTGTGTATATTATGGGTACTGCAGTGACTCAAGTCGCTAAGACGCTGACTGGGAAGCGGAAGGTCAGCAGTTCAATTCCCGAGTACTGCAGGATGGAAATGAGCTCCCGTCTTCATCCCAGCTCCTGCCAACCTAGCAGTTCGAAAGCAAGAAATTGCAAGTAGATAAATAGGGACCACTTCGGTGGGAAGGTAACAGCGTTCCGTGCGCTCCGGTGTCTAGTCATGCCTGCCACATGACCACGGAAACGTCTGCAGAAGCAGACAGCGCTGGCTCTTCAGCTTAGAAACAGAGATGAGCACTGCACCCTAGAGTCGGATACGACTGGCTTTCGAGCAAGGGAAACCTTTACCTTACTGTGTATATTGTTTAATTATCATGTGAGCTGCCCTGAGTCGGGTTTCCTCATCGGGCGGCATACAAGTGTGAAAATTAAATTAAATTAAATTATTTCTACAATATTATTTACTTCAGTATTTTTAATATATTATGCCCATATAGTCAGAGAGAACAGGGTTCTAAAAACTCAGTGCAACAGAAGCACTGTTTGTTATCTTTATCATCTTATTTTATTATGTTTTTCTCAGGAATTTCAGCATAATTTGGGGTAAAACTAATGAAATCAGTTTTGACTGAGTTTTAAAGGGGAAATGTAGCATTGTGCTATATTTCCTTTCAACGGTATAAAAAATTAACTGCTCACATTTTATGTTACTTTCTAGCAACTGCTCTTGTCAAAACAATTGCATTGCCACAAAAATTGGATTCTTCAACTGTGTTCATCTTTTAACTTTATCACTATCTCATTTCCCAAAAAAGAAAAAAAATATTGATAGCACTATGACTCAAAGGCATTAGAAATATCAACAAACTGTGAATTTTCAGTAAACACATTTTTTATTATTCATGCAATAGCTCGGGGGGGAGGGGGGAGCAGAGGTATAAGAGGAGGGAAAAAAGCCTAAAATAAAGGATGCTTGTTTATTTCTCATAGGAATGAGAAAAGAAATTTCTAATAAATAAACAATGTAATACTTTTTTTCCAATAAATGAATGTATGCATTATTTTTGTGACCCTGATAAATGTTGAAGCAAACCCTCACCCCAACTCAAAGACCTACCAACACAAGTCAGCCTGATTCCTTCAGATTTCTGTGCAAGGGGAGGTGGGAGGTTATACCAGAAAAACAAAACTAATTCTCCTTTGTGGTGGGCACAGTCCCCTTGATACAAATTGTCTCAGCAACATGCTGAAGCAGGAAGGATAGTAAATTGCCTGTTTGAGCTGTGAACTAGAAATTTGCCATTGTGTTTGAGGTTTTTTCTGAAGCAGATGAACACAATACATTTGGGTTAATTGAAACCATGCCTGGAAATTAGCTTCTGTTCCTCCCAGAAAACTAAATTAAGAACCTTATCTCTTGTCCAGTTCAAAAGAGGTAAAATATATGTTTTATATCTCAAAGAATTTCATGGCTATTTCAACATAACCAGAATGTTCTACACACTTGAGCCACCTGAGAAAAGGGCAGCAAGGCTATGAGTTTAGCCTTCAGAGAAGGACAAGAAAATCAATAGGTAAATATCTTCTTTTCCCTGCTTTGCTAATTCCATCAGCAGAATTACAGCATTGTGTGATGTTATATTTTGCTTTGTGGAATGCTGCTAGTTATTACGGCTTTCCTAAATGAGTTGTGGGCTTTGTTCTCCCTGATCCATATGAGGCAGAAAACAGCTAAGGGCTGTGGTAGCATGATTAAAATTCAATTGTTCATATTTGACCCATTTCAGATATTTTCCACTAACAAAAAGAAGTGAATGTTATTTCTATTTCCTTCTGGGTTGACCGCCCACTGCTCCACCACCAACAAGAAAAAGAGGCTTCATTCAATAGAAAGACACAACCAAGGTAACTTGCATTCAATCTGATTATGCTAATTTAAAATAAATACACAAATATATAATTAGCAGAAATGTGATATAATTAGTATAATCTATATCTATAAAACAGAGGTGTGGGTTTGTATGTGCTCTAAAGGAACCCACACCCCAGGACCAATGTCGCTGAAATTCAGCACATACATACCTTGGGCTTGTGAGATCAACACTGTGGGTGTCATAAAACCATTTGGAGGTGTATACCCCACCAAAGTGGGATGCAAAGGGGACACCCCCACCGACAAGAGAAAAAGCAACAAAACAGCAGTACTGCACACATGCACCACAGCCTCTGTTTTCTGTAATCGATCCCAATGCAGCCAATGCAGCCACACTTTTCCTTCAGAAGAACTTACTGACAGGACGCTTTCAAGGCTTTCTCAACAGTACAACATAAAAGTGACAAAAGCCACAGAGAGCGATGTTTATAAGTAGGGAAGGAAGGAAGGAAGGAGTACACGGTTTGACAGCAGTTTGAATTTTCCACCCGGCAGCATCTACGGCCCGATAACTTAAATTTCTGTCAAGCTGCAGCCTCCTTCCACTGAGGGCAGGAGTACACGGCTTGACAGCAGTTCAAATTTTCTACCCAGTGGCGTCTCTGGCCCGTAAACTTAAAGTTCTGTCAAGCCACGGCCTCCTTTCACTGAAGGAAGGAGGACACAGCTTGACAACAGTTTGAAATTTCCACTGGGACATGCCGCCGCTAAAGAAATCTTTCTTCCGAGTCATCATCTCCAGCTCATAAACTTAAAGTTCTGTCAAGCCGCACATTCCTTTCGCTGAAGGAAGGAAGATGCAGCTTGACAGCAGTTTGTATTTACCGCCAGGACATGCTGCCAGTAAAGCTTTCTTCAGTGGTAGCATCTCAGACCCATAAACTTAAAGTTCTATCTGTCCAGAAAATTCAAACCACGGCCTCCTTTCTACAGCGAAAGGAGGCCGCAGTTTGACAGAACTTTAAGTTTACGGGCCAGAGATGACGACACTGAAGAAACTACACTTCCTTTAAGGGAAAAAACCCAAGCAAGGCCGGGTAATCAGCTAGTTCTAAATATAATACAGTTCATGCCATTTGATCTCTCAATTTCAAAAAATATAAACAAGTATTTTGCAAAATCTTCTGTTTCCTTTACTTTTTTTTTTTGCGAGATGATGGACCAGGCAGGAAGGAAAAAAATAGAATGGTTTTCTCACTATTCAACTTGTCATGGTTTCCACTTGCGACCTTGCCTTGATTTTAAAAGGACATATGATCCATGTAGTGTTAAGATACATTTTGTGATTTTCTTAGGTTTAGAAATGCCAGCTTTCTTTCAGCTGCACATTGGAATGTCAGGCTGACAGCCAGACATGACAAATGATAGATAAGATAAGAACTTTCTCCTGAGGGGAGGAGGGGGAAATGAGTGTCCAGCCTTGGACTTATTCCAAACACCTGCAATCCCTTGATGGGACATATTGACGCCAGGGAGAAACGTCTCCACTCCTGTCAATCAAACTAATTACCCCTGGACACCTGCCGATTGACTCATTTCAGGAATGCAAGGGTGGGGGTCAGATACCAACATGAGCACGTACACCTGACTCATTTCTCATGGGAACACAGGTGCAGTCCCATGAGATCATCACATTCCATGGCCACTTTTCTTATAAAAGAGGCTCCATTTTAGTACTCAAACACACACTAGGGAGCAAGGGTGAAGCTCTTGGCTTTCAGCCACTTTATTGGCAAGATGTCTCTTCCGGACTAGAAGCTATACCATGCGGGGCCCCATAGCCCTTAACTTTTAAGAAGGAACCTGCTAGGGAGCTAGCAAGATATATTTATGTTTATTTCTTTGTTTTATGTAAGTAAGATCTGTATCCAGTATTTGTGTTTCCAAAAATAAAACTACAAAAGCTAGTAGTTTGTGTGCCTACCTTTTTATATGAAGAAGCAGCTTGGAAACTAAGCAGAGCAACCAGAAGAAACTTCAATGGTCCTCATTGCCCAGCCAGAAGAAAGAGGTGAGAGGGGATTGCTCTGTCTATAGGAAGGGAAGAGTAAGCAGTATTTAGAAGCTTAGCTTCAGCCACGGAATATTATTACCTGCCATATGCAGAAGGCTTCTCTTACCCTCTTACCCAGCGAATGGGGCTAGGGGGAAGAATGATCATAGAGGCAGCAGGACGCTGGATCTGTTGGTCCGGCCTGCCGGGTGTTCCCAAGAAGTTCTGGGTGCCCAACGAAGCCTTTACATAAGAACATAAGAACAGCCTTGCTGGAACAGGCCACAGCCCATCCAGTCCAGCATTCTGTCTCACACAGTGGCTCACCATTTCCTTCAGGGTATTCCCAAGGAGATGCCTTCACCTGCTTAGGATTCCCTGGAAATGGCATTGAGAGATATCCTGCCTATCTCTCCAACCCGGAGGTTGTCCTTAGCCTTTGTGAGGCATTTTCCTCCCCTACATCCCTGATACAACTAAGTTAAGAAGCTCTCCATCTTTGACGAAGCTCCAGAAGGTCTTGCCACTCTTATCCTTTTATTTTCCATTTTATCCTTGCTGCTACTATTGTTGCTGCTGCTACTATGAATGGTATAAATGGGGTCTCTTTACAAGTTGGTTGAGGAGGTTCTGCCATGAACTGCAGCACTGAGAATGGGACTAAAAATACCCCACAACCAGCCACTAAACTACATCCACATGTACCTCACTGACCATAGTCTTGTTCCAAATACTACTTACAGTCTCCAGACCACATCAAAGACAGGTTTTGAACAATCCCAATGTAAAGGACAAATGGTAAAAGATACTAATTGATGTGAAACAGTTTGAAGCACCACAATAGAGTATTAAACCAAAAAAGACCTAAGCAGTCTCTTGAACAATAAAGAACCTTTTATTCCATAAAGTATTGTGTCCTTAATACATGATAACAAAAATGAGATGTCTTCTCTTTTCAAAAGAACTCAAAACAGATATTGTCTCTCAGTCGTAAAAATTCTTAACTCTATCCAAAATTGGAACATCCACAAATAAAGTAACACTGTACCTATCCAGCAAAGTAAAACTATTCACAGAAAAACGGACCCCTAGGGGACCTGAATAGCGTTGGGTTCCATCAAATAACAAGTTTAGAAATGCTCCTCCCAAAGAGGCTTGACTAGTTTTGGCGGGGGAACCACCTGCTAAAAATTGATGGATAACAATAAAAATCTCCGAAATCTACCCGGTATGAAGACTTTTCACTGTTGTTTCTTCAAGAGAGTATAAATTATTTTTGGATGTCCATGAGCACCATTAACAGAGAAGGTGGAGGTTCAAGGTATGTGTTATTAAGACAAAAATCATCTTGTTTTTAACTTAATCTAGACTGGAGGCTTTTGAGCAGAGACCAGATGAAGTTCTGCCAGAGAAAACAGTAAGGCTAGAATCATAGCTTTCAGTTTGATCAGAAGCACTTTTAGAGATCTACTCATTTCAGGGAATTTAGCCCCTTCTAGTAGTAGAAGAAGGTGGGTCCAGCACATTTTCAGGCCATGCTAACTCTATTTCCTCTGCCTAGAGGCCTCCAATATATGGACAGTTTTTTTCCATTTGTTTTTGTGCTAGAGACTGTAACTGCAAAATTGAGATGGAGAATATCTAAAGAGCTTAGAATTTATGGGGCATGGATGGAAGTGGACAGTATCAAGATACCACCAGGTTCAGGGAAGTCTAAATAAAACTGTCAGCCAGACTATGTTGTTTATCCTGGTATGGATGTTAATGGCTAGGGGAATCGTCCTGTTGTGGCAACCTAAAATGTTGATATGTTTCAGCAGTGCTTCCAGGGAGTGCAAAAAGTTCACAAAGTTATGTACTTTAAACTCATACCAACCCTACAAGATAGAACTGTTAAGCCACCCAAAAACTTGTGGGCTCCCAGTAGGTAGTCCCGGCAAGGACTGGTTTATAGTGCCATTAACCCCCATGTCCAAAATACAAACAGCAGAATGAATATTGTTTATGCTGTATTAAAAATGGTAAAAGAAAGCCAAAACCCAGAAAGATTTAGCAGTATTTTTCAGACAGCTGCAAAAGATTCCAAAAATACACTGGAGCAAATAATCAGTAAAAAATATGAGACAGAAGCTTTGGAAAGCAATCATACAAGAAAATAAGAAAGCTAACTAAACAGTTAGAGTGTTCATACTCTAGCATAGTCTCAGAGCATGTGTGAAATATAGTCATGACAGCTGATGAACATAGTATGTCCCTGTAGCTAAGCTAAAGTAATTTCTGACTCTGTTTTATGCATTGAGTTTGGGCTTATGGACTCCTCCAGAGGAGCTTCTAAACAGACATTGAGTCTCCTTGAACCTCCCCTAAGACAAGAGCAATTTTCACCCCTCCAGTCCAGTTAATGAAGTATGAGAGTGGGCCCTCTTGGCTTTGAAAGCTGCTGTCATGCTGATATCTCCAGGTATCGCTCTACTTTCTGAATTATTGGTGGGCATGCCCCCACCCCCACTTCTGTCAGCCAACCAGTTCCATACAGTGACTTCAAAGCCAAAGGCTTGAATTTTCCAATTCAGAGGCCATGATCCCTTAATTTTCAAAATTCTTGACAGACAGATATGTGGGAAAGAGCTCTTATGAAAGCAAGAGAGCTTGTTTAATGAGATTGCAGTGTGAAATATAAAGGAACATATCACTAGCAGATGCTTTACTGTCAGATGGTATACACAATCTAGTAAAGCATGGTAAATGTATCTATCCAACACTCTAAGCTCAATTTATCCGATCAAAAAGCACTGGGGAAAAACTAGGATTTGCATGTATCTGTTTTACACTGAGCTTGATTAGCAACATAAAGGGTCCTATAGACCCTGTTGATCACCAGCCAATCAACTCTACCTACCACAATAGCTAAGTAAAAATCAATTCCATAAATAGTAGGGCATATTTACCAAATTTTTAAAAAAAGAAAAGTGCCCCTGAAATATTGAAAGATATTTTTGTCTTGTGTTTTTGCTCATCTGCATATCTTAATACTGTATTTTGCATGCATTGTTTCATAATATGTTAGTGGCAGGCTAATGTAGACTTAATGTTCAAGTCTGAGTGCTAAGGCATATATTTCTGTGTAAATGATGCTGTGGGAGGAAAAACTGGTAAATTGTAGGACATATTTGGTACTCTTAACTTCTAATTTGACCCTAAGAGACATGTATTTCCAACACGACTTCTTGAATACATAAACTGTCTTAAAAATTAACTTTTCAAGTTTATATGAAAAAGGAAAATAAAGATGTATACTGAATATGTAGGATAAAATGAAAAATTGTATTATGTATGAACTGTAATTTTAGAAGGTGATTCATCCAAGCCTTCAATCAAATGTCAAAAAGACCCTGGATCCTGTGTGAGGTTAAACCTTCTTTCATAGTATCACCCAAAAAGGAGGATTAGCTCCCTAAGCAAAAACCAAATCTCAGATCCATTTTGTGGCTTATTTTCAATTCATGTTGACATTTTTCATAGTCCTGTGAATATAAAATGCATTTATGATATAATGGGCTCTTGAGCACTCTATCCCACATGCCAAGATTCCAATTTCCAAGTCAGAATCCAATTTAAAACCAAACTACATAAGCAGCAAAAATCACACAGTGAATTTTTGACAGATGGTTTGATGTCAATGAAATTTAAGTGTGCCTAGTTTCTTGAGATTGCACTTAAAAACATGTGCAAGTTATCTTCTGCAGGCTTGGTACATTGGTCCTTATGGCTCCACTATCTCTATAATACCAGAATGCAGACATTACACTACAAGCAAGATCAAATATGTATCCATGTAAAAAAGGAATTACCTTATTTCTTGAGAAGCAGACAGGATTACCCTCTCTAATTCATGATAATTATAATGATTATTCACTAAATTTGATCCTTTTGTTTGGAGATCTCTTCTTCCTGATGCTAGAACTTCTCTCTGACTGCATTTCACTTTAAACCAAGGAATCATGATACTTTTTAAAGGGCCCAGTTGCTACAGGGAAGGTAAGGTATACCTGAAAGTGAACAGAGCACTTTTGGTGTAGATCTGTAATTTCAATCTACTGTAAAATGATGAAAATTAGCAAGTTTTGTCCAAGAACTTTCCAAAGGGACACTTCATAATATAGTGTTCATTGAAGTTTTCAGTATTTCTTTCTGATTTTTCTGTTTTAATGTCATTCCTTTCCCTCCTTGGAGGTCACCCTTGCTCGAAAGCCAGTTATATCTGACTCTAGGTTTCTGTGCTCATCTCTGTTTATAGCCAAAGAGCCAGTGCTGTCTGCATCTGCAGACATTTCCGTGGACATGTGGCAGACTTGACTAGACACCAGAGTGCACAGAACACTGTTTACCTTCTCACCAAAATGGTCCCTATTTATCTTGCAATTTCTTGCTTTCGAACTGCTAGGTTGGCAGGAGCCGGGACAGAGACAGGAGCTCACTCTGTCATGCAGGAATTGAACTCCAACCTTCCAGTCATTGATTCAGCATCTTAACCACTTGAGACACCACAGTCCCTCCTTGGAACCACATCTTAAAAGTGTATCCATGCAGCTGAGAGTAATGCCATCAGAAGGTGAGGTTCCGTTATGAGCCAGGATTCCTAGCTGGTCACACTAAGAGGCATCTAGCCTCTTCAAGCAGCTACTGGACAACAATGATAGCTGAAGGTGACACTGGTGGAGGAGGCAACAATGGTGACACTTAAGCTTACTTTTTTTGGTACTGCACAGAAGGTGGTAATGGTAAACCCCTATACTGAGTTGGTCTAAGATGGAACAAGAGAGAGTCCTGGAAAATGAGACTCCCTGATTAGAGAGCACTCAATCAGCTACTGGGGAAGAAGAAATGACAAGTACAAATAGCTGTACAGCAAATGACACGATTAAAGCCGAAAGGATTTCTAGTGGCTAATATATACAGAAATGAAAGGGAAGTCCAATGCTGCACAACACATACAATTGGAACATGGAGCCTGAGAAGTATGAATCAAGGAAAAATAGATACCATAAAGCAAGCAATGGAATCTATAAACAGTGTAGTGCTTGATGTCAGAGTACTGAGGCTTCTGAGAACTGCTGCCCAACCCCCGCCATGGACTGCCGGGATGCTGCCTTTCCTCCCAGCCACACCAGTGGGAGCACCGCCCCCTACATCTCTAGGTCCTGAGCGTGCTTGTTGCCGGGGAGAGGGTAAGAGGAGCAGACGCCGAAGCTGCTGCTGCCACCATGTTGCCTGCTCCAGGACCTACTCCATTGGCCCCGGAGATGCGGGACAGCTGTGTCGCCCTCACCCTCCCATGCTTGTTGCCGGGGGGGAGGAGCAGACGCTGAAGTTGCCACCGCCGCGTTGCCTGCTCCGGGACCTACTCCATCAGCCCCGGAGACGTGAGGCTGGTGCATCGCGGAGGGCTCCCCCAAAAGAGGACAATGTTGTTTTCTTTGGAGTGCATTTTGGACATGGAGCCCTGGCTGTGTTTGGGGTTGTGGGTTTAACTTTTTTTTTCGTTTGAACTTTGCTTAATTGTATGTTACATTTTCTGAATTGTGTTCTGTAATTTGTAATTTTGAAAATGTGTAATTTTGTGATATGTTGTGAGGCCGCCCTGAGTCGGCCTTGTGCTGAGTAGGGCGGGGTACAAATTAAATTGATTGATTGATTGATTGATTGATAAAGTGGGCTGAAACAGGATATTTTCACTCAGACCTCTGAGTGAAAACTCTCAGACAAATCAGAGTAGAGAAAGTGGTCTATTCTGGAAATGATAATCTTACAAGAAATAGAGTGGCTTTAATATTGAGGCAAGATGTAACACTGTCTGCAATTTAAGATGTAGTCAATTAATATCAATCAGATTACATGGAAAACTTATCAACATAATCACCATCCAAGTCTATGCTCCAATGTCTGATGCTGGAGAAAATGAAATTAAATGTTTTTTATGTGTGCATCCAAGAGAAAATTGGGCAAACACAAAAACAAAACATGATTAAAATCATAGGTAACTGGAACATAAAAGTAGGGAATAAAGCAAAATCAAGTGTTGTTTAAAAACTTGGACTATGGGACAAGAAAGAAGTAGGAGAATAGCTCATAGAATTATGGTTATTGCTTCAAGCAACCAAACAGACACATCACCAAACATTTAATATGAAAATCACATAGACTATATAAAGCAGGGGTTCCCAACCCCCAGCCTGCAGGCCTAACCCTCACCCACCCCATACCTGTCAAGTTTTGGATTTGGAAATAAGGGAAATTTCCCGGCAAATATGGGATACTTGACAGCTATGCTTATCCTGTGCTGCCCTCCAATGGCGGCAATAGGGCATTGTAGTCTAATTAATAAGGGATAACGGCGGGAAAGAGGGTAAAATAAGGGTTTTTCTTGGCCAATAAGGGATACTTGATAGCGATGACCCACCCTCACCACTGAGGTTGCGATGCATCACTTATCATGGTGGCTGCAGGAATTTTGAAGCAATTTTGCCTACGTCAGCTGTGGTGAGGCACCTGGGATCCATGTGCCAAATCAGGAAGTAGCTCATCATCCCGCTCTAGCTGCCAAAGTGCAGCAGGGGTGCTTCAAAAAAAAAATACCAAACTGAAATGAAATTGCTCTGAAAAGCCTCCCATCGCCCTGGGAAGCAGTGGGGGCTGTCCCAAACCCTGGAGAAACCATGTGATTCCTGCCGGCACCATGGTAAGGGATGTATCACAACTTCCGGCAGTGGGGGCAGGTGAGGGCGGTACTAGAAGTTCCCAGGTGGCCACGGTGGGCTGAATTAATGATATGCACACTGCCACCAATGACAACGAAAACGTATGTAGTGGGCACCATCATGCCTCCGGCTCCCACAGCTGAGCGTGGTGGCTGGAACTGGACCCCGGCAGGAAAATGTTGAGAACCCCTGATATAAAGGAAAGCAGGAGATGGATAAGCTGTATTCTCTCTGCTGGAGCAAGAACAGGAGAGGATTGTGATGCTGATCTTGAACTGTTAAAATTCAACATTAGAGTAAGCCTGAAAAGGACACTAAAAGATTTGTGGTGCCAAAATAGTATTTAAACAACATTCCTTTAGTATCTATGACTCAAAATGCCAAGAAATAGACTAATATTGATGCACAATATTGTGCTCACTTTGTCAACAGGAGAAAAAGAACCCAAGCTTTACATAGCAAAGAATAGTCTGAATGGTGACCACACCAGCAATTAAATTGGTCTACATTCCAATAGAAAATAATACTATTCACATAGAGACATCAATCAAGGGAAAATCTCAGCAGCTGATTCTTTTTTTATCACTTAAACACTCCTTATCCAAACACAAAGTAATTGCCATGGCTGTTTTTCAACAATCATGAATGGTAGTGAACACAGAGGGTATCCTGTAGACCAGGGGTTCCCAACCTACAGCCCATGGGCTGGGCCTGGCCCATGGCACCATTTCATGTGGCCCACCATTGCCAATGCTGCACCCAGAAGTGGAAGCAGATGTGGATGGATTTACATCAGCTGTAAAACCCACCCACACATGCATAAATGTACCCGTGGCTGTCATAAATGCGGAAGTGGGCACATTTACAGCTGTTGTAAATTTACAGCTGTTGTAAATGTGCCCGCTTCTACTTCCATGAGGCACGGTTTGGCCCACTCAGCTTTTTGGGATGTGTGGTCAGGCCCATGGTGTAAGAAGGTTGGGAACCCCTGCTGTAGACATTTATACAGATGAATAAACCATCCTGTAGACATTTCCTCTTCTAGGCTACATTCTATGATGACCAATAATGGCTTTCCACATTTTAAAAAGGAAATATCTTCCACATCAGCTGCTGCCTAGAGAGGCCAGTTGAACTCAAGGCCTTCCTCATGCAGCACATGCATCCTAAAGAACTAAGATACCTTCCTCAATGTTCTACATTACTCTTCTCTCCTGGCTTGAAACCAGTTCATGTGTTGATTTCTAATGTGGCAGATGAAAGAGCATAAAAATGCTATCACTTCTCTGAAATACTGGGAATCTTTTCAGAAGAATAGAAAGGGCAAAATTACTTTCTACTCATGTCTTTGCTAGCTGTCCTAGTGGGTGCCAGCATGTGGGAGCTAGTAGGGGCCACATTACCACACAATCCAAGTGCAGCAAATTACTTTTTTACATAAATTCTATCTGCACCGGAAAGAAGACAGAAAAGGGGCCCATTAAAAGCACTGCCAGTCGCTGGCAATTCCAGTCATTAAGTATGTATCTCCTAATATTACCTTATAATTCTATCTTGAATTTTATTTCTTTGTAAAAATAACATGTGCTGAACACTACACAAATATTACTACTACCACTTTCAATAGGAAGGTCAAACTGTAATTATGTTAGTATGGGGAGCATTTAACTGATGAAAAAGGGATCAGGTACTCTTGTTTGGTGTCTCTATGTGAATGGTACTATTTTCTATGTGAATGTACATGATCTTGACTGCTACCATTGGTGTAGTCAATATTCAGGCTACCCCCTGCTATGTAAAGCTTAGCTTTCTTTTCCCTGCTGGCCACATGTCAGCAATATTGGCCTAATTCCTAGCATTTCCACGCTCTACATGAGGCTGCCCTTGGTGACCATTCGGAGGCTTCAGCTGGTCCAGAATGCAGCTGCCTGGGTAGTGATGGGATGCGGGCGTTATACTCGCTCCTTACCACTGCTCCGGGAGTGGCCTCTGGGTGCAATTCAAGATGCTGGTTTTGACCTTTTAAGCCCTTCATGGCATTGGACCAGGCTACCTAAGAAACTACATCATCACAAGAAATTCAGCCCGTCCTACCAGGGCAGACTGAAGGGGCTCAGTGGTGGTCCCATCAGTGAGAGAGGTATATCTGATCAGGGCCAGGAAGAGAGCCTTCTCTGTGTTTGCCCCAGCCCTGTGGAACCTCCTTCCACCTGAGGTGCATCTCCAGATGGAATTACTCCCCTTTAGGAAGATGCTGAAGACATGGTTGTGTCAGCAGGTGTGGGGCATGATTGCCCCCACCTCTCAGGCCCCTGGCTTGTCTAGCCTGGGAGACAGACTTACCCTGTCTGTGATCTCTGTTTTAATGTGGGTGGTGGGTGGAGAGAGCTGTTTTTTAATGACTATTCAGAGTTTATGTGTTTTAATGTGGATTTTAGCTGTGTGTTTGTTTTTTTTTTTGGGGGGGGGTAATGTTTTTAACTGTTGATGTTTTAATTGTTTTATATTGTATTTTTATTTCTGTTTTTCCCCTTTCCCTTTTATGTTGTTAGCCGCCCTGAGTGGTGTTCCCACCAGGAGGGCAGGATATAAATAAATAAATAAATGAATAAATAAATAAATAAATAAATAAATAAATAAATAATTTTTAGTCATGGATTCTAGAGCATAACATCCCACATCCATAAACCAGAGGGTTGTTTTTGAAGACTTGAATGCTACTAGGACTGCTCCCATAGCAAAACTGAACTGCTTTTGCTGGATACATGTTTGAACCTGTTACTAATTTAGACATTAAATTCATCTCATGAAAATCAGAGGTGAATGACTTGCCAATAAATAATTTATTTGACTAATTTGGCCTGACTAATAAACACAAGCAGATTGCATTTTTCTCCCATGTATTAGTTATTCAAATATATTTGACAAATTCAGCAGCATGTATGAAAGAATTAAACTGTGTGTGGTTTATGAATATTTTAAAATCTCAACTGTTTAGTTATAATTGGGTCAGCTACAAAGTACCTATGACAACTGGGTCATAGATGGTTATGACTAATAGGGAGCTTCCTGTGTTACTTGATGCAGGATTAGAAGAGCAGGCAGTTTACATATTTTGAGAATGTGTTAGATGTCCTTTCTTCTTAGAGAAACCTATAAAACAGATGCAGGCTACTATTTCCAGTCAAGCACAAATAGTTTACCGCATTAACTGACAAAAAAGGTTATGAAATTGTTGTCACATCATACATTTGGGTGACCATGAAATGTATACAGAAGGACTTTTATTAAGAACAACAGAACAGAAAAATGTCTGCATAAATAGGGGAAATAGTGAACAAGAAGACATATACTAGAGAAAATTGCTTGCAGAAATGTCTGCATTAGGGGGAAATTGCATACAAGAAGAGTGTATGAATCCTTATGTGGCCTTTTATAAATAACATTCCCAAACTGAGGCTGGAAAATAAGTGAACGTCAGAGAACATAAAACAGGTAATTTCATCTACCATTCTTAGGGTTGTCAGTATATATTTTATTTATTTATTAAATACATTACTATGCTGCCCATCTGGAAGAATAGCCCCACACTGGGCAGTTTACAGTGCAAAAACAAAAAGGAAAACACAACCATAAAATGCATTATAATAATATTCCACTCAAATGGCGACAGCATGTAAAAAATACAAATAAACTAAAAGATTTGCTGAGAAAAGGGCCAAAACACAAATAGTAATCAAGGTTAAGTGCCCATAGGGAGAAGATCTTTATAAGCTTCTGTAATACATTCAGAGAGGGAGCCTGAAGCAGTTTAGATGATAAACTATTCCACAGTGCAGGTTACCAGCTTCTTTACCATCCTCTCTGCTGGTATTTAGAGTTGGTATTAGGATGTCAGTTGAAATTTCTAAAGAAATTGCTCTGCCATTCCAGTTCTCCAGGAAGAGAAACACATCTCAGGGTAAGCAGGACTAGTGACAGAGATTTAAATCCTGAGCATTTGCCTCCATCTAATCCCAGTTAGTTGCAAGGCTCACTAGTCCCGCATAACATATCTCTGTGTGTGTTCCTCAAAATGGCATGACAGGCCCAACTCCATGCTCACACTGGCTCTCTCCCGAGTGCCCTCACCTAACTCCTGGATTTTTACCACATGTCATTGGGGACCCACTATAGAGTGCATCCACACATGCGAATCAGGTTTCAGGCCTGGATATGGTACAGAGACGGCATTGGTCGCACTGGTAGATGATCTCGGGTGGGTGCGGGACGGTGGCCATCCGTCCATCCTTGCCCTTCTTGATCTCTCAGCGGCCTTCGATACTGTCAACCATGATATCCTTCTGGAACGGCTCAAAGGATTAGGGATCCAGGGTACTGTGTTATCCTGGTTTTCCTCATTTCTGGAGGGCTGGACCCAGTCAGTGTGGTTGGAGAGTGAGAGGTCCAGCCCTAGGCCCCTATGTTATGAGGTGCTTCAGGGCTTGGTGCTCTCTCCTCTCCTATTCAACATCTACATGAAGCTGCTGGGCGAGATTATCCGTTCCCATGGGGTGAGGTATCATCAGTATGCTGATGATACCCAGCTGTACATCTCGGCCTGTGGGGACCCCAGTGATGCAGTCAATGTCCTATCCAGATGTCTAGAAGCTGTCGGGGTCTGGATGGGGGACAGCGGGCTACAATTGAATCCCCCCAAGACTGAGTGGCTATGGATAGGGCCCCCCGCGTTATCCAGGGAGATGCCAACTTTGGTCTTGGATGGGGCTGCTTTGCCCCAGACAGACCCGGTACGCAACTTAGGGATCCGCCTGGATTCGGGACTGCTACTTGTAGATCAGGTGGCAGCTGTAGCCAGGAGGGCTTTCACACAGCTTTGCATCATCCATCAGTTGTGTTCGCTCCTGGACCGGGATTCCCTGCTCATGGTCACACATGCTCTGGTGAGCTCCAGGGTAGATTATTGCAATGTGCTCTACATGGGGCTGCCCTTGATGACCATTCGGAGGCTACAGCTGGTGCAGAATGCAGCAGCCCAGGTGGTGATGGGGTGCGGGAGCTGCACTGGTTACCAGTTTGTCTCCAGATGCAATTCAAAGTGCTGGTTTTGACCTTTAAAGCCCTACATGGTAGTGGGCCAGGATACCTAAGAGACCGCATCATCCCAAGAGTGTCTGTCTGTCTGTCCAACCAGAGCGGACTGGAGGGGCTCTCTAATTGTTCCATCTGCCAGAGGGGCTCGCCTCGCTGGCACACGAAGGAGGGCCTTTTCTGTGTCCGCACCAGCCTTGTGGAACCTCCTGCCAGTAGAGTTGTGGGAGCAGACGGAGGTGCTGCCTTTCAGAAGAGAATTAAAAACCTGGTTGGTGGGGCAGGTGTGGGGCTCATATGGAAGAGTGGCCCCCGCCTGTTGGCTTATAAAATGAAGCCTCCCCATCTTTTTAATGCAGGCAGTTTTAATGTGGTTAGTTTTAATAGGTGGGTGGGTATGTTGGGGTTTTAATTGTTTTTAATATGTATGCTTTAATCCTGTTGTGAGCCGCCCTGAGTCGGGTTCGCCTGATTGGGTGGCATAGAAATTTGAGCTATAAATAAATAAATAAATAAATAAATAAATAAATAAATAAATAAATAAATAAATAAATAAATAAATGTGAAACAAGTTAACATCACTGTTAATGAAACAATGTACATAGTAACAGGATGTCTAAAATGTACACCAGTTGAGAAAAAATACCATTTCAGCAGCGGATGCTGAAAGAACCAAACAAGAGAATGTCCCTCAACATCCTCTGAACATATACGTGCCTCAAATTTGCCAACTCAGATCCAGGAAGAGCTGCATGGCAAGAACAAACATTCTTGAGGGTACACAAGAGCAAAACCAAATCAGAAGATGGAGGAAGGAGCTCACTGGAGAAGAAAAAATATTAAAGTAGAATATGGCCAATTTAATTTTGGCCAATGAAAAAACCAAGAAAATGACTTCATTTTGGCAGTTCAAAGTTTGATCTCAACATGAAAGAAGAAATTTTTTTGAGCCCCCTGTATTCTTTCAAAGAAGACATGTGGATATCATCAAAATTGCAACTGAAGCATGAAAGCCTTGTAGCAGCAGTGCAAGGCAGAGGAGAAAAATCCCATTTCTTGCTTGCCCCATTTCTGTGAACACTCATCTTCTCACCTTAACTTTTGACCCTGAAATCTCAAGGAATAAAATGCTGCTGCTAGCCTGACAATCTGAATCCCGTACTGGAGGGGAGTAAAGGTATTGTCAGACATTTGTCAGAGGCAAATGATACATCAGGCCCAAGATATCCTTACAACCACATTTATTACATTTTAAAAAAAATCAGATAATAGCATTTGTGGCACGGAGCCTGCTAACAACTTTTTGTAACTTCAAAAGTGCTAATGCAGACTAGGATCCTGCTTGTGATGGAGAAGACAGAGAGACAGACTAAGGCTCAGAAGGCCTCAGTTTGAATCTCCACTCTGCCACTGAAACTCACTCGGGAGTGGAACTAGTAGACCCACTCTGTAAATATTTCAACTACTTGGACAGCCCTATCAGGGTCACTGTAAATCAGCTGCAATGTGGCAGTATTTTAATAACAGTTACTTGCTCGTATCTCACCCCTCAGATGGGGTGAATATATATAAGCTTGTGTATGTGTGTGTGCACCTGTATGTGTTTTCCTCAGTTTGTCCACTTTCATTTTTGGAGTGTGTGTGTGGTCAAACACACCCCCCCCCCTCATTTTTCATTAATTGCTTCACTTTATGTTTCATCCATGTGTCATGCATTTCAACTAGTCAGGAAGGGGGGAATCATACAAACAATCTCAGTTTCTTCTTGTGTAGAATCTGCTAAATTGAGATTTTGCTCCAAATAATATTATCCATAGGAGACCACTATATATTTTAATAATTTGTTAATTAGTTGTGTTAATAATTATGTGTTTGCAGATTTTGGTCTATGACCTAGCTTCTTAAAAAAGAAATGCAAACTCAGAACTCTTCAGGTCAGAGGCTTGATGAACTCTGGGAATAGT
The DNA here is from genome assembly GCA_035047305.1 of Bradypodion pumilum. Classification (NCBI taxonomy): domain Eukaryota; kingdom Metazoa; phylum Chordata; class Lepidosauria; order Squamata; family Chamaeleonidae; genus Bradypodion; species Bradypodion pumilum. The sequence continues at coordinate 111,396,474 of JAWDJD010000004.1, read as the reverse complement.
AATCCAAAATATACAGATCTGTACAACTTTACATTTTATGGAAATATACTAAAATATAAATGGGATTGATCAATTAGCTCTTTATAGATCAAGAGTTCCCTGGGAATCATGATTATCTTGGATTTATAATCCCAAAAAACCTTGTAAAATGTCATAGACATCCTTTTACAATGTACAAACCCAGAAGTTAACTAAGGCTTCTGGTTTTGTAGTCCAAATACAGTTATAGGCCTAATGTTCTACTCCCTATTATAAATTTAGAATATTTCCCATGTAGCAGTCAGGGATAGTTGTTTTTGCGGTTGATTGAGGATGGAGGAGCAGCTGAACCATGCTTAGCCTAATCCCCCATCAAAATAATGCAAGTGACCTTTGCCTATATGGTGAAGTGCAGGTCCTTGATAGTTAATGCATTTATACTGAGCCCAAGCAAAAACCTCATTTCTATAGGAGGAAGGCATGTTTTGCAGAATTCCTGTTTATATGGCCAGCCATTGATTTCTGCATAACACTTTCATTTATTTTAATAATATGCTTTGGACACAACTTCACTGTACTGATATAGTAATAATATTTATTGAATGAAATGTAATTGGCAATCTTTCCCTCTTATGATGATGGTTGTGATGACTGAGCCTATTCATACTTTCCTGGAAGCAGGTCCCATTGAAGGTTTTTTAGATTTTAGATATGTTTTTAGATAATAAAAGTCACGGTGTGTGTGTGTGTGTAATATTGTTATGTTTTATGGTTTTTTCAAATTGTTTTACCTGTATATTGGTCTTAGTGTACACCACCCAGAGTCCTTTGGATAGGACAGTATATAAATCTATTAAATTAAATTAAATTATATTAATGAGACTTACTTCTGAATAGGTAGAGGTGCACATTGAGCTATAAGAAGCTAGGAAACAATTAATTAGAAACACCAGTGAATTGCTTTCAAATTTATGAAAGCACTTAGTTTGTATCACCAATCTATCTCATTTACAAACTTTAATAAATTTGATCTTTCAAAGACTATCTTCCAATTGCCAGTTAATTTAGCTGTTTAGTTTGTTTAGTTTAACTTATATTATTTTTTGTTACCAGACAGTTTATTGGGGTGTGTGTGTGTGAGTAGTAGTCACTGTTAGGTTTTTATCATATGCTTATAATGGGTTGGGTTTTTAAAATATGTTTGTAATGTCATTTTAATGTCTGTATTATGTTTATGTTTCTTGTTTAACTGGAAACCACCCAGCATGGGAAAATCTCACAGATGAATGATATCATCGGCTGCAACTTGTATCTGAGAATGCATTTTTTCCTGAAGCAGGAAAAGTGGCATTGGTGTGAATTTGTTTAAGGTGGATCCCAACTTGCCATGAAGTGACCCACACACTATGATCATGGAGCCATCCTGCAGCACGTATGAAATGAGACATGCAGGATTTAACACCAGGACTGCAATGGACTGACGCATCCTTGAGGACATGGACAAGGTGTGCCTTCACAGCCATTCCATCTGGCATGACCTCTTCGGCCTCCATGACAGTTGGGAATCAGAGTTCCTCCTCTGCTTATTTTGCCATTGGGCCCAATATGATGGTTTCCAGTGGCACTTCCTCCACTGTCGGGACCATCACCCCACCTAAAGGGGCTCATCTGCCCATAGCCATTGGCCCCTTTAGGGAGTCAGGATATTTACTGCTGCCCAACACTCAGCGTTGAGTCACTGGCTGTACAGTCTACTCCATTACCATAGCGGGATGTCTGGCCAGACATTTGATGGGTGATATATAACTATATCAAATAAATAAATATCTCATCAAACATTTGGCTGTTTCTTTGTCATCATGTAAAGGATTAACATTGATACAAAATAATATGTATGGTCAGATAATGGATTAAAATTGACCTTTCATAAATGCTGCTCACCTGTTGTTTGACTGTGATATTTTTCAGGAGAGTGTGAAAACGTTTCAGGGCTTTCATCTGTCATAAATATAGGTCACTTCCTTATCCCTTATGAAGATGTATGCTAGAAATACCACTGGAATTTTGGTCTTTAAGAATGCAGTTTTTGCCCACCTTGTGTTGCTCTACTCCAATTTTTCTCTGCCCTCAAATTTACCACTATTACATATGCTGTTGCATTTTCAAAAGATACAGCTGCAAAGGGATGAATTAGCAGCATCAATTTTAAAAAATGCATTAATTTAAATTCATCAAGCCATGTGGTATTGACAATATGAACTTTAAATGCAACTTTAGGTCTTTTTCATTCGATTGTTTTTTAAAATTTGTTCTAGTTGACAATATATTGTCTTACAGTTTTGTTCTGTTGTTTTAAAAATTCTGAGCAGTTTTTTTAAAAATCAATACAAAGCACCCAAAATTTGCACTTAATTGTTGTCTATATTAACTGTACAAAAATATTTGTTCAGATGACATACACACATTGTCACTTTAGTTGATTTCACGTTTTATTATAACTACACTAAGACCTTCTATGAATACCCTACTACTCTAAATCTTACACAAAAGTGAATTCTTCTTTTTTATTTTTTTATTAAGTTTTTATTTTTAAAATAAACAATACATAAACAGAATCAAGAAAAAAATTGTAAAACACATAACAATAAAGCAACCACATTACATTACTTTTAGTTATTCTAGCATTGTACACAATGCTGATTCTAGAACCTCATATATATCAACATTCTTGTTACAATCCCTTAAGTCTTACATATATATATATATATACATACACATGTTTATTTTATTTTATTATAAATTGAAAATTCAAAAATTTTATAAGGTTCATACTATCAAGTTGCAAATAATAACACCCAGTGATATTTACAAACCATGAGGGTCAAGCTTCCAATTTAATCTTCCCAAAAACTCATATGTTGAGGTACTGGTTTGTCCACTTTGTCACATATTAAAACATATTCCACAAAAGGTATCCATATCCACATTTCTTTGTACCATTCCTCAATTTTCAATACTGAATCACTTTTCCATTTCCTCGCTATACATAATCTTGCAGCCGTTAACATTATTGACACCAATTCTTTTTTATTCATATTCATATTTATATCTTCCAGTTCCATCAGCAAGGCGATACCTGGCTCCAATTTAAATCAATTTTAATAATGGCTAATATTTCTTTATCTATTAGCTTCCAAAATACCTCTGTCACTTTACAGCTCCACCACATATTTTATTTTATTTTATTTTATTGTCAAATTTCTATACCGCCCACTCAGCCAAAGCCGACTCCGGGCGGTTCACAACAATGGGTAAAAACATATAAAAACAAATAAAACAGATAAAAACCAGCAATAAGAACCCACCCCTAAAAAGAGAGGGGTGCAGGAACTGAAGAAACAGTGGGGCAGGCATCCTCCCCTTTATTAACCACCCAACGGAAGCCACCCCTCCACCTGCACCCCAAACTTGGCCCGCCAGCCAGGTTTTTAGTTCTTTTCTAAAGGGCAACAACTCCGTCTGGAGACGCAGTTCCACAGGCAGGAGGTTCCAAAGGGCCGGTGCGGACACAGAGAAGGCTCTCCTCCTTGTGCCAGAGAGGCGAGCCCCCCTGGCCGATGGCACTATTAGAGAGCCCCTCCGGTCCGCTCTGGTTGGACGGACAGACGTCCTTAGGGCGATGCGGTCTCTAAGGTAACCTGGCCCACTACCATATAGGGCTTTAAAGGTCAAAACCAGCACCTTGAATTGCACCCGGAGACAAACTGGTAACCAGTGCAGCTCCCGAAGCAGTGGTGAGGCATGGGCATAACGTCCACACCCCATCACCACCCGGGCCGCCGCATTCTGGACCAGCTGCAGCCTCCGAATGGTCATCAAGGGCAGCCCCATGTAGAGCGCATTACAGTAGTCTAGTCTGGAGGTAACCAGAGCATGAGTGACCATGAGCAAAGAGTCCCGGTCCAGGAGCGGGCGCAACTGGCGAATCACCCGAAGTTGGGCAAAGGCCCTCCTGGCCACAGCCGCCACCTGTTCTTCTAGCAGCAGCCGCGAATCCAGGAGGACCCCCAAGTTGCGCACCGGGTCGGTCTGGGGCAGAATAGCCCCATCCAAAACCAAAGATGGTAGCTCCCGGGATAAGGCGGGACCCCCTATCCATAGCCACTCAGTCTTGCTAGGATTCAGCTGTAGCCCATTTGCCCCCATCCAGACCCCAACAGCCTCCAGACAGCTGGAAAGGACTTTGACTGCATCACTGGGGTCCCCACGGGCCGAGATGTACAACTGTGTATCATCCGCGTACTGATGGTACCGCACCCCGTGGGAACGGATGATCTCACCCAGCGGCTTCATGTAGATACGAACATATGTTCGTATGTTCCAAGTTTACTCTTACATCTCCAGCAATCTCTCGATTTAGTATTTTCCATACGATACAATTTAACTGGAGTCAGATACCACCTCCATAATATTTTATAATTATGTTCTTTTAATCTAATAGAAAGGTTTTTCATAATTCTTCGTTTCCATTTATTTTTCCAATGTGACTAGGGGATTTTTATATTTAAATCCTCCTCCCATAAACTTCTCAACATATTCTGTGAATCCACATCCTTATTTAAAATTCTATATATCTTACTTACTAAACCTTTTATCTCCATTTCTCCCTTTCTTATTTTACAAATCATCACTTCAAATTCTGTTTTTCCCCTCGGTATACTAAATTCATCTTTATATCCCTTTCCCCATTTATTTACTAAAATTACTTGTAACCAATTTAATTTCGTCTGCTTAAACACTTCAGCTCTTAGTTCCCGATCATCCAGCATTTTTATCCAACCCTTTAACAGAAACACACCATATCTCAGAAGTATATCCTTTATTCTTTCATCTACTTTTACAGGAAAGGTCTTTACATCTTCCATATCCATTATTGGGGAGACGCCCGGTACCAATTTCCCTTTAATATTTTTCCAAATATCTAACATTGCTTTCGTCAATGGATTATTAGTCTTTATTTTCATCTCCTTATCCAAAAAATTTGCATTGCCAATTTGTTGTAACTCTTTTATCTCTATCTCATCCCAGATGACTTTAATTTTTGTTAAAATTTTTACAATATTTTTAACTGAAATGCTCTATAATAATGTTTAATATTTTGAATACCCAAGCCACCTTCCTTTTGTGATATATACCATAAACTTTTTGTGATTCTCGATCTTTTCCCTCCATTACAAAAATTAGTTATCATATTCTGAAAATCCTTTATATCTTTCTCCCTTAACTGAATTGGTAAAGCATCAAACAAAAAATTAATCTTTGGCAATAATTTCATCTTACATAAGGCAATCCTACCAAACCAAGACAAATTCAACTTACTATATTGCTTTATTTTTTCCTTAATTTCCATTCTTTGTTTGTCATAATTCAGTCTCTTGAGTTCTTCAACTTTATTTGCAATATTTATTCCCAAATACTTCACACTATTCTTAATTTGTATATTATATCTCTCCTTTATCTTTCTTTGATCCTCTTCATTTCCATTACAAATAATCATCTCTGATTTATCCCAATTTACCTTTGATTTATCCCAATATTCTCAAAATCCCTCAAATGTGCCTGAATACGTTCCATAGTTTTCACTGGATTTTTCATTATGACCATTGTATCATCTGCATATAAACTAATTTTTACTCCTTCTATTCCCTCAATCGTTTTATCTTCTAAGTGTTGCTAATAGTTCCATAGCCATCACAAAAAGTATGGGAGACAATGGACAACCTTGTCTGGTACCAGCTTCTAAATTTATATCCTCTGTAAGTGTCTCATTCACTTTTACTCTAGTTATACCTTTCTGATATAATTGATCAATTAAATTTATAAATTTCATACCAAACCCAAAATTTCTTATAATTTCTTTAATTGTAATCCACTGCAATGAATCAAAAGCTTTAAAAATATCTAAACATAGCAGTCCAATCTTTTCCTTATTCTGTTCCACTATATTCACCAAGTCAACTACTCTTCTTATAAGATCTGCCATATACCTACCCTTCAAAAATTCAGCTTGATCTTTGTTTATATATTCCTTCATAAATTCATTTAACCTGTTTGCCAATATTGCAGTAAATATTTTTGCATCTCAATTTATCAACGAAATTAGCCTGTATGATTCTATCTTGTCTAAATCTTTACCCAGTTTTGGAATCAAGGCAATTACTGATCTATACCATGAAGTCAGTAATGAACCAACCTCTAATATATAATTAAACAATTCCAAAAGCCTGGGTAGATGTGTACAGCATTGCACTGGAAGAACATTTTAAAAATAATATAAATAGGAATTATTTCACTCCATCCAATGGAGTTGCATATTGTTATCATTTATCATGAATGAGTATATTAAATGTGATGCTAAACATGTCTACTGTGTAATAAATTATATAACAAATCAATACCAGTGCCTCTTGTTATGATCTCCTCATTACAATCTTATAAAAGAACTCTTTCTTATTTCTATTATGCACATACAGAATTGAGTGCACATTGAGCTATGCTTTCTGCAAGGCCATCCAGTACTTCAATCGATTTTAATCCTGATTGCCTAAAAACACTGTAACAGCTAGAAACATGAGTAGAGTTACTTTCCAAGTGCCTTAAGCAACAACAGTTTAACTTTACAATGTCATACAGTTGCTTACAGATATGACAAAACAGTGTGTGAATATCAAGGTGTTGGCAATAGATGGAAGGTAGGAATGCAACAGGTTGTTTTGGCCGAAGTTTTGTTCAACACAGAGAAATATGTACATTTTTGCATGTTTGCATATTTAAGATATCTTCCTCTCTCTTTCTACTGGTTGGTCACAAGAGAGGAGAGAGAGCATACAGCACTTAACAGAAAGTCACAGGAACAAGTACAAAACAAAACAGAACCAGACTTACTCTGTATGCATGGTAGCAAGCATATCAAAACTACCCAGGGCAGAACCCAGTATTTTTAAAAGAACAACTCTGCATTTGAATAAGTCTTAAATATTTAAGAAGTTGAAGAATTCATGTTTTTGCAGCACTACAAAAATGTTTCTCCACTAAATTAGCAGCAGTAATACTGGTGTGGAGGGTCATGCAAAAATGTAAAGGCAATTACAAAATATTTTTAAATTTTAAAATAATTTCAGACAGTAGCTAAAATAATTTCAGACAGTTTTGTGCCATCTTGTGTCCCTTCATGTTTGAAAAGCTGTATAAAAATTAAATAAAGTACAAATCACCTCCCCCATATACATGGGGTATATGTTCCAAGACCTACCTGGATATCAGAAACCGTGGATAATGGCAAACACTATATTTTATGTTGCAAACAGTGGCCCTTGGTGACCAGCTCTGGTAATGTGCAATAGAAGTACACCTACCTGTATATTATGAATTTCAGCGTTGTTTATTGATAATTTTTAGATCCATGGATAACTGAAAATGTAGATACTTAACCTGCGGTTATGAAAGGCAACATATAAATAAAAGAAATGATCCATTAGAACAAAATAGTGATGGTGATGAAAGAGCCGTTTGAGGCCATCTTTTCCTCTGAGTCTTAGAGATACCTCCCTTAGAGTAAGACAAATGGCTGGTGATCTTGGAAGTTCCTCCAGCTCTATTGAAAGGTAAGAGTGGATTTAACATTAAAAAGGCTCACCTTCCCAGGAAGATCACAGAAAGGACTAAATTAGCTGATTAGCTCACCATTTCTCCTCTTCACTGTTGAGACTATGTTTTGTGTCTTCTTGTGAAGTCTGCTTAGAACTATATTTCACTGAAATAACTAATACCATTTCTCTGGTTAAAAATTCAGAGTTTCAGGAACTAATAGCACAACTTTGTACATATTTAGTCAGAAATCAATCCTATTGCAGTGGCTTAGACTTAGATCACTAACTGAATGCATCATTTGAAATTTAGTAATTTATTTATCTTTTTTGAAGTTGTTTCTGTTAAAAATTAGGCACAAAATGTTTAAATAAGAATGTATGTTATATATTTGACACTTTGTTCTTTAGAAAAAAATATTTACCCTTTATCAAGATGTCAAAACCTTGTAAGTGTTCTTTTTGTTTATTACATTTCTCCCTCTCATTAACAAAGTTTCTCCTAGAACGTGCTATATAGTATAATCACATTCCTTCAATTTCCATAGCTTTTAAGTGTAAAATAATATGGCTAAAGGAATGCTAAACTACCATAATCAACTCTCTCTCCTCTTTCTTCAACTTTGTAGAGGAGTTTTGTTGTATACTCTCCCTCAACAGAGAGGTTTGGAAAGACAGCTGGACCAAGAATTTTAAATGTAATATTTTACATATTTAAGTTGCATATTTAAGTTGCAAGCTCTGCGCCCTTCCCCCGGCCCGGCCGGTCGGCGGGAAGTGAAAACAGCTGAGGGCGATGCGCGCCCTCAAAAGCACTGCCGCCAGCCCCGGACGCCAAAGCTCTGCGCCCTTCCCCCGGCCCGGCCGGTCGGCGGGAAGTGAAAACAGCTGAGGGTGATGCGCGCCCTCAAAAGCGCTGCCGCCAGCCCCGGATGCCAAAGCTCTGCGCTCTTCCCCTGGCCCGGCTGGTCGGCGGGAAGTGAAAACAGCTGAGGGCGATGCGCGCCCTCAAAAGTGCTGCCACCAGCCCCGGACACCAATGCTCTGCGCCCTTCCCCCGGCCCGGCCGGTCGGCGGGAAGTGAAAACAGCTGAGGGCGATGCGTGCCCTCAAAAGCGCTGCCGCCAGCCCGGACGCCGAAGCTCTGCGCCCTCCCCCCGGCCCGGCCAGTTGGCAAGGAGTAAAAACAGCTGCTCGCCTGGCAGCCGTTCAGAGGAGGAGGTGGGGAGGAAAGAACTGGCCACACCTGGGGCTTGCCTTTCCGCGGCCCCAAAAGCGGCTCCCCATCTACAGACGACACCGGACTTGAGCCTCTCCCAGGGCCTATTCCATTAGTCCCAGGATGGGAGGCTGCTGCGCCCGGTGCCCATTCCTCTGGCCCCCCACCAGGCGGGGAGCTCAAAAGAAGCTGGAGCTGTCACTTCCTCATCTGCAGCTGGATTTTCCAAGTCTCTTTTCTATTACTGGTTAGATTGTTTTTGATATGTCCTGTGGCTTCACTGTATAGTTGATATAATCATTGATATGTTTTTTGGATATGTCCTTTTGATATACTGATTGTTGATATTTTTGACTTGTTGTACTGATATATTGTATTGTGGAATTTATTGTAATTGTATTGTAAGTGTATTTATTATTTATTTTTGCATTATCACACTGTTACATTGTACTTATATTAACTTGCTGTTAGCCGCTCTGAGTTGGCCTATGCCGAGTTGAGCGGGATACAAATCTAAATAATAAAATAATAAAAAAATAAAAAAATTTAATGTCAAATTCAAAGTATCATAGTCCACACAAAACTACTTTACCACAAAAGAAAAAGAAAAAAATTCCCAGTCCACTCCTTATGTTATCATCCACTTTTTAAAAAGACAATTTAAAAAATGAAAGAAATGTCCTTAATCCTTAGTTCTTTTTTCTTTTTTTTACATTTGGGATTACATTTGTGCTATTATGCATCTGTTTGAAATAATTTTTCTAATGATTCTGAATGACTGAGCCTGTTCTAGATGTTTTCCAACTTTCCACATTTGTATGTCATAAAAATAGGAAGATGTAGGCAGTTAACAAGTTGACAATATTACCGACATACTTGGCACTGATATTAGTACACTTCTGTCATTTGACAATTCTTTCCCTTAGCATACCATATGGTAAAGAAAATGTTTTCATTCACACACACATGAAGAATGTTTTCTTGAAAGACACATTTATTTATTTATTTATTTATTTATTTATTTATTTATTTATTTATTTATTTATTTATTTATAGTCATATTTGTATATGCCGCCCACTCAGGCAGAACCCGACTCAGGGCGGCATCACAACAATTCTAAAAATACATAAAAACATTATAAAACCCACATCCCACCCCATTTAAAAACCCATATCCCACCCAACCCCATCCACCCACTATACAAAAGGAAAGAAGAGAGAGTTCTTATAAAAGCCAGCAGGCGGGCACCATAGTCCCATTCGGGCCCCACACCTGCCCTGCCAGCCAGGTCTTCACTCCTTTCCTGAAGGGCAGCAATTCACTTTGGAGTCTTAGGTCCAAATACTGGTGTGTTTGTTTGTTTCATTCTACCACACTTTTTGGAAATGGGGGAGCCTATAGTTACTCTCAACAATGAGTTAGCACTATAAGATCTATTCATACTTTAGGTATATAAGGCATAGTTTGACAGTTTCTGCTGCCTCTTGGAAGAGTTAGACAGACGTCCTCTCTTGGCAAGGTTCCTAGACTCCTGTTTCTGGTTCTGTTGTTTTCTGTTTCTCACTATCTTTGAACATTGTTTTTTATACCACTACAGGAAATAAAATCCAATGTCTCATCAATTCTTGATATATTTTCACAGCCACATCTATATTCACTCAGCTCCAGCATCATGAAAGGCAGTAACTAAATAATGATGCTAATGATTATTTATTTAGGTTCTTGAGGATTTTGGAATATATTACTTGTTCAGATATTGAGATGAGATCAGATTCTCATTTATCTAGAATCCAGGATGAACCCCCAATTTTGATGTGCTTGTGAATATTTGTAAAATGCCCAAGACCCAAAGACATTTTAGATGAATTTCAAAAATGATACACAAAACAAGCTCTCAAAGGCAAATATCCAGTGAACAGTCTGCAATCCATTTTAACATGTGATCCTATGCTACATTAGGAACTTTTAGGAGCTTTGAAACATGTATGGTTGGGCCTAATTTCTCTGGAAGATTGTCTCCCTAAACCAAAATATTGGGACCAGCTGGGGAAATAGCTAAGATAAGATGTATGAATGAATTCAGATTTGCAGGTTTGCAGAGTTTGTTTATTGTTACATTTATTTTGGAAATGCTGTTTTTCCTCCATTGATATGCCAGTTTAAAGATGTTTAATCTGTTATGATTCAAAACTTGTTATACTTTTTTCTGACATAAAGAAAGCTTGTTACACTTAGAGTACAATTGCTTTTCTTTATATCTAGCTGTGGTCGGTTAGGTGTGAATATTTTGCAAACTTTTGTCTGTTTACATTCAGAGAAAAGTAAGCAATGAGCTTTATGGCTATTCCATTTTAATAATTTATCTCTTTCTGTTTTAACTAGGCAGAAATACCAAAAGAGACACCAGGAAATCATTCAAACTCACCCAGGTGTCAAATGTATTGGTAATATTATTGGATTTGTATCCTGACTGTCTATTGAGTGCTTCATTTATATTTACTCTGTCATAGATGTGGCATAGAGACTGGCGTAGAGACCAGCAAGGCACACCACAAAGTTTACCAAGAGAACCCTATGGACCAAAACAAAAGACAAAACAAGGGGATGCTCAGCACAACAGATCTGAAAAGGTGGAGGGACATGAAAGGGGGAGGAGAAATACAGTTTTGCAGGGAACAATACTGCATAGGGACATGGAATGTGAGGTCTATGAATCAAGGAAAACTGGAAGTGGTTAAAAAAGAGATGGAAAGGATGAGCATTGACATCCTGGGCATCAGTGAGTTAAAATGGACAGGGATGGGTGAATTCAGCTCTGGAAACCATCATATCTACTACTGTGGGCAAGAAAACCTCAGAAAAAACAGAGTAGCCATAATTGTCAACAAAAGAGTGAGGAAAGCAGCATCAAAAATGATAGAATGATGTCAGTCAGAATCCAAGGCAAACCTTTCAATATCACTGTAATCCAAGTCTATGCACCAACCACTAGTGCAGATGAAGCCACAGTTTACCAGTTCTATGAGGACCTACAACACCTCATAGAACAGACACCAAGAAATGATGTCCACATTATCTTAAGAGATTGGAATGCCAAAGTAGGAAATCAAAAAGTAAATGGAATAACAGGCAAGTTTGGTCTTGGAACACAGAATGAAGCAGGGCAACGATTGATAGAGTTCTACCAAGAGAATGCACTAGTCATAGCAAACACCCTCTTCCAGCATCACAAGAGGTGACTTTACACATGGACATCACGAGATGGCCAGCATTGAAACCAGATTGATTAGATACTCTGCAGTCAAAGGTGGAGACCCTCCATTCAGTCAGCAAAAACAAGACCTGGAGCAGACTGTGGCTCAGATCACAACCTACTGATAGCAAAATTCAGGCTTAGATTAAAGAAAATAGGGAAAACAATTAGACCAGACAGATATGACCTACACAACATCCCTAAAGAATACATGGTAGAGGTCATGAACAGATTTAATGTCCTGTACCTGATAGACAGAGTACCAGAAGAATTATGGACAGAGACGCGGGACATCATGCAGGATGTAGCAAGAGAAACCATACCAAAAGAAAAAAAGCGTAAGAAAGCAAAGTGGTTGTCCGATGAGGCCCTTAAAATAGCAGAGGAAAGAAGGAATGTAAAAGGCCAAGGAGAAAGAAAAAATACAATCACCTCAATACAGAATTTCAAAGAAAAGCAAGGAGAGATAAGGAAAACTTCCTGAACAAACAGTGCAAAGAAATGGAGGAAAACAACAAAAGAGGCAGGACTAGAGATCTTTTCAAAAAAATTGGGGAAATCAAGGGAACATTTAAAGCAAAAATGACCATGATAAGGGACAAAGATGGAAAGGAGTTAGCTGAAGCAGAAGAGATTAAAAAAAGATGGCAAGAGTACACAGAGGAACTCTACAAAAAGGACCTCAACACTCCTGATAATAATAATGAGAAATTTGAACTTGAACCAGACATTCTGGAGAGTTAAGTCAGAAAGGCCCTAAAAAGCACTGCAAACAATAAAGTTAGTGGAAATGATGGTATCCCAGTTGAATTTTTCAAAGCCCTAAAAGATGATGGAATCAAACTACTGCATTCAATATGCCAGCAAATTTGGAAAACAAAACCGTGGCCACAGAATTGGAAAAGATCAGTGTACGTTCCAATCCCCAAAAAAGGCAATGCCAAAGAATGCTCAAATTACCGAACAGTTGCACTCATCCCACATGCCAGCAAGGTGATGCTCAAGTTAATACAGGATAGACTTCAGCAACATGTGGAGAGAGAACTACCAGAGGTGCAGGCCAGTTTCAGAAGAGGCAGGGAGACTAGAGACCACATTGCCAACATACGTTGGATCATGGAGAAAACAAAGGAAGACCAGAAACAAGTTTACTTTTGTTTTATTGACTACACTAAGGCATTTGACTGTGTGGACCACAACAAGATGTGGCAAGTAATTAAAGAGATGGGAATACCAGAGCACCTCATATGCCTCCTGAGAAATCTGTACATGAATCAAGAAGCAACAGTTAGGAGAGAACACGGAATGACAGAGTGGTTTGGAATAAGAAAGGGAGTAAGACAAGGCTGCATTTTATCACCCTGCTTATTCAATCTATACACAGAGCACATAATCGCAATGCAGGGATGGAGGAATCACTATATGGGATCAAAATTGCTGGGAGAGACAGCAACAATTTGAGATATGCAGATGATATCACCCTAATGGCTGAAAGTGAGGAAGACCTAAAGAACCTCTTGATTGGATTGAAGGAGGAGAGTGCAAAAGCTAGCTTGAGACTTAATATCAAGAAAACCAAGATAATGGCAACAGGTCCGATCAGTCCCTGGAAAATAGATGGGGGAAAAGTAGAAGTAGTGACAGATTTTACTTTTCTAAGATCTAAGATCACTGCAGATGGGGATTGCAGCCATGAAATAAAAAGACAACTGATTATGGGGAGACAAGCTATGAGAAACATGGGGAACATAGTGAAAAGCAGAGACATCACATTGCAAACAAAAATTCGCATAGTCAAAGCAATGGTATTCCCAGTGGTTATGTATGGGTGTGAGTGCTGGACCATTAGGAAGGCTGAGCGCAGAAGAATAGATGCCTTTGAGATGTGGTGTTGGAGGAGAGTCCTGAGAGTCCCTTGGACAGCAAAGAGAACAAATAGGTCAATACTGAAAGAAATCAACCCTAGCTGTTCATTGGAGGGACAAATAGTGAAGATGAAGCTAAAGTACTTTGGACATCAAATGAGAAGGGAGGACTCACTTGAGAAGGCCTTGATGCTGGGAAAGGTGGAGGGCAAGTGAAGAAGGGGGCATCCAAAGATGAGATGGATAGATGGTATTGTGGACACAATGGGCACAGAGCTTGGCGGGCTGAGAAGAATGGTGGAGGACAGAGGTCCCTGGAGGAAAATGGTCCATGGGGTCACAAAGGGTCGGAATCGACTGTGCGACTGAACAACAACAAGATGTGATAAGTCTTTTGATTATACTTTTGATTATACTTTTTGACTATTATAAGTGCCTTATTGTTGCTAACTTACCATATTACATTTAATTGTTCAGTTAATCTGATTTTAAGCCACATGTGCTTTTGTAATATTGTCTTATTAACTCTTAAGATGCTTTGTTATTTTTGTATCACACATATATTAATAATCATGTGTAGTAAAATTAATTGAAAAAATAACTTTGAGTAACTATGCAAGTATGCTATGACATAAATTTAATTGGGGGCTTGGGATTCTTGGCAAGAATCTAGAATCTGAAGATATAAGTTAAGCATTTGCTGTGTCTAAATTACTTGGACATAGAGAATGTAAAGCCCTATATGGTAGTGGGCTGGATTACCTAAGAGACCGCATCGCCCTGAGGACGTCTGTCTGTCCAACCAGAGCAGACCGGAGGGGCTCTCTAATTGTTCCATCAGCCAGGGGGGCTCGCCTCTCTGGCACAAGGAGGAGAGCCTTCTCCGTGTCTGCGCCTGCCCTCTGGAACCTCCTGCCAACAGAGCTACGTCTCCGGACGGAATTGCTGCCTTTCAGGAAAGAACTTAAAACCTGGCTGGTGGGCCAAGTGTGGGGTGCAGGTAAAATGGTAACCTCCATTGGGTGGCTGGTGTAGAATAACTCCTCCCCATGGTGTCTTTGGATCCTGCACCCCTTGTTTTAGGGGGTGGGTAGTTTTAACTGTTTTTAACATGTTTCTTTTTTAAAATTTTCATTGTGAACCACCCTGAGTCAGCTTTGGCCGAGTGAGCGGTATATAAATGTGACAATTAAATTAAATTAAATTAAATTAAATTAAATTAAATTAAATTAAATTAAATTAAATTAAATTAAATTAAATTAAATTAAATTAAATTAAATTAAATTAAATTAAATTAAATTAAATTATGTGTCAGGAATTTTAAAAACTTGACAGAGTGGTTTTACCAGCCCACACCTCCATTGAGCTTCCATGACTGGGCAGGGATTTGAACCCAAGCCTCTTAAGTCCAAGGCAGTCACTCTAACCACCACACCACACTGGATATCTTCTGTAAACCTTGCTGTCATCAGATTTAACAAACATTTGTAGGAAATGTGTTGCCACTTTGTATTTAGTAACTATCTAGTTCATGAGAAGCAGACTCTTACTAATCTGTGCAGTAATTATTTTTTGAAGGATTCTTGAGATGCCAGCTTGCTTAATGCCAGGGATTGATACAGAGAGGAAACAGCTGCTTTTCAAAAGAACTCTTCTTCCCTGCACTGAAGCCGTGTGAGTCTGATGGTCTGTGTCGGCATCCGCACCAGCCTCTTTGCAATTCACAAGCTCTGAGGAAACAGATCTAGAGGAAAGCATTTTGTCTCCTGAAACAACATTGATTGGTGTAACTGCTATTGACTTCTCGCCCGCTTTTCCCATTGATCTGAAAATGGCCTCAAAGCCAGAAGATTTGAATCAAAAAATGAATGAAATAAAATACTTTTCTTTTATTTCTAATGATGATCAAGAATCCAAATAAATATTGGATAATTCAGCATAGACAACCAGGAGGTGGAGCAAATGGAGGAGCGGGAAAGAACGTGAAAGACATTGTCTAATTGGAGTGTTATCCAATGCATGATTCCTCAGACACATGTTTGCTGTGTTAACTATGCTAGTCCATAATGCCCAACATATGCAGCTTAACGACAAGGAAAATGTGCTCTAAGCTGAAGCTATTCAGGCAACACATTTTCATTGTTGTTTTCTCCAATTATGCGATGTTTCTCTTACCTACTATTACTTGTTACTGACATTTCTTTCTGAACGCTCCAAGTCCTCACCTGAAAACAGCAGCCCAGTCACCAAACATTTGGGTCTATTTGAAAGAGTTGGATGTGGTAATCATAATTTTGTGTCAGAGATTACTCTGGGTTGAAAGGATTTTTAGGGGACACCCAAATGAGATTCCTTTCATGTCCCCAAGTGCAGCTCTCGGGTATCAAAATCTGACCTTCCAGTCTCCAACTCAGCACCTTAACCACTAAGCCACCGGGGGAGCTGTGTTGTATGAGGTGTTAGATGCGGTTTGATTTGGTTTGTTGTTTGCATTGTTATTTGTTTTCTGTTTGTTCACCGTCCAGAGTGGGATAACACCCAGATGGGCAGTATAGAAATTCAATAAATAAATAAATAAACAAATAAATAAATGTGGTGCAACCCTGAAATCACACAATATCACATCATTGTTGATTGCTCATATACACGGACTTCTTCACCTCCTCCCGGAGCCACTCCATCCCTCGGGGAAGTATACCTTGTGCTGTGTTAGGGCTGTGGTCTGAGGCAAGACGCTTTGTATTGCACTGTATGGGCTTATGATTTGTTGTACATTGTATCTCTGGGGATCTTATTTATTGTTACTATGTTATTGATTATATGGATTTATTTGACTGTATTATTTTGTATGTATTTATCTTTTATTTTGTTGATTATTGTATTGTTATTGCTATTTGTTCTGATATTGTAATGCTGTATTTTGTTTTAGTGTTTATTTTACTGTTGTGAACCGCCTTGAGTTGCCCGTTGGGGAAGAAAGGTAGTATAGAAATAAACCTAATCAACCTAATAATAATACCCTCTGTCCTACTCTCTTGGCTTATGTGATTTTTTCACCACACATCAGTGACATTGTTTACTATGTGTCAGAATATCCTGGAATGACTTTTCTTGTGTGGAACATCATTGGCTGCATTTTTTTTCTTGAGACACAGCAATAAATGCCCCCTCCATCAAATTAATAGCGCCCAAAGCTAACCACAGGGTGGAAAATCTCACACACATTTTTCTTCCCCCTTCCTATAAAAATACAGTAATATAATTAATATATAACTATTTTCTGATTTTTCTTGACATCAAATTCTTCTGCTTGATGCAGCCATCTTACTCTTTCCAATGGCAGGGATGGTTCAGGTATCACAGGGAGGTTCCCCCTACCCTAGAAGCCACTGAGGTGTTGGAGAGGGCAACCATCTATAGCTCCTTTATGTTGTACATCTTCCAATGTCTATAGGCTGGTGGGAATAGACAGTATGCACTCATATTCACAAAAAGAAGAATAAAATACTTATCCACACTTTTAAAATGAACACATTTTTAGAGAGCTTTCTTGTGAAGACATGTGGTCTTGCAATACTGATAAAGAGCCATGAAGGCAGAGCACTCTGGAAATGGTAGCACAAAAATAGATCACCAGTCGTTTAAAGCAAGAGCAATCATATTCAACTGGAAAAGAATAATATTTCAGAAGGAAGTACCAGGCATTCAGTGGAAAATTCAACTCAGTGTGAAATAGTGGTTTTTATCCTAAAAAGTGAACATCATGAAAATCTGGCACAACATGAAATGCGAGTGGAATCTGTCCTTAATTTCTGAAAGCATCATAAAATATAGTCTCTGATAAGAGTAGAAATATGATAGCACACATTATTCCATACCCTCTACCACTAGATTCATTTGTTGTCATTCTCTTGGGGTGTCCATTTCATAATATCTCCATTGGCTAATATGAATTGCTTTCTACTTGAGGACTCAAAGCATTTAAGTCCCCTCTTGCATTCTACAATTTCTTGATTTGCTACAATTAAAATATTTGATTTCTACCTGCCAAAAACAGGCAATTTATTTCATTTCTCTTTAAGTAGCTATCAGTGAGCTTTGGGGAAATGGGGGCCGGTAAAGGAAGTTAAGTTCTTCTTCTTCTTCTTGCTGCTGCTGCTGTTGTCTGTTAATAATTGACTGGATTAATATGTTGACAAATTATTTCTGGCTTTGCTGATCCTTAGCATTCTGCAATAGAAATTGATTATCACCCCACACATGTACAACTGTCATAGCCAGCTCTCTATGTATTCTCTTAGTATACATTATAGGACAGGGGTTCCCAACCTACAGCCCGCAGGCTGGCCCTGGGCCCATGGCACCATTTCATATGGCCCACCACCACTGCACATGGAATGGAAGCAGACATGGATGCATTAACGACAGCCATAAAATGTACCCACACATGTGTAAATATGGTTATGTCAGCTAAAAATGCACCTGTTGCTGTCGTAAACATGGAAGTGGGTGCATTTACTACCACTTCTGGTGGGCATGGTCTGGCCCACTCAGCTATCCAGGGGCGTGGTCAGGCCCATGGCGTAAAAAGGTTTGGAACCCCTGTTATATAATAATAATACTATGAAGAACTTATGAGTTTAAACTGCACACCACTATGGATGTAAAAGGGTGACTTAGTGGTTAAGATGATGAACCTGGTGACTGGAAAGTCAACAGGTCAGCAATTCAAGACCTGATTGTTGTATGACAGAGTGATCTCCTGCCTCTGGCCTAGCTCTTACCAACCTAACAGTTTGAAAACAAGGTAAGAGTGGGAAAGGTAACAGTGTCCCGTTCACTCTGGCATTTAGTCATGCTTGCTACATGACCACACAAATATCTGCAGATGCAGGTAGCACTGGCTCTTTGGCTGTAAACAAAGGTGAGCACTGTCCCCTAGAATCAGACATGTTTTTGAGCAAGGGAGACTTTTACATTTACTATGGATGTTAAAAACCAGTACAATGGAAAATATGGGATACCCAGATGTTGTCACACTACAAATATTTTCCTCCTAAGACTGCCTAGGGCTATGGGTTGTTGCAGTCTAGATCACCCCTTCCCCAGCTCTGATTTAATAGTTATTGAACCAAGCTGCTTGTGGAAGAACAAAAGGAGAAGGCATGGAGAGATTGCTGAATCATCTTCTCTCCAAGCCTTGTCCAGTTTAAGATCTCTCCTCCTATAGCTAATTCTGTTAAAGCAGGGATTCCCCTTACCTTCAGTGTTCTAAAACTGAAGATCAGAAGCAGAGTAAGGGACCTGTAGCCCTGAAGATGTTATTGGGCTCTGGTTCCTATCAGACTCAACAAGCATGGCTAATGGTCGAGAAGGCTTGTAACCAAACTACACCTGAAAGACCACCAATTCTCCAGTATTTCTATAGACAGAAAAGCAACTTGTTGTTGGCAGATGTGAGTTGGGGAATTTTGGAGAAGGACACCAGGTGAAGGAAATTTCTCCCAATACATCTTCTTTTGAGTAAATAGTGATTTAGAGTTTCAGAAAGAAACTAATGACATGCCTTGCCTATAGTTTTAGCCTGGGATGGTAATATGAGATGAACAGGGAGACATAAACTATTTTAGCTGTTTCATTTGTTTTTATTTGAGCATAGTCTTTGATGGGTGACACCTTACATTTGGTATCAAGGAAGCATCAGAATCAGGATGGAATCAGGATGGATACACTTAGGGTCCAGCTTTGTTCTTGGGCCAATTATACTGCACTCATATCTCAAGGTAGTGTTTCCCAAACTATGTTCCATGGAATACTGGTGGACTTCAATTCCCAAAAGCCCAAGTCAGTACATTGGCTGCTCAGTGCTTTGGGGAATTGGTTTAGTCTTCTGGGAATTGAAGTCCAAAAACCAAAGTTTGGGAAACACTGGTTTAGCAAACAGATTGGATCTTTCCAGCCTTACCATTAGGTGGAGTAAGGTAGCCTCAACAAACAGATTGGAAGTGAATCTCCAAATTCTCCCAGCCATTCATTTCTGACTTGGTAGGAAGGGTTCTCTCCTGCTCACAAACCCCACCCTCATCCCACAAAGTGTCTTATCCAATTTCCCTTCAACAGATAGTCCCACTGGCATGGAAACATGGAACCATGTTGCATGTGGAAGCCTTTGCCATTGTGCAAACAAAAGGTGAGCTCTCTGCTAGAGACCCCTGTTTGCACAACAGAAATGATTATACAAGCCAAGGACTCCTGTGCCTTGCAGTGATTTGACTTTTCTCTCAATGGAAGCTCATTAGGATAGGCAGTAGACCTTAGAAGTTTTATCCTGCAAAAAAACTTTTCAGGACTGCAACTCAGCAGGGGGACTAGGAAGAGAGAAAAGCAGATGCCAGCCAACTTCCCTTGAATTTCTCTATGCTACCTTGCTGCAGCCTCGACCTCCTATATAAGGTAGAGGAACAGGGCCCTGTCCCTAGTGCTGAAATAAAACTCATTGTTACTCCAGTGAGTTTCTGTAGGTTAAATGGGAAGGAACACAAATCTTCGGGATGGGGGTTTAGATCTTGGAGTGTGGTGGTGTGGAGCCAATTCCCCAATTTAATCCGACCCTATATTCAGTTTTACTGCCAGCAAAGACTGGACAGCCTCAACTTCTAGAGTTTGGGAACGGGAAACTATGTCATTTCAAACAAACACAAGATTTCCAGAGATGATGAGGGGAAGGTAGTAGTGAGGCACAAAAGCAAAGGTCAGGTGCAGTGGGTTTTAGCACTTGTTGACAGTCTCAACAGACGTTACTTCTGCAGGGACGTCGTCTGGGTCTCCCCTCTTTTTCACAGGCGAAGTCAAAGGATCCGGATCAAATGTCCCCACCACCCTCCACCGCGTTTGAAGTCAGCCACAAAGGAGCGATTTGTTCCAAGCAGAATTCGGGGCTTGCCTTCAAGGTTCAGGACCTGATTCGCAAGTGTATTCTTTCTTTGGGGAGGTGGGGGGAGAGATCTGCAGGTGTGACAAAAGCTGAGTAAGACCAACCCAGTGTGAAACCAACTTCCCTCCCAGCCCTGGCGGGCCACTTCTTTTGAACGTCCTGGGATTGCAGGGTGAGGAAGTGAGAGGAGCCCCATTTCATCCTGGGCAGACGGTCCAAGTTTTGATGTGTGTGTGCGTGTGTGCGTGTGTGCGTGCATGTGTGTGTGTGTGTGTGTGTGTGTGTGAGAGAGAGAGAGAGAGAGAATGAGTGTATGTGTGAGAGATTGTGTGTGTGTGTGTGTGAGAGAGAGAGAATGAGTTTGTGTGTGAGAGAGATATTGTGTGTGAGAGAGACAGAATGAGTGTATGTGTGAGAGAGATATTGTGTGTGTGAGAGAGAGATTGAGTGAGAGAATGAGTTTGTGTGTGAGAGAGATATTGTGTGTGAGAGAGCTTGTGTGTGAGAGAATGAGTGTATGTGTGTGAGAGAGATATTGTCTGTGAGAGATAGATTGAGTGAGAGTGAGAGAATGAGTTTGTGTGTATGTGTGTGTGAGAGAGAGCGCTTGTGTGAGAGAAAGAGAGTGTGTGTGAGAGAGAGGTTGTGTGTGTGAGAGAGAGAGAAAGAAAGAGAGTGTGTGTGTGTGAGAGAGATTGTATGTGTGTGAGAGAGAATGAGTTTGTGTGAGAGAGAGCTTGTGTGAGAGAGACAGAATGAGTGTATGTGTGTGAGAGATATTGTGTGTGTGAGAGAGAGATTGAGTGAGAGAATGAGTTTGTGTGTGAGAGAGATATTGTGTGTGAGAGAATGAGTGTATGTGTGTGAGAGAGATATTGTCTGTGAGAGATAGATTGAGTGAGAGTGAGAGAATGAGTTTGTGTGTATGTGTGTGTGAGAGAGAGCGCTTGTGTGAGAGAAAGAGTGTGTGTGTGAGAGAGAGGTTGTGTGTGTGAGAGAAAGAGAGAGAGTGTGTGAGAGAGATTGTGTGTGTGCGTGTGTGTGAGCGTGTGTGTGTGTGTGTGTGTGTGTGTGTGAGAGAGAGAGATACTTTTTCTCCCTCTCCCTCCCTCCCTCTCTTAAGGGATGGCAGCCGAAGCGTCTGACTCTGAAAGAGTGAGAGAACGAAATAGCCTCGACGCAGCCAAGCGGCCGGCGTGGGGTCTGCGTCCCCGTCGGTCTGTCCAGGGACCCAAAAGTGTTGCAGCAGGCTGCCAAGCCGTGCCTCGACAATTTCCCCTCGTCTGCTACTCCCGCTTCTCCGTCCGTCTACATTTCACACACCGAGCGAGCGAGCGAGCGAGCGAGCGAGCGAGCGAGCGAGCGAGCAAGCGGTATCTGCGCTTCCGCCGCCGCCCCCTCCCGCCTCCCCCCTCCCCTCCCCTCCACTCCAGCACCACCAGCACCAGCCACCAGGACAAGTTGCTACGGAAACGGCTGCATGGCAACCGGCGCAGAGCCTGGGGTCCGTCTGCTGCTGCTGCCGCCGCCGCCGCTTCTTCTTCTTCCTCCTCTGCTTCGTCGTGGTCGTCTTCTCTGACTGCCTCTACATTCTCCCGCGCGCTTCCTTCCTCGCTAGATGGTGTGCGCTGCGAGGCGCCCGCGACGACGACGCCTCAGTCACCGGGCCAGGCAGGCAGGCAGGCAGGCAGCGCCTGGAGGGCGGGAGAGAGCGAGAGAGCGAGAGAGCTCCCGAGGAGCGCGCGAGCCAGCCAGCCAGTGAGCGCGCGGCAGGGGTGGTGGGGGGAAAAGGCGCGGGAAAGTGAGGGAGGGGGAAAAAAAGAAAGAAAGAAAGAAAGAGAGGCGCCCAGCGGCCACCACCGAAGGGCGAGACGGGGAGAGGCTGCTGGCGGCGGGCTGGCCCCTGCCCCTCTCTCTCGCTCTCTTCTTGCAGCCCCCCACCCTCTCCCCACGAGCGAGTTGCGGCTCCCCGGCGCCGTCGAGGCGGCATGGACGTGATGCTGCCGCTGCTGCTGGCGCAGCAGGGCGCTTCTTGTGGCGGCTCCAACCAGTGGCTGGCCGCGGTGCTGCTGAGCCTTTGCTGCCTGCTCCCGTCCTGCCTGCCCGCCGGGCAGCAGAGCGCCGCCGACAACTTCCCCGGGACGGCGGCGGTCGACAGCATGGTGGTGAGGAAAGGGGACACGGCCGTGCTCAGGTAAAAAAAAAAGGGGGGGCTCGGTGTGTGTGTGTATGTGTGTGTGTGTGGGGATGCACCCTCCCCCCGACCTCCCTCACCCCCATCTCAACCCGGGGTGTGGTGGGGGTGCCGGTCCGGTGGCGTTTGGATTCCCCTGAGTGAGTGTGTGTGTGTGTGTATGTGGTGCACCCTCCCCCCCCACACGACCTCCCTCGCCCCCAACTCAAGCCGTGGTGGGGGAGGGTGGGGTAGGGGTGCCGGTCCGGTGGCATTTGGACTCCCCTGAGGGTGTGTGGTGCACCCTCCCCCCACCTCCCTCCCTCCATCTCAACCCGGGGTGTGGGATGGGGGTGCCGGTCCTGTGCCGTTTGGACTCCCCTGAGGGTGAGGGTGTGTGTGTGACTGTGTGTGTGTTACGCGTCGAACTTTGTGTTGTTTTGGATCCGCACATGCAGCTGCCTCAGAGGCTTCCTGGAAGAAAAGAGGTTCCTCTCAAAAAAAACCTTGTCCCCCCCCTTTTTGCGGGGGGTGATATCCACCACCACCCCAATCTGCAGCGAAATGGGTCAAGCTGCTTGGAGTGTTTAAATTGAGGGACGAGGATGAAGATCTTGCCCTCTTTGAAACTATGTGTCATCCCCGTTCAGCAGGGACAGATTGATCTCCTCAAACTAGCACTACCACCACTGTCGTCCTCGCTCCCTCCCTCCCCTCCCCCTCCTCTTCCTCCACCACCACCACCTCGAGATCTCTCCTCCTGGTCTCCTATCCCTGGCTGTCCAGTGAAACCGAACCGATGCCCTCTACCGGCTGCCCCCATCCCTTTTCCAATGCCCCCTTCCCAATTTGCCATACTTTGAGCTGAACTTTGGAGCTGTGTCCCCCCCCCCTCCTCCTTTGGCTACCCACTGGGCGCTGCTGCTGCGTGTGGATTTGTGGTTCTGCTTTTGGAGAGCAAGGAGGCGAGGAGGGAGAGAAGAGGATTTGCAGTTGTCTCCCATTGGAATAAGGGGTGTTTTTTTCCCCAGCTTCTTCCTAAGGCATGTTTCTCACCCTCCTTGTTAAGCCTCTGAAAGCTGTAATGGCTCACCAGAGAGAGCTCACAGGCTTACCCGCATCGCTTCTTTGCTCCCCCTGCTTCGCTTCGCCAGGCAAAGCGGCTGCAGTAGAAGAGGGAGCTTTTGTGAAATGTTTCATATCTGGAGGGTGGGTGGGAGGATGTTCAGTTGGTGCTATGATGTGGGTAATGCTAAAGATCCGGTTCTTTAGATCTAAACCCCCCACCCCGTAAAAGCCCCATGCAGATGTTTGCTGCATAAACACTGACAGTGCAATTCATTGCATCTGGGGTCTTATGGAAGAGGATCCGGACATTCCTCCGAGGTTTGATTCAGAGATCTATGGCACACTGTACTAACCGGCTAGTTCATCTGGAAAAGGGGTATTGAATTATATTATGTTTAATTGGACCGTTTAGGCAAGCGTCGATCTATGCTGTGGAATAAAGGGGCTCTGGTTTTAGATCTTTTGGATTTAAAGATGCTCTTAAGAACGCGCATATTGTAACACTTGTTTTGTAAAGGCAGAGCCCTTCGCCCATTTAGCTGGTGTTTTGAAAGCG
Source organism: Bradypodion pumilum (assembly GCA_035047305.1). Classification (NCBI taxonomy): domain Eukaryota; kingdom Metazoa; phylum Chordata; class Lepidosauria; order Squamata; family Chamaeleonidae; genus Bradypodion; species Bradypodion pumilum. The sequence goes on along the minus strand of JAWDJD010000004.1, from coordinate 111,371,780 downwards.
TGCCAAAAAAGAAAGAACACACAAAGCTTGTGACAGAGGAATATTTTTTTAAAAAAGCACTGGTTTCACCCAAACAGTGGACAAATGCGAAAGATTCTAGCTTGCCTTTTGAATACTAAGTTTGTTCGTAGAAGTTGGAATGGAAATCACTGATGCTTGACTTAATTTCTTCAGGCTCGAGCCGTGTGTGTGTGTGTGTGTGTGTGTGTGTGTGTGTGTGTGTGTGTGTGTGTGAGAGAGAGAGAGAGAGAGAGAGAGAGAGAGAGAGAGAGAGAGAGATGATTGTAACAGGATCTGCAATGCCACCTTTCCTGTATAGCAGTGCTCAGCAGTAACAATTCTGGAGGATACAGATGAATGTGTGCATGTTCCTTAACACCATTGCCATTTCCCTTATGATATTTTATAAGGGGAAGCGGGATGGCAGTGTTGCGATGACAGTGCCAATTCCTTGCAATTTAAAAATGTCTCTTTACTCCTGAAAGATTGTACATAGGCAGTGGTTCTATTTTGCTTCCCTTTTCTTCATGTTTCAGTTCTGCAGGGTAGAAAATCTACTTGGCTAGCAGAAACATTGTTTATCAGTAGCAGTCCATTATGTATGTGATTCTCCCCCCTCACCTTGCCTGTGGTTCATTAAGTGTGTTTTAACTTGTATGCCAGCCCCCTCCCAGTTTAACTTTTGGATGACATATAGATTGTAAAGACAATTTCTAATAGCTACAAAATTGTTAGGTTTTGTTTTGCTTCGTCTCTGCAGCAGTATTGACCATAAATGGTCCTGCTTGTCATTAGACAAACCAACAGTTTAAAGGATTGCTTTTCACATATGCTGCAAATTGCAAAATAATTATAAAAAACCATATTTCTTCATTGATTCAAATCATGGCATTATGAAACCAACCCTTTTTATTTTCACAACTGTTTTCATGTGGCAGATGCTGAGGTTGCATTCAGTGCTTGACATATTTTTCATCTGTAGTAATATGCTATAGTTACACTCCATGGTTTTAGAATACATTGGAATTTATTCTTCTTGGTTTCTTTATGCTGCAGACAGAAAGTAAATGTAACCTTTGTCTCTCTATATATTTACATTGCCTCCAATGCAAAGAAAGTGATAAATCAAAGTCGATGAGGAGGGATTTCCCATAAGGTTAGAAATCAAATGAGTGCAAGTTCTCAGTGAGAATTTTAAAAATATTGTAATCTTTAAATCCTCCTTACACCTCAGAGCTCTGTCATTTAAAACTCAACAACTGATGGATGGCACCCCTTGGCAACTATTTTCTCTCTCTCTTAGGCTTGGGTATAAAGCAGAGTGCAGTACATTATATAAATGCAGTTGGAGCTTTAGGGTCTAACTCTGGATTAAATCCTGTTGTTTAGTGTACTAAATTGCAACAAGAGTGAATCAGTAAAGATTTGGTAAATCAGTTCAATGGCCTTACTAGCCTTACTAGCCTTACCACACTAAACAATAGGATTTCAACAAATGATTTTTATCTCATAAGTGGGGAAACTTTTTAAAGGAAAAGATATCACTGTGGCTAGACTACACTATATAATTTCAGTGAAGACGACAAATGCCTGTCATAAGTACTGTGTGGGGAAAATACTAAGACAGTACAGTATTGAAATCATTAGATAATCAGCATTTCTTAACATTTTTCACTTTTTGCTCTATTATTGGCATAGTCTTTTGAGTTTGTTATGAGAACAAAGTTGGTTTATTAAGGCCAACTAGGAATGAATAGGAAGTAGAAACATAACCATCAGGTGCAGATGTTCCAGTGATTCCATATAATTGTGCCCCTACAGTCAATGAACAGCTTAAATAATTATGCAGAATGCAGATTGGTTTAGGGACAGTTTGCAAGAATTTTTTTTGCATCTTTGTGCAATCCAGAGAAGGAATACAGGATACATATTGCAGCAATTTAAGTGGATCTGTTAAAAGTCTTTCTAGAGGGAATAGAGTAGTGATTCCCATCCTTTTTTGGCCATGCCCCACCTAATCATCCCTAAAATCCTGATGCTCCCCCCATGTGACATTTTGTTATTGTTCAGTCGCACAGTCGATTCCGACTCTTTGCAACCCCATGGACCATTGACCTCCAGGCACCTCTATCCTCTACCATCCTCCTCATTCTGGCCAGCCCTGTGCCTACTGCATCCACGACGCCATCTAGCCATCTCATCCTTGGCCATCCCCTTCTTCTTTTGCCCTCCACCTTTCCCAGCATCAAGGCCTTCTCAAGTGAATCCTCCCTTCTCATTTGATGTCCAAAGTACTTCATCTTTGTTATTTGTCCTTCTAAGGAGCACTCAGGGCTAATCTCTTCTAATATTGACCTATTTGTTCTCCTCGCTGTCCATGGGACTCTCAAAACTCTCCTCTAACATCACATCTCAAAGGCCTCTATTCCTCTGAGCTCAGTATTTTTAATGGTCCAGCTCCCCTCCCATGGGTTGTGGGAACCATGGGAATCAAGTACGGTATATCTTAAGTGTTTTGGATTAATGCATACTGCACTAAGTGAAGTGTATATATGTGTAAAGATATGTCATATAGTTTTTTTTAAAGTATTGTTTTTATTTAAGCAGAAAACATGAATCATATATGATGTATGTATATGTTTTCATACACTGTGCATTATTTTGATTCTTTGTATAAGGACAAATTGTGACTCTTGTAAGTTTTCACTTCCTTTGCTAGGTGTGGCATTGCTAAAGGGACTATATACATAAAATATAAAAACAGAAAACTTCTAATTAAAAGTCTTAAATTATACACGGTTACTGCTGGTGGAAATTTTAAGGCCTTTTTTTGGAAACATAGAGGTCTCTGTGTCATTCTTTTTAAATGTTGAGTCAGCACTTTTTTTAAACAAAGGAAAATTACGTTAATAAATGTGATATACATGTGCTATAATTGTGTAGAAGTTAGTCCTCAGAAAATGTGATCTCCAAGGCATTTTGACTATGATCATATGTTAACAAGTTTGCATCATTGTAGTAGTTTTGGTAGTGTCCAAGACAACTAAAGATTTGCTTTTGTGACTCTAGAAGCAGATTCTGTTTAGTCGGTGTCTGTTAAAATCCATTGCTATTAATGGAATCCAAAGGCAAACTCTGCAACCAAATACAGTATGACTATAACTATGCAACTAACTGTTCAGTCCTCCATGTTGGAATGGAGTGTCATGGAGTTTAAATTTTTTTTAGAAGCATTGTCTGCAATTCTATTCACATTTTTCTATACTCTGAGGGAATAGTTTTAGCCCAGCTTTCCTTTGGTCCTCATTATAGGATGGCCTTCCATCCTGTGCATCTTTAAGACTCAATGAACTTGATCATACTTACTTCAGAGTAAACATGTCAAGATAATCTCTGCAAGAAGAATATGCTAAGTCTTGTATTAGTATTGTTGTAAGTGTCCACATAGACTATTACAAACTACCTTCTAGCTCTGTACAAGTTGCAAACATTTTACATCTTCCCTACTTGAAAGAATATGCCTTGATAATAGGTTTGGCCAGCAATAGCTCTACAGATTCAAATGAGAATCTGCAGAATAAACCATTTGTGAGCATCCCTTTATCTATACATCTGGGTATTGTAGTTACAATGGTACAATGCATTTAGAGAGCAAGCCACCATTTCTGAGGATGACATATGCAAGGAAGGAGATGCTTATTGCTTTGGTTCAATGTTGGATGAGACTACACATGGACAATCCAAATTTGTTCTGGGCCACCATTTTTCCTATAGGCTGTTCAAATGTTCTTATTCTCTACATTTTATTAACAGAATAGACTGAACATCACCATGTACATAATTTATCCTGTCCTCCCCATTTGCTTCTTAAAATTTGATGCTTAAAGTTGATATATCTATTTTAGTGTTGATTTTTTTAAAAAAGAGATCCTGCATTTTACAAAGGAAATTAAATGTAGTTTACAGTATAACTATTAAGAAATGAATAATATATCTTCATTAAAAACACAACAACACAACACAACAACAGCTCCTAGGTTTAGTTTTATTCCCTTCCTCTGAATATGTTTCATGAAACAGTAATAATATCAGAGAAAAAGCAAGGCTGTGCTTGTGGGCTCCGTCATTTCTCCATCATATGTTCTTGTCTCTTTGCTGTCTATGTATAGATTAGTATAGTGTAGTACAGAGGTTCCCAACCTGCAGCCTGTGGGCTGAACCCAGCCAATCTGGCCCATGGTGAGGGCCCCACCACCACTGCTGAAAGCACTGAAATGCACCAGAAGCACCCAAATGCACCAAAAATGCAACAGAAGCAACCAAAATGCACCAGAAGTGCCCCAAATGTACTGAAAACCCCTGTAGCTGTCTGAGGGGGTGTGGTCTGGCCTGTGGCATGAAAAGGTTGGTCTCCCCTGGTGTAGTAGTTTAAGTGCTGGATTAGAACTTGAGAACTGGTTCAAGTTCCCATGTAGCTGCAAAACTCACTGGATGACTTTGGGCCACTGAGACTCCCAATCTTACCTTTGTCATTGCCTCATTATGGTGATAAAAGTACACAGGGAGAGAACTTGTCATATAACAATTTGAGTTTATTGGAAATAAGTAAGTAAGTAAGTAAGTAAGTAAGTAAGTAAGTAAGTAAGTAAGTAAGTAAGTAAGTAAGTAAGTAAGTAAGTAAGTAAGTAAGTAAGTAAGTAAGTAAGTAAGTAAGTAAGTAAGTAAGTAAGTAATGCAAATTCTCCACTATTGAGGTCGAATTTCTAAGCAAAGCTTGTGGAATTATCTTTTTGAAATACAAATCCCAGACTCCCTGGTGCTTTTTACTATAATGGCTGAGGTATTCTGGGATTTTTTGTCCCAAAACAGTTTACTTTCTAAACTCTGTTTCTGTGTTACATAGGGAGTTTGTAAATATAAAAGCAGTTTGCCTTTGTCCTTTAGATTTCTCACATGCATTGTGAATGGCAGATAGGATAGGACAGCAGAGTGAGAGCCAGCAAACAGATTCCAGCTTTGTCTCTCAGTGGCTATTATTTAAAAATAAAAAACCACATTAGAAACATTAAAGTGAATGGTTGGGTTCATACTGACCAAATAGGCTTTCTTTACAGTTAGACAGTGTTGGCTCTTCAGCTATAAACAGAGATGAACACTGAACCCTAAAGTCGGATATGACTGGCTTTCAAGCAAGGGTGACCAACATGATGCATTTTGATTTAAGGAGCTAGCATAAGACTGGTTGCCTCCAATAGAACTGCATCATAAGAGTAAGAAAAAATGTTTAGGCGAAATAATAATAAGAAATACAATAAGTCAAGTGGTGAGCAGGTGGTGATATAAGTCTAAATAAAATGAATAAATAAATAATAGATAGAAAAAATTAATCCAGTAGTCTAAAAAAAAGAAGAAAAACCTTCCACTGGGATTCTCTCCTCTCCTTTGCTCCATTTCTGGAACACTGTAGCCTTTATTTTTCATTTTTAGGCAGGAATTAATATAGTTATTGCCCAATTTTTGCAAAAACATATTTCACATGTTCACAGCTTAAACTAAAAGGTATGAAGAATCTGCTTTATACTGAGTCAAACTGTTATTCCACCAGCACATTGTTGCCTAAACTAGGGATGGTGACTGTGTGACCTTTCAGATGTTGTTGGGTTGCCACTTCCATTACCTTTCAACTTGACTACATTGGCTACATCTAGTGGGAATTATAGTCCACCAACATTTAGAGGGCTGTACCATCCCTGTCAGCAGACTGGATAAAATGATGGTGGTGTTTGAAGTGTTTATTTGAGGGTGTTTCTCAGGTTTGTTTGGGAATGAAAAGGACTGAATGCCAGGCACTTTGCACAGAAAGCATGTGGGTCGGAGAAGGCCTTATTTTATGTCCCCACCAACCAAGTGACTGATGGTAGGTTGGTGCAACTGAGTGTTACAGCCCTTTAATGAAAATTAAGAAAGTGGACCAATGAAATATTCAGGTGTCCTAGACTAAAATAATCAGTGATTAAAATTAAGTCTAGAAGCGGCTTAATGCTTTGAAATAGATTGGTCTGAAACAAGAACATGCCCCCTGGATTTTGATGGCATGGAAACTGACAACTCAGCTTCAAGAAAATGGCTATGTAAAGATGCATACCTGTCAACCATCCCGATTTGGCCGGGATTACCATGGAATTTGATGCCGATTGACGTCATAACCTGCCCTGTGCTGCCAAAACCCCGTAATTTGGCAGTGGGGTGAAACGCTTTCCACGCATGCATGGAAGGGTTCTACACAAGTGTAAAACCCTTCCACGCATGCGTGGAAAGCGACCTGTGCACAGGCGATCTGCACAGGTCCCGTTTTTTCCGGAGCCGCAGGTTGACTAGTATGAAGATGATGAGTAGAATTAGAAAGCTAGGGACAGATGCATGGTATATAAGAAATCTCTGTGAATTGAATGATACCTGAAGTTGTAGTAGAATTTAAGATTCAGTGTATAATTGCAAGTTTTGTGGTAGTGATTTTTATGGTAACAACTCAACAGTGCAGATTTGTACAAATATGGAAGATGCAAGGTAATCACAAAGAGATTAGTGATTTATTGAAGATGGGTTTGTCTCTGGGAAAATTCAGACAAGTATTGCATGGGCTTTTGTCTAATTAAAATAGGATTTGGAACCTTAAATGTGGATCTACAATTTATAGTCCCAGCTAGAGTAAACCTATTAATCAGTGGGATCTACATGAGTGTTGATTCAGAGGGTCTACTCTAGCTTGGATTAGGCTTTAATTTAGTAATATATAATAATCTTTCATGGCACATCAGAGACAGACATTCGAGATGTAATGCTTGGAGTATGACTACCAGTTCATGATGGGTTGTATTAAATAGTTTGTTTTTAAAAAAGGAAAAGGAAATAAAACTTTCTCCAACATCTAAGTAGAACATGTTGCTCCCGTTCATTGGAAGTGCCCGTTTAAAAGGATGTTGTCAGAAAAGATGGCCTCAAATTCTAGAATGAATCTGTGGGTTGTTTTTTTTCTTCTTTCAGATTTTGCTCATTACAGAAAAATAGTAACAGGTTTTTTTCTTCCTCTGCTCTAGGCAGAATCAGTTATACTTTTCCAAAGAACATAGGCTGTCTCTGAACAGTTGATAGAAGTAGATAGGCTGTTTCTGTCTGAACAGTTGATAGAAATGTACTTGTGGCAATCCCCCTTCATGACTGAGGGTGTTAACTAACCTACCCTTGTTGCCCAGTGGGGACATTGCATTCTCTCAAGGTGGTGGGCTTTCTTTTTCCACATTGACTGACCCTGGAAGACTTACTGCAAGCACTTCAAGGCTCTAAAAAAGCATTCTTTGGGGGATATTGTTGTATATCCTCTCTTTCAAGATAAAGGACTGCATAGTTAGAATATAGTTGGTAATTTAAAGTTTGTGTACCAAAGTGACTAAGAATAGTTTCGTTTATTTTCCTTTATTATATTGTGTGCTCATCTCTAAGATTGTATTCTGTTTATCTGAGACATGTCTCACAGAAAAATATTTAATAAATCTGTTAGTCTTAAAGGTGCTACAGGATTCTTCATAGTTTCAACTATTTTATTTATTTTCTATTGCACATTGCATCAGTGGCTGCTAATATTTCCTGATCTAACACACATACAATAAGCATGAGAATTGTGAATCCCACCCATGTCAATTTCTCCAAAGCAAAGGTGAAAACAGTAGCTACTGTACTTAATTTCATATGTGACAAGAATGTAAGAATACATTGAAATTTTGGTAATTGTTTTTCACCAAATTTATTTATTTATTATTACCCCACAATTAGTGTAAGCATGGATGGCTTACAACAACTTAAAAATATAATGGAACTAAAAAATAAACAGTCAATCCATGTCCTAAAATAGTGCTTTTATCAATATTTGAACAGGAAATAGGTAATTTGAGAAATGAATAATTAATTTCCAATTTGTTAATAGTGATGAGATTGATCATTGCTAGAATTGGAAAATAGCTTATAATTTCCAGTTAAGTGCTTGGATGTTTTGGTTATAGCTATCAATGATATAAGAGATAAGAAGTGGCCCCTTGCATAGATGTATTTATAGATACATGGGGCTTATCTATCCATTTTATACTAATAAAAGGTAAGCGACAAAGCCAATGCAAGAGTCAATTCAATTTTGGAAGAGAGTTGTGGTTCCACAAGGATAAAAGTTATAGATGGTTACTCCCAAATTGTCCCAGTGGGAAATACTGAGTGTGTGTGTGTGTGTGTGTGTGTGTGTGTGTGTGTGTGTATATATATATATATACATACATACATACATACATACATACATACATACATACATACATACATACATACATACATACATACATACATACATACATAAATAAGGTGGTGTGTGTGTGTGTATACACCTTAACCTTTGACTTGCATTTGACTTGTCTGCTTTGCCTAATAAATGCCATGATTTTACATTTTGCAGCATGTGATGCCCTAACATTGTTTTCAATGAACCACTGAATTCTACAACTAGAAATGAATATTTTCAAGACTTATGATTGCTGACTCAACTAGTTATGTTTATATTCCTGATGAAATGCTATAAAATTCAGTGAAGTGAAAAAAATTGCTTTGTACTAGATCTACATAGAGCTATTTGTATTTATTCAGTTTATAGATGAGGCTGTCATACCTATGAAATATGCTTCTTCATACATTCACAGCAATGCCTGTTTAAGATTAGGCTATTTCCTCTCTTATATATCTGCTTCATATTAATGAATCCAATTTATTTTCTTATTTTACACTTGTTGTATAGTTTGCAGTGTGCCTTCTTGTAGATATCTACGAAATATAAATACTTCCTCTTTGGTCACATTTAGGCATCTAAAGTTAAGTAGCTGTTTATGGAAGATTTCTTCCTTCCAAATCTCTGCCAATTAAGAAGCAAACACCTGGCACTTGAGACTATAGTTAAAATGTCTTTAATATATACTTCAATTTATTGAATTAAAAACCCAAGGTTTCTTAATTTGACAGTAGGATATGCTCTCTAGGTAAAATCCAAAAAACATCATTATGTGGGCATTTGGTAGCGATGCACCGGATAACAACAGTTTTTTTTGGTGATTTTTTTGTTGTTATCCGGGGCATCTCCCATAGGGATCACATAACGTTAAAAACCGGATTACAACACAACTTGTGAAACCAAGTTTTGCTGTTATCCGGGGTTCCACTGTAGCTTAAAACCACACACGCTCTCTATGAGGCAATGATGACCAGTGATGACCAGATTTTGAGCCTGTCCACTTAGACATTTCTCCTACTGTTTAATGTGATGATATTGGGTAGGTTGGTTTTTTCTTAGTTGCATTTGCAAACCCTGGACTGGAAAAAATTTCCCAGCCCATACCTTTATGTACCCCTCTCAGGTGGTTCTGCATTTTGGCATGGGTTGGTGGACTTTAATTTAGCCCTTTCTAATCTGTATGGTCACTTGGAACAGAATAAACTAGAGCCTTGCAGCTAGTCAAAGTCTCCATATCTGCAACACGATACAGTACTGACAAATTGAACACTTCCCGGTGCGGAGGAGGGAAAGTGATTTTTTAATTTTTTTTTTAGATTGTAGCAGATGTGCTGATAGATTGATAAGATTCTGTGCTGTATTAACAACAGTTAGCTAGAATGTAATTCCTGTTCTCTGTCAGTATCAGTGACCCAACGGCAAAATGAGCCAAGGAGGAAACATTTTGATTCCTAACGAACATGGAGGAGGCAATGCCAGATGGATTGGCTGTGAAGGCGCACCTTGAGAATATCCTCAAGGTTGCGGCAGTCCATTGTAGTCCCGGTGCCAAATCCTGCATGTCTAATTTCATATGTGCCACAAGAGATGGTTCAGTGATCATAGTGTGTGGGTCTCTTCATGGCAAGCTGGGATCCACCTTAAACAAATTCACGCCAATAACATGTTTCCTGCTTCAGGGGGAAAATGCATTCTCGGATACGAGTTGCAGCCGATGATGACGATCACCTTCAGTATTACTGTTGTCATTTGTATTCACCAAAAGGTGGCTTTGCTTAGGCAGTTTAAAGTCTGATCTAGACATGAAAGAAGAAGAAGCTGCTCTTCAGGAATTTTTCCTTCCCCAATATCAACAGAACTTTTAGTTATCATTTGCTGATGTCAGTTCAGAGGGTGTGTGTGTCTTACTGTATTTTGATTTCTGAGCTTAGACCATTCCACCTTAGATGGCTCTATTAGAAGTCCAGACTCATAACAAAAGTCAAGTCTTATAACATTACTTTCAGCTTCCCTTTCTCTCTCAGACTCCCTAACTATGTGAAGGTGTAACACACAAGAAAGTATTGCTTTAGGTAGCTTTCCTGCAAATTAGGTCCAAATAACTCTTGTATTCAGTTGTTTCATATCTGGTTGTTACCAGCACACTAAGTAATTAGCTGCTCTCTCCATTGCATCTTTTTCCACGTAAATAACAACATTCTGAAGGGAAGAAAACTCTCGATATCATAGCTTTCTCTACATGGTGAGCAAAATGTCTGAAGAAGAGAATCTCCTGCTTATGTATCAGCTTTATATTCAAGAAGGAATTCTGGAAAATCTACATTCTTGCTAGTGTGTCAAGCCTATGTAGAAGCAGAAGTTTCTCCTCAGAGGCCTCCTTTTCCATGTGGAAGAAGTAGTGGATGGGAGAAAAGCCTCTGTTGCTCCTCTCTAAGTATGTAGATAGCATATGGGTAGGTAACAAATGAACAGGGCTGCTATGTTGGTCCAATTTTACACCAGGCATGTCCCCTTTTTAAATTATTTATCCTCTTTGATGTTTTGCTGCTCCTAGTGACACATCAGAATGATACCTTGCCCTTGATCTTTAAATTTATGGGTGAGATGCCTTCCTCACACCACACTCTCTTATGGATTAAAAAGTTCATATTAAATATTAATCTTCCATTCCTATAGGTATGGTACCTTCTTGTGTCCTTTTGCTTGACATTTCTGCCCATGCTGATCTTCCTTGAGATATGGTAATGAGTGTCACTTGAGATAAATTTAAAACCAGGTTAGATAGATTCAGGGAGAAAAATTAGGTACTGGTTGTTGGTCATGAAGAAACGTAAAAGGAATCAGGGTTATTTTCTTCATCATCTGCTTACAAACTGCTTTGGTCATTCTGGGCACTGTGTCTTTCCATTTGGTTTGATTTAACAGGGTTCATCTTATGAAGACTTTAGTAAATATGAAATGTTCCTGTTAATTGTGTCCTTTTAAATTCAACTCACATCTTTCAGCTACTGCTTGGGATTGCAGTTTTCAGTTAGAAGTATCAGACCTAATGTTAGAGTAAATCATACCAGTCAAGTATCCTGGATTGGCTGGGAAATCCCATATTTTGACCCTCCTCCCTGCTCTTCCCCGCCGCCGTCCTGTATTTTGGCAGCTGGGGAAAGGGGTTTCTACACATGCACCCCCCTTCCTGAGGCAGCTGCACACTTGCGTGAAGAGGTTTCTGTGTATGCACAGAGGCCCCTCCACACATGCACACCCCCAGAGGTGGTGGTGCGCATGCGTGGGGTGTTTCTATGCATGCATGGGGGCATTTCTATGCATGCGTGGGGGCATTTCTACGCATGCGCGCCACACCCAGAGAAGTTCCCGGATTTCTTCGGAGGCAACTTGACAGGTATGGAGTAAATGAAGTTGCTGAATCTGCATGTTCCAAAAGAGCAACCAGTTGTGACAGTGACTGAAATCCAATAGTAAGTCGCAAACAGAGTAGGCCTATTGAATCAATGGGAATTTGGTCAATAAACCCTCCATAAATTCCACTGATTCAATTATCTTATTGATGCAATAAGTTGTGACTTGGTTCTAGAATTAATATATTCCTGTGCTTAAAGAGGTGGAATTTGATTATCAAAAGCTAACACTTGAACAAATGTGTTGCCTTTAAAATACCACAAAACCCTCCCCTTTTATTTTGTCAACAATCTGAGACAGACTAACATGGCTATTTCCCCCCAGAAATTTTCTTTTATTAGATGCCAAAATTACTTGAGCTGATTTCCCATTTAAATTTAAGGAGCAGAATATTTTGAGACACAATCCTAATTTTTTTTAAAAAACAGGTTAGATGAGTGTCAGTGTCCTAAACCCTAGCAAAATAGGAGACTCAGACTCAGGATTAAATCTGCCTGATCAGCTGACATAGTTAAACATGTGATATTCCTGAGGACTGTAGAGAATGAATTGTGCTTCTTTTAATCCTATAATGACAATAAAACTGCATACTATGCCATCCTGCTTCACTAAGCGGAAAGGCCAAAACATTCTATTCACCCTTGCAGTGCCAGTCAGATTTGATATACAGTACTTGCTTTCTTGTAGGCTGGTGATCATAATGAAAAGCAAAAAAAAAACACACAAAGGGTTGGTTTAGCAAAATAATCCTTTGGACCTCTTGTTCTAAGGAAGGGCAAGCCTATTAGTTGTGTTTTCTCCCCATTCAAATTCTGGTATATTCTGATCAAAAACAGATGACTGCTAAACTTCTCATCCATTACTATTTCCTTCCCTACTTTCTGGGCTTTGTTTAAATGAAAGTTTAATGAAGAGGAAGAAAGTAATATTTGAGGAAAGAGAAAGGCAGGTGCTATCCCAAATATTAATGTTAGTATCTGGTAATTTTGAAATAACCCCCAGCTGAATGCTTCTGTTTGGAGGCAATACTTCTGAATAAACCTTAGTGGAACTGTGTGCCTTAGAATTCAAGCTCTTTTTTAAAAGATTTGGCAGACGTCTTTACTTCTTATATCCTTGTTTCTTTCAGAGCATGATGCAACATGAGCTGTTATCCCTGCAAATCCATTTAGCCATCTGTACCACGATGCTATGTCTTTCTGTTGCTGTAACAGCAAGTCCCAGAGTGTTCTCTCTACTCCTCCCCCAATACACGCACACAGTACAAAGTGTGGAATAAGCGGATGTCTGCATAGTAAACAAAGTCTGAATATACTTCTTGATCTGTTATCCCACCACAGCATCCAAAATCAGTGCACAAGCTTCTGAGTGAATATAGCAAGTTGTTTGCTACAAACATGGTCTCTTTTTCTTTTCTTTTCTGCTGTGGGACATTCTGCATGAATACTTGTAGAGCTCTGGATATTTTTGTAGTACTTGCAGAAGAATTAGCACTAAATATGAGGTGGCTTCTTCACAATTCCTCATTTATCTTATCATTTCTAATTGGTCACATGTGAAGTAAAAATCTAGACAGAGGCTGCTGTTTGGTCTACATTGATTTATGTAACAATTACAGTAGTTGTTAGTGAGTAGTTTAAGCCAAAAGGTCTATTCTAGTTTTTATTTCATGCGATTTTTCTTTGGTTTTGTTGAGTTCTGTTTTTGATGTCTGGTATCTTGTAAGCAGCTTTGGCCAAGGGAAAAAGTAGTCTCCATACATGAATTTACTTAGTTACTAAAGTTACTAAACAATGAAGACCATTTTAGTCTTAGTTGTACACATTTCCAGTAATAATTTTATGCATACCAGTCCTATTGTTTAGGATTTCAGGCTTTAATCTACTGAATCAGTAGATCAATCAAATAGCTTTAATTGCAGTGTAAAGAGTGTATCCCAGTTAGTACAACAGGGAAGGGGCAATCTGAAAGACATACAATTGTGTGTGCTGCATAGGATATGCCAGCTTTGTTCTTTCTTTCTTCTTTGTCCTCATGCCATCATTTGGCAAGGAAAAGTTGGCTCTTCTCCATATTTTCTACCCAAAGCTAACAGATATGTTACATTTCAGACAGAAACCAGCTTTTTAGCAATAAAAATCACAGAAAACCCTAAATCAGGGGTTCTTAACCTATGGCCCGCAACGCCAAATAACTGCCGCTGTCACCGCTGGAATCGGCCATGGACAACCAGTCCAGCCCTCTCAACTGTTTGAGGAAGTGTGACCCAGCCCCTGACTTGAAAAGGTTGAGAACCCCTGCACTAAATGAATATAAGTATTTTCCAGTTTTCCAAATTGATCCTTCTCACCCATAAATTTGAGTTGTTTTGTGTTGGAGTGTTCCTGCAATGGAGAATACACAACAATCAATATTCTAATGTAGCTTGAACATGTCTGACCTATGGTTTTAATCAGTGGTGAGCATCAGCAGGTTCGCACCAGTTTGCCAGAACCGGTAGCAGAAATTCTGGCTAGCCCCGCCCATCCAAATTTTGAAATAAAATACAGTAATACCTCATAAAAAGTCCACTTCGTACAACATCGAATCCATACAACATTGCCTAATTCCTTGAAAAAAGTTGCCTCCTACAAAGTGGCTGCGACTTTGTATGAGGCATTGGGGTTTTTCCCAGGTTGCATTGTGCCTGGGCAGTATAAAAGGCAGGACACATGCGTGCATTGCTCTTGTGGATTTTGCACGAGGCAAAGAGTGTTTAGGAGTGGTTTTGAGCGCGATTTTGGATTTTTTTTAAAAAAATCTTCAGAATTTTTAGAAGCATTACTGGGATTTTTGCAGCATTCTTCAGATTCTTGGACAATCAGGGTTGTTTGACATGTTTTTGTAATGTATTTAGCCTTTAGACAATGATTTCTTAAAGTTCTGTCAGTTTCCTGTCTGTTTTCTTGACTTTGCCCTGAAGTCTGTGCTGTTACAGTACAATGTATCTCTATGGAAATGACGTTGTACGAGGCATCGCGGGAAGGATTTGGACATTGTATGAGGCATCGTGGCTAGGATTTTGCATGCCTCATGCTAGTCCAAATCTGTATAAAGTCCAAACTTGTGGAACCAAGTTTGAACGTTGTATGAGGTATCACTGTAGTCCTAATTTGGATAAAATGCAGGGCTTTCCCCCCTGGCAATGTCCACCATACCACACCCACAGTGTGGTAGTAAAATTTTGTGGAGCCCATCACTGGTTTTAATAATAAAGTTAAAGATAACGTTAAACATGTTTAAATGCTAATTGCTTCTGCCTATGAGTTTCGATTTCACTTTATCTTGACATATAGATACCATTCAATAAAATGGAAGTATAGAAAGGATAACAAGTAGCAAGTCAGGAGCAGATTTGCTGAATCAATGACTGCAATTCTGTTGCTTAGCCTAGTAAGTTACAATTAGTGTACAGTAAAACCCCTACTTATGAAAAAAAGTCTGTTCCATAGGCTTTTGTTTAAATCTGTTTTTTACGTAACTCGAAGCAAACCCATAGGAAAAATAACCTTTATGTAACTCAAAGCAAACCCATAGTAAATCGTGTAAATCGGGGCATGGTTTTAGCACAACATCATTATGTAAGTTGAATTTTGTGTAACTCGAGGCATTTGTAAGTCGGGGTTTTACTGTAATCCATTCAATAAATGGGGATTTGGTGAGCCATCTCCTCCATAAGGTTCACTGATACAAGTGACCCTACTTTAGTTGTGACTTACTTTACTGTAGGAAGCCACAACTAGAGTAGGCCCATTGTAATCAATAGAACCTGTAGAACTGAATTACCATTGTTGAGTAGGCCTAATATAGTGTAACGTACTATGCTAAGCAACAGGCTATCAGCTATAGGGATTTACATTGATATTGACACATCAAATATTCCCTGATTCCCTGGTTCCACTCTAGCTATATCTTACTACTGGATTTCAGCCACTGAGGGCCTGAGCATAAAGGAAAATTTGGATTAGTCCATTCCTACTCTTATCTTTCTTAACTTTAGTGCAATCTATTTTATCACTAGCATGAACAAGCCTTCAGTTCACACTGATAGATCCATGAGAAGGGTCCAGACAGGTTTGTTTTAAATAATTCCCCCTTTCAATTAATGACAATCCCTATTCCGCCCCCTTCCTCAACTTGTCCTGCATAAACCATAGTGACTTTCCTTTGTTTTTGTTAAAATAAGTGACATACTGTAACAGGATTGCATCTACCTACTGCCAGTGTATCTTGTTTGTCTAGAAAAGCACTGCATCAGTAGGATAATATGTATTTTAAAAAGTGAAAACAATAGAGTAGATGAAAATGAGGGAGAGAGTTTCAATGTCACAACTCACCAAATACGTCACAGCCCACAGCTCTGTTTGGGTGCAAACTAACTTATCTGCACAGGCTGTGGAACAGAATAATTAGGAGCACCAAAAGATTGTAGACTTAGCACTGTGCCAAAAAGGAGCAGGGCAGCTTTAAAAAGAGAAAGGGTGGAGTACTCTAAGCCAAAATGTGTGGAAATTGTAATTTGATATGAAATAAACAGCATAAAAAGTGATCCAAAAATGAGTTTTTGGCTCATCTGGAGCAAACAGCTCTGAGTTTAAGACTTGGAATAACTTGCCAAGTGCTTTAATTGAAGGGACCAACCTCAAGATCATAGGTATGCTGTTGTGTATGTAACTTAAATATTGCTTTAAACAGTTTGTAATGATTATTGTGGGATCGGTTGATCCTCCATTTTGTCTTCTTCATGGTGCCATACTATCGCGGGACTTGCATTCCTGCCCTTTCTAACGAGATGTGTGAAGTCTCCCCAGTCTCCGGTCACTCCACAATCACCCCACTTCTTTCCCAACCAATCCTGTTGTTTCCCACCTGAATGTATTCATTGTATATTGTATATAAAGCACTGCTGCGTCATGGCTATTCATGTTCGGTTTGCTTACAATAAAGTTGTGTTTGGCCCTGTTATGCTGGCTGCTTCTCTTCAATTTCCAAACATCAAAGTATGCAAAGTTCATTTCCCATGTTTCATATACTGAAGGCTAATTGTGATGTCCTCTACCTGCAATTATAAACATAATCTCAGATACATAGAAAAGCTAAATCTAATTTTAATGCACTAGTTTTCTCCTTCTTGTCACTGATCTACGAAGAGTTTATGATTCCTTATGTCATTAATTTTCCAAGGTAATCCTTCCCTGTTGGGGATTATTGCTTTAGTACAATATTTGCAGTCTCAATAGCAATAATTACAGAAGAAGTAAGTCCTTTACCCACAAAAAATTAACCTCTTAAAGAAGAAGCAATTAAGCTACGTATTGAGCTATTCTACAGTTCCTGCCAACGCAAGTTATTGAATTACTTAAACATTGCAAAATATTTGGTTTCCTACCGCTTAATATGTAATTATGATTTTACTATTTTGGCTAATGAAGAATGAATATGGCAGAGAAATGAAAACCTGCTAATGAAATGTAAGCTATTTGCTTTTAGAATTGAATGTTCTTGTACATCTAAACATTTTGATTGAACCGTCTTAACTTTAGTTTTGAGTGGAAAAAGCAGCACCAGTCTTCTGACAAAGAAACCTACAGACAGGAGAAATATGTGGTTGATGATTTTCTTATAGCAATAGCAAGTAGCAATACACTTGCATACAGCCCCATGGCACTAAGTGCACTCTCTGGGTGGCTCACAAGATTAGCATTTTGCCCCAACATGCAGGGTACTCATTTCACCAACCTCAGAAGGATAGAAGGTTGAGTCAACCTTGTGCCCTGTCAGGTTCGAACTCACAACATTTTAGCTGCAGTGCAGCAGTTTAACCACTGTACCACTAGGGCTCCTTACAATTAGCCTTACAATTAGAACTTACAGTTACAGTATTTAGAAATAAATCTTACTGAATTACATGGGATTTAATATTGTTTTCTCTAGGTGAAGAGATTACTAATTATATAGTGAACAATAGAATTTAGATGCAAGAAATATACAAACAACAGCTACATTAACTGATAATTAACAATAAAGATTAGATCCAAGACATATATGAACAATAACATTAGTAAATTGAAAAGAATTAGAGTACAAGGAATGATTGGTACGGATTGAAATAAGATAGAAGTGAATAATAGTTTTGGGATGTGAGACTGAATCACTACCCCTCTATACTTGGATAGCATTAGATGTCACAGCTATGGTCCTAATATCATAAATATGATATTGTAGTCTCCTACTCATAGCATCATGTGGAGGAAAGTGAGAGGAGATTAAAAGCTGTATGCAGTCCTAGCACTTTCTGTAGCAGCATTTCTGAAATTGTTGTTTGGGTCTGGAAGGCTTTGCCTACTTGGTACTTCTCCTATTCGAAAACTTGTGAAGTGGATAAAGCCAGCTTCCAGACCAAAGTTCTAATTGCACCAACAAATTTTATACTGCACTCTCTTTTCTCTAACGGCTAGGTGACTCTCCCTCTCTTTCCTCCAGCTGTTGGTAACAACATAGATTCTCTCACTTGCTATTGACTTTCTTAGCATTGATCTCCCCACTTTTGTGTTGGAGAATGAGCAGGTAAGGAGGAATCCATAGGAGATGGAGCTTTGGAGTTAAAAAGCTACCCCATAGGCCAAGTTTACTAGGCCATCAGAGGGTCCACTCTCCTGGTATGAATAAAGCTGTCACAAGCAAACACTGGCAACTGCAGGGGGCGATGAAGTGCTGAAATGGCTTCTGAAATGTTCCATTATTTTCCATCCCAAAGTACTATGACTAGAGAGACCTTGATTTTAAGTTAGAAGTATACTGTAATTGATTTTAAGTTAGAAGTGGATTCCCATCCCTAGGGTTTATTCTGGCAGCACTGAGAACTGTGATTCTGGATCGGCTCAAAATAAAATTTATAGCATCACTGATCTTACAGTGGAATTATAAATCTTGACCAATTTTATTCAGTCCAATTTATAGGTTGGAAAACTACCGTACTCACAGGAAAAGTGTTTACTCTCTCTGCTCACAATGCTTCCCTCAGAAGAAAAAAAGGGGGAGAAGTTATAGCTTAGTACTTTATTAATTAATTAATTAATTAATTTACATTTATAACCCACCCTTTTGAGTTAAGGGACTGCATTGGATAAATGGTTAAGACACTGAACTTGACAAATAGAAGGTTGACAGATCAACAGTTCACGACCTGAGTGCTTCATGACGGAGTAAGCTCTCATCATCTGTTCCAGTTCCTGCAACCTAGCAGTTCGAAAGCAAGAAATTGCAAATTAATAAATAGCTACTAATTCAATGGGAAGGTAACAGCATTCCTTGCACTCCAGTTTCTAGTCATGCCTGCCACATGACCACAGAAACACCTAAAGATGCAGATAGCACTGGTTCTTTGGCTGTAAATGGAGATGAGTATTGCACACTAGAGTTGGATATGACTAGCATTCGAACAAGGGAGACCTACCTTTTGATACAAGAACCACTCAGGTTGGCTTACAATATAGCAGTAGCAATTACAGTTATATACCACCCCATAGTTCTTAGTGTACTCTCTAAGTATAAAACTTCTTCTTTAAGTGCCATATTCAATTCCAAATATTGGCTGTTCTGATGGCAATTAGCCATGAAGATTGTCCTAGGAGCAATATAATGCAGTGGCCTTCCATTTGCCTTTTGCATCGCAGCATGATGTACTGACCCAGTTATGTGAGTCACTTTCTGGTCCTGAGCCCATTTGGCCCACAATGTTCTCATCAGCCCCAGGACATTATTCATGAAGCTGCTGCCCTCCATCAAGATGGATTCAAGTGGGACTGAATCACTCTTTGCTGTGTACTTCATCACCCAAGGATGTTAGTCCTCAGGGTTGCCAAGTTAGTTAACCACTGCGTGATGATTGGTGTTGAGTTGCTGGCAGTATGGACTACTCCAGTGATGGGCAACAAAAATTTTTACTACCACACTGTGGGCACGGCCTAACGTGGGTGTGGCCTAACTGGTGGGTGTGGCCTAATTGGTGGGCATGTGACTGGGTGGCCAATCTAGTCATGCCTGCCACATAGCCCATGAAAACATCTGCAAACACAGACAGCATTGGCTCTTTGGCTATAAATAGATGAGCACTGAACCCTAGAGTCAGAGGGATAAAGAGACGCCATGCCGCAGTCGGGACACCGCGCCGAAGCTCTCCTGGGCCCCCACCATCGGCCCAGGATGGGAGCCACCTGCGGCAACCGGCCCCGCCTCCCTCCATCGACCGGAGGGATAAAGAGACGCCGTGCCGCAGACGGGACACCGCTACGTCCCCGCCTCCCGAGCCTCGGAGGGCTCAAAGGACGCTGCCCCGCGCCGCCTGAGGACTTAGCCCTCTTTCCCGGCTTGGCATTTGCCACGGGGAAGAGTGGAAGTGAACGCCTTTTTCTCTTTTCTTTCTTGCCTTTTATGTTGTATGCTTACTGATTTTGTATCTTTCCCCTCGCTGCTGCCTGCTTTAGGCAGCACGCCCCAATGTAAACCACTTAGAGTCTTCTTCCGGAAGAGACAAGCGGTATATAAATTAAAACTTTATTATTATTATTATTATACGACTGGCTTTTGAGCAAGGGCAACCTTTACCTTTACCTATTGTTAGATCCAAAGCTGCCAGTCATATCTGACTCTAGGGTTCAGTGCTCATCTATTTATAGCCAAAGAGTCAGCACTGTCTGTTTGTAGATGTTTCTGTGGACATGTGGCAGGCATGACTAGACACCAGAATGTTGTTACCTTTCCCACTGAAGTGGTTCCTATTTATCAACTTGTGGTTGCCAGGAGCTGGGACAGAGACGGGAGCTCAAACGGTCATGTCGGCCTTCCTGCTAACAAGGCAAGCTTCTTAACCACTGAGCTCATGTGGCTAAGGCTCTGACTGGAAGGTGGCAGGTCAGCAGTTGAAGACCCAAGTGCTGGATGTTGGAGTGAGCTCCCATCTCTGTCCCAGTTCCTGCCAACCTAGCAGATCGAAAGCAAGAAATTGCAAGTGGATAAATAGGGACCACTTTGGTGGGAAGGTAAACAGCGTTCCGTGCACTCCGGTGTCTAGCCATGCCTGCCACATGACCATGGAAATGTCTGCAAAAGCAGACAGTGCTGGCTCTTCAGCTTTGAAACAGAGATGAGCAACCTGAACCCTAGCATGGGATATGACTGGCTTTCGAGCAAGGTAAAGGTATCCCTTGCTTGAAAGCCAGTCATATCCAACTCTAGGGTTCAGTGGTCATCTCTGTTTTACCGTGGAGTGCCCTGGGCCAGCTGCAGTCTATCTTAAAGCAGCAGTGAGTCTTTAAGGTGCCACAACATTTTTTTGTTTACTCTCTGATATGCTTGCACAGAATAAAATGGCACCAATTCTAAAGTTTTATTCTGTGCAAGCAGATCAGGAGGTAAACCAAACAAAAACACAAAAATGTCGTGGCACCTTAAAGACTCACTACTGTTTAGAGAGCTTCACGGCCCTCATTCCCCCTCCACACACACCCTGGGAAATCCCTTTAGCCTCTGCTCCCACTACACACACACACACATGGGGAGAAGTAAACAAAACAAAAAGACACACTTACCCAGAAGGCGCCACGTCAGGCTGCTCCTTTCTCCCGGGGGGGGGGGAGTGCTCACATGACGGCTTTGGCTTTCCCTCCTCCTTTAGTCCTCTAGGACCAGCAAGTCCAGCCATGCTGCTGCTTCCCGATCCCGCCCACTTCCTCCCAGGAGAGCGACAACGGCTCTTCCTTCTCCAATCTCCTCTAGAGGGGCGGCGGCAGCCTCCTTAATAGGCGTGGGTGCCGCTTGGATGGTGGTGGAGGTGGCAGCGTGTGCGCACCTGGGGGAAAGGGAGGGGGAGCTGATGTCACACCACCCTTAGCAGCTCGGATGCCCGCCCCGCACGCCCCCACCGCCACTCCTTGCTTCTTTCAGCAGCAGCAGCAGCAGAACTTTTGTGATGCCTGGAGCTAGTCCTGAAGGAAGACAACTTCCTGCAGGATGTCTGTCTGTCTGACTCTGGGCATTGTGAGAGTTGCCCTGCTTGCACCATGCTGCCTGGACACCTCTTGCAATGCCCAGACAGACATCCTGCAGGATGGAAGTTCTCTTCCTGCAGGACTAGCTCCAGGCATCGCGAACGTTGTGCTGCTGCCGCTAGAAGAAGGCAAGGGGAGTGGCAGCGGGGTGCGCAGGGCGGGCAGGTGAGCTCCTCTGGGTGGCACGTGATGTAAGCTCCCCCTCCCTTTCCCCCAGGGCCAGGTGCGCACACACCACCACCTCCCCCTGCCCAGCGGCACCCGCAGCCTATTAAGGAAGCAGCAGCCGCCGCTCTGGAAGAGAAGGATTGGAAGAGCTGATGCCTTTGGGTCGCCTGCTCTCCCGGGAAGAGGTGGGCGGGGTGGGATGGGGATGGGGCGTGGTCAGCCAGGTCTACTACCGGTCCGGTTGGACCGGGGCAGACCGGCTGATGCCCAGCACTGGACTACTCTATTACTATATCAGGATGAACTGGCCAGACTGTAAGTATAAACATACAACATATATAAACAATCAGAGTAATAACCCCAGTAGCAGGGCTTTGTATGAAGAAGGTCCCAGTCATTACTAGTGCCTCAGATAGGTTTATGAAAACTTACCAATCAATGTTGGCAGATGGACCAATGTTCTGAATCAGTATAGGTCAGCTACTTGTGTCCATAGATGCCCTGAATTATCTTCCTTAGGTTAAAATATAGGCCAAAGATCTCCCACTTTAAAAGCACAGACATACACCACACCATGCTACATCCTTTTCTCCTAAGGTTTTCCTGCAGCCGTGGGCCCCTTCCCAAGATTTACTCAAGATCACTTATTCTACATAATCTCTGTGTGGAAAGTAGTGAATACACTTTGCCATTGCTTTGCCTGGTTGTCAACATTTTCCCATGGAGAAACTGGGAATAGGCAATGAGAGGCCACCTCTAGGCGGGTCTGCTTGCTAACACTCTATAATCAAACAGTGTCTAAGCACATCTGAAAGGCAATTTGTGAAAATAGCTAGTAGGTAAATGGAGTGAGCTTAATTCTCTGACCTGATAGACTACAAATCAGCAAAAACACAGCTACAGTAATAGAAAAATAGAAACATCAGCAATTTAAGGAAAGTTCTGTTTCATAAACATGTTTCTTGTGTTTCCAGAATTTTACATAAAGCCAACTAACTCTTCCTGAAAGAATGCTTTCATTGAATGCCAGGAACAGCCTTTCAAGTGACTGGAGACAGAGTTATTTGAAGGCTGCCAAAGTTCCCAGCTAGTTGTTCCTTTGGCTCCTGTATCTTTCGGTGCCTAGCAATGTTATATATTTCATTTTGTCAAAATTTTGAACTACATGTATGTTTGCTAATTTCCATGTCATTGCCATCTTGGTGTGTGTGTGTGTTGTTGTTTTTTTACTGCGTGGAACAAAAATTGTTAGTGCTTTTTCCTTTGCAGTCATGTGGAATATAAATGAACAAAAACTGTGCTCTTCTCTGTAGTGCTTTTCCTGCTGGACAGTGTAAAACTGTCACTTTCTGCTATAAAACAAACTACTTTATAATTTAAATGTCTTACCTAATATTCTGCTTTGTTAAAACTGCTGCTTCCTAACACATTTAAACAAATAAATCAGTAGACAAACAGAATAAATACAAAAATAAAAGCTCCACCATTTTTTCACAACAAAGGGCCGGTGGAAGGACTTGTTGCAATTGTAGGTAGAATATTAAAGCTTAGAAGGTTGAAGGTCTCCAACTGAGCATCAATTATATTGTGAAATTCTACTGCCTTTGAACTTAAAGCATTCATAATTACTTCTTATTAGCATAAAAGTATTCCATTTAGCATGGCAAGATGAAGGCTGAACTTATTAGCTTTGTCTCCAGCTGCCAAGATGCCATGTCAAGCTTCCACATACATGTCCTGTAGAGGTCTCTTTCTCCCTCTCAAACAGCTTCAAAGCGAACAGTTTCAGCCTCATGTCAGTTTCACCTTTCAAATGGCAGACCCACTGCAGAGGTATTCCAGTTTCATAGCTGCTATTTTCAGCATTTGCATGGGGATCAGATAATTAAGTTTGACCGACAGTTGGATGTCCAAACTATGGCAGAAACAAGTACAGCAGGGCTTTGCACTTATCTTCAGAAGTTGTTCAGAAACCCCATCAATGTCCTGGAAGTGGCATTTCCATGGATGTATAAAACTAAGGGGTAGACGATATCCCTGCCTCCACAACAGAGGAACAAATGTTTATGACACTCCTGATAATTTCTTAAAGCAGTAGTTTTAAAAAATCATATTTTATATTTTTAAGTAAAAAATGACTGAAAAGGTGTGACATTCAAAGGAATTTGAACTAAATAAGGTGTAGTTGGAACTATCCCCAAATTGCCTTCTGTTGGTTTCATTGTTCTCTTTTGACTACACAGCAGCATAATCTGTTGGAGGTTAACTACATCTACTCAAACATTTTCCAATATAATTCTGCTGCTATTTTTAAAATGGAAAGCATCCTGGGGAAGGGACATTTATTTATTTGTTAGATTTATATAACCGCCTTTTTCGCCTAAGTGACCCAAGGCGGCTCACAACATTAATTAAAACCCATGCCCAATACCAGTTAAAACCAAATACTATAAAACTCCAAAACATCCATAAAACTTCCACAATCCCCTTAAAAGAAGGACACCCAGGCAGGAGTAAATAAAAATAAAAAACCCTGGGCAGGGCTAAATAAGCCAGCAGGACTGGGTTGTGGTACCAGTTGTACCCCACACCTGCTGGCATAGCCACGTTTTTAAGGCCTTCCTGAAGAGGAGCAACTCTACCTGGAGGCACAGTTCAAGTGGCAGGAGGTTCCATAGGGCCGGAGCAGATACCGAGAAGGCTCTCCTACTGGTCCCAGTGAGATGTGCCTCCCTGGCTGATGGGACCACTAGGGAGCCCCTAAGGTCCGCTCTCGTAGGACGGATTGAAAACCTTGGGGTGATGCGGTCTCTTAAGTATCCTGGCCCACTACCATGAAGGGCTTTAAAGGTCAAACCAGCAGCTTGAATTGCACCTGGAAGCACATTGGCAACCAATGCAGATCCTGGGAAAACTTTTATACTGGGAAAACAGTGAGAGAAGGGATATTCAAGCTTTCCCCTCCTGCTATTTCTGTTTCAGACTGCTTTTCCAGCATCAGCAACTTCTCCCCTACCCCCAATACTCAAAAACAAATCTGTCCTAGTAAGGTTTGGTAGTTAGTAAAGTCAGTAAAACCAAAAGGGCATGGTGTGAAACTGAATTACAGTCAAACAGTATGATCATTTGGAAGAGGCATGATAAGATTAGTACAATCCCACCTCATACCTGTTACTTCCTGGTTACTTTTGATTGTAATGCGAGAGGGTTTCCTGGTTTCCCCATCAGTTGTGAAACCCTCTGAAGCTGGGTTTCTCAACCTTGGGCATTCAGGTGTTCTTGGATTTCAATTACCAGAAGCCGTAGAGCACAACTGCTGATCAGGGCTTCTGGGAATTGAAGTCAAAGAACATCTGGGGGCCCAGGGTGGAGAACCCCTGCTCTAGACAAAATTATGCTTGGAGGACAGTATTTTGCATACTGCATTGTGATTTGTCCTGCAATTTATATATGTATTGTAATAAACTATAGTGTACTCATACAGATTAATAATTTATCTTAGAACTGAGTAACTTTTATATTTAATAGAATCAGACTGCTGCCGTAGTTAGGTGGGTAAATGAAACCTAAGGTATTACTAGTAGTGCAGTGTAAGTAAGTACAGTAAATGATTTACTAATAAATTTCATTTTCTTCTGGCCATATATTGCTTTTTACATGAAAATATATAATCCACACCCCTTTCTTAAATTTCCCATGTATTAGATAAATTTGCTGGGGGCAGGAGGAGAAGGGATATAGTCCTTGATTGCAATTCTGAGATCTATGTGGACATGTGCCTTGTTCCTTTGCCATTCCCAGATATCTTCATTAATGACATTTCCAACTTGTTGAAAAAAATTCCAGAATTTATTTTTATGCAGCAATGTTAAACATTTCTCCATTTTTGTAAACATTTTGCTTGTCTTTCCTTTCCTCTCCCCCATCCCAATCCTAACAGAATGAATGATAAAATATAAACTTAATTTCATTTTTAAATAATTAGGCAGCAGTTTCCATGATAAACTTGTTATGGATCTTGCTCAGTGGAATGGGAGTTTAAATAATTCAAAGCAACAAGAAATCTGTGGCACATTCTGATAAGATTTTAGTAAAAATGTAAATAATTAACATTATTGGGTAAATGACATTTAAATAGCAGATAATTGGAATAACCCTCTAGTTCTACTGTCTCTGTAGGTTAAGAGTTCATCTCTTAGTTCAGCATTAATTGTTGTCATGGACAGGCTATTAAAGCTCTAGGAAACATTTGCCTGGCTGTGGAGACAACTTATTCATAATTCTGAAAATTACCCCTCTATTAGTGGGTTTTTCCAAACAAAAACCTGATAGGTGCACAGGATTTACTACAGACCTTTGTTCAGCTATTATACAAGAGGGCTGCATGTATATATCTAATCATAAAATGTCTGAACAATTACATACATTTGAGCTACAAGTGCTAGATAGAATTAATTTTTTAAATTCCAAACAAAATCGATACTGCCAGCAGTTTTGGAAGTAACGTTCCCAAAATACCTGGGGATTTTATCCAGAGAGTAATCAGAAGTGGCTGTATCAAACTGTGTCTCAGGAACCCTGGGATTTCTTGGAAAGTTATCAGAGGCTCCTTGGTGAGAAGATTAGTAATAACCAACAAGCTTCGCTGGATGATAGCTTGCCCTCTCTATGGATCTTCTCCTGCAGTGTATTACATAATATTGTTATGTGTGATCTGGGTCAAATCTGCTGTTCACTCAAGACAACAGTGAGTCCCAGTGGGTCTGGGCAGTGTCTTGTATAGACTCCAGGATCCTCTGTCATGTGACCTGTTATTTGATGGAATGTATTACAGAAAAGATTTGCTGGCATTTGAATAAATTTCAGCGTTTCTGCCTTAATCCAGCTATTGGAAAAGAAGTACATTAACTGTATTGGTCTGTCTCAGCTGGCTAGCAAAATTAAAAGGGAAAAGAGTATGAGAGTGGGAATAAAGGACACAATATGTGACATTTAAAATATTAAAATATTTATATCATTGAGTTTTCATGAATCAAAATCCACTTCTTCAGACATTCAGTTGCTAAATCTAGTAATAGATGTATATGTACACACACACATGAAAAAATTACAAAAGTTAATGCCAATATTACAGATATTGATGTTGAAAATATTCTGTTAGAGAAATATGAAAGAGGCCTTCGGAATCAAAATACATATATTTGTCATGTTGCTCTTAAATAATTACCACCCCCCAAGCAGCCATGTTTCAGTGGTAAAGTTTTTTGTAGAAGTACTTGTGTTTGTCTATGCAAACATATATAGAAAACCATAAAAAAACAAAAAAAACAACAAAACTGTCATGGCACCTTTTAAGAATTTTAATAGAGCTGGCCATTAGAAGTTTGTTTCCAGGAGAATCATTTTATGAGTAAACCTGAATGATTGATGGAGGAATCTGCAGCACCTTTCATTTGTATGACTAATGTATCTGGGTTATTAATCAGTTGATTTCTGTGGTTTCATGTATCAATGGATGATCCTGGACCATATCCCCACAGATGTAGGGGGCAACCTATATAACAAAAGAAGATGAGTGTTATTTCTTTCCCCTGCAAAATGAACAACTTGAATCATGCCCTCTTCTTGCTATTTTCACTGGGAGAAAAACCCCCAGGAATCGTACATGCTCATGGGGAAAGGATACTGGTGGGGATGGGAGTGCAAAGTGTTGATGGCATTAGCCCCACACCATCATCTTGATCCACTAATTTGGGGAAAACATGAGCTATGAGCTAGATAAAATGAGATAAATGTTATACTTAGCTTAGCCCTCAGATTACAGTTGGTTATAGGTAACATGTTCTGTTTTCAAATGCCATAGAAACACATGACTATCAATATATTTATATTACCACCAATTTCTTGCTGCTTTTCTATCCCAGTCAACAAAAACAAATATTAAAGATGTAAAATTCACCCAAATATAATACAGCAATTATTAAAGAATGAATGCATGAAGGAAGACGTTTCATGCAGTTATTAACACTAACACTGTAATATGATGGTAAAGGAGGAGAAAAGCAAAATAAAAAGCTAAAAATATTTTACCAGGTCAAAAATGCAGTAATACCTCATACAAAGTCCGTGTCATACAACATCGGATTCATACAACATCACCTAATTCCTTGAAAAAAGTTGCCTCATACAAAGTCGTGCAACTTTGTATGAGGTATTGGGGTTTTTCCCAGGTTGCATTATGCCTGGGCAGTATAAAGGCAGAACACATGTGTGCATTGCTCTTGTGGGTTTTGCATGAGGCAAAGAGTGTTTAGGAGTGGTTTTGAGCGCGATTTTGGATTTTTTTGAAATTTTTTGTCAGAATTTTTAGAAGCATTACTGGGATTTTTGCAGCATTCTTCAGGTTCTTGGACAATCAGGGTTGTTTGACATGTTTTTGTAATGCTTTTAGCCTTTAGACAATGATTTCTTAAAGTTCTGTCAGTTTCCTGTCTATTTCCTTGACTTTGCCTTGAAATTTGTGCTGTTACAGTACAATGTATCTCTGTGGAAACGACGTTGTACAAGGCATCGCGGCAAGGATTTGGACATTGTATGAGGCATCGCGGCTAGGATTTTGCATGCCTCATACAAAGTCCAAATCCATATAAAGTCCAAACTTGTGGAACCAAGTTTGGATGTTGTATGAGGTATCACTGTACTACAAAACATTTGACAAGTGGTATGGGTAGTGTTACATGCACCAAACTGTATTATGATGATAACATGGACAGTTCAAAGGTTTAGGAAACATTTTCTTTGCCATCATATTTGGATGAGGAAATGAATATACAATTGAACAATATCCAAAACAGTAAAGATTGAGATTGGCATAGCAACAGATACATTCAAGGACATGGTAAGTGCAAGAGCTCCAAAGAGCGCTTTCTTAGAAGAATACAGCAATTCTGAATAATCACTCTTTAAACCTTTTATATTTGTATTTTTCCATTATATTATCAACTCTAAAGGCATTCCATGATGTTTGTAATGGTATTGGACAAACATGCTGTGATTAGCAAAAAAATAAAAGGCAGAAAGAAAGAAAGAATGAAAGAAAAATGAATTCCTGAAATAAATTTTACTGTCTCTACAATGCCTGTTATTACTTCAGTTTGCTTCCAGAGTGCTATCAAATTTGCTTTGGATCAGTTCTCCTTCGTATAGTTTGTGAATCCTCGCTATTGGGTTATGCGCCTGTGCAGAACATCAATCGGAGGCTTTAAAGCTTATTGGCTAAATGTTTTGGCGGTAAGACCGCCCACCGTACCGCCCACCCTGAGGTTCCCATCCGCCAATTTACCTCAGTTCTCTTCTTTCTGCCTCAGCAGCAGGATGATCGTTGAGAGCTTCCATAATTTTTGCTGTCGATTCGTTGGAAAAGACTTTCAATTTTCACAATTTTTTCTGGCAATCTTGTCCTCCGGGCAGGATTGCCACCCCGGTGCTGTTTCTTCTCTGAGGACTCAGTTACCTCCTTCGCTTCGGTCACCATTTTCCCCCTCAAGGGGGTGGCGGCTGACCAGCCCTTCGGGGTTTGTCTTCTCGAACGTTCGATGTTCTTCATTGCCTTCCTTCGGAAGAATTTTTCATGGCTGCGGCCTTTAAACAGTGCTCTTCTTGCCTAAAGAAGTTTCCGGCTTCGGATGGACATAGCCAGTGCCTTTTCTGCCTTGGTGAGACCCACCAGAGCCAGTCTTGTGCACATTGCAAAAACTTCACACCCGTCTGGCAGTCCAGAACCGAAGTAATAGGTTGAAGGTACATCTGAAGGAGCTCGCCCTAGCTCCCACCACAGCTCCTTCCACTTCTGCCTCAATAAGTGCTCCTCCACCCGTACAGGCTCTCAAACCTTCTTCTTCCTTGCTTCTTGTTCATAAGAAGAAAAAGAAAGACAAGAATGGGAAGAAGAAAAAGAAACACAGGTCGGAAGGACGCCGTTCTTTGCCACCAACTCCTCATCCTCCGACCTCTCCTTGGCCTTCGCTGCCTTTCTCCACCACAAGATGCCTCTTTCCGGGATCTTCCACTTGTGGTGGCCAGTCGTCGTCAGACTCCCCCAACAAGGGCCGCAGGGCTTTGGCTCCAGCTCGCCCCTTGCATCACTCTTCTTCATCACCGGCTAGTGAGAGGGGCCGTTCTGTCGCACGGCATGTCTCTGTGTCTCCCAGACCACGCACACCCACTATTGACATTCCAGCAGCCACCATTTCAGCTACCATTTCATCACCGATCATTCCTCCCACTGTTTCACCTCCCACCGTTTCGTCACCATCGGCTACCATCAATGCTGGCCAGATGGACCTCTTCAAGATGATGTTCAAGGCCATGGCAAAGTCCTTTGCCAACCAGTTTAAGGCCATAATTCCTGTGGCCTCTGTGGCTCCGGTACCGACCACAAGCCCCAGGGATTCTGGCCCTGCTGTTGCTCTGCCGCCCTCCCGAGGGTTGAGCATTCGTTCCGCTGGCCTGGCCATACCATTTCAGCACAGTCCAGACATTGAGGCAATGAGCGCCTAACCCATCAACCCGCCCAAGCCGTACTGGTGTGGTCCCAATGTGGCTTCAAGAGTCCCCCCTCATCCTCCGATGATTCCAGTGCATCCTTGGAGGAGGAGGAGGGGGATGTCGACGCAGAGAAGATGCCCGACCAGGTGATTGGTGCCGTCGATCCGCCAAGGGGAGAGGACCAAGGTCTCTTATGGCAATGCTCACCCGTTTGGGCACTGCTCTAAATCTACGGGTTGACCAGCCACCATTGGAGGGGGAAGACCAGATGACGGCCAAGCTGGATAAGAAGGCCACCAGACCGGTCCATATCACCATGCTCCCTTCCATGCTGACCTCCACGAAGGCCACCTGGAAGAAGCCCATTTCAGCCCACTCCGTTTCGTCCAGACTCGATGGAATGTACCGAGTTCTGGACGAGGACGTCGAATTCCTCCAGGTACACCCGCTGCCAAATTCGCTGCTGGTGAAGGCCTTCCAGCATTAAATGGCTGTCAGCGATTTTCCGGTACCTTCAACTCCGGAAGGAAAGAAACTGGACGTGGTGGGTTGTAAGTTTTACGCCACCGGTTCCCTTTTCCTGAGGGCTGCAAACTATTCAGCCGCTATGGGGCTGTACCAGTCCCACTTTTGGGAGTGGGCTAAGACTCTCGCCGCCACACTGCCTGCTGACCTCCAGAAGGAACTCGACACACTGAGCGAGGAGGGTGACAAAGTGCTGAATGAGTTGCGCCAGACAAACTCAACGGCCAAATTCTTGTGGCTCACCACGCCATCACAGCCAGTGAAACCAAGGTTCCAGCACTTCACCCACCGTTACCGGGGGAAGCATCAACAGCAAGGGGGATCTGTGGAATAGCCCAAGATGGGTTTTTACCGGCAAAGGCAGCAACATAACAAGCAACGGTATCAGCCCTGTGGTCAGGGTAAGTGCTCGGACACCAAGTCCAAGTCGTGAGTTTGACTTTTCTCCGGCCAAGACTCTCTCGCTCCAACTCCCATACCTCCTCCTCCGGAACTTCCTCCAGGTGTGGTCAGGCATCACGAACGACCGGTGGTCTTGAAGATCTTGTCCGCTGGTTACACCATAGAGTTCGACCGGATGCCTCTGGTAGGAAAACACCATTTCACCACCTCGTCCCTCCATCTGGAAGAAGAAGTTGCAACCCTCCTCTCCAAGGGGGTCATTGAGCTGGTACCATCAACCGATTGGAACAACGGTTTCTACTCGAGGTACTTCATTGTCCAGAAGAAGGACGGAGGCCTCCACCCGATTCTGGACCTGTGTTGCCTCAACAAAGGCATCCACACCAGGAAGTTCCAGATGGTATCTGTCCAGACCATCCTTCCCCTCATCAACAAACAGGACTGGTTCACAGTTATAGACCTCAAGGACACTTACTTTCACATCAGCATCCTCAAGGAGCACAGACGGTTTCTTTGCTTCAGAATAGGGGACTCTGTGTACCAATACAGTTGCCTACCATTTGGTCTGGCCACAGCACCACGAGTCTTCACCAAATGCATGGCTCCAGTGGCTGCCTTCCTCTGCCAGAAGGGGATCAGGGTCTTCCCGTACATCGACTACTGGTTGATAGTCTCCCCCACCTGATCGTCCACAATTCAAGACATGGACTACACCATCCATCTCATGGAGAGTCTTGGCCTCAGGATCAACTTTACCAAATCAAAGTTGGAACCTTCACAGCGAGTGGAGTACATCGGAGCGATTCTGGACTCCTTGGCAGTCAGGGCCTTTGCCCCAGAGAAACGCTTGCTGGACATTGCACAGGTAGTAAGCGATTTCAAGACCAAACCCTTCGTCAGAGCAAAGAAGGCTCAACGACTCCTGGGCTTGATGGCTTCAACCACAGTTGTGATTCCTCACGCCAGATTGAAGTTCTGGTCCCTACAATCGTGGCTTCTCCACAAATTTGATCAGCTCACAGAGAGTGAGTCCAAACGGCTGCTTCCCTCTCCAGAACTGGTGGACCAGCTGGCGTGGTGGACCACACATCTCAATGTGACTATGGGGAAAAACTTCTACCCTCCACAGCCATCTCTCCAAGTTCTGATCAACACGAGCAACCTCGGCTGGGGTGCCGCTTGCTGGACTTTAACGGTCAACAACACTTGGTCTCCTCACGAGATCGTCCACCACATCAACTACCTGGGGTTGCTGGCTATATGGAAGGCCATGCGGTCCTTCGAAACATTGCTATGTGGCAAGGTAGTTCAAATAGCATCAGACAATACCACCATGATAGCGTACCTGAACAAGCAAGGAGGGACAAGGTCCACCACATTGCTATATCTGGTGGTGCAACTCTGGGAGTGGTGTCTCGAGAGACACATTTTTCCAATTGGAGTCCACATCCAGGAAAAACTGAATGTGCTGGCCGACCACCTGAGCTGCCTCACCTCGACGACCCACAAGCGGGAACTAGGACAACAAGGTGTTTCACTCCCTCTGCATGATGTGGGGGACTCCAAGCAAAGACCTCTTTGCATCGGAGTCCAACCGCAAGTGCCTCAGGTACTTCTCCAGGGCGGGCATCAGACTGAATTCCGAGGGCGACGCCTTCATGAAATGGTGGGACCAGGACTACCTTTACCCCTTTACCCCGTTTCCTCTGGTTCAGAAGGTCCTCACGAAGATGTACCAGCAACGGGCAAATGTTATTCTCATCGCTCCAGCATGGCCATGTCAACCCTGGTATCCATTTCTGTTGCACATGTTGTCACAGTCTTGCACGCTGCCAGACTCTCCGATGCTTCTACAAATGGAGCAAGGGCAACTTCACCATTCGGATCCACCCAGTCTCCACCTCACCCCGTGGAGGATAATCCCAGACTGTCCAGGATCTTGGAACTAGCAAGGAAGTCCTATGCCTCCAAGTACAGGTGATTTTGTGCCTCCCTGGATACCCAACAGGTGCCTCCACTCAATGTTGGTCTGCAAGACATCATGGCATATCTCCTTCATTTGGCGGAGTCAGGCCTCAGCATTATTTCCATCAGAGTCCATCTGGCAGCAGTAGTAGCCCACTCTCCAGCTGGATCACCTGCATCTGGTGCCTTCTGCAACCGTACTTTTAAATACTGATGGGTGAAATTCCCTCATTTTTACTTGTAACTGACTTGAACTTTCATGGAAGACGTAGAGAAGAAATAGGGTTGTTTGCATGCTTGCTCAGCAGAAAACTGGTAAAAGTTGACCACAATTGAATATGTTGTCTGTATTGCCTAAAGAACAATTTATGGGTTTACATTCAGAAGTTCTCTGATTTCAGATCTCCAGGTAAATGCTGGAAAGACCCCAGCCTGAAGCCCTGAAAACAGCTGCTGGTTTTTCAACATTACTGGTCTATATACAGGGTGGCTTGTAAGTCCCTACCAGGCCCATAAGTCCCTACCCATCCATATATCTTATGTATCCAGTGTATCTATGTGCTGTCCCTCATTTTCACTGCATAATATTATGTGACACCATGTTCTGTGAGACATTTCCCTCAACATAGCAGTGGTTATTGTTCCAAATGTTGCAGTAACAGCTGCTTTTAACATTGTTCAGACACAAAGAGAGTAGGGCTCTGCTGGGGGAGGGAGGAAGCACTCCCATTGGGCT
This sequence comes from Bradypodion pumilum, assembly GCA_035047305.1. NCBI lineage: Eukaryota > Metazoa > Chordata > Lepidosauria > Squamata > Chamaeleonidae > Bradypodion > Bradypodion pumilum. The sequence continues at coordinate 111,337,615 of JAWDJD010000004.1, read as the reverse complement.
GCCAGGCAGAGGGGTGTGGTGAATCCTAGGGAGATGGTGCGTGTGCCCACAGAGAGGATGGGTAGGGACTTATGGGCCACCCTGTACATTGGTTATTGTTACATTCCAGTATACAGCACTTTTGTGATTTCCAGCTTTAAGGACTCTTTGTCCTGCTGATGGGTCCTTCTCTCCCACCTCTCTTTCTTCCACACTGTCTCCAGTGGGTAGCTGCTGTAGTGGAGAGAAATCACCAGGAAAGAAATGTGGAAAAGCTAAAAAGCCCTTCTCAGGCAGTCATGGTTTTCATTTGCCATGAAAGCAGCTTGATTGCCGGTGAGGTCTGCAAGGTTCCGAACAGATGTAACACATATTTCTTAGAGTGCCAAGGAGAAGTGAAGGCATGAAGCATGCTCGTATATTTCTGTGATAGATTGCCAGAAGAGCACGGCTGAGAGAATAATTTCCAAGGCAGCTGACACCACTATCCTGGGTGACTAGCTGAGTTTGTAATGCCTTGGAGTCTTCCAAACCAATATAGGTTAAATCCCATCCACACCACCCTTCCCATATTAATTATCAATGCTACCTTTGAATGGTCCTTTGATTTTAGCATTAGTTATTCATTATATCGTACATGCCAACCAGGCCTCGGCTCGCTCCGACACCCGCTAACTCAAGATCCGGCCTCGTGGTGGCCACCTCTCCACCTGCTCCCACTGATCAGCTGATCTGGTCATCTCATCCCCAGACTAATGGGACGGTCTCCTGACCCAGTGAGAGAAAGCAAAGTGGACTTTTGGTAGTGTAATGAAAGGGTGTCTTCACACAGTTTGCCGAAGCAGGAAAAACCGGCAAATAAGATGGGGATCTAATGGGTAATGGCATTGCCTTAAAAAGTGTCACAGATTGAAAAACTCTGCGAAGTCCTCTGGGACTGGTCTGTCATGGGAAGGTGAGACTCTCAAAATCTCTCCCTCTCTAGCTCCCTTAGTTATCGGGCCCAGCTGCACTGGTCGAAATAACAAAGAGTCTGTGTTGCAAAATACCAAGTCATTATCTGAAAAATTCCCTTTCAACACTCTCTTGGCTGAGAAGAGTTATAAAAACTGATTTTGACAAAATAAGTCCGTTTAAATGTTTAATTGGAATAAAAAGAGAATTCCAAAGACAGAATAAAAATCCTCTCTAAACTATACTATGGAAAATACGTATTTCTAAGAAAATAAAATAGCATTTTAAAAAGCAATACATATCTGAAAGAAGTGCAGTGGACAGCCACCCATACGGGTTTACGGGTCAGATCCAGTCTGGAAGACGAAGAGCAGCATCCCGAGATGGTATCTGTGATAACTGCCCTGTTCCTTTCCTATCTGGCTTTATCACCACAATATTTATACTATTCTTGGTGAGAACATTTGTGGCAGTGTTCTGAGTGACAGACAACCCTTTTTGATGTCCAGTCTGGGACAGGACATTTAATCAGCATTCCCATCAGAAAGACGTATGTTTCACATCTACCAACAGGTGGCTCGTCTGAAAATCGTGCTTCTCCCAGGTAATTATTCTGAGAACAGACACTTTCCCAGCTTCGTTGTCTGTGTACGGAGGTCAACCTGACCTGCCGCTTTTAATTGGGCAGACGTTGGCTTCTGCATACTGTAGCCTTCCAAAATGGACAAGTTTAAGCTAAGCAAAGTTAAACACATTAACAGAATAAAAACAGATTAAAACCATAAGCAAACTAGGCTTTAAGTAAACAGAATAAAGAATTAAAATTAATTCTTCCCTGGCTATGAAATCATGACACATTATACTCCTATGCACAATGGTTTCAAGGTATCTGACAGGCAACATGTATGTAAATGTTAGAATTGGGTAGGAAGGTGGGGTGCATATGAAATCAACATCATGAAATCAACATTTGGTCTTCATGACCTTAAAGGTATAGAGTGCCTTGTGAGGCTTGGAACAAACCCAGTCTGCCAGTCCACACAGTCCACTCAATGGCAAATGGGTTTAGTGGCTTTGCCGTTGAATTCCAATGCTCCTTCTGCTATTCTACACTGAGAAAAGACTACTGTTCTTTAGTGACTAATGTTATTTTCCTCCTGGGTTTAAGTAACTGAAGAGGTAGCCTTTCCCAACTTCGATCTCCCCTGATGTTTTGGCCTACAACTCCCATCAGGCCCAGGCAGCACAACCAGTGGAAAGAGAAATGAGAGTTGTAGGTCCAAGCATTAGGATAGGAAATAGTTTGAGAAGATTAAGCTACAATCTGTGTGAGATTGCCTGAAGGGAAAAAATGTAATACATTTGGAGCTGTTTTTTGTAACGACACATTTGGCATAATTATCTCGCACTATTCCATTTAATTAATTAAAATAAACTCTTGATTTATATCTTATACAATCTTATTTCTAAAGCATTCTTGAGCAAAACTGGCTGCAATATATTGTGAGAAACATTTGTTTCCAGTATACAGCTTTTTGTTTTCCATTTCTAGCTTTGTACCACATATGGTGAAAAGTTGCTGTTATATCCATATACTTTTATGAGTAAATCCACCACTTTCCCTTTATTCTGCTACTTTCTTGTTTCTGTCCATTACCACACCAATTTGCTTTGTCATTTGTGCTAGGCATTTTCTCAAAATGGTTTGTAGGCTGTGTGGATGTGACACCTATTTTCAAAATTGTTCTGGGATATTTTCAGTTGCATGGAGCTGCTGAAAGGCTTTGCAGTTGTCCGGCGCTAAAAAAGATTTTCTTTTTCTGAATGGTAAAATCAACTGACATATAAAACTGCTTCTAAATGACTATGCAATGGGGAAAAATATCTATAGATGGCTTTATCTGAAAATCCTTGTGCAAGTACATGAAACTAGACCTATAATGCCTGACAATATTAAGAATAATACAACAGGTTTTGCTGACAGATAAAAAAATGACAAAGATATTGCTATTTTGAGAAGACTCAGAACTGCATGAAAGAAAAACAAGATGTGAAACACACAAACATAGATGATATTACAATTTTATATGTTACTGACTATACTTTAATTGGAAAAAAAATCATTTGTATTTTGACACATGATGAAATAATTTTACTTAAGAAATGAACTGTTTGAGATAATGCAGTATTTCTGGAATGTCTAGTCTGCAGCAGGTTTGTGTGTCAAATTCTGATCAATATTACCAACACAACGTTCATTCTCAAATAAAAAACAGCCTTGAGTCACAAAGGGTATTTTGAACAAACTTAGTTTCTGAATCATTGTTTGAGGCAATACTACATAAAAGATACAAGAGTAATGTGATCTGGAGATTGCCATAGTATGGATTACTAAAGTCCTAGTAGGACTGCAGTTGGGACATAATTCTAATGAAGAAGAAAACACTTTTTGCCATGGAGGTAACTGTCCATCACTGACCACGTTAATATGCAGATGTCACCAGTAAACTGAAATGCATTATAATATTGTAAATGGGCAGTTTCTCGTGATGTGGGGAAATGCCAACAAATATGGTCTGAACTTAGCACAAATTAAGTCTACTGGACAGTCTTAATTAATTAATTAATTAATTAATTAATTAATTAATAAATAATAATAATAATAATAATAATAATAATAATAATAATAATAATAATAATAATAATAATAATAATAATAATAATAATGGAAACTAGACTTAAATCTCTTTTAGAAAAATAATGTAAAATAACAACTTCATTTGAATTCTAGTGTTGATAAAAATAGGTATCTCATCAGTGTACTGGAAAAAACTGCAAAAAGATTAAAGAAAATATTTGGACGTGCCAGTAAATATTGCTCATAGCCAAGCGTCAGCATCCACAAAGGCCAAATCAATTGTATAATATCATTTAGAGATGCTGAATAAATGTATGAGGGCTGCATGCCAGCCCTTCCTCGACTACCAGGATCTGAAGGTCATGCCATTTATCATTATGAAGTAGTTTTCTCCTCTCTGAGATGGGTCATGATGCCATTATTATAATTTGAGTGCTCCACTAGAGTGATTATAAAGGAATATTGGCATTTGAATATCATTTTCCCTATATTTAAGAAAGTAAGCATACGGTACTCAATGTCACCAAAACAGGAAAGCTTGGGTAATTATTGTGACGTTCCCTTTGCTGAAAGTGCTTGATTATTTTATCTGAGTCTATCAAGTCAGATTTAGCATTACTTGATATTTACCTATCACCTATGCATATTGCAGTTCAGATTTTCCCTCCTTCGTTGGCTTGCCGTATTATTGTACATCTATCTGAGGCATTTGAATATGAGTGCTATTATTAATTATGTGTGACACTATCCCAGATCATCTAACTAAATAGATTTCAATCATTTATTTGCTGCAACTTTTCTGTAGAAAATAAGGCTCTGGTGAACTCTTTCCCAAACACATTCTGGTTGAAAATAGTCTCTCAATTAAAAAGTATGTCCTTGCTCAATGATCTGTGAAAAATAAAACAGTCCCATATTCTTTGCAGGCGCACCCCCCAATAAAGGACTCAGACACTGATAAAAGTGGATAACGGCATTGGGCCACATTTATTGATTCATGCCCTAGTCCGAATTATAAATTTCTATTGGTAATTGACCAATCATAATTCTTAAGGCAAGCAGGCCGAAGTAACACTGGTAAGGTACCACCCAAAATTGCCAACGGCAATTGCTACAATGTATCTATTTGTATCAATTTGTTTGTTGACAACAAACAAATTGTTGACCGTAGTCAATATCTAACTAATGACCCCACCCTCTGACGCGTATCCGTAAAATCACGGGGTGATGCATGCTGTCTAGCTATAGCCATCACCCCGTCGCCTAGTTCGTCGTTGACCGGACAACGTTTAACCAACTTATGCCTGTCTAGTGTTGTCCAGTCAATTGCGAACTTGCCGGATACCTGTGGGTCATAATGTTTACCTTACCAGTGCTACCCGCCCATGTGACCAAAGTCAACAGCAGCAACAGAGAAAACCCCTATGTCAAACCATAGCAACAGTGTGGGATGGGCGAAAAAACCAGGACCTGGAAGCCAATATGGGTCCCAGCCAAAAATTCCCACCCGGCCCCGAAGCGACCAAAATATCACACTGTTAACTAGGGAGGGGGTGGAGGGGAAAAACTTCTCCACTCCGTCGCTTCGCAAAATGGCAGCTCGGCTGCCTCGTGGCCACCCCTTTTATAAGGGAGCTGGCCACGCCCCTAACTACCCGGATGCCTTTGTCCGGTGGGGGGCCCCCGCAAAGAGCGCGGCGGACATTTTGGCGCCGCGCTTGCATTGCAGGTGCACCCCCCAATAAAGGACTCAGACACTGATAAAAGTGGATAACGGCATTGGGCCACATTTATTGATTCATGCCCTAGTCCGAATTATAAATTTCTATTGGTAATTGACCAATCATAATTCTTAAGGCAAGCAGGCCGAAGTAACACTGGTAAGGTACCACCCAAAATTGCCAACGGCAATTGCTACAATGTATCTATTTGTATCAATTTGTTTGTTGACAACAAACAAATTGTTGACCGTAGTCAATATCTAACTAATGACCCCACCCTCTGACGCGTATCCGTAAAATCACGGGGTGATGCATGCTGTCTAGCTATAGCCATCACCCCGTCGCCTAGTTCGTCGTTGACCGGACAACGTTTAACCAACTTATGCCTGTCTAGTGTTGTCCAGTCAATTGCGAACTTGCCGGATACCTGTGGGTCATAATGTTTACCTTACCAGTGCTACCCGCCACACGGAGGGGCTTCAAAGAAGGCTCGACGCCCTCCCCCAGACCGTCAGCTCGGTCAACAGTCCTGCTCGCCAATCACCCAACAGGAGGTCCATACCTCCTTGCGACAGATGGACCCCATCCCCTGCATAAAGGTCATAATTTCGTAGACTAATGGCGGGGTGAGGGCTGACCCTCCCTCAACCCCCGCTGACAATGGACCGGGCCACAGCCCTGTTCACCATGCGTCTAGCCCGGTCAAGGGCCGGGAGGTCGAACCCTCCCCTATACGTGTGCCGCGGCACCACATCCGACCAAACAATGGTGGTGGCGGGCCACACGTAATGCAAGTAGGCGAGGTCACCGCAAATCGCATGCTTTAGCGATAAGCCGGTGACCTGGCCCAAATCATTGCCCCCAAGGTGTATGATGAGAATGTCAGGCGGGTCAGCATGCCGACCTGAAAAAAGGAATGGCAACAGCTCCCGCCATAACATCCCAGGCTTACCATACCATGTGAGACTTGCGTATGCACCCAGTCCCAGTCGGGGTCCCCACTCTGTCGCCGCAGCGTAACGCGCTGCCCTGTGCACGTAGCTATGGCCCACCAGCCATACTGTCACCGGTGTAATACGACACCCAGGGTCTGTCTGTCAAGGGAAAAAACGAGGGAGAGAAAAGATGTGGTGACCAGGCTGGTACTCACTGTGGGAGAGGGCGTACATAAAATTGAAAACACCGCGAACCCCACCTTCCCATGCTGCGTATTTCAGCCCCGGAGTACCCAAAAGCAGCAGCAGTGGAGGCCGCCCCTATTCTGAACGAATGGGTGCCGTAACGGGCCCCCGGGAGGCCTACACTGGCGAGCGCTTTGCCTGTCACCTTCCAAAACTGAAACTTAGTAAGGGGAGACCCATCTTGGTGACAGAAAAACGGGCCATGGTGCGTGCCACGCAGTGCAATAAACTCATGTAGGGCACCAACCGGACAGATGTCTGCCAAAGAACACCGTAGCAGTCTCACACCACTGCCTACGCCATGCTGATCGGTCTTAGAGGAGCGTATCCTCAACTGAGCCCAGTCTTTGGCAACATAGACATCCTCGAGTTCCAGTGCCCTACGACTTGCATCCGCCTTAGACAGCATCACAAGCTCGCTGATGCGGAGCGCTCCCAAAAATGCCACCGTTGTGGCTGCATGAAATAGGGCTGCCTCATATCTATCAAAACAGAGGCCAGGCCAGCCCTGGGCCAGTTGGGTAAGAACCCCTGGGGAAATCGGGTGGCGGTCGTCCGGGCAATGCCCACGCTCCCGCCCCCACCCCTCCAAAACATGTCTCACACGGAAGTCAGCAGTACTATCCACATGACCCCCCACCTTGGCCATAAAAGCCAATGCTGACAGCCTAGATGCTATGGTGCGAGGTGCAAGGCCCTGGGCATGCAGGTAAACCATGAACTGAAGTACATGGGTCACTGGGATCGGCCAGGTTTCTGGCAGCCGGGATTGGATACAGAAGGCTCTGAAAGAATTGAATGCATGGTGATACGCCTTACGCGTGCGTGGCGCCAGTGACTAGCCAATCGCCCGGTTCACCTCTCCTTGCCAATGGTCCATATCTCGTCCGGGAGTGGCGAGGGAAATTCCTCCGCATCCGGGGCCAAGGCATGGAACCGGGAGATCTGCAGGCGGGACAAAGCGTCAGCGATATCATTATTGACCCCCGGGACATGCCTGGCCCTGAAGAGGACGTTGAGGCGCAGGCTGCGCAACACAAACTGGCGCACTAGGTCCATGACCCTGGGCGATTTGGAAGTCTGTGAGTTGACAATGCGGACAACGGCCGCATTGTCGCACCAGAAATGGACAACCGAGTTGTACCACTCCTCGCCCCATAGCATCAAAGCCCCCAGGATAGGGAAAAATTCCAGATACGTGAGATCACGCAGGCGACCCGTGCCTGCCCAGGCTGGTGGCCACCCACCATAGGCCCACTTCCCATTGAAGTAATCCCATAACCCAGGGACCCTGAAGCATCAGACTGTATCTGAAAGCGAGGGGAAGCCAGGAGGTCAGACCTCCAAAATGACACTCCATTGAACCCCCTCAGGAACTGGAGCCAGATAAACATATCTGCCCTGATACCCCGGGTGAGTCTAACCCTATGGTGGGGCCTAGATAAGCCTGCCATGGCGTCGCACAAGCGCCGAGCAAACGCCCTGCCCGGTGCGACCACCCTGCAAGCGAAATTGAGGTGACCGTGTAGCACCTGCAGTTCCCGCAGGGACGCCTTGCGTTTAGCAAGCAAGTCCGAGATAAGGGCCACAATCCTTGACACCTTATCCCCCGGTGACCTAGAAGCCTGCGCTACCGTGTCAATCTCCACCCCCAGAAATACTAGCTGAGTAGATGGGCCCTCGGTCTTTTCGGGCGCTAAAGGGACACCGAGTTCCTCCATTAGCGTCTGAAATGTGTTGAGGAGACGTGTGCACGTGTCCCAGCCCCGTTAACCCCCGAATAAAAAATCATCCAGGTAATGGGCTACAGACCGGGACCCTGACCTGCGGACAAAAGCCCACTGTAGGAACGTGCTAAAACGCTCGAAAGCCGAGCATGATATAGAACAGCCAAAAGGCATGGCCTTATCAAAGTAATATTCACCCCGGAACTTGAAACCCAGCAACTCAAAATCGCCCGGGTGCACTGGCAAGAGGCGAAACGCCGACTTAATGTCGCACTTGGCCAACAGGGCACCCGGGCCACATGAGCGCACCATGCGCAGCGCGTGGTCAAAAGATGTATACCTGACTGAGCAAAGGTCATCAGGGATAGCATCATTGACCGATCGGCCGGCTGGATAAGACAAATGATGAATCAGGCGAAATTCGCCCGGTGATTTTTTGGGTACCAAGCCCAGAGGTGACACCTTAAGATTGGGGAACGGGGGTGTAGGGAATGGGCCGGCAACCCTGCCCATATTGACCTCCTTAGTAATGCTGGCAGCAGCCACCTCCTCCCGCCCCCTAAGGGACAAAAGGTTGGGGGCATCCTGGGGGGACCTGTCGCCCACAAAAGGGATACGGAACCCCCGTCTAAAACCTTGAAGAAGGTAAACCGCATCCTCCTCCCTCGGGTACAATGCGAGCCAACGCTCCAACATGTCCACATTAATTGGGGAGGGGGCCTTTTGGTGAACCAGCTCCCTCCGCGGCAGTTTTGCCAGCCCCCTGTCTGCCCCTTCCTCTCCCCCTCATCCCCCCAGGCCTGGGACAGACAGAGGCCACATGGGGGCCAGCGCAGGAGGGACACTCATGTCTGTACTTGCAGTTCTTCCTGTTGCAGGAACCATTGGACGAGAAAGTCCAGCACAGCAGGCGGGCTGGAACCCCCTGCCCCGCCACCTGGCGGGGAGCCTGTGCTGGGGCCACTCGCTGGACCGCATGTCCACAATGGTATCTTTCCCCGGGCACAGGGCGCGTGGGAGTCATGTACAGCAGCCACAGCCGCTGGCAGGGCTCGTCCCACCTCATCTCCGGGTGGAGGGGAATCCGCATACGGAATTCCTCGTCGTAAGCCAACCACGACGGGCCCGGGAAGTCAACCATCGCCCGGTAAATGTTGTCCAAATACTGGACCATCGGAATCGCCAAATCAGGCCGGGCCCTGAGGTATACCGCCATGTAGATGAGGTAGGCCGGCAACCAATTGGCCCACGTACGTGGTGGCTTGTGACGACACGCTTGCTCCTTATCCTTCTCATCTTGCCCCTCCCTCTCCTCCTTGGTGGGCTCTCTGTTAAGGAGGGAGAAGATGTCCACATACTCCCCCGCCAGATCTTCTCTCTGGTGGCCTGTGCCAAATGGTCCCCCAGTGGCAAAGTATACCCTGCCGTCGGCAAAGCCGACACAGGCACGGTGGAAACTGCGGGCATTTGCGGAGGAGCCTGGACTAACCCGGTCACCCCTAGCAAATTCCCGACCGGGTAAGAAGGACCCCCTACCCCGGGGCCCAGGGTGATAGTTGAAGTCACTGGGTGGGGCGTCGGTGACTGGACCACCGCCCCGCCTGTGCGAGGCCAAGGCCATTGAAAAGCCCCCCCCAACGTTGCCATGTGTGTTTGTGCACTATTTTGGACCGCATACTCACACGCTGCGCCCCCATGGGCCGCCCCCACCGGGGGTTCCGACCCACTGGGAGCGTCGGAGCTCCCAACTGCCCTACAGCTCGTCGACGGGGCTTGATCAGCACCGGCCTGTTGATTGGGGAGCTGCGGGGCAGTGGCCGAAGCCGGGCCACGCGCCTCAGGCAACTCAACCCGTCCCACCGCCTGCCGCTGCCCAGCAGACGATGGACCGACCGGCCCCACAAAAGGGGCCCCAGGGTGACTAACCCGGGCCAGGGATGCCTCAAGGGCCGCAACGCAGGCCAGGAGGGCCTCCACGCTGACATAGCCACCTAAACCAAGGGGGGGGGGGTAAAGGGCCAGCCGGCCCACTAACTACAGGCGTCGTCACAGGTCCCTGTACCCCGGGGCCGGAATAGGGCCACGATTCAAAGCCCGGGCCCGGTAGGGTCGGGGAAGAACCCTGCCATGGAAGGGGGCCACCCCACCCCCCAAGGCTGGAAGCCCCCGCATTAAGCTGCGCCCCAACGGAGGAAGGCCCAGCAGAATGGGTGACGCCAGCAGTGGCGGCCGCCGCTCGCGGGCCGGGAGCCGCAGCCCCTACTGTGCCCGCACGCGGACCCCCGGCCTCCGGCCAAGGGGGAATTAACCCCATCCCACCGGTCCCGGTGGGTTCGGGCAGAGGAGGCTGCTGGGGAGGCGCAGCTGCGGTCCTCCGACCCGGAGTGCGCCTCCGCGCAGAACGAGCCGCGTTCGCAGTCGCCTTCTTCTTCGAGGGCATTGCAGCTGGTCAATGAGAAGCCTAAAAGGCGAGAATCAGCAGCCAAGAGGCTCAGGTGGACAAGCGACGGAGGTAGGAGGGAAAAACTTCTCCGCTCCGTCGCTTCGCAAAATGGCAGCTCGGCTGCCTCGTGGCCACCCCTTTTATAAGGGAGCTGGCCACGCCCCTAACTACCCGGATGCCTTCGTCCGGTGGGGGGGGGCTTTTCAATGGCCTTTGCGGCCCGCAAAGAGCGCGGCGGCCATTTTGGCGCCGCGCTTGCATTCTTTACATATCACTTGAATGGGAAGAGAAAGCATTTGAACTGAAGAAATCTGAATTAGAAGAGTTTACCTTTTTGGTTGCAACTCCCAGGGGCCGGGGAGTTTCATGATGACTGTTGCAATTCTATGAGTTGTAATCTCTTCTCACCTCAATGTTTATCTTCCCATCTTTTCCTTGACCTTGCAATAGAAGAAGGAAACTAGTATCTAGGAATACAGAAGACCTGTATGTAGGATATAAATGGAGAAAGACTATATGTAGGATGAATATCTACCCTGGGGTTGAATACCAACCTATGAGTGAAAAAGATTTTAACGCTTATTCGTCGCCGGCTGCTACTTGTGTCTGACTGTACATTTTCCCTGGAAATCATTTCACAATAAAAGAAAAATGACAAACAGGAAAAGATGCCCCTGGGGTGAATTTGTTTAAGGTGGATCACAGCTTGCCATGAAGTGACCCACACGCTGTGATCACAGAGCCATCTCCTGCGGCACGTATATGAGACATGCAGGAATTAACACCAGGACTATAATGGACTGCCACAGCCTTGAGGATATTAACAAGGTGCACCTTCACAGCCACTCCATCTGGCATGGCCTCTTCCGCTTCCATGACCGTTGGGAATCAGAATAGTGAAGTGGTTCCTCCTCCACTCATTTTGCCATTGGGCCTAATATGATAGATTCCAGTGGCATTTCCTCCACTGAGGGGACCATCACCTCATCTAAATGCTCACTAATGATGGTTAATCATAAATCCTTCCATCACTAGCCCTCCTCAGCCCCAAAACAGATGGGAAAGATAGCCCATGGCTGGAAGACAAAAATTCATAAGTAAACACCAGAAAATACAGTGGTACCTCATACAATGATTTTAATCTGTTCCAAGGGGCTCATAGTTGTATGAAACAATTGCTATACAATGCATGCATCGTATAGCGATTTTCCCTATGCTATACATCATACAACAATTTTTTTGCTAAGTGGTTTTTCCCATTGAAAAATTGTTGTATGATTTTTTCCATAGGGAAAATTGTTATCTGGGATGCCATCCCCCCTCCACAACAACAACAACAACAACCAAACATTAATATGATTTCAAATTATAATTTCAGGCTATCTTTAACTCAGCCAAAGTGATTGTAATCATTGCTAAATGGGGCTAAACCAGGGTTTCTATTCTCCATTGTTATATGGAACTCGCGGGATGAACTTGGTATAGTCACTCTTTCTAAGCCTCATCTATCTTATAAGGAAGAGGAGGGCAATGTATGTCATCTTGAACTAACTGAAATGAAGCATGATATAAATGTAACTAAGAAGTAACATGCAACATGAATAGGGACAACAGGTACCTGTGATATTAAAAATGTTACTTCAAAAAATCTTGCACTATCTCTCCAAGATTCCTTTCCATTATCTTTGCCAAAGTAATGCTTTTGTACTCTCTTTAAAAGGAGTTATGGGTATACAAGGTGAAGCTTGCTTTCTCATTGGCCTAGTTTTCATAGCTCTTCTGACGCTTGGCTATTATCATTTAGGAGCAAAACAGAATTGGGAGTCTGCAAAAAATGGCTTGTCTGTGAAATCAGATGAAAAAATTACAGTTAAGAATTTGGAATGAACTGTTTTGCCTCCAATCTGTTATATCTGCAAATCTGTTATGCTCCCAATGCTGGATGTCTTAGTGTAGCATGAAGGGGTGAAATGAATCTTATTTACAGAAGTCATTGAACATTCTTTGCAACTTTAATTGCACATGTTAACAAGATGGCAAGAAAATACAGGCCTTGTATTTCTGTCTAGCATGATGTCTGATCATCTTGTATGTGGGGATCGACCCCCCAAAATAGTGTGAGCATGCATACTTGTTGGTTTCTTTGTTTTCTAAAACTCTTTATAAATGGGCTTTCATAATTTAACAATATTGAATTATAGAATAAATGAGGTGGAAGGAGCCAAGCTTCCTGCTCAATGAGGAATCCAAATCAAAGCAAATCTAACAGATGGAACACTCCAGCAATGGAACACTTACCACCTCCTGAGCCAACTGTTTCCATTGTTGTATTTCTCTAACGGTTAAGAGGTTTTTCCTGATATTCAGCCCATATTTGATTTCCTGTAGTTTGAGCCAGTTATCTATACCTATAAAGCAAAGGTGGGGGTTCGGTGTTTGGAATGACCAAACCCCATGAGATTCAACACACACGTACCTTGCGCACATGAGCAGGTCACTGTTGGGATCCTGAAGCCCCCTAAATTGATATGCAAAGGGGGTATATTCATCAGGAGGGTTTGTGTCTGCCCCAGTGCTAGGCCAACTAGTGGGGATTGTGATGTCATCACCAAGCTCACATCACAGGCCCACCCCGGCCAGTGGGTTTCCTGGGCAACACTGGCACTCAGCTAGCCGGGTTGGGACCACCCGGGCAGAGCCAGGCACCCCTGCTAGTTACCTATATAATACAGACTGTGGTGGCTCAAATGGGTAAGACACTGCACTCGCTGACTGGAATGTCGGAGTTTGATTCCTGGGTACTGCATGATGGAGTAAGCTCCCATCTCAGTCCCAGCTCCTGCCAACCTAGCAGTTGAAAGCAAGAAAATGCAAGAAGTTCAAAATGCAAGAAAATGCAAGTAATGTAGATAAATAGGTGGGAAGGTAAACAGCATTCCATTCACTCCAGTATTGAGGCATGCCTGCCACATGTCCACAGAAATATCTGCAGACACAGACAGTGCTGGCTCTTTGGCTCCAAACAGAGATGAGCACTGAATCCTAGAGTTGGATACAACTGGCTTTCAAGCAAGGACAACCTTTACCTTTACCTAGTTTGAGCCAGTTATTATGTATCCTGCACTCTGGAATGATCAAGAACAGATCCTGCCACTCTTCTTTTTGACTACCTTTCAAGTACAGTGGTACCTCGCTTAAAGAGCATAATGTGTTCCATGGGATTAGTCTTTAAGCGAGTTTGCTCTTTAAGCGAAACCCCATTGTAAGTTACCAATTGTGACTTCTGGTGGGGGGGGGGGATTGCGAACCCCGATGTAGTTGTTAAGCGAGTTTTTGGTTGGTTTTAGTTGTTAAGTGAGATGATCATTTAGAGAAAATTATGCTCTTTAAGCAAGTCTCTAAGCGAGGCACTCTTTATTTGAGGTTTTACTGTATATGAAAAGAGTGACTATTTCCCCTCTCAGTATCCTTTTCTCAAGGCTAAAGGCTTTCATAAAAATTAATTTGCTAGAGTAATCAGATCAGCTAAATTGTTCTGATAATTATAAAATTCTACCCACTATGCTGCCATTTTTGTTGTTTTGGTCAGAATTGTATTGTGTATTCCTAGCTCTCAGAGCTCCTCTTCTGACTCAATTTGCACATCGGAACCATTTCTGACAGTACCAACTTCTGCTTCCTTATATTCTTCAAAGGTCCCGAACAGGTCTCTGTCATGCTGATCACATTAAATGTAACAACACTTCAGATTTACTGGTTTGTATGTATGCATTTTCATCTACCCGGTGAGAAACACTTATGGGATGCTTGCAGAATAATGAACAAGGGCATTGTTAAATGTTTAGCTAAATATAGCTTCCATCTGTGTTCTAACAGCATGATAGATCTCTCTTATGCAGAGGTCATGAACCCCGCTGCCTGAGTGGTGTTTTATGCTGACTGAACATAGCTATTTCTTTTTCTTTTCCCCCCATGTTTTGCATCAAACTAGATGAAGCAGAAGCATTCTTTGTGTCAAAAAATGCTTCTAAAAGACTGTTTTAAAAAGACCATTGTGTTTTCATATTAAATATTAGTTTTAATAATACGTTTTGTTCAAAAGGCATTAAACTGAGTACAAATGGTATCCATCCTACTTGAGGACAGAAAAATGCAGGAACATTTTACTACATTTGTTCTGGAGGAATCACAATTTTTCCAGTAGTTTCGGGAGGTGTATAGCTTCTCTCCTTCCCCACCTCTTTCTAGGTCAAGAGAGTGACAAAATTATTATACAAACACTTCTAACAAATTTTTCCTCAGGGCTAGCTATTAACATGAGTCTTCCATGCAGTTATTATCACATGGACTATTATTTCTATCACATCTTTGCTGTAAATTCTTCTCATTGCTCATCACCACATAACAGATTATTGTCCACTATGAACCTAATTATCTATCATAGTTTTTGTTCCAGAGCATACACATAAAACATAGGCAGATTGTTGTTAGGCATTATTTGCATATTTGACTTGCAATCTAACCACCATTTCTCATCTATTCATCTGATGCATAATTTTCAGATGCTTCTCTGCAGTGTTTCATTTTCGAAATAGAAGAGGAAATGCTCTGGTCTTCAAGACTTTATTGAAAGTGTTTGGACAATAATCTTATGAATCAGAAGCAATACATAGTTCTGCCCTGTAGAGACTTCCCTACATAAAAGGATTCCCACTGATATGTGCCATGCAAAATGCCTGTTCATGTTATAGACAAGGATCATGCTCTTTAATCACCAAAGTTTGAAAAATAAGCAATTTATTTTAGCCTAGTGTAAAAGTTTTTGGCACTGATTTGAGACTTATGAAATAAATTATGGACCCTTGTAGCACATGATTTCTTTTTGCAACAGTGGGGGTGAGGGAAACACAGTGATTATTTATGGCAGGACTTTTAAACTTTTTTAAGCCAAGGGCCAGATCACACTCCCTCACACACCTTCAGGGGCTGGATGACCATTTGCCCCTTCTCCACTACATGGCATTTCCTGGTGTGGTGGAGGCATTTGGGGGCCACATGCAATGGTGCTGTGGGCCGCATCCAGAACAGGGCTGCAGGTTGAGAATCCCTGATTTATGACATGAACATTCTTGTTAAGTTTGACTGCTTCCGCTCTTTCTTTGAGCCCCAATAGTTTTTTTAAAATACTGGAATGAGCTCATTGGCAGAAACATCTTTATGCACATGAAAAGCACTAGCTGGATCATAAAAATGATCTCTAGCTACTACAATTGTTCTTTGCTCAAATTTCCCAGATATAAAATCTCATTTTTGCATGACTTCAGAGATAAAAATAGGATTTCCCCCCACAATATTTGACTTTTATAATTTGCTTCTCTGGGATACTTTTCTTCTACAGCACATACACTGTAAACATGTGAATAGATAGTAATATGTATGTGCTGCCAAGTTAATTATGGCTTATGGTGACCCTTCCCATGATTTTGTAGTTAGAGTATACACAAATATTCTGTAGGTAGAGCACGCACATTCTTGGAGAGGTGGCCTGAGACTGTGTAGCTTGCCCACTAGCTTACACAAGCTAGTTATTTTCTCAGGAGGCACAGCAGGGATTTTAACTCCCTGTCTTTGCTTCCACAGCAGAAACCTAACCCATTGAGATATCTAGCTAGCTAAATGGATTGGAAGGATATAGATATATGTTCTTGTATTCTTCATTATTGCGACACAGTATGGGGTTTTGACCATATCCACGATTTGATTCTTCCAAAAGTAACTTTTCATTACTTCATATGCTATGAGAGAATTCTATCAGTACTGCTAAAAGCCCATTTTTACAGAGATTCACTGTGGTAGTGACTTCCTTTGTTGTTTTTTTAAATAAAAGGACAATTATGTTCTTGGATCTGTTTCAACAGCACAAAGAGCATGGTTAACAGCAAATATATAAAGTACTCATTCTGTGCATGTTTGCAATCCTTAACCAAAGATAGACTTATAATTAGAGTAATTGTGCAGGAAACCTTGACTTTGTCACTTATCTGCTAATGCTTGTAAAGGGTGTAGTCTACTGCCACCGTTCAGTTGAGCTGATTAATTGGAGGAACTGCATTGGTAATAATTAGTAAAGGAAGATGAAGTGGAGCAAATCAGTATCTTTCAGAGGATATTCCTTGTCCTTTGGGAGTCTAGACCTTAGCCAAGTTGTCATGTTGCAAGGTGATTAAAATATCTCTGATTTGTGTTGATAATTTATTCACTGGTGTCACTACAGTAATTTATATCTGCAATACATTAAATTTCAAAAGGTATTTTGCTTTACATACTATAGTAATAGCAATTACAACTTATATACCACTTCATAGCACTTTTTGCCCCCAGCATGCTGTGTACTCAAATAACAACCTTGGAAGAATGGAAGGCTGAGTGAAGTTTGATACCCATCAGGATCGAACTCACAATGTTTTGTCTGCAGTACAGCAGTTTAATCACTGTGCCACCAGGAATCTTATTTGGCTGTGCACTACATTTTATCTTGACTTTTTTCCTTTAGACATTATAATAGTATACTTCAGTAAATATTCAGTAATTGTATGATTTATTTCTTTAATAGTATTTTGGTTACTTTCTTTGAACAGGGAAAATGATCACAAAATTAAAAAAAAATCCCATTTGTACTAGACGTGAGTCAGGACATTAGAGGACTGATATTGTAAATATGTTTTTCTGCAAGTTTCTTTTCTTTCTAGCCATGCTGGTTTTCACTGCAATCCTAACTCAGAGTTGTAATTCTTATACAAATGGTCAGGATTAGGCTTCTGCTAATAACAATCCCTTCCTGTTGGTTATTCTTAGAGGTCTATACTTTTCTTATATGGTGGACTACCAGTATAGCTGTACTGGGAAAGATCATCTGGCAGAAGAAAAGGATATGAAGGGTAGGTGTACAAGAGAAGGCACATGGGTGAAAGAGAAGGTGTGAGAGAGGGTCAGTATGTACCTGAGGGAAAGAAAGTGGACACATGTAACACAAAGGGTGTGTGAGAGACAAAACATCCATATGTGTGCTTGCAAGAGAGTTTAGAAGCTGTGAACATCACTGAATGGGTAATGTATGTGCAAACAAGGTGATCTAGTTTAAGTGATTTGCCATGTGCCACAAGTCTATGATTGGTTTCTCTAATAAAAGGCTGAGATGGTTGCTAGGCCTGAATTTTAGAAATCAACTTTTTTAAAAATTAATTTTTATAAAGTTTTTCAAACATACATGTAGAACAATGAAACAACGTACAATTACAAAAATATTTTTAAAAATAACAAAATAACAAAAAACCCAAAAATTTGTAGAAAGAAAAAGAGAGAGAAAAAGAGGAAAGAAGAAAAAAACTCATTAAGATAAAAAACATATAACATCATACTAAACAATTATTAACATCTAATAATATTATTATAATTATACTTATTGAAAAGGTTTTTATTATGCTATAAAACAATCTAACTATATTTGCTTCCCTATTTTCCTATAGTATACTCTAAAACTTATAACAATATTTTTGAAATTCTTAAAATATTCACCTTCAAAATCAAAACAAAACATCAAAGTTGATTGCACCCTGTGATATATATACAATGCTCTAGGGGGATGCAGCATATCTCGTCCTTGTTTCAATGAATCCAAAAACTTTTTTGGTCAGGTACTGGACAACTACCATCTCCTTTTCTCAGTGCATAGTCCACAAACAGTTTCCATATCTTCCAAAATTTGTTCTCTTTAATTAAACCTTTCTTTTCCTTCAATTCCCATGTCAATTTATCATTCAGAGCCAAATGCCACATTTCCTTATACCATTCCTCCAGTCTAATGTTCTCGTCATTTTCCACGTCCTGTCGTAATCATAATCGATATCAAATCCTTTGTATCTTTATCTAGGTTAATAGCTTCAAAATTTATCAACATGATGATACCTGGTCCCAACTTAATTTCTACACCTAGAAGTCAACTTTGAGATACATGGAATCAGAAAATCAATCTCTAGATTCTATGCTGAGAGGCAGTAGGACTAGGAGCAAATCCCTCACAAACTGATTGCTCACAATGATTAATCTTAAGCTATAAATCCAAGTGTTCACCGTTGGAACTGGCTATAGGTTGCTATGCGTCGCCCTACTGACCCGCACCCACCCTTCGTGCGCACGGCCGAATTGCCTAAGCAGGTCAATGAAGGATTTAAAAATCTGGCACGGGGGCCTCAGCCCCACAAACGGCAAGAAAGGGAAAGAACTTCATTTCCCAACATTCCTTGCGCTGCGCCGCGCCAGAGCCAATCACGCTGAGAGGCTCTCGCACGGCGCAGCGTTCGGACATGCGCCTCAGCCAATTGAAAGAAATGCATTTTAAAAAAACCCAGCAAAAACACAAAGCACCAACCCATAACTACAAGCCCCAGCGTCCTGCGCGCCCACGCAGAACGCTGAGGAAAACGGCACCCGGAAAATTAAAAAGAAAAACAGCTAAAAGGCAAGCAAACAGCAGCCGGCTTTCTTTTACTCACCTGCGGCGCCTGAAGCTCCCGAATGGAGTTTCCCCTTTAACATCAGTGGGAGGGGGTGGCGATCCCCCTCTCCGATGCCTACCCTACTGTTGGGAGGTTTGTGGGGATAAAAGGACTATATTGCCCAAACCCATCTGGAAACAAAAGATGAGGCAGAGAGGATCGATCCCCCACCACCCGTCCTTAAAAAAACTCCATCTTTTCTTCTCTGTAAAACCGGAGTTGTTTTAAGGAGGGGGGGTGGGGGATCGTTCCTCTCTGCCTGTTCCTCTGTGTCCAGAAGTGTAGGGCCAATATACACCTTTTATCCCAAAAAACCACCCAACACTAGGGAAGCCAGCGGGGGGGGGGGATCGCAGCCCCCACCCACTGATATTAAAGGGGAAAAATGATCTACTTTCACGATTCCACAAAAACAAAGCACAACTCCACAAAAACAAAGCACCATAACACACTACAGCTCCCCTCCCCACCACCTAGCCCACCCTTTCTAACCCCCAATGACCATGCCCCCATCCCCACCACGGGCCGGCGGAGTAGATAATCCAACAAGTCCGGCCAGCAAAAAAACCCCAGCCTAACAACACATGGCATTTCAATGGCCCACCCAGCCACCGAGGCCGGCCCACAGAAATACCCACTCCAAAAACACAAACAACAACATTAAAAAAAGCAAAAACAATACTAAACATAAAAATTACAAGGAAAATCTTCCACAAACAATCCAAAAAAAAAGGACAAACACAATCCCCCACCCCCCACAAATCACAACAAAGCCACCCCTAACAAAACAGAGATCACAACTTACCAAGAAACGTGCAGCCTCACTGAGAATCAGAATTGAAATGAGAAAAGAACAGGAAGAATACACAGGCCAGGACACAATCAACATTAAAACATTACGCAACAGCACCACCAAGTGGCCACAGGAAATATTACACTCAATGAATTCAAATTGATCTCCAACCATCTACAAAAAACATACACTTACACATTTTAAAAAAAATCTTATCCAAAGTACACCTATCACCAAAAACCACATAGGAACACATTATTTTTAAAAATGCAATTATTGGGGGAAAAAATATATCAACCTTATCTCTTTTTAAAATCCAAATTTTTTAATAACAGTTTAAAACACTACCTACGTATAAAAAAAACACATTTTTAAAAAAACATAACTAATTTAAATACACATACAACAAAAAACATCCAAAACCATTTCTCATATTTTTAAAAAAACAAAAACCCCAAAAAAGCCCGGCAACGCCGGGCAACCCTTGCTAGTATGATTATATAAAACAAGATAAAAACAGATTAAAAGTAGGATGATACAACCATAATAAAATGAAATATAAAATTTACTCAAAATCATTTATCAATAAAATTTGTCACCTTTACATGCAATCCCTGTCTGATTAATAAAACATGTTCTCTTTTGAATAGCCCCAACTATAAACCTGACAGTTCCAATATTTAAGTATTTATTTGTGCCCTGAAGGAAGTATGTTAGTCTTTTGTTGGGGTCCCAAAATTTCATTTTAGCCAATAATGTCTGTAAATATTGCACTCTTATTGTGGCATATAATTGACAACTAAACAGAACATGTGCAATATTTTCTGTTTCTGGTGCTCCACAGATACATGTTATCTCAGAGACATGGTTAAATCACCCATATTTGACCATGGAGTAAAGCTGCTCGAATCTTGCTCTAGAACAGGGGTGGCCAAACAGATCAGGGCTTCTTGATATTGAAGTCCAAGAACACCTGGGGCAACAAAGTTGACCACCCCTGCTCTAGTAAGTACTGTTCTGTGATACTAAGTCAGACCCATTGTTAAGTATTTCTCAATTTGAAAAAAAAGTTTTGTTTTCTGCCAACCATTTCAATGATCTAATCTTTGGGAATGATTCAATATCAGTTTGAGCATTAATGTCCAAGACTCTTTGCAGGCGCACCCCCCAAAGAAAGACTCAGACACCGGTATATGGATAAAGGCATCGGGCCACTTTTATTGAATAATGCCCTAGTCCGAATTATAACTTTCAATTGGTGTAATCATCCAATTGTAATTCTTTAAGGCAAGCAGGCCGCAGTAACACTGGTAAGGTTCCACCTAAAATGCCAATGGCAATCGGCTACATGTAACTATTTGTATCAATTTGTTTGTTGACACAAACAAATTGTTGACCGGAGTCAATAAACTATCTACTGACACCATCCTATGACATGTATCCGTTAAATCTCAAGGTGATGCAGGCTGTTAAGCTCCTGCCATCACCCCTTGCCTGGTTTGTCGTTGACCGGCCAAAGCTATTACCCCTGTACCTAAGTGTTGGCCAGTCAATTGCGAACCTGCCGGATACCTCTGGGTCATAAATCTTTACCTTACCAGTGCTACCCGCCACACGGGGAGGCATCCATGACGACTCACCCCCCCCCCCCGACCATCAGCTCGGTCACCAGACCTGCTTGCACCACACCCAGAAAGAGGTACATACCTCCAGCCGACAGGTGGACCCAATCTCCTGCCTACCAGCAAAATTTTTCGTAAGCCTATCCGCAGGTTTCCAATGGCTGTCTCTCAGCCATGCTCAGCAAGGGACCGAGCAACAGCCCTGTCCACTGACTGCCGTAACAGTCTGAACCACGGAGATCCACGTCTCCCCTAAATTGGTGTCTCAGCATGATGTTAGACCATAGCGACCTTGTGTAAGCCATACATGATATAAAATGCCAGGTCGCTGCCCCTCGACAGTTTAGGAATAGCAGTGATCCGTATAATATCATTGCCGCCGAGGTGCCTAATAAGAACATCGGGCGGTCTAGCATCCCTGACGGACATCAGGAATGGCAACAGTTCCCGCCCCCTTGTGCTGCGCATACCATACCATCGCATACGTGTGGATGCACACAGCCCAAGTCGGGGTCCACTCTCTGTCGCCACAGCATATTGCTGCCCAGTGTACATAGCTGCGGCCCACCAGCCCCACTGCCACCGGTGTGGAGAGACACACAGGATCTGTAAAAAAGAAGAGGTGAAGGACATAACTAGGTACTCATACAGTGAGGGGACGTACATAAATGAAATTACGTGTACACATATATCCGCCTCCGAGTACCCCAAACATAGCCGCGATCAACGCGACGCCTATCCTAAATAAATGGGTGCCAAAATGGGCCCCACACCGCGAAGCGCGGCACCAGTCACCCTCAGTAACTTTACTTTAGTAAGGGTAGACCCATCATGGTGGCAGAAAAACAGGCTGGGGCGCGCAGCAGGTACTGCCGAAAATTCATGTAGGGCACCAACCGGACAGATGTCTCCAATGAAACTTCGTAGCAGTCTAACTCCACTGCCTACGCCGTGCTGAACAACCTTTGAGGACCGTATCCCCAATTGAGCCCACTCATGTGTAACATAGACATCGTCGAGTTCCAGTGCCCTACGAGACACATCCGCCTTACACAATGGTACCAACTCTGGCACCAACTCACTGATGCAGAGCGCTCCCAAAAAGGCTGCCGTGGTAGCTGCATAACCAAGAGCCACCTCACACCTATCTGACATAAGTCATGCCAGCCTCGTGGAAGGTGGGTCAGAAACACTGGCAAACTGGGGTGACGCATGTCCGGGCGGCGGACACGTTCACGTGTCCACCCCTCCCAAACACGAAGCGTACGGAAGTAACTCACACAGTCATTGAAACCCCCCACGTTGGCCATAAATGCCAGTGCCGAAAGCCCGAAGGCTATAGTACGGGGGCCAAACCCTGACTGCAAAGATAAACATGCATCGTAAAACCTGGTCCTCTGATATTGACCACACTTGAGGTAACGGTAGTTACTCGCAAAAAGTTCTAAATCGCATGAATCCGTATGCCTTAAGCATGCGAGGTGCTAACGACATGCCCGGTCCACCTCTCCTCGCCAAACGTCCAAATATCGGCCGGGAGTGGCGAGTGGAATTCATCTGCTTCCGGAGTAAGGCACGGAACCGGGGGATCTGCAGGCAGGATAAAGCATCAGCAATATCGTTATTAATACCTGGAACATGTCTGGCCCTGAACAGCACATTTAGGCGTAGGCTTCTCAAAAAGAATAGACAAACCAATGCCATGACATTGGGGATTTGCATGTCTGGGTGTTGACAATGTGCACCACTGCCGCATTGTCACACCAAAAATGGACCACTGAGTTGGCCCACTCATCGCCCCATAGCATCAGTGCTCCCCAAATTGGGAAGAAACTCAAGGAAGGTAAGATCGCGGAGGCGATCCGTGCCAAGCCATGCGTGATGCCCTCGGCCGTAAGTCCACCTACCCTCAGAGTAAACCCCCATAAGCCAGCGAGCCGGAGGCATCCGACTGTACTTGAAATCTAGGGCAGACCATAAGGTCTGATCTCCAGGAAGAGACCCCGTTAAAACCCAGGAGTAATTTGAGCCAGACCGAAAGGTCCGCCCGTATGCCCCTGATCAGCCGGACCATGTGGTGACGTTTTAACAGGCCAGCCATGGCGTCACACAGGCGCCTGGCCAATGCTCTGCCGGGTGTAACCACCCTGCAGGCAGAGTTAAGATAGCCATGAAGTAACTGCAGCTCACGAGGGGACACTTTATGTTTGGCATTCAATGCCAAAATTGCCACGGAGATCCGAGCCACCTTATCCATGGGTAACCCGGATGCCTGTGCGACAGAGTCAATTCCAATGCCTAGAAATGTGAGCTTAGTAGCTGGGCCCTTGGTCTTTTCAGGCGCTAAGGGGACACCCAGTTCCCACCTGAGTGTCTGAAATGTAGTGAGGAGACGCGTGCACGTGTCCGAGCCCCGTTCACCCCCGAACCAAAAGTCATTGAGGTAATGGGCTAGAGACCGAGACCCCGACCTGCGAGCAAAGGCCCACTGACTGAAAGTACCGAATCGTTCGAATGCCGAACCTGAAATAGAGCAGTCAAAAGGGGTGGCCTTATTTAAGTAAAATTCCCCTTGGAACCTAAAAACCCAATAGCTCAAAATCCATTGGGTGCACTGGCAGTAATCGGAAAGCCGAGTGCATATCACACTGTGCCAGGAAGGCACCGGGACGGGACCACCTGAGCGTACCACCCATAGGGGCTGAACGAACAACATTTACCTGCCTGAAAAAGGTCATCAGGAATGGCATCACTGATCGAAGAACCCGCAGGGTAAGCTAGATGGGGGATTAGACGACATTCACCCGGGTTCTACTTCGGTACTAGCCCCAGAGGGGAGACCTTCAAATTAGGGAAAGGTGGTTCCAAGAAGGGGCCTGCTACTCTCATAGCCTCAACTTCCTTAGCTGTGCTCAGTGCAGCAGCCTCCTCGTTACCTTTCAAGGGAACTAAATTAGTAGCATCTTGGGCCCCTAACACCCCCGAATGGAATACGAAAGCCCCATTGGAAACCCTCCAGCAGGTAACTCGCCTCATCCCTTCTTGGATAAGCTGAGAGCCATCGCTCCAGCATGAGTACACTAATTGGGGAGGGGGGCTTTGACATGGCTAGTTCCAACGGACGGAGCTCTGATCGACCCCTGTGTACCCCTACCTCTGCCCCGTAACCCACCAACCCGCGGGCATGCGGAGGCGGCGTGGGGGCCAGTGCAAAAGGGGACCCATGTCGGTAACGACACTGGCGCTTATCACGTCGCTAGCTGAGAAGGTCCAACACAGCAGGCGGGCTGGAACCCCCTGCCCCACCGGGGAGCCTGTGTTGCACAGCATGACCACAATGGTAGCTATCACCAGGTGCCAGTCACGTGGGAGTCATGTACAAGAGCCACGATTGCTGACAGGGCTCATCCCACCTCATCTCAGGATATAGGGCCACCCTCATCCAAATTCCTCATCGTAAGCCAACTACTACGGGCCCATGAAATCAACCATCTCCCTGTAAATATTATCAAGGGATTGAACCATCAGGATGGCCCAATCAGGCCGGGCCCTGAGGCATACCGCCATATATATAAAGTACGCCGGCAACCAGTTGGCCCAGGTGCACGGTGGCTTACGACGACGGGACAGCTCTTTGTCTCTGTCGTCCTGTCCCTCTCTCTCTTCCTCAGTGGGCTCACGGTTCAATAGGGAGAATATATCAACGTACTCCCCTCACCAGATCTTATCCCTCGTGACCTGTGACAAATGATCACCCAGGGGCAAGGAATAACCAGCCGTCGGCAAAGCCATCGTCGGCACATTCTGTATAGAGGGCATACGCAGCGGGACCTGGACAGCCCCTGCGATGCTCCGCACTGCCCCAGGGGCGGACACCCCCGCCCTTAATGAGGGACCATTTAAAACCATGGGATACTGGGCTAGGATGGTAACTGATGCCCGCTCGCATCAACTTGACGAGGCCAGGGCCACTGAACCCCACCACTGTAAGTGGGCTGTGGTGTTGGTGCACTAAATTGAAACTGATACTCACTAGTTGCACCCCCGTGAGCCGCCCCCACCGGGGCTTCCAGCTCACGGCGGGCGTCGGAGCTCGTGACCGGAATCGAGCTCTGGGGCCACCCCTGACTGCTCCCAGCCTGGACATCAGGTCGAACGGGGAGCTGCGAGACACCAGCTGGGGCCAGCCGGACCGTCTCAAGCAGCTCGACCCGGTTGGTCGCCCGCTGAAGCGTTGTGGCCAGCAAGGTAGCCGGGGCCGACGAAGGGGCCCCTGTTGAAGAAAGAGTAGTGCCCCCTCCGAAGGAGGCTGTGCCATGCACAAGGATGCTTCCAGCACTGCTATCCGTGCTAACAGAGCATCCACTGCCCCAGAGCCCCCAGTATAAAGCGGGCCGGGTGGGCCGGACGGCCCACAGGTCAGTTGAGGAAAAGGCAACCCGAAAGGAGAGCCAGGGCCAGAATAGGGCCATGCCCAAAACTCTGGCCCATGGGGGGCCGGAGTAGCAGTGGGTTAGACACCCGCACCAGGCCCCCCCGGGCCGCCCCATCCCATGCAAAGGCGGGCCGAGGGCCGAAGCCCCAGAGGGGCCAGCCTGTAGCTGACCAGCTACCAAGCTGGAACCCGGCTGCCAAGTGGTAGCCTGACCAGCCCCACTGGTACCAGTGGGCAAGGCTGGCACATCGCCCTGCCGTGGGGGCGCAGCCCTGGTCCTCCGACCCAAAGGCTGGCCCCCATCCGGTGCAGGGCCGGTAAAAGTTCTTCCCCTCGACCACGGCTTTAGCGCCGGGGCCTTCCGCCTGGGAGCCATGTCTCCCTAGGAGAAGAAAATGATTCTCCGAATGATCCCTATCTTGGGATCGAACTCCTGCGTCCGAAGTACCGCGGTAGCCAAGAGGTAAGCCTAAAGCAGCTCCGGGTACGAGGACTAAAGCGATAATGCGATGGAGAAAACTTCTCCTCTCCGTCGCAATTCTAAAATGGCAGCTCGGCTGCCTCGTGGCCACCCCTTTTATAAAGGGGTGGCCACGCCCCCTAACTCACCCAGATGTCTGAGTCCGGGTGGGGGCCCCCGCAAAGAGTGCGGCGGCCATTTTGGCGCCACGCTTTCATTGTTTAAATTTTGCCTTAGTAGGAAGCTTTACTCTGTATTGTGTTTATAACAATATTTTCAAAATACAATATACAGAATTAGCTATTTGAGCAAACTGGTGAAGATATTCATGTTTTTTCAAAGGCTGCCCAAGTAACAGTAACAGTGATCTGTTAGTGACTCCCAGTCAAGTGAGTTCCATTTTCAGACAGGGCAATTGTATAAAATGAAAAAGAATTGCAGCTGGGGAGTTTCACAGTCTCAGGATTTTAGACTGGTCATTGACCATGTTCAGGAGATGAACAGAACAGAAGAGTATACTTTCACAAGATAAGAGTTTTATATGAAGTACCAGTGGCTCAAGTCGCTAAGACGCTGACTGGGAAGCAGAAGGTCAGCAGTTCGATTCCCGAGTACTGCAGGACGGAAATGAGCTCCCGTCTTCATCCCAGCTCCTGCCAACCTAGCAGTTCGAAAGCAAGAAATTGCAAGTAGATAAATAGGGACCACTTCGGTGGGAAGGTAACAGCGTTCCGTGCACTCCGGTGTCTAGTCATGCCTGCCACATGACCATGGAAATGTCTGAAGAAGCAGACAGCACTGGCTCTTCGGCTTAGAAACAGAGATGAGCACTGCACCCTAGAGTCGGATACGACTGGCTTTCGAGCAAGGGAAACCTTTACCTTTTATACCATATTTTTAAATAATGTTCTACATCCTATTGATCTCAAATTGGCTTGTTTCTGAGTTGATATGCAAAGAATTGTACTGCATGATACCTACTTGAACTAAAGGTCTTTTTAAATTAATAAGCACTATGCCATGGTATAACTCTTTTTAAAAGTATTCCCTGAACGTGACATTCTCTCTCTTTCAGTGAAGTGTTAGGTCTGATTTACATGGTATTTTTCCTGGGTATGCAACTGAAAAACTATGCTTTCCAATTTTCATTTATATACTGTAAGTCACAGCATGTTTTAGCACTTCAGATGGTAGATTGTAACTCCCTTCATCCCAGGCCAGTATAGCCACTGATGAAAAAAAGTTATATAGACAGCATAAAGCAGTGGTTCCCTACCTTTTTTTCCACCATGCCCCACCTAAGCATCTCTAAAATCCTAACACCCCCCCCCCCCCCGTGACATATAATTCTTATTATTTAAAAAATGAACTCCTATTCTTGTGGAGGGAGCCTAAAAAGCCATAAGCTGGTAATAACTCATTCATGAATTGTTCCCCTTAAAATCAAATTGCCCCCCTGTGTGGCATTATGCTCCATATTGGGAAACATGAGTATAAAAAGGCATGTCTTTTTCCCCATTCTTATAAAGGTTTGGGCCGGGTTTGTTGGGATTGACAGAAAAATATCCCTGTGGTACTATTAATGAACTGTTGCTTAGCATAGTAAATTTCAATTAGAATAGCCCACAAAATCTGTGAGAATTTAGTGAGCGAACTCACCTGTGAGTTCTTCTGATTGAATGTGCATGTTCTAGGTGTGACATATAGTATAAGTGACAGGATTTCATGTATTTCCTATTATTTAACACAGGATATAGTTATCCCATTGGTGTTTCTTTTGCTTTTGGTTAGGTTTATTTTTATTTTTTCAACCTCCAGGTGATCATCATACTTCCAAGGTGATTGTTGCAGTTATACACTGAATTCCTCTCATAAGGGAAACCATAGAAAATTTAATATTATTCCTTCACACATAAAAAATACCAATATTTTATGATCAATTGATGAGCAATCATGGCTGAGATATTTAGCTGTGAACAAAGAGCAAAGAAAGAACTCCATCCAATTATTTTATTACTTGTGCTAGATACAGAACTGTATGGAAAAGAACAATCCAATCCAGACTGCAATATCTTGGCCTCTCTGAACCTCTAATACAGGCCATGAGTCACAACCAGGCAAAACAGGCCATTAAACAGAGAGCAGTAGACAACAAAAGGCAAGAAGACCTGCCCAGGGCTCTTACCTTCCTGACTCCAGAGTTGTGGAGACCCATTGTTGCCGCAGCCCCATACCTGCTCGAACTTGAAACACCAAGTCATTAGAGGGCATTTACGCTAGCCCGCTCTCAGGCCCTCCCTTTTGCAGTTCTTGAGGGAAAGTTCCAAAAGACACCAATGGCACAGCGAAAATGTCCCTGTGACACTGGAGAAATTTAAACCATAGAACATGTTCTCTCCAGCTGCCCTTTTTTATAGAGACACCTGGAACAAGTTATACCTCCACTGCTCTGCATGTATCCTGGCTGGACAAACAGCACATACCGTATATACTTGACTATAAGTCATCCCGAATATAAGTCAAGGTACCTAATTTGGACCTCTAATGCTAGGAAAATAGATTGACCTGAGTATACATTGGGAGTGGGAAATGCAGCAGCTGCTAGTGAATTTCAATAATTAAAATACATGAAAATATGGTAAAATTAATTAATTTAGACATTTGTGTGGGTATGTTTTTGAGTGTTTACGTTGACCCAAGTATAAGTCAAGTCCCATTTTTGACCTCATTTTGGGGGCTCATTTTTTCTCCCCCAAAAGTGTGTGTGTGTGTGTGGGGGGGGGAGATGGTGTGTCTTATAGTCCAAATGCTGGTCTTCGGCCAGCTGTGGCTGTTGTAAAAGGATATTTTACGACAGCTGCAGCTGGCTGAAGACCTCTACTGCCACCTCTCAGCTGTTCCGGGGCAGGGGAAAAATATAAAAACAAGTGGCCACTAGAGGGCGAAAATCACAATTTCCCATTTAAATGCATTGGAAATAAATTTCTTGTATTCAAAAGTTTTCTGTTTGTATGTTCCCAATGCATTTAAGTGGGAAACCAAACCTGTACTTAAAAAGAAAGGGTTTCACTTACCTTCAATGCCTTTGTCTCTACTCCAAGTGGACAAAATGGAGGAGGGAAACATGCTTCCTGGTTGAAAGGAGAGCAAGAGGCTAGGCTAGAGTATCATTTCCTTCATCAATGCAATTGGCCTGCCTGCCCATTTCCCCTGCTGTGCCACCACTGGTTGCTGGTGCAAAATACTGTATAGTACTAAATATTTTTTGTTTTGTTTTCCTGCTCTGAAAACTGGGTGCGTCTTATGGTCAGGTGCATCTTATGGTCCAAAAAATACAGTATCTTGCCCTATAGGATCTTTCATCCCATATACATTCTACATCTATAACTTTAAACCAAGAAGAATTTCTGACACAAAATTATTATTATTGCTAAGTGAATAAATAAGTTATTTCCAAAACTTTGTTGAAATTTTACTGGGAAACTAAATATTACTGCAGATGCAATGCTATTCCCAAATATTGAAGTGTAAAAATAGGTGAAAGATTTATACGATCAGAAGAGAAACCAGAGTATTGGAAACAAGAAGTGCCATATCAAGTCTCCATTCCTTTGCAGGATGTTCTATCACTTGCCCTGTGTCATATCACTTTACTCCTACATCTCATTGGATGACAAGTAATGCACAACCATTGTGCATTATCATGAAACAGGATGAGAGCCAAAGGTATAGTGACAAATTTAGATGTGCAGAATCTCTTTGTGATAGGTGCAGCTATTTCTACTTACAGCCTTTCCATTGTGATAACAAACTTCTAAGGTTATAACATAAAATAGCTAAGTGGCTGGAGCCTGGCTCCCCAAAAAGAAAGGGATTAAAAATCCTTCATAACCCCAGACAATTATGGTTCTGGGAAGTGCACTATAGGCAAAAAAATCTGGTTTTTTTTCCGATCCAAAAATGACAATATATTTAGAATACATTCTATGCAAAATCAGTATTTATCTCCATTTGATTGTAACTTCTGACTTTAAGCTCCCTAATCACATGGAGAGCTTGCACATAAAAAAGCAGACTATCTCTTATATAAGATAAGATAAATCTTTATTGTCATTGTCCCCTTGCGGGAACAACGAAATTTCTCGGTTGCTATATAGCAACTCGAATAAGGCATACCCCATAATTTAAAACAGCTACAGAAACACCAATTAAGATAGTACCATATAGCACAATTTAAAATTTTAAAAATTTAAAATAAGATAAGATGACTTCAGAGTTCAGAGTTTCCATTTATGGCCAAAATTGCTCTGGAGAAGAAACTGTTCTTGAGACGGCTTGTTTTTACCTTCATTGTTCTATATCTCCGTCCCGATGGCAGAAGCTCAAAGAAGCAGTGGCCAGGATGCGATGGGTCTTCTACTATATCTAATGCTTTTCTGTGGCACCTGATGGTGTAAATTTGTTCTAAAGTGGAGAGTGGGCAGCCGATAATACTCTCTGCTGTTTTAATAATTCTGTGCAACATTATCCTATCCGCTGAGTACTACTGCCATACCACACACAAAAGCCATAAGTGAGCACACTCTCAATAGCGGAGCGATAGAAGGCAAGCAGCAGCTTTTGCGGAAGATGGTTTTTCCTTAGAGTTCTCAAAAAATACAGTCTCTGCTGTGCCTTCTTCGCAAGCTCCTTGTGTAGCCACTCCAGGACACATCCTCCTGTATCTCAATGCCCAGATATCTGAACGTCGCTACCCTCTCCACACAGGTTCCGTCAAGAGAAAGAACACTTCCTCTCCAACCCCAACCCCCAGTTCAGCCTGTCTTGATCTAGAAAGGCACATTGGTGAAAACTTTCAGTTTCTTGCAATTTTCATCAACACACAGTCAGATTTTGTTATTCCTTATCTTTATTTGCAAAGGTGAAATAGTGACGATTTCAATCACTACTCTCCATACATAGAAAACATCAACAGTTAAAGTGGAACTAGCATTCTTTGTTCCCTCAAACATTTAGATTATCCATTTCAGAATAGAGCTGACAAGAAATTTATCTTAGTTGAGTATTTACAGTGTTCTGTGATACACTTGTGACAGTCTCATGCAAATGTATTCATTAATGAAGTGTGGATTAGTTTTAGACAGGTAGAGAATCCCCACAGTCTCTTAATTTGCTGGAATAATTCATTAGCAAGCACTTTCCATCCATGAAAGTCACAGGTAAATCCCAGGCTGGAAGAGCTAATTAAGCTGCAAGATGAAGAGGAACTACTAATAAAATGCTAGAAAAATTATAAAGCAATACAAGGATAGTCTTGATTTTTTAATCTATAATCTATTTGCACAAATGTGTCAATTAATTCTGCAAAATTTCCAATAAAACATATGCGAGAAAATTAAAATGGCTATAAATCTAAGGTAGTTGTTGAATTGTCTGTGTTCTTCTTTTTAATCCATACTTTGATTCATCATGTTGAAGACACAAGACTTGTAAAGTCTGTGGACCTAGAACAAAAGTGAGCAGTTGGTGTTCTGTCTTATTATATGATTGTTTCATGATGGAGTGGCACTAGTCTCAGAGTTAGTTGGATTATAGTTGCTATCATCTCTTGCCATTGGCAGTGCAGGCTACAACTGAGGTGAACCATAGATTACCCACATCTGATAGTGAGCTAGTCACACTTAATTATAGCTATTACTGCAATCAGCAATAGGGCAACACTGCTCAAATTAGTATTTTTAGCTGAAACAAATAATCAAATGCATCTCATTATATGATTGTTATGCAGAGGATAGCACTAGTGGAAATAAAGTCAAAGACAGAAGAATAGTAGGTATGGTGTATGGAAAATTACCCAACATTTCTTACCTACCTGCATACCTAAATGCATATACTTCTCCCTTCAACAACACTTTGGGTAGTCTGTTGGATACCCGTGTAGTTCAAAATCTGTCAAAACTGGAGTAGACCTACTGAATTAATACATTTTACCAAAATGTAGCCATTTCCCTGTTGATTCAGTGGTGTTTTTTTTCTGGTTGGGACTAACTATTGGATTAGGACAGATTATAGAAGTCTTGTCTCTGCACTTTCTATGCATGATTGTTAAATACAGGGTGACTACTGTAGTTTGTATAGGATAGAGTCGTAATAGTCTCTGTTTCCAGTTCTCTCCTCTGCTGAGTCTAGAGATGTAAAATTTCCAAAAATTTTAAAGCTTGGGGGAAAAAACGGTTTTTTTCGGGGGGGAAACGGAAATTTTCGTAAAAATTGAAAATAACCTGATACCAAATATATGTTTTTAGAAATGATTTATAAAATATTTGAACCTGGCCTTATCTTAAAATATTTTATTCATCATGTTAAAATAAAACATTCCATAATATATTTTCTATTTTTTCTATTTTTTCAATTTTTCGGGGAAAAACAAAAAAGGCTTCAGAAAAAATAGAATTGGGTCCCCCCCCCCCAATTTTCCTGTTTTTTTCCAGGCCTTTACATCTCTAGCTGAGTCTAGTTTGTTTGTTTATTAAATTTATATCCCGTCTTACTCAGCACATGTGCGACACAAGGTGGCATACAACAGGAAAAAAAACCCATACAATACAATGAGAATATAAACATTACAATTACAATTTACAAAATGTCAATTTACAAAATATCAATATCCAAGAAAACAGTCACAAAAAATCATACAGTCCAAGGGGAGGCAGGTCAGCAGTGGCGGCGTCTGTGGCGGCGGTGACCCCTTTTGAAGTCCTCTGAGCAGGCGAGGCTTGAGGAGGCAGAGACGGCTCACACCTGCTTCCCATCCCCAGGCAGGTGGCATAGGTTACGGGGAGAGGCAGGTCAGTAGCAGCGGTGTCTGCGGTGGTAGCGGCCTCTTTTGAAGTCCTCCAAGCAGGAAGGAAGTTGCAGGAACATGGATGGAAAAAAATTCTTATCCCTAAGTTTGGGGTAAAGTTTGTTAGCTACCCTGGTGTAACAATAATCATTTGTAGCTCTTGTGCATATAGACATGGTAGTAAACAATTGAAACCAATGCCATGTAATGTTACTTATTTAAGCTGGTAAAAGTAAAGGTTGCCCTTGCTCGAAAGCCAGTCATATCCAACTCTAGGGTTCAGTGCTCATCTATATTTATAGCCAAAGAGCCAGCGCTGTTTGTGTCTGCAGAGATTTCCATCAATATGTTGCAGGCATACCTCAACACTGGAGTGCATGGAATGCTGTTTACCTTCCCACCAAAGTGGTCCTTATTTATCTATATATTTTCAAAATAATTATTACTATTTGCAATTAAAATAAAGTTGATAATTGTAGATGCAGCTTTTAGTTGTATTATCTTATTTTGGCACCACTCCCCAACTGAGAGTTAGAGTTTGAAAATTGTGTGATTTTTTCTTTCTTTATAAACCCCTTCCCCCGTTCAATAACCTTAATCATGAAAGCTCTTAGAGATTGCAGAGCAATCCACTTTATTAAAGCACTTCTCTGTCACTTCAGAAATGTCTTCCCATGTTGTCTTTGTAAAGAAACCTTATCAGAGATTGTATTTGAGAAATCCAAGATCTGATACACAGGAGCTCTTATCAGCAGGGAAAAGTGCGTTTTCAGCCTTATAGATGTAATGTGTTGGACCTTCTCAGCAAACATGCCTAGCTTGGTAAAACTGCAGTCTATCTTGTCTGTGTGTAAGGTGAGTGACTTCAACATGGAATTACAGTAATCCTCATTTTCAATTAAAGGGACAGAAAGCATAGCTGATAACATCTATATAAGGGGAACAGTTTTCATATCAGGAGAGTCAGTTCAAGGAATTCTTTATTAGTAGGTATTATGCAATTATTTTATATGCAAAAAAGGCAATCTGATCTTATAAATCTTAACAAAAAATGAAGCATTGTCTTCTGTTTTTAAACAAAATTTCCTAAGAAATGATTGATCAGATAATATGGTTGTAGTTACAATTATCAGTTAATACAGGTGACAGGTAAATTAACTCAGGCTAATAATAGCTCCCCCTTAATTCTGCAGAAATTCAAGAGTTATTTGACAGCCTAGAATTATTCTTCAGTACAGAGAAATGCAAATAAAGATTTCTTTAGTGTCCTTACAAACAGTGAAGGCTGCAATCCACAGCACACTTACATGAGAAAAAACTGACACTGAGCTCAGTGGGGTGGACTGGCAATGGGTTGTCATTAGGGATTTGAAGACATGTCATTAGGCCATTCATTTTCAGTGATACCACACAGTAAGACAGTGTACTAAAAGTTCACTAAAATTCACAAGATATATCACCTCTGGTCCAAGAACATAAGGAGCTCCACTTTTCCCAATAATTTTAGCCATTTGAGCTCCTCTTTTTCTCAAACCTAAGTGATTTTCACAGAAGAACTACTCTTACCCCTAGGTAAGGGATCATCATAGACCCACTGCTTTCATTGGAACAACAGATAATGACATTGTCCAAAGCTGTTTTTTCCCAGCTTCAGCCAATTGCGCAGTTATGCCCCTATTTGGACAGGCAGTTTCTCATAACACTGACCCATTCATTGATAATCTCGTGGATTGACTACTGTAATGCTCTCTACATGGGGCTGCCCTTGTGTTTGATACAGAGATTACAGAGGGTCCAGAATGCAGCAGGCAGGCTGGTGACAGGTTTAAAGAAATTTGATCATATTTCCCCAGCCTTGGCAGGTCTACACCGGTTACCTGTTGCCCACCGTGTCAGATTCAATGTGTTAATGTTATCATACAAGGCCCAATACAGTTTGGGACTTTGCTATCTGTCGGAGTGTCTCTCCCTCAGAACAATTCCCTGCATCACCTGGTCACCAAAAGTGCCAACACGGAGATTGACTCAAAACATTGTGTGACATATTCCCTAAAGTTCTGGTGTTAAGCTATGCCTTCTTCAGGTACCTTGTTGAACCCCAGACAAACCATTAATCCTGTCTCCAAAGGATTTGGTGCTGGGAAATATTGTAAGGAAAATTTGTAGTTGGAAAGCAGAAAGCAACCATCAGATCAAACAAATGGAAAACATTTTAACATGAGAAAAGTAGGCTGCAGTCAAAAGAAGAGTGAAATAATAGTTGCTAAATGCAGTATAGTAAGAAAAGTAAGCAAGAAGCCTTTACTGTCTGAGTTACTTGTGTCCTGATATAGCCTCCCCACTCATTGTGAGCTGCCAAAAATATTTGGTGAAAGAATGAGCACACAAGGGAACCACTTTGAGAACGTACCATAGAGAGGAAAGCTAATTGCAGACAATTGCAGCAATGAAAATTGCTGGCAGTGTTATTTGAAACAAGAGAAAGTACTTTTGAAGAAATCTGCCACATTGACTCACACAATTTCCATCTGGGGTTGATTTCTTTTAAGAACACCCTATTTGTTGTATTTGCTGTCCAGGGTACTCTCAAAATTCTCCTCCAGCACCACATCTCAAAGGTGTCTATTCTTCTGCATTCAGCTTTCCTTATGGTCCAGCTCTCACAACCATACAGTACTACCGGAAATACCATTGCTTTGACTATGCGTACTTTTGTTTACAAGGTGATGTTTCTACTTTTAACTATGTTCCCCAAAATCCTCATAGCTTGCTTCCCAAGAACTAGTCACCTTTTTATTTCATGGCTGCAATCACCATTTGCAGTGATCTCGGATCCTAAGAATGTAAAGTCTATCACTGCTTCTACTTCTTCCCCATCTAGTTTCCAGGGACCGATAGGGCCTGTAGCCATTATCTTGGTTTTCTTGAAGTTGAGTCTCAAGCCAGCTTTTGCACTCTCTTCTTTCAGCAAGACCTTCTTTAGGTCTTCTTCACTTCCTGCCATTAGGATAGTATCATCTGCATATCTCAAATTGTTGATGTTTCTCCCAGCAATTTTAATTCCAACTTTTGATTCATCCAACCCTGTATTGCGCATTATGTGCTCTGCATATAAGTTAAATAAGCAGGGTCTCAAAATGCAGACTTGTCTTACTCCTTTTCCTATTCCAAACCACTCTGTTATACCATACCCTACCCTAACTGTTGCTTCTTGACTCATGTACAGATTTCTCGTGAGACGTGTAAGGTGTTCTGGTATTCCCATCTCTTTAATTGCCACATTTTATTGTGGTCCACACAGTCAAAGGCCTTGGTGTAATCAATGAAACAGAAGTAGACTTTTTCTAGTATTCCTTTGTTTTCTCCATGATTCAATGTATGTTGGCAATTTGGTCTCTAGTTCCCCTGCCTTTTCTAAATCCAGCCTGCAGTTCTGGTAGTTCTCTATCTGTGTGCTGCTGAATCCTATATTGTATTATCTTGAGCATAACCTTGCTAGTGTGTGGGATGAGTGCAATTGTTCGATAATTTGAGCATTCTTTGGTGTTGCCATTTTTGGGATTGGAATGTATACTGACTGACCTTTTCCAATCCTGCGGCCATTATTGTGTTTTCCAAATCTGCTGACATATAGAATACAATACTATACTTTAATTCCATCATCTTTTAGGGCTTTGAATAATTCAACTGAAATACCATAATCTCCACTTTATTTATTTATTTATTTATTTATTTATTTATTTATTTATTTATTTATTTATTTATTTATTTATTTATTTATATACTGCCTTCCTTGCCAATTGGTGACCCAAAGTGGTTTTCAGCATAAACAAAAACATCAACTAAAAATGGTTATTGCCAGTGCTTTTTAGGGCTCCCCTGACTTCACTCTCCAGGATGTCTGGCTCCAGTTCAAAGCTCTCATCACTGTGATTGTCAAGAGTGTTGAGATCCTTTTTGTAGAGTTCTTCTGTGTACTCTTGCCATCTTTTCTTAATCTCTTCTGCACCAGCTAAATCCCTGCTGTTTTTATCCCTTATCATTGTCATTTTTTGCTTTAAATGTTCCCTTGATTTCCCCAATTTTTTGGAAAAGATCTCTAATCCTTCCCCTTTTGTTGTTTTCCTCTGTTGCTTTGCACTGTTCATTTAAGAAGGTTTCCTTATTTCTCCTTGCTTTTCTTTGAAAATCTGTGTTTAATTGATTGACTTTTTCTCTTTTTCCTTTTCCTTTTGTGTTTCTTCTTTCCTCCACTATTTTAAGAGCCACATCAGACAGCCACTTTGCTTTCTTACACTTCTTTTATTTTAGTATAGTTTTACTTGCTGCCTCCTGTATGATGTCCCAAACCTCTGTCCTTAATTCTTCTAGTACTCTGTCTATCAAGTTTAAACCATTAAATCTGTTCCACACCTCCACTGTGTATTCCTTAGGGATGTTGTCTAGGTCATACCTGTGTGGCCTAATTGTTTTCCTTATTTTCTTTAGTCTAAGCATGAATCTGGCAATCAGTAGATTATGATCTGAGCCACAGTCTGCTACAGGTCTCATCTTTTCTGACTGTATGGAGCTTTTCCATCTTTGGCTGCAGATTATGTAATCAATCTGGTTTCGGTGTTGGCTATCTGGTGAGGACCATGTGTAAAGTTGCCTCTTGTGTTGTTGAAAGAGGGTGTTTGCTATGACCATTGTGTTCTCTTGGCAAAACTCTATTAGGCTTTGTCCTGCTTCATTCTGTGTTCCACTACCAAACTTGCCTGTTATTCCATTTACTTTTTGACTTCCTACCTTAGCATTCCAATCTCCCAATATAACACAGACATCATTGCAGGCGCACCCCCCCAATAACGGACACAGACAACATTGAAAGTGGATAACGGCAAAGGGCCACATTTATTGATTCAATGCCCTAGTCCGAATTATAAATTTGTATTGGTAAAACGACCAATCATAATTCCTAAGGCAAGCAGGCCGAAGTAACACTGGTAAGGTACCACCCCAAAATTGCCAACGGCAATTGGTTACAATGTATCAAATTGTATCAATTTGTTTGTTAACAACAAACAAATTGTTGACCGTAGTCAATAACTAACTCATGACCCCACCCTCTGACGCGTATCCGTGAAATCACAGGGGTGATGCATGCTGGTTAGCAATCATCATCACCCCATCGCCTGATTCGTCGTTGACCGGACAA
The DNA here is from genome assembly GCA_035047305.1 of Bradypodion pumilum. Taxonomy (NCBI): domain Eukaryota; kingdom Metazoa; phylum Chordata; class Lepidosauria; order Squamata; family Chamaeleonidae; genus Bradypodion; species Bradypodion pumilum. The sequence continues at coordinate 111,299,066 of JAWDJD010000004.1, read as the reverse complement.
CGTTTAACTACTTTATTCCTGTCTAGTGTTGTCCAGTCAATTGCGAACCTGCCGGATACTTGTGGGTCATACTGTTTACCTTACCAGTGCTACCCGCCACACGGAGGGGCTTCACAGAAGACCTGACGCCCCCCCCCCAGACCGTCAGCTCGGTCAACAGGCCTGCTCGCCAGTCACCCAACAGGAGGTCCATACCTCCTCGCGACAGATGGACCCCATCCCCTGCATACAAGTCACAATTTTGTAGACTAATATCGGGGTGATGACTAACCCGTCCCCAAGCCCTGGTGGTGAGAAACCGCGCCACTGCCTTATTGACCGCGCGCCTAGCTCGGTCAAGGGCCAGGAGGTTAACGCCCCCTCTGTAAGAGTGGCGCGGAACAATGTCCGACCAAACCAGGGCTGTGGCAGGCCAGACATAATGCAAGTAGGCGAGGTCCTCGCAAATCGCATGCTTGAGCGATAAGCCGGTGACCTGGCCCAAATCATTGCCCCCCAAGTGGATGATTAGAATGTCAGGCGGGTCAGCCCCCAGGCCAGAAAAAAGGAAAGGCCGCAGCTCCCGCCATAACATCCCAGGCTTACCGTGCCATGAGAGACTGGCGTGGTTACCCAGTCCCAGTCGGGGTCCCCACTCTGTCGCCGCAGCGTAACGCGCTGCCCTGAGCACATAGCTGTGGCCCACCAGCCATACTGTCACCGGTGTAATACGACACCCAGGGTCTGTAATAAAATTGAGAAAAAGGAAGGTAAGGTGACTGGATTGGTACTCATGGCGGGAGTGGGCGCACATAAAACTGAAAACATTGTGAGCCCCACCTCCCCATGCTACGTATGTCAGCCCCAGAGTACCCAAAGGCAGCTGCTGTAGAGGCTGCGCCAATACGGAACGAATGTGTGCCATAACGGGCACCTGGTAGTCCCACCCTGGTGAGGGCTCTGGCTGTCACCTTCCAAAACTGAAATTTAGTAAGGGGAGACCCATCTTGGTGACAGAAAAACGGGCCGTGGTGCCAGCCACGCAGTGCCAGGTATTCCTGTAGGGCACCAACCGGACAGATGTCTGCCAAAGAACACCGTAGCAGTCTTACTCCACTGCCTACGCCATGCTGATCTGTTTTGGAGGAGCGAATCCTCAACTGGGCCCAGTCTTTGGCAACATATACATCTCCGAGTTCCAGTGCCCTACCACTTGCATCCGCCTTAGACAGCATCACGAGTTCGCTGATGCGGAGCGCTCCAAAAAATGCCACCGTTGTGGCTGCATGAAAAAGGGCTGCCTCATAATGATCAAAACAGAGGCCTGGCCAGCCCCGGGCCAACTGGGTAAGAACCCCTGGGGAAATAGGGTGCCGGTCATCCGGGCAACGCCCGCGCTCGCGCACCCACCCCTCCAAAACGTGTCTCACACGGAAGTCAGAGGTGGTATCCACATGACCCCCTACTTTGGCCATAAAAGCCAACGCCGAGAGCTTGGATGCTATGGTGCGAGGTGCAAGGCCCTGTGCATGCAGGTGAACCATGAACCGCAGAACATGGTCCACCGGGATGGGCCAGGTCTCTGGCCATTGAAATCGAGTAGCAAAAGCCCTATACAAATTGAATGCTTGTTGATACGCCTTACGCGTGCGTGGCGCTAGTGACAGGCCAATCGCCCGGTTCACCTCTCCTTGCCAATAGTCCACATCTCGTCCGGGAGTGGCGAGGGAAATTCCTCCGCATCCGGGGCCAAGGCGCGGAACCGGGAGATCTGCAGGCGGGACAAAGCGTCAGCAATATCGTTATTAACCCCTGGGACATGCCTGGCCCTGAACAAGACGTTGAGGCGCAGGCAGCGCAGCACAAAATGGCGCATTAGATCCATGACCCTGGGCGATTTAGAAGTCTGTGCATTGACAATGTGCACAACGGCAGCATTGTCGCACCAGAAATGCACCACCGAATTAGCCCACTGTTCGCCCCATAGCATCAAAGCCCCCAGAATGGGAAAAAATTCCAGGTATGTGAGATCCCGCAGGCGACCTGTGCCTGCCCATGCCGGTGGCCACCCACCATAGGCCCACTTCCCATTGAAGTACATCCCATAACCCAGGGATCCTGAGGCATCAGACTGGATCTGGAAATTGGGGGATGCCAGGAGGTCAGACCTCCAAAATGAGACCCCATTAAACTCCCTCAGGAATTGCAACCAGACAAACATGTCTGCCCTGATACCCCGGGTAAGCCTGACTCTGTGGTGGGGCCTGGATAACCCTGCCATGGCGTCGCATAAGCGCCGGGCGAAAGCCCTGCCCGGTGCGACCACCCTGCAGGCAAAATTGAGGTGCCCATGTAGCACCTGCAGTTCCCTCAGGGATGCCTTACGCTTAGCCAGCAATTCCGAGATAAGGGTCACTATCCTGGACACCTTATCACCCGGTAACCTAGAAGCCTGTACTACTGTATCAATCTCAACCCCCAGGAATACTAGTTTGGTCGACGGGCCCTCGGTCTTTTCGGGCGCTAAAGGGACACCCAGTTCCTGCATTAGCGTCTGAAATGTATTGAGGAGACGTGCACACGTGTCCCAGCCCCGTTCACCCCCGAATAAAAAGTCATCCAGGTAATGGGCTACAGACCGGGACCCTGACCTGCGGACGAAAGCCCACTCTAGGAAGGTACTAAAACGCTCGAAAGCCGAGCATGATATGGAGCAGCCAAAAGGCATGGCCTTATCAAAATAATACTCCCCTCTAAACTTAAAACCCAGCAATTCAAAGTCGCCCGGGTGCACCGGCAAGAGGCGAAAAGCTGACTTAATGTCGCACTTGGCCAGCAAGGCACCCGGGCCACACGAGCGCACCATGCGCAGCGCATGGTCGAACGATGTATACCTGACCGAACAAAGGTCATCAGGTATCGCATCGTTGACCGATCGGCCGGCTGGGTAGGACAAATGATGAATAAAGCGAAACTCACCTAGGGACTTTTTAGGAACCAAACCCAATGGTGAAACCTTAAGGTTGGGAAAAGGGGGTGCGGGAAAAGGTCCGGCGACCCTGCCCGCGTCTAACTCCTTTTTAATGCTGGCCTCGGCTACCTCCTCCCTTCCTCTGAGGGATAAAAGGTTGGGAGCATCCTGAGGGGATCTATCACCCATAAAAGGGATACGAAATCCCTGCTTAAAACCTTGGATGAGATATTCCCTGTCCTCTCCCCTTGGGTACGATGCGAGCCAGCGCTCCAGCATGACCACCTTAATTGGGGAGGGGGCCTTTCGGAGAACTAGTTCCATCCGTGGCAGGCTTGCCAGCCCACTGTCCACCCCTCCCTCTGCCTCGCACCCCCCCAGGCTTGGGACAAGCAGAGGCTGCATGGGGACCAGAACATGTGGGACACTCGTGCTTATACCTGCAGTTCTTCCGACTGCAGGAACCATTGGACGAGAAAGTCCAGCACAGCAGGCGGGCTGGAACCCCCTGCCCCGCCATTTGGCGGGTAACCTGCGCTGGAGCTGCTCGCTGGACCGCATGTCCACAATGGTATCTATCCCCCGGGGCAGGACGTGTGGGTGTCATATACAAGAGCCACAGTCTCTGGCACGGCTCATCCCATCTCATCTCGGGGTGCAGGGGAATCCTCATACGGAATTCCTCATCATACGCTAGCCATGAGGGGCCCGGGAAATCCACCATCGCCCTGTATATGTTGTCCAAATATTGGACCATGGGAATAGCTAGATCCGGCCGCGCCCTCAAATACACCGCCATGTATATCAAATAAGCGGGGAGCCAGTTAGCCCAGGTACGCGGCGGCTTACGGCGGCGTGCCTGCTCCTTGTCCTTCTCATCCTGACCCTCCCTTTCTTCCTTAGTGGGCTCTCTGTTCAGGAGTGAGAAGATATCCACGTACTCCCCTCGCCATATCTTTTCTCTGGTAGCCTGAGCCAAGTGATCACCCAATGGCAAGGAATACCCTGCCGTCGGCAAAGCCGAAAAGGGGATAGCTGGCCTACCCAAAGGGGCCTGAGTTAACCCTGCCACCCCAAGTACGTTCCCAGCAGTGTAAGAACCAAGGCCCACCCCAGCGGGCATGGTGGCAGTAGTTGTCGCCGGGTGGGTCGCCAGCGGCGTAGCCCCTGCACCACCCGCGCGAGGCCAAGGCCACTGAAAGGTCCCCCCTATATTGGGAATGTGTGTGGATGTACTCGTTTGCACCATATACTCACATGCTGCACCCCCGCGGGCCGCCCCCAACGGGGGTTCCGGCCCACTGGGGGCGTCGGAGCTCACGACCGATGTAGAGCTCATCACCGGGGCTTGACCCGCGCCAGGTTGCTGGCTGGGGAGCTGCGAGGCAGTGGCCGGAGCCGCGCCACCCGCCTGCAGCAGCTCAACCCTCCCCGCCGGCCGTTGTCCTGCTGCCGGTAGCGCCTCAAAAGGTACCCCGAAAGGGGCACCTGCCTGACTGGCCCGGGCCAAAGACTCCTCTAAGGCCGCAATACGGGCCAGTAAGGTGTCTACATTAACCATGGGTAAAGAGCCGGCCGGCCCACCTGACCCTTGCATGGGGACAGTGCCCTGCACCCCATGGCCCATATATGGCCATTGGCCAGGGCCGAAGCCCGGTAGGGCTGGTGAGGAAACCTGCCAAGGCGGGGCACCGGGCCACCCCCCAAGGCTAGAGGGCCCCGGGAGAGGCTGCGGCCCAAAAGTAGTCGGCCCAACGGGTTGGGCGGAAGGAGGAGCGGTGTCCACCGCTCGCGGGCCGCGGGCCGGAGCGCCCTCCGCGCCCGCACTCTGAACGGGCCAAGGGGCGATAGACCCCAAGCCACTAGCCCCGGCTGGGGATGGCAAAGGTGGCTGTTGAGGAGGCGGCACCACGGTCCTCCGACCTGGGTTGCGCCTCCTAACAGCCCGGGCTGAATTCGCAGCAGCCTTCTTTTTGGAAGGCATCTCGAGCAAAAAAGGGAAGCTAGCTAAGCAAAATCGACCCAAAAGGCTTCCCGGCAATACCAACGAGCGACGGAGGCGCAGGGGAAAAAACTTCTCCGCTCCGTCGCTGAGGCAAAATGGCAGCGCGGCTGCCTCGTGGCCACCCCTTTTATAAGGGAGCTGGCCACGCCCCTAACTACCCGGATTCTCTGTCCTGTGGGGGGGGGCCCGCAAAGGGCGCGGCGGCCATTTTGGCGCCGCGCTTGCATTTTTGGTGTAAGCTCTATGAGATGCTGTAATTTGTCATAGAACTGGTCAAATGTGGCCTCATCTGTGCCAGTGGTTGGTATATAGACCTGGATTACTATGAATGGTTTGCCTTGGATCCATACTGAGATCATTCTGTTATTTTTATATTATATCCCATGACTGCTTTTCTCACTCTTTTATTGACTATTATAGCCACTCCATTTCTTCTAAGGGTTCCTTGGCCACAGTAGTAGATATGTTAGTCTCCAGAGTTGAATTCTCCTATCCCTGTCCATTTCAGTCCACTGATTCCCAAGATGCCAATGCTTATTTTTCCATCTCATTTTTTACAACTTCCAGCTTGCCTTGATTCATAGATCTTACATTCCATGTCCCTATACAATATTGTTCTTTGCAGCATCACATTTCCCTTCCCGCTATCTTATCCACCCCCATCTTCCAACCTGAGGGGCTTGACATCCTGTTGCATGCTGTTCATGGGGTTTTCTTGGCAAAATTCCTGACATGATTTGCCGGCCTCTATGCTAATATTTTTATATCATACATATTATCACAATTTAACACAGTGTAACATACGAAAAAAGTTAGTATACTATTCATTGCTACTTAGTATTGTTCTAGCTTTGGTTTTGTTTGTACTGGATATATGTAGTTAAAGGTTAATGAAGTGTCTCAGGAGGACAGAAGGGCTTTCTCCTGGGGCTCAAACCGGTGTTGCTCCTGAGGAGTCTCTCTGCTGCTCTTTTCCCTTCAGCGTTTGGTGGTGGGGGAGGAGGAGGAGAGAAAGGTCTTACCGGAGTGCATAGGTGTCAAGTATCCTGTATTGCCCAGGAAAACCCCGTAATTTAGAGCGTATCCTGTGGAAGTATGCAAATATACTTTTGGCTGATTGGCTCATTGGCTTCCCTTTAACACCCTCTTTCTCAGGAGAGAGAGGGCTTCAAGTATATTTGCATACAACATAAACAGCATACTTCCGTGGTTTTCTCTTAAAGACAGAGCTTTAAAAAAATGAAATTGAGGCACAAAAGGCTAAGACAGTAGACTATTAACTGATTAAAGTGTAAAAACCAGTTCCATGAAAAATCACCATAATATGAAATGCAGTCAAATATGGGGAGAATAGGGGGAAATTTAAAATAGAATTATTACAGTAAGCCTGGCTTTTTGGTTGCCTTCTTCCTCATGAGGGGAAGCAGTCCTGTCTATGGGGTGGTTCTTCCTCCACCAGGGGAGCCCAACATTCCTGTGTTGCTCCTCCTCTTCTAGGCTCTTCATTCATTCATTCATTTATTCGATTTATACCCCGCCCCACTCGACCAGGGCCGACTCAGGGCGGCTCACAACAAGTAAATCAAATACAGTATACAAAAATTACAAATGGTACAGTGTTACAATACAGCAAATTAAACAATAAATATTAGAAATAAAACACAGTATAACAACAATAGCAACAATGTGATCAATATAATCAAAGGATATAAATTCAAAAGTACCAAACAAAAATAATAATCATAATACAGAAATGCAATAAAGACATAAGCAGCAATAGTAATACAATAATTAATCAAAAAATACAGTTAAAATGATCAATACAAAATACATACATAGGCCGGAGGGCACAAAAGGAAAGTCCTCAATTCCAACTGCACAGCAATTGCAAGTAGCCCAAGAACCCCAGAACCGTGTAAGAGTTCCAGGGTAGGCGGGAATCCCTCCTCGCACCAGCGTCGCCGGCGTCCTTTTCACCCCTCCGACCCGGCGTGGTCCGGAGGGGGGGGGCGAGCGCAGGTGACTCCAATCCCCCGGAGCGATGTTGGAGCTCCGGGGCGGGTGGGAATCCCTCCTCGCACCGGCGGTGGCGGCGTCCTTTTCACCCCTCCGACCCGGCGTGGTCCGGAGGGGGGGGGCGAGCGCAGGTGACTCCAATCCCCCGAAGCGGTGTTGGAGCTCCGGGGCGGGTGGGAATCCCTCCTCGCACCGGCGGTGGCGGCGTCCTTTTCACCCCTCCGACCCGGCGTGGTCCGGAGGGGGGGGGCGAGCGCAGGTGACTCCAATCCCCCGAAGCGGTGTTGGAGCTCCGGGGCGGGTGGGAATCCCTCCTCGCACCGGCGGTGGCGGCGTCCTTTTCACCCCTCCGACCCGGCGTGGTCCGGAGGGGGGGCGAGCGCAGGTGACTCCAATCCCCCGAAGCGGTGTTGGAGCTCCGGGGCAGGTGGGAATCCCTCCTCGCACCGGCGGTGGCGGCGTCCTTTTCACCCCTCCGACCCTGCGTGGTCCGGAGGGGGCGGCGAGCGCAGGTGCCTCCAATCCCCCGAAGCGGTGTTGGAGCTCCGGGGCGGGTGGATGTACCTGATTTTAGGGAGGAGGGGGTGTGGCCTGGGAGAGAGGGGTGTGGCCTAAAATTTCCCTTATTTTCACATCCAAAACTTGACAGGTATGCCAGAGGGCAGAAGGGCTTGCTCCAGGGGCTCAACCCAGCATTGCTCCCAAGGAGTCGCCTCTGCTGATCTTTCTCCATTTTTGGTGGTGGTGGCAGTGGTGGTGGTGAATAAAGGCCTCACCAGAGGGCAGAAGGGCTTTCTCCTGGAGCTCAACCTGGCATATGACACTACCCTAATGGCGGAAAGTGAAGACCTAAAAAGTCTCTTGATGAAGAGAGTGAAAAAGCTGGTCTGAAACTCAACATAAAAAACAAAGATCATAGAAACTGGCCCTATCACTCCCTGGAAAAAAGAAGGGGAAGAAATGGAAGTGGTAACAGGCTTTACTTTCCTGGTATCCAAGATCACAGCAGATGGATATTGCAGCCATGAAATAAAGAGATGCTTACTTCTTGGGAGGCAAGCAATGAAAAACCTAGGTATCTTAATAAAGAGTAGAGACATCACCCTGCCTACAAAAGTCTTCATAGTCAAAGCAATGGTATTTCCAGTAGTAATGTATGGCTGTGAAAGCTGGAGCATAAGGAAGGCTGATTGGGACAGCTGAAGATGAAGCTCAAGTATTTTGGTCATCAAATGAGAAGAGAGGACTCACTAGAAGAGGCCTTGATGCTGGGAAAGATAGAAGGAAAAAGGAGAAAGGGTTGCCAGAGGATGCAGTAGATAGATGACATTGTCGATGCAATGAGCGCAGACTTGAGTGGGATGAGGAAGATGGTGGAAGATAGAGGAGCCTGGCATGCAATGATCCATGGGGTTACAAAGGGTTGGACTCACTGTGTGACTGAACAACAACAACAACAAAATAGGTACCACTTTGGTGGGAAAGGTAACAGGATTCCATGCACTTTGGCATCTAGTCATGCTTAGCACAAGACCATGGAAATTTCTGCAAATACTGACAACACTGGCTCTTTGGCAGTAAATAGAGATGAGCACCACCCCGTAGAGTCATATATGGCTGGCTTTCGATCAAGGGAGTCCTCTCCCATTACCTTTAAACAAAGTAAAATTAATAAATCTTTGGGAACTAAAATGTCAAATAGATGTCTTATAAGATCTTTCTATATTGAAGAATTGGAAAGCAACTCTCAGAAACAGGATAATGGACTAAATTCAAGCAATAGATGAATTCTTGTTGATAATTCACTAAATAGATAGGAACAATGATGCACTGCAGCATATTCTGTCAGGTTCTGCATAACTGGTAGCGGAAATTCCTCTAGGCCACACCCACTTGGTTGGCCATGCCCACCTCCATAGCCCATAATGCAGAATGTTTGGCCCCACCCACAGATTTGGCCAGCCCACAGAGTAGGTAGTAATTTTTTTGGGGTGGTGGTGGTGCATCACTGGTTAGAAAAATTAATTATTTCAAGCAGATGTCCTTCAGCTATTGGCTTCACAAAACCTCTAATTTGTCAAAACATTGTAAAAGATCTATGCTTTCTGTCCCTCTAATTTATCTCATCAAGATAGAGAGATTCAGTGGGATACAAAATAGTGTATTAGAAAACATTTGGGTTTTCTCCTAAACTACCATCTAAGAGATATTGGATTGAAATACTTCTAGAGCCTCCCAGGGAGGCTTATTATTAATTTATTATTTTATTTGGCTAAAATCCTAGGGGAAATATTTGCAAACAGAGAGTGGTTAGCCACTTTTGATAACTTCCCTTAGAGATGCTTTAGAAATAAATCATCAGTTCCTCTACCCCAATTTTAGTTCTGTGAGGATATAAAACAAACACAGGAGAAAAAGAAATCCTTTGTGAATACCCAAACGCAGGAACAACTTGTATCTAATAATAAAAACAACACAGAGTTAAAAGACTCAAGGGCATTTAGAAGGGTCATGAAATGCATGGTTGGCTCCAAAGTAGATAAGCTGATGAAGGAGATTTTGCAATGTCCTCATTCACTTCTAACAGGCAAACAACTGAATGCCACAAACATTAACTTATTACACTCTTTTTGTATATTAAGATAAATGTCTTAAGAAGTTGCATGAGAATCTTCAACAAGTTAAGAAAACTCATGAGCAAAAGGGAATAAAACCTTGTGATTGGCAGCAAGGGATAACAAGGAAATGGAGGAGGAAGAAAGTGGTCTCCTACATAAATCAATGGGTGAAATTATTTTAATTTTTTTTAAAAAAAATTATCAAGAGAACTGAGTAAAACTGATGTTCCTCCCTCATTTATAGAACTGATTATTAATATTGTTTATAGAAGACTATCATAGACTTCTATAGAAACCCCAGGAATACTTGAGCAAATTTGGAACTGACTGACAGACTGTCTACTTGCTCAGCCTTAGGTAATACTCCGAAGGACCTAATGAATGTGGCCTCAACTGCATCCAACTTGGCTTCCTTATGAGTAATCATAGTCCCATCATCTGATTTGATGAGAGGCAACCGGGGTCAGGGACACTGTTGTTAACAACAAACTTGGTATTTGACAATCTGTGTAGACTAGAAGGAACAGGACTGAACAAGGGGGTTGCTCCTCCATCACAAAATACTCTGATTGGAATAGTCTGAATGGTAGCTAGAAATTATCTCATTTTAAGCTACATGTGTGGTATAGTAGGTTGCTTAAAAGACATTAAAATTCGCTTACTGCCAGGCATGCTTGGTAACCACTTAGCTGTATACAAATCTATCTGATTGTGATGACATCGAAGAAGTTGTCCCAAAGAGGTTGTGACTGCTCTTCTGAAAAGCCAGCAGGGACAGGTTAAAAACCAACAATAACGATTTTTGCACTAGTAATTCTGTTTTATATACTACTCATGTAATTATATCCACTATGTGCACTTATATATAGACATTTTTATTCTTATTTTATAACTGTAACTATAACTTTTAAACTGTTTTGTGTGCTGTTTTATTCTTTTTAAACTAGATACATGTCCCAAATGTAGCATAAATTTAAAATCTGATTTTATTCTATTTTGTTTCAATTCAAATGAATGTGTTTGTGGGGTTGCATTTTGACAGTATTTCATGCACTTAAACCCTTTTTAGTGCACTGGTCATTGACCGCAATAAGGTTTGATTGATTGATTGATTGATTGATTGAAGTGACTGACAAACACATTGAGTATAAGAATTCTAAATTGGAATATTGCAAGTTGATCAGTTAGAATTGCATCAGATGGGACTATTTTATCCTCTCACCCATTCAGTATATTTTTACAGAACATATCATATCACCTTTTCAAGCTGAGTGCTGGGTCATGCTCCCTCAGACAGCTTTGGGGGCCAGATGGCCATTTTGCTCTGCTTGCCACACATGACACTTCCGGGTGTGGTGGAGGTGGTGGTGGGCCACATGAAATGGTATCATGGGCCATATCCTGCCCCAGGCTGTAGGTTCAGACCTTCTATTCTAAAACTATGAGCCAGTTGCATATCTCTGTGTGTTTATCTGTGTGTGTGTACTGTACACTTTGCTTCTCAGTTGGGAAAGACACATACTTTATGCAGTTACAATTTATACAATTTATGAAGGTACTGATGAGCAGGAAACAATGCCTGGGTGTTCTGGCATATTATGGCAATGTAAATAAGGAAGCATAAAGAATTCAGATAGCATTATTTGTGAGACTAACCAGGTGATACAGTCATTTGACCCTGTGCAAGACCCTGAATGTGTGAACCAATTTTAGTGAGTTCAGATTCAAGATACACAGTGGCTCAATTTAAGCCTCCTTATGTAACTATGTAACCATCCTTTTCCATACCTTTAAACCAGAGATTCTCAACCTGTGGCCTATGGGCAGGATGTGGCCCATGGCACCATTAAATGTGGCCCCAATATCATCCACCAAACCAGGAAGTACCATGTGGTGGAGGAAGGGCAAAATGGCCATACGGCCCCCAAAGCTGTCTGAGGGAGTGTGATGCGGCCCCCGGCTTAAAAAGGTTGAGAACTACTGCTTTAAACTCATTATTTTGGTTTCACAAGTAAATAACACAGTATTTACTTTCTCCCTAATGATTTGTCAGTGTCTGTCCTGCCTTTTCTATAAATGTGCTGTCTTGGTCTGTTCTTAGATCAAATCAAAACCCCAAAATACATTAAGCCTTTCTACCCCTTGTTCCTGTTTGGCTTTCAGAATAAAAGTGTTTGAAATCCTACAGTGTCCCATTAGTGAAGAATGATAGCGCGATGAGATTAGAAAGCTCTGTACTTTATAGGCACAACTTGGAGTGCTTAGGACGGCTCTTGGAGGCTTATTGTGAAGGGCAGCCATAACAAACAATCAGAAGGTACTCCCTAGAGAACTGACATGTATCCCCAAGGTCTGCCATTGACATAACTGCCTGTTGTTGAGCTGCAGTCAAAGAGAGCTGTGACAGAATAGCTGTTGCACATAATGATGCTCAGAAGGTTTAAGTTGTCATTAGAAGACTATAGTTCCTTTGCTTTTTGGTCCACTGATTTGGAGGCAAACTGCTAGCCTGCAGATCTGGAAAAATACTCCACAGTTAGCACCACAACTCATTTATTAAATGAATAAGGTTTATTGTTTGGGGTCTCCCAAATCAATTATCTTTCTGCACTTTTTTCTTTTTAAAAAAAACTGAATTTGGAGTGAATAATAAAAACAAAAGCTCAGTTTTCCGTTACTGTTTCTTTTTTAAAAAAACAGTTTAATCTCCTTTTTCACCTGAACACTTTGGGGAATTTAAAACTACTTTAATATAATATTATAGCATGGCACGTTATTACCGAATAGTCTGTTCTTCTTAGCAATAATAGTGTTCCTGCACCAGCACCTGGTTCATCAATGATGGTAGCAGCTGTTTGAGTTTGGAAAATGGAATGAAACCTTTATAGTTTTGTCACATTTGCTGTTGTACATTCTTTCCCTGCAGCAAGAAAAAGAGACAGCACATTCTAAATGCCCATCAGCTAGTCAAATAGGGGGCTCACTGATCAAATATGTTTTAGTCTTGGTTTACAAGCACTTCCACTAATATCCCAGTGTTTTGTCAGGAGGTGAGAGAAGATTGTTACATAGTAAGTTTTCACTTAACATAGGGCCGCTCATGTAGCATAATACCTTTGCACTGCAAGCACAGAACCACTTCAGCTGATGCAATTTCACCTGCAGGACCAAAAAACCCTATCTTGAATGCATAAATGTTAGTGGCTGTACACCCAACCTCCACATATATGCTGACAGTTCTTTAATGTGATACATCTTTACGTCTCTTGATTCCAAAGGAAGTTAAAGTAAAGGTAAAGGTTTCCCTTGCTCGAAAGCCAGTCATATCCGACTCTAGGGTTCAAAGCCGAAGAGCCAGCGCTGTCTGCTTCTGCAGACGTTTCCGTGGTCATGTGGCAGGCATGACTAAACACCGGAGTGCATGGAACACTGTTACCTTCCCACTGAAGTGGTCCCTATTTATCTGCTTGCAATTTCTTGCTCTCCAACTGCTAGGTTAGCAGGAGTTGGGAGAAAGACGGGAGCTCATTCCGTCCTGCAGTACTCTGGAATTGAACTGCTGACCTTCCGCCTCCCAGTCAGTGTCTTAGTCACTTAAGCCACTGCAGTCCTTTGAAAGGTAGTTAGAGATGGCTAAATAAATTGGCATTATTGTATCCTACATTCACATTCAAGTTTTTTCCAATTAAATCCATTATGAAATGTGGATTTTGGAAACGTTTTATAAAAAACAAACAACCAGAGTATATTTTTATCCAGCTCCATGTGTCTTCAAACTGTACACAGTAGGAATGACTGTTAAAGTGGGAGAATATTAATTGTAATCATACCTGCAGGCTGTTTGTCTTTTTATCTTGCTATTATATAAGAAATGGATTTCATTCATCACAGTGTTCACAATTTTCTAAACTGGTAAATAAGGAAGGAATTTTATATCTGTGCTTCTTGGTAATAAACATGTGGTGTGGCAAGCAGGTCACAAGGTTTTGTTCATTGGGTTAAGTCTTATTTTTCAATGATCAACTAAAGAACACCAGCTCTCACATACCATTGCATATCATCCACCAAAGATGGCAGACTCTATACTTTTATAGAGCTATTTCAGATCAAGAATTGAGGGTAGTTTGGAAAGCTGGAGACGGATGAAGAGATGTGTAATAGAGAAAGAGGAGAAAACCTAAAACAATCAAGCTCCCTCAGCCACACAAAGGATCCTGAGAATGGTAGAAATCTAAAAGCACCTTTAATTGGGGAAACTTGAGTTCAATTGGTGACATTACTGCCTATCATCTAGAAGTCATCTACAACAGCATCAAAATGCAATGTCAGTGTTGTTGCCATCTGTCGTCAAGTCATTTTAGATTTATGGCACCCTATGAATTAGTGACCTTGCATACAGAAGTTTGTGGCTTCCTTTGATTTTAATTTTAATTTATATACCACAGTTCTCAGCCCAAGGGGCGACTCAATGCGGTTTGCAAGATACAATTTACAAATTACAGTATAAAAATCACAAAAAATAGAGTGTATCACAGTGCAATATAATAAGTGCAATAAAAATACAGTTGCATAACAAATGATATAATCAACAATAATAAATACAAAACCAATAACAAATTGCATAGCATCACAAAAAACCTATCAGCATATCAAATAATCAACAAATAAACAATAATTATACCAGATTACAAGGAAAAATATCAGAACAAATAGGATCAAAGGCATTTCAAAGGCACCTCAGTCAGAAGGGGAACCTCTCTTCAGAAGCCCCATAGAAAAAAACCACCCACAGCAGAACCGCCCCAAGAACAAAGTCAAAGTCAACTTCCCTTGACCGCCACTTTTAACCTCCCGGCGGTGACATAGCCAACAGTGTGCAGCAGTTTTTAACTTGGTCTCCCTCTTTTCCTGCTTTCTTTCTTTAATCATGTCAGATGCACCACCAGCATATACTGTAATAATATACAAAGCTAAAATTAACACATGTACGAACAAAAAAGGGCTAGATGACATCTGCCCAATATCAGGCCACATTAACAGCATTTCCTCTTGCCAACATAAAGTCTTCCTCAGTACACATTGAGCAGGGCCATAATCAGAAATCTCTGGGCCCCATACTGAGCAATCCTATCCCCCCCCCACACATGCTTTTGGCCGGTGGCGGCAGGGTCCCTGTCAGCTCCGGGCCCTATACCTCAGTACTGGTAGTACTGCCCTGATGGTGAGCCTGATGTTGAGGGGCATTGTGTACATTCTATCTTATAGAAAATAGTTTGTATTTCTCTGCATTCACACAGTCTGTCATCTACAGGGAAATCCCACTTTCTCAGATTAGCCCTTGATCTTCCTACCACTGCATGCAGTCTATTTAAACCTTTTGCTGCTGCCTTCAAGCATTTACATTTGGAAGACATTTGAAAGCACAAAAAACTAGTGCTGATCACCATTTTTAGAAGATATTTTTTCTGATCAACTTTCCCTTTCTAGAAACAGAGGGCTATGTTTGAGAATTTTGGGGGTGACTGCCCCCATCCCACAATGACACAATGATCCAGAATGATGCTAGGTAGAGAGCATTGTTGAAGAGGCAAAATGACCATGCTGCCAGCAATATTGTTGCAGCGCATAACCCAATATTCTTTAGGGAAAAGAAAAGAATAAGGCATGATGAGTCCAACCGCTGAGTAACTGTTGGAGAATATTTCTTTTTTCCTGTGAGAAATTTGGTGAAATTCATGCTCCTCACACACACAAATACAGTGGTACCTCACTTAAAGAGCATAATGTGTTCTAGGGGGTTGCTTTTTAAGTGAGTTTGCTCTTTAAGCAAAATACCATTGTAAGTGACCAATTGTGACTTCTAGCGGGGGGAGGGATTATGAACCCCGATGTAGTTGTTAAGCAAGTTTTTGGTTGGTTTTAGTTGTTAAGCGAGGCGACCATTCAGAGAAAATTCTGCTCTTTAAGCGAGTTAATCTCTAAGCAAGGCACTCTTTATGCGAGGCTTTACTGTAACTCAATTTTTTTCAGTCTACAAATAATGTGGATAATTTTGAGATATAGTTAGAACATAACTATTCTTAGGATCAGTTCTATATGTTTACATTCTTCATATCTAATCTAGTCATTCTGGACTCTGGATATTTTCCAAACAATGCTCTGGTTACCCCAGTACAATTAATATGTTTTTTTTACCATTTCCCCTAACTGAAAGCAAATTAAAAGAATAAAAGAATAAAAAATCATATTTCCTCTTGACTTAATAAAATTTGAGTAGAATCAAACATTCATATTACTGTATTTACATATCAAACATCATCTTGAGACAAGACTCACAATGAAAGCTTTCCCCCCCTCTCCCTATAAATACTGTATATATAGCCATATGAGTTTCTTAATCTGAGCACAGTTTAACTTATTTTTTATTATGCATTTTATTTTATTTATATGTTTGTTTTAACTACCCACATTCCCCTGCCTGTGTGGCCTTCTGGCCAAAAGGGATTGTTTCTTGCACTTTCCTTGCTGTAAACCCCTTAGAGTCACCTCTGGTTGAGTTAAGCGGTATACAAAAATAAAGTGAAATGAAATGAAATGAAAGAAATAACTGTACCAAACAAATAAACAAATCTCTAAACAGCCCTGAATGCCATCAGAAGCATATTTGAGGAGTTCTTCTTAGGTTAACATTCAGATATGACACACAGTTCAAATATCACATATAAAATCTACAAGGATGCAGAACTTTTTCTTTGGAACCTGAAAGATAAATAAGCTTTTTTATACTGTGTTACCACCACCACCCAAATTAACCCTTAAGTGCTATAAGGTTCAGGACTGATAAATTCATGGAGTACTATGGAAAAGGAAAGCAGTTTTGAAATTTGCAAAAAGACATCATCAAATAAAATAATATTTATTTATTTCCATTTGTATGCCACTCTTCTGTCCAAAGACACTCAGAAAGGTATATACAGTATCACATTTGACACAAACACTGCCATTTAAATATACAGTGAACCCCCAACTAACGACATGTTCGAATAGTGTCATTTCCGATTAACAATGCTACTGATGACCCCCACGTGATCTCCTGCACAACGATGAAAAAACATCGTTATTCGAATAATGATGGTATTTTTACCATAGTTGTGCGAATAACAATTTTTTTTAATGTTCTGTAGGAGATCTCCCATAGGAAACCGCAAAACGACATTTCCCGCATAACGACGCTACTTGGGGAACCAAGCAACGTCGTTATGTGAGGGTCTACTGTACATTGTGCAATTTAAATCAAAACTAAAAATTTTAAATAATTAAAATAATTCACATAAATGGTAAAAATTATAATAAACATTATCAGCAAGTGAAAGCCCACCAATTTTGTCTTAAGTAGTGCTCCAAAACAAGCTAAATAATTTAAAGATCCATTGATTATCTACAGAATAGAAATTGCAAAAGAAATTGCATGATCATCTGTTTTTTATCCCATTGGTATACATATAAAAACATTAAGTTTTCTGTCAACTCTTATTACTTAACTGTTATTTATTCAATACCTTAGGTAGAGCCTGGAGTAGGTGTTACAGTTCTTGCCTCAGGGTTAAAATTAATTTCTCATGATACAAAGGCACTGGGGATGGAAAAGGGATGAAAAGGGGAAATAAATGTGTTGCTTCTAGTGTGTGTGTGTTGTTTTTTTTAGTATAAAAGGTTTTGTAGACTTTGTGAAATTTAGGCCGTAAGCTCTGATTGAGGTAACATGGTAGAAATGCTGTTCCTAGTTAACAGTTGAGGAAGGCAGCTCCCCCAGTGGTTTAGTGGTTAGCTTGGAGACTGGGAGGTCGGGTATTCGATACCAGAGGGTTGCACTTGGGGACATGAAAGGAGCCTCATTCAGACGTCCCCTGAATGGAGTTTCTCCAGCAAAAATCCTTTCAACCTAGAGTAATCTCTGACACAAAATTATTATTATTAGCTGAGGAAGGCAAAATGATTTTCCTCTGCTGCTGCTTGCTGTCCTTTAAACTGCACTGTGTCTCAACATTCAGGTAGTAAAATGCCTGCTCAATGTGATGTGCCAGCAATCTCCTAGTCCTTTGTGTAGCCTAGTACAATGTATAGGAGCTCCAAACCTGCAATTGTTGCTAATCTGTTACCTGCTATCAATAGGGTAACACACACAGTCGGTAAAGAAAAGTTAATGTTGGGGTTCCCCTCCCCGCCACGTCTTTTTGTTGTTCAGTTGCACAGTTGAGTCCAACCCTTTGCGATCCCAAGGACCACAGCATGCTAGGCTGTTTTTCATCTACAGGCTTTTTTCATCTACTGTGTACTTAAATCATTACATTGACCAATATGGCATATGCTTTCAGTAAATGTTCCAGACCAGTTCATGGACTAGAAGTATCAAGTATTATTTTGTAGATGGAAAGCATGTACTTCCTTTTCAGATGTGTAAGAAGGAGGGACTTGATTGGTCTAATCCAGGGGTGGGGAACCTGTGGCCTTCTAGGTCCTTAAGTGAATTCAAAATGCACAGAGCAAATAAATTTTTGTTCATCTTTTTTATTTTAGTAACTTTAACATTAACAAATAATATTCCTTTTTTTAATTTATGAAGTACACAGTAGTTAGATTTTTACAAAATGATGTTCATTTTATTGTTGTTGTTCAGTTGCATAGTTGTGTCCAACCATGCCAGGCGCCCATATCCTCCACCATCCTCCTCAACCCACCCAGCTTTGTGCCCATTACATCAACGATACCATCTAGCCATCTCATTCTCTGCAGCCCCCTTCTTCTTTTGCCCTCGACCTTCACCAACATCAAGGCCTTCTCAAGTGAGACCTCTCTTCTCATTTGATATCCAAAGTATTTTAGCTTCATTGTCAATATTTGACCTTCAAAGGAGCAGTCGGGGTTGTTTTCTTTTAAGAATGACCTATTTGTTCTCCTTACTGTCCAGGGTACTCTCAAAATTCTCTTCCAGCACCACATCTCAAAGGTGTCTATTCTTCTGCGCTCAGCTTTTTCTTGAAAGCAGCCTTATTTGACTACAGCAAATTAATGCATCCTTCCAACAGGAAAAGGTCCCCCACCCCTGGTCTAACCTAATAAGGTCAGCATTATGTTGCCAGGAGTGCCTTAAAGTATACACAACCATTTTAGTGATATAGCTGAGTTTACTTTTGCTATGTATCTGACCTTTCGTCAGGCTGTCATGAAACAGTTCAGGGGAATATGCATGAACTGCATATTAACTAAGCAGGAGTGCATTCCACAGTGAGTGTTAATCCTTACATAAGATGAATTATATACACAAATCCTTTAGCAGTTCAAAAATCATTATGCCCTTGCATCTTACCCAATAAGCTGTGTTTAGTGCTATCAAAGAGCAATTTACATCCACTTTGAACATTTTCAACTTCATTTTCTCTTTTATAATATTCCAGTAGTCTTCCTCCCCATCTAAAGCTCTTTCCCCAAGAGGGACATAAGCAAAATATGTGCAGATAGTAAAAACAAACAAACCAAAAAACCCGTGGAATGTCACTTTAAAATTAAAGTTGAAAAGCTTTGCAAAATTGGAACAGTTTCTAAACCAGATACAAAATAAATAAAATTACATTCTCATACTACTTCTTTTCACTGTAAATTAACATGATGCTCAATGAAATGTCTATTATTAGTTGTAATTGCAACTGGTTTTTAATACCCCAGCCACCCTGATTTGATCAAAATTGCAATTATGTTGAGACTGTTTCTCTTATTTCTTTTTCACTCCTGTTATATACACAAATCCTTTACCAGTTCAAAGCATATATATGCTTAAGACTATCAAACAAAGAAAGTTCCAATACCTTGGCTATATCATGAGGAACAACATATAGCAGGGGTTCTCAACCTATGGCCCGTGGCACCATTTCATATGGCCCATGTTGCTGCCACTGGAAGTGGAAGTGTTTACAACAGTGGATACATTCATTTTATGGCAGCGTTTATAGAGGGGAAAACCACCAGTACGGCCCAATCAGCTGTCTGGGGGGGCATGGTCTGGCCCATGGCTTACGACAGTTGAGAACCTCTGACATAAAGTATAGAATACTTCAACTTGCTCTGAAAGGAAAGATCCCTGGGAAAAGAGGCCCTGGACATAGATGGACTTCATGGTTGAAGGACCTGAGAGACTGGTGTGGCATGTTCTCAGAAGAACTGTTCCAAGCAGTTAAGAACAGGAAGACTAAAGGTGACAGCCAATATCCGGAATAGAAATGTAAGCTGAAGAAGAATAAGAATATGCTGCTCAGGGCTTCTGGAAATTGAAGTTTAAGAACACATGGAGTGCCAAGGTTTGCCATCATGTGTCTAGGGAGCTCAGATTATGGGGGAAATCCTGAATTAAGAAAGAAAAGAATCTCTTAAATGTGGCATAGTCTAGGACTATATTGGCAAACCTATGGCACGCATGTCCAAGGTTGGCAGAGGGAGCCCTTTCAGCTGGCATGCACGAGGTCTGGGTTAAGCCCCGCCTCTCCCTGCCCCAAGCTGCCAATGGCAGTGCTGCTTCTCCAGTCACCTGGCTCCCTCTGCCAATGGGGAGGCAATAGGGGAGACTGAAGTCACACCCAGGAGGCATGGCCAAACATCCCCAGACATACCCCTCCTAGGAGATGGTGTGCACATGCGTCGCTCCTCTTCCTTGGATGGGTGAGTGTGTGGTTGTCTCTTTGTCTCACGTCATCCCTGTGATGTCTCCAGGTAGGGTTTTCAGTGTCCCCAATTGCAGAGGGAGGCAGGTGGCTGGAAAGAAAGAGACAGCAGTGGGCACTGGGCTGCAAACACCATGATCTGAAGCCTGGCATGGCAGCAGCACCTTCGGATAAGGTGCTGCCACCACCTCAGGCTCTGAACAAAGCCATGCCACCACCTAGGGGGCTTCTTCGTGAGTGGTGGTGATGAGGCTTCAGACAAGGCACTGCCGCCACCTCAGGCTTTTCCCTGGCAGGCTTCTCCGGGGTGGGGATAGCAGGGAGGTTTGTCTAGGGCATGGAACATTGGCAGGGGAAAGAACTGAAAACCTGGCGGGCAGGTGCGGGGTACCGATGGGTGACCCCTACCTGCTGGCTCATATAATCAAAATTCTCTATCTCTTTTAATGGATGGTGTGGGTAGGTAAATTATTTTGAATTATTTTGAAATTTTAATGGTGTTTTGAATGAGATTTTTAAGTTTTTTTAAAGGGCTCTAAATTGTCTGATGTTGTTGTTGATTGTTGTTAGCTGCCCAGAGTCATTGCCGAGTTGGGCGGCAATAGAAATTTGAGTAAGTAAATAAATAATAAATTCTCCAGGGGGTGGTGTAAATTGGTGGTGCACAGATTCACATGCATGCACAGTTTGAAGGATGCAGTGATGTCACATGGGTTTGCATGCACCCACATGATGTCACTAGCACGCTGTCCCCCATCCTCCTTTTTGGGGACACTCGGGCACTAAAAGTTTTACCACCACTGGTGTAGGACAGTGATGGCAAACATTTTAGAGATTGAGTGCCCAAACAGCGGAATGAGGTTAATTTTGTGCTGTGGGAAGGAAGGAAGCACTCCCATTGGGTTGCTGGGAAGAAGGGCAGGGTGGACTTTGTGCTGGGGAGGGAGGAAGTCCTCCTATTGGGCTGCTGGGCAGTTGGTGTGGTCAGGGGAGTGCAGGGCTCCATGGGAAGACACTGGACAGGGAGTGGTGTGAGTGCCTATTGAGAGGGTTAGGGGGAATCACATACATTGCTATTGGCACCCCAGGGTGCCAGAGGTGAGAGCGGGGTGGGACAAAGCCCGATTGCCCAATATGCCAGCACGTGCCTGAGCATGGTGAACTCTGTGCTGGGAGAAGGGAGGAAGAACTCCCATTGGGCTGCTGGGCAGAGGGATAGGGCAGGCAAAGTCTGTGTTGGGGGAGGGAAGAAGAGCTCCTATTGGGCTGCTGAGCAGAGCAAACTGTGCTGGGGCAAAGGCAGTGTGTGCCAACAGATAGGGCTGGGAGTGCTCCCTCTGGCTCACATGCCATAGGTTAGCCACCACTGGTCTAGGACCTCAGTATGTCTTGAATCTGCCCAGTTTATTAATTATGCCTCATTTCACTCTCAGTTCCCTGTCTTCTCTTTTCTCTTTCCCTTCTTTAACACTTGGGAGCCACATTGCGGAGTAAAGCACATTGTGAAGTAAATATAGTTCTAATTTTTAAAAATATATATCATTTAGGTATCTGGCTGTGGAGACAGAGCTTGGAAATCTGATTCCCCCGTACTTTTTCGACAGGGGTTAGATGTGATGATCCATAGGGTTTCTTCTAGCTCTGCATTTGTAAGATTTTTGTAAACTAACCAAAATGTATTCCAAATACTTTTCCACTTTAAATGCCTACGTCAGTGTACTTACATATTAGTATGCAATCCTCTCCTATACTGAATGTTCTAGAGTCAGCAACATTCAAAGCTGAGCAAACTGAATAGGACATGCTCTAAAAACCTTGGGACTACTTCCAATATAAAATGCTGTATTATCTTCATGCCAACGTCTGCTTCATGTCAGATATAAGACTTTCCCATGCACATCATTCCAATTTAAAAGCACTTTGTTTTCACTCTATGCATCAAAGTGATGCACAGTATCTTTTTCTGAAGTGTTTACAATTGAAAGCCTGCTTCCTAGTACAGCATTTTGTGATACCAGCTATGAAAATTTAAAGCATAAAGAGCAAAGAATCATGTTGCACCTTAAAGACTGACACATTTCATCAGCAGAAGCTTCTATGTACTTCTGCATGATATTTCTTAGATGCAGGAAATAGTGGCCATTGCTTCATTTCCCTCTTGTTCATAACCTTTATTCTGTTTGTGAGCAAATGCAACTCTACAGACATTTGTAGGGTTTTGTTTTTGTTTTGCTTACAGCTGCCATCAGGCTTAGCCAGCTGTTTGTGAAGGGTTATGGGAATTGCAAAACATCTGGAAGGCCATAGTTGCCCCCCCTTAATAGTCACTTTATGCAATTTATTAGCCCCATGCCTCACGCTGCAGACTTCCTTTGCTGCAGTCTAGTACCAGTCCTGAAGCTTAGCAGAGATCAAGCATCTGAGTCAAATGAGGACTAGAATTTTCTTACAGCTTATACTCTGCAAACTTCACCCTTCTAATCGGATGCACTTTCTTCATAGCTATTTTAAAATATAGTCAGTGCAAAGATTTCCTGTTACAAATGCTCCGATTTCACACTCACAGTGTGGGAAGCATAGTCAGTGTTATTATTCAAAATACTATTCGTTTTGTACATTTTCCTTTAAAAAATAAATAAATTGCCTTTTCTTTTCTAGTCTGCATATGTCAGTTACAAATTCACCTCCTGGTTGAGAGGCTTGTTCTTTGAGATAGATGTCAGGATTGCTGGTGATTTAAATGAATACTAAAGGACAATACATGAATGGCAGAGGAAATCTGCAAGATCTTCTCAGCCTAAGTCACTCAGCTTTGGATCACTAATGCCCATAAAATATGAATTGCTCCAAGGCAAATCGTTGAAGGATTCAGAACAGTCATATGTGAGGAGCATGACAAGATACATCTGACAGGCTCTTAGAATGTAGATCCAAATATTTCAGATACCATCTGGACACTTAAGTAGCTTTCATACAAGAATGACACTTGCGGAATTAGGTGAGGATTTGAACATCATTGTCGGTGTGTACATGTTTTTTTAGTGCACTTTTTAAGTTAATGTGTGAGCAGATCTTACCTATTATTTTTAGCTAGAAATACCAATACTTCATCCGGTAGCATTGTGAACAAAAGTATTTAACAAATAAGAAAACACTTGTGCCTCCTGAAGAAGAATTACACATAAAAATCAATTGACATGGCTATTGGAAAACATCCCCTCCCAAAGATATGAGCAAGTGAAGTCTGTGACAAAAATTTATAGTGGCATGCTTGTATTCAGATTTAGAGGTCTCATGGCACAGTGGCTAAAACTGCTGACATTGTGAATTCGATCCTGATGGGTTTCAAGGCTGACTCATTCCGAGGTTGGTAAAATGCGTGCCCAGTGTGTTGGAGGCAAAAATGCTTATTATCTTGTAAACCACCCAGAAAGTGCACTAAGCATTATGGGGTGGTATATAAGTGTAATTGCTAATGCTATGTACACTTTGCCAGCTGTACCATTTTTTCAACATTTCCACTGCATTTTCTTAAGTTTCAGCAGACTGTGGCCACTGGTTAACTCATTGTCTGACTTAATTGTTGTGGGTTTTTCTTTTAATTTTGAAAGTAACATTTGTTTTATTCTACTTCTCAATATTTTCCAGTTTTAGGAAAGTTTAGTGTATTAGGAAACTGCACTATTTTTTGTGAGTCTGTTTTGACTTATTTGTCATTAACTCCAGAGACTCCAATAATGGTGCACCATAATAATTAACTATTTCACAGAATGAAGTTTAGGCAAAAGCATTTCCCATGCATTTCTTTCTGTTTGGTTTGTTCCAATAGTTCAACTAATTACATAGTCTTTTTTTTAAAAAAATCCTTTGCACGACTGGCAAATTTATTAACTATGGCATGATGCTTCACTTTAAAAATCCATATATGTTGGAAACTTTTTTTGCATCCTTTAAGAACAGGAGTTCTCCATGCAGGAAAACAAAACAAGCAAACCCCAACTGGCAGTTATTTAAAAGAGAGTAGTGAGATGCATTTATGTTAATTTTCTGTATATAAAACATATATTCTGTTTTTAAACACAAACAAAGTCAGGGATATAAAAAAGTGATTCTGCAGCAAGAACAATAAAAGGTTAGAAAACCCCAAATATCTCTTTTGCTATTTGTATGCTCCTAGCAATTGGGTTGAAAAGGGGGGGGAGACCGTTGTATGACTGGTTTTATGCTGTTAGGTGCCCTGATGATTTCCCCCCTAGAGGGGTGAGATATAAGTGTAAATAATAATAAGAAAAAATAAGAAAAATATCAAATGATGATTACAAGAGCAGCCCAGACAAAGCAAGATTGCCACCGCCACCGCCACTGACATCAAAACTGTCAGCAGCGGGAGCAGCCCACCTCTGGCCCCTGGAGTTCTCTGTCAAGGGTGGGACCAGCCTGTGGGGAAAAACAGTTTGGGCACCACTGCTCTAGAAGAAGAGGACAGTAAGCCATTTCTACCTAGAAAATCATAGAAAGAATTGCCATAATTCAATTTTGACCTGATGGGGCACCACTTTTGTTGTTGACCTGCATGTCCTCATTTTTTATCAATGGTTGCTCTAGACCAGGGTTTCTTAACCTTGGGATCCTAGGTGCTCTTAGACTTCATTTAACAGTAGCCTAAATCAACACACCTGCTGATCCAGGGTTCTGGGAATTGAAGTCCAAGAGCATCTGGGGGCCCAAGGTTGAAAAACCTTGCTCTAGACAATAGCTGCTTTTATACAGAAGCTTTATGTCATTACTCCTTGCATTATTGTGGAAGAATCCCTAAGGACTCATACTCCAGAAGACAGGGTTGCAGTTATTCACCTAGGCTTAAGAGGTTTGTTCATACTTTGATACATGGATAGCCTCTAATAAAATAAATATGGTAGATTCTTATTTATGAAAATGGCTCTTCTGCTTGAAGTCAGTCCTTCTATTTTTATGAACTACTAGTATTATTAGTACAGTATCATTTTATTATAAAACCTCAGTTATTACTTTCATGATATCTGGGAATGGTGGGAGTAACCAATTAGGTCAGAATCAGGTTCCTGCTCAGTGTTGATTCCAATTTACAATACTTTGTGGCTGTTAAATACAATGAAAGCGCGGCGCCAAAATGGCCGCCGCGCTCTTTGCGGCCCCCCCCACCCGGACTCAGACATCCGGGTGAGTTAGGGGGGCGTGGCCACCCCTCTATAAAAGGGGTGGCCATGTGGCCGCCGAGCTGCCATTTTAGAAACAGCGACAGAGAGGAGAAGCTTTTCCCTCCACCCCCTCCCTAGTGAACAGTGTGATATTTTGGTCGCTTCGGGGCCGGGTGGGAATTTTTGGCCTGAACCTACAATTGGCCTCTGGGTTCTGGCTTTTTTGCCCATCCCACACTGTTGCTATGGTTTGATATAGGGGTTTTGCTCTTGACTTTGGTCACATGGGCGGGTAGCACTGGTAAGGTAAATATTTATGACCCACAGGTATCCGGCAGGTTCGCAATTGACTGGCTAACACTTAGACAGGTACAGGTGTAATAACGTTGACCGGTCAACGACGAACCAGGCAAAGGGGTGATGGCAGGAGCTCTTCAGCATGCATCACCCCGTGATTTGACGGATACACGTCAGAGGGTGGGGTCAGTAGATAGTTTATTGACTACGGTCAACAATTTGTTTGTTGCAAACAAACAAATTGATACAAATGGATACATTGTAGCCAATTGCCATTGGCAATTTTGGGAGGAACCTTACCAGTGTTACTGCGGCCTGCTTGCCTTAAGAATTATAATTGGCTGAGTACCAATTGAAATTTATAATTCGGACTAGGGCATGAATCAATAAATGTGGCCCAATGCCGTTATCCACATATACCTGTGTCTGAGTCCTTTTTTGGGGGGTGCGCCTGCAATATCCACTGCATGTTAAAGCAGTTGCATATTTTGTCTCATTATATATGAGAACCAGCCAATCCCTCCATGATAGAAAATGCAAACAAGGTATTTGTTTAAGATTCCTCAGAGATGGACAATTTAACTACCTTATTTATCATGTGAGCAGCTATTTTCATTAAACAAAATCCTCAGAACTCTATTATCACAGTTCTCATTACCAGCATTGTTTTAAAGATGAAAATAGAATTTATCGACAAACTACCCACATATTGATAGAAGGGCATACATTTGTGTGCAAATTCCCTTACTGCATTAGAAGGAAGGTATATACTGTATCTTGATGAATGAGCTCAGTTTCTGTTTCTGCAGTGAGTTGTTGATGTAAGATATGGATCTGGAAGCATCCTGTTGGATATTCTACTTATTGTCATCTGGCCAAGCTTTTGATTACAGATGCAAATCAGGTAATTTCCTGGTGGTTTGAATTTTTATGCACATTTTTAGATGGACAGTTCTGAGATTCAGACCTCAGGTATCTATAGCCTTTTTTATCCATCTGAAATATTCTGATTGATTGTACAGTACTTTATCTTTGCCAAAACCTGATGGAACGTTTCTTGAAAGTTAACAAAGAAGGAAGCATGCACTGTTTTTAGTTTCCCCATAGATTGACAACTGGAGCTGCTCATTTTTTTTAAAAAAATTGCAACATTCTGATTTGTTGAATAGTAGAAATAGTATATATTGGCAAACAGTAGGGATAAAAAAAACCTTTGAAACCGATTAAGCACTTTAGTTTTTAATCAAGCTTGGCAGCTATTTATTGCCCTAGAGGGAGTGCAAAGCAGTGGTGATTGTCCTTTGAGCATATAAGTGATAAAAAGTCCTTGTATTTCTAGCCTCAGATTTTGTAATAATTGCAAGTGTGCTGGATATTTGTAGTACATATACATTATCTATATCTAGAGATAGAGATAGAGATAGTACTGTATATGGACTATGGACTACAAATATCCAGCACACTGTTTGCATAAAAGAAAAAGAAATGAATGGCTCTAAATATTTCTGATAATAATTCAATATGATGAATAATTAATGTTAATGTTGCTTTTATTTCTCACTAGGGACTCTATTAAAATGTGATACTTTACTGAGCACATAAGTAACTGAACCATATTCATGAACTACTTATACATGATAAATACAATGAAACATATGTGGAAGGATCAGAACTATAGCACCAGGATGTTCTATTTTCTTATTTTATTACTTTATTTACTTAGTACTTTACCCCACAGCAAAATACTCTGCTATATGTCAGCCCCATAGTAGCATTCTCAGGGACGTATAAAATTGTTACAGTAACTTGTAAAAGCTACTCTCCACAGTATTTATAAATGGCTTTGGTCAATAAATGAACTACCAGTAAACTCCTGGGTGGCTCAATGGCTCACATATAGAGTAGGAATTGAGATCTTATCCCTAAATGGTATGAAGAAGCACTACCCCCACCCCCAACCCTACCCTGACTTGCCCTGAAGTCAACCATTTGTGTTGTACCTGTGAACCATTGTGCAGCAATGAAAGGGCATGATTTTCCAAACTGTTAGTTCTCAAACTGTTTGAATCCTGCCTTCCCATTTCCTATAAAAGCAGAGACCTCTTAAAATCCATTTAACATGTATCAATACATTACAATATTCACTATACTCCCCCTGGAAAATAATATGAAAACATTGGGAGTGTCAGCAGGTTTCCAGTTGGAAAAAAATGTGGAGAATTAGTGGTAGAATCTGCTGCTGCTGTTTCTGCTGCTGCTGCCTCCCTTAACTAAAAGAGTATTGTTGTGTCCCTTTAGTTACAGTTAGGGGTCAAGGGAGTTGGACAGTGAGCTGCTGTTTGGGTGTCAAGCAGATGTAAACTTAAAATTGTTATCAGAAGTTGTTATCACTGTCACCAGAAGACTCTGCTTCCAGCACATGTTTATTGCCCCTGACTTCACCTGTCAACAGAGACTAACTTCCTTCTTCTTCTGCAGCCGTATTCATTCCGGATACAGTATTGGCTATCATCATGCTGATAGTCTTCCTGTTCTTAACTCCTCAGAACAGTTCTTCCAAGGACATGCCACACCAGTCTCTCAGCTTCTTCGGCCATGAAGTCTGTCTACATCCAGGGCTTCTCTTCCCAGGGATCTTTCCTTGTAGAACAAGTTGGAGAATTCTACACTTTATGTTGCTCCTCATGATATGGCCAAGGTATTGGAGCTTTCTTTGCTCAATGGCCTTAAAGAGTTCTCGTTCTTCATCCATCCGGCACAACACTTCTAGATTAGTCACATGATAATGATATTCTTAGCAGCCATCTGTAGATCCACATTTCAAAAGCTTTGATTCTTTTTTCAGATGCTTTAGTCAATGTCCAAGCTTCAACTCCATATAGAAACACTGGAAATACATAACATCTCACTATTCAGGTCTTTGTAGTGAGAGTTAGATCTCTACTGCATAACAAGTGTTGCATTTTTTACGAAGGTGGATCATGCTTTTTCTATTCACATTTTAATCTCTACCTTGGGATCTATTGAGTCTGGCACAAGAAGTAATCTAACAAGCAGGATTGGGTTAACAACAGTGATTCTTTATTCAGCTCAGAAACCGGACTGGGTAGTATGTACAGGGATGGCCTCTATATATACAGTGATCTGACTGTTACAAAAACAAGATACATTTAGGTGGGCTTCCGGAGGACAAGTAAAGTTCAACATTTTCCCGCTCTGACAGTTTGAATTTTGCGCCTTTAGAAATGGTGCGTGTCTCGATCTTCCGCTTTGGCACAGTTTGTCTTTTTAAAGCAGTTTTAGCTTTGGACACAACAGGATCCCAACTTTCATTGACCATACTCCCCAAATAGAAAATTTTATCCACTCATTTGATTTCTTGTGTTTCTGCCATTAGTTTGCTGTGAGTTCGTGTTTGGCTTATAACCAGACTGACTTTCTACAGCAATGATTAGAAAGGATGATGATTTTTTTATATTTATTAAATGAATTAAATGTTTGTGCTTATAAATAATTTCATGTCAAGGGGGAATTGTCATATCTCACATATATCTCATATATAGTAATTTGTATAGCTACAATTATCTGTAGCTAGAAGAATGCTGTATAGCAATACATTAAAGAAAGAAAAAGAGAAACTGGAAAGAGGGTCTGGTAATAATCCCTGCCAGAAAGCAATCACCTCACAAGTGATTTACGTCACTATTTCAAGATATAAATACAACTCCCTTCCCAGAGTTAGACAGTGTAGGCTGCCAATAGCCTCACTTGAAGACTATCAGGAAGCTGTGCTAGAAAGATAAACAAACTGGGAGGATAACATATGTTTACATTTTTCTGCAATTGTTTTGATTTCACTTTGTTCCAATCAAATAGGGAAACATGCTCTACCAAGAATAGTAAAGGTAAAGGTCACCCTTGCTCAAAAGCCAGTCATATCTGACTGTAGGGTTCAGTGCTCATCTCTGTTTCAAAGCCGAATAACCAGCGCTGTCTGCTTCTACAGACGTTTCCGTGGTCATGTGGCAGGCATGACTAGACACCGGAGTGCACAGAACGTTACCAAAAATAGAAACAGGTAAAATTTTAATTTTCTAATTTTTCTATAGCTTATTTCTCTTTTGTGCCTTACAATATTAATGTGTTTCATTCTGGTTAAAATATGTTAAGAATATGTTTGTAGAGTTTATTTAAATTGTCAAATATTTATTATGTCTTAGTGGGACAATGGATGCTTTCAAAATTAACTGCTTTCTTTTGTTTCATTCAGTAAGGAGGTTGTGTGTCTTTTATCTCATTGTGCCATAAAAGATGGGTTAACTCTTTCTTCACCAAGTAACTAAGAAAGCTTCAACACATATTCAGTGTATTGATGTATAAACATGTCATATTTACATTGTTTATTCCATTAATTCTTTTTCTGACACTAATATACCAATAAGTACTTTTGAATAACTTTGTTATTTAGATGAAGCTTTACTTTTGAAATAATTAGCCTTGTCATATATTCATGTTAAGCAAATGTCAAGGATATTTTTTTCTCTTCCATTGTTTATTGTATCCTGTTGTTGTAATGGGGGTATAGATCTGTAAATGTTTTTTCAAGAGATGCTGGGAACACAAAGTCTCAGGTTTTAATTCTCTTTGGGAACTTTGGATTTAGCTTCTGAGTGGTGGAGAACAGTGTCTACTCTGCATTTGCATAGGGGCATTTTCCCCCTCTTTGGCCAATTGGCCTTGGCAAAACGTTCTCAGAAGTAAGGCCTATTAATTTCAGTTGGGTTTATTTCTATGTAAATATGTACTGTACTGCAGGTTTAATTGATTTGTGTGTGTGTGTGTGTGGGGGGGGGGGGTGTTCAATAAATGTCATGTGCCCAGGTAGCACAGGAGTATGGTCATATATCACCATTTAGCACTAGTATTAATATCATTGCTACTGATATTAAAGTGTTTAAGAGCAGATGAAATTAACATTCCATCATACATTATTAAGGAATCTTCCAATAATTTTTTGTTACAAAAACATTATCGATTCTAGAATATGAGTTATAAACTTGAGAGCAATATATGTATATAAGCTCCTCCCCTTTCAATTCTCACCAAGAATCTTTTAATCTGAATAAATCCATCCAATCATCCCACAATCTGGCCTTTTATCCTTTCCTATAATTAGTTGTTTGTGCAATCACTATTTGATCATATTAGATTGAAATCTCCTGCAACAATCATTTTATCATTTTTTCCCTTTATCAAAATTTGACTCATTTTATTTAAAAAATGGATCTTGATTCTCATTTGGTGCGTAAATATTTGCCAACAATATATCTTCAGCCTCTATTTTTCCAATTAAAATCAATTTTGATATCAAAAAGATTGGGATATACAAAAGTAAAAACCAAGGATTCGGAAGGTAGGTACAGTATTTGATTTTAATAGGAGGAACCATTTTCCATTTACCTTATTACATGAACAGAGTAGCGGAGAGAGCTACTTTTACTTTAGTTGTTAAAATGCTGCACAGGGTGGAAAGTAGGAGCGGAAATGAAAAACAACTCTTCAAAGGAGGAAACTAAGACAAAGCTACAGTCTCTTTTTATTGACCTCTTCAATTAATGGAGATGCAGAGCAACAACAGCTTCATTTTGCCTCATCCAAAAACATATTCTATTTCAGTACTGCTAATGTGTCAGACAAATTAAGTGAAATAAAGAACAGTTAATGTTTCTTGAGATCTTATATTTTGCAAGCAGGTACTTGCACATTTTGTGTGTGTGAACAAGCACATTGCAATTGATGTTTTTGTTGCCTACTGTTTTGCTGGCAGGAGACCTATGTTTAAAGCTAATCATATTAATAGCAACTCCTGAGTACTGGGAACTTAAAGGGTAACCTTTCTTATGTTTCTTCATTTCTCACTGACAGTGGTAGAAACTGAATTACAGTGTTGGAGGAAAAAATAATATGCAATTTGGCTTAAGTCCTGTAGCTAGAGCCACTAATTTTAGATGCACTGTGTCATTATTCCTGTAATATTTAGAGAGAGAAAAAGCTCAAAACAAAAAAGCTATTCTTCAGAATGTCATTCATAAATATGGTATGGAGTTAACCTTCTCCAAAATCTCCTAAGTGCATCTGTCTGACAAAGAGAGTCTAGAACTACTATACTGTGACCTATAACTATAGGCATTAAAAAACCCCAACAAGAACTAAAGTCTAAGTCACTTAGGAAGTACAGTAAAAGTGTTTTGTTTTTGTTTTGTTCTGAATGCTGGAGATACAGCATAGTTATAAGCACAATGTGAATGTGAATGTCTACAGCAGTGTTTATTCCCAGAAGCCTAAGTCAATTGTCCAGAGCAATGATTAGCCAATGTACTAACTTAGGCTTCTGGGAATTGAAGTCCTCCTGTGGGGTGTGGGCCCCAAGTTGGGAACCACTGGCTACAGTCCTATTGCTAAGAAGAATTTTACTACAGGATTCATTTAAACCAGCATATTTTGAACTCTCTGTAGACAGCTTTTTTTAGGCATTGAACTAGTATCTGCTAAAAGTATTTAGACTTTTATTGACTGAACAATTTCTTTTATTGTATCTTTTCCAATCTGTTACCTGCCTGAAGTGTTGAGCTCCATTATTTCTAGTCAGCATGACTAGTCGTCTATAGTTTTACTATAGATTACGGGAGTTGTAGTCCAATAAAACTGCTACTTCTCTCTCTCTCTCCCCCCTCCCTCCCTCTCCCTCAGTCTTCTCCTCTGCCCTACCACAATACATCCTCAAAACATGTATTCTCCATTACATCTATGACATAAAGGCCACCCTCAACCAAAATAAAGTGCTTCAGCCTTTTCTGTTGTCTACAGTATGTTGGAGTGAGGGAAGGATGACAAAGGAGCATGCTAAAACTTTGTCAGATTAAACATTGGTAGAAAAAGTGGGATAGAGGAAGGTTGTTGAATGAGCATGATGAGGAAATTTCCAGACATATGAAGGGCAACAGAGCCCTAGTCAGTCATTAAACAAGCTCCCCAACAGGAGTAGTACTGATTTAGTTATTAACACAAAAGAAGAGACAGTAACATTGTCCCCTTCATTTCCACCTTTATTGGTCTCTACATGTGGCAGATGATAGGTCTGATCAGTAAAAACCTTGAAAAGTAGGATTCTGGTTTATGTTGAGATCCTCCAGGAGCAGTGGAGGCTATATGCTTTTTGAAAATTTTCAGAATGATTAATTAGAAAAAGGCAATTTGTCACGGCTTACATCAATAACATTGCCATGTCCAGACCCAATTTAACAAAATATGTAATACACCTAGAAATGTACAATCAGACATATAGAAGGCAGAGTTAACCATCAAAGCAAGGAAATGTGAATCTGGGGTGATTGGTAATATGTTTAGGACACAGACTGTGAAATGGGTTGAATGTACCTTTTCTGGCCCCTGTGGAAGACTTCTCCTTCCCTGAGAGTGACGTTGTCAAATTAATGTGATAAACTGCATCTTATCTTGTCCCATCTCCATTTTCTTTTTGTTGCTGGTTCTAAGGTTGTTTCTACTCAGCTGTCCACCAACTTTTCTTTTTAAATGATTTGCCTCAACATTATTCCAACTAAGGATGCTGGGCAGGGGCTTCAGTACCCTCACTGTAACTAACTCACATCTCTGTTCCTTGTTAAATCCAAATACCCAACTACAGAAGTGGTCATTAAGCCTCCAAGAATATAATATGAAAATAGGACACATCAGGGGAACATATAATGTGGTGTCAGACATCTTATCTCACTGCTACAGTATAAATCTGCAGAACAAAGTTAAAATAATATCAAATAAACCTGTGGCCCCAGAGTAGAGAGCCACCCAAGGAAAAAAAGATAATGAGCATCAGAAAATCGTCAAGTAGCAGAACAACAGAGAGTTAGCTGGTAAATTGCTCAGCACAGGGATAAAGAGAGAAAGAAGACTGAAGATTGAAAAAGAAAAAGAAAAAGAGAATGATGGTGTGATGACTAGAAAGTCACTCTGAAGATGAAGAAAGAAGGGAAGATTAACATATATTTTGTGGGGGAAAGAAAAAAATCATTACATTGATCTTAATTAGGATCTCTGTTTGGATCTGTGTGTGGGTCTTTCTCGCTGTGTGCATGTGTGTGTGTGTTAAAAAAAGGGAGAGAATGTTTTTTCCTCATTTCTGCTCAACTCTATGCTATATACATATAAAAATAAAAATAACAACTATGGGTGGTATATAGTTGTGGATGCATCATAGATATTCATGTGTAAGCTAAGATCAGTGAAAAATAATATTGGACTTGTTAATGGAAAAACACCCAACCTGGCATGGTGTGTGTGTGAGAGAGAGAGAGAGAGAGGAGGGGGAATTGGACTAGTGTATTGAGCTTTTCATGGCCAAGACCTTCCCATCCCAAGGCTACCCAATTTCATCTCCACAATGGTGACCCCCAGATTAGTGTTGTTGGGGGACTTCTAAATCCATTCTGAGGAGGTGTTTGTCAGTGCAATACTGTCAACTACTGTATCCTTCTGGGACGGTTGTTGGGTGTGGGAATTGGAGACATAATTTTACGGTGCTTTCTCTGCTGGTGAAACCAGAGAATTCAATTCAGAAAATTAGTTTTGGCTCCATGGGTCCAAAAGTGGGGGATTACACAGGGGTCAATCATCTCTCTGATGTTGTTTAACATTTATATGAAGCTGTTGGAAGGGTCATCTGGAGATTTGGAGTTCAGTGTGATCAATAATAATAATTTCATGTCAGAGATTACTCTGGGTTGAAAGGATTTTTACTGGAGAAACTCCACTCAGGGGACACCTGAATGAGGCTCCTTTCATGTCTCCAAGTGCAGCCCTCACGTATTGAAACCCAACCTTCCAGTCTCCAGCTCAACATCTTAACCACTAAGCCACCAGGGAGCAATATGCAGATGACACCCTACTCTATCTCTCCTTTTCAACTTCTGCAGTAGATGCAGTACAGTGTCTTGACGATTGCCAGATAATGGAATGGATGAAAACAAACTAGTATCTGAAGGTCAGAAGGACACCAATGAAGGAATTAGGAAAGTTAATCAAGTGTAAATATATCTTACTGGAAATCAAAACCAAGGTTATCCTTTCCTGATCACTATGTATGGTTTTGAAAGCTGGAGAGTTAAGAAAGCTGATATGGAAAACTTATTTGTTTGTATTGTGCTAGAGGAAAGCTTTAAAGATACCCTGGAGTGTTGAAAAGACAAACAAATGGTTCCTAGAGCAAATCAAGCCTGAACCTACTCCGGGAGCAAATAAAAATGGTGAAATTGAAGCTGTCATACTACAGGTGTAACTTGAGAAGAAGGTATGATTCCCAGAAAAAGACCATAATACTGGGAATGGTAGGAAGCAACAGGAAAAGATGATCAAATGTGAGATGTATTGACTCTATTAAAAAGCCACTGGCTTTACAAGAGCTGTACAGGGCTGATGATAACAGGATGTTTTGGAGATCTCTCATTCATAGGTTGCCATAAATCAGAGATGATTTCATTGCACATAACATAGCTATAGTGAAGTGTATTTAGCAGACATGTAATATGAAACGTAACTCCCATGAAGTTGAAGAATGTAAAGAAAAAGAAGCCAGAGTTTTCATCAAGTGAAACTTTTCACTTAGCAGCAAATAAAAATATAAACACCAACTGTGACAAGAATGGCACTGGCTGGGTAGCACAATTAAAGGCACAACTGCAAATACCATTAATAGTTCCTGGGGGGGGCGGGACCTAGAATAGCAACACAAATAAAAAGATGGCTGAGATTTGGGTGAAGCCTGGTGATTGACTTGCAGGAGGTGTATGTTTCACTAATGCAATATCACAAAATACTAGTGATCAATCACTGGGTATGTTACAGTTACCACCTCATTAACTGAAGTGTTCCTAGGTGTGTGCTGGCATATCTGGCAATTGGGCTTTGTCCCACCCCACCCTCACCTGTGGCACCCTGGGGCACCAATGTATGGGATTCCCCCCCAACCCCCAAATAGGCACCCCCACCACTCCCTGTCCAGTGCCTTCTCATGATGCCCTGCACCCCAGCAGTGTTCTGCTTGTTGTAGCTCAGAAAAAGTAGTTTTTTGAAAGGTCTGGGCTATCCCATATCATTCTTGGTCTGAACTCTAGCAATTTCATTGCTGTTCAAAACAGGAACAAATTAGTAGAGTGAAGTGGCTTTAATAGAAGCTGTTTGTTGGTGACAATGATCTTGAAAGAACCAGAGTTTCCTATAGCCCTGACACTACAATTTACTTCTGTATCTCCACTGCAGTGTTTTCTGCTGCATGCTTCACAATTTTGTGTTGAAAACAGAATGCCTAAGTATCGCTTACTGAGCCAAATAGGCATTTTCTTTCCTCCATGAGCCACAAAAAACTGTAACAGAAGCTGTTACAGTTCTTTCATTTATAAGAACTGAGAAGGAATGTTAATTGGAGTTCCTTGGGTTGCCATAAATTGGAAGCAGCTTAATAGCATGGAAGAAAAGAAGTCACAAAGCCCTCACCTTGACCATGAGATATTTGTTTCTCTTCTAAAGATAGTTATTACAGAGTTCTGGCATCCTTTTAAAAAATTACAGCCTTGTGTTTAAACCCCACATATTTTCCACTGCATACCTACCTCTTTTCTAGGATGTGAAAAAACTCAATATCTATTTCCTAGTTATTCTGTTTCCATCCATATCACTATCCCCTTCCTTATTCATATCAGTTTGCCAGACTTTCCCCCTCAAGGAAATTCATATACATTTCCTGCAATGTAGGTGCTGATTTTCATCCTTTCTCTAATTGATGCATTGCTCTTTGCTCAGTTTGATAGAACTGATCCCTGTGGCACTACGCATCTGCTAATGGAGTCATAGTCAGTTTTCCTGGGCCTAAAAATTAGTTCACTTGTGGTCTGACTCTTGCTGGGGATTGACATTTGATGACAATTAGTCTGCTTAACTTAGTCCAAGTGAAACCAGAGATGCAGGATTAGGCTAGATGACCAAAGCGCAGTCCAAATGAGCCAGAAGTCAAGTGATTGGGAGAGAACCCTCAAGGGTTGGTGTTGTGTCCTAATAGTGTAACCTTCTACATGTGATATCAATGTATCTGAACCAATGTAACCTTGCCGATGTGTAACAATGTAACCTTCAGCTGTATCACATAAACCCTGTAATAGGACGCGAGCTAATGACCACCAGCTGGCAGCAGCGAGCGTCCAAGCTCTCTTGGTTCAAACCCATCAAAGACCGCAGCGCGGGAAGCTTCCCGCCGCTACCTACACCTGGACAAGAAGGGCGTGACCAGCCATGACGTCACGCGGACCAGTAGCCAACGGGCTACCGTGGAGCCACATTCAAATACGTTACTGCCTTATATATAGAGCTGTTCGTCCGCCATTACCTCATGTTCCCTCTGTCCACCATGCAATAAACCTGAGTTAACCCAGCCGCTGGCTGTGCTTTGTGTCTTGACTCTCATACACCAAATTGGCGACGAAGGTGGGATAATGGATCCCCACGGAGCCAGGACACAGAGCGGGTTCAACATCACCAAACCGCAAGACTGGGAGCTTTTTGAGATGGACTTCCAGGCGGCACTGGTGGAGCTCAAAGTCAAAGAAGACGACGAGGAAAGGAAGAGGGCCATCCTCACCCGCATGCTTGGGATGGAAACCAAGCGGACGCTGGTGGGCATCCTTGCACCGAAGAAGATGAGCGATTTCAAAGCCGGTGACATCATGAAAATGCTGCGTGAGCGTTTCCGACCCTCGAGGGCAATGTTTCCCGCTCGGAGTGCGTTTTGGAGGCGAGTTCAAGCGCCGGACGAGTCGGTAGAAGCCTTCGTAACGGCTATGAGGGTAGCCGCCGCCCCCTGCAAATGGGACCACATCCTAGAGATGGCCCTCAGGGACGGAGTGCTGTGTGGCCTGAAGGACAAGGAAGTACAGCGCAGCTTGATGAACAAGGAGCCACCACCCACACTGGAAGAGGTTGTAGAGGCCGCGGAAGCCGCGGAATCCACGAATGCTGGAGTGGACGAGATGCACAAGTGGCGTGAGTGGCGTCCGAGGGCCGGCAAAGCGGAAAACTCGTCGCACGGGAAGTCCGGTCAGTCGGTGCATGCAACCCGACCGACCTCGAAATCGTCTTCAGAAAGCAGCGATGGCGAGGAGGTCCAGAAGGTCCGGAGAGGCGGGCGCCGCTGCGATGGTTGCGGAGCGGGCCATGAGCGCGTGAAGTGCCCATTCAGGAAAGCCGAGTGCTTCAACTGCGGACGTCGGGGGCACATCGCCAAGGCGTGCAGGAAATGGAAAGAGGGCCGGAGACAGTCGCAAGACCGTTCAGCCAGACCGGACCGTCCAGCGAGGCCCAAAGATGGCGCCCGGGCCACGAGGAAGCAGGACGGCGTGGGCCGCATCTCGGACGACAGCGAGGGCGACGCTCCTGTGTTCAACGTGTCTGCGGGACAGCCCCATTACTTTGTTGAGGTACTAGTACAAGGGACCCCTATTAGGATGGAAGTTGACTCGGGGTCCTCCTATTCTATAATCCCCCAGAGAGAGTTCTTGAAAATCGACCCCCACGTGCGGCCCAAACTTAAAGCGTTGAGGGCCACACTACGAGACGTTCAGGGGAACAGCATTCCAGTGTTGGGGGTCGGAACGTTCCGGGTTCGCTTTAAGAGACATTCTGCGGAACTTCCCCTAGTGGTGCTAAAAGGGGGGAGTTGTAGCCTCCTCGGAACACAGTGGTTTCAGCCCTTAGGCCTGTTCATAGGGGGGTGCATGCCGTAGGCGAGGACCCAATACAAGCAGTGTGTGACGCACACCCCGCCGTTTTTAAAAGTGGACTGGGAAAGTTCAAGGGACCCCCTGTAGCCTTCGACTTAGACCCGGAGGTCCGCCCGATAAGACTTAAACCGCGCAGGGTACCGTTCGCGCTTAAGGACAAAATAGAGGCGGAACTGGACAAACTGGTGGGTCAAGGAATTCTCGTTCCTGTGGATTCCGCGGAGTGGGAGACTCCAATTGTAACAGCACTGAAGGCTAACGGGGAGGTGCGCATTTGCGCTGATTATAAGTGTACCATTAATAAGGCAATCCGCCCTAATGCATACCCGGTACCAGTGGTCAGCCACCTTCTGGCCAGGCTG
The DNA here is from genome assembly GCA_035047305.1 of Bradypodion pumilum. Lineage (NCBI taxonomy): Eukaryota > Metazoa > Chordata > Lepidosauria > Squamata > Chamaeleonidae > Bradypodion > Bradypodion pumilum. The sequence goes on along the minus strand of JAWDJD010000004.1, from coordinate 111,260,087 downwards.
AATGGGGGAAAGTGTTTCGCTAAACTCGTTTTAGCACAGGCCTACCAGCAACTCCCGGTAACCCCCGCCACAGCGGCGGCACAAACAATAGTCACACATAAGGGGGCGTTCCAGGTGTCGAGGTTACAGTTCGGCGTGAACTCGGCACCTGGCATTTTTCAGTCGCTGGTGGAACGCCTCCTGAAGGGGTTGGAGGGGGTGTTGCCATATTTTGATGACGTGTTGATAACGGGGGGGAGTAAGGCCGAGCTGGCCCACAGATTGGATAAGGTCCTGGCCGTGTTCGAGAAAGCGGGGCTGCGACTGAGAAAAGACAAATGTGTATTTTTCGAAACAGAGGTTGAGTTTTTAGGGTTCCGTGTCACACCCGAGGGAATTAGGCCGTCCAAATCTAAGGTAGCCGCCATTAAGAAAGCCCCTCGCCCCACTTCCAAAACCGAGCTTCAGTCATTTCTGGGGCTTCTCAATTTCTACCATACCTTCCTTCCACGGAAGGCGTCTGTTGCCGAGCCGCTCCATCGGCTGCTTAAAAAAGAGGAAAAATGGCTGTGGGGTGACGAGCAAGAAAGAGCGTTCACAGAGTTAAAGCAACTCCTCACATCTGAGGCAATCCTGACTCATTTCGACCCCAAACGGCCCATAGTTTTGGTCTGCGACGCATCCCCGGTGGGGGTGGGGGCGGTGCTTTGCCACGTGTTAGACGACGGAAGGGAGGCCCCGATAGCGTTTTATTCAAGGTCCCTGTCCCAAGCAGAGCGGAATTACGCACAGACCGATAGGGAGGCACTAGCGATAGTAGCGGGAACCAAGAAATTTCACGATTTTCTGTATGGTCGGCCGTTCAAGATCGTTACTGATCACAAGCCCCTGTTAGGAATCTTCACTGCAAATAAGCCCACGCCACAGATCCTGTCCCCGAGGATGCTGCGGTGGGCTATTTTTCTTAACGCATATCAACATGAGTTAGAATACCGGCCAGGGAAGGCAATCAGCCATGCAGACGCGCTCTCACGGTCGCCGTTACCCTTGTCGGACGACCAGAAGGCAGGGGTGAGAAGAGACCGCCAGGTATTGCTAATAGAGGTCTTGGAGTCACCCCCGATAGTACCGGCCGACATTGCTAGGGCGACCGGAAAGGATAGAACACTAGAGAAGGTATGCTCGTGGGTGCAGAAGGGGTGGCCGGCGTCATCCCCAGGCACGGAATTCGACCCATTCTTCCGAAAGCGGGTGGAGTTGTCTTTAGAGAGGGGGTGCCTTTTGTGGGGCCAACGGGTGGTGGTTCCTACGTCCCTGCGGCCGAAAGTGCTAAAGCTGTTGCACGTCAGCCACCCGGGAATCGTCCGTTCCAAGGCGTTGGCCCGGAGTTACTTCTGGTGGCCCCAGCTGGACGCCGACATAGAGCAGATGGTTGGCACTTGTGAGGCATGTCAATGCTCTCGACCGGAGGTGGCCCGCCTGCCGCATAGGGAATGGGACGCAGCAAGGGGACCGTGGTCCAGGGTGCACGTAGATTTTGCTGGCCCATTCCGGGGAACCATGTTTCTCCTGGTGGTGGATGCATACTCAAAGTGGCTGGAGGTCATTCCGGTAAAGAGCACATCCTCCGCCACTACCATTCGCCAGCTAAGGAGGGTCTTTTCCACGTTCGGTTTACCCGACACTTTGGTCAGCGATAACGCCAGTTGTTTCACGTCCGCTGAGTTCGCAGCATTCATGGAGGCAAATGCAATTCGGCATGTCACATCCGCGCCGTTTCACCCGGCCACGAATGGCCAAGTGGAACGGTTGGTGCGCACCACAAAAGAGGCGCTGCGGCGCATGGGCTCGGGAGATCTAAATCACCAAGTTTGTCAATTTCTATTAGCGTACAGAGTGACCCCCTTAGCGTCTGGATACTCGCCGGCTGAGCTGCTGATGCGGAGGAAACTGACCACGCTTTTGTCCAGGCTAGACCCGTCGAGGGTCGAGGACAAAGGGAAGAACATAGGGTTAGCGGTCTCGAAAGGGTTCGGCGTAGGCGATCCTGTACACTGCAGGAACTATGCCAACGCAGGCCCAGCCTGGGTGCCTGGGACGATAATAGAACAGACGGGGCCAGTGTCCTATCGGGTGGAAACTAGCACCGGCCTCCTCTGGAGGAGGCACGCTGACCAACTGAGGCACCGAGTGAGCGAGGGGCCGACCAGTGGGGCACAGCGACAGGATTCAGCGATAGGGTTCTCCCCCACCCGTTTAGCCCAAGGGGGAGACAGGGGGGAAAGCAGCGAGCCCGACTCATATCCTTTTGATACCCCAGTTCTATCCGAGCCCGGGGGGAGGGAAAAGGAGTGTGCGGCCGCCGCTGCCGCTTCCCCCGAATCCGATTTTGATTTTGATTTTGCGAGCCGGGGGGGTTTTTCGGAGTGTTCCCCCACCCATCCAGGCGAGAAGAGGGGTTTTTCGTTAGTCCCCAGTGCCCCCGGTTCTTCCCAAACAAAGCACACACCTCCCAACAAAGCCGCAGAGCCGCGGCAAACCACTAACAAGTCATCCTCTCCGATTGCAGGGCAGGAAGCCAGGGAGCAAGGAGGAGGGAGCGAAGCCGGGGCAGGGCAGCCCGCGCCGAGACCCCAGCGTGTTCGAAATAAGCCATCTTGGCTGAGAGACTTCGTCTCATCCTAGGGGGGAGGAGTGTTGTGTCCTAATAGTGTAACCTTCTACATGTGATATCAATGTATCTGAACCAATGTAACCTTGCCGATGTGTAACAATGTAACCTTCAGCTGTATCACATAAACCCTGTAATAGGACGCGAGCTAATGACCACCAGCTGGCAGCAGCGAGCGTCCAAGCTCTCTTGGTTCAAACCCATCAAAGACCGCAGCGCGGGAAGCTTCCCGCCGCTACCTACACCTGGACAAGAAGGGCGTGACCAGCCATGACGTCACGTGGACCAGTAGCCAACGGGCTACCGTGGAGCCACATTCAAATACGTTACTGCCTTATATATAGAGCTGTTCGTCCGCCATTACCTCATGTTCCCTCTGTCCACCATGCAATAAACCTGAGTTAACCCAGCCGCTGGCTGTGCTTTGTGTCTTGACTCTCATACACCAAAGTTGGAGAAATGAGAGGATGGAATTCCAGGCACAACAGCAGTAAACAGAAACCAAGAACTGGGCAAAAGTCTTCAGGAGTGGGAATCAAAAACAAGGAAATGATCTTCTAAAAACCATGAACAAGGCAGGAGATCCAGGAATCAAGGAACTGCAAGTCTGCTGACCACCATTGCTGAGGTAGCTTCTGGGAAGAAGGGCTGGTTCTTATATAGCTGATCTACCCAGGATCTCCAGGTGGCACCTATGAAAGTCTGGAACCTTCCCCAGGACTCTCCAGTGTTTTGCAAGACTTAAAGTAGCTGGTTCCAGACTGGGGGCTCCAGTTCTGCAGGAATTAGAGGAGCAGCTGTCACAAACTCAGCATGCCTAGTAATTTGGGGGATTATTCTCCATAGTGACTGAGGAGATAGGTTCCCAGTTCCTGCTTTGGAGACATTGAATTGTAAGAAATTTTTTATCGTTAGCTAACCTGTTTTAAAGGCTTCCACGCAATCTTTTTTACATCTATATAACAATATTATTAAACTACTGTATATTATTTGTTATTTAGTTAGTTGTTGGAGATGTGCATTACCTGTTATATTTCAGCTTCAGATTATGACTGGCAGATATGACTATTTTGTAACACCTCAGTTTTATTATATTTTGCAGTCAGGACGTAGTTGTTCATTTTATCTGCTCAAGTCACTCTGTCAAGAGTGTAGGTTTCATGATTTATTGCTGCACTTGCCTACTTTCAGTTTGAAGTGTCTGACCATTCCCTAAATAATATTTTAGCTGCATTTTCTTCAGCTTTTGACAATGTCTTAGTTTCAGAAGAATTTAAGTCTTCTGGAAACTGTTAAATGTAATGCATCACCATGATCCGGAATGATTATATTATGTAATCGTGGCTGCTTATCTCTTTTCTTTACTTGAGCTTTTAAGTATCTACATCCTATGATAGATGAGAAATATTTCATGCCTTACTAAAATGGTTTGAACATCAAAGAAAGCTCAGATTCTAATCCTGATAATTTTGAGGTCAAGACAAATCATTTTTTAAAAGATAAAACAACCAGTGAATCAAATGTTAAGGCCTTTTGTAAAATGGCTTGTGTTGATTCACATTGCTCATTCTGCAGAAAAACATGGTTTTCATGCTATACATAAAATCTACATAGTTATGAAACAAGGTTTAGAAATCAATTGCCTGTGTTGGTTATGTTGCCACCTCAATATAATGGTTTCATAAAGGATTGTGCTTCTCAATGTTCACACTGAGAAACCTGAATTAGGTATGCATGGATTTAACACTTTCCTTGAAAGGAAGAAAATGCATTAGAAACCAAAGCAGTGTGTTGCTGGAAGCCCACTTAGCATTTGATCTTTTTGGTATATGAGGGCCTTATGATAAGCAGAATTAATTCTTTTCTTGGCAGGAGGAAATTCTAAAATAGATTCTTGTTGATATTTTTTTCTGGATGTAATAGTGATCTGGTTCTGGCATCACTCACCTCTTGATCACCAGGGTTGTTTCAAATGATCAGCTGGCTAGGACGGGATCCCTTCTTTTCTCACCAATCCATATGTGTCCCTTCCAAAGTTATGAGTTTGGTGGAAGAGGACAACTGTTGCAGATAGAAGGGATGTACCACTCTTTGGTTAATAGTATATGATTGAAAGAAGCTCCAAACAAGCTCAAAGTATTTATTCTGATTACCTGCTGTTGATGATGATACTTTGAGACTTGAGTATACAACTGAAACAATACTGCAGACTTTGGGGGGGCGGGGCGGTGTGCTATACCAAGACTCAGTCTAGATCAGTGTTTCACAATCTTTGGATTTCAATTTCCAGAAGTATAAGTCAGTTCCCCAAACCACTGATCAGCCAATGTACTAACTTAGGCTTCAGGGAATTGAAGTCCTCCTGGTCCTTGTTTCCTCACAAGTGATTGACATTATATATGTGTTGGAAGTTCATTGTCATATGGCAGGGAGCATCTAGAATGAATAAAAATGCTGCCCTATAACATGTATTATCAAGACAGTGTGTTGTGAAAGTACTGACCCTTGAAGAGTGATATTTAATACTTGGTTATTGCACTCTTTCTAGCTTTATGTAATACTAGTCTGAGTGCCCGGCTTCGCCTGGGTGATTTTTGGGGAGCCCTGCCTCACCCCCGGGGTCCCAGGGCAAGGGCAACGGTGCACTCACCTCTGCCCTGTGCTATCTAGCCTGGAGCGCAGGATCACCCCACAGCTGCGTTCTCTGCATGTTTTCCGTCATTGGTTTAGTGGCTGCACAGCCATAGTCTCATCTCCCGTGCTCATGCTGGCCTCAGCGATTGGCTGAGGCATGCCGCAGTGGCTGCTGGGACATGTAGTTTTTTGTTTTTTCCATTTTGTGGGGCGCAGGGCCCCCAAGGTAGGTGTGTGCACAGTTTCAGTGTGATGGGTCCAGGGGTGTCGATTTCTATCTTTTATATATATATATATATATATATATATATATATATATATATATATATATATATATATATATATATATATATATATATATATATATATATATATATATATATATATATATATATATATATATATATATATATATAGAGAGAGAGAGAGAGAGTTTTTGTTAATAGTTGTACTGTAGGTAATATTTTTTAAAATGTGAAAGTACATATTTTTACATTCAATGTTTTTAAACTGTGTTTAGATGTTTTGGGTTTTTATTTGAGTTAAAACTCAACACAGGATGTTATAAATCTTTTTATTTTACAATATTTATTCAACATATCTTTGTCATTTGTGTAAACTTTTGTTTTATTGTTATGTTTTTGACTTGTGTTTACTGTTGTGGCCTCTAGGTGGGGCTGTTGTGTTTTTGAGTGGTTTTACTATTCTGCCCTGCAGGTGTGGCTGTTAGTGGTTTTGGTTTCATTTCATATGTTTTTTCTCTTCTGGCCTCTAGGTGGGGCTTCTTCCGGTAAGTAGTCTTTGTTTCTTCATATCTGTTCCGATCATCGTGGAGGGAGGATGTGCTGATGAGTTGTCTGGTTTTCTTTCTTCTGGGATTTTTCTTTGTTTTGTTTCTGTGGTGGTGGGCTGGGAGGTGTTTCTGTTTGTTCTTTTTTATTTTGGTTGGGTTTTAGGTTTGTTTAATTGGTTTGGTTATTTCTGGTTTTGTTTAATTTTTCTTGTTTTGTTGTTGTTTATTTGTGTAATTCGTTGTTGTTTGTTTGTGTAATTTGTGGTTTTTTTCGTGTTGTAGTTAGGTGTTTTGTATGTGCTTTTGTGGTATTGTGAATGTTTTTGTTTGTGTACTTTGTGGTTTATTTTTTGTTTATTAATGGTTTTTTTAAATTATTGATTTATTTTTGTTTTATTATTTATTATTAATTGTGGTGTTTTGATTTTGGTGTTTACTTTAGCATGAAGAACAGGCTGCCTGTCGGTTCCTCTTTTCCCCATTGCTGCTTTGAATTTTGGTTTCGATGCAGCAATGGGGGAAAGGAGGAGGAGGAGGCAGTCAGCCTGTTCTTCTCCCGGGAAGGTTCGTTAGGTAGGTTGGGGGAGAAGGAGGAGGCAGAGAAGAGCTATCTCTGCCTAACGATGGTTCCCTCCTCTCTGTCTCCTTTCTCTCCTGGCTTACCTAACCAGAGATCAGCAGGCAGCGATCCATAAGGGGTGGTGCTCTTCCTTGTGGATTGCTGGCTGCTGCTTTGGTATTTGGAAGTACAAAGGCATCAGCCAGTCATCCGCCAGAGAGGGTGCTTCCCCTGACGAACTGCTGCATGTTTTTGGGGTTTTTTCCCCACCCTGGCTCAACTTTCCTTGAGGCTGGTGGTGGTCTCATCGTGTTTTCAGTGAGGTAGTGTGGAGGAGAGGGAGTCCCTCTTCTCCCCATTGCTCTAGGAAAGAAGGCCGGTGGGTATCTCGCGGTGGAGTTTCGTGGCTTTTTGTTTTTCGAGGCTGTGAGGCGCTGTGTCTGCCTGTGGCAGACTTGCGCTCCAGTTGCGTTTTGTAATTTTTTTGTGCGCCAGCTTTCTCAGCGTTCTGCGCGCTCACGGCACGCAGGATGCTGGGACTTGTAGTTTTGCGTTTGTGGTTTGCGTTCATGCGGCGGGTTTTTTCTGCAGCTTGATTTTAATTGGCTGTGCCGCATTTCCCAACATTCTTTTTGCTCGCGCCTCTCAGCCTGATTGGCTGTGGCACGGCACAGAGAACATTGGGAAGTGAAGTTCTTTTCATTTTTTCACGTTCGTGGGGCTCTTGCCCCACTGGCGCATTTCTTGACCCTGCAGTAACCGCCGTACCAGGTTCGGGCAAGTGCAGGAGGCTCGGTATGGGATAGGATGGACGGGTGCAGAGACGTATAGCAAGTTGCAATGGTTAATCCTTGGATTTATAGGTATAGATAGATTACAATACTGTGATTAGGATAACGTCCATTTGTTGTTTTGAAATGCTGTTAGTGAACCTGACTTGGATGATGACAATAGGTGGTTTGATTCAAGAAACATGGCAAACAATTGACTGTGTAACCTGGAAACAAACAAATGGAGAAAGAAAATGCAAGTTCACATTTCTTCTTCACCAAATCAGTGTCCAGGTGCTCTCCAGCTGTCTGCAAGGTAGTGCTAACCTTCTCCACTGAAGGCATACCCAGAGATAGCTTAATCTGTACTGTAGTGAATTTATTTAGTCCACATACCATTTACCGTGAACAGGGGTGGGAGAAGAAAAACTACACAAGACAACAACGTAATAAGAACAAAAAGAAACACTTATTTAGCCAATAGAATAAGAAAAGTCATATTTATACAGTTAACAGTTTACTAACACATTGGCCTGGTTTTCAAATTGAGATTGAAAAACATCAAAATATGTGGAGTAATTTTGAAGCTGAGTATATTTATACTGTCTATATAGATGTTTGCACACAAAAGCAGCTCTAGTCCAGTTTAATGAGGAAAATAACCCAAAATGCCCCTTTTCATTTCTTTCCTTCTTTCTTATGCCTTCTCCTAACTAGAGAATAGCACACCATAAATTTTGATGCTGTTTAGTTTTAAATATGCTGCAGAGATGAGTTGCAATCTGCTTACTGTCATTATGTAACATTGGTATTCTGCTGAGTATAGCCTATTCGAATGTAAGCCTAGCTTTCTACCATTGCGTAAACCTTGTGACTTGTTTTACAAGTAGGCTAAAAGCAGGATTGTGAAGCCCATGTGCTGTCAGCCTGCTGCTAGGGTACACTGCCCTTCTTAGCGACATTTATCTTTGAGCTGTGCATAATTTGCTACATTTATATTTTTGGAAATAAGGTCAGATGCAAATTTCTTCATTTCTGCAAGGCATTCTATGGAAAAGATGTTCAACCTTCCATGCTATTTAGCTTGGTGGCCATCCATATGACAGGAGTGCTGTGCCCAGACACAACTTTAAAAGCTTAAAAGCCAATGATATTAAAAATAGATAGAAAAATGTTTGAAATGGAAAATTAAACTATATCCAGCTCTTTTCTCTTGGGCATTGAAATAAAACAGGCCCATGTGGTTTTGTTCCAAGAAATTTCAATTATTTTTTAAATTCATAATGTTCCACAGGAAGTGAAAATGGTGACAGTATTTGTTCAAATATAGCTATAACCCTCATTTCCTGTTTTTAACTAAAGTTAGAGTGTAGAATTTTCAGCTGTACACAGCCATTATTAGCAGGGAAAGGAGGTAGAAAGCTTGATTTTTCTGCCTTTTTCCAGAGTGAAGAGGAATGAGCTAGTGTTTGCACACTAAATTTTAACTTGGTGTCTCTTCTGGAAACATCTTAATAATTGATATCCCATCAGTGAGTCCATGTAGCTCAGGTATTCTAGTCATATAATGAGAGGGGGAGTTTCTACTCAAAAGAAAGTGAAGAACTACCTTTGTACATGATGTTAAAACCTGGTAAATGTCAGCTATGTAAACAAATGCATAATTAGATCAGTTACTTGGTTCCCAAGAGTCCTAAGACAAGACACTTGGTTTAGTTCACTAATGCATGGATATCAATATTTGTTTTCCTATTCTTCGTATGTATGAAGCGAATCAATTTGAAAAGCTACTAATAACATTTTTACCCTATAATAATGACATAAACTATATTGTGGTCTATCTTGTCTCTCTGATCTTTTGATTTGTATTAAATGGTAACACAAAGAGTCACATCTGCCTTTTTAGAAAGGTCTATATCTTCTGTAATAATGGGTCCTTCTCTTCCGCATATCAGAATGTGAGAGAAGCCCTTTTACAGTGTAACAGCCTCAGGGTGACTTTGGTTATAAATACCATGTTGTTATTATGTGCTATAAAGTCAAAACCAATCTATGGTGATCCTTATAGATCCTTATAAGGTAAGTGAGATATATAAGGAGTGGGATTTACCACTTCCACACCCCTAGTGAGCTTCCATGGCTGAGTGGAGATTTGAACCTGGTCCTTTTGAGTACATACAATAGAAGACAATTGGGCAAAGCGGAGAACACATTGAGGAGAAGAAAGAATGTCTGCTCGTGGCTGGAAATTAGCGAGAAATGCAAACTGTATTTTCATATGTCTGTACAAAATAAATCAATCGAGTCCAAGGCTTGAGTTTTCTTCTTGCAATATATTTATAAGTGCACACTGAGAACAAGTATCCAAAGCTTTTCTGGTATATTATAAAGCTTTTCTGGGTATTAACCCTTTCATCAGGGAATCTCAGAACTAGTGATCTAAAGTGACTAAGTAACCAATATGAACTCGTTGCGTCCTAGCCTCTTTGCGGTATCTGCTCTGTGCTAGCCAGCCTTGTGCCTCCCTCATTTCAAGGGTGCATTTGAATGTACCTGCTCACATGCATCTAAAAACGGTTTCTTCCCAAACTTGAGCAATAAATTCTATGCCCTGTTAAGATCAGCATCAAGCAATTTTACAATACAGTAATACCTCATACAAAGTCTGCTTCATACAACATCGGATTCATACAACATCGCCTAATTCTTTGAAAAAAGTTGCCTCATACAAAGTCGCGTGACTTTGTATGAGGCATTGGGATTTTCCCAGGTTGCCTTGTGCCTGGGCAGTATAAAAGGCAGGACACATGCGTGCATTGCTCTTGTGGGTTTTGCATGAGGCAAAGAGTGTTTAGGAGTGGTTTTGAGCGCAATTTTGGATTTTTTTGGATTTTTTTGTCAGAATTTTTAGAAGCATTCCTGGGATTTTTGCAGCATTCTTCAGGTTCTTGGACAATCAGGGTTGTTTGACAAGTTTTTGTAATGTTTTTAGCCTTTAGACAATGATTTCTTAAAGTTCTGTCAGTTTCCTGTCTGTTTCCTTGACTTTACCCTGAAGTCTGTGCTGTTACAGTACAATGTATCTCTATGGAAACGATGTTGTATGAGGCATCACGGCTAGGATTTTGCATGCTTCATACAAAGTCCAAATCTGTATAAAGTCCAAAGTTGTGGAACCAAGTTTGGACGTTGTATGAGGTATCACTGTATATATTTTCTTTATATTTTTTAATTAGGGCATTGAGATTTAATATTAAATATATCAATTATTTATTATTTCAATTGCTAGCTAGACTTTGATCCGCACACCACTGTGTTATAAAACTAGCTTCTCAAAATGACACAAAGTAGAAATTCTCAAAGAGGCCATGGACGTTTGGGAAGGAATGTATGTTTCATATGGCTCAGAAAACGTCTTCACTCTCATAAATTGAGATCAGGTTTTGTTTTTGTTTTTAAAAAGCTACACAATATTTTTGTTAATGGTATATACAGGAGTGATTATGGAAAGGGGTTGATGCAAGTAGATCCAATTACAAAGATTCCTTTTTCTATTAATAAAAAACAATGTTGTTTACAAGATTTGAAATAAAGCCAGCTATCACTCCTGCTAAATGTTGAAATTGGAATGTGCGTCTTCAAAGGCTATTTCTTTACAAAGAAGGTCCTAAGGGAACGTGAAGAGCAGATGAAGCCTTCTGTTTGTTTGCCCTCATTGGGGGTTTGTATTTTGCAAAACTGCAGGAATATTGTATTATAAATGAGAACAGCTTGCTAAGAACTGTGGCTCAATGTTGCCCAGGAAGTAATAAAGAAAGCATTTTCTGTTGGATTTGTACAAGAATTCTTGAGTTTGTTCATTTTATAGTGAATTTCTTCTGAATGAATTGAGTCATTAACTGCTTATGGAAACAGAGAAAATATATGTACACACTCAGCCCTACCCCCTTCCTGAATGACTCACTAATATATATATAATGACTGGTTTATAGCTACGACAACGTACTATACTACATGCTGTACTGAAATATTTGGAACTTGTATTGGAAATTTTCAAGAGGAAATACTAATAGATCTGTACTGCATAAACAGTGTAGTAGCTATAAAATCGTCAGCACTTATTTTATTATATTTTCTGTATTTAAGCAGAGCTGAGCTAGAATAGATGAAAATAGCAGAATAGGGTAGTAGAAGCAAACACCATCATATAATGATCTTATGATATCAGTAAGTTCAACATGCAAAGAGAATTCTTACTAAGGAATTGGATTTATCAAGCAGTGTTTTACTTGTTTAATGTAAGATATCACAAATACAGATAGATATTTTTTAATTATGTCCCAACTTCCTTATAAGTTATTGATACTTTTGATTCACTTTCCCCCCATATTTAATACTACATCTTATTTTAACATGTGATAGTCCAGTGGCTATTTAACCTACCCTATGATTGGTGAGAAAAAATATAAATTGCCCTGATTTTGTTTGCATTTACAAATTTGTCCAAAAACAGTGCACAATCTATCTATCTATCTATCTATCTATCTATCTATCTATCTATCTATCTATCTATCTATCTATCTATCTATCTATCTATCTATCTATCTATCTAGATATCTAGATATCTAGATATCTTTCTAGATATCTAGATATCTATCTAGATATCTAGATATCTTTCTAGATATCTAGATATCTATCTAGATATCTATCTAGATATCTAGATATCTATCTAGATACCTATCTAGATATCTAGATATCTATCTAGATACCTATCTAGATATCTAGATATCTATCTAGGTATCTATCTAGATATCTAGATATCTAGATATCTATCTAGATATCTAGATATCTAGATATCGAGCTATGAAATGATTTCAGGAATACAGTGATACCTTGCATAACGAAGTGGCATTTGCGAAAAATTCGCACAACAAAGCATTCATTATGTAATGCCGATACTTTTCTAAACTTACTGGGGTATACCCACTTAATGGGAACACCAGCTAATGAACTCTCCCCCCCCCCCTTGCAAGGCATCTTCCATAGGGAACCGCATAACAAAAAAACTGCATACCGAAGAGCTCCATGGAATGGAGTTTTTTCATTATGCCGGGTTCTACTGTATAAAATAAGTTGTAGAGCATGGGATGGTCATTGGTGGGGAGAAGAGGGATTTTATTATGTGCAACACAAGTAAAGTTCTATACATCCAGGGTCAATACCAGAGGAAACCCCTGATGTGTTCTGTACCTGATTAAAGGGCAGAAACCTCAGGGCCAGCACACCCTGTACCCTCTAGGAGATATTGCAACTTGTATGACCCCTTGGTCTCTGATGTTATCGCTAAAAACATAACTAACTTACCCTATGAAAGTAATAAAAACTATAAGCTACAACTTGCCTCTGGTAATCAGCGGCGGTCTCAGCCACCCCATCCAAGATGGAATGGATGGGTTCCCATTGAGATAATGAATGACAAGAGTTCTCCTAGCAATGGAGAAGAGCCCCCTTCAATGATGAAATTCGGTAGGTTTTTATACCTTTCTCCGTGAGCAACTGTCCTGGAAAAGTGCTAATTGACTTCTCAAAGTGACGGCTTCGCCCGTAGATCAAAGATACCAGCTGTCTGGTTGTCAGAGATCTCATGTCTTCTCGTGAGAGAAGTCCATCTCTTTGGGTCGCTTCCCAGACATTTGCCTTGAAGAACAAGAAGTGCTTTCCCAGTTAAAAGGTAAAATGGTGGAGCGTGCGTTCTAAAATGGCTTCTGTTAAGCTAAGTGGCATAACTCATAGAGAAGAAAGAAAGACATTGCTAGCATTGCTAGATGAAATCCTACAACACTAACAGGTAGATAACATAAAAAGATGTCATCCCACATGGAATCACGACATACAGTATTCCCAATTCTTATGAATTGGGGATGATCTAAATGGCTTTGCCAGGAGAGGGGAGCTATTCAGCATCAACATTTGTGGGAATATAATAGACTGATTGTGTGACCAATCCATAGAACAGTTATCTTTACAGGCGCACCCCCCAAAGAAAGACTCAGACACCGGTATATGGATAAAGGCATTGGGCCACATTTATTGAATAATGCCTTAGTCCGAATTATAACTTTCAATTGGTACTCAGCTAATTATAATTCTTAAGGCAAGCAGGCCGCAGTAACACTGGTAAGGTTCCTCCCAAAATTGCCAACGGCAATTGGCTACAATGTATCCATTTTGTATCAATTTGTTTGTTCACACAAACAAATTGTTGACTGACCCCACCCTCTGACGTGTATCCGTCAAATCACGGGGTGATGCATGCTGAAAAGCTCGTGCCATCACCCCTTGCCTGGTTCATCGTTGACCGGTCAACGTTATTACACCTGTACCTGTCTAAATGTTGGCCAGTCAATTGCGAACCTGCCGGATACCTATGGGTCATAAATCTTTACCTTACCAGTGCTACCCGCCACACGGGGAGGCATCCATGATGACTCACCCCCGCCAAGACCGTCAGCTCGGTCGCCAGGCCTGCTTGCACCACACCCAGACGAGGTACATACCGCCAGCCGACAGGTGGACCCCTTCCCCTGCCTACCGGTGAATTTTTGTAAGCCTATCCTCAGGTGTCCAATGGCTGTCTCCCAGCCATGCTCGAGCAAGGGACTGAGCAACAGCCCTGTCCACTGACTGCCGGAACAGTCCGAACCATGGAGATCCACGTCTCCCCTAAATGGGTGTCTCGGCACGACGTTAGACCATAGCAACCGTGTGTAAGCCACACATGATATAAAACGCCAGGTCGCAGCCCCTCGACAATTTAGTAACAGCAGTGATCCGTATAAGATCGTTGCCGCTGAGGTGCCTATTAAGAACATCGGGCGGTCCAGCATCCCCTACGGACATCAGGAATGACAACAGTTCCCGCCCCCTTGTGCCGCGCATACCATACCATCGCATACGTGCGGATGCACACAGCCCAAGTCGGGGTCCACTCCCTGTCGCCGCAGCATATACTGCTGCCCAGTGTACATAGCTGCGGCCCTCCAGCCCCACTGCCACCGGTGTATAGAGACACACAGGATCTGTAAAAGAGGAGAAGAGGTTAAGGATATAACTAGGTACTCGTACAGTGAGGGCACGTACATATAAGAAATTGCGCGTACACGCATGTCCGCCTCCAAGTACTCCAAACGTAGCCGCGATCAATGCGACGCCAAATAAATGGGTGCCAAAACGGGCTCCCACACCCCGAAGCGCGGCACCGGTCACCCTTAGTAACATTACTTCGGCAAGGGTAGACCTATCCTGGTGGCAGAAAAACAGGCTGGGGCGCGCAGCAGGCACTGTCGAAATTCATGTAGGGCACCAACCGGACAGATGTCTCCAATAAAACTTCGTAGCAGTCTGACTCCACTGCCTACGCCGTGCTGAACAACCTGTGAGGACCGTATCCCCACTTGAGCCCACTCATGTGTGACAGAGACATCGTCGAGTTCCAGTGCCCTACGAGACACATCCGCCTTACACAGATGGTACCAACTCTGGCACCCACTCACTGATGCGGACCGCTCCAAAGAAGGCCACCGTGGTAGCCGCATGAAAAAGAGCTGCCGCATGCCTGTCAAAACATAGGTCAGGCCAGCCTCATGCAAGGTGTGTGAGCACCCCTGGGGAAATTGGGTGCCGAGTGTCCAGGCGGTGGCCACGTTCCCGTGTCCACCCCTCCAAAACATGCCGTATGCGAAAATCATTCATGCTGTCAGCAAAACCACCCACCTTGGCAACAAATGCCAATGCTGACAGCCTTGATGCTATAGTGCGGGGAGCGAGGCCCTGACTGTGTAAATGAACCATGAATTGTAAAACCTGTGCCACTGGAATGGGCCACAACTCTGGCAACCGAAGTTGCACACGAAAGCTATTAAATTGAACTAAAGCATGATGATACGCCTTATGCGTGCGGGGCGCCAAGGACATGCCAATCGCCCGGTTCACCTCTCCTTGCCAAATGTCCAAATCTCGGCCGGAAGTGGCGAGGGGAATTCCTCTGCGTCCGGAGCCAAGGCGTGGAACCGGGGGATTTGCAGGCGGGATAAAGCATCAGCAATATCATTATCAATGCCTGGTACATGTCTGGCCCTGAAAAGCATGTTAAGGCGTAGGCTACGTAACACGAATTGGCAACCTAAAGCCATCACCCTGGGTGATTTAGATGTCTGAGCATTGACAATGTGCACTACTGCAGCATTGTCACACCAAAAATGGACCACTGAGTCGGCCCACTCCTTGCCCCATAGCATCAAAGCTCCCAGGATTGGAAAAAACTCAAGGAATGTAAGATCGCGGAGGCGATCCGTGCCCTGCCATTCTGGAGGCCATTGGCCATAAGCCCACCTCCCCTGGAAGTAAATCCCATATCCCAGGGAGCTGGAGGCATCCGACTGCACTTGAAACCTAGGTGAAACTAAAAGGTTGGACCTCCAAAAGGATACCCCGTTGAAGTCCTGCAGGAATGAGAGCCAAACCAAAAGGTCAGCCCGCATGCCCCTGGTTAGTCGGACCCTATGATGGCGCCTTGTCAGGGCAGACATGGCATCGCACAGGCGCCGAGCAAATGCCCTGCCAGGCGTAACCACCCTGCAGGCAAAGTTAAGATGACCATGCAGTACCTGCAGCTCACGAAGTGACACCTTACGTTTGGCCAGCAAGGCCAAAATCATTGCAGAGATCCGGGTAACCTTGTCAATGGGTAACCGGGATGCCTGTGCGACCGTGTCAATTTGACAGCCAGAAATGTGAGGGTAGTGGATGGGCCCTCGGTCTTTTCGGGCGCTAAAGGGACACCCAGTTCCTGCATTAGCGTTTGAAATGTGGTGAGGAGACGCGTGCACGTGTCCAAGCCCTGTTCACCCCCGAACAAAAAGTCATCGAGGTAATGGGCTACAGACCGAGACCCGGACCTGCGAACAAAGGCCCACTGAAGGAAGGTGCTAAAACGTTCAAATGCTGAACAGGATATAGAGCAGCCAAAAGGCATGGCCTTATCTACATAGAACTTCCCTTGGAATCGAAAACCCAATAGCTCAAAGTCCCCAGGGTGCACTGGCAAGAATCGGAATGCCGATTTGATGTCACATTTTGCCAGGAGGGCACCCAGACCACAAGAGCGCACCATCCGTAGGGCTTGGTCAAAGGACGTATACCTGACCGAACAAAGGTCATCAGGGATAGCATCATTGACAGAATAACCCGCCGGGTACGATAAATGGTGGATTAAACGAAATTCCCCCGGGGCCTTCTTGGGTACCAACCCCAGAGGGGAGACCTTCAGGTTGGGAAAGGGTGGCACAGAAAAAGGGGCCTGCCACCCTCTTGGCCCCAACCTCCTTAGCAATACTCAGGGCAGCCACCGCTTCTCTACCCTTCAGGGACAGTAAATTGGGTGCATCTTGGGGTCCCCGCATTCCTTCGAATGGGATTTGGAAGCCCCACTGGAAACCCTCAAGGAGGTACTTTGCATCCTCTCTCCTTGGATAAGTTGAGAGCCATCGCTCCAACATATACACATTAACTGGGGAGGGGGCCTTTTGCCTGGCTAGCTCCCTCAGCAGCTGCTCTGCCTGCTCCCTGTCCACCTCTACCTCTGCCCCGTGACCCGCCGGCCCGTGGACATGCGGCGGCGGCGTGGGGGCCAGCGCAAGAGGGACACTCATGTTTGTATTGGCACTGCTGCTTATTGCACACACCGCTGGCCGAGAAGCTCCAACACAGCAAGCGGGCTGGAACCCCTGCCCCGCCAGCTGGCGGGAAGCCTGCGTTGGAGCAGCTCGCTGAACAGCATGGCCACAATGATACCTATCCCCAGGCGCCGGACGCGAGGGGGTCATGTATAATAGCCACAATTTCTGACAGGGCTCATCCAATCTCATCTCTGGGTGCAATGGCACCCTCATTCTGAATTCCTCATCGTAAGCCAACCACGACGGGCCAGGAAAATCCACCATCACCCTGTAAATATTGTCCAAATATTGGACCATAGGAATGGCCAGGTCTGGCCGGGGTATGAGATACACCGCCATATAAATAAGATATGCGGGCAACCAGTTGGCCCAGGTGCGTGGTGGCTTACAACGGCAGGACAGCTCTTTGTCTTTGTCATCCTGTCCCTCTCTCTCCTCCTTAGTGGGCTCACGGTTCAATAGGGAGAATATATCCACGTACTCCCCCCGCCAAATCTTTTCCCTCGTGACCTAGGACAAATGATCACCAAGGGGCAACGAATAACCAGCCGTCGGCAAAGCCGTCACCGGCACATTAGGTACCCGGGGCATGCGCAGCAGAACCTGGACAGTCCCTGCGATGCCCGGCACTAGCCCGGGGGTGGAAACCCCCACCCCCAATGTTGCACCAGTCTGGAACCAAGGGGCACTGGTATAAGGTTGCAACTGATGCCCCCTCGCCCCGACATTACGAGGCCATGGCCACTGAACCCCGCCATTGGAAGTGGACTGAGATGTGGGTGCATTAACTTGAACCTGATACTCACTAGTTGCACCCCCGTGAGCCGCCCCCACTGGGGGTTCCGGCCCACGGCGGGCGTCAGAGCTCGCGACCGGAATCGAGCTCTGGGGCCGCACCTGACCACTCTCCTGCTGTATCTCTGGCTGAACTGGGAGCTGCGAGACACTGGCCGGGGTAGGCCGGAGCGCCTCCAGCAGCTCAACCCGGCTAGCCGCTTGCTGCAGTGTGGCGGCCATTGAGGCAGGCGGAGGACCCAAAGGTGCCCCCGCAGCAAATGAAGGGCCACCAGGCACGGGGTTGTGTGCCATCCCTAAGGACGCCTCAGGCACTGCTAAACGCGTTAGCAATGCATCAACTGCCACAGATCCCCCAGTATAGAGTGGGCCGGGTGGGCCGGACAGCCCACCAGGCATTGGACCAGAAACCCCCACATGAGAGCCCGGGCCCGAATAGGGCCATGCCCAAAATTCCGGCCCATGAGGGGCCGGAGGTGGAACGTGCTGCGCACCAGCACCAGACCCACCCCCGCTGCCTGGACCCATGGCCGGTATCTGCGGGCCAAGGGCCGAAGCCCCGGAAGGGCCAGTTGAAGGCTTACCGGCCGAGGGCCAAGCAGCCTGCATCACCCCACCGGTATCGGTGGGGGTCGAGTCCTGGCGCGTGGGCGCAGCCCTGGTCCTCCGACCCAAGGGCTGGCCCCCACGCTGCGCAGGGCCAAAAGTCCTCCCGGCGGGCCGCGGCTTCATCGCCGAGGCCCTTCGTTTAGGAGGCATATCTAAGGAGCAGGATCCCTTTCCAGGGATTGAAGAGCAGAGAAAAGGCTCAGAGGAGCCCACAAGCCAAAGGCTCCATGCCAAATCCTTCCTTCCCAGCCGGGAAGGACCAAGGGGGAACAAGCAGCGACGGAGAAAACTTCTCCTCTCCGTCGCTCTTTTTAAAATGGCAGCTCGGCTGCCTCGTGGCCACCCCTTTTATAGAGGGGTGGCCACGCCCCCTAACTCACCCGGATGTCTGAGTCCGAGTTGGGGGGGCGCAAAGAGCGCGGCGGCCATTTTGGCGCCGCGCTTTCATTATTTAGAGTAGGGGAGTAGGGGTTCTCAACCTTTTAAAGCCAGGGCTCCCCAGATCATGCCCCCTCAGACTGTTGACAGGTTGGACTGGTGTCCCCTCCCCCTCCCCCCCGCACACACACTGCTGCTGCTGCTGCCACCACACGCCACCAGTCTGGCCCACCAGCACTTTCCCCATGCCAACGCTGCCAATGCCACTTCCCTGCTTACCAGCCTTCCATGGTGAAGGAGGGATCCTGCCTGTCCTTGCCTATACTTGGCCAGAGTGGCACCCAGAAAAGACATGGATGGCCATATGCATCTGCTGCTTTCTCTGCTGTCGCTGCTGTCACACACACACACCCTTGTGGCTTGGCATGTCCCTAACACCGATCTGTAGCAGTGCAGATGTTGTAAGCCTTCTTACAACATCCACCTTGCTATGGAGCAGGGTTAGGAACTCACCAAGACAGGCAGAGGGGGAAAGGACAGCAGTGGCATCAGTGACAGCAGCAGGAGCAAGGGCATGGGCTGGATGAAATGGTGCTGTGAGCCGGATCTGGCCCACTGGCTATAGGTTGAAAACCCCTGATAGAGGTTTCAACTATCAATCACCTCCTTCTTTACAGCTAGCAGCTCAGTGTACTTTATGACTTTCATCTTCTCTTTTCCAGAATTCAGCATTGCATCTTTTTTATCTCTACAAATGTTGAACGAGATATGAGAAGGATCTGTAGTGGTATTATTCTGCCAAGGAAGATAATAGCAGCTCCTAGTTCTGTTGTGTAGTTGTCCTGGATTCTCATAAATAACCCCTCCTATGGTTTTTCTTCATGTATTTGGCCAAAGACGGTGCCTGTTCTTACTTCATACACTGTAGGTTTGTTTTCTAAGCTACAGCTTGACAATATCTTCTTAGGATCCAAAAGGCAAGTAAATAATGTGCTGTAGAACCTTCTTCCAAAACCAGCATACTGTACTGTATATGTATTTTAGATTACAGGCTGTAATCTAAAATACATATACAGTACAGTATGCTGGTTTTGGAAGAAGGTTGTAAAACATTACAATATTGTGTAATGCATCTGTTGTTGAACAATGTTTAAGAAGCTGTGCACTGTGTTTTTTCTGTTTACTGTATTTCTATTTCTGTAGCAACTTTGAATTGTTGTTTTTGTTGGTGGGGAGTGGAAGGGGGAGTGGAAATTCACAGTATAAAAATGAATGATTATACTAAATTCACATTCAGCCTTTGGGGTTTAAACCATTTAGACATCTGCTTCAGTGAAGGAGTTACATAAAAATGAAAATCACTTGAAGTACAATGATCAGAGGCAATGGGAATTTACAATATATTAATAAGGTTCATTAGAGATAAAATGATTAAATCTTCAGCATTCTTCTCACCTGTGGACCTAAATCAATAGCTTCCAACTTGTCTTGCCTGGGAAGTAGGAGGTTCCTTTGGATTTGAGAAACAATAAGCATATTAGTGAGGAAAGATTAGACAACTTTATTTAAGAGACAATGAAGTGCAAAAACCACAGTAGAAAGATCACACAGAATGAATGATTAAGAGAAGGTACAATCACGTTGGTGATATGGTGTACTGTACAGCAATAGTATAAAATAATTCAGCAAAAATGACTCAAATTCAGCAATCTATACCTATAAATCTGTGTGTTAACCATTGGAATGTGACAAAGGATGTTGCACCAGGCCCCACTAGCCCCGACCGAGCCTCCCTGCACTACCTGAACCGGGTTCACAGGTAACTGTCGGGTTGAGAAATGTGGCAGTGGGGCAGGAGCCCCCTGAACGTGAACAAAGAAAAAGGACTTCAATTCCCAGCATCCTTTGCACTGTGCAACCCCTCAGCCAATCAGGCTGAGGAATACGAGCACAGAGGAGGCTGGGAACGCGCGCTGACTTAAAAAAAAACCCAAAAATGGTGGGAGCCAGAGGGAAAGAGTTTGAAAGACGCAGCTGGAGGGAGCCAGGAAAAGATAAATTTTAGGTAAGGGTTAGGGGTGGGTGAGGGAGGGAGGCAATGAAAGGTGCTGGGTCCAGAAGGGTTGGGGGGACAGACCCCTTTTGTCTCCCCAACCCTACCAAACCCAGGGGACCAGGGAGAGGAGATTGAATACACCCCCCCACACACACACACACTCCATTTTAAAAGAGAAGTAACCACTTGGTTTCTTCTCTTTAAAAATGGAGTGGTTTTTTGGGGGGGGATGATCCCCTCTCTGCTGGGTCCCCTGGCTCTGGAAGGGTTGAGGGGACAGACCCCTTTTGTACCCCCAACCCTACCAAACCCAGGAGGAGGAGATCGAATACACCCCCCCCCAAACACTCTGTTTTAAAAGAGAAGAAATAGCTTGGTTTCTTCTCTTTAATAATGGGGTGTCCTGTGGGGGGAGGGAATCCCCTCTCTGCAGGGTCCCCTGGCTCTGGAAGGGTTGGGGGGACAACACACACACACACACACACACACACACACACACACACACACACACCACTCCTGCCTTGCCAGGAATTTTTAATGTGTGTGTTGCTGGTTTGAGTGGTATTGTATGGGTAGTGGTGGTTGTGCACACCAAAAACCACCCCTAACCACCAACACACCTCTTTTTTAAATAAATTACCAAAAAGAATTATCCCTTACAACACAATTTAAAACAGCCCGGCTCTTTACCAACATTAAGGAAAAAAAAACCCTTCCAAAACCATTTAAAACAGCCCGGCACTGCCGGGCAAAATCTGCTAGTGTACTATATAACAGAATAAAAGCAAAATGAAATAGATACAACCTATATCCTTTCAGCTTGCTGGAAGCCCTTGGAGGATAGCAGTGAGTGGTTTCAAGTGGGTGTACAGCACCAAGCTGAAAATGTCCTATGCTTGAGGCCCTCTGAACTAAGGTTTTGGGGACATTATGTACCTTTACTGCTGTTGGCAGTTGCATAGCACCTAAAACACAGTGCATTTATTCTTAGTTGCATAATAATAACAGAGCAACTCACTAATTGGCAGTATGATAGGAAGATGCAGTACTAATTGGCCAAATGATAGTAGAAGTGTCCTGAAAGCATTTTGTTAATGAGCAAAACAATATATCATTTTACTCTCTGTTCCAGGTATCAAAGCTTAGGCCAGAGCCTTACAAAAAGACAGTCTTGATACTGGTCTTGGCCTGATGCAGCTAGGGTAATTACATCTATTTCAGACAATAATTTGTCTGATCAGGCAGATATCATGAGAAAAG
This sequence comes from Bradypodion pumilum, assembly GCA_035047305.1. Taxonomy (NCBI): domain Eukaryota; kingdom Metazoa; phylum Chordata; class Lepidosauria; order Squamata; family Chamaeleonidae; genus Bradypodion; species Bradypodion pumilum. The sequence goes on along the minus strand of JAWDJD010000004.1, from coordinate 111,237,846 downwards.
AAGCAAAGCTATGAAAAATAAACACTTTCTAGAAGAGACTACAGTAAAGGCTTGTGCAAGGTTGGATGCCTATAGATACAGACCAGCTTGGGGAAATTTGTACATATTACACCTTCTCATTATGATAAATATCTTCCACAATGATGCTACACAACTGGGGATCCTTTTCTTCTTGCCAATGAGATCTAGTAGGATTTCAAAATGTCTGTAGGAATACCAGACTACCTCTGTGGAAGATAAATATAATTATATCAAAAGAGTGACAATATAGAAGAAAGCACATGCTTATTGGCAATTCTATGGTTTCTTAACAAGATTCTCAGCCTTAGCTCATTTGTACAGATACTCCTGGATTTTACTTATAAAACCTTACAAGCCAGGTCCATTCCAATTTTGGGAGCTCTTGTCTTATGATAAGCCTTATCTATAGTTATGCAGTTGAGAATCTATGGTTCAAACACTTGAGCCATTTCCCCCCAGTTACAGACCATATTCTCTGAAATAAATTACTTCCTGAAATTTATTTTAATCATTACTATCTTCTGAAAACAATGTATAGTGTTTTTATTTAGGTGTCAGTTTCTTGATGTAGTGGCTTTCTTATTTGTTTTCATTGATCGGATTCTATGAATATTTTAACTGTGAGCGGCTTAGAATTGTTTAGATAAAAACTGTATAAATAATCCCTTGCAAGAACAAGTTCTGTATGGGAGATCCATGATCGTTAGGTAAAAGGGAAATAAAAAATTATGGGAAGTGCTTTCCAATGCACTGTCAATTTGCTTTGCGTAGAATTGTTAATGTATTTATTTACCCTATAAATGCTTACTCCTGCAATTCAATGGGACTTACTTCTGAGTAAACATAAAATGTAGCACTATTTCTGAGCTGAGGAGTAACATCACTGCAATATGGCAATTGTAACTGCATGCTAACATGATAATTTTCTCAAAACAGCAGCATTTTAGGAGAGTGGAAAGATACAGCTGGCTCACAAGCTTATTGTCAATATAGAGGTAGGAGGGGGAATATAATAATTCTCTGTTGGCCTGTACTCACTACTAGACACACAGTTAAAATGTTATAACAAAGGAGATAAATGGAAAAAATTAACTTTGCCATTGTCCCTACAATAAATCTTCCAGCTTGCTTTAAATCTTTTAGAAGACATATCCATCCATAAAATTATTGTGAAGCATATAGCCAGGTGTAACAAAACAAAAATCATTGATCTACAGAAAAGTGCATCTATGTCTTGAAAGAATTCTTCAAAACATTAGGAAAACAGAAGATTAGTAAATTTTATAATACAGCAATGAGAATGATTTTACAATTCAAAAATATATTTATTCCTAAAATATTTTTCTTCACTTAGCATACCATTATCTGTAGTAGCTGTTATTTCTTATTCTTCTTAATTTTCAATGCACATCACACATTTGAAAATACAGTAGCACCTCATATATTGAACACATTATACAATGAAAAAATTGTAAAACCAAGAGAATTTGGAAAAAAAATGTTGCATTGTGCAACGGAAATCTCTATGGGATGCATCATACAATGAATATTATTATTTGTAAAAAATTTCCCATAGAGATTTTCATTGTACGATGCATCACATAGGGATGCACCGTACAACGGAAAAAAATCGTGTAACAAAGTGCCTTGTGGAGCCAATTATTTTCGTTATACGGTGTTCCACTGTATGGTTATTTCTCCAGAGTGTTTAAAATATGAAATCTAATACTTGGGGCCATTTGGATATTATATCTCATAGCAGCACTGATATACAGATGAACAATCCACCACACATCAGGTAAAGTTTTATAAATTTTAGATCCAATGTGTATTGTGTAATTCATCCCTGCTGTGGATGAATTGGCCAAACAATTTAGACGTGTCTTTTTTTGTTTTGTTTTTCCATAGTGAGCTGCTTTGAGGAACTGCTTTGGGAAGAGCCATGAAAGCTTACCTCTACATTTCCCCACAGAAACTGGCATTTTGCCATGGAGGTATAAAAAACAGGAGATGGCATTACAGGCTTCATGCTGTAAGTTTTTTGAAGCCAGTGGGCGTGGCCTGCTGCCATATTAGGGGGACCAAAACATTAGCAGACTACCGTTTACGATTGCTTCTTGTGTTGGAGGGGGGTGGATTTATCCCCTCTCCGGAGTCCCCTGGGTTGGGGGGGTTGGGAGGGATAAAAGGGGTCTGTCCCCCCAACCCTTCCAGAGCCAGGGGATCTGGCAGAGAGGGGATCCCCCCGCAGAACACCCCGTTATTAAAGAGAAGAAACCAAGCGGTTTCTTCTCTTTAAAAATGGAGTGTTTGGGGGGGGGGGTGTGGAATCGATCCCCTCTCCCTGGTCCCCTGGGTTTGGGAGGGTTGTAGGGACAAAAGGGGTCTGTCCCCCCAACCCTTCCAGAGCCAGGAGACCCAGCAGAGAGGGGATCCCCGCAGGACACCCCGTTATTAAAGAGAAGAAACCAAGCGGTTTCTTCTCTTTTAAAACGGAGTGTTTGGGAGGGGGTGGAATCATTCACCTCTCCCGGGTCTCCTGGGTCCAGAAGGGTTGGGGGAACAGATCCCTTTTGCCCCCCCAAACGTCCCAACCCCAGGGGAGCCAACGGAGAGGGGGATCGCAACCCCCCCACACACTGATATTAAAGGGGAAATTCTGATCGGGTTTTCCCTTTTAATATCAAGGGGTGGGGTGGATTCGATCCCCTCTCCTGGGTCCCATGGGTCTGTGAGGGTTGGGGGGGACAAAAGGGGTCTGTCCCCCCAACCCTTCTGGACCCAGGGGAGCCAGCAGAGAGGGGGATCACATCCCCCCACCCACTGATATTAAAGGGGAAACCCCAATCTACTTTCACGACTCCACACAATCAAAGCACCATAAGGCAATGTTTTGGGCCAACTAACATGGCGGACTGTCAGATTAGTCGGCTTCAAGTTTGTGACGTCATGTCATCTCCTGTTTTTTATACCTCCATGTATTTTGCAATCTTGCTTAGTTTTAGTAGGGTTATACTGTATCTTCATAGTAGCCCTGTATGACGTTGCTACAAAATTGTTCCAAAGAGCTTCAACTGGAAACAATGTGCTTGGTGACATCATGGCACCATGGGGAAGGGGTAAACCCATATCACTCATGTGTGTTTTTAAAGGCATGTCCACAATGAAAACCAGTAATATACAGTATTCCCATAGTATATTCCTACATACATCTGGGCCTAAAATCCAAAAAGAGAAGGCAAATTTATCTCTTCTTTCAAATCTGAATCCAACATTTGGACTCAGATTTGACACTTTAGGACAGCCTCAGTTCTCAACAATATAGTAGAGTAATAACATTGTGCTTTCTACATTATATCTTAATGGCATTTTTACCTGGGGGCAAGTTACAAACGATAGCATGATCACTCTACATACCATTTACCCTGCCTCATATTTTCTTCATGGTGAAAAATTGTTCTGGGAAACAGTGGGTAATCTAAAATGCTTCAGTTTTCTTTATGAGAATGGAGCAGAACAATAGGTAACATGTATAGAATATTTATAAGGTTCCATGGCCACCACCCGCTCTCACCCATTAGGTAACTCTAGAAAAATTCCTGGGGAAATAAAAAATTCTGGTTTATCTTTAGTTTTCTGTGTTGTCAGTCCAGCATTGTGACAGCATAAATACATTGCTAATGCTTGACCCTGAATATCATGTCACAGTTGAACTAACAGTTAGTTCTGGTCCTGTCCTGTAATAGACCAGTAGGATTAGAAAAAGAACAAAAAAAAGGAAACATAAATTGTATTTCTTATTAAACAGGGATAGAGGAAAACAGAACTCCTAAGACCAAGGTATGCACGTAAAATGACTGCTCCCCCAAGTCACTTGAGCCTGAGAAAGTTAGAAAAAGAAAGTGGTACAAGAGGAATGTATGGTTAGATTTTCTAACACGTAGTTGGTAACTTCTTTTAAGTTTTTTTTATTTCTTTTCCACTTAATATTTCTGGACCAGAAAATGGCAAATATCGTGTCTTGAAAATTTCTATTCAATGGTGTGTTATACTGTATAGATCTCTTAATATCTGATTTTACCATGTTGTCAGTTTAAAGGCTAGCATTGCATTTGTTTTGCAGGCTTCAAAAATGATCTGTCTCTGTCATATTTTTATTACTAGTGATTTCATACTTGATCAAGTCATTGCCCATCACCTAATGAATCTTTTATAAGCCATCAATTTTTCATTTATCAAAAAGCCCCAACATAACGATAACAGTCCACCTGCTCCGGGGTAACTTCAGCTGTATTACTGGATAAGATCTGAAATATACCATGGCAATTGTTCTTAGCAATAGGAATGGGCTAGAACTAAAACTGCTTTTTATTGCTATATTACTCTGGAAGTGTTTCATAGGGTGTACTATTGCCTTTGGATTGTGCAGACAAGAGCCACAGGCTAACCTAAATTGTTTATTGTCTGATTTCTGATCCAGATTACTTCAATACAATGCTAGCAAGCAAATTGTCTTATTGAACACCACACACCTGTTATCAGTCTTTCAAAAGAAGACATATCCAACTCTGGATGAGTATAACTCTGCTGGAAACATGCTAAAATCATACCTGTCAAGTATCCTGGATTGGCCAGGAAATCCTGTATTTTGGCATGTGCTGTCCTGTATTTAGAACAGTGGGGAAAGGGGGTACTGCACATGTACACATGCACAGAACCCATTTGCACATGCACAAATGAGTTCTGCGCATGTGCAAAGGGGTTCTGCGCATGCACAATGGAGTTTTTCCTGCACATGCATTCCCAGGCCGGAGCAGTTCCCGTATTTTCCGGAGCGGCGCTTGATGGGTATGGCTAAAATTCTTGTCCCTTTTTCCTTTGTTCTTGTGTCTGACTGTTGAGTATGTGATAAATGAATATTTCCCTGATTCCTACAATGATTTTTTCCCAAAGCATTACATTAATTTAAGGCAATGTGATTTTTTTTTATTTAAAAAATTGGTTTTAGAATGAGGAGTCTTCATTATGCATAGTAATTCCTATACCAAACAGCAAAAAACAAATATTAATCTTTCACCTTGCGAGAAGTTGTAAAAAGAAATGTAATCCTCACTCAAATGGAAAAAATAAAAATACAGAGTTTTAAGAACAATATTAAGTGATATATTTGTTTTCTAAAAATGACACGAAAATTCTAGATTCAGGAGTTTGAAGGAATTGTGTTCTGTGGTAAATAAAAGAAAATATTTCTTACATTCCCTTATTCAAAGGTTGGGGAGAGGCATTATTTGTTACTACAAGAATAACTTTTTAAGAGGGAGCTATCCAGGCATATATAGAATTGTGTGTATTTATTTATTTTTAATTTTGAGGTTGCTGGAGTGTTTTTAAATGTCTAATGAGTTGTTTTAGTTTTTTAACTGCACTGTTATAACATTGAGGTTAAATCATTATAGCATGAGTTAATATAATAATGAAGAACAAGCAGTGGTGGGATTCAGCAGGTTCGCCCCAGTTCACCACAACTGGTAGCAGAAATTCTGGCTGGCCCCGCCCATCCAAATTTTGAATTAAAGTAGTCCTAATTTGGGTGCAATGGAGGGCTTTCCTCCTGGCCACACCCATCATACCATGGCCACAGAGTAGGTAGTAAAAAAATGAATCCTACCACTGAGAACAAGGTAAAAAAAAGTACTGAATTGTTTCCAAGAATATGCTGCTACATGCAAAGGGATATGTTGTACACAAAATATAATTTTATTCACTCATGCTTATTGGTTGAAGACATTTTAAGAAGAGACCCAACATCTTTATGTTTTGTCATCAGGTGAAGACTGTCTCATTGGTGACATCTGCCAAACAATTTATCTTGGACATGCTAAACGTTGTTCGTAGAAGTAGTGGGAAATGTTACTTTATCAAACAAATCTCTGAGATTTGTTGATATATTATAACAAACCTACCATATTTGTAGGGGCTGCAGTGGCTTAGTGGTGAAGATGCAGAATTTGATGACTGGAAAGTTGGCAGGTCAGCAGTTCAAGACCCGAGTGCTGCATGATTGAATGAGCTCTTATCTCTGTCCCAGGTCCTGCCAACCTAGCAATTTGAAAGCAAGACATTGCAAGTAGATACATAAGTATCGCCTCAGTGGGAAAGGTAACTCTGATGTCTAGTCATGCCTACCACATGATCACGGAAATGTCTGCAGAAGCAAACAGCTCTGGCTCTTTGGCTATAAACGGAAATGAGCACTACATCCTAGAGTCACATACGCCTGGTTTTCAAGCAACTGTGAGCCTTACCTTTACCATGTTTGTGCTACACAAGTGCCTTGCGTAAAAAAAGAAATAGAATTAATAAATGTGAACATTTTTATTAAAAGAAATATGTCTTCTTTTTACTTCCTCTCCTTTTTAAAATGACTTAGTGTTTATCACAGTTATTGGCATACAGAAGCATTTCAGGGACAAACTTTAATAGTGGCCCTGCGGTTATGCCTTTCCCTTTTCTAGAGCTAATTAGATGCTTTGGGAGAGGGGATTCTGATCTATATCACAAAATATTGAGAGGGATATTTATGTTTTACTTCTGCACTCATGACATCTTCATGCCCCTAGGAACATGGGGCAGAGAAAACAATCATAAGCACTACTGGTGTTCCTCTCCTAACATTCCCCTCATCTGAGGTGTGTTATGGCCAGAGAGGAAAAGAATCAGTGTCTCTACAGCAGTGCAGTGATTTTGACCAGAACTCTCCTCTCTCCCAAAGCGTCTCATTAGGAAGCAGAGGATAGCAGCAGCTACAGGATTTCCCTTGATATACCCAAACAGCAGGTGTGACTGTGTGCCATTTCTGAAAGAGCAGAAAGGAGCATGCATAACAGCAATGTGTACAGTGTGACTAAAAACATGGCCAACAAAATTAAACCACTCATGTGATTTCATGCACATCTCCAAGATTACTCATGCTTCTAGAGGTGGCTTGAAATTTCTGAACAATGCCATTTGTGTCTTGGTTGTTCAAGCATTGCTTTTCTTTCTTTTTGAACAGGCAGAGGAAGTTCTTCCCCATTTCCCTGCTGGATATGGTGTGAGCTGCAGCTGGAAACATTATTTTTCCTTTTAAAAAAAACCTATGACTCCCAGAATTCCCTAGCCAGTTTGGCTTGGTGTCTTTGTGTTCCCCCACAATTTTTGTGAATAACACATGTTTTCCCACAGGTAGAATTGTGTACAGAGAACAGAGAACTGTGCATTCCAATACTTCTATGGAAAGAAACATATAGTCAAAGCCAGTGGAGGGCTCCCAAAAAATTACTACCACACTGTGGGTGTGGTATGGTGGGCATGGCCATGGAGAAAGCCCTGCGTTGCACCCAAATTAGGACTACTTTATTTCAAAACTTGGATGGGCAGGGCCAGCCAGAATTTCTGCTACCGGTTCTGGTGAACTGGTGCGAACCTGCTGATGCCCACCACTGGTCAAAGCTATGTGGAATTTGCCCTGTTATAGGCCTTTGTGGGCTGAAATCTTGTGAGAAGCTTCATTCAACATCATCTTAACTTATGATCTCACACTGGCTGAGATTTCTCCCTAGATAAGATCTCCTTATCCCCAGTTTTAGGATTTGTTTGGGTGCTAATTCTCTCACTGGTACAACCTTCTCCCTCTGCTGTGTTGTTTGTGGAGAGTGTTACTGCCTTGTTAAGCAGGTTGATGGCAATGTCATTTGAAAATTACTGGGTTTTTAAAAAAGCCATTTACTGATGCACATCAAATAATCAAAATGATTAAATAGATAATCACACCACATTTGTTCCTCTACTATTCTGCAGTCACACCCATTTTTAGAATTTACAGATCAGTGGCCCTGAAAACGTGTCCTTTTAAGACATGAAGGGAAAAAAGGTTGAGATGAGTCTATGGTCTACAGTCCTTTCTTGAATTAGGGCATAATGGTTGGTGTCTTGCTCACCTTCTGTCCTTAAGGTGAGTACTCAGCATGTTGGGGGTAAAATGATAATTAACTTGTGAGCCACCCAGAGAGTGCACTTAAGCACTATGGAGTGGTATACAAGTGTAAATGCTAATTGCTATTGGTGACACTCTCACCTGATTCTTACCTAACTCAATGGTGGCATTTTTACATTTCTGGATTTTCATGGAACAAATCCATTCCTGAAAACCAGGAAACACAAAAGCTATGGTGATTGGACAAATAGCACCAGGAATTCCAGAGACTTTAAATACTTGGAGAAAGAGATACAAATAAATGTTTACCTGTGCCAGAAGACACATCCTGGTAGTGCCCCAAAGGCTAGCAGGGGTGGTATTTGCACCATGACACCAACAGTTAAAAAACAGGGTAAAAATTGGTGGTGAGTTCACTATTATAGTTCAATTTAGCTACTCAAAGCCCCTACAAGTAGACGCAGAGATATTCATCTACAAATACACAGACACTTAATCCATTTAATAATACAGACATCCAACCACAATCATGTACATACTCAGATCCAGTAAAGTTTAGTAAGCTAAGTTGGATAAAAACAGAAAAATATGGTAACTCTGGAACATTGATGCTCTACCAGTCCACTGGAAGGTAAAGGTAAAGGTTTCCCTTGCTCGAAAGCCAGTCGTATCCGACTCTAGGGTTCAGTGCTCATCTTTGTTTCAAAGCCGAAGAGCCAGCGCAGTCTGCTTCTGCAGACATTTCCGTGGTCATGTCACTGGAAGGAAGTGACTATTAAGTAGCAAAGGTTGAATCTGTGTGGATTTCCTACTTTGTGCATTGCTTTCAAATAGAACAAAATATTATAAATTATAAAGACAGATTAATAATGTAGTTAGTATCATAGACTGGAAGGCGGGAAATCAGCAGTTTGATTCCCGAGTACTGCAGGATGGAATGAGCTCCCGATTTGTCCCAGCTCCTGCCAACTTAGCAGTTTGAAAGCAAGAAATTGCAAGTAGATGAATAGGGAGCATTTCATTGGAAAGGTAAACATGCACTCCAGTGTTAAGTCATGCCACATGACCATAGAAACGTCTGCAGAAGCAGATAGTGCTGGCTCTTTGGCTTTGAAACAGAGCACTGAACCCTAGAGTCAGATATGACTGGCTTTCAAGCAAGGGAAACCTTTACTATCATAGACTCAACTAGGTTGTAAACAGTTAATATTAAGTAAGAGATTTTTTGAATAGTTTAACTCATTAGGTTGGAGTATCTAGCTACTGAGCTGGAGCATGAGTTCAAAACCTCAAGATTTGTCAGAGAGGGGCTAGATGAATTCACCCAGCAGATTATGAGGCTGACCAGGTTATGCCATTGGCCATTTCTGTTTTCCTGGGCAAGCTGCAATCCTGTATGGCCACAAGAAGGAGGGGCAGATAAAGCATGTTGGGAGTATCTGGGTATCCAGAAAACATGGGAGCAGCACGGGAAATCAAATTCAATTTTACAGGACATAAATAGCAGGTCTTAAATGGTATGCCACAAATATTCCACAAGATACCACAGAGAACATATATTAACGTCTACATTAGGTATTGGGACCTATACCCTGCATTTCACAGTCATATTAATAGTTCAGCCTATGAGCTATTATAGTTAATGGTTTAGGAGCCTCTGTTGTGGACATTCTGGATAGCACATTGTTAGAGAACATCTGACTGAAGTTTAGAAAATAGTATGTAAAGCAAAAAATCCAAACACATATACCATTTGCTGTTGTTCTTATGTGCCATCAAGTCACCCCTGACTTGTGACTTATAAATGAGCACTCTCCAAGATGTACTTTCAACAGCCCTGCTCAACCTTTGTAAACTCAAGGCTGATGAGCCAGTCTAAAATGAAACAAATAACATTGCAATATTTAAATGTTGATATATATTTTTCATCGCTTACCTATTGATTTGTTCTCATAAATGGAATCTAGAAGGTTGGCTCTGAAGAAGACAATTTTTCATTTTCCCCATAGAGGTTTTACTGAGTGTGACAGCAATTTGAATCAGATGACAAGGGAGATTGCTTTAGAAATAAAAGTCAATCAGAAGCAAACAAATTCAAAATATATTTTATTTCGGACTAATATTTATTCTGATATAGTGTTTTACTGTAACCATGCACTGTAATTCAAGCAAAATTATTATACATGTGTCTATTCCAGGCAATTGAAAGAACTGAAAAATATCTACTCTACAAGGGGCCATTCAACAATTACGTGATCCTTGAAGGGGGGAGGGGGGGTCTGCCATCTAAAGTATGGAAAAATTACATGGGGGTGGGGCGGAGGGGGTTCCAGGTCAAAGATTACATAATCCATTTGGAGCTGTTGTGTATTAGGCACCAATAGTGAAAAGCTCTAAAAATTAGAGTTTCGATACAAAAGCTCTGGATTACGTAATTTTAAAGGGGGGAGGGGTTGAAGCTAAAATTAAGGTCAGATAACATAGGGGGAAGTGGTCAATTTCCCCCAAAAATGGATCACATAATTGTTGAATGGCCCCCAATTACTATATACTTTATTTGCAAACTAGCTGCAGTGCCACAAGCCTGGGAAATATCCAAAATATTCCAATAGCCAGAACAGGAGTCCTAGATGGATGGCATTGTACAATGAGTAGGGAGTAATCAGGAGAATGAGATAATCAAAGGATAATTGGTGATAATCAAGGCTAGAATATTTCCACAAAGTATATGTCAGAAAATTTCTTATTCTTCATGGAAACAGTACATCCTGTTTGCCTAGTTTTAATGTCCATGTAATTTTCACTGTGGCTTTTCTAACACCTGCCTATTTGGCAGCACATCTGATGCAGACTAAACTCTGAATGAAACTGTTCATACTCTGGATCTATTTGATAGGCTATTCTCCTGCACATTATCTTAAAAAGTCTTCTGGGAATATGAAAAACTATTTTATGGTTATGAATTATTCAGCAGTAATTTCAGAATAGTTAAACAGATAAATGTTTTCCTTTGACTTCTGAGAATTCTGTGTTCCTTTCCTAGCTAACTCTCTGTGGACCAACCTGCAGTTTAATGGTTGATGTAGTTTTGTAATTAGTTAATTTTGTTGGATTTACTGGAAAATTATTACAGATACTATTATTGTTTCTTCATTTCTTGTACATTTTAGTTTGCAGCCTGATGTTTTCACCAGCCCTCTGCACATATCCCAGATGTTAAATAGAATAAAGCTTTAAAATACAGAAGGGATCTAGGATTATTTAAATAGTCGAATATTAGAGTATAGAGCAGTGATGGTGTATGGCAAGCATGCCAGAATGGGTACTGAGAGCCCTCTCTGTGGTCACGCACACCATTGCCCCAGAACAGAGTTCACCAGAGTTCTGGGAGCTCTTCCTCCCATGCTTCCTCCCTCCCCTGTCTGGGGTAAGGCAGGCAGCTCACATGCAGCATGAGGGTATTCAGTATTCAGGTTAAATTGCCATGTTGCCATTTTGCAATAAATAAGTGGGTTTTGTGTTGCAGTTTGGACACTCAGTCTTTAAAAAGTTCACCATCACTCACTGGTGTAGAGAATAATAATAGAGTACTGTAGCTGTTAAAAGTCTGACTGCATAGTGCCTAAATGTCTGGCCGGATATCCCACTATGGTAATGGAGTAGACTGTACAGCCAGCAACTCAATGCTGAGTGTTGGGCGGCAGTAAATAACCTGACTCTAAAAGAATGGCTATGGGCAGATGAGCCCCTTTAGTTGGGGTGATGGTCCCTTCAGTGGAGGAAATGCCACTGGAAACCCTTAAATAGGGTCAAATGGCAAAATTAGAGGAGGAGGAACTCTGATTCCCAATGGTCATGGAGGTGGAAGAGGCCATGCCAGAGGGACTGACTGTGAAGGTGCACCTTGATAATATCCTCAAGGCTGCAGCAGTCCATTGCAGTCCCAGTATTAAATCCTGCATGTCTCATTTCATATGTGCCGCAGGAGATGGCTCCATGATCATAGTGTGTGGGTCACTTCATGTCAAGCTGGGATCCACCTTAAACAAATTCACGCCAATGGCATTTTTCCTGCTTCAGGGAAAAATCCATTCCTGGATACAAGTTGCAGCCAATGACGGCATAGTGCCTATGGAAAGATGACATAAAGCGTTAGGGACTGTCCCTCTGAACTTATTTTGATAAGATGAGGAAGTGGAAAGCTGCTGATGCTGGGTTCAAAAGGAGACAGCAGCAGATTAAAATCTATCCATGTCACTATACTAACACAAATCATGTTCTCTAGTAGCTTACTTTAATTACCTGACTACCTTCAGACATCTGAAGAACAATGGATTTAGCTTGTCTGAATTTCTATTTAGGTACCTGAAGAACTGAATGGAATTCAGAGGATGATGAGCCAATGCCCACAAGGGGAATTACTCATCATGTAATATAGTGATATTCAGCCAGTGTGACTGTGGATGCGGTGGTCCCATGTGCCCCTGGCAGGCCATCTGCCGTCACCCTGCAGTCCCAGGGGAGCCTAGGGAAGACGATTTCTCTGAGCCCCTGGCAGACAGCAAGGACCACAGCTGGAGGAAGAGAAGCAGCCAAATGCATGGCAGCTGGAGGTAGAAATCACAGCAGAGACAAAAGGTCGAGCTGAAGGGCTATAGATGATGATGATGATGATCATCATCATCATCATTATCATCATCATCATCATCATCAAAAGAAGAAGAGGTGTCGGAAGAGCCAGTGGAAGAGTTGGATCCCATTTTCTTTGCCTATGGAGAGGTACAGAAAAATTATATCGGATCCCTAGAGCAAAATCTTCCCTTGCCAGCCTCTTTGGCCATAGAAGATGCTGGGGTCCCAGAGCCCATATGTCAGCTGTGAGTTCAGTGCCACCACATCCTTGTGACTTTGCTGCCCAATGGGAGATAGAACACACATCCTGCCCCTTCTCTGGAGGTTCAAGCACCAATAGGAGTGACAAAGAAGTTTCCACTTGGAGCAACTTAGAGGATCCCAGTCCCCCTCAACTGGCTCTCAGCCATTGCTAAAAGGGCTGCAACTGAAACTGGGACTCATTATGCCATCTCACTTCTCAGGAGTGGGACTTTTAGAGGGGCTGGACTAGTTAACTGAACTCAGGGGGGGTTAGTGCCAGAAACTAAACTTCCAGGAAGCTGGACAAAGGAGTATTCTTGCATGTTCTGTCAATAAAAGCTGTTGTGGTTCAAAATCCCAAGCTGGAGTCCATGGATTCCAAGCTGCCAGATACCCAGAAGGCAGGGCTGGAGACATTCACAATTACAACCCATAATTCTTGTAATACTATGTTTCAGAATGGAATTGGCAAAGAAAGGTAAAATCAACATATGAGACATATAAAGTAATAAATGAAATAAAAAAGAAAACAAAATATACTGGCTCTAGTTTCAAGTCTAGATCTGACAGACATTTGTAAGCCATGCATATATTACTAGAAAGATCACTCTATGTGTGAAAGCTTGTGTTGGAAGTAAGGATGCTCATGTTGAAAATAGTACCCAAACGCACCAAGAACATTTCTGAAGAAAGTGCAGCTGTTGTTGAATAAGAATACACATCTTTGTTTGTGTTATCCTCACATGTGAGGACGAGGGAACTTTAACGATATGCCATTTAATTTGCAAGAGGAAAGTCATTGTGTGGAGCTCTCAAGTAGAGAAGGGGAAAAAACTACTTTTTGTGTAAATAATGTTTAACACAAATAATGCAAAATGCACAAAATCACAGTGGCTACTGCTTTGTTATAGTCATTTAGGAACAAGTTATATAGTGCATTTTGCTTCAATGAGATAATGAATACTCGTTTTTCCACAGAGACTATTCAAATTATGGAAATGTTGACTAGGGAAAAAACCTCTCCTTATAACTTGGTGTCTGAAATGTCCTTATTGAGCTGTTCTGTCAAATTGGGACAGCCAAAATTGACAAAACTGAAGAATTCAGTTAATATTCTTTCTGCCTCTAGTGACAAGGACATAAGTGGGGAAGAAAATGAAACAAAAAAATAGGGACCATCATTGAAGTTGTATAGTGCTGTAAACCTCAGATTATTGGCTTCTATTGTTTTCCATATTTTTACACCATGAATTGACTATGTCTTCTCTAGAACTCAAGAGCAAGATTATTCAGTAAGCAAGAAAACAAATGAAACAGCCAATCATTCTTAGACTTGTAAAAGGCTAATCCTCTTTCTTTTATAATGGTAGTTTAATTGTCCATACAAGCTTTTTATAAAAAGACCTTTCAGTAAGAACAGCTAATGGCAGTGAAGTGCTTTTAGAAATATGCCATTAGTTATGTACATGATTACTGTGGTAAATGCAAAATATAATTGTATGGCATATGATTTGGCTCTTTACTTTTTGTTTCTCTTCAGACCACTATGCAGTGCATTTTTCTGCTCATATAATCTAAACAACCATTTGAACAACTGTCTTCCTTTTTTGATAGATTTGCAATTAATTTGTGGCTATGTGTACTAGGACCATGACTCATAATCACTTCAGAACGTGTATATATGTACATGTGTATATATGTGTGTATGCATTTTATGACATTGAGATTGACAGGTTTTTGTTTCATTCATGGATTTGCTTGCATCAATTCTCCTTTACCTGAGTGCAGAATAAATGTTTTACTGCTCACAGTGCACCATCCTTAGAGGCTTTTTCTTCAAAATCTGCTAACGTTCTTTCAACAGTAAAAAAGTGAACTGCTTCAAGAAGATGCATGTGGCTTTGGCTTAGGGCTCCTCTAATATTGAATTTATATTTGAAAGAGATCAGACCAACTGAGCTGAAATGTCTTCAAGCAGAGAATTAGGTGATTTGATTTCAGTAGGCCAAAAGAGTGAACCAAAGGCAGAAAGCTGGGAGAAAGGTGAAGAGTTTGTTTTGGGTTGCATGCTTTGGCTTTGTGACTGGTGTGTAAACATGTTTCTATAAGGAAATATATAGTTTGGAAAAGGTTGCAAAGAGTAGAAAGAAGTACAGTGGTACCTCGGATAAAGTCCGATTCGGATAAAGTTGTGGTTTTCATGCACACGTGATGCATCGTATAAAGTCCAAAACCACTGAAAAATGGATGTTATCTGAGGTATTTGGTGTAGGATCATAAGGCTAATCATTCTGTACTCCTCATGAAACATTGCACTTGGTTTCTTTGGCAATATAACAAAGGTTGATAACAACCAATCACTCAGATTCCTGTGTCAGAAATATTGTTATAAGATCCATCAATTTTTGATGTTAACTTCAGACAGAAGTTTCAAAATTTCCACTGGGATGTCATCTCACCCTCTTGTTCTTCTTCATGGTCCCTGTGAATCCACACATATTTATGGGTTTTTATGTGCATGTGCATGTGCATGCACAGACAAACCCATTTGTGTGAATTCACAGGTGACCACTTGAAGAAGTACAATTACAGGTAAGCAACCTGTCCCTCTCCCATCTTTGGATCTTTGCAAAGCTCTTTCAACATCATTCTCCAGCAATGGTGTTCCAGTTTTGACATTTATGATGAGCTGTTCCCTTCTTTCATCACTGAACAGCTCTTCTATGTGTTCTTTCCATACATTGATCTTATCCCTTATTTCCACCATGAGATTCCTGTCCTTGTCCTTTAACAGTGTATATCTTCTGTTGTCTTTTGCCAGTCACTTCTCTGACCTTTTTATGTAGAAAAAATTGTGTTTAGTTTGGCATTCCTCTATCACAGCGCATCTGCCAGTTTTATTTTGCACCTAATCATCCTCTGTAGATTGTTGTATTTTTTCTTGTTCTGATTCTGAAATATTCCTTTTCCCCATTAAATAAAGCTTATCATCTGTCATGCATTCCTTATTCTTATGGTTTGGCTTTCATCTTCTGAATTGTATCTGTCTAACATTCAGGGTTATTTCTTTTATTATTCCCCCACTTTTCTTCTACTCATATTTCCCCTTTATATTTTCTCATTTTGTCTAACTCCTCTCTCATTCTATCTTTTGTCACTGTTCTACATTCTTCATCTTTAATGAGAGTATCATCAAACCCAGTTTCATTTTTTTTAGTTAAGATCTGACACAATTTTAGATTAAAATGACATATTAATAGTTTATGGTGTAATGAAATATTTGCTTTAGGATAGGTCTTTGCTGACAAAATGCTGTTACAAAACCTTTTATAAGAGCAAAGTCTGTTTGATCTCTGACAATATTATTTGGACTATCAGCAGGGGACATCCAGGTATAGAGTCATCTAGATGCTTGGTGGTCACTAGATCTTCTTCTCTGCAGAAATGTATGAAGCAGTTTCCATTCTCATTATTTTTTCCAAGACCATATAGTCCACTATGTCATTCTCTTTACCCTGGCCGGCTTTAGCTTTAAAGTCTTCCATAATCACAGTAAGTTTGTTTCTTTTTGTATACCGTATACACTCGAGTATAAACTGACCCAAATATAAGCCGAGGTACCTATTTTTGACCTGAGAAAACAGGAAAAGAGATTGACCCAAATATAAGCCGGCGGTGGCAAATGCAGCCGCTGCTAGTGAGTTTCAATAATCAAAATATGGTACATGAAAATAAGATGCAGCAGAAAGGAGTGTTCTCCTTGCCAATTGAGATGTCCCGACAACAGGACAGGAGAAGAGTGTTCTTTCTCTTCAACTTCTGTTTTATTTGTGGTAAACACACTATTAAAAGACAAAAAAGAAACGTAAGTGATTTTGTGAAGAAAGTGTATTTTGCTTACTTCATGTTGACACTTGGGGATCAAGACAAAGCATGGGCTCCTCATAAGGTGTGTAGAAGGTGTGAAGAAAATCTTTGTTTGTGGTTTAAAGGTAAGAAAACCTCATTCCGTTTTGGCATTCCTTTGATGTGGCGTGAACAGCAAAATTACACTAATGACTGCTATTTCTGTTCAGTAGATGTGAAATGCTGTAATACAAAAATAAAAAGAAGATATCTTACCCAAACCTTAATTCAGCTATTCATCCAGTACTTCATAGCTCTGAAATTTGTGAATTGTTGATAACAAAATTTTAAAACACCAAGTTCTGTCAATTAAATATAATCAAAAAAGATGATGTGAGTTAGTAGTTCTACAAGTAGTTCACTTGAGGTTCACCATCTTTCTAATATGTTGCTCTCAATTGATACTCCCTTTTACAAAGTTTTTTAAATAAATGTTTTACTGTAATTTTGAAATGTTGAATACAGAATTGAAATAAAACTGAATGAAATTAAGGAATGCTCTGTGACGTTGGTATTTTTATATCTGTTTAATATTTAAAGTTGCTTTAATATTTAATATCATACTACTTTTATATAAGTTTATTATTCCAAACCCTCCAAGTAAGATGTTACTAACCTGCTTACGTTCAATTATTATATTTCTTTGGCGAGTATTCTATTGGGGATTTACATTGACACAAGTGTAATTGCATAAACTGCAGTAGTGAATTGCGATTAACTACTCACTTGCAACTTGCCTTTCTTGTCATTTGTCAAGTTATGTGACTAACACATAACCAAGAATACAAACCTGTCAATTAGTGGCAATTTACTTTCATGGTTTACGCAGTTACTCTGACCTTTAAAATTCTTAGGGCTGTTTTGTGTTACATTAAATTCCCAGAACTAAACATACAATGCAAGTTACAATGTTTGCTTTCCATATGTGTAACTAAGCAATAGGATTTTGGCCATTGTCTCCAATTGCAAACCATGTACATCTTTTCTGTAAACAAAAATGTTCTGGATGAAAAATAAATTGATGTGCATGGAAGAAGTGTAATGATTTCACTGTGGTCTGACTTTGCCCCAGCCCATGTGCCATGTTGGAGCAAAAACTACTAATGATGAGCTTTTTGCCAAACCATAATGCAATGGACCAGAAGGGCATTATCTGTTGCCTCCACATCATAAGAAAAGAATGTGTTCCAGTAATTGGTTCCCAAATAATCTGAATGCTATATGCAGTAAAACTCTATATATATTTTAATAAACTATTAACCTCTATTCTACATACACTTCAAGCCTGTGCTTATCTGGTCCTTATTTAAGTTGAAGTAATTTGTTCCCTCTTGACTTCCTTACTTCACGGCTGTCTCACAAAATATGTTGGAGCAAGAGTATATTAAGTCAGTGTATTCTGACTAAATCTCTTTCATTGCAATGAGTTATAGATGCAGAGGAAGGAACCTGGATAAGTGGACAGTGACATTTTCTCATTCCTGTTGTCTGGATCAATGCTCACTGAAATTGAACTTGAGTGCTTGAGTACATCTCTTCTTTTAACTGTGCTATAGAACAGTTTCTGCAGAAAAAAGTAGTATAAAATTCTTCTGGACAAAGACACTCACCTCTTTTTCTCTCTCTCTTTTCCCCAGTGGTCAGAGATAAACCAGCATAGTGTGAAAAAATATTGGCTTTTTTCTAGTGCCTGACCACTTTTCATTTCTTGTTGCCTTTCTAATCACTTTTGTTTCCTCTGCATTGATAACTAGTTTAACTTGTTGCTTCCTTCAGCATTTGTCCTTAAAATGCAGGGAGTAATCTTAGTCTATCATTAGCAAAAGTTACTATCAATTTAATTAAAACTTACTGATTGTGAAATACTAGTGCTGACCTCTGTTTTACATATTCGGAGCTTGAAGCATTATGAATGGTTTATAGTAATTAGATCCCATAAAATTCATTCCATATATGGAGACCCTGCTAGGCTTTTGTAGGTAGGTATAAGGTACTCTTACGTGATTTGCCATTCCCTTCTTCAGGTGGTACTCTCGAGCCATTCAGCATGCCACAGATCTTATTGGTGGTAAAACAGTTAATCCCATCAGCCACACATACTCTGGCTGACCTCCACGTGGGCCCTCTCCTGGATTCCACAGCAAGGTATTCCAACTCGTTGAGTTATACAACTTTAAAGAAATAGTTGAGTAATGTGCATTTGTTTATTCTTTAGCTCATCAAAAGAGAGTATACAGTAAAACCCCTACTTACGTAAAAAGTCTGTTCCATAGGCTTTTGCTTAAATTGTTTTTTTATGTAACTCAAAGTAAACCCATAGGAAAAAGAATTTTTTACGTAACTTGAAACAAACCCATAGGAAAAATTAATTTTTTCCTGTAAATCAAAACAAACCCATAGGGAAATGAATTTTTATGTAACTTGAAGCCAACCCATAGGAAAAATGAATTTTTTTGTGTAACTCGAAGAAAACCCATAGGAAACCGTGTTATGTAAATTTATGTAAATTGGGACATTTATGTAAATCGGGACATGGTTTTAGCACAAAAATCATTATGTAAGTCAAATTTTATGTAACTTGGGGCATGTGTAAGTCGGGGTTTTACTGTAATTTAAATACCTATCTTAACCCTGAAACACATCTAGGATATATCCAGGGAAAAGGTAACATGCCACTGGACAGCTGGACAGTGGCGTGGCTTTGCCTCTCTCTCTTGGGAGAGGCAGAGGTCATGCACACCTGGGGGTGTGCTGGGCCTGGGAAGGGAAGGAGCCAAGCCTGATTTTGAGGCTTGTCTTCCCCAACCCTGGCTCAGTCCGGAGCTTGATAGGCGAGCGAAAGCCCACCTGCCCTCCCTTGAAGCAGCAGTATGGGATTAGCTGGTCGCTTTGAGGCCAAGTGTAAATTTTTGCACACGTCCCTGATTGGCCATAAGATGGTGGTGTTTTTGCCCATTCCACACTGCAACTCTCTTTGCCTAACTTGCTGGTTTCAGTCTGGAAAATTATTGAGAATTACCATAATTTCATATGTTGTATAGTATCTTAGCCTTTGCCTCTGGTCTGTGCTGAAAGGGGTTTTCTACCTCTCCAGTCCATGCTGCACCAGGCTCATCTCTAAGCACCAGCAGTCTGGTCATCATAAAAGACCAATGGTCTGTGAGAGACAAGGCAGCAAAGTGATTTTGTCAAATTCAAAGGCTTCTTATCAGTTCAGATTCACTTGCTGCTCCCAAACTCAAGGTGAGAGCACATGCCTGATCACTTAATTGGAAGAAGGTCCATAGATAGGATTAGCTCGGATGCTTTCCATGCTTTATGTATTTCGAAACCCTTTCCAAAGTATCAGGCCAGAGCCCAGAGCTGCCATAATGGCTTTAACAGTGGTATAGTGAAATGAATTGTGTGTCTGCTTCTAAGTGAGATTACTACTACTATGGATGAAATGGCATTACTAGGATGTTTGGAGCAGCAGAAGTATACAGTCTCATTTCATACTCACCTAAAATATTAAATATATAGGTTGTAATTCTGTTTCCTGGGCATAGTCAAGGTGTCCTCTTGATTGGGTAAAAGTAATATAAGTTCAACTCTCTTATGAATTTGCCAGTACAGTACTTCCAAAAACAAAATAGCAGCAGTAGTAAAAATGTAGAGCTTGTACATTTAGAATAACCATATTTTTATTCAAATAGGGAATGGGGTAGCTTTAGCTAGTAGTTATTCCCTATTTTAAGGAAAAGTAGTGAAACCATTGAGCAGCATCCTTATGCTTCACAGATAGAAGACAAACTACAAAGCAATCCATCCAATGGCGGGCTCCAAATAAATTTACCACTACTGTGGGCATGGTATGGTGGGTGTGGCCAGGGGGAAAGCCCTGTGTTGCACCCGAATTAGGACTACTTTATTTCAAAACTTGGATGGGCGGAGCTAGACAGAATTTCTGCTACCGGTTCTGGCGAACTGGTGTGAACCTGCTGATGCCCACCACTGAATCCATCTTGAGCAATGTGATCTTTACTGTGTTCACATTGAAACTCTGATTGCAAAGAAATCATTTAAGAAGTTTTGCTGAATTATTGCAGTACACCATTGCAGGCGCACCCCCCAAAGAAAGACTCAGACACCAGTATTGGATTAAAGGCATCAGGCCACTTTTATTGAATAATGCCCTAGTCCAAATTATCACTTTCAATTGGTGTATCATCCAATTGTAATTCTTTAAGGCAAGCAGGCCGCAGTAACACTGGTAAGGTTCCTCCCAAAATGCCAATGGAAATTGGCTACATGTATCTATTTGTATCAATTTGTTTGTTGACACAAACAAATTGTTGACCAGAGTCAATATACTATCTACTGACCCCACCCTATGACGTGTATCCATTCAATATCAGGGTGATGCAGGCTGTGCAGTTCCTGCCATCAGCCGTTGCATGGTTCGCCCTTGACCGGCCAATCTTATTCCCCTGTACCTATCTACGTGTTGGCCAGTCAATTGCGAACTTGCCGGATACCTATGGGTCATAAATCTGTTACCTTACCAGTGCTACCCGCCACACGGGGAGGCGTCCGTGATGACTCACCCCCCCGACCATCAGCTCAGTCACCAGGCCTGCTTGCACATCCTCCAGAAAGAGGTCCAAACCTCTGGCCGACAGATGGACCCCATCTCTTGCATATAGACCATAATCCTGCAAACCTATCCTAGGATGTTGAATGGCTGTTCCAAAGCCATTGTCAAAAAGGAACTGGGTGACAGCCCTGTTCAGTGACCGTCGAGCACGATCCAAGCCACGGAGGTCAATGCCTCCCCTGTAATGGTGTCTCGGCACGATGTCAGACCATAGCAGCCGCATGTACGGCCATAAGTGATGTAAAAAGGCCAGGTCACTGCACACCGACATTTTTAAAGAGAGGCCAGTGATCTGTCCGAGATCATTGCCACTGAAGTGTAGAATCAAGACATCAGGTGGTCCAGCATCCCTGATGGACATCAGGAATGGCAACAGTTCCCGCCATCTCATGCCGCGCTTACCGTACCAACTCATACGTGCGGCTGCACGTAGCCCGAGATGGGGTCCCCAGTCTGTCGCTGCAGCATACTGCGCTGCCCAGTGCACAAAACTGTGGCCCACCACAGTTGGTAAGGGAAGACCCATCCTGGTGGCAGAAAAATGGGCCAGGGTGTGTGCCACGCACTGCCAAAAACCCATGTAGGGCACCAACCGGACAGATGTCAGCAATCGTACACCGTAGCAGTCTGACACCACTGCCTACTCTGTGCTGATCAGCCTTTGAGGAACGAATCCTCAACTGGGCCCACTCCTGGGTAAGAAAGACATCGTCGAGTTCCAGTGCCCTACGAGACGTGTCCCCCTTTGACAATGGGACCAGCACACTGATACGGAGCGCTAAAAAAAAGGCCACGGTGGTAGCCACATGAAAGAGAGCCTCCTCATACCTATCGTAACACAAGCTATGCCAACCTTGTGCAAGGTGCGTCAGAACCTCTGGTGAAACAGGGTGACGTGTGTCTGGGCGGCGGTCACGTTCACGTGTCCACCCTTCTAATACATGACGTATGCGGAAGTCATTCACGCAGTCAACAAAACCCCTCGCCTTAGCCATAAAGGCCAAAGCTGAAAGCCTAGTGGCAATGGTGCGAGGGGCTAACCCTAGATCGTGGAGGTAAACCATGAACTGCAGAATCTGGTCAACTGGGATCGGCCACACTTCAGGCAACTGCCTTTGCCCGCCAAAATTCCTAAACTGTAGGAGTGCATGTAGGTATGCCTTACGCGTGCGAGGTGCAAAAGACATCTCCGGTTCACATCTCCTCGCCAAATGTCCAGATCTCGGCCGGGAGTGGAGAGGGCAGTTCCTCTGCTTCTGGTGCCAAGGCACGGAACCGGGGGATCTGCAGGCAGGATAAAGCATCAGCAATATCATTATCAATGCCTGGTACATGTCTGGCCCTGAAAAGCACATTAAGGCGTAAAGACCTCAAAACAAATTGGCGAACTAATGCCATGACTCTAGGGGATTTAGATGTCTGGGCATTGACAATGTGCACCACTGCAGCATTGTCACACCAAAAGTGAACTACTGAATTAGCCCACCTGTCCCCCCAGAGCATCAGGGCACCCAAAATGGGGAAAAACTCCAGAAAAGTAAGATCGAGTAAACGATCTGTGCCTTGCCATGTCTGAGGCCATTGGCCATAGGACCACCTCCCTTCAAAGTAAATCCCATAACCCAGGGAGCCGGAGGCATCCGACTGTACTTGGAAATGCGGGCTGAGCATAAGCTCCGATCTCCAGAAGGAGATGCCATTAAAATCCTGAAGGAATGTGAGCCAGACCGTAAGATCCGCCCGTAAACCTCTGGTCAGCCGAACCTTGTGGTGGTGTTTTAAAAGGTCTGCCATGGCGTCACACAGATGCCTGGCAAAGGCCCTGCCAGGTGTTACTACCCTACAGGCAAAATTGAGGTGGCCGTGAAGCACCTGTAACTCTCGGAGAGACACCTTACGCCTGGCAAGCATTGCCAGAATGGCATCAGAGATCACGTCACCTTTTCCATGGGCAACTGGGATGTCTGGGCAACAGTGTCAATCTTGATACCTAAAAAGGTGAGAGTGGTGGCCGGTCCCTCAGTCTTTTCAGGCACCAGGGGCACACCCAGTTCCCGCATAAGCACCGGAAAAGTGGCGAGTAGCTGAGCACCTTGTTCCCCTCCGAACAAAAATTCATCAAGGTAGTGGGCTACAGACCGGGACCCTGATCTATGAACAAAAGCCCAGTGAAGGAAGGTGCTAAACCGTTTGAAAGCAGAACATGAGATAGAACAGCCAAAAGGCATGACCTTATCTACATAAAAACTGCCCCGAAAACGGAAACCTAACAGCTCAAAGTCGTCCAGGTGCACTGGCAACAATCGGAATGCAGATTTGATATCACACTTTGCAGTAGAGCCCCTGGGCCACATGAGCATACCATCTGCAAGGCCTGGTCAAAGGAAGTATACCTGACCGAGCAAAGGTCATCAGGTATTGAGTCATTGACCGAAAAACCCGCAGGGTAAGAAAGGTGGTGAATTAACCGAAATTCACCCGGTGACTTCTTAGGGACTAAACCCAAAGGTTACACCTTCAAGTTCGGGAATGGTGGGTCAGCAAATGGCCCAGCAACCCTCAGTGCGCTGACCTCCTTAGCTATAGATTGGGTAGAAGATATCCTCATTACCCCTGAGGGAAATTAAGTTCGGGGCGTCTTGAGACCCGCGTACCCCTTGAAATGGTATGCAGAAGCCGAATTGAAAACCCTCAAGTAGGTACTTCGCATCATCCTGTCTAGGATAAGTGGTAAGCCAATGTTCCAACACCTGGACATCAATTGGGGAGGGGGCCTTTCTGATTGGTCACACTGTCAGAGGGAGCTCTGACTGCCCCCTGCCCACCCCTACCTCTGCCTCGTGATCCACCAGCCCGTGGGCACGCGGAGGCAGCGTGAGGGCCAGAGCAAGAGGGGCACTCGTGCCGGAACCGACACTGTCGCTTGTTGCACACTCCGTTGGCGGAGAAGCTCCAACACAGGCGGGATGTCATGTACAAGAGCCACAATTGCTGGCAGGGCTCATCCCACCTCATCTCAGGATGGAGGGCCACTCTCATCCTAAACTCCTCATCATAGGCCAACCATGACGGTCCAGGGAAATCGACCACCACCCGATAAATATTATCTAGGTATTGCACCATCGGAATGGCCAAGTCAGGGCGAGCCCTCAGGTATACCGCCATATAAATGAGGTAGGCTGCTAACCAATTGGCCCAGGTGCGTGATGGCTTACGACGACGGGACAACTCCTTGTCCCTTTCGTCCTGCCCTTCCCTCTCTCCCTTAGTGGGCTCACGTTTTAGGAGAGAGAAAATGTCCACATATTCCCCCCTCCAAATCTTCTCCCTTGTGGCCTGGGAAAGATGGTCACCCAGGGGCAAGGAATAACTGGCCGTCGGTAGGGCCGCAGTTGGCACAGATTGAATCAAGGGTGTACCCAGCGGGCCCTGAACAAACCCTAAAACATTAGGCATACCCCTAGGGGCGGTCACCCCTGTCATAACCGGGGGGTAATTGGGGAACCAGGAGTTAACGGGACAGTGCGGATACAACTGTCCACCCATGGTAACTTGTCGTGGCCATGGCCACTGCAACCCCCCCCCCCAGTGTGTCTGGGTAGTGTCACTGGTGTACTCAATTGACCAGGATACTCACCCGGTGCACCCCCATGGGCCGCCCCCACCGGGGGTTCCAGCCCATGGCGGGCGTCGGAGCTCGTGATGGGAATTGAGCTCTGCATGCCGCTACACCCTTGCCACGCAAGACCAGGCCCCTGCAGCAAGCCCCGCTGTGCTGAACTAGCAGGGAGCTGCGAGGCGCCAGCTTGGGCTGGCTTGATGGCCTCAAGCAGCTCCACCCTGACAGCCGCCCGCTGGACAGCGGTGGTCGACGCGTGGGCCGGAAATGCAGGAGGTGCAAACCCACCTTCAGCAGGTGGCGGGGCAATGCCCATTGATGCCTCCAGCACCAAAATGCATGCTAGGAGGGCATCAACAGCCTCAGACCCACCGGTATAAGGTGGGCCGGGCAGGCCGGATGGCCCACCGGGCAATTGCGGAGGTACAAACCCAAGTGCGGATCCTGGGCCCGAATAGGGCCATGACCAATAATCTGGCCCATGTGGGGCCAGGGGAATGGTGGGGCGGAAACCCGCACCAGGCCCAAGTAGGCCGCCCAGCCCAGAGCCGGGCAAAGACCCCATAGGGGTAGTGATCCCCGAGGGGCCAGACTGTGCCGCCCCTGCTTGGACCCCGGCATCGAGCGGGTAGGCAGCAGCCTGTCCGTCCACATTGGTGGTAGTGGCTCAACCAGTCCTATCACCCAGTTGCAGGGGCACCGTCCGAGCCCTCTGGACCGGGGGCGGCCCCCTGGATGTAGGGGGGGTTGGGCAGAGCCCTCCCCCTCGGCCGCGGCTTCGTAGCCGTTGCCTTTCGCTTGGGAGCCATGTCTCCCAAGCCGAAGAGTGAAGGAGCAAGAGGAATTCCCTTTTTTAAAAAGAGCAGGCGAAAGCTGGGGAGAAAAGCGACGGAGAAAACTTCTCCTCTCCGTCGCTTCCACAAAATGGCAGCCGAGCTGCCTCGTGGCCTCCCCTTTTAAAGAGGGTGGCCACGCCCCCCTAACTCACCCGGATGTCTGAGTCCAGGTGGGGGGGGCGCAAAGAGTGCGGCAGCCATTTTGGCACCGCGCTTGCATTCACCTTCCTTCAGCTTAATGTCCTCCATAATGCATTTCCCATAACTTTTCATTATTGATTTTGTTGGTGGGAGGTGGAGCTCAAAACCTCTAAAAAAGCACTGGACTGGGGAAGGCTGCTCTACATTGAATAAACATTTACAATATGTCTTGCACAATTTATTGATTGATAGTAGACTTTTGGGATTGAGCTTTGATTGTAGTAGTCTTCTATTTTGGTGATTTATGTTTAAAACATCTAAGTGAAAATTTGGGCATTGGACGTAGGTTTGGGACTGGAAAAGTAAGAGCAGAAACGACCTGGAGATTAAAAATTAAAAACACAACCAGTGAAGATGTTTTCCTATCTCAGGGACACAAGTGGCACAAATTGTTATTGCCATCACTCTTCTATTGTCACCACCTAGACTATGCATTTGTTTTTTTGCTGGGGTTGTCAGGCTTTGATTCATCCTCTACTGAGGTGGTATCTGACACTAAGGCTATCAACAATAATTTCAAAGCAGCCTGTTGACCACTGTCATAATATTTCATTTCTTAAAGTTTCTTAGAAGTCATTTAATGTCTAGCTAGGATGGCTTTTCATCATTCAGTTCATGCTAGCAAATGATAGATATGCTGTTTCTTTCTTTCTGTCTGTCTGTCTTTCTTTTTTAATCTGAGGAACTGGTTTATATCCAAGGTCATTTATGGCTTCACTTTTGTAAATATTCTCTTGAAGGTTTCATAGTGCCAATTTTGCTCTCCATTGAACAAGTTAAGTCTCTTGTATCTATTAGGATTAGAGATGTGTTCTCACCCACCCAGGCCCCCACGTAACAACACAGAGACCAGTATGTATGCCACTCTTTGCCCTTTTAGAGAAATTCTAACTTGATCCTTCTTTATATCCTCATACAGTGGAACCTCATGCAACATTTGCCCCATATAGCAACAGAATCGCATAATAATTAGGTTTTGGGGGGAAATGGGGTCCCGCATAACAATTTTCACTATGGAAAAAATTGTACAGCAATTTTTCAATGGGAAAAACCACTTAGCAAAAAAAAAATCGTTGTATGATGCATCCCATAGGGAAAATTGCTATATGATGCATGCATCATATAGAAATTGTTTCATACAACAATGAGCCCTGTGGAACGGATTAAAATCATTGTATGAGGTACCACTGTATTTGTAGTTGTTTGAATCTCCTCTCCAAGAAAAAACCCCTTCCTAAGAAAAGGTAAAAGACATGCATAAGACATATGTGGGTCATGTAGGGATGTCATCGTTATTTGCAATATAATTATTTACCCAGTGCCATCCAAGAGAACAGAAAAAGATAACAGGAAGAAAGTTGTTATTACACAAATAGAGAACATTATCCCTCAAAGTTCTCTGTCTTTTCTGTCCTTTTGCTGGTGTACCGGACCATAAAAAATCAATCTGATTAATGAAGTATTAAGTATAAATTTTAATTGGGCTTCGGGAAACAATCTCTAGACATCTTTTAATTTAAGACAAGGAAAAAGAATAATTCTTACCTTTTATTTCAGTAGGCGTTTGTTCCAAATGGATTTTGGTGTGCTGCTTTTTTTGGGGGGGGGGGGGGCTGAGTTGCTTTTTAAATGATGCATCTTCACATCATGTGTTTTATAGCTTAATTAACATTATTAAAATCTACCTTGATGTCTCTATAGCAGGAATTCTCAACCTGCAGCCTGTGGACCAGATGCTGCCCACAGCACCATTTCATGTGGCCCCCCAATGCCTCCACCACACCAGGAAGTGCCATGTGGTTGGAGGAAGGGCAAAATGACCATCTAGCATTGAAGCTGTCTGAGGAAGCATGACCCTGCCCCATCTTAAAAAGATTGGCAACTCCAAATCTATGTTAATGCTCGAACTGAGTCTATTTATTTATTCGTCTGCTAAGTATCCAAGCTAGATAGGTCAATGTTCCTGGTGAATTAGGTTCAAGATTAAAATCTTGCATCTAGTTATCCTTAGATATATTCCATCAATGAAATAAAAATGGATTGCCAATTTGTTAGAAGATGTCACCCAATGTGTATCTAAATCTGCGTTAATCTGAAAAATTTACCAAGAACAGTGCTCATGAAATCCCATCTGATTAAACACCTGTTTATACTGTATCTCTGCCATTTTATGCTTGTGTGATTGGCCACTGAGGATGTCCACACATCTGCTTCAATCTCTCAGCTCTTCATATTCCTATTAATAATGATATGGCATAAATATGGTTATTAAATGGATGAAAGCAGAAAGAGGAATTCGGATGCCTCCTGTTCTAGCATTAAATATAGGGAAAGAATCAGAAAGACATTAAGAAGGTCTCAGTGACAGTGAACAGCCTAATTATGAAACAATTCAAAAATCTTTACTCAATACTTTCAGTAAGGCTTTCTAATATGTAGAATGTGAAAAATATTCTCTCTCTGGAATCCAAAACAATGTCTTCTAGGATCACTGGGGTTGTAACCCCCTTTCCAAATTCCCATGAGATTACTGGCTGTTTTGTTCCATTGTACATTAGTTTAAGAACACTTTCTGTACTTCTCCTCCAGGCACTTAGTTAAATGTTATGGGCAGGATCCTGTTGAAATGAACCTGCATACAGTACTTGGTATTAGCAGCTTGACTTTTTCACTGCTTGCACAAGAAAATGTCCAAAACATTTTGGCATGAGTGTAAATCAGTTATCCATAACAGCGATTTTTACTCGCTTACTAGCATTGTTTGTGCCAAGTATAAGATACTGCGTTCTCATGCTGGTGGGAGTTTTTGCTTCTGTGGTATCCACAGAATAGCCTTATTTTAATGTTTTTTCTCTCAGAATACACAGTTAAAGACAGAATTTTATATAACATGTTTAGGTAAAGGTAAAGGTTTCCCTTGCTCGAAAGCCAGTCGTATCCGACTCTAGGGTGCAGTGCTCATCTCTGTTTCTAAGCCGAAGAGCCAGCGCTGTCTGCTCCTGCAGACGTTTCCGTGGTCATGTGGCAGGCATGACTAGACACCGGAGCGCACGGAACGCTGTTACCTTCCCACCGAAGTGGTCCCTATTTATCTACTTGCAATTTCTTGCTTTCGAACTGCTAGGTTGGCAGGAGCTGGGATGAAGTCGGGAGCTCATTTCCGTCCTGCAGTACTCGGAATCGAACTGCTGACCTTCCGCTTCCCAGTCAGCGTCTTAGCAACTTGAGCCACTGCAGTATGATTAGAGAGACATACAAATACACACTCAAAATATCAGAATTGCATTGCTCTTTCAGGGAAGTATAAAATTTAGCCAAAATCCAGAGAGATATGAAATCCAGTTGGCACATTCATCAAAGAGCTGCCATGAAGATAATTATGAATATGAATACACAGAGATCACATTCCTCAGTCATCCCTGTGCATATTTGGGTTTAGCTTCAGTAGCATAAACAAGCATAAGGGATTATATGCTTTGATTTGATAGAAGAATGTCATTTTAGAAGATAAGTTTACAACTGAAGATAGAGAAGGCATCAACATTTGTTTTGCAAAGCAGTTTCAAGCATAAGGGTTGAAAGAGGAATTGAGTTTGGGAGAAACTGAGTTAATGTTTTTATACAACATTTCTGCTTCTGTCTCAGATTAGGCATCAGATGGGATAGTAACTTTACTAATACTAGTGTGAAGATGTGTGGCCATCCCCTTTTGTCAAAAGCAAAATTTCCATTGATACTATACATCATAGACAATGATGAGAAAAGGTGGACATTACAACTGGAAGGAGAGGTTGAAACTTGTTTCTTTCATTTTTTGCTGCTTGTCTTGATTCTAATTTTTATTTATGTGGTTTGAGATGCTATATTTTATATTGGGTTGTTGAGAATACACAGCCACTCACATAAATTTTGGGCTTTTATTTTAACAGAGAAGCATAAATGATTTCAGTGTCTTCTTTTAGTCTTATTTTCATCTTTGGTATTGCATTTAAAAAGGCAGGTATTCACATGTGCAATTGAGCAAGTAGAGTGACCTTTGCCACACGCTTCCTCTTCAGATGGAGTCGGACAACCGTGTGGGGGCCAATCAGGTTTGGCACAGTGGCAAGGGGTGGGGTTTTCTTGGATGTTTATTTATGGGTTGGCACTTCCCTCTGGTCTCGAGCATGTTGGTTTTAAGCCCTCCCGTTCACCCGTAGGTGCAGGATGAGAGTAGCTGGTGCTTCGGTGCCAGACAGGAATTTGTGGCCCACACTGCACTTGGCCAGTAGATTGTGTTTTTTTGCCTGTCCCATTCTGTACCAAGTGGATATGGGCAACTGGCTGGGATGTGTTGCTTAAGGTTACCTTTGGCTGGTAGCGCAGTCTAAATCATCCCATAGGGGGTCCAAGGGGTAGTGAGTGGTAGGCATCACAGCTGATTTAGCGTCTCCCAAGGAGGGGATGATCTGGTCACTGGTAGTTCTGGCTGCCTCTCTTGGACAGGAGAGCCTATACTGTACTTCATGCTGCATCATCAGAGGGGAGTAAGTAGTTGCTCTCCTGGGGTGCAGCACACACCCCTCCAGGCGGGATGTTAACTATCATCTTCTGCCCAGACTGTACTACTGCAGGCCCCTACTTAAGATCCATGAGGAGAAGTGACTTGGTTATCATAGTTGCACTTTGTCCATTAATAAAGATGGCCCGAGTTGAATCCAAACACATATCCGACTCTTAATTTGGGGTGGAAGGGCAATGCCTTTTCTGTGAATTCACCTTTATAGTCTGCAACAATAATTTTTCTTGACCCTTGAATTGTATACAATATTGTTCCATTTCTATGAATAATACTCCTCTATATGAATGAAATTGTACGTTCTGTGCATCAGCCCTTTTAAAAACAGTTTACTTGAGATGATTTTAGTTTTGCATTATTGGATTTGTTTTTCTTGTCCATTTTTGAGTACATGTGCTGATGTCCTTATTATATATCTTTTAAATCAAATAAAACAATACTGATATTAATATTTCAACTGTTGTAGAAAGGTACATGCAGAACTTTCAAAGCACAGTGGCAGCATTTGGTTCTTAAGTAATCTTTTTATATTTAAGGTTTGTTGTTCTTCTGCAG
This sequence comes from Bradypodion pumilum, assembly GCA_035047305.1. Taxonomy (NCBI): domain Eukaryota; kingdom Metazoa; phylum Chordata; class Lepidosauria; order Squamata; family Chamaeleonidae; genus Bradypodion; species Bradypodion pumilum. The sequence continues at coordinate 111,206,664 of JAWDJD010000004.1, read as the reverse complement.
AAACACGGTTGGTATACCAAATGTTGCAATCGATAATCACTATTTTGTCTTCTATTCCCACATGCACATTTAGTTCTTTTTGATTGTCAGTAGGAGATATGTTCTGTGCTTATATTCTAATGGGCTTATGCTCTAGTAACTGGTGTGCTGGAAATGCCAACCCTACATCTGTCTTGTTTTATATTACAAAGATCCATATGTTAGATAATTTGCCAACTGCTCTTACACCTGTGTTTTTAAAATGCTGCTTAGGAAAAGACACACTGCCTATGGCCTTATTTAGTTTGACTTTGGAGAGAGTGAATCCAAGTGCACTGATCAGCAGCAGTGGTACTGAAATCTGTGGTTATGTGGTTTGGTAGCTGAATGTCTTTGCTTCAATAGCTATGTTGTGTTCATCAGATAAATTGTGATACAGCAGTTGGGTATTGGATTAGTGCAGGGGTGGCCAAACATTTCGGGCTGCAGGCCAGTCACGTGGTTGAGCAGGCTAGACACATTGTTCCTCCTGCTGGAAGTGAAAGTAAAATGTACCCGTGCATGCACAAAAAGCTGCCATAAATGCACCCACGGGTGTCGTAAATGCACTTACGACAGCCATGGATGCTTTACAGCAGTATTTTATGCATGTGTGGGTATGTTTAACTTCTGCTTCCGGGAGCAGCAAGCGCTGCATGGGCCGGAAAATTAGGTGCTGTGGGTCGGATCCAACACACGGGCCCTAGTTTGGTCACCCCTGACTTAGTGGTTAAAATGCTGAACTTGACTAGAAGATCAGCAGGTCAGCGGTTTGATACCTGAGTTCTGCATTTTTTTTTTGCTGGTAAATTATAGCTCAGTAGTTTAAGAGTTTGGAAGAAACGCCAGAGATTGGGAGTTCAATTCCCCACTGTTCCTCTTGGGAGAAGAGCCAGCCTCTATTGGCTTTGGCAAGCTGCAAAGTCCAGGGTGCCTGAAGAAGAAGAGAATGGTAAACCACCTCTGTGTATTCTTTATCTAGAAAACACTGGAAAATATCACCATAAGCCAGCCAGAATGAGCTTGATAACACGTTAGCATTATTTTTGTTGTTTAATGAGGCCAAGTGTATGAAAAGTTGCACTGGTATCTTAATCAAATTTGTAGATAGTGAGATTGTCTATAGGTGCTCTAGAAATACTCAGGTAATCATGTAGAATAGTTCTAGGATTGAGGCCTTATTTTACAGACTTGAGTAGCGTGGATCTTTCTATGTGCCCTAGTCCTCTATTTAGTATAGTAGATACAATCAGAAAAAATTCTCAAACTAGGTTTCTGCATCTAGAGGTACACATTTGTTAACAATAGGGTATGGAGAGGAAGAATTACATATCTGATATGTCCCATTTTCCAATTCTGAATGTGGTTCTTCATGATGCCTCCCCACGTCCTCACCAAATGATATAACTCTGAGAATTTTGCCATTGGGAAGTCCTATATTGGTAAGTCAGACCAGAATCTGCAGGAATTATTTTCAACTGTTCCATCAAGTGATAGCAATTCCTTTAGAATTTTTATCAAGCATTGAACCCTCTCTGAAAGTAATGATGAACAGAAGATTATAGGATTCAATCTAGGCAAGGGGATCTGAAAAAAAAAGACTATGAAATCTAGGTATTGAGCTTATAATAAGCAAAAGTACATTTTTGGGAGAACTTTTTTACATTGAGTTTTCTTCATTAATGATTTAACTCATGGCTCCCTCTCTTCTATATGTACCACATGGCATGCCAGAGTATCAGAAATGAATCTGATTCCCTTTTTCACTGGTATGTCACATTCCTTGAATCTGATTCTGGTGTTTGATATAAGGATGACTATGAAGCATGTTTGCTTTGCATTTTAATATGATTGCCTCATTCCTTCATTCCAGAACTGAACATGGACCTCCCATACTTTTCCAAGCTTGCAAGGCAACAGACAGAAGAGAAAAGATGTTTGCAAAATGTGCACAGTTGAAAAATGTATGAGAGGCCTTTAGAACATGAAACTTCTTTATCTATGATAATATGTGTACATCTTGGATAAGGCATATGAGCCTTTTGATGCAGCTTGACTGAGCAAAATCCATTTTTGCATGTGAAGAGAAATCAGAATTATGCTGACTGTTTCTTCTCCTGATTTATTTATTTATTTATTACTCTAGATACCACTTCCGCCTACTGCCTCCACCTCAATCCTTGTCTCCTCTGCTTGACTTGGTCTGTCCCTAACAGCACTCCATAGCAGGGTGGAAGTTTTAAGGATTGAGGTGGGAAAATCCACCTTTGCATGTGAAGGTGGCAGCATCAGAAGTGACCGCAGGGGCATTTTAGGCGGCCACAGGTGCATTTCCTTCACCCATGCGACACAGCTCCTCCAGGCTGGTAAGCAGGGAAGTGGGAGGAGTGGTGGGCTCAGGGTGGTCACCGCCACCATCAAAGATGATGGTAGTGGTGGTGGGACCACCAGTCCAGCCCCTCAATGATCTGAGGGAGTGTGACCTAGCCCCCAGCTTAAAATGGTTGAGGACCTCGGCTATAGATGCACATACACAATTAAACATTTCAATATACAGGGTTTATTTCAACATGCAAGGAAATATACTCTGCATATTGAAATGTTTATTTGTGTGCCCTATACTGTACATATATAGATTTGTTTTTGTAAGCTGGGCTTTCATCAGACCTAGTGTTTAAATTTTGAAGATAGCAGAGGCTGTGGTAAGATCTGACTACTTCCCTCAGTCTTCCACATACAGTGGAACCCCATATAACAAATGCTTCATATAACAAAAAATCCGTACAACAAAGCATTTGTGTGCTATTGGCAATGCACCATATAATAATAAAAAATGTTGTTATACGAATCGCTATTGGCAATACCCCGTACGACAACAAAAATTCATTGTACGGGATATCACCAATAGTGATTCATATAATGAACATTTTCTTTTCGTTATACGGTGCATCGCCAATAGTGCTTCGTATAGCAAAAAACCGTATAGCGAAGAGCTCTGTGGTATGGAGGTTTTTCATTACATGGGGTTCTACTGTACCATACACACATAATTGGCATGTAACAATGCAAAGTGAAAAGCTTGCTGTTGGAAAAGATTTAAAAGGAAGGTGCAGGACTAACCTGCTCCTCTCCTTGTTTGTGTATTTTAACCCTCTGTTGAACACTTGATCAGGGTTTTTGGTGATCCTGTGTAATCTGATTGTCCATATCCTCAAGGCTGCGGTGGTCCATTGCAGTCCAGGTGTTAAATCCTGCATGTCATGCTTCATGTGTGCCGTGGGTGATGGCTCCGAGATCATAGTGTGTGGGTTACTTCACCTTAAAACGAATTCACACCAGTGACATTTTTCCTGCTTCAGGAAAAATTGCATTCTTGGATACAAGTAGCAGTCGTCGATGACGTACTCTGATTGAGTTAAGGATTAGACTCCCTTGGTGTTCTTTGATCTTGCTTCTGCTCCTTCTTGGCTCCTTCTTTGTACATGGGAAATGCTGTTCTATCAGAATTGTGGTAATGGATTGTGCCTGGAAAGTTTGCCATGAATTATTGATAAAATTATTAATCTTCAAGCAATGCATCCACTCCAGTTTAAACACATTTCTAAGGGGACAAATTGAATATTATAGCAGTCACAGAGCACAAACACAAATAAGAATTTTAATAATTAGACCTCTGTAATACACATTGTTTTATGGAGACTATATATTGGCATATTTAATGGCTGAAGTTTGAAGACTTTGAAATGAAAATATTTCTAAAGCTTAGCAGGTCTGGACAGGACCAATTCTTGAATAAGATGTTGCAGTAATAAATTGCTGATGGGGATAGTTGTTTGTATAAGGTAAACACAGGGCAGCAGACTGCTGACTAGTTGGCTACAATTTTGTAAAGGCAGCAACATGCCTTCCAAAGGGTGAAGGGTCTGAGCAGAAGCGATCCGAGGTAAAATTGTTCCAGAGTGCTCCATCTAGCCAGGAAAAAAAATAATGGAATCTATTTCATTCATTCTGGTGGGGTGAAATCTTCCTGTCTGAAATAAAAGCATTTATCGTCATATTTTCAAGTCATGTTGACTTGTGAATTTGATGAATCAGTGGGATTAGAAAAATATATTGTTTTTAAAATCAAGGCTACAGATTGTCCTAAGGCTATGCAGCTATTTACCTTCTTCACATAAAGTTTAGTGGATCAAGGCTGGTAAGTAATTTGTATTTTATTGCAGCTAGGGATAAAAATCTTTCAAGGACAAGAAACCACAAGAAGTTTTTCCTAGTCCATGAAAGGACAATATACTATTTGTCATTCTCAGCGAGACTTTTTGTGTATATAGTGTAAATTCTGCAAATCAACATTGCACAATGTTTCATGGACTTTTAATATTTGGCACTACTGGGTACAGTATATGTGTCCTTTTGATCAGCCAATTATTCCGTATTTCTCTCTCTCTCTCTCTCACACACACACACACACACACACACACTCACACACACACACACACACATTTTGCTAAGATGATAAAGGGTGAAATCATAGTGCATCTGAGTGCACTATGGTAATCATCATTCAAAGATGATGGATTAAAAATCCATAAATGGAGCCACTATTTTCTATGGATTTCCTTTTGTTGTGCTATTTTTATGTTAACTGAGCCGTTTGTTAACTAAGGTTCCACTGTATACATATTTCTGATGTCAGCTCACTGACTTGCCCAGACATGCCCAGCCGCTGCTGCAACATGCATGCTACCAGAGGACGTAATTCAGCAGGCATAGTGGTAGTGGCAGCAGGCATAGTGGTAGCTGCAACTGTTATGTTCCCATGTAAAAATACATTACCCAGTTACCAACCATTTGAACAGCTATAGCACGCCTATAAATCTGTACATAATAGGCAAATTCTGAGTTCAGATTTAGAATCAGCACATGTGATATCTTGTAAATCACATGTGTTATTCTCAGTAGCAAAATCATTGTTGTGCAGTGTTATAAGTAGCAAAATACTTTTGATACAGGAATTGCTAGAAAAGTTAGATGTTGGAATATTTGTGTTTTTTGGTTGTGGCTGGAATAAAAGTTGGTGCTGAATAATATCAACCAATAATTGATTCTTACCTCTTGTGAACTTGAGGTGGGTTTTTTCTTCTGCTTTGTAAATAGATGGATACATCTGCCAGTGGCATGCTTGCCAGACAGTCAGCTTTTTAAAAAATATATTTTTTTCATTGTGTTCAAAAGAATTCAGTATCAAAACACTATTCAGCAAACAGCAGGTGGCTGATAAAGCATTTAGTAGAATCTTTTGTCTTTCTGTTCTTCACTGTTGCATTTTGTAGCTTTTATCTTGCAAAAAAGAGTATACATTTCTTCTGTGCATCTTGTTATGCATTTTTCAGTTTCCCTGTATGCGTGTGAAACCAGATGGTTTGGATATTTTTAATTGACGCATATAAATAATGGAACAGAAATCTGTTCTCCTCATACCCTTAAGGCATCAGGTGTTTTGCAGCTTCTCTTGTGGAATGTGATATTCCATAGGGAGTGATGAAAATGAGGATAATATTTTAAAGCAGTCACAGCCTCAATTTTCTGTATATTCAGGGAAGTGGATGAACTATAGCAGGAGTGGCCAACCTTTTTACACCACGGGCCTGATCACACCCCCGGAAATGGAAGCGGGTGCATTTATGTCTGTCGTAAATGCATCCACTTTCACACTTATGACAGTCGCGGGTACATTTGTGCATGCGCAGGCACATTTTATGGCTGACGTAAATGCACCCACTTCCACTTCTGGGTGCAGCAGAGGCGGCAACAGGCCAGATGGAATGACAGTGTGGGCTGGGTCTGGCCTGTGGGCCATAGGTTGGGAAACCCTGAATTATAGGATCATTAAATGGACATAAAAATTGAACTGGTGCCTGTGCAAGCTGGCACTGAACATACTTCTTCCAAGGAGAAGCTTCTCTCCTTCCCATCTTTTCTTCCATCAAATTCCCCTTTTCTGAAAATCATGCTTGAATGACAGTGGCATTAAAAACAAAATCGGCCATGAAGGTTTCAACCTCTCATGGGCTGGCAGAATGCAGATTGCGAAGCCCAAGATAGTCTCCAAGCTTCTCCAACATCCGAAGCCACAATGTCTATCAAGTGCATTACCCTCACATGTATATTATTATTCCAGAGACCTTGGGGATGGGAGGGATATACATTTTAAGGGTCAGTTTTGGGGTGGCAATGCTTTTTGGGGTGGTCTGATCTAGCCATGGTGATACATGCCTTATATACATCTCATTCTTTTATAACTGGTACCCCATGAGGGTGCTTTAAGAGCAGGTCTATTATGTCATTTTTTATTTTCACGTGCTTTGAAAATTGTTTTAAACTGTTTATTTTTATAGGATAATTGTTTTCTAATATTGTAATAATTTATTATACTTTCTTATCTTTTAATGTTGTTTATTTTAAATATTATAAACCATCTTAGGTCCTCTTAGGGAGATAGAAGGCATGCGAATAATAAAAATGAAATAAAAAAGACACTTTTTGGCAATTACAACCATGGCTTCTGGGTTTTATAGTTAAAATTTATCAATAGGGACAAAGTAACCCTTTCCCTTGGGGTGGAGAGCAGAATAACATTTACGGTATCCTTTACAAAGGGCATGGCAAACTAATGTTTTTAGTAACAAGTAAAACTCTTGTTACTGTTGTTTTTCTAATGCTATTTTTAAAACTGTTTTCTAGCATTGGTTTCCCCCCCAAAAAAGTAATAAATTTAATAGAAGTACATTAATTTATAATGTTTTTTAAAAAAGCTCTGATGTAGCAAGACAACATCTCATATTTCTGAAATACGTATTTTCTCGTTGCTTGTGTCAAACTGTTAAATCTTGAATGACATTTCTGAAAGAAAAATGGAATGGAGTATTTATGTATTCTCTCCTACTGTCTTCCTGTCATTTAAAGTTGCAGTGGATTATTAAATCATGTTTTAGAATCTGAACTTGTTGCAACCATGATGTCTAGAAAATGTCCACATATTTATGATGCAGCTTTCAAAACTAATTATATTAAAATGGACCTCACACTATTAAAAGCTCTTTTAAAAAAACTTTCTGCACAAGGAAGATTTTATATTTTACATATTTTCTTCAAAAACTGAATGCTTTAATGCAAAAATGAAGTAAATAAAATTAATGAGGCCACAAGCTTTAAAAATGCCTGTCAACTGATGTTTATTCAACACTCATAAGCATAGTGAGCATTAATTCACTAAGAATAGCATCTGTAATAGTGTAGAAACTCACTCTACATAATCATGTAGAGTGATTTTAGAGATGTGCAATTTCAAAAATAAGATATAAAAAACCAAATCACTTGACACCTTTTTGTTGTTGTAAAAAGGACACTTCATTTAATTTTTAAATTTGTTGAAGAATATACTGACATTTCATTCTCAGATAAGTTAAGAATACCTTGAGGAGCTGGGCTTGATGACCTTCAGAGTCCCTTTACAGCTCTACAATTCTGTGGCTAAAATCTAGTAATAGGTTGCAGCTAGATTGGCCATTGAATCAGTTGGGATTTGGTGAGTCAGAAGGCTGTATAGTGATTTTCTCCTGCACACAGAGAGCACACAGAGACTGATAGATTTTCTAAGAAATGACACCATAGAACAGCAGGGAATCTGAGGCCAAGCAGTGTCTGATTCAACATTCCTCGTCTTACAGAGCTACAGGATAGGCTTCAGAAACCCAATGATGCAGATGGTGTGGTGTGCACCGATATGCACCCAGCCATGTTACTTGAATACCTTGTGGTGTGAGAATTGTACACTGTGGTTAGAAATGTAGTTATGCTGCTAATTCACAGATACCGTATTTGATTTTTTTGCTCTATCTTTCTCCTGGTAACTGTTAGAACTGTATGCCTGTATATGTACAATTATTACTTCCTATGGTGCAATTTCTATTTTGTGTTGCAAGACATAAGCTTTGATGCACATGAATGCAATGGCCAAGATTTCCTGGGGAACAATTTTTCTCTCTTTGTTATCACATGTGAGCATCAGAAAGGGCAAAATGAGAAATAATTGGCCATCTACTTCAACATGTGACTTATGGGGGTTTGAGCCACCCCCAGAAAAACAACAACTCAAGTGAAAAACATAATTTTCGTGGTGGTGGGGAGGTTATAGGGGGATGGATGTAACATTTCCTTAGATTGTTGAGTATTTCGTTATTGTAACCAGTACAGAGAGCGAGAGAGAGAGGGAGAGATTCTGTTGTTGCATATGCTTTTGTTTGTTTGGATGGTTGTGTTCCTTTTTTGTTAGAGTCGTTGCTGATGTGCAGTAACTTCACAGAATGTCTTTTGGGAGTGTCTTGGGGAAAAGAAAGGAAATTGAGGTAGAGTCTTCTAGACCATGATGGTGAACCTTGGCACTCCAGCTGTTCTTGGACTTCAATTTCCAGAAGCCCAAGTCCCTGTGAATTCACACAAATGAGTTTACTATGCATACACGCAGTAAAGTCATTCATGTGAATTCACAGAGATTTGGGCTTCTGTGAAATGATGTCCAAGAACAGCTGGAATGCCAAGATTCGCCATCACTGGTCTAGACATTATGAGATAAAAATATCAGTCTGGTTATAGTTATAAAAAGTATCTTTAAGCAGTAATTTAAAAGGTGAGAGAGAATCTTCTGGAGACCTAAACCAATTGCATTATTGCAGTCAAATCTTTAGCTCCCTTGTTTCTAGGGAAGGACCAGTCATCAGCATTCATTGGCACTTTAAGGCTAAAAGCAAACTTGTTTCCTGTTTATTCCCCTTAAGTGCTAAATATAATGAAAATTCTGATCATTTTTTGTTCTTGGGAGGAAAGGTTTTTGAAACAGAATGTTTACTGTGCAATGCCCTGTTCTTTAGCACTCCAAATACTGTTGTTAAATGTAAAAAACAAACAAACCAAAATGAACAATATAAATTGTGAGTATTTCCTGCATTGGGCATGGATAAGCACAAAGAAATCAATTGAAATGCTGTCCTTCAAATATTAATAGGGAAAGGGGGAATACTAAGGAAGCAAATTAGTTCTCTTTATTGGTACCATTGTAAATATTTCTCTTAAAATAAGTAAATCTTGTTCACACAGCTGAGATGACTGGAGTAGAGTAAAAATTGTGGGTTTTCTAATCACTTAAAAATATTTCTCCCCCTGTTTTCTGGGGTGTTTATAACAAGATTTTAAATCGTATTATTGATCCTTCTTCTGGCTGGTTAAACAGTAGTGGTGCCAATGTTCTTCTCAGAAGTCTTGTAAGCTCACATGGCCTACATCAGGAAATGAATTATGAAATTGCTAACAAGACATGCGTAGTGTATCTACACAACACAATTACTATTTTCGTTGTCAAGGCTCCATTCTATATTAAATATCACCAAGGCTCTGCCTTACAGAATCTTTTCTCTTGTATCTTAACAATGTCTGAAATCCAGGGACAACTCAATTAGGCCAACTGAATCAGTGAGGATTTTGTAGAGTCAATTCCTCCATACATTCCATTGATTCAATGGACCTACACTCATTGCAGCTTTCTCCTAGATTTCAGTTAATGCTTCAAGAAACCTTCCTGAACTCCAGCAAAGAATTCTAAGTACTTCGCCAAATTACAAGTCCCAAGCTAATGCCTCAACAAGTTGGAATCAGTCTGACATCAGTCTAAGATTCCCTTGCTCTGTTGTTGTATTGTTTCATGGACCTAAGTTTCTCCAGGGATGTTGGTAAAGCTGCCGCTTGATCAATCCTATTTTCTTAGGTGACAACAGAATAAACAAGTTCATCTTTACAGTGGCATCATTCAGAAAGAGAGTCTTACAGCATGTGCTGTAAACAAATTCATTTTTCTTCCACCCATTTGTGAGGAGACTGCTTTTGGAGATGCCTTTCCTGTCCCCTTCACTCCTTTGCTGACTAAAAGTGGAATTCTGCACAATGGGACAGAGGAGCTGACAGCTTCTTAACAGGTATGAAGTAGTTGGAATTTCAGGTTGCTATCAGGTTGGTATGGGAATCATCATATTGGAAACCCTCCTTTTCTGAATGATTGCTTTCTCTCTGTGAGGGTTTGTTTTATTAAACGTGTTTGTTACTGGGAACAGATACTATTACTAGACAATTCTTTCTCTTTATCCTCTTTCTATCATATTTAATACAATTAGCTCACAGACCTTGACCAACAAATGCCAAATCAAGAGAAGATGCATCAGCAAGTCCCTTCTGTGCTCTTCTATTGCCAAAGAGGGATCAATTTTTTAGCAGCCCTGGAACCACCTTGGTCCTTGGACTAAGCGTGTAACACTTACTGTATGGCTACAAAAAGCCCTGAGTACTCTTAATTAATACTGAAAGACGTGAATACTAAAGAGGTGCTATTTTAAAGATAATATTTTACCCCCACCCCTTCCTTTCTTCTTATTGTCTGTTCTTCCATATTTCAGTGATGGGGAATTTAAAACATTATCAAGGCATAGTTGATGTGTGAATGTACAATGTGTACAAGTGAACTATTCAGATGGCAAGCCTCCCTTCTAAGGGAGAAATTTAAAAGTTATCAATGGAGTTGTATCCTGGTGATGCAAACCCTGGTTTGCCTTATTCACATCACAAGAATGAGACATTACAGAGGATTTTTGCTTTGTCCTGTCCTCTCTTGCTTTGCTTTGGTTTGTTACCTAGACACTTCAAATTCTTCCTGGCAGAGAGTTCTTACATTTGCAGTTGCGCAAAATTGCAGCAGTTGCTACCTTGTCTCTAAACTTTAGAAGCATCTTTCTGAACAATCAACAATTTCTCTTCTTACTGTGGGTGTGTTTTGCTTTGCAAATGGATGCAACTAATTTTGTAAAGTGTTAGTTTGCACAAATCAGTGGGAACTATGACCTGTTTCATTATCATTGAAGGAGGAGCTAAGAAGTCCAAAATAGGCTCTCTCCGTCTACCTAGAAGAAGATAGCCTGTCACATTGAGAACAAACAATATCTTTCATATCTCTGCTAGACTGAGGACAATTTTGTTTTCTCTTTTAATCTTTAAAGAAAATGTCAGGAACTGAATGAAACTATGCATTCTAAGGTCTTTGTATTTAGTACAATACCAGTGATCTTAGGGGGCTAACAATGGATATAAGCAACAAATGAATTTCAAAGCCAAGCTCTCTAATTATTCCTTGGGAACTTAACTTTTCAACAGATAATGCCATCTTAGTTCTGAAGTTATATTTTAAAGACACTGTGAGATCAATATCTTGTGATTATTTTTCTTGTGGATAGGAACTGAAAAGTTATTTCTACTTTTTAGTTTGCTCAACTTGAGGGAATGTTTTTGGGTTTTCTGATGTAAAAATCCCACAAGATCTATTTCTGGGTCTTTGCTTGGCAAAGTCAATTTGCATCTCTAGTTTTTGCAACTTTCATGAATAATATTTATTATGTGTTGAATATATTTGGTGTTTTTCTCAAAGCTGAAGGTGTTTGATAAGTAAATGCCTCACCTCATCTCAGTAAGATTTTACAGTTATGCTAATGACTTTACTTACTGTCCAAAATGAAGATAAGGTATTTCTACTTCATTTAGAATTTGGTGGTCATGACTAAGCCTGTGGATGCTTTGGTTTTATTCATGTTTATTTCTCTCTAAAATTGAGTGTGATAGATTTATGTAGGCAGATATCAACTTGTAAACATGTGCATAACTGGATAGTTCAGTGACTTTGAGACTGGTTGTGCATAACATTTCCTGTTGGTGGAAATCCAGACACTGTTGTTGAACTAAATAGCTTTATTATTTTCTTCATGTTCCCTGTGAATGCACACAAATGAGTTCATGAGTTCAATCCAGTGGTGGGCATCAGCAGATTCACACCAGTTCACCAAAAACCAGTAGCAGAAATTCTGACTGGCACCGTCCATCCAAGTTTTGAAATAAAGTAGTCCTAATTTGGGTGCAACATAGGGCTTTTCCCCTGGCCATGCCCAACATACACCACCTACAGTTTGGTAGTAAAAAAAATTGGAACCCATCACTGGTTCAATCGCTATGCATGTGCTGACAGTTTGGAATGTCCCTGTTAGAACTATATGTCCCTTTTATTGTTGGGTGGGAAGGGAGGGCCTTTTAAATTCAGGATGGTGTTAAATAGTTTTTATTGAATTTTTAACCAAGATAATGGCAACAGGTCTGATCAGTTCATGGAAAATAGATGGGGAAGAAGTAGAAGCAGTGACAGATTTTACATTTTTAGGATCAAAGATTACTGCAGATGGGGATTGCAGCCATGAAATAAAAAGGCGACTAATTCTTGGGAGACAAGCCATGAGAAACCTGGGGAACATAGTGAAAGCAGAGACATCACATTGCAAACAAAAATTAGAATAGTCAAAGCAATGGTATTCCCAGTGGTAATGTACGGATGCGAGAACTGGACAATTAGGAAAGCTGAACGTAGAAGAATAGATGCCTTTGAAATGTGGTGTTGGAGGAGGGTTTTGAGAGTCCCCTGGACAGTGAGTAGAACAAATAGGTCAATCTTAGAAGAAATCAACCCTGACTGCTCATTGGAAGGTCAATTAGTAAAGACGAAGCTAAAGTACTTTGGACATCAAATGAGAAGAGGGGATTCACTTGAGAAGGCCTTGATGTTGGGAAAGGTGGAGGGCAAAAGAAGAAGGGGGAGGCCAAGGATGAGATGGGTGGATGGTATTGTAGACACAGTGGGCACAGAACTGGGAGTGCTGAGGGGGATGGTGGACGACAGAGACGCCTGGAGAACAATGGTCCATGGGGTCGCAAAGGGTCGGAGTCGACTGTGCGACTGAACAACAAGGGGATTTTATAATTATTTATGTGTAAGTGCACCGCCCTGAGTTGCCCTAGGGCAAGAGGGTGAGATACAAATCCAAATAAATAAATAAAAATAAACAATAAACTCTCAATCAGTAACACTTTTATTTAGGAGAAAGCCTGATTGAACCAAAGTTGGAGGCATTTATGGTCTAATTCACCAAGCTTCTCCCATCCCAGCTTGTGGGTGGGAGAATCTGGATTTTGGCATTATGAAAGGGAAAATTTCCAAGTTCTGGACTGACCACAGTTGGATTGACTCCTGAGTGGTACCAGCACAGAGCATACTAGATAAGACAGCCCAATATCACCAGTCAGTCTACTCTTTCTGCCATCATGAGCACCATTCCTTCTACAAAGCAGAACTAATTGGAGATTCAGGTCATAAGAATGACATGTGTCCCCCAACTATCTTACTTATGATTGCCCTACCCTCCACATCCTTATATCAAAGCCGAAACTGGCATATTAAGAAAGCAGAGCAAGGAAGTGGGCATATGACTCATGCCTCTAATCAGCATTACAACCATTTAATGTACAGGAGGCTCATGTATTTTGACTTGTCAGTACGAATGCATGTTTCACTGCAGATGATGTCCAAAACACAGTGGACTTAATACAAACATGACTTCTCTAAGAATGTGAATAATTCTTATTACAAATTAGACAGGCTGCCTTGTCACGTTTGAGCCCATCCCACCCCACCCCCAAAATAGTTGATCCTTGCAACATTTTTCACCTGCAGTGTGATAAAAGTATAAGAAGCTTTACTATTTTGTTGTTGTTTCCAAAACTTGCATGGAATGTCTCCTGCAAAACAAGTCGCTTCTAAGGCAAAGCACGCTCAGGAAGGACAGAAGTAATGGCCGATTGATTTAAAAGATTCAATCAATCAGCCAAATCCTTCTACTGTTATAAAACTCCACGCAGTTAGGCAGCAGCTGTTCTACTTTTGTACAATTCAATCAAAATTATTCTTCCAAATGTGAGAACTCACCAATACCAACGGAAAAAATCTCACTGGAAAGGAGAGAAAAATTGTGTTTCTCATTCTCATGCATGAGAACAAGACAAGTGAGAATTTACATCCTTAGGCTTCTCATAAATAGCTATGGGTGACAACTCATAAAGAGAAAGAGATTTGCCTGTACGAGGCATGCACAAGGTGTGACTCACTGCCTGCTTTGTATTTCACCAGGTGCTTGAACTGGAATCTCAATGCTTCAGCAGCTTCATATTAGCTTTTGTATAAATGACGTCCACAGTCTTTCTTAGCTGTCACACACTTACACTTGTGTCAAAATTCTTTAATTGATTTAACAGCATCTGGAACTGCCACCCATATACCCATATTGTATAATACGAAAGTGAAGCTTTGTTTCCTGCAAAGTAGGAGATGACGCACAAAGAGATTTATTTAGTGACGTTGTGCGCAATAATGGGAATTTTTCAGGTGTGGCATTGCTTTAGTTGTGGATATCATATTACAAGTGAATATTTTGAACACAATTTTAAACACATGAAACCAACTAGCATTGGTGTTTGCTGTAGAAAACTGTATTATAAACTGATTAGTGTGACCAACATTGCAAATTACTGCTGGCATGAAGGAAAGCTGAACAAATAATTATTTGTTGGCATTTATCTGCATGTACACTCATACACACTCAAACACACAGAGAGACTGATGTACATAGAGAACAAAGATCTAATCATTTGAAATGGCTTCTGTTCTTACTGTGCAATTAAATAGAAGATGATTAACTAAATATTGAGCAGTGTTGTTCAGCTTCAGTTCTAAAGGAAAACAAACAGCAATGTGTATATGTAGGTATGCATGAGTGCTTTTTTGACTAGATGCTTATTTCTAAATAACAGTCTCAGAGTTCACCTCAACAACAACAACAACATCAACAACAGTGCTCTTGGTTTAGAGCAATGATTTCCAATGCAGGGCCAATGCCCCACAGAGGGACTTCAATTCCCAGAAGCCTAAGTCAGTATATTGCCTGATCAGTATTATGAGGAATTGAGGTAGGCTTCTGAGAACTGGAGTCTAAAAACCAAAGGTTGGGAAACACTGGTTTAGATGAACTCCATGGATTCTAGCTAAAATTGCTAATGAACTTACATGCAAGATTGGCAAACCAGATGCATTAGGTTTTTGAAACACATGAAGGTGAATATTGGTTGACAACTGAAAGGAAACTTCTAATTCATATGGATGAAGAAAAGAGAAATGAGCCTGGAAACTACAGACCAATTACTTGTCTATCAACAACGTACAAATTAATCACAGGCATAATTGCAAGCCAGATGTATGGATATATATATTTGGGGGGGGGGGGGCAATTTGTTGTTTGTAGAGCAGAAAGGGTGCTGTAAAAACTCAAGAAGAACCAAAGATCAGCTATTAATTGACAAATTGGTTTTAATGAATTCAAAGAAAAGACAAACAAATTTGTTTATAGCTTGGATTGACGATAAAAAGATATTTGATTCAGTTCCACATAGCTCAATTGAGAAATGCCTTGACATTTTTGGAACTAGGAACAATATTATGAAGACCAAGTAAAGTTAATGGCATGTGGAGAAGAATGTGGTGAAGTTGAAATAGAGTGTGGGATTTTTCAAGGTGACTCACAATCACCTTTGCTATTTGTGTTATTAAAAAAAATGTGTTGTAACAGAAGATAAATTAATATGGATTGCTGACAAATCGATAGAGTTGAAGGAATTCAAAGTGCATTCTGCAGGTGTAATCTAGAAATATGGCAAAAAACAAAAAAAGATTTTTGCCTGGGGATTTCACTATTAACCAAATAATAGAATTAGATAAATTTCCAGATAATTTCAAGAAAAAACCAGCAAAGGATTTAGAAAGAATAGGTGGAGTAAGACTAAGAGATTGGTTGGATAAAGGTAAAGGTTTCCCTTGCTCGAAAGCTAGTCGTATCCGACTCTAGGGTGCAGTGCTCATTCATCTCTGTTTCAAAGCCAAAGAGCCAGCGCTGTCCGCTGCTGCAGACATTTCCGTGGTCAAGTGGCAGTCATGACTAGACACCGGAGCACACAGAACGCATTGAATAGAATGTCCAATAGAGAGGACAGGGAAAAGATATTTGAGGAAACCAACTTGTCATGGTTCAATAGGTTACAATTGGAGAAGTGGACTAAATATTGGTTAAAGCAACATGGTAATTGTAGAAAGTTAACTAATTTTGAGGAATTGATAGTCCAGTTAGACCAGAAAGCAATAACAACAAAGGGATTAATCAGCAAGATCCATAAATTATTAACAGAGAATGAGGAGGCACAAAAAGCATTAATTATAGTCTGGGAAACAGATTTAAGGGTTAAGATGAGGAAAGAAGAATGGGATGGAATTTGGAAACACAGAAATATAAAGAATATGTCTGCTAGAATCAAAGAAAATTGTTTCAAAATGATCTGGAGGTGGTATTTGATGCCAGTATGATTAAATCACTATAACTCCACATACAAGAAGGAATGTTGGAGATGTAAAAAGAGCATGAGACGTACCTACATTTATGGTGAAAATGTCAATAAGTTAAAAAAAATAGGGGAAAGGGTTTTTAATGAAATAAATCAAATACTGTCTATAAAACTAGAAGTATAGTATGTCCCAGAATAGTTTTATTAATGGACTTAGGAAACATTAATATAGCAGGAAATAAGAAGGAAATGATCATAACAATGGTAACCGCTATGAAACTACTTATTTTTAAAAGGAGAGAATATTGCAGAATAGAGCTGGACGACTGGTACAAAGAGCTATGGAACATTGTGATGAATGACAGACTGACTTGTGAATAAAAGTTTAAGAAAGGATTAATAAAAAGAAATAACTTCAAAGAGATTTAGGGAGAATTTGTGGATCATGTCTTAATTAAAGTGAAAGGAACAAAACCAGGACAAAAATAAATAACTTTTTAGGAAATAGGCATGAATGTATTGAATATTATAAACAGAAATAAAATAATCCTAAATTGAAAATATAAGGGGTCATTCAACAATTGTGGGATCCATTTTTTGGGGGGAAATGACCCCCTCCCACCATGTAATCCGACCTTAATTTTCACTTTGAACCTCCCCCCTTCCTTTAAAATTACGTAAGCCAGAGCTTTTGTATCAAAACTCTAATTTTTAGAGCTTTTCACTATTGGTACCTAATGCAGAACGTATCAGTGAGGATTCTCGATGCATCATACCCTTTGTGATAAGATATTTTTTCCCCAGGGAGTAATGAGGATGTCAAGTAAGTTCCGATAGTGTTCTTCTACTATGTTCTTTATAAGGATTAACATTTTACTGACAGTTTGAACATTAATGACACAATGAAACGGTCGAGTGAACCTTGACTCATGGGAATTTTAACTCTTTTAGTCATAAAAATTAAGAGTAATGTTAACTAAAACACAGCTTTCTCAAGTCTTAAAGTATTTATTACTTCCAATTAATATTAAAGAAAAAATAATGTAAGAAATAAAAATATAAAGGAAACAGTGTCAAGGAAGTCAACACAATACTGAAACATTAATTTTGAAGGAAATGTTTTACAGCGTAATCATCTAATAAAATAAAAACTTTCTATGGACCAGGTATTATTTATTTCTCTTCTGTCCAAGGGCATACACTCCAATCAGGAATATCCTTGATTAAATGGATGAGCCAAGTGTCATCATCAGAGTTGTCGTCATTTCCTGCCGGGGGTACATCAAGATCATCTTACCAAATCAGATCAAAATTCCCAGAGATCATTTTTAAACCTAAAAAAGTGCCATGTTTCGAAACCACAACAGCTCCAAATGGATTACGTAAACTGTAATCTGACCCCACCCCACCCCCATGTAATTTTCCATAATTCAGATGGCAGACCCCCTCCCCGCCTTGAGGATCATGTAATTGTTGAATGGCTCCTAAGTCCCATAGGTGGTGGGGAGCACAAAGAGGATTGTTTTGTTAATATAAAATTATATGTACATGTAATTTGTTATTGTATATGATAGTGATATTATTTTTCTGTTTGCTTAAATTTTGTCTTGTTTTAATAATAAAAATGCTATTTGTGTTATTAATGGCACTGCTGAGAACTATTCTAAATAGAACATACTGTAGATATGAATTGGCTAAGAAAGGACTGAAGGTTTCACATTTACTCTATATGGATGATCTAAAAAATGGAAAGAAAAGTGATGAATTAAATACATTGCTGGAAAGTACAAAGAAAATTTAGTAAAGACATCGGAATGCAATTTGGAATTGACAAGTGTGCCACAATTACTGTTTAGGCAGGTGAAATTGTTAAAGGCGATGGATTAAAATTTGATAATGAAGAATGCATGACAGCAATAACATCAGAATAGGGATATATGTACCTGGGAGTTTTGGAAGCTTCTGACAACCAAGTCAAAAAAGCTACTTCTGCAAAAAAAAATAAAGCTGGTCCAGAATATCTTGAGGTCAAAGCTGAGTGGAGGCAAAATCATAAAGCCAATTAATACCTGGGCAGTGCCTATTATATTATATTCAGCTGGAATAACTGATTGGACCCAAATCGAATTGGACAACCTAGATCCAAAAACAAGGAAGCTAATGACTATGCATCATGCTCTCAACAAAAAAGTGGTGTTGATCATTTGTACTTACCAAGAGTTGAGATTGGCAGAGGACTCTTGTAATGAAATTAATTATGTCCTATGCTTTAGCTTCATCCAAGATGGAGAATTTGGTGTGTAGGAGTCCCTTCATACCAGGTCTGGTATGTAACCAATGTTGGTCTCATGGTTTGGAAGAAATGAAACCTAACATGTGATCGACATGTCATGCTCAGTGTTGCACTGCAGCAGGTTCTATCAGGTTCTATAGAACCGGTAACAGAACCGGTTGGTCACACCCACACCACGCCCACCACCCTCCCACACCACACCCACCTCCACCTCCCCTTACATAGTGTTAGAGGGCTTTTGATAACCACAACTAGATTTCATTAAATTAATGTTCAAGTCACAATTATGTGTAATTTCTACTTTGGCTTTACACACCACAGTGGTTTCTTGAATTGCCCATTTATATATGTCTGGCACCAAGATTTAAATTTATAACTCAGAATTTTATTTTATTTTAGCACAATAAACATCAAGTAAGATTAGTTCAATAAGGATCATCAGAATGATTTATCCTACATTTAAAGCCATAACTGGCATATGGCAGGCATGAAGATGCCACCCTGTCTTGGTCCATAAGCCACAACTATTCAGCACTCTTATGATTTCAGGGGCAGTCAGCTTTCACCATCCTTGCACTCATATGACTTGATTTATCTTTGCTAGAGGAGTGCTCTGGCAAGGACCTGGCATCTATATCATTATGTATGCACAAACAAAGAATGAAAGCGCGGCGCCAAAATGGCCGCCGCGCTCTTTGCAGCCCCCCCCCACCCGGACTCAGACATCCGGGTGAGTTAGGGGGCGTGGCCATCCCTCTATAAAAGGGGTGGCCACGAGGCAGCCGAGCTGCCATTTTAAAATAGCTACGGAGAGGAGAAGTTTTCTCCGTCGCTGTTCCTTTGAGTCTTCGGCTCTTTAGCCTTTTCGGAAGGAAGGAGTTGCACGGAGCCTTGGCTTGCTGGCTGCTCTGTGCTTTTTTGGCATCGGCTGATCCCTGGTCAGTGATCCTGCTATTTCCACCAATATGCCTCCCAAACGGAAGGCCACGGCGACGAAACCACGGCCAACGGGGAGGACTTTCGCCGGCCCTGCGCAACGCGGGGGGCAGCCCTCCGGTCGGAGGACCAGGGCTGCGCCCACGCGGCAGGGCACTACCCCCACCGATACCGGTGGGGCGATGCAGGCTGGTGCTTGGCCCTCGGCTGGCCAGCCTTCAACCGGCCCTTCAGGGGCTTCGGCCCTCGGCCCACAGTTGCCGGCCACGGGTCAGGTCAGTGGGGGGGGGCGGTGCTGGTGCACAGCACGTTCCTCCTCCGGCCCCTCATGGGCCGGAGTTTTGGGCATGGCCCTATTCGGGCCCAGGCTCTCATTTTGGGGTGCCTAGTCAAATGCCTGGTGGGCCGTCCGGCCCACTTTATACTGGGGGTTCTGTGACAGTGGATGCCTTGCTAACACGTTTAGCTGTGCTTGAGGCATCCTTGGGGATTCCACACAACCCCATGACAGGGGGCCCTTCACTCTCTGCCGGGGGCCCTTCGTGTTTACCGGCTACCTCGACGGCCGCCGCATTGCAACAAGCGGCCAGCAGGGTCGAGCTGCTTGAGACGCTCCAGCCTGCGCCTGCCGGTGTCTCGCAGCTCCCTGTTCGTCCAGAGCTACAGCAGGAGAGTGGTCAGGTGTGGCCCCAGAGCTCGATTCCGGTCGCAAGCTCCGACGCCCGCCGTGGGCCGGAACCCCCAGTGGGGGCAGCTCACGGGGGTGCACCTAGTGAGTATCAGGTTCAAGTTAATGCACCCGCACCACAGTCCACTTCCAATGGTGGGGTTCAGTGGCCATGGCCTCGTCAAGTCGAGGCGAGTGGGCATCAGTTGCCAGCCTATCCCAGTGCCCCTTGGTTCCATACTGGTACAGCGTTGGGGGTGGGGGTTTCCGCCCCCGGGGCTGTGCCAGGCATCGCAGGGACTGTCCAGGTTCTGCTGCGTATGCCCCGTGTTCCTAATGTGCCGGTGACGGCCTTGCCGACGGCTGGTTATTCATTGCCCCTTGGTGATCATTTGTCCCAGGTCATGAGGGAAAAGATTTGGCGGGGGGAGTACAGTTGATGCGAGTGGGCATCAGTTACCGTCTTATCCCAGTATCCCATGGTGCTAAATGGTCCCTCGTTAAGGGTGGGGGTGTCCGCCCCCGGGGCAGTGCCGAGCATCGCAGGGGCTGTCCGGGTCCTGCTGCGTATGCCCTTGATACAGAACGTGCCATCGATGGCTTTGCCGACAGCTGGTTATTCCTTGCCCCTGGGTGATCATTTGCCGCAGGTCACGAGGGGTAAGGTCTGGAGGGGGATATGTGGATATTCTCCATATTGAACTGTGAGCTCACTGAGGACGAGAGAGAGGGACAGGACGACAGAGACAAAGAGCTGTCCCATTGTCGTAAGCCACCGTGCACCTGGGGCCAACTGGTTGTCGGCATACCTTATATATATGGGGGTATGCCGCAGGGCCCGGCCTGATTGGGCCATCCCGATGGTTCCATCCATTGCTAATATTTACAGGGCGATGGTTGATTTGATGGGCCCATCGCAGTTGGCTTACGACGGGGAATGTGGATGAGGGTGGCCCTACACCCTGAGAGGAGGTGGGATGAGCCCTGTCAGCAATTGTGCTCGTGTACATGATTCCCACATGACTGGTGCCTGGTGATAGGTACCATGGTGGTCATGCTGTGCAGTGGGCTGCTCAGACACAGGCTCCACGCTAGCTGGTCGGGCAGGGGGTTCCAGCCCGCCTGCCGTGTTCGACCTGCTCAGCTGGCGACGTGTGTACTAAGCGCCAGTGTTGTTACCGACTTGGTGTCCCCTTTTGCGCTGGCCCTTATGCCGCCTCCGCGTGCCCGCGGGTTGGTGGGTTACGGGGCAGAGGTAGGAGTGCACAGGGGGTGATCAGAGCTCCATCTGAAAGAACTAGCCTCGTCAAAGCCCCCCCCCTCCCCAATTAGAGTACTCAGGCTGGAGTGATGGCACTCAGGTCATCCAAGAAGGGATGATGCGGGGTACCTGCTGGAGGGTTTTCAATGGGGCTTTTGTATTCCATTCGGGGGTGTTAGGGGTCCCAGGATGCTACTAATCTGGTTACCTTGAAAGGTAACGAAGAGGTTACTCCACTGTGCACAGCTACGGGAGTTGGGGCGATGAGAGTAGCGGGTCCCTTCTTGGAACCACCTTTCCTAAGTTGAACGTCTCTCCTATGGGTGGCTCGCTCATGCAGTCCCGATGCTTTCCTGGCACAGTATGATATGCACTCGGCTTTCAGATTACTGCCAGTGCAACCAATGGATTTAGAGCTATGGGGTTTTTAGATTCCAAGGTGAATTTTACTTAGATAAGTCCAACCCCTTCTGACTGAGTTAATTCATGTTCAGCGTTCAAAAGATTTGGGACTTTCATTCAGTGGGCCTGTGCTCGCAGGTCGGGGTCTCGGTCTCTAGCCCATTACCCCGATGACTTTTGGTTCGGGTGTGAACGGGGCTCAGACACGTGCACGCGTCTCCTCACTACATTTCAGACACTCAGGTGGGAACTGGGTGTCCCCTTGGCGCCTGAAAAGACCGAGGGCCCAGCTACTAAGCTCACATTTCTAAATCGACTCTGTCGCACGGGCATCCGGGTTACCCATGAATAAGGTGGCTCGGATCTCCGCGGCGATTTTGGCAATGATTGCCAAACATAAAGTGTTCTCTTGTGACCTGCCGTTACTTCATGGCCACCTTAATTTTGCCTGCAGGGTGGTTCCACCCGGCAGAGCATTGGCCAGGTGCCTGTGTGACGCCATGGCTGGCCTGTTAAAACGTCGACACAGGGTCCGGCTGATCAGGGGCATATGGGTGGAACTTTTGGTCTGGCTCAAATTACTCCTGGGTTTTAACGGGGTCTCTTCCTGGAGATCAGACCTGATGGTCTGCCCTAGATTTCAAGTACGGTCAGATGCCTCCGGCTCCCTGACTTAGGGGGTTTTTCTCTGAGAGTAGGGGGACTTACGGCCGATGGCAGCACCCATGGCTTGGCATGGATCGCCTCCGCGATCTTAGTTTCCTTGAGTTTCTTCCCAATTTGGGGAGCACTGATGCTATGGGGCGATGAGTGGGCCTACTCAGTGGTCCATTTTTGGTGTGATAATGCGACAGTGGTGCACATTGTCAACACCCAGACATGCAAATCCCCCAGGGTCATGACATTAGTTTGTCTATTCTTTTTGAGAAGCCTACGCCTAAATGTGCTGTTCTGGGCCAGACATGTTCCAGGTATTAATAACGACATTGCTGCTGCTTTATCCCGCCTGCAGATCCCCCGGTTCCGTGCCTTACTCCGGAAGCAGATGAATTCCACTTGCCACTCCCGGCCGATATTTGGACGTTTGGCGAGGAGAGGTGAACCGGGCATGTCATTGGCACCTCGCACGCGTAAGGCGTATCACTATGCGTTCATGCGTTGTGTTTTGGAGAGGTGGACACGGGAACGTGTCTGCCGCCCGGACACGCGTCATCACAGTTCCCAGAGTTTCTGACCCACCTTACACCAGGCTGGCATTACTTATGTTCGGATAGGTGTGAAGTGGCTCTTGGTCACGCAGCTACCACGGTAGCCTTTTTGGAGTGCTCCGCATCAGTGAGTGGGTGCCAGAGTTGGTGCCATCTGTGTAAGGCGGATGTGTCTCGTAGGGCACTGAAACTCGACGATGTCTCTGTCACACATGAGTGGGCTCAAGTGGGGATACGGTCCTCACAGGTTGTTCAGCACGGCGTAGGCAGTGGAGTCAGACTGCTACGAAGTTTTATTGGAGACATCTGTCCGGTTGGTGCCCTACATGAATTTTCGACAGTGCCTGCTGCGCGCCCCAGCCTGTTTTTCTGCCACCAGGATAGGTCTACCCTTGCCGGAGTAATGTTATGAGGGTGACCGGTGCCGCGCTTCGCGGTGTGGGGCCCCGTTTTGGCACCCATTTATTTAGGATAGGTGTCACGTTGATTGCGGCTACGTTTGGAGTACTCGGAGGCAGACATGCGTGTACGCGCAATTTCTTATATGTACGTGCCCTCACTGTACGAGTACCTAGTTTTGTCCTTAACCTCTTCTCCTCTTTTACAGATCCTGTGTGTCTCTACACACCGGTGGCAGTGGGGCTGGTGGGCCGCAGCTATGTACACTGGGCAGCAGTATATGCTGCGGCGACAGAGAGTGGACCCCGACTTGGGCTGTGTGCATCCGCACGTATGCGATGGTATTGTATGCGCGGCACAAGGGGGCGGGAACTGTTGCCATTCCTGATGTCCGTCAGGGATGATGGACCACCCGATGTTCTTAATAGGCACCTCGGCGGCAATGATCTTATACGGATCACTGCTGTTACTAAATTGTCGAGGGGCTGTGACCTGGCGTTTTATATCACGTATGGCTTACACACGGTCGCTATGGTCTAACATCGTGCCGAGACACCAATTTAGGGGAGACGTGGATCTCCATGGTTCGGACTGTTCCGGCAGTCAGTGGACAGGGCTGTTGCTCAGTCCCTTGCTGAGCATGGCTGGGAGACAGCCATTGGACACCTGAGGATAGGCTTACAAAAATTTTGCTGGTAGGCAGGGGAAGGGGTCCACCTGTCGGCTGGAGGTATGTACCTCGTTCTGGGTGTGGTGCAAGCAGGCCTGGCGACCGAGCTGACGGTCTTGGGGGGGCGGTGAGTCATCATGGACGCCTCCCCGTGTGGCGGGTAGCACTGGTAAGGTAAATATTTATGACCCATAGGTATCCGGCAGGTTCGCAATTGACTGGCCAACACTTAGACAGGTACAGGTGTAATAAGGTTGACCGGTCAACGACGAACCAGGCAAGGGGTGATGGCAGGAGCTTTTCAGCATGCATCACCCTGTGATTTGACGGATACACGTCAGAGGGTGGGGTCAGTAGATAGTTTATTGACTACGGCCAACAATTTGTTTGTGTCAACAAACAAATTGATACAAATGGATACATTGTAGCCAATTGCCATTGGCAATTTTGGGAGGAACCTTACCAGTGTTACTGCGGCCTGCTTGCCTTAAGAATTATAATTGGATGAGTACCAATTGAAAGTTATAATTCGGACTAGGGCATTATTCAATAAAAGTGGCTCAATGCCTTTATCCATATACCGGTGTCTGAGTCTTTCTTTGGGGGGTGCACCTGCAAAGCCAAATGCAAGATTGATTGATTGATTGATTCGCTAAGGGAAGTCACAAGTTATAATTTAGAGGAGTTGAGCAAGGCTGTTGAGGATAGAATATTTTGGAGATCTCTCACTTACAGAGTTACCATAGGTTTGATAAAACCTGATGCTGCATAACAGCAGCAGCAACATACAGACAGACATGAGTATGCCCTTTGATTTATTCATTAAAGAATGAATCAAAACGAGACATTTCCATAGGTACAATTTCTGTGTGGTCCTTATACAAAAATTTGGTTTATTCTTTGTTTCAGATACAGAACAACCAATTCATTAACCTGTGTATTTCGTACTAGATTTTCTTGCAGTAAGTTAAGTGCAGCATTTGAAGTGTTATTTATTCATAGCATTTTTCTCGACATTGTTATTTCCTTGCTGTGACAATCATCATTTGGATGTAACCTTGTATGGTTCTAATAAACCTACAGTAATTTATTTTGTTTCCATGTCCCTTTAGTTATTTATTTTTCATTATACTTGGAGGTAAGATTGTTATGTTGGAAAATATTTGGTCATGATTTTACTTTTTGTGATCTGATTGGTGAAAATGGGAAAGGGCTCAGGAATATTTTTGAAATCTGACTGGATAATGTTCATTATTCATAAAGCATCTCAAAAAGCTAACTACTAATTGATTGTGGATAAAATTCTGAATATTTACATAGTTTCCAGAAGAAGAAAGATGTTCAACTACTGCTGGGATGATGATGATGATGATGATGATGATGATGATGATGATGATGATACTACTACTACTACTACTACTACTACTACTACTACTACTACTACTACTACTAATAATAATAATAATAATAATAATAATAATAATAATAATAATAATAATAATAATAATAATAATAATAATAATAATAATAATAATAATAATAATAATAATAATAATTTCATGTCAGAAGTTATTCTGTGTTGAAAGGATTTTTGCGGAAGAAACTCCGCTCAGAAAATACTCAAATGAGGATCCTTTCAAGTTCCAAAGAGCTGGGACAGCGACGGACGCTCAATCCGTCATGCAGTATCTGAGTCTTGAACTGCGTACTTGCCAGCTTTCCAGCTAACAAGGTGAGCTTCTTAACCACTAAGCCTCTTCAGCCCCAGGAAAACAATAACTTCAGTGCTTCCTCCTCTGTTTACTTGTAGTGGTATAGCAGAAAAGAGTGTAGAGAAGTGCAGTTCCAAAATGTGTTTTCATGGCATCATCCAGCCAAGAATCCCAGGATAATTTACAAATTCTAAAATCACTGCAGATGGGGATTGCAACCATGAAATAAAAAGGTGACTGATTGTTGGGATGCAAGCTATGAGAAACCTTGGGAACATAGTGAAAAGTAGAGACATCACCTTGCAAACAAAAATTCACATAGTCAAAGCAATGGTTTTCCCGGTGGTAATGCAAGGTTGTGAGAGCTGGACCATTAGGAAAGTTGAGCGCAGAAGTATAGATGCCTTTGAGATGTGGTGTTGGAGGAGAGTTCTGAGAGTCCCCTGGACAGCAAAGAGAACAAATAGGTCAATCTTAGAAGAAATCAACCCTGAGGGCAAATAGTAAATATGAAGTTAAAGTACTTTGGACATCAAATAAGAAGAGAGGATTCACTTGAGAAAGCCTTGATGCTGGGAAAGGTGGAGGGCAAAAGAAGAAGGGGTCGGCCAAAAGTGAGATGGCTAGATGGTATTGTAGGTGCAATGGGCACAGAGCTGGGTGGGTTAAGGAGAATGTTGGAGGACAGAGGTGCCTGGAGGACAATGGTCCATAGGGTCGCAAAGGGTTAGAACCGACTGTGTGACTGAACAGCAACAAAAAAGTATACTGACAAGTAAATAAGATGTTCAACAGTGTTTTCAAGTTTGTGATGTTAGAACAGAAGAAGTTGGGGAATAAGATTGTTTTACTTAGTTCCTAGAGCCCTACTGAATGGATAAAGTGTTGTTTTCTGATGGAATGCAGTGGCTCAAGTGGTTAGGATGCTGAACTCAACAACTGGAAGGTCAGAGTTTGATTCCTGAGTACTGCACAATGGACTGAGCTCTCATCTATGTTCCAGCTCCTGCCAACCTAGCAGTTCGAAAGCAAGAAATTGCAAGTAGATAAATAGGGACCACTTTGATGGGAAGGTAAACAATATTCCATGTTGAGGCATGCCTGCCACATGTCCATGGAAATGTCTGTAGATGCAGACAGCGCTGGCTCTTTGGCTATAAACAGAGATTAGCACTGAACCCTAGAGTCAAATACGACTGGCTTTCGAGCAAGGGCGACCTTTACCCTTACCTCTGATAGCTGGTGTATGTGTAGGATAATTTTAAACTCTCTTTCAGGTAAGACTGTGGAAAATGACAATGAGTCTCCTGAACTTCATAACCTATTTCTGTTGGGCTTTAGAGAAATCCTTTGATTGTATCATGATTGTTTTCTGAACTCTGTAATCTTTTATTTTATTTTTTGGGCCATGGAATTAATTGACCCTGCCAATTTTCATAATACTGCTCAGCATACAATGGGCAAAAGCTGAACCTTATATTTTACTGACTTCCGTTTTCTTTACTGGCTACTCACTTGAGTCTTTTGAGTGAAAATAACTTAAAATGCATTTCTTAACTGAGCTTCATATACTAAAATGGGAATTTTAGTATCCTTCACAATTTAGTCCTACAGAAACCAGATGCATGCAAATTGTCCTCTTGCAAGTGCAGGGTTAGACATATAACAATGAAAACAAATCCAGATGGTTCCTGTAAGCTTGAAGGAAGAATGAACAGGACTGTTTTAGTGTATTTTAGGGATAAACATGTATGCTAATGATTATTTGGCAACAATATTTTTTCAAAGTTCACAAATTTGGAGGAAGCCCAGATAATGTGAAATCATTAAAACATATTGCTGAAGCGGAGGGGAGATGAAATGTCTGCACAGCACATTATTCCATTTGTGGCTTTTATCCACCTTCTGTTGTTTTGAGTATATGTGTTGGATATCAACTGTTTCCCCTACAAATGAATGTGAAAATTTTTGTAAGTTTCCTGTCACTGTACAACATTAGCTGGAAAGCCATCAGCATTTCACTGATATCATCTTTTAAAAGGCCTTGAAGTTTCTACCACATTTTAAAATTAGGTTCAGGATCATAATCTTTACTCCAAAGATTAATGTTATTTGGGACGGGGAATCATCAATTGTACCCAACTTTGCTTGAAATACATAGGAATGGCTGCAGAAAAAACCTTTCCATGATTATACCTGTCAGGGTCACAAGGATTAGGACCTCATCCATAAGGGGTGACCTCATGAGCAAGCTTTACATAAAAGCTTGTAACACTATTGACATCACATATTCAATAAGCAAACCTAATCTATAAAGGTTTTTAACACCATTGATTGTAGGATTCTATGAGCAGGCCTAGTATATAAAGGTCTGACATTAGTGACTTTATTCCCTGGTTTAGTAAAAGGCTCTGTCTGCCAGCATGTCCAGACTTGTCTAGCTAAGGCAAGCTGTGTCTGCTGTCATGATCTTGGTGAACCAAACTACTTCCATTTTGTCTCTGACTCCATTTGGATCAAGCTCCAAAGGTGGGGGCCAGAGCACTGGGAAAGTCCCTAATCCTTATAACCTGTTTGGATCCTTTTATCTGATGGGAAGATAATCTTGATTGGATTCCCTTATCCAAGATAGGAGTGGCACTTTTTCAATATGACCCTCTTATCTAGACCAAACCTCTAAGGAGGAGCATTTCTCTTATTTAAGATAATGCACAAGAGCTGATTCCTTAGGTTCCAGCTCAAGAACTCAAATGGGCATAGCTCTCGTCACATCTCTTTGGGGGAAGGATGAATCTCTAACTTATTCCAGGATGAGTAGCTGGGAAGCCGCACTTTGACTCTGGAGAGACTGGCCATACTCAGTCTGATTTTGGGACATTTTAGGACTTAGTATTCTGTGCCATGCTAATACTCAGAATCATCCAGACACTTTGTACTTATACTTTTTATTGAAAGGATGTTTTATGTTCTTATTCTTTATTTATTGGACTCTGCTATTTTTTTAATAAACTGTTTAAAGGTGTCTTTAAAGAGGAGATCCATGGAGCTGTATTTGCAGAAGCTTGGCTAAGAGATTAGGTCCCTAAGCAACCAAGGGGACTTGGCAGCTTTCCCGGACACACAGATCTCTCTCTCAAGGGAAGGGAGAGACCAGCTACTGCAGCAGAAGATCAGAGAGCGTGGATGGAGAGTTCTCCAGAGGGCAGGTCTAAGGCCCTGCAAGGGGATTCTCAAAGCTGGAGGTCCCAAAAACGCTACCATTCTGGGGACTCTTCCAGGCCACACGTCCTCAACAATACCTAGCTGTGGAATGTCCTTCCTATAGAGCAGTGTTCCCAACATGGGGCACATGCTCCACAGGAAGACTTCATTTTCCCAGAAGCCTAAATCAGTAAATTGGCTGATCAGTGCTTTGGGGAATTGACTTAGGCTTCTGGGAATTGAAGTCCAAAAACCAAAGGTTGGGAAACACTGCTCAAGTCTAGAGGCTTGGCTGCCACTTATTATGATAACACTTCAGCATCATGTAAAAGCTCTTTTGATTTCTCCAGTTATTTTGGTGCTGAATTTATCTCATATGTTATTGTTGTGGGTTGCTTCAATAACGCCTGTGCTTATTGATGTGCTGCAATGAAAAATAATTGATCTCTGAACACAAATATATATGTCAGTGGCTCTGAACAACAGTTCCATGGCTTTGGAGAACCCACAGTTGGTGGCAGAACATATACTCTCCATGCATAAGGCCACAGATTTAATGCCTAGGCAATCAGAGCATTAAACCTAGATTGCTACTGTGATAGATACTGGGCCTTATTTGAATGAAAGGCATCTTATATTATGGGTCCAAAATGTAGGGACTGTGAAAATACTTTTATTACAGGCTTTCGAGATGACTAGGTGACTTACTGAAGTTTTAAAAAAAGAGTTGTAGAAGTAGAAAATACATTTTATTTTCACTACCATCTCATTCATGGTTTACATGATGCTTGAAGCACAATCTTATTATAATGAGAGAAGCACATTTGTTTCCATTTCAAAGTAACAAATTACAAATTGGTAACTTTTGTTGGCAGAAAAAGATGAAAACATCTGAAAATCATGCATTTTTCTCCTTTCAGTCAGTTTAAATTATAAAAAAGCATGCCTGGACTATACTTCACACACTGAAGTAAGTTTCTCCAAACTCTGTGGAACCATATTTCTGTTCAAATGTGTTTAAGATCAGTGTGCCATTGGGAAAAGACTGTCATGGCAAAGTTTAGAGGGTAATTGTTTTGCATAAAAATGTAATAAGTTTGTACCCTTTGGCAATTGGCTCAGCCAAGGTTCATCAGTTATAAAAATCTTAATTTTTATGAACACTTGAAAGCCAATTCATGGCATTAGGAGGGCTAGTTAAAAAGATAAATATCTAATTAAACAAGCAGTGTTATCTACTTCAAGAAATAACGTTGGTCATGGACTAATATATAAAATACAAGTTTTTAACCATCTTTAATAAAGTCTTTATTTCATTTCTCTTTTCAAATGTGAAGGTATTTAGAGAAATGACCAAGGTAACTACTGTAGATTTTATTTTAAGAAAAAGGGAATTCTTCAACAAGTGTACCTCCCCCCCCCCAAGAATTTTGTTTTTTCTTTAATCTGTTTTTATGATACAGTACTTAGTAAAGTAGGAAAAAATCAAACATACTATACTAAGGAAACCATTTGCTTCAAACAAATCCTTGATATCACACTGTTCAGGCATGTTGCTGTAAATTAGCAGATGTTCAAAGTCTTGTCACTCACCACATTTACATTGTTCACCATCATCAATGTGGCCCCACATCTTTAGGTTTGTTTTACATTATGTCCCCCTATTTCTCAGCCTATTCAGCATTTTCCATGTCCCATATTGGAGATATTAACCTGCTGCTGGCTTCTTCTTTGCCCATAACCCTTCAAGGGGCTCAGCTGCAGATAAAATTGATGTCGCCATTTTTAGTAAGCTCTTCCCTGACTTCAACCTTGATGGGTGATGTTTGAAGTCCAAACATTGGATGCCTTGGGTTTGTTTCTTGCTTCCTCTTCTCAATGTCTGCTGCTGCTTGTCTTCTTAAAATTGAAAGTGCTATACCCACGAGTGAGAATATTTTATTAAAAGGCAATGGTTGTAAACAGCCTTTAACTATATTGCCTGTTTTATAAAGGGCCACATTAGCTTCACTAACATGGTCAGAGTTTTTCCAGACTGGAGCAGCACACTCTGCAGCAGAGAAACACAGTGGAAGGGCAGATAAAAGGAGAATGTAAGGCTGTGCTCCTCATGTGGTATTTGTAAGTTTTCAGCTGAGATTGTTGCTGGTGCATACTTTCTGTTTAGTATACTGACAATGATATTTATAAATTAAACCACAGTCCAGTTGGGACTGCCACAGTGGTTTAATTTGTGGCTTTTTCAGGTTATGCTCAGTTTCCTTCTTGCCTTCCTCTTTCATAAATGGAATGCATATACAGGTATTTGTGTTTTTCCAAGAATAGGTTTCAGTTAATTGTTGTCATAAAAGGTAGCTAGTTCTTCAACAGCAGATGCCATCTTAGACTCTGATTCCTCAATTGTTGTTCTCTGAGCAGTGATTGTATTAATTTTATTAAGTTTAAGTTTTATTAAGCCTATACATTTTGCCCAGTCTTCAATCTTTCCTCCATTTATATCTGTCTCTCTATATCCCCAAGAAGTACTGCAGCAATTAAAATTACCCAGGATTATTTTTGTTCTTTGATAATGTAATTTACACGTTTCTAAAAAATTGTATTCGTTGTTTGGTGGCTTATAAACAGATGTGATTGTACTAGATTGAACTTTGATGGTCAGAATTTCAATATCATCAACATTGGTTATATCTGCAGACAGCATACTGATGTTCAATTTAGTAAAAAAGTTGCACTCCCATATTGTTCATTTGGTCTTTCTAAAACAAGCTTTGTTCCATTTATCGTTGGTTGTTGGTTGTTTTGCATGAACAGGAAAACCGCTCGAAACGGGCAAAGATGCAATAAAGAAATATTTATTCTAAATCCAAATGTGTCATTCCGTAATCCAAAATAGTATGTTCCATAATCCAAAGAAACAGATCCAAAATCCTTCCAGTAAAGGGAATTTTCAATGTAAAACCTTACTCGGGGATCTATGAAAATAAAAGACTAATTACTACTAATATAATATATACATATTCACATATTCATGCGGATGACACTCAGTTGTACATCTCGGCCCATGGGGACCCCAGTGATGCCATCAAAGTCCTTTCCAGGTGCCTGGAAGCTGTTGGGGTCTGGATGGGGGCTAACGGGCTACAACTGAATCCCAGCAAGACTGAGTGGCTATGGATAAGGGGTCCTGCGTTAACCCGGGAGCTACCATCTTTGGTTCTGGATGGGGCTATTTTGCCCCAGACAGACCCGGTGCGCAACTTGGGGGTCCTCCTGGATTCGCGGCTACTGCTAGAAGAACAGGTGGCGGCTGTGACCAGGAGGGCTTTCGCCCAACTTCGGGTGATTCGCCAGTTGCGCCCACTCCTGGACCGGGACTCCTTGCTCATGGTCACTCACGCTCTGGTCACCTCCAGACTAGATTATTGCAATGCGCTCTACATGGGGCTGCCCTTGACGACCATTCGGAGGCTACAGCTGGTCCAGAATGCAGCAGCCAGGGTGGTGATGGGGTGTGGGCGTTATGCCCATGCTTTGCCACTGCTCCGGGAGCTGCACTGGTTGCCAGTTTGTCTCCGGGTGCAATTCAAGGTGCTGGTTTTGACCTTTAAAGCCCTATATGGTAGTGGGCCGGGTTACCTAAGAGACCGCATCGCCCTGAGGACGTCTGTCCGTCCAACCAGAGCGGACCGGAAGGGCTCTCTAATTGTTCCATCAGCCAGAGGGGCTCGCCTCTCTGGCACAAGGAGGAGAGCCTTCTCCGTGTCTGCGCCGGCCCTCTGGAACCTCCTGCCAACAGAGCTACGTCTCCGGACGGAATTGCTGCCTTTCAGAAAAGAACTTAAAACCTGGCTGGTGGGTCAAGTGTGGGGTGCAGGTGGAAGGGTAACCTCCATTGGGTGGTTGGTGTAGAAGAACTCTTCCCCATGGTGCCTTTGGATCCTGCAGCCCTTGTTTTTAGGGGGTGGGTAGTTTTAACTGTTTTTAACATGTGTTTTTTAATTTTTATTGTGAACCGCCCTGAGTTGGCTTTGGCCGAGTGAGCGGTATATAAATGTGACAATTAAATTAAATTAAAATTAAATATTTACAATATTTACAATACTTAAATCTCGGATTCATAATTGTCAAACCACACAAAACAAAGGACGATTACCTGTATAATCCAGAAACATTCATTGAGTTGTTAAATAACAAGTTAAATATAATATCTTTCTTATGTTTTCAATTGCGTCCCTGGCCTCACAAGTTGATTCTGTCAGTGCCGACGAACGTCAAAAGTGTAACTATGCAAAACCCAATATAAAGCCATTTTCGAACAAGAGAACAGCTGTACCGTAATCAATGAAATTACAGGAAGCATGAGTAATCTATTTCCATGTTGAGACCATGAGGATGTAATCTGTTAAAGCAATAGATATAAAAACATTCCCGTTGCATATCTCCGAGAATAGAGATCAGGTTTGTAACACTCTAGTACAATGAACTTGAAGACCCAACTAGAGGTACAAGAATCCTTGACTTGATCCTGAGTAATACTCAGGATCTGGTGCAAGATGTTAATGTGACTGATCCAATAGGGAACAGTGACCACAACTCAATTATGTTTAACTTGAACATAGACCGCAAGTCACTGATAAAATCTAACACAGAGACCTTAAATTTTCAAAAAGGAAATTTCCCAAAGTTGAGGAAACTAGTAAAAAAGAAGCTGAAAGGGAAAATTGAGAGAGTCCAAACACTCCAAGAGGCATGGAGGCTGTTTACAAAAACAATAACAGAGGCCCAATTGGAATGCATACCCAAAAGGAAAAAGGGCACTGCCAGGTCCAAGAGGACTCCAATGTGGCTTACAGGAGCTGTTTGGGAAGTGATCAAGAGCAAGAAAAGCTCATTTAGAAGATGGAAGGCTTGTCCAAATGAGGACAGCAGGCAGAAACATAAATTCTGGCAGAACAAATGCAAGGCAACAATCAGGAAAGCAAAGCAAGACTTTGAGGAGCGTATAGCTAAAAATACTCAGAGGAATAACAAAGACTTCTTTAAGTACATTAGAAGTAAGAACCCAACTAGGAAGGCCATTGGACCATTAGATGACAATGGAAGGCAAGGGGTTATTAAAGAGGAAACAGAGATTGCAGAGAGACTCAATGAATTCTTTGCTTCAGTATTCACTGAAGAAGATAGAGACCACATGCCCAAAACAGAACCTATCTTCGTAGGGAGGGAAACCGAAGAATTAAGCAAGATAGAAATAACCAGGGAGGAGGTCCTTGCATGTCTTGTTAAACTAAACACTAACAAATCACCAGGACCAGATGGCATCCATCCACGAGTTCTCAGGGAACTTAAAGATGAAATTGCTGATCTCCTAGCCAAAATATATAATATTTCCCTCAAATCAGGGTTTGTGCCTGATGACTGGAAGGTAGCGAATGTAACACCAATTTTCAAAAAAGGATCCAGGGGTGATCCAGGAAATTACCGGCCTGTCAGTTTGACATGTGTCCCAGGTAAAGTGATGGAAACCATCCTAAAAGATAGAATTCATAGGTACATAGAAGAGGAGGCGCTGCTAAAGGAGAGCCAACATGGCTTTTGCAAGGGCAAATCATGCCTCACTAATCTGTTGGAATTTTTTGAGAGTGTCAACAAGCATGTGGATAAGGGGGATCCAGTTGACATTGTTTATCTGGACTTTCAGAAGGCTTTTGACAAGGTCCCACACCAAAGGCTCTTGAATAAACTTACCAGTCATGGAATAAAGGGACAGGTCTTGTCCTGGATCAGCAACTGGCTAAGGGACAGGAAACAGAGGGTAGCACTAAATGGACACTTCTCCAAGTGGAGGGAAGTAAAGAGTGGGGTCCCCCAAGGTTCAGTACTGGGACCCCTGCTTTTCAACCTCTTCATAAATGATCTAGAGGTAGGAGTAAAAAGCAAGGTAGCAAAATTTGCTGACGATACTAAATTATACAGGGTAGTGAAAACTGTGAGAGATTGTGAAGAGCTCCAGAGGGATCTCTTGACACTGGGGGAGTGGGCAAAACAGTGGCAAATGAGCTTCAACATCAGTAAGTGCAGAGTGATGCATGTTGGGGCAAAAAACCCCAATTACATTTATAAACTGATGGGGTCTGAACTCTCTGCAACAAACCAGGAAAGGGACCTTGGTGTCCTGGTGGACAGCTCAATGAAGGTGTCAACCCAGTGTGCCTCAGCAGTGAAAAAAGCAAACTCAATGTTAGGGATCATTAGGAAGGGTATAGAAAATAAGTCAGCAAGTGTCATTTTGCCTCTTTATAAATCTATGGTGAGGCCCCATCTGGAATACTGTGTACAGTTCTGGTCGCCATACCTCCAGAAGGATATTATGGAGTTGGAGAAAGTACAGAGGAGGGCAACCAGAATGATTAGGGGACTGGAACACCTTCCTTACCATCTGAGGCTGCAACGGTTAGGCCTTTTCACTCTTGAACGATGGCGTC
The DNA here is from genome assembly GCA_035047305.1 of Bradypodion pumilum. NCBI lineage: Eukaryota > Metazoa > Chordata > Lepidosauria > Squamata > Chamaeleonidae > Bradypodion > Bradypodion pumilum. The sequence continues at coordinate 111,171,053 of JAWDJD010000004.1, read as the reverse complement.
TAAGAGGTGACCTGATTGAAGTTTATAAAATCATGCACGGTGTGGACAAAGTGGATAAGGAAAAACTGTTTTCCCTATCGCACAACACTAGAACTAGGGGACACTCCATGAAACTTTTGGGTACTAGTTCTCAAACAAATAAGAGAAAGTACTTTTTCACCCAGAGGATTACTGGTCTATGGAACTCCCTGCCAGAAGAAGTGGTGACAGCTGTCAGTCTTGACAGCTTTAAGAAAGGATTAGACAAGTTCATGGAGGACAAGGCTATCAATGGCTATAATTATGGCTACCTAAGGACAACCTCCGGGTTGGAGAGATAGGCAGGATATCTCTCAATGCCATTTCCAGGGAATCCTAAGCAGGTGAAGGCATCTCCTTGGGAATACCCTGAAGGAAATGGTGAGCCACTGTGTGAGACAGAATGCTGGACTGGATGGGCTGTGGCCTGTTCCAGCAAGGCTGTTCTTATGTTCTTATGAACTTAAAGTTGCGATCACTGTGTCTTTTGTCTAGGAAGTGACTAACTAGGGGGGGCTGAGATGTTCCCCGCCCAAATTTTAGAGTGATGTTCCCCCACCTTTGTCCTCAGTAGTTACTCCCACGTAGCCTAAACCACATTTACACATGAGTAAATATACACAGTTGGTGCTTTTGCAGTTTGTGAAATGACAGAATTTTAAAGTAAAAGCACTACTCACAATAGAAACTTCCTTAGTTTGCCAAGACTGGGAGCATTGAACACAATCATGACAGCAATAGTGCCCAACAATGGTTGAATGAACAGAGCACAAGCGTGACTCATGATCAGAAGATGTAACAATTTGTCTAATGGATCTGGTTTTTCTTAAACCAATCATAGGAGTCTGCGAACAATCAGGCAAATGCTGGACAATATGGCAGTGTCTATTAATAATAGACCTAATCTTTCCTGCCATTGGGGAATACTGAAATGAACAGTATATTTTACTTGTATTAGATCTATCCTTCTTAATGAATAATTGATGCCAAGGCAGTACATGTGCTTTCTTAAAATTAGAAGTGACCTCCTGGTCCGGATATCCTATATGATATAAAAATTTGCTAATGTTCTCAGCTGAAGTTATGAAATCAGCTTCAGTGGTCAAATTGCGCTTGTCTCTCAAAAAAAAGTCCAAATGGTAAGTTCTGTTTGAGGTGATGTGGGTGGTAGGATGCAAAGTTCAAATATGTATTTCTGTCGGTAGGTTTCCTAAAGAGCCTAACCCTGACAACATGTTTAGGAGACAAATAAGTAGTTACATCAAGAAAGGGAATGGCAGTGCTGTTGGTGCTATGGGTAAATCTCAAATTCGTGTTAAGATTATGGAACATACTATTTTGGATTACGGAATGACACATTTGGATTTAGAATAAATATTTCTTTATTGCATCTTTGCCTGTTTTGAGCGGTTTTCCTGTTCATGCTGATACGCACCGTTTGGCCCCTCTTCATCTTGCCTGTGTTGATTTTTTATCCTCTGTGGGTTTCCTGAACTAGCAGTATATTGCAATTATGTTGCACACAAATGTCAGATACAGTAAAACCCTGATTTTCATAAAAAGTCAGTTCCATAGCTTCTTACATAAATAGGGGTTTTACGTAAATAGATGCATCTCTATAGGGATGCATTGAAAAATAAAAAAACAGGCTTTAAATTGATTTTCAATTAATCCGTATGGAGAATTGTGTTTTGCACTCCTAGTGGTCATCTCTGTAATGACATGCAATCCCCTCACTTTTTAAGTTCTTCTCCAAGGCAGCAACAAACAGCATTTTCCCTCCAAAACCCGTTGCAAGTCAAACCGCTGGCTCCTGCTGTTTGTCCAAGCCTTCTCTGGGTTGCAGTTTCCCTCCAAAGTGCATTGCAAGTCAAACTGTGACCAGAGAAGGCTTGGACAAACATCAGGAGGCAGTGGTTTGGCTTGGAACACACTTTGGAGAGAAGCTATGCCCCGGAGAAGGCTCCAACAAAGAGCTGAAAACTCACCTAGTCCCCATAGAAGCAGTAGGGACTCTGGAAAAGTGCCGCCATCACCTTTGCTGCCTCCACTACTGCCACCACTGCCAAGGTAAATGATTTCCAGTGGTGGGAGCAGGGGGTGAAATTTGTAATTCTAAGATGGTGGTGCCACCATCTTAGAATTACAAGACAGTGAAATCCCTTACGTAAGTCAGTTTTTTTGAACAATGGAGGCAAGAGCCTCCAAGTGGCCACACCTGGCTCGGACCATCTCCTCCTCCTCCTCCTCTGGCGGTGGCAGGGTGCAGAGGTGAGCGGGCGGTAGCATCCTTTGGTCCCCAAGCCGGCAATTCCCAAGGCAATGTGCATAGCACTGGGACATTATCTTATGTTCAGATTTGTTTTTTAAGATAGTGTATTTTTTACATTAAAATAGTTTATGTTTAAACAAGATGGTTCAAATAAGGTAAAGTGAATATACACTATCTATTATTATATTTTTAAGTATGTGATTTTATTTTTTGTTTTTACTTGTAATTTGTACTTTTATGTTATTTTGTATTATGTATCAATGTCTTTTTTATGTATTATTTTCCTTTAAAAAAATAAAAAAATAAAAAATAAAGGATAAAAAAAGAGCCTCTAAGTGACCGCACCTGGCTCAGACCATCTCCTCCTCCTCATTTGGTAGTGGCAGGGCGCAGAGGTGAGTGAGCGGGAGCATCCTTCAGTCCCGAGACAGCGGCCTTTTGTCCTTTCCATCCGCCCATTTTTGTCAAGTATACTTCTGTCCTGGTTTTGTGGGGAAAAATTACGGCAACTCTAGCTGAGATACCTTCGGTTTCAATAGAGATTACCACTATGTCTGACATTGAAAAATGTCATTTTGAGTGAGTTATTATGCCAAATATATATGCACTGTATAGTGCTTTGGTGATGAAAATACATGGAAAATGCCTCCTGAAGACCATGATTAACAGTAGGGCATATTCCGGGCAATAGTGAGGGAAACCTGAACGGCTGAATCTTCAGTCACTGAAGCAGGGATGGATGGGGCTAGGATTCTCTTCCTGCTCAAACTTTCAAATTAACCCAATTTGGCTGCCTTAAAAGGTTTAAGTTTCTAAACAGTATACCTGTTGTGCTGGTATTTTTAGGGTGTTTAAATCAGGGGTGCCCAAGCAGAGGCCAGAGGTCTGACCATGCCCTGTCAGTCACCTGTGCAGGCTGGTCACATGGTTCCTCCCGGCAGTGGCCGCTCATTATATCCTTGCTGTGTTTCTCGGCATTTTTCCTCCTCCAACACTTCCCTTGGAGGATGGAGTATTGTGGGAGGATTTCTGCACCTTTTTTAAAAAAAAATCATCGTGTTTTTGCCTCATTTCAGTGCAAAAACATGCCAATTTTGCCACTTCTGGTGATGTCAGCGCACTTCCAGCTTTGGCGGCAATCTGGCCTGCAGGCTACAGTTTGAGCACCCCTGGTTTAAATTAACAGTTTATTATAGATAAAAACTGAGATATACTAGTTATACATGCAAGTCTAAGAGTAAATAGCACAGTGAAGTAATGCAGGATGGTAAGCATCAGTAAATTCTATCTGATTCTATTCATTGTCTAAAATTCTGCTGTATAGTTACATGAACAGCACAAAGTTTGGAAGGAAGATGGTATAAATTAAGAAATCTCAAAAGACATACCTGTAATCTATTGCATACTGAGTTGTGCAATCTGGCATGCAATGGATATATTTGGAGTTTTTTTAAAAACTAATGCACTTCACCTGTAAAAAAGCATGTTGTTCATGTAGCTATACAATGGGATTCCAGCTGTTATGTTAATAGCGTCTTCTTCCATTTCTAGGCCAGATGTGAAACTTCCAAAATGAAGGCACCTTTTGGTGAGTTCATTCTGCAGTTCCTTTTGCTTGACCTAGTGTGAGAAAGATTAGCTGGCAACACAAGGTTGCCATTACCAGGGTATGCCCGATTGTGGTTCAAAAATACTTTTATCTTTAAGGAGGCTGTTTCTGTGTACCTGTTTCTGTTAATAGAGTAATATCACCCCTTCTTTTTTCTAATATATATTCATAATAGGTCACAACCTTTAGGAAAACAATGTTAATTAAAAAGTTATTATTCAAATCCAAACAAGTTTTTGTGGCAAAGAGATCCACCACCACCACCCTCCCCCCCAAGTTTTATATTTGGTTTTAATCCCATCATTAGGTAAAGTGATTCTCTGTCCTGTTTTGGTCAACCATTTTTTTTAGTTTAATAGCATTAAAACTGGATGGATTTGTTTGCAATATAAATGGGGTATTGCATATCTGATCAAAATATCACACATTTACATGTTATTAATGGGGCAGATCAAACATTGGACATGGTGGTAACACATGAGACTAAGGTATGTTAGCCATTTTCTACCATTTACTTTGACTTGTTTCTTCTGTTAAAACGTTCCTGTCCCTCATTTTTTTAAATATTACTTAAGGTAAAAATCACTTGAAGTTTAAAGTTGCCTGAACTCATTGCATCCACAATAAATAGTACACAGCAAACTGGATTACATGAAGCCCCTTCATTTCTGGATCATTCCCTTTAGCGTGCTTGATACAAGGTATGTGGGAGTCAGTGTTGTTTTATTTTCCCTCCATATTCCAGTAGAATTAAAATATAATGTATGTACTGCTCATCTCTTCTCTTCAGTTTGGTCTCTAGTGGGCTGGAGATTCTAATTATGCCTTTCAGTGAGCTGACTTGAAGCTGTTGTTTTTTAAAGGCACTCTCACATAGCATCCATAATTAATTTTTTTCTTTATATGATCATCAAAAAAGATCAACCTATGATACATTTAGCATTCATTTGAAATGCTTCGTTATCTTCCCAGTGCTCTGAGTGAGACACTTTCTGCTAATTTATAGATTACATTGACTTATTCATAGCACCCTAAACAGCTTGGAATGCAGCTTGTCTTAATAAATAGATACCATTGGAAAGTAGAAATTAGCCTAGCCGTCTTCTGCTTGGAGTACTAATTTGCATAACACACATGTGTGTTTATGTGTTTTCAGTTGGATGTAAATCCAGATGGTTATGATTTGAGTTGTCTTTCTAACTTGAGTTGAATTTCACTGTAGTCTAAAAAGAAATGTTTCACTAAATCCAGTTCAGTAATCAGTAAGAGATACAAGTAATACCTCGAATAATGTTAAAACTTGGTTCCACAAGTCTTAACGTTATCTGATTTTTAGCGTTATCCAATGCATGCATTGGTTAACGTTAAAAAAGCTGGCTTCCTTTGGTGGAAGCTGGGGGTGAGTGCGCCCACCCCCTTTTCCCCAAACCAAACCAGGAATCATTGCATCTGATCCCCGGCTTGGTTTGGGGAAAAGTGAGCGTGTGCACCCACACGCATTCTGGACTTACCCTCCGGTTCACCGCAATGGGAAACGGCCAAGTGCTTGACTATTTCCCTTTGTGGAGAGCCAGCAGGTGTGTCTGGACTCAACCACCAGCCCTCCGTGATGGGAAACAGCCAGGCACTTGGCTGTTTCCCTTCGCGGAGAGCCAGCAGGGGTGTCTGAACAAACCCTCCAGCCCTCCAGAAAGGGAAGCAGTCAGGAGCCTGGCCGCTTCCCTTACCGGAGGGCCAAACACAATGCATCGGATAAAGCCAAAATAACATTAACCAATGCAAAAAAAAAATCAAATTTTTGCATCATTATCCCATTTTAGTGTTATCCGATGCAATCATTATCCAAGCTATTACTGTACAGTGTGATTAACAAATCAGTTCTTTAATTACAGTGCTTCCTCATTGTGTGCTAATGAAAGGATAAAATGTGAACTAAGTGATGGTTCTCAAGTTTTTTTATATATTTGAGATGATAAAAAAATTTCTTGTATTAGCAGATGCCAAGACTTTGTGTGGGCAGCTCAGTATGTTCCTCTATTAAAAATGCATGTGTTGCTACTTGTCAGCAAGTTGCTTATGGTTTAAAGCAACCACATAAGTTTTTTGATGTTGAAGGAGCAGTTTACCATTGCCAACTGCCTCCCTCCCCATAAATGTTCATGCTTGAGTGGGGGATTTTAACCCATGTCTCCTATGTCAACACTCTATCTGCAACATCGCACTTGCTCTCAGGAATATATAAATTTGCCAAATCCAATCAAAGCAGGTTCTTCCCCAACTAGAAAGTGTGTGGGGGTGGGGGTGACATGCCAGCTACAGAACACCCCAAAGGTCTGTGAATTTTCCCCCAGGCATATCCATGCCCATGTCATGAGTAATGATCACCAAGTTCATTTTATTATGTGTCCCTATTTTTTAGCAGTAGTTAAATAGAGTGTTATTGCTGATTCATCACCATACCTGTCAACTGCGTCTCCGGACAATCCGGGACCTGCACACAACGGTTCTGTGCAAGTCGCATTCTACATTCTACGCATGCGTAGAAGGCTTTTACGCTTGTATAGGACCCTTTTACGCTTGTGTAGCCTTCTACGCAAGCGGCATAGCCTTCTACGTAAGTATAAAAGGGTTCTATGCAAGCATAAAAGCCATCTACGCATGCATAGAACGTGACTTGCGCAGAAGGGCTGGACAGTACCTCCTTTCCCCCGGGGTTTCGGCAGCGTGGGGTGGGAAATGGCGCAAATCGGCCCCAAAAACCATGAAATCCTGGCCAATCTGGGAAGGTTGACAGGTATGTTCATCACCATTTGCACATGACCTAGTAATTATTCCCTAGGAATACTGCCCTTCTTCAACTGACTGTTTCTCAGCTTCTATGGCTATCTTGGTTTCTATCTGTGTTAAATTATTCCATTTAGACTCAAGCTTCTCAGCATCTTGTAGGTAAAGTATATCAACAGTATTTTCCAGAGTGTAATTGGAGAACTACCTCTTTCAGGGTGTAGGTGGCTGGCTAGCAGCACAAGAATTGGGACCAAGGGCAACCAACTTATAGATTGACCAGCAAACTTTATCCATATCCAAGTCCATGGTCAAAGGAAAGAGCAGACAGAGGAACAAGGCTAGTCCAGAAGACAAGATGTAGTTCAGGCATGCCAGGAATCAGATAATCAAGGAAACAACTGAAGCAGGGCACCTTTAGATCTGGAGCAAGAGCAGAAAGTCCAAGAAGGGCTGCAGTCAGAAAGCCAAGGAAGCAACCAAAGCAGGATACCTTTAGTGCTGAAACAAGAACAGTAAGCGGACCACGCAAAACACCGCAGAAATCCAATAGACTTTTTTTGCTGAGGGAGCTTCCAGAAAAAGAACTGGAAGGACTTTACCACCTTCGCAGCTGCTCCTGGGACCAGTCCCTCCCTTCCCAGGAGGGAAGAAAAGCTGAAGGGTCCTGGCTGGCCCAAGAACTTTACCACCTCTGCAGCTGCTCCTTATTTTGTGATTTGTAAACCGCCTTGAGTTGCCTTAGGGCAAGGAAGGCGGTATATAAATAATAAATCGAAATAACTGGTTCTTATATGCTTGTGGGTCTCATCCTTATAACTTCCAGAACTGCTTTCCTAGCAGATGAAGCCATGAAGCTGCCTCAAGTACTGACAACCTCTTAGAAGAGTGTTGTAGGGAATAAATAATTATTGCATACTGCCAAATCATTTCTGACTTCCTGTGACCCTTTCCATGATTTTCTAGGTACAGAGCACTCAGACATGGTTTATAATTCTTCCATTGCCCTCTGAGACCAAATAGCTTGGCCAAGACCCACGAAAGCTTGGCTTTTCTCCTACAAGCCGCAGTAGGAATGCTTCTCGGTCTGGTGCTCCAACGCAGTGCATGGCAGGAGTGTTAAAATTTTTCTGAGAAAAGTTGCAGACGCTTCAGGTCTCCAGAATCTTAAACATGCAACTATAATCAATTGGCCCCTTCTTTCACATCTTCTTTGCAATATCCACTTCTTCAGTTCTTACTACATCTGATTTTCACCCTTGTTCCTGCAAATTATTTACAAACACAAAGAAAGTATGTTTCACTGTGTACTGCAACACTGTACATATGCAGTACTTTCCATAATCAGACCTTTCAGTAGTGCCCCTGTAACAGTCCATGTCTCAAAGTATGTTGCTTCCCCTTGTGCCCCATAATACATTTTGTTTTGTAGACATGAGACAGCTTCCAAAGCTGGGTCCAAGGAGAAGTGTTTGAGAGGAAGACATATGCAGAGAAAGATATATTCATTACAAACCTATTCTCATATGCTCCCACATGTTAGTTGTATGGTTCTTTAACCTCTGCAGAATTCCTAGTTAAAAGATTTCCCATTTAAAATAAACAAATTTATTGATGGAAAGATCATGAAGGAGCAAGCAGGCCTCAGGTTGGGAAGGTCATGTTGTGGTCAAATTTTTAACCATATGCAACATGATGAGGATGACTTCAAAAGAAAGCTAATTTCGGGAGTGGCTTTCAATGGCCTAACTGCAGCATACAATACTGTCAATCATAGGATTCTGCTCCATAAAATAAATAATCTTATCAGAGATAAGTTTATTAGGGTCATTGGCAGCTTCCTTCAAAACTGGAGATTCTATGTAATGATGAAAGGAAAGATGGAGGTTGCAGAAGAATGGACTTCCCACAAAGTCTATTGTCTCCAACTCTGTATAATATATACAAACCATCAGCAAGTACATGACAATACAAAATTGTTCATCTATGCGGATGACACAGCAATGGTCGTAGAAGAACCAAACTTTGATGAGGTAGCTGGAAATCTTACTGGAGCACTTCAAGAATTAGGACAGCATTGCAACATCAACCATTTGAAGCCTAATCCAAGCAAGACCCAAGTGTGTGGTTTCCACTTTCAAAACCGAGAGGCAATGGTTGAGTTGGATTTTACATAGCAAGGGAATCGATTAGAGCATTGTTCAGCACCAAAATACATCAGCATGACACTTGACAGGAAATTCTCTTTTAAGCAGCACTACCTGAATACCAAAGCCAAAGTTAGTACAAGGAAAAACATAATCAGGAAATTCACAAACAATGAATGGGGAACTCAGCCATCCACACTACGTGCATCAGATTGGGCCCTGAGTGTCTCGACAGCAGAGTAAGCTGCTCCAATTTGGAATGCATCCACACATGCAAAACAAGTTGACATCACTGTTAATAAAGCCATGTATAGGATGCCTCAAACCTACACCAGTTGAGCAAACATACCCCCTTGTTGGTATTATTCCACCTAAGATAAGGAGAGAAGTAGCAGCGGCACACAGAGAATTAAGCAAGAGAATGATCCTTGACTTCCTCTGAACCTGTGGTTCCCAATGTGGGGCACACGCCCCATATGAGGGCAATTTGATTTTTAAGGGGGCAATTTGAGAATGAATTATTAACACTGAATGACCTTTTAAGCTTCCTCCACATGAATAATAAGACATATATGTCACAGGTGGGCATCAGGATTTTAGAGATGGTTAGTTGGGGCATGGTTAAAAAAAAGTTGCTTTGAATGGATATGAGCCTCAAGTCAGGAAGAGCTTTATGGCAAGAACAAACATTCTTGAGGGTACACATGAAGAAAACAAAATTAGAAGACGAAGGAAGGAATTCACCAGACAAGGAATATTAAAGGAGGATATAGCTGAGGCACTCAACCTTCCCTGTATCACTTGGAGGACTCTGAATAGGCTGAAGTTTGGAGTCCAATGTAAGACCAACATGCTGAAGTGGGGCCTGCTGGCTGACAACAACACGCTGTGTGAATGTGGAGAGATACAGAATCCAGCTCAATTAATGGTCTGCCAGTTACTACCAGAAACATGCACCAATGAGGATGTATGCTTGGCCAATGACAAAGCTAAGAAAGTAACCTCATTTTTGCAGTCCAGGGTGTAATCAGGACATGAGAGAAGAAGTTAAAAAAGAAAACAGGTACTTATTTAATACTACATTCCTTAACATAGACAACATCTTCTGTTGCCATGGTTTCACATGTCTGCATGTGTAATCTCTATATTTAAAATACAGACCTGCAGTTGGCAGGCCATCTTTTTTGCAAAAGAAGATTGATAAATTTTGGGTTTAAATCTGAGGCAGTTGCCATAGGGCAGATGCTTATCTGCCTTAAACAAAAGTAACTCCATTAAACCAAATAAAGTTATACTGGATTTGTTCTAATATCATACTACAGTGATACCTCATACAACGTCCAAACTTGGTTCCACAAGTTTGGACTTTATATGGATTTGGACGTTGTATGAGGCATGCAAAATCCTAGCCACGATGCTTCATACAACGTCCAAATCCTTGCCGCAATGCCTCGTACAACGTCATTTCCATAGAGATACATTGTACTGTAACAGCACAGACTTCAGGGCAAAGTCAAGGAAACAGACAGGAAACTGACAGAACTTTAAGAAATCACTGTCTAAAGGCTAAATACATTACAAAAACATGTCAAACAACCCTGATTTTAGGGGACAAACCATACAAGTTTTTAACTTTTGAAAACTTTATGAAGTGCAGGTTTAAAAGTTAACATGTCCCATCATGCAGCACAGTGTTAACCTGCAGCCATGTGGCTGATCATCCATTTTGTACAAGCTATTGTAAACAATTACTGGATGGAAGCATGGACAAAATGGATGCCAACATGTCCCATCATGTAGCACAGTATTAATCATCCAAACAGCAGCAAAACTAAACAATTAAAATCGTGCTCAAAACCACTCCTAAACAATCTTTGCCTCATGCAAAACCCACAAGAGCAATGCACGCATGTGTCCTGCCTTTTATACTGCCCAGGCACAATGTAACCTGGGAAAATCCCAATGCCTCATACAAAATCGCAGCGACTTTGTATGAGGCAACTTTTTTCAAGGCATTAGGCAATGTTGTATGAATTCGATGTTGTACGAAGCGAACTTTGTATGATGTATTACTGTATTTTATTTTTTAAAAGCATGAACATTCATGAGGAAAACAGTCCGGTTTTCCCCTCTATCCACCATTTATTTATCTAATCCATCTTCTGCAGTAGAACTTTAAAAATATATGGCACTTCAACAGTTTCTCTTAGAGGCTTACCAAGATTAGGTAAAGGGGAAAGGGGGTGGGGGTTTACACACAGGAAAAATAGGAAAGATAATAGAAATCACACATGCAAAAAAGTAAATGATAAAAGATGTATGAGGAACTTGTTTGATAAAAAAGAGATAAAATGTCATTAGATTCTGGAGAATCTGACAGCATTTCTCATTCTTCTTTAAATGCAGTTACTGATAGTTTTCCCTAGACAACAGTAACAACTGCAATGTGTCCTTGTCAAGAGATTGGAAAACTGAGCGATCATGATTTTTAATATCCTTCTAGAGAATTTGAGTTTTATAGTTAGTGCCTGGAATTAGTTGGCTGGAAATGTTTGTGAGTGATTGAAAATACATAGCACCTGCAGTTATCAATGTGAGAATAGCCTTCAAGGTCTGTTTAACTGGTACTTTGCTAATTGGAAGAATGATTTCATCTGTATGAGAGAAGGGACAGAAACTGCTCTTGCTTTCAGATAATTTAGGGCAACTCAAGCTCTGATTGGCAAATTATCTCAAAGTGATTCTTACTATATAAAAAGGGGAGTCATAAGTTATTTAAGCAGCTCAGTTATTTTTTTCACTGCTGATGATATGTTAACTTGCTGTCATCATGTTGTGATGAACTTTGTATATGCTTTAAGACTTATAGTAAAACTAAGTACTGTACTAAATATTTAGGTTGTTGTGACCTCAGGAGGGTGGAGAACAGGGATTGGTGAGATGGTGTCAGCACCTGCTGAAATTCTTTCCCCCAGGATAAAGGCTTTTTTAACTCTTTTTTATTCCCATGGCTCCGATTCCAGCCCTGTAGCTAGTGTGCTACCCCTGGGTTGGCCTCTCCTTCCTTCTGGACATGATTTCCAAAAGATGATCCATAGAAGGTTTGAACATGGTAGCATATTAGAAGTGAAATGGTGGTTAGTTGGCTCATTGATAAGCAAAGTCCAAATTCATTGGAAATAAGACCTAGGAGGGTTTTATGCATTTATTGGAATAATAGGCATTGTCCATAAAACAAAATACTGCTACAAAAAGCAAAGCATAGCTAAATTTAAGAATAACATCTGGTCCAGCAAAACCAAAATGAAATATCCCATTCCTGGGTAAGCTATTGAGCTTCTAAATCTTTCTCTATCGTTAATCTGTTCCTAAGTGCAATGTCCTACCAAACACTTTAACTGAAAAATAAAAACTGCAATATTTCTAAGAGTAACTTCTCATCCTATGAGATGAGAAATTCTAAGTCCCAAATTTTGGGAAATCTACCTAAGTGCGATAGCTGGGAAATAACCTAAGTGTTAAGGTTGCAGAATTTCTTCTAAGTCTGGCGGCTTTCCTCCTTTCCTCTGATAAGCTTCTACGGGACAGTCACTTTAGGCCGCATCTCTCTTCAGATGTCCATCCTCCGGCTTCTCAGCAATGTGTTCCCTTGAACTTCAAAGGCTTCCACAGCTTCCAAAAGTCCTCTCTAACTCTGCTCTGACTGCACTTTTTATCGGGGTCTACAAGGTGATTTGCATCTGTTTTCCCATGGCAAAGTGATGACCTTGGGATTAGATCATTATCTAGGAATTACCCCTCCCCCAACATGAAGGTTGCCATGCCCCCACTCTCAAAGTCAAGGCTGCCCTTCCCCTACTCATGGGTGAGTGAACCCTTGGGGTCAGAATGTGTGAACATGCATGAGGTATCTCTGGGTAAATTCTTCTCCTAATAATTAAGTGAGCTGCTAGAGGCACTGTTTAAACTTGGCACAATGCCCTCCTCTTCAGGAATTCTAAACAATAACAGCTCGAAACAGTTTTATTTCTTCACAGCGTAACTCAGCAGACTAAGTAAATCACATCAGCACATTCCTGTCCCTGTTTAAATGGTAAAAGCTATTCAGATTCTCTTTAAATATGTAGCCTTTTCTTGTTTCCTGAAATGTTTGCTCTGTTTTATTTCTGTTTCTGATTATTATTTTTGCTCCGCAAGAACCTTTATTAACTTTAAATATTTTGATTTTGTTTGAATACTTTGCTTTACTAAATCTTCTTGTCATCTTTAATAAAATATAAAAATTTCCACTTTTTGTGTGTGATTTGGCTTAAAAGGTTGAGGCACAAATCTAGTTTTTGCCTTGACTATCTACTAGCAGTCTGTTTATGGATGCCTTGGCAGTTCTGCCTTGCAGATTTAATCTGTAAATTAAAAAGACTCAAATTTGTATATTTTTGAAACTCTTTGAAAGCATTGCATGGTCAAGTTAGACTAAGATGTTGAGAGATTTCCTAGACAGGCAGATTCACTCACTTAAGTCACTTAACCTGGAAAAAACAGGGTAGTGTTTCTAAGTGGTTAGTTTAAGCTTCCTCTATATCTGGCAGTCTATATCTGACAATCCTTTTCATCTGTGGTGTTGTTATGGTTGTGAACTTGGATGTTTTGAAGAAGACAACCCCCCAACCTACTGCTTTTTGGCCGGCTATTTTAGTATTATCCAGTCCCATGGGGAAAATGAAAGTCTTATTTCAATAGTTAATTAGCTGGGGCAAGCAGCACAGTCCCAAGTTGCCCCAAAAAGAAGAGAAATGGGTAAACCACTTTTGATCATTTTGTATCTAGAAAATGCAGGCTCACCATAAGTCTGAATTGACATGATGGCATTCAATTATGACTATTTTATCTTTTTAAAGTGCTGCCCTCATTCCAAAATGCAGAGATCCAGTTCTTAATTTGTGTTTTTAATTTGTGTTGTCCCTAAAGGTCTGAGAATTTTGAGATATTTTCTTGATTTGCTGTAAGATGGGACAATCCTTTTATGTTATGACTCTATTAACTAATGGCAACCAGGAATATATTTGCATAACCTACATAGTAACCTACAACTATGCATTCTGGGAGATATCGGATGTTGCTATAGTGGTGCATGTTTTCTGGCCTTCAGATAACTCTGTCACATTTTAGGTTGAAATTTATCTCTCACGCACACACACACACACACACACACCCGGTATACTCTCAGTCTGCCAACAAATTGTGTTCCACATGGGCCTGCCTTTGAAAACCGCTTAGAAATTCCAGCTGGCCTGGAATACTGCTGTGAAAGAAGCTTATGACTGCCTAGTTACAATTTCACTGGCTACTGGTCCACTGCTGGGCACAATTCAAAATTTAAGTTATGGTCTACAAAATTGTATGCAACTCAGGCCCAGATATACTTTTAAAAAGCTTAGACATCGTTCTTAGTCCTGACTACATTCATGAGTACATTCTGTAAGAGCCACTTCCTGGTAGAAACTATCTACTTCTCCATTCTTTTGTAGAGAAGAGAGAAACTTTCCCAATGCTTAATTTTCTGTTTCATAAGTATTTGGTTTTTTAATTTTAGTTTCATTACTATTTGCTGTGCCTTGCCAAAATAAGAATACAGTAGAACCCACAATGAAAAAAACTCCATTCCACTTTTTTTTTGTTATGCAATTCCCTATGGGAGATACTTCGCATTACAGGGGGAAAAAGTTCATTAACTGGGGCTCCCATCAGATTATTTGGAACAAGCAGAAAATGCCATATTCTTGTAAAAGTTTAGCTAAGCTTGTTAAAGAGAAAGATAGCGCCTTTAGCAAAATCTTAACTGAATATGGCTGAAAACTGAACAGCTGCAAAGCATGCTGAAGATTTTGATGAATAGCGGCTGCCTTCCTTGGGTGTGATCACAATTTATACTCAGGTAAAAAATAATATATAAAACCCACTGCTTTAATGGGGCTGTTTTAAAAACATAGCACAAAATACTTTAAAAACATAGCACAAAATGTAAAGTATAGATGAAATAAGATACAGACAGGGTTATTCATATAGGGTACATATATTTGGAAAGTGGTGGGATTAAATTGTTTTTACTACTTACTCTGTGGGTGTGGTACATACCTGTCAAGTTTTGGGAAATTTCTGTCAAACCCCCGTATTTTACACTATTTCCCACCATCATCCCATATTAGTTAGACTGCAATTAGACTGGAGTTAGACTGGAGGCCAGCACAGGATAAGCATAGCTGTCCAGTTTCCCATTTTGGCTGGGAAATTTCACTTATTTGACAGAAATTTCCCAAAACTTGACAGGTATGGTGTAGTATGATGGGTGTGGCCTGGGGAAAACATACCTGCTAAGTATCCCATTTTGCCCAGGAAACCCCCCATAATTTAGAGTCCCTCTTCCCACCATCACATATTTTTTTATATAATTTCCCATCTTTAAAAAAAAAATCCAGGCATGTAAATCTCCCATATATTATTGTGTTGTATCTTTATTCATGAGGTGTGCAGCACATACCAGAGCAGAGGAGTGTTGGGCTCCCCCTGGTGGAGGAAGAACCACCCCATAGGCATGATTGTTTCCCCTCACAGGGAAAAAAGGCAGCCAGCAAGCCAGTCTTATTCTAATAATTCTATTCTAAATTTCCCCCTATTTCCCCTCCTATTCGACTGCATTTCATATTATGGTGATTTTTCTTGGAACTGTTTTTTACACTTTAATCAGTTAATTGTCTACTGTCTTAGCATTTTGTGCCTCAATTTCATTTTTTAAACCTCTGTGTTTAAGAGAAAACCATGGAAGTATCCTGTTTATGCTGTATGCAAATATACTTGAAGCCGATTGGCTCATTGACTTCCCATTAACACCATCTTTCCCAGGAGAGATGGCTTCAGGTATATTTGCATACAATATAAACAGCATACTTCTGTGGTTTTCTCTTAAATACAGAGTTTTAAAAATGAAATTGAGGCACAAAATGCTAAGACAGTAGACAATTTACTGATTAAAATGTAAAAAAACAACCCAGTTCCATAAAAAAATTACCATAATATGAAATACAGTTGAATAGGGGGAGAATAGGGGGAAATTTAGAATGGAATTATTGCAGTAAGCTTGCTGGCTGCCTTTTTCCCTGTGAGGGGAAGCAGTTGTGCCTATGAGGTGTTTTTTCCTCCACCAGGGGAACTCAACATTCCACTGTGGCTCCTTCTCTTCTAGGCTCTTGGATGTGCCTAGATTTTGGGGAGGAGGGGGCGTGGCCTGGGAGAGAAGGGCATGGCCTGAAATTTCCCTTATTTTCATGTCCAAAACTTGACAGGTATGGGGGGGAAGCCCTGCATTGCACCCAAATTAGGACTACTTTATTTCAAAACTTGGATGGGTGGGGCAAGCTCGAATTTCTGCTACAAGTTCTGGCAAACTGGGGAGAACCTGCTGAATTCCACCACTGTATTTGGAGTTGACATATGGAAATATAAGATATTCACTAAGCGGCTAGGGGGAGGGGGGAGAATTGCAGTGGCCTTTCATACAGCTCAGTGAAGTAACACACAGGTAATAAATGTTAGGAAAAGAGCCTGGTTGGATAAATTCCAAGATTTTAGTAAACCTAAAATTTTGGAACATAATTCCAAATCTTCAATCTAGTCTGGTGAGAAGTTTTTTCTTTTTAATTTTTTTAAAATAAATGCTTACTTTAATAATAAAGTAATAAGAGTAAGAAAACATAATAAAAATAATAATCAGAAAAATAAGGATAATACAAAAAGAAAAATATATAATAGTATTAAAATACTTATGCAGTGGTGCACCCACCATCAGAAACAAAGATATAACAGTATTTAATTCTTGTGTTTTTCTTAATCCCGTATCTTTTGCACACCGAAAACACCCACATAATGTCTTGCTTCAATAAACATACTTTTCCCTTTACTAATAATTTTAAGCACTCTTCCCAAATGTCACCAAATATATTTTATTTTTTCTACCCTTTGTTTTAATATCGTATATCAATTTGCCATTTATGACTAAATCCCAAGTTTCCTTGTACTATTCGTTTAATTGTAATTCATAATTAATCATCTAGTTTTTTTACTTACAATAATCTTACAGCTGTTACCAAATCAGTAATCCCTCCGTTCCCTGCCAAACTCCATTGAACTGCATCAAATATCAATGAAAGGGTAATTCTTGGACAAACCTATCTTTTATTTTGGTATTTAATGCATTTGGTCAGTCCATTGTTATCTTGTTTGGATTTCTGTAGCAATATACTGTACATTGCCAGCACCATTGAAAGCAAGATTGATTGCATATTAACAAGAGTCAAAAGAAGATTTAGAATACTCATTGCAAAAGCAATCCACAGTGGACCATGTGACACCAATCATAAAATTGTGGAGTTAAAGCAAAAAAAAAATGATATCTTCTGTATCACAATTAAACTATAACATCTCTGATTTACTCCAGTTTATTTCTGATTCTGTCATTTCCCTGAATTCTTTCAAATACAATTTTATAAAACCCATAGTTTGACATGAATTATTTATTTTTAATAATGTATCATATGCAAATAGATTTATCTCATGTTTTCTTCCTGGTCTACACCCTTTTTGAAATTATCTTACCAAATTACATTATATAAATATATTAAGCAGTATTGGGGATAAGTTATAACCTTGTCTTACACTCCATCTTAGGCAAATTTGCTGTGTCATGCCGTCATTTCATCAATACTGATGTAAAATTTTCAGAGTATAACAGGTGCACAGTATTTGTAGACCATGGTCCAAACCCAAGCTTTCCAATTAATGTTTTAGTGATTACCATTTCACACAATCAAGTGCTTTGAAAATAGCTAACACAACTAATCCTGCTTTTTTACCTTACATTTATTAAAAAATATAGAATTTAATATTCTTGTTCAATCTGCAATTTGTCTACCTTGAATAAACGTACTTTGATCATTGTAATGTAATTACAAATAATATTATTCATTCTTTTTTGCCATTATAACTGTACAGATCTTGTTGTCTTGATTTTTCAAAAAATAGATCTATTAATATCCATATCTATTGGATCTTTAATGTTTTTAATATAAGTATTATCAGGGGGATAATTGTTTTGTTTGATCTTCTTCTTAAAATTTGGTCCAGCATTAATAAATCACTCTCTAGCAAGATCCGTATCAACCTAATTCAATAATGGAAGAAGGACCGTTAGACCCTGCTCAAGGCGGGCATCCACATGCTAATTCTTCATTAGCATTATATTGTACAGCATGTGCTATAATTATGGTTGTAATGCTTTACATTTCTTCCACTTTACCTGAAGCAAAGGTTAGGCCAGGGATTCTCAACCTGCAGGCTGTATGTGGGCTGCGTCGCCATTGCCGGACCCACTCCCCAAATGATGACACGGACACTTTATTTGGATGAAAAATTGGGCCACTTTATTAACTTTTTTCAACTTTACTTGGCTACTGCCAATAGCCCAAACGGGCCATAATAGCACTGGTAAGGATTAGTCTAATTATGAACCCAATTTAAAATGCACATCACAATTTGTTACCACTGTAACAAACTGTGTGACCCTGTCCACTGAAACACTTTGTGGACCCTAGTCAGGCTGCTACTATTTAGCACCTGATATTATAATGCCTCCTGTACATATTGGAGGCGTTGCTTGCTGTTTAATCAGAGCAACATTTTTATTTAAAGCTGGTTGGCCATTCACACTGTTTGTTTGTATCTTGTCTTCCCGATGGCCAACCAGCTGTGTATTCCAAATTAAATGGGTCATGCCTTTTTATTCCTTACCATTGCTATCTGCCACACGGGGAGGAGTTCACCGACTCCCCACCCCCCCTTGACCGCCTACATGGTCAACAGGCCCACTTGGGTAACTGCCAGGAAGAGGTCCATACCCCTTGCTGTAAAATGCGTCTAAAAAAGACTTCCATAGCCATATCCGTAGATGTGGGACCACTGTCCCCAAACTGATATTATCAATACAGTGAGCCACTGCTCATTCCGCAGATTTTCATTTTCAGCCCAAAACAAGTTGACCATCCCAATACGTCCGTCGCCTCCAAGTGCGCATGCTTAGGTAGGACCTGAAATAAAAGAAATAAAAAACAAACCAGCAGGGTGCTACAGCAACAATGGACGCACATAAGAGCGGAATCGACCGGACCCCCACCTGCCCAGTTTCCTCCTCCAAGTAGCCGCAGGCAGAAGCCGTTGACGCTGCACCAATGCGAAAAGAATGAGGTCGAAAGCCTACCCCTTGCAGTCCCAGCTTGGACAAGGCCGCCGTAACAACTGTCCGGAACTGGTAATGGGTTAAGGACATAGAATCTCTGTGACAAAATAGGGGACCCGGCAGCAAACCTCGTAGGGGCAGGAAGGCACCCAGAGCAAGCACCGGGCAAATAGTAGCATCGCCACACTTATTCAGTGTGAGGTGCCCTTTCCATGCTGGTCCATTTTAGAAAAATGCACTGTTAAACAAACACAGGCTTTTGAAATGGATACATCTGAGAGCTCCAATGCCCTGCATGATCCATCACATCGAGAGGATGCCACCAATTCACTGATCCTCAGTGCACCAAAGAATGCCAGTGAAGTAGCAGCATGGAAAAGTGTCATTTCATAATCATTGGTGCAAACTACCGGTCATATGGCAGCCAGGCGTGCTATCAAATCCGGGGATATTGGCTAACATGCATCAGGGCAAGGGCCACGTTCCCGTGCCCACCCCTCCAAAACTCTACGAACTCTAAAGTCCGACGTAGTGTCAGCAAAACCATTATTTTTTGCATGGAATGCCAAAGCCGATAATCGGCCGCCAATGGTGCGGGCTGTGAGCCCCCTTGCATGTAGTTGCACCATGAACCGTAGTAGGTGCTCTACAGGGACAGGCCAAAGGCCTGCAAGCGAACTCTCATTGCGAAACTCCTCAAAAGTTTGGTAAGTGTGGGCATACAGCTTATGCATGCTGCCAGACAGTGAGAGTTCAATGGCCCTCCTCACTTCTCCACGCCAAACTCCCATATCTTGGCTGGAAGTTGTAAAGGCTGCTCGTCGGCCTCCGGTGCCAAGGCCCTGAACTGCTCTATCTGTAATCGGGATAAAGCATCAGCAATGTCATTTTTGATTCCTGGCACATGTTTAGCCTTGAAAAGAATGTTCAAGCGCAATGCTAGTGACACAAATTGGCGAACTAGGGCCATTACTCTTGGGGACCGTGATGTCTGGGTATTGATTATTTGCAGAACGGCCGCATTATCACACCAAAAGTAGACTACAGAGTTCACCCATGCTTCTCCCCACAACATCAAGGCTCCCAAAATTGGGAAAAATTCTAAGAATGTAAGATCACGGATCAAGGCAGTAGACCTCCAAGCTTCCGGCCACCTGCCGTATGACCAGTGCCCATTGAAATAAATGCTGTAGCCAAACGCTCCGGAAGCGTCCGATTGAACCTGAAATATGGGTTGGTCTGATCGTTCCTCCCTCCAAATTGAGACACCATTGAATTGTGCCAGAATGTCTAGCCACACCCGCAGGTCATCCCTGATACCCCGTGTAACACGTACCCTGTGATATTTCCATGCTAAACCAATCATGGCATCACATAAGTGCCGAGCAAAGGCTCTGCCAGGCATAACTACCCTGCACGCAAAATTGAGGTACCCGTGCAGAACTTGCACTTACTATGAAACCTTGCGATTACGTAATATGGCCCGAATAGCATCTGAAATGCACGTAACTTTTTCCATTGGCAACCTTGACGTTTGAGCCACTGAATCTATCTATCCCCAGGAATACTAACCTAGTTGCAGGCCCCTCAGTCTTTTCAGGAGCCAATGGTACCCCTAATTCAGCCATAAGGCTCTGAAATGTTGCCAGCATGTGTGCACATGCTCCAGAACCCATGGCAGCCCCAAATAAGAAATCATCCAGGTAATGCACCACCTCGTGCACTCCTGTGTGGTGCACAAAAGCCCAATGTAGGAACGTACTGAAACGCTCGAAAGCCGAGCATGATACAGAACACCCAAAAGGCATGGCCTTATCAACAAAGTATTGTCCTTGAAACCGAAAACCTAACAATTCAGTCATCTGGGTGCACAGGAAGAAGGCGAAATGCGGATTTAATGTCGCACTTAGCCATAAGTGCTCCCTGACCACATGCACGAATCATCCTAACCGCCTGGTCATATGATGCATACCGTACTGAACCCAGTTCATCCGGTATGGCGTCATTAACTGATTTACCCGCAGGGTAGGCTAAATGGTGTATCAACCTGAAGTCGCCTGGGACCTTCTTAGGTACAAGATTCAGGGGCAAAACCTTTAAATTATTAAAAGGTGGTCTTGCAAACGGTCCCGCAACCCGCCCTCTTTTATTTCTTTAAATATTTTTTCTTTAGCCAAATCCTCCTTCCCCCTCAATGATAGCAAATTAGGAGAATCCTGTGGAGCTCTCACACCCACAAAGGGTATGCAAAACCCCACAATAAATCCCTGTAAGAGGTACTCCGCGTCCTCTCTTTTTGGGTAGGCTCTTAGCCACCATTCAAGGACATTAGTTTTGATTGGGGTGGGTGCCTTTAGAAGATGACACCGACCCGTTGGTTGTTTGGCTTGCACCTTGCTGACCTCTCCCTTTCCATCTCGCTCCTCCCGTTCTGGGACAGACCGTGGCTGAATGTGGTCCCAAACAAATCGTACATTCATGCTTGTATTTGCACTGCTTACGGGAACAACCAGACGCAGAGGAAAAATTCCAGCACAACAGGCGGGCTGGAACCCCCAGCCCCGCCATGTGGCGGGGTGTTTGTGCAGGGCCGGGCCGCTGCACGGCATGACCACTGTGATATCTGTCTCCTGCGGCCAGGCAAGATGGGGTCATATACAATAACCAAAGTAGTTGGTTGGGTTCATCACAACACTTTTCCGGGTGAAGCGCGGCCCTCATATGGAATTCTTCATCATACACAAACCACGCTTGACCCGGAAAATCCACATAAGCCCGATAAATTATGTCTAGATACTGTATGAGAGGCAGTGCCAAATCAGGATGAGCTCTAACTGACACTGCTGCATAAATCAAATAGGCTGGCAGCCAATTGGCCCAAGTACAAGGAGGCTTGCGTCGGCGGGACATCTCCTTGTCCTTGCCATCCTCCTTTTCCTTCTCTTCCCTTGTTGGTTCCCTATTTAATAAACTAAATAAATCCACATATTCCCTGCGCCAAATATTTTCCCTGGTGGCAGGCAGCAAATGGTGACCCAGGGGCAGTGATATGCCTGCCGTAGGCAAGGCCGAAATTGGCACTGTTTGGTATGTGATATGGTTAGATGGACAATTGGGCCACATAGAATGTGGTGAAACTGTATTTGCAGCAGGAACCCCATTAGCTAGGTATGGTAATGACGAATTCCGAACTCCCTGTTGGGTGTTTTCCTTAACCGACTGCTGTCCTAATGGAAAAGTAACCTGATGATTCGGCCATGGCCAGATAGGGACCACTGACTGTGTCAAATTGGGCAATGCCGGTGTGGCCACCCGGCCACTGGTCTCACCAGTCATTCCTCCACCAGTCGCACTCACCGCCGAGTCCATACCTACATCACCATTTATCCGTCCTGTTTCTGTCATTTCGGGAAACACTGTAGTCATAACCGGCTCAGTCTGAAGTTGATTGGTGCTGGGCCCCCCAGTGCCTGGTTCATGTGTGGAAAACAGGGCTACCTCAAGGCGAGCCATTCTCCAATCCCATGATGAATTAGGCTGGGCCAAACCATTGTCACCTACAGTTGTGTTAGCTAATCCCTTGGACACTTGCTGAGCACCTATACCCATAGCACACTCCAATATCGCAAAGCAATCCTCAATGGTTAATGAGCCATTAGAAAAAGCAGCCACTGGTGCAGTTTGGTCTCCAGTGGCCAGAGGACACCCTCTAGGCACACCACGCGGCCACGTTTTGACCAATGTGGGGCTTCCCCGTCAGGGTGGTGTCAAGCCCGTGAGCCGGTGGCACTGGACGCGGGCCGTGCCTCCGGCCTCATGCGTTTTTCCTTGTTCATTGAGGAAGTGGCTACCTTCCTTTTGGGTGCCATAATATTTGTCCCCTATGCCTTATCGCTGTGTGATTATACCACGTATTGTTCACCAAATGGTCTCAGCGAGCCCTGAAATTTGCAAGTAGAGTGTCATGCTGTCACTAAATGGTGATGTTCAGTCCTATACTTCCGAATCTATCCGGCATATAATCACCAAATGGTGGGCTATGATTCTGTATTGCGCCACCAAATGGTGCCCATGTTATGATTATTTGTAATATGAATGTTCTCCTTCGTATAGTTTGTGAATACACACTCATGGGTTATGCGCCTGCGCAGAACGGCCGATCGGAGGCTTGAAAAGCTATTGGTCAAAAGTTTTGGCGGTAAGACCGCCCACCGTACCGCCCACCCTGAGGTGCCCGTGCGCCATTTTACCTCAGTTCTCTTCTTTCCGCCGTAGCAGCAGGACGATCGTTGAGAGTTTCCTCAATTTTTTCGGTCCTTCGGGCAGGATCGCCACCCCGGTGCTGTTTTTTCCTTCTGGTGGACTCAGTTACCTACTCGCTTCGGTCAGCGTTTCCCCCCTCAAGGGGGTGGCGGCTGGCCAGCCCTTCAGGGTAACCGCGTTCCAGAAACTTCCGTTGGAAGAATTTTTTCTTTGATGGCCGCGGCCTTCAAACAGTGCTCGGCTTGCCTGAAAAAGTTTCCGGCTTCCGACGGGCATAGCCTCTGCCTTTTCTGCCTCGGAGAGTCTCATCAGAGCCAGTCTTGCCCCCACTGCAAGAAATTCACCCGTCTGGCCATGCAAAACCGGAGCTACCGGCTCAAAGCGCACCTGATGGAACTCTCTCTGGCTCCCGTTGTGGCTGCTTCTACCTCGGCTAGCGTCTCTCAGTGTCCGCCGCCTTCGACCTCTTCTTCCGCCACCATCAAGAAGAAGAAGAAGAGGGACAAAAACGGAGAAAAGAAGAAGCGCGGGTCGGAGAAGAGGCGATCGCTCCCGCCTACTCCGCACACCCCTGTGTCTCCAGGACCTTCGCCACCATACTCGGTTGCGAGATGTCCGTCTCCTGGGTCCTCCATCTGGGGAGGACGGTCCTCCTCGGGTTCGCCTGAAAAAGGACGCAGGGCTGGGGCTCCAGCTCGCCCACTTCAGGTACTCCCATCACCGCCTCGTGGGAGGGCCCGCTTGCCTATGAGGCAGGCCTCCGTCTCCCCAAGGCCCAGGACTCCGACGCTCGACGACGCGGCGATCACCATGCCGGCCACCATTTCGTCGCCGATTTTACCGGCCACCGTTTCGTCGCCGACCCAGCCAGCCACCGTTTCGTCGGCCACCGTTTCGTCGCTCCCAATGGTGGGGGACCCATCCCAAGGGAGTTCCTGAAGGAGATGTTTGAGGTCATGGCTCAGACTTTTGCCAACCGGTTTAAGACCTCCATGCCTGCGGCCTCTGCGGCTCCGGTACCGACCACCGCAAGCCCCAGGGATGCTGGCCCTGCTGTGGGCCCACCGACCTCCCGAGGGTCGAGTGTCCGCTCCGCTGGCCCACCCACATCGTCGCGGGTTGGTCCAGACGTTGAAGCGGTGGACTCCCATCCCGTCGGCCCACCCAGGCCGTACTGGCGCGGTCCCGACGTGGATGTAAGAGTTCCTCCCTCGTCCTCCGATGACTCCAGCGCCTCTTCGGAGGAGGACGAGGGAGACGTCGACGCCGAGCAGACGCCGGACCAGGCCATCAGCGCGGTTGACCCACCGCGTGGTGAGGATCAACGCTCGCTCACGGCCATGTTGACGCGCCTGGGGACCGCGTTGAACCTGAAGGTGGACCAGCCGCCACTGGAAGGTGAGGACCAAATGACCGCAAAACTGGACAGATGTGCGGTACGGCCGGTCCATATCACCATGCTTCCGTCCCTGCTGATGTCGGCGAAGGCAACATGGAGGAAGCCGGTGTTGGCGCACTCCGTTTCGTCCAGGCTCGACGGCATGTATAGAGTCCTGGACGAGAACGTCGAGTTCCTGCAGGCACATCCCCTGCCGAATTCCCTGGTGGTCAAGGCCTTCCAACACAGGACGGCCACCAGCGGGTTCCCGGTTCCGTCGACCCTGGAGGGGAAGAAGCTGGACGCGGTGGGCCGCAAATTCTACGCCACCGGTTCCCTCTTCCTCCGCGCCGACAACTATTTGGCTGCCATGCGCCTGTACCAGTCTCACCTCTGGGAGCGGGTGAAGGCCGAAATGGCGACGTTACCTGCCGACGCCCAGAAACGGATCGACGCACTGGCATCCGAGGGCGATTTCCTGGCGGAGCAACAGATGCGAACCGCCAGGCATATAAATGACTATGCGGCGAAGGACATGTCATCTGCGATCCTGCTCCGCCGCCACGCCTGGCTTAGGGGCACCTCCCTCGATGACGCTATGAAGAAGCTCATCGAGGAGTTTCCCTTCGATGGGCAAGGCCTTTTTGGGCAAGACACGGACAAGGTCCTCAATGAAATGCGGCAGACCAACTCCACCGCCAAGTTTCTGGGGCTCACCACGCCGGCTCCGCCTGCCAGGCCGAGGTTCCAGCCCTTCACGTGGCGCTACCAGGGGAACCCGCAACAACAGGGTGGCCCCGTAGAGCAGCCCAGATCTGGCTCTTACAAACAACGACGCCAGCACAAGCCGCGCTACCAACCCTACGGACACGGCAAGCGTTCGGACGCTAAGTCCAAGTCGCGCGTTTGAAGCTGCGATGGCCGAGTCTCTCATGCTCCATCTCCCGTACCTCCCCCTCCGGAACTTCCTTCAGGTATGGTCGGGCATCACGGACGACCGGTGGGTCTTAAGGATCTTGTCCTCTGGCTACGCCATCGAGTTCGTGCGGGCGCCTCGGGTAGGAAGACATTGTTTCACCACCTCGTCCCCCCATTTGGAGGAAGAAATATCAACTCTTCTGTCCAAGGGAGCCATCGAGCGGGTGGCCCCGCCCGATTGGGACAACGGCTTCTACTCGAGGTATTTCGTGGTCCAGAAGAAGGACGGAGGACTTCGCCCGATCCTGGACCTGCGCCGCCTCAACAAATGCATCTACACCAGGAAGTTCCAGATGGTGACCCTGCAGACCGTCCTTCCCCTCATCAAGAAAGGGGACTGGTTCACAGTCATAGATGTCTACCGTTCGGTCTGGCCACGGCACCGCGAGTCTTCACCAAATGCATGGCTCCGGTGGCCGCCTTCCTTCGCCAGCGGGGAATCAGGGTCTTCCCGTACATCGACGACTGGTTGATCGTATCCCCCACCAGCTCGTCGGCCATTCGGGACACGCAGTTCACGGTCCATCTCATGGAGAGTCTCGGCCTCAGGATCAACTTCACCAAGTCGAAGCTGATCCCCTCTCAACGCGTCGAGTACATCGGAGCGGTACTCGACTCGCTTGCCACCAGAGCCTTTGCACCCCAGAAGCGCCTGCAGGACATCGCGCAGGGAGTGAACGACCTAAGCACCAAACCGTGCATCCGGGCGAAAAAGGCTCAAAGACTGCTAGGCCTTATGGCCTCAACGACGGCTGTGGTCCCTCACGCCAAGTTAAAGTTCCGGTCCCTACAGTCGTGGCTTCTGCACGAATTCGATGCGCTCCGGGAGAGTCAGTCCAAACGGCTAACTCCGTCCCCGGAGCTGAGGGACCAGCTGGTGTGGTGGACGACACCACTCAATGTGGCAACGGGGAAGAGTTTTTACCCCCCGCAACCCTCGCTGCAAATATTGACCGACGCAAGCAACCTCGGCTGGGGGGCTGCCTGCGGGACTCTCACGGTCAACAACCCTTGGTCGCCTCAGGAGATGGTGCACCATATCAACTACTTGGAGCTGCTGGCCATTTGGAAGGCCCTCCGTTCCTTCGAGACCTTGCTCATGGGCAAGGCGGTCCAAGTGGCCTCGGACAACACCACGGCTGTGGCGTACCTGAACAAGCAGGGAGGAACACGATCCACCACCCTTCTTTACCTCGCTGTGCAACTCTGGGAGTGGTGCCTAGAGAGGCACATTTTCCCGATTGGAGTGCACATTCAGGGCAAGCTGAATGTCCTGGCCGACCATCTCAGCCGCCTCACCTCGACGACCCACGAATGGGAACTGAACGACGAGGTGTTCCAGTCGCTCTGCAAGGCCTGGGGGACTCCGAACATCGACTTCTTCGCATCGGAGTCCAACACGAAATGCCACAGGTACTGCTCCAGGGCGGGCATCGGTGCCAACTCCGAGGGCGATGCCTTCATGAAACGGTGGGATCAGGACTATTTCTACGCTTTTCCTCCGTTTCCCCTGGTCCAGAAGGTCCTCACCAGAATGCTCCAGCACAGGACCAGAGCCATCCTAGTGGCCCCAGCATGGCCCCGCCAACCATGGTTTCCGCTGCTGTTGCGCATGTCATCTCAGTATCGCACGCTACCGGAGTCACCGACGCTCCTCCAGATGGAGCAGGGCCAGCTCCACCACTCGGACCTGCCCAGCCTCCACCTCACCGCGTGGAGGATAACCCCAGACTGTCCAGGATCCTGGAACTAGCCAGGCGCCCGTCCACAAGGAAGTCCTACGCTTCCAAATACAGACGCTTTTGTGCTTTCCTGGCATCTCAGCAGACCCCCCTCTCGCAGGTGGAACTGCAGGACGTCTTGACCTACCTCCTCCATCTGGCGGAGTCTGGCCTCAGCATCGCCTCCATCCGAGTACACCTCGCAGCGGTGGTGGCTCACTCTCCAGCTGGCTCGCCCGTTTCTGGCGCTTTCCGTGACCAAACGGTGAAACGCTTCCTCAAGGGATTGCGAAACGCCTTCCCGCCGGTCAGGACTCCGACGGCCCAATGGTCACTCTCTACCGTCCTTAACGCGCTCACCAGGACTCCTTTCGAGCCCATGGCTACCGCGGATGCTCGTCTCCTCACATGGAAGACGGCCTTTCTGGTGGCCATCACGTCTGCTCGACGAGCTGGTGAACTGGTCGCCCTGTGGGCGGACGCACCCTTTCTCCAGTTCTTCAATGACCGTGTGGTACTCCAACCGGGCATCACCTTCCTCCCCAAGGTGGTCTCCCAGTTTCATATGGCACAGACTATCTCCTTGCCAACATTCTTCCAGAACCCCGCTAACGCCCAAGAAAGGACTTGGCACACGCTGGATGTCAAACGGGCTTTATTGTTTTACACCAGCAGGACAAGGGAGTTCAGGAAGTTGCAACACCTTTTCGTGGCGTATTGGGGCAAGTCCAAAGGTGAACCCATCTCTGCACAGCGGTTCTCCAAATGGATCACCTCTACCATCTACTTGGCCTACGAGTCGGCATCGCTGCCCCCTCCACCGCATGTCAGGGCGCACTCTACCAGAGCGGTTGCAACATCCATGGCCTTTCTGGAGGGCACACCGCTTGAGGACATCTGTAAGGCTGCCACCTGGTCCAGACCTTCTACATTTGTCCAGCACTACAGGGTGGACACCAGAGCCACTGCGGACGCCAGGCTTGGCCGTGTCGTCCTCACTCGGGGGCTCCGGGCCCATCGCCCTTGACAGTTCACCCTACCTGACCGTCACCATCTTCATCGTGGGATCATCTCATTCGACTGCCCACCGACCAAGTAAGTGTGAGCTTGCTAATCTCCCATGAGTGTGGATTCACAAACTATACGAAGGAGAAAGTTCGGTTTCACTTACCAGTGATAACTTCCGTTCTTCGAGTATATAGTTTGTGAATACACACTACCCACCCTGCCTCCCCTCTTGAGCTGCACGGATGAGATCAATTGGTCTATCCTGTGCTTGGCTTAAGTATGGAACTGAGGTAAAATGGCGCGCGGGCGCCTCAGAGTGGGCGGTACGGTGGGCAGTCTTACCGCCAAAACTTTTGACCAATAGCTTTTCAAGCCTCCGATCGGCCGTTCTGCGCAGGCGCATAACCCATGAGTGTGTATTCACAAACTATATACTCGAAGAACGAAAGTTATCACTGGTAAGTGAAACCGAACTTTCCCTAAGCACCAGTTGGTCCCCCTCCACCACCAGCTGGTCCTCCATTCCAAATGGAACATCTGTCCGTCCAACCAGAGCGGACCGGAGGGGCTCTCTAATTGTGCCATCAGCCAGGGGGGCTCGCCTCTCTGGCACAAGGAGGAGGGCCTTCTCCGTGTCCGCACCAGCCCTTTGGAACCTCCTGCCTGTGGAACTGCGTCTCCAGACGGAGTTGTTGCCCTTTAGGAAGGAACTAAAGACCTGGCTGGCGGGCCAAGTTTGGGGTGCGGGTGGGGATGGGGGTACCGTTGGGTGGTTGGTATAGAGAAGTGTGCCTTCCCCCAAGGTCCCTTTGGTTCTTGCGCACCTTTTAGGGGTGGGTTTTTTTTTAAAAAACTTTTTTAACTTTTAACTTTTTTATCA
Organism: Bradypodion pumilum; assembly: GCA_035047305.1. NCBI lineage: Eukaryota > Metazoa > Chordata > Lepidosauria > Squamata > Chamaeleonidae > Bradypodion > Bradypodion pumilum. Next base: position 111,141,710 of record JAWDJD010000004.1, on the reverse strand, counting down.
TGTGTCTTTTATGTATTTACTGTCCGCTATGTAAACCGCCCTGAGTTGGGTTGTACCTGAGTGGGCGGTATATAAGCGTGAAAAATAAATAAATAAAAATAAATAAAAGATAGAGATTGGGCAGCCACAGGCAGCTCTAGCCCAGCAACCCGATCTCCGCACCAGCTGGGCAGCAGGAGCTCAAAAGCCCACCAGCTGGTGCCCATTTCCCCACAGAACTGACAGCTGGAGATAAGGCAGCCACAGCCCAGCCACTCAATCCTCCTCTCCAGCTGGGCAGGCGGAGCCCAAAAGCCCACCAGCTGGCTCCCAGCCCCCCACGGAACTGAAAGCCCGAGATCAGGCAGCCACAGGCAGCCACAGTCTAGACACCCGATCCTCCTCTCCAGCTGGTAGGAGGAGCCCAAAAGACCACCAGCTGGCTCCCAGCCCCCCACGGAACAGAAAGCCCGAGATCGGGGAGCCACAGGCAGCTACAGTCTAGCCACCCGATCCTCCTCTCCAGCTGGTAGGAGGAGCCCCAAAAACCCACCAGCTTGAGATTAGGCAGCCAAAGGCAGCCACAGTCCAGCCACCCAATCCCTCGCTTCCGCTGGGCAGGAGGAGCGCAAACGCGCCCTGGCCCAGCCTGGTCTCAGGGAAACTGCTGGGAAGCACTGTTGCTGCTGCCCCTTTTATAGGGGCTGGCTAGCCATGCCCCCGGCTTCCCCGAAGCAGTGTCCATGCCTCGGCGCGGGCCAGCAAAGCGTGCGGCAGCTAAACGGCTGCCGCGCGTGCCTTTCATGTGGGTCCCCAACCGCCTCCACCATACCAGGAAGTGCCATGTGGTGGAGGAAGGGCAAAATGGCTGTCCAGCCCTTGAAGCTGTCTGAGGAGGGTGACATGGCCCCTGGCTTAAAAAGGTTGAGAACCCCTGAGTTAGGCTAACTCTTTCCTGCACTTTGTTACTAAATTGGTGTTGCATTGGCAAGTCATAAAACCTCATTTTCACTGTGATCTCCAGCCATCTCTTGAATGTAAAGTATATTCTGTTCAGAATGTTAATATGCATGGAAGTCAAACAGTTGATATATGTACTTAACAACCTCACACAAGTAAGCTAACCTATTTATCTAGGTGTGGCCTTTCATATGTGGAACTAATACTGCCTTGGTGATTGCAACATTTAGCGAGTTATCTATTTCACAACTGATGGCAGGGCCAGTTGCCCAGTATGTCACCAAATAATGGAGCTGTTTGCACACATTTAGTTGTATGCATAGTGTAGTGATTGCTACATTATATACAGGCTGGACTTTGAAAATCATAGGAATTAGAAACAAAATGTTTAAAATGGAATTGAAAAGGTAAAATGTTTAAAAAAAATGTTGACCTGTGAACAACAGGATCTTGGGTGTCGATTGCGCACCGTCAGCAATAGCTGCTTTCTCTCTAGCTGAGACTGCACACCATCATTATGAGCCTTTTGCACTTTATACATGTGATAGAGAGGTGCCTGAAATGACAAGAGTTGGCTATGTGCACCATACTGGATTTCTTAACATTGAGCAGAGTATTCTAATAAAGCTAAACACAAAGTTTACTATGATCTGAGAGAGTGCTATTGTCAATGAGAATGATTAAAATAATTTTAACAGATGGCATCCTTTGGGTCCCTCACATTTTATATTTTTGGAAAAGGAAAATGTAGAGCAATTTGGTTGCCTGATTTCAGATTATTTGTAAAGTAGATTTTGGCAGGAATAACCAGAGTGTAATCCATCTCCTGTTGAAGCCAATGATAAAGCAGACATTGATTTTTAAAAGAGCTGGATTGAACCCATTCACTACTCAGTGAACAGCCTGTAAATTTTGTTGACCAAACCTTAGCCATATTGTCTGCTCTGCTTAGTGTCAAAAGTAAACTATCCTTTTGTGAATAACTAGGTTTTAAATCAATTTGGACATGGTTGTGAATGTTAACAATCTTTGCCTGCACGTATAGGAAACCATCTGTTTTGTTTAGGCAAGGAATGGGAAGCAAGGCATCAAACAGGCCATATGTTTAGATAAAGGAAGGGAGGGAACTACAGTGCTATGAATATTTTAGATGTGAAAACTCATGGTACCTTGATTGTGTTGGCTATAGTAAATAGCAGTTGTAGGTTAAAAATGTTTGAAGGGCAGAAATCAAATATTTCTGGCTCACATGGTGATGGTTGAAGATGTTTGCTGTGAAACCCAGACTGAGAAGCCTTAGTGAACTAGCCCGATTAACCAATAAAGATAACCTACAGCATACCTATCAGCTCTTGCAGACAACTATACATTTCTTGTTTTCTCCTTTTCCTCCTGGAACAGGATATAGTAAAGGGAGATATCTTGCATGACCTGTTCTTGGTCTGCTCTAATTGATTTTCTTCCCCACATATACCTTTTTGGGGGGGCTTTCCACATTTCGCTGATGTCTCTTAGGAAGGACTCTATATCATATTGCAAGGTGTTGGTTGTGTCTGCTACCTAAAAGAGCAAGGATTTTGCTACAGTCATCTATGCACCCAGTGATTTCCAGCAAAAGCTAATGCAAGAGGTTCTCATCTGTATGCCATTTTTTAAAAAAAGAATAAACAATGTGTTGCTGGTACAAAATGAATTCTTTAGTCTCCTAGTCAATGGTGAGAGAATAGAACCAGACTTCTGGAAGGTTTGTTTCTCCAACCAATACAATATGGTGATATTTGTCAATCACCTTGGACTCAAATGGAATAAAGCAGGTTGCATTGATGATGATGATAGTAGTGGTGATAAGTGTGCTAATGGGTGATTTCACATTAAAACAGATTGCTTTTCCAATTTCTAAACTTATTTTTTATCTAAGAATGAGTTTCTACTATCATTTCTCTTACTGGTGTTTCATTTGGGACTTTGAATAAAAGCCACATGGGTAAAAATACTTGTATCAGGCTGTGAGGTTGTTCTCAAACTTTTCTCAAACTTCTCTAGGTGTCTAGCTGTTCCTTTTCATTCTCCTTGGTGTTTCAAGCCATACCAAGGATCATTTTGTTACACCTGTTTTGACTTGTTTGTTTTAGGCCAGTGGTGGTGAACCTTGGTACTCTGGCTGTTCTTGCACTTCAATTACCAAAAGCCCAAGTCAGCGCTCCTGCTGATCAGGAGAACACCTGGAGTGCCAAGGTTCACCATCACGGTTTTAGGCAACCATGTACTGTTGTTGGTATACATTAGTACTTGCAGTTTATCTCTTTTTTATGACTAAAGCTAGGTTTTGACCAAAAAGAATAACCACCACCATCCAATACATTTCCAACTAGGAAGGCAGTACATTTGACAACAGAGCCAGTAAAAATCTGCTATCAAATACAAATATACAAAGCTAAATCTTGTGCAGTGCTGGTGCAAATAATCTCTGCTTCTTTAGTTGGCAAATTTAAAAATGACTGTATGTTTTAACGCTATATCTCATTATTAATGGATCTCGAGGCAAGCAGCTCTCCTCCATCCAAATGTTTCTGTTTCTCCTTTCTCATTCGGTAAGAGAACAATCCTGTGGTCGTGGGTGGGGGTGGGGAACCCTGCCATCACAGCAAAGAGGAAATGTAACCTCAGAAATGCAGATGTAATCTTGGATTAACCGAGTTTATCAGATTTCTAGCTTGTGTTTCTCCCCAAAAGTGGGAGGCATTGTGGATCACAAATGGGGATGGTGAAAAAAACCCTCTGCCCTATTCACTTCTCCAAATCTGAGCAGCCAAAATTGTATATTCTGAGCCTAATTTGCATGTTTAATATATTTGCACAGTGCATTGGTTAATATAGATTGTTTGTGCTGTGTAAATTAAGCACATTGATTGTTGTATTATTTTTCTACCACAATATTTTTGCCTTTAAATGCTGATCATGTTGTGTAATGGTTAGAGTGTTAGATTTGGAACCAGAAGGCGCATGTTCAAATCCTTGTTTCGTTGCAAAACATACTTGGTATCCGTGGCTCATTCAGTAGTTTAAAACAATCTTACCTTACAGGGTGGTTGCTAAAACAAAAATGGGAAGAGGGTGTAGGAATCTGATTCATGTAAAGATCTCTTCTCAATCAGTCTCATGAAGCAGCAGTTTATATCATCAGATCTTTTAAGATAGAAACTTAAGAGTCCAGCTTCATTAGGCCATGAAGTCCAGCTTCATTAGGCTCAGAGTAAGGAAAAAACAGAGAGAGACAGAAAACAGGACTGCAGTCTTTGGCTTTACAAAGGATACTCATCGCTTCTCTTTATTCAAGCAGAGTATCTCAGAAACGAAACTTAACCTACATAATCAATCAGAATGTCAGAACCCAAATAAGGAGAGATAAGGAGCGTTGTCTCTCATGCAAGCAAAGAGGATTTTGTTTACACAATGTGTCAGCGACAGCCTGACAGAATCCAGATACATTCCTACATGTCCTCCTTTTTCATTAAAATTTGAGAGAGGGACGGCTAATCATACCCCTGCATGTCATCATACTCCATAACTACTCCTCCATATACATCATCACTGTCCTCCTGGACATCGTACCCCTCCTGACTCCTGGTACCTTGTTCCGGAGGATGATACCTCATTGAGTACAATTGCCGTCGTGCAAACCCCGATGTCTCCCTTCTACGCAGTGGACATGCGTTACACATAGAAATAAGGTTAGGAATACAATTAATGCAAAAACACAAAGATATAAGGCAGATAATAATAATGAACCCATAAAAGAAAACTAGTCTAAGGACAGATAAATCAGGCAACCAAGAAGTCACCCAATCAAAGAGATTAACATCAGTGCGTACATTGTTAGTAATGCTCTCCTGTAAATTCTGAAGTTCTTTCTCAATAGTATTATTCAGATCCTGGAATTTTACCCGACATCCCTGGTTCCCGACCCCGTGCATCTGCCTGAAGCGGCATTTGCACTTGTACGGGTAAGGTAAAATAACCCAATGCTGCACATTGATATTGTCCTGGATGGAAATTCGTGGCAACTCGATTAAAAAAGAACCACATGTTAGGATCCTTGATTTGCCATCCATTGCAAATTGAACCACTATCTATAGCAGAATAATCAGGAGTAAACATAGGAAACACATCATATATATCTTCAATAGTAGTGTTAAACAAGGTATAATTAAGCTTATAAGAACTGTTATAACTACCCCATAACCAAAAATAATCATCACAACCCGTATAATTGCCTACACTCCGCAAAACCCTTTGTGCTTGAGTCCAGTACTTCCATTTACTATTCCAGACTCCAGAACTATGACAGCAGAAACAAAGTCCTTTAGTGTATTTCTTGAATGTCATCCTTCGCCAACGGGTGTTGTTAAATTGTTCTGGAGGATTAGACAAGAGCGTAGACCTATCAACATGTTGCAAATGTCCAATAACCAACTCTGGCGTGTTGAACAATGCCGGAAGAAAGGCCATTTGAGACACTGCCAGTGGATGCTCATAGTATAACGTTGCATTCTTACCATGAACCTCAAACATATAGTTAGCATGACGAAGCCAGAAGTTGGGGTTGCCCCCATGAGGTATTGTTCTTACAGCTGGAAGCACAGTAAGAAAGAAAAGAACAAATGTCAGCACATTTAGTTTACTGGTGAACCACCATCCTGGAGCTAAGTAACCTTCTTCTCTCTCCATGGGCGGATCGCTCGAGCAGGAATCCTTCCACTCAGGATTCCCTTGTTGCCAATAAATGACCAATGGCTTAGGAAGACACTCCCCTAAGAAACAGGAGCATGCCCTGTTATTACTAGTACCATGTAACTAGATATGAAACATGAGTGACATATAACACAAATGCAATATCACAAACCCATTTACATGTGTATGGTACTGAAAACTCTTCCATGTACTTCTGGAGGTACCTTGAGATATGCAGTATGCAAAACATAACATAAGCAAAGACAGGTCTTTCTCCTGCAAGAGAATAAGCAAACATTTAAGCATGAACAAAACATGAACAGTTCTCTTCTTCCTTACATGAAGGAGGTTTCTGTTGCATTCTAGAAAGCATTTATCACTCCCCAAGTACATGAGTAAGGCATTAAATTTTTTCTTCTCCCACTGGTGTAAATGAAAGAAGCATTCAATAACTTAAAATCAGCATAGCATGGTAACTCAAATACAGTACAAATCTCATTAGAGCATTTCACACTCATAGCATGAGCAGGTTGCTTAAAAAAGGTTTTCAGGTTTTAAAATGCAAACAAAGCCAATTCTTCTTTACAGTCCACACAAACTTTTTTCCTTTTAGTCCAATTAAAATGTCCAAATTAAAAGTCCAAATGTTGATTAAGCTTTCTTCTTAAACACTTAAACAAACACTATCTTCTCTCCAGCACAGTTCTTGGCATGACAAGTTGAAATTAAGCCATAAATTAAGTCTCACTGACTTCACAAGACAATCCCACACAACCCCCCTTTTCAGCTTTTCTGGAAAACACACATTCCTTTATGCTCCAGCCACACCCATCTGCATTAAGGCAGGCCGATGAGGTGTGAAGGCACAAAGAACAAATTCTCCAGAAGTTGCAAGTAATTTCACACAGAAGAAAATCACAGGGAATTCCAAGTTGCTTTCCCTGCAATCCTGATGCTTGAAACTTGGGACAGCTCCCTCTGGATCTCTTTGTTTGAGGGTTGGGCAGTTCAAAATCAGCCAAAAACTGTATGTCTTCTCCCTCCTTGTATTTTTGCAACAGCCTGCTGTCCATACAGGATGGATCCACACCCCTTTTCCTCTGCATTTCTTTCATCTGCAGCTTCTGAATCTCAACTTTATGACAAACTGCATCTGTTAGTTTGTACTTGCACCCCTTTCTGGGCTTGGGTTTTTTGCATTCCTCCTCTTCTGGGCCATCCTTCCACTTCTGTAGGATCTTCCTGCCCAAACGTGAGGTATCAAGTTTACTACTCAGCTTCTCCTGCTTTTGTGATGAGGGTTGCTTCACGGGCTGGCTGAGATCCCTTATGCTGCTCTTTGAATCACACCCCTTGCTTCCTGCCACTCTGCATGCATTAACAGCTTCAATCTGTGATGAGGTCCCCACCATTTGTTCCCCATCAGCTGGCACTAGTTGTTTTTTAGACTCGGCAGGCAGTATTGCAGCAGAGAACAGGTCTTTTGTAGGGCTAAAAGTGCTTGATTGCTGCAAGGCAGGATATAATGTCCCATCTCCATTTCCACCTCCACCCCATCAGGGGGCTGTTGTTTCTCATATGATGGAGGGGCAGTTGCCATAGCCCCTCCCTTGTCTGGTGGCAAAAGCTTTGGGAGGGGGCCAGCAAGCCCCTGAGACAACAGAATATTCTTTGGAGTGAGTCTTTGAAGGCAGTCTCTGACTTCCTCCCATGTAAATAGCACTGATACAGAAATTCCATTATGCTTCTGCATTTCTCTCCCAATCTGTTTCCACTGTTTTAAGTCCAAGCATTCATCAAATTTAACCCAAGGACTGATTTTCCCTATAGTTTTGACTAGCTTTTGTATCTCCTTCTCATCAGCCTTTCGCCCATTCATATGCAAAAGATCTGAGATATCTTTACAAAGTTCATGCATTTGCGAAGTAAGCACGCACCCCATTTTCACTCACCTAGTGTGGGACCCAAAGTTGACTTTGGATGAATCTCGAGCGCTCGATTTATGACCTTCCCGGTCGTAGGTGAATGAGACCTTGTCCCGGTCGATGAGGTGATAATTAGGTGCTAATTGCTGAAGCAGATCTCTTCAAAGCATTCCTTTGACTTTCATTCAATGGCCTCGCGACGGGGCACCAGTTGTAGGAATCTGATTCATGTAAAGATCTCTTCTCAATCAGTCTCATGAAGCAGCAGTTTATATCATCAGATCTTTTAAGATAGAAACTTAAGAGTCCACGAAGTCCAGCTTCATTAGGCTCAGAGTAAGGAAAAAACAGAGAGACAGAAAACACAACTGCAGTCTTTGGCTTTACAAAGGATACTCATCGCTTCTCTTTATTCAAGCAGAGTATCTCAGAAACGAAACTTAACCTACATAATCAATCAGAATGTCAGAACCCAAATAAGGAGAGATAAGGAGCGTTGTCTCTCATGCAAGCAAAGAGGCTTTTGTTTACACAATGTGTCAGCGACAGCCTGACAGAATCCAGATACATTCCTACAAGAGGGGGACCATGTAAAGCAGCTATGTACATTGGTGGTATATGCCATTGGCGGCCCTGGCCAAGATTCCTGATAGCTGTAGTCCAAGAACATCTCGGAATCACTGGTCTCTTCTTTAGCTGATTGCAGGGGGCAGCCATGGTTCCTAGAAGCAGCACCTTGGTCATCTAGAAATAGGATTCCTGCTATTTTCCCCCTCTCTAAATATATTTCTCTAATGAACCTTAGCTTTCTTTTTTTCCTACCTAGATTAAGAAGTGTGAATGTTGTCACTTTCCAAAGGGTGAAGCACACTCATCTAAGCAGTATAATTTTCAGGGACTGAATCTACACTGCTCTGTGAAGACTGACAGGAATATGACGGGGCTTTGGATACATCAAAGCTCCATCCTTTGGACTACCCCCCCCCCTTAAGCTTGACACTTTAAAAAGCTAGAAAACACTGTGTAGAAAGAATCTTTATGGAATAGTATATATGGGAACAAATTTTGTTCTGGCAGCTACTTGGTAGTGTGGAGATTGGGATGCTTCTGATGGTAGCCATGCAAGAAATCTAGAGAATTGCTGAGTTTGAGATGACACATCAAAAGTGCAGGGGCTATCCCTTATATTGGGGTGTCTCAACTTTTTAGGCTGTGGGCTAGTCATGGGGTTCAGCAGGTTGATCACATGGTTCAGCGGGCCAATCACGGGGTTCCTCCCACCGGAAGCGGAAGTAAAACACACCTTGCAGTCTGTTTTACAACAGGATGAGATAGATTTTAAGCTGCCATTTTCACTGTTTAAACCAGGGGTGCTCAAACTACGGCCTGTGGACCAGATCCAGCCCCTGATGCCAATTAATCTGGCCCGTACTGGTCTCGTCACTCCAGGAAGCAGAAGTAAAACATGGATGAATTGGCATCAGGGGCCAGATCTGGCCCATGGGCTGTAGTTTGGGCACCCCTGCCTTAGATCCTTTTGGACTGGTTTCTTGTACTAATGAAAATATACATGATTTCAGGAAGTGTTATTTATCATATTTCCTCGTTAATACTCTCAATAGAGCATTTAAAAATGCTCTTCCTTCTGTGTCTCTCACCTTGTAGAGTAGTATTTCTACCAGATGATATCTGAGATTTTCAGATATCATCCTCTTATGGTGACTCCCCATGAAAAGAAGATAGCTGTTTTACTCTATACTTGGAAAGTCAAAAATCTTCTCCTGAAAAGGTAGCACTGTTACTTAAATCCTCCATATTTTGCTACTCTTTTAAACCTCTGTATGCTTTGAATGTCCCCACTTTTTTCTGTTCCTTGACTCTTCCATGTAAGGAAGGTTGTTAAGCAGTTTGTTGTTGTTCAGTCGCACAGTCGATTCTGACTCTTTGTGACCCCATGGACCATTGCTCTCCAGGCACCCCTGTCCTCCACCATCCTCCTTAGTCCACACAACCCCGTGCCCATTGTGTCTACAATACCATCTAGCCATCTCATCTTTGGCTGTCCCCTTCTTCTTTTGCCCTCCACCTTCCCCAGCATCAAGGCCTTCTCAAGTGAATCCTCTCTTCTCATTTGATGTCCAAAATACTTCAACTTCATCTTTGTTATTTGTCCTTCTAAGGAGCACTCAGGGCTAATCTCTACAAATATTGACCTATTTGTTCTCCTCGCTGTCCAGGGGACTCTCAAAACTCTCCTCGAGCACCACATCTCAAAGGCATCTATTTTTCTTCACTCAGCCTTTCTAATGGTCCAGCTCTCACAGCCATACATTACCACCGGAAATACCATTGCTTTGACTATGCGGACCTTTGTTTGCAGTGAGATTTCTCTACTTTTAACTATGTTCCCCAGGTATCTCATAGCTTGCCTCCCAAGAATCAGTCACCTTTTTATTTCATGGCTGCAATCCCCATCTGCAGCGATCTTTGATCCTAAGAATGTAAAATCTGTCACTGCTTCTACTTCTTCCCCATCTATTTTCCAGGGACTGATATGGCCTGTTGCCATTATCTTGGTTTTCTTGATATTGAGTCTCAGGCCAGCTTTTGCACTCTCTTCTTTCAACCTAATCAGGAGCTTCTTTAGGTCTTCCTCACTTTCTGCCATTAGGGTGGTATCATCTGCATATCTCAAATTGTTGATGTTTCTCCCAGCAATTTTGATCCCATATTGTGATTCTCCCATCCCTGCTTTGCACATTATGTGCTCTGTGTATAAGTTGAATAAGCAGGGTGACAGAATGCAGCCTTGTCTTACTCCTTTTCCTATTCCAAACCACTCCATCATTCCATACTCTGTCCTAACTGTTGCTTCTTGACTCATGTACAGATTTCTCATGAGACATATGATGTGTTCTGGTATTCCCATCTCTTTGATTACTTGCCACACAATCAAAGGCCTTGGTGTAGTCAATGAAGCAGAAGTAAGCTTGTTTCTGGTATTCCTTTGTTTTCTCCATGATCCAACGTATGTTGGCAATGTGGTCTCTGGTCCCCCTGCCTTTTCTGAACCCAGCCTGCACCTTTGGTAGTTCTCTTTCTACATGCTGCTGCAGTCTATCCTGTATTATCTTGAGCATCACTTTGCTAGCTTGTGGGATGAGCGCAATTGTTCAATAATTTGAACATTTTTTGGCATTGCCCTTTTTTTGGGATTGGGACGTATACTGATCTTTTCCAATCCTGTGGCCACTGTTTCATTTTCCAAATCTGCTGGCATATAGCATGTAGTAGCTTGATTCCATCATCTTTTAGGGCTTTGAAGAATTCAACTGGGATACCATCATCTCCACTGGCTTTGTTATTTGCCATGCTTTTTAGGGCCTTTCTGACTTCATTCTCTAGGATGTCTGGTTCAACTTCAATTTCCCCCTCACTGTTATTATCCGGGGTGTTTAGGTCTTTTTTGTAAAGTTCCTCTGTGTACTCTTTCCATCTTTTCTTTATCTCTTCTGCATCTGCTAACTCTTTGCCATCTTTGTCTTTTATCGTGGTCATTTTTGCTTTGAACGTTCCCTTGACTTCCCCAGTTTTTTAAAAGAGATCTCTAGTCCTGCCTCTTGTGTTGTTTTCCTCTATTTTCTTTGCACTGTTCATTTAGGTAGCTTTCCTTATCTCTCCTTGCTTTTCTTTGAAGTTCTTTATTTAAGTGAATGAATTTTTTCCTTTCTCCTTTGCGTTTTGCGTTCCTTCTTTCCTCTGCTATTTTAAGAGCCTCATCCGACAACCACTTTGCTTTTTTGCGCTTCTTTTCTTTTGGTATAGTTTTCCTTGCTGCCTCCTGCATAATGTCTCTCATCTCTGTCCATAATTCTTCTGGTACTCTGTCTGTCTGGTCCAGACCATTGAATCTGTTCCTCACCTCCACCGTGTATTCCTTGGGTATGTTGTCTAGATCATATCTATCCGGTCTATTAGTTTTCCCTATTTTCTTTAGTCTGAGCCTGAATTTTGCGATCAGTAGATTGTGATCTGAGCCACAATCTGCTCCAGGTCTTTTTTCTGCTGACTGTATGGAGGTTCTCCATCTTTGGCTGCAGAGTATGTAGTCAATTTGGTTTCGATGTTGGCCTTCTGGTGATGTGTACAGTCTCCTCTTGTGTTGCTGGAAAAGGGTGTTTGCTATGACTAGTGTGTTATCTTGGCAGAACTCTATCAGTCTTTGCCCTGCTTCGTTTTGTGTTCCCAGACCAAACTTGCCTGTTAAGCAGTCTACTTGCTTCCTTACTGCTTCCTGCCCTTGTATTCTCCAGCTGTAGAGGAAAACACAGGATCTGAAGGATCCTGAGGAATTTACATGGCAGCAAAAGGTTTACTTACAAGGAAACATTTATTGAGTAACGTACACAGTCACCCAACAGGTGGAATGGCTAACAGACTGCTTCTCAGGTTAGCGCAAGAAGTCCGAGTACCGGTGGGTGGAGCAAAGTTTTCACCATACATTTTTTTACTGTTTCTCCTAATGAGTTGCAGCTGGAAAATACATAATGGTTAAACAGGCATGTAAATTACTCCCTATCTAGCATCTCACTGCAATAAGCTCAAGTATGCACAAACAAGCTTGTTAGCAGCACTTGATTAAGCACATCTGCTGTCTCCCATGCTTCCCAAAACTTTAGCTTAATCACCCTTTGACCATCTTCAAACTATGGAAATACTGTAGCAGCTTCACTTAGCTAGATCAAAATGGAAAACAAATAGTTTCTGTAACTATGGGGTTATGCAGCCACCCATTCATGAAATAGGAGAATAACAGAAGAATCCATTTGAGCTACATTTTATGATGATTAATCTATTTTTCAACTCTATTTGAAATCATTGTTTAAAAGCTATGGATTTGACCATTAACAACAAAAATGAATGGGATGTTATTCACTCAGGTTTGTTTGAAGCATTTGTTAAAGACTCGGTATGAAGATATCCATAATAATGCTGGACACTTGTTCACCTCCTCATTTAAAATATGCTGTCTATATTGATCATAAATTCTCCAGATGGTGATGTTCAAACACATTAATTTCTTTGGCCCATGTAGGCAATATAATTTATAAACAGTTCTATATTCTCAATTCATTGTATTTCTCTTCTAATTTTAATGTCTGGATTTTCACAAAACCATCTTAAAAGATAATTGACCTCCCAAATAATACCTTGCTTTCACTGATTTCTTCCTCCTTTGTGTCTTCAGCTTGATTAAGACAAATGAACAATTTGTGAAAGTTATAATACTAAAAGTTTTTGTGTGGGAGGAATGCCTAACATCAGGAGTTCTCAAACGTTTCGTGCTGCAGGCCAGTCACATGGTTCCTCCCACCGTAAAACACACCCGCAGCTATCATAAACATGTTTGTGACAGCCACAGGTGCATTTATGGCAGCCATTGTGTATGTGTGGGTACATTTTACTTCCACTTCTGATAGCGGTGGTGGCAGCATGGGCCTATGATTTGGCACTGCGGGCTGTGTCCTGTCCATTGGTTGTAGTTTGGCTACCCCTGCCACATCATTGTCAGCTGCAACTTGATCCAAGTATATGTTTTTTTCCTGCCCCAGGGTGCTGGGAGTCTTGGTCTTGGAGGCTCTCTGGTTCTGGGCCACCTTCACCCACCAAGACAATCAGGAAAAATGCCATTGGTGTGAGTTTGTTTAAAATGGATCTCATCTTGCCATGAAGTGACCCACACACTATGATCATGGAGCCAACTCCTGTGGCACATATGAAATGAGACATGCAGGATTTACCACAGGGACTGCAATGGACTGCTGCAGCCTTGAGGATATGAACAAGGTGCACCTTCACAGCCAGTCCATCTGCCATTGCCTCTTCCATGACCATTGGAAATCAAAAATGGTTCCTCCTTGGCTCATTTTGCCGTTGGGCCCAATATGATGGTTTCCAGTGGTATTTCCTCCACTGAGGGGGCCATCACCCCACCTAAAAGGGCTCATCTGCCCGTAGCCATTGGCTCCTTTAGGGAGTCAGGTTATTTGTCACCACTCAACACTTGGCATTGAGTCGCTGGCTGTACAGTCGACTCCATTACTGTAGCAGGATGTCCAGCCAGAGAAGGACCCCTGCCTAACATATTAGGCTTTAAGATGATGGCAGTAAGAAGGTAACCACCTGAAAAAGATAGTGGATAAAATTTGAAAACAATTCTGCAAATTGGCTTCCTATGTATAGAGGAGTAAGAAAAAGGCAGTCTAAGAATGTTTCTCAGGAAAATGTCCTCTTAGAAAATTTCTGCTCAGAGCATGCTTTTATTGTCCAGGGTTCAGTACCCTCTTAAGGCCTTCCAGATGTCATTGTAAGTACATTCTGTGTCTCCTGTAGATTATTGTAAGGTGGCATCTTCCTTATGAGCTCTTTAGTCAATATGAGGAAAGGCACATTTCACACACTTCCATGAGAAAGTAAACTGGTGTTATACCATGTGATATTTGGTCTGCACAACCGAGCATGGGTGTTAATAACAATTCATTTTGGATGTCCTTAATTCATAGGGATGCTGCTAAATCAAAAGTGTCCTGATGGCAGAATGATGTGTTATGATTTATCTTCCAATTCCCACAAATTTATTTCCTCATGAAAGTGGCCTCTATTTTTCTGTCTCATTCTCAAGGCTCTCTAAAACTTATTTTTGTTATATTTTGAGGTTATCATAACCCTGCAGAATGCTGCCTTTTTTGTTGTTGCATATCTGTGGTTTCCATGTCAGCCAACACTTCTTGTTCTAGGGGGAAATTTTTCTTGGCAAAATTACATTTTCATCTACCCAAGAGCTTAAACAATAATGTTGGGAACACCTCAGCCACTTCATAAATAAGCACAAGGATCCCAAATGTTGCTTAAGTGAATTGCTCCAAAAATATATCCTCCTTTAAAATTATTTTCCCTCAGAACAATTATGGTATCTCACTAGGCTACAATCCTGGTCTTAGTCCTGAGTTGATTTATCTTTGTTTCCTTAAATCTAGAATTTTGATTCTTTCATAATGTAAAAGTCCATAGAGTATAATAAGTATTTCTAAGGGAATAATGCACAATGACTCTTCTTTGCTCATAAGAATATTGACAAACATTTTAATGTGAATATAATTTTGCAAATTTTGTATTTCCCACTGCTGCCCACACTCAGACAATTGAATTAAGATGCCTGTAAGATAATTAGTTAACTGCCGAGTTACTTAGATGCATTCCATCTTTGTCTTTGATATAACCTCTCATGAAATACATGGCTCAACTGCTTCTGCACATTGTACTATCATATCTCATGGTCATTGGCACAAAATGGCACAATGCTTTGTTTCTCCAGACTGAAAGAATCTCTGGATTTTTTTTGGTGGAAAATGTGTGGTTTTTCCCATTCACATAAGCCTACCCTCCACCATCCTCCACAGCAATCCAAAAAAAGTAACATATCTAAGCTCAGATGAAAAGGTTCCCCAATATCCCTGCTCTAACATTTGTTCAAACAGTTGAATTGAATGGCAATTTATAAAATGTATGAAGGTAGAATGGGAGTGGGGAGATCATGTTGAAGAAACTAGGAGCAGATTAAATTAAAAGATGTAAATGGTAAGTAGAAACAAGGTTAGACTAATGAATGCATGTGTGGTGTAATATAAAAGGACAAAATTAACAGAGAATTTACTTTCTAGTGGCATTGAGGCACTAAATGGGAATACAGTAGGCTGAAATACAGGTGAAACTCGGAAAATTAGAAAATTGTGCAAATGTTCATTCAGTTCAGTATCGCAACTTAAAAGGTGAAACCAATATATGAGATAAACTCATTACATGCAAAGTGAGATAGTTCAAGCCTTACTTTGTTAAAATATTGATGCTTATGGCTTACAGTTTACGAAAAACCCCACCGCCCCAACCTCATAATCATCACATAATCTCATGTACACTGTACGCCATGATCATCACAATTATAATGAATTAAGGCATGACATCTCTTGCTTTGCATGTAGTGAGTGTATCTCATATATTTGTTTCACCTTTCAAGTGAAATGAATTGACATTTGCACGATATTCTAATTTTTTGAGTTTCCCCTGTATGTGCATTTAAAAACAAGCAGGAGGCAAAAGCTAACTGAATTAGTTGCTCCAGGTGATCATGATGAATAGAACACACTCAGGAATCAATAATTAAACAAATGCTCAAAATGGTCTATTTTGGTCTGAATATACAACTTTCCTGCATTCATCAAAAGCAATTAAAAGTTACCATCACATGTCCTCCTACTTTCTGTTGGCATGGGGAAAGTGAGAATACTTCTAAAATGCAATTCAATTTCAGTACATGTATTGTGTTCATTAATTCATTTATGAAGCTTGTGCAGTTAATTCACTTTATCCTTCAAAGTCTTATAACTTTAAAATTTTAATTACATTTCACTTCATATACCACATTCATTAACTTAACCATTTAAAAAGCATTTGTAATTTATTGACTTTACCCTTTGTACAGTTACCAAAGGAAAAGTTAGTCTAATTTGTCTTCCTGGAATAATATCCAGAATGAAAGATTTGTTTAAAAATCTTCATATTATCATTCTTCGTTTGCCTCAAAATTCGGTTCAGTTCCTTATCACAATCCACCATTCCTTTAGTCTTCCATAAATCTCCATGAATGTCTTTTTCTGCACAAGCCAGTTCCGTTGATTGTATAAATATCTATAATATCATCTGAACTAAACTGGATAAAAACATGCAGAGTCGAAATGGAAGACACTGGTTTTCAAGAGAAGATTTTAATGAAGGGTTTTAAATGGTTTTTATTTTCTAGTGTTTCTGAAATTTGGCTGTACACCATTCTGTTAGTGATGAGCCATTGTATCCGTTCCAAAGCATTTTGCATTTGGCTTCCATCCTAGATTTATCATACATCATTATTAATGCATTTTGTATTTTATAAAACAGTTTTACCACAAAATAGAAACTGCCAATATTTAAAACAATTACCATTCAAACTAAAGCTACATCAAATTTCAGCATATGGTAAAACCTGTTAACTGCCAACCAGAAAGCCTTACTAAGATGAAATTTCCAATAACCAGAATGCAAATGTTTATAAAATAATGAATAGTAAGAGGAAAATATGTGCAAGTTTACATGGTGTGAACGTGCTGACTCCAGTTCAGCAAGTAATAGATCATTGATTCTCTCCATTACTAGCTTGCTATGGGATAATTTGCAACAGTCCATACTTTTATATTGTAGCCATCACTACCTATATTTCAAAGTGGTTATATTTGTTTTTAAAGAGGACTTAGGAAACTTCAGCAATTCCTTTTGTGATCAAATATTCATGAAGCACAAATAATATTTCTTTGACAGAACCCCAAACTACTTTTCACATGTTGATATCAGAGTCTTACATCAAAAGTATTGATTCACAAGAGAAGGAATGTGTGTAAACTTGTTACCATTAAGTACATGTTGAAGCCAATATCTTTGAACATTGTACTATCCCATGAAAATTAAAGATGTCTGGGACTTGGGAAGGTAGCGCGAGCATGAGGGGAGGAAGGGGCCTTGCAGTGGCTTGCAAAGGACTCAAAATTTCAGCCTGTTTTAGGCTGTGCTATAAGGCTTCTGTCTGTAAATTAGAATTATACTGAAATTCCCTGTCTTCACAGGGATCAGGTGACATAAGCAACCAATAACATGATCCTGTACAACTACTGACTGTGCAACAGATGTGCAGGCTGGCTGAGGTGTATGTAGATATCCAATCCTTTAAAAACTGCATTCCAGCATAAATTGCTTTTCCAGCATCAAGGCCCCCAAACATGATGATTCTGAGTACTCATACGAGTAGCCCATCTGATGTTGTGAACTCTACAGGAAAGTGTGGATGAACAGTCATTGAGAGTGTTCTGTTATTTCATCAGGATCTTAGATGGACAAGTTTTCTATCATTCTGTCTTGTAAGTTGCAAAACAAGGGCAACTCACTTTCAACTTGTGATGACCCTATGAATGTCCTGTTTTCAAACAACTCTACATGTCTGTGGCTTCCTTTAGGCACTCAGACCACATTATATTTGGTCTTTATTGTTTCTTGGTGTCTTAAAACTTTCCCAGCATTGTGGTCTTTTCCAGGGAATCTTGCCTTCTCATGAAGTGTCCAAAGTAGGACAACCTTAGTTTAATAATTTCTCCCTCCAGATATAGTGAATGCTTTGTTGCTCTAAGGCTCACTTGTTCATCTTTCTGTCAGTCCAGGATATGTGCAAAGTTCTCCTCCAGCACCATATTTCAAATGAATCATTTTCCCCTACCATCTTTCTTTACTGCCCAATTTACAGCCATACATGGTGACTGAGAATACAATAGTATGGAGGATCTTAGACTTAATGATATTTTCTCATAATGATAACATGACATCAAGTCAATTCTGATTTATACCAACCATTTTGAGGGCTTCTTAGATATATTCATAAGTAGTTTACCATTTCCTTCTATTAGGTGGGTTCTGGGATTACACAGCTTGACCAAGACCCCAAGACGTTTTTTGTCTCCTGGTAGACACCATGAGAAACTGAACTCTTAATCACAGCTCCACAGCCAGTGGTGGGCATCAGCAGGTTCACACCAGTTCGCCAGAACCGGTAGCAGAAATTCAAACTGGCCCCACCCATCCAAGTTTTGAAATAAAGTACAGTAAAACCTCAGATAATGCTAAAACTTGGTTCCACAAGTCTTAGTGTTATCCGATTTTTAACATTATCCAATAACATTAAAATCCTATGGGATGCATCGGATAACGTTAAAACTCCATAGGGATACTTTGTAACCACCACAGGCTTTGGCAAACGTTATCCGATGCATCCCATAGGATTTTAACATTATGCAATGCACTTTTTTTCCAGATTGCTTAATGTTATGTGGTTTTAGCATTATATGATGCAAACGTTATCCAAGGTATTACTGTAGTCCTAATTCGGGTGCAACGCAGGGCTTTCCCACTGGCTACGCCCACCATAACACACCCATAAAGTAGGTAGTAATTTTTTTTAAATCCCATCACTGCCTGATTTGTATTCAAATTTGCTGCAAAGTTTGGCCCTGTTTAGTTGCAAGTGGTTAGTAAAGGTCCCCCCTGCTCAAAAGCCAGTTGTATCTTACTCTAGGTTGCAGTGCTCATCTCCATTTACAACCAAAGAGCCAGTGCTATCTGTGTTTGCAGACGTTTTCATGGTCATATGGCAGGCATGACTAGATCAACCACCCAGTCACATGGCCACACCCACAGAGTAGGTCACTCCCACAAAGTAGGCCACTCCCACAGTGTGGTAGTACAATTTTTTGGAGCCCACCACTGTCCACAGCCTATTCTCCAACTCACTGAACTGTACAGTCAACAAGGACCCAATACAGTATAGTTTTCCTTTTGTGTGTAGTTATAGTTTGTGAAGTGAAGCTCTTACCTGCATCATTTGTTTCAAGATTCCTTTTGTGCAAATATGAATGGTTGATCTTTTATATTATCGAGAGTATCATTTTCACATAGGGATGGGGGTACTTCATCATATTTTTATATGACCACTGTAATAGGGATATAGAAATGATATTATTTTCTCAAGTGATAAGAAGAAAACAGATTATTCCATACTTGTATTTAAGCAAAAGTTTTTTTAAAAAAAAACTAGTCTGAAAGATCTGCTTTGTTAACAAAATGCTATTACAGTAAAACCCTGTTTTACCGAAAAAGTCCATTCTGTAGCTTTTTCCTTAACAATTTTTTTGTAAAATGAGGCATTCCCATAAGAACACATTTAAAAAAGACCTTCCAGACCCCCCCCCCAATAAAAAAAGAAAAAGAAAAAGCACTCTAACTCCTCTCCAGACCACTCTCCTGCCACCAAGAGGGCCCATGATGGCTATGGGTGGTCTTTTATAGCCCACCAGGTGCAATGCACTCTGGGAAATTGTGTTCTGTAAAACGGGATACATTTTCAGCAAAAAAAAACCTGTAAAATGGGGTTTCTTTAAAATGAGGCTTCTGTAAAATGGGTTTTTACTGTACTTTCAGTTACATATGGGGTAAATGTTAGTACACTTCATTTTCATTGCATAGATCATTTTTTCTAAGAACAAATACATGCAGAGCCTTTAGATTCTTTTTCTGAAGTTTAAACTCATCCTTAGATACGCTAGGTAAGAACTGGGTTGTTGTTGTTTTAGCATAGAGGCATTCATTATTAGAAAGTGTGTTAACCTGAAATACTATTACACAGTAGGTATGCCTAATGTTTATTTTTTAAAAGGATCATTAAAGTTTTATGATTCAATGATGGTATACAGTAATGCATCCTAATTAGGGTGGAATCAAAGCGGGGAGAGCTTGAGGGATAATATCTGCAACAGGATTTCTTCTTCTCCAGTCTCAACATTCTGTAGCTATCAAGAGAGAAAACTATAAAATAGATAACAGACATCATATGAGCAAAAATTACATGCAATATATACATATGTATTTGTGCAGATACAAGACATGGGAAAAGAAGAGTCAAGCATCACTTTAATTTGTCTTTTTGCCACAATTATGTACCAGATCTGAATGAATGTGCCTACTAATGATGTCATATAGGCAGGGTGAGGGCAATGCAGTTAGATTGAGCTCTAAGGCAACGTTATATCACTGAGGAATCGTTTTAGCTAGATTCAAATGGTGTTGAACCTGCAGATTATATAAGGAAACAGCAGAGAACAGGGCACAAAGAGTGGAACAAGAGTGCACTGTATATCTTACCCAAATCTAGTTCTAAATTTCATGTGTTGACATTAAGTGTGGTTATCTTTCCTATGGAAGTAATAATGCTGTGGCAGGGTACCACATGAAGCATAGAACAAGATCTAAAAAAATTGAAGATTCTTTCAGTAGCATAAAACCTGTTTTTCTATTGGAAAATTATTTTTGAAATATGAAAGGGATCCTGGTATGGTTACACAAAGCAAATATTCAAAGATTGTACAGGCTACCACAGCCAGATTTGGATTCCAGCTTTAATATTCAGACAAATTATTTCCTTAGGTAGTTGACAGGTTCCTATATTCTGTGAAAGAGAAATCACAATTGTAATTCCTAGTTTGGGGCTCATTCCCCTCCATCTTTCCTACCCTCTGAGCCATTGATTTGGGTTTCATGTATCAGCCCAGCATGTTGCTTAAAAAGCACAGGAAGGAAAAGGCTTCTTTTAAAAATTAAATTTAATTGTTAGATTTATATACTGCCCACTCGGCCGAGGCTGAGTCAGGGCGGTTGACAATCCCAAGTAAAAACAGGTTAAAATTACTTAAAATCTACCCACCCCCTAAAAAAGGGTGCAAGGACTGAAGGAACCATGGGGGAAGGAATTATCTTCTATACCAGCCACCCAATGGAGGTTACCCTTCCACCTGCACCCCACACTTGGCCCGCCAGCCAGGTTTTAAGTTCTTTTCTGAAAGGCAGCAATTCCGTCTGCAGATGAAATTCTGTTGGCAAGAGGTTAGGTTTCAGAGGGTCGGCACGGACACGGAGAAGGTCCTCCTCCTTGTGCTAGAGAGGCGAGCCCCTCTAGCTGATGGAACAATTAGGGAACGCCTCCAGTCCACTCTGGTTGGACTGACAGACATCCTCAGGGTAATGCGGTCTCTTCAGTATCCTGGCCCACTACCATATAGGGCTTTAAAGGTCAAAACCAGCACCTTGAATTGCACCTGGAGACAAACTGGCAACCAGTGCAGCTCCTGAAGCAGTGGTGAGGCATGGGCATAATGCCCACACCCCATCACCACCCTGGCTGCCGCATTCTGGACCAGCTGAAGTCTTGCATGTTTTGAGTAAATGGGCAACATTGCATAGCTTTTGCTCTGAGTAAAAATTAAGCAATAAAAATAATGACAGGCATATGTTTTCTGCTCTAAGCTAGCATGCCTTTGGTGGATTTAAAAGGCAAAGGCCGATTGACTTTATGTGCTTTAGAGGAGTGCAGTAATTCCATAAAAATGCATACCCTGGAGTAGTTTATGGCTATTGATGCAATGAATACATGCATACAAATTATACAATAAAATTATGAATAAAAATAAAGACGATGGTAAACTCATCAGTATAGACACGAGGCTACTGTAATAATATCATATCATGACAAATGTCTACTGAGTCTACTTTTCAGATACCTCATTAACAAATATCAAATACAGCCACATTAGAATGTCATCTATATGATTTTCAAGCAGTCCAAGTTTTTATTTTTCACTTTAATCCCGCTTTCACTGGCTCCTTCTTACTGTCGCCAATAGAGTAGAGCATAATTTTCTCAGTGCCCGATTCTCTTCTCACATTTTCTCAGATTTCATAAAGTGAAGAACGCCATGGGCAGAAGGCATGTTTCCATCTAGAAAAAATAAATGAGAAAGCTCTTTCTCTCACATGGCTTTGGATTACACTCAATGATCATTTACAATATGCATACATTTAAATAAAGTAGTGTATGCAAAGGAGCAGATGCTGCTTTATTTTCACCCAAGGCAGTATTAACGCTAAGCTTCACAAACTGTTCACCACATTTTGTATATAACCCCGAGTATATAACCCAGTATGTATAGAACCCAGAGTGCAAATACAGAGCTAAACAATATATTTCTTTTATTTCTATTACATTTAGATCTCATTCCAACTTTATAATGTTACAAATCTTTCATTATTTTCCATTCTTATTAAAACAACAGCTGTGAATACAACAAAAATAGTAATTTTCTGATGTTCACAAACGCTCTAAAAATATCCTATGTAATCAATGGGAATGCTTCCAGATATAGGATTGTAATCTTAATAAAACTGGTTAAAATAAACAAAATTCTTTTTCTTTCTGTGAATAAATGTACATGTATTTGTTTCTGTTTTATATCTTTATGTATACAAGTTCAGATGAAGTGCACAAAAATACAGATAAACACATTGCATTAAAAAAAAGCATAGGAAAGATATAGCCTTTACATAAAATGGCAAATGTAGTTTATTTTAGCTGGATGAATAGCTCAATAGTTTAGGTATCTGGCTGTGGAGTGAAAGATTGGGAGTTTGATTCAGTAATGTACAGTATTTTGACACACCCAGTTTTCAAAGCAGGAAAAGAAGGAAAAATATTCTGAACCAAATAGTACTGTATTTGCACCACCAACCAGTGGTAGCGCTGCAGGGGAAATTGGTGGGCAAGCCAATTGCACTGAGGGAGGAAGTGATGCTCTAGCCTAGCCTCTTGTTCTCCCTGCAACCAAGAAGCATGACCAAATGGAGCAGGGACAAAGGCAAGAAGGGTAAATTAAATTCTTTCTTTTTATGCACAGGTTTGGTTTCCCACTGAAATGCATTGCCGGGCCCACTCCCAAATAAAGAGATGGACATAGTGCTGGGATTGAAACTGGGCCACTTTATTAAGAATAGTTCACTTAATGCAAGCGGGCTGACATAGCACTGGTAAGGAGCGATGGTAATAACCAATTATAATGACCCCAGGAGAAGCGCAAATGAACAAACCTCTGCTTCTGATGACTGTTTGGTGGACTAGCAGGCTTTGCACGCTGTGTCTAGCATGGCATCGCCTTGTTCCTGAGCACACCCGACTGGCCACGCGATTATCCCTCTATCTAGACCTGCCAGTGGCCAGCGGAGTGTGCTGCTGCCGGACTCGTAGGGGTCACCCAGTGGCTCCTTACCAGTGCTAGCCGCCGAACATCAAAAGGCGATAAAACTACCCCATAGCGCACCAAAGAGTGACAGTGTGGGATGGGCGAAAACGCCAAGAACCAGCAGGCCAATCGAGGTTCAAGCAAAGATTCCCATCCAGCCCTGAGGCGACCAAAACAATCACACTGTGACCAAGGGTGGGGGTGGAGGGCAAACGCTTCCTGGCCCAGTCAGCGGAGAAGAAGGAAGGGCGGTCCGAGCCTCTCCCTTAAGGGAAGGCCCGGCCCCCACCCCTTCCGGCCTGGTCCTGTCTCTGATGGGGCGGGGCTGGCAAAGCGTGCGGCAGCGAAACAGTGCTGCCGTGCGTCCCTTGGGAACATACAAACAGAAAAGCTTTAGAATACTGTACAAGAAATTGATTCCCAATGATTTTAAATGGGGAAATTGTGTTTTGCACCGTCTTGTGGCCACCTGTGGTAATGGCCCACTGAACAAATGATTTTTCTTTCCCCAGCCTTTCTTTCCCTGACCCTGGAACAGCTGTGGCGGCAGTGGTGGAGGTCTTCGTCCAGCCACAGCTGTTGTAAAATATCCTTTTACAACAGCCTTGCTGGACAGCACTCGGACTATAAGACACACTCTCATTTCCCCCCACTTTTTTTTGAGGGGGAGTACGTGTTATGGTCTGAAAAATACGGTACCTCCTGGGAAAAGCCATGGGCAATCTGCACAGTTTCAAGTTGCCCCCACAAGAAGAAAATAATAAGCCAGATAACTGTGCTAGTTAAATTTTTGTATTAAATAGGGAATAGTTCTTTGGCTTCTATGGCACCCAGAGTCTGATTGTCAAAATTTGTTAATTTGGCTAGTCTTAATTGATATTATTATTTATGTTTGGTCTGTTTTGGGATAGTTAGAGTATATTATTTGTGGGGTAAGCAATATACTTTGGGGATTATTATGCTTTGAACTAGCTGGTGTTAATTCACTCCGGATTTATTGGTTAATTATTATTTGGCTTTTTCCCAAAATAAATTGCTATAGTAAATAATGATATTGGTGAGCTTTTATTAAATTTGAGTTAATTAAATTTTAGAATTCAATTTCACAATGTATTATTGTGGATACCAGTGCCATTAATGTTGGTAATTGTTTTATTGGGTTGGGTGGTTTTGCTCTTTTGTTGTGTATTGTATTGCAATTATTTTATTAATGTCTTATTGTTTGGATGTCTTGCTTTTATTGTGAACTGCCTAGAATAATGTTGTATGCTAATTACGGTGTGATATAAACAAACCACTTCTGAGTACTCTGGAAATAGTCACTATAGGTCAGAACTGACTTGAGAGCACACAATTATTATAGCTTAACTGGAACAAAAGTTCTTTATTAGATGGAGGAAAACATGGATTCCTCATTGGGTGCTAGGTAATGTCCCATAGTATTGGTGCCACCACTGAGTAGGTCCAGTCTGTGTTGCAATGATCCATGTGTCAGTAGGTAGCACATAAAGGACTCTCTTCTTGGTCATTGAAAGCGGTAGAACAGATGCGGAAACTCTTGAAGATTTGGTACAATTAATCTTATATGATGCTTTACATGGGGCTGCCTTTGACATTCAGAGGCTGCAGCTGGTCCAGAATGCGGAGGCTCAGGTAGTGATAGTGGTGAAGGCAGTATTCCCGTGCCTCGCCTCTGCTCCGGGAGCTGCACTGGTTGCCAGTTTGTCTCCGGGTGCAATTCAAGGTGCTGGTAATGAGCTTTAAAGCCCTTCATGGTAGTGGCCCAGGTTACCTAAGAGACCGCATCGCCCTAAGAGAGTCTGCCCATCCTACCAGGGCGGACCAGAGGGGCTCCCTCAGTGTTCCATTGGCTAGATGGGCTTGCCTCTCTAGCACAAGGAGGAGGGCCTTTTCCATGTCCACCCCAACCCTGTGGAACCTCCTGCCATCAGAATTAAGGCTACAGTCGGAATTGCTGCCTTTTAGAAAAGGGTTGAAAACCTGGCTGTCAGGGCAAGTCTGGGCGGCCGACAGGGTGTTGACTCCCGCTCGTTGGCTCTGTTAGAGTTATATGTCCCTCTTACTGAGTGTGGGTAATGGGAGGGTCTTTTTAGATATGGGATGGTTTTAAAGAGTCTTTTATTGCTGTTTTTATGGGGTTTTAAAATATTTTTATGTGATTGTGTGCCACCCTGAGTCGCCCTAGGGCAAGAGGGTGGGATATAAATTCAAATAAATAAATAATATATGTGGTCTTCAATCTACATGCATGAAGGGAGCATTCACCACTCTCCTCAACCAGTTGGCTAAGCCTCTTCTGCAAGTTTTCATCAAGCAAAATAGGCAACAAATGCCATTAAAGAGGAAGATGGCCTAATCCCGTTATATGCTATAAACGTCAAAAAATTGCTTGCAGGGGGGAAAGATCTCCCTCTCTCTCTCTCTCTCTCTCTCTCTCTCGGAATAAACTGGATTAAGGAAACTTCCTTAAGAGCACACACTGGCCTGTGACCAGGCTGTGGATGACTCATTATCTGCACAGCACTATGAGCTTGCCCCCCTAAGGAACAAATACCTTTGCTTACTCCTGAACGCAGCAGAAAAACTGTTTAACTGGGTGACTCATTTTTGTGTATCTCTCCCAGTCATTAAAATGTAATGGTGTTGTTTCACTTCAGGGATGCTTGTCAGAGATCCACAATTTCAGGGTTTTTTAAAACTATAAACTAGCTGTATGAGTAAGAAGGGTGGGAAAATCAAAGAAAGCAACATATTTTATTTGACAGCAGTGACTCAGAAGTGTTTTGGCGTCAAATTATGATGTATTACAGCAGTCTGTTTCTCCAGTATTCATTGCACCTTAAATGTTCTGCTATAGGAAAGAATACAGTGACAAATATATGACAGGCATGCCTTTTAATAAGTTTATATTGGGGAAA
This sequence comes from Bradypodion pumilum, assembly GCA_035047305.1. Lineage (NCBI taxonomy): Eukaryota > Metazoa > Chordata > Lepidosauria > Squamata > Chamaeleonidae > Bradypodion > Bradypodion pumilum. Next base: position 111,115,424 of record JAWDJD010000004.1, on the reverse strand, counting down.
AACATATGCTGCATCACATTTAAGGTGAGACATTTTGATTGGCACATATAGTGAGGGTCCAAAAATATAAACACAGGATTATGTTTATGAAACAGAGGTTTTCTGCCCCTTCTTCCCCTAGGCAGCTCTCTGTGGCCTATGGATGACCCATCTGGTAGTAATAATATGTTATTGAATTGTAAGGGGATTTTGATTGACAGTGGAAAGGAAAAATCCTGGATGGGACCCCATTCACAAATGGAAATTGCTTTGGACCCAAGGTAGTTGGTCAGAGCAAAGGAACCCTGAGTGGGAGGGCAACAACTGTTTTGTTCTAATCTTCTAATGGTGTGTAAATAAACACTATATACTTTTGCAGGCGCACCCCCCAAAAAAGGACTCAGACACCGGTATAAGTGGATAACGGCATTGGGCCACATTTATTGATTCATGCCCTAGTCCGAATTATAAATTTCAATTGGTACTCAGCCAATTATAATTCTTAAGGCAAGCAGGCCGCAGTAACACTGGTAAGGTTCCTCCCAAAATTGCCAATGGCAATTGGCTAAAATGTATCCATTTGTATCAATTTGTTTGTTTACAACAAACAAATTGTTGACCGTAGTCAATAAACTATCTACTGACCCCACCCTCTGACGTGTATCCGTAAAATCACGGGGTGATGCATGCTGAAGAGCTCCTGCCATCACCCCATTGCCTGGTTCGTCGTTGACCGGACAACGTTAACCAACTTGTACCTATCTAGTGTTGGCCAGTCAGTTGTGAACCTTCCGGATACCTGTGGGTCATAAATATTTACCTTACCAGTGCTACCCGCCACACGGGGAGGCTTAATAAAGACTCACCGCCCCGCCCCCCCCAGACCGTCAGCTCGGTCAACAGGCCTGCTTGCAAATCTTCCAAAAAGAGGTTCATACCTCTGGGCGACAGATGGACCCCATCCCCTGTGTAAAGATCATAATTTTGGAGACTAATGGTGGGGTGTCGAATGACCCGCCCAAACCCTTGTCAGCAAAGAACCGGGTCACTGCCCTGTTCACCGAGCGACGAGCGCGGTCAAGGGCCTGGAGGTTGATACCCCCCCTGTAAGCGTGACGCGGTATGATGTCCGACCATAGCAGGGTTGTGGCAGGCCACACATAATGCAAATAAGCTAGGTCACTGCAGATCGTATGTTTTAAAGAAAGGCCAGTGACCTGGCCCAAGTCATTGCCCCCGAGGTGCAGCACCAGGACATCAGGCGGTTCAGCATCCCTGATGGAGAAAAGGAATGGCAACAGTTCCCGCCATAACATTCCGCGCTTACCATATCACCTGATACATGCGGATGCATGGAGTCCAAGCTGGGGTCCCCACTCTGTCGCCGCAGCGTACTGCGCTGCCCAGTGCACATAGCTGTGGCCCACCAGCCATACTGCCACCGGTGTGCGGCGACACACAAGGTCTGTAAAAAAAAAAGATACAGGACAGTGACTTAACTGGTACTCATACTTGAAGAGGGCGGACATATAATTCAAAACACTTCGATCCCCACCTCCCCATATGGCATATATCAGCCTCCGAGTACCCAAATGCAGCTGCAGTAGAAGCAGCTCCTATTCTAAAAGAATGGGTGCCGTAACGAGCCCCGGGGAAGCCAACACTGGACAGTGCCTTACCGGTCACCTTCCAAAATTGAAATTTAGTAAGGGGAGACCCATCCTGGTGGCAGAAAAACGGGCCAGGGTGCGTACCACGCATTGCAAGGAACTCTTGTAGGGCACCAACCGGACAGATGTCTGCAATGGAACATCGTAGCAGTCTTACACCACTGCCTACACCGTGCTGATCAACCTTTGAGGACCATATCCTCAACTGAGCCCACTCATTGGAAACATAGACATCTTCGAGTTCCAGTGCCCTACGAGCCGCATCCGCCTTAGACAGTAGCACCAGCTCACTGATGCGGAGCGCTCCAAAAAAGCCCACCGTGGTAGCCGCGCGAAACAGAGCTGCCTCATACCTGTCAAAACACAGGTCATGCCAGCCTCGTGCAAGGTGGGTAAGAACCCCTAGAGAAATGGGGTGGCGATTGTCCAGGCGGCATCCACGTTCCCGTGTCCACCCCTCCAAAACATGTCGTATACGAAAATCATTCGTGCTGTCAGCAGAGCCCCTCACCTTGGCCATAAATGCCAGTGCTGACAGCCTGGATGCTATGGTGCGGGGAGCTAGGCCCTGACTGTGTAGGTAGACCATAAATCGGAGAACGTGTGTAACTGGAATGGGTCACATCTCGGGCAACCAGAGTTGCGCACAAAAAGTCGTAAATTGACTAAATGCATGGTGATACGCCTTACGCGTGCGGGGCGCCAGCGACATGCCGATCGCCCGGTTCACCTCTCCTTACCAAACATCCAAATCTCGTCCGGGAGTGGCGAGGGGAATTCCTCTGCGTCCGGAGCCAAGGCGCGGAACCGGGGGATCTGCAGGCGGGATAAAGCATCAGCAATATCGTTATTAATACCTGGCACATGTCTGGCCCTGAAGAGCACGTTGAGGCGTAGGCTGCGCAACACAAACTGGCGAACTAACTCCATGACCCTGTGTGATTTAGATGTCTGGGAATTGACAATATGCACTACCACAGCATTGTCACACCAGAAATGAACCACTGAATTGGCCCACTCCCCGCCCCATAGCATCATAGCTCCCAGTATCGGGAAGAACTCAAGGAATGTAAGATCGCGTAAACGATCCATGCCCTTCCAAGCTGGAGGCCATCGGCCGTAGGCCCACCTCCCCTCAAAGTAAATCCCATAGCCCAGGGACCCCAAGGCATCTGACTCAACCTGGAACCTAGGGGAAACCAAAAGGTCAGATCTCCAAAATGATACCCCATTGAAGTCCCTCAGGAACTTAAGCCAAACGAACATGTCAGCCCTCATGCCCTTGTTCAGCCGGACCCTATGATAGCACCTGGATAGGCCAGTCATGGCATCGCACAAGCGTCGAGCAAAAGCTCTGCCAGGCGCGACCACCCTGCAGGCAAAGTTTAGGTGACCATGTAGAACCTGGAGCTCACGAAGTGACACCTTGCGTTTGGCCAGTAAGGCCAAAATCAATGCAGTGATCCGGGTAACCTTATCCATGGGTAACCTGGATGCCTGCGAGACTGTGTCAATTTCAATCCCTAGAAATGTGAGCTTAGTTGATGGGCCCTCGGTCTTTTCGGGCGCTAAAAAGACACCAAGTTCCTGCATTAGCGTCTGAAATGTGTTTAGGAGACGCGTGCACGTGTCCCAGCCCTGTTCACCCCCGAACAAGAAATCATCGAGGTAGTGGGCTACAGACCGGGACCCAGACCTGCGAACAAAGGCCCACTGAAGGAACGTGCTAAAACGTTCAAATGCTGAACAGGAAATAGAGCAGCCAAAAGGCATGGCTTTATCAACATAAAATTTCCCTTGGAATTTAAAACCCAATAACTCAAAGTCACCCGGGTGCATTGGCAACAAACGGAATGCCGACTTAATGTCACATTTGGCCAGGAGTGCACCCGGGCCACAAGAGCGCACCATGCGCAGGGCCTGGTTGAATGATGTATACCTGACCGAACAAAGGTAATCAGGAATGGCATCATTGACCGAATGGCCCGCTGGGTATGACAGATGGTGAATTAAACGAAACTCCCCAGGGGTCTTTTTGGGCACCAACCCTAAAGGGGAAACCTTCAGATTGGGAAAGGGTGGCATAGGGAAGGGGCCAGCAACCCTACCTGCCGTAACCTCCTTAGCAATACTAATGGCGGCCACCTCCTCCCTGCCCTTCAGGGAAAGTAAATTAGGGGAATCTTGTGGGCACCACTCACCTCTAAATGGAATGCGGAAGCCCCACTGGAAACCTTCGAGGAGGTACCTAGCATCCTCCCTCCTCGGGTAAGTTGAGAGCCACCGCTCCAACATAGTGACGTTAACCAGGGAGGGGGCCTTTTGAGTGACCAGCTCCCTCAGCGGCAGGTCTGCCCGCTCCTTGTCCACCTCTACCTCTGCCCCGTGGCCCACCAGCTCGTGGACACGCAGCAGCGGCGTGGGGGACAGCGCAAGAGGGACACTCATGTTTGTATCGGCACTGTTTTCTATTGCATACACCATTGGCCGAGAAGCTCCAACACAGTAGGCAGGCTGGAACCCCCTGCCCCGCCAGCTGGCCGGGGGCCTGAGTTGGAGCAGCTTGCTGGACAGCATGTCCACAATGGTACCTCTCCCCAGGCGCCGGGCGCGTGGGGTCATATACAAAAGCCACAGCTTCTGACAGGGCTCATCCCACCTCATATCTGGGTGTAAGGGCACTCTCATTCTAAATTCCTCATCATAAGCCAACCAAGATGGGCCAGGAAAATCCACCATTGCCCTGTAAATATTGTCCAAATATTGGACCATAGGAATGGCCAGGTCAGGCCGAGCCCTGAGATATACCGCCATATAGATGAGATATGCAGGTAACCAGTTGGCCCATGTGCGTGGTGGCTTGCGACGGCGGGACAGCTCTTTGTCCTTCTCATCCTGCCCCTCTTTCTCCTCCTTGGTGGGTTCCCTGTTCAATAGGGAGAAAATATCGACGTACTCACCCCGCCAAATCTTTTCCCTCGTTGCCTGGGCCAAATGATCCCCGAGGGGCAAGGAATACCCGGCTGTCGGCAATGCAGACACCGGTACAGCATTGACACGGGGCATCAGGAGGGGAGCCTGGATCGCACCTGCGCCACCCGGTGCAGCCCCGTTGGGGCAGAAACCCCCCCACCCCCTGTTATTGCAGTATGAGGCCAAGCTGCACCCGGGTAAGCCAGGAACTGATGCCCACCCGCCCCGACATTGCGCGGCCATGGCCACTGGAACCCAGCCCCGGAAGAGGAGTGTGATGTGGGCACATTAGCTTGAACCTGATACTCACTGGGTGCACCCCCGTGGGCCGCCCCCACTGGGGGTTCCGGCCTACGGCGGGCTGCGGAGCTCACGACCGAAATCGAGCTCTGAGGACACATCTGACCACTACCTGTCTGTAGTGCCTGAGGTACGGGGAGCTGCGAGGCCGTGGCGTGCACAGGCCTGCGCGCCTCAAGCAACTCAACCCGCTTGCTGAAGGGTGGCGGCTGTCGCGGTCACCGGCTGGCAAAAGGGGGCCCCAGATGGCAATGATGCCCCCCTCCCCAATGGGGTTATTGGTGATCCCTAGGGATGCCTCTAGCGCCACCACGCGGGCCAGTAATGCATCCACCGTCGCAGATCCCCCTGCATAAAGGGGGCCAGGTGGGCCGGACGGCCCACTGGGCAATGGTCCAGGGCCCATGACTTGAGAGCCCGGCCCTAAATATGGCCATGCCCAAAACTCCGGCCCATGAGGGGCCGGGGGTAAGCCCTGCTGTGCAACCGCACCAGGCCCTCCTCCCTGCTCAAAGCCCATGTCCGGCAACTGCGGGCCGGGGGGCCGGAGCCCCTGAAGGGCCAGTCTGAGGCTGGCGAGCCGCGGGCCATGGCATGAGCTGCCCCATCCCACCGGTCCCGGTGGGTGCCCCCGTTGTGGGGTCCTGTTGGGGGGGCGCAGTCGCGGTCCTCCGACCCGACTGCAGCCTCCTTGTCGGGCGAGCCGAAGTCGCCATAGCCTTCTTCTTAGGAGGCATAGCAAAGCAGATCCCTTTCCAGGGATCGAGAACCGATGGCTGGGAAGCCGAAGATTAAAAGAGGCAAAGATCACGCTAAGATTTCTGCCGCCCAAACGGCTTCCCCAGCAAGACGAAGAGCGACGGAGAAAAACTTCTCCTTCTCCGTCGCTTTCACAAAATGGCAGCTCGGCTGCCTCGTGGCCACCCCTTTTATAGAGGGGTGGCCACGCCCCCTAACTACCCGGATGTCTGAGTCCGGGTGGGGGGGCCCGCAAAGAGCGTGGTGGCCATTTTGGCGCCGCGCTTTCATTATGCTTCTATAAATCCGTGATGTTGTGTAATCTCTGGCAAAAAATGGGGAAAATGGATTTGGAGCATATTTTTATTTTTCTCAAGAATGAACACCAAAGTTTTTAAGTGTTGGATTCAAATGAGCATTCACTCAAGTTAAGGAAGCTTTGGGTGTGTGGGAGGGCAGCTTTCTGTCCAGTCTCAAGTGTATTTTCAAGAAAGATGTGGTCCTGTTTTAATGGTAACAACTGTAAGGGTGCTCTATTCTTGGTGTTGGGGGAGGCAGGACATTCTTTTGGCATTTTTTATTTCTTTGTTTGTGTCAGAGTATTGCACCATTTACAAATATGGATATATACATAAGGTGTCTTCATTTTGGCAGTTTCTCATTTGGTCTTGACATGGAATAATAATAATACATAAATAAAATTAAAACAAATTAATATATTAAAATGATTAGGCTACTTTTTACCAGAAGTGTGTTACTTCAATAGCATTATCTCAGCCTTTAATGGAAATTTCTTTTGTGCACATGGTAGGGCATAAATTGCATGTATATAAATACTGCATTGACTGAATTTCTTCATACTCACAGAAAATTTCTGTATCTAACTATTCCTCTTTTACTTGATTATTGTTTGATTTTCCTAATTTGCTTCAAAGTCTATTAAGAGATTTACAGATGGTCTAGTACAAATCTTATCCTGGTTGGAGACAATATTCAGCATTCATCCATTCAATAAGGTGTGTTGTTTTTTCTCTCTTCATAGCGATAGACTGCAGTTGTGGCTCAAGTGGCTAAGACGCTGACTAGGAAGTGAAAGGTCAGCAGTTTGATTCCCGAATACTGCAGGACGGAAATGAGCTCCCGTCTTTGTCCCCAGCTCCTGCCAACCTAGCAGTTCGAAAGCAAGAAATTGCAAGTAGATAAGTAGGGATCACTTTGGTGGGAAGGTAACAGCATTCTGTGCACTCCGGTGTCTAGTCATGGCTGCCACATGACCACGGAAACATCTGCAGAAGCAGACAACACTGACTCAACCCTAGAGTCGGATGCAACTGGCATTCGAGCAAAGGAAATCTTTACCTTTACCTTTATATTGGCGTTTAATCTCTACTTCCTCTGCCAAGGAACCTGGGATATTTAAATCACGGTCAACATTTTTTGTTGCCAATATTTCATTTTAATTCCAGAAAATCATTAGCCCCTTTTAATTTCGGAAAATCATGGCGTTACTGGGGGAATGCACAAGTGTATTTACAATGCTTTTTACTCTCCAAAGAGGTTTTTCCTCTGTCTTTGCTGGTTGATGAGTGGTATGGGAGGTTTCAGCACTAAGGTAGCATGCCAAAATTAGCCATTTCTTTTTTTAAAAAGAAAAAAAATGTGTTAGACACTTTTGTTTAAAACTGGATCATCTTCCTTGAATAGCGTAATGAAAAGCCTTCTGTTTAACACAAAATAGTGTTGAGCTTTGTTAAGAAGCTACTGAAATAGGAAAGATACTAAATTGCCTTAGCTTATTGGTGTTTCATTTGGAGCAACCCTGATAAAGTTCCGCTCAGTAATTTGAGAGAGAGAGAAATCCATCATGTCCTGCATATGTCTTGAATATTTGGGGAAGAATGCAATTCATGGCCCACCAAATATTCCCTCTGATTCTCTCCAGCCAGCATAATCAGTGTTGAAGGATGGTGCAGTTGCAGTCTAACATCTTGAGGGAGTTGCTGATTGTAGCCCAACCATGGTGTAATTATAAGTGTGTACCTGCATGCATTTGTATATGTATGTGTATGTCTCTATCTACACATTTTTAGGGTTTTGTGTTTTATCGCCTTGAAATACTTGGTCTATTTTATATGACTATTTAGCAGAAGATTCTATACTTCTCATTAGTGGAAGATCCTGTTTACAATGCCCTCTTAAACATGCAAGTGTACTTTTATGGTTCAGCAAACAAGCTGAAATCAGTCTTGAAATGTTTCTCACCCACTTAACCAAGTAAATGTCTACTATTTCTGTTTATTATCTTTTTCAATCACCAGAAACCTAATTGATTTACTGAAATTATTGCTTTAGTCTAAATTGCAAGCATGCTTGTTGTTCGAGCTGAAGAAATAATGAAAGCCGTGTACACAGTGGTTATACCTGAGCAGAAGATGTTGGCTGCTATGGCAACAAAGTTGGTTCTAGCAAATCACTTCTCATTTTGAGAAGAAAAACATGTTGAATTTTTTGTAGTCTTCATAAAATGGGTGAGGCTGACAGTTTCATAGCAGAAAAGGATCCTCTCTTTTGTTATCTTTTTATTAACAGAGCAAATTAAATAAACCTTATTTCAGAAAGTCTATTAACAAAGTGGAAACATATTGTGTACACAAGTTACCTATTGTTCATTTCATTTCATTTATTCGATTTATATCCTGCCCTACTTGGCCAGGGCCAACTCAGGGCGGCTTACAACAAGTAAATTAAATACAATATAACAAAAGAAAACAATATAAACACACAAAACACAATAGTATACAATTACAAATCAATACAAAATTAGGAAACCATGTACATAAGCAGAATACAATACAATCCATACCAATATACCAATACCCATATCAATATACAAAATAAATAAATAGACAATGCCAAAAGTCCAAGAAATACAATTCAAAAATACAATAGCATTATACATAATAAATACACCAAAATACGGTAAGGTAAAGGTAAAGGTTTTAAACAAAATATCAAAACATCAAATACAATAAAATTATACATAATAAAATACCATAATAGAGTAATTACAGTTAGACCACAGAACAGAACAAAACACCCTCGCCAGTCCATAGGGTCCAGGGAGCGGAAACCTGACAACCATGAACGAAACCCAAGGCTCCACGTACCTGTCGGAGTCCATGTTCTATGCTCCACAGGGCCCAAATCAATGTCCCTGATAGGAGGAAAGGCAACCCCGGCCCAGGCACAGCTGTGGTGGCAGGTCTTCAACTATCTGCAACCCATCGGTATCTTTTTCCCTTCCAGACTGAGCAGGGGAGGCAGCCCCGGGAACAGCTGTGGAGCGAACCAGCAGGCGGAGAAGCAGTCCGGTGGGGGGGGCAGTCCCAACACTGGCATTTTAAAGTCACGCTGGCTGCTCCCAGGTGTTTCTTGGCTCCTCTGAGCCTCGACCGACCGGGCTGGGGAGCGAACTGGCAGGCGGAGAAGCGGAGAAGCAGTCCGGTGGGGGGGCAGTCCCAGTGCTGGCATTTTAAAGCCATGCTAGCTGCTCCCAGGTGTTTCTTGGCTCCTCTGAGCCTCGACCGGGCTGGGGAGTGAACCGGCAGGCGGAGAAGCAGTCTGGTTGGGGGGGCAGTCCCAACGCTGGCATTTTAAAGCCACACTGGCTGCTCCCAGGTGTTTCTTGGCTCCTCTGAGCCCCAACCGGGCTGGGGAGCGAACCAGCAGGCGGAGAAGCAGTCCGGTGGGGGGGGGCAGTCCCAACACTGGCATTTTAAAGTCATGCTGGTTGCTCCCAGGTGTTTCTTGGCTCCTCAGAGCCTCGACCGGGCTGGGGAGTGAACCGGCAGGCAGAGAAGCAGTCCGGTCAATTTACAGGAAGGAGTTGTTCCCAGAAGATTTAGATAGACAACGTAATATATTTAGATGTGAGTTTTGGTAAAAATGTAAGAAATGTTTGGCTGACAAAAACTAGGAGATGGAGAATTTCTTTTAGACCAGTGTTTCCCAACCTTTGGTTTTTGGACTTCAATTCCCAGAAGCCTAACTCAATTCCCCCAAGGCACTGATCAGCCAATGTTCTGACCTAGGCTTTTGGGATTTGACATCCCCCTCTGGGTCATGTGCCCCATGTTGGGAATCACTGTTTTAGGCAATAACAGTCAAAATAGATAGATGAAATGCCATGCAATATTGTTCAGCGTTGTTTGATGACAAATGTGATCAGAACCATGGCAAGAAAGCTCAATGTATGGATTTAATTCTTTGCCAACAATGAGCTGCTCCCATATCTGCTGTTTATACCAGGAGCTCTTCTATTGGTAGAGGCTTCTAACCCATGATAAATAATGGTCAGTACAGACTGTAGGAGAAAAAAGCTACAAAAATCACTCCAGACTCTTTCCTTTGTTTCTGGGAACTGGATTTACCTATTCCCTAAGAATCAGATTTGCTCTGCTGTCCAATCAAAAACTGCCAACATTCCCATTAAATTATATCCTTAGACCTCAGGGAGGAACATAGGGGTTGTGTCTCCTCTATGCACCCCTTCCGAGCAGAGATATATTAGCTTTCTGAGATGTTGAGAATTTAGATACAGTACAGTAGTTGATATTGTAGTCATGGGTGTATGAACACAGAATTCCCACCCTTGACTCCACAGCTTCTCAAATATTCTAAAAGAAGCATCTTATTATTTTTAAAAGGCAATACCTTTAATTAGAGGTTGCTAGATGTTAAAATTATCTATGCAATGTAGATTAAGCAATCCTGTCCTGCGGAAACACCTTGGAGTTGTGGAAGATAAAATTACATCTGCAGTTCTCAAATACCAGAATAAAAAAAGGGGGAACCAATATTGGCTGTAATCCTATTATTCTGTTATGCAACAGAAAACAAACAGCACTAGCTTCCTGTTGGCAATTACATAATTCCTGCTGGAATTCTTCAGCATGTTCTAAATTGGCAGGCATGTGGACCGCTGAGAATTGCAGTGGCAACATGAAACAGGATTTCAGCCATTACATCTTGCTGATTATCTCACTTACAGTTTTCATATCTTCCTGAAGCTAGGGTGGCACTAAAGTACTCGCAGCCACATTGTTCAACCACTAGAACACAAAAAACCACTGTCAAAATCCAGGGAAAAAGTGGTAAAGGATAATCTTGGTTCACTAACAAGAGAATAAGGCTTCCCAGCCACTCCCACTAGGATATAGTGGTTTTCAGCTTTTTATTTTCTGTTCAGGCTTTCATTTGTGATGTTGATGCATGTCAAAAGTACAGATTACACAATTGAAAGAAGTGGAGCAATACTTCCCCTTTCCCTCTGTGTTTCATTTGTCCTGATAGCTATAAAACTGAAAGTAGATCTTGTTGCTTATATTTAATTTCACCGTATTTTTTTCTAAATGTCACTTAATTCCACTGTCATGCTACTGCTATTACTGCAAATACAGTACAACCAAAATTCTGTACTCCTTGCCATTGTTTTTCCAAGACCAAACAGAGATGCTCATTATTATCTAAAGGCTTTGGGATTGACTCAATTATTTGTAGGACTGCCTGCAACCATAGAAGCCTATCTACGCATTTAATTTCTGAGATTGTGTTCACGGACCTTCAGATAAGATGCATTAGGATTAGGTAGTGGTCAAAAGAGAACAGGATCTTTCCAGTGGGGGACACATTATTTTGAAACTCTCACCCATGAGAAAATCATTTAGTTCCCTAGCTGTCTGTCTGTGCACAGACCACCTGATTCACTTTGTAGGCAGGTTTAGAGCTTCTAAATGTATCCTGGTTCAGTTTTGAGCAATGTATGCCCTGTCTGAATCAATTTGAGCTCCAGATCTAAAATGATTTGTAAAATTTAACAATTTGTTATGTTACAAAATTGTTATATTTCTATTGTCATGTTGTTATACATGAAGCCTTGAAACTGGTAGACCTGAAAACAGCAGTAAAACTGGCAAATTTCTGAGTGTCTTTAAGAGGTTGCATATTATGCATCTTTATAATTTACTTTTTTTAAAAAAAAGATTGAAAAAATGTCGGGCTTACTTTATTTGATTTTTGCCTCAGATCTAATTGATCTTTAAAAGTCAGTTTCCCCTCAGCTGAACTGGTTGATTCTGCTTTGATCAAGACCTCAAACAAAGTGTTCCTTTTATGACTTACATATTCATCACAGCTTGTTTGGCAGCAAAAGGGGGCCAATTTTATGCATGGGAGCAGATCTACAGTAAGGGTGATGGTCATTCAAACCTTTTCCATGCAAATGAATCACACCCATTATGATTGGGGAAGCAGTGGGTGGGAAACTGATGGGGGCATGCCCAGCTTGGGAAGGCTTCCGAAGTTTCCCACATCTTAACCAAGGGTTGCACCTGTGAGGTACATACCCCTTGCTGGTTACCAATACTTCTGTAACAATGGAAAGGTGGAAATTGGATGTAAGGTGGGTCTTCTGATCTACAGATTTGCTCTTTATGCTGTGCCAATACTATTCTGCTGCAGCTAATCCAAGCAATGGCCTTTTTAAAATGCCTGATATCAAGCTTTCTATAATAAAATTGTTAATGCTAGCAGTGTGTGTGTATCAGTTAGTTGCCTTGGGCCAAGGGATGTCCCCAAGTCCACAAATGAAACTGCCATGTTTTTACATTCATACAAAGATCTGAGTTAATGTTTATAATTTTATGTCCTCATAAAATGTAGGCATGTGTTTGCAGCCTCAGCACATTTACCCAAGGTTGTCTAAGTGATTATTGGCAGACCTACTGACTTTTACCTAGCTTTTTCACTTAAAAAAATCCCTAGGAAAAGAAAATCAAAAAGAAAACCTTTGCATCTTGTTCACGGCTCACTGGCAATAAACATCACAGACATGCTGAGCTCACTAATATTTCCAGAGCTCTTATATTATTTTTTGCCCCTTCATTCCGTGATGAGCTGGAGTATTCATTGGAACCTGCTGTGCCCAGATTGATATTCGCTGAGTTGCCCAAGATCACCTGGAGGGGAGTTTATGAAATAATAATAAAAATTACTAGAGGGAAATACAGACTCTTTGTGTCATATAATTTTCTTGTTTTTCAGCTTTTATACCAAATTTGCAAATAAGCACCTTGGACATCAGACCAGTGTTCTAAAACAATCTGAGACATGGAAGGGTCAAAGGGAACTTCCATATGTTTACAAACTCTGTGAAAGACTAGAAGGTAAAGTTATACCAGAGGAACTATGTTCAATAATTTGTTAGTTAGGCGGCCATCTTATTAAAGGGAAAAAAAAGGATCTGAAGCACTTGTAGGGCCAGCCCTGCCATTGAGCAGAGTAAGACAGCTGCTTTGGGAAGCAGGTCATGAAGAGCAACATCTGAGTCAAGTTCTGGAGGATAGATATCTGCCATACACCTACACCTAGCCTTAGATGTGGAAGAAGACACTGTTCCATTTCGAGAATTAAAATGTAGGAGCAGTGTATGTTCCTTCTCCTTCCTATGGATTGGTTATTCCTTGTGTCATGGTTGAAATGGGGCCTGTGTGTTCTTTTGAATCTGTAATGGAGATTTCTGTGTCCTGCAGTCTGAAGTGATGCAGTATGTGTTAACACTGGGCAGAAGCTGCTTAGTAGTCAAAACATTCAAACACTAGTGTTCTTGGAGAATTAAAACTTAATTTTTGATAGGCATGTGATACTGTGTAGTGATTGGCTGGAGTAATTTATTATTTATTTTATTTATTTGTATAAATTTATACCCCACCCTCCTGGTGAAAACACCACCCAGGGCAGCAACAACAGGTAAAAAAAATATAAAACAGCCAGAACATTTACAATTAAAATGCATATGCAACCTACAATTTAAAAAGCATAAAAGAATAAAAACAGCATAAAACTGGCTATATACTTAAAAACTACCCTCCCCCTCCCTCCCCACACATTAAACCAAAAACAGAAAACACCAGAAGGCTCTCCTGTTGGAAGATGGTGGGGGCATGTGGGGATCTGATAGGGATGAACCATAAGTCAAGTTCATTGAGGGTGCACACACCCCTGTTTGTTTTATGAGTTCTTCCTGAGAGATGCTTGCATCCTTTCAATATCTCCCTGAAAGAATGTCAGCACACATGCAATCAAGGTCTTTAGCTTCTGCTATAGAGAAGCTGATCACGCAAGTTTCACGAGGCTAGTATGCTGTTCAGCTGCTCTAACCAATCAGGACTCTAATCACGTACTGTAGCTTGCATGATTCTCACACGGTACACTAATGTTAGAAACAATGTATGCCAAATGTAACCTATGGCTGAATATTCTCTATTGTTCCCTAAGCTACCAATTGTACTATTGAATGCGCTATTGTTCCTGTACTCTTATCTGCTACTGAAATTTTGACAATAAAATATACTGGTTGAGGTTGGTTCCTTCAGAGCACTCCTCAAGCATTTGGCTGGACCATATCTGCTTGAGCATTTTCTCCCACAGAAATTAGACAAGCCAGCAGAGCTGGGAAGTGGATCCTCTGGAGCCCCACACCCGCTGGCAAAGCCAGGTCTTCACCATTTTTCTAACGGGGAGAAGTTCCATTTGAAGGCGCACCTCCGGAGGTAGGACGGGGAGGAGAAAGAACTTTCTCTTTGTCCTTCGCCATGCTTCGTGAGTATTTCTCTGGAGTCTGCTTTCAAATCTGCAGCCATGTAGTCTATTAAACCAGAGGGAGAAACCCTTTGGGCTTCCACATTTAGTCAGGACTTTATTGTTTTCAATGTGCTTTCTGAACTAAAAATGCTTCATTGCTGATAATTGTTTTGCTTCCTGAAACTAAGAAATCTTTGCTTCCTGAAACTTTGTTTCTGTAACTGACTTTTACTACAATAAATGAAGTTGACTGGAGTTGTTTAATTTCCTGCACTGCCGCACTTACAGCCTAGATTTAGGTAGTTGTTTTGAACAACCCTCGTGGAACACATGTAAATGTTTCTATTTTTAACTTCAGCCTCAGCAAACTCTTTACTGGAGACATTCTGACTCTGGTACTGTGGATTGCTTCTTTAAAACAACAATAATACATAAATCCAAGGCCAATAGAACAAACTTCTTGAGAGCAACATAAGTGTGTTTGCTGCATTTCTGCAATAACCTTATGGCATCCATTCTGCCATAAGCTCCAGGTATTGTTTCTCAATTCTATAACTTATGTTATTCAATGTTTGTGTGCTTTTGCATGGGCCCACACAGCGTGTTCAAAGTTTTGATTTCAAAAATATGGTTAAACTAGGAAAATTATTTCTGGGTAAACAGGGATCAGGTTGCACAGTGTTATCCTTTTCTTCCCAAGTAGGAAAACTTGTTGTTTTCCATGTGTACTTAAGCTGTAGTTTCCATCACCCCAGCCATTGCTGTCAATCTATATAACTAAAATCAAGGCCTGGTGCTGTATGTTGCTTATACAAATCCACACCACTGCACCGATCGCGCTGAAATTTGACACATACATACCTTGGGTCGAAGAGACGGCCACTGCGGGGGTGTCAAGCCCCCCTAAATCAATCCGCTAAAGGGACGCTCCCACCGACAGGAGAAAAAGCAAAGGGGAAAAGCCAGCCAGGTGGGAATGTGATGTTATCACCACAGCTCAACCAATTCCCAGCTGACCAGATCTGGGGTTACATGACATCACAGGGCTCCCTCATACAAAGCAACACCCCTGCACCGATTGCACTGCAAACTGCGTGCACACCTACCTTCAATGTCTGTGGTGCCCAGTGTAGGTGATCAGCAGCCCGGCTTGCGGTCCTTGCCCCCAAAAAGGGGCTGCAATGCCCCCCCAGCTGGCAGAAATGACCAGGGGAGGTGACTGCACATGCATGAGAATCCACACATGTGCCTAACCCTGCCTGGTGTTCCAGGCTGTGGTGCATGTGCAAAATTCCATGCATGCGCCAAAGTCTGCCCGGCATTCTAGGTGGTGCATGGCCTAGCCTCCAGTATGGATGGTGGCAATTACGTCCATTACGGCCACCACGACCCATGACTACTGTTGGTGGGCAGCCACCGCGGCATGGCTCCTCTGCACCCCTGAGGCATGCCTCGGGGGAAAGGAAGAACCCACAGCTGGGGGGCAGGTGGAGGACGGGACCAGGCTGCCACCTTCCATAGGCCTCCACCCATCCCAATGGGCCCTCTGCCCACCCGCCCAAATGGAGCCACAACCCAAAGGAGGATGGAGGGGCCAGGCAGTGATGGCTACCCACTGACTGTAGTCGCTGGGGAGGCCGGTGGTGGCGGCCAGACTCAGGCTGAGATGGCGCCTTGCGGCGGGGCTGAGAGAGCGTCCATGACAACAGCAGACAAAAAAGTAAGGCAGCTGGGGCAAGGGGCGGGCCCGGGTCTCTCCTTGGCCTGGGTATGGTTCCTTCGGGCAACGCTGGGTCCTCTGCTAGTATATACTGTCTCAATTTGAAAGACCGAAAGCTGCTGGAGGGCCTCTAAGCTGCTACACTCTCACCTCTTGTGCTCAACCATAGAACTGAACATATGTCCCATGCTGTGATGTTTTAGATATGTAGAATGTGCTAAAGGCTGAGGAGAGCAGGCAATGTATGCATAAAGCAGTCCATAACTATTAGCTTACCAAAGGATGTATCAATTCAAAAATCTATATATTTAGACACTCCACATTTCCTGGCCTTTTGTTATAATCCTTTAAGGTAAAAATTTTAGTCAATCATCATCATCCTCATCATATTCATATGTCACCCCACTTGATTGCTCGACTCTGGGCGGCTCACAGAACAGGTAAACATCACAAAATCATGTGTTCAATCAATTAGGGATTTTAAATAAGATGATTGTTATCTTTTGTGTGTTTGTAAGTGAAGTAGCCTTTTTCAGAGTGATAGTGTCTATCAAGAGTCAAACCAAGCAGTGTAGTCAATAACATAGTTTGAACAGAATCTTGAGAACCGGAAAGATAACAAGGGATGTCCAAACAAACTAGGGAGGCATAAAGATATAAATCCACAAAGAGGGTGGATAGTGCAAGTAAATATATGTGTACACGTGTATCTAAGAGTAGGTGGATAATTCTCAAAGAGAAAGACAGCCAACCAACTCTAAAGAGGAAAGGACAAAAGAATCTGTAGATAGTTTCTTCCCTCCAGGGAGACATCTGGATAACTGAAGTCATGGAGAAGGTCAAGCAGACTCATGTGAGCTTTCATTCAAAAATAGAAGACAGTTTAGAGTTATTAGATATCAGGACACCATACTTATGTTTAGTTTCATTTTTTCATCATCTAGCATTTTGATTTTTTGATTTCTATTAAAGTCATTAATATTTATATCAGATAGGCAAGACAGCAAATTGGGTAAGCTTGGTACTTTTCAATTATTTTTATTCAGAATTTGGGTTAAAAACATTTCCAAATGCAGTAAGCATCTGAAAACTGTCCTCTGGGCAAGGCCATGACAATTTTATGCATCACTGTCCAGATCAAATTCACTTTCCTTGATTTGTAACAGGAGTGTGCTCCACTTCAGCTTCTACATGCCAAAGGCAAGCTTGAACTAAGACATCACACACTTCTGTTAATTTTCTCCAGAAATAATGTTCAGAAATAGATATCTTTCCTTTGTACAATAGATAGGAAAATAAAATAAAAGAGGCCCACCCAAATTATAACAACTGGCAAAAAATCTATTACTGTCTTTATGTGAAAAATTGTAAAAACATTTGCAGTAACATAGAAGGCTCATTACTTATTGGAATTTTTTTAATTTATTTAGAACATTTCTATCACACCCAACTGGTCAATCGCCACTTTGGGTGGTTTACAAACAATAAAAATAGAAACCCTCATAAAGTCCAAACATCAAACTATGCCTTGAGAACCAGTAAAACAATAAAACATACCATACAAGCATCAACAGTATCATTGAAAACATCTAGGGCAGGTACCCAAATCATCTCCCAGCACCATTAAACGCTTACACTTCCAAACTAAATATGTCTTTCTCAGAGTCAAGCTAGGTATTATATTTTAGAGCATTTTAAAAATACTTCCTTATTCATTCATTCATTCTCTGCTTTTCTCCTGAAAAGTTCCCAAAGCAGATTATAGCAGAAGCTGGAGTGGCAATAATACATGGAAAGGCCTTTCTTTTCAGGCAGGCTTTCTCTTAGTGTTTGGCTGGCTAAGAGGGATTTTTTAAATGGATGTGGCGTGTTTTTTAATATGTTTTAGAACTGTTTTTACCTAGCAATTATAATACTATATTACATCTTTTAAAAATATTCTAATAATTTATTAATTTTAAGCTGTTAATATTGTTTGTTTATCTTAACCTATAAAACCAAGGGTTAACCGTTGGAACTTTCTATAGGTTGCTATGTCTCGCCCTACTTGCCTGTACTCACCCTTCGTGCACACGGCCGATCTGGGTCCGCAGGTCAACAAAGGATTGAGAAAACAGGCAGTGGGGCAACAGCCCCACAAACGCGAAAAAAGGGAAACAACTTCATTTCCCAACATTCCTTGCGCCGTGCCGCACCAGAGCCAATCAGGCTGAGAGGCTCTCGCACAGCGCGGCGCAAAGAACGTTCGGAAACGCGCTGCAGCCAATCAAAAGTAAACCGTTTTAAAAAAACGCAGCACAAACACAAAGCACAAACCCATAACTACAAGCCCCAGTGTCCTGCGTGCCATGAGCACGCAGAATGCTGAGGAAGCCGGCGTGCAAAAATTAAAACAAACAAAACCAAAACACCGTGAGAGCAAGTCCGCCAAGCCGCGGGAATCAAAGCCCCCCTCCCCAACGGTGCCTGAAGCTCCTAATCGGTTTCCCCTTTAATATCACTGGGGGGGTGTTGTGCTCCCCCTCTCTACTGGCTCCCCTGGGGTTGGGAGGGTTGGGGGACCAAAGGAGTCTGTCTCCCCAACCCTCCTGACACCAGGGAACCTGGCAGAGAGGGGATTCCCCTCCCCACACACACACACGCCCCATATTAAAGAGAAGAAACCAAGCGGTTACTTCTCTTTAAAAATGGAGTTATTTTGGGGGGAATCCCCCTCTCCGATGGCTCTCCTGGGTTCAGAAGGATTGGGGAGACAGACCCCTTTTCTCCACCCAACCCTCCCAAACCCAAGGAAGCCAGCGGAGAGGGGGATCACAACCCCCCCCCCGATATTAAAGGGGAAACCACAATTGAGATTTCCCTTTTAATATCAGAGGGTGGCCTGGATTCGATCCCCTCTCCTGGGTCCCACGAGTCTGGAAGGTTTGGGGGGACAAAAGGGGTCTGTCTTCCCAACCCTCCTGACCCCAGGGGACCTGGCAGAGAGGGGATTCACCTCCCCCCACACACACACACCATATTAAAGAGAAGAAACCAAGCGGTTACTTCTCTTTAAAAATGGAGTTGGGTGGAATCCCCCTCTCCGATGGCTCGCCTGGGTCCAGAAGGGTTGGGGAGACAGACCCCCTTTTCTCCACCCAACCCTCCCAAACCCAAGGAAGCCAGGGGAGAGGGGGATCAACCCCCCCCCCCCACACACACACTGATATTAAAGGGGAAACCACAATTGAGGTTTCCCTTTTAATATCAGAGGGTGGCCTGGATTCGATCCCCTCTTCTGGGTCCCATGAGTCTGGAAGGTTTGGGGGGACAAAAGGGGTCTGTCCCCCCAAGCCTTCCAGAGCCAGGGAAGATGGCAGAGAGGGGATCCCCCTGTAGGATACCAAAAAACACAAAAACAAACAATCAAAAACATTCAAAAATACACAAAAACAAACAAAAATAACACCAAAAAACAATACAAAGTAAACAACAGCAAACATTTCCAAACACACCCAGCACCCAGCCAAACACCACAAAATCCAACCACCACCACCACCCCAAATAAAGAAAAACAGCCAACTCACCACCACACAACCTCACACCACAACGACTGGAAAAGAAATGAATAAAGAAAGAGACAACTTACTGGAAGAAACTCCACCCAGAGGCCACGAGAGAAAAAACAGTCAAAATACAAGATAACCCCTACCAGCACCACTTGCTGCCCACAATAGTAAAAAAAAATCAAAAAGACACAACAGCCCCACACAAAAGGCCCCAAGAGTAAAAACAAGTAAAAACAAATAACACAAAATCACAATTTTACACAAACCAAAAACAGATGTCAATAAAATAAAATAAAAACTATTCAAAAATCCTGTGCTGAATTTTTACTCAAAAAACAAAAACATCAATGCACAGTTTAAAAACATTTATTGTGAAAAACATGTACTTTCACATTTTTAAAATTATTACCTACGGTACAACAATTTAAAAAAATACATACTAAAAAATATTGGGTTAAATAATTTTTTTGGAAAAAGTATATCATCCTTTATTCTTTTTTTCATCCACAAAACCAAAACACCAAACAAAACTCATCACAGTTTATAACAGGCCACCCAAAATATTTGTATAAATAAAAATTTAAAAAATTTCAATTATAGACTAACCTCTTCTTTACAAACATTAACAACAACAACAAAAACTTTCCAACACCATTTAAAACAGCCCGGCAACACCGGGCAACCTCTGCTAGTACTACTATAATCTGCTTTGGGAACTTTTCAGGCGAAAAGCAGAGAATGAATAAATGAATTAATGAATGAATAAGGAAGTATTTTTAAAATGCTCTAAAATATATTGCCTAGCTTGACTATGAGAAATACATATTTAATTTGGATGTGTAAGCATTTAATAGTGCTGGCAGACTCTTTAAATGTCTGATGTGGTAATCTGTTTTGAGTGTTTAAGGTGTATTTTCATCTGTTCTCACAAATATATTTATGAGTAAATACAAATATTGTCAATGTTACTAAGCTTCTAGTGACGAAAACACCACTCCTAGGTATATAATGTACCTCTAGACTCTCTCACCACTTATAAAAAAATAACAAACATGATTTAGGAAAAATGTAAACCATGTTGACTAAAATCCTATTGCATAAATTGAAGCTGTAGATGTTCACAAAGAATTACACCCAGGATGTCAAGATATCTCATTTTGCAACCAGTTGGCCAGCTGATTGTGCATCAGATTGCATAGTTAGTTGGACAACTGAATGGACACTTGTTGTACAACTGCACTCTTGGAACTGCTTCCTGGACACAGCCTCGGTCTTAGTGTAAATTTTACAATGGCTTCCATAACACTAGTTATCTTGCTGGTAATCTCATGTATTGATTACTGTAATGCTCTCTATGTGGGGTTTTCCTTGTCCCTGATATGGAGGCTTCAATGGGTGCAAAATGCAGTAGCTAGGCTGATTACTGGAGTGAGAAAATTTGATCATGTCTCCCCAGTCTTGGCAGAGCTGCATTGGCTACCCATTCCTTTCCATATTAGGTTCAAGGTGTTAGTTCTAATTTTTAAGGTCCTAAATGGTTTGAGACCTTCCTACCTGGTAGAGCGTCTTCCCCTCAGGACATCAGCCTGCATCACTCCAAGTGCCAACCCTGAGATTGGCAAGGAAGGCCGTGGCTCAGAGAAGAGCCTTCTTGGTGACAGCACCAACTTTGTGGAACTCCCTTCCAGTTGAGCTGCGCCAGGTCCCATCCTTGCCTATGTTTAAAAAGCAGTTGAAATAATTTCTTTTTAATGAGGCTTTTGATAATGTTTTGCCAACAGCTGAGTGTTAGGTATTTTATTTTGACTCTCTCCATCACCATTAGGGTTTTTTGTATTTTTAAAAAAATATGTGACTGTTTTTAATGTGTGAGTTTCGTGTTGTTAGCTGCCCAGAGTAGGAAAATCTCCTAGATGGGTGGGGTATAAGTATAATAAAATAAAGTAATTGATAAATTTAGCCAAATAATTAACTGGATGTTGAATAGGCTGGTGTTTTTCAGAAAAATGGCATATCATATGGTACTCGACAAGCTTTTCTATTGTTTCATTTGGAATTTACTTGAATGTGAATGGCCAGTAAGTTTAAAAACACTGCCAAAAAATGAGATGATCACAGAAGATTAAAAATGGGGTAATTCCACTGGAAATCCTTTAACCTGGCATGTGTCCATTCATCCTGTAGTATTTTACTGATGCACACATAATCCTGCATCTAGTTTGCAGATATTTTTAAAAAATACCCAGTAGCATTCTGCTGAAGCAGATAGTAACTTTAAGGAGTCATTGCTGTTTGCTATAGTTAGTGCACACTTGCATAAGAATTAGCTCATAATATATAGAAAGTAATGTGTGTCTACACTAAATGTGCATTTATAAATTGACAGCTTATATATGCAATGCTAGACAATACAGTAATACAAACATTGTACAAATGTATTGTATATTTCATACAAATTTCTGCATGAAATCATGTTCTCTATAGCAGTTTGGTCATATACACACATGTCCTCAGTTGAGGATATCCAAATTGGGATTTAGAATTGCTGGTAGATTATGAGGACATTAACTACCCTCTCTGTAGATGTGATTTTATACATTATGTTCAGTGGTGGGCATCAGCAGGTTTGCACCAGTCCGTCAGAGCCGGTAGCAGAAATTCTGGCTGGCCCCGCCCATCTAAGTTTTTAAATAAAGTAGTCCTAATTTGGGTGCAATGCAGGGCTTTCCCCCTGGCCACACCCACAATACCACGGCCACAGTGTGGTAGTAAATTTTTTTTGAGCCCACCACTGATAATGTTCCTGAATAGTTGAAACAGGGATTGGTATAAGTAGTACAGTGGTGCCCAAACTTTTTTTTGGGTGGGCCACTCACATTCCCAACATGCAGCTGCGGGGACCGGAGGTGGTATGCTCTCATTGCTGACTGTTTTGGCAGCGGCAGTGATCGTGCTTTGTTCCTGCTGGTCCGAGCAACGTCCACTCATTTCCAGTGCTGCGGAAGCCTTTGCCAATGTGGATCGCTGCCTTGTAGAATTTTTCCGAGCTTTCTCTGTTTCAACATCCACGGAGCTGGAAGGGTAATCTTGGTGTGCCATGCTGACATCATCCTTGCCGCACCAAGGGACTCTACCAGTGCAGTGCATCAAGGCCATACATGTCAAGTATCCCGAATTGGCCGGGAAATCTCATATTTTGGCGCTCGTTCCTCCCCTTTCCTGCTGCTGCCCCATATTTTGAACAACAGGGAAAGGGGTTACTGCACATGTGGAAACGGGTTATACACGTGTGCGTGTGTGCATGCACAGAAATTTCCTGTATTTTGGGAGCTGCACTTGACGGGTATGGCCAAGGCTGACATCAGCATAGTGCGCCAAGTTTACCCTTCCAGTGCCACAGATTTTGAAACAGAGAATGCTTGGAAGAATTCTACAACGTGGCGATCCATGTTGGCAAAGGCTTCCGCAACATTAGGAATGAGCGGAGGCTGCTCGGACCAGCAGGAATGAAGCACAGTTGCTGCCTAGGCCCCTGTACAGATGGCAATCCCATAATTTAATATTTGTTTTGCTCATTAGTATGATACTTTGTATTTCCTACTGGGGAATTCTGAATTTTTCTGCTGCAGTAGTTGTTCAATATGGTAGGTGTTAGATCCCCTGTCTGTTGGGATGCAGAACCTAGTTAGAATTCTAGTCTCTGCTTCTGCCTTTGAATTTGCTCACAGTAACAAATCAATCCATTTATCATATAAACAAATCCAAGCTTGAAGTGAGCCAAAGATCTGTTAGCCCTAAATGATTAAACTAATTATTTAAATAAGCTTTCCAGATGCGATATCATATCCCCTTCCTCTATTTTATAGATGGCTTGTTCAGATACTGAGGTGTTACCTGAATTGCTCAAGGTCTTATAACGAAATAAACAATGGGCTAAGCCCTAGTCTGCCTTGATTTGGTTCATTATCCTATCTACTAACCAATGCTGCTGCATGGTGTTTAGCGATAATGACTATCCTGTTGAAAATCTATATTAATCCTTCCGTAGTTTTTCCCTCAGGCCTTCCTCATCAAAAAATAAACTGTATTAAGATATTATGCAAATGCATATCCTACTGTGGCAGTATTGTTACATCATAAATGTAGAAATTTGGAGAATAATCAATTTTTCTTCCAGATGAATCTTCACATTGTGTTATCAACATATATAAATGCATTAACATTTTCAGAGCAAAACATGCTTTTGAAGTTTTGACGGTTTGCAATCTTTTTTCTAAATCTACTATCATATTTTCTCCTTCACCTTGACATGTTTTTGCTCTCATCAGCTACCGATCTAAAGAATTAGTCACCATTCCAACCCATTGTCAGTTTACAGTTTCAGTTTAATTCTGGCAGTTAGCAGTGAAAGCCATCAATATATTCTGCCATATAAGTATATATTTTTGTAATCACTGCAGCAGAGTATGTTACTATCAAGGGGAGATTTTCAGTGATTGAACAGTCCCTTCCATTTAGCAACTCCCATAGACAAATACGGAAAATGAAGCTCAGGTACTTAGGCCAACTAATGAGATGAGAGGACTCACTTGAGAAGGCCTTGACGATGGGAAAGATTGAAGGCAAAAGGAGAAGATGGTGGCAGAGGATGAGGTGGATGGATGGAATCATTGATGCAATGGCATAGGTGTGGCTGGGCTGCGGAAGGTGGCAGAGGACAGAGGAGCCTGGTGTGCGGTGGTCCATGGGGTCACAAAGGGTCGCACTCAACTGTGTGACTGAACAACAACAAAATAGTTTCCACGTGATGAAATGGATTACTTGCAAGTCAATGTAGGAGAGAAGAGGGAAGTCTTTTGTTATCAAGAATCAATCCCCGCTGGTGATATCCTCACCCGTCTGCAAGTATAACATATGTGAGAGATTTTTAAGCACTGTTTTCCTTATTTTGCATTTCTAAAATGTTTTCAAGTTATCAGAAGTGACCAATAGAGGAGGCCAGACAGTATTCCCATGGATCTTTTTCCCCCTGGACTGCTAGCAAGGACAATGAAAACATATTAATTACACACAGTGTAAGTGAATGCAGTAATTACTATCTGAATGCTTTAAAGTAATGAGTAAGGGAACAAACTCTTTTCAGAAAGCAATGTTCCAAATGTTGCACTCAGCTACACCCTCATGAAAGTGTTACAGAGTGATCATCCACCATGGGAAGTCTTTGTATACAAAGGTTCCATTCATAACTTAGAAAGCTATGTGTGGGTTACACACCTCAATAGGGCTTGTGTATGCTAGATGTGATTGATTCCGTTCTTGCACTGCTAAGAGATTTTTAAAAAAAACTCAGAATGATTTCCTCTAAAACTTAAAGAAATCCAATTTTTATGAGTTCCACCTTACCTTATTTCCCTTTCAGTAATTATTTCATGAATACATGCTATATTATTCTTTATTTCCTTCTTTATTTCCTGTTGCCACAATAGTAGCAACAGAGGCCCAGGCTCAATTTGCTCCCAACTGTGGAGCATTGAAACTTACTACCTCTAATTAAGTTCTATAACTGTGATGCTTAACCTTGGCACTCCAGATGTTCTTGGACTTCAATTCCCAGAAGCCCAAGCCCCCAGGAATCCAAATGAATGGGTTTGCTGTGATTCATCCGGCCTACGCTGCCCCTGTCACTTCTGGAAGTGGAAGTAAAACGACAGGGGCAGCATGGGCCAGATGAATTGCAGCAAAGCCATTCGTGTGAATTTATGGGGGCTTAGGCTTCTGGGAAATGAAGTCCAAGAACATTTGGAGTGCCAAGGTTCGCCATCACGGTTCTATAACTTGAGTGCCATTTTTGCATGGCAGATCACAGCTTAAAATCAAGACGTAGTTATAGCTAGAGTAATTACTTAATTTCATAGTTAGAAATGTTATTCATAAAATAATAAAATATGTTTTAGTTACTTGTTTAAACACCTGGGTATTACAGGCTACTGACAGATGATAGAAAACCCTTTGCTTCTTATCACCATTTTATCACTTCAGCACTCACAACAGTGCTCATGACAGCAACTTGAGGGGCAGCATACGCCAGCATCCGGGAATTGCAGAACAGCTAAGTGGGGTTGGGTCCTCGGGCAATGAATGCACCTGGCCATTACTATTTGGTAATGTCACATACTGTATCTGTAACTATACAGGCAATTGTAAAAGTTAACAGTGGAACAAAAGGAGAGATGCTATCTGTAGTTAAATTACAGTTGTAACGTAATTTCACTCTTCTTTCGGGGGGGGGGGGTTGAGATTTACAAGTACCAAGTTCCCAAATGTAGAGTGCCAAAGTCACTAGTGTAGATGAGGTATCTAAAACAGATGTATCAACAAAGAGAACATGCTACAGAATATACTACAGAAGATCTCATCAAAAGAGCTTGGACAAAGGACTAATAGAAATTTGAAAGATAGTTTAGGAAGGTCCCTTGGTGAAACATGATGGCAACTGCAGCCTGTTGTTATAAATAAGAATTGTAATATAGAAGTGTCACAAAACTGATATATATCAAATCAGATTAGATTATCCAAGGATTTGGCAGTGTTTTCTATGCTTGGATTGTAATTTATGGAGGGAAATATCATTACTGCTGTTGTACTTCTGATCAAATAAGTCTACCTCCCTCCCATTTAATGATGCTTTATATTACATCTGTATCAAGAGAGATTAATTATTTTAGCATATTAAAACTTATTTACTATCATGCCGTTGCCGGGGTGACTGTATAAATTGGATCCTTGAACATCAAAAAGGCCTTTCTCAGTTTCCTCCCCAGTGGATTTCTTGAATGCAAAGCAAATAGCTGGATGCTTCATTCACTTCTGGGTTGCTCAGGCAAGTCTTTTGCCTTCAGAGTTAAGGGTGACTCATATCTCTATTAATTTTTTTAAAAGTGTAACAGCTCACTGGAGGGCCATAGAAAATTAATTTGAAATATGCTTTGCCTCGTCCTTCTTCAGCCACTACTTTAGTTATTAAGCAAAACACTTTCCTCGCTCAAATAACTTGGGCTGAACAAAAAGAAAAGCTCCTGTTGGTAGTCAAATTAATATTTGTTAATTAAGATTTATGGTTCTAAGCAAAAGTTGTTTGCAGTATGACATTTTGCCCAGTTAAGGTACATGAGCTTTGAATCTGGTACTTCTGAATGTGAGACTACACAAAGCTCAACACTGGGTTTTGGGAGGAGAACTGTAGCTCCCAGAGTCCTCCACATAAGTGGCCCAGGGACTCTTGTAATCCAAGAAAGTAATACAGTAGAACCTTGGATAAAATCCAAACTCCATTCCACAAGTTTGGACTTTATCCAATTTTGGACTTTATCCAAATCAAATGGGTAATGCATCGGATAACGTCCAAAAATGGACTTTATCCGAGGTTACTATACCAAATACATTGGATAACATCCATTTTTAAGCAGTTTTGGACTTTATGCGATGCATCACGTGTGCATGAAAACCATGACTTTATCTGAATTGGACTTTATCCGAATCGGACTTTATCCGAATCGGATTTTATCAGAGGTACCACTATATGTCCAATTGTCTATACTCTGAGAATACCCTACAAGAATGCTAGATTACAGCCTTGGGATCACTGATTCTGCTTAAATGAAAATTGTTTGATGTGATTAATTAACATGTTTACTTAAGTTCTGAAATTCAAAGAAATTACAGCTGCTAAAATCACACCTTGAATAGACATTTTAATAAGGTTAGATAGCTACAGTCCAGTGCTACGGCTCATTTTAGGTTAACTACTATCTATGAGCCATAGAGCTGTCAGTGGCAACATGATATAACTAATCCCAGATTTCTGTGTTTGCTGCAACAAACATATGGCGTCTGGAATTGTTTTTTTTCTGTTTACAGATTGTTTGTTAAACACAAACTCAGTTTTGAGATTTAAAACCTTGTAGAGAAGGAAGAAGGGACCATGGTGGCTCAAGTGGTTAAGTTGCTGAACTCAAAGACTGGAAAGTCGGAGTTTGATACCTGAGTACTGCACAATGGAATGAGCTCCTGTCTCTGTCCAGGCTCCTGCCAACCTAGCAGTTTGAAAGAAAGAAATTGCAAGTAGATAAATAGGGACCACTTTGGTGGGGAGGTAAATAGTGTTCCATGCAGTCGGGTGTCTAGGCATGCCTGCCACATGTCCACGGAAATGTCTGCAGAAACATTTGAGCAAGGGTGACCTTTACCTTTACCTAGGAAAGGAAGAAGAGCCAATGTGTTATAGTGGACTAGCATTCAGTTGTTGTTGTTTTTTTTTTGGGGGGGTGTTGGTGGTAGGGGTGGTTTTGGGGTGCACACACACAAATACACACATACATGCCGAAACTGCATGGGGAGAGGAGGGGCTCCCTCTCCTCCCCCTATAGCCTCAGCGAGGACACACCCACGCACGCGCGTGCACACACAGAGAGAGGGGGGGCTCCAGATGGTTTTCCCTCTGGGAAATGGAGGCTGACAACGGTGCTCTGTTCTCAGCCTCCGTCTCCCGGAGGGAAGCTGTTCATTTTCCTTGGTGGGTAGGGGCTGAAGCTTTCGGCCCTTGCCCTCCGCAGAAGGTGTTGTTTTCCCTCTGGGAGATGGAGGCCAAGAACAGAGCGCCGTTCTCGGGCTCTGTCTCCCAGAGGGAAGCTTTTTGCCGGGGCCGTGGAGATAAGAGGGGCTCCCTTTTCTCTCCACAACCCCTCCAAAGCCGTGGTGGGTCCGGGGCCATGGAGAGAAGAGGGACTCCCTCTTCTCTCTGCAACCCCGCCAAAGTCGCAGCGGGGCTGGGGCTGTGGAGAGAAGAGGGACTCCCTCTTCTCTCCGCAACCCCACCAAAGCCACAGTAGGGCCCTCACACATGACACTCTCCCGGCCTCCTCCGTGCTCATGTCCCTCAGCCTGATTGGCTGAGGGGTGGTGCGGTGTGGAGGACACTGGGCATTGTAGGATTTTTTGTTCATCTTCGTGGGGTGGTTGCCCCACTCTTGATGACCAGACACTTGTGGCAATGCTCACAGGGTCTAAAGGTAATTGTGGGCGGCTCAGTACGGGCTGGTTGGGCTGGTTGTGGCAACGTATGCTGGACACGAACGGCCCACACACCTTTTTATAGGTATAGATAGAATGTTGGGCTCAATACAGGAAATCAGGATTCAAATCCCTGCTCAGATGTAGAAACTCACTGGTAGCAAAAGCACTTCTTAAATAAATACCTTCAAAACCACTGTCAATCAGACATGACTTGATGGCACATCACATCAGAAAAGTAAAGCAGATTTATGAAGATCATGAGCAGCCCAGAAAAGCTGTTGTCTTTTCCTAGCAACAAAGATTCAGAGGGATACTGCCTCTAATCCTGGAGGTATTATATATTTATAATGACAAAAGCACTCAATAACTGATAAACTGTGTCACTTTGTACTGTCTCTGCTGACTGTTTCCCCATATCATGATCAGGATGAGGCCTCAGGAAGAGCTGTAAATCCTGGCTTATTTCTAACACACCCCTGCAGGTAAAACTAAAAGATTTCAAAAGTTTTCTGCCGATTGGTAAGATGAGGAGAGTTTTAGAGCATTAGCATTGCCATTTTCAGCACATTTTTAAATCAACAAAATTGTAAACTTTCCCCTTGTTTCCCATAGTCTTGTTGTTGTTGTTCAGTCACACAGTTGATTCCAACCCTTTGCGACCCTATGGACCATTGACCTCCCGACATCTCTGTCCTCCACCATCCTCCTCAGCCCGCTCAGTTCTGTACCCACTGCATCTACCACACCATCCTTCCATCTCATCTTTGGATGCCCCCTTCTTCTTTTGCCCTCCAACTTTCCCAGCACCAAGGCTTTCTCAAGTGAATCCTCCCTTCTCATTTGATTGAAGCTTCATCTTCACTATTTGACCTTCCAATGAGCAGTCAGGGTTGATTTCTTCTAAGATTGACCTATTTGTTCTCTTTGCTGTCCAGGGGACTCTCAACACTCTCCTCCAACACCACATCTCAAAGGAATCTATTATTTTATGCTCAGTTTTCCTAATGGTCCAGCTCTCACACCCATACCTTACCACCGGGAATACCATTGCTTTGACTATACGAATTTTTGTTTTTAAGGTGATGTCTCTACTTTTTACTATGTTCCCCAGATTTCTCATAGCTTGTCTCCCCAGAGTTAATCATCTTTTTATTTCATGGCTGCAGTCACCATCTGCAGTGATCTTAGCTCCCAAGAAGGTAAAATCTGACACTGCTTCTACCTCTTCCCCATCTATTTTCCAGGTACTGATAGGGCCTGTTGCCATTATTTTGCTTTTCTTGATATTGAGTCTCAAGCCAGCTTTTGCACTCTCCTCTTTCAGTCCAAAACTTTAGGTCTTCCTCACTTTCTGCCATTAGGGTGGTATCGTC
The DNA here is from genome assembly GCA_035047305.1 of Bradypodion pumilum. Classification (NCBI taxonomy): domain Eukaryota; kingdom Metazoa; phylum Chordata; class Lepidosauria; order Squamata; family Chamaeleonidae; genus Bradypodion; species Bradypodion pumilum. The sequence continues at coordinate 111,085,411 of JAWDJD010000004.1, read as the reverse complement.
TGCATATCTCAAATTGTTGATGTTCCTCCTAGCAATTTCGACCCCATATTGTGATTCCTCCATCCCTGCATTGCACATTATGTGTTCTTTGTATAGATTGAATAAGCAGGGTGACAAAATGCAACCCTGTCTTGTATACAATACAGACTTGTATTTTCTTCAATATGTGGCACTTTTCACATGAAATTGGATAAAAAGAGGTTTTGCACAAAACTCAGTTTTCTTGCAATAGCTGTTACTGCCTACCAAATAATGCCGGCGGTGGCCACCAGAAGTGCCAGAACAAGAACCATGTTTTCCCCTTGACACCCGAAGGGGTAAAAGAGGGAGAGAAGAAGAAAGTGTTGCTGTTTTTAAAAATACAGGGTCTTCCCCCAACTCTCAAGGAGAAATTAATAATTTTACTGAGGTTGGCCATTTCTTTTTCTCCCCACATTGAGACAATTTTTCCTTGGAGATGAGAAAACAAGCATGCATTTGTTACATTCTTAGACCAAATATTCAGTTCCTACACCCTTCTGCAATCAAACCTATACCAATGCCTTATTATGTGTAATGGAAACAAATGCATATTTATTCATGCTTATCTTCATTTTTCTTTCAGTTTTCTCTTGCACTTTTTTAGATGGTACAATCCAAGAGACTCTTCAAAAAAATGTTGTTCATATAGTGCACTTTGATATCACTTTAATAAGATTTGCCTGGGGGAAATGTCTGAGAAGTTTCAGAGGGATCCAGTAGTAACAAACCTTTATCTCAATAAACTTCACAGATAAGAGCAACTACTTTATACTGCGACTACAAATGTCCAAGAAATTTGGAGCTACTCCCCCCCCCCTTCTTTCATGTATTTCACATTTGAGTTATGTAATGGCACCAATGGTTTAAATGGTTTCTTTCTTGGTACAGTATTCACAGCAAAAGTCTTTCCCTTGCATTCATGGATTATTTAGGATACTTTTTAAATTTATGTACACAAACAGATGAAACGGATTATGATCAATACCAGAAATACAATTTTAAAAGGACATACTGTATGGACATAGGCATTCGTGTAAAGGTGTTTATCAATCTAGGGAGATGATACATCAAATAAATATGCAGCACACTGAATGTGAGGAGAACAAATGTGATGTTTTGTGAGGGGAGAAATTACATGTCACATATAGGCATCTGTATGGGTATTGTGAGTAACACAGAGGGCACTGAGGGGAGCTTATTTCAGAGCAAAAATATGTAAAAATGCAGTGCCATGACTGGATACGGGTCATTGTTGTTTTTTTTACTCTGATATGCTTGCAAAGACTAACATGGCTACTACTTCAAAAATAGTACATTGTAGAACTTTTTTGCACGTGAATATGTAAAGAGGATCTGTAGATGTTATACTGTCCTTGGTGTATTCTAAAAGCTTTTTATATAAATTAGGGATAGGCCTTTCTTGTTTAAATGTAAAACTCAAAACATGAAATGTTGCCAAAAAGCATAGTACTGTACAGCAAATGCAAGCGCGGCGCCAAAATGGCCGCCGCGCCCTTTGCGCCCCCCCCCCACAGGACAGAGAATCCGGGTAGTTAGGGGCGTGGCCAGCTCCCGTATAAAAGGGGTGGCCACGAGGCAGCCAAGCTGCCATTTTACCTCAGCGACGGAGCGGAGAAGTTTTTTCCCTGCGTCTCCGTCGCTCGTTAGCTTACCGGGAAGCCTTTTGGTAGCGGTTCTGCCTTTCCGGCTTCCCTTTTTGCTCGGGTGGAGATGCCTTCGAAGAAGAAGGCAGCTTCGAGTTCAGCTCGCGTTGTTAGGAGGCGCAACCCAGGTCGGAGGACCGCGGTGCCGCCTCCTCAGCAGCCACCTTTGCCAGCCCCGGCCGGGGCCGGCGGAATGGGGTCTATTGCCCCTTGGCCCGGGGTGGGCGATCAGAGTGCGGGCGCGGAAGGGGTTCCGGCCCGCGGCCCACGAGCGGTGGACACCGCTCCTGCTCCTGCCCACTCTGTCGGGCCTACTCCTCTTGGGCTGCAGCCTCTCCCGGGGCCCTCTAGCCTTGGGGGGTGGTGCGGCCCCCTGCCTTGGCAGGTTTCTCCACCAACCCTGCCGGGCTTCGGTGCTGGCCATTGGCCATATGTGGGTCCCGGGGTACAGGGACCTGTACCCATGCCTGGGCCAGGCGGGCCGGCCGGCCCTTTGCCCATGGTCAACGTGGACACCTTGCTGGCCCGCATTGCGGCCCTGGAGGCGTCGTTGGCGCGGGCCAGTCAGGCGGGCGCCCCTTTCGGGGTTCCTTTTGAGACGCTGTCGGCTGGAGGACAACAGCCGGCGGGGAGGGTCGAGCTGCTGCAGGCGTGTGGCGCGGTTTCGGCCACTGCCTCGCAGCTCCCCAGCCAGCAACCAGGTGCGGGTCAAGCCCCGGCGATGAGCTCTACGTCGGTCGTGAGCTCCGACGCCCCCAGTGGGCCGGAACCCCCGGTGGGGGCGGCCCACGGGGGTGCAGCGTGTGAGTATACGGTGCAAGCGAGTACATCCACACACATTCCCAATCTAGGGGGGGCCTTTCAATGGCCTTGGCCTCGCGCGGGTGGTGCGGGGGCCACGCTGTCGGCGACCCACCCGGCGACGACGACTGCCACCTTGGGCACTGGGGTGGGCATTGGTCCTTACACTACAGGGAATGTTCTGGGGGTGGCTGGATTAGTTCAGGCCCCTTTTACCAGGCCGGCTGTCCCTTTTTCGGCCTTGCCGACGGCAGGGTATTCCTTGCCATTGGGTGATCACCTGGCACAGGCTACTAGGGAAAAGATATGGCGAGGGGAGTACGTAGATATCTTCTCACTCCTGAACAGAGAGCCCACCAAGGAGGAAAGGGAGGGTCAGGATGAGAAGGACAAGGAGCAGGCACGCCGCCGTAAGCCGCCGCGTACCTGGGCCAACTGGCTCCCCGCTTATTTAATATACATGGCGGTATATTTGAGGGCGCGGCCGGATTTAGCTATTCCCATGGTCCAATATTTGGACAACATATATAGGGCGATGGTCGATTTCCCGGGCCCCTCATGGCTAGCATATGATGAGGAATTCCGTATGAGGATTCCCCTTCACCCCGAGATGAGATGGGATGAGCCGTGCCAGAGGCTTTGGCTTTTGTATATGACACCCACACGCCCTGCCCCGGGGGATAGATACCATTGCGGACATGCGGTCCAGCGAGCGGCTCCAGCGCAGGTTACCCGCCAGGCGGCGGGGCAGGGGGTTCCAGCCCGCCTGCTGTGCTGGACTTTCTCGTCAATTGGTTCCTGCAATCGAAAGAACTGCAGGTATAAGCATGAGTGTCCCACATGCTCTGGCCACCACGCAGCCTCTGCTTGCCCCAAGCCTGGGGGGGCGCGAGGCAGAGGGAAGGGTGGACAGTGGGCTGGCAAGGCTGCCACGGATGGAGCTAGTTCTCCAAAAGGCCCCCTCCCCAATTAAGGTGGACATGCTGGAGCGCTGGCTCGCATCGTACCCGAAGGGGGAGGACAGGGAGTATATTCTTCAAGGTTTTAAGCAGGGATTTCGTATCCCTTTTGTGGGTGATAGGTCCCCTCAGGATGCTCCCAACCTTTTATCCCTTAGAGGAAGGGAGGAGGTGGCCGCGGCCAGCATTCAAAAGGAGTTAGTCGCGGGCAGGGTCGCTGGACCTTTCCCCGTACCCCCGTTTCCCAATCTTAAGGTCTCGCCACTTGGTTTGGTCCCCAAAAAGTCCCTAGGTGAGTTTCGCCTTATTCATCATTTGTCCTACCCAGCCGGCCGATCGGTCAATGATGCTATCCCTGATGACCTTTGTTCAGTCAGGTATACATCGTTTGACCATGCGTTGCGCATGGTGCGCTCGTGTGGCCCGGGTGCCCTGCTGGCCAAGTGTGACATTAAGTCAGCTTTTCGCCTCTTGCCAGTGCACCCGGGCGACTTTGAGTTGCTGGGTTTTAAATTTAAGGGGGAATATTATTTTGATAAGGCCATGCCTTTTGGCTGCTCCATATCATGCTCGGCTTTCGAGCGTTTTAGTACCTTCCTAGAGTGGGCTTTCGCCCGCAGGTCAGGGTCCCGGTCTGTAGCCCATTACCTGGATGACTTTTTATTCGGGGGTGAACGGGGCTGGGACACGTGCGCACGTCTCCTCAACACATTTCAGACGCTAATGGAGGAACTTGGTGTCCCTTTAGCGCCCGAAAAGACCGAGGGCCCATCGACCAAGCTAGTATTCCTGGGGGTTGAGATTGACACAGTAGTGCAGGCTTCTAGGTTGCCGGGTGATAAGGTGTCCAGGATCGTGGCCCTTATCTCGGAATTGCTGGCCAAGCGTAAGGCATCACTGAGAGAACTTCAGGTGCTACATGGGCACCTTAATTTTGCTTGCAGGGTGGTCGCACCGGGCAGGGCTTTTGCCCGGCGCTTATGCGACGCCATGGCAGGGTTATCCAGGCCCCACCACAGAGTCAGGCTCACCCGGGGTATCAGGGCAGACATGTTCGTCTGGTTGCAATTCCTGAGGGAGTTTAATGGGGTCTCATTTTGGAGGTCTGACCTCCTGGCGTCCCCCAATTTCAGATTCAGTCTGATGCCTCAGGATCCCTGGGTTATGGGATGTACTTCAATGGGAAGTGGGGCCTGTGGTGGGTGGCCACCAGCATGGGCAGGCACAGGTCGCCTGCGGGATCTCACATACCTGGAATTTTTCCCCATTCTGGGGGCTTTGATGCTATGGGGCGAACAGTGGGCTAATTCGGTGGTGCATTTCTGGTGTGACAATGCTGCTGTTGTCCACATTGTCAATGCACAGACTTCCAAATCGCCCAGGGTCATGGACCTAGTGCGCCATTTTGTGCTGCGCTGCCTGCGCCTCAACGTTTTGTTCAGGGCCAGGCATGTCCCAGGGATTAATAATGATATTGCTGACGCTTTGTCCCGCCTGCAGATCTCCCGGTTCCGCGCCTTGGCCCCGGATGCGGAGGAATTTCCCTCGCCGCTCCCGGACGAGATGTGGACTATTGGCAAGGAGAGGTGAACCGGGCGATTGGCCTGTCACTAGCGCCACGCACGCGTAAGGCGTATCAACAAGCATTCAATTCTTACAGGGCATTTGCTACTCAATTTCTCTTGCCAGAGACCTGGCCTATCCCGGTGGACCATGTTCTGCGGTGCATGGTTCACCTGCATGCACAGGGCCTTGCACCTCGCACCATAGCATCCAAGCTCTCGGCGTTGGCTTTTATGGCCAAAGTGGGAGGTCATGTGGATACCACCTCTGACTTCCGTGTGCGACATGTTTTGGAGGGGTGGGTGCGCGAGCGCGGGCGTTGCCCGGATGACCGGCACCCTATTTCCCCAGGGGTTCTTACCCAGTTGGCCCGGGGCTGGCCAGGCCTCTGTTTTGATCATTATGAGGCAGCCCTTTTTCACGCAGCCACAACGGTGGCATTTTTTGGAGCGCTCCGCGTCAGCGAACTCGTGATGCTATCTAAGGCGGATGCAAGTGGTAGGGCACTGGAACTCGAAGATGTCTACGTAGCCAAAGACTGGGCCCAGTTGAGGATACGCTCCTCTAAAACAGATCAGCATGGCGTAGGTAGTGGTGTAAGACTGCTACGTTGTTCTTTGGCAGACATCTGTCCGGTTGGTGCCCTACAGGAATTCCTGGCACTGCGTGGCATGCACCACGGCCCGTTTTTCTGTCACCAAGATGGGTCTCCCCTTACTAAATTTCAGTTTTGGAAGGTGACAGCCAGAGCCCTCACCAGGGTGGGCCTACCAGGTGCCCGTTATGGCACACATTCGTTCCGGATTGGTGCAGCCTCTACAGCAGCTGCTTTTGGGTACTCTGGGGCTGACATACGCAGCATGGTGAGGTGGGGCTCGCAATGTTTTCAGTTTTATGTGCACCCACTCCCGCCATGAGTACCAATCCAGTCACCTTACCGCCTTTTTTCTCAATTTTCTTACAGACCCTGGGTGTCGTATTACACCGGTGACAGTATGGCTGGTGGGCCACAGCTATGTGCACAGGGCAGCGCGTTACGCTGCGGCGACAGAATGGGGACCCCGACTGGGACTGGGTGACCACGCCAGTCTCGCATGGCATGGTAAGCCTGGGATGTTATGGCGGGAGCTGCGGCCTTTCCTTTTTTCTGGCCTGGGTGCTGACCCGCCTGACATTCTAATCATCCACCTGGGGGGCAATGATTTGGGCCAGGTCACCGGCTTATCGCTTAAGCATGCGATTCGCGAGGACCTCGCCTACTTGCATTATGTCTGGCCTGCCACAACCCTGGTTTGGTCGGACATTGTCCCGCGCCATTCTTACAGAGGGGGCGTTAACCTCCTGGCCCTTGACCGCGCTAGGTGCGCGGTCAATAAGGCAATGGCGCGGTTTCTTGCCAACAGGGCTTGGGGACGGGTTAGTCATCACCCCGATATTAGTCTACAAAATTATGACTTGTACGCAGGGGATGGGGTCCATCTGTCGCGAGGAGGTATGGACCTCCTGTTGGGTGATTGGCGAGCAGGCCTGTTGACCGAGCTGACGGTCTGGGGGGGGCGTCAGGTCTTCTTTGAAGCCCCTCCGTGTGGCGGGTAGCACTGGTAAGGTAAACAGTATGACCCACAAGTATCCGGCAGGTTCGCAATTGACTGGACAACACTAGACAGGAATAAATTAGTTAAACGTTGTCCGGTCAACGACGAACCAGGCGATGGGGTGATGACGATTGCTAACCAGCATGCATCACCCCTGTGATTTCACGGAGGCAGCCAAGCTGCCATTTTACCTCAGCGACGGAGCGGAGAAGTTTTTTCCCCTCCACCCCCTCCCTAGTTAACAGTGTGATATTATGGTCGCTTCGGGGCCGGGTGGGAATTTTTGGTTGGGACCCATATTGGCTCCGGGTCCTGGCTTTTTTGCCCATCCCACACTGTTGCTATGGTTTGATATAGGGGGCTTTCTGTGTTCCTACTGTTGACTTTGGTCACATTGGCGGGTAGCACTGGTAAGGTAAAAAGTATGACCCACAAGTATCCGGCAGGTTCGCAATTGACTGGACAACACTAGACAGGAATAAATTAGTTAAACGTTGTCCGGTCAACGACGAACCAGGCGATGGGGTGATGATGATTGCTAACCAGCATGCATCACCCCTGTGATTTCACGGATACGTGTCAGAGGGTGGGGTCATAAGTTAGTTATTGACTACGGTCAACAATTTGTTTGTTGTCAACAAACAAATTGATACAAATTGATACATTGTAACCAATTGCCGTTGGCAATTTTGGGGTGGTACCTTACCAGTGTTACTTCGGCCTGCTTGCCTTAGGAATTATGATTGGTCGTTTTACCAATGCAAATTTATAATTCGGACTAGGGCATTGAATCAATAAATGTGGCCCTATGCTGTTATCCACTTTCAATGTTGTCTGTGTCCGTTATTGGGGGGGTGCGCCTGCAAAGAACAGATGTTATAATACATATTATTGCCAAAAAGAGAAACTCTAAAACCAAAAACATGAAAGATTGCCAAAAGATAGCCTCTAAACACAACTGATCATTGTTTGTGAAAAAGAGGCTAATGAAAGTTTGTTTCTTTGTTCTTCTTTCAAGTCTAGGTCAGACTTTAAACTGGCAAAATGAAGCCACCTTTTAGTGAATTCATTCTGTACTTCCTTTTACCCGACCTAGTATGAGAAAGATTAGCTGGTAACACAAGGTTGCCACTACCAGGGTATGCCCGATTGTGGTTCAAAAATACCTCAATCTTCAAGGAGGCTGTTTCTGTATGCCCCGATTCTTTGTTCTTTCATTCATTTCATTTCAATACCACCCATCTGACTTAAATGTTACTCTGGGCAGTGAACATAATTTTTAAAAAATCATATGTAATATAAAACACTCCTCTCACTCTATAACCATAAAAATATTTTCTTTATATAAAACAAAATGACCCAAAAATAGATAGCCAGAGATTAATCAGTGATCAAAGAAAAAACAAAATAAAATTAGTTTGGGGACAAGATAGTTACAAATTATTTCTTTAAAAGATCTTCCTGTGCCAATTTTTGAAAGACAGATCTCAAGCCTTGTCCTTCAGGGGAAAAGTAACCCCATCTAGATATGGCAGGATTACACCCAATTTATCAGATGAAACTCTCCACACCAGGATCTCCATCCTGTCTGGATTAAACCTGTTAGCCACCATTCAGTCTATTATCACATCCAGATTCTACTCCAGCCTCTACTTAAGATGAAAAGTGGAGATAGAGTTTGGCATCATCATATCACTGATATTACCCTTCAAATTTCTGATTGACCACTCCTAATGATTTCATATAGATATTAAGCAGCACTGGTGAGATGGCAGATCCCTGCAGCACACTATATCATTGTCCCATGGAGCTGATACTGGCTCCGGAAAAAATGGGACCTGCGCAGAGCGGTTCCAAGCAGGTCGCCTTCCACGCATGCGTGGAAGGCTATGCCACTTGCACAGCCCCCTACGCAAGCGGCGTAGGCTTCCATGCATGCGTGGAAGGGTTCTACATGAGTGTAAAACCCTTCTACGTATGTGTAGAAGGCAACTTGCACAGAAGGGCTGTGCAGTACTTTCCCCCGCTGCCAAATTACGGGGTTTTGGCAGCACGGGTCGGGAAATGACGTCAATCGGCGCAGGGTTACGGGGTAATCCCGGCCAAATCGGGAAGGTTGACAGGTATGATCAACAATTGTTGAGAGATCCAAGAAGAAAAACATGGACATGTTACCTCTTTCAGCCACTCAGAGAAGATAATTTAGAAGGATGCCCAATGCCTGATGCCCAATTGAAATGGATCAAGGTCTGACCCCCCCTTTTTGAAATACTCACCTCTACGTACTTCTCAGCTGTCTGGGCATTGCTGTTTTGTTCTTCATATTGTGATGCTGTTGGTTGCTTTGGTGAGTGAGTCTTTGTGCCTATCTTTCTGTATTCTAAGGATGTGGTTTTCATCCCCACCCCACCCCAGCAAGCTCCCATAATTTTCAGGAATCTCCCAAATCAGAATTTTCATAGCTGTAAACAAAATAATCCAAGTCCATAGACATATTTTAGTGCACACACCTGTAGGCCAGCATGCTCCACTCTGAGGTGATGGTATGAAACTGGCTAGAGCAGTGATGGTGAACCTTGGCACTCCAGGTGTTCTTGGACTTCAATTACCAGATGCCCAAGTCAGCACTCCTGCTATCATAGATTCTGGGAATTGAAGTTCAAGAACATTTGGAGTGCCAAGGTTTGCCATCACTGGGCTAGAGCCTGTAAGAGTTGTAAGAGATTGGAGGACTGGTAGTTTGGTAAGAGACTCCTGATAAGGCCTAATGAGCAGACGATTATCAGCTCCCATGAAATTTAACCAGCCTCATTAACTTACTTTCTATTCAGAGGAAATCAACTTTGTTTTAAAGGGAGAATTGCAGCACCATAAGTGTTTGTGTATGTGATGAAAACCCTCTGAGGACCAGCTACCAGAATTCTGGATATGGACATTCCTGGAGAATCCTATAAGTTGTACTGGAAAGTTGTACTGTACCATGCTTACTAGCTGCTTCCTTACCCTTTTACTACTGTGCTGTCCAACTCAGTGGGTCTGTATTGTGCTGCATGTGTAGCACTGTACTCATATTGTAGGTATGTGCCTGCATAGGACTCACAGTGATTTAATTTTCTAATGTACTGTTGCCAGCTTTTGTAATAGATTTATTCTCTGTTACCTTGCCTCTGCTTTGTGAGAGACATTAAGGGTTCTTTGGGGCTTTTAGAGTGCCAGGAAAACACAAAATGAATTAATCCAAAATGGCTTTTTCCTTTTGCATAAAATGAAAGGACTGCTATGTCAAAAATACAAAATTAAAAGAAAAGGAAATGGTATCTAAAGAACCCAATAAGAAAAAAAGACAAAAATGTTGTTGCACACATTCCTGATATAAATGCTTCTAAAGGTAAATAGTTCTGGCTCTCAAAACCAAGTATCTAAATAACATGAAATATATGTGCAAATATGTAAAATGAATATGCTGGGTGTGTGTGTGGATGTTCTGTTTCTCACGTTGATTATTTTGTATGCTCCAGATAAAATATTCAACACAATATCATTTTTTTAAAGCAATGAGGGAGATAATGTCCATTATGTGCCAGTATATCTAAAAATTAGATCCATTTAGTGCCATTGATCATGAGCACAACTGTGAGGGTAAGCATATTTTAAAATAATATGGTGTGTTGCCTTAACTGCAAATCTAACTAAAACAATTTGAAAAGCCAAATTAGAGAGTGGTCCCTTGAGTCACCTTTTAATGTTTTTTTTTCTATAAAGACAGCTAAGTGCCTGTTTATTTCTTTTTCTTTCTTATGTTGCATTTTCTGTATCTGAATATCATCACTGTATTACAATAAGGCTGTCTCTGTCAACATGGTGCTGTCTGGATATTTTGATATACAGTGCCCATAAATGTTGGTCATTGGCCATTCTGGCCTTAAAGGATACTGTAAACATAAAACATCCAGAGGTCACCATGTTTTGGAATAAGGATTGAAAGTATCTAGTTTGAATCATTTTAATTTTCACTGTCAAGAGCTCCGTGTGCTTCTGGAAGATATCAAGCTCTCATTGGGGTTTGCTCCTGTCTTTTGGAAGATTGCAAAACATGCCAGGCCTCTTTTAATGTTAAATACACAACACTTGTATTTTTTTGTTTTTTGTTTTTTTGTTTTTTGCAGAAGTTGTAGTCCAAGTGCTTGTTTAGATCTCAAGCAAATTAAATTCCAGTCTTGTGTGACACATATTTATTTCACTGGTACAACAGCAGGGGGGAATGCCTGCTACAATCCATTTTGGTGGCACATACTTTAAGGCATTTACAGCCTTGTTTTGACTGAGATAAGCTGAGCAGAGTCTGTCTTTTACTTTTCAGTGTTTTTGCATTATATTTTTATTCTACCTCTCAGATAAACATTCACAGCTGCTATAAATGTTCATGGTTTGTTCTCCCCATTTTATTGATTTCACTAAACTCTGTGGAGAAAACAGGGGCACCTAAGGAAGCAAGGTTAGAGTCATCTGGTGAAAAAGGAAATGATTTTTTAAGTACTACTCTAAAATACCATTGATTACCATATACTACTGCCTGTCTTGTACAAAACCAAAAGGGAATATGATATATATCCAGTTGTTAGTCCCAACTAGACTAAACTTTCCCAAATCAGTTACCAGACTCCTTTTGATATTAACATAAGATGTGTTACAGTAAATTTCAGCTAATTGATGATGTTCCAAGGTGTACCTATTTTGTACAGTCAGATTATTCATGTGATAGAAGCTTTTATCTCATCAGTTAGCTGCAATTAGCTGCAGAAAGTTATGCAAATCTTGAGCGAACACCAATGGGATTCTGGTCTACAGAACTTAGTAACATCCAAAATTTGCTCTAGCTCAGTTGTTCCCAATGTGGTGCCCATGCCCCACAGGGGGTTCAATTTCCAGAAGCCTAAGTCAGTACATTGGCTGATAAGTGCTTTGGGAAATTGACTTAGGCTTCTGAGAATTGAAGTCCAAAAAACAAAAGTTGGGAAACACTGTGCTGGTACTAACAAATAGTCTGCCTGCCTGCCTGCCTGCCTGCCTTCCTAGAGGATAAAAATGAAGCACAAAAATTGAAGTCTGTTTTCTTAGTTCAGAAAAAAATTGTGGGAATTGTAGAAGTGTTTCTGGCAAAACGTTAAAGATATTCAGCAGCTGTGATTGCTACTCTCCTAAGCACTTTTCCTTCTAACTGTAAATAATTTTGACAAATCTCAAGGGGCTCATTTGAAAACATACAAGCAAAATGAGGTAAATTTTTGACCAGAGTAGAAATTCTGTGGAAAGATCTTCATGTGTTCTTTGCTTTTTATCATGCCATATGTGCTTCCATATCATGTAGGGCACTGAACATAACTGGGAAGAAGGACAACGATGCTAGCCTTTATCCATATTACCTACAGATGTCTTTTATGGTTTGCAATCTAATAAGAATTTAGATAAGTATTTAAATTTGCTCATCGACTGGCATTATTTTAATCTATTTTCTGCACACAATTTTATAGTACTGTTTGATTATACAAAGATGAGGAACCTTTTTTCCCCTGGTGGTTAAACTGGATATATTTTTAGGATTAGTTTGCAAATTATCTTTTCTTTCTTCTCTCCTTTCCTTAGTCCATTTTTTAAAAATAGCTATTGAAAAAATGAATTTCCCCATTTCTGTTGCAAAAAGTAATCCTTATTTGTAGTTTTAAGACCTGGCAAACAGCACTGGTAAATTTGAATTTGGGATGTGTGCCAAAACAACTAAACGTAGTCAATGATACCAAAAAGATTTTTTTCCTCTCCTGTGAAAAATCAGCATGTCAGAATCAATAGCTGTGATTATGCTGCAGTAACTATGTTTAATGTTCATGGGCCGTGTTCTTTAGACTAGATTACTGAAGCAACCAAGTGAGTTGCTGCTGAGAGAAGATAAAGAGCACAGGTTGAGTGGAGATGACGGTTTTGCTAAGTAATCTACTTCCTTGACTGCATTCTGTAAAAAGCTAAATTCCTCTGGTAAAATTTCTTTTTACAAGGAATGAATCAAATGAAAATACAGCATGAAAAATGAGAATAGGCTCCTGAGGTGTTTTTTTATTAAAAAAAGTTCATCCTATTAACAGTCCAGGCACATGAAACCATCAGGCTAGGTGATAGTGTTCAAAGCTGTTATTAAAACCTTTGATGCAACCTTTTTGGTTATAATGTTCCATTTATATCTTAAACCTTATGTCCCACTCCACATCGAGGCAGGAAGCCTATTATGTCCTATTGTTTTATTACGATTATGACAACATTTCAATGAATTGCATGTTGCTTGCGGCTTTTTAGGCTCTTTGGGCTAATTTAGATCTTGAGTGCCACAGGTAGAGTCCCCCCCCCCCCATTATATAGAGAAGTGAGTGTAAAAAATTATTGTCAGCATTTTACCCGTGCTTATTAAATGGAAGAAGAGACTTACTGTTTCCTCAAGTGCGCAGTAGAGACTGAAAAGTGTGTATTGTATATTGGTTTTACCTCTAGACACTATGCACGACATGCTGTAAACCTAAATCTACGATATATAATTCTCTGTCTCTTACCAAAGAGCAGGTAGTGAGTGTTTTATGGAATATTTGCTTATATTAGAGCCCACTAGTGCTCCCACTTTATAAATTCTTTGGTCAGAGGATCACTAATGCTTCTCCATTTCCACCGCCTTCTACCACCTAGAGCTCTCCTGCTGCCAGAAACTACTATGTCATTTCCTCCTCACTGCCACTTCTTAGAAGACTTCAACAGGTGCACCTTCTTCAGGAAAATCCCTCTATAAAATTCAGTGTTTCAAAAAGCCTTTGGAACAACACCCTAGATGCAACGTGGCATGCTACAAAAGCCTGATTAAGTGATGGCCCAATGCACATGTTAGTAAGCTACCACGTATTCTCCTGTGTTTCCCTCCTGTTCCCATGCTGTTTCCCTTTAACTGCAGTTAGGTTTTAGGTCCTTTGATGTATCAAACCTGTTCTTTGAATGTGCCATTTGCACTGAGGGCACTCATGCAATCACTGAATCATTCTTTCTAATCTACCTCATTGTTGCATGTTGCAGACCTGGTGCTGACTGGAAAGAGAACAGATGTCTGAGAACTCCCTATTGCGCTCATGGTTGAGGATTTTAGCAGGGTCTTTCTGGTTGATAGCTCTGTGAGTTGTGTAATACCCCCAGAATAGCAAATCATTTCTGAGTACTCAGTACCTAACAAATCTTGTAAAGGCTCACCATAAGTCAGAATTGACTTGATGGCATGTAATTATTATTTCCATGCCTCACAACCCTCATTTTTAGTGACTATATTATATCTTCTTGCAATTGCCAAATCCAGTCAAAAAATGGAACAATAAAGCACATGTTTAAGTCCTCTTTAACTTTTGATCAGTGAGACTCAAATGGAGGGACCATATTATAGCTGCCAGGCAAGTGCACGTTAAAGATTCAAAGAGAGTCAGCAGGGTAGTGGCAACCCTAGTTCATTACAAACTTCATGGTTTTGAGCACTACACATTTAATTCCCTCTGTAATGGCTGACTGTTCATCTCAGTTTCTCTCAAATTTGATTTAAAAAAAACCCAAATCTCAGCTACTTTCTATTGGATTTATGAAGAGGTGTACAGTACAAATGTTTTAAATCTGTGTAGAAAAATCAAACCAAATGAAGCTCTCACTTAACTACTTGAAAATTTTTAATCTGACCTTTTCTGTGGCCAGAGGAAGGGAACATGGGATTAAGCAGAATCTTCTTGTCATCTGACTATTGTCAAAAAAAACAACAACAACACACTAGTGGAGTAAAGACATATAAACTGTAAGGTGAGTAGCATGGCTTCTTCTTGTTCTTCTTCAAGTGCCATATTTGATTCCAAATATTGGCCATTGCAGGCGCACCCCCCAAAAAAGACTCAGGCACCGGTATATGGATAACGGCATTGGGCCACATTTATTGATTCATGCCCTAGTCCGAATTATAAATTTCAATTGGTACTCAGCCAATTATAATTCTTAAGGCAAGCAGGCTGCAGTAACACTGGTAAGGTTCCTCCCAAAATTGCCAATGGCAATTGGCTACAATGTATCCATTTGTATCCATTTGTTTGTTTACAACAAACAAATTGTTGACTGTAGTCAATAAACTATCTACTGACCCCACCCTCTGACGTGTATCCGTCAAATCACGGGGTGATGCATGCTGAAGAGCTCCTGCCATCACCCCATTGCCTGGTTCGTCGTTGACCGGTCAACGTTAACGAGCTTGTACCTATCTAGTGTTGGCCAGTCAATTGCGAACCTGCCGGATACCTGTGGGTCATAAATATTTACCTTATCAGTGCTACCGCCCATGTGACCAAAGTCAAGAGCAAAAAAAACCTGTATCAAACCGTAGCAACAGTGTGGGATGGGCAAAAAAGCCAGAACCAGGAGGCCAATTGTAGGTTCCAGCCAAAAATTCCCACCCGGCCCCGAAGCGACCAAAATATCACACTGTTCACTAGGGAGGGGGTGGAGGGAAAAAATTTCTCCTCTCCGTTGCTTTTCCAAAATGGCAGCTCGGCTGCCTCGTGGCCACCCCTTTTATAGAGGGGTGGCCACGCCCCCTAACTCACCCGGATGTCTGAGTCCGGGTGGGGGCCCCCGCAAAGAGCGTGGTGGCCATTTTGGCGCCGTGTTTTCATTGCAGGCGCACCCCCCAATAAAGGACTCAGACACTGATAAAAGTGGATAGTCCGAATTATAAATTTCAATTGGTACTCAGCCAATTATAATTCTTAAGGCAAGCAGGCCGCAGTAACACTGGTAAGGTTCCTCCCAAAATTGCCAATGGCAATTGGCTACAATGTATCCATTTGTATCCATTTGTTTGTTTACAACAAACAAATTGTTGACCGTAGTCAATAAACTATCTACTGACCCCACCCTCTGACGTGTATCCGTAAAATCACGGGGTGATGCATGCTGAAGAGCTCCTGCCATCACCCCATTGCCTGGTTCGTCGTTGACCGGTCAACGTTAACGAACTTGTACCTATCTAGTGTTGGCCAGTCAATTGCGAACCTGCCGGATACCTGTGGGTCATAAATATTTACCTTACCAGTTCTACCCGCCACACGGGGAGGCTTAATAAAGACTCACCGCCCCCCCCAGACCGTCAGCTCGGTCAAGAGGCCTGCTTGCAAATCTTCCAAAAAGAGGTTCATACCTCTGGGCGACAGATGGACCCCATCCCCTGTGTAAAGATCGTAATTTTGGAGACTAATGGTGGGGTGTCGGATGACCCGCCCCAAACCCTTGTCAGCAAAGAACCGGGCAACTGCCCTGTTCACCGAGCGACGAGCGCGGTCAAGGGCCTGGAGGTTGATACGCCCCCTGTAAGCGTGACGCGGTATGATGTCCGACCATAGCAGCGTTGTGGCAGGCCACACATAATGCAAATAAGCTAGGTCGCTGCAGATCGTATGTTTTAAGGAAAGGCCAGTGACCTGGCCTAGGTCATTGCCCCCGAGGTGCAGCACCAAGACATCAGGCGGTTCAGCATCCCTGATGGAGAAAAGGAATGGCAACAGTTCCCGCCATAACATTCCGCGCTTACCATACCACCTGATACATGCGGAGGCACGTAGTCCAAGCTGGGGTCCCCACTCTGTCGCCGCAGCGTACTGCGCTGCCCAGTGCACATAGCTATGGCCCACCAGCCATACTGCCACCGGTGTGCGGGGACACACAGTGTCTGTAAGATAAAAAAGATAGGACAGTGACTTATCTGGTACTCATACTTGAAGAGGGCGAACATATAATTCAAAACACTTAGATCCCCACCTCCCCATACGGCGTATATCAGCCTCAGAGTACCCTAATGCAGCCGCAGTAGAAGCAGCTCCTATTCTAAAAGAATGGGTGCCGTAACGAGCCCCGGGGAGGCCACCACTGGACAGTGCCTTACCGGTCACCTTCCAAAATTGAAATTTAGTAAGGGGAGACCCATCTTGGTGGCAGAAAAACGGGCCAGGGTGCAGACCACGCACTGCAATGAACTCTTGTAGGGCACCAACCGGACAGATGTCTGCAATGGAACATCGTAGCAGTCTAACACCACTGCCTACACCGTGCTGATCAACTTTTGAGGACCGTATCCTCAACTGAGCCCACTCATTGGAGACATAGACATCTTCGAGTTCCAGTGCCCTACGAGCCGCATCCGCCTTAGACAGTAGCAGCAACTCACTGATGCGGAGCGCTCCAAAAAAGGCCACCGTGGTAGCCGCATGAAACAGAGCTGCCACATACCTGTCGAAACACAGTTCATGCCAGCCTCGTGCAAGGTGGGTAAGAACCCCTGGAGAAATTGGGTGGCGATTGTCCGGGCGGCGTCCACGTTCCCGTGTCCACCCCTCCAAAACATGTCGTATACGGAAATCATTCGTGTTGTCAGCAGAACCCCTCACTTTGGCCATGAATGCCAGTGCTGACAGCTTGGATGCTATGGTGCGGGGAGCTAGGCCCTGACTGTGTAGGTAGACCATAAATTGGAGAACGTGTTCAACTGGAATGGGCCACACCTTGGGCAACCGGAGTTGCACACAAATTTTTTTAAATTGACTGAATGCATGGTGATACGCCTTACGCGTGCGGGGCGCCAGTGACATGCCGATCGCCCGGTTCACCTCTCCTTGCCAAACGTCCAAATCTCGTCCAGGAGTGGCGAGGGGAATTCCTCTGCGTCTGGAGCCAAGGCGCGGAACCGGGGGATCTGCAGGCGGGATAAAGCATCAGCAATATCGTTATTAATACCTGGTACATGTCTGGCCCTGAAGAGCACATTGAGGCGTAGGCTGCGCAACACGAACTGGCGAACTAACTCCATGACCTTGGGTGATTTAGATGTCTGGGAATTGACGATGTGCACAATGAACCACTGAATTGGCCCACTCCTCACCCCATAGCATCAAAGCTCCCAGTATCGGGAAGAACTCAAGGAATGTAAGATCGCATAGACGATCCGTGCCCCGCCATGCTGGAGGCCATCGGCCATAGGCCCACTTCCCCTCAAAGTAAATCCCATATCCCAGGGACCCCGATGCATCCGACTGAACCTGGAACCTAGGGGAAACCAAAAGGTCAGATCTCCAAAATGACACCCCGTTGAACTCCCTCAGGAGCTTAAGCCAAACCAACATGTCAGCCCTCATGCCCTTGTTCAGTCGGACCCTGTGATAGCGCCTGGATAGCCCAGTCATGGCGTCGCTTAAGCGTCGAGCAAAAGCTCTGCCAGGCGTGACCACTCTGCAAGCGAAGTTAAGGTGACCATGTAGCACCTGGAGCTCACGAAGTGACACCTTGCGTTTGGCCGGTAAGGCCAAAATCATCGCAGTGATCCGGGTAACCTTATCCATGGGTAACCTGGATGCCTGCGAGACCGTGTCAATTTCAATACCCAGAAATGTGAGCTTAGTTGATGGGCCCTCGGTCTTTTCGGGCGCTAAAGGGACACCAAGTTCCTGCATTAGCGTCTGCAATGTATTGAGGAGTCGTGTGAACGTGTCCCAGCCCTGTTCACCCCCGAACAAAAAATCGAGGTAATGGGCTACAGACCGGGACCCGGACCTGTGAACAAAGGCCCACTGAAGGAAAGTGCTAAAACGTTCAAATGCTGAACAGGAAATAGAGCAGCCAAAAGGCATGGCTTTATCTACATAAAATTTCCCTTGGAATTTAAAACCCAATAACTCAAAGTCACCCGGGTGCACTGGCAACAACCGGAAAGCAGATTTAATGTCACATTTGGCCAGAAGTGCACCCGGGCCACAAGAGCGCACCATGCGCAGGGCCTGGTCAAATGACGTATACCTGACAGAACAAAGGTCATCAGGAATGGCATCATTGACCGAATGGCCCGCCGGGTATGACAGATGGTGAATTAAACGAAATTCCCCCAGGGTCTTTTTGGGAACCAACCCTAAAGGGGAAACCTTCAGATTGGGAAAGGGGGGCATAGGAAAGGGGCCAGCAACCCTACCTTCCTTAACCTCCTTAGCGATACTTAGGGCAGCCACCTCCTCCCTACCCTTCAGGGAAAGTAAATTAGGAGCATCTTGGGGGCACCGCTCCCCTTTGAATGGGATACGAAAGCCCCGCTGGAAACCCTCGAGGAGGTACCGAGCATCCTCCCTCCTCGGGTAAGTTGAGAGCCACCGCTCCAACATAGCTAGGTTAACCGGGGAGGGGGCCTTTTGAGTGACCAGCTCCATCAACAGCAGGTCTGCCCGCTCCTTGTCCACCTCTACCTCTGCCCCGTGACCCACTGGCTCGCGGACACGCAGCGGCGGCGTGGGGACCAGCGCAAGAGGGACACTCATGTTTGTACCGGCACTGTTTCCTATTGTATACACCATTGGCCGAGAAACTCCAACACAGCAAGCGGGCTGGAACCCCCTGCCCTGCCAGCTGGCGGGGAGCCTGTGTTGGAGCAGCTCGCTGGACCGCATGGCCGCAATGGTACCTCTCCCCAGGCGCCGGTCACGTGGGGGTCATGTATAAAATTTCTGGCATGGCTCATCCCACTTCATCTCCGGGTGTAAGGGCACTCTCATTCTAAATTCCTCATCGTAAGCCAACCACGATGGGCCAGGAAAATCCACCATTGCCCTGTAAATATTGTCCAAATATTGGACCATAGGAATAGCCAGGTCAGGCCGAGCCCTGAGGTACACCGCCATGTAAATGAGATATGCGGGTAACCAGTTGGCCCAGGTACGTGGTGGCTTGCAACGGCGAGCCAGCTCTTTATCCTTATCATCCTGCCCCTCCTTTTCCTCCTTGGTGGGCTCCCGGTTCAATAGGGAGAAAATATCAACATACTCCCCCCGCCAAATCTTTTCCCTTGTGGCCTGGGATAAATGATCCCCGAGGGGCAAGGAATACCCGGCCATCGGCAATGCCGACACTGGCACAGTATTTACACGGGGTATCAGGAGAGGAGCCTGGACAGTCCCTGCCACACCCGATATAGCCCCGGGGCGGAACCCCCCCCCCGCCCAATGTTATGCCATTATGGGGCCAAGCCGCACCCGGGTAAGCTGGGCACTGATACCCACCCGCCCTGACATTACGAGGCCATGGCCACTGAAACCTATCCCCGGAAGTGGATTGTGATGTGGGGACATTAGCTTGAACCTGATACTCACTGGGTGCACCCCCGTGAGCCGCCCCCCACTGGGGGTTCCGGCCCACGGCGGGCGTCGGAGCTCGCGACCGCAATCGAGCTCTGAGGACACATCCGACCACTCCCTGTCTGCAGTTCAGGATGTACGGGGAGCTGCGAGACCGCGGCAGGCACAGGCCCGCGCGCCTCGAGCAACTCAACCCGACTGGCCGCCTGCTGCAGAGTGGTGGCTGTCATGGTACCAGGCAGGCAAAAGGGGGCCCCAGATGGCAGTGCATCCCCCCCCCAATGGGGTTAGTGGTGATCCCTAGGGATGCCTCTAGCGTGGCTACTCGTGCCAGTAACGCATCCATTGTCACAGATCCCCCAGCATAAAGGGGGCCAGGTGGGCCGGACGGCCCGCCGGGTAATGGTCCAGGGACCCCGACTTGAGAGCCAGGTCCAGAATAGGGCCATGCCCAAAACTCCGGCCCATGAGGGGCCGGAGGTAAGCCCTGCTGTGCAACCGCACTAGGCACTCCCCCGTGATCAAGGCCCATGGCCGGCAATTGCGGGCCGGGGGCCGAAGTCCCTGTAGGGCCAGTCTGAGGCTGGAGAGCCGCGGGCCATGGCCTAAGCTGCCCCATCCCACAGGTAATGGTGGGTGAATGCAATAAGGAGTCCTGTTGCGGGGGCGCAGTCGCGGTCCTCCGACCCGACTGCCGTCCGCCAGGCAGGGTCCTCCCTTTCAGGCGTGCCTGAGTCGCCGTAGCCTTCTTCTTGGGAGGCATAGCGAAAAAAAAACGATCCCGTTCCGGGGATCACAAGCGCCGAGATGGCTGAAAAGCCGAAGATTGAGAATCCGAATACCCGCAAGGCTCTGTAGCCAACTACGGCTCTAGAGAAACGAAGAGCAACGGAGAAAATTTCTCCTCTCCGTCACTTTTCCAAAATGGCAGCTCGGCTGCCTCGTGGCCACCCCTTTTATAGAGGGGTGGCCACGCCCTCTAACTCACCCGGATGTCTGAGTCCGGGTGGGGGGCCCCCGCAAAGAGCGCGGCGGCCATTTTGGCGCCGCGCTTTCATTATCATAGCAATCAGCCATAAAGATTGTCCTGGGAACAATATAATGCAGTGTTCTTCCATTTGCCTTCTGCATTGCAGCATGACATCCACATCACTGATCCAGTTCTATGAGTCACTTTCTGATACTAAGCCTTTTTGACACACAAAGTCTTCCTCAGCCCCAGTTTCCAATTTCTTCCTGGGCCACAACAGATTATATACAAGCAGGGTTTTATTTTTATGTTAATTAAACAACTGGTCCACAATCCTCTTGCCTCTCTTACTGTGCATGTGATACTCCATTTCATACCCAGTTGGGGTTTTTCAGATTTTATGGAAAGAGATGTTCTGCCAATATAGCCAGAGCTCTTCCCAAACTTGTCCCATTGTCAGTGGTTTTCTCCCTGTACCTATTCTATCACCATTTAAATACAGGCAATGAAATATGAAAGCATGTGATACAAAATGACAACTAACAAAATGAAGCAGAGAAACCAGTATTCTTGTACCACTTTTAAGACTGACTAGTTTTTATTTTTCTTAAGCTTTTATGTGCCCAAGCACATTTCTTCAGATGAGTGGAGTGGCAGTGTCTCTGGGCAGGGGAGAGTTTAAAACAGTAGGCATGGATGATGTATCAGGGAAGACAACAATAGAGTATTCTGGTTCTGCATTAAAAATATCTTTAACAGATACTTGTACCATGATAAGTACCATTCCAGTGCGAGTGGTTAGAGTCTGACTAAGTGCAAACTGGTTGTCAGAAATGGGAATGCCCCAGAAATTAGTAGATCACTAACAGAAGTGCCCGGCTGTGCCTGGGGGCATTTACTTGTGGGGTGGAGGCGAGGTGGTCCTGGTGGTCCTTCACATGGTTTGCTCCTTGTCCTGGTCGCAGGGGTTCAGGGGCTCTGTGGGAGCTCTCACCGCCGCAGCCCCTTGCGTCCTGCCTAGGTGCGGGGTGCAGGTCGTTGGCGGTATGGTGGTTTGTGGGTCTGTGGCCGTGTCTCCATGCCTGGGGTGGCTGCAGATGTCCCTGGGTGGTGGCGTGGTCCTGCCTTTGGCATGGCCGTTTGAGCTGTGGCCATGGGCATGTCTCAAGTCACCGATGATTCACTGCCTCTTCCATGGCCGGTCTCCTCCCTTGTTTGTGCTCTTGTAGCTTGCTATTGAAGTCGCTGGCTGAGGCTTTGATGTAAGCAGGAGGGTCTTTGGTGCACATTTCCCATTGACATCCTGCATGTGGGAGTGCCTTCCACAGGCCCAGCGGTGGTGGTTTTGGTGGGCTGTCCCAGGTTGCCTGTAGGGTCCAGGGAGGGTTCTCATTCCTCTGTGACCTCTGCCACACAGGTGCCCTTCGAGGCCTGCTGGGCTTGTCCTGGGGCCTCCACCGGACACAGTGGAGGAATGTGTTTGGGTGGCGGCCGGCCCAGCGTGATACTTTGTGAGGCCATTTCTGCCGGCCTCCATTGCCGATGCTGCCTTCTCTCATTGCGTGGCCTCCGTGGTCTCTTGCAGCCCATGCTTCAGCCCCCAGCTCCCCATCTCTGTGGCCTTCTCAGCCCATGCCTGGCCTCCATGTTGCCGCGACCTGTCACTGGGCACTTCGGCCACTCTGCTCTGGGCACTGGGGTTCTAGGGTGATGGTGACATGGCCGTGCTTGGTGCATGCAGCGTCCATTGCTGTTTTGGCCATGTGGCCATTGCTTTGCCTCCCCTGCATTTGTTCTGGCTTCCCTGGTTGGCTATGGCCTGCCACAGTTGTCGCTGGGGCTTGTGGTTTTTGTGTTTTTCCACTTTGTGGGGCACAGGGGCCCCCATGTTGTTCCAGTCCCCCACTGTGACCTTCTCTAGGACGTTTAGTAAGTGTGTGCAAAGTGTGGTTGCAGATAGTAAAGGGGTGTAGATTCGTATACAGCACACACAAGGGGACATCTTTCTTTTATACAGGTACTAGCTATTTTGCCCGGCCTTGTCGGGCAGGTATTGATTGTGTGTTGGTAGTGGGGTGGTTGGGGGGTACAGAGAGAGAGAGAGAGAGAGGAGGCAGCAGTTGAGTAGGGGAGGTGGCATCCAGGTTAGTAGGGAGGGAAGAGGGGAGGCAGACGCGGTCCATAACTCTGCATTCATAACTCTGACTTCAGCTTCAGGGAATTGACATCCCCTGTGGGGGCATGGGAACCATGTTGGGAACCACTGCTCTATACTAACATTTTAGCCATTCTGGGTGCTTTGCTAGCCTGGTACTCATAACATTAAAATATTGTCATTGACCTTTGAATTTTTAACTTTTTGACTAAATCAGTAGGTTAATAACTTTGTTACATTCTGAATTAAGATGTGGCCCTCTTAAGGCTTTGGCCATTGTAATGTGGCCCCCATATCCCAAATGTTTGGGGACCCACTGACCTATTGCATTCAAAATATATAGCAGGAGAAGATTAAGAGAATAAACTATGAGGGATGTAGGAGTCTCAAATAAATTCTGTATTTCGTATCAAAAGAAAAAGAAGAGCAGATGTAAAGAGGAAAGTTATTCAATAAGATCTTCTGAACAGTACATGGAAATATAGTTGAACCTTACCAAACACTCTCAATTTACTTTGATTGGTCCTAAATTGACAACAGTAATGAAAAACTATATAAAATTTTAATGACCATCTTTTGTATAAACTGTGTCTGAACAGTAATGTGAATAGCCTTACCTAACCTAGGTCAGCCATTATTGTAGACTAATAGGATTAGTTCTGTAACCCTGCTTCTATCAGTTACATGCAATTATTTTTTTATCTCAAATGAGTCCATATAACTCATGGGTGGAATTCCTCAAGATATACCAAAACCGTTAGGTTTTAATGAAAAAAGATTGCTTCTCACCCACTTTCATGTTTTTTGTGACTGTCCAGTCACCGTCTTATAGTTTATACTAGTGATGTTCCCATCAATGTTTTCAGTCTGTATTCTTGTGGTTTTACTTGGGGGATGCAAAGTATGTTTGTATTGCCTAACATGTTTACTGAACTGGTCCTTTTTGTGATCTGTGAAAATATTTGCAAAATTGTGCAAGTTTTGCTTGGTCTTTTGTCATTAGGAAGAAACTGCAAGCAGCAGGGTTGGTTTCTTCCCTTCTTTTTAGAACTATATGCAAATTAAAATACCTATGTTTGAACAATGTACCTAAATGTACTTCGCAAGTCATGTACGCAAAAGTAGATAAATGTATAACAAAAATGAAGAACTTTTATGGCTGATTTAAAGACCCTGAAAATGACATGGGAGGATGCTGAAGTACTTATCCAAGACCAAAACCAATGGAGATCCCTTGCTGCCCAATATGCTACATAGCAATTGAGGATCAGAGTGGTTTGGTGGATAGATAGATAGATAGATAGATAGATAGATAGATAGATAGATAGATAGATAGATAGATAGATAGATAGATAGATAGATAGATAAAGGATGGGAAGTTGCAGGTGAAATTTGAAACAATACAACAAATTACTGAGACTTTGACATCCACAAGAGAGCTTGCAGCTCCTGTAGGAGTTTCAAAATCTGATCATACGTCGTTGCATTAAATAAAAGATAAACATTCCAGGCATCAACTTTATGTGAACACTTTGCAAGCCCATATGTGCAGTCACATTACAACAGCAGTTGGAAAGCTGTTCTTCATGAAGGTTGCTATGTAACAGACAGGTTATAGATCTGATTAGTATTTTTGTTACTAAGCTCTATCTACAGAGGCTGCAGCGGGCTGGTTATTTATGTGCAGGCTTGCCATCTCTAATGTGAAAAGCTTTGTAGTACTTCAATAATAAAATGCATTCATAACCACATCTTCTGTAATCACTGCAGTTCCTGAGCTGCTATTTCACACTCATTAGCTGAAACTGCCATTCACCTATAATTTATGAGAGGCATACAATTATGTGTTATCACTACTTCAAGTGATTATTACACTGTATGTTTTTGAGATAATGGCATGCAACACTCCATGATGAATTATGCCTCTATGGGTTGCTTTCCTTCTGACATTAACTCTATTATTTTTCTAAAACTATTCTGGAGAGAATTTTGTTACAAGGCTAGCACATTTTTAGGGGTGTGGTGGGTAAAAGCTCTACAGAAAAGCAACCACAGAAAGTAGAGAATGTGCCACATGTGAACCTTCCGATACCCTCCCTTCATAATTTAGTGATGTCATAGTTCTGGACCTGTAAATAATTAACTGTAAAAATATGCATCTAAGGCAAATTATTACCATTTTTGTAGCCTTTCAGGTCTCCAGGATAAAGCTAATCAGAATTGGGAATAGGTTTGGCTAGACAATTCTGCAAAAGAGTTAAGTAATTCTAGAATCCAGATTTAATGGTCATATCCACCTTCCTTGACTTAAAATTGAGTACAACTTCCCTCAATTCAAATATAATAAACTAATTACAGAATGATCAGGACCTCTTGATTGATCAATCGTTATGCAGACTGGCTTAGCTGACCAATTGGACAAACAGCAGGAGACTTTCACTTCTTTCCCCCATGTTCTGCACGTGTGTCTGAAGACTTCTGGACTGCCAGTTTTGGAATGAGAAGGCTAGATAGGCTGTGAAGACTCTTAGCTTGATCAAGCTCAAGCAGTACCGGAACTTAATTACTTACCTTAATTAAAGGCTCTTATACAAAGCTCTTGGTTCCAAGATCTGAAGTTTGCAGATAAAAGCAAAAGAAACTCTTTGCAATTCAACTCAGCCCCTGCAAGTATTCTAAGACGACTGATTTTCATGCTAATTAAAATGTCTTTGCTCAACATGTGCTGCTAGATAGCACAGATCAAAGGTCTTGCATGGTCACCTTAGATCCCAGTGATGTTTCTTAACTCTCCATTAGCTCCTTTGCCAGCGCAACTAAAGAAAAATATCCCCAATTCTATAAACAGATGCTGCCAACCACAGTAGTTCTTTAAAGAGAGGATAAAAGGAAGCACTTTAATGCTTTCTTCAGAATGTTTTTGAATAAAGAACAGACAACTCAACAGGCAACTCTGATTTTTCTCACCTGTACTCTCATGGTGTTGGAAATTAAGGAGGAGGATGACAGACATGTTTTAACACTACGAAGAAGACTAATACTATCCTGAGTTTTAGCAAAGAATAATGATGCACTCAAACATGGGTTCTGCCCTGAATGCATCACAGTGTCATGTGTCACTGCTAAGCACTTAACTGGACCCACACACAATTGCCCTATATCTCTGGATATCTTGGCTTTTGGGATAGTCGTATCTGTTCCAAATGGGCACTGTGATTCAAGTTTCTGGCTAAAAAGCATGTCTTAGTTTTAGTTAGAGCAAGAGGAAGATTCCAATCTACTTGACCTGAGCCAGACATTTGGTGCAGAATTAAATAAAGCACAGTGCAAATATTAGATAATTACATTAAACAGCATTCTTTAGAATTCTTTTGGGATTTTCTTTCTTTTTTTGGGGGGGGGGGAGGGGACTGATTAGCTTTCTAATCCACATGCTACTGTGCATTTGAGAGAATGACATTAGCCATGTTAATGTGAACCACATTTCTACTGTCTTTCTGTAGCCACAGGAATCTTTCCATCTAAGGAGATTATTGACCTGATCTGGAAGCAGTTCTCCGAATTACAAAGTTCCAAATTGTCTGTGGAAGGTTTACCTTTACAGAGATCAAATCCTTCAATAGGGTGGTCAACTTTATCTTCTTGCCTTTGCATCTGTGTGTTTAGTAGTTGCCTGACACATAGAGATTTAGGAGGTGAAACTATTCCTTCCATTAAAGTGATTGCTCACATTAAAGACCTTACATTAAGTTATTGGAAAAACTAAGTGGTTAAGTGTTGTGTTCTAATGGTTTTACCTTCCACATGGATTACAATGTATCTGAGCCAATGTAACCTTGCCTATAGCAACAATGTAACCTTCAGCTGTATCATATAAACCCTGTAATAGGACGCGAGCTAATGACCACCAGCTGGCAGCAGCGAGCGTCCAAGCTCTCTTGGTCCGAACTCATCAAAGGCAACAGCGCGGGAAGCTTTCCCGCCACCACCTACACCTGGACAAGAAGGGCGTGACCCGCAATGACGTCACGCAGACAGTAGCCAATGGGCTACCATGGCACCACGTTCAAATGTATTCCTACTGTATATAAAGAGCTATCGATCCGCCATTACCTCATGTTCCCTCTGTCCACGATGCAATAAACCTGAGTTAACCCAGCCCAAGGCTGTGTCCTGTGTCTTAGTTTCATACACTAAATTGGCGACGAAGGTGGGATATGGATCCCCAAGGAGCAGCCAGGGCACAGAGCGGGTTCAACATCACCAAACCGCAAGACTGGGAGTTGTTTGAAATGGACTTCCATGCGGCGCTGGTGGAACTCAAAGTCAAGGAAGACGATGAGGAGAGGAAGAGGGCCATCCTCACCCGCATGCTTGGGATGGAGACCAAGCGGACGCTGGTGGGCATCATCGCTCCGAAGAAGGTGAGCGAATTTAAGGCGGACGACATCATGAAGCTGCTACGGGAGCGCTTCCAACCCTCGAGGGCGATGTTTCCCGCTCGGAGCGCGTTTTGGAGGCGAGTCCAAGCGCCGGACGAGTCGGTCGAGACATTCGTGGCCGCCATGAGGGTAGCCGCCGCCCCCTGCAAATGGGGCAACATCCTAGAGATGGCCCTCAGGGACGGCGTGCTGTGTGGCCTGAAAGACAAGGAGGTGCAGCGCAGCTTGATGAATAAGGAGCCGCCACCAACGCTGGCAGAGGTCGTCGAGGCCGCGGAGGCCGCAGAGTCCACGAATGCTGGAGTGGACGAGATGCACCAGTGGCGTGAGTGGCGTCCCAGAGCCGGTAAAGCAGAAAAATCGGTGCACGCAACTCATCGGGCCTCAAAGTCGTCCTCGGAAGGCAGCGACGGCGAGGAGGTCCAGAAGGTCCGAAAGGGGGGGCGCCGCTGCGATGGTTGCGGAGCGGCCCACGAGCGTGCGAGGTGCCCATTTAGAAAGGCCGAATGCTACACCTGCGGCCGTCGGGGGCACATCGCCAAGGCATGCAGAAAACGGAAGGAGAGCCGGAGGCAGTCACCGGACCGTTCGACCAGGCCGGACCGTTCAGCGAGGCCCAAAGATGGCGTCCAGACCACGAGGAAGCAGGACGGCGTGGGCCGCGTCTCGGACAGCAGCGAGGACGACGTACCAGTGCTCAGCGTGTCCGCGGAACAGTCCCATTATTTCGTTGAGGTACTAGTACAAGGGGCCCCCATCAGGATGGAAATTGACTCGGGGTCCTCCTATTCCATTATTCCCCAGAAAGAGTTCTTGAAAATCGACCCCCACGTGCGGCCCAAGCTTAAAACATTGAGGTCCACGCTACGAGATGTACAGGGAAACAGCATTCCGGTGTTGGGGGTCGGAAAATTTCGGGTTGAGTTTAAGAGACACTCTGCGGAACTGCCCCTAGTTGTCCTCAAGGGGGGGGAGTTGTAGCCTCCTAGGGACACAGTGGTTCCAGCCTTTAGGCCTGTTCATAGGGGGAGTACATGCAGTGGGGGTGGACCCAATACAAGCGGTGTGCGATGCGCATCCCGCCGTTTTTAAGAAAGGACTTGGAAAATTCAAGGGACCCCCTGTAGCCTTCGACCTAGACCCGGAGGTCCGCCCGATAAGACTCAAACCGCGCAGGGTGCCCTTCGCACTAAAGGACAAAATAGAGGCGGAACTGGATAAATTGGTGGGCCAGGGGATTCTTATTCCTGTTGATTCCGCGGAGTGGGAAACTCCAATTGTAACAGCTCTGAAGGCTAACGGGGAGGTGCGCATTTGCGCTGATTATAAGTGTACAATTAACAAGGCGATCCGCCCTAATGCATACCCGGTGCCGGTGGTCAGCCACCTTTTGGCCAGGCTAAATGGGGGAAAGTGTTTCGCTAAGCTCGACCTGGCACAAGCCTATCAGCAGCTTCCCGTAACACCCGCCACGGCCGCGGCACAAACGATAGTCACACATAAAGGAGCGTTCCAAGTGTCGCGTTTACAGTTCGGCGTGAACTCGGCACCCGGCCTTTTTCAGTCGCTTGTGGAACGCCTCCTGAAGGGGCTGGAGGGGGTGTTGCCTTATTTTGATGACGTATTAATAACAGGGGGGAGTGAGGCCGAACTGGCACAGAGATTGGACAAAGTACTAACAGTGTTCGAGAAAGCGGGGCTGAGACTGAGGAAGGACAAATGTGTCTTTTTCGAAACCGAGGTCGAGTTCTTAGGGTTCCGGATCACACCCGAGGGTATCAAGCCATCCAAATCCAAAGTAGTAGCCATCAAAAAGGCCCCTCGCCCCACATCCAAAACCGAACTACAGTCATTCCTGGGGCTCCTCAATTTTTACCACACATTCCTTCCGCGGAAGGCGTCCGTGGCCGAACCGCTTCATCGGTTGCTTAAAAAAGAGGAGACTTGGATGTGGGGAGACGAGCACGAGAGGGCGTTCAAAGAACTAAAGCAACTCTTGACCTCTGACGCAATTCTAACGCATTTCGACCCCAAACGGCCGGTGGTCCTAGTCTGTGATGCATCACCGGTGGGGGTGGGGGCGGTGCTTTGCCACGTGTTGGATGACGGAAGGGAGGCCCCGGTTGCATTTTATTCAAGGTCCCTGTCCCAGGCAGAGCGAAATTACGCACAAACCGACAGGGAGGCATTAGCAATTGTAGCGGGGACCAAAAAGTTTCACGATTTTTTGTATGGCCGCCCGTTCAAAATCGTGACGGATCACAAGCCCCTGTTAGGGATTTTCACGGCAAGCAAGCCCACCCCGCAGATCCTATCCCCGAGAATGCTGCGATGGGCCATTTTTCTCAACGCATACCAACACGAGTTGGAGTACCGGCCCGGAAAAGAGATCAGCCATGCTGATGCACTTTCGAGATCCCCTTTGCCCTTGTCGGACGACCAAAAGGCTAGAGTAGGAAGAGACCGCCAGGTGTTACTAATTGAGGTTTTAGATGCACCCCCAATAGTACCAGCCGATATTGCTAGGGCGACAGGCAAGGACAGAACGCTCGAGAAAGTCAGCTCATGGGTACAAAAGGGGTGGCCGGCATCGTCCCCAAGCACGGAATTCGACCCATTCTTTCGGAAAAAGCTAGAGTTGTCCCTAGAAAGGGGGTGCCTATTGTGGGGCCAACGGGTGGTGGTTCCTGCAGCCATGCGGCCGAGGGTGCTCAAACTGCTGCACGTCAGCCACCCGGGCATCGTTCGTTCGAAAGCGCTGGCCCGCAGTTACTTTTGGTGGCCACAGCTGGACGCGGACATTGAGCACATGGTCGGCACTTGTGAGGCATGCCAGGGATCCCGACCAGAGGCGGCCCGCCTCCCGCATAGGGAGTGGGACACAGCAAGGGGGCCGTGGTCCAGAGTACATGTAGATTTCGCTGGCCCATTCCGAGGAACCATGTTTCTCCTGGTGGTGGATGCGTTCTCCAAGTGGCTGGAGGTTATCCCAGTAAAGAGCACGTCCTCCGCCACGACAATTAGCCAGCTACGGAGAGTCTTTTCCACGTTCGGTTTACCCGACACTTTAGTCAGCGATAACGCGAGTTGCTTCACCTCCTCGGAGTTCGGGGCATTCATGGAGGCAAACGCCATTCGGCATGTCACATCCGCGCCGTTTCACCCGGCCACGAATGGCCAAGTGGAACGGTTGGTGCGTACAACAAAGGATGCGCTGCGGCGCATGGGCCCGGGGGACCTAAATCACCAAGTATGTCAGTTCTTGTTAGCGTATAGGGTGACCCCCTTAGCGTCGGGTTACTCGCCGGCAGAACTCTTGATGCGGCGAAAACTGACCACGCTTCTGTCCAGGCTGGACCCGACGAGAGTCGAGGATAAAGGAGAAAACATAGGATTGGCAGTCTCGAAAGGGTTCGCCGCCGGCGACCTTGTTTACTGCAGGAACTATGCAAGCGCAGGGCCAGCCTGGGTGCCAGGAACGATAATAGAACAAACAGGGCCAGTGTCATATCGGGTGGAGACGAGCACCGGTCTCCTCTGGAGGAGACACGCTGACCAACTGAGGCGCCGAGTGAGTGAAGGGCCGGTCAGTGGGGCACAGCAACAGGATTCAGCGATAGGGTTCTCCCCCACCCGTTTAGCCCAAGGGGGAGGAAATGAGGGACATCAGTCCGAATCCGGGGGGGAAAGCAGTGATCCCGACTCATATCCTTTTGATACCCCAGTTCTATCAGAGCCCGGGGGGAGGGAAAAGGAATGTGCGGCCGCCGCCGCGTCCCCCGAAGGTAATTTTGATTTTGATTTTGCGAGCCGGGGGGGTTTTCAGGAGTGTTCCCCCACCCTTCCAAGCGAGAAGAGGGGTTTTTCGTTAGCCCCCAGTGCCCCCGGTTCTTCCCCGAGAAAGAGCACACCTCCCAACAACGCCGCGGAGCCGCGGCAAGTCACTAACAAGTCTCCCTCTCCAATTACAGGGCAGGAAACCAGGGGACAAAGAGAAGGTAGCAAACCCGGGGAAAGGCAGCCCGCATCGAGACCCCAGCGTGTTCGAAATAAGCCATCTTGGCTGAGAGACTTTGTCTCCTAAGGGGGGGAGTGTGTTGAAGTGTGGGCTCGAGACATTGTCTCGTCCTAGGGGGGAGGGGTGTTGTGTTCTAATGGTTTTACCTTCCACATGGATTACAATGTATCTGAGCCAATGTAACCTTGCCTATAGCAACAATGTAACCTTCAGCTGTATCATATAAACCCTGTAATAGGACGCGAGCTAATGACCACCAGCTGGCAGCAGCGAGCGTCCAAGCTCTCTTGGTCCGAACTCATCAAAGGCAACAGCGCGGGAAGCTTTCCCGCCACCACCTACACCTGGACAAGAAGGGCGTGACCCGCAATGACGTCACGCAGACAGTAGCCAATGGGCTACCATGGCACCACGTTCAAATGTATTCCTACTGTATATAAAGAGCTATCGATCCGCCATTACCTCATGTTCCCTCTGTCCACGATGCAATAAACCTGAGTTAACCTAGCCCAAGGCTGTGTCCTGTGTCTTAGTTTCATACACTAAATTAAGTCTCCCATGAAACAGATTCAGCCTGAAAAGGAAAAGGATTCAATTCTGTAAAGTAAAGCTTTGGTCATGATTTAAGGAATCCTAGTTGAGAAGTAGAGATGGCAGTGGCTTGGTGGTTAAGACATTGAAATTAAACACTGGAAGGTCTGCAGATCAATGGATCGAAACCCGAGTACTGCCCACCCATCTCTGTCGTAGCTCCTGCCAACCTAGCAGTTCGAAAGTAAAAAATTGCAAGTAGATAAATAGGTACCACTTTGGTGGGAAGGTAATAGAGTTCCATTCAATCTGGCGTCTAGTCATGCTTATCACATGACCATGGAAATGTCTGCCAACACAGCCAGTGTTGGCTCTTTGTCTGTAAACAGAGATGAGCACGGTACCCTAGAGTTGGATATGACCGGCTTTTGAGCAAGGGACACCTTTAGTTGAGAAGTGCCTCAATCTCAGGATGG
Organism: Bradypodion pumilum; assembly: GCA_035047305.1. Taxonomy (NCBI): domain Eukaryota; kingdom Metazoa; phylum Chordata; class Lepidosauria; order Squamata; family Chamaeleonidae; genus Bradypodion; species Bradypodion pumilum. The sequence goes on along the minus strand of JAWDJD010000004.1, from coordinate 111,053,002 downwards.
TGAGGGTCACCATCTCTGTCCATCAGCCACCCCTGCCACACTCTTTAGTTGTTGGGAGAAATAGCTGATATTTATTATTCATACTGATTCTTTTCTTGAATGCAAGGGATTTTTATTTGAGCTAATTTTGAACTACTACTAGACTAATTTAGTTTGAGCCACTATTTAAATTAACCTAACATTATTCAGATTTCTTGGACTTTTATTTATATTGAACTATAGTAGTGGTGGTGAACCTATGGCACATGTGCCAGAGGTGCCACTCACAGCCCTCTCTGTGGGCATGCATGTCATTTCCCCAGCACCGAGTTTGCCCTGCCCCTCTGCCCAGCAGCCCAATGGGAGCACTTCCTCCCTCCCCCAGCACCAGCGTTGCACTGCAGGCGGTTCTGCCCAGTTCTATAGAACCGGTAGCAGAACTGGCTGACCATGCCCACCCTCCTCCCACACCATGCTCATCTCCTCCTCTACCTCCCCCTGCACTCCAGGCGTGGCTGGGGAGCTGGGAGGAGGAGGAGGAAGCATACACCCACGCACTGCTGACGCCACTTGCCTGAAGCAGCGTGGGTGGGGGGAACTCACCATGCTGGGCGCGCTTCCTTCTACGTACTTCCCGTGTACCTCCTGGGCGAGGCACGTGGGGGAGTTGCTGAAGGCATGCAGGAACAATGTAGAAAGAAGAGTGCCTGGCATGGTGAGTTCCCCCACCCACGCTGCTCCGGGTAAGCGGCGGTGGCAGTGGGTGGGCGCATTCTTCCTCCTCCTCCTCCTGGCACAGGACGTACGGAGGCTGGTGGTGGCTTCAGCTCCTCCTCGTGGCCCACCTGAACTGCACCTTCTGGTGAGTCTCCTCTGTGTGGGGGGGGGATGGAGGGGGAGGCAGGTGCAGGGAAGCCCCGGGCTGGGCTGCACGGAGGAGGATGCCCCACAGGTAAGACGAGCACTGTGGTGGGGGGGTGCATGGGAGGCTGACTAGCCAGCACGTGGGGGGAACCTCTGTGCATCCCAGCCAGGCGCCTCCATCTGCATCCATCCGCACGTCTCCCACCACCATGGCCTGCATCTCCAAGGCGGCAAGTGAAGAGAACTGCCTGCAAGCAGAGGGGTTGGGCTCACTCACTCCACAGAGATAGTCCACTTTTGGCTCCCTGCTTCTCAGCGCTGCCAAGGGCTGCTCAAAGCCAAGAGGAGAAAGGAAGGAGAGAAGAGCCGAGTTTTTCCCACCGTTGCTCTCCTTCCTTCCTCCTCTTGGCTTTGAGCTGTGGAGCTCTTGGCTTTTATGCTGTGGAGCATAAAAAAGGGGCGAGTGAGTGAGCCCAACCTCTCCACTTGCAGGCAATGCAGAGAGAAGTCCCTGGGTTTCTTTTCTTTTTTTTGGGGGGGGGGGGAATGAGGCCACGCCCACACAGTTGGTCATGCCCACACAGTTGGCCATGCCTGTGTCCACAGTTGGCCATGCCCACAGAGTAGATAGTAAAAAATTTTGTAGTGCATCACTGCCCAGCACAGTTTGCCCCACCCCCTGCCCAGCAGCTCAATGGGAACACTTCCTCCCTCCCCCAGAACAGAGTTTGCCCCATCCCTCTGCCCAGCAGTCAAATGGGAGTACTTCCTCCCTTCCCCCAGCACAGAGTTTGCCCCACTCCTCTGTTTGGGCACTTAGTCTTTAAAAGGTTTGCCACCACTGAACTATAGTTTTCCTTTGGATATTGTGATTCTCTTCCTTTTGTGTGATTGATCATGACTCAAAAAATTCACGCATCATCATATATACAAAGGACAGTTGCATTTATAAGTTCTGTATTTACATACAAAGTAAGTATGTGAGGTAAAGTTGCATACGCAACTGAATCTTAATGTTTATGCTTTTAAAAAAATCACAGGATGATATGAAACATCGATTGAACAGAGGTATGATTAGATGCATGCCAATTTGATGTGGGACAATACAAAGTGATCTATACATGCTATTCAGGCAGAACCTGGAAAACATTTTAATATATGGTACATCCAGTGGGTCTTCCCTCCCTCCCAGGAATGGCATATGTTGTTAGGGAAACATGGAAAAATATGTAAAAAAAATGGCAGAAAACTATATCCAATATGCTATTCCATCCATTTTGTTCTTCTATGTAGCTTCTTCTTCCATATCTAGGCCAGAGGTGAAACTGCCAAAATGAAGGCACCGTTTGGTGAGTTCTTTCTGCAGTTCCTTTTGCTTGACCTAGGGTGCAAAAGATTAGCTGGCAACACAAGGTTGCTGTTACCAGGGTACACCCAATTGTGGTTTAAAAAACACTCACCACTATCTTATTGCATAGCACTATGATGTGTCTTAGTATGCCTGCTGCTGTTTTTCTTTGTTTTTCACTATCCCTAAGATACACCATAAGTACGGTAAACTACTTTGAACATTTAATTAAACACTATTTTTTACATTACAAATGCTTAGGTTTTCCTTTAGCCGCAGTATTTCAAATCTGAAATAAGCAGATTTGAAGAGGACATGCGATTCTTATGTTTACCAAAAAGAGGGATAGGTTTTTAAAAAATGTTTAACACTGATTAGTTCTAGCCACAATAATACTAATAATTGAAGATTTGATGTTCTGAAAATCTGCAGATCTTTACTCTTACAACAGCCACGAAATAATGGTAATTTATTTGTTTTTTCAGCAACATAATATTTCAAGATTATTGGTCCTGGACAATTATAATGTTGATTTTCCCCCACTACTGCATATAATGATTGCTGTTATATTCCATATGCTTAAACCAAGAAGCTTCATTCATACTTGTGAAGACCTGCTTCCACAGTGCTTTCCCAATACTTTCCCCTATATAACTTGCTTTCTTCTGAAATGACACCTGCCCAACACTAAGAGCTAACTGAGGATGCTATAAACCTATCAAATGACAAAGTGAATGTAAACTATGGCACTAAACTTACTGACTTGGAAGTAATATATGTTGAAATCAGTGTGGCCTATAACTAAGTAAATTTGATTAGGATTAAGCTTTTGGTGGCAATATTAAAGGTGTGGTTTTGATAACAAAATTAATATTTAGTTGAAGCAACAGGCACAGTTGCTTCCTCAAATTAGTTTTGCTTGGATTTTTCCATAATTGGTATTCACTGCTATTGTTCTACCTAGCTACCGCTAAGCGTAGATTCACAGTTTATTTGTCATGCATGTTTGGGTTAATGGCTCCTGTCCTAAATGCAAAGTATTCAGTTGAGTTCAATTTCATGGTTAATTCAATTCAAGTGGCTCCCATTCCTCTCTCGCCCAGCTACAAACAGGCTGGGCAGGGAGACATGACATTACACTTTACAGTACTGTTGTCATACTGTTGTGCAAGATGAAGGATGTGGCTCTTGTTCAGTAAAGCAGATATTATTGGGTGCCTCCCCCCAACCCCCCCCCCCACTGAAATGTGACCATTATCTGTTGAGTTTCCTGGCAGGTATGCATCCTGATTGCATTGCCTAATTGTTAACAAATACAATTTTCAAAGGGATAGCTTCAAGGCTAAAACTGTAACATTAATATTAATGTGAATGTCCACAGGGGTTTTACTAAGAGCATGGAAAGGAAAAACCACCTCTGTAGCACAGAAGCTTGGCAAGCTGGGAATATGGCATTCCTTGTCCAAGTCAGATACATAGATATTAAGTGATTGCAATTGTTTTCTGATATATCCATGCAACACACTGAAGCAGCAGTCAGAGCATCATGCACCAGCTTTCTGTTTCTGACCTCAATTTGAAGTACCTCAACCCCTTTCCTGCTTCTGGTGCTGCCAGACTGACCCGCTCTTCCTGCAGGATTTGTGGCACCCTGGATATCCATTCACTAGCTACCTATCTGGCCAGGTTATCCTGGTATGGTAATAGAATAGACCATACTGCCAGCAACTCAGCACTGAGTGTCAGGTGGTGGTTAATTAACCTGACTACCCTGTGGACTAACAGCTTTGGGTGGCAAAGTCCACAGGAAAAGGTGATGGTCCACAAGTGGATTAAATCCCACTTGAATCCATCTTGATGGAGGGCAGAAGCTTCATTAATACTGGTCAGGGACTGATGAGGACTTTTTGTGCCAAAAGGGCTCAGTAATAGAAAGTGACTCATGGAACTGGATCAGTGGTATGCGTGTCATGTTGCAATATGGAAGGCTGATGAAAGGCCACTGCATTATTTAATTTAATTTTTATCCCGCCCACTCGGACAAACCCGACTCAAGGCAGTGTACAAAATTAAAAACATCTAAAGAACAACTTAAAAAACCACCCCCCTACCCACCCTTCTACCACCACCCCATTAATAAAAAGCTAGAAGGGGAATTGGAGGAATGTGGAAATACAGAGGAGGAATACTAATTGGACTCTAGCTGGAAATGAGCCAACAGGCTGGGACCATATGCCCATCAAGGCCCCATACCTGCCCTGCCAGCCAGGTCTTCAAATCTTTCCTGAAAGGCAGCAATTCTGTCTGTAGCCTCAATTCTGTTGGCAGGAGGTTCCAGAGGGCTGGAGTAGACATGGAGAAGGCCCTTCTTCACGTGCTAGAGAAGTGAGCTCCTCTAGACCGGAGGCAAACTGGTAACCAGTGCATCTCCCAGAGTAGTGGGGAGGCACAAGCATAATACCCACACCCCATCACCACCAGGGCAGCCGCATTCTGAACCAGCTGCAGCCTCCAAATGGTCATCAAGGGCAGCCTCATGTAGAGCACATTACAGTAATCTAGTCTGGAGGTGACCAGAGCATGAGTGACCATGAGCAAGGAGCCCCGGTCCAGGAGCAGGCGCAACTGGCAAATTACTCTATGTTGAGCAAAAGCCCTCCTTGCCATGGCTGCCACTTGCTCTTCTAGCAGCAGCTGCGAGTCCAGGAGGACCCCCAAGTTGCGCACTGTGTCTGTCTGGGGTAAAGATTCCCCATCCAAGACCAGAGGTGGTAACTCACTGGATAACCCCAGACTCATAGCCACTCCATCTTGCTATGGTTCAGCTGAAGCCGGTTGTCCCCCATCCAGACCCCAACCGCCTCCAGGCATCCAGACAGGACTTTGACCGCATCACTGGGATCACCACGGGCCGAGATGTATACCTGAGTGTCATTCGCATACTGATGGTGGGAACGGATGGGAACGGATGATCTCACCCAATTCTCAGGACAGTCTTCATGGCTAATCGCCATGATGATCACCAACATTCAGATTGATCACCAACATATAGATTCAGATATGGCAGAAAAAGATGAATCTACCAGATGATGTAGGTATTTGTCCAGCCAGTCTAAGATATGTACCTGTGTGATGGTCAGAAGACCTGTCTGAAAATGGAGGATCACTCCCATTACCCACTGGAGCTAATGTGGCAGCACTTGGAAGTGAAAAGCAATCAATGTATTTTTGCCTACAGAATTCAATATATATCTTGCAAAAAAAAGAAAAGAATGTCTGCATGTCCTACATTCCAAGCTGAGTAAGTCAGGATGACATTGATTACTGTATATGTCACAGACTGCCATTTCTACAACACATGTGCTATTTATTTGTCTGTATACATAAATAATGAAGACTTATGTATATTGATGAGAGTGAAATCCATTGAATAAAAAATAAATAAGGCTGTTTTACTTTTGACACATCATGAAGAGACAAAATTCGCCAGAAAAGACAAAAGTCATTGACTTTCTCTGGTCATAGTATTTGTTTCAGTACAGTTCTTTAAAAGATGCAGGGTAGGCAGGTTTTGCCATATAGAATGACTGTACTATATAAATAATAAATATAATGGTAATAAGAAAAGCTGCAAAAGGCCCATTACAATATCAAAGACTGTGTGAGTCATACTGTTGAAACAACAGATTCCAGGTCAGATTTGTACAGTTGCTGAATTCATTATAAATCACAAATGAGCTTGGTTTTTCATGAAAAGTAAAGCCATTTGAGACATCAACTGAAATTCTGTTGTTCAATTGTGCAAGTTGTCATAAATAATCTCCTTGGATACTATATTTTTGCACACGAAGTAGTGCAACTCAATATGCAACTGAAAATGTCAGTGAATGGAGAGAATTCATAAGTTATGACAACTAATGTTATACCATTTCACAGCTGCACAGCAGGATTCAAGCCATCGAATTCACCTCCCCTCACCATTTATCTCTAGGACACTGTCTCACTCTATTGGAAAATTTATTATCCATTTCACATATTCCTCCCAACTGATCTTTCTCATCTGCACACAGCATAGTGGGTTTAATCTCTCTTAAATTAAACAGTGTCTTAACAGTGTCTTCTGCTTACCCTGGAAAGCCTATGATAATGTCACAAAACCATATGATTCTTCTGAAATTAAAGTGTACAGTGTAAGTCATTCCTTGATTAATGGAATACGTTTGAATTCTTTTAAAATTATTTGTTGGCAGTGGGAACTGAGACCCTGCATGGGGCTCCCACTGGCATCATTTACAATGGCATAGAGAAATCCATTTGAATTTTGTAAGTTTAATTGTAATTCTAGTTGTTTCTTCTCTTCCTTTTACTTTTTCTCCTCCTCCTTCTTGAAGATTCACTTCATGAAAATAATCTTACATTCCTAGCCCTGAGCCATCTTGTTTATTATTGTGCAGGGATTTTTTTTAGGTTGGAAGGCTGGGGTTCATCTTGTTTTGTGTATTAGATCACAAGAAAATGTTCCTTTTGTAGGCTTGGTGGGGTAGAGGAGTGTTCAGAAATGTAAAAATATATTAGCTAATTGCATCAGCAACCAAGAAATGTAGTTTCTATTTATTTTTATTTTTTGGGGGGGAAGGAACATAAAAAGAAGTGGGGAGGCTAATTGACTACAAACCTTTCACCAAAACCAATGATATTGAACATTTTGGATATAATCAACATTTTCAAAAGCCTGTTATTTTGTATCCTCTAGGCATAATCTACTGCTTTGAGGTGGTCTCAAAGCTTCTGTTGCTTTTTATTCCTTTAATTTTGCATTGCAGTGTCACACGGCAGAAAATCAGGAGGGAAGTATTGTACCATCTGGATTGGTTGTGATCACTAACAAAAATGTTTGACTCTGTAAAATACAGAGGCTTTCTTGTGGTTTTTTGTTCTCATTGATCCAGCAATGAATGGTTTAAAAGCAAGGTAGTCACTTTTATTGAAAAAGACTTTTGCAATTTTGAGCGTCTAGATGTAAAATAAAAAACCACCTAAAGATGCAATTGGAAATGTGAGTAAATAAAATTCTTATGAACCGTTACCTTTTGAACATAATATAATTGGATGTTTGGAAGCAGGTAGATTACACTTGGAACAGTAATTTGAACAGAGCCTTATTTTGTAATAAGCACCAAAATGAAGCCCTCTTTTCAGCATTTAGAGTAAAAATAAGAGTGCAATGGCTGGGCTGTGTAATCAGAGCACTCTTCCTCTTCCATTAGCAGAAATGTATGCTTGTTATAGTTTGCATAATAAAAATACTTTTGAGGGCTTTGTAAGGGACTATGAGGACTTTAATCATTGCTTTAATCAGTAAGATGGTAATAGTCCTATTCAGTCATGTTTAGAAGACTGTTAACCCCACATACATTGAAAGGTATGCATTCTCCTTCTCTTTAGTCACACATTGCAAATGAAGAGAGAGAAGGAAGGTGTTGTGCCTGGATAGTCTCTCCACATGAGCCAGTCTCCCACCATTGGTCTTATGGGTCACATAAAGAAGCTACCTGGTTAGCACCAGGCTCCTCCTTTCCAAAAGGTGGTATTTCCATGTTTAAATAAAGTGCAAAGGGGCATGGGTAGCACTCTCACAACAGGTGTGGTCTCTGCATATTGCAAGGTATGACTGAACTGGGCCAAACACTCTTAACAACTAGTGTGCTTTATTTGGCATAAAAGGGACTTCTGCTCCCTTTTATCAGATTAGTGGATATATATAACTGATCGGGCGAGAATTTGACACAGACGTACCTTGCACTTCTGAGACGGTAACTGTGGGTGACCCAAAACTCAATGTCGTGGCTGGCACCCCCCCCCCAAAAAAAATGTGGAATAAAACAAATAAACTACATCCCCTAGCACCCACTGCGGCACGACTCGGCCAATGGGGGAGGCCAGCCAATGCGCGGGAGAGGTGGGGCAAAGGCCACAGGGCTACCAGACTAACTGCCAATGTGCACACAGAACGCGGCCATTGGGGGACTCTTGCATCCGAGCCGACGGCCGCAAAGTCCACCCACACACTGGTGCTCTTGCCCCCAGCCCCTGACCAAGATCCAAAGGGCCATGGAAGTGGCAGGACATCGTCACTGCCCTCACACTCATGCGTCTGGCAAAGGATAACAACTACCTGTCCCAGCTACCACTGCAGCACAACTCTGCACATCGGGGCAGCCTGGCCAAGCACGGGAGAGGTGGGGCAAAGGCCCAACGGTCACCGTGTGCATGGAACGCAGCCGCTGGGGGACTCCTGTGGCCAAGGCAATATCCGCCAAGCTTTCCCCCCCCACACACACACACACACACATGCCGGTGCTCACAGATGCTGCACGCCCATCGCGCCGGTGCACGGGCCGGGCCCTGAATGCCTCGGCGAACACATGGGTGGAAGGGACAGTGGAGGACCAGACTGGTCAGGTAGGCACAGAATATGCCCCAGGCAAAGCCGGGTACCAAGCTAGTAACTAATAATTGTTAGAGTTAAAAATAAAGACATTAGCAACATTTCCATTTTTTAAGTTTAATCTATGGGATATATTTTCTTCAACAAGAGCAATAAGAAAACCCAAATGAATTAAAAGTGCAACTGACTGATTTTTATTGAAATTTTAAGTATTCTTTGTATTGTAACCCACATTTTACTGTAATGGAAAATGAAAGGTTCCAGTTCTAATTCACACTTCTTTATCCATATGCTGAGCTGCAGCTGTGGGGCAGTTTCCTCATCAATTAATGAAGGAAAAGCAATTCACACATTAACCAAATTTTAAATTTATCCAATTCCTGTCCTGTGCGAGACCATTAGTAAAAGTCAGGCATGTATATTTTGGTTTCCTGTCATTAGGAAGAAACTAAAAATACAATATAATTTTCTTTCCCTCTTTTGGAATTATATTTGAATATATGTGCACAGCTCAAAATATGTATCTTCTAAAAATTTTAAAACACACTCCAGTTAATGGGTGTCTGATAGTTATTGTATATGTGGTGAAGGACATGGCACGAATAGGAGTCCGTGATTGTCAGAAAGAAAGGATATTAAGACATAGGTCTGAGGAACATTAAAGTCTTGACGTGGAATGTGAAAGGTACTGGCTATCAAGTGAAGAGGAGGAGGTTAGAATCAGCCCTGAGGAAGGATAGGCCGGAGATGGTTGAAGACCCAACTAGAGGTACAAGAATCCTTGACTTGATCCTGGTGCAAGATGTTAATGTGACTGATCCAATAGGGAACAGTGACCACAACTCAATTATGTTTAACTTGATCATAGACCGCAAGTCACTGATAAAATCTAACACAGAGACCTTAAATTTTCAAAAAGGAAATTTCCCAAAGTTGAGGAAACTAGTAAAAAAGAAGCTGAAAGGGAAAATTGAGAGAGTCCAAACACTTCAAGAGGCATGGAGGCTGTTTACAAAAACAATAACAGAGGCTCAATTGGAATGCATACCCAAAAGGAAAAAGGGCACTGCCAGGTCCAAGAGGACTCCGATGTGGCTTACAGGAGCTGTTCGGGAAGTGATCAAGAGCAAGAAAAGCTCATTTAGAAGATGGAAGGCTTGTCTGAATGAGGACAGCAGGCAGAAACATAAATTCTGGCAGAACAAATGCAAGGCAACAATCAGGAAAGCAAAGCAAGACTTTGAGGAGCGTATAGCTAAAAATACTCAGAGAAATAACAAAGACTTCTTTAAGTACATTAGAAGTAAGAACCCAACTAGGAAGGCCATTGGACCATTAGATGACAATGGAAGGCAAGGGGTTATTAAAGAGGAAACAGAGATTGTAGAGAGACTCAATGAATTCTTTGCTTCAGTATTCACTGAAGAAGACAGAGACCACATGCCCAAAACAGAGCCTATCTTCGTAGGGAGGGAAACCGAAGAATTAAGCAAGATAGAAATAACCAGGGAGGAGGTCCTTGCATGTCTTGTTAAGCTAAACACTAACAAATCACCAGGACCAGATGGCATCCATCCACGAGTTCTCAGGGAACTTAAAGATGAAATTGCTGATCTCCTAGCCAAAATATATAATATTTCCCTCAAATCAGGCTTTGTGCCTGATGACTGGAAGGTAGCGAATGTAACACAAATTTTCAAAAAAGGATCCAGGGGTGATCCAGGAAATTACCGACCTGTCAGTTTGACATGTGTCCCAGGTAAAGTGATGGAAACCATCCTAAAAGATAGAATTAATAGGTACATAGAAGAGAAGGCGCTGCTAAAGGATAGCCAACATGGCTTTTGCAAGGGCAAATCATTCCTCACTAATCTGTTGGAATTTTTTGAGAGTGTCAACAAGCATGTGGATAAGGGGGATCCAGTTGACATTGTTTATCTGGACTTTCAGAAGGCTTTTGACAAGGTCCCACACCAAAGGCTCTTGAATAAACTTACCAGTCATGGAATAAAGGGACAGGTCTTGTCCTGGATCAGCAACTGGCTAAGGGACAGGAAACAGAGGGTAGCACTAAATGGACACTTCTCCAAGTGGAGGGAAGTAAAGAGTGGGGTCCCCCAAGGTTCAGTACTGGGACCCCTGCTTTTCAACCTCTTCATAAATGATCTAGAGGTAGGAGTAAAAAGCAAGGTAGCCAAATTTGCTGACGACACTTAATTATACAGGGTAGTGAAAACTGTGAGAGATTGTGAGGAGCTCCAGAGGGATCTCTTGGCACTGGGGGAGTGGGCAAAACAGTGGCAAATGAGTTTCAACATTAGTAAGTGCAGAGTGATGCATGTTGGGGCAAAGAACCCCAATTACATTTCTAAACTGATGGGGTCTGAACTCTCTGCGACAAACCAGGAAAGGGACCTTGGTGTCCTGGTGGACAACTCAATGAAGGTGTCAACCCAGTGTGCCTCAGCAGTGAAAAAAGCAAACTCAATGCTAGGGATCATTAGGAAGGGTATAGAAAATAAGTCAGCGAGTGTCATTTTGCCTCTTTATAAATCTATGGTGAGGCCCCATCTGGAATACTGTGTACAGTTCTGGTCGCCATACCTCCAGAAGGATATTATGGAGCTGGAAAAAGTGCAGAGGAGGGAAACCAGATTGATTAGGGGACTGGAACACCTTCCTTACCATCTGAGGCTGCAACGGTTGGGCCTCTTCACTCTTGAACAACGACGTCTAAGAGGTGACCTGATTGAAGTTTATAAAATCATGCACGGTGTGGACAAAGTAGATAAGGAAAAACTGTTTTCCCTATCGCACAACACTAGAACTAGGGGACACTCCATGAAACTTTTGGGTACTAGTTCTCAAACAAATAAGAGAAAGTACTTTTTCACCCAGAGGATTACTGGTCTATGGAACTCCCTGCCAGAAGAAGTGGTGACAGCTGTCAGTCTTGACAGCTTTAAGAAAGGATTAGACAAGTTCATGGAGGACAAGAGTACCAATGGCTATAATTATGGATACTTAAGGACAACCTCCGGGTTGGAGAGATAGGCAGGATATCTCTCAATATCATTTCCAGGGAATCCTAAGCAGGTGAAGGCATCTCCTTGGGAATACCCTGAAGGAAATGGTGAGCCACTGTGTGAGACAGAATGCTGGACTGGATGGGCTGTGGCCTGTTCCAGCAAGGCTGTTCTTATGTTCTTATATAGTCTTTCTCCAGGAAACTCATCAAAAATCAGAAGATACTAATAAGATATTCCTGGGATGGATGCAAATATATGAAAAGTCATATGGAACTTCTAAAGCTAGGGGTATGGCGGTCCTGATTTCAAAGAGACTTGGCTTTGAGATGATAAAAAGTATTTCAGATTCAGAAGGTAGATATTTGATTGTAATTGGGAAAATAGATGATGAAGAGATAATGTTAGTAAACATATATGTCCCAAACGATCACCAGCAAGAATTTTTAAATAAAGTATATGGCATATTAGAAAAAGAGAGAACTTTGAAAATAATTGTTGCAGGAGATTTTTATTTAATAAGGGCATCAGAAGATTGCACAAATATAATAGCCAACCTGAAGATAGGTAAATCACCTGGGGATGATGGGTTAACAGTGGAATTTTACAAGGAGTTCAAAGACTGTGTGGTTCCAAGATTGGTGAAGTTGTTTAATTTTATAATGGATGGTGGGAAGATACCGACTTCATGGTATAGAACTATAATAGTTTTGCTGCCAAAACCTGGAAAGGATTTAGAAAAAGTGGAATCTTATAGGCCTATCTCTTTGATAAATCAGGACGCAATAGTTGCAAATAGATTGAATAGTTTCATGACTAACTATATAAATGGGGACCAAGCTGGTTTTTTGAAAGGAAGGCATATGACGGATTTGACTAGGAGGGTTTTGGATACATTAGATATAGTAGGAGCTACAAAAGAGAAAGTTGGCATATTATCATTAGACGTATTTAAGGCCTTTGATTCATTACAATGGGAGACAATAAAGGAGATTATTGGATCCTATGGATTTGGTGATAGATTTTGTAACATGATTGGACAATTATATCAATTTGGATTTGCTAAAGTTAAAGTGAACAATGAGTTTACAGAAGAAATAAAATTGGAAGCAGGAACAAGGCAGGGATGTCCACTGTCCCCAATATTATTTATTATGGCAATGGAGTTGTTAGCAGATGTTATAAGAGGGGACAATGGGATTAAAGGGGTATTAGATAACAAGATAAGTCTTTATGCAGATGATACTTTAGTAATTATGAAACATCCTGAAAAGACATTAGGAAAGATACAAGGCCATTTAAAGGATTTTGAGGAGATGACAGGATTGAGAATAAATTGGGATAAATCTGAAATGATATTCTGTAATGTAGATAACGAGGAACAAGAGAGAATAAGAGGTAAATATAAATTACAAGTTAAAAAATGCTTGAGATATCTAGGTATAAATATTTCAAATAAATTTGAAGATCTTATTAGATTGAATTACGAGATACAAAAAAAGGAAAATTAAAGAGAAAATAGATCAATTTAAAAAGATTAAGCTATCCTGGTTTGGCAGGATAATGCTAAGTAAAATGATGCTGCTGCCCAAGATTAACTTTTTATTTGATGTGTTACCAATTCAACGGAAAGATAAAGAGATTAAAGATTTTCAAAATATAATAAATAATTATTGTAACGGGGGGGGGAAAACACGAATAGCAAAGATCTTTTGGTATCTACCGCAGAAAGAGGGAGGATTAGGGATACCAAATTTGAGAAACTACTATAGAGCTTTTCAAATTAAGAATATTATGAAGATCTTAGCTCGTGAAAGGGCAATATGGGAAGAAGTTGAAATGAAAGAATTAGATCAAGTAGGTAGAGGAGCATTTTTGGGCAAAGCAAAAGTAAAATAGTGGTGAAAAATAAGATGATGAAGACGATGCTGGGGGTATGGAAGAAGGTTAAAAAAGAACTAAGTCTGGACATGTCCCCGATAATAGAAATAGAGGATCTTAGTAGTTTTCCAATAAAATTAGACAAGAGGGTGAAGGAAGTATTATCAAGAAATGATGTTTCCCTGTTGAAAGACTGGATAAGAGAGTGTAAAGATGGAGGATAAAAAGCGGAAATATATAATCAGTTAAATTTGAATTGGTTTCAGATGGTATTGGTAGACAAATGGAACAGAGAATATATGGGACAATCAAGCTTAGAGAGAAGTAAAACAGAATTTGAGGAATTGGTATCAAAGATAAGAAAAGGGGACATGGGAGTAAAGGGCATGGTGAGTAGAGTTTATAAAATACTAAATAAAGAAGGTAATCCGCAAGAAACATTGAAACTATGTTGGGAAAGAGATTTAAATATAAAAGTACCAGAAAGAATTTGGAAAAACAAATGGACAAAGAGGTATATGAGAACAATGTCAGTTAGAATAAAGGAGCATAATTATAAGATGTTGTGGAAATGGTACTTGACTCCAGAGAGATTATTTCAAATGGATAACACCAAAAGTAAAAAAATGTTGGAGATGTAAAAGCACCCTGGGAACATACGAACACATTTGGTGGGAATGTAAAGTGGTAAACGATTTCTGGGGGAAAATTGAGAAAGAGCTATGTGAAATTGTAGGTATGAAATTTAAGCTGGATATAAGCATGATGTTACTAACAGACGTTGATAAAGTAAATTTGAATGAGGATAAAAAGGAAATAATATCTCTAATGTTGATAATTGGAAGAATGTGTATTGCAAGAAACTGGAAATCTGAAGGAATATTAAATATAGAAGAATGGTATAAAGAGATGTGGGATCTTGCATTAAATGATAAATTAACATGGCAAATAAATAAATATAAAGGTAAAGTTAAAGAAAACAGATTTTGGAAAATTTGGCAACCATTTGTGGATCACTCACTGAAAGGAGAGCGGGGGGACAGTCGGGTACCAGAGCAGATACATTTTTGGAAATGATAAAAATAAATGTGACATCCCGCGGACTCTTTTAAAAGCATATGTACATAGGGTGTTTAACGTGACTGTATAATGAATATTTTTGTATTTTTTTTTTAGTTCTTGTGAAATAAAGGTATAGCTGAATATGGCGGTTACTGATCACCACAGTCTAAGTGAGAAATTTAAAGGAAATGGGAAATTTAGAAGTGGATCGGATTGTGAATATAAATGAAATTGTATTTTAACAAAAAGAATTAGGCTATACGTTAAGGCAAGCAATTTTATTGAAAGTGTATTTTTTTTTGCAATTTCATAGTTGTATGGTAAATTTAAAATGTAGTTGTGTATATTAAGTTCTTTTTGTTTTTGTATTGATGTTTTAAAATAATAATTTTTTTTAAAAAAAACACTCCAGTTAATGGGTGAAATGCATACAAAAATGCATACCATATACAGTACTGTATTAAGAATAAGTTATAGAAACATTTGTAACTTTTAGAAACATGAGCCCTCACGGTTAACCTGCAGTTGCTAGCAATTAGAGTTCAACCTGATGGGGATCTAGTTTGGTTCAGCCTTTCATCTTCCAAGTTCTATAAATGAGTAACCAACATGTTGGGGACAAATGCTAACTACAGTACCTGTAACCTCCCGAGAGAGAGCTTTAAGTGCTATGGGGAGGCATATAATTGCTATGTATGCCAAAGGAGACTAAAAATTCCATGCCAATAAAGCACACAAAGGTTCATCACCTTATACGAAACAAAGATGTGAGCTTTAGAGGAAAACAATGAAATTTAGGTTTGTTTTTCACATGTCTAACATTAACATGTATAATCCCCCAAAATTTTCTGCATCTATGCCAAATGTCCCTGGTCTCCATGTAATCAGGTTTCCATGTGATATTAAAGCATGAGGAAATATGCAATATTAAAGCACAAATACAGATTAGTTAACAAGTAAAATAGCCCTAGAGTTCTGGAGAGTTTGCAATCGTTTATCTTTGTGATGACTGCATAATATATGTTATGTATGGAGCATTTTAAATATGTTATTTATAGTACAAGAAGCTTTTACTTTATTTGGAGTATGTATTAAGAAAGGTATAGATTGTAATAAATGCAATCTTGGAAAAGAGACCTTCCATTTTCTTATTATGTCAGATGTTTTAGTAGGGCTATTAGGTAAAGGTCACCCTTGCTAGAAAGCCAGTCGTATCTGACTCTAGGGTACGGTGCTCATTTCGATTTACAGCCAAAGAGACAATGTTGTCCGTGTCTGCAGACATTTCTGTGATCATGTGGCAGGCATGACTATACACCGGAGCACATGGAACACTTTTACCTTCCCACAAAAGTGGTATCTACTTATCTACTTGCAATTTCTTGCTTTTGAATTGCTAGGTTGGCAGGAGCTGGGACAGAAAGGAGCTCACTCTGTTGTGTAACACTCAGGTCTTGAACTGCTGTCCTGCTGATCTTCCAGTCATCTAGTTCAGTGCCTTAATCACTAAGCTACCACAGTCCCTGCTGTAAGGCTATCAGGGCCGCACAATGGAAGGCAAGGGGTTATTAAAGAGGAAACAGAGATTGCAGAGAGACTCAATGAATTATTTGCTTCAGTATTCACTGAAGAAGACAGAGACCACATGCCCAAAACAGAGCCTAGCTTCGTAGGGAGGGAAACCGAAGAATTAAGCCAGATAGAAATAACCAGGGAGGAGGTCCTTGCATGTCTTGTTAAACTAAACACTAACAAATCACCAGGACCAGATGGCATCCATCCACGAGTTCTCAGGGAACTTAAAGATGAAATTTCTGACCTCCTAGCCAAAATATATAATATTTCCCTCAAATCAGGAAACACCAATTTTCAAAAAAAGGATCCAGGGGTGTTCCAGGAAATTACTGACCCGTCAGTTTGACATGTGCCCCAGGTAAAGTGATGGAAACCATCCTAAAAGATAAAATTAATAGGCACATAGAAGAGAAGGCGCTGCTAAAGGAGAGCCAACATGGCTTTTATAAGGGCACATCATGCCTCACTAATCTGTTGGAATTTTTTGAGATTGTCAACAAGCATGTGGATAAGGGGGATCCAGTTGACATTGTTTATCTGGACTTTCAGAAGGCTTTTGACAAGGTCCCACACCAAAGGCTCTTGAATAAACTTACCAGTCATGGAATAAAGGGACAGGTCTTGTCCTGGATCAGCAACTGGCTAAGGGACAGGAAACAGAGGGTAGCACTAAATGGACGCTTCTCCAAGTGGAGGGAAGTAAAGAGTGGGGTCCCCCAAGGTTCAGTACAGGGACCCCTGCTTTTCAACCTCTTCATAAATGATCTAGAGGTAGGAGTAAAAAGCAAGGTAGCCAAATTTGCTGACAACACTAAATTATACAGGGTAGTGAAAACTGTGAGAGATTGTGAGGAGCTCCAGAGGGATCTCTTGGCACTGGGGGAGTGGGCAAAACAGTGGCAAATGAGCTTCAACATTTGTAAGTGCAGAGCGATGCATGCTGGGGCAAGAAAACCCAATTACATTTATAAACTGATGGGTTCTGAACTCTGCGACAAACCAGGAAAGGGATCTTGGTGTCCTGGTGGACAGCTCAATGAAGGTGTCAACCCAGTGTGCCTCAGCAGTGAAAAAAGCAAACTCAATGCTAGGGATCATTAGGAAGGGTATAGAAAATAGGTCAGTGAGTGTCATTTTGCCTCTTTATAAATCTATGGTGAGGCCCCATCTGGAATACTGTGTACAGTTCTGGTCGCCATACCTCCAGAAAGATATTATGGAGTTGGAAACAGTGCAGAGGAGGGCAACAAAAATGATTAGGGGACTGGAACACCTTCCTTACCATCTGAGGCTGCAACGGTTGGGCCTTTTCACTCTTGAATGACGGCGTCTAAGAGGTGACCTGATTGAAGTTTATAAAATCATGCACGGTGTGGACAAAGTAGATAAGAAAAACTGTTTTCCCTATCGCATAACACTAGAACTAGGGGACACTACATGAAACCTTTGGGTACTAGTTCTCAAACAAATAAGAGAAAGTACTTTTTCACCCAGAGGATTACTGGTCTATGGAACTCCCTGCCAGAAGAAGTGGTGACAGCTGTCAGTCTTGACAGCTTTAAGAAAGGATTAGAAAAGTTCATGGAGGACAAGGGGATCAATGGCTATAATTATGGATAGTTAAGGACAACCTCGGGGTTGGAGAGATAGGCAGGATATCTCTCAATGCCATTTCCAGGGAATCCTAAGCAGGTGAAGGCATCTGCTTGGGAATAATACCCTGAAGGAAATGGTGAGCCACTGTGTGAGACAGAATGCTGGACTGGATGGGCTGTGGCCTGTTCCAGCAAGGCTGTTCTTATGTTCTTATGCCATCAGAAATTTCTGGGCCGCGTACTGAGCAATCCTATTGCCCCCCCCGACACACACACTTTTTTCCTCGCATTGGGGTGGTGGCGGTGGGTGGAATACACAATTTCCCAAAAGAAATTGATGGGCAGTTGTATCCAACTTTAGAGTTCAGTGCTCATCTCTGATTACAGCCAAAGAGCCAGTGGCCTTGATCCACAAAAGCTCACATTAAAATACAGCAGTATTCTTTAAGGTGCCACACATTATGCCCAAAAAACAGACTTTTATATCAACATGAACATAATTAAAAGGTAAATGTTTCCCTTGCTCGGAAGCCAGTTGTATCCGACTCTAGGGTGCAGTGCTCATCTCTGTTTTAAAGCCGAAGAGCCAGCACTGTCTGCTTCTGCAGACATTTCTGTGGTCATGTGGCAGGCATGACTAGACACTGAAGTGCACGGAACGCTGTTACCTTCCCATCAATGTGGTCCCTATTTATCTACTTGCAATTTCTTGCCTTTGAACTGCTAGGTTGGCAGGAGCTGGGACGAAGACAGGAGCTCATTCAGTCCTGGAGTACTTGGGAATCAAACTGCTGACCTTCTGCCTCCCAGTCAGTGTCTTAGCCACTTGAGCCACTGCAGTCCTTATGACTACAGTTTTGCGCCACCAGGGCTCAGAAAGAAAGAAAGGAAGGAAGGATGGATGGAAGGAAGAAAGAAAGGAAGGAAGGATGGAAGAAAGAAAGAAAAAAGGAAGGATGGAAGGAAGGATGGATGGAAGGATGGAAGAAAAAAGGAAGGAAGGAAGGGTGGAAGAAAGAAAGAAAGGAAGGATGGATGGATGGAAGAAAGGAAGGATGGAAGGAAGGAAGGATGGATGGATTAGTGAAGATAGATAGATAGATAGACAGACAGATGGACGGACCCACCTGGGAGGGGAGGGGGCAGGCCAAAGAACAGCAGCAGCCCACCTGAACTGCCGGGATTTGTAATTTGGCCTGGATATTTTTGAGGCTGAAAATAACTCTCTTTCCTTTCAATGCATAATTCTCTATATGTGTATCAATTTATAATGTAAGATGTATAATATTTCTGCAAATTAAAAAACTTAGCAGTTTAATGTGGTAAACAGATAGAACTAATTTGTGGGTGAACTCAAATGAAAGCCACATGACCCAGGAACATAATGGTCTGTACATCTATAAGCACGATATTGTCTAAACTGACTGCTGGTTAATGTACAAGGTTTCCAAAAGGCACATTGATGAGTCATACTTGGAAGCCAAAGCAGGAATGCTTAACAAGAAAATCACATGCTCTACAGGGGTACACAGAAAGCGCCTCCTCAAAGATTGTGGTATTCTTGAACTACAATCAGGGTACCCTGGTAATGTCAACCTTGTGTTGCCAGCTAATCTTTCTCATACTAGGTCAGGGGAAAGAAACTGCTAAATGAACTCACCAAAAGGTGCCTTCATTTTGACATTTTCACATCTGGCCTAGACACAGAAGAAGAGAAACATGCTCTACAAACGGTGTGACATTGTAGAGTGTCCTAACCAAACACTCGTTTTCTTTGTTGATAAACTGCATAGGTTGGTTAGTTAAAATTGGACAGGGACTAGGTTTTGCTGTGGCAATGAGGTACTTTTTGAAAACATATGCTCTGAGATAGCCAATTAATTGACCTCACTTATGTTTTATGAGGATGCTTAGCAGTGTTATCTGCATATTGTTTAACTGCTGTAAAGCTGTCTTCTGATGTTTGTGTCAAAGCAAACTTCTGTTCCGACAACAGAGCAAAGGCAACATGGCACCTGTCAGTTTCCATTCATTGCCTCAGAAGCAATAGCACATCATATCAATTTTCCCTCACCAACTGCAGGGCATACCTACAAGATCAGGTGCCGGGGTGGGGGGGGGATTACACTGGAACTTCTGTATTTGACTTTTCCTTTGCTTCTCCTCTTTTGTAATAGCATCTGGTTTGTAGGTAGCAGACTAATTTCTCAAGCCTGCCATCAAGCATAATAATAATGTGGTTTGTGCAGCCCTTACATTTAATAATCCATATACAAAATCTCGAAAGTACAAGAGGTGACCTATGAAAAATTCATGAATTGTAATTATGCTAATTACACATAAAAATTCAGGAAGCAAGTAAGCATTTGATCCATTTATTTCCAGCAGTTTGCCAATTAAGAAGCACATGCTAAAAGCTATGTCTCTTGAAAAATCTATGATTCAACAGGTACCCCAGGGAGAGCTCTTAGGTTCTCCTTAAACATTTGTACATCTCTAATTTATAGCTGTCCATTCATGCAGGAGTCCAATGATTGTTTTATAGTCTGAAGTTTGTTTTGTTTTTTACTTTTTTAAAATAACAATATTAGTGACATAAAACAACCCATCCATTTCTGTAAGCATCCATTATATTTTTATGAATTTTGTTCAGTATACAACAGCAAAAGCATGATAAAAGCAGTGTTAATGGCTCAAGTGGCTAAGATGTTGACTGGCAGTTAGAAGGTCAGCAGTTTGATTCCTGAGTACTGCAGGACGGAATGAGCTCCCGTCTTTGTCCCAGCTCCTGTCAACCTAGCAGTTCGAAAGCAAGAAATTGCAAGTAGATAAATAGGGACCACTTTGGTGGGAAGGTAACAGCATTCTGTGTGCTCTGTCATACCTGCCACATGACCACGGAAACCTCTGCAGTTGCAGACAGTGCTGGCTCTTTGGCTTTGAAACAGAGATGAGTTGGATATGACTGGCTTTCGAGCAAGGGAAACTTTTACTTTTACCTAATGGAACCAGAAGCAATAGCAATAGTAATTAAAGTGAATATTGTAGTTTATATAATAAATTCTATGCATTCAGGTGCTTTTTTAAGAATATGAAAAATAATAGATAGAAAGCAAAACATACTGTATCTTGTTGTTTTCAGGGAGCAAATTCCACATTCTCAAGCCAGGTGATTGTATTTAATGGCAATATCAGATATTTTGAGTACTCCAAAATTGAGTAGAATATATGTGGATGACCCCCCCTCCCCTCTGATGAAGGCTTTCTGTGAGTAAAGAAGGCCGACTGGGTTCAGAAAGTCAACTCCACGCCCATAAAGAAGGCAGTGAAAATGTAAGATGAGAACAAATTGAGCACACTTCTCCTTCTCATATGCTTATTCCACTTGGTTTTTGGAGATCTGAAGATATCCAAAGCAAAAGCAATTTTGTTGTAGCCAGAGGTGTCTTATTTGTTGAGCAGAGGTTATGTTTGATCCAAAGTGTTGATTTAAGGCCTGCTAAGAACAGAGACTATAGCATTATCTACACATGAAGTCACTGTCTTGGGATAGACTCAGTCCGTCTACACATTGAGCAAAACGCCAAGTGAGGTCCACATAATCCATATATCCAACTCAGGATATAAATCCTTACTTGTGAATAATAAGACACAACAACATTTTCTTGTTTGCAAGACTTGCCTGCAAGACTCTGCAGCCCTCAGTGTTAGTTCTCACATTTGTGAGAATAATTTTTGTGAAAATGATGCTCATTCAGAATAACTGTTGCTTTTAAAAACATCAAATGCATTAGATGTATTTTTTTTTTTTGCCTTTTTTGATTATCACGCCATTCTTTACATGCTTTCTGTGTGTGTCTTTGGACTCGTATAGTAAAATGATACTAATTTTGTACAGACAAAGCCCTGTTCTTTTTCTTGTATTAAGTCTCACCAGTTCTTGTATTAAGTCTCACCACTTTCCCCCAAGTTATCTTTACATTCCTATTTTTCTCTGTGCCTCCGTGTGTTCTTATTATCTATTCCTAGATATTGTGACAGATGGCTATGTAGTAATTTTGGTAATGTTGGTCTTTTCTTTGGATGGAAAGTCTGGTGGCACAGTGGTTAAACTGCTGTACTGCAGCCAAAACATTGAGAGTTTGATCCTGAAAGGGTTCAAGGTTGACTCAGCCTTCCATCCTTCTGAGTTAAGTAAAATCAGTACCCGGTATGTTGTGAGTGCACTAAGCACCATGTGGCAGTATGTGTTATTGCTATTGCTATATCTGCAAGATGTACTAGTCCCAGATTTTTTCACTTGGTGAGAAAATGTGATCAAACAAGAGAGTTCAAAACACTTTGGTTGAATGATGTAAAAAATAAAAAAAATGTGATCATATGCATACCTGTCAACCTTCCCGGATTGGCTGGGATTTCCCATTTTTCGGTGCCAATTTGCGCCATTTCCCGCCCGGAGCTGCCAAAACCCTGGAATTTGGCAGTGGGGGGAAAGAGGTACTGTGCATCCCTTCTACGCAAGTCGCCTTCTACGCATGCATAGAAGGCTTTTATGCTTGCGTAGAACCCTTTTATGCTTGCATAGAACCCTTCTACGCTTGTGTAGAAGGCTACGCATGCGTAGAAGGGTTCTACGCAAGCGTAAAAGGGTTCTACGCAAGCATAAAAGCTTTCTCCGCATGTGTAGAAGGCAACTTGCGCAGAACCGTTCTGCGCAGGTCCCGGATTGTCCGGAGCCGCGGTTGACATGTATGCATATGATTGCTGTCATTATTTTCTAGGCTATGGCTTGTTCTTTATTCTAAAGAATTAACTTGATTCAAAACAAACCTAACATTTTGAGAGGGTGGCTTATAAGAAAAACATTTGTAAATGTTCTAGTCATTCACAGTGATTTTACCCCATGTTTCAAACAGTATGGCAAGGACTGTCGCTGAGAACTGCATTCTGCACACAAAAAATAGTCCAAATCCTTTGTCCTCATCTACTGTGAGTCATTGGTATATGCTTAATACAAAGTGAAACCTATAAGAAAAATGCAGTTGCTTGAAATTTTAATATCCGGCATTCAAGCATCTGAAAACAGTTGCTACAGGAAAGATCCTGCTGCATTTTTGTGGGGCGGGGGATGAGGAGAAATAGATTGGTGCTGTGTTTTGTTAACCCAGGACTGAATTTAAAATTAGCACCTTTGAGGATGTCAACAGGTCATTCTGATGCACAGTAATGAGCTGCAAAAATCAACCTGAATTGAAATTCAGTTTCCAGGGTGCAGCATATGTTGGGATGAAAGGTGCCAGGGAAGATAAAGTAGGCTACACTCCTTCAACCTGTTCAGAGTGTGTTCCAATCATTTGGAACAAGAATGAACTGCTCAGACATTACACAGCCCAAATCAGAACAAATTAAAACAGGACTGCTCTCACAGGTGCACCCATTAATCCCTGTGCACAGGCTGAGCAGCACATGGGAAGGGGAGGGGAGAAGTGGTATGGAAAATGGTCTTTATAAAGCCAATTGAAAATGCCAGAGAGCACTTTTGTTAAAAGTAGCATCAAATATTATTTTGAACCCTACTGAAAACATAAGATAAAATAAATACAGATAAAATAAATACCTCCCATATTGGTTAAGTTCTGTTTTATTTGAAGTCAGGGAAATGGTTTGTGTAGGTAAGTCTTCCATTTCACGAAACAACTCAGTCTCCCTCTGGTGGTTACTTCACTTCTATTGAATACTGATTCAGGCACAGTGAACATGTAATAACAGCTCCATCAACTTTAGCAATGAGTACAAGAAGAAAACAAATTTTATGCTGTTAATTCTAAAGATAGAGAGTTATATCAATAAGTAACAGCTGTGCAAGGGCTACAGTCCTACCCAAGAAATATCAGGCTTATAAAGCTTGATCTTTATTTCATTGGTTTATTGGCCATGTTTATAGGCTATCTTTCTTCCAATGAGAGGACTCAAGGCAGCTAAAGGTGTTTAAAAAAATTAAAACACAATAAATTATACATTAAAATAATTAAACTATTATAATATTTAAAATACAGTAAATGATTAAAAAACAATTATAACTTTAAAAACAAATGCACTCAGCTAAGAACCAGCATTTAGGGACTCACTTGTGGTTTTAAAATCCTACCACAACAGATTGATCTTCACCTGTAAGCAGAAGGATAAAAGGGAGGAGGCCAACATACTCTCTCAAGGGAGAGCATTCCAGAACCTGGGAGCAGCCACATAGAAATGTTTACTCATTTTCTGGTTAAGGTAAGGTAAGGTACAGTAAGGTCACCCTTGCTCGAAAGCCAGTCATATCTGACTTTAGGGTTCAGTGCTCACCTCTATTTATAGCCTGTGCTATCTGCGTCTGCAGATGTTTCCTTGGACATGTGGCAGGCATGCCTAGGCACTGAAGTGCATGGAATGCTGTTTACCTTCCCACCAAAACAGTACCTATTTAGCTACCTACAATTTCTTGCTTTCAAACTGCTAGCTTGGCAGGAGCTGGGACAGAGACGGGCGCTCATTCCATCATGCAGTACTCGGGTTTTGAACTGCTGACCTTCTGCCTCCCTGTCAGCATCTTAACTACTTGAGCCATTGGTTCAATAGGAATCAATAGGAAACAATAGGAATCAAGAGATTCCTATTGTTAAGAGAAGTTAAACATGGCCATGTAAATAATAAACTGATTTTTTTGGTGTAATGAAAAAGAATTTCAGACATTTTGAACCAGACTTCCGCTGTTATTTATTTTTATTTATTTTTATTTATAACTCAAATTTCTATGCTGCCCAATCAGGCGAACCCGACTCAGTTATAATAAGGATAGGTAATTTTTCAGTCAAAAGGTCACATGCTTTTATGTGTAATATGCCCAGAGCAGTGATTGGAAGAGTAACTTTTTGGATGGCAGTTCCCCTACGCAGGCGGGAGACAGCAGTCTAGGAGATGTTGCACTGAAAGAGTTACCTCCCAAGCATGGGCTAGGCTAAAGTCTGTAGGGAGCAGGACAGCCTTCTGCCACCATCTGTCAGCCTGCATTCCTCCCCGCCCCAACTGAACTCACTGTTGAAGCAGAGACAGCCTGTTATCAGAAATCTGAGCTGATCACCTGTAAAGGGATTTTGAATTTCAGAGCCAGGGCTTTATGCAATCCCACAACTGCTGGATGCACATCTCTGTTTACAATATATAGCTGGTTTCCTATCTAGCTGGTTTTCCCCCTGCAAGTGAGGATCAACAAATCTATAGCTACACTAGTTTGGAAGATGTCATTTCAAATACAAAGTGACCTGAGTAGATGTAGCCCAACCTAGGGTTGCAAATTCTCACTTGTCCATATGTTGATGAGCAGTCTCAAAATTACACTCATTATTTTGCAGGAGGTTGGGAAACACTCAACGGGAGATGAAAATGAGAAATGTTTTAAATGGAAGTAAATTGTTAATAATTAACAATTGTTTAAATTAATAATTATTGATTAATAAAGTTTGAGGCCCCCTTTACCCCATCCCTTGTTTCTCAGTCCTTTATTTCCTGGTAGGAGTGGCAACTAAGAATGTGTTGTGTATTATTTGTTCCCATTTCAGCTGAAAGTAATGGTCTGCAGAGGGAGACTACTGAAATTATATCCTAAGCGTAGATAAATGTCCTTTTAAAACTACCCACCAAATGCTTGCAGTGTGTTCTGGTCTGAAATACAGCTGCTATATTAGGAGGCATTACTAATTTTTCATCTTGTCATAACTACCTGAATCCCAAGTGAGATATTGGTCCAGCAAATCTTGTTTTTTTGGCCACCAATACTTGTGAAAAAGATGACATATTATTGGTCAAAATCCTGTTGAACATTGATTCCAACATAAATGTAATTTCATAAATTGTGGTGGCAAATTGTCACTGATTAGCAATTTGTGGCTCACATTCCTCATCATGTACACATTGGCATATGATGAAGAATGTGATAGGCAACTTATTTGTTAGTGACAGTTCACCACCACAGTCTACACCAGTGTTTCCCAACCTTTGGTTTTTAGACTTCAATTCCCAGAAGGAATTAATTTGGGGAAATTAATTCCCCCAAAGCACTGATCAACCATTGTACTGACTTAGGTTTCTGGGAATTGAAGTCCTCCTGTGTGGATTAGGCCCCACATTGGGAACCACTGGTCTACACAGTTATACTAATGCCAGTCTACATCCCCAATATGATTCTGCCCATTTTGCCTTGGACCTTAGGGTATTACTAGTCTTAAGAACCATCAAACTGCAATGGGTTAATGTCTAGTAGTCAAGGTTATCTAAGGGAATCACAAGTGATTTATCATATTTTTCTTGGTTCTCTTACAATATGTAAGCTTTGATATGAAAAACACAATCCCAAGAGTAAATGCATAAAAACGTATAGTTAGGCAGTTTCAGTAAGCTTGAATTGTTTGCCTAATGGGAGGAAGCAAGCAAGTGGATTTCTTAATATTAGCCATGAAATAGCTATGTGATTGATCTTATCAATTATCACTGTGCTTCGGTTATCACTTTCTGAATGTATGTGTGGATTTTAAAAGCTGTATGGCTATATTTCGGTGTAACCTGCTTATTTCTGTGCAAGGCAGCAGACAGAACCATAGGTAGCTTTTCAATAATGCTGAATATGTAGCTAATGATAGAGGCTAGGTAACTTAACCATGGAATACCCTTCCCTGTGGAGGTGTGGCTGGTGCCAGCACTGCAGTTGTTTCAATGCCAACTTAAACTCTTTTTGTTTGCTGAGTTGTTTTACTTGGCTAATTCCAGCTGATTAATTATTTTCACCGCTGTTCTTGTTTTGATGGCCTCTTTGAGGAGGGTTTTTGTTACATTTTAAAATTACATTTTATTATTTTAACTATATTTGTTCATTCCACCAGTGTTCATAAGGATGGACAGAAGACCATTGAATTTATCTACTTTCACATCCTGTCTCCTCTTGTGACAAAACTTCTAAGAAACACCCAAATAGAATCAAACAAATACACAAAGGCAGAACAGAGGTGATAACTTTTGTAGGGTAACTTAAAAAATAGAAGTGATTCATGGCATGATTTTTTCTTATTCTCTACCAACTAGTATACAGAAACCCACAGCCTGGAAGTAACATGTAACAGTAACACGTAGAGCCATATGAGCTTGTCAAATTCCCTTTTAAAGCTATGTATTTAAAACTAGGTAATTATTAAATTCTTTTGAAGTGAAAGCTGTAGTTCAACTATCTGCTTTGTAAAGAAGTACTTTCCTTTGTCCTTGGCCTCCCACCATTCTGTTGGTTGTAACTATTTGACATTTCAAATGAAATAATTTTGACCAGTGGGAATGTAACCTCAGCCAATCAGATGCCACCTTTGGGGTCATAGTCAGCAGGACCACTAAAATGGCAAAGAAATGACTTGAGACTTTCACCCACTCCTTTGCTGCTCTTGTGCTTTCACTGACCTTGCAAACCAAAGGTTAGAGCTTTACTGGCTGAAAGTTGTTTGAATTAAAATGGCACATGGCTGCAGCCTCTGGGTCAGGTGCTGACACACTTCCTAGTGCAGACGTTCACAACCTATGGACCATGGGCCAAATTTGGCCCATGCATATCATTAATCCGGCCACTGGTGTTCATCCAGGCACTTCTAGGACCACTCCCATCTATCACTACCCACTCCCACCAACGGAAGTCATGATACATCACTTGCCGCATTTAGGTGATAACATCATCACCTGAACACCCAGAGTGGAACCAGGAAGTCCTAGAAAGGTGTGCTTTTCCTGCCGAAGCGCCATGGAGGAACATTGGAAACCCCAAAAATGCTGCCAGGAAAAGCAGCTGAGACTGTGCAAAAACCCTCCAAACTGATGCAATTGCCACCAATGCAGATGACGACAAAAATGTAAGCACTGGGAGCAACCCACCTCCGGCCCCCGCAACTGCGTGTTGTGGGTGTGTCTGGCCCATGGCAGGAAAACATTGCAAACCCCTGTCCTAGTGCATGCAGCCAACCAGCAGCCTTGGTGATAGACCTTTACATGATAACAAATAACAACACCACCACCCCAAATTACAAGCCACTATTGACACACAACAGACTAAGCAACAGTGAATTAAATCATGTTACAAACCCAAATGTCAGCTATGCCCTGACATTTACTCTGGCAATAGTATTACTGGACCCAACAACATTAAGAACACACAACATTAAGGGCAGTTTTACTTGTTCCTCTGCCAATGTGATTTATGCCATCTTTTGCAAAAAAAATGCCCTTCTGCACTCTACATAGGACAAACAGGATAGTCTGTGCAAAGGAGTTAATGGACATAAATCAGACATCAGGAATGGCAATATTGTACAGAGAATCTGTCTGGGAACTCTGCACAAGACATGCACAAGACATGGAAGTTGTCATACTGGAACAGAAAAATTACAAAACAAGGATCCAGAGAGAGACAGCAATGATAAAGTACATACATATGCTGGACACCCACCTCAAAGCTTTGAATATTAGTCAAGGGTTTCTGGGACATTCTCAAATTTGATACACCACAACTAATAAATTGTTATATGCTGGAATTTTCCATGCTACCTTCACAGAAACTACTGTATATACTCAAGTATAAGTTGCCCTGAATATAAGTCTAGGTACGTAATTTGGACCTATAAAACTAGGAAAATAGACTGACCTGAGTTTAAGTCAGGAGTGGATAATGCAGCAGCTGCTAGTGAGTTTCAATAATTAAAATACATAAAAATACAGTAAAAATACTTAATATAGACATTTGTGTGGGTATGCTTTTGAGTGTTTACAAGAGGGTTGGTGCATTTTTTAAACTGTATTTGCACTACTCATCCAGTGGTGGCTCTGCAGGGGAAGTGAGTGGGTGGGCCAACTGCACTCTTGCTGTCGCTGTGAGCAAGAAGACTGGTTTTCCCTGTCCATCTTGGCCACAGCATGGAGCAGGGACAAAAATGTGGGTACAGGTACCAGTAAGTCAAATCCTTTCATTTTCCATGCCAATTTGGAAGGGGGACACAATCACTTTTCAAAGTGCTATGGAGATAGACCCCTTCTTTCTCTGTCTGCAGTTTACTATAGGAATGCATTGGGGGGGACAACATCTTCTGGAGCTGAGCTTCAGAATAGAAGAAATTAATTTTCAATGCATTCCTATGGGAAATTAGCAGTGGTAATGGCCCATCTATCAGCTGTTCCCCCCCCACACACACACACACACACCCTGAAAGTGCTGAAACTACTTTTAAACTGCTGAATCGGACCTAAAACATGATGAAAAATTACAGAAACAGAGTGGAAATGCTCTGAATACCTTCCTGCTGCCATGGAAAGCAGCAGGGGGTGCCCAAAGAGCCCAAAAAAGCTTCACACCCTGAGGAAACCCACTGCCAGATCCACCCCCCAAATAAAGAGATGGACACCTGTATTGGGTTTAAAAATTGGGCCACTTTATTAACTTGCAACTTTAATTAACTGTGTTAAGGTAAACGGGCTGGAATAGCACTGGTAAGGGCTGGTTGTTATTTCCTGATCTACATTGCTACATTGTATCAATTTGTTTACTTCATTAAACAAATTGTTGACCCCAGTCAGAAGTGATACTTGTTAACTCCAGCTTCTGACAGACATCCGGTGAACTTTTGCAAGTCTCCGAACTTCGCATTACCTAGTTCATGGTCCACATTTGATTGGCCACCCCAACTTTCCCTCTACCTTGTGCTTCTGGTGGCCAACGAACTGCGTACCTGCTGGGTTCCTAGGGGTCATCTGCTTTGTCCTTACCAGTGCTAACTGCCAAAGTGACCTGTAATGAGAACCACAACAAACCCCATAACTCAACCATCAGCAACAGTGTGGGGTGGGCGAAAACTACAAAAACTACAAGAGCCAAGGGCCAATGCAGGTTCAAGCAAAAATTCCCATCCGGCCCCGGAGCGACCAAAAATAGTCACACTGTCACCTAGGGAGGGGGTGGAGGGCAAACTCGCCCTGGCCCAGCCGATCTTTGCAAAGGCTGGTGGGGGCGCGTGGAGCTGCCTTTTAAAGGCAGCTTGGCTCCTCTCCCTGCCGGCCCAGGTGCCCGGATCTGAGGGGCAGGGCTGGCAAAGCGTGCGGTGGCCATAGTCCCCATACCGTGCGTCCATTCTGTTTAGCTGTTTTTCTCCATGAAGCATCCACTGTACCAGTAAAGGATTTTTCTCCATGCTGGGTTGAGACATGCCCAGTTCCCTCATCTTGTTGCCGGTCGGCGCATCTCAATCCAGCACAGTTTTAGGCCCCTCATGGTTGTTGATCTGTGTATAGGTTGAGTCACCTTTTTGGACCTCATTTTGGGGGCTAAAAAAGACATACTTGAGTATATATAGTACTTCAGTAGAATTCTCATCCACAGCCTCAGGGTGTGTACAGATCAAAGGAGGTCACTCACACCATTGACAATAGATGTTAGGTCTGAAGAGTAAACTCATTAGCAAATGTGTAATGCCACAGTGTTTACCTTGCATCCCTCTACCAACCACTTGCAACTCAACAGTGCCAGACTTCACAGCAAATTTGAATAAAGAACCAGGGACTTTCTGCTATTACCAGTTGTACAAAGCCACATTGATTTATATACTTACTAGCAAACGTTGCCCGGCGTTGCCGGGCTGTTTTAAATGGTGTTGGAAAGTTTTTGTTGTTGTTGTTGTTGTTAATGTTTGTAAAGAAGAGGTTAATCTATATTTGAAATTTTTTAAAATTTTATTTACACAAATTTTTTTGATGGCCTGTTTTAAACTGTGATGAGTTTTGTTTGGTGTTTTGGTTTTGTGGATGAAAAAAAGAATAAAGGATGATATACTTTTTCGAAAAACTCTTGGGGCCTTTTGTGTGGGGCTATTGTGTCTTTTTGAATTTTTTTGTTATTGTGGGCAGCAAGTGCTGCTGGTAGGGGTTATCTTGTATTTTGACTGTTTTTTCTCTCGTGGCCTCTGGGTGGAGCTTCTTCCAGCAAGTAGTCTCTTTCTTTATTCATTTCTTTTCTAGTCGTTGTGGTATGAGGTCGTGTGGTGGTGAGTTAGCTGTTTTTCTTTATTTGGGGGTGGTGGTTGGATTTTGTGGTGTTTGGCTGGGTGCTGGGTGTGTTTGGAAATGTTTGTTGTTGTTTTCTTTTTTGGTGTTATTTTTGTTTGTTTTTGTGTATTTTTGAATGTTTTTGATTGTTTGTTTTTGTGTTTTTTGGTGTCCTGGGGGGGTCCCCTCTCAGACAGACTCCTTTGGTCCCCCCCACCCTCTGAGCCAGTAGAGAGGGGGATTCCCCCCAACTCCGTTTTTAAAGAGAAGTAAGCACTTGGTTTCTTCTCTTTAACATGGGGCATGTGTGTGGGGGGGAGGGAATCCCCTATCTGCTGGGTCCCCTGAGGTCAGGAGGGTGGGGGAGACAGACTCCTTTTGTCCCCCCACCCTCTCAACCCCAGGGGAGCCAGTAGAGAGGGGGATTTCCCCCCAACTCCGTTTTTAAAGAGAAGTAACCACTTGGTTTCTTCTCTTTAACATGGGGCGTGTGTGTGGGGGGAGGGAATCCCCTCTCTGCTGGGTCCCCTGAGGTCAGGAGGGTGGGGGAGACAGACTCCTTTTGTCCTCCCCCCACCCTCTCAACCCCAGGGGAGCCAGTAGAGAGGGGGAGCACAACACCCCCCACCCACCCAGTGATATTAAAGGGGAAACTCCGATTAGGAGCTTCAGGCGCCGCTGGGGAGGGGGGCTTTGGTTCCCGCGGCTTGGCGGACTTGTTCTCCCGGTGTTTTTGTTTTTGCTTTATTTCTTGGGTGCCGGCTTCCTTAGCGTTCTGCACGCTCATGGCGTGCAGGACGCTGGGGCTTGTAGTTATGGGTTGGTGCTTTGTGTTTGTGCTGCGTTTTTTAAAAATGCTTTTCTTTTGATTGGCTGCGGCGCATTTCCGAACGCTGCGCTGTGCGAGAGCCTCTCAGCCTGATTGGCTCTGGCGCGGCACAGTGCAAGGAATGTTGGGAAGTGAAATTGTTTCCCTTTCTTCGTGTTTGTGGAGCTGTTGCCCCACTGCCGGTTTTCTCAATCCTTCGTTGACCTGCGTACCCAGATCGGCCGTGTGCACGAAGGGTGAGTGCAGGCAAGTAGGGCGAGGCATAGCAACCTATAGCCAGTTCCAATGGTTAACCCTTGGATTTATAGGTTAAGATCTGTTATGCTAATGAACCATTGTGTACCTCTGTGCCTGATGTGTATAAATTGATGCAATGAAGTCTCACTCTTAATTCTGATGAAGTGGACCTAATCCATGAAAGCTAACATTACACTACAGCAGCTAGTCTTTAAGATGTCACAATGGTTTTTGTTGTTGCTTTTGTTTACAACATGTTAAATGTAATTCAGTGTGAGAAACTGTAACATGATGCACCAGCACACTAAAGGGACATTTATCTTGATGGGGAATTTGCTGATAGTGACTGAACGATGAGGATGAAGATGTTAGCATGTCTTGATTGCTAATTTAAATCCTGGTGAGGAAATATTGACCCACATGTGTTTACTGTAAAATATGTGATGTTATAGATAATTAGGAAAGAGACACACCCTGGTTTCAAAATACTATGCATATTTTTTGTTAGTACAGCAACAAAGAATATTGTACATCTGGAGGAGAAACAGAGTTACAGGCTGGAGCACCACTCCATGAGGAATCATTTCATTTAGGACTTTCTCATTTAGATAAAAAAGTGAGTGAGCAGCAGACTACATCATCAAATGCATCAGGACATGCTCTGCTTCTAAAATGGATGGATTTGAATTATATTTTGCCACCAGCAAGATGGAAAGACTGGATGGAATCCATCCATGGCTTTTCCACCTCCCAAATAAGCTTTTTTTTTTCCTGTGCCACTGGAGGGCTTCTACTTTTTTCATGTTTAGGTGATTTGAAAGGGTTTTTCTCTCTCATGCTGATGGATATGTGTCTGTAGGTGGGGTAAGATGTCATTATCTGTCCTGATTATCAATTATGTGTGTGTGTGTGTGTGTGTGTGTGTGTGTACACACATGTGCACGTGCGCACGCGTGCGCGCGCGCACACACACACACACATTCCTGTGATGTGTTTGTAATGCTACATTTTGGGGAAACACTGTGAAACTCTTTCAAAAGCAAAAGACAACACATTTCATATTGTCTCCATTGCTTCTTTTAGTGGATGTTGTCTGAGGAACATAGCATGAGATAAATATGGGGAATAAACAAAAGAAAATAACCTAGCAATAAGGTGAGAGGGTTATATAGCACTAGCCTCATATATTTAATTTTAAAAACATATAAGAGCTGGAGATGCCCAAGGAAAAGACAGGCAGAAGTAGGAGCACAGGAAGGAAATAAAGAGGGCTACAGGTTGGATTGGAATGACATGTTGCTAATGTGGACACTGAATTTCCAATTCAATCCACAAACCCAGTGTGAACACTCATCATGATTTCAGTGGAAGGTGAGGCTGTGAATCAAACCTCACCAGAACCAGATTGCTTTAATCTGGCGTTCTGATGTAGTTATGAAGTGCTCTAATCTGGTAAGGGGAGATGACAGCGGTAGGAAGATTAAGCATGGTTTGGAAAGGAGGGGAAGAGATATTCTTCCTCTTCTTTTATAATTCTACTAGAAATCAACAGAATGGTGGCAGATTGAGAACAGACAAAAGTTCTTCACACAGCGAACTGCTGAACTATAGCTTTCCTTTCCAAAAGATATAGCGACGGCTACATACTTCTGCAGCTTAACGAGAATTTGACAAGTTCATGAATGATAAGATTCTCAGCTACTGTGAAGTGTTACTTCCAGGCAGCATTTCTCTGCATTCCAAATGGTGGGGAATAACAGTAAAGCATGCTGCTTAGTATCTTTATGTGTTTATTCAAACAGGAAAAAAAATACAAAATACACAAAAACATAAAATACAAAAAAACCCACAAAAACAAAATACAAACAACAACACAAAAATACAAATTACAAAACCACAGAAAATAAATAGTTTATGATTCTGGAAAATCCCCTAACATGTTACATTTGTATTATTCTCAAATTCCTTACTAGCATGAGGTAACTACGTTTAGTATGACCTGTATGGAAAATGTACAATAACCACTTTTGACTACGTAAAATTGGTAAAGAAATGAAAAAATTGCACAGATACCAGGAAGATGGGATTTCACATGTTGCCCAAAGTATACATAGACTTCTAAGTGATGTTTAGGATTGTGCCAAGTGGCCAAACAGTTTTGTTTATAACTAGTAAAAGGTAAAGTTTTCCCTTGCTCGAAAGCCAGTCGTATCTGACTATAGGGTGCAGTGCTCATCTCTGTTTGAAAGCTGAAAAGCCAGCGTTGTCTGCTTCTGCAGACGTTTCTGTGGTCATGTGGTAGGCATAATTAGACATTGGAGCACACAGAACACTGTTTACCCTTCCACCGAAGTGGTCCCTATTTATCTACTTGCTTTCGAACTGCTAGGTTGGCAGGAACTGAGACAAAGATGAGAGCTCATTCCATCCTGCAGTACTCGGGAATCGAACTGCTGACCTTCCACCTCCCAGTCAGCTTCTTAGCCACTTGAGCCACTGCAGTCCTTGTGTTTATAATTAGGTAATCAATATATGTATTCATTATGAGAAAAGTAAGCATCAAGCTTGGGCAGTGGGTGAAATATCTATGATCAAGTCACATTGTCCAATACCACTTGGCAGTTATTCATATTGACTGGGCAATATGCAGGATCTCAGAAAACCCTCTCCTTGCATTTGTTTAAAAACATGCTGCTATGTGGCAATGCCACATTCACCAGTTGATTATAATATTACCGATCACAGTTAGTTTCAGAAATTACATAACATATGTTTTTTTAAAAAATATCAGTGATGGAAACCAAGCTCTGATTCAAAGGTAAGTGACACGCAATGGCAAACATGTCAAAAGAAAGAAAAATACAATAGGTTTAGTGTATTTTTCATGCATCAAGTATTTGTTTAGATTTTTCTTCTTCAAAGCAAGGAAAAACTACATCAACTCCCAAATGAAAGAGATATAGAAAATTTCCAATTAGATATGATACAACTGACCTCAATAAATATCTTGTGAAAGCTTATGGCTTAAATAATAATAACAGAAGGATTTGGGGGTTTTTTATTTAAAGGCAATCCTTTTTATTATTTGCACAGTAGTCTTTTTGTAAATAGAAAATCAACTGTAGCTGAACTCTTGTTCACAGAAAAGTTTCTCAAGAGACATGAAAAATATAAGGATTAATGTATCTTCTGTCTCATGACTACAGTGCTGGGTTTAATTAATTTTGCCGTATAGTCATTCTTTATTCATAAGGAATAATTGGTGCTTCATAGAGTTTTTTATATTAATAAATTACATTAAATATAATCTTACAGTGCCCAGAAAGAAGCTGAAAGGTAAAAAATAACTGAAGGCACAAAATGATGAAGTCTGTAATAAATGCACAGTGGCAGTGAATGCACCACATAATATGTACTTAAATGTAACAAAATAATTATAAAAGTAGAGATTTTTTAAAACCAAGTGATAATTTTTAATTAATTGCCACAAACAATTCAAATAGTTATATTCCAGATGATATATTGTAGAGGAGACAGGAAAGTCTCTTTCAGAGCTGAATAATCTGCTTCCTACATGCATCCGTGTGAAAAATGTTTTCATGCCTATTTTGCGATCATCCCAGGATCCCAAACCCATAACAGGAACTACTTTTTGAAAATCAGAGAAAACAGCATTTGATGTTTCTAAACTATTGCACACAAGAACATATTTAATAAAAAAAATGATTATTTATTTTATATTAACCATGTAAAGGTAAAGGATTCTCTTGCTCAAAATCTAGTCATATCTGACTCTAGGGTTCAGTGCTCATCTCTGTTTCAAAGCCGAAGATCCAGCGCTGTCTGCTTCTGCAGACATTTCCGTGGTCATGTGGCAGGCATGACTAAACACTGGGGTGCACGGAATGCTGTTACTGTCCCACCAAAATGGTCCCTATTTATCTACTTTCTATTTCTTGTTTTCGAACTGCTAGGTTGGCAAGAGCTGGGACAAGCTAATTCCATCCTGCAGTACTCGGGAATCGAACTGCTGACCTTCTGTCTGTCTTAGCCAGTGTCTTAGCCACTTGAGCCACTGCAGTCCAAATTTTTTAAAAAATATTTACAATTAAGAGCTTCATGTCTTCTGATAGAGTAGTGTTCCTGCAGTACATTAATACCATCCTTCTCTTATTTTTTCTTTTGTTTTGTGAAAGCTCTTGGTAATTATACACAATGACACATACACACAGTAATTGTTGTTTTTATGATGTTAGTAATGCACATTCAATTAACCCTCATGCATTTATGCCATGAATTCTCAACCTGCAGCCCATGGGCCAGATGCAGCCTGCAGCATCATTTCATGTGGCCCCCCACCACCTCCACCACACCAGGAAGTGTCATGTGGTGGAGGAAAAGTAAAATTGCTATCTGGTCCCCGAAGCTGTCAGAGGGAGTGTGACCCAGCCCCTGGCTTTAAAAGGTTGAGAACTCCTGATTTACACACTTATTTTATAGTCTTTTGTCTCTACATATATTTGAGATGCAACTAAGTTATACAAAAAACCTATAGAACAATGTTTTCCCACCACTGTTTAAATCTGGAAGCCATTTTCAAGAAATTTTATCAAGTCATATTCTGCAAATCAGCCACCTGTAAACTATTGATGTAAATATCCTTGGGAGAATAGATGACAATATTGTGCTGTCCTTCCTACAGATAGTAAAGGTAAAGTTACCCTTGCTCAAAAGCCAGTTGTATCCAAGGCTAGGGTTTGGTGCTCATCTCTCTTTATAGTCAAACAGCCGGCGCTGTCTGTATCTGCAGACGTTTCCATGGGCATGTGGCAGGCATGACTAGACACCAGAGTGCATGGAACACTGTTTACTTTCCCACTGAAGTGGTACCTATTTATCCATGTGCAATTTCCTGCTTTCAAACTGCTAGGTTGGCAGGAGCTGGGACAGAGACGGGAGCTCACTCCATCATGCAGTACTTGGGTCTCAAACTGACCTTGCTGGCCTTCCAGTCATGAGGTTCAGTGGTTCAACCACTAAACCACCACAGTCCCTCTCCTAAAGATACTCTTTGGGGGGGGGGTTGAGAGATGACCGCTCCCACGTGTGAAGGGATAGCAATTTTGAACAAAAGCCAAAAGAAGTGAAGTAGATGGAAGTTGACTGATCCTTTAATTTCTTATTCATATTATCAAAAATGTCATAGCAAACATGAATTAAAAATAAGACTCTAGACTTTGCACCATTTCTACATATAGTGTACATTGGCCTTTTAAAAAAGATGGACACATGAGCAAGAGGCCTTGTTTATTGAAAAGAAAATGTACAAGATCAGTGGAGCACACAATCCTACGTAGATTTTCTCAAGTTGTTTTAATGGGGAGGTAGAAACTCCTTCTGCCTTCCAACTCTGTTTTATCGCATCCATTTCAGCATGAAAGCCTTGATGTCCAAAGAGTTATATTTTTGTGTGAGGAGTTGAGAGAAAACTCGTCAACTTTCAAAACAAATGTCACAGCATCTGGCTGCTTTAGAGTCTTTTTGAAGGCTGTACACTGAACACTTCAGAACTGCCCATTTGACGATGGAGACAGCTGTGACAGTACCTGGCTAACCCTGTCTTTTTAACATGGCTTTCACAGATCTAACTGTGATTATGAGAGGATAAATGGCTTTAATCTTTAATTAATTACCACCATTATTTATTTAAATTTTTGACTATGGTTATTTGGGGTATGAGTTATTCATTTTTTGAACAACTTTTTAAAAAGCATTGATATGTATTTAGAATGAGAGTGATAGAGGAGGAAAGATATACTGAGCAGATGCAGAAAATTCCACATCTGACGGCTATCATGCAAGTGCAGTGGGAATTAAAATTTGAGACTAGGAATAATCATAGCTGTCAAGTATCCCTTATTGGCCAGGAAAACCCCTGATTTTACCCTCTTTCCCACTGTCATTCCTTATTAATTACTGCAATGCCCTATTGCTGCCATTGGAGGGCAGCACAGGATTAGCATAGCTGTCAAGTATCCCTTATTTGCCAGGAAATTTCCCTTATTTCTAAATCCAAAACTTGACAGGTATGGGAATAATTGCATGGGGACATAGAGTCATTCTCAGGTTCTTTTTGAATGACCCATTTTGCACCCCCCTTAGATATGTTCCAAGATCAAACATGTCTGGTCTCTAAAATGTGCACTTTTGAAATATTTGTGGTAGATTACAAAGAAATAAAATATACATGAAACTGGGCACTTGATTTTTAACTTTGAATGGCAAACACAGTCAATGGGGTAAATGTATCAAAACTGATACATCTGGAAAAATATGTAGATGTGCACATGACAGAAAATTCATCTCGAAAATGTGCTCAAATGTATCTGTAAGAAAAAGAAATAAAATAGCAGTCAGAAGAGGAAGTTAAAAAAAAGTCTTGCAGTCAGATATGGACAAAGGGTGACGGGGAACTAAATTTGGAGAAAGATAATAAAATCAAGGCTGAGCTCCCTCTGCCACTAGCTATTAAATAGAATGTGTCCAAGGATGACAAACTGCAAAATTGTACACTGCAAGGGGTCAAATTCTCTTGCTGCACGCTCAAGAGAAAAGAATGAGAACAAAAGGGGTTTTAGTTTAAAAAATTAAGGAAAACTGCATAAATAACATACATGACATTGTAACAGTTCAACATGAATACTGTACTACCAATTGTACAATGGTTGCTACCTGAACATCTCATACTTAGAGTCATCACAGGGTGTGGAGTTGTTGTTTTTGCATATTTAAAAAAAAACCATGCTGCATTTCTCAGGGGTCTGTGTACATGTACATGCATGAATACATGTTGGTGTGTCTCTTTCTCAAAGGGAAAAGATAGTCATTGAGTCCAGTGGTAGTTCCTAAAAATTACAGCGACCTTGATAAGAAAAAAAGCCCTTTATCACTTTCTCATGTTCTTGCCTGGAGGCAAGGAGTCTTGTATGGTTTGAAACCTCCTTGTCAAGGGGTCTTATCAGGTCAGTGCAGCCTGAATTGATGAAAAATGGGAATTCAGGGAGCATTCTTTACATGCAGTGTCAAGATGCTCCTGAGGAGACTAACACAAAGCAAACTGATAGAAATGCTGATCCATTTTGATCCATCAGATAGATAGTATGCACCTAAACAGAGCTTGATGTATTATTTTTAAGTCCACTGATAAAGTGACATGCTAAAGGCAGCCATAATTGAACATATAGGATGCTGCTGATAGGACAGAAACACCATTTTGCTACTCCTCTATTTTGAGTCATTTAAGCATGTCCTTACTTTTGTTCATTTTAAAAACAACGTCCTAAGACCTGCATCAGATATAGTCCTCTGTGAAAATGTCTGAAACAACAACAAAGTCCTATTAATTCCAATTTATAGGGCTTCTTGCCAGTCTGGCCAGGTTATCCTGGGCCAGATCCAGCCCCTGATGTGAATTCATCTGGCCCATGCCACCCTCATCACTCCTGCAAGCGGAAGTAAAGCATGTTTTACTTCCACTTCTGGGAGCAATGAGGGCGACATGGGCCAGAGGAATTGACATAGGGGGTGGATCTGGCCTGTGTGCCATAGCTTGAGCACCCCTGGAGTAGACCATTAACATGGGTTGTCAGGTTGTGGTTAAGTAACCTGACAACCCTGAGGACTAATGATTTTGGGTGGTGAAGTCTACAGGGAAGGGTTATGGTCTCCAAGTGGATTAAATCCCACTTAAATCCATCCTGATGGAGGGCAGAAGCTTCATTAATACTGGCCTGGGGCTGATGAGGACTTTGCCAAAACGGCTCAGGACCAGAACGTGACTCAGAGCTGAATCAGTGGTGCGGGTGTCAGGCTGCGAAGCGGAAGGCAAATGGAAGGCCACTGCATTATATTCTGAGGACAGTCTTCATGGCTGATCACCATGATGATTGAAATTGGATACAGCACAAGAAGAAAAAGGAGAAGGAGAAGAATGAGGAGAAGGAGAAGTGACTCATACCAAAGTTTCATAGTATAGGTTACTAAGTAGTGGTTATCCCTTCTTTTGGGGTGCTCTGTGTCTGTGTAGTTTACACTTGACTACAAAGGCTGGTTCTTCTCTCAGGCTGGCACAGTGTGGAATCAATCTCCTGACCTCTATCACCCACAGCCAAGTACCTAACTCTCTGAGCTATCTAGCCAAACAGTTTCTTTTTTAGGGAGCATTATAGAAAAGGAAAGTAATCTGAAGTCAGAAAAGACCATCCATTCTAAATTAACATTGTTCATTTTCATGTCAGAGATTACTATGGGTTGAAAGGATTTTTGCAGGAGATGCCCGAATAAGGCACCTTTCATGTCCCCCATCATGCAGCTTTCGGAAATCAAACCCATCTTTCCCGTCTCCAAGCCTAGCACTGAGTTGAAAGGATTTTGGGTTGAAAGGAATTTTGCAGAAGAAACTTCACTCATGGAACACCTTTTGTGTCCCCCAGAGCTGGGACAGAGATGAGTGCTCAATCCGTAATGCAGTACTCAGGTCTTGAACTGCTGACTTTATAGCCTTCCAGCTAACAAGGCGAGCTTCTTAACCACTGATTTCTGTAGACGTGATTTCTTAGTTTGTAATGAAATACATCTTCCAAGTAGAAAGCACCTCTGTACCAAGTTAGACCAAAGGTTGATCTAGCTCAGGAATATCTGTGCTAACTGATGGTACCTTGACAGGGTTTCAGGTATCCTTCCAGGTCTAACTTGGAGATACCATGAATTGAAGTTGGGACGTTTCCCACTCTGTGTTCTTTGTCACCTTGTTATACTTCTTTTCCTAAAGTGTGTTTGTGTTATGTTCT
The DNA here is from genome assembly GCA_035047305.1 of Bradypodion pumilum. Taxonomy (NCBI): domain Eukaryota; kingdom Metazoa; phylum Chordata; class Lepidosauria; order Squamata; family Chamaeleonidae; genus Bradypodion; species Bradypodion pumilum. The sequence continues at coordinate 111,012,211 of JAWDJD010000004.1, read as the reverse complement.
GTCAAATTGGAAATGATTTAAGGTGACCCTAATAGGGATTTTCACTGAACTATGTAAGTTTTACCACTTCCATCAACCATATGAGTTTCCATGGTTGAACTGGGGTTTGTATCCAGTTTTTCTCAGTCCCAGTTCTTCATGCTATAAAAAACCTCTTACCTTTTCTTTCAGTGCTTCCTGTTTTCATAATTCTTCATTATCTCATTCTCCAGTATGGTCTGTAATTTTTTCTTTCGCATATTTTGAAGCATAAGATAATATCTTTATTCCTTTTCCTCATTGGTTTCCTTTCACTTACTCTCTTGGGCAGTTTCAGAGAGCCTTGACTCTCATAAAAATGTATGAGGAGTTTAGGGAGGTGCTTAAAACCTCTCTGTGAATTAAGAGGATCTTTAATATCTTTCCTCCCAGAAGAGAGAGACACACAGAGAGGAGAGAATATTTTTTAGTTAAAGCAAACTGATATGGATAAGTCATAATTACTCAGAAGTGCTATCTGCTGCTCTACTAGGAGGAAGCCACTGAACTTGTCTTTATTCACAGAGATTTATAGGACCTTCTTAACCATACTAATCCATTTGTTTGAAGTTCAAGGCTGTCTCAAAATGCCCAATAATGACCATACTCACTTTATTCAGTCAGTTCATAATGATGCTGTTTCAGGCAAAGTTGGAATTTTTTTTGTAGAGAAGGCTTTTTCTCTCTAAATACTATAAGTAACTGCAACAATCATATAGTGAGGAAGGGAGTAGGGAGTAGGATGCCCTTGACACTGGGTAATTGCCCCCAGTACCCCTGGAGTTTTATATAGTGAATTCCCCAATGGAGTTTGGAGTGACCCTACTAAGGGACACCTCCCCCTGGGAATCCAATCCACAAGACTTGGGGCTTGATTGGCTAAATAATTCAATAAAAGCATAATAAATCTTTTTTGACAATTTCTCTAGAAGTCTGGAAATCCCTCTCAGTTTGGTGTTAGTCTATCAATATAATAAAAACTTTAATCTCAAGTAATCACTAATAGATTAGTAGAGTTCTTGAAAGATTTTGTTTCATAATTGCTGATCAATATTAATTTAGAATGTTAATGCTGCATATTGTAATATAACAGTGTATTAAGGGATTTGTTCTAAAGTCAGGCAGTATATCTTTTTTTAAAAAGCAAAAATGGAAATAAATTCTTTATCTTAACACTAACCTTTGAAGACTCATCTTGGTTTTGGTTTGGCAGGAGGATGAAACTGGCTGCAAATTAGATTCTACAATATACCATGTTCCTTATTTTTTTATCTGATTAGGTTCATACTGTTGGCAGTAACCCTGCTGAATTCAGCTTGGGATTTTGTAACAATCTTCAGCAAAGTGTTCAAACCCCTGAGGGATGGTGTAGAGATTCTGTCAGACCCTTTTTGATAGATGTGTATTTCATTCTGTGGCTGTACATTGTGCTCATTTTAAAGTACCACTCTTCAATTTGTAGCAGAACCTTTTCAAAATGAAATTTAGAGAGGCAGCAGTCTGTCACATGCATTAGAGTACTGCTCATTGTTAACATTGAGTAGACTCTGTTTGCATGAATAAAGCTCAAGTTTTGTGTTTTTATATTCTATAGCTCTACATTTTCATAGTTTGTTTGCAATAAGACACTAAATGTATGTGAGCATTCTCCATACAAATTTGTTTACATTTATGATGATACAAATTACTGTTTGATAATACTGATGCATTCCTAAACCTTTGATTTATGTTTACCTCCAATATGAATAATATGGGCCCTTTTATGCCAGTACTGTACTTTGCTTCTGACAAGAAGCAGGGCAATAGTTGAGAATGTTGTCAAGAAGCATTCAAGTTATAGCTGATTTTCAGAGAGGTACCTATGTTATTTAGTTGGGGGGGGGGCAGTATTGTTACATCTAAACAACTAACCAAAACTGAGTGTCATGAGAATGAATCTGAGTTCAGCCTCTATTCAGAAAGGTTAAGTGAACAAAGAAGGATGAACCATTGTTGCTGGTCTTATTGGAACTATTCTGACTTCCTGCAAAATTCCTCAGATGTTTCTTATAAGATGAACCCCCTTCCCAAATATGCTTTTCACAACTTGCATGAACAATTTTCTCCTGCATTCATTTGCTTATCTTACAAGTGTCAGTAGCAGACCACATTCAAACTGCAGATCTGAATGCAACCCAAATGGTTTAAATTTATTATCTAAAGATAAACTTCCTAGCTCTATTAACAGATGAATTCTCTTTTACAAATACAGTAATACCTCATACAAAGTCCACTTCGTACAACATCGAATTCATACAATATCGTCTAATTTCTTGAAAAAGTTAACCTCATACAAATTTGCTCGACTTTGTATGAGGCATTGGGTTTTTCCCAGGTTGCATTGTGCCTGGGCAGTATGAAAGGTAGGACACATGCGTGCATTGCACTTGTGTGTTTTGCACGAGGCAAAGAGTGTTTTGGAGTGGTTTTGACCATGATTTTGGATTTTTTTAAAAAAAATCATCAGAATTTTTAGAAGCATTCCTGGGATTTTTGCAGCATTCTTCAGGTTCTCGGACAATCAGGGTTGTTTGACATGTTTTTGTAATGTATTTAGCCTTTAGAAAATGATTTCTTAAAGTTCTGTCAGTTTCCTGTCTGTTTCCTTGACTTTGCCGTGAAGTCTGTGCATGGAAACGATGTTGTACGAGGCATTGCGGCAAGGATTTGGGCGTTGTATGAGGCATCGCGGCTAGGATTTTGCATGCCTCATAAAAAGTCCAAATCCGTATAAAGTCCAAACTTGTGGAACCAAGTTTGGACGTTGTATGAGGTATCACTGTACAGTAAAACCCCTACTTCTGAAAAAAGTCAATTCCATAGGCTTTTGCTTATATCACGGTTTGTTTGTTTTTTGTAACTCAAAACAAACCCATAGGAAAAATATTTTTTACGTAACTCAAAACAAACCCATAGGAAAAATGCTTTTTATGTAAATTGAAGCAAACCCATAGGGAAATGAGGTTTTATGTAACTCGAAGCAAACCCATAGGAAATTGTGTAAATTGGGACTTGGTTTTAGCACAAAATCATTATGAAAGTCGCATTTTATGTAGGTAAAGGTAAAGGTTTCCCTTGCTCGAAAGCCAGTCGTATCCGACTCTAGGGTGCAGTGCTCATCTCTGTTTCTAAGCCGAAGAGCCAGCGCTGTCTGCTTCTGCAGACATTTCCGTGGTCATGTGGCAGGCATGACTAGACACCGGAGCGCACGGAACGCTGTTACCTTCCCACCGAAGTGGTCCCTATTTATCTACTTGCAATTTCTTGCTTTCGAACTGCTAGGTTGGCAGGAGCTGGGATGAAGACAGGAGCTCATTTCCGTCCTGCAGTACTCGGGAATCAAACTGCTGACACTCGAAGCATTTGTATGTCAGGGTTTTACTGTATAAGGATCCAAAAAAAGTGTAAATCATAAAAATGTACAAGATTTTTCTTCAAACAAATATGTCATGTAATTGTTTCTCTGTTGTGAAACTTGCAGGTGTTACTTGGAAGATGGAGCTTCAAAAGGTGCCTGGCTGAACCGATCCAGTATTATTTTTGCAGGAGGGGACAAGTGGTCTGTAGATCCTCGAGTATCAATTGCAACAGCAAATAAAAGGGAGTACAGCCTCCAGATACAGGACGTGGATGTGTCAGATGATGGTCCATATACCTGTTCGGTTCAGACCCAACACACACCCAGAACGTTGCAGGTGCACTTAACAGTAAAAGGTAACAGTCTTTCACTTTTATGTTAACTATTCAAAACGAGAAGCATTCTGCATTTAAAGACATTATAATTGACATTATGTGCTGTAGATTTCAAATATTTCATAGATTTGTCTTTGTCTCTTTTTTCTTCAGTTTATATGTTGACCTTTTTTGATTGATCAAGTAAAAATATAAGTATGTTTTTAATATGGTAAAATACGGTGAATTTGGCACTGCCATGTAAATGTTTATAAAGCCAGACTGATTTTGTGAATTCTAGAAGCAGATTCCCTCATCCACCCCCACCCCCTTCCCAACACCTTGAGTACACAGCGGTGAATCCTCAGTGTTTCATTTAATTGACTGGTCAAATTTCACTTACAATGAATATAATATCCGGGTTTAGAAACATTCACAGAACTTGTCTGGCATTGCCAGTAATATCTGACATGAACATTCACAAATTTATTTTACAAGAGATGTGAAATAGTGTGGAAAGATAATAGGTATATACAGGGGTGAAATGTATATCTGTTGACACTAATGAATAAAAATGTCACTAGAGATGCAATATGACCATTTCAGAGTTCATTATATTCTACTCACATTGAAGTAACAAAGCACAGCTAAATGATCAGTCATCTTTAATGTGAATGGAGTTCATACATATCCAAAGCCTGTGAGAACATCAACCAAAACCAACTGTATAGACTGTCATTATCAGTGATCTTAAAAGCAGGAGATACAGTAGCCAAAATCCTATTGGTGTTTGAATAAGGTTTGTGTCAAGTTGTTGCAGCTAAGTGTAGCTAGTTGACAAGAGGCTGGTTGTAGTTCAGTCTTATGCATGATCATTCAATCAGTTTCACAATTTATATGCACCCCGTTGTTTTGTTAATTAGCCACAATTATCTGCAGCAAGTTAAACAAAACTTACACAATCATCAGTAAGAATACAGCTATGGAATTGTAACTTCACATTTCTGACGGGTCGGACTAATTTCTGACAGGTTGGACTCAGTCGGTGTCTTTAGAGAGTGGGTTGTCCAGCCCTAGGTTGCTTCCATGTGGGGTGCCTCAGGGCTCAGTACTCTCACCTCTATTGTTTAATATCTACATGAAACCGCTGGGTGAGAACATTTGTTCCCAGGGGGTGAGGTATCATCAGTATGCAGATGATACCCAGCTATACATCTCGGCTCGTGGGGACCCGAGTGATGCAGTTGAAGTCCTGACCAAGTGTCTGGAGGCTGTTCGGGTCTGGATGGGGGACAACGGGCTTCAGCTGAATCCTGGCTAGACTGAGTGGCTTTGGGTGTGGGGTCCCATGTTATCCCGGGAGTTACCATCTTTGGTCGTGGCTGGAACATCTTTGCCACAGTCAGATCTGGTGCACAATCTGGGGGTCCTCCTGGACTCATGGCTACTGCTCGAAGAGCAGGTGGCAGCCTTTGCTAGGAGGGCCTTTGCACAGCTTTGTGTTGTTTACCAATTGCGCCCGCTCCTGGACCAGGACTCCTTGCTCATGGTCACTCATGCTCTGGTCACCTCCAGATTGGATTATTGTAATGCGCTCTACATGGGGCTGCCCTTGGTGACCATTCAGAAACTTCAGCTGGTCCAGAATGCGGCTGCCCGGGTTGTGATGGGGTGCGGGCATCATGCTCGAGCCTCACCACTTCTCTGGGAGCTGCACTGGTTGCCGGTGTGCCTCCGGGTGTAATTCAAGGTGCTGGTTTTGACCTTTAAAGCCCTTTATGGCATTGGACCAGGCTACTTAAGAGACCGCGTCGCCACAAGGAATTTAGTCCATCCTACTAGGGCAGACAGGAGGGGCTCACTGGTGGTCCCATCAGTGAAAGAGGTACATCTTACTGGGACCAGGAAAAGAGCCTTTTCTGTGTCTGCCCCAGCCCTGTGGAACCTCTTACCACCTGAGTTGTGGCTCCAGACGGAACTACTCCCCTTTAGAAAGATGCTGAAGACATGGCTTTTCCAGCAGGTTTGGGGCACACTTGACTCTACCAGTCAAACCAGGTGGCTGATTTAGCCTATGTGAGGGGCTGCCCCCTGGCTTGGTTATTCTGTTTTAACGGGGGTAGGGTGGGTTGTTTGTTAATGATGATCTGTTTGTGTTTTTAATTTTGGTTTTAACTGGGGCTGTTAGATCTGTTTTAACTATTGTTGCTTAATTGTTTTAATTGTAATTTTTATTATGTTGTTAGCTGCCCTGAGTGGTGTACTCACCAGGAGGGCGGGATATAAATGTGCAGAAATAAATAAAATAAATAAACCACTTAAGCCACCCACAAGATAATAAGTTACCTCAAAGAAAATACTTTTGTGTGTGTGTGTTCAAACCATAGGCCCCTAAGAACAAAATACATTTGACAATACACCAAAATGTCAATACAGAGTTCCGCTAATCCTGTCTCTCAAAAGGGGTCAATTTAGGGGTCAAACTGTAAAGTTCTTTGTTGCACCAAACACATTTTTTCTGGAGGAGTATTAATAGTCAAAGTATCTCTCCTTCAGTGACAGAAGGAAGCAGACAGGTATTTGTGGAAGTGCTCTTTCAATATGTGGGCCCACAAATAATTAGGATGTAGAATCATAAACACCAGAAATGAGAAATGTTTAGCCTTCTAGCCTCAGAGGCAAAAGATGATGTGAGTTGTTCAAGAACTTCTGAAGGCACTCTCTTCCTGCTGTACACACAATGCTTACCTCTCATTAAACTCAATAGGACTATCTTCTGCCAGTATAATTGATCTGGGCCCAAAACTGGACAGAAAGTCATATAGCATTTAGACAACACAGGAGACGCATGGTCTGAATGTATGTAATGTACAAAAAATCCTGGGGTCAGCTCAAAGAACAGCTTGGAGGAACTCTTGATGCACTCTGCCTTTAGCAACCACCAAACAATGGCATGAACTCACAAGTGTAGCATGCCAAGGGAAATAGACATAGCAGTTTGGCATAGACAGAACACTTTCTTTTAGAAATCCTATGAAATTGCTCAGAGGGAAGAAATTGAAAGCATGTGTGTGGAGAGGGTGTCAATCTTGCCCTGGCCTACTACTGTCTCCTCTAAAGCTTCTGCTACACATGAGGGCTCAACACATGATTGGGGTTTCCACAGACGTTAGAGTTGCCAATTGTAATAAAAGGGCTAGAATTCTAATTTAACACATCTTCTGAATGCCTGCACAAGGCCAATGATCTTCCAGCAGTTGTGTATAAATGTAATTATTCCTTTGAAAGTGACTGGCATTTAAAACATTTTCCTGGAAGCTTTAATAAAGTTCAAGTGGGACAGATATCATTCCGCCAAACAAGGTCAGTCTGAAAAGAGAGTAAATGTCACTGAAAACAATGTTCTTTTCAGAGAGATTATGATCATTATGCAAAAACAAGCTGTCAAGCAGCATACCATTCTTTTTTCAGAAAATGCTCTTTCATCCTTGCCTTGTCAATGTAAGTTCAAATGCATATTTGAAGGTTGTGATTTGCATGATACTTCATAGATACAATGAAAATCAATTATTGGAAGGTCCTGGAGCATTTATGCATTGGGTGCTGGACCTCCAGATATGAATTTTATTTCACAGGACTGGAACTCTTTCTTAATAACCATCTCAATACCATCAATATCCCGGTGCTCGTTTGCCCTCATTAACTATTCAGGAAGTACAGGTGGTTTAGGAATTAGCAATGAGAGGAGGGAAGCCTTTCATCTCACAATCTGTGGTATAGGAGCAGTCCTGCTTGGCAGTGACAAAAAGCTGAGACCATCTGATTGCTCTCCATAGCTTTCATGAAATGCTGTTTTTCATGCTGTCATTTCTGCTCTGTGTAGTTAAGGCCTAATAGGATGCAACCATTTTTTAAAAGAACAAAAACAGTTCAGCAACAAACTAACTATTGAAATCTATAAGGAAAGGGTATGTGAGTAGACGAATAGTCTTATTTGCAAAAAATAGTGCTTTGCTATTTAGTGTCATCTTCCTCATTGCATGGGCTGGGTGTTTGCAGGAACAAGAATTACAACAGATGTATGAAGTTGGCTTTTCCCTGAGCAGATCAAAGAGTCATATTGCCTGGCATCGTCTGTTGTGACTGGCTATCCCTTCACGACCTTTCCTAAGGCTATTTTTTAAAAAAATAAGACCCCTTTGTATTAAATCCAAGTCCCACTTGCACCAGTAATGGCAGGGGCTGGCTGCGCACCATGCCACATCTGCTTTCCAGGCTAAAGAGTGGTCCTTCCCAATGAATGATAATATTTCATTGGCTGCAAGTGAACACAGATTTAACAGAGTTTTAAGCACTCATGTGTTATGAGCCCTAGAGTATCTAAAGATCTGAATTGAATTGTGGTCTTTGCAAAAATAAATAAATGCTGCTCTGTGCATGAATACAAAGCTTTGATTTTAAGGAATGCTAGTTCTTGTGCTCTAGGATCAAAGGTTATTGTCTTCAATAGTTGCTGCATTTATTCCTCTAGTAATATTAAATTTGGGAGATTATTGCATGCAGTAGAAGAAGAGGGTTAAAATGAATTAACATTGAGGTTATTTCTCAGAACTGTTTAAAGGAAGGGACTCTAGCATTAGACCTTTAGCTATAAAATATGTGTTCTCTTTATCGCTTTTCTAAAAGAGGAGGATTCAGGTAGCTTTGGTTTTCATTTGTGATAGTATGCATTTATTAAATATTCATCAAAACAGTATTTAAGTAAACTGCCAGTTTGTAAAAAAAAACCTGATGCCCTGGTACGTGGCTATTCAAAGAGTATTTTTAATTAAAAATTGTGGACAGGAAGAGGAGAAAATAATTGTCCATGTGTGTATTTCCTTGCTAGTTGTGTTATTGATTTATAGAAAAACAATTGGTATGTGTAGTAAGAATATTCTGATGTAGTGCATCAGGTTCTAAGACTGGAAGACCTGGATTGGGTCTTCATAGGATAGTACTGGTAAAGTTTTTCATTTGCCCTACTTCAGTGGTTTCCAGATATTCTTTAGCTATAATCCCCAATATCTTCACCTTTAGCTCTGTTGGCCAAGTCTTTTAGAGGTTGTCGTCTATGAATATCTGGAACTCCAAGTTTCAGAACCACTACCCTAAATCAGTTACTTACTACTTTCCAATTATATGACAACATATGGGGCCCTTTACTTGATCAGCCCCAATAGATCGGCCTACCTCATCTAATATTGAGTGTTATCCACTAGCCACCCATATGCCTGTAAGACCTGCAAGCAGAACATGAAAATAATGGCCTACTCTGGCAGGTGCTGTCTAACAATTGGTATCTCAGAGGCAAATGGAACTTGAGGATAGCATATAACCATCACGGCATGATTTTTTTAAGTCTTTCATTCTATGGCCAGTGTCCAATTTACTGCACTTTTACAGGGCTTTTAGTTGCAGAAGTGGCTACAGTGGTCTAGAGAGGTCACGTCACTTGCTTGTTTGCATGGATGATCATATGACTCACCATGTAAGCAGCCACATGACTAGAAAGGCAACCAAACCTCTCCATATCAGTGCAGCAGCTTACAGATTTGCAGTTACCTTATTTTATCTTAATTGAATTGAATTGAATTGAATTGAATTGAATTGAATTGAAATTTTAATTTATATACCACTTACTCACCCAATGAGCAACTCAAAGTAGTTAACAAAACAAGCAGTACAAGCATATAAGTGCAATATAATCAATACAAAAGCGAACACAGGAGATGCAATATAGCACCAAGCATAATTATACAATAATCATTATAACAATTACAGCAGTTAAACGTATCACATATCATAAAAACAATTACATCAAACGAATAGGCAATACAACATCATCAATCCTCATAAACACTACAACAATAGAGTGTCCCGGCTTTTGCATCCCCAATGGTGTGAGGGTGGAGGCCCGGGGGTGTGGTGGCTCACCCGCAGCTGGGGCTAGAGCCAGCAAAGTTCCTCACCACCACACCATCCCTCCCAGCTTTTGAGGCCCCGAATGCATGGGGGCGGAGGCCCAGGTGTGTGGTGGCTCACCCGTAGCTGGGGGTAGAGCCGGCAAAGTTCCTCGCTGTCACACCGTCTGGCTTTTGAGGCCCCAATCTAATGTTTAATCTAATTTAATGTTATCTTAAAATCACATACACAAGCTGCCAGCATCTGGTGTTGAGAAAGAGAATTCTGTAATTAACTGTACACTATATGACAAAGTACTTCATCAGCTTCATTGGATACACCTATGCTGTACTGTTGAAAGAAAGAAAAATCTCTATTCATGTCATACCTTTATAAACTTTTATTGTGTCTTCCTTACCTTTTCTTTCCTCTCTCAATTAACCTTTGCATCATTTCTTCATAGAACAGTTTTTTTCAATCTTTTGACCATTTTGGTTGCTCTTCTATGCACCTTCTCTAGCAATCTCTTAGGTCTTGTTGTGATTTATATAAAATCTTTGTGATTTATATAAAAATTTTATATAAAAGATTTATATAAAATCTTTAAATGAAGATCTTTGGGGGTTTGTGATATTGCAACTTTAAGGATATCTTTTCTCAATGCTTAGTGCCTGCAAACTAGATATGTATGAAACAAACAGAAGCTCAAGGGTAATTAACCTTGCCAAAGAGAGGAGAAATCTATCCATAGCTGACATGCATAAATTATAAAGTGATGGCATTTATGCTGTCTGAAATTCCAAGTACAACCTAAGATTCCTTGGTGTAATTATCATCATATCTTTTCAGAGATGTATTTCACATAGCAATAATGCCCATCATATAAAACAGGAGTTCTCCTTTTTAAGCCAGAGGCTGGGTCATACTCCCTCAGACAGCTTTGGGGGCCAGACAGCCATTTTGCCCTTCCTCCACCACATGGCACTTTCTGGTATGGTGGAGGTGGTGGTAGGGGCACATGAAATGGTGCCATGGGCCGCATCTGGCCCATAGGCCACATGTTGAGAATCCTTGATATAAAAGAACTAAGATTAGGATATTAACAAACATACACATGTATGTGGGACCAAAGGGATTTTGACAATCAAGCTTTGTGATAGGGCAACACATACCAAAAATAACTTTGCAGTACAATCCTTTCAATGTGTTCATCAGAGTTCAACATGGTTGTTACGGGTCTTAACAAAAGGATTTGCATGGGGCTAAAATTACAACTGCTAAGGCTAAATGCACCATCTATCTGGTTCAGCACAACAGTCTTATGGAGGAATATTCTGACTTCTGAGACAGAGCCCTGTGTTTCTAGTTTCCTCCACTGTTCAGCCTTGGTGTCAGTATGCTTTTTCCGCAAACATTATAATCTGTAGTGGCAGTACTGTGAGAACATGTTGAGGGGTGACATTTGAGATTCCCTGGATCACAGTAAAGAATGCTAATATCTTTGCTGAAAGCAGAGCAAGCTTGAAATATTCAGAGAGTTAAAAAATTATCTAATGCATGTATTGATAGTATCAGACAATAATAGTTAATGTCCATTTATCTAAGTATACATCTGTATTGTGGAGAATTATTCTAACTGAGATAAGAACACTTGTTAAGGCATATCCAGAGGCATGTGACTCTACAGAATACCTAATTGTCTTGTCTTCCTCATTAACATGCTGAGCAGGTTCTCTGTTCATTAGATGAAATTAGGTTTGCAAATCTTTCCCCCCTTAAATAAACTCCGTTCAAGCTTGACACAGATAGTCACCAACAGATATTTTCTCTTTACAATCTGAACTTTATTCCAGGTAATGACAGCCAAATTGCAACTATGTTGGCAGGGGGTGGGGGGGATCACTTGCATGCTATTCTTTTTCTAGACTCAACTAAAAGCATTGAGGCTGCAGGCTTTTGCACCCTCACTTGGGAATGGATCTCACGGAATCTGATAGAACCAACATGTGAACATATACTTACACAGGAGCAGGTGCTGGCCTATGGAACTTAACAGTGTGTCGCAAAAAATCCTTGCCTTTATTTCAGTTAATGTAAACATTTGAATTTCCAAGAATGAAGACTGTTATTTGTGGAAGTTTCCTTTTAGGAGCTAAACTCAAACTACAGTGAGAGCTCTTAAGGAAAGGCAATATACAAATAAAAATGCAACAATCAAATGGTAATAATATTTTTTTTATAAAAAAAGTTATGTTATATTCAAAATTAAAAAGACAGAAAAAATACAACATAACAGTAAAAAACCTAAACAAACATACATATATTACAATGTAACTCTCTACAAGCACCCGCCACCCATGCGTGATTTCCATGTCATTACATTTTCATATTCCCTCCTTCATCCCAAAAAGATAATACATATTTTGGTTTTATTCTTTTCCCTTTCACCAGTACATAACCTAGAAATTCTCCCTATATCTCTCTAAAATAATGTTCTTGCTAATCATTTTCTTACCTTTATCTCACATATTGAAGTATCATTTATAGCTATATTCTATTTCTCTTTGCAGGCGCACCCCCCAAAAAAGGACTCAGACACCGGTATAAGTGGATAACGGCATTGGGCCACATTTATTGATTCATGCCCTAGTCCGAATTATAAATTTCAATTGGTACTCAGCCAATTATAATTCTTAAGGCAAGCAGGCCGCAGTAACACTGGTAAGGTTCCTCCCAAAATTGCCAATGGCAATTGGCTACAATGTATCCATTTGTATCAATTTGTTTGTTTACAACAAACAAATTGTTGACCGTAGTCAATAAACTATCTACTGACCCCACCCTCTGACGTGTATCCGTAAAATCACGGGGTGATGCATGCTGAAGAGCTCCTTCCATCACCCCAACCGGACAACGTTAACCAACTTGTACCTATCTAGTGTTGGCCAGTCAATTGCGAACCTGCCTGATACCTGTGGGTCATAAATATTTACCTTACCAGTGCTACCCGCCACATGGGGAGGCTTAATAAAGACTCACCGCCCCCCCCCCCAAGACCGTCAGCTCGGTCAACAGGCCTGCTTGCAAATCTTCCAAAAAGAGGTTCATACCTCTGGGCGACAGATGGACCCCATCCCCTGTGTAAAGATCATAATTTTGGAGACTAATGGTGGGGTGTCGGATGACCCGCCCCAAACCCTTGTCAGCAAAGAACCGGGCCACTGCCCTGTTCACCAAGCGACGAGCACGGTCAAGGACCTGGAGGTTGATACCCCCCCTGTAAGGGTGACGCGGTATGATGTCCGACCATAGCAGGGTTGTGGCAGGCCACACATAATGCAAATAAGCTAGGTCACTGCAGATCATATGTTTTAAAGAAAGGCCAGTGACCTGGCCCAAGTCATTGCCCCCGAGGTGCAGCACCAGGACATCAGGCGGTTCAGCATCCCTGATGGAGAAAAGGAATGGCAACAGTTCCCGCCATAACATTCCGCGCTTACCATACCAGCTGATACATGCGGATGCATGTAGTCCAAGCTGGGGTCCCCACTCTGTCGCCGCAGCGTACTGCACTGCCCAGTGCACATAGCTGTGGCCCACCAGCCATACTGCCACCGGTGTGCGGCGACACACAGGGTCTGTAAAATAAAAAGAGACAGGACAGTGACTTAACTGGTACTCATACTTGAAGAGGGCGAACATATAATTCAAAACACTTCGATCCCCACCTCCCCATATGGCATATATCAGCCTCAGAGTACCCAAATGCAGCCGCAGTAGAAGCAGCTCCTATTCTAAAAGAATGGGTGCCGTAACGAGCCCCGGGGAGGCCAACACTGGACAGTGCCTTACCGTCACCTTCCAAAATTGAAATTTGGTAAGGGGAGACCCATCCTGGTGGCAGAAAATGGGCCAGGGTGCGTACCACGCATTGCAAGGAACTCTTGTAGGGCACCAACCGGACAGATGTCTGCAATGGAACATCGTAGCAGTCTTACACCACTGCCTACACCGTGTTGATCAACCTTTGAGGACCGTATCCTCAACTGAGCCCACTCATTGGAAACATAGACATCTTCGAGTTCCAGTGCCCTACGCGCCGCATCCGCCTTAGACAGTAGCACCAGCTCACTGATACGGAGCGCTCCAAAAAAGGCCACCGTGGTAGCCGCGTGAAACAGAGCTGCCTCATACCTGTCAAAACACAGGTCATGCCAGCCTCGTGCAAGGTGGGTAAGAACCCCTGGAGAAATAGGGTGGCGATTGTCCGGGTGGCGTCCACGTTCCCGTGTCCACCCCTCCAAAACATGTCGTATACGGAAATCATTCGTGCTGTCAGCAGAGCCCCTCACTTTGGCCATGAATGCCAGTGCTGACAGCCTGGATGCTATGGTGCGGGGAGCTAGGCCCTGACTGTGTAGGTAGACCATAAATTGGAGAACGTGTGTAACTGGAATGGGCCACATCTCGGGCAACCAGAGTTGCGCACAAAAAGTCTTAAATTGACTGAATGTATGGTGATACGCCTTACGCATGCGGGGCGCCAGTGACATGCCGATCGCCCGGTTCACCTCTCCTTGCCAAACGTCCAAATCTCGTCCGGGAGCGGCGAGGGGAATTCCTCTGCGTCCGGAGCCAAGGCGCGGAACTGGGGGATCTGCAGGCGGGATAAAGCATCAGCAATATCGTTATTAATACCTGGCACATGTCTGGCCCTGAAAAGCACATTGAGGCGTAGGCTGCCCAACACAAACTGGCGAACTAACTCCATGACCCTGTGTGATTTAGATGTCTGGGAATTGACAATGTGCACTACCGCAGCATTGTCACACCAGAAATGAACCACTGAATTGGCCCACTCCTCGCCCCATAGCATCAAAGCTCCCAGTATCGGGAAGAACTCAAGGAATGTAAGATCGCATAAACGATCCGTGCCCCTCCAAGCTGGCGGCCATCGGCCGTAGGGCCACCTCCCCTCAAAGTAAATCCCATAGCCCAGGGACCCCGAGGCATCCGACTGAACCTGGAACCTAGGGGAAACCAAAAGGTCAGATCTCCAAAATGACACCCCGTCGAAGTCCCTCAGGAACTTAAGCCAAACCAACATGTCAGCCCTCATGCCCTTGTTCAGTCGGACCCTATGATAGCGCCTGGATAGGCCAGTCATGGCGTCGCACAAGCGTCGAGCAAAAGCTCTGCCAGGCGCGACCACCCTGCATGCGAAGTTAAGGTGGCCATGGAGAACCTGGAGCTCACGAAGTGACACCTTGCGTTTGACCAGTAAGGCCAAAATCAATGCAGTGATCCGGGTAACCTTATCCATGGGTAACCTGGATGCCTGTGAGACCGTGTCAATTTCAATACCCAGAAATGTGAGCTTAGTTGATGGGCCCTCGGTCTTTTCGGGCGCTAAAGGGACACCAAGTTCCTGCATTAGCGTCTGAAATGTGTTGAGGAGACGCGTGCACGTGTCCCAGCCCCGTTCACCCCCGAACAAGAAATCATCGAGGTAGTGGGCTACAGACCGGGACCCAGACCTGCGAACAAAGGCCCACTGAAGGAAAGTGCTAAAACGTTCAAATGCTGAACAGGAAATAGAGCAGCCAAAAGGCATGGCTTTAGCAACATAAAATTTCCCTTGGAATTTAAAACCCAATAACTCAAAGTCACCCGGGTGCACAGGCAACAAACGGAATGCCGACTTAATGTCACATTTTGCCAAAAGTGCACCTGGGCCACAAGAGCGCACCATGCGCAGGGCCTGGTCAAATGATGTATACCTGACCGAACAAAGGTCATCAGGAATGGCATCATTGACCGAATGGCCCGCCGGGTATGACAGATGGTGAATTAAACAAAACTCCCCAGGGGTCTTTTTGGGCACCAACCCTAAAGGGGAAACCTTCAGATTGGGAAAGGGTGGCATGGGAAAGGGGCCAGCAACCCTACCTGCATTAACCTCCTTAGCAATACTTAGGGCGGCCACCTCCTCCCTGCCCTTCAGGGAAAGTAAATTAGGGGCATCTTGGGGGCACCGCTCCCCTCTAAATGGGATGCGGAAGCCCCGCTGGAAACCTTCGAGGAGGTAGCTAGCATCCTCCCTCCTTGGGTAGGTTGAGAGCCACCGCTCCAACATAGCCATGTTAACCGGGGAGGGGGCCTTTTGAGTGACCAGCTCCATCAGCGGCAGGTCTGCCCGCTCCTTGTCCACCCCTACCTCTGCCCCGTGACCCACCGGCTCGTGGACACGCAGCGGCGGCGTGGGAGCCAGCGCAAGAGGGACACTCATGTTTGTATCGGCACAGTTTTCTATTGCATGCACCATTGGCCGAGAAGCTCCAACACAGCAGGCGGGCTGGAACCCCCTGCCCCACCAGCTGGCGGGGGGCCTGAGTTGGAGCAGCTCGCTGGACCGCATGTCCACAATGGTACCTCTCCCCAGGCACCGGGCGCGTGGGGGTCATATACAAAAGCCACAGTTTCTGACAGGGCTCATCCCACCTCATCTCTGGGTGTAAGGGCACTCTCATTCTAAATTCCTCATCGTAAGCCCAACCACGATGGGCCAGGAAAATCCACCATTGCCCTGTAAATATCGTCCAAATATTGTACCATAGGAATGGCCAGGTCAGGCCAAGCCCTGAGATATACCACCATATAGATGAGATATGCGGGTAACCAGTTAGCCCATGTTCGTGGTGGCTTGCGACGGCGAGACAGCTCTTTATCCTTCTCATCCTGCTCCTCTTTCTCTTCCTTGGTGGGTTCCCTGTTCAGTAGTGAGAAATTATCGACGTACTCCCCCCGCCAAATCTTTTCCCTTGTGGCCTGGGCCAAATGATCCCCAAGGGGCAAAGAATAGCCTGCTGTCGGCAATGCCGACACCGGCACAGTATTGACACGGGGTATCAGGAGAGGAGGCTGGACCGTCCCTGCAACACCCGGTGCAGCCCCGGGGGCGGAAACCCCCCCACCCAATGTCACGCCAGTATGAGACCAAGCTGCACCCGGGTAAGCCAGGAACTGATGCCCACCCGCCCTGACATTACGAGGCCATGGCCACTGGAACCCAGCCCCGGAAGTGGAGTGTGATGTGGGCACATTAGCTTGAACCTGATACTCACTGGGTGCACCCCCGTGGGCCGCCCCCACTGGGGGTTCCGGCCCATGGCGGGCGTCGGAGCTCGCAACCGAAATCGAGCTCTGAAGACACATCCGACCACTACCTGTCTGTAGTGCCTGCTGTACGGGGAGCTGCGAGGCCACGGCGGGCACAGGCCTGCGCGCCTCAAGCAACTCAACCCAACTGGCCGCCTGCTGAAGGGTGGCGGCTGTCGCGGTCACCGGCTGGCAAAAGGGGGCCCCAGATGGCAATGAAGCCCCCCCCATGGGGTTATTGGTGATCCCTAGGGATGCCTCTAGCGCCGCCACGCGGGCCAGTAATGCATCCACTGTCACAGATCCCCCTGCATAAAGGGGGCCAGGTGGGCCGGACGGCCCACTGGGCAATGGTCCAGGGCCCATGACTTGAGAGCCTGGCCCTAAATAGGGCCATGCCCAAAACTCCGGCCCATGAGGGGCCGGGGGTAAGCCGTGCTGTGCAACCGTACCAGGCCCTCCCCCCTGCTCAAAGCCCATGGCCGGTAACTGCGGGCCGGGGGCCGAAGCCCCAACCGCGCCAGGCCCTCCCCCCTGCTCAAAGCCCATGGCCGGCAACTGCGGGCCGGGGGCCGGAGCCCCTGTAGGGCCGGTCTGAGGCTGGAGAGCCGCGGGCCATGGCCTAAGCTGCCCCATCCCACCAGTCCCGGTGGGTGCCTCCGTTAAGGGGTCCTGTTGGGGGGGCGCAGTCACGGTCCTCCAACCCGACTGCAGCCTCCTAGTCGGGCAAGCCGAAGTCGCCATAGCCTTCTTCTTAGGAGGCATAAGCAAGGCAGATCCCTTTCCAGGGATCGGAACCGGTGGCTGGGAAGCCGAAGATTAAGAGGCGAAGATCGTGCTAAGATTTCTGCAGCCCAAAATGGCTTCCCCAGCAAAGACGAAGAGCGACGGAGAAAAACTTCTCCTCTCCGTCGCTTTCGCAAAATGGCAGCTCGGCTGCCTCGTGGCCACCCCTTTTATAGAGGGGTGGCCACGCCCCCTAACTACCCGGATGTCTGAGTCCGGGTGGGGGTGGGGCCCGCAAAGAGCACAGCAGCCATTTGGGCGCCGCGCTTTCATTATACACATCATCTTTATACCCATTCCCAATCTACTTTCCATTTTTAATAATATTGAATCTCAGGACTGTTACAAATATAATACTCATATCTTTCTTTTTCAATTTTATCTACATATTTCCAAAACCCATTAATAATTTATTTTCAGACAAATATCCGAATTCATAGACAATACAGTATTTTATTATTTTCCATAAAAACCATTTTCCATATTATCTCCTCATTCTTACATTCCCACCACAAATGGAAATATGGTCCAACGTCTTTGTTCTGGCGGGACAGTTTTCTGTTATTGTGGAATTTCACATAGAACACGGATGCAGAGTAGTGGCTTACTACTACACATGAAACTATGATTTCTCCTGAAAACATTGGCAAAAGAGGAAAATCTGCTTGCTTGCTTGTCTGCTTTGTTTGTTTATTGGCCACTTCCTGGTCCTGAGTCCTTTTGGCATAAAAGGTCCTTATCAGCCCCAGGACATTATTGATGAAGCTGTGGCCCTCCATCAAGATGGATTCAATTGGGATTTAATCCATTTAGAGACCAACAACCTTCCCTGTGGACTTTGCTGCCGAAGGCTGCTAGTCCCGAGGATGGTCAGGTTAATTAACGGCTGCCTGACACTCAGCATTGAGTCACTGGTAGTATGGTCTACTCCAGGGGTTCCCAACATTTTCCCACCAGGGGCCAGTTCCCACCACCATGCTCAACTGTGGGGGCACTACTTATGTTTTTTCCCAGGTTCTTGCACAGCCTCCGATGCTTCCCAGGGTTGCAGGAAGCTTTTCAGAGCATGTTCCCTCCGGTTTGGGTTTTTTCCGTCACTTCTCCGCTGTGCTTTGGCAGCTAGAGCATGGCAGTGGGCAACTTCCTGGTTTCACACTGGGATCCCAGGCACTGTTGTAAGCTTTGCCTGGCACCAGAAGTCACCCATTGTCACATTCTAGCTGCCGAAGTGCAGCGGAAAAGCAGCAGAAAATTTCCTAGCTGGAGCAAACATGCTGTGAAAAGCCTCCCGCCCTGGAAAATGGTGGAGGCTGTGCAAAAACCCAAAAAAAATCATGATTCCTGCCACCATGGTAAGTGATGTATTGTGACTTCCGATGGTGGGGGCAGTCCAAGAGGTGTCCAAGTAGCCACCATGGGCCAGATTAATGATATGCATGATCCAGATTAGGCCCATGGGCCAGTGGTTGGGAACCCCTGGTCTACTCTATTTACTATAGCAGGATAACCTGGCCAGACTAGCTTGCATCTATAGAAGAAAATCCATCTCCTCTGTTGCCATGGTCTTTACATATCTCTGCTGTGTTGTAGTTATGTTGATCCTACTGTATGCCTCAGATAGCTTTTCTCTTGTTTATACCCATTTCCCCCATACATCAGTTATCAACAATCACCTCTTCTAGGCCTGGCAAGTTGTGATTAAAATGATAAGTGTTATTATTTTGACTAGCATATTCAGGTTGGAGGAACAAAGCTGTAAAATTAAGAGTACTGTACAGGGTAATAAAGTACAGGGGTAAAATAAAGGATCTAGTACAGGGGTGCCCAAACTATGGCATATGGCAGGCTGGATCTGGTCCATGGTGCCAAATCTTCTGGCCCATGCTGCCCTCGCCTCTCCTGGAAGCAGAAGTAAAGCATGCCCATGCATGCACAAAATGCTGCTGTAAATGCAAGCACAGCTGTCATAAATGTGTTTACTTCAGCTGCGGGTGCATTTACAAGAGCATTTTGCACATGTGTGGGTGCATTTTACTTCTGTTTCCAGTGGGAGGAACCACATGACCAACCCACTGAACCACATGACCAGCCCGAAATGTTCGGCCACTGCTTATCTAGTACAATAAGATACTGTAAAACCAGGGTATAGTAGCCACAAATTTTACAGATTATAGGACCTGTAAATTCCATCTCTGGTCATATTAACACTTTGCAACATTTCATGTATTTCAATACATTTTCAGTTCCTTTGTTTGCTTCCACACTAAACTGTTAGGCATGAAATAAATTGATTTGTAAGGCAATGTTTATATGCAGTGACCTTGCTTCTAGGCTTGACTGGGGCTAATTGTTTTAAATTTACTTTTAATACTCAGCTATTCAAACCTCATTTTTAAAGACAGTGTTCATTTCCATGGCTACTTTTTATACACCCTTCTTAATTATTTTAGCACTTAATGCATGTGGAATTTTACATCTCAACTCCCCTTGTCAGTTTCATAATTCATGTTAGAAATGTTTCCATGTTAAATATAATGCAAACAGTACAGAATGTGAGGCAGAGAAGATTGAGTGAGGAACAGCTAAGTGGAAACCAGCTTATCCTTAATTCTAATGCCAATAAATGGCAAGCAATTGTTTGGTATTTTTGCATTTTCCAATGTAGTTAGTTTTTAATAGGTGGGTGGGTATGTTGGGGTTTTAATTGTTTTTAATATGTATGTTTTAATCCTGTTGTGAGCCACCCTGAGTCGGGTTCGCCTGTTTGGGCAGCATAGAAATTTTAAATATAAAAAAATAAAAATAAAATAAATATTACCTAAAATAAAGAAAGAGGTGACTTAGCACTAGTCAAATATTAGATATCTACATATTCTGTCCCTGTGATGCAACTTTATAGAATAGCTTTCACTTGGATAGCTGTGATTATCCCAGCCAGATCTCCAGTATTGATCAGTAAGGGCTCTACACACATAACAGCCTCTGCAGGGATAAGAACCCTGACATGGTGGATCAGGAAAATTGGGAAAGCTGCAAAATTAATGTAGGATACACTTTGTAGTTCATTAGACTTTTTAGGAATAAAATAAATATATGTTTAACATTGCTATGTGTAGGGCATAGGAGGCAGGGTGGAAAAAACACATTCAGAAAATACAGAAGTCCTTGATAAGTATTACACACATAGTTAAGGAGAATGTTTCTGTAATTTAGACACAGTTATCTTTCATTTATTGAAATGGTTCCCAGAATCTAGATATGAAAATCCTATGACTTTGAAAGATGAGGGATAGAAAGGCTCTTTTGTAGAAGACTCTAGGGTATTATTAAGGGGTAATTCATGATTTATGACTTGTAATAGTACTGACTATTGCTAGGTGCCATCAAGTCTCAACTAGTACAGCCATAAATTGCTTTGAAATTGAGAGCCAATGTGGTGTAGCAGTTAGAGTTTCAGAGAAGGCTCAGGAGATCTGATTTGGAGTACCTGCTGAGCCTTGGAAATGCATTAAAGAGTCACCATGGTAAACAGCTCAAATACCTTGAAAACCTTCCAAGTCTCCATAATTTGGAGACAAATTGTTGCAACAACATTGTGCAAATTCTTAACAAGCCAAAAGATCTTGAGATGGTAATTAGTGGAACTGTATGTCTCTATCCTCCTCTCTCAAACATAGGTGGCTTTGGATTCTGAAATAAACATCAGGTAAACATTATTATGGCTAACTTGATAGCTCAATGTTTTAAGTATCTGGATGCAAAGGCAGAGGTTAGGAGTTTGATTTCCCACTGTGCCACCCATAAGAAGAGCTAGCTTGTGTTGTAATGGACAAACTGCACAGTTCTAGGAAGACCCCAGAAGAAGGGAATGGCAAACCACTTATGCATATTCTTTATCCAGGAAACCCTGGAAAGGATTGCCATCAGTCTGAACAGACTAGATGGCATATGATGATCAAGGCTAAATAGCTCAGTGTTTCAGTTATCTGGCTTTGATGCCAAAGGTTGGGAGTTCAATTCCTTACTGTGCCTCACATAAGAACAGCCTATGAAACCAAGAGCCAGCTGCATAGTCTCAGGGGTGCCCCCAGAAAAAGGGAATAGTAAACCACTTCTTACTATCTAAAAAACATGGAAAAGGTTGCCATTAGTTCTAATTGACTTGAAGCACTCAATTATTATAATTTAAAACATTAACATTTTAAAAGCAACAAAATGTTATCTATGTTTGCACTCAAATCAAGGAATTCTGATACACCAAAGTGTCTTCTTTAAGTTTGATTCCTTCTTTCACAGTAAGCGACTTGTTTCTTTTCTTCTTCTTTTTTAAATGGTTCTTTCACACCAGCAGCTCTTTCAAAATGAACTCTGTGCAGAGACAAATCTGTAGCATTTAAATCTGTTGCACACTGACTGATGTTCTGAGGGCACTGAAGGACAACAATCCACTAGTACAGAGCCTATGTCCTGGCGTAGGTGCAGTATTTGCTGCTGTTTGGTCTGGAAATAATGACTCAAGCATTCCATCACCTCCTTTTACAGTCCTGGTGCAGTCAGCCAAAATGGATGGGCTTTAACCAAGAGCGGTGCTTGATGAATTATGTAGTAAAAGTCCATTAGAGAATTGTTCTGGTCCTGATTTATCTGGGCTTCCCATCAAAGCTGGAGACCAAAAAGGAAGGTTTGCATGTCTCAGCTTCTTAAGGGGTATCTTAGGCTTTATCATGTTTATTTCAAGATTTTTTAAAAGAGATCTGATCACCTTTTGAGTTTCTAGGAGGGAGCAGGAAAATAGAACAATTTTCTATTGTGGGAAGATATGTATTTTAAAGTAAAAAAGACATTAACTTGATAGAACAACTGTGAAGACAAGAGGTAGCATTCTCTTGGTTACTTGCAGCACTAGTGGGCAGTTCTGTAAGGAAGGCTGCCTACTACACTGTTGGAGGGCTGTTCCTTCCCATGATCTCTTCTGGGTCAGGGAAGTAGTAGAGCATTGGTTTGTGTGATCAGTTTGTGGCAGACAACAAGAGGAAGAACTGTTGTGCACAATTTTCCTAGTAGGGTTTTGACTGGGATTATGACACCTTTGGCATTGACTCCATGTGTCCATATAATAAAACAGATGCAAGTTTTCTGCTTCCCTACTTTACAATCCTATACCTGTCAGAATTTCTGTCAAGCAAATGGGTGTAAAACAAGCACCAAATTCCAAAAGTCTCACAATCACTTGTGCTATTTGAAAGAAAGTCAAGGTGTGACTGATAAATCCTAAAGGTGAGCAAAAAGTCAATGTGTCTGGCTTCTTTTCACATTTTCTGAGGATAAGTGGAACAAGGGTATAGCAACACACAAAATAACAGGAAGAGAGGGAAATAGACAGATCTTTTCATTTTAGAACTCCTTCCTGCATATACCTCTGATGACTCAAAATACATGTAACATGGCATGGAAGAAATGCCATTTTTCCCTTCTGAAATAGAAAAAAGGCCAATATATATCATATCTGTCTGAAAATGAAGCATCAGATACAAGAGCAGATAATCAGCACACTATAAATTAGACAGGAGCTTTTTCCTGCATAAATGGCAGTTTCTATTTTTCAATATCACTCCTCCATTGTATTGTCAGTCTTCAGTGATGACTTCATGCTGGTGACCTCAATTAAGGCTAACATTCCTATGCACTATTGTCGATGCATCCCTGTTATCAATTAAAAAGAAGTCAATAAAAAGTAAAAAGCAAGGTAGCCAAATTTGCTGACGACACTAAATTATACAGGGTAGTGAAAACTGTGAGAGATTGTGAAGAGCTCCAGAGGGATCTCTTGACACTGGGGGAGTGGGCAAAACAGTGGCAAATGAGCTTCAACATCAGTAAGTGCAGAGTGATGCATGTTGGGGCAAAAAACCCCAATTACATTTATAAACTGATGGGGTCTGAACTCTCTGCGACAAACCAGGAAAGGGACCTTGGTGTCCTGGTGGACAGCTCAATGAAGGTGTCAACCCAGTGTGCCTCAGCAGTGAAAAAAGCAAAGTCAATGTTAGGGATCATTAGGAAGGGTATAGAAAATAAGTCAGCAAGTGTCATTTTGCCTCTTTATAAATCTATGGTGAGGCCCCATCTGGAATACTGTGTACAGTTCTGGTCGCCATACCTCCAGAAGGATATTATGGAGTTGGAGAAAGTACAGAGGAGGGCAACCAGAATGATTAGGGGACTGGAACACCTTCCTTACCATCTGAGGCTGCAACGGTTGGGCCTTTTCACTCTTGAACGACGGCGTCTAAGAGGTGACCTGATTGAAGTTTATAAAATCATGCACGGTGTGGACAAAGTGGATAAGGAAAAACTGTTTTCCCTATCGCACAACACTAGAACTAGGGGACACTCCATGAAACTTTTGGGTACTAGTTCTCAAACAAATAAGAGAAAGTACTTTTTCACCCAGAGGATTACTGGTCTATGGAACTCCCTGCCAGAAGAAGTGGTGACAGCTGTCAGTCTTGACAGCTTTAAGAAAGGATTAGACAAGTTCATGGAGGACAAGGCTATCAATGGCTATAATTATGGCTACCTAAGGACAACCTCCGGGTTGGAGAGATAGGCAGGATATCTCTCAATGCCATTTCCAGGGAATCCTAAGCAGGTGAAGGCATCTCCTTGGGAATACCCTGAAGGAAATGGTGAGCCACTGTGTGAGACAGAATGCTGGACTGGATGGGCTGTGGCCTGTTTCAGCAAGGCTGTTCTTATGTTCTTATGTTCTTATGTTCAATTCAGTTTACAGACTAGCTGGCTACTTCATTCATTACTTTCTCCAAAGCTTTAGCTTATTTCTTCAAAGGCTCTCTGAGTACATAGAGAGAACCAGTTCTATCTTTGATAAGGCTGCCCCTTAGAAGCAATCTAGAAAGAGCTCTTAGTCTAGAACACAGTTGAAAGTTACTCACTCCAGATAAATTATCCTAATACAATGTCCACTCAGTTTTATATTGAAATAATCACCTGTATTTCCTGTGGTGTGTTTCTATGTGCTTTGCTTGCCAGTGTGGAAGATACCATTAGCTAGTTTTGTACACAGATGATCCACACAATTGCAGAGACCCTGATGAGAGGAAAAAAGGAAAACATCCAAGAAGATTTGTCTTAAGGCAAATAATACTGTGTGGCTTAAAAATTCCTTCTTGGGTTAGTAAATCTTGTGTAGACAGCCTCAACTCAGAGGAGGGAAAAAAGATTTTAATGTGTTTTCTTTCTATCCCCATGTGTGAAATAATTTACGTACATTTAAACTATATAAAAATATATAATTTCTAATTTCATCTTTGATTTGTTGTTGGAGTGACTGAAAGGGACACTTCTGGACTAAAGTGACTGGCTGGCTATCCAGCACTAATCAACAGTCCCTTCCCACCTCTGAATTTCCGCTTCTGTCTTTCTCTGTTCTGTGTTCTTTCATTCTCTTTGTCATTCTATGTCAGTTTTTTTGTTGCTATTAATCTGTTTGATTGGTAACTAGTGTGTGCATTAAAGAAAGCAGGACACAGAAGTTTTTTGTTCCAAGTTACTGTTACCAGAGAAGCATTTTTAAAATTATTTTTCATACTGATATCACTGTGCAAGTTATTGAGACTTTGAATACCAGTTAATGAGGAAGGGGTGGAGTCTGGGAGACTTGGAGCTATTCTCCTCTATGGGTGTTTACATTTCTTCTGTGCTGCTATTAGGAATTTTGCTAGAAATTCAAAACCCTGCAACATCACCTGAATGTACTACAGGGGCTTTCCCCAGGATTTGTAGCTATGATAACAAGCAAATCTCAGGATGCATTTGTAAAGGATGTTTTTAATTGCACCATCTTTTATAAGAGATTTTTAGCACACTGAATGAAAACTTAAATATATAAAATGTTAAAGAATAATAAACCATTAAAGAGAAATATGACAGAATTGCATAGAATAAACTATTTAACCATTTGAAAAAAAATGTAAAACACAAATTAAAATAAACAAAAAAACGTAAGGATGAGACTGGCTTAATGGCTTTCCCTTTTTCTCTGTGCACCTGTATTCCTTAAAATACCCAAGCTCAACCCCTGACTACCTTTTTTATTTACTGTTTAGAGTATTACCTAAAGCGAGGTCCCCATCTTTTTTTTGTACCACAGAACGGTTCCATGCTAAACAATTTTTCCATGGACACACTGCACACAGGGGGTGGGTGGGGGTGGAGCCCCACCATAGTTAAGCAATGTGGAGGAGAGGCCCAGCCCAGCCACCTGACTATCTGCTGTATCTGAAGCCTGTGCTTTCACTCTGGCAGAGCATGTTGAGGGCAGAAGGCTTCCATCGGGGCTCCCAGTGCCACCCACCCCCACAG
This sequence comes from Bradypodion pumilum, assembly GCA_035047305.1. Taxonomy (NCBI): domain Eukaryota; kingdom Metazoa; phylum Chordata; class Lepidosauria; order Squamata; family Chamaeleonidae; genus Bradypodion; species Bradypodion pumilum. The sequence goes on along the minus strand of JAWDJD010000004.1, from coordinate 110,986,210 downwards.
CCAGGTTCGGGACAGACTGTAGCCTGGCCACAAAGAGCCGGCTTCAAACCGACATCTACAGGAAAGCAAAAATGAGGCCCTTTTGTTCCTTTCCACTTAATTTACTCTATCGAAGTCCATACATTTACCCTTCTATTGACCATTTATCTTTGTTCATATAATCCCTGTGTCTGTTGGGATAATACCAATCTTGCATGCACTAACACTGGTTATCTCTGAGAAGGGAAATAACAGCCTAATGTGATTCGCCTTCACCACTACCATATATACTCGAGTATAAGCCGACCCGAATATAAGCTGATGTACCTAATTTTGACCTGAAAACCCAGAAAAATAGATTGACCTGAGTATAAGCCAAGAGTGGGAAATGAAGCAGCTGCTAGTCAGTTTCAATAATAAAAATACATGAAAATATGATAAAATTAATTAAATTGTTGACACGTCTCAATCTGGGACCCTCATGGTCATTGACCCGCGTATAAGCCATAAGTCCCCTTTTTGGGGACTCACTTTTGGGGCTAAAAAACTCAGCTTATACTCCAGTATGGTAATTGGATTGGTAAAGTTCTTTCCCCACTTCTGGCATTTGAAGCAAGCTTCCATCCCCTTCTTTCTATTTATTTTCTTGCTTTCGTTGGTTTTGTTGATAGTCTCTTTTCTTCCTGTGACGAAGGTACAAACTAATGCATCACGTGATAAAAGTATTCGAAAAGCATTTAAAATAGGGGAGGAAAGTATCTTTACTTAAACTTACCATTTGTAGTTACAGTCAGAAGGATAAAATATATGGGAAATTGAGCCTCCACAATGTCGACAGAACCTCCATATTTGTTTGAAAAGAGAAACCAAAGAGGATTACAATGATAAGACTGGATTAAATTCTCCACATTTTCTTTACTGTTGTTGTTTTTCTATCTCATACCCTGTTAACTATAGGAATAACCATAATTCAACTCTGAATGCCCTGCGTGCAAACCTTTAAGTATTTTTGTGTCCGGTGCTTATTATTGCAAATGCAAAACAGTGTTAGCTGTCTCTAATGGCAGGTCAGGTCTGGATACAACTAGAGGTGTGTAACTAAAGGTGTGTAAATTTGTGGTTTTGGATTACACATCCCAGAATGCTCAAGGCAAATCTGCCAAATTCAGCTATGGGATTCAATCATATCTGTCAACCTTCCCAGATTGGCCAGGATTGGTGCCATTTCCCACCCCGCACTGCTGAAACCCCCGAATTTGGCAGTGGTGGAAAGGAGGTTCTTCGCAGCCCTTCTGCACAGGTCACCTTCTACACATGCGTAGAAGGGTTTTACGCTTGTGTAGAACCCTTCTATGCATGCGTAGAAGGCTACGCATGTGTCGGAGGGGGCTAAGCAAGCGTAAAACCCTTCTACGCATGCGTAGATGGTGACCTGCACAGAACCGTTCTGCACAGGTCCCGGATTGGCCAGAGCCGCGGTTGACAGGTATGGATTCAATACAGGAAGAAACTCATGCTATGTTTATTACTTTGGGAAGCACAAGTATTTTAAGTGCTTCTTTTGGAAGAATCAGGCATTCTATTATATGTCTTCAAGATCGCTATCTTGAAGTATGGGGTCTGCCTCATTTTGCTTCATTGACCAGTTTTTCCCCTTTAATCGGACATTACTGTCAAAGTTTTAAAATATATTTTAGAAAAATGGTTTTCTGATTTATAAATGATGGGAATTTTGGCATCTTAACTAGGTATCTATCAGGCCTTTAAACAAGGCTCTTGCAAACTGTAAGTTTCATGCAATTTTTTTGTACCACGTTGGCAAAGTGTAGCTTATTTATATGAACGTTCATGCCCTTCCTTAAGAATCAAGCTAATATACTATTTGTTTTCCATTATGGGTAAGTGAGGGTCAGTTCTAAATAAAGCGATTTCCTCTTACTATCTGGATAATATGGCAATCACATCTCGATTTTGACACTTTCATTGTCATGGGAAAGAAGTGGACAGTTGTGCAATGAACTACAGTGTGCAGCAGTGATCTACAAATAATACTCTGTACGCTTCTGCTCATATTTCTTCTCTGCACATGATCAGTATTTTGTCCTAATGTTCAGCTGCTTTACTATGCTATGCATCCAAATTCATTTATCTGGATATGTAAATAAAACCTATACATACAATGTGCGGCAACAATTGATGCTTTTGAATCAAATATGTCCAATGTTTTTAGTGCAATGTGTGCTGCCCTTTTTCAACTAATAAACCTCCCTAATGCCTCCTAAATATTAATGTATTGATTCAGTCTCTACATTGTTTGTGAAGACTAATTTGTTTCCTAAATCTGGCCAAGAGGGACTTGTATTTGGAACTAACAAGATAAATCTTACACAAATGTATTTAAAGTGGGGCAAAATAAATAAGCAGAAGACATCTATAATCATACCAGAAGCCACTTCCCACTTAAAACTGACAAAGCATTGCTCTTTTAAATTGCTGCTGCTTGAGATGTCAGTTTGTTATAAAATTAACTTCTTGCTGGCAAGCCACTGTTATCATCTTGTCTTTTCTCTCAGAACAAAAAGAGCAAGATTTAGCACATTTGTTCCGGATTCTGAAGCGGCTTAGTAAGATTTACAAAACAATAGAAAAGCAATCTTTCTCTAAAATACATATTTACACTCTTTTAGTATGCATGGATACATCATTGCTGTAGTTTTGTGACTGTAAATCATTTCTCCACTTCTTTCCAGCATATAAAGTTGTAAACTCTACAGTCATATGTCATTTAAGGCTCCAGAAATTAAATCATTCTTTGTTCATCTGTTTCCTATTAGGAAAAGTGTCTAGAACCAAAGAGAAGAAAGAAAGATTTATGTGAGCCCAAGGCAACAGTCCATAATATTTCTAACCTCCCTTAATGAGTACAGGTCATTTCCCATACCTTTAGTTTCAGTAGCTACTATTCCATGCATCTAAAACAGGGGTGCCCAAATGTTTTGGACCATGGGATGGTCATGTGGTCAGGTGTCCTGGTCACGTAGTTCCTCCCACCCGGAAGCAGAAGTAAAAGTGCAACAGAGGCCACTGTCTGCAGTGTATACAATAGGGTTCACTGTTGTGCACAGTTTCAAGTAACCTTGGTAGATCTTGGAACATATCCTCCATGATGTGTACACTGTATGTGATATCATTGTGATATGGACAAGAGTCAGATGTTCAAAGGAAAACAATCATCAGGTTAGTTGATTTTATCACAGTTACTGGAATACGGTGGTAATAGCAGGTCTACAGATATCGCTCATATCATAGCCGCCACAACACCTTTGGCTCCCTCCCCCGCCAGCTGGGCTGGGGGAGGTGGGAGCGCAGCTGTGCCTTGTTCTCTGCGGCGGGGCCGTCAAAAGCTGCTGCCGACAGAGTCCCCGGGAGCCGCCACAACACCTTTGACTCCCTCCCCCGCCAGCCGGGTTGGGGGAGGTGGGAGCGCAGCTGTGCCTCGTTCTCTGTGGCAGGGCCGTCAAAAGCTGCTGCCGACAGAGTCCCCGGGAGCCGCCACAACACCTTTGGCTCCCTCCCACGCCAGCCGGGCTGGGGGAGGTGGGAGCGCAGCTGTGCCTCATTTTCTGTGGCGGGGCCGTCAAAAGCTGCTGCCGACAGAGTCCCCGGGAGCCGCCACAACACCTTTGGCTCCCTCCCCCGCCAGCCATGCTGGGGGAGGTGGGAGCGCAGCTGTGCCTCGTTCTCTGCGGCGGGGCCGTCAAAAGCCACCGCCGCCGGAGCTACTGGGAGCCGCCGCAACACCTTTGGCCTGGGCCCCTGCCTTAGCTGTGGCTCGAAAGGCAGCTAGACTTTGTCGCCGCCCAGGAGCTCCGTAGCCAGAGCGAAGAAGCTTTTGGCACCGGGACTACCCTTTCAGCAATGCCGGAGGGGAAGAATGCGGTGACAGCTGCTGCACTGGCTGGGCAGTGGAGAGTCACTTCCGCCCTCCTTCTCCAGGCTTTGTTCCCCCGTCCCCAGTTTAGAACTTTAGAAGCTGCCAAGATTGGACTTGCCTGGGGTTGGGGTGAGTGGAGTGGGGTACTGCCGACGTGATATTACATGGGTTTTTTGATTGCATTTTGTATTATGTTTCTGTAACTATTGTATTTTTGCCTTTTGCCATTGTTTCTTTTAATATTGTATTTTTACTGTACTTGAGATGTCTGTGTTTTTGCTGCTGCCTGCTGTGTAGGCAGCATGCCTCATTTGTAAACCGCTTCGAGTTGCCTTTGGGGTGAGGTTAAGCGGTATATAAATAAAACTTTATTATTATTATTATTATTATTATTATTATTATTATTATTATTAAAAACTATAAAATGTGATTTGGCACTCATTTTCCCTTTTTACTGTTGAATAATGTGGTACAAACAAACCAGCAAATTAAGTGCTTCAAATGAACAGTTTAAAATAACCAATCAGAGAGTTGGTTGTCCCCCCCCTCCCATTTCTTAAGCCAGGACTGGTCCTATTCAGTGAAGTGAATGTGTTATGAGTTCCCAATATATATTGACAGAATCTGCTTGTGTCCCACTGTTCTGTCATAAATTCTGGCTGGATCACTTAAATCCAGCACAGATCCTGTGTGATGTTATACGAAACCTTGTTGTGTGCGAGTACCAAATTATGCAGTAAAGCCTCCAGTTGTGTTCAAGTTAAGTAACTTGTCTGTCTGCTTTATTTGAGATAGCCAAAGGTTGCTGGGTCAGCTAATTCTACATTTAACCTTCTGTGAATGGCTCTCATCTTACTATCATTGTATCTGATTTATTCTGCTAACTATATCTAAATATATACTTTCAAAATTTTACAAGATGGTATTTCAAATTTCTCAAATGGATAAAGAAGCTACTTGAGGGAGGGCAAGTGTTAGAAATAATCACATTTAGCTTCCACTGATTGTTTTTCTACAACAATGTAGATCTAATTCATAGATTTAGAAAACCCTGCTCAGATGAGACTAGAGATGCAAAAATATCTCCATCCGGACTTAAAGCACAAGCCTGGCACCAGCCCTGCATTCTGCTGCCAGTTTGGAGCCAGCTCTTTGTGGCCAAGCCAGTCAGGATGATCAGGGCTTGATAGGAGGACCAGGTGTCAGCACTCTGGAGGACCAAGAGCAACCTAGTAGGGCTCTTTTAAGACAAAATCTACAGGTGAGATGGAGAAGGGCTAGGGCATGCCTTCAGAACCAGCCATCAGCTGCGAGCCCTGAGTCTCCTTAAAAGAAGGGGCATGCTGGCAATCTCTTGTCGGAACAATCCATTGTGGACCCTGACACTGCAATACCTGAATCTTTGATATTGAATAAACCTGAACCTCTGTCTGTGATCCCGATGATGTCCCTGAAACATCTCTGTATCTTCAGTTTGCTATAGAATGGCTCCTGACCTTGGCTATCTTTGACTACGGCTTTGCTTATATGTTTTGGACTTAAAAGTAAGAACTCTCTCTTACCTCTTATGCAGCAGCTGCTGGACAGCCAGAACAATTACACAACTCCTTCTCCCCATTGCTTGACTGAAGGATGTTGATGTGTATTTTTCTTTCAGTTGAGTGTGTTTTAGTCTCCTCTACTAAAAAATTCATGCACTGCCTTGTATACTTCTTATTTATTTTCTGTGTCATGCATCCTCCACAAATGTTCAGATTCTCAAGGTGAGGTGACTTTTTATAGCATTTCAGAGAGTAAACAAAAAAAAACTTGAAACAGACTAACACAGCTACAATTCTATTTTTTTTTAAAAAAATAGAACAGACTTGGAAGATCCAAAACAACACTTTTTTTGTATCTTTACACTTCCTGAGGCTAATGGATAAGTGAACATGAAGTAATTTGTTATGTAGTGTATGTGACAATAGGGGGGCAAAATTTTATTTTTTACTATGTGTCCACCTCATTCCTAGTCTCCACTTAAGATAAGTAGAATTTAATGGTATCAAATCACCCAGTGAAATATCTAAATGAAACGTAGACTAAAATTAAAATACCTTTAATAAAATATTTCATCTATAAAATAACCGTAAAATGTCAATGATTCATTTGCTTCCATTGGGCTACAGTAGTCAAACTGTAGCTCATGGAAAAACAAGAGGCAGCTAATTAAACTGGGATTAAATTTTGGAAAAGAAGAAAGCCTGAGATAATTAGAAATGCAGACAGTGCCTTTACAGACCTCATCATTAATCCAGGCAATGTTGAACAGATCCAATACAGTGCCAAGGGTGCCTCACCTTCTTCACAGGACAGAAATCATTTTGTGTGTGGTGTGCCTTTTGTGAGGTTTTTCTAACTGAAAGGCAGAGGTCAAGATTCTTTTCTTTGATGTAAAGCTAATGGTGTCTGACACATTAAATATCTGCTCTGAAATGTTATCATCAGATAAAACCTTTTGTCAACTTGAGTTAATGTGGTATAATGGTGATATTGCTTGGGAAATAAAATTCCATAGTTTCACCTCAAAGATGTGAAGACTGCTGAGAAATTGAACGTCTAGGGCAACAGTGGTGAAGAAAAGGTGAACAGTCAGGAACGTCAAAGGAAATCCATTTGTCCATATTGGAAAGTTCAGACTTGAAGCTGACTTGATAATTGACAGAGTCCAAGCGTTTTATCATTTCCAATAAATGTTATTTCAAAATGTTGTTGCTCTTCAAACCATTGTACACAAGCATTTTCACTGACAAATATTTCTGACAAATGAATGTATAGCCAAAGGTATATGAGGAATTTGCTGTATTGTAGTTTTTAGAAATTGGTTTACACAGTCCGGGCCACTTGGCAACAAGTGTGAACTCCAGGTTGAATTTGTGGGCAGAAATTTATACATTTCTGGGATCGTGTCTGTCAACCGAAGCCATCAATTTTCTCAGCAACACAGACATATTTGTAAATGTGCAAAAAAAAATGAGCACATCTCTAGTTTCTTTAAATGAAGTTGCTAGCTCCACCTGTTCTGTTGTTGCTTTGCTCACCCAATGAAAGAGGAGTCTGAAAAGGAGAGAGGTTCCTGCTTTGGTGTAAGTTCCACACACAAGCGGTGACCCAATTTTTCCAGGATTCTTACTTGTACACAGACCCTGCATGTGAGTATGAACCTCTCTTCTTTAAACCTTTCCCTCATTTCATGATGAAAGTATTGGGGGATTTTTGGTTATTCATCTTAGCAGAATATGAGATAGAAGAAAAGCACCAGCAGAATAGAGAAAAATGTGAAGAGATCAACTCAGTCTCATTAACCTGCCTGCTCCTTTGGTCCCCCTCCCCCATCTCTCTCTCTCTCTCTCTCACGCACACACTCACACACACACACTGGCACTAGCACTAGCATTATGCATGCCAAAAATACTCTAGGAAGTTTTAATTAGAAAAGGGTTTATTTACTTATCATTTGTAGTCACTGCCAGTAGAATAAAATAGGGCAAAAATGGAGGCTCCAGCAGTCTTGGGTGAGGGGAGACTGAAAAAAGAGAGCATCAACAACAAGACCGCTGAAGCAAGAACAAGCAAAAAGAATGTGCAACGCTTTGCCACAATCAAGTTAGTGGCAAAATACTGTAAAGCTCCCTCCTACTAAAACCTATGGTTAGTGTGTGCAAGATTGTTATTATCAACAACAAAAAGTGGCAGCATTGATGGACAGAGCTAGGCATTCCAGCTAAATGGGTTTGTGGAAATTTTGTGGTATTCAAATGCTTCATCAGGGCTACAATCAGTGTGTACATGAAAGGGAAAAAAATGAACATACAGTGGAACCTCACACAACAACCACCCCATATAGCAATGAAATCACATAACAATTAGGTTTAGGAGGGAAATGGTGTCCCGCATAACAATTTTCCCTATGGAAAAAATAATACAACAAATTTTCAATGAGAAAAATAACTTAGCAAAAAAAAAATTTGTATGATGCATCCCATAGGGAAAATCGCTATACGATGCAATTGTTTTGTACAACAACAAGCCCCATGGAATGGATTAAAATTGTTGTATGAGGTACCACTGTATTTTTTAAAAAAGCACAAAAATACATGCAGTTTTCCCATGGATGGCCAGAATCAAATTGACTCATACCTGATAAGCCTTGAGATCTTGTTTGACAGAACTCTTCATCCCTTAATAATAACAGCAGAATGGCCATAGTTAGAGAGAGCGATTTAGATAGAGTGTGTCTGTCTGTTCTTGTATTTGTATAGACATTCTCAATTACACATACATATATATACTGTATATATTAAAAGAATACCTTAACATTTACTGAAGAATGGCCTGATGAGAGACTAAAAAGGGACAGCAAATGGTGGTGTTTTTGTTTTATTATCATTTTCTCTATTTATATGTTATCCACACTTTGAATGCTCTTGCTTTTATCGTAAAAAAATCCTGCAATTAGTTGTGCTGATGGCACCAAGGTGAAGAATGGAAGGGCTGGTATGGCTAAATTCTGAAAACCAGTGCCCACATACTGCAACATTTGGGTGTCAGTCCCACTTGTTTAATTCAGTGCCAGATGTTTTATTCATCACAGTTGGTAGCCCAATTTAGTACTTGGCTTTGACATGGCTCTCTACACACACACACACACACACACACACACACACACACACACACACACACACACACACACACAAGACCACAGGGAAAAGCTTGGTTTATCTTAGGTTTTAAAATCATTGAAATCTGAAAAAACACCTATAGTCATAGCATTATAGCATCTACAAATGGCTGCTAAGGATATCATGGGTTGATCATGTCACTAACGTAGACGTATTGCGCCAGGTGGATAAAGAAAAAGAACTCTTTAAGACCATTAAGCAAAGAAAGCTCCAATATGTTGGCCGTATCATGAGGAATAATATAAAGTATAGAATAACTCACTCTGTGGGGAAAGATCCCTAGGAAGAGAGGCCCTGGACATAGATGGACTTCATGGCTAAAGAACCTGAGAGACTGGTGTGGCATGTCCTCAGAAGAACTGTTCCAAGGAGTTAAGAACATGAAGTCTATCACCATGATGATAGCCAATATCCGGAATGGATACGGCACCTGACAAAGAAGAAGCATCATAGCATTTGCCTTGTAATAGAGTGAGCCTTGTAAACACCTGAGATTTGTTTTATATGAATTCAGGGGGCACCGCTGGGTGGAAGGGCAGGGGAACAACTACTGCATTTTGTCTTCATGCTAAGGTTAATTACAGAGCATGTGTAGAAAAGGCCTGCCTGCCCTGGAGTAGAAAGACACATTTGGTCTAGAACACATTTAACAATGATACCTCCTCATAATCATATCTACCCTTTATTGATGAGCAGCTATTGGAGGAAAGTGTGCATAGTGTGGAGAAGAAAGAGTGTGGGGAAAATCTGAAACAAGATTGGATAAAGGATGGTAAAATGTGCCTTGTTAAGCCTGGCATTCAAAGCAGATTCTTCATCTCTTCAATGCAAGTACTGTAATATATTTATTCTTACTTGTTAAACATTCCTTTTGGGTGGTAATCACATAACTCCCTGCATCTCTCAGTCTGCAACCTTGCAAGTTAAACAAACCTAATTATAAACATGCAGAACATTACATGTATCAATAAAGGCAGTTAAAATGCTGGGGATATAATTAAGAAGAAAATTATAATTTTGAGAAGCAAAATGAATATGCTCAGGGGCATTTACATTTTGAAACAACAGGAAAATAATTGGAACAGTCCAGGAATACTATATACAATATTTATTTACAAAAAAAGGAGATCAGGTAGGAGAATAAATGTTCAGCTACAGAGCTGAAATGGGTATTAAGGGGTCAAGATTATTTTTCCCCACAGAGGTTTTGTATCCTTATAGTGACTGTTTGATTAATACCTTCTAAAACACCCAGTATGGTATAGTGAGAGAGCGATGGACTAGGAGTCAGAAAGCCTGGGTTCAAATCCCCCATCAACCATGGAAATTCACTGGGGGAGTAGAAATGGTAAAATCACTACTTAAATATCTCACACCTTGAAAGCCCTATTAGTATTTTTTAGAAGGTGGAGAACAAGATCTGGCCGATGGCAGCTGCTCGCTCTACCCCATCCCCTGCAACATAACTACACCTTGAAGTAGTGTCTTGTCTGCTGCATCATTGTGGGAAAGGGGGATGTTACCATGCTGGTAGCCCGCTAATTGCAGTTCCACTGTTTGAAGAGATGGCAAAGCTCTGTTTAATAAAGGGAAAATAACTGTAATCTTATACTGCTTTATCTCATTATACTAAAGCCCTCATTCCTGAAAATGAACAGATTATATCCTTTCCAATCATGAGAAGTGACCCTGCAAAATTGGATTGGAGGGGAGAGGGAGAGATAGCATTCAACATAGTGCTCTTCCCAGATGGTAGCCAAGATTGAATTCTATAATCTAGTAAGGAAATCAAGATAAGAAAACCAAAACAGGAAGAAGAAAAAAAAAAGGCAAGTATGAAATAACAAAACCCCAAAACAGCCATCTCAGGAGAAAATCACCCAAAGCAAATGTGCATGGCGAAATGTTTTTGTCTTAAATTTTTATTTTTTAATGCATCTTACATTTATTTTACATGGTACATTGCTGTTTTCCTCTGGTCCCCTTTCTCCCATTTTATCTCCTTCAGGACCCTGCAAGGCATAATTGGCTAAAAAGGTACTTATTGCCCAAGAACATCAAATAAGGTTTGAGACTAACCTGGGATTTAAACTCAGGGTCTCTTTTCCAAGTTGAATTCTCTAACTATTATACTATTATACTATTATCTCTTTCAAATTAGATTTGAGAAACTGTTGTGTTTGTTCAAAGGCTCCCGCACCAGGCCCGACCATCCCCTACCTAACCCTCTGCGCTCACCGTAACCCCTGCCTTCCCAACACCGCGGGGTTTTGGTGGTAGGCAGTGGGGCAGCTGCCCCACGAATGTGACCAAAAAAAGAACTATGATTCCCAGAGTCCTCTGCTCTGCGCAACCCCTCAGCCAATCAAGCTGAGGGTTGCGAGCGCAGAGGAGGCCAGGAACGCGCACGCTGACTTAAAAAAAAACTACAGGAGCCGGAGGGAAAGACTTTGAAAGACCCAGCTGGAGCTAGGAAAAGGTAAGTGCAGTCGGTGGGGGTTAGGGGGTGGGTGAGGCACAGCCCCAGTAACCACGCTGCCCCCCACCCCCTTACCTAGCCCCCCCTCCCTAACCCCCACTGACCGCACTTACCTTTTCTGGCTCCGGCTGGATCTCTCAAACTCTTTCCCTCTAGGCGTGGCCTTCTGCGTAGGGAGAAGCACTGGCCTTTCCTTCTGTTCCCAGCCAACCAAGAGAGAAGTAAAGCCCCTCTGTGATGGAGATTCATTCTCTCTGGGAGGTAAAGGTGATGCAGAGAGGGGACCCCCCCACCCCCGCAGGACATCCCATTATTAAAGAGAAGAAAGCAAGCAATTTCTTCTCTTTAAAAACAAAGTGTTTGGGAGGGGGTGGAATCGATCCCCTCTCTTCCTGGTCCCCTTGGCTCTGGAAGTGTTAGGGGGAAAGACCCCTTTTGTCCCCCCCCATCCCTTCCAAACCCTGGGGGCCAGGGAGAGAGGATCGAATCCACCCCCCAACTCTCCATTGTTAAAGGGAAGAAACCGCTTGCTTTCCTCTCTTTAATATGGGGGGTGTCGGGGGGGATTCCCCCTCTCTACTGGGTCCCCTGGGTTCAGGAGAGTTGGGGAGACAGACCCCATTTGTCCCCTCCAACCCTTCTGAACCCAGGGGACCAGGGAGAGGGGATTGATTCCACACACACACACCCCAAACACTCCGTTTTTAAAGAGAAGAAACAGCTTGGTTTCTAATTGGCACCTAATTGGCATAGTATGGAAATTAGACAACCTAGGTTTAGGGAATTGGAATACAGCACCCCTATCTGTCATGCACATCATGAACTATCTATTCATTTCCACCATGCCCAGCAGTAGCAAATGTAAAGATACTATTTTATTTATTTATTTATTTATTGTTAAATTTTTATACCGCCCACTCAGCCAAAGCCGACTCCAGGCGGTTCACAACAGTGGGTAAAAACAGATAAAAACCAGCAATAAGAACCCACCCCTAAAAAGAGAGGGGTGCAGGATCTGAAGAAACCGTGGGGCAGGCATCCTCCCCTATATTAACCACCCAACGGAAGCCACCCCTCCACCTGCACCCCAAACTTGGCCCGCCAGCCAGGTTTTTAGTTCTTTTCTAAAGGGCAACAACTCCGTCTGGAGACGCAGTTCCACAGGCAGGAGGTTCCAAAGGGCCGGTGCGGACACAGAGAAGGCTCTCCTTCTTGTGCCAGAGAGGCGAGCCCCCCTGGCCGATGGCACAATTAGAGAGCCCCTCCAGTCCGCTCTGGTTGGACGGACAGACGTCCTTAGGGCGATGCGGTCTCTAAGGTAACCTGGCCCACTACCATATAGGGCTTTAAAGGTCAAAACCAGCACCTTGAATTGCACCCGGAGACAAACTGGTAACCAGTGCAGCTCCCGCAGCAGTGGTGAGGCATGGGCATAACATCCACACCCCATCACCACCCAGGCCGCCGCATTCTGGACCAGATGCAGCCTCCGAATGGTCATCAAGGGCAGCCCCATGTAGAGCACATTACAGTAGTCTAGTTTGGAGGTCACCAGAGCATGAGTGACCATGAGCAAAGAGTCCCGGTCCAGGAGCGTGCGCAACTGGCGAATCACCCAAAGTTGGGCGAAGGCCCTCCTGGCCACAGCCGCCACCTGTTCTTCTAGCAGCAGCCGCAAATCCAGGAGGACCCCCAAGTTGCGCACCGGGTCGGTCTGGGGCAAAATAGCCCCATCCAAAACCAAAGATGGTAGCTCCCGGGATAACGCAGGACCTCCTATCCATAGCCACTCAGTCTTGCTAGAATTCAGCTGTAGCCCATTTGCCCCCATCCAGACCCCAACAGCCTCCAGACAGCTGGAAAGGACTTTGACTGCATCACTGGGGTCCCCACAGGCCGAGATGTACAACTGTGTTTGCTTACTTTTTACAATTTTTTGAAGTGGTAGGCTTGTTAGTCTGTGCAAGTATGTCAGAGAGTAAACAAAAAAAAAAAAAAACAAAAACCACACTGTGGCACCCTAAAGACTAACTCCTGTATTTTAATGTTAGCTTTCGTGGGCCAAGTCCACTTCATCAGCCACAAGAGTGGATTTTCATGGTATAAATTTATACATTTGATATAGAGGCCTAGAGTAGCTGTGCTAATTTGGTTGGTTCTGGAGACAAACATGTAAATCCATGAGTTATTTACAACTGGTAATAAAACTGGTCTAAAACTGGTTTGTCAGGTAAATCTCTGATGGAAGACAGTTTGAGTGGTTAGGTTTACAAAATAAACATTCTGACATGCAAATTTTTAGATGCAACTTTTTAGAGTAACTGTTGCATAGATAAAAACTTCAGAGTGAATATTTTATCTTATTTTTGCCCTGCTTTTTTCCTTGTAGAGAGATTCAAGGCAGTTTACAAAAGGCATGAAATATTTATTCATCTGTGAGCCTAACACAAATTTCTTGCAATATTGTCACTGGCAGTATCTCTCTGCCCTATCAGGATACTGTACCTCTGATCTCTGTGGTTTTATTTTATTTTATTAAAAAAAGGTGTCTTCAGGAATCTTATACTGTACATATTTTCCTTGTTAAGAGGTGTAGCACTTAGGTGCTTGTTTGTTCCCAGGAAAAATACCCCAAGCTCATAGGCCTTAGGACTCTTTCCTTTTGAGAACATTGGAAAGTTCACATTTGGTTGTGAATGCTTGTAACCACGGTTACCTGGAGAGTCAGTGTACCCAAATAGGGTAAGGTGTGGGAAAAGCCAAATTTCTCTGTCTCTGGGGAGGACAAAAAGCTTAGTACTGAGTTTGTCTATGCTGCACTTTCACATGAAAGAGTTCTAAAGACGATTGCTCACAGCTGGTTCTCAAAAGGTTAAAATATTTCCCGTTAGTTGTCATCCTTCATCACTGCATGCCGTTTTATAAAATAATTCTTCTTTCCCCCACATCTTCCTGTGCTTTGTACCACAGCCCTATGAAAATTGCTGTGTGTTGTTCAAACATGTCAGTAGTGTCCTCAGAAAATTGTTGTGAGGAAGCCATTATGTGTTTGACCCTTGAGGTGTCAAACCTTCTTAGGATCCAAGATCACTGCAGATGGGGATTGCAGCCATGAAATAAAAAGGAGACTGATTCTTGGGAGACAAGCAATGAGAAACCTGGGGAACATAGTGAAAAGCAGAGACATCACACTGAAAACAAAAATTAGAATAGTCAAAGCAATGGTTTTCCCAGTAGTAATGTATGGATGTGAGAGCTGGACAATTAGGAAGGCTGAACGCAGAAGAATAGATGCCTTTGAAATGTGGTGTTGGAGGAGGGTTTTGAGAGTGCCCTGGACAGCGAGGAGAACAAATAGGTCAATCCTAGAAGAAATTAACCCGGATTGCTCACTGGAAGGTCAAATAGTAAAGATGAAGCTAAAATACTTTGGACATCAAATGAGAAGGGAGGACTCACTTGAGAAGGCACTGATGTTGGGAAAGGTGGAAGGCAAAAGAAGAAGGGGGAGGCCAAGGATGAGATGGCTAGATGGCATTGTGGACACAATGGGCACAGAGCTGGGAGGGCTGAGGGGGATGGTGGAGGACAGAGGCGCCTGGAGAGCAATGGTCCATGGGGTCGCAAAGGGTCGGAACCGACTGTGCGACTGAACAACAACAACCTTGAGGTGTCTGCTGTTTTAATGCCATTTGCCTGTGAAGGAGAAAGAAACACCACTCTTGGATTAGAGATATAACACACAGGATTTCCCTGCATATGAACATGTGAGAATGGCTACAATTTCAGTTTGCATCTGTGTTATGTATGTTAACTGTGCTTAACTGTCAAGGCGATTCAAACCACCATGTTCCCGTGCTTTCCCTAGCTGTCAAACAGCGTCCCTGTTTGACAGCTACGAGATTTCGCCAGACAGCGTAGTCTCACGAGATTTCGATATGGCGCGCAAATTAGAATCTGACAGGAGCAGAATGTATCTTTTCTCATGTATCTATTCTTATGCAAATAAGTGGATCGAAAAATGTGCACACACTGTTAGCCAATGGGCTCGTTGTATTATTGTTACTGTTTATAGTGTATATAAGTCCGAGTTTTGCCCCATCCAAACTGTGTTCAAACCCCACTAACAAAGAGCTGAATTTCACTACTTCATTTGTCTGTTTCTTCATTCCTTGAACACTAAAATCTGTTATCATAAATTATATCTATAGATTTTTCAGAAAAGTGTTATCATATAACTAACACATACATATGTACAAATCTGAGAATATTATAAATAGTTTTTAAAATAATACATACAGTAATCAAAGAATATACATATTCTTACAGTTCAAAAATGTGCCTCAATATTTGGCATTGCTATTTAGACTTTCCAAATGGAAAATGTAGCATCTCATACTTCCTTCACCCACCTGGAACTCATATGTGTGTGTGTGTGTGTGTGTGTGTGTGTGTGTGTGTGTGTGTGTGTGTGTGTGTTTCACACATATGCATGCACACACTGTTTGTGAGAAAGATAAGAAAAATCAAGCCTAGTCATTTCTTCCTGCCACTCTAGCTCCCAAGCAAAATCATACTTACACAGAGGAGGAAATGAAAAATGGTCTGCCTCCCTAGAGACTGGCTTTTTTTCTTTCCAAAACAATTCCTTTTGTTTGTTTGTCTGTCTGTTTATTACATTTATGCCCATCTTTCCACCCAAAAACAGTATTCAAAGTGGCTTACAAAGTTTCTGAAAGAAATAAAACCAGATTAAAGCCAACATTTGGCTATAATCTTAATAAAATCATATATCAAATAGTGTACATTTAAAAATACATTAAAATTACAAAAGATGCAGATTCAAAGCACTACACCAAGGCAGGTTAAACATCAAATGTCTGTCTAAACAGATGTGTTTTAACTCTTTTCTTAAAATCAGTCAGGGTGGAAAGAGATTGCAACGATGGTGCATTCTGTCTTTTGGGAGAAAGGAGAAGGCCTTTTCTTGCATGCTTATTAAACAGGTTTCTGAAATTGTTGCGCTTTTCAGAGGGCATGCCTTGATGATCTTGAAGTCCTGACAGGTTTATAGCAAGACACACAGTTCTTCAGATAGCCAGCTCCCAAGCCAACACATTGAAATGGGCCTGAGAAGCAATTGGTAATGAGAGGAGATCTTTCTGTATCAGGGTCATATGATCATGATATCATGCACCAGTTAGCAGCATTTTACACCAACTGAAGATCCCAAATCATCTCCAAGAATAGCCCCACATAGAGGGGTTTGTGATAGCCAGCTAAGGCATGGGTAGTTATCATGTCAGGCCAAATCAAAAAAGGTGACTGAGGCACTAGGCAAGGCTGTGCAAAGGTACTCATAGTTACTGCTGCTTCACGGGAGTTTAGTGACAAGTATAATTGTGATCTGTCAGAGGGAGCATGATCCTTTCTAGAACAGGTTAAATCCCAATTCCCCAGTTTGGCCTTCTACTGACCACCAGCAGATTCATCTTGTGAGGATTTAGCTTCAGCTTATTTACCTTAATCCAACCCAGTATCAGTCACAGGTAGTGTTCAAGGGTCTTCTTAACTGCTTCCTTGATCTTGAAGGACAAAGAGGAGTAGAGATAGGTGTCATATGCATAGTGATGGCACATCATTCCAAAATTCTAAATTAACTTCTATAGATGTTGAATAACATATGGAATAAAGTGGAAATCTGAGGCATCCCAAAGGCCATATGACTGAAACACCACTTTTTGTGTATGACCTGACAGGAAGGACCAGAACCATTGTAATTCTGTGTCCCAATACCCAACCCAATCCAATAGGATACAGTGATCAATGGTATCAAATGCCTCTGAAAGGTCCAGGAAAATGAATAAGGCGGCACTCCACCTATCCAGTCCCTACTGATATGGCCAAAATAGTCTCAGTCACAAAAGCCTGATAATCATTATCATCCATTATCATCCAGGAGCTAAAATGGTAAATCCCATTAAGTGATTTAAAGCTATTATGCTGTTGTTAAGGAGGAAGCCACTATCATTACCAGAGCAGTAAACCTTTTAAAAGGACCTTAAAAAACACCTTCTACAGAAACAAGCCCTTCTTAATGAAGATGGCTGAGTTTAAACTATGCAATGGCAGAACGCAGAAGTCAGCTTTGTGTTGGAATTGGTTTGCTATCAATGTGGAATTGGTTTGCTATCAATCGAAAGCAATGCTTTCGATTGCTGGAAATGGACTGACATTTGAACAAATATGGAATGTAAGGAACTTAAAATGCAAAAGAAGTGCAAAAAGGTGAGTATAGTGATGGTCGTTTTTGGCCTTCACAGTCCTCATTGCATGGGGCAGGTACAGATCTAATGGTGGTTCTCAGAAGTGGACAAGTAAATCTTAACATAAATGAGCAATTGTAAGGTAGAAAAAAGTCTTTGTTTTATCAAAGTGTAAAACTAGTTAGTTAGTTAGTTAGTTAGTTAGTTAGTTAGTTAGTTAGTTAGTTAGTTAGTTAGTTAGTTAGTTAGTTAGTTAGTTAGTTAGTTAGTTAGTTAGTTAGTTAGTACTGCATGATCCTAAACTGACATCATTTCACTAGTTGACTGAAATTCTGTAAAGAGACTTTGAGTAAATATGAGTCTGCGGGTTTTTTCTCTCCATCTTTTAAAAACAAAACAATACATGAATGTTTTCTGCATGGTGTATTCTTTCCTATGTTATAAGCCATTGAGTTTGATCCCTTTAGTTAATCTGTGAAGACAGATCCCATGTTACTTTCTAAAAATTGTTCACATCACAGCCTGAGGGAGTTGCCATTTCAAATTTTAGCTCATGTCCTCTAGCTGTAGGGGAGTGCATTGCAATTTACTCTGGCTGATGCAATCTCAATGAATTCTTCAACATTGAGTTCTTCAGTGGATGGATGAGATCTGTGATAAAATACTAAATTTGAAATTGCCCTTGTTTTCAGCAACTCATTTCTGCCTGATACAACTCTAATTTGTGTACAAACTAGACCTGTTCTGCCCATAAAAGCCCCTGTATCGTTTGAGATTATTTGAAACAACATTTGTTTTAAGATAACAATACTTAAAGCTTGGCTATATTAAGAAGAGACCTTCTAATGTTTCTGTCTTTATGCTCTGCAAGACTCTGCAGCAATTCAGGAGGTTGGAATTTCTTTGGGAGGGTTGCATCCCAGCTCTTGCCAACCTAGCAGTTTGAAAGCAAAAAATTGCAAGTAGATAAATAGGAATCACTTCAGTGGGAAGATAATGAAAGCGCGGCACCAAAATGGCCGCCGCACTCTTTGCGGCCCCCCACCCGGACTCAGACATCCAGGGACCACAAGTAAAGATTTCTCTTTGTTTTCAGCACTGTACTGTGTGGGAGTTCATTATACTTTTAGCTTAAAACATTTTAGCTGGAAACTTTTAGCTTAAACATGTGAGGCATATAGCTGGCAATTGTGGTTAGCATTTCTTGCGCTGACCACAAAAAAGAGCTGAGGTTAGCTACTTCCTGCATCAATAAGCGCTTCCTGCCTCTGCAGAGATTACCTCTATGCAGAGAATCGGGTTTGATGCAGAAAGGCGCCTCTATGTAACCTTCATATAAATGCTTTTGGTATCAGCCATTTTACAGCTGAAGTTAGATCGTAGCTACTGCTGAATATACAGGTAACAGCTTTTGCAAGGGTACCGCCACAGAGAATAGGCTTTGGCCTAGTCTGGCAGGATATAAGCTACTGCGCATGTACTAGTAAGAGATATAGGTCATGCCATATATGGTTATGCTATAGAGAATGTCATATTATTGGCTGAATACCACTGCACCTATGCTTGCGTATACATCCTGTGTATGCTGTCGTAATACATCCTGTGGAACCTGTGTATTTTTCAATAAAAACTTGCTCCCCGGTGCCGGAGCACTTCGCTTTCTTTCTTGCGCACCTGTAACTCTGACTGCTGTTTCAGTTTCTTCTGACTTTATGCTTACACCCTTGTTGAGCTGGATTCTCAACAAGTGCTTGGTCAATCTCTGACCTGATCTCCTTTTCTGTAGCCACCTTCTGGCTAGAATTTCTCCACATCTGGTGCCCCCCGTGTGAGGCAAATCAGATTGTAATCTACCGGATCCAGATTACAATCTCCCTTCACTTCGACCACGCTCACGACTTCAGCGCTGCGGCCCCACAGTCCTCACCCACGACCGGCTAGGTCCAGGACGTCCCTCGTCATCCGTGTAAGGATCCCGGGTGAGTGACACAGTCAAGTTAGAGTACTTAGACAAGACAAGATAAGACAACATGGGCAGTGGTCTCTCTTCTCTGCAACAAAAGTATTGTCAGGATCTTAAACACCTCCTGCAGAAAAATGGACATGCAGTATCAATCAATGAAATAGAGCAACTCGTTAAGGCAATTTACGATTTTTGTCCATGGGTCCCAGAAAACGGGACTTTAAAGTTACAAGTGTGGGAAAAAATTGGGACTCAATTTCAAAACCACCCCAGAGTCAGTGTAACCGTACAACTCCTGTGGTGCAAAGTACGAATCTGCTTGCAAAATCTCACCCCGAAAAATATTTTGTTGGCGCAAGTAGTGACAGTGCCTCTGCCGCAGATTCTGCTGCCATGTCCGTTACAAAGACCGGACTTAAAACGGGACTCTGATCCTACGGCACCACCACCATATGCCACCCCACCAGATCCTCCTGATCTGAATAATAAACAACCGAAGAACATTTTTTTGGCCCAAAGCCTGGCCACCTCCATGCCACAAATACTGCCACCTGCTACTGGAGATCCTCTATCCCCAACAGCACCCCCGCCATATGGGCCACAATTGCCTCCGAAACCCCCTGATGAAGGTGGAACGTTTTATCCTGCTTTGCAGCAATCAAGTACTGTTACCCCGTTCTCTGCTGTTTTAACTGCGGCTGTTCTGGACTTGGAGGCTGCTACTACATTTCCAATCATCAGCCGTGCCTCAATAGTTGCAAATGCTCTAGCCCTCCCTGCCACCTCATCGCAGATAGAAGCTATTACTGCATGCAGAATGGCAGGCAGAGAGGGTTCTGAGGGCAGCACAGAGGACCTTGGCTCATCCCTGAAGTGCCCCCCATCACGAAAGGTGGAGAAGAGGACCAAGCAGGAGAAGCCGAGTGATAAGCTTGATTCCTCACTTGGGGGCAGGAATTGGAAGGATGAGCCAGAGGGGGAGAGCAGAAAACCCAAAATCAGAAAGGGGTCTTCTCGCAAATCCAACATGACAGTTTTTCACTTGGTTAAGATTCAAATACTGCAACTGAAAGAAGCCCAGAGAAAACGTGGCATGGATCCTTCCTCTATGGATGGCAGGTTTCTGCCAAAATACAAGGTGGGAGAAGATATACTCCAGTTTTTGGCTAAGTTACTTGCAAATTCTGGAGAAGCTGTTCTTTTGGGTTCTACATTTTCTACCTGCTGAAATACAGATGGATGTGCCTGGAGAGTGAAGGACTGAGTGAGTAACTGAAAAGCTGAAAGATGTGCTTGTTTGGAGGGCAGAGGGTTGCCTGGTTGTTTTGTGACCAAGAACTGTGCTGGAGGGAAGATGGTGTTTAAATTCTAGTCTGAAGAGATCTTCAATCAACATTTGGACTCTTAATTTGGACATTTTACTCTGGACTAAAAATTTTGTTTGGACTCCAAAGATGAATTGCCCTTGTTTGCATTATAAAACCTGAAAACCTCTTTAAAATTTTCTAAATGTTCTGCTGGTGGGAAATGTTGTTAAAATGATATGTGTAGTTTGTTTGCTAGAATTTTTATGAAAACTTTCTTGTAAGGAAGAAAAGAAATGTGCTTGCCTATTTTAAAAATGCATACAGTGAACTATGACAAAAAGCATGATTTTACAAGAAGATCATGGTTTTTGTCACCCTAATGAGGGGGGTGTCGTGGAATGAAGGTCCTGCTCATTCCATGTTTCCTGCCTCCTGGAAGGGTGGGGGGAGATGCCTCTGCAAGATGGCAACACCTGGGAGTCATGGCCACATGGCAGACTTGGGGAAGAAGGGATGGAACCTGGTGTGTGATTGACATGTCTTCTTGTTGGAAGGTCCATGGGGGTAAACCCTAAGGAGAAGGGTCAAAGGGAGGATCCTGATGGGACGGGTCTTGTCCGAGAGGAGGAGACCCTCACACAGTCAAGGAGTCGCTCTTGAAAAGCTGGCTGGCAAACAGCCAAAATGTAGTCTCTTGGATGGGGGGGCGACCAGCCTTCTTCCTCCCCCCCCACAACAGACTGCTTTAACTATGTGTTTTTGATCTTTTACTGGAATTTATTTTGGGACTTTGCTGTACTTGTAATACAATTATAGAAATGCCTGGAAGAGTTTTTTCACTGTAACCCTACATATATAACTGAGTTTGTTATATTGCAATGGTGTTATTCGATATGTCAGGCATGTTTCATGTCTAGTTCCATGGTGCAATCTCTTGTGGAGAGGGTTGTAATAACATGGCACTGGTCATCAAACATGGCATGTTCATGTTTCTTAGTGGAGCTGGTTGCTCTGTATTGCAGGTGGGACTTTTGACTCCCTCTTGCAACTTTATGGTGTTAAAAATGTTTTCTACTATGGATGAAGATGCTCATCTTTCATCACCTGACATAGATAGTCAATTGATTTGAAAGCCAGATATTGTTTAGATAAATTTTGACCCTGGTTGGTTTTAGGCCAGATTGAGAAAGAACTTCTATCTGTAGGAGATTGTCACTAATGATGTAAATACTAATTGCCATAGGTGTTTTTATAGTAAGCTGCATTATGTTATGTTGTTGCATTCAATGTGTACCAAATCTTATGGCTGTGAGTAAGAACTGTTTTCATGCATCAGGAAGATCCACAGGGTTTACTCAGAACCAAATCTATCAAGCTCGCTATCAGAATGAGATCTGTCAGGGTAATTATCGAGCCGTTCCTCGTGGGGCAGAGGAGCACTATGATGATGGGGAATATGTATATTGTTTGCCAACAAATAACGTGGAATATGAAGATGTTAACTCAGAATCTGATAGCGAGATTGAATTCCAGCGTGTGTATAATTGGCAAACGATGTCCCGCAGAAAAAAATAAATTTAAGAAGTGGAAATGTGGGAGTTCATTATACTTTTAGCTTAAAACATTTTAGCTGGAAACTTTTAGCTTAAACATGTGAGGCATATAGCTGGCAATTGTGGTTAGCATTTCTTGCGCTGACCACAAAAAAGAGCTGAGGTTAGCTACTTCCTGCATCAATAAGCGCTTCCTGCCTCTGCAGAGATTACCTCTATGCAGAGAATCGGGTTTGATGCAGAAAGGCGCCTCTATGTAACCTTCATATAAATGCTTTTGGTATCAGCCATTTTACAGCTGAAGTTAGATCGTAGCTACTGCTGAATATACAGGTAACAGCTTTTGCAAGGGTACCGCCACAGAGAATAGGCTTTGGCCTAGTCTGGCAGGATATAAGCTACTGCGCATGTACTAGTAAGAGATATAGGTCATGCCATATATGGTTATGCTATAGAGAATGTCATATTATTGGCTGAATACCACTGCACCTATGCTTGCGTATACATCCTGTGTATGCTGTCGTAATACATCCTGTGGAACCTGTGTATTTTTCAATAAAAACTTGCTCCCCGGTGCCGGAGCACTTCGCTTTCTTTCTTGCGCACCTGTAACTCTGACTGCTGTTTCAGTTTCTTCTGACTTTATGCTTACACCCTTGTTGAGCTGGATTCTCAACAAGTGCTTGGTCAATCTCTGACCTGATCTCCTTTTCTGTAGCCACCTTCTGGCTAGAATTTCTCCACAGTACTGGATATATAAAATATACAGAGTGATCTTTACTTTTTTTATTCTTCCTATAAACTGAAAATAATGTAGTACTTGGTTCATTAATCTGCATCATTTACAAACAACTAGTATAAGAAAAAATAAAGGACTGACAAAAACAGCAAAAAACATACAAATGTGTGTGTGTATCTATAAGATCATTTCAAGCGCAGCTTAAACTAATGTTCTGCCCGATTGAACGTAATTGTATTTGATTCGGCATACTGTGAAATAAAAATAGCTGCCTATAGCGGCAGCAGCAATGAATAATTTTATATTTAATAAATGTCCTTGCAATTTAAGGTCGACGAAATGCTATTTTTGCATGTATAACTTTTTTGCCATCCTTTCTGGCTCATTTTTGGTCTTAAGCTTCATGACTGGGTTCATCCATGCTAGCAAGAATTGCAGCTCTGAAAGCACTCTCATTTTATAGTATGTCTGTCCTTTGCCCCACAAACCATTCAAAACTGTGTGATATACACTTGTCTGCACTCTTTCCATGGAAGCTGCAGTGCTGTAATGCAGGCAAGATCTTACAGCTTTGCAGCAGAGAATAATGAGCAAATTCACCAACATACAAATCCCAGGATCTTGTAAAATAGAGTCATGACAGGCATGAAATGTACCAAATTGTTCTAACTGTGTACTGTTGATTAAATCTAAAATGGTGTTTGTTGCAGAGCCTGGGAGTCTTCTAAACAAATTATATAACTTTGAGCAGAGAATGCCTACCAAGTAGCTCATGACATTAGATCTTTCTTTTAAAGTAGCTAATTAGAACACTCATTGTGTTGCTGGTTACTTTTTGATTTTTACAAACAACCTCAGAATGTACAACAGGATTGCATAAAGCCTAAAGAATTCCACTGAACATGCCTCTAAAATGCCCTACATGTAGCAAGAAATGCTAAAATGTTACCTGTTACTTTAAAAATCATTCTTATTACATTACTTCTAGATATATAATTTCACCCTTTTTCTCAAAAGAGGTAATGGTTTATAGCTGATGACATTATTTGTGGTTTGTTATTTCCACATAGTGGCATCTGACCATACTCAGTTAATATATACCTATACATCCAAGGGTTAACCGTTGGAGCTTGCTATATGTTTCTGCACCCATCCATCCTATCTCGTACCGAGCCTCCTGCACTCGCCCAAACCCGGTCTGGAGGTTACTGCAGGGTTGAGAAAGGCGCCAGTGGGGCAAGAGCCCCATTAATGCCAAAAAAGGAAAAGAACTTCACTTCCCAATTTCTCCGTGCCGCGCCGCGCTGCGCCGCACCACAGCCAATTTGGCTGAGAGGCGCAAGCAAAAAGAATGTTGGGAAATGCGGCGTGGCCAATTAAAATGGAGCCACAGGAAAAAACCACCGCAGAACGCAAACCAAAAATGCAAAACTACAAGTCCCAGTGTCCTGTGTGCCATGAGCATGCAGAACGCTGAAAAAGCCAGTGCACGAAAAATAAAATTACAAAATGCAACGGGAGCGCTAGTCCGCAGCAGGCAGACGCAGTGCCTCAACAGCCTCACAAAACAAAAAGCCATAAAACTCCACTGCGAGACACCTGTCAGCCTCCTTTCCCGGAGCAACAGGGAGAAGAGGGACTCCCTCTCCTCCATGCTACCCCACCGAAGACACGGCGAGACCTCAAGGAAAGTTGAGCCAGGGTGTGAAAAAACCCCAAAAACAGGCATCAGTTCATCAGGGGAAGCACCCTCCCTGGCGAATGACTGGCTGCTGCCTTTGTACTACCAACAGAGGTATTACAAAAGCAGCAGCCAGCAATCTGCAAGGAAGAGCACCACCCCTTACAAATCGCTGCCTGCCGATCTCTGGTTAGGTAAGCCGGGAGAGAAAGGAGACAGAGAGGAGAGAACCATTGTCAGGCAGAGATAGCTCTTCTCTGCCTCCTTCTCCCCCGACCTACCTAACGAACCTTACCAGCCAGTGGAAGAACGGGCTGACTGCCAGCTCCTCCTTTCCCCAATTGCTGCATTGAAACCAAAAGCGACACACAATTTAAAACTATGCTAGGGTTTTATAAAGAGCTGTAGTGAAAATCATCTTTACTGAACCCGGTAAACCTTTCTGTGGCCTTTGATCCTTCAAGTGTGATTGCTGCAGCTGTTGGATACTATAGGCCAGCTAAACAATTTCCCCAAATCATTTGAGAATTTGGAATTGCAGAAAGGGACTTGTTCTTATCTTCCTGTGAATTGTGTGCATGACATATTAGGTGAAACTGTGAGTCATTATGACAAACAGGCTCCAGAGCTAACTCATTACTGTTGTGATTAAGGAATGTGCTCCCCCCCCACCCAGTAAACAAAGCAAAGTAGGGACATTTGTCTGGTTCTAAACCAGGGGTGGCCAAACTTATTGGGCCATGGGCTTGTCACGTGGTTTAGGGGGCTTGTCACTATGGCCTGGGGGCTGGATCTGGCCCCTGACACCACTTAATCCGGCCTGCAAAGCCCTCATCACTCCCGGAAGCAGAAGTAAAATGCGCCCATATGGGCACGTTTTACTTCCGCTTCTGGGAGCAACCAGGGCTTTGCAGGCTGGATGAATTGGTGTTTGGCATGACAGGCAAATGCAGATAATGCTTACAAAGGAATGATGATGAATCATGGAGGAAAAGCGAGTCTTGTCAGTGATGGAGTTAAACCTATCTTGATTGTGAAAGCAAACTGTTTGAAGATGTTGAGCCACCCATCACTGTGACTAAAAGGCAGGTCACAGAATAGCTTTTCCATGATTCAATTTGGGAGAGACCCTGCAAAATATTTTGAAACTTTGTTTGAAAATTAACATTTTTACACCCACCCCAGCCTTAAGCAACAAGGCCCTACTTCCCTAGAATCTCATCAAAGCCTGTTCAGTTTTCTACTATAGTATTTGCCTGATTGCCTTTGAAGAGATAAATATAAAGAATGTTATGTGTGTGGCTGATTATCTAACTACAGTATATGTGTTATATATTTTTACAATCATTTGTAAAGTAATTCCATATTTAAGTGTACATTGAAACTGGGTTTGAAATTGACAGAGGAACCAATCTTCTGAATTCACTATCTATGCTGCCTCAGGTTATTTTGTTATAGTTCTGAACTAAGCTCAACCTTTCCATTTGCTTAATGAAATAGTTCATTTGTAGTAACCTTTATGGTATAAAGCTTGTCCCACATTTATTGTATTTTAATGAAACGCCTGACTTGTGAATGAGTTTGGTAGTACATACCTGGTGCCATTGTAAGACACCACATTGTCCCGTTCTGTTCCTGATGGTGAATTCTTTGCCCTGTGCAGTGCTGAACCTTGCTAGCTACTGCCAAGAATAGCTGAGTTGGGGAGGCATTTCCATGAGCATTTCTAACTCAATTCCTGTGAACAGATGTTGGGCATTCCATGGAGATTTCTCATGGTATCTGAATCATGCCAGGCACCCAGCTTCCACCTCATCCATTGACACCCTGCAGGATCCACCATTACCCCCCTAACCCAGAACTACCTGCCAACTAAATGGTACCTAGCTAAACGACTCTGCATAAGGAATGCCTAATGCCTCATAAGCAGGGCTGACATCAGAAATTTCTGGGCCCGGTTAACACCCCCCCCCCCATTTTGGCCATGCCCCTGTGGTTTTCTGTGCATGTGTGGTCTGTTTGCGCATTCATACATCGGTGTTTAGTGCCACCACACCCCCGTGGTTTTCTGCACATGCATGGTCTGTTTGAGCATGTGCACATTGGTGGTTTCCCGGTGCCAACGGGCCCCCGTCATCTCCGGGCCCAGGATGGGAGTCCTACTTGTCCCCCACTGATTGTGGCACTGCCCATAAGCCAGGGCAGGATAGGCAAAATACACCCAGTACTCTTTTTAAATTGTAAATCAGGAAGTTCAGCCAAAAAATTCCTATTCAGCCACAATAAGGCAACCCATAAACACTCTAATGCTGCCTGTCTAGGGCAGGCTATCTGAAGCTCCAGAAAAAAGAGGCCTGGTTTAGGGCAGGGTAGGCCTAAATAGCTCTCAAGTCCCACCCTACAACCAGTGAGCAGGAATAGAAGAGTGTCCACTGTTTCCCATGCTTCTTGAATGGAAGAGGTAAAGCCCCTTATCCCTCCAGGCTTTCATGGCAGCCAGATATACAGAGGGGCATTAAATTTCAAATTATAATAGGAAGACTTGATGTGAATTAACTGCATATATCCAGATCTCCCTAGGGGTCCTATCCAAAACGTGAAATGCCCAGCAGTCTTAGATCAACAGTTTCACCCACTTCCAGGTCCCATATGGGTTATTGTGGAAAGCAAACCCTGATTTTCTCTAAATGCTTAATAAATTATGCACTGACTCTTCAAAGTTCTTAATATGTTTTTGTTTAATGCTAAAAAGGCAAATCTGGGTTCTGTATTTTCAGTTGAATATCTTAGTGTGCCTTCAGTTTTTAAGTAGAAGAGAACTTTTTTTAAAAAAAATCCTTTGCATTTTCAAGATAATAAATGTTGTGTGCTTTATTATTCTTATGGGAAGTTGTTTTTACTTAGACAAAAATGCATTTACTGTACTCTTTCTCATAAGATCTTTTAATTGAGAAAGTATTTCTGCTTCTGATGCACATGGATAATTCTGATTAATAATGAAGCCTCTTAGGATATGAGGCATTCTCCTAAATTGCTATAAAATTCACATAACTGAGAGGGAGTCAGCTGGTAAAGATTCTGCTATCTTTGGATTTTACTGGAAGTTATTTGATGTGCCATAAATAGGTTTAAAGGAAGATTTATCAGCAGTTGCACAGGTGATTGAATTACATGGAAACATGGAAATGTGTAAATCAGTTCATTTAAATTCAACTTCTGAAGCACAAAAGACCAGATTTTCCTCTTTAATGGTTTAGATGAAGAAGAAGAAGCGTTTTTTGTGTGTTGTGATAGCACAACCTCCAGACAGAACAAAATCTGTACCTTTGAATATTTGCAGTGGAAAATATTTAAAAAGGAGACAACTTCAAAAAGCAGCTGGAGCATATAGAGTACCTGTTTTGGTGTACTAGTTTCTTCTTCAAACACACATCCCTATGGGATCATTTGAACATTTAAGAAGGTGTTTTGCACAAACAAACATCAAGAGTATAGTTCTGTAATACTCTGTCACCAAATAGGCTGTAGATCTGCCGTGCATTAGTTTTGAGAGATTTCATAGGAAACCAAAACAGTGTGCTTGGTACTTTAAAGTGTTTCAGTCATTATCTGCCACTTTACACGGGGCAGTCTTGGAAGGCCTCAGTGCTGGTAGATCATGCTAGCTTTCTGTTTGGGGTAGAACTGCTGGGCACAGTAATACTTTCTTCAGAAAGTAGAACAATTCTCATCCTTCTTGTTTTCCTGGAGGTTATACATGATTGGTAGTGAACTCATCTCTGTACAGTGTTTTTTCCCATTTTCAAAAGTCAGAACACCAAGAGGAGATTGTAGTAGATGCACCTTTAAGTCAGTATTTCTGAAAGATGTAACCTTTGAAGAAAAGTTCCATGTCTTTTATTTCTAAAGTGTAGTAAAATAATAGTCCCATAAGAAACATGAAATTCAAAGTGATTGTTCATTACTTGTGGAAACTGAAAATATAATGTTTTTAGGTTAATTAATTACTTTATTTTGGGCTGTATGCCAGATGGTGTTGCTAATCCTTGTAAAATAGTATGCACGTGCACATGCACACACACACAAAGTTGAAGAAGATAACAAAAATGATGGGAAATAAGTTTGCTAGACATCAAAAAAATAAAGATACATTTCTATTATTAAAGGAAAGTGTATTAGGATTTATGCTTTTTAGTAGGCAGTGGAAGGTTGAGGTGAACGCTGAAAATATTGAAAGGATTTGGAGAGATCATTGTAAAATTATCATTCTCCAACTGTAAAGGTAAAGGTTTCCCTTGCTCGAAAGCCAGTCGTATCTGACTCTAGGGTGCAGTGCTCATCTCTGTTTCTAAGCCGAAGAGCCAGCGTTGTCTGCTTCTGCAGACATTTCCGTGGTCATGTGGCAGGCATGACTAGGCACCAGAGTGCACGGAACGCTGTTACCTTCCCACCGAAGTGGTCCTTATTTATCTACTTGCAATTTCTTGGTTTCGAACTGCTAGGTTGGCAGGAGGTTGCTAGGTTCCCCAACTGTATGTCCTCGTTATTTCCTGATTTGCAATGCTCAAACTAGTTTTGCATTTTTTATGTATGTGCATTTGAAAAAAGCAAAAACCAGTGTTCAACAATGCAACCATCATTGATGCAATTGAATCATGGTCATTGGATAGCTGTTACTGCTTCCCTGAAAACAACTAACAATAGTAATAAGAATAATGATATTTATGTGGCTGTTTTAATGCATTCTTGCAATGCTTACAGTGACCCTTATAAGATAAGCAGAGCATAGAGAGTTGCTTTTTGGAAGAACGAATGCAATGGCTTAGAGACCTAGCTGAGAAACCAATGGAAAACTTCCCTTCCCCCCATTAAAGCATACATTGGAAGTTAAAATTTTTTAGAGGAAAGGATTGATAGTGGGTATAAAAGGCTGCTGCCTCAAAATGTTGCAGGAGAACAGAACTGGCGCAACATAAGGATTATTGGCCTGTCATCTGATGATCGCTTTTCCAGTTTATTACTGTGTTACCAACAGATTTTGTAACTAAAATTGGATATGTACCTCCCAGGTGTGAATCCCCCAGGTTGTGGGTAGACCACTTGGTTCCAGCAGTTGGGAACTGTGGTGGCCCTCCTGAGCCAGAGTGACTCTTTGTCAGTGCCTTGTCCCCCACCCCCTTACTTATGGGGATTGCTTGCTGGGGAATAGGGACAAATTCCCACCTGCCTCACTGCAGATCTGCTTCTATGTAACTTTCTATTGCAATGACAAGGTGATCCTATGTAAATATAACAAATTTGCAGCACCCACCATGTAATAAACAGAGGGTAGGTGGATGAAGCACTAGAAGGCTCATGAGGTTCACACTTTTTCTCATAGCCTGGCAGGTCAGACTGGGAATACATGAGTCAGGCTCACCTCTCCTCTCAAACCTCATTCTCCATTGACCATCCATCCAGCTACATGATTTTTGAAGATCCCCCAAGGGTACCTGGGAAGAAGATATCAGTGGCTGCTCAGTGTTCCCTCTTATCAGAACACAAACTGGACTCTGGGTGACTCTGGAATGCTAAGGGATTCCATGAATCTGTAGTGTTGGATAACCTTTTAATGCCTCTTTAATAAATGAACTGTGATTTATATATTCCCATCTGCATTTGAAACATTTAACATTGATGTTGTTTCCCCCAATCTGAATTTGACTCTTATTCTTTGGCACTTGGAAGGCCAACCCAGAGACAAAAGGTTTTTTTAAACATCCTCCTCTGTCTGTGTATCTGTAGACAGAGGGGCAAGTCTATCATCAGAAACCAATCTTCCATGCCAAAAATACAGGAAACAGGCGATACTTTTATTGGACCACTAAGAACCACAAAAGGTACTGCAGTGGCTCAAGTTGCTAAGACGCTGACTGGGAAGCGGAAGGTCAGCAGTTCGATTCCCGAGTACTGCAGGACGGAAATGAGCTCCCGTCTTCATCCTAGCTCCTGCCAACCTAGCAGTTCGAAAGCAAGAAATTGCAAGTAGATAAATAGGGACCACTTCGGTGGGAAGGTAACAGCGTTCCGTGCGCTCCGGTGTCTAGTCATGCCTGCCACATGACCACGGAAACGTCTGCAGAAGCAGACAGCGCTGGCTCTTCGGCTTAGAAACAGAGATGAGCACTGCACCCTAGAGTCGGATACGACTGGCTTTTGAGCAAGGGAAACCTTTACCTTACCTAAGAACCACAAAAGTTGCCCATCAATCTTTCATGGGGTCATTTTAGGGCAGATTGTTTCTTTTGCACTCTGGCAGTGGCTTTCTAATGTAGTACAGTACTGAGAGAAAGAACACACTATGGAGAATAACTATTTTCCACCCAAACCCACGTTCTCATCTTTCTATTAGTACATAGAATAGAGGAAAGATACACCAGTTCCAGAAGACATACAAGGGAAGCAGGAAAGAAGGAGAGAGGACAAAACACATGTCTCTCATTGAACCTAGCAGGATTGTGGATTCCATAGACCAGTGGTGGCTAACCTTGTCACTCCAGCTGTTCTCAGACTTCAATTCCCAGAAGCTCTAATCATTGGGTGTGTTGAGTTGGGCTTCTGGTAATTGAAGTCCAAGAACAGCTGGAGACAGAGTGCCAAGGTTAGCCACCACTGCCATAGACTATTCATCATTATGTCTTCTTCCTGTGGCCCTCTAGGATTTTTCTGTTATTTTTTAAAAAAGTCATTTTAGTGCGTATATGATACAATCATACAGTGCATGCAAGATGAACCACACAAATTAAGTAACCTTTTGCTAAAGGAAACCTACAAAAGTAGCATCTCACATTGTGCCCTCCATGCACACAACCAATAAAAGCACTTCCTTTTATTTCTCCATTTATTCCTTAGTAGCTAGATTTTCTTGTAAGGCGAACACTTACAGGTTTTAAATTTAGAATAATGTTATAATCTTCAAAAGATTTCATGACAGTGAATAATGAGCTTAACTAACCTGAACTGATGAGGGAGAGTATATCCCCTGCTGCCAGAATTAAGGCCATAACTATTTGTGATGCAGGCATTTAAGATTCAACATACTGAGATTTAATTTAGGTTTAGGGTTTCTAAATTTGGCCCTCAGATACATCTGGTCTTTAGTCTTTAATTGACTACAGCTGGGGAAGTTCAAGTCTCTTCCTTACTGCTCAAATTGCTTAAAGATTCAACACAATCCTATGAAAATAAGAGAGTTTTCGTTTTAGACATCTGTCTCATTGAGAATTACTACTGTGACTGAGAAGCAGTATTGAATAAAATGAATGAATGAAGTGGAGCAGCAGGCAAGGCCAGCCCTGTCATTAGGCAGAATGAGGTGAACACCTCAGGCAGCAAAACTGAGGAAGGGAACAAGAATTTGCTGCTGTATGGCCTGCTCTGCACTGCTAAGCTAGTCTGGTGTCTAGAGATATGGTGTTCTGTTCCATTTCTGAAAAGAGATTAAACAGACAATTTTGTTTGGTTCTTTTGAATGGAAAGAAAGAAGGCATCATTTTCTTAGTTGTCTGAGGCTATGAAATGTCTCATAGCAATAAAAACACTGCTCCCAAAAGAACAACCCTCTCTTCAAAAGAAGTGCACTAAAGAAGTGCACATATTATTTCTATATAGGTTACTAGCAGAGGTTGCCCGGCATTGCCAGGCTTTTTTAAATGGTGTTGGAAAGTTTTTGTTGTTGTTAATGTTTGTAAAGAAGAGGTTAGTCTATAATTGAAATTTTTGAAATTTTTATTTATACAATTTTTTTGGGTGGCCTGTTATAAACTGTGATGAGTTTTGTTTGGTGTTTTGGTTTTGTGGATGAAAAAAAGAATAAAGGATGATATACTTTTTCCAAAAAAATTATTTAACCCAATATTTTTAGTATGTATTTTTTAAAATTGTTGTACCGTAGGTAATAATTAAAAAATGTGAAAGTACATGTTTTTCACAATTAATGTTTTTAAACTGTGTATTGATGTTTTTGTTTTTTATTTGAGTAAAAATTCAGCACAGGATTTTTAAATAGTTTTTATTTTATTTTATTTTATTGACATCTGTTTTTGATTTGTGTAAAATTGTGATTTTGTGTTATTTGTTTTTACTTGTTTTTACTCTTGGGGCCTTTTGTGTGGGGCTGTTGTGTCTTTTTGAATTTTTTTTACTATTGTGGGCAGCACGTGGTGCTGGTAGGGGTTATCTTGTATTTTGACAGTTTTTTCCCTCGTGGCCTCTGGGTGGAGCTTCTTCCAGTAAGTAGTCTCTTTCTTTATTCATTTCTTTTCCAGTCGTTGTGGTGAGGGGTCGTGTGGTGGTGAGTTGGCTGTTTTTCTTTATTTGGGGTGGTGGTGGTGTTTGGATTTTGTGGTGTTTGGCTGGGTGCTGGGTGTGTTTGGAAATGTTTGTTGTTGTTTACTTTGTCTTGTTTGTTGGTGTTATTTTTGTTTGTTTTTGTGTATTTTTGAATGTTTTTGTTTGTTTGTTTTTGTGTTTTTTGGTGTCCTACGGGGGGAATCCCCTCTCTGCCATCTCCCCTGGCTCTGGAAGGCTTGGGGGGACAGACCCCTTTTGTCTCCCCAAACCTTCCAGACTCATGGGACCCAGGAGAGGGGATCGAATCCAGGCCACCCTCTGATATTAAAAGGGAAATCTCAATTGTGGTTTCCCCTTTAATATCAGTGGGGGTGGGTTGTGATCCCCCTCTCCGCTGGCTTCCTTGGGTTTGGGAGGATTGGTTGGAGAAAAGGGGTCTGTCTCCCCAACCCTTCCGGACCCAGGAGAGCCATCGGAGAGGGCGATTCCCCCCAAAAAAACCTCTGTTTTTAAAGAGAAGTAACCGATTGGTTTCTTCTCTTTAATATGGGGCGTGTGTGTGTGTGTGTGTATGGAGGGGAATCCCCTCTCTGCCAGGTCCCCTGGAGTCAGGAGGGTTGGGGAGACAGACTCATTTGGTCCCCCCAATCCTCACTACCCCAGGGGAGCCAGTAGAGAAGGGGGAGCACAACACCCCCCCACCCAGTGATATTAAAGGGGAAACTCTGATTAGGAGCTTCAGGCACCATTGGGGAGGGGGGCTTTGGTTCCCGCGGCTTGGCGGACTTGCTCTCCCGGTGTTTGTTTTTGTTTGTTTTAAATTTTGCATGCCAGCTTCCTCAGCATTCTGCGGACTCATGGAGTGCAGGATGCTGGGGCTTGTAGTTATGGGTTTGTGCTTTGTGTTTGTGCTGTGTTTTTTTTAAACAGTTTTCTTTTGATTGGCTGCGACGCGTTTCCAAACGTTCCTTGCACCGCGCCGTGCGAGAGCCTCTCAGCCTGATTGGCTCTGGCGCGGCACGGCACAAGGAATGTTGGGAAATGAAGTTGTTTCCCTTTTTTCGCATTTGTGGGGCTGTTACCCCACTGCCTGTTTTCTCAATCCTTTGTTGACCTGCAAACCCAGATCGGCCGTGTGCACGAAGGTGAGTGCAGGCAAGTAGGGCGAGGCATAGCAACCTATAGCAAGTTCCAACAGTTAACCCTTGGTTTTATAGGTTAAGATGAGTGCTATTCAGGAGTTTTTTTTTTTTTTAAAAAAAAGAGAGATAATATCTTGTTCTAGCTCCACACTCTTCCCAACATTGTTTTCCACAAGGAATGGGATTTCTTGAAGAGGAAAGCATCCACATACAAAGTCCCTCCTTGTGACAGGGGATCCTAAAATTTCAGGATTCCCAATTATGTGGAAATGCTCCGGTCATAACAGATTCCCTTCTCTTCGGACTATCCTTCTGCATGTGGAGACAATAACAGGTGGGATTTGTGGCTGGAAACCTATCCCTACTGATATTTTCTAGTTAAGCCTTTGTTGAACTCATGGATAAGACTGTGGTAGAATGGTCAATCGTTAATATAACATGTTCATTATTATTAATGGCACTGTTGTTCAATAAGTGGGGAACACTAATGGTAAGATATAAGTTGTTGCTCCTGCTGTTTCATGATATGCTTTTTTGGCAGCTGGAATCAGTTCTCAAGCACATATTATACACTCAGACACAGATACAGAGAGAGAGATGCACAGGGTTTTGAATGCCTTATTGCACAGATGCCTCTCGTTAAGTAGAAAGAGTTTGCACACCTCATTGATGTTTCTAGTTGCTTATAGCAATGACACAGAAACTGTACAGTGTCTATATCCATCTGCATAGTAAGAACAGTAATGTTACTGCTGAGGGCTGCAGAATTAGTGAAGTGCTACCTTTCCCCCTCTTTTGGCAACATCTGACTGCAGTCCATTTCTCAGAAAGGACATGTGGAAGGCAAAACACAAGGATTTACATTGATAGATTTGTTAGCTAACCTAGTTTAGCACAAGAAGGCTTCCCTTTAAGGCTTAACTGTTTGCATAAAATAAATTCATTCCACATGGCAAATGTTATATTCTAAGCAGAAGTTATTTACCACAGAGAGGCCACAGTGTGGTATACGTATGTACAGCAGCCCAGACAGGGCTACAAACTCTGAAAATCTGAGATAAAAAAGTAAAGAAACCGTTTCATGTGGCAACATTTCATCCTGATTTATGTTACAATTGTAAAATGATACAATCCTTTGTACAGTCCAGAGTGAGCTCCATGTCATAGGCTATCCTGTGTGAGAATGTTTATGTCTTCATTTTAGGATGTTCAATAGCACTCTTGTCATGTGTATGGAATTTGTATCTGAGGTTCTCCTTCGTATAGTTTGTGAATCCACACTCATGGGTTATGCGCCTGCGCAGAACAGCCGATCGGAGGCTTGAAAAGCTATTGGTCAAAAGTTTTGGCGGTAAGACCGCCCACCGTACCGCCCACCCTGAGGCGCCCGCGCGCCATTTTACCTCAGTTCTCTTCTTTCCGCCGTAGCAGCAGGACGATCGTTGAGAGCTTCCTCAATTTTTTCGCCCTTCTGAGGGAAAGTCTTTTTGGCAAATCTCAATTTTTCTCGGTGATCTTGTCCTCCGGGCAGGATCGCCACCCCGGCTCTGTCTCTTCTCTTGAGTGGATTCAGTAGCCAATTTTTCGCATCGATCACCGTCTCCCCCCTCAAGGGGGTGGCGGCTGGTCGGCCCTTCGGGGTACTCGTCTCCAGAAACTTCCACTGGAAGAATTTTTTCCGCGGTTGATGGCTGCAGCGTTTAAACAGTGCACGGCTTGCCTTAAGAAGTTTCCGGCTTCCGACGGACACAGCCTGTGCCTCTTTTGTTTGGGAGAGTCGCATCAGAGCCAGTCCTGCCCGCATTGCAAAAAGTTTACGCGCCTCGCGGTGCAGAACCGAAGCAATCGCCTCAAGGCTCACCTGATGGAGCTCGCTCTGGCTCCCGCCGCGTCCGCCTCCACGGCCGCCGCTGCCGCTCAACCACCGCCGGCCTCTTCCTCCGTGCTTCCGATGAGGAAGAAGAAGAAGAAGGACAAGAACGGTGAGAAGAAGCGCAAGCGTGGGTCGGAGAAGAGACGGTCGCTTCCCCCCACTCCGCGCACACCCGCCTCTCCCGGGCCTTCTCCGCCGTTCTCGACTGCCCGATGTCCTTCTCCGGGATCCTCCATCTGGGGAGGACGGTCGTCTTCCGGGTCACCTGAGAAAGGACGCAGGGCTGGGGCTCCAGCTCGCCCACCTCAGGTGCTCTCCTCTCCTCCTCGGGGCAGAAACTCCTCGCCGAGGCAGGCCTCCGTCTCTCCACGGCCCAGAACACCGACGGACGAGGCGGTCGTCACCGTTTCGACGACCGTTTCGCCGACACCGACGCCGGCCACCGTTTCGGCTCCCACCGTTTCGTGGGCCACCATCCCGCCGGCCACCGGAGCTCCACCGCCAGCGGACTCGGACGCGTCTCAGATGGCCCTCGTCCGAGAGATGTTTCAGGTCATGGCGTCGTTTGCGACCAGGTTCCAGACCTCCACGCCTGCGGCCTCTGCGGCTCCGGTTCCGACCACCGCAAGCCCCGGGCATCCCGGCTCTGCCGCGGCCCCACCGACCTCCCGTGGGTCGAGTACCCGCTCCGCCGGCCCACCCAACCCGTCATGGTGTGGTCCGGACGTTGATGCGGTGGACGCCCATCCCGCCGGCCCGCCCAGGCCGTACTGGCGCGGTCCGGACGTGGACGAAAGACTGCCTCCCTCGTCCTCCGATGAGTCCAGCTCGTCGTCGGAGGAGGACGAGGGAGACGTCGACGCCGAGCGCACGCCGGAACAAGCCATCGGCTCGGTGGACCCACCGCGTGGTGAGGACCAGCGCTCACTGACCGCCATGCTCACGAGGCTCGGCACCGCCCTCAACCTGAAGGTCGACCAGCCGCCGTTGGAGGGTGAGGATCAGATGACCGCGAAGCTCGACAGGCGTGCCGTGCGACCGGTCCACATAACCATGCTCCCCTCCATGATGACCACGGCGAGGGCGACGTGGAAGAAACCTTTGGCGGCACACTCCGTTTCGTCCAGGCTCGACAGCATGTACCGGGTCCTGGACGAGAACGTCGAGTTCTTGCAGGCGCACCCCCTGCCGAATTCCCTGGTGGTCAAGGCCTTCCAGCATAGGACGGCCACCAGCGGATTCCCGGTCCCGTCGACGCCGGAGGGAAAGAAATTGGACGCGGTGGGGCGTAAGTTTTACGCCACCGGTTCCCTATTCTTTCGGGCCGCAAACTATTCGGCCGCCATGGGCCTGTACCAATCTCACCTCTGGGAGCAGGTGAAGGTTGAGACGGCAAAACTGCCCGCAGATGCCCAGAAGAGGATTGACGCGCTGGCCGCCGAGGGGGACTTCGTCGCCGAGCAGTTGATGCGCACTGCCCGGCATATCAACGATTATGCGGCAAAAGACATGGCCTCCGCAATCTACCTCCGTCGCCATGCTTGGCTCAGGGACACCTCCCTCGATGACGCTATGAAAAAGCTCATCGAGGAGTTTCCCTTCGACGGGCAGGGCCTCTTCGGTCAGGACACCGATAAGGTCCTGAATGAGATGCGCCAGACCAGTTCCACGGCGAAGTTCCTGGGGCTCACCACGCCGGCAACTTCCACCAGGCCGAGGTTCCAGCCCTTCACACGGCGGTTCCAGGGCAACCCACAGCAGCAGGGACCGGCGGAGCAGCCTAGATCCAGCTCCTATAAACAGCGGCGACAACACAAACCCCGCTACCGGCCCTACGGACAGGACAAGCGTTCGACCGCGAGGCCCAAGCCCCGCGTTTGAAGCTGCGACGGCCGAGTCTCTCTCGCTCCACATCCCGTACCTCCCCCTCCGGAACTTCCTCCAGGCATGGTCGGGCATCACGGACGACCAGTGGGTCTTAAAGATCTTGTCCTCTGGCTACGCCATCGAGTTCGTGCGGGTGCCTCGAGTAGGAAGACATCGTCTCACCACCTCGTCCCCCCATTTGGAGGAAGAAATAGCAACCCTTCTCTCCAAGGGAGCCATCGAGCGGGTAGCACCGTCCGACTGGGACAACGGCTTCTACTCGAGGTACTTCGTGGTCCAGAAGAAGGACGGAGGCCTTCGCCCTATCCTGGACCTACGCCGCCTGAACAAATGCATCCACACCAGGAAGTTCCGGATGGTGACCCTACAGACCGTCCTCCCCCTCATCAACAAAGGGGACTGGTTCACAGTCATAGACCTCAAGGATGCCTACTTCCACGTCTCCATCCTCGAGGAACACAGACGGTTTCTCCGCTTCCGTATCGACCATTCCGTGTACCAGTACCGATGCCTACCGTTCGGTCTGGCCACGGCACCGCGGGTCTTCACCAAATGCATGGCTCCGGTGGCTGCATTCCTCCGCCAACGGGGCATCAGGGTCTTCCCATACATCGACGATTGGTTGATCGTCTCCCCCACCAAATCGTCGGCCGTTCGGGACACACAATACACGGTTCACCTCATGGAGAGTCTCGGCCTCAGGATCAACTTCACCAAGTCGAAGTTGACTCCCTCCCAGCGCGTCGAGTACATTGGAGCGGTACTCGACTCGCTCATTACGAGAGCCTACGCCCCCCAGAAACGCTTACGGGACATTGCGCAAGGGGTGAGCGAACTGCGCACGAAACCGTGCATCCGGGCGAAGAAGGCTCAGAGACTTCTAGGCCTGATGGCCTCAACGACGGCAGTGATCCCCCATGCCAAATTGAAATTCAGGTCCCTGCAATCGTGGCTCCTTCACGAGTTCGACGCACTTCGGGAGAGCCAATGCAAACGGTTGACCCCATCTCCAGAACTGAGGGACCAACTGCTGTGGTGGTCCACACCACTCAACGTGGCCACGGGGAAGAGTTTCTACCCCCCGCAACCTTCACTGCAGATACTGACCGACGCGAGCAACCTCGGCTGGGGCGCTGCTTGCGGGACTCTCACGGTCAACGACGCCTGGGCACCGCACGAAACGGTGCACCACATAAATTACTTGGAGCTGCTGGCCATTTGGAAGGCTCTACGTTCCTTCGAGACTCTGCTCACCGGCAAGGCGGTTCAAGTGGCCTCGGACAATACCACGGCGGTGGCGTACCTCAACAAGCAGGGAGGAACACGGTCCACCACCCTCTTGTACCTTGCAGTGCAGTTGTGGGAATGGTGCCTGGAGAGGCACATTTTCCCAATTGGAGTGCACATTCAGGGCACACTGAATGTCTTGGCAGACCACCTGAGCCGTCTCACCTCGACGACCCACGAATGGGAGCTGGACGACGGAGTGTTCCAGTCCCTGTGCCAGGTCTGGGGGACGCCGAGCATCGACCTCTTTGCATCGGAGTCCAACAAGAAACTCAGCAGGTACTGCTCCAGAGCAGGCATCGGACCGAACTCCGAGGGCGATGCCTTCATGAAACGGTGGGATCAGGACTATCTCTATGCCTTTCCTCCGTTTCCTCTGGTCCAGAAGGTACTCACCAGGATGCACCAACACAGAGCCAATGCAATTCTGGTGGCACCGGCGTGGCCGCGCCAACCCTGGTTTCCGCTACTGTTGCGCATGTCGTCACAGTATCGCACACTGCCGGAATCACCGACACTCCTCCAAATGGAGCAGGGCCAGCTGCACCATTCGGACCTGCCCAGCCTCCACCTCACCGCGTGGAGGATAACCCCAGACTGGCCAGGATCCTTGAACTAGCGCGGCGCCCTTCCACAAGGAAGTCCTACGCTTCCAAATACAGGCGTTTTTGTGCTTTCCTGGCCGCCCGGCAAACGCCCCCCACCCAGGTGGGACTGCAGGACATTTTAACCTACCTCCTCCAGCTGGCGGAGTCTGGCCTCAGCATCACCTCCATCCGAGTGCATCTCGCAGCAGTGGTAGCGCACTCTCCTGCTGGCTCGCCCGCTTCCGGGGCCTTCCGCGACCAAACGGTAAAGCGCTTCCTCAAGGGACTAAAGAACGCTTTTCCGCCGGCCCGGACACCGACGGCTCAATGGTCACTGTCCACCGTTCTCAACGCGCTCACCAGGACCCCCTTCGAGCCCTTGGCTACCGCCGATGTTCGTCTCCTCACATGGAAGACAGCATTCCTGGTGGCCATCACGTCTGCACGACGAGCTGGTGAGCTGGTTGCCCTGCGAGCAGACGCACCTTTTCTCCAGTTCTTCAACGACCGCGTCGTCCTCCAAGCGGACATCACCTTTCTACCCAAGGTGGTCTCCAAGTTTCACATGGCACAAACTATCTCCTTGCCAACCTTCTTCCAGAACCCCACTAACGCCCAAGAAAGGACTTGGCACACGCTGGATGTGAAACGAGCTTTATTGTTTTACACCAGCAGGACTAGAGAGTTCAGGAAGTCACAACGCCTCTTTGTGGCTTATGGGGGAAAGTCCAAGGGTGAACCCATCTCTGCTCAAAGGTTCTCCAAATGGATCACCTCTACCATCTACCTGGCCTACGAGTCAGCTTCACTGCCACCTCCACCGCATGTCAGGGCGCATTCCACCAGGGCGGTTGCCACATCCACTGCCTTTCTGGAGGGCACACCGCTTGAGGACATATGTAAGGCTGCCACCTGGTCCAGACCTTCCACATTTGTCCAGCACTACAGGGTGGACACCAGAGCCACTGCGGACGCCAGGCTGGGCCGTGTCGTCCTCACCAGAGGGCTCCGGACTCAACGCCCCTGACGGGTCCACCTACGGGTTCTTCAGCTCATCGTGGGATCATCTCATCCGACTGCCCACCGACCAAGTAAGTGTGAGCTTGCTAATCTCCCATGAGTGTGGATTCACAAACTATACGAAGGAGAAAGTTCGGTTTCACTTACCAGTGATAACTTTCGTTCTTCGAGTATATAGTTTGTGAATACACACTACCCACCCTGCCTCCCCTCTTGAGCTGCACGGATGAGATCAGTTGGTTTATCCTGTGCTTGGCTTAAGTATGGAACTGAGGTAAAATGGCGCGCGGGCGCCTCAGGGTGGGCGGTACGGTGGGCGGTCTTACCGCCAAAAC
This sequence comes from Bradypodion pumilum, assembly GCA_035047305.1. Lineage (NCBI taxonomy): Eukaryota > Metazoa > Chordata > Lepidosauria > Squamata > Chamaeleonidae > Bradypodion > Bradypodion pumilum. Next base: position 110,945,126 of record JAWDJD010000004.1, on the reverse strand, counting down.
TTTTGACCAATAGCTTTTCAAGCCTCCGATCGGCTGTTCTGCGCAGGCGCATAACCCATGAGTGTGTATTCACAAACTATATACTCGAAGAACGAAAGTTATCACTGGTAAGTGAAACCGAACTTTTCTTAAACCTTCTAATATATGTCTGTATTGGACATAATATACAGCAAGGTTTGTTCTATAATTATGTTGAATATAAATGTAAAATTATGTATTACACCAAAGGGTTCCTGGATTGTTGTTTCTTGGAGGAAGGACATTTTTTTTTGTTCTTCTAACAAGTAGACTCTGAGCTTCTTCACAACATCTGTCTTTACACCAAATAATGTGAATGGTGTCTTTTAGGATAAAGGAGAAGATGATACAATCAGATAAAGTAATGCTACCTCTAGATTCAAATCACGATTATCGGCTATTGAGCTTTTCACAATTCATTGTAACAAGTGATATCCTGTATAAAGGTCACAGCTAAAGCCCACTGATGTCAATGAGCTTTGTATCAAGCTTTAAATTTGGTTTGTTGTTACTGCTCTCCATGTGCCAGATTAATTTAATCCAAGCTTCGCATATAAAACTTCACTGCAGATTTTTGAAACTAGTTCAGGAAAATTAAATGAAGGCTTTTCAAGCACTGAGCTTAAAGAAACATGATAGCGCATTGCTCTTTATGCTCTCTACAAAGTGGTTTTCATTTTTGTCTGTAGGTTCAACATCATTGCAGTAGTCGGTAAAGGCTTTTATATTATATTTGGCAATATACCTACTTTTAAATAAACTTAATTAATACTCTAGCATTAAACATGTCTGCAAGACACCATGGCAGAGGTGATCCGACCTGGAAAACATAGGAGTAGACATTCTTTCAGTCATTTTTCACTAACTGGGGGGGGAGATTGTAATGCTTTATTTAAACCCTAATCATAGAGGGAAACCATTGTAGTTGGAAAGCCATATTTCAGATGCAGGCAAGATCACCTTGCCCTTTCTCCCTGGCTTTCTAATGACACATATCAATGTGTAAAGGTAAAGGTAAAGGTTTCCCTTGCTCGAAAGCCAGTCGTATCCAACTCTAGGGTGCAGTGCTCATCTCTGTTTCTAAGCTGAAGAGCCAGCTCTGTCTGCTTCTGCAGACATTTCTGTGGTCATGTGGCAGGCATGACTAGACACCGGAGCGCACGGAACGCTGTTACCTTCCCACCGAAGTGGTCCCTATTTATATACTTGCAATTTCTTGCTTTCGAACTGCTAGGTTGGCGTTGTGTAGTAACAACTTTATTAAAGAAAATCATAAACAGGCAGAACGTTATAAGTGATAAAAACATTATAGGTGATCTACAAAATTACAATTCAAGGGAGAAAAGCCAGAGCTTGGACTGGTTATAGCAAAACACTTTTGTATATCATAAAGAGTGAATCCCAACATTCAGTGACCCACTTGCCAGCCAAAACAATCCCCCCAGCCCCTGCTGGGCAACTATATGATGGTTGAATAGCAAGTAGGTATGAATCCCCCACCCAAAGACAAGGCCAGGAGAGGAGTGGCCCACTGCCACCTGTCAGGGGTGACTGTGGTGATCCACCCAAGCTGTACATGCCCCTGCCAGTCCCCCAATCCTTGAACCCACAAGACAGGATCTCGTACCTGGGATAGGGCTGACCACCTATTTTTCTTACCTGGGAACCACTCCTATGCATACATTCACCACTCATCTGCAACCAATTACACTGTGACAGGTTCAAGATGATACAATATACAAGTGAAAAACATGACCAGAAAAAGAGAGGTTGGGCAAAGAATTACTGCAGCCTGCTAGAGCACAAGTTGGAGCCCTCCTTTGAAGCTCCTTGGCAAATTAGAAGTAAAACCTTCTCTGTACACTACCTGGGAAGATTTCATCCTTCTCACACCAACCAACCAGATCCTCATTAACTGATTCCCTCTTCTACCTATTCCATCCCCAAACAACCTGGGAAGCAGCTGGCACATGTGGCTGGGTAAAATGGGGTATCTGGCTTCCATATTACAAAATGAGTCCCCAAGATGACCCATGGTTCTCAAATAAAGCTGCATTTAGTAAATATAAATCATGAAAGCAAATACAAGCTGTAGCTTGAAATCCCTTGAGTATAGATAGTGGATAGGGGAATGTTCTTGGAATCTAAGAAATGGTGAAGATGTTGAAGACAAACATGTAAGAAGAGATAGGGAATGTTTCCCAACATAGTTACATAAATCAAATTTTAGTGGTGTAAAAATGAGATACAGTATATGTCAATTTGACAAGCCTTACAGAAGCTAGAGAATAGGAGCTATCAGAAACCAAGTCAAAGAGAGAAAGATGGAAACATGAAAACAGGGATGGCCCATGGTCTATGCACCTTTCCCCGAAGTCATGGAGTGATATACCATTCTGCAGGACTATAATTTGCTGGTACAGTGATACCTCATACAATGTCCAAACTTGGTTCCACAAGTTTGGACTTTATACGGATTTGGACTTTGTATGAGGCATGCAAAATCCTAGCCGTGATGCCTCATACAACGTCTAAATCCTTGCCACGATGCCTCATACAACGTCGTTTCCATAGATTTACATTGTACTGTAACAGCACAGACTTCAGGGCAAAGTCAAGGAAACAGACAGAAAACTGACAGAACTTTAAGAAATCATTGTCTAAAGGCTAAAAACATTACAAAAACTTGTCAAACAACCCTGATTGTCCAAGAACCTGAAGAATGCTGCAAAAATCCCAGGAATGCTTCTAAAAATTCTGACCAAAAAAATTCAAAAAATCCAAAATCGTGCTCAAAACCACTCCTAAATACTCTTTGCCTCATGCAAAACTCACAAGAGCAGTGCATGCATGTGTCCTGCCTTTTATACTGCCCAGGCACAATGCAACCTGGGAAAACCCCAATGCCTCATACAAAGTCGCACGACTTTGTATGAGGCAACTTTTTTCAAGGAATTAGGTGATGTTGTATGAATCCGATGTTGTATGAAGCAGACTTTGTATGAGGTATTACTGTACAGTAAAACCCTGGTTTATGATCTTGGTCCGTTCCAACAACCTTCATTGTAAACCAGAAAAATCATAAACTAAAGCACATTTTCCCATAGGAATGCATTAAAAATTAAAAATCGGTCCCAACCGGACCAATAATAATAAAAAATATAACCCCCCAATCAAAAATAAATTCCAGACACGATTATCCCCCACTCCTCATTCTGCCAGGCTGTTTGCACAGTCTTTGGCAAGGTTGGCTAAATGCATTAATCAAAGGAGAAGTGTTAGAAAAAAGTCCAAATATTTCACCGTACATCCTTATTAGTTCTCACTAGATCTTAATTGTACTTGTTAAGCCAGTTGCCATGAATTGAAATATGCTACTACTTTATGGTTATGGTGTTGCCAGCTAGCCTTGGTTTTAAGCCGAACTTAGGCTGTTTCCTCTATATGAGAGCTGTTTACCCTTCAATTTGGGGACATGAAAGGGACCTCATTCAGGCGTCCCCTAAAAATCCTTTCAACCCAGAGTAATCTCTGACATGAAATTATTATTACGTCAGCAATTCAAGACCTGAGTACTGTGCAATGGATTGAGTGCCTGTCGTCTGCCCCAGCTTCTGCCAACTGAGCAGTTTGAAAGCAAGAAATTGCAACTAGATAAATAGGTATCACTTCAGCGGGAAAGGTAACAGTGTTCTGTATGACCTAAGACACTATAGAGTTCATATGCAGGATGATTTGTTTGTTTCTTTATCAATCTATGCAAAAAGCTTTACTAATATTGCATTTCCTCATGACTACCAAAATGTTAACAACTAGTATGGGAAAATTGATGTATCATTCATTTGAGGAATGGTTAGGAAGAGTCTTATGATTAAAATGACTGAACTAATCAGGGACTGTATTCTACAGTCAAATATATATTTCTGAGAAGAACTGGCTTGCTTAACACTCTAAAGAAAAACCCCGAAGTGAATTATCAGTACATCTCGAGAGTGTCTCAAAATAGCAGTTCTATGGATTTTGTATCTTGATAGCTATATTGGCAATAAATAAAGTTTTATATCCTAAGATAATTCTTATGACTGAGTACTGTATTTTAATCTAAACCCACAAGATGGCTCTAGCTATTTTTATATATGCTTCTCCTACTCTTTTATACCCAAAGCTTAGGAAATACAGAAAACCAAATATTTTGTGTTTTCACCTTCTAACTATGTGGCGGTGTTTTGGGCCACATTTAGAAAGTTTCATCATTTAATATTTATTTGCTTCTTCCTGCACACCTTGGCGATGTGCCCGCGGCGGCCGCAGTTGTGGCACTCGGCCTTCCGGAAGGGGCATTTCACGCGGTCGTGGGCCGCTCCACAGCCGTCGCATCGCCGGCTCTCCTTCCGGACCCTCTGGATGTCCTCGTCGTCGCTGCTCTCTGTGGACGACCTCGAAGTTCGCCGGGCCGCCTGTACCGGAGCCTCTGCTTTGCTCGCCTTGGGACCAAAGACAATGAAACAGCCGAAGGGTTGGCTTAACACAGGTTTATTGCATGATGATCCGGAGGAACATGTGGTAATGGCGGATGAGTAGCTCAATATATACAGCTGGCTATACATTTGAATGTGGCTCGTCGACAGACTATTGGTTGCTGCCTGCGTGACGTCGTAGGAGGTCACACCCTTCTTGACCAGGTGAGGAGGTCGCGGGGAATCTTCCCGCGCTGCTGAACCAGGTGACTATGATCCATGAGAGCTGGACGCTCGCTACTGCCCTCTGGTGGTCACTAGCTCGCGTCCCCTTATTAGGTTACATTGATACAGCTGATGGTTATAATGTTGCACACAGAAAGGTTACATTGGTAACACATGGCAAAGGTACATTGTTAAAGGCACAGCTTTACAGAACACAACAACTCCAAAGGAATATGTTAAAACCAAAGCTCTTAAGGATGTTTATGAAAGAAATTCTCTCTCCCACTCTCTCTCTAGGTTTGAAATTTTCTAACACTTTGCCCACATTTTATTACATCACTTAATACAACATAAGAAGTTTTTCTATTAGTGTCCAAGTTTAAAGATACACACAAGAAGTAGAGAGAGGGCGGGTGCAAAGTCCCCCCCTGCCGGATTTTAATCGGGATATTAGTAATAACCTTGCTTTATTTTGCTGCAAATTGTCTTTAATCAGCCGTTTGCATCTTAATTGTTGCATTATCGTATTGTCATCTCTGAGAGAAGGTTCAGCAAACCAGCCCTTTCCTACTTTGCTGACTACATGGCATTATTTTCTGCTGCCTTGTGGTTTGCTGTGCAAATCATAGGTCAGTCAGCAATCAATATCTAGAGTATAATTATGGTGTTAAAATAGCAAATCTTGGGGGAGGGTTGCGGTATACACTTGCCCTTGAGATGTCTTTAAAGTTACTTTTGAAAATGGAATTGTTTCAAGGCCCAACGAGTTCATTAAAGGTTGAAATGATTGCATTACAGTGTAGAAATATTATTTACTGAAAAATTGCTACTGATAGTCAGCTTTAAAAACATGCACACTCAAATGGGATGTAGCCCTTTTGGGGTGCTCTTCTTTTCTTACAGAATAATTGCTCTTAACATTGATTCTGGCTGTTCCAGAAACTAACTGATTACTGTAGTTCATTTACCTACTGCTCAAAAGCACATCTAAGTTACTACTCTTCCAGTGATAACTTCACATTGGGGGAAAAAAATCACACATTTTAAATAAATAGAGTAACTTCTGCATTTGTGTCAATATACTCTGGTAAATAATTAATCATCACATTGGATAACATTGCCCAGATTGTGTTTCCTTAGAGCTTTTCTTTCTTCTTCCAGAAATCACATAAGATGATCTCTTTGGAAGTATTTATGTTCTCATACGATAAGATCTACCGTAGGTGACAGATACTTGGGCAGCAGGATCATTCTCTTATTATTGCTTGTACTGTCTTTCATATCTCCAATGTCTCACCTTTCAGTTGTCTGTGTAGCAATGCCAGTGATTGCCTCTCTCTAGTTAATGTCTTGCAATTGTATGTCTTTCTAAAACAGCTGAGGGCTGTTTTTCAACATACAGGAGATATAGCTGATTTTCAATGTGGAGACATCACTTTCACTTGAAGTTAATGGGAGCCATGTTGAGCTTACACTATTAAAGAGACCTAACTTGCCTGGAGCTCCTGGCAGATAGATGTATGAAACATCACACTCATCGCCTATCTATGAAAAAGTGTTTGGGGAATTTTCAAAAATCCTGTGTTAATAGCTAATGAAAATGGCTGGTGTATAGGAATGGACAAAGAAATGTTTGAGACTGTTTCTCATCTGGAGAATGAATAGCAGCAAATAGCAATACAGTCAACACAATGTTTATTCAACACAGGTAATGAGAGCAAACAACAACAACCTCCAGTCGTTAGCTATTCCGGGCAGAAACTGACAGTTGAAACCCGTTTGCTCCATTGACAGCTCTGCCTCGAGCACTTCTCGTTCAGAATGCTCGAGCCTCCCTGAAGTCTCGCAACACGAGACTTCCGACCACATTAATAATGCAAATACATATTAAGCTCTATACACAACATTCTGTCTATAAATTATATAAAAATGTGTCTAACTTCCCTAAAAATATTTTTTCTTCCCAAATGATAAGCTCCACATTTGCCTCTGCATGCCTTATTGTTTGCACAACTCTAGTTCCTGCTTTTTTCCCGTGTCCAGGCCAGACGTGAAACTGACAAAATAAAGACACCTTTTGGTGAGTTCATTCTACCATTTCTTCCACCTGACCTAGTGTGAGAAAGATTAGCTGGCAACACAAGGTTGCTGTTACCAGGGTACGCCTGATTGTGGTTCAAAAATACCACAATCTTCGAGGAGGCTCTTTCAGTTCCTGCTAAATTCCAACTAGCTCATTTGCATTGATGAAGAAAGTAGACCCCCATCAATCCCATCTGCCTATTTTCATTTTCCCCTTCATCTTAATTCCCCTGGGATGTACAAACTCTTGGGAGTCTCCAAAACTTGCTATATGTTTTTCCACTCATACTGCCTTCCCCTTTCTTCCTTTCCCCCCTCCCACAGGACATCATCCATAAAACTTTATTTTGTTAACATGCTCTAGGGGCCTGGATTTTTTTAAAAAAATTTTGCGCACTGGATTACTCTCTTGTCTTACAAACAAAAGTGTAACCACATTACGGCTATAACTTAACAAGAGATAAAGCCTTTCATTTATATTATACCTGTATTTTTTAAGGTTTTTTCCCTATTTGAGAAAGGTAAAGGTTGCCCTTGCTTGAAAGCCAGCCCTATCCAACTTTAGGGTGTGGTGCCCATCTCCATTTATAACCAAAGAACCAGCATTGTCTGCATCTGCAGACATTTCCGTGGACATGTGGCAGGCATTACCAGACACCAGAGCGCACTGAACACTGTTTACCTTCCCACCAAAATGGTACATATTTATCTACTTGCAATTTCTTGCTTTCGAACTCCTCGGTTGTCAGGAGCTGGGCCAGAGATGGGCGTCCACTTCATTGTGCAGCACTCACATTTTAACTACAGCTATAATCAACAGTAAGTAATTACAGCACTAGTCAAAACACGAATGAAATAAAATTCTGGCCCTTTTTAGTTCTATGAAGATAACATGTAGTTATCCCCCTTTTCTCATTCTTCCAGATTTTGTGGGGGTACATAATATATTATACCCTGCACCACCTCCACTGTTTTATGGCAGTAGGCCTCCTCCTCCTCTTCAAAAATGAGCCACTGGTGCCTCTTGGCGATAGCTAGTAATGAACACCAGTGAGCCCCTCCATAAGAAGCAGAAATTAGATCACCCTGATGGCAGGACTGAGGATGATGGTCTAGCAGTCTTTCCTTAGCTATCCCAAAAATGTTTGTATTGGCATTCAGTTTGTAGGCACAGAAAGGATAACTAAAATGGACAGCAAGAATGTTGAATTCTCCATCTGTCCTTATTTTATGGGGGAAGATAATACAATAATATTATAGGCCCATAGAATTGTATCTGACTCAGACACCTTCCTTCCTTCCTTCTCTCTCTCTCAAAAAGCTGAGGCATTATACCTGTTACGTCCTTTTTCTTTATTTTTTCAAGCTGTATTTCTGCAGCTTTTAAAATGTGTTGTGTTTGCACATTTGTTGTTTTAAAACATTGGGCAGTGATGGAGTTTCTCATAGATGGAATACTCTTCTCTGCAGTTGCTCTGATAATGTACTTGTTTTGATTTCCCTGTCTGGTTCACTATTCTAATCTCCCTGCTTTAAGAGCCAAAGCATACTTCAAGAAGCGGATACTGTAAGGACTAACACACTTCATCACTGCTTCAAAGCGCTTAAAGCAAGTCTTCAGAAGATGATGTATGTTATTGCTTAATTTGCCAAGCTTTCCTGAAATCACTATTTAAATACCCAACTCTAGCCATGGCAACTGACCTATACAAAATTATTTGTCCTGTTAATCTTTTAAAGGAGATACACAGATTATTCTATGTTGAAGCTCTTATTTTTGTCTGAAATCTCCACTTGTCTTTGCAAACAAGCAGCCTGCAGATTTAAAGCTAAAACATATTTTCTTTGTATACTTCTCTCTCCTTTAAAATGTTTGCACATTTCTCCTCCTCTAATATGCTTGACTCTGCCAGCCACACAAAAATTCATTCTAAGTGTACTTGTAGCTCACTTAAATTGGGAAGGTATCATGTCCATTAATCCTTGTGAAGTCACTGTAAAATATCTGCTCAGCCAGTATGGGGCCTTCCCTGTTGACAAGGTGAAACAGCCCACACGATCCACATGAAATCATCACCAGGCGTGTGCTGGTATATCGGGCAATTGGGCTTTGTCCCACCCTGCTCTTGCCTCTGGTACCCTGGGGCACCAATAGCAATGTATGGGATTCCCTCCAAATATGCACCCCCACCACTCACTGTCCAGCCCCTTCCCATGGTGCCCTGCACACCCCTGATCATCACCATTGCTGGGCACCAGCTCAGTGGGATGAGGTAGGCAGAGGCATGAGTAGATTAACCAGAGGGAGCTAGTATTGTTGGCCAGCATGGCCCACCTCACTCACATCATCTAAATCAGGTGTTCCTTACCTTTTCAGTCCGCTTTGAGGGTCAGATGGCCATTTTGCCCTGCCTGCAAGAGGGGGGTAGCCATTTTGTCCCAACAGCTTCAAAGGGGTGGACATTTTGTTTATTGAATGCCCTTGGAGGAGTGGAGGGGCACATGAAATGGCACCATGATCTAAATAATGGCCACTATTGGATAAATCAGAATTACCTTCAGATCAATATCAGGAAATTGTACCAATCCAGATGATGTTGAAACACATCTCCCTTCTTACTTTATTTCTGTAGAGCTGATGGGGTAGAGCTGAAAAACCAACAATACCTGGAGGTCCAGTGTCTCTTCCCTTTCCCTAGATCAGAGATGGCTAACCTTGGCACTCCAAGTGTTCTTATACTTCAGTTACCAGAAGCTCAAGCCAGCATTCCTGCTGATCAAGGCTTCTGGGAATTAAAGTTCAAGTACATCTGGAGTGCCAAGGTTAGCCATCAGTGCCCTAGATATGTTGATGTGCCGTTATGCTAATTCTGACTTATAATGACCCTTCCTTGGGTTTTTTAAGAATAAGATATTCAGAAGCATTTTATCAATCCCTTCTACTGATAGCATTCTGGAAACATAGTATATCTAGACTCCACAGGCCAGCACTTGATTCATAAAGATGGTCCAAACCATTGAACTATCCAGCCATCTCCAGATAAAAAGAGCAGCTAGCTATATTTTGAAGCATCCTCGTTTAGACCAGGTCTTGCCAAACTACTGGCATAATAGATGTGCATCAGGTGGATTGCCTGACATCATGACAAAATCTTTCCATGATCCCCAGTGCAGTTTGCTACTTGGGATCTGCTTTTTCATTACAATGAATGATTTTTTAAAAGGACAAAACTTGTATTTTCATCATAAGAAAGCTTCAGTTCACTGGTGTGCCATCCATCAATCAAACTGGGAAGGATCAAAACTGAGTACAATCTGTGACTGCATGATTAGTTCTATATTGGTATTATATCTGCTCTTACTCAAAGGAGACAATCACCATGGAATTTTCCTGGTACAATAGTGTAAAAGAAGTAGATGATATTGTCTATAGCATGGTTTCTCAACCTTGAACCTCCAGATGTTTTTGGACTTCAATTATCAGAAGCCCAGTCAGCACAACTGGGAGAAACTGCATGGAGAGATTACACCTGCCTTTAATGGGTATACAGTATATTGGCACATTATCCACAGTCTCTATCTCCCACAGAGAGAGATTTTACTAAAATAGCATAATTACTATACTGATATAGACTGAGAAGGTTTGAGAGTTGTGTACCTTCTGATGATCAATAGCCATCAAAACCAGCCTATGCTGATCAATTGCAGTGTTTTTACCTGGTAATGTCCCTTTGGAAAAGAATGGTTCTTGGAAGTGAATATAGAAAGTAGAGACATCTAGCATTATCTTCCAGATCAGCAATTGAAGATTTCCATGATATGATTGCATGGTTTCAAATGTCAAGGAGTATTAATATCTTGTATTTGATATAGTTAAAGAAGCCGTCTTTGCTGTTAATTTCTTATACCTTGCATTCCTAAGCCTTAGAGCTGTTTGCTTTCAATATCTGCAGTAATTTAAGTTATTAGCGTTGTAATAGACAGACAGAAATAATTCTATACAGAAATACAGAATTATTTATGAATCCTTCCAGAAATTTCCATTAATTAACTCACCATACAGAATGTGATTCTATTAAACGTGCATAGCTAGAAAGGGAAGTTACTTTTAACATCTTTATTATCTGGTGCTAAATGCATGCTTGCACTCTTATTTTTTGGGGATGGAATACCATAAATTGCAGCAAATACTACTGTCCCCCTGTCTCTATTGCTCTCTAAGCATACTAATCTCAGTGAAGAACCACTATAAGTAAGTGAGTATAGGTATAGATATCCATTCAAATAATGTAGACCAGAGCAGGTCTGAGATGATATGTTGTCTGAGACGGAACAGCTAATGATGTTGCCACACCCAGTTAATGTGCATAATACTCAAAGCTGCCCCCAATGTGGGCACCCATAGGCAACTTTCACTTTTCCAGAATTAAAATAAGGATCAATCTAGTAACTGACCATTGAAGATTGTAGACCTGAAAAGGGGCACAATTGCTCTATATTGGGGTGTGCTGAGTCTTTTAAGCAAACCCAAGACATCCTCAAGGAAGAGAGATTCAGTGAGTGGGAGATGGGGAGAATGAAAAGGAAGGAGCAGAAAATATCATGGCTATCAGTGTCTGTATCCATTTATTTGGATGCACAAAGAAAAGTTTGAAAGGGAAGGAGGCTGTGGGAAGAAAATCTCAAATGGACAGAGAAATTGGGAGATAGGAGAGGAGAATAACAGCACACTGCTCAAACCTGCGTAAGGTTCACAGCGAAAAGGGAGAGACTGGAGAACCTGAGGTTTTGAGAGAAGGGTAAGTGACAACAAAGGTGCCTAAAGAGCAAGTGGAGTCAGTGTAAAGGAGTAAGTCAAGTTAAGCAAAGGAAATGCTGAAAGGAGCTCTAGAGCAACTTTGGGACCAAACAAGAGAAGGCACTAGGAGGCCGAGGACCAGAATTGGTAGTATCTCCTACCTTAAGACATCAACTTTTACTTTTTATATTGCACACCTCAGTATGACAAACAGAATGGAGTTGTTTACCACTTCCATCCAGAGTTGGGACAGGATGAGGAATTAGTGGTCTTCTGGGGCTGCAAATCCTAATTCACTGAAGAAGAATGGAAGGAGGCAAGAGTAAAAGCCCATAAAAGCAAAAACCAGAGTCCTTGTCAGATCTTTGATGGATGTCTAAACTTTACCCTTAGGATCCTAAAAAAAAGTTGCGGACAAGGACTGCTGTTTTATACGGAATCCCATTAACCAGAATTAATCCCTTATCCAAAGATTATATGGTGTTGTATAAAATATACTGTTTTCTTTTCGTGGCATCCACCCCTTCATTCCCAGTTATGTTTACATTTCTCAAGATAAGCAATTTTCAAAGAGCTAGTACAAGTGAGATAACTCCATTCTGTTGGCAAAATATTTTGATTCTGTGACCTCACTCAGCTGAAGAGCAAGATAATAGCTATGTAAAGTATTTTTCTGGCTAGTTTCTCTGTATTTTCATATTTTAGCACTTTGTACCTCTTCCATGGCATACTCCAAGAGTCCTATTTTTCCCACTGGTCAACTTTTCCCTTTCCAGCAGATCCCAACCATGGTTCCTGCTGCTCTGGAATTTTACCTTGCCAGTTTGTTTGTGTTTTTGGCTCTGATATGCAACCTCTCCTAATCTACCACTAAAGGGAATCATTGAGCAGGTGATGTCCTTGATCTCATTCATTTATGGCTTTCAAAGTAAACCTCAGGCTTCTATGGTTTGGGAAAGCACTAGCAATCAATGCAGCTGTGACAGGATGGATGTGATGTGGTCTAATTATTTCACCTGAATGGAAATATTCTTTTAAATCCCTATAAAACAAACCTACTTTTTCTCTTTACCTTTCAAGTCATGGCTAGTGCTGCCCATGGTGAGCATATCTGGGAGAGATTAGTACATCAGGTTTCATTAAACCGCATTTCATCAATGCAAATCACACCAGGATATGCCAGGATGATACAATCCTTTTCACTGACTGACTTGGTATTAACAACACTCAAAGGTTTAAGGGCTTCGGGCAGCTGTGATATTGAGCCTGGAGGGTAAGAAGAACACATCTCAGGTATCTGTAATCGTTGTAAATTCTTCCATCTGGCATTACAAAAGCTAAACCAGTGGAAAAATAATTTGCGTAATTTGAATAAAATGACTCAAGTGTCCTTTTCCTTTGAGATGCAAAACTAAACAGAGACATACACACATGATAGAAAAATCACAGAATGGCTGACTGATTGCTATCAATGATACAAGCCAACCACTAGTGCTTCAAAATCTCAAACAATGCGACAGTTGCTCTTGTTTAGTTCAATTTGACATTTGTGTGAATTGAACAGTTCTGTGGAAAAGAGGAAATTTTGTGCAAAATTGCAATTTTTCTGTAAAACATTTTGTTAAGTTTTATTGTGTGTGTGCATGTTTAACAGAGTAGCATGTAAGCATAACACAAGTGGAAGTGGTGCACCTTGGACTGCCCACACACAAAAGAACAGCAGCAGCATAGTTCAACAGAAAACAAACAGCTTTTACTTTTCTGATGCTAATTATCTTTCAGTGTAAAATGTAAATATGGATAGCGTCTCTCACAAAACGTATTTACACCAAGTCAAAGTCTCTTGCCTCGGCAGGAATCTCTCAAGGTCCTTCTGAGGCTGATTAGAGGCTTGTGGATTTGCTTACAGTCTTTGGTAGATTCAGAACAGTAGCTCAGTTCATTCACAACAGTTCTACAGGAATGAAAGCCAAGACTCATTCCGGCTTCAAGTTCAATGGCATAAGCAGTTCAGTTCTTTTAAGCACAAACATACACATACTCTGGCAAAAGAGATTAATTAGTGCTTACTGAATGCTTCCAGGTTCCAGTGCAGGTTTAGTTGTAGAAGAGCTTCTGCCTCAGCTCCTCCTCAGCAACTTCAGCAAGAGGTGCAGAAACAGTCGTTCCGTATTCTCTCTTCTTGTGTCAGTAACTCCAGCATGAACTCCTCCAAATAAGTGCTCTGAAAGCACTTAATTTATACAGCATAATACTGTAGCTACACATATCAGTGATATCAGCTGTGCAATACAGATACAGGTTCTTAAAGCTATAGGCACATACATTCATTCTATGCAATACTCAGTACCACTATTTCAATACCTGACAAATTTGTTTCCTCAATGTAGAATGATTGTTGAGAAATATAACGATAACATTTTATATTTTTTTGCTATTGACAATAATAATAATACTGTACTGTAATCCTCTAATCTTGCATGGGGGAAAGAGTAAAATGAGACTTTACATCCCTGGTATGCATTTTTTTGCTATTTTGAGAACATTCCAGAACAATGTATTTCACCAACTTGACACAGAATGCTAGACTTCTAGAGATTTATTGTGTTTGGTTGAGGTAATTGTCATGATTTTCAATAATATAGCCACAAGTGTTAGAATTCTTATTACTGGAGTGTCAAATAGTTGTGTTAACTATTTCTTTCCCCAAAAAATTCAGTTTAAATTAATAATGCTATTAATAATTGAGATTAAACTTAATTCTCCCTCATGCTGGTACTTTGAGCTATTCAGCTTGTGTCATATTGTTGTTTTACCCACAAGCCTGATGTCCATCCTATGATTAGTGAAAGAAGATTAATGAAATATTTGCTTCTGATAACTATTTATTTGTGATAATATATGGCCATATTATCTCTAACAGCATCCCTTCATTTGAGATATGTATGTAGGAGTGATTTTTGTGATATTGCTATGCCAAACCATTGTGTACACATCTACAGTAGTCTTTAATCATGGGAAGGATTTTTTGCAGCTTCTATATCTGAATAAAATCACTAGCTAGGAGTTGAAATTCTAATTAGATATTTTTTGAATATTCATTGCTGGAAGTCAATATTAATTGGAGTAAGCTGGCTATTTTGAATGTTTATAATCCTTGTAATACCTTTGCAGGGCACTTCAGATTTGATTTATTCATTATTAGCAAAGGCTTTAATAATAAGTGCTGTGTTTCATGAAGTAATTTAATAGACTTTTTTTTAAAAAAATAGCTCAAATTAACTTTTTATTGAATTGTGTAAGGTGTTTCTAATATGTTTTTACCATATATGTTACTACTATTACTTTTAAAAGTGATATGGAGCCAGTCATGGTAAGCTCCTTAGATGGAATTTATAGTTAATATAGGAAGAGCTATTATGTGGACCTAGTGAAAAATTTAGGGGGCTGCGGTGGCTTAGTGGTTAAGACATTCAATTTGACAACTGGAAGGTCAGCAGGTCGGCAGTCCGAGACCCGTGTGCTGCACAACAGAGTGAGCTCCCATCTCTATCCCAGCTCCTGCCAACCTATAAGTTCAAAAACAAGGAATTGCAAGTAGACAAATAGGTACCACTTTCATGGGAAGGTAAACAGTGACCTATGCACTGAGGTGTCTAGTCATGACTACCACATGTCCACAGAAACATCTGCATACACAAACAGCACTGGCTCTTCGGCTATAAATAGAGATGAGCACCAAACCCTAGAATTGGATATGACTGGCTTTCGAGCAAGGGCGAACTTTACCTTTACTTAGTGAAAAATTGAAACTGAAACAATGAGAGCAATCTTGAGTTCATATGTAACTCTGCCCCCTTTTTCTACTATATTTCTTTTGAGTACAGAATAAGAATTGTGTGACTCATCAACTGCTTGTCAGTGTTGAAGCGAGGTGCAATCCAAGAGCATTTGCAGGGCCAACATGTTTATTTATTTATTTAGAATATTTTTATACCACTTTCCTCACCTATTAGTGACCCAAAGCAGTTTACAGACAAACAAAGATGGTAAATTACATAAAACTTGAAATACAATTAAACATTGTGGCTGAACATCCGAGGGAGCCTAAGAGACGACATCCAGGCTCAACATCAGTGACGGAGCCTGGTACTCAACATCCTCTGCAACATCCTCGGCATCTTAAGGCCCATGTCATGGGTAATAGCTTCATGTTCTTTTGTTGTTTAGTCGCACAGTTGAGTCTGACCCTTTGTGACCCCATGGACCACCGCACACCAGGCTTCTCCTCCCTAGTTCACCCAGATCTACGCCCATTGCGTCAACGATGCCATCTAGCCATCTCATCCTCTGCCGCCCCCTTCTCCTTTTGCCTTCAGTCTTTCCTAGCATCAGGGTCTTCTCCAATGAGTCCTCTCTTCTCATTTGGTGGCCAAAGTACTTGAGCTTCATCTTCAGTATTTGTCCTTCCAAGGAGCAGTCAGGGCTGATTTCCTTTAGGATTGGCTGATTTGATCTCCTTGCAGTCCAGGGGATTCTACCCCATTTTATATTATGCTGTGCATACCTAAAACATAACCATGACAATTGCTTTGTGTTTGTATAACTGATCAGTTAACAACTGGGGAAAAAGAGTCAGATTTTCCCTTACTTGGCAAGCCCTATAAGGTGTGGGGCAGGAGTAACAGGGCCAATTGGCCAGGGCTCACCTCATTCAGCCTAAGACCTCAAGATACAGCTAAATAAAATTACATTGTCATACATTCTGTGTTTTTTCACATGCTGTTATTTACATCAAAATGTTTTACAATGAGAGGGTTTCACAATGTGAAATGGTCCAGGCCTCATCTGAATTCTCAGAGGGCCTGTTGCTTAGTGTCTGTTTGTGAATGGTAGTAAGCACAAAAGGGGATCCTTTAGAGTAGACCATCCTGATTGCTGATATTTGAGTCATCAATATTTAGACTGGCCTTTGATCAACATATTTTTTTCTTGCTGGCAATGATATTGCAAAGCAATGTCAGATTATTTCTCCTTGTTTTGAATTGTGGACACAGAAATAGCATTCCCTATTCATAATCCAGAGGGGATTCTTTAAAAGATTGAATTTATTCATGACACATAAATGCAGCAATGTAGTACTTCTTTAACTGTTGACTTTTTAAAACATATAAAAACAGATTTACCCAATTTGGTTCATATAAACCCAGCTCTGAAGAACTCTGGAAGCGGATCTTTTGCCTTCATATCATATATTCTTCTTCCATCTCCTTTTCTTGGGAGGGGGGAAACATGGCCCAGAAATGCAGGTATCTCTGTGTCGATTCCCTTTGGTTTCTGGGTAAAACTTGAAGGAAGCCAGAGTTTTAATAATCTAGAGGTGGCTCATGTGATTGGTAATGCTGGCAAGGTTGATATAGCTTTCCATGGAGCTTCACAGGTGAATGTGAATGGATACTTGTGGATTTATAGTGTAATAACAACAGTTCCAGAGTCCTGGCTCTTCTAAAATTCAATTACAAATAATCAATACCAGAATGAAGTCAGAAGTTGTCTCATGTGTGTGTGTGTGTGTATATACACACACACTAAATAAATAAATTAGGAAACCAAATAACAAAAGGCTGTAATGAAACAAAGTTAGAGCTCAAGATACTATACTTATATCTTTTCATATCTTTATATGTTTTATATCTTTATATGTTTTACTTCTGTATCTTTAGCCTGCACTCTCTCTACACACCCCACCTGTTTTGAAATACGTTGGTTTCTTCCTCTAATTCTTAATTTCCCAGGGATCTTTATTTGTACAGTAAATTCCCATTTGTTGATCATTCATCGGCCTTTCTTTATGTATGTGGCTGCAGCATATGAAACTACAGAGATAAATAAGTAATGTTTTGCCTCATTCGCATACCAGAGGGCTGGTAATAAGTTCAGTCCAGGTCCATTGTTTTATTTTTTCCAACCCCATGTCTAAGTATAATACTAGGCAACTATAATGGGAGACTTTTATTCATCATGCCTCATTCCTACAATGTATATGTGTTTCTGCTTGTATTCCACTTGTAACCCTCCTATGTTTTCCTACTACTATTTTGTCCCTCCAGCAACACAAAATACTGTTTTGGGAGAATAGATGGAATAGTTTACACAATGTGTTTTGACTGGTTATACTGGGAGCCATCCATCTGGAAACATTTGGCAACACCTCCAAACCCTGAATATGTTCTTTGTCCAGCTAGAACTATTATTGGATGCTATCTTTTAATTTGATCATGCTGTCTTAAATTCATTTCTTTTAATAAGAGTCCGTTGCGTGTAAATTGCTTGAATGATGATAAGAGGACCAGATTGTTTTGGGACTACCTTTACCTGCATAGTTCTATCACTCTTTGGCCGAGAAGAAAACCTGGCTCCTTATAATTCCTCATTTATTGCCCCAATGCTTCATTGCTTTGGCCTCTGTGAGCAGTAGGTTTGTGTCCAATGTGTCCCTTCCAACAAAGAAAAATATGCTCTTAAGTGCATGACTTGGTAAGAGCATTAAAGTGAGAGAAAAGGAGATTAACTTCACTCTGGCAGGAAAATTAACTAAAAACAATATCAAGTCTTGCCTAATTTGGGATTTTCCCCTCTAGTTCCAACTGGCAGCTTGAATGTAGACCTAGCCAACCTTCACAGTTGCAACTTCTCTGGTAGATACTGGCCAGCAGATCACATGAAAAGCATTCCGAAAGAGGGATTTAATTTTTTCTCTTTACTGCTTTCACAGTCAGACTAATTTTTGATGTCTGCTAATACCTCATTGAACTATCTAGTTCTTTTTTTTTACCACCTCAAAAAGGAGATCCGGTATTACAGTTTTAGCCCAAGGTAGATTAACTCTTACAGATGGAAATTGGTATCTAAAATTGCCTCCAATGGGCAGGAACTCAATCCCTAATGAATAAAACTGATCATATTAGAGAGTAAACAAAACAAAACAGCAACAACAAAGACAAAAAACATTGTGGCATCTTAAAGGCTAACTCCTGTATTTTAATGTTAGCTTTTATGGATCAAGTCCACTGCATCAAACAAACTCTGATATGCTTGCACAGACTAACATGACTACCAATAATTTAATTTGGGTTTTACTGGAATTTTTTCACTACTCAAATACAGTATTCACTGGGCCTTAAAACAGCACTTCAAATGCTATTATAGAACTATACCAGAATTATACATTTTACCATGTTTTCCTTAAAAGGAAAAAAACCCTAAACATGTTGCTGCATAGGCAAATGGACAGATGCATAATGATCAATAGAAAGGATGGTTTTTCAGGCTAAGGACTGTTCCAGCAACAACAACGCCCTTTGTTTTGTTCAAAGGAACACAGATGTTTTGACCAGGAGGCTTTTTTGGTCATCAGCTTCAAATAGGAAATGCCATAGTTCTATATGTGGCCTCCCAAAAGAAGCAATAGAACCATCCTTTTAGTAGGGTTAAAAAGATAAAAAAAGTCACATAAAATGACACTGTACTAAGCGAGACAAAGAGGAACATTGTATGGATGTTGGGGACAATCAATATTGATCAGTTATGAACTGGATGATTTAAAGGGAACAAATGCTCTGTCTGGAACTGCACTAAGTATTAAACAGTACTAGAGTAGATAATATTGGCTATTCAAATATTCAGTGATTTTCCTACTAAATACAGTAGCCACCTCTCCCCAATTCATTATTGATTTTTCTATGTACTGTATTCCACTTTGTGCAGTTCTACAGAACACATAGTAGGTCCTGCTCAGATAAAAGCACTACATGTCATAAAAATCCTGATTTGCTCATGCATAGAACCTACATACCAGCAGCAACATCTGTTCTGCAAAGTCCTTGATTATGATGCATAGAACATGTCAAAATGTGAGAATGGCTATATGTGCCCATTAGGTAAAGGTCACCTTGCTCGAAAGCCAGTCATATTCGATTCTAGGCTTCAGTCCTCATCTCTATTTATAGTCAAAGAGCCAAAGCTGTCTGCAGATGCACAGACTGTTCTTTACTTTCCCATTGAATAGGTACCTATTTATCTACTTGCAATTTCTTGCTTTTGAACTGGCAGGTTGGCAGGAGCTGGGACAAAGACGGGAGATCACTCCACCATGCAGTACCCGGGAATCAAACTCTGACCTTCCAGTCAGCAAGTTCAATGTCTTAACCACTTGGGCCACCACAGTCCTTATGTGCTCATTAAGGCATGGCAAGAGCATCTATATAAGAATTACTAAATACTTCTGCAATTTCAGTCCAATACCCATCTGGAAGATGGAATAATACTGACCTATTTTATAGGACTATTGAAGGATTAATAACACATGTAAACCATTTCAGATGCTTCAAGTGAGGTATTGTTTGAAGTGCTGTACAAATGCAAAATATTGATGTGAAAAGAATATAAACACTTTCATAGTTACGCAAAATAAAAACCAAAATTATGCAATGATAAGCTTTAGTGGAATGGATGGATGAACACAGATTCCAAATGAAATGTTGAGCTACTGTCTGACAGATCATACACATCTGTTAACATTTTTCTTCTGTTTGCTAAAGGAGTCAAGAAAACTGTCTAACTCTGATCAAGAGGTTACTAATAGCAACTAACAAAGGGTCTGGTGCCTTCCTTCAGCTTCCAAGAAGCTTAAAAATGCTATGCAATCTGTTGTTGCATAATATAAAATCCTCTTTTGTATCAATTGAATTTAAACTTCCATCTAGAAAATATTCATCTAAGAATCTATCAGTCATTCTAAGTCAGCCTTGCTACCTTTTTGTAAAACAAAAATAGTTCAGGCATATTAAAGAACTATGCCCTTGCCTCGCCTCTGCTCCGGGAGCTGCACTGGTTGCCAGTTTGTTTCCGGGTGCAATTCAAGGTGCTGGTAATTACCTTTAAAGCCCTTCATGGTAGTGGGCCAGGTTACCTAAGAGACCGCATCACCGTAAGAAAGTCTGCCCATCCTACCAGGGCGCACTGGAGAGGCTCCCTCAGTGTTCCATCGGCTAGAGGGGTGCGCCTCTCTAGCACAAGGAGAAGGGCCCTCTCCGTGTCTGCCCCAACTCTGTAGAACCTCCTGCCAGCAGACTTAAGGCTACAGTCAGAATTGCTGCCCTTTAGGAAAGGGTTGAAAACCTGGCTGGCAGGGCAAGTTTGGGGGGTCGCCGGGGTGTTGACTCCTGCTCGTTGGCTCTGTTGAGTTACATGTCCCTCCACTGATTGTGGGGAGAGGAGGGTCTTTTTAGATATGGGTTGGTTTTTAAAGAGTCTTTTATTGTAGTTTTATGGGGTTTTGTAATGTTTGTATGCAATTGTGCGCCGCCCTGAGTTGCCCTAGGGCAAGAGGGCGGGATATTAATCCAAATAAATACATAAATAAATTTTAAAAACTCCAGATTTTGCTCAGAATTAACAGTGAAGAAGATTATTATTGCCTATTTTATTCCATTTTCACACACAAAATAAGAGATAAAAGATTTGACATACACAAAAGGCACAAAAGAAATTAATTTGTTAATAAAGCATATTTAGCCCATGTGCCATGCATTTATCTCAGATCAAGAATGTCCGTGCCAAGTCAATTAAGGCTTGTAAATATTACTAGATAACTTAAAAGTAAAATCAAAGAAAGTATAGGATCCTTTTATCTAGTGATCTGAATAAAAAAAGAGCAATTTAGCATATTTGGAGCACACTATTATAGGTTTTTTTTCTCTCCTTCCAAGTTCTTTGAAAACCATGATTTGTTTCTTTTCTAATAAATCCTTGCTCATTTCTTGAAGTAAACCTGTTTCAAATATATGTACCAGATAGTTCCATGCTTTCCAACTTTTTATTTCACCCATATCCTCTTGGCCAGATTGACTTACAGTTCTTTTCAACACAAAGGCAAATTGTATCTTGATTACTATATTGCATGCTTCTCACTTGCTTTATGTTTTTAAATGGGTTTTTAAATTTTCTCCAGCTTTTTGTTTGACCAAGGATTTCACCGGTTGGCATGTCTCAGTTGCAAAATCTCTCCAAACATACACATGTGCAGAAACAAACTCATTTGCCAGTTATGTGGTCTTCAGTGTTGAAGAGAACATTTGGAACTAAAGGAAGTGTAGGACTGACAGATTTAAAATACAAATATCCCTATTTTGGAAATCCAAAGCCCTTTGCAAGCCAAGCCCTGACATTTTCAAATTAAGGCCAAGATTACAGAGTAAGCCAACTGCCTGCCATCACCCAACTAAGCAAACTTGGCTATTGAAAGCCTAGCACAGAAAAAGAAAAAGGGGGAATTTTATTATATCCCATTGGGGCAGGAAGCAGGGAACCGACCATGTGTTCCTGTTCCAGGCAGATGCTTGCCGTGTAAACTATTATTTCCATGAACATGAGAATTGTCTAGAATGTGAGAACTTGAAAGAAATGTGGACTTTTTTTTCTTCCTTGCTAGTAAGGAGAATAAGCTTGTCATTCCTTGTATTTGAGAAAGTGGGGATTTGAGCTAAGGTTTTAACATTAGGAAATAGATGGAATCTTGGAGGGGAAGAGCTTTCACTCAGTAATGCACCTTCTCCCATGTTTGTATGTGTGCATGCATGCATGTATCTCTCCACAGTTCTCATTGGTGCTATGTGTAGCACTTGGGGATGAAAAGATTTTGCATCCTAGATCAAATGACATCAAAAGGGAAACTCAAAACAAATGTTCTTTAAGCTAATTGGGGGAAAATGATATAGCTTTGTAGTTAATGCATGTCTTTAAACTTCAAAAAACTTCCCCATAGTACAGATAGTATACACACAGCAAACACTTGGTATCCATTCAGTTCTATGTCCAGAATGAGCTAAGTTGCAACAGCAAGACTAATGTGCACCATATATGTGGAGCAGGTCAATTAATTTTGAAATACAGCCCATACAAAGTCTATTAGAATCTCTGCTGCTAACCTGATCAGACTGTCAGTCATCCCCAAAATTGTTCTCTTTGTCCTTTTTATTGCTGAAACTATGCACTTTGCACACAGAAAGAAAGCAGTACTCATAGCTTTTGAAATTTGAGGAAGAAAGAGCCCATTGCAATTATGACAATCCTGTCTCTTCTACTACAACAATTTGGGGGTTCAGTTTTCAACCTTTGGAACGACATTGGAATAGATTCTCATAATTTACCATTTCTGAATGGACTGGCAAATTGGGAGGGACTGATTGAATCCATTCTCAAAAACAATTTGAAGCTAATTATTTTACTCTATTAATAAAATACGAAAAGAAAATGAGTTTGTCCTGCAGTGTAATAGGTATGATACATTTTGGAATCCTGAAGGAACTTATCCATCTTATGCCACACTGTATGTATGCATTCTAGAAGTAGGTTACATTTTTAATTAATTAAAAAATATTGTGTGTGTGTGTGTGTGTCTTTGTTACATGAGAAATATATTTGAGCACAAATATAGCACTATTTGTTAATAAACAAATATTTTCTAAAAAAATTATCTATTTATTAAACAACTGATCTGGTGACACTTCTAGTCACAGGGATCCTCATGCTAGCAATTAGAAGGGATTCTGCAGTAGTTCTGATATTTTCTCCTAAATAGATTATCAGTGAGGGAGGATGTCATCTGAAGCCTCCATAATATTCAGTAAATGAGGCAAGACAACATCATAGTAGACATTTCATCTGAAGCTACTTTTTGTCTTTGCTACTGACCTTTTAGAATAGGGTGGAACAAAGACTACAGCAAATAAAATATTGCACATTTTTCTCTTGACATTTGTGTTTGTGTTTTGCTCTGTATGAGTTTGTGTGTGTGGGTCTGGCAGAGGTCAAGCCACTGGACCCATAATCCAATCAGATATGCCAAGTCATATGCTCCTAATATTTTAAATGGTTATTAACCATTCTAATTGAGCCAGGAAGCTTGAAAACATTGACTGATAGGTTTGTTTAGCTAGACGTATTGTATAATTTGATACTTTTAGTTCACAATTCTGCCCCGCCCCCCATCCCCCAATCCAGACTTTGGAAACAAATCAACAGAAATGGCAGCCTTATTTTTCTCTTTTGCTTCCCTTTCACTAGCATCAAGCCAAAGGCAACAAATATATCTCCAAGGTTCAGTAGCTACAGCTCTCCCTCCTCCCCATCTCCGTTTTCAGAGTGATAAATTGGGTACAGTAATGAAAAAATGTTGGAGAGTGATGAAAGGTCTGCTGAAAGAACAAGTGGTAGTTCTCTCTCCCTCTCTCTGAATTCACCAGGAGAACAGCATGAGTCACAGAAAATAGGGAAAATCTATGGCATCAAAAATTGACGAATGATTATCTCCAGAGAGTCTTTCTGCTTCTTCATTGATGGGAAAATTGTTGCATGACAAAATAACTCTTGGTAAGGAATGAAGAGTCTTTTGATTTACTGGCAAAAAAAACCCCCCACACAAAAATGCTGCTCAGTTAGTCTTTCACAAAACCTTACCATGCCACATGAACATATACCCTATTACCATTTAGAAATATATGGCTAAAACATATGCTTAATCTCTATAATATATAAATACCACCATGTATGAGGAGGGACATTTACGAACTTTAGCATTCTCATTCAATCCCATAAGACTTGTACAGCTGCTGTTCAGGGATTTATCCTTAAACAGTGAAAGAATGGCCTTACTGGTCCCAATCTTGTTGTCTCATTCCCTGTTAGCCTGACCTCTCATCTCTTCATAACAGAAGGGGGTGGGCATTTGGAGTGAGTTAGAGTCATACAGGGACAATCCTGGCAGGATTTTGAACCCTAATTATACTTCCCTTCCATTTCAAAGCTTTCCCACTCCAGACTTGGAACAACACATCATGTGAAATCTGACGAGGCTGCCCTGTTTGTGGGGTGTGAATCTCAGTATCCATCATGTACTGCCCCTCTGGCTTCAAAACTGGACAAAGGCTATTCTTTCTCTAAATTACTTCCACATGCACACACAAAAGTAAAAACATTATAGCCATTTTAAAAATAAATAAATCCCAATACAAACCAGAGAGAGGGTGTGAAGGTTCAGATTCATGAATGTTCATGTTGATTAATCGCCAAATTGGATTGGATCAGGTCTGCCTGAGTCAGAACTAAACCTGGACCAAATTGGAATCCTCAAATCAAATTGCCAAGCCAGGTTGTAAGATCTGTGCACAGTCCTATTACAAACCATATTTAAACTGATGGCATATGAGTGGATTGTGTCTGCCCAGCAAAGATATCTCGGTACTGTCCTTGGGCAGTTTTCTTTGTAAACAAAACTAGCTAATCCCCTTTATTTTACTTTATTTTATTCTATTTATTTATTATTCAGTTTATATTCTGTCCATCTAACTAATTCTTTACTCTGGGCATCAACAATACAGAAAATTAGACACAATATGTAACATCCAAAACAACAAAGATAAAACCATATAAATAAATCAACTAGACACAGTTAAGTGAATAAACATCCTAATACAATAATAATAATAATGGAGACAAACTAAAATATTATATGGTGGAAAAAGAGAAAATAGTCTAAAAGGGCAACATATGTCCAGATGCCTTCTTAACTAGTTCTGCCTTAGCTAGCTTGTGGAAAGTGATCAGAGTTGGGTCTCAATGGACATTAGATGGGGCCCCATTTCACAAGGACCACTTCCTCATGTAGGTCTTACACTTTCCTCAGCCTAAGGATCCTAATCCCACCCCCAACCGGGGAAACCACATAGTTCAAGCATGATTTATCAAGGAGAGGTGCTCCAGCAGGTTATTCAGGTCCTAAACCATTTAGGGCTTTGGAAGTCAACACCAAAACCTTGAATTGGGAACAGAACCCTATAGGTAACCAGCACAGACAAGCCAATGTTGGGGTGACATGATCAAATCATTGCAACCCCACCAAAAACCTCACCATTGCACTTTGCATTTGCTGTAGTTTCCATATCATTGCTGTAAATGCTTTACAATCAGGAATTAATTATAGTTGGCTTCTGTGAGCAAGAATGTGTTTACAAATTGCAGTTGTGGTAGGGAAGTAAAAGAAAGTAAAAGCAAATCACCACACCATTAGAGTGAGGTTTTTCCCCCCTTTTTACCTTTACACATTTTGTCCTTCCCATCCTTTCCCTGCAAAAGCTGTCACTATCCCCTTATGGTGAAGTGCATCCAGTGAATCAACGCAAAATTGAATTATGTTTAATTCAATTCATAGGTGGCTACTTGATATAGCTGTTTTCTAACATGAGGTAGTTTTTAGTCAGCTGCCCCATAGAGGGAGAACCAGCTATTATGGATTCAATTATTAATATTTTTTTAAAAGTTTATAAATGTGGGCTATTGTGCTTTTTTAATCCATGATTCAAAACACTAGAAAATGGCCCAATGATGCTGCACAATCTCATGCCCAGGTTGCCTGAAGGAAAAAGGAGGCCAAGCTTTACATAGCAAAAGACAACCTGAGTGATTATAACACCAATGACATTAGTCAAGATGATCTACATAAATTGTACAGTTAATTTAAATAAAGGACATGGCATGGAGCTGGACTGACTGTGGCTAGCTATATGCTAGCATGATTGGTCTCATTGTCTACATCCAGGGTGGAAAGTTGTGGCCCTTCACTTTTTTGATCTGTATCTTCCTGATTTTTCACCACTAGCTATGCTGGTCAAGCCCAATGGGAGTTGAGGGGGGTCACAGCTGCCTACCCCTGTCTAAAATTGAGTTACTATCAATGTTGCTGCTTCTATATAGTCATTTCCAAAATGGTTGAAATTCAGGCTGTCAGCTGCTAGCACCTTTGTCCATGGCACTATTTTGTTGTGTGCATAAGAGCTAAGAATATGGTCAAGTTTAGCACTAATAAATGTGTAAGTTCCTGCCAGTTATTAACATTTAACTCATCTTAGCTTTGAGATGACAAAGCTGTCTGATGACAGACAAAAAGAATTCCCCTGTCATAATGAAATCAAGATATATTTATTTTCTATTTGATATGCTTAATACTAATCCTTTAATTACCAATAAGCTGGGAAAGGTCAGAGCCATTAGTGGAGACAAACCCTGTCTGTCTGACTTAAAGGCAATTCTATACATTTCTTCTGAAAGGCCAAGATATGGATTTTCTTCACTGAAACATGTGGTTCATTTTGCTCTTCCATACAGCTGGCATCAAAATCACTCTGCAAAGCATCCATCACTGATAGATAACTGTATTTACATGACAGTACATTTAAAACAACACCGCCAAAATACAGAGGCTTGTTAAACTAGATTATCTAAACACTTTATGTAATATCGGCAGCAAGGGAGGGGGGGTTTCAGTGATACAGGTTAATCAAAAGCTTGGAATAGGCCTAATGCTTAGATGAGTCTTCTATTCTGCTTCTGCAATAAATTGGAAGCAAATGATAAATCAAGATACAGCATAGCCATCACTTACTTTGTCAGCTCTAGGCTAGGGCTAAGTTTTCCTTGCACACAAGGCAAATAGTGTTTAATAAACAATGGGAGGAAAGCTTTCAAACAGCAGTCTTCTGTCAAAACTGCTGTTGAGGAGTTGACAAGGTAAATCCAAACTCCTCACCCAAAAAGGGAGGAGGAAGAGGAGGAGTGTGTTATCCAGTCAGTGATTAAGCACTAGGAGTTACTCAGGCACCAGGTGAGAGACTGAGGAGACATCTGTGCCCTCCTCCACAAGCAGGTAGCTCATCACCATTGTTGAGCAGGTATTTGTTCAACATGCTTTATTTCAATCCCACCAAAACAGTACCTATTTATATACTTTGCAATTTCTTGCTTTCAAACTGCTAGGTTGGCAAAAGCTGGGAACAATATAATGCAGTAGCCTTCCATCTGCCTTCCACATCACAGCATGACACCCATAGCACTGATCCATTTCCGTGAGTCACTTTCTGGTCCTGGGCCCTTTTGGCATGCAAAGCCCTCATTGGCCACAGGTCAGTATTGATGAAGCTGCTGCCCTCTATCAGCATGGATTCAAGTGGGATTTCATCCACTTGAGGGCCATCACCTTTCCCTGTGGACTTCGCTGCCCAAGGCTGTTAGTTCTTAGGTTTGTCAGGATAGTTAAGCATCACCTGGTGATCAGTGTTGCATTGCTGACAGTATGGTCTATTATCTTACCATAGCAGGATTACCTGGCCAGTCTTGGACATAGTCCTTATATCCAGATGTTCCAGGAATAATGGTATCAGTATTTGATACAGTAGGCTGTCCAAAAATATCCTGCTTGTGTATTCTGGTAAATAGAAGAAGCATAGTCAAGGTTCTTGTGGCATATTAGTTTGGATGTAATACTGAGTGAATCTGCTTTCACAAGTACTTCCTTCTTCTTGATTAGGATTTGAGGAGATTGTGGTCAAATAATCACTGATTCAAAAGAACACTTATTAATGCTCTGCTTTTAATCTGCATTTTATGTAAAAAAAGGATGGGCAGTTGAGATTGGCTATAAAACAGCAGGACCAATTTTTAATAATTGTGAATGCAACTTGGAAAATGTGTACCATATGCTATAGAGCCAAGTATCACAGAGATGTTATTACTCCTCTTTTCACCAAGAAACCCAGGTGTGACATTTTAAATCATGCCAGAAAGGAAAATAGCCATTCAACTTGAATCTCATCTCAGTTTGAAATCAGAAGTTGCCACTACACCCAATCTTTCATTTCCGAGACACACTGTGTATGAAATAGCTTCTTCAGTTTTAGATCCATTTCCAGGAATATATTTCTCAGTTAAAGAACAGATTATTCAAGTATGATATTTTGACAGATTGGTACAATAATGGCTGTGCAGGCAATGAAAGATCTCAAATATATGACTCTCAAACCTGCCATTTTCATAAAGGTTTATCTGGTGCTTTGATATGGCTGCTCATCTATAGCTGACAATTTCCACTGCATCAGCAGTTTAACTGAAGAAAAAGATACATTAAATAATGAATATAAGATAGCAAGTTAGCTAATTTGGGAACCACTCTCTGAAAATGAACTCCAGAGAAGCAACATCATAGAATAGGATAGAACAACTTGTTAGAGGGAATTGTTGGTGTCAGTCTTACTTTAATACTGAACTTTTGAAAGAACCTCAAGTAAGATTGGAATCAAGGATAAAATGTTGACTGAACCTTACCATAATGTGAGAAAATTTTCAGTGATTGAAAATAATATTTTAAACAGGAATAATAAATACTTCTTGCTTTGCATTAGCAAAGCTAATTACCAGACACAGAAATGGTGCGTTTGTTTCTTGGAATTCAAAATCTTCACAGTATAATGTAAGCACCATGAGGAAAAATCTATTGCTAGCTCAAGGTGATTATAATATGTTGCTTACTTCCAATGTGATTCAGATGTTCCAATTTTCATTTAGGAAATTCTAAACACTACAACTGTTTTGGCAGAGTCTGGCCAAAAGGGGCTCAGGACCAGAAAGTGACTCACGGAACTTGATCAGTGGTGCGGGTGTCATGCTGCAATGAGGAAGGCAGATGAAAGGCCACTGCATTATATTCTCAGGACAGTCATCATGGATGATCACCATGATTGCCTATACTGTATTTGGATTCAAATATTGCAGAAGAAGAATACAGTAGCTGTTTTGAACTTAGCACCATAATTCAAGAAATAAAAAACGTTACCATTTTGTCACACAAGGAGGATATGAAACTACAATTTCATTTTTTCCCTCTCAATAAGTGGTGATGAATCCCTGAAATTTCAAGCACATCCATTGCTCAGGAAAGCATTTATCTTTGCCATCACAATATACCTCAAATCACATGTTGACTTTTTAAAATCAGTCATAGGAGATGCAGGAGAGAAGGAAGGAGGTTTTTAGTTACTGAAAATGTCTGGCACTAGTATTGTAATGCCATCCCAGTGTTGCTACTTTTGGTAATTAAAACTCATTCTGTGGCTGCTATGGCTTCTAGTCAATGAAAAGCAATACATGGTAGATGTGAAAGAGAAATAGAAAACATTTAATTTCTGAAAATAGCCTTCTGGATTTTTTTTGAGGTACCTGAAATCTGTTGAAAAGTTTGAAAGTGTACCATATGCACTGCATATATCTAGTTATGGCCTTGTGTTTTACGAGACAGATTAGCCCTGGCATCTTGTCCTAATGAACATTGGACTGTCATATAAAATAAAATCCACTGAACCCTTGTAATAACCATGAAAGAATATAGATGGCATGCTCTAAAATAGCCTCACGCTGATGACATCATCAGCCTTCCACAGGTTGGCAACAAGATTTCAGACATTGTTTTATAAAGGAAATTCTACAGCTCACTGGTAACGAATACAGATACAATGCAGAATGTTCTAAGCTCAGTTTCCATTCAAATGTCTTACATAGCAAGTGATGAGAAAGACTTGTGTGTGTTTGAAATCTTAGAAACCTTTCTGCTATCATAGTAGACAATACAGAGGGTACACATTTCTTACTCAATATATACTTATAACAAAAAATGAACACAAGGTAACACGCCCAGGAACACCTGTCCGGTGGCATGTCTTTGCCTCCTTCCCCCGGGAGCGGCAGACTGCTGGGCATGCCCAGGGGTGTGCCGGGCTGGGGGAGGGGAGGAGCCAAGCTTCCTTATAGGTGTTTCCTCCATGACCCTGGCCATTTCGGAGCTACAGTAGGTGAGTGAAAGCCCACCCACCCACCCTTAAAGTAGCAGTGTGGGATTAGCTGGTCACTTTGGGGCTGAGTGGGAATTTTTACACACGTCCCTGATTGGCCTTGGGATGGTGGTGTTTTTGCCCAATTCACACCATTGTGGACTGGGGATGATTAGCTTGGCAGCCTAAATTGGTCACTTTGCGGGTAGCGCATAGTTAAATGGTAGGTAAAGGCATAGAATTATTCAGTGACGGCACTGGGCATGTTAAATGGCTGGAAGCCAGGAGACCTTTGCTTCCGCTTCAGGGTGGGGAGCATATTCAGTTATCATTGACCATGCGGTTGGCCTACGCCCTGAGGCTTGAGAACAGCATTGGCCATTACACCCGAATGGTGAGCTGGGATGGGAACTGTTGAAGAACAGGATGATCCCAGTAAGCTGGTATTCACCTAGGTGTGAGTGGAGAAGGTAAAGTTGATTAACCTGGCTCCATCACTTAGACCCGCACTACTCAGCCCCTGCTACAGGCAAAACAGTTCAGTTATGAAGTTGTTTGTTAATAAAGTGGCCCTGAGGTTAATTCCAACACTGTGTCTGTCTCATTATTCCGGGGGTGGGGGTGGGGGGGGGCAAATCACGTTTGATTTCTGCAATTACAAGAGATGCTCAAAGTTACCATCAGCATCCAGAGATCTGATTATGGTGAACTACTGCTTGAGCAACATTGACCAATATGTCCACTTGTATCACTGTGCATACAACATTTTGCTGTTATAAGACTGTGTAGTATGCTTGTTCTGCTAGCTCCTGTCTCATGTGCACATTGTTTGGTAGACTTCTGTGATAAGTGTGTAAACTGTTCGAACATCATAACAGAAGAGGTAGGACTTGTTGCTGTGTGAGGCCTCCTGGATATTTCCTTGTGCATACCACACACAGTATCATGTGTATCAAACTTATCATGAATGTGTGCAATTGCTTGGCATGTTGGGGATTCTGTTGTATATTCACACCTCCATTGTCATTGTACTTCCATAACGTTTTTGCATTTCAAAATGGTCTTTCACTCCTTGAACCACAACCATGCTTCTGCCATTTTCTTTAACTGTCTTGCCTGTTGCACAGTGCTACCATAATTCAATTCAACTTTGAAAAGTAAGACATAGATAACATATCTTACAAACTGTATACATTTTTGGCACCTTCTGTATTGGCCTTAATGGTTAATTAAACATATTTGAGCACCTTCCAATGGTCTTCATATTATAGCAGGAAATGTGTGATTGGGCATTCCACAACAAAGCAGCAGCAGCAGCAGCAGCAGCAGCAGTAATGGCTCAATGAAAGAAAACATATACATATGATTATCCTGCAAGTTTCCCCATAAGACACATAGGGGACAATTTTATTTGGGAGAACAACATGGGGGAGATTAAATTAACTGTTTCCCAATCTCTATTCTTTTTTTTTTTAAATGCAAGAGATACAGTCCTGGATCTTGCATCATGTACATGAGTTGTACTCATTAAATTTATTGCTTGAGAGAGAAAATAAACAAATAAATAAAATCTATAGGTGATACATGTCTTCACAGCAAAATAATCATTCCTTTAATCTTCAGATTCTCATGCAACTCCTGTGAACATAACCATATTATATTACTAGTGCTCTTCAGCGAGAGAGCAGAGTGATTAGATGAATTGAATCGTATGACATCCACTTTCTGCAATAGATTGTGTCTCCTCCTTCCATGTTTAATTCTAATACAAAATCACTTGTCTAATCACTGTGGGCTTCTTGAACTA
This sequence comes from Bradypodion pumilum, assembly GCA_035047305.1. Classification (NCBI taxonomy): domain Eukaryota; kingdom Metazoa; phylum Chordata; class Lepidosauria; order Squamata; family Chamaeleonidae; genus Bradypodion; species Bradypodion pumilum. Next base: position 110,913,026 of record JAWDJD010000004.1, on the reverse strand, counting down.
AAGAAGTCCATGCATTGAATTACCTGAGAGTCCTCTGTAGTCAAACAGTGTGTCTTTCGGCCCAACCACTTTGTGTATTAAGAGTAGGACAATTTTGTCAGGACTGCAGTCTTTGAGTGGTCTGGAAATTATAAAACAGTTCTAAGGAAGTCCTCCTCATTGTTTGACACCAGATGATTTAAGTGGCCTACTTGAGGCAGAGAGTAGCTATGTCCTAATCACAATTCTTGGTCAGGGTTTCAATCTTCTTGAGAAGAACACATTGGGGAGTACAGTAGAACACATTTGTTTATTTAACAAAAAGGTGCATACATTTTCCCTTTAAAGCAGTAAAATTCTTTGTGTTTACTTAAATGCATAATTACAAATGCTTCACAAAAATGAAAACTTGAATTTAGTAGAATTAGTTATTACTTACTTCAGACAAGCTTCAAGGAACATGCTACTATTAGAGAAATTATACACTTCTATATAATAATGTGGTGATAAACTACATGCATTAACTACTAAGCTGATGCTTGTTGACAAGGAAAAGCATCTCTTGAACATAGAAATTGTAAGATTCTGACTTTTATACAGTAAAACCTCTCATAAAGAGTGCCTCACTTAGAGACTAACTCATCTAAAGAGCAGAATTTTCTCTGAATGTTCGCCTTCCTTAACAACTAAAACCAACCAAAAACTCGCTTAACAACTAAATTGGGGTTCACACACACACACACACACACACACACACACACACACACACACACACACACACACACACACACACACCGCCAGTAGTCACAATTTGTCACAATGGTGTTTTGCTTAAGGAGCAAACTCACTTGAAAGAGCAATGCCATGGAATGCATTATGCTCTTTAAGCGAGGCACCATTGTATAAACAAATAAATTATATGCCACATTTGGGGAAATATTGTAATTCTGGGGTGGAATACATGTTTTGAGTGCAAAAAAACCCTTCAATCTCAGTTGTCTCAAGATCTGGAGTTCTCAACCTTTTAAAGCTGGGGCCAGGTCACGCTCCCTCAGACAGTTTTGGGGGGGCAGATGGCCATTTTGCCCTTCCTCCACCACATGACACTTCCTGGTGTGGTGGAGGCAGTGGGTGCCCACATGAAATGATGCTGTGAGCTGCATCCAGCCCACAGGCCACAGGTTGAGAATCTCAGTTCTAGATGGATTGTGAAATACCTTTGTTGGAAACTGAATAGCTGGAGTTAGTCTTTAAGGTGCCACAACATTGTTGTTGTTTTTGTCTTTTTTTGCTGTTCTGTTTTGTTTACTCTAAGATATGCTTGCACACACTAACACGGCTACCACTTCAAACATTTAATATGTGATTACTGTACTCTTCCTTCCCCCAGAGATAAGAAGAGGTAGAACTTGTGAAAATTTATATCTCATGTACCAAGATAATATCATTGGGTTTGGATATCCTATGCCAGTGATGGCGAACCCTGGCACTCCATGTGTTCTTGATCTTCAATTCGAAGCCCAAGTCCCTGTGAATCCCCATGAATGGGTTTACTTTGCAGGTGTCACAGGAGCTTGGGCTTCTGGGAACTGAAGAACAGCTGGAGTGTAAAGGTTGGCCATCACAGTTCTATGCTTTGATTTAGATTAATTAGAGTGTTATTTGCTGTTCTGCCTCAGACAGCAAAATTACTTGCATAGTCAGGGCCTTGGGATTTACTTCAGTGGTGGGTATTAGCATGCAGGATATTATAATGCAGGGACAGTTAAATTATTATATTGTTCTATAACTGAGATGCTTGGGAGGAAGACTGGGTTTTGGTTGGCTCACAGCACGGTAGCACTGCCATCTATACAGGACTCCAGAACTGAGGACGATTCATAGCTAACCCTTTCCTCATCCTTTGAAATTATATTTCAAGCCATTTTTTATTCTATATTGGACAGATGTGTGTAGGTTAGGTATGGGGGTTGTATGCACATACTTGAAAGTGAAAAATAAAGATTTATTTTAGAGGGAACATTTTAGGTTCAGTTTATATCTCTACCCAAAATTGTCCTTCTAAAATTTGTTTGTCCTAGAGGCAGTCACTAGTTTTTGAAATCACCCCCTCCACCTCTCCCATGAACACACAGATGGCTTAGATAAGACACACTATGTCAACTTCAACACCCCATCTGCTATATAGCGATAATAATAATGGTCTAATGTCCTGGGTTTCTGTTTGAATAAGGCCAAGTGTATGAACTGCTTTTGAATGTTAATATGATCACCAGGAGTAAATATAGCAACAAATACAACAGAACAGTGTACAGAATTATGACGGGGCAAGATACAGCTTTGCTGAACAAATGAATTTTCAGAAAGATTACATTAATACCTTCTATACTGGTTAAAACATTTTAGGTACAAATAATCTGATATGTTCCTTGTGCCATTTTTGTGCTTTCACTGAGTTAGGGTAATTAAATGAGTGAACCAAAATCTGACCAACAGTAATCTGCATTTTTGCTGCAAATACTGCAGAAAGCAAATAGAAACAGGAAATATAAAAGCAAAGTTAAAAGTTTGATTTCACCATATCGCATTGGAATCCCATGGGAAAGTCATAAAATATTGCATGCCTCTGTTGTCAGCTTTATTCTTCTTAAAGAAGATTTGTTCCAGAGCACAGAACAGTTGGTTATAATCAAGGATAAAAAAATAACAAACAAATATGCTGCTTGCTAGCAGAAAAGAAAAGATGTAGTGAATTAACCCAAACTTTCTGCTTAGATCTCTTTGAACCAAGTATAATTTCCTAGTTTTTTGGGATGAGCTTTACTTACTAGTTTTTCTTATCCACTTATTTGTGTTTGGGACTGGTGGTTTCACATGTATAATCTTTGTTGTATTCATCTTTAAGAGCAGAACTATATGTTGAATATAGATAAAGCTGTCATTAAAAATAGAAGCTCTGAAATGAATTTTCTCCTCCTTGTCTGTAAGGTGTTCAGGAGAAATTTCATGGGAGCTACATTTGAGAATAAATCAAAACAATACACAATTCTTGGACAAGTAGGCAAACAAAAATGTAGTTACCCTTTATATTAACTAATAAAATAACTTTCTTTCTTTATTTGTGTCGGCTGCACCACCAGTATATAATAACATACAAAGCTAAAATTAACACATCTAGAACAAAATAGAATTTAAAAGGGATAGATGACATCTGCCCAGTGTCTAGCCACATCAACAGCATTTCCTCTTGCCAACATTGAGGGGCATTGTGTGCATTGTATCATAAGGGAGATAGTTTGTTCTTCTCATTCACACAGGCTGTCATCTACATGGGAACCCCACTTTCTCAGATTAGCCCTTGATCTCCCTACCCTTTCACACAGTCTGTTTAAAGCTTTCCACACCAGCCATGGTTGTTCTTGGCCAGGCAGTAGAGAGTCATGTGGTTGTGTCCAGTTATCTGATAGCTCCTTGCTTGCCTTCCAAAATTCTAGCGTGGTCTGTGGGGGCTGGTTGTCCAGAGGGGCAGAAGTTGTGAGGAAGCTATGCCTGGATTTTAGTCTCTGCTTTGGTGGTTGGTGAACAAATAGCAGGTGTGTTTCCAAGGATCTTGCTTTGACCCACTCTTTCTGAGCAGCACTTTATCAATGGAATTTTGGTGGAGGGATGCCAGCTATATAATGCACTTTTTGTATTGGGGATGACTTTAAACATCCTGTGACCAGTCTCACTGTTTTATTTAAGGCCACATCCACAATGTTTTGCATGTTTTGATCTGTACCACACTGGACTGGCATACTCTCCTAAAGAGTAACATAATGAAAGCGCAGCACCAAAATGGCCGCCGCGCTCTTTGCGGGCCCCACCCCCACCCGGACTCAGACATCCGGGTGAGTTAGGGGGCGTGGCCACCCCTCTATAAAAGGGGTGGCCACGAGGCAGACAAGCTGCCATTTTAGAAATAGCGACGGAGAGGAGAAGTTTTCTCCGTCGCTGTTAGTCAATTAGTCTTCGGCTGTTTAGCCCTTGTGCTTTCCCGGCTGGGAAAGGAGGATTAGCGCTCGCGGAGCCTTGGTTTGCTTGGCTACCATGTGCTTCGGCGCTAGGTTTTCGATCCCTGGAAAGGGATCCTGCTTTTTCTTATTGGAGACATGCCTCCCAAAAAGAAGGCACCGGCGACAAAGCCGCGGCCAAAGGGGAGGGCTTTTCCTGGCCCTGCGCAGGATGAAGGACAGCCATCGGGTCGGAGGACCAGGGCTGCGCCCCCGCGGCAGGGCACTATGCCAGCCTTGCCCACCGATACCGGTGGGGCGATTCAGGCTGGCACTTGGCAGCCGGGCTTGGCTGGCCAGCCACAGGCCAGCCCCTCAGGGGCTTCAGCCCTCGGCCCGCCGTTACCGGCCATGGGTCAGGGCAGCGGGGGTGGGCCTGGTGCGGGCACACAACCCGTTCCTCCTCCAGCCCCTCATGGGCCGGAGTTTTGGGCATGGCCCTATTCTGGCCTTGGCTCTCCTTTCGGTGTACCGTTCCAACTGCCTAGTGGGTCTTCCGGCCAACCCGGCCCGCCTTATGCTGGGGGCTCTGTAGCAGGGGATGCTTTACTAGCACGTTTAACAGGGCTGGAAGCATCCTTGGGTATTGCACAGCCTCCTATGGAGGGGGGCGCTTCTCTTTCTGCCGGGGCCCCTTCGTTTGCACCGGCTATCTCGACGGCCGCCATGCTGCACCAGGCGGCCAGCCGGGTTGAGCTGCTTGAGATGCTCCGGCCTACGCCTGCCGGTGTCTCGCAGCTCCCTGCTCGTCCAGATCTGCAGACTGGGAGTAATCAGGTGTGGCCCCAGAGCTCGATTCCGGTCGCAAGCTCCGACACCCGCCGTGGGCCGGAACCCCCAGTGCCAGTCCAGGCTCACGGGGGTGCACCTAGTGAGTATCAGGTTCAAATTAGTGCACCTACATCACAGCCCACTTCCAGTGGTGGGGTTCAGTGGCCCTGGCCTTGTCAAGTTGAGGCTAGTGGGTGTCAGTTACCAGTCTATCCCAGTGCCCCATGGCTTCAAAATGGCACCTCATTGAGGGTGGGGGTTTCCGCCCCCGGGGCAGTGTTGAGCATCGCAGGGGCTATCCAGGTCCCGCTGCGTATGCCCTCTATACATAATGTGCCAGTGACAGCTTTGCCAACAGCTGGTTATTCCTTGCCCCTTGGTTATCATTTGTCCCAGGTCACGAGGGAGAAGATTTGGCGGGGGGAGTACGTGGATATATTCTCCCTATTGAACTGTTAGCCCACTAAGGAAGAGAGAGAGGGACAGGATGACAGAGACAAGGAACTGTCTCGTCGTCGTAAGCCACCGCACACCTGGGCCAACTGGTTGCCGGCATATCTTATTTATATGGCGGTATACCTTAGGGCCCAGCCTGATCTGGCCATTCCTATGGTCCAATACTTGGACAATATTTACAGGGCAATGGTGGATTTCCCTGGCCCATCGTGGTTGTCTTACGATGAGGAGTTTAGAATGAGTGTGCCCCTACACCATGAGATGGGATGAGCCCTGTCAAAAATTGTGGCTCTTGTACATGACCCCCACGCGTCCGGCGCCTGGGGATAGGTACCATTGTGGCCATGCTGTACAGCGAGCTGCTCCAACACAGGCTCCCCGCCAGCCGGCGGGGCAGGGAGTTCCAGCCCGCTTGCTGTGTTGGAGCTTCTCAGCTAATGGCGTGTGCAATAAGCGACAGTGCCGATATAAACATGAGTGTCCCTCTTGCGCTGGCCCCCACACCACCTCTGCATGCCCGCGGGCTGGTGGGTCACAGGGCAGAGGTAGAGGTGGACAGGGAGCAGGCAGAGCTTCTGCTGATGGAACTAGCCAGTCAAAAGGCCCCCTCACCAGTTAATGTGTATATGTTGGAGCGATGGCTCTCAACTTATCCAAGGAGGGAGGACGCTAAGTACCTCCTGGAGGGTTTCCAGTGGGGCTTTCATATTCCGTTCAAAGGGGTGCGGGGACCCCAAGATGCCCCCAATTTACTTTCCCTGAAGGGTAAGGAGGAGGTAGCTGCCCTGAGTATTGCCAAAGAAGGCTAAGAGGGTAGTGGGCCCCTTTTCCGAACCACCTTTTCCTAACCTGAAGGTCTCCCCTCTGGGGCTAGTACCTAAAAAGTCCCCGGGTGAATTTCACTTAATCCACCATCTATCGTACCCAGCGGGTTACTCTGTCAATGATGCTATTCCTGATTACCTTTGTTCGGTCAGGTATACGTCGTTTGACCAAGCCTTACGGATGGTGCGCTCTTGTGGTCCTGGTGCTCTTCTGGCGAAATGTGACATTAAATCGGCATTCCGATTACTGCCAGTGCACCCAGGGGACTTTGAGCTATTGGGTTTTAGATTCCAAGGGAAGTTCTATGTAGATAAGGCCATGCCTTTTGGCTGCTCTATTTCATGTTCAGCATTCGAACGTTTTAGCACTTTCCTTCAGTGGGCCTTTGTTCGCAGGTCCGGGTCTCGGTCTGTAGCCCATTACCTCGATGACTTTTTGTTCGGGGGTGAACGGGGCTCAGACACGTGCACGCGTCTCCTCACTACATTTCAGACGCTAATGCGGGAACTGGGTGTCTCTTTAGTGCCCGAAAAGACCGAGGGCCCATCCACTACGCTCACATTTCTGGGTATTGAAATTGACACGGTCGCACAGGCATCCAGGTTACCCATTGAGAAGGTAACGCGGATCTCCGCGATGATTTTGGCCTTGCTGGCCAAATGTAAAGTGTCACTTCGTGAGCTTCAGGTACTTCATGGCCATCTTAACTTTGCCTGCCGGGTGGTGACGCCCGGCAGAGCATTTGCGCTTCACTTATGTGACGCCATGTCTGGCCTGTTAAAGCACCACCACAGGGTCCGACTGACCAGGGGCATGTGGGCTGACCTTTTGGTTTGGCTTACATTCCTGCGGGAATTTAATGGGGTCTCTTTCTGGAGATCCGACCTTTTGGTTTCCCCTAGATTCCAAGTACAGTCGGATGCCTCCGGCTCCCTGGGATATGGGATTTATTTTGAGGGGAGGTGGGCTTATGGCCAATGGCCTCCAGCATGGCGGGGCACGGATCGCCTCCGCAATCTTAGATTCCTTGAGTTCCTTCCAATCCTGGGAGCTTTGATGCTATGGGGCGAGGAGTGGGCCGACTCAGTGGCCCATTTTTGGTGTGACAATGCGGCGGTAGTGCACATTGTCAACGCTCAGACGTCTAAGTCACCCAGGGTGATGGCGTTGGTTCGTCAGTTTGTGTTACTAAGCCTACGCCTGATTGTGCTTTTTAAGGCCAGACATGTACCAGGCATTAATAATGATATTGCTGATGCTTTATCCTGCCTGCAGATCACCCAGTTCTGTGCCTTGGCTCCGGAAGCAGAGGAATTCCCCTCGCCACTCCCGGCTGAGATTTGGACATTTGGCGAGGAGAGGTGAACCGGGCGATCGGCATGTCTTTGGCACCTTGCACGCATAAGGCGTATCAACATGCTTTCGTTCAATTTAGATCCTTTTGTTTGCAACTCCAGTTGCCCAATGTGTGGCCCATTCCAGTGGAACACGTTTTACAATTTATGGTTTATTTACACAGTCAGGGTTTGGCTCCTCGCACTATAGCATCCAGGCTGTCGGCACTGGCATTTATGGCCAAAGTGAGGGTTTTTGCTGACTCCGTGAATGATTTCCGCATACGACATGTTTTGGAGGGGTGGACACGGGAACGTGGCCGCCGCCCGGATACTCGACACCCGATTTCACCAGAGGTACTGACCCACCTTGCACGAGGCTGGCATAACCTGTGTTATGATAAGTATGAGGTGGCTCTTTTTCACGTGGCTACCATGGTGGCCTTCTTTGGAGCGCTCCGCATCAGTGAGTTGGTACTACTGTCTAAGGCGGATGCGACTCGTAGGGCACTGGAACTCGACGATGTCTATGTCACTAATGAGTGGGCTCAGTTGAGGATATGGTCCTCAAAGGTTGATCAGCACGGCGTAGGCAGTGGAGTTAGACTGCTACGATGTTCCATTGCAGACATCTGTCCGGTTGGTGCCCTACAGGAGTTTTTGGCAGTGCGTGGTGCGCACCCTGGCCCATTTTTCTGCCACCAGGATGGGTCTCCCCTTACTAAATTTCAATTTTGGAAGGTGACCGGTATGGCACAATCCAGTGTTGGCCTCCCCGGGGCTCGTTACGGCACCCATTCATTTAGGATAGGCGCTGCATCCACTGCGGCTGCATTTGGGTACTCTGAGGCTGATATACGACGGATGGGAAGATGGGGATCCATGCGTTTTGCATTATACCAAGCATGAGTACCAGTTAAGTCATTGTTCTCTTTTCTTCTTTTACAGACCCTGTGTGTCCCCGCACACCTGTGGCAGTATGGCTGGTGGGCCACAGTTACATGCACTGGGCAGCGCAGTATGCTGCTGCAACAGAGCGGGGACCCCAGCTTGGACTGCGTGCAACCGCACGCATACGTTGGTACGGTAAGCGCGGAATGAGATGGCGGGAACTGTTGCCATTCCTGTTTTCCATCAGGGATGCTGAACCGCCTGATGTCCTTGTACTGCACCTCGGGGGCAATGACCTCGCCCAGGTGACTGGCCTTTCCTTAAAATTCACGATTTGCAGTGACCTAGCTTATTTGCATTATGTGTGGCTGTCCACAAAGCTGCTATGGTCAGACATCGTACCGCGTCATTTATACAGGGGAGGTATTGACCTCCGTGCCCTTGACCGCGCTCACCACTCGGTGAACAGGGCTGTTGCCCGGTTCTTGGCAGACAAGGGTTTGGGAATGGTCATCCGATACCCCACGATTAGTTTACAAAATTATGATCTTTATGCAGGGGATGGGGTCCACCTGTCAGCTAGAGGTATGAACCTCTTTCTGGAGGATTTGCAAGCAGGCCTGTTGACCGAGCTGACGGTCTGGGGGCGGGGGCGGTGAGTCTTCATAGAAGCCTCCCCGTGTGGCGGGTAGCACTGGTAAGGTAAAGGTTTATGACCCATAGGTATCCGGCAGGTTCGCAATTGACTGGCCAACACTTAGACAGGTACAGGTGTAATAGCTTTGACCGGTCAATGACAAACCAGGCAAGGGGTGATGGCAGGAGCTTTTCAGCATGCATCACCCCGTGATGTGACGGATACACGTCATAGGGTGGGGTCAGTAGATAGTTTATTGACTCCGGCCAACAATTTGTTTGTGTCAACAAACAAATGGATACAAATGGATACATTGTAGCCAATTGCCATTGGCAATTTTGGGAGGAACCTTACCAGTGTCACTGCGGCCTGCTTGCCTTAAGAATTACAATTTGATGAATACACCAATTGAAAGTTATAATTCAGACTAGGGCATTATTCAATAAAAGTGGCCCAATGCCTTTATCCATATACCGGTGTCTGAGTCTTTCTTTGGGGGGTGCGCCTGCAATGAAAGCGCGGTGCCAAAATGGCCACCGCGCTCTTTGCGGGGGCCCCCACCCGGACTCAGACATCTGGGTGAGTTAGGGGGCGTGGCCACCCCTCTATAAAAGTGGTGGCCACGAGGCAGACGAGCTGCCATTTTAGAAATAGCGATGGAGAGGAGAAGTTTTTCCCTCCACCCCCTCCCTAGTGAACAGTGTGATATTTTGGTCGCTTCGGGGCCGGGTGGGAATTTTTGGCCTGAACCACAATTGGCCCTTGGTTTCTGGCTTTTTTGCCCATCCCACACTGTTGCTAGTGTTTGAGCAAAGGGGTTTTGTCCTTTACTTTGGTCACTTTAGGCGGGTAGCACTGGTAAGGTAAAGATTTATGACCCATAGGTATCCGGCAGGTTCGCAATTGACTGGCCAACACTTAGACAGGTACAGGTGTAATAGCTTTGATTGGTCAACGATGAACCAGACAAGGGGTGATGGCAGGAGCTTTTCAGCATGCATCACCCCGTGATTTGACGGATACACGTCATAGGGTGGGGTCAGTAGATAGTTTATTGACTCCGGTCAACAATTTGTTTGTGTCAACAAACAAATGGATACAAATGGATACATTGTAGCCAATTGCCATTGGCAATTTTGGGAGGAACCTTACCAGTGTTTCTGCGGCCTGCTTGCCTTAAGAATTACAATTGGATGAATACACCAATTGAAAGTTATAATTCGGACTAGGGCATTATTCAATAAAAGTGGCCCAATGCCTTTAGCCATATACCGGTGTCTGAGTCTTTCTTTGGGGGGGGGGGTGCGCCTGCAAAGTGCAGAAGTTCTTAATGTGTGTGGTTGGGCACCCCATCTTGTGCCTGTTATTTTTCTCAGAATATTGTTCCCGGCAAAAACTTTCTGTTTGGTATTAAGGCAGTGGGTCTTGAAAGTGAGAATTCAATCCGGGGTAACTTCCTGGTATTAGGGGGTGATGCAGTGTTGGAGCCTGGTGCCATTCCAAGTCATCTGCAGGCTGCTTGATGCCTCACTGTTTTTCAAATGGAAAGCACAGAGTTGAGTTTTTAGGGAGTTTGGCTTCAGTTGGTTATCTCTATAATATATAGCCATTACATTCAAAGCCTCAGTCAGTTTTTTTATCAACAACCTCAAAGGTTGCCCGGTCCATTGGCATAAAGAAAGCTCCTAGTGGCTTCCGGCAGTGGTTGATCATTAGTATATACATTATGTTAAACAGTGTGGGGGCTAGCACACTGCCCTGTTGGAGACCATTTGTTTGATTTCTTCATTGGCTGCATTGTCCTTGGAAATCAACAAAAAATCTACAGTTTCCCAATAAACAACCTATTTTTTTGTGAAATTAAAATCATTTGTGATATGGGAGACTTTCTTCAACAGGGCTGAGTGGTTGACTGTGTCATAAGCTGCAGTGAGATCTATAAACACTATACCTGTGATTTCCTTCAGTTCAAAACCATCTGTTGTGTTAGGTTAAGAGTTTATCTGTATAATCTTTGCCATGTTTGAAACCAGCTTGCTATGGTATAAGTAGGGGTTCTACTATTGCAGACAGTTGGTTCAGAATTAAACATTTATATGCCTTATATAGGTGGCTAAGAAACACCAGAAGTAGAATAAAAATAACTGTGTACACAAATAACTGTTGTGCTTTTCAACAGTTCAAGATACTTTTACTACGGTGTATCTTATCAGTATGCTGAGAAGTTGAGTGAGGGGATCTCAGTGTTGCTGGATGTTCTGTTCAGAAACCCAAAAACTCTTCCTGTGGTTCCAAAAATTTGCAGAAGCCTGTTCTAGGCTCTACTAACTATTTATGATAACTACACACTCTAATGTGATGTGGAAAATCCTGGTGTGACCATCAGATAAAATGATGCTGTTTGGATGGAAGACCGTACAGCAGTTGGAATAGAAGGACAGATTCCAGGGACTCCATCATGCAGATTTATGATGCTAGCTAGAGCACAGGACATGATGGGGCACCTTGCCTGAAGCTTGGCCTCACTGCAAGTTATAGTTTTTTCTTTAGTCATCCTTTATCTTATTGTAGGACTATTTGATCACTTGAATCACTGCAACAGAGCAAATAAATGTAGGCCTCTATTCAATTAGTATTTTCTGAAAATACCACTAGGTTTCCATACTCACCAGAAATTGAAAAATATGCTTTTCTGCTAAGAATTGATACATTACCTTTTAGCATGAGTATCTTCGATGGGGGAGGAGGTGGCATGAGCACTCTGCTTTGCCTTTTCTTGTAAGGCTGATTAATGGATTCTGATGGATGCCTTTTTAAAAGTCAGGGTTGTAGCAGAATCAGAAATAAAAGAAGATAGATAGAAAATAGAAGTCATAGCTCCAGTATTGTTCTTAGACTCTAGCTGCTAATGTAATTCACAAAGCACGATTTCCTGCCTTTTACTGATAACAGATTACATTTGGTTGGCATCTTTCATCACAATGGGGCCCTGAGTGTTTTATAAACTGATTTATAAACCATAAATAATCACCCACATGCAGTGGGGCAATAGATCGTCAACTTAGTTTGCTCTACTGCAGCCTGAACACCAGAACTGGGCAATCATATGAAGTGAGAGCTTATTCATTTGTACGGTATTGAGCATGGGAAGAATTTTCCTAGGGAAGACAGTTATATATATTAAAAAAGACTCTGCCTGGAAAAAGAGGCTGAATGGATGAAATCAGAGCACTTAAAGATGTGTGTGTGTGTGTGTGTGTGTGTGTGTGTGTGTGTTTGTTTTGTTTGTGTGTGTGTGTGTGTGTGTGTGAACCCATTCAGATTTAAATATGTTCCCATCCTATTTTTACTGTCCTTCCAGCAGCCAAAAACTTTTTTTTGAACTGCTCTTTGTCCAATGATCAGGACCTTGTAATGGGCATTCTGCTATTCTTGTTGTGCTGTGTTTCCATAGTTTCCATTGGTTTCCAATGCATTTAGACTTTATTAATTTTGCCTTCACTTTAGTCTGCAATATTTATTTCATACTGCTTTTATAGTCTCATATACTCATGGGACGTAAGGCAGCTTGCAGTATATGCTTTAAAAATATAGCTATATTCTCACTCTCATTGCATGACGGAGTGAGCTCCCATCTCTGTCGCAGCTCCTGCCAACCTAACAGTTTGAAAGCAAAACATTGCAACTAGATAAATAGGGACCACTTTGGTGGAAAAGTAAACAGTGTTCCGTGTTGAGGCATGCCACATGTCAACGGAAATGGACCTTTACCTATATTCTCAGCCATATTTTTAAAAAACAAACATTGTAAGCTGATTTGGGTCCTAGTAATAACCTTAAATTTCCTTAAAATGTCAAGAGTGGGGCCTATTCTGTCACTTCAATGGCATGGTTCATCTGCTCATCCATGAAGATCTGCACAGGCCTGCAGAGGCCTTTAGGCAAATCTTTGTCCCAGTCCTTTGTTCTCATCCCACTGTAATTACAGTACATGCATGGGAGTAATAGGTTACCACACAGTGATACTGTAAGCGTTAATATGATAACATATGTACAGCAATATGAGTGCTGTGTATTATTGTTGTTATTTAATAGTTCTCTGTATAGTCTCGCCATAACCTGAAGAGTTCGGTGTTCTTTATGTGAGCCTTGCTGTGACCAAAGAATAGCTTGCAAGCATTAAACCCTTGGTTGTCCAAGTGTGAAATCAAAAATCAAGTTTCAGCTATTGTTCCTTCTATTGCCCCTGCTCCCATCTGAGATCATTTCCAAATGGGTAGGCTCTGCATGCACTCCATAGGCCTTCATTATTGAATCATTCTTTATCAGTTTTGGAAGCAAGGGGAAATTGCACTTCCTCTTACTAAAGAGCCAAGGGGAGAAATAACAATATTTTAATGTCCCCCTTGCCACTGTACATTGATTTGAAGCTCTGTAGAAAATGCATTAATTTTATATAATGATTTCTGTAGCCCCTGCAAGTCCTAGCAAATATTAAAAACGGAGCTCACTGTGGAAGAGCTAAAAGGAAGGGAAGATGAACTTTGCTCATCAGGCTCTGCTTTGTTCTGCTTTAAAAAGCAAAGCAGCTCATAAATGGCTGGCCAATTATCTATTATTGTTAACAATTAATTTCTTGTATTTTAACACTTTCCCCCCATTTCTCAGACAAGCCAGCCACCTCTGAACAAGTAAGGAGGCATGACATAGCTTCATGGACAAGTGCCTAAAGTAGTGGTTCCTAACTTTTTTTGTCATGCCCCACCTAAGCATCTCTAAATTCCTGATTCCCCCTCCTCCGGTGACATATACTTCTTATTATTCAAAAAGGAAGCCTAAAAGGCCATTCACTGTTAATAACTCATTCTCGAATTGCCCCCTTAAAAATCAAATTGCTCCCCAGTGGGGTGTGCCCCACATTGCGAACCACAGACCTAAAGTAAAGGAGTCCTAAAAACAATCATTCCTCTATTCCTTCCAGCCTATTCATTTTATTGTCACAACAACCATCTAGCTTCAAAGCCCTACTCACCAAAAGAAGATGGGAAAGACAAGCATTGACTTTATAACTAGTAGCAATTGGTTGCTACAGTCTACCGTGTTTGATTTATGCTGGAATACATAAATACTGTAATATGATTCTGACTGAAATATATTATTGAGACAGAAACAATATTGCTTTTACTGTTCCTGCTAGACTAGAACATAAGTTGGAAGCAGAGCAAACCATAAGCAATGAATGTTAATTATGTGTAGCCTGAATGTACTCAATCTTGTGTGACTTCAGAAAGCTAAGCAGGATCAGGTCTTGTCATTGTTTGTGTGGAAACAAGCAGCAGACACCAGGGCCCCCCAGACAGGGCTAAGAATTCATCCTTGCTGTAACCAACCCTAGTTTGTGAAATTTTGAGCAAATACAAATTTGTGGTAAGAAACATTTTATTCATTCAAAAACAGAATATTTTATCAATTATAAAAATATTTTCCCTAAATTAACAATTTTTCAACTGGAGAAACTGAAAATTATTCTGAGAGCAGGGGATCTTCACATTTCTGTAAATAATGTGGCAGGCAAGGGGAAAGAGTGCATTTTAATCTGAGTGCAGAAACATTTTTCAAAAAAAGTGTGGCATCACAGAATTGGAATTGGAGGCTGATCAGGTCCTAGAACAATGCCAGGAGCTGATTAGGGTTTGGATAAAGGAGAGTAAACTGAGGTTGAGTCCTGAAAAGTTGGAGGTCTTGTTGGTCTTGGGTGGATCCCTCACTAGGGAGGATAATGTCATATTCCACTTAGGGATAAGGTATGAAATTTGGACATTCAGCTTGACCTGGCATAAATTGTGGAACCACAAATATCTGTTGTAGTCAGGGCTGCTGTTTGCCAGTGGCAGCAGATTGCCCATATCTGGTAATCTCGAAGATTGATTTGTGTAATGCCCTCTATGTGGGCCTATCCTTGAAGCTGGTACAAAAACTTCAGCATGTCTATAATGTGGCTGCCAGACTAATTACAAGAACACACATGCCCCCAGTTCTGGTGGGTCTGCATTGATTACCTGTTGTATTCCATGCCAGATGCATGGTGCTTGTACTGACATACAATGCCTTTTACAGTTTGGGACCATGTTACCTTATGGATTGACTCTCACATAGAAACACCTCCCACTCCCTGAGATCTTCACAAACCATGTTGTTGAAGATGGCTATCCCAAGAGAGCATAGAAGAAATGATACTCAGAGATGGGCCTTCTCAGTGGAGGCTTCTCCACCTAGAGTTGATGACATTTTCATCTAGGCTGTCTCTAGGATAACTCCACTGGGGCTCATGAGTCTTCAGTTGCTGTTGGGAAGTGCTTCCAATGAGGATCAAGTGTAGCCCCTCATGGTAAAGAGGGCTGATAAGTCCTAGCCCCAGCTAGAGGGGTAGTTGCCATGGTGGTGCAGCTGCTGTCGCTGGACTCAGTGCTGACATTAGCATTGCCGTTCCTGTCTCCAGCATGGCCTCTGGGTACCTTTGGGTCTGACTGACCCTTTGTAGGATGTAGGCACTGCTGGCAGTTGCAGTGTGGCTGTGTGGAGTGGGAGACAGAATCAAACACCCCTACAGTCTTGGCATCGCCTGTGAGGAAGTCAGAACTGCACCCCTAGGGGTCCTTCCAGTAAACATAGTCCCAGATCTCTTCCATGCTCAACAGTTCTTCTGGTTCTTTTTAAGCATCTCCCCAGGCACCTTCCTACTCCCTCCTTGAGGTGTCTGTTTCCTCCAGCCTTGAGAATGCCAGATATCCCTTATTTCTCCCTGGTCCTCCCTCAGTCTCCCCAAGCCTCCTTTATTCCCAGTTGATAGGCTGCATGCCCCCTTCCCTCCTTCTTGTGATGGCTTCAATCTGCCACAGCCTCTTCCCAGGTCTGTCAACTCTCTTCTGCACCTGCTTTGGACATTGCAGAAGCTTTGGGGCTACTGATCTTGTATGTGAGGCCTCATGTACATGATCATGTACTGATCATGTATATGAGGATACCAGCAGCAACTCCCTGATAAAGAGAAAACTACATGGATGCGCTTTTGACATCTTGCTCTTTATTGAGAATGAGTGTCCAGAGTGCCCATCTCCTTGAAATGTACTGTTTAGAAGCAGTCAGGATGGGAATTGCCCTGTTGATGAGGATGCCCTTTCTTTGCTCAAGATCTGGGCCCCAGTGGAGAAGTGAGTCTCTTTCTGTGGAAGTTTATCTGAAGTGCCTTTCTGTTTTGTTTATCTGTTGAATTCGAATGGCTTGTTTTTTGTTTTATCTTTTAATCTGAAATGTCAATGGATAGAGTAAGCTAAGTGTAGTGTTGGTGGAATATTCAGTATCATTATTTGACCTATTGACTATATAGTCTTTTTAGTTTGACCTCTGAAGTGCTTTTTTTTTAGTGTGAATTATAATGTTTTACTATAGCACATCCTGTCATTTTAGTCTGCTGCTTGTCTGTTTCTGTTTGCTTGCACTTGGTCCTCTCAGGCTGGTATGTACAAGATTTACAGCTTGACTTCTGGCTATGGTCACTGACACTGCTTTTGCATGCTCCTTGTAACTCTGATCTCACTACTCTATATTTGACCCTCACCACCTTTTGCCTTCCTCTCGTTTTGATTTATGGACAGTTGCTGCCTTTGAACACAATACTTCTGCCCTCCAGGACATACAGGTGGCAGGTGTTTTTTTTGTCATGGCTTTGGTCCTCTGGCCTTTCTTAAGAATTAGTTATAAGAGGATTTTTCAAAGCCAGAAGTGACTCAAATTCTGGTTTAGAAAAGAGGGGGGGCAACTTAAAAGAGGCTGTGCGGTAATGACAGAATAACCCCAGTCCTTTCTTAATGCATGAGGGAACTTTTTGAGTATGAGTAAATAAAAATTCTGCAACACATAAAAATTCCGCTACTTTTTTATTAACTTTCTTTTACACTCTCAAAGGGAAATCAACAAACAAACTGGATACTCAAGATGTGGTTTTCAAAGTGTTATAAAGAAATAGGAAGAATCAGGAGAGTTCAAGGACACAAAAAGGACTAGAAAGCCAAGAAAACTTTCATATTTTAATAAGTTTCTCAGAGTTTCTTCTTTGGCAGACCAGAGGAAATCTAGTGATGCTGACTCTTCTACATTCTGAAGAATCTTGGCCAGGAACAGTCTTTGTGGAAGGATAGTAGCCAAAAAAACACACCTTTGCCGAAGGTGGACAGGGTGAAAAGGCAAAGATATGCTAAAGCTCACAAAGACTGAAGTGAGGATCAGCAAAAAAAGACTATTATGGTGCGATGAACCCAAGTTTAATTTTTTTGGGTCCAATCATCAGCAAGTTGGTGAGAGATGGACGAAAGAACCAACTCTGTGACTAAACAACAACAATTATGGATAGTCATTAAAACTTTTCTTAAAACAAAGCTGGTGGTAGCCTAATACTTTCACACAGTCCAGTGCTAATAGCAAACAAAAGAGTTAAGGATTGCACAAAAGTAAAGAAAGACAAGATTTGCTCAAAAAGTGATAGTAAAATATTTTCCTTGCCCATGCCATTAAAAATCAAAGAGGACCATTTTAGTTTTCAGCAATCCTAGTGCATAACCACTCCTTGATTGCTTGTTCACTAGTTTGCAGTTATCCAAGCCAGAAAGCACTCCTTTCACAACAAGATGGCCTATGCATTCACACAGGAGTAATGATTACTCCCTTGACATGAAAGGAGCCCCATTTGGGTGTCCCCTGAGCTGAGTTTATCCAGCAAAAATCCTTTCAACCCGGAATAATTTCTGACACAGAACTATTATTATTGCACAAGTAGCATTCAAAGACAACCATGTGCCCAAATAACTAGTTATTTTGTTAAACAAGGAAACAAATAAATCCACAGGATTTGGACCACTGAAAAGGATAATCAGTTAGCAGAAAATCACATCACAGCAATAGTGTTTGGCTAATAGAGAAGCATGTACTTTCAATGAAAACATGTAACAGTAGAAATGCTCATAAAGATCCATTCAAAAGAGGTATGTCACTGACGTTTAACTTGGAAGTGATCTGGGCCAGACACATTTTGACTTATGCTGCTCAGTATCTACACACCTCTGGGACTCCAAGTAGTACTGTAATTTTAGTGTATGGGACCAAAGACAACCGGACAACCGAAGGGTTGGTTTAACACAGGTTTATTGCATGAGGTTCCAGTGAAGCATGAGGTAATGGCGGTGATACATCTCAATATATACAGTAGCTCTCTACATTTGAATCTTGTAGCACGGTAGCTCATTGGCTGCTACCGGCGTGGCCTCGCCCAGGCACGCCTCTTTCTTCTGCTGCTGAATGCGGGGAAGGTTTTCCCGCGGCTGTCCTTGATTGAGCAATGTGAACCATGTGAGGCTGAACGCTCGCAGCTGCCCTCTATGGGCTGTCTGCTCGCGTTCCTTTACAGCTGGTATCGTTTGTATCTGGAGTGGTTACATTCTTTCCTTTACAGTATAATGAACATGCATACATACATACATAACAGTAATATGATTTTAATATTTCTTCCTAGAAGAGCTCTTCTTCTTACAAGAAGAATCACTGCTTTGTGTGATTATCAATTGCTTTTCACCTCTTCTTGATACCCATTCTTTTCACTACATTTTGAAAATAATGTGTTTGTTTGTTGTTTTTAAAAATCACAATATGGAAAATAGATTCAGCAATGAATAATGCCTGACTTCCATATAATTCCATAAAAATATGATATAAATGTGTAACCTACAAAGTGCTGTTCTTAGTTGAAAATTAATGTATCTGATTGTGTGTTCAGATGGACATTTATTCGGTGTTTTGCTCCGGATTGATGATAGGTTGCTTTGCCCCGTTTCCCAGCAACCACATGGCATATTTGTCATTATAAACCAGGAGTTCTCAACCTTTTTAAGCCAGGGACCGGGTCACACTCCCTCAGACAGCTTCAGGGGCTGGATGGCCGTTTTGTCCTTCCTCCACTCCATGGCACTTCCTGGTGTGGTGGAGGCAGTGCGTGGGGGGGCACATGAAATGGTGCCACGGGCTGCAGGTTGAGAATCCTGTTATAAACTCTCCCATCTGGAGTAGTGCCTTCCTATATCTTTTTGGGTTATGGTCAAGAACTACTGCTTTTTGTTTGTTTGTTATAGATAGGATCACTTTATTTTAGTTTTGTTTTTTTCTAGCATGAGGGACCGCAGTGGCTCAAGTGGCTAAAATGCTGACTGGAAGACTGCAGGTCAGCAGTTCAATACCTGAATACTGCAGGATGAAATTAGCTCCCATCTTTGCCCCAGTTCCTGCCAACTTAGCCATTCAAATGCAAGAAATTGCAAGTAGATAAATAGGGACCACTTCGGTGGGCAGGTAAACAGCATTCCATGCGCTCTGATGTCTAGTTATGTCTACTACATGACCACAGAAATGTCTGTAGAAGCAGACAGCACTGGCTCTTCAGCTATGAAACAGATGAGCACTGAAGCCTAGATATGACTGGTTTTTGAGCAAGGACACCCTTTACCTTTACCATGATTGAACCAAAGTAGGTAGCTTAAGTTGTCTCTTTGCACAAGGTGCTTAATGATCATGGCAAATGGAGAGCTTCCTTTCCACTCACCTGTGGAAAGGAAAGAAAATAAAGTTTTCCATTTCTTTTTAATTGCTGCTAACCCATCAGTGATGCATTGAAAGGTTTTTTTTTTAGAAAAGCACTGATGTGCTATGCCAGTTAGCAACATTTTAAAAAGAAATGGATAACTTCCTCTCCCTTCATAGGTGACTGGAAAAGAAGCATTCCATTCCTGAAGATTGTTAAGCAGCTGCAAAGGACAGGAGGGAAATATTTCTCTTTCATTTTAAAGGGAAGAAGGACTGGCCTAGATCAAGCTAAACAGGGTTGTTTGGAGTGTTTTCTGGTTGATCATTGTACATGGATGCAAGGATCACCTCAAAATGTCATACCATATATTTAAGGATTTCCTGTTTAGCACAATGTAAACTGATACTAGACTGGGATAATTAGGGTGGCCAGTTGTATCATGTATTAGTATAACAATTGACTAGTGATATCCCAATACTACCTCATTTAGAGCTTCTGCATTTTTTTATACAGAATCTGAGGTTCCAATCAAGATGATAATGTCATATCATGCCAATGGTTCTTGGAAATTTTTCTGTAATATTATTCACTCATTCTCTGAATTATACTGAAGCCATTTAGAAGTATGGAATTTCTGCAGACCCTTCTAATTAAACTACATCCTGTCCCTAAGGATATTCTCAGAATCTCCTGTACTGATTTTTCCATCCTTAGCTATCAGCTCATTCTGTCCTCTAATTCTAATTTGATATTCATGTTCTTTCTGGCAGAGATCCATATCCTTTTTCTTGCTCCAGCTAACCCCAAGCTCACTGCAGATGCTCATTTCTTGTCAGAGCTTCCTTGATAAAGGACACCTATATTTTCACCAGGCAGCTCAAAAACGAGTACTTAAATAAATCATCCTAATGAGTCAGCAGAAGAAGAGTCTATTTTAATTTAAACAGACATTGCTAAATCAGAAGAGTGTTGTGGTTCAGTAAACATTGTTTATAATGTATATATTTACAGATATTTTTCACATATTGATTAATTACCCTAGATGTATTGCATAAGATATTGAGAACTGGTGATTATTATTTGTCTGACAGCAATTTTTTTCCATGGTGATTGTCAGGAACATTAACTGAAAATCTATATCTAGTTTCTATAAAATATATGTGTAACTGCATCTATTAAGTAGCAAATTATTTGAGGGGAAGAGTATCCTTCAATAAAGCATTTTTTCAGAAATAATTGGGGCTCGTGGAACGTTAGAATGCACTAGGCTTACAATCAACATACCAGTTCTGTTTAGGGCTTTCCCACAGTCAATAAGAGCTACTAAAATGACTATAGCCATTTTAAAATCAGTGTGATTGAGTCGCCATCTTAGATGTGTAAGCTTTGTTTGATTCAGAGGACTAGAAGAAAACAACACCATGACAAGGTCACTTTTGAAGACTACAGCTTCCAGCATCATCAGTGCCAGGAATGGCTGAAGAACTATGTTGATTTTTTTTAAAAAATGAAATTTTCAGTCTCTGTAAACAGGAAACACAGACTTGCTGTAGTGCTAAGCCAAGGGGATAAAAGCCAAAATCTTGAATGGCAACTGGTCCCTGAAGAAAGAAGCTGTATGTTACAGCAATAGCCATCTATGGAGAATATATGATGGATCAGATACAATTAGATACTGTACAGAAAAAGGCTTCTAGCATAGTCCCATGGCACAATAATGTAAATACATCCCAAGTCCTGTGGGTTCAAATTAGGCTGAAAGAAAGAAAGAAAGAAAGAAAGAAAGAAAGACTAGCTGAAATGTTCTTTCAGAGGGAAATGCTAGCTGAGGCATAACACAATCTGGAATAAAAACAAGAATGTTTCATGGGGATTGGAACAAGTTGTTTGCTCCTGGCCTGAGAGAAACAAAGTGACCTTTTGAAACTAGCACAACAAGGAGTAAATATTGTATAAAGGTGAAGGAAATTCTGTACACACAATAAATGGAAAATATTGAATACTGTACTGTTGTGACCTGGGGTCCTGGGTGCGAGGAAGAGGAGGAGGACTTTCAGCCGGCCCAGCTGCCTGCTGCCAGCTCCGACTTGGAATCTGAGCCTGAGGAGGACCCCTTGACAGTCCCCAAGGCCACGGCTGGCACAGATCAGGAGGCTGAGTTGGAGGACATGGACATGGCACCGGCCTCACAGCCAGCAGTGCCACGCCGGGCCAGAGGATCGGAGTTTGACAGCTAGGCCAGGTGTCAGCAGGAAGGCTACTCAGGAGCAGCCGGCAAGCCTGCTCATTACAGCGTTTCATTGAGGCATCAGATGCAGCTGAGAAAGAGGAGGGCCCAGGTATGCCTCTGAATGGACCCTCAGCTGTGGGGTCTGACTCCCCTTTAAGGAGAAGTGTGCCGGCAAGCCCTTGTTGGGCCAATTGATCAGTTTTGTGAACCCGACACTGTGCAACTGGCTTCCTGGCCTTGATTCCATGGATTCTGAACATCAGATTGTGACCTTGACCACCCTTTTGTACAACCCCTGCACCTCTAGTATGACTCCACTGGCTGCTGACCTCCGGACTGCAACAAAGACTCTGCTCCTTCTGAAACCTGAAGTAAGAAGAAGCTCCCCTTCCCCCTGTAGAGCTTTGCTGGTGCCGGGGTCTGACAAATACACTGTGTGGATCACAGCTGTACTGTTTGTAGTATGCTCCAAGCAGAACTGAGAGCAGCTTGGAGATGTATTGTGAATCAGTTTAGGCCCATTATGGTAAAACAGAGGGCTTTTCCAGGAGAGTGTTCCTTGCTGTCTAGTCGATTTGAATGGATTTTGAAAGAAAATTGGTTTCCAGTCCCAGCTGGATTGAGTCACTCCTGATCATATTTAAGATTATCTGATGCTCAGATTAAGTTCTCAGCGGAGGTGAGTTATCTGCCTTTTTGGACCTGTGTGGTGTTTTGGAAAACATACACACACTTTCAGCATTTGTTAAAGTAAAATATAGGCCTTATAAGTCTTCCTTTGCCCCCCCCCCATCCCAGTGATGTAATGGCTGCTCTTTGTCTGTTTTTTTCTTTTCTTCCTGAAGCTAACATTTGCCTTAGGATATCTCAGTGGTGACTGTTCCAATTTCAAGCAATTTTTAAAGGTACATGAGTGTGGCAGTTGAGCAGAGTTGAAGCAAACTGTGCTATTAAACTTTGAGTTCTGCATTTGGGCTGCACAGGGGTGTTTGCTCCCAACTTACTATTATTTGCAATATTTGTATACCGCCTTCCTCACCCTAGGGCGACCCAAAGTGGTTTACAGCAAAACAATAGAAACAATATACACAATAGAAAAATATACGCATAGCACATGACGGAGCCCGGCTCAACATTTCTGATTGAGCCCGGCTCAACGTCTCTGACGGAACCCCAGGGCTCAACATCCTCAACAGCACCTGCCTCCCATCCCCAAGCTTGTGATGTGGGCCCAAGGAGAGGCAGCAGGTACTCCGGCAGCGGTGGCAGTGGATTTTTCAAGCCCCCCGAACATGTGGGGTTCTGGGGGGTGGAGACATTGGCCGCACCTGCCTCCCATCCCCAAGCCGGTGGTGTGGGCCTGGGGAGAGGCAGCGGGTCCTCTGGCAGCAGCGGTGGTGGTGTTTTTTTTTAAAAAAACCAAGCAGGTGGGGCTCTGGGGGGGGCGAAGAGGTCTGCCACACCTGCCTCCCATCCCCGAGCTGGTGGAGTGGGCCTAGGGAGAGGCAGTGGGTCCTACAGTAGGAGGCTTCCTGTGGGAGTGGCATTATAACACCATGAAACCTTTTGCTGTTCTTAAGAAAAAAGCCTTGCAAACCAACACTGCATGAAGATTTTAATGCAGGAGTTTGCAAGGTTTTCCCGCCACCAGCCAGAACTGCCCCGACGCACAGCTGTGTGGTCTTGGAGGCAAGGTTCCTCCCGGTGCTCCTGTTTTCCATGGCGGCTGTAGCACGTGCAATAGTGCCAGTTCCTTGGCAGCCTCTGCTGTTTCCCATGGTGACGGGAGGGTGTGTGGAGCCTTTTTTCTCCATTTTTTTGGAATTTTTTGCTGTGCTTTTGCACTTCTGATTGTGCGGAGACATACAGAATCCGGCTCATTTGCTGATCTGCTGGTTACTACTAGAAACATGTACCGATGAGGATTTAAATTTGGTCAATGACAAAGTCAAGAAGGCTAAGTTTGCCCTCGACACCAAAGAAGAAGAACCTTATTTCATTTTCTAGCATCTCTCAGCATACTGGTGGAGGGGCAATGCGAGTCAAATAATAGACATTTGTATATGTTATTTCTGCAGCAACTTTCTGTTTGGTGTTTAAACAAAAAAATGTTTGTAGGCCAGGCTTGATATATAATGATGACTAAATATGTAAAGGTAGGCCAATGTTCCAAAATTATAGGAGGACATAGAAGGAGAGTGAAAAGCATCGCAAATACCCTAGGCTGCCCCTTGGCAATGGCATGCAGCCAGCTAATCATTCCTATCCAGAAGCATTGCACAGTAAACTTGCTGACAAGTAAAATATATTCTGCCACAAGTAACAGAGATGATCTTGGCCTCTTCTCATGAGGGGAGAATAAAACATGACACTCTGAGTGCTTGGCTGATTAAAATTCAGTCAATTGTTTGATACTTGTGGTGGGCTTGAAGTTACATCCTTTGGGGCTAGTTGCTATTTGCAAAATCTTTTAGAAAATATTAAATTATTCCCATGATTCTGTTTAATTATATAAATTTTATAAATCTTAACCTGTAAGAAAGGGATGTGGTTGTGCATGTCCACACACGTCCAACCTATCCCATAATGAGCCGGCCACACTTACCTTGCCAAACTGGGACCATCCCCGCAAGGGTCCGGGGGCCAAGAGTGGGGCCTAAGCCCCACAAAACGGGGAAAAGAATGGAAACTACAACTCCCATGGTGCCATGGGATAAAAACGGCAGTTTAACAGCCAAGCCTGGAAAGAGAATGTTGGAGAGAGCTGATTTGCATGTTGGTCTTTGATTGGTTGGGAGAAAATCTAGCCATGCCTGGAAACAGAATGTTGGAGAGAGCTGATTTGCATGTTGAACTACAATTGGTTGAATTTGAGAGTAAATGACTAATGAGGCAAGGTCCTGATGCAGATGGAACAAACCCATTCCATTTAAGCCTCTACAGCCCTGGAATGAGACACTTTTAATGTACATCAATGCTGTGTGAGAGAGAGACTAAAAGAGACAGGGAGTGTGTGTCTGTGTGTCTTCCTTTCCTCCTAAATTTTCCCCACAATACTTACCACCTCATCATCACGCCAGGGTGAGTCTGCCCAGGTACCTTTACTGAGAGACAAGGGGCATCACAAATGGTGCGGGGAGAGCCAAAAAGGAGAAAAAAACTTCCCAAGCCACCCCCACCCCACAGGCTGAGTGCCCCCCCAAGAAAACCCATAAGTAATAGGCACATCCCAGTAAGCCTCCATCAAAAAAAAACCAGTCTGCTTCTGCAGACGTCTCCATGGTCATGTGGCAGGCATGACTACACACTGGAGCACACATCAAACCATCTATGACAAAAAACTCTGCATCCCAAATACACACACAGAGACACAATAACCAGATAAACATATCATAAGAATGGACATACCTACCCACCCACCCCCGGCAAGGCCAGGCATCAGCTAGTTTTATATATGCAAATCTGTAGTTTCGCTTGCTAAAATCTTCATATCGTTCACATTCTCCTTGCCCAGACTGCTTCCAGACCCAGTAATTGTCTGTTTATTGCCTTTTCCAGTAACTCAAAATTTGTAATTTTTGGGAACTGGAAGGAAATGTTTCACTTTGACTGCATAAATTTACATAGAGGCAATAGCTGGGATTGTTACTATAAGGCAGGGGTTCCCAACCTTTTCAAGCCGGGGGCCAGCTCACATTCTCTCAGTCATCTTCAAGGGCCAGACAGCTATTTTGCCCTGCCTGCATGATGAGGGTGGCCATTTTGTCCGAACAGCTTCAAATGAGTGGTCATTTTGTTTCTTGAATGCCCTTGGAAAAGTGGGGGCCACATGAAATGTCACCATGGGCCGGATCTGGCCCACTGGCCTTAGTTTGGAAACCCCTGCTATAAGGAAATTAATACAATTCATAGAAACTGATTAAACCAATCCTAGAAATTTTTGGAAAGGGCTTCCAAGAATTTCTGACATTGTATCATGTCAAGAGAAAAGGTGGGGAGGGGGAGAAAGATAGAATGAAACTGTAGGAACAGCCTTGGTTAGGGATAGAAAATAAGCCTGATCATACTTGTTCTCTTTTGATATACAGTATTGCTCTTAATCCCTGGAGACATACAGCCAGTTTGAGTACTGTACATTTTCTTGTTGTCTAACTAGATTAAATGCCAGGGGAGACAAAAAGAGCAACCAACTAACCTGTATGGAACCTTATAGGATCTCATAAAATTGAGACCATAATTCAACAATTATGCATATCTGTCAAGCACTGCTGCGGAGATTGCGGGATGTTCTACGCATGCATAAAAGCCTTCTACGCATGCGTAGAATGGACCTGCACAGAAACATTCTGCGCAGGTGGCTTCTACGCATGCAAAGAAGGCTTCTACGCATCCCCTTCTGCGCAGAACCGTTCTACGCATGCATAGAAGGGTTTTGCGCATGCGTAGAAAGGGCCTGCACAGAAGGGATGCACAGTAACTACTTCCGCCCCCACTGCCAAATTACGGGGTAGCGGCAGGTCCGGGTGGGAAATGGGGAAAATCAGCATGGAATTACAGGGTAATCCCGGCCAATATGGGGTACTTGACAGGTATGCAATTATGGAATCCGATTTGCAACACTTTTTAGAAAAGATTATATCCATATATTGTCCAATAATATAGCTAATATAGAATTAAAATTATTGTTTTTTTCCCAAATCGGGATGCTATACCACATTTTAAGCTATCACCACAGAGAGAGGGAAGGAGAGAGGCAGGCAGGCAGGCAAGCAAGCAAGCAACCCACCGATCAATACCAGTAACTTGTCAAGGTGGAGAGGCTTGTGTACTCCAATGATGCTAGAAGCTATGCTGAACAAGTGCAACCATATCAAACTGGTCTTAGTTGAAGAGTCAGACTAAATCTGTTCCACAGCCCATTTAATATGGTGAGAACATGTAATTCTAATTCCACGCTGGCTCGATTGTTGCCTGTATTAATAAGGATCACATTGGGTGCAATGGCTCCTGGACATCAATTGAAAAATGTTGTACAGGTCTAAACTCATTTTGCTAGGCAACCAGGGCATAAAGTTGATAAGTGACTGGAAGACAGTAAAAAAACTGAAAAACCCACCTGAGGGAAGAAAACTATTCAATTATGGAAGTCTATTACCAATCTGAACCATAAAAAAGTGGATTTCAAAAACAGATGTACCAAATTTGGAAAGAAAACCACCCATACATGGAAATTAGCGAGCAAAGACTAATGGACCAGAGGCGCATTATTTTGAAACCCAAGTTCTTCTCTGAGGTTGAATTGAATTACAAGAGATTATATGTAGAGCAGTACAAGACCCAGGCCCAAGCATAACTTGTAAGGCAGCTAGTTTACAAACTGAGCAGAAAGTAGAGGAAGAAAAAGAGAAGATCAAGTGAAAAATAAGAAGTAGCAGCTGGAAAAGAGTTTGAAAAGCCAACAATCAGTGACAAATTCACTGGAAAAGTTAAGGTTCAAATTAAAATGGTAGAAAGAAATTGATTGCCAAAACTGAGCCAAATTGTAAGGAAAATTTATTCGCTTTTTCTTTGAATTCTTCAAAACCAATTTGTCAATTAATAGCTGGTGTTTGGTATCAGTGCATGCACAGGTGTTCGGACCCCTGTCCAGGATTGGGTCCAACTGGCTCAAATGTTGATGTGTGTTTTACAAGGCTCACATATTATGTCCCCATAACTATTATAAAAGACCAGGAAATAAAATACCGATTAAACACACACGCACACAGAAAGGAGCAATTCAGTATAACAGGCACATAATAGAGAAAGGATTATTTTATTCACAGGCTTGCAAGGGAAACTTCACTCATCAGTAATACACTGCAGATAACATTGCCTCATGTTCAAGGTCTGAAGAGAGTATTTTATAAAATGGAAACATTAAGTATGAAAAGCTGTCTTTGAAAGATCTATATTTTGTCTATTTTGTTATATGTAATTACGTTTAATGTTACCATCTTGCATTTTAAGATAAGAATTTGACAAAAATTGATACAGTTTGGTTCATTTTGACCTATATAGGTCACAGCTGTTCAGTTTCTTCTTTGCCATGGAATCATCCCACCCACCCCAATGAATTAGAGTAATGGATTTATTTCAGGAATCTATGGTATGTGGGGAATCTGATTAATAAATTATTCTTTTATGTGGAAATAATACTTCTATATGTTTCTAATCTTAAGGATGCTCTGCAATGGGTCTGTGGTTTTGAGGTCATTAAATGAACTGTGTTAAGAGTGGATTATTGCCTTTGAGGGTTGGATGGTGACATATTTTGAAATATGTTTCTATTTTTGGGAGAATGTACATACTCGTTTCAAATTGCAAGGCAATGTAATATTATCCTTGGCTGTTCTGGGAAATTGAAAAGTCGGCTATTCTTTCCACTTCTTTCTGCCACTCCAAAACTAGTTACAAAGGTTTTCTCTGCTAATTTAAAAATGAAAATGGTAGAAAAGAGTTAGGTCATAATCAGAAACTTAGACACAGTTCTAACCACTCTTATTTTTAAATGAAAAACAGGATTTGTGAAACAAATTAGAGATTGAGCATTGTCTTTGCAGGCGCACCCCCCAAAGAAAGACTCAGACACCGGTATATGGATAAAGGCATTGGGCCACTTTTATTGAATAATGCCCTAGTCCGAATTATAACTTTCAATTGGTGTATTCATCCAATTGTAATTGTTAAGGCAAGCAGGCCGCAGTAACACTGGCAAGGTTCCTCCCAAAATTGGCAATGGCAATTGGCTACAATGTATCCATTTGTATCAATTTGTTTGTTGATACAAACAAATTGTTGACCGGAGTCAATAAACTATCTACTGACCCCACCCCATGACGTGTATCCGTCAAATCACGGGGTGATGCATGCTGAAAAGCTCCTGCCATCACCCCTTGCCTGGTTCGTCGTTGACCAGTCAAAGCTATTACACCTGTACCTGTCTAAGTGTTGGCCAGTCATTTGCAAACCTGCCGGATACTTCTGTGTCATAAATCTTTACCTTACCAGTGCTACCCGCCTAAAGTGACCAAAGTCAAAGAAACCCCTTTGCTCAAACACTAGCAACAGTGTGGGATGGGCAAAAAAGCCAGAAACCATGGGCCAATTGTGGGTTCAGGCCAAAAATTCCCACCCGGCCCCAAAGCGACCAAAATATCACACTGTTCACTAGGGAGGGGGAGGAGGGAAAACTTCTCCTCTCTGTCGCTCTTTTAAAAATGGCAGCTCGTCTACCTTGTGGCCACCCTTTTTATAGAGGGGTGGCCAGGACCCCTAACTCACCCGGATGTCTGAGTCCGGGTGGGGGGGGCGCAAAGAGCGCGGTGGCCATTTTGGCGCCACGCTTTCATTGCAGGCACACCCCCCAAAGAAAGACTCAGACACCGGTATATGGATAAAGGCATTGGGCTACTTTTATTGAATAATGCCCTAGTCCGAATTATAACTTTCAATTGGTGTATTCATCCAATTGTAATTGTTAAGGCAAGCAGGCCGCAGTAACACTGGTAAGGTTCCTCCCAAAATTGCCAATGGCAATTGGCTACAATGTATCCATTTGTATCAATTTGTTTGTTGAGACAAACAAATTGTTGACTGTAGTCAATAAACTATCTACTGACCCCACCCTCTGACGTGTATCCGTCAAATCACGGGGTGATGCATGCTGAAGAGCTCCTGCCATCACCCCTTTGCCTGGTTCGTCGTTGACTGGTCAACGTTATTACACCTGTACCTGTCTAAGTGTTGGCCAGTCAATTGCGAACCTGCCGGATACCTGTGGGTCATAAATATTTACCTTACCAGTGCTACCCGCCACACGGGGAGGCGTCCATGATGACTCACCGCCCCCCCAAGACCGTCAGCTCGGTCGCCAGGCCTGCTTGCACCACACCCAAAACGAGGTACATACCTCCAGCCGACAGGTGGACCCCTTCTCCTGCCTACCGGCAAATTTTTTGTAAGCCTATCCTCAGGTGTCCAATGGCTGTCTCCCAGCCATGCTCAGCAAGGGTCTGAGCAACAGCCCTGTCCACTGACTGCCGGAACAGTCCGAACCACGGAGATCCACGTCTCCCCTAAATTGGTGTCTCAGCACGATGTTAGACCATAGCGACCGTGTGTAAGCCATACGTGATATAAAATGCCAGGTCACAGCCCCTCGACAGTTTAGTAACAGCAGTGATCCGTATAAGATCGTTGCAGCTGAGGTGCCTATTAAGAACATCGGGCGGTCCATCATCCCTGACGGACATCAGGAATGGCAACAGTTCCCACCCCCTTGTGCCGCGAATACCATACCATCGCATACGTGCGGATGCACACAGCCCAAGTTGGGGTCCACTCTCTGTCGCCGCAGCATATACTGCTGCCCAGTGTACATAGCTGCGGCCCACCAGCCCCACTGCCACCGGTGTGTAGAGACACACAGGATCTGTAAAAGAGGAGAAGAGGTTAAGGACATAACTAGGTACTCGTACAGTGAGGGCACGTACATATAAGAAATTGCGCGTACACGCATGTCCGCCTCCGAGTACTCCAAACGTAGCCGCGATCAACGCGACGCCTATCCTAAATAAATGGGTGCCAAAACGGGCCCCCACACCGCGAAGCACGGCACCGGTCACCCTCAGTAACATTACTTCGGCAAGGGTAGACCTATCCTGGTGGCAGAAAAACAGGCTGGGGCGCGCAGCAGGCACTGTTGAAAATTCATGTAGGGGACCAACCGGACAGATGTCTCCAATAAAACTTCGTATCAGTCTGACTCCACTGCCTACGCCGTGCTGAACAACCTGTGAGGACCGTATCCCCACTTGAGCCCACTCATGTGTGACAGAGACATCGTCGAGTTCCAGTGCCCTATGAGACACATCCGCCTTACACAGATGGTACCAACTCTGGCACCCACTCACTGATGTGGAGCGCTCCAAAAAGGCTACCGTGGTAGCTGCGTGACCAAGAGCCACTTCACACATATCCGAACATAAGTAATGCCAGTCTCGTGCAAGGTGGGTCAGAAACTCTGGGAACTGGGGTGACGCGTGTCCGGGCGGCGGACACATTCCCGTGTCCACCCCTCCAAAACACGACGCATGAACGCATAGTGATATGCCTTACGCGTGCGAGGTGCCCATGACATGCCCGGTTCACCTCTCCTCGCCAAACGTCCAAATATCGGCCGGCAGTGGCAAGTGGAATTCATCTGCTTCCGGAGTAAGGCACGGAACCGGGGGATCTGCAGGCGGGTTAAAGCAGCCGCAATGTCGTTATTAATACCTGGAACATGTCTGGCCCAGAACAGCACATTTAGGCGTAGGCTTCTCAAAAAGAATAGACAAACTAATGTCATGACCCTGGGGAATTGCATGTCTGGGTGTTGACAATGTGCACCACTGCCGCATGATCACACCGAAAATGGACCACTGAGTAAGCCCACTCATTGCCCCATAGCATCAGTGCTCCCCAAAATGGGAAGAAACTCAAGGAAGGTAAGATTGCAGAGGCAATCCGTGCCAAGCCATGGGTGCTGCCATTGGCCGTAAGTCCACCTACCCTCAGAGTAAACCCCCATAAGTCAGGGAGCCGGAGGCATCCGACCGTACTTGAAATCTAGGACAGACCATCAGGTCTGATCTCCAGGAAGAGACCCCGTTAAAACCCAGGAGTAATTTGAGCCAGACCAGAAGGTCCACCCGTATGCCCCTGATCAGCCGGACCCTGTGTTGACATTTTAACAGGCCAGCCATGGTGTCACACAGGCGCCTGGCCAATGCTCTGCCGGGTGGAACCACCCTGCAGGCAAAATTAAGGTGGCCATGAAGTAACGGCAGGTCACAAGGGAACACTTTATGTTTGGCAATCAATGCCAAAATCGCCGCGGAGATCCGAGCCACCTTATTCATGGGTAACCCGGATGCCCGTGCGACAGAGCCGATTTAGAAATGTGAGCTTAGTAGCTGGGCCCTCGGTCTTTTCAGGCGCCAAGGGGACACCCAGTTCCCACCTGAGTGTCTGAAATGTAGTGAGGAGACGCGTGCACGTGTCCGAGCCCCGTTCACCCCCGAACCAAAAGTCGTCAAGGTAATGGGCTAGAGACCGAGACCCTGACCTGCGAGCAAAGGCCCAGTGAATGAAAGTCCCGAATCATTCGAATGCTGAACATGAATTAACTCAGTCAGAAGGGGTTGGACTTATCTAAGTAAAATTCACCTTGGAACCTAAAAACCCAATAGCTCTAAATCCATTGGGTGCACTGGCAGTAATCTAAAAGCCGAGTGCATATCACACTGTGCCAGGAAAGCACCGGGACTGCATGAGCGACCCACCCATAGGGGCTGAACCAACTACGAGTACCTGACTGAACAAGGTCATCAGGAATGGCATCCCTAACCGGATAACCCACAGGGTGAGCTAAATGGAGGATTTAAATGGCATTCACCCTGGTTCTACCTCGGTACTAGCCTCATAGGGGAGACGTTCAACTTAGGAAAGGTGGTTCCAAGAAGGGAGCCGCTACTCTCATAGCCCCAACACCCATAGCTGTGCACAGTGGAGCGACCTCTTCGTTACCTTCCAAGGTAACCAGATTAGTAGCATCCTGGGACCCCTAACACCCCCGAATGGAATACAAAAGCCCCATTGAAAACCCTCCAGCAGGTACCCCGCATCATCCCTTCTTGAATGAGCTGAGTGCCATCGCTCCAGCCTGAGTACACTAATTGGGGAGGGGGGGCTTTGACAAGGGTAGTTCTTTCAGACGGAGCTCTGATCACCCCCTGTGCACCCCTACCTCTGCCCCGTAACCCACCAACCCGCGGGCACGCAGAGGCGGCGTAAGGGCCAGCGCAAAAGGGGACACCAAGTCGGTAACGACACTGGCGCTTAGTACACACGTCGCCAGCTGAGCAGGTCGAACACGGCAGGCGGGCTGGAACCCCCTGCCCGACCAGTTAGCGTGGAGCCTGTGTCTGAGCAGCCCGCTGCACAGCATGACTACCATGGTACCTATCACCAGGCGCCAGTCACGTGGGAGTCATGTACATGAGCACAATTGCTGACAGGGCTCATCCCACCTCCTCTCAGGGTGTAGGGCCACCCTCAGCCACATTCCTCGTCGTAAGCCAACTGCGATGGGCCCATCAAATCAACCATCACCCTGTAAATATTAGCAATGGATGGAACCATCGGGATGGCCCAATCAGGCCGGGCCCTGCGGCATACCACCAAATATATAAGGTATGCCGACAACCAGTTGGCCCCAGGTGCGCGGTGGCTTACGACGATGGGACAGCTCTTTGTCTCTGTCCTCCTGTCCCTCTCTCTCCTCCTCAGTGGGCTCACAGTTCAATATGGAGAATATCCACATATCCCCCTCCAGACCTTACCCCTCGTGACCTGCGGCAAATGATCACCCAGGGGCAAGGAATAACCAGCCGTCGGCAAAGCCATCGACGGCACGTTCTGTTTCAAGGGCACACGCAGCAGGACCCGGACAGCCCCTGCGATGCTCGGCACTGCCCCGGGGGCGGACACCCCCGCCCTTAACGAGGGACCATTTAGCACCATGGGATACTGGGATAAGATGGTAACTGATGCCCGCTCGCATCAACTGTACTCCCCCCACCAAATCTTTTCCCTCGTGACCTGGGACAAATGATCACCAAGGGGCAATGAATAACCAGCCGTCGGCAAGGCCGTCACCGGCACATTAGGTACACGGGGCATACGCAGCGGAACCTGGACAGCCCCTGCGATGCCCGGCACTGCCCCGGGGGCAGAAACCCCCACCCCCAATGTTGTGCCAGTATGGAACCAAGGGGCACTGGGATAGGCTGGCAACTGATGCCCACTCGCCTCGACTTGACGACGCCATGGCCACTGAACCCCACCACTGGAAGTGGACTGTGATGTGGGTGCATTAACTTGAACCTGATACTCACTAGGTGCACCCCTGTGAGCCGCCCCCACTGGGGGTTCCGGCCCACGGCGGGCATCGGAGCTCGCGACCGGAATCGAGCTCTGGGGCCACACCTGACCACTCCCTGGCAGTAGCTCTGGACGAACAGGGAGCTGCGAGACACCGGCAGGCGCAGGCCGGAGTGTCTCAAGCTGCTCAACCCGGCTGGCTGCCTGTTGCAGTGTGGCAGCCGTCGAGGTAGCCGGTGGACACGAAGGGGCCCCAGCAGAGAGAGAAGGGCCCCCTCCCATGGGGTTGTGTGCAATCCTCAAGCCACAGATCCCCCAGTATAAAGTGGGCCGGGTGGGCCGGACGGCCCACCAGGCATTTGACCAGGAACCCCAAAGTGAGAGCCTGGGCCCGAATAGGGCCATGCCCAAAACTCCGGCCCATGAGGGGCCGGAGGGGGAACGTGCTGTGCACCCGCACCAGGCCCTCCCCCACTGACCTGACCCATGGCCAGCAACTGCGGGCCGAGGGCCGAAGCCCTTGAAGGGCCGGCTAGAGGCCGGCCAGCTGAGGGCCAAGCACCAGCCTGCATCGCCCCACCAGTATCGGTGGGTAAAGCTGGGGTAGTGCCCTGCCGCGTGGGAGCAGCCCTGGTCCTCCGATCCGAGGGCTGCCCCCCGCGCTGCGCAGGGCCCGCAAAAGTCCTCCCCGTTGGCCGCGGTTTCATCGCCGGGGCCTTCCGTTTGGGAGGCATATCTGTAGAAAGAGCAGGATCCCTTTCCAGGGATCACCTTACGCCAAAAAGCACAGAGCAGCCAGCAAGCCAAAGGCTCTGTGCAACTCCTTCCTTCCCAGCCGGGAAAGGCCAAGGGCTAAAGAGCCGAAGAGTCAAGGAACAGCGACGGAGAAAACGTCTCCTCTCCATCGCTCTTTTAAAAATGGCAGCTCGTCTGCCTCATGGCCACCCCTTTTATAGAGGGGTGGCCATGCCCCCTAACTCACCCGGATGTCTGAGTCGCGCTTTCATTCTCCAACTCTGGAACTGGAGTTAAAGGCATTATTGATAGAAATGGGATACTGAAAAGGCATCCATTACTGCTTCCTAGAAATGACTTGTTCTACCACTCTGGTATGGTATGTCTTGAATTCCTTATTCATAAACAGGACACTTAGGCTTAGGGCCATAGCCAAGGTGGAAGGGGGTGAAAACCCTCCTGAACTAACTGCCCCCCCCACCTCCGGGATGCCTGTGTTATATATGTGAGTGTGACATTGTTGCCCCTCTCGAAAATTTTTGCTCCTCCTGAAAATCCCCCCCAAAACAACAGCAGCAGCAGCAGCAGCAGCAGCAGCAGCAGCAGCAGCAGCAGCAGCAGCAGCAGCAGCAGCAGCAGCAGCAGCAGCAGCAGCAGCAGCAGCAGCAGCAGCAGCAGCAGCAGCAGCAGCAGCAGCAGCAGCAGCAGCAGCAACAACAATCTAGAATCCTGGCTACACCCCTGCTTTGGCTAGTCTGGGGAGATAGAATACAGCTCTGTGCAGAAACGTGAACACATTGTCAGTAGGTGAGGAACAAGGGCTGTCAAAAGAGGAGACACCAGACAGGTATGCTAGTATGAAACAAAAAATACTGGGGCTTGACATACTGGAGACCCTGAAGGCAACCAGAGTTTGGTACCAAGCACCAGAGTTAGAAAGTATCAAAATCTAGAAGCGAATCTAGTTATAATTATTAGGAAAATAAATGGTTATGCTACACTACCTTATTCAGCTTCCACTTTTTTGAAAACAAAATCCTTCACTTTCTTTTCAGAGGTATTGCATTCTGTTTTCCCCCTTTTTTGGCAGGGGCTGATGCCTATGACTAAACATGGAGTGGTTGAAAAATGGTGCCATTTGGCCTCTGCCAGAATTTCTGGTTTCAGGTCTGCCCTGAGATGCAGTGTTATGCTCCAACATAAGTCTAGCACTCCCATAAGTTTTACACAAAGTCCCTGGGTCTAGTGGGTACATGTTTACAGGACAAATTGCATGAATTCTTATAAAGATGGTCCACTTGGTCAAAAAGACCTGTTTTCCCCCCAGCCTTAATGTGGCATGTTTCTGTGAGACAGGGATTCTGGACTGGAAATTACATCGTTTAGTATAGTCTCACATATTAAGAAAAGCAGTTGCTATGTTGCAACTCTTCAATATGCAACATCTAGGTTGCTTTCTTCTCCATCAGGCATGAGCATGGAAACTTTCTCTCTTCAGGCTGTATCTATTGAAAATCTATCCTCTTTTGATTAAAGATTGCTGGTGATTGCTGTATATTGCAAACACTTCAATAGATTTAAATAAATTCTAATTATAGTGTATTAATATTACTCTGTTGGCCAGATATTACTGGGATCCTAGTCATGCCACTTGCTACCAAAGTGGACCATCCCCAAATCTAGATGCCAAGCTTTCATTTAAAAAAGAAAATGTATGTCCTTGTTGAACCAGACAGGAGAAAAGCAAGATAGCCTTTACTATTTTGCCTAATTGTTTGGTAACAGTGGAGCCTTGTGTTTAGACAATGAGTGAAGTCATCAACTCCTTGATTGATGAGGTCTTAAAATCATCTTCCGCAATTTCCAAAGTGAATGTCACAGTCTGGGGAAAGCCTTGTTCCAGACTGTTTGCTAACAAATGAGGTTTTTTTACAGAACACTGCTTAAAAACACAAAAATCAGTGAAGCCATAGGATTAAATGGTGGAGGAGTGTGCAAAAAAAAGTATCAATGCAAAGCAGAATCGAAGCTTGCAAACATTTGCAATTTTTGCTACAGTACATTTGGTATAACAGTATTATGCAAACCTAGAAAATATTACTTTGTGTGTGACACTCATGATACCTGGCGGATTCTAGTGGTTGTTGTTTTGTGGTGGCAGCTACTAGTTTTCCAGGGAAGGGGGGGATCAATATCCATAATCATCAATTATCTTAGCTGAATACTAGTCTTAGGAAATCAGGAGTTTGGGAGAAGGAAGAGGAGAAGGAAGATAGGAAAGCATGGAGCTTACTCTTGTTAATATTAGCTTTTAGGGAAAAGATTTCAGCTAATGACAAGAAAAGAACAACATTCTTTTGGAAGAATTAATTATATTTTTACTCATCTAAAAAGTATGGCATCACCCTTTGACCTACTTAACCAGATAGATGTATGTCCCACCGGGTAAAATAGGCTTTATTTCTAATTAAATGTGTATAGGAAATTGATACATTTGTATTTATTAGGAATCAAGGCTAGGGAAAGTTATTATCATGGACTACCGGTATAACTTTCAGAATATCTCCATAGATTTGTTAACTATAGATTCTGGACATTGTCCTTTACAAAGTAATGTTTCCTGTCCTGTGCATTTCATTCTGTACTTGAGCACAGTCCATAGCAGTGAAACAGAACTGCTATACTGTATGTTGTTGTTGTTCAGTCGCATGGTCGAGTCTGACCCTTTGCGACCCCATGGACTTCCGCATGCCAGGCACCCCTATCCTCCACCATCCTCCTCAACCTGCCCAGCTCTGTGCCCATAGCATCAACAATACCATCTAGCCACCCCCTTCTTCTTTTGCTCCCGACCTTTCCCAGCACCAAAGCCTTCTCAAGTGAGTACTCTCTTCTCATTTGATGTCCAAAGTACTTTAGTTTCATCTTCAATATTTGACCTTCCAAGAAGCAGTCAGGGTTGATTTATTTTAAGACTGACCTATTTGTTCTCCTTGCTGCCCAGGGTACTCTTAAGGTTTTCCTCCAACACCACATTTTAAAGGTCTCTCTCTCTCTCTCATAAATGCTGAGAAATAGTTGGGAACAAAATAAGGGAGGATTTTTAAAGTAGGAGGGGACTTTCCTTCCAGATTGGAGTGACAGTTAGGTTGAAAAGTGTGTGTGTGTAGTTTATGTTAATCTGTTTTAGTTAAAAAAATCTAAACTCTTGTGGCAAGAGCTTTTTGGTAGAATCATTTATGGGCTACAATCTACTTCATTTAATGTAGGCTAAATTTTATAGGAGAAGGATTTGAGCCTCTTATTCATAAAGATGCTGTGCTTGACAATCAGAAGGTTAGCAGATCAGCATTTTGAGACCCGGGTACTACGCCGCTGAGAGAGCTTCCGTTGTTTATCCCAGCTACTGCCAACTGGACAGATCGAAAGAAATTGCAAAATGATAAATAGGTACTGCTTTGACAGGAAAGGTAACAG
Source organism: Bradypodion pumilum (assembly GCA_035047305.1). NCBI lineage: Eukaryota > Metazoa > Chordata > Lepidosauria > Squamata > Chamaeleonidae > Bradypodion > Bradypodion pumilum. Next base: position 110,875,045 of record JAWDJD010000004.1, on the reverse strand, counting down.
TGCTCTGTGCATTCCAGCATCTAGCCATGCTTGCCACATGACCATGGAAATGTCTCTGCTCCCTCATTGTCTATAAACAGAAATGAACACCACCCCCTAGAGTCAGACATGACTGGCTTTTGAGTAAGGGAGACCTTTACCTTTATTCTAACGTTCATTGGGTGTGTTCACTTAAGACCTTGTCTCCATATATCCTCAACTTTTCCTCTCAATTACGGTGGCTTCTAAGCCTACCACTGTACAAGGCTAAAGCAAGGGTCAGTGGTATGTCAGTCTTTATTTATATACTTTCTTTAAAATGCCAATCTTGATATTCTCTCAATTACCTTGTTGTAAAGCGTATTTCCATCTGAGTGGTACTATCTTGGGTGTGCAGAACCAAAAATAAAGGTAGCAAAACAACTACTGAAGCTCTACTCTGATGGAAGCTTGGGGAGTTAAATAGGGGGGAAATGACCTTCTGTGCAGCTAATGGGAAGATTGTAATTTGCAACTTAGAACATTATCTTATCTAGGCAAGACAGTTGAGAGCCAAATGATGTGATTCTAAGCCAGCTGAAGCTGAGCTGAATCCAAATCTCATTTTGAAAATTATTTAAGAGTACATTCCCTTTGCCTTCACTTAGTGCCAGCATTGGCTGAATCGCTACATTGGTAAACATTTGAATCTGGCATAACTGGCTTCCTCCTTTGCTTCTTTCTTTCTCCAGCCATTTTGGTTCTCCTGCCAAGAGATAGACCAGTCCATTGGCCAACAGATATCTGAGACCAGGCAGCAGAAAGGCATTTAGCCAGTACAGTACAAAGATACCTGTGTCAGAATAAGGGACTTTCTCTCTGAAAAATAATCTTCTATCTATTCTTAAACCCCCTACAGGAAATGCATCTTTGAGTTAGGATTGCAACTTGCAACAAGAAACAATTACTATTAAGTGTAGAACTCTTGTTCTAATCAAAGAGTGGTGGCAGTGGCAGCACTGGAAGACCTCAAACAGGTGTTAAAGCAGGATTGTTATCCATTTGCACAGATATGTCTGTTCTGGGTCACTAGGACGGGAATTTTTATTGCAATTAAAGAAATTTTGCATTTTACGAAGAGAGATCAACAGGTTAGGCTGGCATGAAAGGCTCCTTTTGAGTTTAGGTTGACATACAGTCTATGATCAAGTATAATCTGTGTAGTTATATATGTATGACAAACAACTTGATAGATAGCTTCACTGGTGCAACAGGAAAAACTTTATCAGCAGTGGCAGATTTCTGCTAATTAAAGAGTTCCTGCATTGATTTTGGGTCATGCATGACTTTTTTTCATTGCATGCAAGCAGAAATCAAATCAGAAGATTTTTAGTTAGCAGTGATCTATTTGACTTCTGTACTACGGCACATAATGAACCTGGAACAACAAGCTAGGAGAGTCTTCATTAGAGCAATGTATGAGTTGGTTATGTTTACTGGTGGGTGATGCATCTGCTAACAAGCGCTCTCACACATTCAGCACCCATTTAAAACAATTTTTGGCCTGTCCTCTTCATATCCAGCCAAGTAGTTGGACAGCTTGTGCGCTTTTCAAAGTGTTCATGTGTAGTAGCATTCAGATAACATTTAGATTTGATTGATTGAATTTCTATACTGCCCATTTGGGTGTTAGCCCACTCTGGGCGGTAAACAAATAGAAAACCAATAAGTCAAATAAATGAATGAACGAATCCCAAAACAAATCAAAAACCACTGACAATTACATCACAAACTAAACTAAACTAACATAATTGGCGTCTGAGTGCATCGGGACTGATAGCATAAGACCAGTCATGGTCTAACAATTTGCAGAGGTGCATTCAGGATTAGGGTGCAAACTTTTCTTTTCTCTTCTGGCAGGACTTTAGCAATTGCTCAGAGAGCAATCAGGATTTCTTGAAAGCTTGCACATTTTTCTTGACCTTTCGGATTGGTTTTCTAAAGGCATTTCCTTAAAATATTTTTTGGGATTTTTCTTATGCCCAAAATAGCAGGCTTTGTCCTTTGTTTCTGGGATGTGTCACCCATTGAATTTCTGATGTTAAGCAACTGTTAAGAACAGAAGAAACCTGGGAAGGTGGTGGTGGTGGTGGGGGACTGAAAACCTTCCTCAGGGCGCCTTTATTACAGATCACTTATTGTGCTTAGCTGGGCACTTGGTTTTATAGATGCATGGAATCTCTTCTGTGCATACTGAGTTGTGAATATAAGAGCCCTGCTGGATCATACCGATGATAAGCCAGCAACAGTGGCAAACTACATAATTCCAGCAAACCCACCAGCCTGTCATGAAGCCAATAACTGTTTCCTGCAGTTTCTCACTCCTGTAGCTATTATTCAGAGGCAGCCTAAACATGGGGAATCCATTGTGCATTATGGGGGGAGCAAAGAAAAAAGGACACAGCCCACATCTGTATATGCGAGAAATACTTGTGTGATAACCTAAACCTGACAACAATGTAAACTCTGTTCTCCTAAGGGCTCCAGTAGGAGTAAAAGTTGCATTGCACAGCTTGGTCTCTCTGAGTCTTTACTGTGTCATTTTGTTGTTATGTTAGTCTCCTCAGGAAAAAAATCAATCACTGAAATCGTGCCCGTGTGTAAACAATAAACAGGAAATATTTGTCAAATGCTCTCCCATATCCAGGAAACAATAAGGAGCAATTCTCTCCCTGTCTAACAAAAACCTAATGTAGATTTTTTTTTGTTGCAACAAGAAGAAAAAATATGCTGAAGTACACCTTTTCAAGGATATGGCACTAGCTATTTAATGTCCCTAGGCCAAGTTCAATAAATATTCTGTTTGTTCCTTTCTATCCTGGATGTCTGCCTTGAATTGATTGCTATGTATTCATGCAGTCTTACAACAGCTCTCATAAAAGAATGTTGGTTGGAATTGTTTTCATTGATTCTGCCACTATATAATTTTTATAGAGCTTTTTGACCAATCTGACCTCATACATATCTTTACAAACATTTTTCACCCCAACACACACACACACACACACACACACACACACACACACACACACACACACACACACATGCTTGCACGGATGGACCCAGACCACAGCACCATTTCATGTGGCTCGCCGCTGCCCTCACCGCTACTGGAAGTAAACGCGTACACATTTATGACAGTCGTAAAACACACACATGTGTAAATGCACCCGCGCCTGCCATAAATGCTGCTGCAAATTAACCTGCGGCTGTCATAAACATGTTTATGACAGCCGTGGGTGTATTTTACGGCAGTGTGTACAGCAGGAAGAACCACGTGACCGGTCAGCTCAGCTGTCCCCGGGGGGGGGGGGGAATGGTCTAATCTGCAGCATAAAAAGGTTGGGAACCCCTGATATAGGGCATTGAATGATGTAGAGGGAAAAGGAATGTTTTGTTGATGGTAAAACTACAAAACAGTGGGTTACAGGAAATGTACCCAGTGAAGATCAGAAGCTTTTGTTGATGCCATTGTCACCTGGCAAGGCAAGGCAAGCATTCACTCGAAGTACCAGCAAAGCTGGTTCAATAAACGGAATTTCTCATCCTATATCAGAATTGACTTGGTGGCTGTTATGTATGTTAACTGTGCTTAACTGTCAAGGCGATTCAAGCTGCCATGTTCCCGTGCTTTCCCTAGATGTCAAACAGTGTCCCTGTTTGACAGCTACGAAATCTCACCAGACAGCATAGTCTCATGAGATTTCGATATTGCGTGCAAATTAGAATCTGACAGGAGCGGAATGTATCTTTTCTCATGTATCTATTCTTATGCAAATAAGTGGATCAACAATGTGCACACTCTGTTAGCCAATAGGCTTGTTGTATTATTGTTACTGTTACTGTTTATAGTGTATATAAGTCCGAGTTTTGCCCCATCCAAACTGTGTTCAAACCCCACTAATAAAGAGCTGAATTTCACTACTTTATTCATTTGCTTCTTCATTCCTTGAACACGAAAGTGGCACACAATTATTATTATCTAATGGAAGGCATTATTTTCTGCCTCAGATAAAAATCCATGTTAAAGATTTCCTGGCTTCCATTTTCCTTCACTTCCCCAATTTTTCTTACTAATTTCTTAGTCCCCTAAATGTCTCCAATTCCATATTTATCAGTGGAGCAGTGATTACACTCCAGTTGCTGGAAGGGAGACAAAGGGTGAAGTGGTGTCTCCCTCCCTCTGGTGCACTGGTTGTACATAAAAAAGAAATGGTTTTGAAGCCCTTGTAGTTCTCTAAAGAACTGCTGCAAAGCAACTGACTTCTGAAATTAAATTGGCTTAAATTTACATTAATTGTGCTGTTTGCAGCCATCTTTTAATCAGATCTGGTGATACAGTGCAAGCGCGGTGCCAAAATGGCCGCCGCGCTCTTTGCGGGCCACCCACCCACCCGGACTCAGACATACGGGTAGGTTAGGGGGCGTGGCCACCCCTCCATAAAAGGGGTGGCCATGAGGCAGCCTGGCTGCCATTTTGCAAAGTGACAGAGCGGAGAAGTTTGCTCCGTCGCTTCCGCCCTTGCTCGCCTCTTTCAGGAGGGTTGCTTTGCTCTCGTTGGAGGTTTTCCCTTTCTCCGACCAGCACTGTACTCTTTCAAGCAAGGGGAAGCTTTGCAGTGGCTCAGGTGGCTAAGAGGCTGACTGGGAAGAGGAAGGTCAGTGATTCGATTCCTGAGTACTGCAGGATGGAATACCTCTGGGCTCAGGCGGCCCCATTGGTCGTGCCTGGGGGGGGTGCTCAGCACACACCCTCTATTTTTTCGGGAGTACCACTGGGCCAGAGGGCTCAGACGGCACCCCCGCAGGTGGGTGACAGGGTTGTCGGACACACTGCCACCAAGGAGCCCAGGCTGAGGGCTCGGGCGGGGGCCAGCACAGGCCTGCTCCACTGGGGTTCTGGCCCCGCTGCTTCTTTGCTCATGGTGCGGGTTTCCGCCCCACCATGATTCCGGCCCCTCATTGGCCGGATTAATGGGCATGGCCCTATTCTGGCCAGGGATTACCACATCGGTTTATCCCTCATTAATTAATTGGTGGGCCATCCGGACCATCCGGCCCACCTTATCCTGGTGGGTCGGATGCTGTGGATGCTCTCCTGCCCGCAATCCGGCACTGGAGGCATCAATGGATATTGCTCCACCACCTTCGGATGGTGGGCGTGCCAACTTGGCAGTTCCGGCCCACATGCCGGCCACCGCTGTGCAGTGGGCTGCCAACAGGGTTGAGCTGCTGGAGGCCATCTGGCCAGCGCAGGCCGGTGCCTCGAAGCTCCCCATCCGGCCTGGACGCATGGGAACATGGAGCTAGATGGCCATCGCGAACTCCGATGCCCACCACAGGCCAGAACCTCCAGTGGGGGCAGCTTGTGGGGGTGCACCGAGTGAGTATCCTGGTCAAATCAGCACACCTGTGACACTAGCTCATAACGCTGGGGGGGGTATAGTGGCCATGGTCGCAACAGGCCAATTACACCCTGGTTTTTACTGGGGTGACCGCCCCTATGCTTTTCCTTAATTTCTCTGGGGCCCGAAGGGCCGATTATGTGTTTACTCACTCCAATCCGTGCCAATGGTGGTTCTGCCGACGGCTGGTTACTCCATACCCCTGGGTGACCATTTGTCCCGGGCTATTAGCAAGGCTATGTGGCTTGGGGAATATATTCACATTTTACCCCTCCTGCAACGTGAACACACTGAGGAGGGCATTGAGGGGCAGGACGACATGGACGAGGAGTTGCCCCATCACCGCAAGCTGTCTTCCTATGGGGGCCAATTGGTTACCGGCCTATTGGGCATCCATGGCAGGATATATCAGGGCCCGTCCTGATTTGGCCCTCTCAATGGTCCAGTGCTTGGACAATAATTACCGGGCCATGGTTGTTTTTCCTGGCCCGTCATGGTTAGCCTATGTCAGGACCTTAGGATGAGGGCGGCCCTTCACCCTGGGATGCCAGCAATGAGCCCTGCTAGCACTTGTAGTTAAGATATATGACTCCTACGTGGCAGCGCTTATGCTCCGTGCGGAGAGTCTACTTTTGGGCAACCACATTTGTGCCTTGATCTGGAGCTCTCAGATTAAGTTAGCTGCTACCATTTGCAACAGGGGACATGTTTTGCAGGGCACTGGAACTAGACTATGTGTTGCTCAATCAGGAGTGAGCTCTGGGGAGGCTTCGCTCCTCAAGGGCCGGTCAGCCGGAAGAGGGTACTAGCCTGGCACTGCCATATGTCCGGTTGCTTCCACACAGGTGTTTGTGGGAGCGCGTGGTTCACGCCCTGGCCTGTCATCTGCTACCAAGCCGGGTCTACCCTTATTGAACTAGAATTGGTACCCATTACTTCCGGTTAGGTGCCGTATCAACTGCGGCTGCATTTGGGTGCCTGGAGCCTGACATATATTGCATGGGCAGGTGGGGATTTGCCCAATTTTTTCTGTCTGTTCGTCCCTTCACTGAATGATTGCCTTGTTCTGCTCTCTATTCTCCCTCCTTATTTTACAGACCCTGTGTGTTTCCGCACACTGGTAGTAGTGTGGCTTGTGAGCCATAATTATGTGCACTGAGGCGGCACAGTATGCTGCTTCATTAGAATGGGCACCCCATCTTGGGCTATGCATAACCGCGCGTATGCAGTGGTATGGTGTGCACGGCATATAGGTGGCAGGAACTGTCGACATTCTTGATGTCCATTGGGGATGCTGGGCCACCACATGTTTTAATTCTGCACCTCGGAGGCGGTGATCTTGCACGGATTGCTGGCCCGGACTTAAAGACTTCCGAGTGCAGTGACCTGGCGTCTCTTTGCCATTTATGGCCGTTTACACGATTGCTATGGTCATACATCATGCCGGGGCAATATCATAAGAGAGAATTTGACCCAGCGGTCGGACCGTGCCTGACGGTCAGTGAACAGGGCTGTTGCCTGGTTCCTTATATAGAATGGCTTGGGGACAGCCATTTGTCGTCTGGGGGTAGGGTTACAGGAATGTGGCCTGTATTCTTGAGATGGGGTTTGTCAAAAAGTGGATGCACCTCTCTTTTGAATAACGTGCAAGAGGGCCAAGTGACCGAATTGTCAGTCAAGGGGAGGGGCCTCTGCTGCAATGTGGCAATGTTGCCAAGTGGAAGGTGCCTCTCTGAGAGTCGCAGGTGATGCATGGCCGCATCAACTTTGCCTACAGAGTGGTAACACCAGGCAATGCCTTCGCCTGGTGTCTAGGACACACTATGGCGGGTCTTGATAAACGACACCACAGGGAACAGCTGATTAAGGGTTTACGAGCGGACCTGTTTGTCTGGCTCACATTCCCGCAGGACTTGCATGCTGTCTCCTTTTGGAAGTATGAGCTTCTGGTCAGCCCCGTTCCAAGTACGGTCAGATGCCTCCGGCTCCCTGGGGTGGGGGGATTTATTTAAGGTCAGTGTGCCTATGGTCATTGGCCCCAGGGATGGCAGGGCATGGATCGCTTATGCGATCTTACGTTTCTAAAATTTTCTCAATTCTGGGTACCCTTTATGCTCTGGGGGGACAGGTGGCCTAATTCTGTGCTTCGCTTTTGATGTGGCAATGCTGCGGTGGTGCACATTTGTCAATGCCCAAACGTCTAAATCCCCCGGAGTCATGGCCCCAGCTCGCCTATTGTTCTTGGGTCCATGCGCTTTAAGGTCCCCCAAGGTTCAGTACTGGGACCCCTGCTTTTCAACCTCTTCATAAATGATCTAGAGGTAGGAGTAAAAAGCAAGGTAGCCAAATTTGCTGACGACACTAAATTATACAGGGTAGTGAAAACTGTGAGAGATTGTGAGGAGCTCCAGAGGGATCTCTCGACACTGGGGGAGTGGGCAAAACAGTGGCAAATGAGTTTCAACATTAGTAAGTGCAGAGTGATGCATGTTGGGGCAAAAAACCCCAATTACATTTATAAACTGATGGGGTCTGAACTCTCTGCGACAAACCAGGAAAGGGACCTTGGTGTCCTGGTGGACAACTCAATGAAGGTGTCAACCCAGTGTGCCTCAGCAGTGAAAAAAGCAAACTCAATGCTAGGGATCATTAGGAAGGGTATAGAAAATAAGTCAGCAAGTGTCATTTTGCCTCTTTATAAATCTATGGTGAGACCCCATCTGGAATACTGTGTACAGTTCTGGTCGCCATACCTCCAGAAGGATATTATGGAGTTGGAAAAAGTGCAGAGGAGGGCAACCAGAATGATTAGGGGACTGGAACACCTTCCTTACCATCTGAGGCTGCAACGGTTGGGCCTCTTCACTCTTGAACGACGACGTCTAAGAGGTGACCTGATTGAAGTTTATAAAATCATGCACGGTGTGGACAAAGTAGATAAGGAAGAACTGTTTTCCCTATCGCATAACACTAGAACTAGGGGACACTCCATGAAACTTTTGGGTACTCGTTCTCAAACAAATAAGAGAAAGTACTTTTTCACCCAGAGGATTACTGGCCTATGGAACTCCCTGCCAGAAGAAGTGGTGACAGCTGTCAGTCTTGACAGCTTTAAGAAAGGATTAGACAAGTTCATGGAGGAGAAGAGTATCAATGGCTATAATTATGGATACTTAAGGACAACCTCCGGGTTGGAGAGATAGGCAGGATATCTCTCAATATCATTTCCAGGGAATCCTAAGCAGGTGAAGGCATCTGCTTGGGAATACCCTGAAGGAAATGGTGAGCCACTGTGTGAGACAGAATGCTGGACTGGATGGGCTGTGGCCTGTTCCAGCAAGGCTGTTCTTATGTTCTTATGTTCTTAAGGCGCTCCTTAGGGCTAAACATGTGCCAGGCATTATAACGATATTGCTGATGCTTTATCCCGCCTGCAGATCTCCCAGTTCCGTGACTGGGCTCCATACTCTTGGGAACTACCCTCTCCACTCCTGGCTGAGATATGGATATTTGGCGAGGAGACGTGAACCAGATGAGTTGCTTGTCTTGGCACCTTGCACGCGTATGGCGTGTCAGCGTCCACTCCTTCGCTTTAGAGCCTTTTGTGGGCAAAGGCAGTTGCCTGAAATGTACCCGATGCCGGTCGCCTAGGATTTACAATATATGGTGCGCCTCATGATCTGGGGTTGGCCCCACGCACCATAGCCACCAGGCTTTACGCCTTGACATTCATGGCCAAGGCACGGGGCTTTACTGACTGTGCGAGTGTTTTCCGCGTACGCCATGTATTGGAAGGGTGGACACGTGTACGTGGCTGCCGCCCGAACACACGTCGCCCTCTTTTCACAGGTATTCTGACCTTGACCCACCTTGCACGAGGTTGGCATAGACTATGTTACAGTAGGTGGGAGGAGTATCTTTTTATGCAGCTACCACCGTAGCTTTCTCTGGAGCTCTGCGAGTCAGTGAGCTGGTCCCATGATCAAAGGGGGATGGTTTTTGTGGGGCACTGTAACTCGAAGATGTCACTATCAACCAGGAGTGGGCTCAGTTGAGGATTTGTTCCTCAAAGGCCGATCAGCATGAGTAGGCAGTGATGTAGACTGCTATGATGTACATTTGCTGACATCTGTCCGGTTGGTGCCCTACATGCAGTTTTGGCAGTGCCTGCTGCGTGCCCTGGCCTGTTTTTCTGCCACCAGGATGGGTCTTACCAAATTTAAGTTCTGTAGGGTGACCGGTACCGCGCTTCACAGTGTGGGGCCTGTTATGGCACCCATTCATTCAGGATAGGCGTCGCATTGACCGCGGCTGCGTTTGGGTACTCAGAGGTGGATATGTGTGGGCACGTGGGGGTTTCCACGTATTTTCCTTTTATGTACGTCCCCTCACTGTATGAGTACCTAGTTATGTCCTTAATTCCTTTTTCCTCTTTTACAGACCCTGTGTGTCTCCGCACACCGGTGGCAGTGTGGCTGGTGGGCCGCAGCTATGTACACTGGGCGGCAGAATATGCTGCGGCGACAGAGTGTGGACCCCAGCTCAGGCTGCATGCATCCGCACGTAGGCGGTAGTATGGTATGCGCGGCATGAGAGGGAGGGAACTGTTGCTATTCCTGATGTCCATCAGGCATGCTGGGCTGCCTGATGTTCTTATTCTGCACCTCGGCGGCGATGATCTCACATGGATCACTGACCTTTCCTTAAGATGTCGAGGTGCAGTGACCTGGCGTTTTTACGTCATTTATGGCTGTACACATGGTTGCTATGGTCTAACATCATGCTGAGACACCATTTTAGAGGAGACATGGATCTCCATGGTTTGGACCATCCCCGGCGGTCAGTGGACAGGGCTGTTGCCCGGTTCCTTGCTGAGAATGGCTTGGGGAAGGCCAGTAGACATCCGGGGATAGGCTTGCAAAAATTTTGACCTATAGGCAGGAAATGGGGTCCACCTGTCGGCCAGAGGTATGAACCTCTTTCTGGAGGATGTGCAAGCAGGCCTGGTGACCGAGCTGACAGTCTGAGGGGGGGGGGGGCGGTGAGTCATCATGGATGCCTCCCCGTGTGGCGGGTAGCACTGGGTAAGGTAAAGGTTTATGACACATACGTAACCGGCAGGTTCGCAATTGACTGGCCCACACGTAGATAGGTACAGGGGAAACAGGTTTGGCCGGTCAAGGGCGAACTATGAAAGGGGTGATGTCAGGAGCTTCACAGCCTGCATCACCTTGATATTTGAATGGATACATGTCATAGGATGGGGTCAGTAGATAGTATATTGACTCCGGTCAACAATTTGTTTGTGTCAACAAACAAATTGATACAAATTGATACATGTAGCCAATTTCCATTGGCATTTAGGGTGAAACCTTACCAGTGCTACTGCGGCCTGCTTGCCTTAAAGAATTACAATTGGATGATACACCAATTGAAAGTCATAATTCGGACTAGGGCATTATTCAATAAAAGTGGTCCGATGCCTTTAATCCAATGCCGGTGTCTGAGTCTTTATTTGGGTGGGTGCGCCTGCAATGGTTAAACTACTGTACTGCGATCAAGGTTGGTAAAAGGAGTACCCAACATGTCAGGACAAAATGCTAATTAACTTGTGAACCACCCAGAGAGTGCACTAAATGGTATGGGGTGGTATATAAGTGTGATTGCTTTGCTTTTTGCTTTGATTTAGTACTTCACATGAAGGCAAAAAAAAGGGGGGGGGCTCTTAGATTTTAGTTTAATCTAAATGATCCAGTGCAGTAGCAATGGTTTTTAATTACCATCATCATTTCATTACCTTGCCCCCTCCATAGATATTTGCCATTGTCTAGCTTGTTTGTTAAGCTACTTCATGATACCAGAAATTGACACTGGAATGAGCCTTTGACAGCTACAAACTTAATGTTGTCCAGTCCCATTGACTTGACATGCTGGAAATAGATTAAAGTAGAGCACACTTACTTACACCAAAAATGTTGAACCCCACTGACACGGGCTCAAAAAAGGTGTAGATAGAGTCAGATTGCTCTGTTCCTGTGATTATAACCCTGTGATTGCCAGGTGGGAAAGCAAACCAACCTTTCTCTGCTATGCACCAAACAGCAGGACAAATGTCCATCTATTGAGTCCTTACTTTCTGACGCTATTAAACAAGTTATGGGGTGGAGATTTCCATCATTAGCACCCACCAACAATATGCAAGGTTCTGCACAGGATAATGTTACATGAGTTACTATCTCATGAAGATCTAATGTATAATGTATAAAGCAGAGGAATGGGATGATAATACGGCAAGTGGGCGGCATTATAAATTTGAACTAATAATCAAGAAATAAAGAAATCAATCGGGAATTTAGTAACCCAGATATGCTGTGGTAGATCAGATAGCAGCAGAGAGCAATTAAGGATATGCTGGATGGTTTAGGAAAGGTTTGCAAAAGAAAGAGATTCAAAGGGGAATGAAAAGAGGGTGGTAGAAGCAATGTGCTCAATGGAGGAAGAGGACAAAGCTGTTCAGTCCCACTAGTGATTCATCAGTTGGAACTGACAATTGGTTTCCTAACAAACACATGTTTATAAATTGGTCCCCATAGTAAGATTTCTTGCAGGCAGTGCACTAAGCTAGAATGATTGGTAAAATAGGTTTTCCTGCAAAGAAACAGAATTTCACAGCACAAAGTACACTGAAAACAATGTTATCTCAATAGAAGCAGTTTGCAGGTGAAGTATGGAGAATGGCCAAAAAAAAATTACTTCCCCACTTTTTATCAGTTCCTAAAGAACAGGGCCTTGTGAGCAACAACACCTCACTTTAAGAAGTGTTGACAAGCAAAGTGTGAACTCTTATGTAGCCTTCAGGAAACAAATCATGCTTTCCCATGCCAGCAGCCCAATAATTAAGATAATACTATTTCCTATAGTACTGTATAATTTATTGTGGAGAATTGATTTATTTGATTTGAACTGCTCCGAATTAGTTCTGAGACTTTGTCATTTGATTATGATGGCTTATGCCAAATGGTTGTAAGCTGCCTGATGGAATTTTATAATAGAAAGGTGTGTGGGATAGTTAGCTGCTCTGAGTCACATCTGTCAAGTAGGCCGGCATACAAGTCCAATAAATGAAATGAAAATGAATAATAATCAGCCCATTCTTAAATTGCCAAAGAACCTAGACTCATTGCACCTCATGGCTACAAGGGGTTATGAATGAACAGAAATCTATTTAGTGATGAGCCTGGTAAAAGGCGACCTTTATTTACCTCTGCTTTACAGGTTTTAAACTGGTACTGAAATAAGGCCAGCATTAGCACTGGTCTCTAAAAATCAGCTGAGAAGCTCTCATGAATTGATGTTCCCCTTTCTACAATTAGTGCAAAGAAATAGAGGTGAACAACAAAAATGGGGAAAAAACTAGAAACCTTTTCCAGAAGATACAGGAAATACAAGAGAAATGTAAACCTAGATTGGGAACGTTGAATGACCAACAGGAAAGCACTATATCTGATCAGGAGAAAATAAAGAGAAGGTGGTGAGAGTATACCGAAGAACTATACAAAAGAGGAAGAACTCTATGATGAGGAACCTAAATTCTAGAACAGGGTTTCCCAACCTATGGCCCACGAGCCTAATCCAGCCCACAGCTAATTAATCTGCTCGATGAGCAGGTGGCGGTCATGGCCAGGAGGGCCTTTGCACAATTTAGTATAATCTACCAATTGTGCCCGCTCTTGGACCCGGACTCCTTGCTCATGGTCACTCATGCTCTGGTCACCTCCAAATTGGATTATTGTAATGCACTTTACATGGGGCTGCCCTTGATGACCATTCAGAGGCTGCAGCTGGTCCAGAATGTGGCTGCCCGGGTGGTGATGGGGCATGGCATTATGCTCATGCCTCATCACTGCTCCGGGAGCTGCATTGCTTGTCAATGTTCCTCCGGGTGCAATTCAAGGTGCTCATTTTGACCTTTAAAGCCCTACATGGCAGTGGACCAGGATACTTAAGAGACCGCGTCACCCCAAGGTATTCTACCCATCCTACGATGGCAGACCGGAGAGGCTCAATGCTGGTCCCTTCTACAAGATAAGCACACCTGACCAGGACCAGAAGAAGAGCCTTTTCGGTGTCTGCCCCAGCCCTGTGGAACCTTTTACCACCTGAATTGCACCTCCAGACAGAGCTGCTCCCCTTTAGGAGGGCACTTAAGACCAAGTTATGCCAGCAGGTGTGGAGGCTGACAGGTGTGACAGCCCCGTCCCGCTGGCTTATATAAATAGTGCCCTACAGCTGACTTGTCTGTTTTTAGCTCCCCTCCCCCTCTGTTTATATTTTCTTCTTGTTTTCTATCTTCTTTGACTATTTATCTCTTAAGGGATTAGGGAGGGTATTGGAGGGTTTATGCATTTTTATGTATTTATGTATGGATGTGAGAGCTGGACAATTAGGAAGGCTGAACGCAGAAGAATAGATGGCTTTGAAATGTGGTGTTGGAGGAGGGTTTTGAGAGTCCCCTGGACAGCGAGGAGAACAAATAGGTCAATCTTAGAAGAAATTAACCCTGACTGCTCATTGGAAGGTCAAATAGTAAAGATGAAGCTAAAGTACTTTGGACATCAAATGAGAAGGGAGGATTCACTTGAGAAGGCATTGATGTTGGGAAAGGTGGAGGGCAAAAGAAGAAGGGGAAGGCCAAGGATGAGATGGCTAGATGGCATTGTAGACACAATGGGCACAGAGCTGGGAGGGCTGAGGGGGATGGTGGAGGACAGAGGCGCCTGGAGGAAAATGGTCCATGGGGTCGCAAAGGGTCGGAGTCGACTGTGCGACTGAACAACAACAAAATGCATTTTTAAGATTTTATTTTAGATAAGAGTTTTAGTAATGTTTTTATCTATAATGGCCTTTTTATCATTTTTATATTTTATTGTATTTTTTTTCTATGTTGGTAGCCGCCCTGAGTGGTGTTCACACCAATAGGGCGGAGTATAAATATATGAAATAAATAAATAAATAAATAATCTGGCCCTTGGTAGGAACCCAGGCACTGCCGGAAGCTCTCCCTGCTACAGGAAGTTCCAAAACACTGTGTTTTCATAGTGAAAATGTGGCAAAAATAATAATAATAACAGAGGAAAATTCTCCAGATACCCTCCTGCCACCATGCGAAGCAGCAGAGGCTGCAAAAACAGCTTAAAAATGTCATGATAGCTGCCGCCCATGGGATTTTTTCATCTACTTTGGCAGCCTCTGCCACTTCCCATGGCGGCGGGAGGGTATATGGAGCATTTTGCTCTGTTTTTGTAATTCTTTGCCATGTTTTCAGCACTTCCAGAGTGAAAATGCTCTGCACACCCTCCCGCCACCATGGGAAGTGGCAGAGGCTGCCAAAGTAGATTAAAAAACACCATGCTGCCTCTGCAGACACCAGAAGCACTAGTGGGAGGAACCATGCCTCTGGCCCGAGCAGCAGAGAGTCAGGGGCGGGTCCTGCCCGTGGCAGGAAAAGGTTGGGAACCCCTGTTCTAGAAAGTGAAGTGAAAGCTGCTTGGAAAATACTAAGAGGTAAATCACAAGGAGTGAATGAGATTCCAATAGAATTATTACCACAGAGACTGAATCTGTTAATTTTTTTTAGAAAAAATTGCCCCCAAATTTGGAAAACAAAACCGTGGCCTACAGATTGAAAATGCTCAAGATATATATTCCAGCCCCCCAAGAAAGAGGATGCTAAAAAAAGCCAGCAATTGTAAGGCAATTGCCCTAATTTCCCATACAAGCAAGATGATGCTAAAGGTGCTGCGACACCTTGTGCAAGACATGCCTGATGTTCAAGCTGGATTCTGAAAGGGAAGAATCACTAAAGATCACATTGTAAACATTCAATGATACTGGGATGTAATGAAGGATTTCAGAAGAGCAGCTTTTGTTTTATAGACTACTAGCAAGGGTTGCCCGGCGTTGCCGGGCTTTTCCCCCCCTGTGTTTTATTTAAAAAGAAGCATTTAAAATTTTGCAATATTTTTTTAATGTTTAAATAATTTTGGATTGCAATTGAATTTTTTTTTTGGCAAAAACATCTTTAACATTTAGCAATTTTTTTGTAAACTGGTTGTGACATTACTGCAAGTTGCACAGTAAAGTATGTAAATTTTTTGTTTTTAAAACATATTAAATAGTTAACTATTTCTAAGCTGAAAATATTTGTGTTGTTTTTTTGGTCCAGCGATGTGTCTTTCGCATCTGTAAAACATAATACACAGGGAGAGATATTGATATTTGTCTATTGTTGTGTGCCATTTAATTGATGGGTTTTTTGAATGGAGTATTTGTGATCAAAAAATTTTTTTGATTTATGTTTAACTGTAAATATTGTTCTTAGTAAATATTCTTTTTAAAATTTTTCTGCATAAATTTATATTTACCTTCATTAACAGTTGTTTTTGTTTTTTGTGGTTCAGTTTGTTGACTGTTGATTTGTTGGGGCATCTGTTTAATGAGAATAATGACAAAGTTATATATATATATGTTTTTTAAAAAATTTGGTAATTAAATTGGTTTGGTTATTTACCTGTTTTTTTCTGGCTCTGTTGACATTTGATTTTCAGAAAATGGTGGAGCATTAATTCTGCTAGTGGCTGGTTGAATGGACATGGTGGATGAGTCATCATGAGAAGATGTCTTTCTATGATTGAGTCTATATTTACCTCATGGTTCATTTGTAGCTGAGGGTCGTTTTGTTGAGGTTGCAGTGTTTAAATGGGGCTGTATCTTTTTTGAAGAGTAAAAATGGATTCCGGACAGTAAATAGTTTAGTAAATTTGGTGTATTTAAAATAATGTTGGATCTTTTAAAATGTTGTGAAGTCGAAGGTTGCAGTGTTTAAATGGGGCTGTATGTTTTTTGAAGAGTAAAAATGGATTCTGGACAGTAAATAGTTTAGTAAAATGGATTGCAGTCAGTAAATAGTTTATTAAATTTGGTGTATTTAAAATATTTTTTGATCTTTTAAAATGTTGTGAAGTCGAAGGTTGCAGTGTTTAAATGGGGCTGTATCTTTTTTGAAGAGTAAAAATGGATTCCGGACAGTAAATAGTTTAGTAAAATGGATTCCAGTCAGTAAAAAGTTTAGTAAATGTTCCTGGGTTATTTTGGAGTTAGCGAAGGTATTTTGTTCCTTAATTGCCTTTAGTTCAAACTGCTGCTTTAAGTTTTTAAATGTGGTTTGCTTTTCTCTCCAACGTATTTTTATATCGGGTTTGCTTTATGCTTTATTTGAATGTTTATTAAATATGATGTAATGTATTTTTGATGATTTGCTTTTAAATAGCTCCGATGCGTTACGGTTTGCGTAACGATTTTTACTTCAGTAGGAATCGATCCTTCGCGTTCCGCTTATGTGGGTTGAGAAGTGAGTCGGGTTCGTTTTTGGAGATTATTTTCGTAAAAGAAAATTGAATTAAAAGAAATGAAAGTATGTGTAACGTAAACAAAGTTAATGTGAACCTTAACATATAATGTTAAAACCTAAAAATTGTAAATGAATGTGAGATAACAGTAATTCTGGTTTATGCTCTGCTAAATGAAATAAAATAAAAAATTTAAAATAATTAAAAGCAAATGGGTAACTGAAAACTGGACGGTAAATTTAAAATAATAAATTAATGTGAAAAGAACAATCAATATTTTCGTAGTCAACGGTCTCTCATCAAAGCTCGCAAATGTTTTAGCTCCGTACCAATACACAAACGCAAAAGTACGTAACTATGAGGGGTTTGCAAGGCAATGGAGCTCCTTTTGTACCGTTGGGTCTTCATTTCTTCCATTATGTTTGATGCGTTCGCTCCCAAGCTGATGATTGGCTATATTACTGTGAATACGTTGCATGGTGTGATTTCTAGTGTAACTCCTTAAATGGTATTAACGTGAATAGGACGCTGGGATTTGTATTTTTCCCTGTTGTTTCAGCATCCGTGCGTCGGCAAGGTTTTAATACGCATGTTTGGATTGGCTGCGGCGCGGCACCGAAAGACTGAGAGCGTTGTTTTTCTCATCATAATTGGCTGCCGCTTGGAGAACCACGGCAAAACGCAATGCTTTTGGGGTATTGAAGTTCTTTCCATTTCTTGCCGTTTGTGGGGCTGAGGCCCCCGTTCCGGTTTTCTAAATCCTTCGTTGACCTGCGTACCCACTTCGGCCGTGCGCACGAAGGGTGGGTGCGGGTCAGTAGGGCGATGCATAGCAACCTATAGCCAGTTCCAACGGTTAACCCTTGGATTTATAGGTTAAGAAAAGCAATGCATTTGACTCTGAGGATCATGAGAAGTTATGGATGGTTCTGAAGGGAATTGGGGGGGGGGCTCAACATTTGATTTCTTGATTCATAACCTGTACTGTGAACAAGAAGCTACCACTATGACAGAATATGAAGAGTCAGAATTTTTTCCTATAGGTAAAAATGGCAGATGGATGCATTTTATCTCCTTATCTGTTCAATTTTTATGTGGAACATATAAAGAAAGCTGGGCTAGATTCAGATGAGGAAAGTGTGAAAATTAGTGAGAGAAATGTCAATAGTTCAATATATGCAGTTGACACCATTTTACTAGCAGAAAACAGCAATGACTTGAAATGACTTTTAATGAAAGTGAAAGAAAGTGTCAAAGCAGGACCAAATGAACATTAAGAAAGTAAAAAAAATCATGACTACCAAAGAACTATACAGCTTTAAGGTTGACAATGAAAAAATAGAGATAGTGAAAGATTTTGTATACCTAGGCTCAATCACCAATCCAAATGGCAACCACAAGAAAGAAATCACAAGACTGAGACTTAGAAGGGCAGTAATGAAACAATTAGAAAAGATTACCAAGTATAAGGACATATTACTGAAAACTAAAACTAAGAACATACAAATTGTATTCCCAGTCATTGTCAATAGGTGTAAAAGCTCGACAGCAATCAAAGCTGGTGGTGGTCGTAGGGAATTGATTCATTTGAAATATGGTGGTAGAGGAGAGCTTTGCAGATACCGTTGGCTATCAAAAAAGACAATCTAATGGGTCCAAGAGTAAATCAAGTCTGCACTGTCTCTGGGGGTAAAAATGATAAAACTGAAACTGTCCTACTTTGGGCAAAAAATGAGAAGACAAGACTCTCTGGAAAAGACAATGATCCTGAGAAAGGTGGAAGGCAGCATGAAGCGAGGTAGGCCAAAAGCAAGATGGAGTGATTCCCCAAGGAAAGCTAGAAACTATAACTTGTAGGAGTTGAGCAGGACTGTTGAGGACAGGGCATTTTGGAGATCTCTCATTCATAGGGACATCATAAATCAGAGACAACCTGATATCACATAACAACTAACAATCTTTACCTATAAGGAGGGACATTAACCATTGGAATGTCACAAAGGCTCCCGCACCCGGCCCAGCCATCCCGAACCGAGCCGCCTGCACTTACCTTAACCCCGCCCGGCCATTGCCGCAAGGTTCCGGAAGTCACCAGCGGGGCAGCTGCCCCACGAATGCTACCAAAAACAAAACTATGACTCCCAGAGTCCTCTGCGCTGCGCAACCCCTCAGCCAATCAGGCTGAGGGACGCGAGCGCAGAGGAGGCCAGGAAAGCACAGAGCACCGACTTTAAAATAAAACACACACCGGGGGGGGGGGAGGCCCAACCGGCAAAAGGTAAGTGGAGCGAGGAAGAGGGGGGAGGCACAGGCCTCATACCCATGCCACCTACCCACCCCAACACCTTGCCCCAACCCCCAACCCCTAAACCCCATCTCACGTACCCTTTTTTGCCGCCTGGGTCTTTTCCCCCAGCGTGGCCTTCTGCAGAGGGAGGCGCACCAGCCTGTCCTTTGTCCCTGTGGGCAGCGTAGCCTCGATGCCTGCAGGGACAAAGGAGACACCGGTGTGCCTCCCAATGAGGAAGGCCGCACTGGGGGGAAAAGACCCAAATGATAAAGAAGGGTACATGAGGTGGGGGTTAGGGGAGGGGGAGGGAAGCACAGGCCAGGCATCCACGCTACCAACCCACTCCACCACCTTGCCCCACACCCCACTCCCTAACCCACCTCACTATTGCCCATCAAGGCAGGGGTGTCATTCTCACACACACACACACACACACACACACACCAACCACCCCTGCCTTGCTGGCCAATTATTATCTGTGTGTTGGTCGTTGAGGTGGTTTTTTGGGGAGGTTTGCACACACACCAAAACCACCCCAACCACCCACTCTCAGACAAACCTTCCCTCCCAACTTACCTGCATGCAGCTTCAGCAGGTAGCCTCCGCTCTCCTCTCCTGTCTCCTTCCTTGCTCTATCTAACTCACTAACCCCCTCTGGTGATCTACTCTATCTGTCACTCTCTCTTTCTTTCTTTCTTTCTCTGTCTCTCTCACACACACTGCTTCTCTGTCTCTCTCTGTCTGTCTCTCTCTCTCTCTCTCTCACACACACACACACACACACACACACACACACACACACACACACACACACACACACACACACACACACACACACAAAACACTCCTGCCTTGCCAGGAATTTTTAATGTGTGTGTGTGTTGGTGGTGGTGGTTGTGCAGACCCAAAATCACCCCTAACCACCAACTTGCACATTAAAAATGCCCGGCAAGGCCGGGCAAAAATATGCTAGTCTCTTATAATTATATTGGTCTTTGCTTGGTTAGTGGACTGCAGTGGCTTAGTGGTTAAGATGCTGAACTTCACAACCATAAGGTCAGCAGGTCAAGGCCTGAGTACTGCACAATGGAGTGAGCTCCTGTCTCTGTCCCAGCTCCTGCCAACCTAGGAGTTAGAAAGCAAGAAATTGCAAGTATATTTAGCCACCAGTATGCATTTGGTGGGAAGGTAAACAGCATTCTGTGAACTCCGGTGTCTAGTCATGCCTGGCACATGTCCGCAGAAACGTCAGCAGATGCAGAAAGTGCTGGCTCTTTTGCTATAAACAGAGATGGGCACTGAACCCTAGAGTTGGATACAACTGACTTTCAAGCAAGGGCAACCTTTACTTGCCTGGGCAATATCTACATGAAGGTAGTGTGCTTATTGAAAAGCATATATAGTGGTACCGCATACAACAATTTTAATCCATTCCATGGGGCTTGTTGTATGAAACAATTGCTATATGATACATGCTTCGTATAGCGATTTTTCCTATGGAATGCATCGTACAACAATTTTTTTTGCTAAGTGTTTTTCCCATTGAAAAATTGTTGTATGATTTTTTCCATAGGGAAAATTGTTATGCAGGGCACCATTTCCCCACAAAATCTAATTATTATGCGATTTCATTGCTATACAGGGCGATTGTTGTATGAGGTTCCACTGTATCTACATTCAATAAATGCAGTCCAATTATGCATGTAGCTGTTCAGAGGGACATGTTCTCAGAAAAGTGTATATAGCATACTATGAAGGAAACACATTGACTGTTGAGGTGAATTGAACTGGGAATACTACTTGGTGGTAACATTTTCCTACTTACCTTGATCATGTACATTTCATTTTGGAGGGTGGTGCAGTTGTTGAAAAATGCAGAGGAAATGGGGACAACAGTGCATTTGCAGTGACATGTCTACTTAATTAAAATGTTCCACATTTTAAGGAAATATTCACCTGTTTCCTATTGTTTCATTTCAGTTTCTCCAAAGATAAGTCATATCTCAAATGACATTGTGGTGAATGAAGGAAGCAACATCACACTGGCTTGTTTGGCTACAGGGAAACCAGACCCTTCCATTTCTTGGAGACATATCTCTCCATCAGGTATGTTTAAAATTATATCTGATTCTTCTCCCCACCCCACCCTCAAACACATACCTTTGTTTAAAAAAACTGAAACAAATCCAGATATCATCTGGCTCAACAGCTAGAAATCTGAAATGTTTTTTCAAAACCTGGTGAACACTGCTAATTCAATCATGAGGAATACATACTGGTGGCTAAATCAATCATGTTGGTATACTGCAGAGTAGCAATGTAATTTATTTTTTCTTTTATCTTTAGAATTCCTTCCTTTTCTTAATTTTAATTCCAGAATTTTCTTGATGAAACTACCACATAGCCTTGCACACAGAAAGATAAAACTATATGTGCACAAAGGCTATATCACAAAGACTATTTTTCTCTGAGATTTTCCTATTTTTTTGTTCACAAAAATATTCTATAGTAGAATAACTTGACTGAGGGTGCATCTGAATTGTT
The DNA here is from genome assembly GCA_035047305.1 of Bradypodion pumilum. Lineage (NCBI taxonomy): Eukaryota > Metazoa > Chordata > Lepidosauria > Squamata > Chamaeleonidae > Bradypodion > Bradypodion pumilum. The sequence continues at coordinate 110,853,380 of JAWDJD010000004.1, read as the reverse complement.
TAAAACCCCAACTTCTGTGTTGGTTCCTGATCAGTTTAAAGATCAGTATTTACATGATTCAGACCCAAACTCTGCACTGGAAATGGGCTCCAGTCAATCTGCAGAGAGAAGTCCTAGCTGATCCCTAGCATCTCCACTGCTGCCATGGATCCCCACTGCTGATCTCTGCCACAAATCAGCTGGGACTTGTTGGCAGTGGAGATATGCTACCGCTGGTCAACTGAGACCAGCCCCAGCTGATAGGCAGTGGAGATTGGCAGTAGAGATCTACAGAGGCAGCAGAAATGTGGCAGATCAGCTGGGACCAATCTCAGTCTGAATCACCTAGAACCCCTCTCAAACACCACCACAGATCACAGCCACTGATCAGCAAAGATGTGCTCTAGCTGATCAATGGCAACAAGTATGGATGCACACACTGACTCAACATGTGACCTGAAGTCAGGGTTAAAATGTTGGCATGGTGATTTAGAGCAGTGTAGATACACCCTGAGTGTGAATATTATGTCCCTTGTCTTTGGTGAATGAAGCATGATATGTCTTACTCGAACTCAGAAAGTAAAAAAAAAAAGTCTTGGACTCACCTTTTCTATGAGAGTAATTTCTTAGACTTGTACACTACTTGTACTCTACATATAGCCAGATCCTGGTCTTGTGGCTTTTGTGGACTGCAACCTTTAGATCTCCAAGCCTTGAGTATAGGCTTGAGGATTTTGAGATTGTAGTCCAAAAGTAACTTGCTCAGGGATGATGCATTGGTAACAAATAGCAATGACAAGTTCCCATCAAAAGACTACTAACTCAAGGTGGAGGACTCATTAACAATATTTGAGTTTCAGAATGTATTTGATTGACCTGACAATGTTTAGATACATGAAATGAGCATCATGTGGATGTAAGTGTAGCCAGAGCCTAGTATGCCTGAAAGCAATGCTAATCAGCACTTTGCTTTAGAGATAAAGCCTTGAAAGAATTACTAATAATGACCTTTAAAAGAGCAACAATTAAAGCTTTTTAAGTGACCACCAAGGGAGTAGAAGAATCAGTTACATCATAAAGGTGGTCTTTAACTAAATGTCAAACAAAATTGTGCTGGGAACCTTGGGGAGTCTTCAAAGAGGGAGCTTAGGACATGAGTTCATCTAAAGGCAGTAGAGGACCTTAACTTGCATTTTTAAAATGAAATTAGTGGAACCTTACTGCCACCTTGCAACTTCCACAAGGAGAGAAAAGTGAGGTTTCCTCCAGTAACAAAACAACAACAAGAATAACAAAAAGAAAACAGATGAAATCAGCACAGTAGTCAACATCTTCTCCTGATACAAGGCAATTCAGACTGCAATGAAATCCTAATTGGAATCTTGTGGCATCCAGGAGTCTACCAAGAATTATTTGATATTAGCTTTTGTAGATGGCCACCCACCTCATCAGATACATACAAAATGTATTCCAGAGACCACAAGACTCTTTGCTGTGCGCATACCACAAGAGACTAATACAGCTACCTGACAACTTTCAGAGTAACGTGCTAGACATAGTCAGTAGAAATGAATGCAAGCTAAACACACGTAACATTTGAATGATGCTAAACCAATAAAAGCATGATTCATATGTGAGCAAATTTTGAAAATAATTGCTGATTGAAGGTGGATGTTTGAAAAGCACCCTCACATTAAAGGCTCTCTGGTGTTGAAAGAGTACAGTACACCCAGATGAAGATTTTTACCATCTGTTCCTAAGAGTTTGCACATTGCTTTGCAGGCGGACCCCCAAAAGAAAGACTCAGACACCGGTATATGGATAAAGGCATTGGGCCACTTTTATTGAATTATAGTCCGAATTATAACTTTCAATTGGTATTCATCCAATTATAATTCTTAAGGCAAGCAGGCCGCAGTAACACTGGTAAGGTTCCTCCCAAAATTGCCAATGGCAATTGGCTACAATGTATCCATTTGTATCAATTTGTTTGTTGACACAAACAAATTGTTGACCAGAGTCAATAAACTATCTACTGACCGCACCCTCTGACGTGTATCCGTCAAATCACGGGGTGATGCATGCTGAAAAGCTCCTGCCATCACCCCTTGCCTGGTTCGTCGTTGACCGGTCAACGTTATTACACCTGCACCTGTCTAAGTGTTGGCCAGTCAATTGCGAACCTGCCGGATACCTATGGGTCATAAATATTTACCTTACCAGTGCTACCCGCCTAAGTGACCAAAGTCAAGAACAAAACCCCTATGTCAAACACTAGCAACAGTGTGGGATGGGCAAAAAAGCCAGAACCCAAGGGCCAATTGTAGGTTCAGGCCAAAAATTCCCACCCGGCCCCGAAGCGACCAAAATATCACACTGTTCACTAGGGAGGGGGTGGAGGGAAAAACTTCTCCTCTCCGTCGCTATTTCTAAAATGGCAGCTCGGCTGCCTCGTGGCCACCCCTTTTATAGAGGGGTGGCCACGCCCCCTAACTCACCCGGATGTCTGACTCCGGGGGGGGCCTGCAAAGAGCGCGGTGGCCATTTTGGCGCCGCACTTTCATTGCAGGCGCACCCCCCAAAGAAAGACACCGGTATATGGATAAAGGCATTGGGCCACTTTCATTGAATAATGCCCTAGTCCGAATTATAACTTTCAATTGGTATTCATCCAATTATAATTCTTAAGGCAAGCAGGCCGCAGTAACACTGGTAAGGTTCCTCCCAAAATTGCCAATGGCAATTGGCTACAATGTATCCATTTGTACCAATTTGTTTGTTGACATAAACAAATTGTTGACCGGAGTCAATAAACTATCTACTGACCCCACCCTATGACGTGTATCCGTCACATCACGGGGTGATGCATGCTGAAAAGCTCCTGCCATCACCCCTTGCCTGGTTCATCGTTGACCGGTCAACGTTATTACACCTGTACCTGTCTAAGTGTTGGCCAGTCAATTGCGAACCTGCCGGATACCTATGGGTCATAAATATTTACCTTACCAGTGCTACCCGCCACACGGGGAGCCTTCAATGAAGACTCACCGCCCCCCCCGACCGTCAGCTCGGTCAACAGGCCTGCTTGCAAATCTTCCAAAAAGAGGTTCATACCTCTAGCCGACAGGTGGACCCCATCCCCTGCATAAAGATCATAATTTTGTAAACTAATGGTGGGGTGTCGGATGACCATCCCCAAACCCTTGTCTGCCAAGAACCGCCCTGTTCACCGAGCGACGAGCGCGGTCAAGGGCACGGAGGTCAATACCTCCCCTGTAAGAATGACGCGGTATGATGTCCGACCATAGCAGCCTTGTGGACGGCCACACATAATGCAAATAAGCTAGGTCACTGCAAATCGTGAATTTTAAAGAAAGGCCAGTGACCTGGGTGAGGTCATTGCCCCCGAGGTGCAGTACAAGGACATCAGGCGGTTCAGCATCCCTGATGGAAAACAGGAATGGCAACAGTTCCCGCCATCTCATTCCGCGCTTACCGTACCAACGTATGCGTGCGGATGCACGCAGTCCAAGCTGGGGTCACTACTCAGTTGCCGCAGCATACTGCGCTGCCCAGTGCACGTAACTGTGGCCCACCAGCCATACTGCCACCGGTGTGCGGGGACACACAGGGTCTGTAAAAGAAAAAAGAGAACAGTGTCTTAACTGGTACTCATACCTGAAGAGGGCGAACATATAATGCAAAACGCATAGATCCCCATCTTCCCATACGGCATATATCAGCCTCAGAGTACCCAAATGCAGCTGCAGTTGATGCAGCACCTATCCTAAATGAATGGGTGCCGTAATGAGCCCTGGGGAGGCCAACACTGGATAGTGCCATACCGGTCACCTTCCAAAATTGAAATTTAGTAAGGGGAGACCCATCCTGGTGGCAGAAAAACAGGCCAGGGTGCATGCCACGCACTGCCAAGAACTCCTGTAGGGCACCAACCGGACAGATGTCTGCAATGGAACATCGTAGCAGTCTAACTCCACTGCCTATGCCATGCTGATCAACTTTTCAGAACCGTATCTTCAACTGAGCCCACTCATTAGAAACATAGACATCGTCGAGTTCCAGTGCCCTATGAGTCGCATCCGCCTTAGACAGTAGTACCAACTCACTGATGCGGAGCGCTCCAAAGAAGGCCACCGTGGTAGCCGCGTGAAAAAGAGCCGCCTCATACTTATCAAAACACAGGTTATGCCAGCCTCGTGCAAGGTGGGTAAGCACCCCTGGAAAAATTGGGTGGCGAGTGTCGGGCGGCGGCCACGTTCCCGTGTCCACCCCTCCAAAACATGTCGTATGCGGAAATCATTCACGCAGTCAGCAAAACCCCTCACCTTGGCCATAAATGGCAGTGCTGACAGCCTGGATGCTATAGTGCGGGGAGCTAGGCCCTGACTGTGTAAATAAACCATAAATTGTAAAACTTGTTCCACTGGAATGGGCCAAACTTCGGGCAACTGAAGTTGCACACAAAAAGTTCTAAATTGAACGAAAGCATGGTGATACGCCTTACGCGTGCGGGGCACCAAAGACATGCCGATCGCCCGGTTCACCTCTCCTTGCCAAATGTCCAAATCTCGGCCGGGAGTGGCGAGGGGAATTCCTCTGCGTCCGGAGCCAAGGCACGGAACCGGGGGATCTGCAGGCGGGATAAAGCATCAGCAATATCATTATTAATGCCTGGTACATGTCTGGCCTTAAAAAGCACATTATGGCGTAGGCTACGTAACACAAACTGGTGGACCAACGCCATCACCCTGGGTGATTTAGACGTCTGAGCGTTAACAATGTGCACTACCGCAGCATTGTCGCACCAAAAATGGACCACTGAGTCGGCCCACTCCTCGCCCCATAGCATCAAAGCTCCCAGGATTGGAAAGAACTCAAGGAATGTAAGATCGCGGAGGCGATCCGTGCCCCGCCATGCTGGAGGCCATTGGCCATAAGCCCACCTCCCCTCAAAGAAAATCCCATATCCCAGGGAGCCAGAGGCATCCGACTGTACTTGGAACCTAGGGGAAACTAAAAGGTCGGATCTCCAAAAGGAGACCCCATTGAATTCCCGCAGGAATTTGAGCCAAACCAAAAGGTCAGCCTCATGCCCCTGGTCAGTTGGACCCTATGATGGCGCCTTGACAGGCCAGACATGGCGTCACATAGGCACCACGCAAATGCTCTGCCAGGCGTGACCACCCTGCAGGCAAAGTTAAGATGGCCATGTTGTACCTGAAGCTCACGAAGTGACACTTTACGTTTGACCAGCAAGGCCAAAATCATCACGGAGATCCGGGTGACCTTGTCAATGGGTAACCGGGATGCCTGTGCGACCATGTCAATTTCGATACCCAGAAATGCGAGCGTAGTGGATGGGCCCTCGGTCTTTTCGGGCACTAAAGGGACACCCAGTTCCCGCATTAGCGTCTGAAATGTAGTGAGGAGACGCGTGCACGTGTCCGAGCCCCGTTCACCCCCGAACAAAAAGTCATCGAGGTAATGGGCTACAGACCGAGACCCGGACCTGCGAACAAAGGCCCACTGAAGGAAAGTGCTAAAACGTTCGAATGCTGAACATGAAATAGAGCAGCCAAAAGGCATGGCCTTATCTACATAAAACTTCCCTTGGAATCGAAAACCCAATAGCTCAAAGTCCCCCGGGTACACTGGCAACAATCGGAATGCCGATTTAATGTCACATTTTGCCAGGAGGGCACCAGGACCACAAGAGCGCACCATCCGTAGGGCTTGTCAAAAGACGTATACCTGACCGAACAAAGGTCATCAGGAATAGCATCATTGACAGAGTAACCCGCCGGGTACGATAGATGGTGGATTAAACGAAATTCCCCCGGGGCCTTTTTGGGTACCAACCCCAGAGGGGAGACCTTCAGGTTGGGAAAGGGCGGTACAGAAAAGGGGCCCGCTACCCTCTTGGCCTCTACCTCTTTGGCAATACTCAGGGCAGCCACCTCCTCCCTACCCTTCAGAGAAAGTAAATTGGGGGCATCTTGGGGTCCCCGCACTCCTTTGAATGGGATACGGAAGCCCCACTGGAAACCCTCCAGGAGGTACCTCGCGTCCTCCCTCCTTGGATAAGTGGAGAGCCATTGCTCCAACATATACACATTAACTGGGGAGGGGGCCTTTTGACTGGCTAGCTCCATCAGCAGAAGCTCTGCCCACTCCCTGTCCACCTCTACCTCTGCCCCGTGACCCACCGGCATGCGGGCACGCGGCGGCGGCGTGGGGGCCAGCGCAAGAGGGACACTCGTGTTTATATCGGCGCTGCCGCTTATTGCACACGGCATTAGCCGAGAAGCTCCAACACAGCAAGCGGGCTGGAACCCCCTGCCCCGCCGGCTGGCGGGGAGCCTGTGTTGGAGCAGCTCGCTGCACGGCATGGCCACAATGGTACCTATCCCCAGGCGCCGGACACGTGGGGGTCATGTACAAGAGCCACAATTTTTGACAGGGCTCATCCCATCTCATCTCAGGGTGTAGGGGCACCCTCATTCTAAATTCCTCATCGTAAGCCAACCACGATGGGCCAGGGAAATCCACCATTGCCCTGTAAATATTGTCCAAGTATTGGACCATAGGAATGGCCAGATCAGGCCGGGCCCTAAGGTATACCGCCATATAAATAAGATATGCCGGCAACCAGTTGGCCCAGGTGTGCGGTGGCTTATGACGGCGGGACAGCTCTTTGTCTCTGTCGTCCTGTCCCTCTCTCTCCTCCTTAGTGGGCTCACGGTTCAATAGGGAGAATATATCCACGTACTCCCCCCGCCAAATCTTTTCCCTCGTGACCTGGGACAAATGATCACCAAGGGGCAAGGAATAACCAGCCGTCGGCAAAGCCGTCACTGGCACATTAGGTACATGGGGCATACGCAGCAGGACCTGGACAGCCCCTGCGATGCCCAGCACTGCCCCGGGGGCGGAAACCCCCACCGTCAATGAGGTGCCATTATGAAACCAAGGGGCACTGGGATAGGCTGGTAACTGATGCCCACTCGCCTCGACTTGACGAGGCCAGGGCCACTGAACCCCACCACTGGAAGTGGGCTGTGATGTGGGTGCATTAATTTGAACCTGATACTCACTAGGTGCACCCCCGTGAGCCGCCCCCACTGGGGGTTCCGGCCCACGGCGGGCGTCAGAGCTCGCGACCGGAATCGAGCTCTGGGGCCACACCTGACTGCTCCCCGGCTGCAGCTCTGGACAAACAGGGAGCTGCGAGACACCGGCAGGCGCAGGCCAGAGCGTCTCAAGCAGCTCAACCTGGCTGGCCACCTGTTGCAGTGTGGCAGCCGTCGAGGTAGCCGGTGGACACGAAGGGCCCCCAACAGAGAGAGAAGGGCCCCCTCCCATAGGGTTGTGTGCAATCCCCAAGGATGCCACTAGCACAGCTAAACATGTCAGTAACGCATCCACTGCCACAGATCCCCCAGCATAAGGTGGGCCGGGTGGGCCGGAAGGCCCACTAGGCATTTGACAAGGAACACCAAAGTGAGAGCCTGGGCCAGAATAGGGCCATGCCCAAAACTCCGGCCCATGAGGGGCCGGAGGAGGAACGGGTTGCCCCTGCGATGCCCAGGCCCTCCCCCGCTGTCCTGACCCATGGCCGGCAACTGTGGGCCGAGGGCTGGAACCCCTGAGGGGCCGGCCGGAGGCCGGCCAGCCAAGGCCGGCTGCCAAGCACCAGCTTGCATCACCCCACCGGTATCGGTGGGTAGAGCTTGGGGTAGTGCCCTGCCGCGGGGGCGCAGCCCTGGTCCTCTGACCTGAAGGCTGCCCCCCATCCTGCGCAGGGCCCGAAAAAGTCCTCCCCTTTGGCCGCGGCTTCATCGCCCGGGCCTTCCGTTTGGGAGGCATATCTTGAAGAAAGAGCAGGATCCCTTTCCAGGGATCGAAAACCTAGCGCAAAAAGCACAGAGCAGCCAGCAAGCTAAAGGCTCTGTGCGAATCCTTCCTTTCCAGCCGGGAAGGACCAAGGGCTAAACAGCCGAAGACTCGAACAAACAGCGACGGAGAAAACTTCTCCTCTCCGTCGCTATTTCTAAAATGGCAGCTCGGCTGCCTCATGGCCACCCCTTTTATAGAGGGGTGGCGTCGCCCCCTAACTCACCCGGATGTCTGAGTCCAGGTGGGGTGGGGGCCTGCAAAGAGCGCGGCGGCCATTTTGGCACCGCGCTTTCATTTGGTGAATTAGATTTTATCCATATTCATACAACCCCAAAAGAGTATAATAATGTAGAACTGGAAATAGTTCATCTGGCCAACATATCACAACTGACTTCTTAAGAAATTCTAAGCATATTCATAGTTCCAAGGGCCAGGCAACATATATTCTTTACATCTGAGGTAGGTTGAGATAGTAGCATTGTTTCAGAATGCCCATATCATTGTATAAGTAGAGCTTCTGTGGGTTGTACTCTAGAAGAATAGCTTTTCCAAGTTCTTTATATATGCACTACTAGATAGCAAGAAATGATGTCCAAATTATATTAGGAGACTGGAATGCTAAAGTAGGAAATCAAAAAGTGGAGGGAATAACAGGCAAATTTGGTCTTGGAGTACAGAATGAAGCAGGGCAAAGATTGATAGAGTTCTGCCAAGAGAACGCACTGGTCATAGCAAACACTCTCTTCCAGCAACACAAGAGGCGACTTTACACATGGACATCACCAGATGGCCAACACCGAAACCAGATTGACTACATACTCTGCAGCCAAAGATGGAGAACCTCAATACAGTCAGCAAAAACAAGACCTGGAGCAGACTGCGGCTCAGATCACAACCTACTGATCGCAAAATTCAGGCTTAGACTAAAGAAAATAGGGAAAACACGGAGACCAGAAAGATATCACCTAGACAGCATCCCTAAAGAATACACGGTGGAGGTGATGAACAGATTTAATGGCTTAGACTCGGTAGACAGAGTACCAGAAGAATTATGGACGGAGATGAGGGACATCATGCAGGAAGCAGCAAAGAAAACCATACCAAAAGAAAAGAAGAGTAAGAAAGCAAAGTGGTTGTCTGATGAGGCTCTTAAAATAGCAGAGGAAAGAAGGAACGCCAAAGTCAAAGGAGAAAGGAAAAACTACAATCATTTGAACACAGAATTTCAAAGAAAAGCAAGGAGAGATAAGGAAAACTACCTAAAAGAACAGTGCAGAGAAATGGAGGAAAACAACAAAAGAGGCAGAACCAGAGATCTTTTCAAAAAAATCGGTGAAATCAAGGGAACATTTAAAGCAAAAATGACCATGATAAGGGACAAAGACGGAAAGGAGCTAGCTGATGCAGAAGAAATTAAGAAAAGATGGAAAGAGTACACAGAGGAACTTTACAAAAAGGACCTCAACACTCCTGACAATCACAATGAGGAAGCAGTAGAACTTGAGCCAGACATCCTGGAGAGCGAAGTCATAAAGGCCCTAAAGAGCACTGCAAACAACAAAGCTAGTGGAGATGATGGTATCCCAGTTGAATTTTTCAAAGCGCTAAAAGATGACGGCGTCAAATTACTGCATTCAATATGCCAGCAGATTTGGAAAACAAAACAGTGGCCACAGGATTGGAAAAGATCAGTATACGTCCCAATCCCAAAAAAGGGCAATGCCAAAGAATGTTCAAATTATCGAACAATCGCGCTCATCCCACATGCCAGCAAGGTGATGCTCAAGATAATACAGGATAGACTTCAGCAACATGTGGAGAGAGAACTACCAGAGGTGCAGGCCGGTTTCAGAAGAGGCAGGGGGACTAGAGACCACATTGCCAATATACGCTGGATCATGGAGAAAACAAAGGAATACCAGAAACAAGTTTACTTTTGTTTTATTGACTACACCAAGGCATTTGACTGTGTGGACCACAACAAGATGTGGCAAGTAATCAAAGAGATGGGAATACCAGAGCACCTCATATGCCTCCTGAGAAATCTGTACATGAACCAAGAAGCAACAGTTAGGACAGAACACGGAATGACAGAGTGGTTTGGAATAGGAAAAGGAGTAAGACAAGGCTGCATTTTGTCACCATGCTTATTCAACCTATACACAGAGCACATAATGCGCAGTGCAGGGATGGAGGAATCACAATATGGGATTAAAATCGCTGGGAGAAACATCAACAATTTGAGATATGCAGATGATACCACCCTAATGGCAGAAAGTGAGGAAGACCTAAAGAATCTCTTGATTGGGCTGAAGGAGGAGAGTGCAAAAGCTGGCTTGAGACTCAATATCAAGAAAACCAAGATAATGGCAACAGGCCCCATCAGTTCCTGGAAAATAGACGGAGAAGAAGTAGAAGCAGTGACAGATTTCACTTTCTTAGGATCAAAGATCACTGCAGATGGGGATTGTAGCCATGAAATAAAAAGGCGACTGATTCTTGGGAGACAAGCGATGAGAAACCTGGGGAACATAGTGAAAAGCAGAGACATCACATTGCAAACAAAAATTAGAATAGTCAAAGCAATGGTTTTCCCAGTGGTAATGTATGGATGCGAGAGCTGGACAATTAGGAAGGCTGAACGCAGAAGAATAGATGCCTTTGAAATGTGGTGTTGGAGGAGGGTTTTGAGAGTCCCCTGGACAGCGAGGAGAACAAATAGATCAATCTTAGAAGAAATTAACCCTGACTGCTCATTGGAAGGTCAAATAGTAAAGATGAAGCTAAAGTACTTTGGACATCAAATGAGAAGGGAGGATTCACTTGAGAAGGCATTGATGTTGGGAAAGGTGGAGGGCAAAAGAAGAAGGGGGAGGCCAAGGATGAGATGGCTAGATGGCATAGTAGACACAATGGGCATAGAGCTGGGAGGGCTAAGGGGGATGGTGGAGGACAGAGGCGCCTGGAGGAAAATGGTCCATGGGGTCGCAAAGGGTCGGAGTCGACTGTGCGACTGAACAACAACAGATAGCTTCTGGGCGTCAGCCTGACAGTCTGATCTGGTTTAATTTCTGGGTCTCTTGCTGGCAGAAATGAAATTATATTTCTGCAAGATAATTTACAACTAGATAAAAGTGCCTGCAAGAGAAAACATATTTGCAGAGAAGCTGTGAAAGAACAGAACTCTGAGATCTGATTTTCTCAGCTGATAAGCAATAAAAGAACTTAGATTTATTGGGAACTCTGCAGGGCTTTTGTCATGCAGCACACATTTGATTTTGCAGCATGATGAACTAAAGTTCATTGGCACTTCATGTTTTCCTTCAGTTTTCACCTGTAACTCACAGCAGGATTCATATAATTACAAAGATCATTGCTTTGTAATGCGGCACATGCTTTGCATTTTTAAGACATTTTGAGAGGTCCATTTAAAAAGCTTCAGATTGAAGTTCTTCAGATTTGTGTCTTCTGGAAAATGAGAGCTGATATTACCAGTCAAAATTGCCATGACTGGGATAATACATTAGATACTATTGGTATTGGAAGAGCATGAATTAATGCCTCACTATTAGTATCAATACAGTCACTCTTCCTGTTATGTTCTATGATCGTAAGCCAATTTTAAGCATTTTAATACTATGTACTGTATATTTAATAAGAAATAAATTTCTTTTTTTTTTTTTTTTAAATTTTTATTGGTTTTTCAAAATATATAACAAACATTTAAGACATAATAATAACATCTTAAACAAAAAAAGAAAAAAGAATACAAGGACAAAATACAATAAAAAAAAAAAAAGCATACTATATATTACATACTTAATCACCCTGTGCTATATACATTGTCCAGGAGGCTGTGGGATTTCCCATTAGTTTCTTTTATTCCCAAAATTTCCTTTGGTCTGGTGTCAATTTATTTGTTCCATCTCTCGTCAGTGAATAGTCGACAAATTTTCGCCATATATTCCAAAATCTATTTTCTTTTATTATACCTTTTTTAAAATTTAATTCCCATGTTAATTTTTCATTCAATGCGAGATCCCACATCTGCTTGTACCACTCCTCCACCTTTAACGTTAAATCATTTTTCCAGTTTTTTGCAATACACATTCTGGCTATTACAAGCATCATAGACAACAATTCTTTCTTATCATTATCCAAATTAACATTATCTACATCCGTCAACAAGGTGGTAACTGGCCCCAATGTGAGACGCGATCCCATAATTTTTTCGATCTCGGTCTCAATTTTTACCCAAAAATTTTCTACCACCTTACATTCATACCACATGTGGACATATGTACCCAATATATTTTTACACCTCCAACACATTTTATGATTCTTTTTGTCTATCTGGTGCAGTCTCACAGGGGTCAGATACCACCTCCATAACATTTTAAAATTATGTTCCTTTACCCTAACCGACAGGGATCTCATAATTCTTTTCCTCCATTTATTTTGCCATTCCTTTTCTGTTATCTTCACATTTAAATCTTGTTCCCATGTATTTCTTAATATTTCTTGTGAATTAACTTCTGTATTTATTATTTTATAAATTTTACTAACCATTCCTTTTATTCCGGTTTCCTCCTTCCTTATCTTCCACACTATATCCTCAAATTCCGTCCTGTCTCTTTCCAAGCTCTGCTCCCTCCAGTATTTGTTATTCCACCTATTCACCATCGCTACCTGAAACCAATTCAACTTCATCTGAGCATATAACTCTCTTTTCTTCCCTTTATCTTTACAAACTCGTATCCAATCTTTCAACAGGAGAACCCCATTTGTCCGCAAGATTTCTTTCATCTCGTTATTTATTCTTATTGGAAATTTTTTCAAGTCTTCTATTTCAATTATCGGAGAAATGTTTGGGACCAGTTTCATTTTGTCTTTCTTCCAGACTCCCAGCATTGATCTCAGCATTCTGTTTTTAACTGGTATTTTCCATGTTTCCTTGTCTAGAAAAAAGCTCTTACCCACCTCCTCTAATTCCTTCATTTCAATTTCCTCCCATATAACCGATTCCTTCATTAAAATCTTAACTACATTCTTTATATGAAATGCTTTATAATAATTCTTTAAATTAGGTATTCCTAATCCCCCTTCCTTTTGAGCTAAATACCACAGTCTCTTTGGAATTCTGGTTCTACGTCCCCCGTTACAATAGTTATCAAATAATTTTTGAAACTCCTTAATATCTTTATCTGTCAACTGGATTGGTAAGGCGTCGAACAAAAAGTTTAGTTTTGGTAATAACATCGTTTTAGTTAACGCTACTCTACCGAACCACGACAGCCTCAGTTTTTGATATTGCAGAATTTTATCTTTTAATTCCTTCTTTTGTTTATCATAGTTTAATCTTTTCAGATCATCCATCTTATTAGAAATGTTTATCCCTAAGTATTTCAAGCTCTCTTTAATCCGCACTTTGAATTCGTCCCTGATTTTCATTTGCTCTTCCTTTTCAATATTACTTAAAATCAGTTCAGATTTATCCCAATTTACCTTCAAACCTGTTATTTGTTCAAATTCCGTTAAGTGTTTTTGAATGCTTTCCATAGATCTTCTGGGATGTTTCATAATTAACAAAGTATCGTCTGCATATAAACTAATTTTATTTTCCATTATTCCTTCTATACTTTTATCTTCCCTTATTGTATTTGCTAATATTTCCATCGCCATGATAAATAATATTGGAGATAGAGGACACCCTTGCCTTGTTCCTGCCTCTAATCTCACTTCCTCCGTAAGACCATCATTAACCCTGATATTGGCATAACCTTGTTGATATAATTGTCCTATTGCTTTTAAAAACCTATCGCCGAATCCATAATTCTTAATTATCTCACTAATCGTTATCCATTGCAAGGAATCAAATGCTTTAAATATATCTAACGATAATAATCCTACTTTCTCCTTATTTTGTCCTGCCACATCTATTAAGTCTAATACTCGCCTTACCAGATCTGACATATGTCTCCCCTTCACGAATCCGGCCTGGTCTTTATTTATATATTTATCCATAAAACTATTTAATCTATTTGCCAATATTGCCGTAAAGATCTTAGCATCTTGGTTTATCAAGGAGATAGGTCTATAGGATTCTACTCTTTCTGGATCTTTTCCCGGTTTTGGTAGTAAGACAATTATTGTTCTATACCATGATAAGGGTATCTGATCCCCGTTAAATATACCATTATAAAGTTTTAACAATTTTGGAATTACTATATCTTTAAACTCTTTGTAAAATTCAGCGGGTAGTCCGTCTTCACCCGGTGATTTATCTACTTTCAATTTATTTATTACTTTTTTTATCTCATCTTCAGTTATGAATTCTTCCATTTTTTGTTTGTGCTCCTGACTTATTTTATTTTTAATTTGCATTCCCAGTTTATCCTTTAGTTTGTCTATATTTACCTTCTTTTTAGAGTATAACTCTTGGAAAAATTCTCTAACCACCTTACATTTGTCTTGGGTCTTATTGTATCTTATGCCTTCTTTATCTACTAAAACCCCTATTTCTCTTTTACTTCTTTTTTCTTTGGCCGCTCTCGCTAATAGTTTTGAATTTTTATTACTATACTCAAAGTATTCTCTTTTTAAATATACCAAATCTCTTTTCACTTTTTCGATATCTTTCCCAATTATTTCTTTCTTTAATCCCTGCATTCTTTCAAAAATCTTTCTATCCTTGGTTATTGCATGCTTCTCCTGTAGCCTTTTAATCTCTTTTTCCACTTCTTCTTGTTTACTTTTTAGCTGTTTATTTTTAATACTTGCCAACCTAATACTTTCACCTCTAAATATTGCTTTCATCGTGTCCCATACAATACCAATTCCGAGTTCCCCTGTATCGTTCCACTTCCAATTTTCTTCCCAGTTTTCTACCATTTGATCTTTAATCTTTTTGTCTTTAAACAATCTGGCATTGTATCTCCAATTTTTCCTGATCTTTATTGCCTCTATTTTCATTTCCAACAAAACTTTTGCGTGGTCGGATTCTTTAAAAATTCCTATTTCTATGTCTTCTAAGTTTCTTATCAAGTTGTCAGTGACAAATATATAATCTATTCTAGAGTACGTATTATAAACTTGTGAGAAATATGTATAAGCCCTTTCCAGACCTTTGAGTTCCCTCCATGCATCCTTCAATCCCAAAGATTTCAACCAATTATTTAACACATGCATTTTGTTTCCACCCACACATCTTGTTATGTTTGTACTATCTATATTTGATTTTATTAAATTAAAGTCGCCCGCTACAATCATTTTTGTTGTTTTCACCTTCTCCAATATTCGATGTACCTTATCTAAAAATCTATTTTGATGTTCATTTGGTACATACAGGTTCACCAACGTTATTTCCTCCTCTTCTATTTTCCCCTTTATAATCAGGTATCTACCTTCTGGATCTGATATACTTTTTACCATCTCAAAACCTAATCTATTTGAAATCAAAGTTGCAACCCCCCTGGCCTTCGAGGAACCATATGATTTTTCATATATCTGGGTCCATCCTAAAAACAACTTATTAACTTTCTCCGATTTCTGGTGTGTCTCCTGAAGAAAGATTACATCCGGTCTATCTTTTCTAAGTGCAGCTTCCAGTCTCCTTCTCTTTACTTGACAGCCAGTACCTTTCACGTTCCATGTTATTATTTTTATATTCCTCATCTATTGTTTTTCTCCCATAATTTTTTGCATTTCCCACTTCCTCCGAAGGACATGTGATTGACATATAACATTTCCTTAACCTTATACAAAAAAATAATAATAATAAAAGCATTTAAAAAAACAACTAAAAAATTTACACTAAACAAACTACTACTTTCCCTCCCCATTTTATTTTATTTTCAATGGCCTCTGAATTACAGAGAGGGGAGGGGGGGGGTGCGATCAATCTTAAGAGCTTGAGCGGGGTCCAAGCCTAATCCCCGCCCGGAACGGTTCCTCCTTCTGCACCTTTAGGCATATTCTCGTTTCCATTACTGTCCCGTCTTCTATATCCACCAGATATAATCAATTCCTCCTTCAGGTCAAACCATTCTTTAGTACCTGCTTCCAATAACTTTGCATCTATCATTACGTCCAGAACATTGGGACCTTCACTTATTGAATACCGTCTTCCCAGATGAAAAAAGCTTAATTGTCGTGGGAATTTCCAATTGTACCTTATTCCTTTTTCCTGAAATCGTTTTGTGACTGGTTTCATCGATTGTCTCCAAAAACGGTCCTCAATTGGAATGTCATTATACACTTCAATGTCATGGCCTTCCACCTTTAAAACCTCTACTCCTTTTTCTCGTATAAGTGCCATTAAGCGTAATTTATCCGACACATTAGCAAATTTTAACATGACATTTCTCGACCCAGTTTTACCCCTTTTAGAACCCAATCTAAATACGCTTACAATCTCTTGTGGTGTGAAACCATCCTCCATGATTTCGTCCAGCCATTTCACTATTCTTTCTTTCAATTTGTCTGGTGAGTTCTCTGGGAATTTTCGAATTATAACGTTTGCTCGTCTTAATTGTTCTTCTACATTCTCCAATCTCTTTTCATGATCTCCAACCTTATCTTCTCTCTCCCTTCCTCTCTTTCTCAAATCCATAACCTCTTCTTTAATCAATACCTGGTCTTTTTTAATAACCTCTTGTTCTTTTTTAAGATTGTCTACTTCTTCCCTTATACCTTGAATTCCCTTCATAATATTTTCCAACATATCTTGAGACTCTTGTTTTCGATCTTTTTTATCTTGGGCAATCATCTTTTCAATTCTATCCTCCATTTTTTCAAATCTCTCCTTAAGGCAGTCAAATTCAATTTTAAATCCTTGCTCCCCCCCCCATTGCCGATGTTGTTGGCGTTGTTGCTGTTGCTGTTGTTACAATCGTTGTCGGTGCTGTCCCTGCTGTCGCCGCTGTAGTTGTTACTGTTGTTGCGGCAATTGTTGCTGTTGTTACTTTTGCTGTTGTAATTACAATTGTTTTAACCGCAGTTGGAGTAGTCGTAGTTGGTGATATTATTGTCTTCTGTTGCTGCTGCTGTTGAATTTGTTGTGCCATCTTCTTCACTGTCTCCTGCTCCTCTAAATCTTTCATCTCTTGTTGCATTGTTTTCTTCATCCCGTCTTCCTGCTCCTCTAACCTTGTAAGCCTTCTAAAACTCCTATCCGAGGATGTTGGTCTTTCCACTCTTGTCCAAGCCAATTTCTTCTCCTTCTCCTTCCCTCTCCCCTGCCGTTTCATCCAAATATATTTCTAATCACTTAATTTACATGTACAATATACCCATCAACAATCACCATGTATTTTAACTCTGTCCAATTTTAATATATTTATTTCCATACAAGGACCTTTATACTCTCCTCCCCCTCCCCCTCTATCAAATATATGTGCGTGTATTTACACACACCTATACACGCACATATATATCGAATGTTCACCCTGGTCCCACTGAATATGAGGGTTAAAAAGGAAAAGGCAAACAATGATTCCAATTTAGGCCAAATTAATTTCCCTTAAGTTTTAGTTATTTTAATATTTTACCCCCAGCTGAGCAACAATAAAAAGAAAAAAAGAAAAAAGAAGAAAAAAGAAAAAAAAACAAAATATATAAAAAAGAAAAAAGAAAAAAAGGGGAAAGGGGAAATAGAGAAAGAAAAAATGCAAATACAAAAAAATAATTAAAATTTTAATTTAAAAAAAAAAAAATTGCCTTTAAAAATTCAAATTAAGAAAGTCCCAACGACAATAATAAGATAAAAGAGAACTAAAAATGGCAAAATACAAAAATAAGAGTTAAAAAAAAAAAGAAAAAGAAAGAAAAAAAATAATAATAATAAAAGAAAAAAAAAGAAACTTTATCCAACAAAATAGAGAGGAGGAGGACAAACTTTATCTTCCTGTTGCAGCCTTCAAACGTTCTCCAACTTAATGAGGAAAAACAAAAACAAAGGCCAAAAACAAAATCAACCCCTACCCTCAAAAACTCGGGGGTATCAACTCTTTACTCTTCACAGCACGTTTCTAAATCGTAGCACCACCTTGATCCTCTTCATACCACAAAAAAATTAGGCAGGGGCAAAATTGATCAGAGTCTCCAACGGTCTAGGCCACAGCACAAGCGGCGGCAAGGGAAGGGGGAGGGAGGGAAAAAAGTAAAAAGAACACCCCCACCGGGGGATCGTATATTGTCCCTGTCGCTTAACCCCCAGCCGCTCCCACCGACAGCAAAAAAGACGGAAAATACAGTTTCTTTTCTTCTACTTTCCCATTTATTTTTGCAAATTTGCTCACCGTCTGGACCTCCCAGCTTTTCACTGTAACATTTTTCCAGCTCCGCAAAGCTCCGTGCGTCTCCAATCGAGGGGAGCGGCGGGGACGAACGGAACCCACTTCAGCTTCCCTCTTTCGATTCCCCGCCGAGCTTACCCCTTTCAATCCCAATCGTCCGCCTTCTGCCTTGCCTACGCTTTAACAAATTTCACCAGGACACCGATCTCCACACCGTTCTTCAGCTAAGAGCTCTGGGGAGTCGTCGCCATTATAGACCGCCCATCCCCCCGCTCTCACCGAGATCGAAACTCCGTTTTTTCTCCTTTTTTCAGCGCGGCTTTGGTCTCTCCAGACTAAATTCCACAGCTATTTTTCCTTCTGAGTATTCTACTCCACTTTTTTGCCAATTTCAGGTACTATTTTCACTTTTAAAAGCCACTTTTGTTTTCCTCGTTTCCGAGCGGAGAAAAATCCACCCCTCTCAGCTCTCCATCTTGACACGCCCCCCATAAATTTCAGAAATAAATTCTATTTACTCACAAGTATATTTGCATTTTTGATTGTCGATTATGGAGGACTTTCACACTGAATCTTCACATTTTCTCCTGAAAAGTATCAAATTCTTATGCAGCTTGCCCCCTACCAAGCATCTGGACAATTAAACTCTAAAATATCCATGTGGCACCATTAATTGATATGAGGGTCCCACATGCCTTGGACAGTGTACAAAGGACACCTCCCTCTCTACTTCTGACCACCTTGTCTTCCAGGGTAGTAGGATACCATTAGGAAGTTTACATCTTTCAGATTCCAACCTGATGTCTGTTTTTAAATAGTTCAAATAATTTGGATTTAATAATTTCAAGTAGTAAACTGTATGTTATTTCCAGAATTCAGAAATCAGTGAGGAATTGATCAGACAAATGCTATGTGAGAGCCTGAGGCTTGCTTCTAAAACACCAAACCATGACTTGGTATTACAAGTGAACCAAGCCAAACCAATTACCAGCTTTGATGTTAGGAAGAAATAGATCAATTTCTTCTTCCTTCCCATGTTTGATTAGGTCATTGGGAGCTCTTGGCAAACAGGTGATATGTATCACATACTTCTAGTTCTAGAGCTTGGCTATCACCCAACTGACAGTTGCTTTCTATGAAATTGTTCTGTCCAGCTCTAAAACAACCATGCATTCTATTCCATTACACCAAGAACAGCTATAGCATCACACATATCTATTATTTAATCAACTTGCTGAAAGTTTAGGGAAATAATAGTGGACAATGAAAAAAATGTCTATTCATATATGTTGATGAATTGTCATCATAGGGAAACACACACAAAAATGCCAAGGTAAAACTTGTTAAGCAAAACATTAAATGAGCAGAAGAATAGATGCCTTTGAGATGTGTTTTTGGAGGAGAGTCCTGAGAATCCCTTGGACAGCAAAGAGAACAAATAGGTCAATACTGGAGGAAATCAAACCTGACTGTTCATTGGAGGGACAAATAGTGAAGATGAAGCTAAAGTACTTTGGACATCAAATGAGAAGGGAGGACTCACTTGAGAAGGCTTTGATGCTGGGAAAGGTAGAGGGCAAGAGAAGAAGGGTCATCCAAAGATGAGATGGCTAGATGGTATTGTAGACGCAGTGGGCACAGAGCTGGGCGGGCTGAGGAGGATGGTGGAGGACAGAGGAGCCTGGAGGAAAATGGTCCATGGGGTCTCAAAGGGTCGTAATCGACTGTGCAACTGAACAACAACAAATGTTTTCGTACATATTTTAGACATTTGTTGAATGGGTAATGATTACTCAAATTATAATAGACATTGTGTATAACTTAGTTGAGCAGAAATCCTGTAAATCACTAAAGTAAGTGGATTGAATCCATGTATATTTGTTTAGTTATATCCTGAACAAGTTCCACAGAATCAAACAAGCCTACTCTAGTTTGACTTAATACATTAAAGTAAATTGTAGCTAGAGGGACCACTTTGAATCAATTGTACTGATGGAAACGTTGACTCACAAAATTTCTACTGATTCAATGGGCTTAGTCTAGTGCAACTAAGCAACAGGATTACAACCTTAGGAAGTGTATTGAAAAATATCAGTGAAAGATTAAATACCATAATTCTGTGTATAAAGTGTACAGGGTGCTTAATTAAGGGGGATAAACCCTTGCTAGACAGCCTCTGCTGCACAGAAGGTGGTGCGTTTCTTTTTGTAGTGAAAAGCTTGAAGTCTAAAATGAATGAAAATAAACTGTACAGCTACTTTAACTTAGTACATAAATTAGAGCATGCAGTTTTAATGGGGCATGTTTAACTTGCAGTCATTATGTAAATTCATTCATTATTATAAATATTCATTATCTAAAGCTATTATGTAAATCCACCAAATCTACACATTTAGTGTAACACTAGAAGAAACATGGAGGAGAAGCTTGTAATCTGAAAATCTTATATTGTTGAAATGTCATCTGAATAAATTGCAGGTATTAGTTATTTTGTTCTGACATTTAAGAGCAAAGTGCAACATCAATAGCTGAAGAATTAAACTGGAATCATAAGAGAATTCCAGGTAGTCTGAGATATAATGTTGCTTTCGAACATTTGTAATGGCTGGCATGCTTATTATAGTTCCCATTTTAGAAAGTAAAAGCTGGAAACATAAGTTGAAAGAGCAGAAGTAGGAAGTCCCAACCTTCTCAAAGCCTACAGTGAACAAGAATCTTCAAATGTCTGTTAAGACTTGTTTTATATGTCACTTTTATTATCTAGCTATGTTTTGAAATGACCTTCTTTGATGGTTCAGTCCTGTTACCATTATGACTTGTGGGACCATCGGGCATTTGTTTTGGTTTTATTTACAAAATTTTGACTTGCTATGAAAGAGAAGGACCTAGACCAGTGATGGTCAATCTTGGCACTCCAATTACCAGAAGCCCAAGTCAGCATAAAATTGAAGTCTAAGAACATCTGCAGTGCCAAGGTTGGCCATCACTGACCTAGAAATCTCTCTGTATTGATGCTTTCTTTGTGGCAAGTGGTGAGTCTCAAGAGGAAAGCTCCTATTAGTATGGAAGCAGCTTACAAGAGCAAGCATGTCACAAAATTTAAATTGTTGCTCATCAGGAGCATGTCTAGGATATCCCAGTCTTTACTGGGTCCCAGGCCCTTCTACAGATTAACTCCCATTCATCCTACCCAAGATTCTGATTGGCTGCTGACAGCTTTACAGATTCAAAATCCTCAGACATTGTGATTGGCTGCGGACAGCAACCCCCCCCCCCCAGTGATGCTGGATGAAGGGTTTCTCATATGAATTGATAGAGAAAAGGTGAAATAAAAGGTTTAGAAAAGAAGGGAACCTTGTGTACCTATCTTTCATAAACACAAGTCATTCATGTATAACTGGCTGTCTTTTGACAATCAAGGAGAGAATATGGAACTACAATAATAGAGC
The DNA here is from genome assembly GCA_035047305.1 of Bradypodion pumilum. Classification (NCBI taxonomy): domain Eukaryota; kingdom Metazoa; phylum Chordata; class Lepidosauria; order Squamata; family Chamaeleonidae; genus Bradypodion; species Bradypodion pumilum. The sequence continues at coordinate 110,831,740 of JAWDJD010000004.1, read as the reverse complement.
TTCTTTTATGTTTTGAGTCTTTTGTTGAAACACAAACACTCGATCCCTATTTTCAGGCTTTTGAACCAAGAGCTGACAATCATATCCACACAAAAGTAAGGTTTGGACCATTCAAATTATATGTTATGTATTTCTTACATGCTTCAGTAAATCTTGTTAAATTAGGACAGCATATAGAGATGTTGGGTAGTAAGTCTTTATAATCATCCTCTAAGACAGTCTACATTTTTGCATCAGTCCTCTCTTCAATAATAGTGTTTAATCCATTTTCCATACTGACCTCTAAACTCTTGGAATAAAATATAGAATGTACAAGCTAATCCTGATTCTTATTTAAGTACTATTCAGACATCCACAACTAATGCTTGCTTATTTGGTTAGAGTGGAGTGGTGCCTCTTTGAGTGCTAGAACCCCATGACATCTGATGGGCGATTTCCAAGGAAGAACACTGGCTGGTGTTCTTTTTTGGTGGCATAGTTCCAGTGACACAGGTGGAAGGCAATCACTGCCAACTGCAGGCTGCTGCCAATTATTGGACATTGCTGATTTGAGTTTGCACATGACATGCACTCAGTGAGTGGGAGGTCCAACCCAAAAGTGAAGCATGATCTCTTTAGGTAACATAACCCTGGCACTGCCAGTGCCATCATAGAGCTACAGTGCTGTCAGAGCTACAAAATACATACTGCATTTTCATTTTCCAGGGCTCCTATTACATAAGAACATAAGAACATAAGAACATAAGAACAGCCTTGCTGGAACAGGCCACAGCCCATCCAGTCCAGCATTCTGTCTCACACAGTGGCTCACCATTTCCTTCAGGGTATTCCCAAGGAGATGCCTTCACCTGCTTAGGATTCCCTGGAAATGGCATTGAGAGATATCCTGCCTATCTCTCCAACCCGGAGGTTGTCCTTAGGTAGCCATAATTATAGCCATTGATAGCCTTGTCCTCCATGAACTTGTCTAATCCTTTCTTAAAGCTGTCAAGACTGACAGCTGTCACCACTTCTTCTGGCAGGGAGTTCCATAGACCAGTAATCCTCTGGGTGAAAAAGTACTTTCTCTTATTTGTTTGAGAACTAGTACCCAAAAGTTTCATGGAGTGTCCCCTAGTTCTAGTGTTGTGCGATAGGGAAAACAGTTTTTCCTTATCCACTTTGTCCACACCGTGCATGATTTTATAAACTTCAATCAGGTCACCTCTTAGACGCCGTCGTTCAAGAGTGAAAAGGCCCAACCGTTGCAGCCTCAGATGGTAAGGAAGGTGTTCCAGTCCCCTAATCATTCTGGTTGCCCTCCTCTGTACTTTCTCCAACTCCATAATATCCTTCTGGAGGTATGGCGACCAGAACTGTACACAGTATTCCAGATGGGGCCTCACCATAGATTTATAAAGAGGCAAAATGACACTTGCTGACTTATTTTCTATACCCTTCCTAATGATCCCTAACATTGAGTTTGCTTTTTTCACTGCTGAGGCACACTGGGTTGACACCTTCATTGAGCTGTCCACCAGGACACCAAGGTCCCTTTCCTGGTTTGTCGCAGAGAGTTCAGACCCCATCAGTTTATAAATGTAATTGGGGTTTTTTGCCCCAACATGCATCACTCTGCACTTACTGATGTTGAAGCTCATTTGCCACTGTTTTGCCCACTCCCCCAGTGTCAAGAGATCCCTCTGGAGCTCTTCACAATCTCTCACAGTTTTCACTACCCTGTATAATTTAGTATCGTCAGCAAATTTGGCTACCTTGCTTTTTACTCCTACCTCTAGATCATTTATGAAGAGGTTGAAAAGCAGGGGTCCCAGTACTGAACCTTGGGGGACCCCACTCTTTACTTCCCTCCACTTGGAGAAGTGTCCATTTAGTGCTACCCTCTGTTTCCTGTCCCTTAGCCAGTTGCTGATCCAGGACAAGACCTGTCCCTTTATTCCATGACTGGTAAGTTTATTCAAGAGCCTTTGGTGTGGGACCTTGTCAAAAGCCTTCTGAAAGTCCAGATAAACAATGTCAACTGGATCCCCCTTATCCACATGCTTGTTGACACTCTCAAAAAATTCCAACAGATTAGTGAGGCATGATTTGCCCTTGCAAAAGCCATGTTGGCTCTCCTTTAGCAGCGCCTCCTCTTCTATGTACCTATTAATTCTATCTTTTAGGATGGTTTCCATCACTTTACCTGGGACACATGTCAAACTGACAGGCCGGTAATTTCCTGGATCACCCCTGGATCCTTTTTTGAAAATTGGTGTTACATTCGCTACCTTCCAGTCATCAGGCACAAACCCTGATTTGAGGGAAATATTATATATTTTGGCTAGGAGATCAGCAATTTCATCTTTAAGTTCCCTGAGAACTCGTGGATGGATGCCATCTGGTCCTGGTGATTTGTTAGTGTTTAGTTTAACAAGACATGCAAGGACCTCCTCCCTGGTTATTTCTATCTTGCTTAATTCTTCGGTTTCCCTCCCTACGAAGATAGGTTCTGTTTTGGGCATGTGGTCTCTATCTTCTTCAGTGAATACTGAAGCAAAGAATTCATTGAGTCTCTCTGCAATCTCTGTTTCCTCTTTAATAACCCCTTGCCTTCCATTGTCATCTAATGGTCCAATGGCCTTCCTAGTTGGGTTCTTACTTCTAATGTACTTAAAGAAGTCTTTGTTATTCCTCTGAGTGTTTTTAGCTATACGCTCCTCAAAGTCTTGCTTTGCTTTCCTGATTGTTGCCTTGCATTTGTTCTGCCAGAATTTATGTTTCTGCCTGCTGTCCTCATTTGGACAAGCCTTCCATCTTCTAAATGAGCTTTTCTTGCTCTTGATCACTTTCCGAACAGCTCCTGTAAGCCACATTGGAGTCCTCTTGGACCTGGCAGTGCCCTTTTTCCTTTTGGGTATGCATTCCAATTGGGCCTCTGTTATTGTTTTTGTAAACAGCCTCCATGCCTCTTGGAGTGTTTGGACTCTCTCAATTTTCCCTTTCAGCTTCTTTTTTACTAGTTTCCTCAACTTTGGGAAATTTCCTTTTTGAAAATTTAAGGTCTCTGTGTTAGATTTTATCAGTGACTTGCGGTCTATGTTCAAGTTAAACATAATTGAGTTGTGGTCACTGTTCCCTATTGGATCAGTCACATTAACATCTTGCACCAGATCCTGAGTATTACTCAGCATCAAGTCAAGGATTCTTGTACCTCTAGTTGGGTCTTCAACCTCTGTCCCAGGGAACAATCATTGAGCATATCTAGGAACTTTATCTCTTTATCATGTGCTGAACAACAGTTCACCCAGTCTATGTGAGGGTAATTGAAGTCCCCCATTATAACCAGGCTTCCCTTCCTGGATGCCTCCTTTACAACATTCTCCAACTGCCAGTCTCCCTCAAGAGTTTGGGTCGGAGGCCGATAGTATATGCCTACTGTTAGACCATCCTTGTGGCCTGGTACTCTTACCCACAGAGCTTCCAATGGTGACTCTAAATCACCTAGATATTCCAATTCATAAGATTTTATCACTTCTTTGACATACAAGGCTACACCACCTCCTGTTTGCCCCTTCCTATCCTTCCTGTACAGTTTGTAGCCTGGGATAACTGTATCCCATTGGTTATCATCCGTCCACCAGGTTTCAGTGATACCAATAATATCAATATTCTTATCTATTGCTAAGTATTCTAGCTCCCCTATTTTGTTCCGGAGGCTTCTGGCATTTGTATACAAGCATTTATATATGCATTTCTGACACAGTCTTTTGTGTCCAGTTGCATTGTTAGACTGCCTCTTGCATCCTTCTGCTAGAATGCTAGTGACTAGCTCCTTGCTCTGCTCAGTAATTTTTGCATCCTCCTCACTACTCAAGTACACACTTTCCCGAACCGGATGCTGCCCAGCTCCTGTCGGCTTTCCCCCAGTTATCAGTTTAAAAGCTGCTCTGCAGCCTTTTTGATGTTGAGTGCCAGCAATCTGGTCCCATCATGGTTTAAATGCAACCCATCCCTCCTGAACAGATTTGGCTTGTCCCAAAATGTTCTCCAGTTCCTGACAAATCTGAAGCCCTCCTCTCGACACCACCGCCTCATCCACGCATTGAGGCTTCTGAGCTCTGCCTGCCTGGTAGGTCCTGCGCGAGGGACAGGCAGCACTTCTGAAAATGCTACCTTGGAAGTCCGGGACTTCAATCTTCTTCCTAACAATCTAAATTTGGCTTCCAGGACAGACCGCTTGGCCTTCCCAACATCATTAGTACCAACGTGTACCATGACAACTGGCTCGTTCCCAGTTCTCTCTAACAATCTATCTAGATTTCTTGTGATGTCTGCAACTTTTGCACCTGGCAGGCAAGTCACCATACGGTTATCATGTGCATCACAAATCCATTTCTCTGTATTTCTAATTATTGAATCGCCTAGTACAAGGAGCCTCTCTCCTGCAATCTGTTCATCTACATGCACCTCATCAACCATATTAAGGGAGAGAACCTCAGTTTGTTCCTGATGTTCATCTTCCTGGATCTCATCAAGTGTGATGAAGGAGAGATCATCAGGTGGAACCAGCTGTTCCTCTGTGTGTTCCTCGTCAGGTGTGATAAGGGAAAGAGCCTCAAATTTATTCTGTAATTTCAGACTCTCAGAGTGATCCCCTACTCTTCTCCTCCTTTGAGTCACATTCCTCCAACCATCTCCCTCCTGAGTTAGTGAAGGGCCTTGTCCCTCAGAACTGTGCCCTGTCTCTTCTTTGTCCAGCATAGTCTGCTCCGCTCTGTCCAAGAACAGCTCAAGCTCCTTAATTTGTTGGTGGTTAGATATGCGGGCCTCTAGCTGCTGGACCTTCTCTTCTAGTAGTGCAACCATCTTGCACTTGCTGCAAGTGTAGTTCTCCATGTGCTTTGGCAAGAACACAAACATGGCACAAGAATTGCAGGTAACTACAGCTGTTCCCTCAGAATCCATTTTAACAAGTGCAGTATTCTGGGCCTCAAAAATGTACACGTTTACTACCTTTCTACCTAGTAAGACTATATTCTTCTTATGTTCCTAGTTTGTAATCTCGCGCGCCGTTAGGCGTGCGGGCCTCTAAAGCAGCTCTACTCCAACTGCAAAAGTTACCAGTGCTCACTTCCTTTGTTTGGCTCTCCTCAGCAGCAGCTCTGCTTAAGAGCACATGCAGAGTCAAAATGGCTGACTCTGAAAGAGCTCAGAGCTTTTAAAGGCTAGTGTGGCTCCGCCCCTATGAGTCACAGTTCAGGGAAGGGCCTGGTGTGGCCCTGCCCCCCTGCTTCTGGAAGCTTCAAACTGCTTCCTCTGTTTGAACAGAGGTGGCTCTCAGCAGTTTAAATTATCAATTTAAATTAGTAGAGGCCTCTAAAGCAGCTCTACTCCAACTGCAAAACTTACCAGTGCTCACTTCCTTTGTTTGGCTCTCCTCAGCAGCAGCTCTGCTTAAGAGCACATGCAGAGTCAAAATGGCTGACTCTGAAAGAGCTCAGAGCTTTTAAAGGCTAGTGTGGCTCCGCCCCTATGAGTCACAGTTCAGGGAAGGGCCTGGTGTGGCCCTGCCCCCCTGCTTCTGGAAGCTTCAAACTGCTTCCTCTGTTTGAACAGAGGTGGCTCTCAGCAGTTTAAATTATCAATTTAAATTAGTAGAGGCCTCTAAAGCAGCTCTACTCCAACTGCAAAACTTACCAGTGCTCACTTCCTTTGTTTGGCTCTCCTCAGCAGCAGCTCTGCTTAAGAGCACATGCAGAGTCAAAATGGCTGACTCTGAAAGAGCTCAGAGCTTTTAAAGGCTAGTGTGGCTCCGCCCCTATGAGTCACAGTTCAGGGAAGGGCCTGGTGTGGCCCTGCCCCCCTGCTTCTGGAAGCTTCAAACTGCTTCCTCTGTTTGAACAGAGGTGGCTCTCAGCAGTTTAAATTATCAATTTAAATTAGTAGAGGCCTCTAAAGCAGCTCTACTCCAACTGCAAAACTTACCAGTGCTCACTTCCTTTGTTTGGCTCTCCTCAGCAGCAGCTCTGCTTAAGAGCACATGCAGAGTCAAAATGGCTGACTCTGAAAGAGCTCAAAGCTTTTAAAGGCTAGTGTGGCTCCGCCCCTATGAGTCACAGTTCAGGGAAGGGCCTGGTGTGGCCCTGCCCCCCTGCTTCTGGAAGCTTCAAACTGCTTCCTCTGTTTGAACAGAGGTGGCTCTCAGCAGTTTAAATTATCAATTTAAATTAGTAGAGGCCTCTAAAGCAGCTCTACTCCAACTGCAAAACTTACCAGTGCTCACTTCCTTTGTTTGGCTCTCCTCAGCAGCAGCTCTGCTTAAGAGCACATGCAGAGTCAAAATGGCTGACTCTGAAAGAGCTCAGAGCTTTTAAAGGCTAGTGTGGCTCCGCCCCTATGAGTCACAGTTCAGGGAAGGGCCTGGTGTGGCCCTGCCCCCCTGCTTCTGGAAGCTTCAAACTGCTTCCTCTGTTTGAACAGAGGTGGCTCTCAGCAGTTTAAATTATCAATTTAAATTAGTAGAGGCCTCTAAAGCAGCTCTACTCCAACTGCAAAACTTACCAGTGCTCACTTCCTTTGTTTGGCTCTCCTCAGCAGCAGCTCTGCTTAAGAGCACATGCAGAGTCAAAATGATCTAGAGGTAGGAGTACATAGAAAACCCCTTCCACTCCCCCAGACACCAAGGACTTTTCTTTTTAGCCCTACTGCTTTCCAATGGCATTGAAGAAAAGACAGGCCTGCAGTACTTCCCTTTAGCTGAAATAAGTAATCACAAGTGGGGAAAAACATAAATAAGGATGGTGAATGACACTGAGAACAAAGCTAATAAAAGTGACATTGAATTACTCTTAATTTCCATTTGAAAGAGCCTTGTTAAACCTTTGTTTGCTGCTAAAAGTGTCCAGAAATTAGTTCTTCCATTGTTTCAATTTTTTATTGGGGATTTCCCACCTTTTGGTTATTCCCTCTTGTTAGCAGAGTATGTGGTTTTAGAAAAACAACAGCACCAAAAAAATGGAGCTATCAGCTCAGTCTCATTTGGTTTTTATTTATTTATTTATTGGATTTATACCCCGCTCTACTCAAGCAGAAGGCTGACTCAGAGCGGCTACAATAATCAATACACATAGAGTTTCAACATCATAAAAATACACATAATCACATAATAATACAAAAGGCAGAGCATCAAAATATCCAAAAAACAGTAATTACAAAATTCAAATACAGGATATAATAACAATCATAATATCAAAAACACTGCAGAACAAAAGGGACCTTATTTCGTAAACTAGCATTTGTATGATAAAATCACTCTAGAGACATTTAAAGTAGAAAAGGGTATCTTTACTTGCAGTTACCATCTGTAGATTACAGTCAAAAGGAAAAATGGAGTCCAACAAATTGAAGATCTTCCAGGCTTGTTCCTTGGCAAAAGCTCAGAGAAACAAGAGGAGTATCAACACACAAATAGAAGCAAGAGATAGAAAAAGAGCTTGACCAATCAAGTTACTGGCAAAGAACAATCACATAATACTGAAAAGCCCTCTCCCACTGATACCCATTGTTACGACATGCAGGATTGCTATTGCAGGCGCACCCCCCAATAAAGGACTCAGACACTGGTAAAAGTGGATAACGGCATTGGGCCACATTTATTGATTCATGCCCTAGTCCAAATTATAAATTTCTATTGGTATTCAACCAATTATAATTCTTAAGGCAAGCAGGCCGAAGTAACACTGGTAAGGTTCCACCCAAAATTGCCAATGGCAATTGGTTACAATGTATCCATTTGTATCAATTTGTTTGTTGACAACAAACAAATTATTGACCGTAGTCAATAATCTAACTACTGACCCCACCCTCTGACGCGTATCCGTAAAATAACGGGGTGATGCCTGCTGCCTAGCTCGTGCCATCACCCCATTGCCTGGTTCATCGTTGACCGGACAACGTTAACCAACTTGTGCCTGTCTAGTGTTGTCCAGTCAATTGCGAACCTGCCGGATACCTGTGGGTCATAAATGTTTACCTTACCAGTGCTACCCGCCCATGTGACCAAAGTCAACAGCAGCAGCAAGAAACCCCTATGTCAAACCATAGCAACAGTGTGGGATGGGCAAAAAAGCCAGGACCCGGAAGCCAATTGTAGGTCCCAGCCAAAAATTCCCACCCGGCCCCGAAGCGACCAAAATATCACACTGTTAACTAGGGAGGTGGTGGAGGGGAAAAACGTCTCCTCTCTGTTGCTTCGCAAAATGGCAGCGCGGCTGCCTCGTGGCCACCCCTTTTAAAGGGTGCTGGCCACGCCCCCTAACTACCCAGATGTCCAAGTCTGGTGAGGGGGGCCCGCAAAGAGCGCGGCGGCCATTTTGGCGCCGCGCTTGCATTGCAGGCGCACTCCCAATAAAGGACTCAGACACTGGTAAAAGTGGATAACGGCATTGGGCCACATTTATTGATTCATGCCCTAGTCCGAATTATAAATTTCTATTGGTATTCAACCAATTATAATTCTTAAGGCAAGCAGGCCGAAGTACATCAGGCGGGTCAGCATCCCTGATGGAGAAAAGGAATGGCAACAGTTCCCGCCATAACATTCCGCGCTTACCGTACCACCTGAGACTTGCGGATGCACGTAGTCCCAGTCGGGGTCCCCACTCTGTCGCCGCAGCAAACTGCGCTGCCCTGTGCACATAGCTGTGGCCCACCAGCCATACTGTCACCGGTGTAAGACGACACCCAGGGTCTGTCAAGGAAAAAAGGAAACAGGGCAGTGACTTAACTGGTACTCACTGTTGAAGAGGGTGAACATACAACTGGAAACATCGTGATCCCCACCTTCCCATGTTGCATATTTCAGCTCCAGAGTACCCAAACGCCGCTGCGGTGGAAGCCGCCCCTATCCTAAACGAATGGGTGCCGTAACGAGCCCCGGGGAGGCCAACACTGGCTAGTGCCTTACCGGTCACCTTCCAAAATTGAAATTTAGTAAGTGGAGACCCATCTTGGTGACAGAAAAACGGGCCAGGGCACCAACCGGACAGATGTCTGCCATGGAACATCGTAGCAGTCTTACACCACTGCCTACACCGTGCAGATCAACCTTAGAGGAGCGTATCCTCAGCTGAGCCCAATCATTGGAAACATAGACATCTTCGAGTTCCAGTGCCCTACGACTCGCATCCGCCTTAGACAGTAGCACCAGCTCACTGATGCGGAGCGCCCCAAAAAAGGCCACCGTAGTAGCTGCGTGAAACAGGGTTGCCTCATACCTGTCGAAACACAGGTCATGCCAACCCCGTGCAAGGTGGGTAAGTACTCCTGGAGAAATTGGGTGGCGGTCGTCCGGGCTGCGCCCACGTTCCCGCACCCACCCTTCCAAAACATGTCGTATGCGAAAATCATTTGTGCTGTCAGCAAAACCACCCACCTTGGCCATGAATGCCAGCGCTGACAGCCTGGATGCTATGGTGCGGGGGGCCAAGCCCTGGGCATGTAAGTAAACCATAAATTGGAGGACGTGAGCCACTGGGATGGGCCAACGTTCAGGCAGCCGTGATTGGGCACAAAAGGCCCTGAATGAACTGAATGCATGGTTGTACGCCTTACGCGTGTGGGGGGCGAGAGACATGCCGATCGCCCGGTTCACCTCTCCTTGCCAAGCGTCCATATCTCGTCCGGGAGCGGCGAGGGAAATTCCTCTGCATCCGGGGCCAAGGCACGGAACCGGGGGATCTGCAGGCGGGACAAAGCGTCAGCAATATCATTATTAATACCTGGAACATGTCTGGCCCTAAAAAGCACATTGAGGCGCAGGCTGCGCAACACAAACTGGCGAACCAGACCCATAACCCTGCGAGATTTTGACATCTGTGAGTTGACAATGTGGACTTCCGCCGCATTGTCACACCAGAAATGAACGACCGAATTGGCCCACTCCTCGCCCCATAGCATCAAAGCTCCCAGAATGGGAAAAAATTCCAGGTACGTGAGATCGCGCAAACGATCCGTGCCCCACCAGGCTGGCGGCCATCTGCCGTAGGCCCACTTCCCTTCAAAGTAAATCCCATAACCCAGGGACCCTGATGCATCCGACTGAACCTGAAAACGAGGGGAAACCAAAAGGTCGGATCTCCAAAATGACACCCCGTTGAATTCCCTCAGGAACTGAAGCCAGATGAGCATATCAGCCCTAATGGCCTTGTTCAGTCGGACCCTGTGGTGGGGCCTGGTCAAGCCAGTCATGGCATCGCACAAGCGTCGAGCAAATGCTCTGCCAGGTGCGACGACCCTGCAAGTGAAATTGAGGTGACCATGTAACACCTGGAGCTCCCGAAGGGACACCTTGCGTTTTGCCAGCAAGTCCAAAATGAGTGCAACGATCCGTGAAACCTTATCAACAGGTAACCTGGATGCTTGCACAACCGTGTCAATCTCCACCCCCAGGAATGTGAGCTTGGTTGAAGGGCCCTCGGTATTTTCGGGCGCTAAAGGGACACCGAGTTCCTTCATTAGCGTCTGAAATGTATGTAGGAGACGCGTGCACGTGTCCCAGCCCCGTTCACCCCCGAATAAGAAATCATCGAGGTAGTGGGCTACAGACCGGGACCCCGACCTGCGAACAAAGGCCCATTGCAGGAAGGTGCTGAAGCGCTCAAATGCCGAGCATGAAATGGAGCATCCAAAAGGCATGGCCTTGTCGAAATAAAATTCACCCCGGAACTTGAAACCCAACAACTCAAAGTCACCCGGGTGCACTGGCAGTAGACGGAACGCGGACTTAATGTCGCACTTAGCCATTAGTGCACCCTGGCCACATGAGCGCACCATGCGCAGGGCCTGGTCAAAAGATGTATACCTGACCGAACAAAGGTCATCAGGGATAGCATCGTTGACCGAACGGCCAGCCGGGTAAGACAAGTGGTGTATCAAACGGAACTCCCCCGGCGACTTCTTGGGCACTAACCCCAACTGGGAAACCTTGAGATTGGGAAATGGTGGGACAGGGAAAGGGCCAGCGACCCTGCCAGCATTAACCTCCTTAGCAATGCTCATGGCGGCTACCTCCTCCCTTCCCCTGAGTGACAACAGGTTGGGGGCATCTTGAGGGGACCTGTCCCCTGTGAAAGGAATGTGAAACCCCTGCTGGAAACCCTCAAGCAGGTAAGCTGCATCTGCCCTCCTCGGGTACATCGTGAGCCAACGCTCCAACATGTCCACATTAATTGGGGAGGGGGCCTTTTGCTTGACCAGCTCCCTCAGCGGCAGTTCTGCCCGCTCCCTGTCCACCTCTACCTCTTCCCCGCAGTCCGCCTGCCCTAGGACACGCGGAGGCGGCATGGGGGCCAGCACAAGAGGGACACTCATGCCTGTAACGACACTGCTTCCTGTTGCACGCACCATTGGCCGAGAAGCTCCAACACAGCAGGCGGGCTGGAACCCCCTGCCCCGCCACCTGGCGGGGTGCCTGCGCTGGAGCAGCTCGCTGGACCGCATGTCCACAATGGTACCTCTCCCCTGGCGCAGGGCGCGTGGGGGTCATGTACAGAAGCCACAGCTTCTGGCAGGGCTCATCCCACCTCATCTCTGGGTGTAGGGGCACTCTCATACGGAATTCTTCGTCGTAAGCCAACCATGACGGGCCAGGGAAATCAACCATCGACCGGTATATGTTGTCCAAATACTGGACCATTGGAATAGCCAGGTCAGGACGGGCCCTGAGGTACACCGCCATGTATATAAGGTACGCGGGTAACCAGTTGGCCCACGTGCGTGGCGGCTTACGTCGACGTGACTGCTCCTTGTCCTTCTCGTCCTGCCCCTCCCTCTCCTCTTTGGTGGGTTCTCTATTCAAGAGGGAGAAAATGTCCACATACTCCCCCCGCCAGATCTTTTATTTGGTGGCCTGGGCCAGGTGATCCCCGAGGAGTAACGAATAACCTGCTGTCGGCAATGCCGACACCGGCACATTGACAGTGCCGGGCACCATGAAAGGAGCCTTGACCAGCCCCGCCACCCCCAGTAAGTTCCCTGCAGGACAGGGTGCCCCGCCCCAAGAGGGGCCTTGGAGTGTTGCAGCCGGTCCTGGATGGGCCGGCGGCGGCTGACCCGCCGCCCCAGCCAGGCGAGGCCACGGCCACTGTAAACCTCCCCCCATTGTGGGTTGTGGTGTGGGTGCACTAGCTTGGACCGTATACTCACAAGTTGCACCCCCATGGGCCGCCCCCACCGGGGGTTCCGGTCCACTGCGGGCGTCGGAGCTCGCAACCGCAACCGAGCTTGTAGATGGGGCCTGACCACTACCTACTGGCAGCATCTGCTGCGTGGGGAGCTGCGAGGCCGCGGCTGGCGCCGACCTACGTGCCTCAGGCAGACGCTGAGTTGACTTGTAAACCAAAAGGTGCCCCGGGTGGATTAACTAACCCTAAAGATGCCTCAAGGGCCGCTACACGGGCCAGTAGGGGATCAACATTTACATAGCCCCCAACACTGATGGGGGGCAAAGGGCCAGCCGGCCCACTGGTCACTGGCGCCGGGCCAGGTCTCTGGACCCCGGGGCCCGAATATGGCCATGCCCCAACCACCGGCCCCGGAGGGGCCGGGGGCATGCCCTGCCAGGGAAGGGAACCCAGCCAACCCCCTTGGTTAAAGCCCACCGCCGGAAGCTGCGTGCCAAGATCCCAAGGCCCAGCCTGGTTATGCACCAGGCCCGGGCCGGTGGCTGCTAATTGCGGGCCGGGGGCCGCAGCCCCTGCTGGGCCGGTCTGAAGCTGCCCAGCCTCAGGCCAGGGAGAAATTGACCCCATCCCGCTGTTCCCGGTGGGCGCCCCCGGAAAGGGGGCCTGCTGAGGGGGCGCAGCCACGGTCCTCCGACCCGGCTGGCGCCTCCTTGAAGGGCGAACCGCGTTCGCCATCGCCTTCTTTTTGGAAGGCATTGCCGCAATCGTTGGGAAGCCAAAGAAAGGAGCTAAGAAGAAACCGCTGCCTAAAAGAGGCTTCCCGGTTAAAGGAAAGAGCGACGGAGCGATTGGGGAAAAACTTCTCCTCTCCGTCGCTTTGCAAAATGGCAGCGCGGCTGCCTCGTGGCCACCCCTTTTAAAGGGTGCTGGCCACGCCCCCTAACTACCCGGATGTCCAAGTCCGGTGGGGGGGGGCGCAAAGAGCGTGGCGGCCATTTTGGCGCCACGCTTGCATTATACAAATATTTCTAAGACTCAACTTGTGTCTATTCAACCAGTTAAAAGGTCATTTCTGTGTAACTTTTGTAATCAGAAAAATTATTGTCAAAGAATTGCATGTTTAACCTAGGAGGATAAACAAGCAAATGACAATTTAAAAGCTGACATTATCAAATAATAAGCACAAACTCAATTCCCATGAGAGCTTGGATGCTAAAATATATATTTAAGTATAAAGATGGGCATGTGTACATGCTAGGAGCTAATAATGATATCCAAACAAGGTAAGATTAAGCAGTTAATCTTGACTTCTTTGAGTTAAAACAAAGGACATCACCTTTGTTTGAAATTAAAATGAAAAACCTGGGACCAGTTTACCCAAGTGATTGTGACACAGAATTTCTTAATCCAAAATAAGCAGTGGGGGGAGCCTTTGTGCTAGCTTAGTGCTTGCCTCTATTTGTGAGAAGGTAAGATTTTTATTTGATACTAAATTAGACTCACCACTAATTCAATAGCAAGTTCAAGGGTGAGATCAATGCCTATTACAGAAATTAAGACTCCTCTTTCCAAGGATGCATAAAAGACATCTTGTTGCTGGTACAATCAGAGCATATTAACTCAACCTCTCATGGCAGTAATGGAGAACTTTTGTAATCCAGTAGATTTACAAGAGGGAAAAGGACCTCATCCTCACTTTATATTTAATAATACCAGATATTTGAAGGGGGAGATAAAGGAGAAGGGCTCAGTTTAAGGTAGAAGGATTCTATTAATTCTCCAGATATGTCCATAGAAAAATTAAACAGGTAGAGGGTTGATTGGACGGACAGTAGGTTGGTTGGTTAGTTTATGTACAGGTAAATATAGTTACATGTAGGGACTGCAGTGGCTCAAGTGGCTAAGACACTGACTGGAAGGTGGGAGGTCAGCAGTTCGATTCCCATGTACTGCAGGATGGAATGAGCTCCCATCTTTGTCCCAGCTCCTGCCAACCTAGCAGTTTGAAAGCAAGAAATTTCAAGTAGATAAATAGGGACTACTTCAGTGGAAAAGTAAACAGCATTATGTACACTCCAGTGTCTAGTCATGCCTGCCACATGACCATGGAAATGTCTGCAGAAGCAGACAGTGCTGACTCTTTGGCTTTGAAACAGAGATGAGCACTGAACCCTAGAGTCGGATACGACTGGCTTTCAAGCAAGGGAAACCTTTACCTTTACCTATAGTTACGTCTAAAGGTTACAAAGATGTGTATAAACAATTATAAAACATGCAACATAAAATGATACATACACAACAATATGCAAAATCTATACATGTTGACCTTTGAACAATGCCGATGGATTGTGTAGTCAAAAATCTGTGTTATTTTAGGACAGCTCTAGCCCAGGTATCAGTTTGCAGACATTGGAGCATCTGCTGCTACTCCTTCCCACTCCCCTTCATGTACCCTGATCTGGCTCTAGAAATAGCTGTGGGGAAAGTGGGAAGCTGGGAAACCAACCAACCAGGCAAGCCGAGATGTGTCAGTTCCTCTGCTTCCCCAACCCCTTCAATCTCTCTTTTTGAGCTGGAGCTAGAAGAATCCATCTACTTCACCCACCCCACCACTGTGGGCCACCACACACTGGCTATAACTGATGGTAGTGATCCTGCTACTTGTTCTTCTCCCTTCCATTATTGCCATGGTTCCACCACAGGAGTCAAGCCATCCCAGCAATGGCACTCCAGTGGCCACCTAGGGCTCCCATTGGCTCCCATAGTTCCAACACCCACTAGTTGTCATGTACTTCCCCTGACTATCTGCAGTCTGTGGATGATCAGGAGAAGTTTTAATTATTATTATTTTTTGTCTGAAGTTCCTAGATAATTACTGCAGCACAACATCAATCATCTTGGAACTTTAGGGGGGAAATTCATGAATTATGGATACACACAGTTCAAAGCAGCGTTGTTCAAAGGTAAAATCCATTATATTATATGTGCCCTAACACTACATTGTGTTTCAAGTAATGGGAGAAGCCCATGATGATTGACAGTGATAGTAAGCCTTGCTTTGTAGAACTGCAAAAAATACCCAGATAGCATGAGGTCTAGTAACTTTATCTCTGATATTCAGCAGTGTTGTTTTAGGAAAAAACATTTGACATAACATTCTAGAACACACACACACACACACCCCACACACACACACACACAGATTTAGATGTACCACTCCAGCTGTGGATTTTATTATTCCCACCCAGAGTTGTGCCAAATTATATTTACTGTGATCCATGGCACAGCCTTAGGGAAAAAAAATAGATTTACAGCTCCAATGGACATGCTGGCAGGGGCATTCTGAGAGTTGTTGAACCAAAAAGCTATATGTACAGTGGTACAAAAAAGGGAGCATGGCGGCTTAGTGATTAAGATGCTGAGCTTGACATCTGGAAGGTCAGCAGGTCAGATGTTCAAGACCCTAGTGCTGCATGACGGAGTGAGCACTTGTCGTCTGTTCCAGCTTCTGTCAACCTAGCACAGGAATTCTCAACCTTTTAAAGCTGGGGGCCAGGTCACGCTCCCTCAGACAGCTTTGGGGGCTGGATGGCCATTTTGCCCTTCCTCCACCACATGGCACTTTTGGGTGTGGTGGTGGTGGTGGGGTACATGAAATGGTGCTGTGGGCCACATCTGGTCCACGGGCTACAGGTTGAGAATCCCTAACCTAGCAATTTGAAAGCAAGACACTGCAAGTAAATAAATAGGTGCCACTTTGTCGGGGAAAGGTGCATCAGTGGTGGGCATCAGCAGGTTTGCACCAGTTCACCAGAAACGGTAGCAGAAATTCTGGCTGGCCTCACCCATCCAGGTTTTGAAATAAAGTAGTCCTAATTTGGATGTAACACAGGGGTTTCCCCCTGGCCACACCCACCATACCATGCCTACAGTGTGGTAGTAATTTTTTTTTGGGAACCCACCACTGTGTCTAGTTGTGCCTGCCACATGACCATGGAAACATCTGCAGATGCAGACAGCACTGCCTCTTTGGCTGTAATCTGAGTTGACCACCACTGGCTAGAGTCAGAGAATGACTGCCTTTCATGCAAGGGAGACCTTTAACTTACAGGAGTAGAACTATCTGATGGCCATCTTTCTTGATTCTGTGATAAGTGTATATGTCTCTATGAAGATATTGGAAAAGTTATTTCTGCCTAAATCTTTCTGCCCTCTTTCTAGTGTTGTGGCTGATAAAATAAATAACAAATACCCCCAAGAAGTAGCCTTATGATGGAAGCAGAGTATGGAGTTGGGCTATTCTTTTATTAGATTACAATGTGTAATATGTGATAAATGTATAGTATAAAGGACAAACTCTTGTCGTTTAGTTATGCTTATGGAAGGAAAACTATGTAACTTGCAACAGTTCTCTGTTGGCAATTAACAAGTCTCTACTTGTGTTTTCAGGCACATGCCAAAGTGATGATTTGTTAATCAAACAAGCAAGAAGTCACACATTAATGCTTTGCAGGCGCACCCCCCAATGAAGGACTCAGACACCAATGAAAGTGGATAACGGCATTGGGCCACATTTATTGATTCATGCCCTAGTCCGAATTATAAATTTCTATTGGTAATTGACCAATCATAATTCTTAAGGCAAGCAGGCCGAAGTAACACTGGTAAGGTACCACCCAAAATTGCCAACGGCAATTGTTACAATGTATCTATTTGTATCAATTTGTTTGTTGACAACAAACAAATTGTTGACCGTAGTCAATATCTAACTAATGACCCCACCCTCTGACGCGTATCCGTAAAATCACGGGGTGATGCATGCTGTCTAGCTGTAGCCATCACCCCGTCGCCTAGTTCGTCGTTGACCGGACAACGTTTAACCAACTTATGCCTGTCTAGTGTTGTCCAGTCAATTGCGAACTTGCCGGATACCTGTGGGTCATAATGTTTACCTTACCAGTGCTACCCGCCACACGGAGGGGCTTCAAAGAAGGCTCGACGCCCCCCCCCCCCAGACCGTCAGCTCGGTCAACAGGCCTGCTCGCCAATCACCCAACAGGAGGTCCATACCTCCTCGCGACAGATGGACCCCATCCCCTGCATACAAGTCATAACTTTGGAGGCTAATAGCGGGGTGACGACTGACCCTCCCCCAAGCCCTGTCGACAAGGAAACGCGCCACTGCCCTATTCACCATGCGTCTAGCGCGGTCAAGGGCCAGGAGGTCAACACCCCCTCTGTAGGAATGGCGCGGGACCATGTCCGACCAAACAAGGGTTGTGGCGGGCCAGACGTAATGCAGGTAGGCGAGGTCCTCGCAAATCGCATGCTTCAGCGACAGGCCGGTGACCTGGCCCAAATCATTGCCCCCCAGGTGTATGATCAGAATGTCAGGCGGGTCAGCATTCTGGCCTGAAAAAAGGAAAGGCAGAAGCTCCCGCCATAACATCCCGGGCTTACCATGCCATGTGAGACTTGCGTATGCACCCAGTCCCAGTCGGGGTCCCCACTCTGTCGCCGCAGCATAACGCGCTGCCCTGTGCACGTAGCTATGGCCCACCAGCCATACTGTCACCGGTGTAATACGACACCCCGGGTCTGTAAAGGAAAAATGAGGGAAAGTAGGTAAGGTGACTGGGTTGGTACTCACGGCGGGAGTGGGCGCACATAAAATTGAAAACATTGCGAACCCCACCGTCCCATGCTACGTATGTCAGCCCCTGAGTACCCAAAAGCCGCTGCGGTCGAGGCCGCCCCTATACGGAATGAATGAGTGCCATAGCGGGCGCCTGGGAGGCCCACACTGGCCAGCGCTTTGCCCGTCACCTTCCAAAATTGAAATTTAGTAAGGGGAGACCCATCTTGGTGACAGAAAAACGGGCCATGGTGCGTGCCACGCAGTGCCAGGAATTCCTGTAGGGCACCAACCGGACAGATGTCTGCCAAAGAACACCGTAGCAGTCGCACACCACTGCCGACGCCATGCTGATCGGTCTTAGAGGAACGTATCCTCAACTGAGCCCAGTCTTTGGCAACACAGACATCCTCAAGTTCCAGTGCCCTACGACTTGCATCCGCCTTAGACAGCATCACAAGCTCGCTGATGCGGAGCGCTCCAAAAAATGCCACCGTTGTGGCTGCATGGAACAGGGCTGCCTCATATGCATCAAAACAGAGGCAAGGCCAGCCCCGGGCCAACTGGGTAAGGACCCCTGGGGAAATCAGGTGGCGGTCGTCCGGGCAACGCCCGCGCTCGCGCACCCACCCCTCCAAAACATGTCTCACACGGAAGTCAGAGGTGCTGTCCACATGTCCCCCCACCTTGGCCATAAAAGCCAACGCTGAAAGCTTAGATGCTATGGTGCGAGGTGCAAGGCCCTGAGAATGCAGGTAAACCATGAACCGCAGAACATGGGTTACCGGGATCGGCCAGGTTCCTGGCAATTGAAATTGAGTACAGAATGCCCTGAAAGAATTAATTGCGTGGTGATACGCCTCACGGGTGCGTGGCGCTAGCGACAGGCCAATCGCCCGGTTCACCTCTCCTTGCCAATGGTCCATATCTCCTCCGGGAGTGGCGAGGGAAATTCCTCCGCATCCGGGGCCAAGGCACGGAACCGGGAGATCTGTAGGCGGGACAAAGCGTCAGCAATATCATTATTAACCCCTGGGACATGCCTGGCCCTGAACAGTACGTTGAGGCGCAGGCTGCGCAACACAAATTGGCGCACTAGATCCATAACCCTGGGCGATTTGGAAGTCTGTGCATTTACAATGTGGACCACAGCCGCATTGTCACACCAGAAATGCACGACCGAGTTGGACCACTCCTGGCCCCATAGCATCAAAGCACCCAGGATAGGGAAAAATTCCAGATATGTGAGATCACGCAGGCGACCCGTGCCTGCCCAGGCCGGTGGCCACCCACCATAGGCCCACTTCCCATTGAAGTACATCCCATAACCGAGGGATCCCGAGGCATCAGACTGAATCTGAAATTGAGGGGAAGCCAGGAGGTCATGCCTGGATAATCCCGCCATGGCGTCGCACAAGCGTCGGGCAAAAGCCCTGCCTGGTGCGACCACCCTGCAAGCGAAATTGAGGTGACCATGAAGCACCTGCAGTTCTCTCAGTGATGCCTTGCGCTTGGCCAGCAAGTCCGAGATAAGGGCCACAATCCTTGACACCTTATCCCCCGGTAACCTAGAAGCCTGCGCTATCGTGTCAATCTCCACCCCCAGGAAGACTAGCTGGGTAGATGGGCCCTCGGTCTTTTCGGGCGCTAAAGGGACACCGAGTTCCTCCATTAGCGTCTGAACTGTGTTGGGGAGACGTGTGCACGTGTCCCAGCCCCGTTCACCCCCGAATAAAAAGTCATCCAGGTAATGGGCTACAGACCGGGACCCTGACCTGCGGACGAAAGCCCACTCTAGGAAGGTACTGAAACGCTCGAAAGCCGAGCATGATATGGAACAGCCAAAAGGCATGGCCTTATCAAAATAATATTCACCCCGAAATTTGAAACCCAGCAATTCAAAGTCGCCCGGGTGCACTTAGCCAGCAGCGCACCCGGGCCACATGAGCGCACCATGCGCAGCGCGTGGTCAAAAGATGTATACCTGACTGAGCAAAGGTCGTCAGGGATAGCATCATTGACCGATCGGCCGGCTGGGTAGGACAAGTGATGGATAAGGCGAAACTCGCCTGGGGACTTCTTGGGAACCAAGCCCAGGGGCGATACCTTGAGGTTAGTGAATGGGGGTGCAGGGAAAGGGCCAGTGACCCTGCCCGCATTGACCTCCTTACTGATGCTGGTGGCAGCCACCTCCTCCCTCCCCCTAAGGGACAAAAGGTTGGGGGCATCCTGAGGGGACCTATCACCCATGAAAGGAATACGGAACCCCTGTCTAAAGCCCTGAAGGAGATAATCTGCATCCCCCCCCTTCGGGTACAATGCGAGCCAACGCTCCAACATGTCCACATTAATTGGGGAGGGAGCCTTTCGGTGAACCAGCTCCATCTGCGGCAGTCTTGCCGCCCACTGTCCGCCCCTCCCTCTGCCCCGCGTCCCTCCAGGCCTGGGACAGGCAGAGGCTGCATGGGGGCCCGCACAGGTGGGACACTCATGTCTGTACTTGCAATTCTTCTTATTGCATGAACCATTAGACGAGAAAGTCCAGCACAGCAGGCGGGCTGGAACCCCCTGCCCCGCCACTTGGCGGGGAACCTGTGCTGGAGCCACTCGCTGGACCACATGTCCACAATGGTATCTTTCCCCTGGCGCGGGGCGCGTGGGCGTCATGTACAGAAGCCAAAGCCTCTGGCATGGCTCATCCCACCTCATCTCAGGGTGCAGGGGAATTCGCATACGGAATTCCTCATCATAAGCCAACCACGACGGGCCCGGAAAATCAACCATCGCCCGATAGATATTGTCCAAATACTGGACCATCGGAATTGCCAGATCCGGCCGGGCCCTCAGGTACACCGCCATGTAGATGAGGTAAGCCGGCAGCCAGTTGGCCCACGTTCGTGGTGGCTTGCGACGACGTGCCTGTTCCTTATCCTTCTCATCTTGCCCCTCCCTCTCTTCCTTGGTGGGCTCCCTATTTAGGAGTGAGAAGATATCAACATACTCCCCTCGCCATATTTTCTCTCTGGTGGCCTGTGCCAAGTGGTCACCCAGTGGCAAGGAATAGCCCGCTGTCGGCAAGGCCGAGACAGGCACAGCAGAAACTGCGGGCATCTGGAAAGGGGCTTGGACTAGCCCAGCCACCCCCAAAACATTCCCCACAGGGTAGGAAACGCTCCCCACCCCGGGGCCCTGGGTGGTGGTTGACGTCGCCTGGTGGTGCGTCAGCGGCTGTACCGCCGCACCACCCATGCGAGGCCAAGGCCATTGGAAAGCCCCCCCCAACGTAGCCACAAGTGTAGGTGCACTAGTTTGTACCGCATACTCACATGCTGCACCCCCGCGGGCCGCCCCCACCGGGGGTTCCGGCCCACTGGGGGCGTCAGAGCTCACGACCACCGTAGAGCTCGCCGCCGGGGCCCGACCCGCTCTGGCCTGTTGGTTGGGGAGCTGCGAGGCAGTGGCCAAAGACGCACCACGCGCCTCAAGCTGCTTGACCCGTCCCGTCGCCTGCCGCTGCCCAGCAGACGACGCGTCAAAGTGCACCCCAAAAGGAGCCCCAGCGTGGCTGGCCCGAGCAAGGGAAGCCTCGAGTGCCGCCACGCGGGCCAGTAAGGCCTCCACACTGGCGTGGGGCCACGGGCCAGCCGGCCCGCCCGTTACGGGCGTGGGTACAGGTCCTTGCACCCCGGGGCCCGAATATGGCCATGACCCCACACCCAGGCCTGGCAGGGCCGGCGTAGGCACCTGCCAAGGGAGGGGACCACACGACCCCCCAAGGCTGGAAGGCCCTGGAGTGAGCTGCGCCCCGATAGAGGGAGGCCCAGTAGAATGAGCACCAGGAGCGGCATCCGCCGCTTGCGGGCCGCGGGCCGCAGCCCAAGCTGGACCCCTGCTCAGGTCCCCAGCCTCCGGCCAGGGGGTAATAGACCCCATCCCACCGGTCCCGGTGGGAGCCGGCAAAGGCGGCTGGTGGGAAGGCGCAGCCGCGGTCCTCCGACCCGGATTGCGCCTCCGAACCGCCCAAGCCGCGCTCGCGGCCGCCTTCTTCTTCGAAGGCATCTCAGTCGGACCTAAGGGAAGCCGAAAAAAGGAAGGTCAGCAGCCAAAAGGCTTCCCAATCGAGGTAAAAGCGATGGAGTAAGAGGGAAAAACTTCTCCGCTCTGTCGCTTCGCAAAATGGCAGCTCGGCTGCCTCGTGGCCACCCCTTTTATAAGGGAGCTGGCCACGCCCCTAACTACCCGGAGGCCTTCGTCCTGTGGTGGGGCCCCTGCAAAGAGCGTGGCGGCCATTTTGGCGCCGCGCTTGCATTTGCTCTATGCCAGAGGAGTTTAGCCAAAATAGTGTGTGTGTATCATATATATGTATGACATATAATATAAAATACAGTACAGTTAAACTTATAATGTTCCTTTATTAGGTCACAATATATAATGTGATATTTTTATACATACTAATAATATTTATAAATAGCATATAAACATTAAATCAATCAATTACTCTCTCTGATTCCTGGCTATAAAAAGAGCTTTCCTAGCAATGACTAATATATAATATTTCTACCCACAAGTGAATATATAAAAACTGCTGCAGTTTCAGGAAATATTTTGCATTGTGAAATGGTTTAATTATCCTTCCAAAAGGTTCACAAATCAAGAAATGCCAAAAAAATATACAGGATACATGCAAGCCAACTTAAAAAAGGAAATATAAATACCAGCTACAATTTCTTTGTAAGAGCTAAAATTAAAGCATACCAAGTGTACTATGTACCACCAAGATGTTGAGGACATATAGCTGGAAATAACAAGGGGCAAAATGGTAATAGTGTGTCAAGGGGAATAACTGCAGTGCTGTCTAAAATTCCTGCCTTTGCAGTTTTTGGTGATATTGCTGGCTTGTGCTTAGTGGTTAGCTTTGTTGCTCTTTCGTCCTGCAATAAGAACTTACACTTCCCATTAGCAAATTCTGGTTCCCTCTTTGTGCGTGTGCAAATTTGTGCAGGCGCACTTGTATATATCATAACTGCACTCTATTCAGTACAATCCCTATTATTTCCGGACATCACCAAAGCTCTGAAGATGTATTACACTAATGCATCATCATAGCACTGTCATTCTGACGATATATTAGTGTAATACATCTTCAAAGCACTCAAATGATGGGACTGTCTGGGAGCTGATTCAATTCAATTACTGGACAAAAGGCACTGCTAGACAACTGATGGTAGAGTGAGAAGCGATGTTTCTTCAGGAAGTGTTGCTAAAGCATATTAGAGCAAAAGATGTCTTTCCAGAGGCTGGTGTGGGTTGCGGTACATTCCCGCTGTCAATACAGTGCTCACCAACTACAAAGAAAGTACCATAGAGAGCAAAAATACATGTTTACGGATACAGCAGTAAAATTGATTATTGTGATTCCTACAAATTGTGAGTTCCGATGGGCTAATATATTGTTAGAAGGATGTTATTGCAATTGCATGAACCTGTGGTGTTTTTCTGTGTTTCTAATCTATACCTATAAGAATGGGATGTGGCCGTGCATGTGCAGAATGCGTGTCCACATACGTGCAGCCTATCCCATAATGCGCTGTTCACACTTACCTTAATTCCCGGACATCATCCCCGCAAGGGTCTGGAAGCCGAGAGTGGGGCCAATGGCCTATGAATGCAAACAGGAAAACCTATGAGTCCCAGCATCCTCCGTGCCGCAGCACGCCGCAGCCAATCAGGCAGGACAGCACGAGCACAGAGGAGGTGGGACAGCCGGTGCGCACAAAGGAAAAAAACAGCTGATGTGCTCCCAAAACAGCTCAGGGCCCTGCCTTACTTAGGCAGACAGAGGCTGGGCTGAGGAAACGGTCTGCCTGCTGCCCCTTCCATGCTGTCTGAGGACATGGCCAGGCAAGGCAGCACCATAGATGCTGCCTCTGCCCTGCTGCGCCTCCCCTGACGAATCGCTGGCTTCTGCCTTTGCATTTCCCCCTCAGCTATTTCAAGGGATAGCCCTCAAAACAGCGGAGGGAAAAATGTACAGGCGGCAATCCGTCAGGGAGAGTGCCTCCCCTGATGAATCGCTGGCTGCCTCCTTTGCATTTCCCCCTCAGCTGTTTCAAGGGACAGCCTTCGAAACAGCAGAGGGAAAAATGCACAGGCTGCAGATCCGTCAGGGAGAGCACCTCCCCTGACGGATTGCTGGCTGCTGCCTTTGCATTTCCCCCTCAGCCTGCCATCCCCCCCTCTGTGAAGACAGGGAAGGGGGGATGGATCGCGTCCGCCTCCCCCCTTCCCTGCCTCCCCTCTCCTCACGGCTCAAAACCACCCCACCAACAACAACAAAAAGTCAATACCTGCCTGGCAAGGCCAGACAAAATAGCTAGTTACTTATAAGTGTTGCAAATAACAGCTAGCTCAAAGATAAATATACCAGAATTTTGTTGTATTGAGGAGGTTCAGCAGCTATGATCTGCAAACTTTGCATATGACTCAGTTCTTTCTTTAAAAAATCAAAAAACCTCTAGTTTCTGAATGTGGGATTTTGTGCTTCTGTATCCATGATTCAAAACACAAGCAAATGGGACCAATATTGTTGCATATATCATGCCCATGATGCCAACAGGAAAAAGGATGAAAAGCTTGACATAGAAAATGGCAGCCTGAATGTTGGCAACAACAATGGCAGCAATTAGGATAGTCTAAGAATGCCCTCTTATATCCTCATTACTATTTGAAAAGAGATCCTGTTGTTTTGAATAATGGGTGCAGAAACACAATATCCAACAATCATAGACCAGAGACTTTTAAAAAAAGAATTGAACTTCCTGGAATTTTGAAATTAAGTACGCATATACTAACAGAAAAATTCTAGCTGAAATTAGAATTAGTCACTGCTAGAGGATCCCAGAAGATGAGCAAATGATCTGTACTATGCTAGCTGGTGGAGGACAGAAGCAAGAACAGCTGGGATGTGTGGCTGTAATCCCTCAGTGCAAAAATATTTTGAAGGGCTGTTCTGGACTTAATGAAATGGTGAACCAAAGGTGTGAGTAAGCGCAACACATTCAGTGGAGAAACATGCACGCACTTTAACCTCTCAGGTAGACTAATGTTGCATATTGAAGCCCTACAAGGAATCTCACCTGAAGGCAAAAATTAGACAGTAAGTGCTATTCTTTCATCAAGGTCTCCACATTTCACTCACCAAATCTTCATACAAAACTAGTGTCCTTTCCTTTTGGTAAACAAAGGTTGATTATTTTAAAAAAGAGAAAAAGATGAAAATTTATCTTACAGTGCTTCTGATCTTTAAAATCTCATGCAACAAAGTAACAACCATTGAGATTTTAGACAATTTGCATTATGTTACAGGAGTTAAAATGGTTTTGTGAAATGTTGATGAATCTGGACAACAATGTTTCTCACTGTCTTCTCTTGTTAAGACACAAAACACCTCTCCTGGGAACAATTTTGCAGTTCCTCACCCTTGACTGTGAGGACTAGACAAGAAGAATTTACTTCCCTAGTGTGGAACATTATAATAGTTAGGATGTTAGATGACAATCAAGATCCAAATCCCCACCTCATTATGCCTCATTGTGGTCAGGAGAACCAAACTTACTCCCTCGGAGAGGTTCAAGGGCGTAGAGAGTGTGTTCAATCACCCCAGAGGAACGAACCACCTCCCCCAGCACATGGATGGGAGAGGAGCTACGTCCCTAAGCCAGCAAGGCACTTGGCTCCACCACACTCTAGTACTTCAGATGTTCATGGGCCTTCCTTGAATTGCTAGTTCCCGTGTGACATGGATGTGGCTTACTTGCATCAGCTCGTACCTCATTACGAGGCTGTATGCTATGCATGCAATGATGGATTTTTGGCTCAGCATGTATCTCACTACGATGCTCGAGACCACGTGCATGACGCCGTATTATTGGACCAGCCTGTGACTCATCGCAGAGCTCGCATCCATGGCATGGACAATATGCCTTTGGCTCAGCCCATACCTCGCTGTGGAGCTTGAGACCAGGTCCACGGTGCCAATACTCTGGAGCAGCCTGTACCTCATTACAGAGCTCGCATCCACGAGCAGGAGGAGATCTCTCTGGGTCAGCCTGTACCTCACTATGGTGCTCAATGCCTTGAGCAGCAGCTTCGCTTCGATGACCCACCAGAGTTGGTCACATCCATTGCCCACTGGCATGCAACTGAGGTTGATCATGCCCCAGCCATTTCCCTGAGCAATAAGCATCCCATCCCACCTTACACTGCCATGGATCCGGAGCATACCCAGTCTCCAGAGTCGAATGTTCCTCATCATACTGTATTGCCTCCTAAGAAGCCTTTTAGCCCTAGAAAGTTGGCTCCAGTGTGCTGAAGTTTGTGTTGTTCTTCTCGTGACACACTTGTCGAACCTGGTACACAGGTTGCACAGATGCGTTCACGCTCCCCACAGTCGGAGTTGAGTTACGCAGACACCATTGATTCAAGGCGTAGATGCTACAATGTCCCTCTCCCACCAGTGACTGCGAAATGCGCATGGACGCAGAGTGCAATTCCCCAACACTGGCAACCTGCTGTTAACCTGGTCCAAGAAGAGGCATCTTCTGTCCTCTTGTCAGACCCTGAGAATGGGGATGAGCCTTTGCAAGCTCCAGTGTCCCAAACTGCGGCCACAGAGCATGCTTTGACATGATCAAAAGGATGGCAATTGCCCTCAACTTAGAGGTTGCAAAGCCTGAGGCTCCTAATATAGGCAAATGCGAAAAGGCTATGGGAGATGGCACTGATCATCAACTCCAAATTACTATGATTCCCACTCTGCTTCGGAAAGTTAAAGCCATATGGGAATACGGTATCCCATTAAAAACCAAGTGGCCCCAAGAAAGGTTGATAAATGTACAGTATTGGGTGCAAGTATCGGGGGCGGCTTCAGGTCTCCGCTGGTCCCTAACACCCGCCAACTCAGGAACCAGGCCAGCCGCTTTTCCACCTGCCCTCACTGATCGGCTGGAATTGGTCACCTCATCCCCGGACTAGAACGGTTTCCCAACTCAGTGAGAGTAAGCAAAGTGGACTTTTAGTAGCATAGCAAAAGGGTGCCTTCACGTAGTTTACTCAAGCAGGGAAAACCAGAGAAGGAGATGGGGTTCTATTGGGTAGAGGTGGTGATTTATAAAATGTCACAGATAGACGATTTCTGCAAAACCCTCTGGGAGGGGTAGCTATTTTCCCCATTAGACCTTTCTAGCCTTATCTCGGCTTTCTTTGGGAACTTGGCCTTTGATGTTTCAGTAAAGGTGTGTGGGAGTCTAACTCACAGTCTTGAGAATGCGAGACACTGAGATTTCTCTCCCCATTACCTTCAATGTTTATTCGGCCCAGCTGCACTTCTAAGATGAAATAACCAAAGAGTCTGTTTTGGTGAAGTAGCAAGGCCTTATCTGAAAAATTCCCTTTTAGCTCCCTTCTGTCTCTAAAGGAGTTAGAAAACCTCTCTTGACAAAATAAGTCTGTTTTGAATATTTAATGAAGTAAAAAGTCAGTTCCAAATATAGAATAAAATCCTCTGTAAACTAATCTAAATAAAAGACATTTTTCTAAGAAACCTAATTCCTCAAAGAATACATTTCTAAAAGAGTGCGGCAAAGCCACCCATCTGGGTTCACAGTTCGGATCCAGGCTGTAAGCAAAATGATAGCATCTCTAGATGAAATCGAGATAGCTGTTCTGCTATATCTTTCCAGGGCTTGGAGCCTCGGTTTTTATATGTTTCTCGATGAGAACGCGTGCAGTGTTATCTTGAGTGACAGACAACTCTTTTTGAAGTCCGCTCTGAGATCAGAACATTTAATCTAAGTTCTCATCTCTTGACATGAGACTCACACACTCTGACAGGTGGCTCATCTGAGAATCATGCTCTTCCCAGGTGATTATCCTGAGAACAGACATTTTCTTAGCTTTGCTGTCTGTGAACAGAGGTCAGGCTGACCTGCCATGTTTAATTGGTCAGAAGTCAGCTTCTGTGTACTGAAGCCTTCCAAAATGGATCCGACTATGCCAAGCAAAGTTAAGCAAATTAGCGAAATGAAAGCAGAATAATAAAATAGGCATATTAAACTTTAAATGAACATAATAAAGAATAAAATAATTTCTTCCCGTCTATGAAGTCCCTTGCAGCAAGAACCTTCAATCCCTTTTCTCTCTATACAGCCACAACTGAATTCTGTGGTAGTGGAGACTAACCAACCAAAATTCAAGTTTTCTGCTCTTACCACCCCATTGGGGAAAGAGCAAAGAAATCCAAAGCGCTAGCTCACAAAGTCTATGCTAGCTCTTCTTTGGGCATTAGAATTACCAATTATCTAGGTGCACTTGGTATGTACCAACAATACCTATGGGACCACCTGGCCTCCTTGCCACCTGAGAATGAGCAAGTAGAGGCCTCCAAAATTTACCAGGAGGTGAAATTGGTCACGAACTACCAGATGCTCGCTGCTCACCATGGTGCAGAGGTTTTCTCCCGCAACTTAGCTGCTGCAGTTGCCTTTAGGAAACAGGCTTGGTTGCAAGCTGCTGACCTTGGGAATGATAAAAAGAATAAATTGGAACTTATGCCCTTTGATGGGATGGGCTTGTTCCATAATATGGCTGATGACTCTATTGACGATCTTACAAAGAAACATCTAACAGCTAAACGGGTTTACCATGGGCCAAAGTCGGCAACACAGACCTCTCAGCCTCAATTCCATTCTTGCCGGCAACACTGGAAACATCCTACCCAGTACTTCCAGCAGAACTATCAACCATATCAGCCTTACAATTCCTTTCAAATGCAATGATCCCAAACTGGTCATTCCAATATGCAGAGGAATTCATTTTAGAGACAAAGGCAGCCTTCCTTTCGTTGGGACAAACAGTCCAGCAAGCGATTCTGAAAATTACAGTCCAGGAGCCAGCCTATTGCAGCTCCATCCTGTTACCCCTCTGGCACTATACTTCCATGAATGGTGCAGGATTACCACGGATTCGTGGGTGCTGAAAATTGTCTTGTAGGGTTACACAATATAATTTGCACAATTCCCTCCTCTTGGCTTCATCAAAGTAACTCAGCCAACTCCAATCCGCATACAGGAAGTCAATACCCTCCTTGCCAAGGACATGATCAGAGAAGTCTCCCCTCTATCGCAGCAAAAGGGATTTTATTTCCGCTACTTTGCAGTTCCCAAAAAAAGATGGTGGTCTTCATCCAATAATGGACCTAAGAGAACTAAATTCCTTCATTGCGAAGAGAAAGTTCAGAATGGTTACCTCCAGTCTATTCTTCCTTTCCTGTTCCTGGGCACATGGTTTACCACCATTGATTTGACCGATGCATATTTCCACATCGTGATTTGAGAGTGCCACAAGAAATACCTCAGATTTGTACTGTCCAGATGGACTTACACATACAACAGGCTGCCTTTCAGCCTGTCCATGGCACCAAGGATGTTTACCAAGACTGTAACCCCAATAGTGGTGCATTTGCACACCATGACATCCACATATACCTATACATAGATGATTGGATCATAGTTTCCAGATCTAGATCGGAGGCACTGAAGCACATCTCTCAGGTTTTCTCCCTTCTCTATCACCTCAGACTCAATTAATTTAATTTAATTTAATTTAATTTAATTTAATTTAATTTAATTTAATTTAATTTAATTTAATTTAATTTAATTTAATTTAATTTAATTTAATTTAATTTAATTTAATTTAATTTAATTTAATTTAATTTTTGGATTTATGCGCCGCCCACTCAGGCAAGCCTGATTCAGGGCGGCAGTACAACAATCTAAAAAACACAAGCATGAAAATATAAAAACAATTAAAAACAGATAAATAGTGAACAAGAAGAAGTATTGCCTCAATCTGAGTCATTCCATCCAATTTATAGGGGCAGTCTTAGACTCTAAGACAGCACAGATCTTCCTCCCTGCCAAACGCAAGCAGGACATACTCAAGGCAACAAGGGAAGTAATTTCCACCTCACCCCTCATGGCCTTACAAGTCCAAACCCTTCTGGGCTTAATGGCCTCAACCATGATAGTCCTCCAGGCCTCTTCAGTGCTGGTTTCTGTCTGTGTACAATGGTCTAGACGAGCCTCAGTCAAAACGGCTCCATCTTCTTCCACAATTGAGGTCCCAACTCCAATGGTGGCTGGGTGACAAAAAATTGTGCCAGGGTCACCCTTTTCAAGATCCCTGACCTCAGGAACAGCTGGCAACAGATGCCAGCAACCAGGGCTGGGGTGACCACACAGGCTCATTGTGCATCAAAGGAACATGGTTTCCCCACGAACACCAATGGCATATCAACAAATTGGAGCTTCTGGCAGTGTTCAAAGCCTTGAAAGCTTTCCAAACCTCACTATCTGGCAAGGTCATCCAAGTCATTTCAGACAGTACAACCACTGTCTACTATATAAACAATCAGGGCAGAACTTGCTCTCAAGCTCTCCTTTCCCTAGCCATGAGACTCTGGGATTGGTGTATCCCAAGAAAAATATTTCTGATTGCCATTCACCTGGTGGGCGTTCACAATACTTTGCTGGATGCCTTGAGTTAAACGCATTTTCAGTCCCACGAGTGGGAACTGCATCCTGAGATATTTCTGAACCTAACTCAATGCTGGGGGACCCCAGCGATAGATATTTTTGCCATCCATTTGAACGTGAAACCCCCACTATTCACGTCCAGGGTATGATTCGACAAAGCCTCCCTAGGTGACGCATTCATGCTGGACTGGACTCGAGGCATGATCTAAGCCTTCCCTCCGATCCCATTATGCTAGGAGGGTAATATCCCTCCTAGCGTGATCTAAGCCTTCCCTCTGATCCCATTATGCTAGGAGGGTAATATCCCTCCTAGCGTCCTGGAAGGTCGATGCCATACAAATAGCCCTGTGGAGGCCCAGACAAACTTGGTTCCCCATGCTCAGAAACGTGAACTCGGAGTATCAGAGGCTACTCAGATGCCCGGATCTGAACAGGCTCTCAACAGGTTCTCCTTCCAGACCTCAAAGCCCTTTGCTTGACAGCGTGGAGAATTCTCCCACTTTAATGGCTATCCTTATTGATTTTACAAAACTTTCCACTAAGAAGGTTTACTCCTACAAATGGGCTAAATTTCAACAATTCGCTCTGTTAACTGGTAAGGCTTCCATGTTTCCTTGCCTCTCTACTGTACTACAATTCCTCTTGCACTTAAAACAATTGAGTTTCTCTGTGTCATCCCTCAAAGTTTATTTGGCAGCTATCATTGCCTATCAGCCCTCGCGTTCAGAGGCAAGGCTGTTTTTTGTAACCATAGGGTTAAGAAATTCCTGAAGGGGCTGGCTAATACCTATCCAGATGTGCGTGGACCAGCTCCCCAATGGTCTCTATCCCTGATACTTGATAGACTAACAGACAAGCCATTTGAGCCAATGGCCACTATGCCATTGCACTTATTTACTTACAAGACTGCCTTTCTGTTAGCAATTGCCTCTGGCAGAAGAGTCAGTGAACTCTTAGCCCTTAGGTCTGATATGCCATTCATCAAATTCTTTGCTGACAAAGTGGTACTCCACCAAGATGTATCCTTTCTGCCAAAAGTTGACTCGCCATTTCATTTAGAGCAGCCTATTGTTTTGCCTACTTTCTTCCCGTCCCCTTCCTCAGACTTAGAAAAGAAGCTTCACACATTAGATGTGAAAAGAGCATTGGCTTTTTTATTTAGACAGGACTAGAAATTTTAGGAAAACTCAATGTCTCTTAGTCTGTCACGCTGGACCCAACAAAGGTCTACAGGTCTCCTCCCAATGCCTTTCCAAATGGGTTGTGGAGACTATCACTCTGGGTTACAAGTTGGCACATCTGGACCCTCCTATGGCACCATGTGCCCATTCTACTCTAGCTGTATCAACATCCATCACTTTTTCCTGAGATGCTGCCCTTCAGGACACCTGTCAGGCAGCGGCGTGGGCTCAGCCCTCCACTTTCGTGAGGCATTACTGGTTGGGCATGAAGGAATCCTGCCATGCGACCTTCGGCAGAAGAGTCCTGGGTGCGGTTCTCCAATGATGCCCTCCTCCGTCCTGGTAAGTCAGCTTTGGAATCACCCAGTAGTATGGATGTTCATGGACCACAAAAGAGAAGGTTAGGTTACCTACCGTAAACATAGTTCTCTGAGTGGTCCTGTGAGCATTCATACATCCCACTCTACCTCCCCTCTTTCATTGCCGATACCGCCCATACAGCAGCTATGCAAATGGAACTGAGGGAACGGGGGTGGGGCCCTGATGCTAGGCATGCAGGGGTGGCACTTTCTTTTGACAGCTAAGCTTGGAAGAGCTGGCCATTGCGCAAGCGCAGATGGAAAACCCAGTAGTATGAATGCTCACAGGATCACTCAGAGAACTATGTTTATGGTAGGTAACCTACCATTGCATACCTTTAACTTTATGAGTGTAATTAATTATTCATTTACACTTTAAATGAAATGGATCACTGATGTCAGGAATGTGATTCTCTAACATGTAACCCCTTTCCCCAGTTTCCTGCATAGTGACTCACTATGCAACAGACAATGGCTGAAGTAGAGCCATTAAATCAGTGGGGACTTGGTGAATCAACTCCTCAGTAAGTTCCATTGATTCATGGATTTCAAACAATGTAAATGAAGATTTCTTAACTTAAGTCAATTCATCGCCAATTGTGCATAACTGCACAACAGGGATTCAGGCACCAAGATGTCTGAAACAGAAAGAGTGAGTATTAAAGATCAGGATTATAATCATATTCTATTTGGAGAAGAGACAATCTGCAACCAACTCGTGCTATAGGTTACAGTAGACGTTGCAAGTTTTCTAGATGACTAATATTTTATCACACATATTTGTCATATCTTCTTTAGATGTTCTGGGGATACAACGTAAAACCATTCAAGAATTTCATATGATAAACACCAACATGACTCCCTTATGCCATCATTATTCTGTTGGCAGGCAACAGCTTGATTATGGGCACCAGAACTGTATTTATCTTCCAGGTGAGAGATGGAGGAACGAAGTGAAACATCTGTTCCCTGCAGCTATGGTGAAATGAGTTTGGAGACTAGCCAGAAAACCTTCCATGGCAAACTGTACCAGCAAGAATTGACTGTGACTTGGCACAGAATAGCCAGAAAGCTTTGAGGAATCTCATTTTTATGTAGGGAAAATAAAATGGGGACATTAGGCAATTATGAATAATTGACCCAGCCTGTTGAAAACTATTTATCTCAATCTCAGTTTGTGACATGCATTGCACACCTGGTTTCCAGTCTTAGTAGGGGTAAAACAGAGTACACAACCATGTTTGGGTAGAGAGACTCTCTTATCCTGTCCAAGCCTGTTAGATTTATATTTATTTTGTTCATTACTGGAAAAGGTTCAAGGTGATGGTTATCTGTAAAACCTGACAGAGGTAAGCAGTAGACTGATCAAAAACCACCCATACACTCCAGAGTTTCATGGTTATATTAATTTCCTGCTTCAACAGTAGTATGTATAACACATAGGTCTTGGGGTCAACAATTCTTTTTTCTCAAGCCAAAATAGCTGGTGACCATATAAGCCTTTACCTATCATGGAGTTCAGCAGTAGCGTTTTAATGTCTGCAATGTCTGGGTCCCTCAGATTTCAAGGCCAACACCATAGAGCCGGCAGTGGATGGCTGGGATGTCATAAAGGGGAGACAGACAAGATTTGAGAGGGACATAAACTCCCTCCAGGTTAGTTGATTGTGGAAATAGCAGGTTAATTATTGTGGAATATGTGTAAAGTCTGCAATACGAAGGGGAAACAATGGGGGCAACCTGGCTGGAGACAATGCAGAATATGACCAGATGTTCCAATGGTTGTTACTTTTCCTATCAGCCTATTCATGCAATCTTACGTACAGCATATGTGACACAATTTTTTAGTAGGGTGCTGTTGGGACTTGCAGAAGTATCTCTACTGGCCCACAGAGAGATTTTTCCACCAGGTCACATAGCACCAGTGTTGCAGAAACACAACACACATGGGTGCTCCTTTGCAGTTAACCAATCAGCCCACGTTCCCAGACCAATCAGCCCACGTTCCACCTGGGAATTAGTACAGATGCATGCTCAATGTTAAAATCCACATTGTCTTCAACATTTTCTTCCTCCACTGCTCTTGTCCTGAAATTTGTGTCTCATTCTGGAGAACCAGAAGAGCTTTCCCTACGCCTCCAGCATGCACCTTGGCAACACAGCTTGCCTATCTACTCTAAGCCATCTCTGTTGCTCCAACATTTTAAAATGTGCTCATGAGGTTTCCACTAACACTAATGTTTCTAAGCTGTACATTATGTGTAGGTTTGAGTCACATTAGATGACAAGATCAGCACTTCAATGACTTTGATGCAGAACATTACTTTTCAGTCTCCCATTTTATAGGATCATTGGTGATTTACCTTACAGACAGCATAAAATAAGCAAATATATGCTGTACAGTTATCTCAGACTGATATTAAAATAAGTATCCTCCATTTGGATGCATCAAAATCGCATTACTCCATTGTAATGTATTTTAGTTCTCACTGTGTCTGCTAAATATTAAAAATCAGGGAATAATGTAATATTGCCTAGTGAGTTGTGTTTGTATCAGGTTGTGGACTTATACATCCACTGGTACTGTGGTTCTAAGCTTGTAGAAATTACATGGTATCCCATATACTCTAACTTTGTACAGCAAAACCCCGACTTACAAATGCCCCAAGTTACGTAAAATTCAACTTACATAATGATTTTGTACTAAAACCATGTCCCATTTTACATAAATGTCCAAATTTACATAAATTTACATAACACAATTTCCTATGGGTTTGCTTCAAGTTACATAAAAATTCATTTTTCCTATGGATTTACTTCAAGTTGTGTAAAAATTCATTTTCCTATGGGTTTGCTTCGATTTACATAAACATGTCATTTTTCCTATGGATTTGCTTCAAGTTACATAAAAACAATTTAAGCAAAAGTCTATGATATGGACTTTTTGCGTAAGTAGGGGTTTTACTGTACTCTACACTCAGAGCAAACATTCACAAGGTTAGGCTGAAAACATTATACATCTCATATTCTGAACAATGCACATTTGCATGTGTGCACACACTCACACATGCATACAAATACTCACACATGCAGACAGAATGAATATTCAGACTGCAGTACTCCTTGATTTGTGCCTGTAACACAGAAACATTCTGATGAATGTTCCTTGACAAGAACATTGACAAGAAACACTTTCCACTCATTCCCTCGCTATTTTGTCAGTTGTTGATTGAATACTGACCCTTTTTGCCTGAAATGTAGATATACCAATTTCCCCCCTTTCTTTGACTGTAGAAGGGTGTCTGATCAAGCTGCTACCCATAAAGCATACAGATATCAATCACATCTATTTTTTTAAATGTGTTCTGTTCTTTCCAGCAGAGAACAGCTGGTTTTATCTGTACCACAAGTATTAAAATGTGAAATGTAGATAGACATCCTTCATTTCAAGATAGTACCTCTAAGACAACCAAATCAATACCCTAATGTATCCTAACATACACGCTGGTTAAGGATGTCTTGGTAAAATGACTGTAAAAAGAAAATTCAAAGTTACTGGAGAGTACAATGACTTTATGGATTTCTGTTATATATAATTTAGCCTAACAGCAGTTTGGCTCAATGGTAAAAAGTTAATATAACTCTGAGGTTAGGAAAAAATAAACTTGGCTTTTCCCTTCAGGTGTAAAACCAATATGTATACACTAGCCTGAGAGCCAGCAATTTTGCAACAGCTCTGAACTGGAAGACATGTTTGTAAAGAAAAAAAAATTAAGATGAATAATCTTTATGAGTAATTTTTTCTATGAATAGAAAATGAAAATAACTGTATACCTTTGCCCCTAATAAAGTACTGTCCTGAGGATTACTGTTAAAGGGAGTCTGCAAAGGAGTTTGGTATAAAATGTCAACTGGGTCTCTAAAAATGGGCAAGTTTATCGTTCTTTACTATTTTTACATAACTGTATAAACATCACTTTGAATACTGAAAGTAATGCATCAGTCCAACAGCATTCAAAGAGTTGTTGCTTTATTGATGTATTTCTATTAAAACAGTTGCATGATTTTTTAAAATTCAGCTATAATAAATATGATTTGATCTAAACCTTAGAAACTAAAGCTTGTGCAAAACTATCACCTTTAGAATGATTTGATTAGTGTTTTAAAAACACTTCCTTAATTTTATAGATGCAATATTTTTAAACATTCATGTGGTGGGGTAGACAACAGGTTTAGATGTTAAGTTAAAAACTTTGGCAACATCCAATAGATGGCCAGAAAAAGTCCCCACCTTTAGAGAGTCAGAATGCTTTGGCAAGTCATGTCTCTCAGAGGTACTGATTTGGCTGACAGAAGATAGAAGGTCATTTTGATACATTATGTCTGCAGTGTTCTGTATTTCTGGAAAGAAATGCTCTTTTTAATAACTGTGCTAATTAGATCAGCCAGAAGTCAAGTGTACTTATGTTCTTTGTGTCCTCCTAAATACAGAATGGTGAAGATTGGTGCCTCAGAAAGGTTGTTGTATAAATGATTGTCAGAGGTGGAAGATGATAGTAATAAATGATAATTTCTTTGAGTCCTGATAAAGACAGGACTGGTGAAGACTAGTGCCTCAGAAAAATTATTGTATAGATCAGTGATGGCGAAACATGGCACCCCAGCTGTTCTTGAACTTCAATTCCCAGAAGCCCTAATCAGCAGAAGTGCTGACTTGGGCTTCTGGTAATTGAAGTCCAAGAACACCTGGAGTGCCAAGGCTTGCCATCACTGATATAGATGGTTGTCAGGGATTTGTACTTCTTACTAAGTTGCACAGTCAAGTCTGACCCTTTGTGACCCCATGGACACAGCACACCAAGCTCCTCTATCATCTGCCATCCTCCAGAGTCTACCCAGATCCATGCCCACAGCATCAACAATGCTGTCTAACCATCTCATGCTCTTCCATCTTACTTTTGCCTTCAATCTTTCCTAGCATCAGGGCCTTCTCTGGTGAACCCTCTCTTCTCATTTGGTAGCCAACATATTTGAGCTTCAGCTTCAGTGTTTGTCCTTCCAAGGAGCAGTCAGGGTTGGTTTCGTTTAGGATTGATTTGATCTCCTTGCAGTCGTGAGGACTCTTAGAAATCTTCTCCAACAAAGGTGACTATTCTTTTGCACTCAGCCTTCTTTATGCTTCAGCTCTCACAGCCATACGTTACTACTGCAATGAGGAGGACCTTATGTTGGCAAGAGGAAATGCTGTTAATGCGGCCCAATATTGGGCAGATGTCATCTAGCCCTTTTTAATTCAATTTTGTTTTAGATGTGTTAATTTTAGCTTTGTAGGTTATTATATGCTGGTGGTGTGTCAGACATGAATAAAGAGAGATCAGTACTGGGAAGACCATCACTTTAACTATTAAAAGGAAACACACAGAAGCCTTCCTGCATTGAAACTAGCAGGACACCCTACTCCATGGTGAGGAGCACAAAAATCTTCTCTGAGCATGTCAGTGTGTTATCACCTTAATAAATTTAACTACCTTACCTCTATATGTTTGTCAGCTCAGGTTACAGTGTGTGGTTTCTTTGTTGCTCCCACCAAGCTAGTGATGTGGTATTCATGAAGCATTATACAAATATTTTTTGTACAGCAAATTTCCTGTCCGTTACAATAACATCTCCATGGAACTATACATTTTAAAATGGGCCTCCTGATTATGACCAGAAATTAGAATCATGTCATTATTTAATCTTGAGAAGATATATTGTGATATGTGAAGAAATGAACCCCAGGGGTAGTAAGGTGGATACTCTCTGGCTCTCAGCAATGCCACTTCCAGGAACTCACAAGTTGCTAATGGTCTGCCCTCATGCTCCAGTCTGGGGAGAAGCTCTCCACCCCCCCATCTTTCCACTCCTGGCAAGGAGTGAATCTTCCAAAAAAGGACATGAAGTCTATGCTAGGTCTTAACACACCTGCCCCTCCTTTCAGTAGCTGACTCAAGTGGTTGCCACTATCCATCTGCAGCCAGATGTCTGAGAACCAGGCGCTAGCTCTCTTGACACCGAAATTGGCTTGAAGCAGAAATAAATGTATTGTTTCAAAACAAAACAGGATGGAAAAACAAGGGTGGGAAATAAAATGACCAAATTGCTAGCAAAATAAAAGCTGGGGGGGAGGGGGGATTCAGTCTACATAAAATCTGCCCAACTCTGAAGGAAGCATACGAATTGAACCTCACCCATCTTGTGAGTATCTAATTAGCAAGGCTAGCGCTAGCTCATCAATTTTTACCCCCAAAAAATGTTCCTGCCTCAAGGCTTACAAATGTACTTTCCCATGTTAATTCTATTATAGAAGGAATTTATTTTCTCTATTAACTTCCAGGTAGATATTTAACATCATTATTTTCTATAATTGTTAGAGCAACCCTAATGAGAAGGCAGTGTTTCTGTTGTTATCAGAATGCTGCTCATGCCAGCACAGAAATGAAAGTGACTTTAGGTTTTAACCAAATCATGTTCTTATGTAATACAGTATTTTGTATAGAGTGCTCTAGCAAGAAGTTAACACAGCATACTCTTCTATGAGGGTAGTTAAATATACAGAAGCAAGAATGACTTTTATTGTTATTGTTTGCATTTGCACTGCCAATCTCTGTTACATATCAGAGCCATGTAAAAATTACCCCACTAGACGAACTCTGTATCCAGGTTAGGGTGGTAGTTTCAGCTTCCAGGCCAGGCCCTCATTTTCCATAATAATGTATTGGAATGGTTATCAGGGTAATGCCAACAAATTTACCAAAATCCAGTAGTGAATTGCAACTAGGGTTACCATATGTCCCGGTTGCCCAGGATTTTCCCGGATTCAAGCTGTCCCGGCTGGTTCAAGAAAAAACATGTAAAAGTCCCAGATTTTTAAATTTGAACAAAGGAAGCAATATCACCCCTCACCAAGGGATTTTTGCAAAGAGTTAATTCACTGCCTCCTTGCCTTTCTTTCAGTTATCCTTCTTGAAAGCGGCAAAGGCAAAACAGCACCCTGAGAAGCCCACCAGGGAGGGGAGAAAATTGCAAGCGAGATAATTGAAAGAAAGGCGCAGAGGCAGTGAAATAACTCTTTGCAAAATCCCTTGGCTCACCTTGAAGTTTGGGGGACAAGGAGTCATCCTCAACCTTTTCCTTCAAAGCCGGGAGGGAACAAGAAATACCCATATCTAAGAAGCCAAACCTCCACCATACACTGGGATGGAGGAATCCTTCTTCACGTGACCGCAAAGGGTTAGTTGCATAGGGTCAGTATTCCAAGAGAGGAAGGGAACAGGCTGGACAGAAAGTGAAGAGTCCTCTATCACAAAGGTCCTCCTCCAAAATAAGTGCCTTCCTGTCTCCTGTTTTTCTACTTCCGGAGGGAAACGGAGGCGCCATGGACTGCATTGCCATACTGGGCCTCTCTTTAGAACTTTCTTCCAAGAGATCCTTGTATGAGGTTTGAGGGTGCGTCTACTTCAGTGGGGTGTGTGTGAAGGGGAGGGTGGGGTGACCTCAGGAGGAGGAAGGGTGAGTTCAAGAGTGGCCCAGTAAATTTTATTCAAAAAAAATAGAACCATCAAGAATAGTCTTTTGCAAGAAGAACCACACGGGGAAAAAACTCTTGACTACAGTTTACTTTAAACTGACAAAGGCTGTCTGCCCCAGACAGGGATTCCACATGGTCTTAGAGCTGCGGTCTCCCTGACAGCCCCAACCGACGCATTTGCAGTTTGAAGAATGCAATGACGTCACGTGGCTGTCCCAGTTTGGTGGGAGAGAATTATGGCAACCCTAATTGCAACTAGTGTAGGCCCATTACCAAACTGAAAGCGCGGCGCCAAAATGGCCGCCGCGCTCTTTGCGGCCCCATCCCCACCTGGACGCAGACATCCGGGTGAGTTAGGGGGCGTGGCCACCCCTTTATAAAAGGGGTGGCCACGAGGCAGACGAGCTGCCATTTTAGAAAAAGTGACGGAGAGGAGAAGTTTTCTCCGTCGCTCTTCGTTTTCCCAGTCTTCGGCTTTTTAGCCATTTCGGCGCTTCGATCCACGGAAAGGGATCGTCTTCTTGTTGCGATGCCTCCCAAGAGAAAGGCCACGGCGACCAAGCTGAGGCCAAGAGGGAGGAACTTGCCTGGCCCTGCTCTGGGAAGGGGGCAGCATTCGGGTCGGAGGACCGCGACTGCGCCCCTGCAACAGGGCACCACATCAACTTCACTCACCATTACCGGTGGGATGGGGCAGATTAGGGCATGGCCCTCGGCTCTCCAGCCTCAGGCTGGCCCTTCTGGAGCTCCGGCCCCCGGCCCGCAATTGCCGGCCATGGGTCAAGACAACGGGGGAGGGCCTGATGCGGTCACACAGCAGGGCTTGCCTCCGGCCCCTCATGGGCCGGAGTTTTGGGCATGGCCCTATTCAGGACCTGGCTCCCAAATTGGGGTCCCCAGTGTGTCACCCAGTGGGACGTGCGGCCCACCTTGCCCGCCTTATACCGGGGGTTCTGCGACAGTGGATGCATTGTTGGCACGTTTAGCCATGCTTGAAGCATCCCTGGGGATTACAAACAACCCCTCGGGGGGGGG
Source organism: Bradypodion pumilum (assembly GCA_035047305.1). Classification (NCBI taxonomy): domain Eukaryota; kingdom Metazoa; phylum Chordata; class Lepidosauria; order Squamata; family Chamaeleonidae; genus Bradypodion; species Bradypodion pumilum. The sequence continues at coordinate 110,791,203 of JAWDJD010000004.1, read as the reverse complement.
GCTTCACTGCCAACTGGGGCCCCCTTTTGCCTGCCTGCCACCTCGACGGCCGCCACTCTGCAGCAGGCAGCCAGTCGGGTTGAGCTGCTGGAGACGCGCCGGCCTGTGCCCGCCGCTATCTCGCAGCTCCCCGTTCGTACTGAACTACAGCTGGGGAGTGGTCAGATGTGGCCCCAGAGCTCGATTGCGGTCGCGAGCTCCGACGCCCGCCGTGGGCCGGAACCCCCAGTGGGGGCGGCTCACGGGGGTGCACTCAGTGAGTATCAGGTTCAAGCTAATGTCCCCACATCACAGCCCACTTTCGGTGGTAGTTTTCAGTGGCCATGGCCTCGTCACGTCGAGGCGGGTGGGTATCAGTTCCCAGCTTACCCTGGTGCCACTGGGTCCCATACTGGCACAACATTGGGCAGGGGGGTTTCCTCCCCCAGGGCTGTACCGGGCATCACGGGGACTGTGCAGGCACCGCTGCTGATGCCCCGTGTGAATACTGTGCCGGTGGCGGCATTGCCGATGGCAGGGTATTCCTTGCCACTCGGGGATCATTTGTCCCAGGCCACGAGGGAAAAGATTTGGAGGGGGGAGTATGTCGATATTTTCTCCCTATTGAACCGTGAGCCCACCAAAGAAGAGAAGGAGGGGCAAGATGACAGAGACAAAGAGCTGTCTCATTGTCGTAAGCCACCGCGCACTTGGGCCAATTGGTTACCCGCATATCTCATTTATATGGCGGTGTACCTCAGGGCCCGGCCCGATCTGGCCATTCCTATGGTCCAGTATTTGGACAATATTTACAGGGCAATGGTGGATTTTCCTGGCCCATCGTGGTTGGCTTACAATGAGGAATTCAGGATGAGGGTGCCATTACACCCAGAGATGAGATGGGATGAGCCATGCCAGAAGTTGTGGCTTTTATACATGACCCCCACGCGCCCAACGCCTGGGGAAAGGTACCATTGCGGCCATGCTGTCCAGCGAGCTACTCCAGCGCAGGCTCCCCGCCAGTTGGCGGGGCAGGGGGTTCCAGCCCGCTTGCTGTGTTGGAGTTTCTCGCCCAATGGCGTATGCAACAGACGGCAGTGCCGATACAAACACGAGTGTCCCTCTTGTGCTGGCCCCCACGCCGCCGCTGCGTGTCCGCGAGCCGGTGGGTTACGGGGCAGAGGTAAAGGTGGACAGGGAGCAGGCAGATCTGCTGCTGAAGGAGCTGGTCAGTCAAAAGGAACCCACCCCGGTTAACGTATTTATGTTAGAGAGGTGGCTCTCGACTTACCCGAGGAGGGAGGATGCGATGTACCTCCTCGAGGGTTTCCAGTGTGGTTTTCGTATCCCATTCAAGGGGGTGTGGGGACCCCAAGATGCTCCTAATTTGCTTTTCCTGAACGGGTCCCTTTTCTAGGCCTCCCTTTCCTAATCTTAAGGTTTCCCCTTTAGGTTTGGTTCCCAAAAAGGCCCCTAGTGAATTTCGACTAATTCACCATTTATCATACCCGGCGGGTCATTCGGTCAATGACGCCATTCCTGATGACCTTTGTTCGGTCAGGTATACGTCATTTGACCAGGCCCTGCGCATGGTGCGCTCTTGTGGCCCGGGGGCACTTCTGGCGAAATGTGACATTAAATCGGCATTCCGGTTGTTGCCAGTGCACCCGGGTGACTTCGAGTTGTTGGGTTTTAAATTCCAAGGGAAATTTTATGTAGATAAAGCCATGCCTTTTGGCTGCTCTATTTCCTGTTCAGCATTTGAATGTTTTAGCACTTTCCTCCACTGGGCCTTTGTTCGCAGGTCTGGGTCCCGGTCTGTAGCCCATTACCTCGATGTTTTTTTGTTCGGGGGTGAACGGGGCTTGGAGACGTGCACGCATCTCCTCACAACATTTCAGACGCTAATGCAAGCGTGGCGCCAAAATGGCCGCCGCGCTCTTTGCGGCCCCCCACCCCCACCGGACGAAGACATCCGGGTAGTTAGGGGGTGTGGCCAGCACCCTTATATAAGGGGCGGCCACGAGGCAGCCGAGCTGCCATTTTGCGAAGCGACGGAGCGGAGAAGTTTTTCCCCTCCACCCCCTCCCTAGTTAACAGTGTGATATTTTGGTCGCTTCGGGGCCGGGTGGGAATTTTTGGCTGGGACTCACAATTGGCTCTTGGGTCCTGGTTTTTTCGCCCATCCCACACTGTTGCTATGGTTTGATATAGGGGTTTTCTGTTGCTGCTGTTGACTTTGGTCACATGCGCGGGTAGCACTGGTAAGGTAAACATTTATGACCCACAGGTATCCGGCAGGTTCGCAATTGACTGGACAACACTAGACAGGCATAAGTTGGTTAAACGTTGTCCGGTCAACGACGAACCAGGCGACGGGGTGATGGCTACAGCTAGACAGCATGCATCACCCCGTGATTTTACGGATACGCGTCAGAGGGTGGGGTCAGTAGATAGTTTATTGACTACAGTCAACAATTTGTTTGTAGTAACAAACAAATTGATACAAATGGATACATTGTAGCCAATTGCCGTTGGCAATTTTGGGAGGAACCTTACCAGTGTTACTGCGGCCTGCTTGCCTTAAGAATTATAATTGGCTGAGTACCAATTGAAATTTATAATTCGGACTAGGGCATTATTCAATAAATGTGGCCCAATGCCGTTATCTATACACCGGTGTCTGAGTCGTCTTTGGGGGGTGCGCCTGCAATAATGTAGTGTAGATTCACCTAATTCCCCACTTGAATCAATGGGAGTTGGGTGAGTTGACTTCTCTATACATTCTATTGATTCAGTGGGCCTACTCTAGTTATGATTTACTACTGGATTTCATCTACAGTACTATGACATTTTCAGGACTAACAGAACTTATCATGGTATAAGCTTTCACAGCCACTACTTCATCAGATGTATAATTTTTTTACCATAGTTGTCACACCTGTATGAACATGCTTGGGTTGATGGAAATTGGAAACAACAAAGTCAAGGAAAAATGAAATGTGAAAGGTAGATAGCAGTAGTTACAGCAAACATCACATATGTATGATGATTTTCAGTCACAATGCAGGCATCACTGCTTTGCTGACACAAGCAATGGGAAAAATTTTTTAAAAAATTTCCTTTACCTTTGATCAAACCAAACAAAATGCACTTGAATCTCCTGATAAGTTGCTTTTCAATGATTTTATGTTGTATTCTGTGCTTGAAGTTCCTTTGTTTAAGAATTATGACCTTAATTAAGGTCGTTGATAGAATGGGCAGTTTTATTGTTCTCTCTTTGCATGCCTGCAAACATGCATTCTTATTAACCTTGTTATTTGTGATGTTGTACTTGTGTTCATTTATTCTTTTGTACACATTGGCTTGTTTGTCCAATGTAGAATGTAGTGACATTGCTGGCAATTGATGGCCTGCCCCTCATTTAAAAATATTCAGGCAAGCCATTTGAGAGGAAATGCTTTTAGAAACAAATATCAATACATATTGTTATTCAGGGTTTTAAAATGCAGAACTGAGACAGATGTGATTTAAGAATAAACACATGAGAAACTGATATGGGCTGCAAACTCTCCACACCCTCATCCCTTCATAACAGATTCAGAAAATGTAAGAAAACAGAAAGTCTGCCCAAAGAGAATTCTGCTAAAAAGCAATTCCAGATTTCACTATTGGGGCCTTCATAGCTGAGCTTCTGAGTCAGTGTTCCAGACAATAAATAGACACCAGGAATAGATTGTAATAAGCTTTACTGAATAATATGAGGAAATTAAATTACAGTAAATTCAAAAAGGAGTCCAAGTCTGCAATGTCTTACAATGACAGGAAAGTAATATAAATTTAAATAAAGCAATAATACATGATAAAGTGATTCATGTTATATCACACCAGAGCAGTAGGCCATCAGTATTCAAGACAAGTCTAACATCTGCAAGGATACCCAGAGGAAGACCAAATACAGGATGGATGGAAACCACAGGCTTGTGCTGACAAGAGCTGAGCAGGGTTGTGGAGGACCAGACAATTTTTCATCTCTCATTCATAGCATCATCAAAAATCAGAGGTGACTTGATGGCACGTAACAATGACAACTGCCTTCTGATGTAGAGCAAAGTGCATCAAAGGAATTTATAAGTCTGTCATCCCTAGGATGGAGCCAACAGGTTTCCTGCTGCACCAAAAGGTAGGGCCCAAACCAACAGATTCAAATTACAAGAAAAGAGATTTCAGCTAACTATTAGAGAAAACTTCCTGACCCTATGAGCTGTTCAACAGTGGAATGGGCTTTCTTGAAAGGTAGTAACTTCACCTTCATGGTAAGTTTACCAAGAGAGGGTAGAGGGGCTCGTTTAAGGATGCTTTACCTGTGGATTTCCTGCCTCAGCAAGGAGTTGGAATCAATCACCATGGGCACCTCCTTCCTGCTCTACAAATCTATGCTTCTTTAAATTGTGTCTCTCTGCTCAAAATGAAAGTTTAAAAAGATAATTTTAAAGGCAAAGAAATATTTTTCAAGGAACAAAAGTTCACACTTGGTTTAGTGAATATCAATGTTTTCAGCTATTAATACCCTACTTTGGGCTCATTCAGTGGTGGCTGGTGCCTCTTGTAATGTGGAAGGCAAAGCAGCTACTGATGCCTGCAAACACTGACAGAAGGTGGGCAAGTATTCACATATATAAACCAGCAGAGGCAGGCAGAAGTGGCGTGGTTGGGTGTAGCCTGACCATGAGGTGGTTTAGTGTCCCAATTGCTCTGATGTATCAGGTGGCTTCACTTTTTCCATACATATATACATGCATATATACATACATATATACATACATACATAGATACATACATACATACATTCCATTTTAAGAACTTTCTCTAGATAGTCAGTCACTGAGAGAAAGAAGGCTCTCTCCCATGACCCCATCAAATGCACATGTAAGGATGGTAGGATGGAGAGAAAGACATCCCCTAAAGATCGCATCATTTGGACAAACTCATAAAGAGAAATGCTGTCTTTTAGCTAGCTTGGGCTCAAGCTGTTTAGGGTTTTATAGGTTAAAACCAGGATTTTTAATTATGTCACAAAATGTATCAGCAGCCAGTAGACTTGCTATAATGGAGGGGTTATGTGATCTCTCTAACCAGCCCCAGTTAACAATCTGGCTGCAGGACTTTGGATCCACTAACCATTTCTGAACACTTTCCAATGGCAGCCCCATGTAGAGAGCATTGCCGTAATCCAGCCAGGATATCACCATGACCAGGAGCGATGAGGGCAGCGCGGATGGATGAATTGCAGTAAACCCATTCATGTGGATTCACAGGGTGCTTGGGCTTCTGGGAATTGAAGTCCAAGAACATCTGGAGTGGCAAGGTTCGCCATCACGGATATGGGAGATGAGAAAAACATTGCATGCTATGGCAGCCACAAATATTTCACCAATTAGAATTCCCATTTTGAACTACATGGGATCTGCATTGTTTTCTGACTCTAATACAACTGTACTCTCTAAGCAAACTTAAGTTGCTTCCATAGGAAGTGACTTACTTCTTCAGTAATGCAGTGTTGATGTGAACAAGGTGCATTCCAAAGAACACTCAACAATTTAAAGATAATCAGCAGCTAAACAAATATTCTAGATCCTCACTCTTAGGCAGGTATTCTCAACCTTTTTAAGCTGTGGGCCAGGTCACGCTCTCTCAGACAGCTTTGGGGGCCGGACGGCCATTTTGCCCTTCCTCCACCACATGGCACTTCCTGGCAGGGGCGTGCTGGCTTCCCTAAAAGGGTGCTGGACAGGGAGTGATTAGGGTGTCTAACCCTAAAAAAATTACATATGTTCCCAATTGGCTTCTAATTTCAACTCCCCTCTGGGGATTTGAACCAACAACCTCCTGCTTACCAGGCAAAATTGCAACTTATAGACCATAGTGGCTCCACTATCAACAGAACTGCTTTTGGTATTCTTATAACAGAGAACTCTATGTTAACCAGAGGATATCATTGCTTTTTTAAAAAAATCAAGTTTAAAGAGAAATCCTTAGTGGATAAGTGGTTAGTGTTTTTGACTATGCCCAAAAGGTACTGAGTTTGATTCCCGCTTAGGACTTAATTTTTTAAAAATATATATTATTATAAATATAATTACAATTATAATAATAAATAATAATAAAAATTGCTGTTCCTTGTTGCATCCTTTCTTCAAACAAAGGGTCTCTCCTGAGGCAGAGTTTGATTCCCATTTAGGGCTTTTACAGCTCAGATTTTAAAACAATGATATTCTCTCTGGTTAACATAGAGTTCTATGTTATAACCTCGAAGAGCAGGTGGCAGCCGTGGCTAGGAGGGCCTTTGCACAGCTTCGTGTTATTCACCAATTGTGCCCACTCCTGGACCGGGACTCCTTGCTCATGGTCACTCACGCTCTGGTCACCTCCAGATTGGATTATTGTAATGCGCTCAACATGGGGCTGCCCTTGGTGACCATTCGGAGGCTTCAGCTGGTCCAGAATGCGGCTGCCCGGGTTGTGATGCGGTGCGGGCATCATGCTCGAGCCTCACCACTTCTCTGGGAGCTGCACTGGTTGCCGGTGTGCCTCCGGGTGCAATTCAAAGTGCTGGTTTTGACCTTTAAAGCCCTTCATGACATTGGACCAGGCTACTTAAGAGACTGCGTCACCACAAGGAATTTAGCCCGTCCTACTAGGGCAGACAGGAGGGGCTCACTGGTGTTCCCATCAGTGAAAGAGGTACATCTTACTGGGACCAGAAAAAAGAGCCTTTTCCGTGTCTGCCCCAGCTCTGTGGAACCTCTTACCACCTGAGTTGCAGCTCCAGACAAAACTACTCCCCTTTAGGAAGATGCTGAAGACATGGCTCTTCCAGCAGGTTTGGGGCACACTTGACTCTACCAGTCAAACCCGGTAGCTGATTTAGCCTATGTGAGGGGCTGCCCCCTGGCTTGGTTATTCTGTTTTAACGGGGGTAGGGTGGGGGTGGGTTGTTTGTTAATGTTGATCTGTTTGTGTTTTTAATGTTGGTTTTAACTGGGGCTGTTAGATCTGTTTTAACTTTTGTTGCTTATTTGTTTTTATTGTGATTTTTATTATGTTGTTAGCTGCCCTGAGTGGTGTACCCACCAGGAGGGCGGGATATAAATGTGCAGAAATAATAAACAATAATAAATAATATAAGATTGCCAAAAGCAATTCCATTGGTTGTGGAGCTGCTATGGCTTAGAGGTTGAAATTTTTCCTTGTTAAGCAGAAGGTCTGGGGCCGACTCCCCAGGAAGGATGGTGGGAACATGTATAATGCAAGCGTGGCGCCAAAATGGCCACCGCGCTCTTTGCGGGGGGCCCCCCACCGGACGAAGGCATCCGGGTAGTTAGGGGCGTGGCCAGCTCCCTTATAAAAGGGGTGGCCACGAGGCAGCCGAGCTGCCATTTTGCGAAGCGACGGAGCGGAGTTTTTCCCTCTTACCTCCGTCGCTTTTGCCTTGACTGGGAAGCCTTTTGGCTGCTGATTTTCTTCTTTCGGCTTCCCATAGGTTGGACTGAGATGCCTTCGAAGAAGAAGGCGGCCGCGAGCGCGGCTCGCGTGGTTCGGAGGCGCAATCCGGGTCGGAGGACCGCGGCTGCGCCTCCCCAGCTGCCGCCTTTGCCTGCACCCACCGGGATCGGTGGGATGGGGTCTATTCCCCCTTGGCCGGAGGCGGGGGACCCAAGCATGGGTCCAGCAAGGGCTGTGGCCCGCGGCCCGCAAGCGGTGGACACCGCTCCTGGTGCTTCCCATTCTACTGGGCCTTCCTCTATAGGGGCGCAGCTCACCCCGGGGCCTTCCAGCCTTGGGGGGTGGTGTGGTCCCCTTCCCTGGCAGGTGCCTACATTGGCCCTACCGGGCCTGGGTGTGGGGTCATGGCCTTATTCGGGTCCCGGAGTACAAGGGCCTGTACCCACGCCTGTAGCAGGCAGGCCAGCTGGCTCTTGGCCCCTCGCCAGTGTGGAGGCCTTACTGGCCCGCGTTGCGGCCCTTGAGGCTTCCCTGGCTCGGGCCAGCCACGCTGGGGCTCCCTTTGGGGTTCATTTTGACGCATCGTCTGCTGGGCAGCGGCAGGCGACGGGACGGGTCGAGCTGCTTGAGGCGCGTGGCGCGTCTTTGGCCACTGCCTCGCAGCTCCCCAACCAACAGACCAGTGCAGGTCAGGCCCCAGCGACGAGCTCAACGGCGGTCGTGAGCTCCGACGCCCCCAGTGGGCCGGAACCCCCGGTGGGGGCGGCCCGCGGGGGTGCAGCATGTGAGTATGCGGTCCAAACTAGTGCACCTACACACGTGGCCACGTTGGGGGGGCTTTCCAATGGCCCTGGCCTCACGTGGGTGGTGCGGCGGTACAGCCACTGACGCCCCACCCGGCGACGACAACTACCACCCAGGGCCCTGGGGTGGGGGGTGTTTCCTACCCTGTGGGGAATGTTTTGGGGGTGGCTGGGCTAGTCCAAGCCCCTTTCCAGATGCCCGCAGTTTCTGCGGTGCCTGTCTCGGCCTTGCCGACAGCGGGGTATTCCTTGCCACTGGGCGACCACTTGGCACAGGCCACCAAAGAGAAAATATGGCGGGGGGAGTATGTAGATATCTTCTCACTCCTAAATAGGGAGCCCACCAAGGAAGAGAGGGAGGGGCAGGATGAGAAGGATAAGGAACAGGCACGTCGTCGCAAGCCACCACGTACGTGGGCCAACTGGCTGCCGGCTTACCTCATCTACATGGCGGTGTACCTGAGGGCCCGGCCGGATTTGGCAATTCCGATGGTCCAGTATTTGGACAACATCTATCGGGCGATGGTTGACTTTCCGGGCCCGTCGTGGTTGGCTTATGACGAGGAATTCCCTGCACCCTGAGATGAGGTGGGATGAGCCATGCCAGAGGCTTTGGCTTCTGTACATGACGCCCACGCGCCCCGCGCCAGGGGAAAGGTACCATTGTGGACATGCGGTCCAGCGAGCGGCTCCAGCACAGGTTCCCCGCCAGGTGGCGGGGCAGGGGGTTCCAGCCCGCCTGCTGTGCTGGACTTTCTCGTCTAATGGTTCCTGCAATAGGAAGAATTGCAAGTACAGACATGAGTGTCCCACCTGTGCGGGCCCCCATGCAGCCTCTGCCTGTCCCAGGCCTGGAGGGACGCGGGGCAGAGGGAGGGGCGGACAGTGGGCTGGCAAGACTGCCGCAGATGGAGCTGGTTCACCGAAAGGCTCCCTCCCCAATTAATGTGGACATGTTGGAGCGTTGGCTCACATTGTACCCGAAAGGGGAGGATGCGGATTATCTCCTTCAGGGCTTTAGGCAGGGGTTCCGTATCCCTTTCATGGGTGATAGGTCCCCTCAGGATGCCCCCAACCTTTTGTCCCTTAGGGGGAGGGAGGAGGTGGCTGCTGCCAGCATTAATAAGGAGGTCGATGCGGGCAGGGTCGCTGGCCCTTTCCCTTCACCCCCGTTCCCCAACCTTAAGGTATCGCCCCTGGGCTTGGTTCCCAAAAAGTCCCCAGGCGAGTTTCGCCTTATCCATCACTTGTCCTACCCAGCCGGCCGATCGGTCAATGATGCTATCCCTGATGACCTTTGCTCAGTCAGGTATACATCTTTTGACCACGCGCTGCGCATGGTGCGCTCATGTGGCCCAGGTGCGCTGCTGGCTAAGTGCGACATTAAGTCGGCTTTTCGCCTCTTGCCAGTGCACCCGGGCGACTTTGAATTGCTGGGTTTCAAATTTCGGGGCGAATATTACTTTGATAAGGCCATGCCTTTTGGCTGTTCCATATCATGCTCGGCTTTCGAGCGTTTCAGTACCTTCCTAGAGTGGGCTTTCGTCCGCAGGTCAGGGTCCCGGTCTACCTGGATGACTTTTTATTCGGGGGTGAACGGGGCTGGGACACGTGTACACGTCTCCTCAACACATTTCAGACGCTAATGGAAGAACTCGGTGTCCCTTTAGCGCCCGAAAAGACCGAGGGCCCATCTACCCAGCTAGTCTTCCTGGGGGTGGAGATTGACACGATAGCGCAGGCTTCTAGGTTACCGGGGGATAAGGTGTCAAGGATTGTGGCCCTTATCTCGGACTTGCTGGCCAAGCGCAAGGCATCACTGAGAGAACTGCAGGTGCTTCATGGTCACCTCAATTTCGCTTGCAGGGTGGTCGCACCAGGCAGGGCTTTTGCCCGACGCTTGTGCGACGCCATGGCGGGATTATCCAGGCCTCACCATAGGGTTCGGCTTACCCGGGGTATCAGGGCGGACATGCTTGTCTGGTTACAGTTCCTGAGGGAGTTCAATGGGGTCTCATTTTGGAGGTGTGACCTCCTGGCTTCCCCTCAATTTCAGATTCTGTCTGATGCCTCGGGATCCCTCGGTTATGGGATGTACTTCAATGGGAAGTGGGCCTATGGTGGGTGGCCACCGGCCTGGGCAGGCACGGGTCGCCTGCGTGATCTCACATATCTGGAGTTTTTCCCTATCCTGGGTGCTTTGATGCTATGGGGCGAGGAGTGGGCCAACTCGGTCGTGCATTTCTGGTGTGACAATGCGGCTGTGGTCCACATTGTCAATGCACAGACTTCTAAATCGCCCAGGGTTATGGACCTAGTGTGCCAGTTTGTGTTGCGCAGCCTGCGCCTCAACGTCCTGTTCAGGGCCAGGCATGTCCCAGGGGTTAATAATGATATTGCTGACGCTTTGTCCCGCCTACAGATCTCCCGGTTCCGTGCCTTGGCCCCGGATGCGGAGGAATTTCCCTCGCCACTCCCGGAGGAGATATGGACCATTGGCAAGGAGAGGTGAACCGGGCGATTGGCCTGTCGCTAGCGCCACGCACGCGTAAGGCGTATCACCACGCAATTAATTCTTTCAGGGCATTCTGTACCCAATTTCAACTGACAGGAACCTGGCCGATCCCGGTAACCCATGTTCTGCGGTTCATGGTTTACCTGCATGCTCAGGGCCTTTCACCTCGCACCATAGCATCTAAGCTTTCAGCGTTGGCTTTTATGGCCAAAATGGGAGGTCATGTGGACAGCACCTCTGACTTCCGTGTGAGACATGTTTTGGAGGGGTGGGTGCGCGAGCGCGGGCGTTGCCCGGACGACCGCCACCCGATTTCCCCAGGGGTCCTTACCCAGTTGGCCCGGGGCTGGCCTTGCCTCTGTTTTGATACATATGAGGCAGCCCTATTTCATGCAGCCACAACGGTGGCATTTTTTGGAGCGCTCCGCATCAGCGAGCTTGTGATGCTGTCTAAGGCGGATGCAAGTCGTAGGGCACTGGAACTCGAGGATGTCTGTGTTGCCAAAGACTGGGCTCAGTTGAGGATACGCTCCTCTAAGACGGATCAGCATGGCGTAGGCAGTGGTGTGCGACTGCTACGGTGTTCTTTGGCAGACATCTGTCCGGTTGGTGCCCTACAGGAGTTCCTGGCACTGCGTGGCACGCACCATGGCCCGTTTTTCTGTCACCAAGATGGGTCTCCCCTTACTAAATTTCAATTTTGGAAGGTGACGGGCAAAGCGCTGGCCAGTGTGGGCCTCCCGGGGGCCCGCTATGGCACCCATTCATTCCGTATAGGGGCGGCCTCAACCGCAGCTGCTTTTGGGTACTCCGGGGCTGACATACGCAGCATGGGAAGGTGGGGTTCGCAGTGTTTTCAGTTTTATGTGCGCCCACTTCCGCCGTGAGTACCAATTCAGTCACCTTACCTTCTTTTTCTCATTTTTCTTTACAGACCCGGGGTGTCGTATTACACCGGTGACAGTATGGCTGGTGGGCCATAGCTACGTGCACAGGGCAGCGCGTTACGCTGCGGCGACAGAGTGGGGACCCCGACTGGGACTGGGTGCATACGCAAGTCTCACATGGCATGGTAAGCCCGGGATGTTATGGCGGGAGCTGCTGCCTTTCCTTTTTTCAGGCCAGAATGCTGACCCGCCTGACATTCTGATCATACACCTGGGGGGCAATGATTTGGGCCAGGTCACCGGCTTATCGCTGAAGCATGCGATTTGCGAGGACCTCGCCTACCTGCATTACGTCTGGCCCGCCACAACCCTTGTTTGGTCGGACATGGTCCCGCGCCATTCCTACAGAGGGGGTGTTGACCTCCTGGCCCTTGACCACGCTAGACGCATGGTGAATAGGGCAGTGGCGCGGTTCCTTGTCGACAGGGCTTGGGGGAGGGTCAATCGTCACCCCGCTATTAGCCTACAAAGTTATGACTTGTTTGCAGGGGATGGGGTCCATCTGTCACGAGGAGGTATGGACCTCCTGTTGGGTGATTGGCGAGCAGGCCTGTTGACCGAGCTGACGGTCTGGGGGGGGGCGTCGAGCCTTCTTTGAAGCCCCTCCGTGTGGCGGGTAGCACTGGTAAGGTAAACATTATGACCCACAGGTATCCGGCAAGTTCGCAATTGACTGGACAACACTAGACAGGCATAAGTTGGTTAAACGTTGTCCGGTCAACGACGAACTAGGCGACGGGGTGATGGCTATAGCTAGACAGCATGCATCACCCCGTGATTTTACGGATACGCGTCAGAGGGTGGGGTCATTAGTTAGATATTGACTACGGTCAACAATTTGTTTGTTGTCAACAAACAAATTGATACAAATGGATACATTGTAGCAATTGCCGTTGGCAATTTTGGGTGGTACCTTACCAGTGTTACTTCGGCCTGCTTGCCTTAAGAATTATGATTGGTCAATTACCAATAGAAATTTATAATTCGGACTAGGGCATGAATCAATAAATGTGGCCCAATGCCATTATCCACTTTTATTAGTGTCTGAGTCCTTTATTGGGGGGTGCGCCTGCAATGCAAGCGCGGCGCCAAAATGGCCGCCACGCTCTTTGCGGGGGCCCCCCCACCGGACGAAGGCATCCGGGTAGTTAGGGGCGTGGCCAGCTCCCTTATAAAAGGGGTGGCCACGAGGCAGCTGAGCTGCCATTTTGCGAAGCGACGGAGCGGAGAAGTTTTTCCCCTCCACCCCCTCCCTAGTTAACAGTGTGATGTTTTGGTCGCTTCGGGGCCGGGTGGGAATTTTTGGCTGGGACCCATATTGGCTTCCGGGTCCTGGTTTTTTCGCCCATCCCACACTGTTGCTATGGTTTGACATAGGGGTTTTTCTGTTGCTGCTGTTGACTTTGGTCACATGGGCGGGTAGCACTGGTAAGGTAAACATTATGACCCACAGGTATCCGGCAAGTTCGCAATTGACTGGACAACACTAGACAGGCATAAGTTGGTTAAACGTTGTCCGGTCAACGACGAACTAGGCGACGGGGTGATGGCTATAGCTAGACAGCATGCATCACCCCGTGATTTTACGGATACGCGTCAGAGGGTGGGGTCATTAGTTAGATATTGACTACGGTCAACAAACAAATTGATACAAATGGATACATTTTAGCAATTGCCGTTGGCAATTTTGGGTGGTACCTTACCAGTGTTACTTCGGCCTGCTTGCCTTAAGAATTATGATTGGTCAATTACCAATAGAAATTTATAATTCGGACTAGGGCATGAATCAATAAAGGTGGCCCAATGCCGTTATCCACTTTTATCAGTGTCTGAGTCCTTTATTGGGGGGTGCGCCTGCAATGGCCAGAGACAAGGTGGAAGGAAGGTGCCCATCCTGCTGGTGTTGCTGCCCTGCCCCTGCTTCCTCTTGAGTTAAGCCCTGTGCAACGCTGGCTTGGCTTCTCCCTTCCTGCCATTTGGTTAAGAAAAATAAAATAAAAATAAAAATCCGCCTGCAGAGGCAGAGATTGCTGGGGTGTAGATTGCTGGCCACTGCTTTCTGGTGTAGTGGAGGTGTGTGTGTGTGTGTGGGGGGGGGTGTTGCAGGTTGAGCATCCCTGCTCTTAGGTGTTGAATTATTCTCTTCTCACCAACATTCAGGACTTTAGAGTGCACCCTATAATCTCCAGAAATCTGTTGAAACATATAGTCACTGCCCTGCATAATGTTCATTGTAGCACATAATTTTGACAAAATTAATTTCATAGCCTTTTAAAATACATACACATATGTGAGTTTTTCTTCTAGGAAACTCTGACGGATATTAGTAACAGCTCTAACAAGGACTATTGAAGCCTGTTTAGAAGGTATTTGCTGTGTAGCATTCTCTCTTTTTTCCTTTTCCTTTTCTTTTTTTGACACACTAAGTAGTAATTGGTGTACAGGGCTCATCAATTTTCCCTGCAGACATGGTTTGTGATGATATTTTTCAACTGATGGCTGCTTTTTTAGAAGTGACAAGTTATGCTACTTGTGTGGTAGTGTCCTGGCTTCTGAAGAGTGTCACTTTTGTCAATATTGGAGTGGCAGCAATATTGACCTTGGCTGGAACTGAATATTACTGTGCTTAAGACTGCAAAAGGAATTCCACCAGCCTCAAAACTCTAGCAGTGTCTCAAATATGAAGGATGGAGAAATCCCACTATGCAAAGTGGAATTGCATGCATGGGAGTCTGGAGAACACTGACATCCAGAATATATTGTCTGCTTTCCTCATTTGCTTGAATTTAATGAGTAACCAAGTGCTAATTCAGCAGTTCAGTACAGTACTTGATCCCTGTGCATGGAATTGGACACAGAATATATGGTATTATCCATGTATTCCCCTTATCTCTCATCTGTCACTTTGTATATCTCTATCAGAATTAGGGACTGCAGTGGCTCAAGTAGGTAAGATGCTGACTGGGAAGCAGAAGGTCAGCAGTTCAATTCCCGAGTACTGCAGGACGGAATGAGCTCCCGTTTTCATCCCAGCTCCTGCCAACATAGCAGTTCGAAAGCAAGAAATTGCAAGTAGATAAATAGGGACCACTTCGGTGGGAAGGTAACAGCGTTCCGTGTGCTCCGGTGTCTAGTCATGCCTGCCACATGACCACGGAAATGTCTGCAGAAGCAGACAGCGCTGGGCTCTTCGGCTTGGAAACAGAGATGAGCACTGCACCCTAGAGTCGGATACGACTAGCTTTCGAGCAAGGGAAACCTTTACCTTTACTATCAGAATTATACAGATATGCACTAGGGACTCACATAACTGTTCATTTCACATTCTTTAGTGTGAACATTTTTAAAAAATAAAACAAGTCACCTTATCTTGTTTCTGAAGGTTTAATTTTAATTCTTTAATTGTATTTTTGTTTCTATGCCATTTTGTGCACATTCTATAACATACACAGATGTGGACACATTTTGTATGCTTGTTCCTCAAATGTAGGGACGGTGGTGGCTCAAGTGGTTAAGATGCTGAACTGGCTGACTGGAAGGTTGGAGTTCGATTCCCAGGCACTGCATGATGAGTGAGCTCTCATCTCTTTCCCAGCTCCTGCCAATGTAGCAGTTCAAAAGGGAGAAATTGCAAATAGGTAAATAGGGACCCCTTCAGTGGAAAGATAAACAGTGTTCTGTGCACTTTGGTGTTGAGACATGCCTGCCACATGTCCACAGAAACGTCTGCAGATGCAGACAGCACTGGCTCATTGGCTATAAACAGAAATGAGCACTGAATCCTAGAATTGGATATGACTGGCTTTTGAGCATGGGCGAATGCTCCATTGAATGTGTCTTTTTGTATACTTTTTTCCTTAATGCATACCCTTTATACACGTTTCTCCATAATGTGTGAATTTTTGGCCATTTTAAAAAAATCAAAGCACTCCACTGCAAAATTCAAAGAAATATGAGAACTGAAGGATTCTATGCTTTTATTTAGCAAGTAGAAATTAGGGTGATTCATATAAAAATGTAAACCAAAGACATATTTCCATGTTTCTGGTGTGTCCTTACGTTCTTTTCCACCATCACCATAATCCGTACCCTTTTTTCCAGTTGGTTAAAGCAAGCACTTTTTGAATTTTCATGCTTCTTTCTAAACAAAACAACTACTTGTTCTATAAAATAAAAATATTAATGGACGGAAAAAATAAGGTTTAACGTTTTTATACTGTACAATTCTAGTGGCTCAAATTCAAAGTTAAAAATATTCAAAATAGTGCATCCTTATTACAGAAGCAGGAGCCAGTTAGTATGTATAGTTGCATCATTTGATTATGCCACAGTTTATCTTTTAGCAGGTGCTTACCATAAAACAGATTAGTGAACTGTAAAGGAGGATGTGCAATGTGTAACAAAGCAAATGTGAAGAGTCGAGTTAAATCAGTGATAATCCAGGTTTCAACAAATGTACTCACCATGGCAAGTGTGAAGCCAGGTTAATGAGTGTGACAAGCACCGTCATAGCCTATCTCCCAATTTGGAAGAGGTAGAAATGAATGGACCCCTGGTCTGACACACTGTCTGGTTTTATAGAAATGCTGGGGATTTGTTTGATAGTTGCAGGGCAACGGAGGAAAAAAGAGGCATTGGGTGCCACTGCCTTGGATACCAAGTGTGCTTTCGGGTGCTTTTAATCAGAGTTCAGAAATATACATTTTTAGACTACAATTTACAGACTCTCCCAGCCAGCCAATAAGGCATCCTCCTGTCAAACCTAACTTATGGAAAGCCTAGATGGAAGATGTTATCTTGGAGAAATACTGGCCCCCAGTTGTGGGGCAACCATCGCGGCTTCACTATCATGCCGCTGATGGAGCCGCTGGATTTGTCATTTCCCCACCCGTGGTGAGAGCTGGGGTGGGGAGAGAGAGAGTCAGATGGACAGAGAGACAGACGGATGTTATTGCAGCTGAAGGCATTGGGCTGGGGTGCCAACGGGGATGTGAGCTGTGCTCCATAACCTGGGGATTTTGTAAATATTGAATATATTTTTGATTCTATTTAATTATGTATTATTTGATATACTGATACTATGCTTTTTTGAATTTGATACTGTATTATTGTCGATTATTGGTGTAATTATATCTGTGTTGCTGTATTTATATAGGTTGTAAGCTGCTTTGAGTGGCGCTTGTGCCAGGAAAGTGGGATAGAAATAAAACATTATTATTATTATTATTATTATTATTATTATTATTATTATTATTATTATTATTATTATTATTATTATTATTATTATTATTATTATTATTATTATTATTATTATTATTATTATTATTATTATTATTATTATTATTATTATTATTATTATTATTATTATTTGCTGCTAGTCAAAATTTATTTGTGTGTATTGGGAAGTAAGCCCAACAAGACAAGTGTTACTCATCACAAGTTTTCCCCTTGAGAATGGCCAAGTGAACTGGGCATTGGCCACACTTGCTGAAAGGTACATATTGTCCTCAGGACTGTGGTGATTCAGTGGTTAAGTCACTGAACCTGATGACTGGAAGGGTTGGCAGATCAGCAGTTTGAGACCCGAGTGCTGCATGACAGAGTGAGCGCCTGTCATCTGTCCCAGCATCTGCCCAACCTAGCTGTTTGAAAGCAAGAAATTGCAAGTAAATAAATAGGTACCACTTTGGTGGGAAATTAACAGCATTCTGTGTGCTCCAGTGTCTAGTCATTCCAGCCACATGATCATGGAAACATCTGCAGATGCAGACAGCATTGGCTCTATCCTATAAACAGAGATGAGTACCACCTCCTAGAGTCAGATATGACTGGCATTCAAGCAAAGTAGACCTTTCCTTTACTACATATTGTCCTCAGGTTGTGGTGCCCAACAACCTATGACTACATCAGCCTTCTGTGGAAAGATCAGCTAACTGTGGATGAAGGAAAGCTACCTGATAACTCATTTATACATTAATGCCAGTTTGAATGTTGTGCATATATGTGCTCTTACATCTAGAGAAAGTAACGAATTATAGCAATTTCATTCTACTTACCTCTGTGCTCTGAGCTCTGACAAGTTTTTCTTCATCCTCTTGACTATAATTTATTCTCATTTTGTGCCTTTTATTTCCAGTGTACCTGCAGTCTGTGTACTTTATTGATTACACACTTAAAGTAAAATGGAATGTATTAGTGTTAAGAGATCCCTGTTCATGGTAACACAATGGCCTTCAAACAGTTGTTGATATAAAAAAAATTTCCCAGACGGAGAGATATGAAGGTTGAAACAGTGGTTGTTCCCTTGCTTGAGGCTTTTTCCTATGATATTTGTCAGAGTAAAATGCAGGCTACCTGCCACTCTTAAGGACCCACTGCTTGCAGAGGTTACCATTTCTTTTCTTTTTTTTTTTAAAAAAAAACTTACAAGAGGGTAGCAGTACACCTAAAAATCACAAAAAAATAATTATGTGCTTCAGATCTCCAGATAATGTGCCTAAGCAAGTGGTGGCGAACCTATGGCACATGTGCCAGAGGGGGCACTCAGAGCCCTCTCTATGGGCACATGTGCATCACCCCAGCACAGAGGTCACCCCGTCCCTCTGCCCAACAGCCGAATGGGAGCGCTTTCTCCCTCCCCCCAACACAGAGTTCGCCCCGCCCCTCTGCAGCACAGATGGCAGCATGTTGAGTTTGAGCACACGGTCTCTAAAAGGTTCGCCATCACTGGGCTAAGCCACATTTTTCTGAAAGGTGATCCTCAGCAGAAAACTCAATTCAGCAGAGATGAACACAACGGACACTCCGAATCCTGGAGCATCAATAGCAAGTGATGGGCTGCTTTCCCACATAGCAAAACACTATCTGTGTTGTTCCATGGTCACACAATCTATGTTCTCAGACATCCATTAGGACTGCCATGGATGTTCAGAATGAAATTCCTGTATTAACTTGTTAACACACAAAAGTCTTTGCTGATCCCCAGACTTTCATCTGACTTGCTGGTTAGAGGAGCACATTTTACTTTAACAAACAGCTTGTTTCTCATCTGATATATAATTTTCAATAGGAATCTCCCCATCAATCCAATACTGCAGCTTATATTCAAATATTGCGATGACAGCATATAAAAACAGTGCATTTTGAGTAAGGCCATGCTACTTTCAAGCAAAGTGAAAGACAGCTTTTATTCTGTTCTGTCCCTGCAACATATACACTATTTCATTTCAGATTTGCAGTAAATAATATTTTTCTAGAAATTCATTCAGTCTCACCACAGTGGAATGTGACAGCAGCCAACCCTGTAAACAGGATAGCTGGCTTTTTAGTTCAAGCTTATCTTTCACAATGCATTCTCTCCAAGCAAAAGACAGAAGAGGAGGGCAGCAGTGCTATGCTGTAGTTTGTTTTAGCCCATTAATTGTTTTCTTCTCTCCTTCTAGATTCTCTCATTCTTTATTTATACTTCTCTTGGCATATTTTTGCATTGGAGCTGTTGTTTCTTCTTGAGACCCTCTGAAGCAATGTGCTTGTTTTATGTTTGAAGGGGATCAGTGTTGTACCAGTCAAGATAGTGTGAGAACAAGGTGACTAGGCAATGTAGCCCATTCATACCTCTGTCACTTATGTTGTACTGCCTCTGGAATATTCTTTATCACTCTGGCTGGCCTCACAGCTTTATTCAGGTGAGGAAAGTAGAAGTGAGGAGTAAACTGCTATTCCATCTCACTAATGGTGCCGGGGTATGCTGCCCTAGCTAACGCTCCTTGAGATTTCACTATTCTTGTCTCAGTCTTCTCAAGTCTAACCGGAAGAAGAAGAAATACATCAGTCTTTTTTTACAGTTTATTCCTATCCATTCCTGTGCTCTTTTTGTGGTTTTTATGCCCAGTGTATGGAGGATGAAGAAGATGGCTCAACTGAGAAGAAAAATCTACCAAAATCTGATGGGCTACAATAATATCATCATATTTACTCCAGGATGAATTGTTGAACAAGATCTTGTAAAAACATGGAGAAAGGCCAAGCAATGAGCCCCAAGACAGCCACATACACCAAACATATAATAGAAGAGGGTACTGCTTGGATTTCTTGATTTACTCTGTAGGCCAAGTCAGGGCTATGGAATTTATCCTGATTTTATTTATTTATTTATTTATTTAAATTTATATGCCACCCAATCAGGAGAACCCAACTCAGGGCGGCGTACAACAGTTAAAAATGTATAAAACAGATTTTAAAATCACAAATCGCCCACTCACTTCCCCGCCCTACTACTCCCCACCTCAATTCAAAGAATAAAAAGAAATAAAAGGGAATGGGGGGATACAACAACACAAAGGGAGGGATATTAAGTAAGTACTAACTGGGGATGAGCCAACAGGCTGGAGCCATATTCCCAATAAGGCCCCACACCTGACTTGCCAGCCAGTTTTTCAGACTTTTCCTGAAGGGCAGCAGTTCTGTCTGTAGCCTCAATTCTGTTGGAAGGAGGTTCCAGAGGGCTGGTGCAGACACGGAGAAGGCCCTTCTTCATGTGCCAGAGAGGCGGCCCCCTCTAGCTGAAGGCACAACTAGGGAGCCCCTATGGTCCGCTCTGGTTGGACGGGCAGACACTCTCGGGACGATGTGGTCTCTCAGGTATCCTGGCCCACTGCCATATAGGGCTTTAAAGGTCAAAACCAGCACCTTGAATTGCACCCGGAGGCAAACTGGTAGCCAGTGCAGCTCCCGGAGTAGTGGGGAGGCATGGGCATAATGTCCACATCCCATTACCATTCGCGCAGCTGCATTCTGAACCAGCTGTAGCCTCCAAATGGTCGTCAAGGGCAGCCCCATGTAGAGCACATTACAGTAATCTAGTCTGGAGGTGACTAGAGCATGAGTGACCATGAGTAAGGAGTCCCAGTCCAGGAGTGGGCGCAACTGGTGAATTAAGTTGAGTAAAAGCCCTCCTGGCCAAGGCCGCCACCTGCTCTTCTAGCAGCAGTCATGAGTCCAGGAGGACCCCCAGGTTGCGCACTGGGTCTTTCTGGGGCAAGACTGCCCTATTCAAGACTGGAGGTGGTAGCTCACTGGATAACCCCGGACCCCCAACCCAAAGCCACTCAGTCTTGCCAGGGTTCAGCTGAAGCCCATTGTCCCCCATCCAGATCCCAACGGCCTCCAGGCATCCAGACAGGATTTTGACTGCATGGGCCGAGATGTACAACTGAGTGTCATCTGCGTACTGATGGTACCGCACCCCGTGGGAACGGATGATCTCACCCAGCAGCTTCATGTAGATGTTAAAAAGGAGGGGAGAGAGCACTGAGCCCTGCGGCACCCCATATTTAAGGGGCCTAGGGCTGGATCTCTCACTCTCCAACCACACCGACTGGGTACAGCCCTCCAGAAAAGAGGAAAACCAGGACAACACAGTGCCCTGGATCCCCAATCCTTTGAGCCGTTCCAGAAGGATACCATGGTCGACGGTATCGAAGGCCGCTGAGAGGTCAAGGAGAGCAAGGATGGTCGGATGACCACCATCCCGCTCCTGCCAGAGATCATCCATCAGTGCGACCAATGCCGTCTCCGTACCATGTTCTGGCCTGTATCCTGATTGATCCAGAAGGGTTTATCTCACATACAATTTTTGCCCAATTCTGAATCACTTTGTAAAGTAGTTGCAATGGAAAATCAAAATTACCTAACTTTGTATTGCACTGTTGTAAATTTTACAATTTTCAGTTAAACATTAGAAAGAATTTTCAAGAAGTGGCGATGAAATCAAATTCTTAGAAAATGGTAGACGCTTCTTCACTGGAGATTTTTTCTTCTTCTTCTGTGGAAATAAAAGCCAACCAAGCTAAAGTCTGTGGCTTCCTTTATTGAGTCAATCCATTCCATTTAATGTCTTTCTCTTTTTATGTTGTCTTCTGCTTTTTTGGCATTATTGTCTATTTTAGTCAGCCTTGTCTTCTCATGATAGACCTAATTTAATTATTTTTAGTGTGGGCAAGTGTTAAAGTTTGGATTAGTCTAGAACTCACTGACTCATTTTTCTGGCTATCTATGGAGCCCATAAAGTTCTTCTCCAGGACTATTTTTAATGATTTTTGCTCTTTTTTATGAATGATAACGATATAATGATAGCAATGAGTGACCTATTCTGGAGGTCAATCATTGCTAGGGTCGCTATGAGCCGGAAGTGATTTGACAACACATAGCAGTAACAAGATGCAAGTTGTAACATGTCTAATTATTCCAATTTGTTCCAAACTTTATGTCATTCAGTCTGAATCAGGGTGATTGAGACCAGAATTTTTTATTTGTCTGAACACAGTATAAATCACTGTAGAAAGACCACCATGAAGAGAGGGCTTTGAGACACATCTCACCTCCTCGAATGGTCCTTCACATGTCAAAAATAGAATGTTTGAAAATTCAACACAGCTCTAGAAGACTTTGTTTCATACTTGCTCCCTAAACAAATGCTTGTTTAGTCTGCATTATACGATGACATGTAATAGCAGCAGCAATAGCAATTACACTTACGGTATATACTCAGGGCTGCCATCAGGGCAGTACTACCAGTACTGCCGTATAGGGCCCAGAGCTGACAGGAGCCCTGCCGCTGCTGGCCATAACTGTGACATTACTGGGGGGGGGAGGGGGGAGATAAAATAGGATTACTCAGTATGGGGCCCAGAAATTTCTGATGGTGGCCCTGTATGTATCTCCCCACAGTGCTTAGTGTATTCTCTGGGTGGTTCACAGGTAATTAGCATTTTGCCCCCAACATGCTAGATTCTCATTTTACCAACCTCGGCATGATGGAAGGCTGAGTCAACCTTGATCCCCATCAAGATCAAACTCAAATTCAGCAATTTTGGCTGCAGCACAGCAGTTTAACTACTGTGCCGTGAGGGCTCGTAATACATTTGAATACAGTTGAATAAGTTGAATAATACAGTTGAATACATTGCTACTATATGTGTGTTTCTCAGGTTGTGTTTTACAAGTGCCTCCTTTTTCTGTGGGATTGCAGTGGCTTACTGGTTAAGATGCTGAACTTAATGATTAGAAGGTCGGCATGTCAGCAGTTTGAGATCCTAGTACTGCACGGCGGAGTAAGCACCCTTCTTTGTCGCCTGCCAACCTAGCAGTTTGAAAGCAAGAAATTGCAAGAAGATAAATAGGTACCACTTCGGTGGGAAGGTAGTCATGCCTGCCACATGTCCACAGAAATATCTGCAAATGCAGACAGCGCTAGCTCTTTGGGTATAAACAGAGGTGAGCACTGAACCCTAGAGTCAGATACTACTGGCTTTCGAGCAAGGGTGACCTTTACCTTTTTCTGTACAGGTTGTCTTATCCCTAATCACAGCTTGAAAAAGCTGATTTGTTTAACTAGAGCTCCCCTAATTATTTAGCAGATATGGCTATTGCAGGGTTCTAGGAGCTTCTGTCACTTCTAATTAGATGAGTTACTTACTTCAATAGTGATGTGCATTGTCATTCTGGAAAGTTAGCTGTGAATAGGTCAGGTATGAAAGAGCCATTTAAATGCTCCATTCTCTTGTTGTCCTGTTCCTTGATTTTGAAAGCAGTCACGTTCAGTATGGGTTTGTATACACATTTAAAGCTGAACTAGAACACAAAAGATATTGAAGCTGTTAACAGAACATTGTGATTCAAAAGCTTTAGTCAAAATGAAATGCCTTTCCACCGCAAATATTTGAAATATGTGTCAGCTGTTTTCTAGTTAAAGTGAACCCTTATATTTTGTAAAAGTCAATATAAACTGAAGGGTAATGGCAAATTCTCATCCACCCTGCTCGAAGGCTGTTTAACTCAATCGCAAAATGTGCATAGATTTATTTGATGTATATCAGGGTAAGATAACTCTAATCAATTATAAAGAGGTTCCTCCATTTGCTAGTTGCTGTTACAGTATTGCTACTTTACAGAGGTTGCACAGCATGAAGTTGTTTGTTTTCTGTACTGAGAAAAAGAGGTGAAATATGCAATCGTTCTTCATTTTTACATAGGGAATAAGCTTGGCAGCAATTTCCAATAACAAGTTACATGCAGTCTGTTGATACCCAAGCAAAACTTCACTCCTTTCCAATTCTATGTCCTGCAACCTCTCTTTCTTAAAATAGTTTTCTCTCTCTTTTTTGTTTCCCTTAATTTTAGCAAAACCATTTCAAAGCGGACAGTATCTGGACATCTTTGGAATTACAAGAGACCAAGCTGGGGAATATGAGTGCAGTGCTGAAAATGATGTCTCAGTCCCAGATGTAAAAAAAGTTAAAGTCACAGTAAACTGTAAGTCACGTGCATGAGAGTGTGTGTATGTGAACATGCATGGATGAAAGAGAAAAAGTGACTATATGTTGATAAGCAAATCTACTTGTGCATATTTGTGTGTAAAATTAATATTACAGTGTAAAGAACTCTATTGAAAAGCATTGTGATTCTGAAGACACCTACATTCAGTTAGTAACTTCTGTGTAGTGCAAACTATTAGCATACTTGCAGTTGTGGAATGACAGCAGCATGGCACCAGTTCTAGTCCATCTATAACTAGCATTTCCTCATTATAATTTCAGGAAAAACTATGTTACAATACAGGTCTAATACCAAAATAATGCTCCCGCCCCATGAACATCGATTATACCCACTGAAACAACTGGAGTGGGCTTAATCTGAGGATCTTTCTTACTTACCAACCATCACAGCTGTTACATGGTGTTTCATGCATTTCTGTGCCTTAGAAATAGTCTGAAGCCTTAGCATATCTATTCCAGGTTTATTTGCTACATTAAGGGTGCTACAAAACTCTGTGCCAAAGTATGGTTTTTAAAACGTGGTGCTAAAGTTGGTGTGTCGCGAATCACTGTCGCAGATCAGCAGAGATGGGCTCCAGCTGCTTGGGGCAAATGCCACCAACCGGTGCTGTGACAGATTGTTTTTTAAAATATTTACTCAAAGTGACATTATGAGATGTCATTTCAAATAAATATTTTTTAAAAAATATAATCCATGACTGCAGCAAAGAGGGGCTCCAACTGATAGTGGAGAGGATCCATAGGTGATCGCCGATGGTAATCTGCAGATGATCAGCTGGGGCCATCTCAACTCATTTCCGGAGAGCAGGAAAGGAAGCTGATGCCTGCCGCCTTGAGAAGCTCCCTGTCTCGCCCCAGGAGCCCATGCTTCCGGCTCCGTGGGAGAGAGACAGGTGGAGCAACTTCCCACCAACGCAGCTGCCCTCACAGACGTTTGAACCTTGGGGTGCTTTTGTGGCCGCTGGGTGGCTGAGGTTTAATTTTGTAATTTTCTTTATAACGTATGTGTTATTTTCTTGATATGATTTTTTTAATTTTAATTTTATGTATGATATGCTTATATCTATTGTATTCTTATTATGTTGTATGGTATATTGCTTGTTATTTATTGTTGAAAGCCGCTCTGAGTGGTGCATGCACTAGAAGAGGGGGGTCCAAATAAACAATTATTATTATTTGCTGAAGTTTGCCTCAGCTGCCACTACAAGTTTCTCTGGGAGGCTCCAGAAAAATAGTGATGAAATGGCGGCACAGCCCAAATTGATTTATTTTACGACGAAACAAGTATCCCTATTAAAAATAAACAAACCTCAGTTTATTTCAACATAAACTGCTTGGCAACCAAAATACAGTGATTTTGACTCTGTGGCATGTAAGTTCCAGTTTTTAGATTGACTGGCAACCAATGCAGATATAGGTTCGTTGGGTTGTTTTTTATCAATGAAGACATACCCTAAATCCCAGGCCAAGTCCTGAAATCTCTAACCCACATTATATTGTCACTAAGAGTGACTACATTCTCTCAAGCAAGCTCAGAATGCAGTGAATGTGTGGGATGGTGTCATCTTTCTCCCCACTGCAGCCTTCTTAGTGCCTCAAAATGGTTTGTACACCACCCCAGGGGATTCAAAGGGGAAGGCTGAAAATCCCAACACTACCTCTGTGTTGGCTATTTCAAAATGTATGGAGGGAGAGAAAGAAATGATTCAATGGGGTGAAAACTTACTGTGCTGATTTGGTGACACACACACACACACACAAAATTTCCTCCAAATGTGAATGCATGTTATAATGGAATGTTTTCCTGATAACTATCAGCTTTCTATAAAAAAATATACCAGCAGTTCTCCTCAGAAACATGCTCTGTGTCATTGTTCTTCAATGTGTTTTGAAATGGGGAAATGACGGCTATCCCTTGAGCAGAGAAACAGCAGTAGCAAAAGGAAAGTGGGGGGCTAAACTCATTGCATCTTTTAAAAATATTACAAGGCAACCATTTTCTTAACGAACTAATCCCACAGTATTGTTACTGAAAAACTCAAATTATTGGCTCAAGCGGTTAAGGCTTCTAGGAATTGTAGTTCAAGAGTCCCAAGTATGGGAGCCACTACTGTTAGTGGTCAATTGTTATTCTTGTGTCTAGATTCCATAGGGTAAAATAAACAGACTGAAGACCAGATCCTGTCCTGAAAACACCAGAGTAGTCAGAATGAGGAATGAGATTATACAATAGTCCAAAATCAACCCATTTATATCAAATGCTAAAAATGAATGTGTGCCCATTACCACTGCACACACACAAAAAAAATCAAAGACACGTTGATATAGGATATGGTTTCTTACTAGGCATCTCCAATATGTTCTACAATGAAGAGCACTCCATTAATCCTTCATATATCCTTTCAAACTTATAAGTAATCAATCAAGTAATTACATTAAGTAAACTAATTTTGTTTGGGCACCACCTCCTATTGTCAGTCTCCAGAGGCTTTAGACAACAATAAGGTGTGGTTTCCATTTCACATCCTACTTGTGAGTTTCTCAGATACATTATGTAAGCCATATTAGTCATATATAGCAATGCACTGCGTATCTCTCAAGTTATGAATATCTGTGGTAAAAGAGACAGCTGTCATTGCTGATCTCTCTGGATCCTTGGTGTCTAGTGTACACGTGACTTGTTGTTGTTGTTCAGTCGCACAGTCGATTCCGACCCTTTGCGACCCCATGGACCATTTTCCTCCAGGCACATCTATCCTCCACCATTCTCCTCAGCCCACCAAGCTCTGTGCCCATTATGTCCACAATACCATCTATCCATCTCATCTTTGTATGCCCCCTTCTTCTCTTTCCCTCCACCTTTCCCAGCATCAAGGTCTTCTCAAGTGACTCCTCCCTTCTCATTTGATGTCCAAAGTACTTTAGCTTCATCTTCACTATTTGTCCCTCAGTCAGGATTGAGTTCCTCCAGTATTGACCTATTTGTTCTCTTTGCTGTCCAAGGGACTCTCAGGACTCTCCTCCAACACTACATCTCAAATGCATCTATTCTTCTGCACTCAGCCTTCCTAATGGTCCAGCTCTCACACCCATACATTACCACTGGGAATACCATTGCTTTGACTACGCGAATTTTTGTTTTCAAGGTGATGTCTCTGCTTTTCACTATATTCCCCAGGTTTCTCATTGCTTGTCTCCCCATAATCAGTCGTCTTTTTATTTCATGGCTACAGTCGCCATCTGCAGTGATCTTAGATCCCAGAAAAGTAAAATCTCACTGCTTCTACTTCTTCCCCATCTATTTTCCAGGGACTGATCAGACCTGTTGCCATTATCTTGGTTTTCTTGATATTGAGTCTCAAGCCAGCTTTTGCACTCTCCTCCTCAATCCAATCAAGAGGTTCTTTAGGTCTTCCTCACTTTCTGCCATTAGGTTGGTATCGTCTGCATATCTCAAATTGTTGATGTTTCTCCCAGCAATTTTGATCCCATATTGTGATTCCTGCATCCCTGCATTGTGCATTATGTGCTCTGTGTATAGATTGAATAAGCAAGGTGATAAAATGCAGCCTTGTATTACTCCTTTTCCTATTCCAAACCACTCTGTCATTCCGTATTCTGTCCTAACTGTTGCTTCCTGGTTCGTGTACAGATTTCTCATGAGGCATATGAGGTGTTCTGGTATTCCCATCTCTTTAATTACTTGCCACATTTTGTTGTGGTCCACACAGTCAAAAGCCTTGGTGTAGTCAATAAAACAAAAGTAGACTTGTTTCTGGTATTCTTTGTTTTCTCCATGATCCAATGTATGTTGGCAATGTGGTCTCTAGTCCCCCTGCCTCTTCTGAAACCGGCCTGCACCTCTGGTAGTTCTCTCTCCACATGTTGTTGAAGTCTATCCTGTATTATCTTGAGCATCACTTTGCTGGCATGTGGGATGAGCGTAATTGTTCGGTAATTTTGAGCATTCTTTGGCATTGCCTTTTTTGGGGATTGGAATGTACACTGATCTTTCTAATCCTGTGGCCACTGTTTTGTTTTCCAAATTTGCTGGCATATTGAATGCAGTAGTTTGATTCCATCATCTTTTAGGGCTTTGACAAATTCAACTGGGATGCCATCATTTCTCAATGTGACCACTCATACATGTGACTACTCATACTTATTTTTTAAAAAGAGAATGAGACAAGGAAATGAGAGGAGGAAACTCTTGTTTGCAGCTTATTGGTTGGTTCGCTTGTAAGTATGGCTCCTGCCGGGCTAAACCAGATCATCAAGCAAGCTGCAAACAAGACTTTCCTTCTTTCTTTCTCTGTAGCCAGTTAATACAAAAAGACCTGGGAAATCCCAAAATCACTGGTGCAAGTTTGCAGTGAGTGAATGTAAATAAATTCACATTTTTGTTGCTGTGTAGTTGCATCCTGAGGGAGGTACTAGTGCTAGGTGAAATTGCTTATTATTAGTGCCTGCAGAGCAATATTCCTGTTCTCTGGCTGCACCTCATTTTACCTTTCTTCCACGTGCCATTTTTCATGTAAAAAGTGAAACATAATCCATTAATTTAATCTATAACCGTGCACATATTTCAGTTTTGTTGAAACAGTTGTTTTTGTGACTCAGTGCTAAAATAGTCTAATCAACATATTTTCCATCCCACAATGGAGTGTAGAAGTCTAATTCCTGAGGCATTTCCTCAGCAATCAGAGTTGTAAAGTGAGTCCATACTTACTTCTAAAGTCCAATAACAAAACAAAGCAAGCTAAAAACCCTAGAGTTGAGGGGAACCCTAGAGGTGAGGGGAAAACTAAATGCCATGACCAACAGACATCTTACACCTGTTTTTGGAAGCATTCTGCAAAACACATACAGGTAAAGATAAAGGTAAAGGCCACCCTTGCTCGAAAGCCAGTCGTATTCAACTCTAGGGTTCAGTGCACATCTCTGTTTATATAGTATGCGAGAGGCCAAATGGAAAATAATGTGACTAGATCAAAAATCCGCTTGTGGCAAAGTCTGTCTAGACCCAATCCAATAAAATTAATAATTCAAACATGCACCAATGGCTTCAATAATCAGTCTTTGTATTCTTATATTATACACACTCCAAACAAGGTAGGTTTCATTCACTTCAGACATGGAAAAATTCAAATAAACTTCCAGGTGTTGTATAATTCACACTATTCGATCTACAAAGTAAATTAAACGAAATTCCGAGGTCCTAATGAGGCTCCTCCCTTTGCTTTTATTCTCCTAGAGCCGGGGACATAAAAAGGATTATTAACAAGCATTGGTTTGTTCTTTCAGATATCCCCGGTTGTGTGGAGAAACCAACTATAGGCATGAGGAAAACTAGATCTGTGGGTAACCTAGTTATGAAAGCAGACATTGCTCCAAAGGAGAATTCACGGGCCAATTTGATTAAGAGGCATTACTGATGTGGTCATTATGGTATATGCAAAAATTCATTGGAAACAAAATCGATCGAATTTCCAGAATTAAAATTCCAAAAAACCTTACCATTCTTCAGCAATTGCAATAGCACGCATTGCGTGTATGTGTGGATCTGCCCCTGTGGGCTGAAATACGTGGGGAAAAGCTCACGGAAATTAAAGACCCATTTGGGCGAACATCGATCCAGGATTAGGGGTCAG
Source organism: Bradypodion pumilum (assembly GCA_035047305.1). Classification (NCBI taxonomy): domain Eukaryota; kingdom Metazoa; phylum Chordata; class Lepidosauria; order Squamata; family Chamaeleonidae; genus Bradypodion; species Bradypodion pumilum. The sequence continues at coordinate 110,761,467 of JAWDJD010000004.1, read as the reverse complement.
GTTATTCAAGCCCTCTTGTATCACACTATATGGAGAAACAGCACCAGGATGACGATTTTAAATTCATAGTATTAGATTATTCTGCAGGACGGAAATGAGCTCCCGTCTTCATCCCAGCTCCTGCCAACCTAGCAGTTCGAAAGCAAGAAATTGCAAGTAGATAAATAGGGACCACTTCAGTGGGAAGGTAAACAGCGTTCCGTGCGCTCCGGTGTCTAGTCATGCCTGCCACATGACCACGGAAACGTCTGCAGAAGCAGACAGCACTGGCTCTTCGGCTTAGAAACAGAGATGAGCACTGCACCCTAGAGTCGGATACGACTGGCTTTCGAGCAAGGGAAACCTTTACCTTTAATATTAGATAAACTTAATGTCAGCAATGGGTGTGGGGTTGACATAGAGAAACTTCTTTTGAGACAGGAAGCTTTTTATATACATCGATTGGATACCTTATCTCCCAATGGTCTGAATTGTGAAAAAGATCTTTCTTGCTTTTTATGATTTGGGGTAAATCAATCTATCGGGACACAGGTTGAATACTTAGAAGTAAGGATGTAGCGGGTCTCAGGTGTTAGAGCTTGTTATTTAAGGAGTTCTCAGTCGAGAGTGAGTAACGTCGGAGCACCTGAGAAAGAATGTCGGAAGGAGGCTCGTGTGACGCGAATTAAGGTTTGAACTGGGGATTAGCTAGTGGGCTGTGCAGCACACTATCTTATAATATTGTATTATTTATGTAACAGGGAATAATGTATGTTCATTGTATAATTTCACAGATATTAATTAATAACACTCCCCTGAAGAAGAGTCATTGAAAGGTCTGTTAACCGAGCGGACTTTGGTAGTTGTTTGAATTTGCGGGATAGCTTTTCCCGCCGAAGAATAAAAGCGAAGGGAGGAGCCTCGTTAGGACCTCGGAATTTCGTTTAATTTACTTTGTAGATCGAATAGTGTGAATTATACAACACCTGGAAGTTTATTTGAATTTTTCTGTGTCTGAAGTGAATGAAACTTACCTTGTTTGGAGTGTGTATAATATAAGAATACAAAGACTGATTATTGAAGCCATTGGTTGCACGTTTGAATTATTAATTTTATTGGATTGGGTCTAGACAGACTTTGCCACAAATGGATTTTTGATCTAGTCACATCTCTGTTTATAGCCCGAAGAGACAGTGCTGTCTACATTTGCAGACATATCCATGGACATGTGGCCAGCATGCCTAGACACCGAAGTGCATGGAACACATAAAAGGATCCTTTAATTGACCCTAGGTGTGAGCTTGTAACCCTAAGGGAGCCTTGTGAATGCTTTGTTAATATTTCTTATATGACTGCTCAAGTGGCTTTCCCAAGTACATCTCCTTTCTCTGCCATACTCAAAAGCAAAGCAAATTAAAGGTAAAGGTCTCCCTTACTTAAATGCCAATTGTGTCGATTCTAAGGGGATGTGTTAATCTCTATTTTCAGCGAAAGAGCTAGCACTGTAGGCAGAGACAGTGTCTGCACACCTTTCTGTGGTCATGCAGCAGGCAGATGCTAAATCCTGTTGCCTTTCCATTTCTACTTGCAATTTCTTGCTTTCAAACTGCTAGGCTGGCAGGAGCTGGAACACATGACAGGAGCCAACTCCAATCATGCAGCACTTGGGTCTTGAAGTGCTGAACTGCCAACCTTCTGGTCGTCAAGATCAGCATCTTAACCACTAAACCTCCACTGCCATTAAAAGCACAGTAACCTGTATTAAATAATTTAAAGACATCCAGAATTAGCCAAATCAGGGTGAAGGTTCTCATTTAGCAGAACCATAATAAACATGATATCTAGATTTGAGATTATTTTAGCGGTGATACATTTCAGTATAAAAAGATCATTTTGTTCTGCCTGAACCTGTGATGTTTGCATTTTTTTTAAAAAAAACAACACACAAATCCCTGGATACATTTCAAAAATGCACGTGTCTAAATGTTACAAAAATTCTTGTTTTTGAAGTTGCACCATGTTAGTCTGTGTAAACATATCAGACCAGAAACAAAGCAAAAGCAAATTTCAAACTGAGACAGAAACATTGCGGCACCTTAAAGACTACTTAATTTTAATGTGAATATAAGCTCACAACATTTTTGTCTGCTTTTAATCTTTTTTATTTTTGTTTTGTTTCTTGTCTGAAAAGATTCCTGTGACATCTTAAAGACTAATGTTTTATTTGGCACACACTTTTGTAGACTGTCTGAAGAAATGGGCTACAGTCCTCAAAAGAATATGCCAAACAAGTGTTATTAATCTTTGAGATGATACAAGACTCTGTTGGTTTTACTCTAGCAGATTTATAGAGTTATCTCCTGGAAATGACTCAAAATATGTCTGACTGAAATATTCTCACAGATGTGCTTTAATCAAATGCATCATGTATTAAACTGGCTCATATCTTTGGTGACCATTTCAAATTTACAGTGGCAGATATGCAGCATGCTTGATTATTACCACATACAAAAAGAAACCTCTCTGTTTGCAGATAGCTAGCATTTAAAGTAGTGTGGTCCTTCTTCCACATTCATGTGAAGATTTTCTATGTGCAGTGAAGTCAATGTTCTATGGACACCATTCAACAATCTCTCAAGAAACACATAAGATTTAATGTGACATAGACCAGGAATGTTTGCCAGGTGGAAAACTGCTGAATAAATATACCAGTTTTAATGTGCAGACTGTTAACTTGCCTTATTTATCTCTTTCTTTAGAACATTAGAACATAAGAACAGCCTTGCTGGAACAGGCCACAGCCCATCCAGGCCAGCATTCTGTCACACACAGTGGCTCACCAGTGGCTCACCATCTGCTTGGGAATACCATTCAGGGTATTCCCAAGCAGATGCCTTCACCTGCTTAGGATTCCCTGGAAATGGCATTGAGAGATATCCTGCCTATCTCTCCAACCCTGAGGTTGTCCTTAGGGATCCATAATTATAGCCATTGATACCCTTATCCTCCATGAACTTGTCTAAGCCTTTCTTGAAGCTGTCACCACTTCATCTGGCAGGGAGTTCCATAGACCAGTGATCCTCTGGGTGAAAAAGTACTTTCTCTTATTTGTTTGAGAACTAGTACCCAAAAGTTTCATGGAGTGCCCCCTAGTTCTAGTGTTATGCGATAGGGAAAACAGTTTTTCTTTATCTACTTTGTCCACACTGTGCATGATTTTATAAACTTCAATCAGGTCACCTCTTAGATGCCGTCGTTCAAGAGTGAAGAGGCCCAACTGTTGCAGCCTCAGATGGTAAGGAAGGTGTTCCAGTCCCCTAATCCATTTTGGTTGCCCTCCTCTGCACTTTTTCCACCTCCATAATATCTTTCTGGAGGTATGGCGACCAGAACTGTATACAGTATTCCAGATGGGGCCTCACCATAGATTTATAAAGAGGCAAAATGACACTTACTGACTTATTTTCTATACCCTTCCTAACGATCCCTAGCATTGAGTTTGCTTTTTTCACTGCTGAGGCACACTGGGTTGACACCTTCATTGAGCTGTCCACCAGGACACCAAGGTCCCTTTCCTGGTTTGTCGCAGAGAGTTCAGACCCCATCAGTTTATAAATGTAATTGGGGTTTTTTGCCCCAACATGCATCACTCTGCACTTACTAGTGTTGAAGCTCATTTGCCACTGGTTTGCCCACTCCCCCAGTGTCAAGAGATCCCTCTGGAGCTCCTCACAATCTCTCACAGTTTTCACTACCCTGTATAATTTAGTGTCGTCAGCAAATTTGGCTACCTTGCTATTTACTCCCACTTCTAGATCATTTATGAAGAGGTTGAAAAGAAGGGGTCCCAGTACTGAACCTTTGGGGACCCCACTCTTTACTTCCCTCCACTTGGAGAAGTGTCCATTTAGTGCTACCCTCTGTTTCCTGTCCCTTAGCCAGTTGCTGATTGAGGACAAGACCTGTCCCTTTATTCCATGACTGGTAAGTTTATCCAAGAGCCTTTGGTGTGGGGCCTTGTCAAAAGCCTTTTGAAAGTCCAGATAAACAATGTCAACTGGATCCCCCTTATCCACATGCTTGTTGACACTCTTAAAAAATTCCAACAGGTTAGTGAGGCATGATTTGCCCTTGCAAAAGCCATGTTGGCTCTCCTTTAGCAGTGCCTTCTCTTCTATGTGCCTATTAATTCTATCTTTTAGGATGGTTTCCATCACTTTTCCTGGGACACATGTCAAACTGACAGGTCGGTAATTTCCTGGATCACCTCTGGATCCTTTTTTGAAATTGGTGTTACATTCACAACCTTCCAGTCATCAGGCACAAAGCCTGATTTGAGGGAAAGATTATATATTTTGGCTAGCAGATCAGCAATTTCATCTTTAAGTTCCCTGAGAACTCGTGGATGGATGCCATCTGGTCCTGGTGATTTGTTAGTATTTAGTTTAACAAGACATGCAAGGACCTCCTCCCTGGTTATTTCTATCTTGCTTGATTCTTTGGTTTCCCTCCCTATGAAGATAGGCTCTGTTTTGGGCATGTGGTCTCTGTCTTCTTCAGTGAATACTGAAGCAAAGAATTCATTGAGTCTCTCTGCAATCTCTGTTTCCTCTTTAATAACCCCTTGTCTTCCATTGTCATCTAATGGTCCAATGGCCTTCCTAGTTGGGTTCTTACTTCTAATGTACTTAAAGAAGTCTTTGTTATTTCTCTGAGTATTTTTAGCTATACGCTCCTCAAAGTCTTGCGTTGCTTTCCTGATTGTTGCCTTGCATTTGTTCTGCCAGAATTTATGTTTCTGCCTGCTGTCATCATTCGGACAAGTCTTCCATCTTCTAAATGAGCTTTTCTTGCTTTTGATCACTTCCCGAACAGCTCCTGTAAGCCACATCGGAGTCCTCTTGGACCTGGCAGTGTCCTTTTTCCTTTTGGGTATGCATTCCAATTGGGCCTTTGTTATTGTTTTTGTAAACAGCCTCCATGCCTCTTGGAGTGTTTGGACTCTCTCAATTTTCCCTTTCAGCTTCTTTTTTACTAGTTTTCTCATCTTTGGGAAATTTCCTTTTTGAAAATCTAAGGTCTCTGTGTTAGATTTTATCAGTGACTTGCGGTCTATGATCAAGTTAAACATAATTGTGTTGTGGTCACTGTTCCCTATTGGATCAGTCACATTAACATCTTGCACCAGATCCTGAGTATTACTCAGGATCAAGTCAAGGATTCTTGTACCTTTAGTTGGGTCTTCAATCATCTGTTCCGGGGAACAATCATTTAGCATATCTAGGAACTTTATATCTTTATCATGTGCTGAACAACAGTTCACCCAGTCTATGTGAGGGTAATTGAAGTCCCCCATTATAACCAGGCTTCCCTTCTTGGATGCCTCCTTTTCAACATTCTCCAACTGCCAGTCTCCCTCAGGAGTTTGGGTCGGAGGCTGATAGTATATGCCTACTGTTAGACTATCCTTGTGGCCTGGTACTCTTACCCACAGAGTTTCTAATGGTGACTCCGAATCACCTAGATATTCCAATTCGTATGATTTTATCACTTCTTTGACATACAAGGCTACACCACCTCCCGTTTGCCCCTTCCTATCCTTCCAACATGTTTTACTCGTTCAGCTAGAGGAAATGTGAGGGCCAGGGGGAAAGCACCATATTTGCTGGTATCTAAGACCCACCCACCCCCCACCCCTTAAAATACACTGAAAAATGGAGTGTGTATATCCTGTATATAGTGGCCTATTTTGGTAATAACAGGGTGTGTCTTCTACTCCGATGCATCTTATATGCCAGCAAATATGGTAAGTGGGGAGCCATTGGTCCCCAAAATAACACAAGCTAAAGACCTTTTGCTTTTGAATATATCAGCAGGGGGGGATGCATGGGGATCCAAAATATTTCAGTAGGGTAAGCACATTCCTCTGACTAACAACAGTCTTGTTCCATCATAGAAACTTTTTTTCCTTGGTGTTGCAAGAAAGACCCAAAGGACTATTCTATTGTGGAAAAGTCTGCAGGCACTTCTGTACTTTTCCAAAAAGAATTGTCCTTTTTTGTTCCATTCACACATTTGCAAGTCAATACATTAAATTAACAATAAACTAAATTAACAATAAATGAAATCAATAATTACTTAAACTAATTAAATTAACAATAAAACAGTGGCAAGCATATGAGGCTAAACATTGAATACAGTTTGACATTAAGGTTTTTGTTAGTATTTATGACTGAAGCTATCATGTTTATGCGTCATTGTTTCATTGAGGTCCATATATGGGTTTCCTTTTTTTGACCAAACAGAGCAGGCAAGGTGATTTAAAATCTAATGTTCAAACAATTAGTTTGAAAACTAATTTTTCATTTTGCATTCTTTCCAGGAAAAAAAAATGGAAGTGCTTTCCAAATTCTGATTGAGCAGTGTAATATACTCTTTGACCTATATCCAAGCCATTTTTGAGCTGGATCTGACCTGAAACACACAGCTGGTGGTCTATAAAGACTAACCCACAATGCTTCAATTATCTGGAGAATTGGTATCATGCTGGTAGCAATGAGTTGATAGTGAGGATACTTTGAGACAAACTCAAGTAGTTTCTTGTGTTGTTGCTTGTAGTCTGAATTAGAAAATAGTTCTTCCTTCATTGCCTAGAGCCATGATGGTGAATCCTAGTACTTCAGGTGTTTTGGGACTTCAATTACCAGAAGCCCAACTCAGCACTCATGCTGATCAGGGATTCTGGGAATTGAAGTTCAAGAACAGCTGAGGTGCCATGATTCACCATGACTGGCCTAGAGCTGCCTCTGTGTATTAATAGCTTCATGTGTCAGAAAATGTGTCCTGTATCCAAAGTAGTTCCACATTATGTAATTAATCTTTGACCTTTGTACTTTGCTTTGAAGACAATTAAGTGAGTTCCAGATGGTTCACCCAGAATCTTGTCCTGGTGGGAGACACTTTATGGCCGTGGTGGTGAACCTTGGCACTCCAGCTATTCTTGAACTTCAATTCCCAGATGCCCTTATAAGCAGGTTTGCTGACTTGGGTTTCTGGTAATTGTAGTCAAAGAACAGCTGGAGTGCCAAGGTTTACCACCACTGCTCTATGGCATTCATCCATTTGGCAAGGTGTATTGTTTTTGCTCTCCTTAGCCTAGCCTCTTCTGATTTAATGTTTAGAGCATAAGAAGTGTGCAGAAAACTTTTCTTTTAGCCATCATTCTTGGGGCTTGGTGTCCATGAAGTGGAAGAGTTTGGTATTGTATTACCTTATTTCATTCATTATCTGCTATTACTCAACATAATTCTGGAGGGGCAATGTCAGCCAAATAATATTTTTTCAGTGGGGGTAAGTTTCAGGCAGCCTTTAATAATCCTGCATGATTCATTAAGAGCTACATCCACTTGTTCAATATGTTATGGCATTAACATATTCTGCTGTGAAGTAACACAGGGATAACGCTGTTGTTTTTATTGTTTGTGGATATATACGCCAATGTGGCCCAACCAGTTTCCTAAGTATGTTATTTCTGGTGGAAACTTTCTGTTTGGTGTTTAGACAAAGTTTTTTTATTGGTCAAGGTTCAATCCAGAGTGATGCTGAAATACTCTGAGTTAGGGCAATATTCTAATTTTTTTACCTTCCAACCTTTCTTTCTTTTTCTCTATTCTTAAAATGGAACTGTGTGTTTTTAAAATGTATTGTTTCATAATACAAGGAAAGATCTTCTGAAGCAGAGGTTAGCTGGTGCAGCAATTGAGGGTAGACTGTATCATATGCCGCTATATAGGTGACAAATACTGCTCCTGATATATTTGTGTGTATCAAAACCATCTTCTATGTGCTGGACTACAATTAATATTTAAGGTATTACAATTAATATTTAAGTCATACAGTTCTTGCCATGTCTAAATCCTGCTTGTTCCAGAAATTAGAAATTTTTCAGTTTTATTGGCAAAAAGACAGACTGTTGTTTTAGTCCAAAGTGTTAATAAGCATGCAACAGTTTGCTTGTCCATCATTTATTAAAGGATTTAAGGAGCTTTTGCCTAAATATTTTATTTATTTTATCTAGATATCATTAAATTACACCATCTTGCTATTCCTACATCTTATAACTTCTTCTAGTTTTGTCAATATGGAAGTCCATTGGAATCACTCTGAGTATCCCTTTGATGCTTAATTTTTATTATTCATAGGTTGATCTTTCCTTCAAGGAGTAGGTGATGTGCTATTTGGTTTAAGATCGTATTTGTCTACATTGTCCTATTTTTTGGATCATTATCCAGTCTTTTCAATAGTCTCTAAGCTTTCTGGCTGCTTCTTGCCATGTCAAAATAGAAGGTTCAAATTGATCATAATTCTGTAGTTGAGGGGCAATCTAAAGCACAGCATCATCTAGAATTGTTGTAAACTTTTACCAGTTTGCTTTTTTTGAAATTGTAACTCATACAGGATGGCATAGATTAAGATTATATAGATGAGTAGATCTGACATAGAATGGAACTGTGCTCAGTGTTGGGATTCAGTAACCCATGCACTTAATGTTTTTAGGATCACTAACAAAAATAATTCTGGATTGTAGCCTCTCTGTCACTTGCCACTGTTAAATGAATTGAGTGGAATCATTTATAAGACATATTGAGTGGAATTCTGCCCATAACAGCTTTGCCATTTTTGTCATCATGTTCATAGCCCCCCAATGTTGCTAGAAAGTGTTTTGGTTTTCCATATTAGACAGTGTCATAAAGCAGAATTGTATATTCTTGCTAAAGGGTTCCTCTTTAGATGAAGAGATGCATTCTGTAGTAATAGGATTTGCTGTCATTTGTGGTCACAAAGAGGATTGTTGGGTCATTCTGCTTATCAGCAAGTTTATAGTGCAATGTTTCTAGGTAGAAAGCATTAGCAGGCTGCAGGCTGTTGCTTAGGGGAAGCCTCAGTGTACTCACAATGCTTTCAATCTTCCAGAAGGTTCCTCCTTCTGTGACTGCAAAACTTGCTAAAATTGCCTGAATATCAACATTTATTAATTTAATGTTTATACTAGATACACTGATCTTTTCAGGGCAGCCCAGTCTTCCATAATGACTGATATCATGTTGGATCAATGTTTTTAATAAGCTAGATCTCCTCTCTTTTTGTTCATATATTTTCACCATACCAGTCCAGCCATCTGTGAGGATAGGGGAGCAATTTTAATTAAATGTCTTTCCTTGGAATTGAAAAACCTGTTTCTTCCAGGAAACAGATCAAATATTATATATACCAGGGCCTTCCACCCATTTTTCAATATTCCTTCTTTTACTCATATTGGAAATCATTTTTTATGCTACAGAAGGTAAACAGCACAGAGCAATCCATGTTCAGGTCTTGGACCTAAACCACTGTATATTGCTACTTGTGTATCTCTGGTTCTCTGTCACTCGAGAGTAAACTTTATTGGTTTGTCTGCTAGATGAAAAGAAGATTTTGAGTAAACTGCTGTATTTACAAGGGGAGGGAGTCCCACCCATATCATATTCACTTTATCTTTTGATGTGAAAACTACATATTTTCAACTCAGCTACCTTAGGACTTATTGAACTGGATTCTGATTTCTCCTAAACTGCTGTAAATCCAGAGTCACCGTCTGGAAATCAATGACATGACATCAGATTTATGGTAGCATAGCAAAGTGCAATTTGTCTTAATGGCCTTGGCTCTACAGCTGTAATTAAAATAGCTGTAAATATTGATAAATGGTTGTAGGTGTACGTGCAAGCCATGATTCTCAGAGAAAACTTCAAGTCGCAGCAAGTGGTGGCAGAGAGACATTGTGATCTCTGTATCATGCAAATCAGCATATGCCTCAGAAGATAGTTAACTCATCAGGGTGGAGCAGCCATTACTCCCACCAGATGTGCATTTAGCAGAACAGCTGCAGCCAGGAAAGCTGCTCAGAGGCAGAGAAATGATTTGTAGGTGTGCCAACATGTTAATTTTCAGTGAATGTGTGTATGCTCGTGTTTGAAAACAAATTCCTTTAATGCTGCTAATCTACTTTGTTGTTTTTGATGCATCTAATTCTGAACGTTGCAATGCCCAAACTCAAGGGGGGTAGTGTTATCCTGTTTTCCAGTCTATTTAGCAGTTCCTGGTTGTTCATTATGCTTTATTTCCTGGTTTTATTTGTTATTATTGTGATGTTGTATTGTAAGCCACCCTGAGTGGTACCTGCACCAAAAGGGTGGGGTATATATTAATTGAATAAATAAATAGGTTCAACCTCATTGTTTCTCTACATATGGAAAGACAGATTGATTCATACATGTTTTGTCAATCTTTGTTGTGCATTGCACAAAACTCAATCCAGGTCAGCTTTCCAATAAGAGATGCAAAGGATGTCAGAGATTCAATTCAATTCAATTCAATTTATTCAATTTATATCCCGCCCTACTCAACACATGGCCGACTCTGGGCGGCTAACAACATATAAATGACCCCAGGGCAACCCAAGGGGTTTACATATAAGATACAAGATACAATGTTCAAAATACAATAATAAATACAATGTTTCAAGTAAATAAAATGACACAAATCACAATATAAAGCAAAACAATCCACAAAATGCAAAATATCAGCACCACATCAGAATAGAAAACAATTCTACCGAAACCACCCACAAAAAAACCCTGCCTTCAGAGTCTTATGAAGGGGAGGACAGGGCCCAGAACGCCGACCGATGGCGTGGCCAGCGGGCCTCTTCGCCCCCACCGGGGCCGAGTGCAGCGGCGGTGGTTTGCCCGGCAGCTTTGGGGTGATTAGTCCGTGCCCAAGAAGAGAGGCAGGGGCACGTTTCCTCCTGTAAAGAGAGGCAGGGGCACATTTCCTCCTGTAAAGGAGAAATTGAAATTGAATTGAAATTTTAATTTATATACCGCAATTCTCAGCCCGAGGACCGACTCAATGCGGTTATACGTGCCCCTTACTTGAAAGCCAGTCATATCCAAGATTGTCGACCCGTCCTACAAGGGCGGACCATAGGGGCTCTCTGGTGGTCCCATCAGCAAGAGAGGCATGCCTCACTGGGACCAGGAAGAGAGCCTTCTTGGTATCTGCCCCGGGTCTATGGTACCTTCTGCCATCAGAACTACGCCTCCAGGCGGAGTTGCCCCCCTTCAGGAAGGCACTAAAAACATGGCTCTGCCATGGGGTGCATCTAGCACCACAACTCAGCCCTGCTGGCTCATCTAGCCCTGTCTGTGTTTTTTTTAATGAGCAGTCAGGTTTTTATGGACATTTTAAACATTTTAGCACTGGTTTTATGGTATGGAATGTTTTAACCAATGTTTTAACTGATGTGAGCTGCCTTGAGTCGCTGAGGCAAGAAAGGCAGCCTATTAGTCCAAAAATAAATAAATAAATAAATAAATAAATAATACTAAGTTAGCTGCCCTTGGCTCTCTCTTGCAGGGCAGAAACTTAACCATGGAGCCCATTGAAGAGGACTATTTAATGTATCTCTCTATTGCCTGCTTCCTTCTTTTCATCCACAGACTTGTTCACATCTGACAATCTTCTGTCCAGGATCACATTATAGTTTCACTAGTCTTCCAGCAAATAACTTCTCTACCTCATTTGATTCCAATAATACAATTAAATTGCTTTCCAATGAATAAGTGACTTGGCTGAGGAAATTTATTCTGGAAAAATTGTTTCCTTTATAAAAAGTTTACTGAAGTTATTTTTTGGAGGAGTCCATTCCATTTGCAGATGTTCTCTTTTGCTCTACAGGGGAATGAGTTTATAAATCAGAGTGAGGGACAAATGAGAATATCCACAGATAGAAAAAAGTAGCAGAGAAATAATAAAGATCACCCTTACTTGAAAGCCAGTCATATCCAACTCTAGGGTGCAGTGCTCATCTCTGTTTACAGCCAAGGAGCCAGTGCTGTCTGCATCTGCAGACATTTCCATGGTCATGTGGCAGGCATGACTAGATGACAAAATGTGCAGAACACTGTTACCTTTCCCACCAAAGTGGTATCTATTTATCTACTTGCAATTTCTTGCCTTTGAACTTCTAGGTTGGCAGGACCTGGGACAGTGATGGGTCTCTAACTGCTGATCTGCTGACCTTTCAGTTGCCAAGTTCAGCATCTTAACCACTAAGTCACTGCAGTCCCAGATAAATAGTAAACAGCACAAATAGAAAAAAGTGATGTCAGCAGGGGCATCTCTTCTTCTCTGCTTTTGTTATTGTCTCTTGGCTTTTGCCTTGTGTGTGATTTGTTGTGATTTTACTCTAAAAGGCCTATGAAAGGGCGTCTTCAGTGAGTTGATAATTTCCTACTGATTGGAAATTTTTGTTTTTTATTGCTCTGCGAAGCATATTGCTAAAGTTAATTCTGGGAAGTTATGCAGCATAAACACAAGGCATATTTTTGAATGTTGGGTACTCGTCTTGTGTTGCAAACAGCTGCTTAGTCTTCCAAATGTATGCAGGGAAAAAATTATCCACTTTAAATTACTTTTCAAATTTGAAGTTTTGTGGTTTGATTGCTTTCAACGAGACATAAAAAACACAGTTTCTGTCTGTCCTTGTAGCATAAAGAGGTCTACTGCTCTTCCATTTATCCTCTTTGTGTTGTTTTTATTGCATACAGTATGTCTTCATGATAAACATATGTCTCATTATTTCTTCTTCTTGAAATTATGACCTTGGAAAATGCGAAGGGTATGTGCGGGTGCATGTGCTCTGTGAAGAAAGTGTAATTAGTTCTGGAAGCACAATGTGAATGCGCTATTTTCCACATGACAGTCTGATTCTAAACTGAGTTAGAACAAATTAGTTTTAATCCATTTTCCTTTCATTAGTAAATATTTATTACTATTTTTAATTATATTTTATAAGGGAAATGCTGGCTGATAATAATCTTGCCCCTGTTTGGAACTGTAGCATCATGTATTATATTAACAAGATTTAAATAAGCAATTAGAAAAGTGCCATGGATTTATACAGATAACAGCTTTGCTATATTTTCTATATAGTAAATGGAAAGATGTTCCAAAAATAAATTAGGAATTGCTTAACTCTACCATTCCAAGAAACACAAAGATTGTTCCGACAGAGATAACTTCATGGCACTGGGAATTATGATTGTGCTAATAAATGGAAAATACTGCTGAGGGTATTTTGTTTCACCTCTGCTGTACCATATTTTGCTGGACAGTAAAATGTTTTGCAGAAATGTAAAAAAATATTTTGGATTTCTTCAATTCAGACACATCTGGATTCAACAGAAACTTTTCCTTGTCTCATTCTTCTCAAGGGTGTGTTCTGTGGTGCTGAGCCCAGGATAGCTAACCACAGTACTATTGTCTTATTCAACACTAGCTCATATATAACTGTGGTGAATATCTACTTGCATATACAGTGATACCTCATACAACGTCCAAACTTGGTTCCACAAGTTTGGACTTTATACGGATTTGGACTTTGTATGAGGCATGCAAACTCCTATCCACGATGTTTCATACAACGTCCAAATCCTTGCCACGATGCCTCATACAACGTCGTTTCCATAGAGATACATTGTACTGTAACAGCACAGACTTCAGGGCAAAATCATGGAAACAGACAGGAAACTGACAGAACTTTAAGAAATCATTGTCTAAAGGCTAAAACATTACAAAAACTTGTCAAACAACCCTGATTGTCCAAGAACCTGAAGAATGCTACAAAAATCCCAGGAATGCTTCTAAAAATTCTGATGAAAAAATTCAAAAAACTCCAAAATCGCTCACAAAACCACTCCTAAACATTCTTTGCCTCGTGCAAAACCCACAAGAGCAATGCACACATGTGTCCTGTCTTTTATACTGCCCAGGCACAATGCCTCATACAAAGTCGCACAACTTTGTTTGAGGCAACTTTTTTCAAGGAATTAGGCGATGTTGTATGAATCCGATGTTGTATGAAGCGGACTTTGTATGAGGTATTACTGTATTACAAGAACTAATATTTTAGTATATCACCTAACCCTGAAACCAGGGGGTAATTGAAGTTTGCATTTAGCATAAACAATCACTGTCTCATTATCTTTGTCGTAATTTTTTTCTCAAATGTACTGATAGCCTTGGTCATCTTTCAAAGAAATGAAACTATCTTGATGATACAGCAGACAGACAGAACAGCAAGTTCCAAAGAATCAGCCACATTAGTCTATCTTTGGCAAAACTAATGCAGGAAAAGAAACAGAGAGAATGAAAGAGAGAGCACATGAACAACACTGTGTGTTACTTTAAATACTAATAGATGTATTTCCATAGGAGCTTTTGTGGATCAGACATATGGAGTAAAAATACACATTTGTTATACTTAGTCATATTGTCATGACTGGGCGAGGATGTAGGGAATGGACAAAAGTTGCAATGGTTTGTTAACATAGGAATGGATCAAACTGTTAATTACTTGAACTAACAGGGTCTTGGCCAGGATGATAAACTGTATGCCAGTAGACATGGCTGTTACACAACTGTTGAGAGCTGTTTCTGGAACAGAAGTCAGGTTTTGGTAAAGGACTCCCAGAACACTCCAGCTGTACTTCTGGATTCATCTCTGAGCCTAGATGCTAAGATCTCAGTGGTGGCCAGGAATCTACAGTATTTGCATGGTGAGCACTGTGTGCTGGTTGCAACCATTTCTGAAGATCTCTCACTTGGCTACAATGCCCTATGCCTTCGTTATATTTTGTCTGGAGTACTGCAATGCACTATACATGAGGTTGCCTTTGAAGTGTGTTGCATCTGCTTCAAAACAATTTGGCCAGGCTGGTGGTGGAACCAATTACAGAAAATATTTAACTCTCTTTCTATTGCAGCTTCACTGGCTAGTAGTCAATTTCCAGTGACAATTCAAAGATCTATTAATAACTCATAAAGTACTGTACAACTTGGATCCAGGCTATCTGAGACACCACATCTTAACATATAAGTCTAGACTTTAAGATCTGCTAGAGGGACCTTTCTCACAGTCCCACCCCATGTGGTAAACTTGTGTTAGTATTTTTAATCAAATATTTTAATTTTAATATTATAATGAATTTAATCCTATTTATGACCTGCTATTCAGGTGTATTTTACATTTCTATTTTTTAATAGAAAAACTGTTTTAACTGTTGCGAGTGTAAGAAAGGAATGAATGAATGAAATTGTCCACAATCAAGTAAGGTGTGTGTCCTGCCATCTCCTCTGCAGTCATGCAAAAGGTAGAGTCCATGCTTTCTTCTGCATCTTCTCAAACATCCCCCTCTTCCACAGTAATTGATGATAATGACTGATCATCCAAGGTTTTCCCCTCCTCTTTTCTTATTCCTGTGAGCCCAACCTCCTCCAGCTGTTTCCCATCAGGCAGCAGCATCTTGTCCATGTGTGTTAGTGTGCTCTTGCTGGCTTGGGACTTAGGAGTCTAGCTCTCCCCTTTCCGGTCCCAAGCCTGTGGGCCGGGGCGTGGTGCCCAGTCAGGAATGTGTGTGGATGTGTATATCTACCCATCCACACTAGGATTTCATAAACTAAAATACCCACTTAAAATAGTGTACAAAGGAAATTGACAGAGCCAATGGTACCCAAGAACAACCTGCCACAAAACAGGCCTAATAGAATGACAAAACACCATAAATAATCACCTACAGCTCTGAATACAGACCATGGAGAAGTATAATGAGAGACCTGCAGCCTTTTCTCAACAGCAATACTTCCCTTTCCTGGGCTTTGTAAGGGAGTAGTCTGTACCTCTCAAACATAACCAATTACTGACACACAACAGGCAAGACAACATGAAGATGCAAACTGGAATAAACAATATCTCAAGTCTAAATGATGATTTTTCTTCCATCTCTAGACAGACATGATAGGTTGTCCCCACACAATACCAGGACCATATTTATGTTCCTCCTCTGATGTGGATGGGCTCTTCTGCTTTCTACATAAGACAAACAGGACAATCTGCACAAATGCAAGCGCGGCGCCAAAATGGCCGCCGCGCCCTTTGCGGGCCCCCCCCCACAGGACAGAGAATCCGGGTAGTTAGGGGCGTGGCCAGCTCCCTTATAAAAGGGGTGGCCACGAGGCAGCCGCGCTGCCATTTTGCCTCAGCGACGGAGCGGAGAAGTTTTTCCCCCTGCGCCTCCGTCGCTCGTTGGTATTGCCGGGAAGCCTTTTGGGTCGATTTTGCTTAGCTAGCTTCCCTTTTTTGCTCGAGATGCCTTCCAAAAAGAAGGCTGCTGCGAATTCAGCTCGGGCTGTTAGGAGGCGCAACCCAGGTCGGAGGACCGTGGTGCCGCCTCCTCAACAGCCACCTTTGCCATCCCCGGCCGGGGCTAGTGGCTTGGGGTCTATCGCCCCTTGGCCCGTTCAGAGTGCGGGCGCGGAGGGCGCTCCGGCCCGCGGCCCGCGAGCGGTGGACACCGCTCCTCCTTCCGCCCAACCCGTTGGGCCGACTACTTCTGGGCCGCAGCCTCTCCCGGGGCCCTCTAGCCTTGGGGGGTGGCCCGGTGCCCCGCCTTGGCAGGTTTCCTCACCAGCCCTACCGGGCTTCGGCCCTGGCCAATGGCCATATCTGGGCCATGGGGTGCAGGGAACTGTCCCCATGCAAGGGTCAGGTGGGCCGGCCGGCTCTTTACCCATGGTTACTGTAGACACCTTACTGGCCCGTATTGCGGCCTTAGAGGAGTCTTTGGCCCGGGCCAGTCAGGCAGGTGCCCCTCTCGGGGTACCTTTTGAGGCGCTATCGGCAGCAGGACAACGGCCGGCGGGGAGGGTTGAGCTGCTGCAGGCGGGTGGCGCGGCTCCGGCCACTGCCTCGCAGCTCCCCAGCCAGCAACCTGGCGCGGGTCAAGCCCCGGTGATGAGCTCTACATCGGTCGTGAGCTCCGACGCCCCCAGTGGGCCGGAACCCCCGTTGGGGGCGGCCCGCGGGGGTGCAGCATGTGAGTATATGGTGCAAACGAGTACATCCACACACATTCCCAATATAGGGGGGACCTTTCAGTGGCCTTGGCCTCGCGCGGGTGGTGCAGGGGCTACGCCGCTGGCGACCCACCCGGCGACAACTACTGCCACCATGCCCGCTGGGGTGGGCATTGGTTCTTACACTGCTGGGAACGTACTTGGGGTGGCAGGGTTAACTCAGGCCCCTTTGGGTAGGCCAGCTACCCCCTTTTCGGCTTTGCCGACGGCAGGGTATTCCTTGCCATTGGGTGATCACTTGGCTCAGGCTACCAGAGAAAAGATATGGCGAGGGGAGTACGTGGATATCTTCTCACTCCTGAACAGAGAGCCCACTAAGGAAGAAAGGGAGGGTCAGGATGAGAAGGACAAGGAGCAGGCACGCCGCCGTAAGCCGCCGCGTACCTGGGCTAACTGGCTCCCCGCTTATTTGATATACATGGCGGTGTATTTGAGGGCGCGGCCGGATCTAGCTATTCCCATGGTCCAATATTTGGACAACATATACAGGGCGATGGTAGATTTCCCGGGCCCCTCATGGCTAGCATATGATGAGGAATTCCGTATGAGGATTCCCCTGCACCCCGAGATGAGATGGGATGAGCCGTGCCAGAGACTGTGGCTCTTGTATATGACACCCACACGTCCTGCCCCGGGGGATAGATACCATTGTGGACATGCGGTCCAGCGAGCAGCTCCAGCGCAGGTTACCCGCCAAATGGCGGGGCAGGGGGTTCCAGCCCGCCTGCTGTGCTGGACTTTCTCGTCCAATGGTTCCTGCAGTCGGAAGAACTGCAGGTATAAGCACGAGTGTCCCACATGTTCTGGTCCCCATGCAGCCTCTGCTTGTCCCAAGCCTGGGGGGGTGCGAGGCAGAGGGAGGGGTGGACAGTGGGCTGGCAAGCCTGCCACGGATGGAACTAGTTCTCCGAAAGGCCCCCTCCCCAATTAAGGTGGACATGCTGGAGCGCTGGCTCGCATCGTACCCAAGGGGAGAGGACAGGGAGTACCTCATCCAAGGTTTTAAGCAGGGATTTCGTATCCCTTTTATGGGTGATAGATCTCCTCAGGATGCTCCCAACCTTTTATCCCTCAGAGGAAGGGAGGAGGTAGCCGAGGCCAGCATTAAAAAGGAGTTAGACGCGGGCAGGGTCGCCGGACCTTTTCCCGCACCCCCTTTTCCCAACCTTAAGGTTTCACCATTGGGTTTGGTTCCTAAAAAGTCCCTAGGTGAGTTTCGCCTTATTCATCATTTGTCCTACCCAGCCGGCCGATCGGTCAACGATGCGATACCTGATGACCTTTGTTCGGTCAGGTATACATCGTTCGACCATGCGCTGCGCATGGTGCGCTCGTGTGGCCCGGGTGCCTTGCTGGCCAAGTGCGACATTAAGTCAGCTTTTCGCCTCTTGCCGGTGCACCCGGGCGACTTTGAATTGCTGGGTTTTAAGTTTAGAGGGGAGTATTATTTTGATAAGGCCATGCCTTTTGGCTGCTCCATATCATGCTCGGCTTTCGAGCGTTTTAGTACCTTCCTAGAGTGGGCTTTCGTCCGCAGGTCAGGGTCCCGGTCTGTAGCCCATTACCTGGATGACTTTTTATTCGGGGGTGAACGGGGCTGGGACACGTGTGCACGTCTCCTCAATACATTTCAGACGCTAATGCAGGAACTGGGTGTCCCTTTAGCGCCCGAAAAGACCGAGGGCCCGTCGACCAAACTAGTATTCCTGGGGGTTGAGATTGATACAGTAGTACAGGCTTCTAGGTTACCGGGTGATAAGGTGTCCAGGATAGTGACCCTTATCTCGGAATTGCTGGCTAAGCGTAAGGCATCCCTGAGGGAACTGCAGGTGCTACATGGGCACCTCAATTTTGCCTGCAGGGTGGTCGCACCGGGCAGGGCTTTCGCCCGGCGCTTATGCGACGCCATGGCAGGGTTATCCAGGCCCCACCACAGAGTCAGGCTTACCCGGGGTATCAGGGCAGACATGTTTGTCTGGTTGCAATTCCTGAGGGAGTTTAATGGGGTCTCATTTTGGAGGTCTGACCTCCTGGCATCCCCCAATTTCCAGATCCAGTCTGATGCCTCAGGATCCCTGGGTTATGGGATGTACTTCAATGGGAAGTGGGCCTATGGTGGGTGGCCACCGGCATGGGCAGGCACAGGTCGCCTGCGGGATCTCACATACCTGGAATTTTTTCCCATTCTGGGGGCTTTGATGCTATGGGGCGAACAGTGGGCTAATTCGGTGGTGCATTTCTGGTGCGACAATGCTGCCGTGGTGCACATTGTCAATGCACAGACTTCTAAATCGCCCAGGGTCATGGATCTAGTGCGCCATTTTGTGCTGCGCTGCCTGCGCCTCAACGTCTTGTTCAGGGCCAGGCATGTCCCAGGGGTTAATAACGATATTGCTGACGCTTTGTCCCGCCTGCAGATCTCCCGGTTCCGCGCCTTGGCCCCGGATGCGGAGGAATTTCCCTCGCCACTCCCGGACGAGATGTGGACTATTGGCAAGGAGAGGTGAACCGGGCGATTGGCCTGTCACTAGCGCCACGCACGCGTAAGGCGTATCAACAAGCATTCAATTTGTATAGGGCTTTTGCTACTCGATTTCAATGGCCAGAGACCTGGCCCATCCCGGTGGACCATGTTCTGCGGTTCATGGTTCACCTGCATGCACAGGGCCTTGCACCTCGCACCATAGCATCCAACCTCTCGGCGTTGGCTTTTATGGCCAAAGTAGGGGGTCATGTGGATACCACCTCTGACTTCCGTGTGAGACACGTTTTGGAGGGGTGGGTGCGCGAGCGCGGGCGTTGCCCGGATGACCGGCACCCTATTTCCCCAGGGGTTCTTACCCAGTTGGCCCGGGGCTGGCCAGGCCTCTGTTTTGATCATTATGAGGCAGCCCTTTTTCATGCAGCCACAACGGTGGCATTTTTTGGAGCGCTCCGCATCAGCGAACTCGTGATGCTGTCTAAGGCGGATGCAAGTGGTAGGGCACTGGAACTCGGAGATGTATATGTTGCCAAAGACTGGGCCCAGTTGAGGATTCGCTCCTCCAAAACAGATCAGCATGGCGTAGGCAGTGGAGTAAGACTGCTACGGTGTTCTTTGGCAGACATCTGTCCGGTTGGTGCCCTACAGGAATACCTGGCACTGCGTGGCTGGCACCACGGCCCGTTTTTCTGTCACCAAGATGGGTCTCCCCTTACTAAATTTCAGTTTTGGAAGGTGACAGCCAGAGCCCTCACCAGGGTGGGACTACCAGGTGCCCGTTATGGCACACATTCGTTCCGTATTGGCGCAGCCTCTACAGCAGCTGCTTTTGGGTACTCTGGGGCTGACATACGTAGCATGGGGAGGTGGGGCTCACAATGTTTTCAGTTTTATGTGCGCCCACTCCCGCCATGAGTACCAATCCAGTCACCTTACCTTCCTTTTTCTCAATTTTCTTACAGACCCTGGGTGTCGTATTACACCGGTGACAGTATGGCTGGTGGGCCACAGCTATGTGCTCAGGGCAGCGCGTTACGCTGCGGCGACAGAGTGGGGACCCCGACTGGGACTGGGTGACCACGCCAGTCTCTCATGGCACGGTAAGCCTGGGATGTTATGGCGGGAGCTGCGGCCTTTCCTTTTTTCTGGCCTGGGGGCTGACCCGCCTGACATTCTAATCATCCACTTGGGGGGCAATGATTTGGGCCAGGTCACCGGCTTATCGCTCAAGCATGCGATTTGCGAGGACCTCGCCTACTTGCATTATGTCTGGCCTGCCACAGCCCTGGTTTGGTCGGACATTGTTCCGCGCCACTCTTACAGAGGGGGCGTTAACCTCCTGGCCCTTGACCGAGCTAGGCGCGCGGTCAATAAGGCAGTGGCGCGGTTTCTCACCACCAGGGCTTGGGGACGGGTTAGTCATCACCCCGATATTAGTCTACAAAATTGTGACTTGTATGCAGGGGATGGGGTCCATCTGTCGCGAGGAGGTATGGACCTCCTGTTGGGTGACTGGCGAGCAGGCCTGTTGACCGAGCTGACGGTCTGGGGGGGGGCGTCAGGTCTTCTGTGAAGCCCCTCCGTGTGGCGGGTAGCACTGGTAAGGTAAATAGTATGACCCACAAGTATCCGGCAGGTTTGCAATTGACTGGACAACACTAGACAGGAATAAAGTAGTTAAACGTTGTCCGGTCAACGACGAATCAGGCGATGGGGTGATGATGATTGCTAACCAGCATGCATCACCCCTGTGATTTCACGGATACGCGTCAGAGGGTGGGGTCATGAGTTAGTTATTGACTACGGTCAACAATTTGTTTGTTGTTAACAAACAAATTGATACAATTTGATACATTGTAACCAATTGCCGTTGGCAATTTTGGGGTGGTACCTTACCAGTGTTACTTCGGCCTGCTTGCCTTAGGAATTATGATTGGTCGTTTTACCAATACAAATTTATAATTCGGACTAGGGCATTGAATCAATAAATGTGGCCCTTTGCTGTTATCCACTTTCAATGTTGTCTGTGTCCGTTATTGGGGGGGTGCGCCTGCAATGCAAGCGCGGCGCCAAAATGGCCGCCGCGCCCTTTGCGGGCCCCCCCCACAGGACAGAGAATCCGGGTAGTTAGGGGCGTGGCCAGCTCCCTTATAAAAGGGGTGGCCACGAGGCAGCCGCGCTGCCATTTTGCCTCAGCGACGGAGCGGAGAAGTTTTTCCCCTCCACCCCCTCCCTAGTTAACAGTGTGATTATGGTCGCTTCGGGGCCGGGTGGGAATTTTTGGTTGGGACCCACATTGGCTTCGGGTCCTGGCTTTTTTGCCCATCCCACACTGTTGCTATGGTTTGATATAGGGGTCTTTCTTCGTTCCTACTGTTGACTTTGGTCACATGGGCGGGTAGCACTGGTAAGGTAAACAGTATGACCCACAAGTATCCGGCAGGTTCGCAATTGACTGGACAACACTAGACAGGAATAAAGTAGTTAAACGTTGTCCGGTCAACGACGAATCAGGCGATGGGGTGATGATGATTGCTAACCAGCATGCATCACCCCTGTGATTTCACGGATACGCGTCAGAGGGTGGGGTCATGAGTTAGTTATTGACTACGGTCAACAATTTGTTTGTTGTTAACAAACAAATTGATACAATTTGATACATTGTAACCAATTGCCGTTGGCAATTTTGGGGTGGTACCTTACCAGTGTTACTTCGGCCTGCTTGCCTTAGGAATTATGATTGGTCGTTTTACCAATACAAATTTATAATTCGGACTAGGGCATTGAATCAATAAATGTGGCCCTTTGCTGTTATCCACTTTCAATGTTGTCTGTGTCCGTTATTGGGGGGGTGCGCCTGCAAAGAATGAATGGATACAATTCTGATATCAGGAAAGGCAATGCAGAGAAACCTGTTTTAGAACACTTGAGCCTCCCAAGATACTCTGTTAAGAGATCTCAAGGAGCAACTACACAGCAAGTTAACTGTGAATTCACTCACATTGCCAGTGTTAAGGGTTGATGACTGTTCTGTTCAGACAACATATGGAGGCCCAAAATTTCCCTGACCCTGCTCTTGGTTGTCACATGCACTCCAATTACCTGCTCAGGCATTACCAATTTTGCCTAGCCCACCAGCTATCTGTCATTATTTTACTCCCATGAAAAGCAACATGCAGAGGTGACAATTCTGCTCATGGGTAAACTTTCTGTGTGCAAGAACTCTAACTTCCAGGATTCTTCTTTACATATATTTGTTTGTGAACAGGAACCCTTCTTTGCATTCTTCACATGGAGAAAACAGTGACAGAGAGAGAAGGGGTTAGGTCCTCTCCTTTTGTGCGGAGAATAAAAACAGGATAAGCAACGTCTGACTAGGGTGAAAGAGACATCTGTGTTTATGCGTTGAAACTTTCTTCTGCATATTCCACAGGGATGAGATCTGAGATTTGTATGTCCACAGAAGAAGAATTATGAAAGCAGTTTTAAATAAGGCATAGGGAATCTTAGTATTACCACATTGTGGTAAATTGACAGGCCAAGAGAGTTCACTGCAAAGAAATGATGGATAAAATTCATCCTGTAGTGCCCTTAGCTTTAGTTTCACAGAAAAAATTTGGAAGTCTTTCAGCAGGATATATCTCAGCTCCCCTACCTCATATCTTAGATACTTGAGCTTTTTGCAAATCAGCTTAACTTATTAGCATTTCATCGAAGTCCATGTCACTGTTGCTATGGCAGTTTGCATAATATTAGCCAAAATGTTCATTTTCCTTTGAATTCAGACATACAGTACCAGTTGCTTGAACCTAATTATATCTGCACCCTTAAACTTAATGTGCAAGAAATTGGGGGTCTGTGGCATTGTAGCATTTTGCTGTTGAGATGTAGTGTTTGTACTTCCATCTTGGGAAAAGGTGTGCTTTCTAAGAACTGTTCAGTCCCCACCCCCTCTATTTTTCTTTTTAGCTAAAGACACCAATTTCCTTTTCTGGAGAAAATCGCAATTCAGCATGAACACTCCCAAAATAAATGGAGAAATAAGGTTGTCCTTGCTCGAAAGCCAGTTGTATCTGACTCTAGGGTTCAGTGCTCATCTCTGTTTCAAAGCCAAAGTGCCAGCACTGTCTGCTTCTGCAGATGTTTCCGTGGTCATGTGGCAGGCTTGACTAGACACCAGGGAGCACAGAATGTTGTTCCCTTTCCAGCTGAAGTGATACCTATTTATCTACTTGCAATTTTTGCTTTCGAACTGCTAGGTTGACAGGAGCTGGGACAGAGACAGAAGCTCACTTCATCATACAGTACTCAGGTCTCAAACTGTTGACCTGCCGACCTTCCAGTCATCAAGTTGAGCATCTTAACCACTAAGCCACTGATACAGCTTTGCAGATGTTGGCTCACAGTGTTCTCAAACGAAGGACCCTGAGTAAATTGTTCTGCATCTCTATTGTATGCCAGGTTCACAGACTACACAGAAATGGAAGCTTCCAAAGAAAAGCGAGTATATAGGTCAATGGGTCACAGAGCCAGAGGCTAGGAGTTTGCATCCGCATGGAACATGGGGCTAAGTACCTGCACACCCTAGGATTAGGGAGCTAAGTACCTGCATAGCCGAGGATTAGGGAGAAAGACCTAGATTACTGTCAGAAAGAACAATTTCAACGCATTTTATACCTGGAATACCGGGAGAAGGTTGACGTACATTGGAATCAACTTGATAGTAGATAACTGTAGCAAACACACACAGTCTTCTGTATCATACATTCTAAAAAAGAAACCATTGCCTCCTGAAAAATTGCCATGACACAAATTGGCAAGATTGTGTTTTTGTTGATTTCTGAGAGAATGTCAACAATTCATGCATTTGTGAATTAGACAAAAAATTAAAGCTAGGGCACAGGCTACTTTGGACAAAAATGCAGAATTACTAGATGAGTTGTTTGCATCTTCATGACCAATCAGCCTTTCCTTTCTGCTTCTGGAGGTAGTTAGTGTTTTTCCCTTCAAAAGGAAAAATATACTAGAGATGTTTTACCCAAATTACACAGAACACAATGGGAGGAGGAGAGTGCTTGCTGTTTCACTCTTGCACTGGAGGCTGAAATCTCAACAGGCTGTCTTGTCTTGACTAAGGCAGCTTGTCTTGACTGTAAACAAGACTCTGGAATAAAAAAAATACAGCACATCCCTATTGTATACCTAAATCCTAAATATTGTTTTCAAAATTAATAAGACTGCCCAATAGGGTACATAAGTAATGTGAGAAAAATTACTAATAGTTATAGTGGTAATGATGAAAAACTTCAACCAGTCTATCATACATATTTCTGATGATGATGTGCCATCATATAGGCTCTCATTGCAGGGCATATTCAGTGGTGGGCATCAGTAGGTTCGCACCAGTTTGCCAGAACCGGTAGCAGAAATTCTGGCTGGCCCCACCCATCCAAGTTTTTAAATAAAGTAGTCCTAATTCAGGTGCAACACAGGGCTTTCCCCCTGACCACACCCACCTTACCACCCTCACAGTGTGGTAGTAAAGATTTTTGAAGTCCACCACTGGGCATATTGTTTTATATCATCTACTTTCCTCTACTTCCATGGAGAGCTCAAGCTGATCAGTTATAAAAGCCAAACAAAACAAGGATGCTACTTGATTTATGCTTAGAGCTTTTGAGCAGCTGATGGCATCCCCCTTGCATTGTCACTCAGAATATATACATTTTTGCTGGCATAGCCAGCTGTACAAGTTGGTTTGGGTGCTGACAAACAAATAATGTTTCCCTTGCTCTAGGGGAAGAACAGACACATTTTTCAATGCGAGTGCCAGGCAGTCACACCAAACAATTATTGGGATTTTGAAAATATGTTCAAAGGAATTATTTTAATTGCCTTCATCCACTGTTATGTTTCAAACAGAAAAACATCAATGGATTTCTGACCTGTGCAATAAAACAGAACACATCCCAAATGGTTAGAAAATACAGATTGGAGTGAACATTACCCTCTAGGCTTTTTAATTGTCTTTTATTTCTTTGATGGCTGACTCTGACGATTTGCTGTGATGTTTTCTTTCCTGTCTGAAACAAATGGTCAAGAACTACAGGTGAGAAGCAGCCACTTGCTTTTTGCTAGTACCAGACATTCAAAGTGTTTGGATGTCTACATTGCAGTGAGTAGTTTTGCTTCAGGTGCAACATGGGCAGTGCAAACATGTTGTAAAAAGCAAGCACTCTAGCACTAAGAAATGTAGGCCCACCCCCTTTGTTAGTTCTTTCATGGGTATCTGAACACATAGTGTTGTGACAAATAGCTATTAGTTGCTGATTCGATTGATCTTCATCTTGGAATGAAGCCACTTACCCAGAAATGCCAATAAGAGAGGAGGAGAATGAGAGGGATTGTGTTCTGTAATCTACAAGACCAAGAAAGACTGAATCAGTTTGCAGCTTTTTTACTTGAACGTACCCAATATATTGGAGCTGCAGTGGCTTAGTGGTTAAGAGATGCAGAACTTGATGACTGGAAAGTCGGCAGGTCAGCAGTTCGAGACACAGGTACTGCACGACAGAGTGAGCTCCCGTCAATGCCCCAGCTCTTGTCAGCCTGTTGTTGTTGTTCAGTCGCACAGTCAATTCCGACCCTTTGCGACCCTATGGACCATTGATCTCCAGGCACCCCTGTCCTCCACCATCCTCCTCAGACCGCTCAGCTCAGTGCCCGCTGCATCCACAATACCATCTAGCCATCTCATCATTTTTCTTTTTCCCTCCATCTTTCCCAGCATCAAGGCTTTCTCAAGTGAATCTTCTCTTCTCATTTGGTGTCCAAAGTACTTCAGCTTCATCTTTACTATTTGACCTTCTAAGGAGCAGTCAGGACTGATTTCTTTCAAGATTGACGTATTTGTTCTCCTTGCCTTCCAGGGGATTCTCAAAACTCTCCTCCAACACCACATCTCAAAGGCGTCTATTCTTCTGCGCTCAGCCTTCCTAATGGTCCAGCTCTCTCATCCATACATTACCACTGGGAATACCATTGCCTTGAATATACGGATTTTTGTTTGCAAGGTGATGTCTGTTCCCCAGGTTTCTCATGGCTTGTCTCCCTAGAATCAGTCACCTCTTTATTTCATAGCTGTAATCCCCATCTGCAGTGATCCTAGATCCTAAGAATGTAAAATCTGTCACTGCTTCTACTTCTTCCCCGTCTATTTTCCAGGTGCTGATAGGGCCTGTTGCCATTATCTTGGTTTTCTTGATGTTAAGTCTCAGGCCAGCTTTTGCACTCTCTTCTTTCAACCTAATCATGAGCTTCTTTAAATCTTCCTCACTTTCTGCCATTAGGGTGGTATCGTCTGCATATCTCAAATTGTTGATGTTTCTCCCAGCAATTTTGATCCCATAATGTGATTCCTCCATCCCTGCATTACGCTTTTTGTGCTCTGTTTATAGGTTGAAAAGGTAGGATGATAAAATGCAGCCTTGTCTTACTCCTTTTCCTATTCCAAACCACTCTGTCATTCCGTGTTCTGTCCTAACTGCTGCTTCTTGACTCTTGTACAGATTTCTCATGAGGCATATGAGGTGTTCTGGTATTCCCATTTCTTTAAGTACTTGCCACATTTTATTGTGGTCCACACAGTCAAAGGCCTTGGTGTAGTCAATAAAGCAGAGGTATACTTGTTTCTGATATTCCTTTGTTTTCTCCATGATCCACTGTATATTGGCAATGTGGTCTCTAGTCCCCCTGCCTCTTCTGAACCCAGCCTGCACCTCTGGTAGTTCTCTCTCCACATGCTGCTGAAGTCTATCCTGTATTATCTTGAGCATCACCTTGCTAGCGTGTGGGATGAGCGCAATTGTTCAATAATTTGAACATTCTTTAGCACTAACCTTCTTTGGGATTGGAACATATACTGATCTTTTCCAATCCTGTGGCCACTGTTTTGATTTCCAGATATGACTGGCTTTCAAACAAGGGTGACCTTTACCTACCCAATATATTGCATTTTGGTTCTCTGTGTTGTGTTGTGTTATGTTGTGTAAAAGTGGTTTGTAAATTTAATTTATTTTTCATGTGGTTGGTGCTGTAGGTTCTCATGGCTGTCCTCTCCTTCATGAAACCCACGTGTATCTCGACTCTAACACAGTGTTGGAGGAGAGTGGTATTTTGAATTTAAAAAAACTGTCAGTAAAACTGATTCACTAACAAGGAAGCTGTCATGCTGTGACAGCTGCTGTCTTCACAAACCTGGACAATCTGCTCCATGCTAACACTGACTTAACCCTCCCATTTATAATGTGGTAGTAATGAGCAATAGTCTCAGAAAGATCATTTCACTGGACATATTTGGCTGCTTTATTATGTATACAGACACTGTGCAATCAAAAGAAAAGAATATAAGGTGTTGCTTTTCAGCAAGACTAGTTTGTTAATTGGGTCACTTGGGAATCGAATCTAACTCAAATTGTCCCAATCCAGAAATTATTCCTAAAATTTTATAGCTATATTAATTGCTGTAGAGAAAGCCCCTAATTAAAGCTGCCGGTCTGGGTATGCTTACCATAAAATGGGCTCCACTGAACAAAATTGTCTGAATCCAGAGGGGTGAAAGGCTTTCCCCAACTTAATATTTGAAGCTTACAGGGCTGGGGAGAGTTGTAGGATGTGTGTGTGTGTGTCTGTATCTGTCTGTCTGTCTGTGCACGCGCACGCACACACCGTGAGGTGTGCTTCTGTTGACAGAAGGCATTGCATTGAACTGTGATAAATTTTCTCAAGGGGTGTGACTACATTGTGAAGTCTGATGAAATTTGAATCACAGCCTTTATTACCGAAGGCTTTATTATTGAAATGATAGTCAGTGCTCAAATAGATTGTGGATTGAAATTGGAGTTCACAGCTCATACTCCCTGCATAAGCAGATAGCAAATAAAACAAGACAAAAAACATGGTACCTTAGAGACTAACTACTCTATATTAATTTTAGCTTTCTGTGGATCAATGACACTTTGACAGACATGCAGGGGCTTCTCTCAGGTGAGGTGACAGTTTCTTTCTCCCATGGTTAACTTTTTTGTTGGTGGCTAAAGGAAAGAAGGGTCACATTAGCTTAGTGGTAATCAGCAGTTCAAGACCCAAGTACTGCGTGACAGAGTGAGCTCCTGTTTTCTGTCTCAGCTCCTGCCAACCTAGCAGTTTGAAAGCAAGAATTTGCAAGTAGATAAATGGGTACCACTTTGGCAGTAAAGGTAACAGCTTTCTGTGCGCTCCAGTGACTAGTCATGCCTGCCACATGACATAAAAAAATTGCAGGTGCAGACAGCACTGGCTCTTTGGCTGTAAACGGAGATTAGCATAGCACCTTAGAGCCAGACACAACTAGCTTTCGAGCAAGGGAGACCTTTATCTTTACTAAAGGAAAGGAAGGGGACTTACCAGACATACCAGGCAAAACACGCGCACACATGCAAAAGCACTCTCACACATACAAGACAGATACTTTGTGCTGCCTGCTCTTATACCCTCTTATGGATTGCCAGGCTCCTTTCTTCCCAGCCTTGAAAAACACCTGACTTTTTATTTCATTTTTATTTATTTATTTGTAGCATTGTCTTCCTTATCCATAGATAACCCAAGGCGGCTTACAGAAGAATGTAAAAACCTATACAATCTAAAAACATCAGAAAACTCTTCAGGGGGCAGCATACAAATTTAAATAAATAAATAAATAAATACCCACCCTAACCCCTTAAGAAGATGAAAAATAAAGTTAAAAAGAGATAAAAGAGATAAATGGTGAGAGAGAAGGGGTGAAATAAAAACAGACAGGTTAATTGTAAGACCGGGTAACTATACAAGCTAGCGGGACTGGGCTGTCACACCTGTCGGACCCCACACCTGCTGGCATAACCAGGTCTTCAGCGCCTTCCTAAAGGGGAGCAGCTCTGTCTGGAGGCGCAATTCAGGTGGTAGGAGGTTCCACAGACCGGGGCAGACACCGAAAAAGCTCCTCTTCTGGTCCCAGCCAGGTGTGCTTCTCTCGTAGAAGGGACCAGCACTGCGCCTCTCCGGTCTGCCCTCATAGGATGGGTAGAATACCTTGGGGTGACACGGTCCCTTAAGTTGCCTGGTCCACTGCCATGTAAGGCTGACTGCCTCTCCTCTTCCTCTCTCCATCATGCCTCAGAGAATCCTCCTGTTTAGAGTGGGTTGAGGAGAAAGGGTGAAAAGCAGGTGAGGAGTAATAACAGGTAGGGTCACCTCACTTTCCTTATCTGAGCAGGGGCAACTATTTGGAAAGGATCCCTAACTTGGCAAAGAGATTGTGTGCATGTGTGCGTGGGGGCATGCATGCATGCATGTTAGCAGTGAGGTAAGTGGAGGCTGGGTGGCTCTGACACTCTGACACCAGGCCCAATGGTGGAGTTGGCCTGCTTGCTAACTGTGGTGGAAGCAAGGGTGAAAAGAAAACTGTGTGGGGAGGCAGAGCAACAGCAGAAGGGACTTCACAAAGCTTGCCTGCAGCTGCAGAAAATTGCCCAGCAGATTTGGATGCTTCTCCCTACTACTACTACCACCATCATTCACTCACCCAGTGCTCCCAACAAACTGTAAGAACTCTGGTTTGGCTCCTTGACCTTTCCTGCCACCATAATGCTAACATCACCAAAGAACTGTCTACAGATGAATCCCTCCTCTTTCTCCATAGCCATTCAACCTATTTGCATGGAGAAAACCCTATCAAATCATGCCTGTCTGGAAAAAAAAGTTGAAGACCACCAGTAGCTCAGAAAATAGCTGTCTTGATGAATTCAGTGACTTGGAAGGAAAAAATCACTGATGAATTCAGTTCAGCCCCTTGTGTCAGGCAGGCAGGGGAAAAGCATACATCCTTAGAATTAACCCATAGTATAAAAGGAGCAAATCCCAAATTTGTTGTTGTTGTTCAGTCACACAGTCGATTCCGACCCTTTGCGACCCTATGGACCATTTCCTGCCAGGCACCTCTGTCTTCCACCATCCCGCTCAGCCCTCCCAGTTCTGTGCTCATTGTGTCTACAATACCATCTAGCCATCTCATCTTTGGCCTCCCCCTTCTTCTTTTGCCCTCCACCTTTCCCAGTATTAAGGCCTTCTCAAGTGAATCCTCCCTTTTCATTTGACGTCCAAAGTATTTCAGCTTCATCTTTACTATTTGACCTTCTAATGAGCAGT
The DNA here is from genome assembly GCA_035047305.1 of Bradypodion pumilum. Taxonomy (NCBI): domain Eukaryota; kingdom Metazoa; phylum Chordata; class Lepidosauria; order Squamata; family Chamaeleonidae; genus Bradypodion; species Bradypodion pumilum. The sequence goes on along the minus strand of JAWDJD010000004.1, from coordinate 110,730,767 downwards.
CAGGGTTGATTTCTTTTAAGATTGACCTATTTGTTCTCCTCGCTGTCCAGGGTATTCTCAAAACTCTCCTCCAACACCACATTTCAAAGACGTCTATTCTTCTGCACTCAGCTTTCCTAATGGTCCAGCTCTCACAACCATACATTACCATCGGGAATACCATTGCTTTGACTATGCGAATTTTTGTTTGCAAGGTGATGTCTCTGCTATTCACTATGTTCCCCAGGTTTCTCATAGCTTGTCTCCCAAGAATCAGTCACCTTTTTATTTCATGGCTGCAATCCCCATCTGCAGTGATCTTTGATCCTAAGTATGTAAAATCGTGGTGTAGTTTCCCACTAAGACTGACAAATGACAACAGCAACAAGTCAGCCTGTCATCTCGCAGTGACACACGTTGAGTAATTTTTAAAAACCCCTCCAGTTTACTGCATGGAGATGAACCAAGTCAGGTTTGAGATCATAGATTGCTATTGCTAGGTATGGTAGGCAGAACATGATGAATGGCTGCCTCACCAGATTGGTGGCATCAATCATATTACAGGAGAAGAAAATTCTGATTTGTGAATGGCCCACTGTCAATGAAACCATCCCCTGTACTGACTAGGGCAGCCAGGCTTGGTGCCCCAGGTGTTCTTGGACTTCAGTTACCAGAAGCCCAAGTAAGCACACCTGCTGATCATGGCTTCTTGGAATTGAAGTCCAAGAACACCTGGGGCACCAAGGTTGGCCTCCTCTGGACTAAAGGTTGTGGACAAGCAACATTTGGAAGCTTTTCTAATCTTCAATATGCATTCTGATGTTAAGCTAGATCTTGCTAGATCTTTTCCAATGCTGAAATTCAAAATGACCACACTAATAAAGCAGTGCCAACCTTCTCAGTATTGTAATAAATCTACATTCTCACACACACAAAATTACCCTGATGTAAATGACACCACCACCACCCAAAAAAAAAACCCCCACCCTACCACATTTTGATCCATCTACTTTGAGGTAGCTAAAAGGTTGAACCCAAGGAAACTAAGGCCTTTGAAATGTTAATGTAATCTAAATGTCAAATCACGTCTGTGATATTTATCTCTATTCTTTGAGCATATTTTTCTACCTTTCCAAAAAGTCCCATCATAAATTTGCTAACTAAATGCATCTATAAGACTGACATTAATATTGAATTAGTATCCCCATTTTAGAAATGAGCCCTATTCAAACATTACCTACTTGGGTATCTCCATCACATGAACCAGGAAGAGCTTAGCCTGTCCAATCCGGCAATCAGTTTCTCTGTACAAAGGGGTGACATGTCAGCAGAGGAGGGGATCCTGCTCATGTGTAGGCTGTTTGTATGAGCAAGAAAAACACAGAAAAGTAGAGTTCATATTCATGTAGAGACCCTGCAAATAGGCAAGAACCCTCCTCTGCAGACAGACATTGTGCTCTTTGTAGAGAAATAACAACAGAGATAAGATCTAAGGCTGTGTATTCCCAACCTTTGGTTTTTGGACTTCAACTCTGAGAAGACTAAGTCAATTCCCCCAAAGCGCTGACTTAGGCTTCTGGGAATTGAAGTCCCCCTGTCGGACATGTGTTCCGCATTGGGAACCACTGGTGTAAGGGTTCCCTTGAATGTATGTGACCAGAAACTGGGTAAATAACATTTAAATAGGGCTCCTGTTTACGCTTGAGATATTGAACCCCTGAAATTGTGCAATACAAGAGGGCAGAATAGGATCTCGGCTTTGATGCTTCTTCTACATGATTTCTTCTTCTACATGCTAAAGACCAACAAATCAGGGAGATGGCTAGGCCAGAAGATTGGGACTTCTTTTTTTAACATAGAGGAGCTTAGGTAATGGTAAAGGTTGCCCTTGTTCTAAAGCCAGTCATATCCAACTCTAGGGTTCATTGCTCACCTCTGTTTATAGCCAAAGAACCAGTGCTGTCTGGAACACATGGCAGGCATGCCTCAACACCAGAGTGAATGGAATGCTGTTTACCTTCCCACCAAAGTGGTCCCTGTTTATCTACTTGCAATTTATTGCTTTCAAACTGCTAGGTTGGCAAGAGTTGGAACAGAGACAGGAGCTCATTCTGTTGTGCAGTACTCAGGAATCAAACTCCAACCTTCCAGTCATCAAGTTCAGCATCTAAACCACTTGAGCCACCGCAGTCCCTAGAGGAGCTTGTGGATATGCAATTTATTGGACCTGGAGTTTCATGCTCTGCACACCATCCATCTATATAGACACAACCTCTCAAGAGTTCCAGTTCCAGGTTTTCATGTACTGAATAAAATGTCAAAATAATAATTGTCCTTTAGATACCAAATTAATACAGTAACTGCTTAACCAACCAAGGTTTTGCAAGAACTTTGCATTTTCTACATGGAACTTGCAATTATTTCAATGCAAATAGAGTACAATTCTGTATTCTTTATAATAAAAATAAATGTAGAGCTGCAATCTGATTAAAATGAAGTATTGTTGTATAATCCTACTATTCATTTGTACATTTCAAATGGCCTATAATTTGCACTGTCCATTTGCTGAATGAAAATAGTGATCTTTCTCTGAAATTGGCATACATTTTAAAACTCTAAATATATTTTTGATTTGGGGTAAAAAATCTCCTCAATAACTGAGTCCTTTGTTTTATATGTTCCACTGTTGTACATGATGGGTCATTTTGAAACAGGTCAATACCTTGGGAGATGTCTGCTCATTTGAAGGGATCTCAACAAAAAAGTTTTTTGGTTTGAAAGAGTCCCTTATCAATTCTTGGGAGTTACTGGCAAATGTCAGTCTTGCTTTTAAATATACACTCAAGGTTCTAAACCCCTTCTAGTAATCTTGTGGGACTTCCTCATTAAAATCTGTTATGTTGGCCATTCTAACCATTTTAGCATCAGAGATCCTTATGTCTTCCAGAGGAAGGCAAATGAAGCAGTAAAAGGTCTGGAAGTGGAGCCCTATAAAGACTGGTTGACTGAATGTGACAGGCAGAGGAGAAGATTAAGAGGTGATATGATCACCAAGAAGGTCTAGTGAATGGATGATGGTGCAAACTTGTATCATACTACTGTCAGAAATATTGTAACATTGGAAGGAGAGCAGACAAGATAACAACCATAGTCCCTTGCAATTGTCCAGTTCTATAAATCATTAGTTCTCCAGGTAGTTCTCTTCAAATTAGGATGGTTTGAAAATTGATTGATTTCTTCCTGAGTGGATCTCAAACATTTGATAATCATTTGCCATAATACTTTCCTCCTGTTAATATTTTGCTCTAGTTTGGTCTGTATCATCTGGAACCGACCGAGTTCATCCATTGTACAATTGTTTTTAAGGAATCATGTCTAGAAAGAGCACCTCCAGATCAAAATTTTTACTCATTTTCTTCTCAAGTAAGATAAATGTCTTTGGAGGAATACTTGGCTAGAAGGATAAGAAGAACTCCAAGGAAGGAGATGAGAAATATAACAATATGAAGAGGAGAAGCACCTTTTAGAGTCATATTACACCAGGTGTCTTTGTAGAGGTGCCCTTATTTACCATCATCTCTGAGAGATTAAACCCTTTTCAGCATCTCAAGATACAGTTTGAAGTCATAAATATTTTTGTACGTGTTTTCTCTCCAATCATTGGCAGGAAAAAGTCTTTAGAAAATAACACCAATCTTGGCTTTCCCTTTCTCTTTGCCACCAAGCTTCCAATGTAAACATCAGCAGAGTAAGTGTGTAGTTGAATAAAATCCTGCTCTTGCATTTCACAGCAGCATTTGATAAGCTCAGCTTCCTCCATTTTAACAGCTTCATGAAGTCCTTCCAAATTTAATTAAACTTTCTATTTCTGTTGCATATGGTGCTTGAATTCTTTAATTAAGGGCAATATGTTTCTCTTGGCAGATCTCATTTGAATATTTTAGACCAGTATTGAAATAATAATTCTTGGTGAAGCTGCAAGTTTCCCAAGAACATACCAATATTTAGTGTCATGTATCAATACAGTTCTTGGCACTTATGATCTGCAGCCTTTTCTGTGCAATATTCTACTTAAACACAGGAAGAAGAATATGTCACTGTTCTTGCCATTTAGAGTAATGACCATGGTAATGAGGAAGCAGAAACCTTTTTTTGTGATAGTAGATGTTCCTCTAACTGTGTACCATGAAAAAACTACCAACTTGCAGTCATGTTAGCACTTACTATGGTTATTGAAAGGCTAAAGGAGGTGTCATCATTCTTTTATCCATCTTGCCCTCTGTGAGACTGGTGGCAAGTATGACACTTGAGATGCTTCTTGTATAATGTGGTTCTCACAGACCAGCAGACTAAGGGATAGCAAGAAGCAGTGAAATCTCATAAAGAATGCAACTTCCCAGTCTCATGGAATTTGGAGGTGAGATTTTAGAGACTGCATGCTATTTTGTCTCACAAGGCTCATTTTTAGTAGAAAAAAGTAGACACCTAGTCTGGAGGGAGGCCACTACCAGATTGTTGCCCTTTTCTATGGAACCACAGGCTACTCCTATGAGACTCAGGCTACTGAGCACCAAAGGGGAGAACTGTATCTCCCAGACAGCAACTGGACCTTAGAGGTAGGATGGAGTTCTTAAGCCTCTCCTCAAAAAGCACCTTGATTATGAGCCAAATTGGCAAGGGTAGCCAGAGAGTGGCTGATTCTTAACCAACATCAAGTGGCTGATTCTTAACCAACAACAACCCATTGCAGAAATACCTTTACCTTGCCTTGGAAGATCACATTCTTTCATCTTTTGAGGGGGTCAAAAATACTTATATGTGGCTTATGGGAACTCTAGTTGGACTTCTGAGCTATCTGTAATATTTAAGGGGCACTATTACCCACCAGTGAGTTTCCATGGCTGAATGGAGGTTTGAACACAGACGTCCAGCATCTGAGTGGATTACAACCACTACACATTTTGCAAAATATTTAAGGACTGTAAATGCTAATTAAAAGATGTAATCCAAAGGTGATGCTTGCTTTTTCCTTGCCATTTGCAGCGTTTGGCTGCTATCCTCCTGACAACTCTTGAAATATTTTATTACTGGTAAGTGACTTCTCTGCATATAGGAAGTGTCTGATCTAGTCAGCTAACTTTCTAAAAGTATGACAAACTTACATTTCTCTCGTAACAAGGAGTGTCAAATTAGAGTAGTGCTTATGTATTTCTTCTTTTTTTAATTTTCTGTACATCTATTCCACCTAAAGAGAATCTCTATCTTTTTTTCAAACAATTTTTTCATGTTGCTGCATATTTACTGTGACTGTGTTTACTGTGATGTAAAATGATAATATGGTGATGCCAGAATATAAAACAGGTAGTTTGTGTGTTTACTTATGTGTTCAGTTTGGCATTTATTTATATGCAATGCATATTGCTTGATAAAAAGTAACATAGAAAAAATTTCATTCACACTAATATTAGAGCTAATACAATGCTGAAATCCACCACCACATCATCATGTGGCAGATCCTTTTCTGATGCAAACACCATCTATTTGAATTTCAGTTGGCTTACATAAGGTTGTTCCAGGATTTGATGCAGAGGGTGTTCAATAGCTAGTTCAGAAGCTGAGATAGGAAGAAGGTCTGCACAGAGTTTGACAAGGTTATTGTGTAATATACTGTAATTATATTGTAATTCCCAGACTCCTTCATAGCATGGGCAGTAGTCATGATGGTTGGGGATGGGAGATGTTCTGGAAGTTGAAATATGGTGGTGATGATCCAAGTTTTATGTCTATTTCACCAAATATCTCCAGCAGCCAGAGAAAGTCAACTATTTTACAGAGATGGAACTCACCATTATTAGTGTTCGTAGCACAGCTTTGTTTCCCTCTCCCACCAGGAAACTATTTATGGGCTGTGTTGTTGTTTCATTTCCATGGCAAGCGATAACAGCAACTATGTTTGGCCTGTCCAGGTATTGTTTTGCTGCTTCTACTGTGTCCTCTACTGTCATTGTAGGGCATTCTTGAGATAGCCACCAAAAATGGTGAGGAGATTTTGCACATAATTACCATTCTTCAGGACTAAGCACTTTCCCGAGGGCTTCCAAATACTAGAAGTTACTTTTAGGGAGCAATTGTAGATATGTTTTGTCTATATTTCAGATGTTTACATTTAAGCTTTTCCCTTGTAAGCCATTTAACAAGTACGAGCAAGGACATTGTTGTACTGAATTTTAAAAAATGTGCCATGATTTGTCCTGCATTTCTCTAAACTATTATTTTCCCCTGAAAAAGGCTCCCATTTCAATGCCTCATTCTCAGGGCCCTTTCAAATTTCTTTTGGAAATAATTTTCATATTGCTATAATATTACAAGCTCCTCACAGCATATTCTTTTCTGTTACACGTCTCTTGCTGATTCTGCAACCTTCTTGACTGCCTACATTTTCAGATCTGAAAATGCTTGAGAAAGAAAATGCCTTACAATGTCTTCCCTTGAACTTTGATTGAAGTGTGGAAAACTGGCGATGCAGTTGGCTCTCACAGAATTGACTATACCAGGGGTGCCCAAACTATGGCCTGGGGGCCAGATCCAGCCCCCAATGCCAATTCATCTGGCCCGTGATGCCCTCATCGCTCCCGGAAGTGGAAGTAAAACATGATCCTATGGGTGCATTTTGCTTCCACTTCTGGGAGTGACAAGGGCATCGTGGGATGGATGAATTGGCATTGGGGCCGGATCTGGCCCCCAGGCCATAGTTTGGGAATCCCTATTTTAAGCAGACAAAATGGCATCCTGTTAATTGACCATCCTGTTGCAAAGCAGATTGCAAGGTGAGTTTTACTTCTGCTTCCCGTGGGAGGACCCACATGACTGGCCCACTGAACCACATAACCGGCCTGCTGAACCAGATGACCGGCCCACAGCCTGAAAAGTTTTGGCCACCCTGGACTATACAACGGAAGAGAGGACATCTCTGTACATCTTAGCCCACATCATGAGAAAGATCAGCACAAAAATCCTGAACCTAACCCATGAGGATGACTACACATTTCTTTCTCTCCTTGAAATTATTTTTATCACATTCACTGAAACCTAGTAGTATCACTTAGGCTGTGTAAAGTTGATGCTGCAGTTTTTCAGATTTTTTTTATAAATCTGATTCCTCAATTTCAACATTTCCTGAAGCCCTCTTGCAACCCTTTCATCTTGTGGACTGCAAGATAAATTTCTGAAAATTTAGGAGTGCTTTAAGCAAGAAAGGCAGCTGCATGTCAAGCACATGTTTATGGTGGCACTTCTAGAAATTATTTGAAGTTTCTCAGAGTGGGACTTGGACTGAATTTAATCACCTTGACTTGGCTGCACATGATAATGATGGTGACGATGATGACGATGATGATGCATTTCTAAATACAGTACTAGGGAGGAACAGCACCCATGTTACATCTTCTGTTAAATTTGGATCTTACAATGAAACAATTAAATCCCCGAACTAGGAAATAATGTGTTGATTTTAATTCCTTAAAAAATAATGTCTTAGTGTTTTGTTTAACATGTGCACAACATAGGAATTTAATGCTAGGCTTTCCATGTAAAGTTAAGGATGTTTTCTCATATTAATCATCATCAGTCTTACCTTTGTTGTTGTCTACAGTGTAACAGGCTCTTCCTCTTTTTTGCTAAAATTTATTTAACATGTTAATTTCTCCTAGTATCTAATTGAAAAGGTGTTGGGGGGAGGGGGGTTGACTCCTTCTAATCCAATATTGAAAAAAGTAATCCAGCAGTCATGATTGAAAAGATAGTATGATGGTTAAAAGTCCATTTGCTTACTAGAGAATGAAGTGATGCCCCTTAATTAATTATTTTAAATACTATGACCAGTGTTATATATGATTTTGCAAGAAAAGGAAATAGCAGGTACTGACAACACACATACATTCTCTGTTAATCCCCCATCTAGTTTGAAAACAACAATCTAGTTAACAAATTACTATTTTTTCTGCCCTGCACTAGCAATAATGATTTAAATATCCCAAATTCTAATGTTTAATATTAACAAATAAATTTTGAAATCTAATATTCCAAGCTCTGCTAGAGGCTTTAAGTAGTGGGGAAATGGGGTATTCTCATAAAGGAGTTCCCCACGAACAATATAGAAGTAAGCAAATACTCACTCCTTCCTTCCTTCCTCTCTTTCATCCAGATGAACTGTAGTTTGTCTTAGAAAAAGATGTGCTACCCTTTAATATTTGTAATGATAATATAGTATAGGAAGGTGATGCCCTATTACAGGGGTGGCCAAACTTTTTGTGCTGTGGGCCTGACCACACTCCTGGAACAGCTAAGCAGGCCAGACCATGCCCCCAGAAGCAGAAGCAGAAGTGGGTACATTTACAACTGATGTAAATGCACCCACCTCTGTATTTACATCAGCCGCAGGCACATTTGCGCATGTGAGGGTGCATTTTACAGATGACGTAAATGTGCCTGCTTCTACTTCTGGGTGCAAGGAAGACAGAGATGGACTGGTTGAAATGGCGTTGTGGGCATGGTCCAGTCTGCTGGCTGTAGGTAGGGAACCCTTGCTTTATTACACGTCTCACTAGTTTCAATTAAATTGGTGACAGTATCTTCCTATACATGTTTAACCATGGCTGGATGGATCATGCCCTTAAGGAGCATATTTTAAGTACTATCCTCATCTACTCCTAGCATATTTTCAAACTAGGAACCACTTAATATGTATCAGTGATTTTATAAGCATTTTTATAACTGGTTATAACAATCCATTAAGCATACCTGTGGGAGATTCATATTTTATAAGAATCAAAAATTATCTAAATTATGGATAATTAAAAACACTGATAATCTGTTAGGCAGAATAATTGTGCCTCTGTTTCATCATATTATAAGGACTAATTTGAGGAAATCTTTGAGAGCTACTTGTAACAGCTCTTTCTCCCCAATTATTGCAGAAATCTAATGGTTTCATTCATCACTGTGGGTGCAGTTTTGAGCAGTAATAGCCTGAAAAAGGAAATAAGAGAAGGGGTTAGAGTTGCTAGGTTTCAGGTGCAAGCTGCAATCTCAGGGAATTATTATGCTTTTCCACGAGCATCTCCAGACAGAGTGTCTGGAGTAGCTGGAAAAGTATTGGTACCCATTCAGGGGGAGGTAGGATGAGTGATTCAGCGCACTTCCCCTATCTGAATGGGAACAAATATTTCAAATAATTGTACACTTCCTCTGATCTTCTGTGGATGATAAGGGAAACTGAAATATTTTTAAATGTTTTAGAGATCAGAGTTTAAGCAATACATCAGTTTATTTTCTTTGTGTGTGTATTGCTAATCAAAACCAGTAGTAGTAGTAGTAGTAGTAGTAGTAGTAGTAGTAGTAGTAGTAGTAGTAGTAGTAGTAGTAGAAGAAGAAGAAGAAGAAGAAGAAGAAAAGGACGAGGAGGAAGTACTACTCAATGGTGGGCTCCAAAAAAAATTGCTACCACACTGTGGGCGTGGTATGGTGGGTGTGGCGAGGGGGAAAGCCCTGTGTTGCACCCAAATTAGGAGTACTTTATTTCAAAACTTGGATGGGCGGGGCCAGCCAGAATTTCTGCTACCGGTTCTGGTGAACTAGTGTGAACCTGCTGATGCCCACCACTGGTACTACTACTGTATGTCTGATAGTAGGGGTTCTTGGAAGGTTGCACGAAGTTACAGCATCTACACATTGTGGATGTGGGAGCAGCCCAACCTTTCCTTCAGGACTCCTTTTTGCATCCCTGTTGCTGCTGCTGCTGTGGGTAGTAGTAGTAGTAGTAGTAGTAGTAGTAGTAGTAGTAGTAGTAGTAGTAGTAGTAGTAGTGATCACACTCACTGTAAACAGGCTAAAATTACCAAAAAAAGTAGAATCCCCTGACAGGGATGCAAAAAGGAGTGCAGAAGGAAAGGTTGGGCTGCTCCCACAATGTGTAGATGCCATAACTTCATGCAACCTTCCAAGAGCTCCTACTATCACGCGATACACTCTTCTGCTGCAGTGGTTAAACTGCTGTACTGCAGCCCAAAACTGCTGATGTTGTGAGTTTGATCCTGATGGAGCTCAAATATGACTCAGCCTTCCATCCTTCCAAGATCAGTAAAATGAGTCCCCAGCTTGTTGGGAGTAAAATACTAATTACCTTGTGAACTGCCCTGAGTGTGCACTAAGTGCTCTGGGACAGTGTGTAAGTGTAATTGCTATTGCTATCTTCATGTATGGAGATAGACCTTGGGGCAAGTAGTATTGGAAGAGGTACATTTACTTTTTCAAGCAATACAACTCAAAACCCTAGTTGCCATTTCCTCTACTTCCCAGTTGGCCCAAGGTCTTACTGGTTCAGCATGAAGGTGTTTCTGTGTGTGACACTCCAGATAGTACATGGGCCAGGACATCCATCAGGTCTCCCCTTAGTTGTTTATGTCCACTTCTAGCTTTTTAGCCAGGAACGAAGAGACTCATTGTGCCATTTGGTAGAACACAACAAACCACTGCAAGGGGGAAGTTCCAAGTGAGATTTCTCAACTACAGTATGAGAGCAAGCAATGGTTAATTTTTCCTTTCCAGTTTTTTTCCTTTTCTTTTCTGCAACTGACACAAAATGCCTTGGGGGCACACTATACAAAATTGATCTTGTTTCCCTTTAAGAAGCAATCCTGTCCATCAAGCAGAGAAAATTCATTGATTGTGTCAAAAAAAATTGGAAACAACCCATCTGCTTTTTCAGAGTTCTAAAGGAAACAATGATGATGAATGTTGGCAGTTATAGGATGACATAATCTGTGGGACTACATATGGTCTAGAATACACTGCAATTGGTGGGACTGTTTGCAGAGTTGTTGGCAGTTTGTTGAAGAACACCTTTATTGTTTAGATTTTGCTCAGCTCTCTGTGATGAATGTAGAATGTAAAGAAGAAGTCAAGCTTTTGGGAGACACAGACATATTTACACATATAGATAGACATAGGAATAAGTAGGCCCACCTTATCTGTGGAAAACTGTTCCTGAGACAAATCATGATTGCCTGAACCCATAAGAAATAGTGACATTAGTGACTGATTCTGGTAATGCACCTTGGAAATACATTAATATTATGTATTTCTGAGATTTTTCAGAGTATGTTTTCAGAGTGTGACTAACTGAACCTGTGGATATGAGGAACCTACTTTATAACATCTGTGTGACTCATGTATAAGGAAATAATTTAAAGACAGATTAAGCTGCAAACTTTCTAGGAAAATCTTTCATGTTTCATACCATGTTAGGTAAAGGTAAAGGTCACCCTTGCTCGAAAGCCAGTCGTATCCGATGCTAGGGTTCAGTGCTCATCTCTGTTTATAGCCTGTCTGCATCTGCAGACATTTCTGTGGACACATGGCAGGCATGCCTCAACACTGGAGTGCACGGAATGTTGTTTATCTTCCCATCAAAGTGGTCCCTATTTAACTATTTGCAATTTCTTGCTTTCAAACTGCTAGGTTGGCAGGAGCTGGGACAAAGACGGGAGCTCACTCCATCATGCAGTACTTGGGAATCGAACTCCGACCTTCCATTCATCGAGTTCAGCATCTTAACTACTTGAGTCATGCAGTCCATGTTAGACCTCTCCTTTTATTGTTCTTTACTGTAACACATTAGTGACCAATTTAGTAAATGGGAACTGCAACAAAAATAGAACACAATCTATGACTTTACAGGGAATATTGCAAAAATGTTTGTTTAATCAGACAATGTAGTTAATCACAGAGGTGAAACTGGAAGTTAGCACTGTTGAATGCTAGCATAAAAGTTAATAAATTCAGCTCATAATCATTATGCACATGCTAGTTATAATAATTTACTGTCCATATCAAATCTTTATAAGCATTGTAATTAAATATAAAAATGCACATTAGAATTATAATGAGTAATTAGGGCAACATAACTAATATGCATAAAAGTCCCAAAGCTCATTAAAATGTTAAAAGATGAAACCTGGTGTAGATAGAGAAGATTTTTTTTTGCATACTTTTTGCATCCATCTGAATACCAATACACCTTCTACACAGATTTACCCATGTTTTCTTTAACTGAATATTTTATTAAAAGACTGAAAGGTATTGTTTAAAAATAGGATATGAACTTTGTACCTTTTCTAGCTGGAATAAAATGGGAAACACTTTTTTCTTCTAGAGAGGATCTGAAGATTTTCATAAAGCATGCATTCTGGAAAAAATAAGATTCTGCACAAGACCAAAGTTGTGAAAAGGTTTCCCTGGACAAGAAAAAGATACATTTTTTTAAAAAAATAGCCTTATTTGTTGTTCTAGTTTGTGTCCAGATAAATCCTCAAAAGCCAAGAACAGAAGAGGTTTTGTTTTTGCACACCTTTAATGAAAATTTCTGATTTGACTCTTTTTATGCTACTGACATACTTGTACAGCTGAATAAGCATCAAGGCCTCAACAAATCCATATTTGGCACTGGTTACAGAGACCCATCCAAGCATAGCAATGGATTTCTCAACAAGTATGACAAAATTATGCATGTGCAAAGATGCCAGGTGCAAGATTAAATGGCAAGAGCCATTAATACACAGAAGTGGATTTCCACAGGTTAAATCCAGACCTGACTATTAATCTCTCAAGCTAGTTTTGGACAACAATCATACTTTAGAGGCCCATGTGAACATGCAGCAGTATAAGTCAATACTTACCTCCCCAAGATCTTTTGGGGATGGGTCTCACCTTTCCAGAGGTTCATGTACATAATTAATGAACAATATTTTTATATCATCCAAAGCTAATGCCAAAGCTCTCTAAAGCATTATTATAAGAAATAAAAGACCATGCTCAGGTTGTGAGATTTTGGGAACAAGGCTTTGATGGTAATGAAATTACTTGGCAAATCAGGAGAGGGAAGGTTAATTTGGTTAGGACCAAAGAGGATTATTTTTGTATGTTATAGTTCCCTCTTGAGTGATCTAACTAGGCAGTGTTGCCCATCACTTCTCAATGATGTTAGGCCAGGACTAAAAATCACCAAAGCATCCTCCATTGGATCCATTGGGCCAGGTGAAAGCGGAGGGCACACTTTGTGGGCTGCCTAGACAGTAGGTGACATGATATCCAAATGACAAAAAAAATGCAAGCAAATGGACTTGATTTCCTGGGTGGAAATGTGCGGAATGTCATCATGGAGACATCTACCAATGTGTGAACTCCTTGCTGAATAACAACTCCAAGGTATCCAAGGTAAAAGTCCCTCTTGAACTGCTGTTGCTCTTCAAGGACAATCTTAGAAGTATGGCATGAGTACATTATCTCCTTCATAGGACAAAATACCAATTTCAAGAAAATGGCATAATTTCAATTTTGAAAATGATCTAGGGTTCATCTTTCCATGCACTGTGGCAACATGATTTCTGTTGCTGATCATTGTCCCATGAGTCCTACAGAATTTATAGACCTTCAGAGGGAAAAAAATAAGCCAGTGCCCATCACAGCTGGCATTTATCCCAATAAAGGGCTAAATCAAAAATGAGATCAGACAGTCATTTTCAACCATATCAAAATTCATTTGGGTATCAAGGTAAAATTCTTTTCATTATTGTGATAACTCCAAGCAACATCAGCCTGTCTACTTCTGCAAGCTTTAATACATACAATGCTTATATATTCCATGAGTAGATATTACTTTGAAGGTGCAAAACCTTCCATATTCTTACAGCTATGAAAAACGGTAGGTAATAAATATTTAAAAATACATGATACAAAATACTTGAGTTGCAGGCAAATGCTTAAGAAAGAACCAAAATCACAGGAGAATGAAAGGACAAAAATACAAAATACATAATATATAAATCCATTCTTATAACATATAAAAAGCTAGTGGCCTGTCATAAAATGTCAGAGCCAGAAATATAAGTACATAGAAAGACATAAAACGTATAATAAAATATTAAAAGGAATGTTTAAGAATGTTTTAACTCACATTTAAAAAGTTCATGGACTCTTAGCCCAAAAGAGTACTATTAAAAAACAGAATATACATCTCTGAAACACCAAAGTTCTTAAATGTAAGAACATATAAAGTAAAAATCATTTCTTACAATTATAAGTTTTTAAAAGTAAAATCACTTCAGCTTTGAGTAATCTTAATTCTTAAGCATATTAAAATAGAATAACCCCCACAGAATTATTTTAAACAATCACTCAGCCATGTCTGCTTGAATCCTTGATGATTTTTTTATTAACTTCAAGGAAAGAAGTCTGCTGCCTTGCTGCTACATGCCTCTGGTGTTGCTGATGTTTGGGGTATGGTGTGGCATAGTCTTATATAGACCTCTGATGTCTTTTCAGGCTATTATTTATACCTTTTAATTGACCTTCTCTAAACATAAATGTTTTCTCTGCTATGCTAGGGTGGTTCTGTGGTGGCTGAATGCTAAATATCTATTTCAATGCATTTTCTCATACCCTTTGTCAAAGTTCTCGCTCCTTCATTAGGAAGGAAAGTAGCTAGCTAACAGCTATGTAAACTATGATGTGCTTTTATCTAGTCTTATTTCTCAAAACCCTGAAGCTGCCACTCTTGGTGTCCTACTTTCTTGAAGCTGCTAGACTGGTAGGATCCCAAAGTTGAGGAACCATGTGTAATTAACAGATTTAATAGATGATGCTATGGATTTGCTAACCCTTTTTGCATTTACATGTTTACATATTGAAAGATAAGAAGATACCCTGTATGCCCAACAAAAATTTGTTGTTTTTAATGTGCCTTCAAGTTGGAAGCAGCCCATAGTGACCTTAGCAGGGTTTTGAACTTTAATAAGTGTTTTTACCAGTTCTACACCCCCAGTGTATTTCCATGGCTGAGCAGAGATTCAAACCAAGGTCTTGTAAGTCCTATTCCACTGCCATATCCACTACACAACACTGGGTATCTAGAAAACAAAAGCCAGGCCTTAATATTTCACAGTTAGGATAACAAATTAGGATATTCACAATTAGGATACCAAATGCAATGTAGTGGATAGAGTGGTATGCAAGGAGACATTGGTTCAAATCACCACTCAGCCACTGAAACCCATTGGTGATGTGGAATGGCTAAACTACTCGTTAAGTGGCCCTTATTGGGCCTACTATAAGTCACACACATTTCTCAATCTAGAGGGGTAGGATACCAAATATCGACCTCTTCAGCTATACATTTTTTTTATTTCACCACATTTC
This sequence comes from Bradypodion pumilum, assembly GCA_035047305.1. Taxonomy (NCBI): domain Eukaryota; kingdom Metazoa; phylum Chordata; class Lepidosauria; order Squamata; family Chamaeleonidae; genus Bradypodion; species Bradypodion pumilum. The sequence goes on along the minus strand of JAWDJD010000004.1, from coordinate 110,715,536 downwards.
CTCCTGTTTGTATATTCTTTATACCTAATTTTCATGTTCTACTTGTTCTCTTCTCATTTGCCTATCCTTCTAGTTATCTTGAACTCTTTGGAGTCATTTTTTCTGCAACACCAAAATATGTACCTTCCAAATATCTATGTGAATAATTAATTTTGGGGGGTGGCGGAAGACTGTGAGAGTTCAGTGTTGCTTTCAGAAGGCATAGAAGCTTTACTAGCAATCCTCAAGTAAAATATTTTATTGACATCAAATATTATTGAGTGTTGTGGTAGTTTCAATAATTACTAAGAAGCCAGCTTGAATGAAAATCTGAGTAGCTTGTTGTTTTTTTAAATGAAATGTTTGGAATGATGTAGTATTACTTACTTTATTTGTTTCCACAGAAGAATATTAATATCAATTAGAACATTTTTAATGGCCTCACAGGAAATTTGCCAAGAGCATTAGAAGGATTATAATTGCTGCTTGGATTTAGTAGAATTTAAATCATCTTCTGCCAGCATATTTAAAGGTCTGATTACTCCTGGCCCAGCAGAGATATATTTTAACAATAATAGTGTAATGGCCTTATACTAGGAGTGAATCCAAAACAGTTTTTGTAAGTTTTCTAGATGTGCTGCCTCGACACTTGAAGCCTAAGTTACATATTTCATACAAATGCAGTCACCCAGCGGTCTATTTAAATGATGAAAAGCCAAGTGGGTCAATCAAAAGCAAAGAGGCAAAGGGGAAAAATAATATTATTGCTGTTCTAACCTGAACCCCTGTTCTGATGCCTTACAGTTCCCCTGCCAAACCCCTGTCTTTAGAGCCATTGCCATTGAAGTGTCATGTAATCTTAAAAATTAGCATGGTAGTGGTACATGGTTCCAATTTTACTGGGGGCTCTAAATCAGCTCCCAGCTTTAGAATGACTTTAAAGGAGCTATTCAAGGTACCAAACCCTGTTTTTGGCATCAGGTACATGACAGAGTGAGCTCCCATCTCTGTCCCAGCTCCTGCCAACCTAACAGTTTGAAAGCAAGAAATTGCAAGTCAATAAACAGGTACCACTTTAGTGGGAAGGTAAACAGCATTCCTTGCACTCCGGTGACCTGTCATTTCTGCCAAATGTCCATGGAAATGTTTGCAAACGCAAACAGCACTGGCTCTTTGTCTATAAACAGAGATGAGCACTGAACCCTAGAGTTTGGACACGATTGGTTTTCAAACAAAGGTGACCTTTACATTACATCTAGTCTTGCATGATGGAGTGAGCTCCTGTTGTCTGTACCAGATACTGCCAACCTAGTGGTTCAAAAGCAAGAAATCACAAGTAGATAAACAGATACTGCTTCAGCAGGAAAGGTAACAGTGTTCCATGTGCATCTAGTCATGCCTGCCACATGACTACGGAAATGTCTGTAGATGCAGATAGTTCTGGGTTTTTTTACTGTAAATAGAGATGAGCGCCATCTCCTAGAGTTGGACATGACTGGCTTTCAAGCAAGGGAGACCTTTTACCTTTACAACTCCTAGTATAACTCTACTAAAGTTTATATTAAACTCAGCAAGGACTGAGCACCCTTGAAAGTCCACTGGACATATATAAGGTGCTTTTAAGTCCAAACACCCCCTTCAATTCATTGATAGCTATAGGTCAAGCTAGACGTTAAGGGGTATGCATTTTCCCTGTTTACCTTCCAGGGACCATGGTTATCTTCCAGGGACCAGTCACAAAACATAAGCATGCCTAAATGAAAAATATCACAGTGAGGGGGACCATGGTTTATGACATTGGTTCCCAATGTTGGGCACATACCCCACAGGGTCAGGGGGGCTTCAATTCCCAGAAGCCTAAGTCAGTACATTGGCTGATCAGTGCTTTGGGGAATTGACTTAGGCTTCTGGGAATTGAAGTTCAAAAACCAAAGGTTGGGAAACACTTGTTTGTGGCAATCGAACATCTTTCACCACTTAAGGGAGCACTGCTTCTAAGTACCTGCTAAGTACATTGTCTCATCTGACCCTTAATCTGATTTTTATTTTGATAAAGAAGCATCATATTTTCATGGTTAACAGTAAATACTTATCGGACATATATGTCACACTTCCTTTTGGATAGAGCTGAGCCAATCATTAGAGAGAGTGAGATGGATGCCTTAGGAAGCATATCTAGGGTTGTGATGGTGGTGTTATGTGCTGTAAAGTCAAATGCAACCAATGTTGACCCTAATAGGAGTCAAGATATATGAGATTTGAGAGGAGTGGTTTTGCCATCATTACTCCCCAATGAGTTCCCATGGCTGAGCTGGGATTTGAAACTAGGTTTCTGGAGTCCACTATACCATACTGACTCTGTTAGTTGCTTAATTAGTGCCTATTTGATTTTTATGGTCAGGAATGGGGAAAGGTGAATGTGGCATTTTTTATTTCACATGCCACAGGAATTGCCTGCTCCGTAGTACTGTACTGTTTAATCTGAGAATCCCATTCACTACTTTGCCTCGAGCAAAAGACGTCTTTCGCTCACCTTGCAGCGGCAAGTTTGCTGTAAAATAATGGGCTGCTGTGCTATGTTTGGTCAGGCTTAGCCCCCAAAAGAATTGTTTTCCATCAGTAGGCGTGAGACATTTTTATTTCCAAAAGGGTAAAACCAGGTAATACATCAACTTCACATGGGGACTTTTATTTTAGCTACATTGTTGTTGTTGTTGTTGTTGTTGTTGTTGTTGTTGTTGTTGTTGTTGTTGTTGTTTTAAAACAGCTTTGTGTTTGATTCATCAGACTTGCACACGAAGTCTGAGTTTACCTATGTACGTCAGGGGAAAGGTGTAGGTTTTTAGTGCTTAGTAAATTTCCTGCTACATATTGCTGCTTTCTTTCAAAACAATTGACCTTCAACAGGGTGGTGCTAAGAAAAAACTCTCTTTTTTGGTCAGAGTCTTTGGCAGTTGCATGCTAGTCAGAAATTTAGCCGGTCAGAAAGTAGGAAAACAAACACTTCCTATTTTACTTCTTTGTCTGCCTAGTGTTTTCTCCCTTTTTCAGATGGGACAGATGCCCTTCTGCTGGGAAAATATTGTCAACCTTCATTTCACCACTGCTTTGTTGTTTGTGTCAGCCACAAAGGAATTGTTCTTTAAAATAAGAAGAAACTATGTCATAACTGGGCTAGTAAAAAACCTCATTTTTTAAGGCTGTTAATGAAGCGGAAATATAACCACAAGACTGCAAGCAGTTTTAGCTATAATTTAATCCAGGATTATTTTGAGACTTCCATACCAGTAGATGCAGCAGGGACTCCAGATTGCTAGCTTGCTATATTATCTAGCTGGAAATATAGCTACACTCCTAAAGTCTTTTGGTATGTACGTCTTTGATGACTCGCCATTAAAGTAAATAGTCAATATTAGCTCTTCCCAGTCTATAAACAGTTCTGCATCATAGCCTTCTAGTAATTTCTACCACATTTCCAAAACAGATCTGCTGTTTATGAACCACATGAACTTTTCTCCTCAGAATTTAGTGAAATCTGAAGTACAGCTTGAGAATGGATTCGTCGAACCAGACTTCACAGCTTTTATGAGCATGTGGGGAAAAGCAGAACCTACTCTGCAAATCACAGGCTGTGGTGAAAGCAGAAAAACATACAGTTGCTCTTTATCATATCAATAACAAACAAGCATATGGATATGGGTATGCCTGTGTATGAAACCAGACTTTCATGATTAAGCCATCTTAGTCATGTACATTATTTCCCCATATGTTCTTATAGAAGCCTCTTGGAAATGTTATTATTTAGTTATTTACTTGCTCATTTATTATTTACATTTTCTGCATATTACACAGCATCTCTTTTCTATCCATGACCACAAGGAGGCATTACAATAAAACCCCTACTTACAAAAAAAGTCTATAGGCTTTTGCTTAAATCAATTTTTTTGTAACCCGAAACAAACCCATAGGAAAAATTATTTGCTTATGTAACTCAAAGCAAACCTAGGAAAAATAATTTTTTATGTAAATGGAAGCAAACCCATAGGGAAAATAATCTTTATGTAACTTGAAGCAAACCCATAGGAAATTGTGTAAATCGGGACATGGTTTTAGCATAAACTCATTATTTTATGCCGCTGGGTGAGATCATCCTTTCCCATGAGGTGCAGTGCCATCAGTATGTGGATGATACCTCAAGTGATGATGCCAACATCCTGTCCAACTGTCTTGAGGCTGTGGGGGTCTGGATGGTGACCAACGGGTTACAGCTGAACCCTAGCAAAACTGAGTGGCTATGGCTTCGGGGTCCCGCATTATACTGGGAGCTGCCATCCTTGGTCTTGGAAGGGGCTATTCTGTCCCAGACAGACCCAGTGCGCAACTTGGGAGTCCTCCTGGACACGTGTCTGCTGCTAGAAGAACAGGTGGTGGCCGTGGCCAGGAGGGCCTTTGCACAGCTTCGTGAAATTCGCCAGTTGTGCCCGCTCCTGGATAGGGATTCCTTACTCATGATCACACATGCACTGGTTACCTCCAGACTTGATTATTGTAATGCGCTTTACTTGGGGCTGCCCTTGACAACCATTCAGTGGCTGCAGCTGGTCCAGAATGCAGTGGCTCAGGTAGTGATGGGGTGCGGGCACTATGTCCGTGCCTCGCCTCTGCTCCGGGAGCTGCACTGGTTACCAGTTTGTCTCCAGGTGCAATTTAAGGTGCTGGTAATGACCTTTAAAGCCCTTCATGGTAGTGGGCCAGGTTACCTAAGAGACCGCATTGCCCCAAGAGAGTCTGCCCACCCCACTAGGGCAGACCAGAGAGGCTCTCTCATTGTTCCATCAGTTAGAGGGGCTTGCTTCTCTAGCACAAGCAGAAGGGCCTTCTCTGTGTCTGCCTCAACTCTGTGGAACCTCCTGCCAGCAGATCTACAGCTGCAGACAGAATTGCTGCCCTTTTGGAAAGGGCTGAAAACCTAGCTGGCAGGGCAAGTGGGGGGGGGCGGTGTGCTGACTCCCGCTCATTGGCTCTGTTAGAATTATTGGTCCTTTTAATTGATGGGTGAGGAAGGGAGGGTCATTTTTAAATTCAGGTTGGTTTTTAATTGTTTCCTATGTCATTTTATTATTTTTAGTAAAGATTTTAAGGAGGTGTATTTAATATTTATGTGATGGTGTGCCGCCCTGAGTTGCCCTAGGGCAAGTGGGCAGGATGTAAATTCAAATAAATAAATAAATAAAATGTAAGTCAAATTTTATGTAACTCGAAGCATTTGTGTTGTGGTTTTATTGTAATTCTTTTCCCCCAATTTATCTTCTAAGTGTTCTTTGTGTGGTAAGATGGGAAAGGTTGATTTACCCAAGGACACCCAAGGAACTATACATTGTTTTCTCACAATTCTGTTTTTATAGCAATTTTATGAGGTAGCTCAGGATTAGAATGAAGATTTGCCAAGAACATTGAGTGAACTTTATGTTGCAAAGAGGATCTGATCTTGAGACATCCAGATTCTATTTGCAACTCTAACTAGTACACCTTTCAGAATCTTTATGCTGGTGAAGCTCCTTAGATTCTTAATTATGAACAATTCAGCTAATTTATCAGAATGTGTCTAAGAGATATGCATTTTGGGTTGTTCTGAAGTTAGTCAGATGAACAAAACTGTCCTAATTTCTTTGTAAATGCAAAATGCTTCCAAGCAGGAAGAGATGGTGGTGAGCTTTATTGTGCAGTTGGATACAAAATGTGCCATCAGGAAAAATTGTGTAGTTCGAAATGGATCAATGTGCAATTGGAGAAACAGAGGAAAATGTGTACATTTACACATCTGTTTATTAAGAATTGGAATTACAAGCTGTTGCCATTCTTAAATCAAACTGCCCAAACCATATTAAAATAGTGTCTTCTTTTTAGCTGGAAGCTCCGCTTCTTTACCTTCATCAATAGTAAGAGTCAGCAAGCCTTATTGCCTGAAATGCAACAGACACTAAAGTAAACACTCAAACTGGTTTTTCAATGGAGGGAAGCAGCCTCACATGACATCTGTGAAAGTTGGAAAATTTGCTTTTTGAAAAATATGCAAACAGTTAAAATAATAATTGGCTATGCCAGGGGTTCCCAACCTAAGTCCCACAGGCCAGATCCATTCTGCGGCACCATTTCATGTGGCTCCCACCCCTCTAAGGGCATTTGAAAAACAAAATGGTTGCATCCTTTGAAACTCTTGGGACAAAATGGCCACTTGCATCATGCAGGCAGGGCAAAATGGCCATCCAGCCCTCAAAGCTGACTGGCAGAGCATGACCTGGCCCCCGGCTTGAAAAGGTTGGGAATACCTGGGCTATGACAACACTGTGAGACTTTATCGCTGGATTCAATGTTATGTGTATCCACCCATCTGTAATCGCTAGCTGTATCCAGGGGCCATGAAAAACATTTCAACTTCATCTCACTTGCTCTAAGGTCTGTCTGGCTGCATCAGTGTCCTCCTTACATATTTCTTAAAGACTTTGTGAATGATTTATTTGCTGGCATCCTTGTAAGCATATAAACAACACATGACACTGGCTGGCTTTCTATATGAATCTGTTCTTTAATGTAGATCTTCCTCCTCTGGCAATAGTTGGCATCATAAAAGATGATAGCCTCTTTATTTGACAAGCAGAAAGATGAGGGTGATTATGAAAGAATGAGAATGAGCAGGAGTCGCAAGTTCACATATCTGTAACAACATTAGATCAGCTGGAATATAGCTTAGAAAAATGAATTTTTATTTATAAGTTGAGCCCTGCTCATGTAGCATTTTGCAGTGCAGATACACTGCATTTTAAGCGGGAAGGGAATTCTGGAAAGGAGTCCTGTAATTCCTTGAGTTGCCTTCTCCTTCCGTGCTTTCTAGTCTCCTGATGTTCACAAAAAGATTTATTGTCTTCATGTGGATTTCAAAAATGATTAAAACCATTTTTTAGGTAAACCTGTTGCAAGCAAGTGAATGTATGCTGTTTATGTTGCTGAGGCCATTTTACATGGAAGGATTTCATCTCAGTGATAATTCAGATGCTCTCTGTGCTTTACTATCCAGGTTCAGTTTCTGGCTTAAGCTCTTATTCTTACTGCCAATTAGTGAAGGCAATACAGAGCAAGAGGGATCAATAGCTGACTTGCTATGGCTGCAATCACATGAAATACAACAACTTTGCATTCTATAAAAAATATTGAGAATGAAAGCGCGGCGCCAAAATGGCCGCCACGCTCTTTGCGGCCCCCCACCCCACCCGGACTCAGACATCCGGGTGAGTTAGGGGGCGTGGCCACCCCTCTATAAAAGGGGTGGCCACGAGGCAGACGAGCTGCCATTTTAGAAATAGCGACGGAGAGGAGAAGTTTTCTCCGTCGCTGTTTGTCCGTACTCTTCGGCTCTTTAGCCCTTGATCCTTCCCGGCTGGGAAGGGAGGATTAGCACAGAGCCTTAGCTCGCTCTGTGTTTTTGGCGCTAGGTTTACGATCCCTGGAAAGGGATCCTGCTCTTTCTTCGAAGATATGCCTCCCAAACGGAAGGCCCCGGCGATGAAACCGTGGCCGAAAGGGAGGACCTTTGCGGGCCCTGCGCAGGACGGGGGGCAGCCTTCAGGTCGGAGGACCAGGGCTGCGCTCCCGCAGCAGGGCACTATCCCAGCCTTGCCCACCGATACCGGTGGGGTGATTCAAGCTGGTACTTGGCAGCCGGCTCAGGGGCTCCAGCCCTCGGCCCGCAGTTGCCGGCCATGGGTCAGGACAGCGGGGGAGGGCCTGGTGCGGGCGCGCAACCTCATGGGCCGGAGTTCTGGGCATGGCCCTATTCTGGCCCAGGCTCTCACTTCGGTGTACCTTTTCAAATGCCTAGTAGGCCTTCCGGCCCACCCAGCCCGCCTTATGCTGGGGGATCTGTGGCAGTGGATGCTTTACTAGCACGTTTAGCAGTGCTAGAGGCATCCTTGGGGATTGCAAGGCCCCCTATGGGAGGGGGCCCTTCTCTCTCTGCCGGGGGCCCTTCGTGTCCACCGGCTACCTCGACGGCTGCCGCACTGCACCAGGCGGCCAGCTGGGTTAAGCTGCTTGAGACGCTCCGGCCTGCGCCTGCCGGTGTCTCGCAGCTCCCTGTTCGTCCAGAGCTGCAGACAGGGAGCAGTCAGGTGTGGCCCCAGAGCTCGATTCCGGTCGCGAGCTCCGATGCCCTCCGTGGGCCGGAACCCCCAGGGGGGCGGCTCACGGGGGTGCACCTAGTGAGTATCATGTTCAAATTAGTGCACCTACATCACAGCCCACTTCCAGTGGTGGGGTTCAGTGGCCCTGGCCTCGTCAAGTTGAGGCGAGTGGGCATCAGTTGCCAGTCTACCCCAGTGCCCCTTGGTTTCAAAATGGCACCTCATTGAGAGTGGGGGTTTCCGCCCCCGGGGCAGTGCCGGGCACCGCAGGGGCTGTCCAGGTCCCGCTGCATATGCCCCATATACCTAATGTGCCGGTGACGGCTTTGCCGATGGCTGGTTATTCCTTGCCCCTTGGTGATCATTTGTCCCAGGTCACGAGGGAAAAGATTTGGCAGGGGGAGTACATGGATATATTCTCCCTATTGAACCGTGAGCCCACTAAGGAGGAGAGAGAGGGACAGGACGACAGAGACAAAGAGCTGTCCCGTCGTCGTAAGCCACCGCACACCTGGGCCAACTGGTTGCCGGCATATCTTATTTATATGGCGGTATACCTTAGGGCCCGGCCTGATCTGGCCATTCCTATGGTCCAATATTTGGACAATATTTACAGGGCGATGGTGGATTTCCCTGGCCCATCGTGGTTGGCTTACGATGAGGAATTTAGAAGGAGGGTGCCCCTACACCCGGAGATGAGATGGGATGAGCCCTGTCAAAAATTGTGGCTCTTGTACATGACCCCCACGCGTCCGGCGCCTGGGGATAGGTACCATTGTGGCCATGCCGTGCAGAGAGCTGCTCCAACGCAGGCTCCCCGCTTGCTGTGTTGGAGCTTCTCGGCTAATGGCGTGTGCAATAAGTGGCAGTGCTGATATAAACATGAGTGTCCCTCTTGCGCTGGCCCCAATGCCGCCGCCGCGTGCCCGCGGGCCGGTGGATCATGGGGCAGAGGTAGAGGTGGACAGGGAGTGGGCAGAGCTTCTGCTGATGGAGCTAGCCAGTCAAAAGGCCCCCTCCCCAGTTAATGTGTATATGTTGGAGCGATGGCTCTCAACTTATCTAAGGAGGGAGGACGCGAGGTACCTCCTGGAGGGTTTCCAGTGGGGCTTCCGTATCCCATTCAAAGGAGTGCGGGGACCCCAAGATGCCCCCAATTTACTTTCTCTGAAGGGTAGGGAGGAGGTGGCTGCCCTGAGTATTGCCAAGGAGATAGAGGCCAAGAGGGTAGCGGGCCCCTTTTCTGTACCACCCTTCCCCAACCTGAAGGTTTCCCCTCTGGGGTTAGTACCCAAAAAGGCCCCGGGGGAATTTCGTTTAATCCACCATCTATCGTACCCGGCGGGTTACTCTGTCAATGAAGCTATTCCTGATGACCTTTGTTCGGTCAGGTATACGTCTTTTGACCAATCCCTATGGATGGTGCTCTCTTGTGGTCCTGGTGCCCTCCTGGCAAAATGTGACATAAAATCGGCATTCCGATTACTGCCAGTGCACCCGGGGGACTTTGAGCTACTGGGTTTTAGATTCTAAGGGAAGTTTTATGTAGATAAGGCCATGCCTTTTGGCTGCTCTATTTCATGTTCAGCATTTGAACGTTTTTAGCACCTTCCTTCAGTGGGCCTTTGTTCGCAGGTCCGGGTCTCGGTCTGTAGCCCGTTACCTCGATGACTTTTTGTTCGGGGGTGAACGGGGCTCAGACACGTGCACGCGTCTCCTCACTACATTTCAGATGCTAATGCGGGAACTGGGTGTCCCTTTAGCACCCGAAAAGACCGAGGGCCCATCCACTACGCTCACATTTCTGGGTATTGAAATTGACACGGTTGCACAGGCATCCCGGTTACCCATTGACAAGGTCACCCGGATCTCCGCGATGATTTTGGCCTTGCTGGCCAAACGTAAAGTGTCACTTCGTGAGCTTCAGGTACTTCATGGCCATCTTAACTTTGCCTGCAGGGTGGTCACGCCCAGCAGAGCATTTGCGCGGCGCCTATGCGACGCCATGTCTGGCCTGTCAAAGCGCCATCATAGGGTCCGACTGACCAGGGGCATGAGGGATGACCTTTTGGTTTGGCTTAAAATCCTGCGGGAATTCAATGGGGTCTCCTTTTGGAGATCTGACCTTTTAGTTTCCCCTAGGTTCCAAGTACAGTCGGATGCCTCCGGCTCCCTGGGATATGGGATTTACTTTGAGGGGAGGTGGGCTTATGGCCAATGGCCTCCAGCATGGTGGGGTACGGATCGCCTCCGCGATCTTACATTCCTTGAGTTCTTTCCAATCCTGGGAGCTTTGATGCTATGGGGCGAGGAGTGGGCCGACTCAGTGATCTATTTCTGGTGTGACAATGCTGCGGTAGTGCACATTGTCAACGCTCAGACGTCTAAGTCACCTAGAGTGATGGCGTTGGTCCGCCAGTTTGTGTTACGCAGCCTACGCCTGAATGTGCTTTTTAAGGCCAGACATGTACCAGATATTAATAATGATATTGCTGACGCTTTATCCCGCCTGCAGATCCCCCGGTTCCGTGCCTTGGCTCCGGAAGCAGAGGAATTCCCCTCGCCACTCCCGGCCGAGATTTGGACATTTGGCAAGGAGAGGTGAACCAGGCGATCGGCATGTCTTTGGTGCCCCGCACGCATAAGGCGTATCACCATGCTTTCGTTCAATTTAGAACCTTTTGTGTGCAACTTCAGTTGCCTGAAGTGTGGCCCATTCCAGTTGAACAAGTTTTGCAATTTATGGTTTGTTTACACAGTCAGCGCCTAGCTCCTCACACTATAGCATCCAGGCTGTCGGCACTGGCATTTATGGCCAAGGTGAGGGGTTTTGCTGACTGCGTGAATGATTTCCGCATACGACATGTTTTGGAGGGGTGGACACGGGAACGTGGCCACCGCCCGGACACTCGCCACCCAATTTCACCGGGGGTGCTTACCCACCTTGCACGAGGCTGGCATAACCTGTGTTTTGATAGGTATGAGGCGGCTCTTTTTCACGTGGCTACCACGGTGGCCTTCTTTGGAGCGCTCCGCATCAGTGAGTTGGTACTACTGTCTAAGGCGGATGCGACTCGTAGGGCACTGGAACTTGACGATGTCTATGTCTCTAATGAGTGGGCTCAGTTGAGGATACGGTCCTCAAAAGTTGATCAGCACGGCGTAGGCAGTGGAGTTAGACTGCTACGATGTTCCATTGCAGACATCTGTCTGGTTGGTGCCCTACAGGAGTTCTTGGCAGTGCGTGGCACACACCATGGCCCGTTTTTCTGCCACCAGGATGGGTCTCCCCTTACTAAATTTCAATTTTGGAAGGTGACCGGTATGGCACTATCCAGTGTTGGCCTCCCCGGGGCTCGTTACGGCATCCATTCATTTAGGATAGGTGCTGCATCCACTGCGGCTGCATTTGAGTACTCTGAGGCTGATATACGCCATATGGGAAGATGGGGATCTATGCGTTTTGCATTATATGTTCGCCCTCTTCAGGTATGAGTACCAGTTAAGTCACTGTTCTCTTTCTTCTTTTACAGACCCTGTGTGTCCCCGCACACCGGTGCAGTATGGCTGGTGGGCCACAGTTACGTGCACTGGGCAGCGCAGTATGCTGCGGAGACAGAGTGGGGACCCCAGCTTGGACTGTGTGCAACCGCACGCATACGTTGGTACGGTAAGCGCGGAATGAGATGGCGGGAACTGTTGCCATTCCTGTTTTCCATCAGGGATGCTGAACCGCCTGATGTCCTTGTACTGCACCTTGGGGGCAATGACCTCACCCAGGTCACTGGCCTTTCTTTAAAATTCACGATTTTATGTGTGGCCGTCCACAAGGCTGCTATGGTCGGACATCATATCGTGTCATTCTTACAGGGGAGGTATTGACCTCCGTGCCCTTGACCGCGCTCGCCGCTCGGTGAACAGGGCTGTTGCCCGGTTCTTGGCAGACAAGGGTTTGGGGATGGTCATCCGATACCCCACCATTAGTTTACAAAATTATGATCTTTATGCAGGGGATGGGGTCCACCTGTCGGCTAGAGGTATGAACCTCTTTTTGGAAGATTTGCAAGCAGGCCTGTTGACCGAGCTGACAATCTGGGGGGGGGGGGGGGTGAGTCTTCATTGAAGCCTCCCCGTGTGGCGGGTAGCACTGGTAAGGTAAATATTTATGACCCATAGGTATCCGGCAGGTTCGCAATTGACTGGCCAACACTTAGACAGGTACAGGTGTAATAACGTTGACCGGTCAACGACGAACCAGGCAAGGGGTGATGGCAGGAGCTTTTCAGCATGCATCACCCCGTGATTTGACGGATACACGTCAGAGGGTGGGGTCAGTAGATAGTTTATTGACTCCGGTCAACAATTTGTTTGTGTCAACAAACAAATTGATACAAATGGATACATTGTAGCCAATTGCCATTGGCAATTTTTTGGAGGAACCTTACCAGTGTTACTGCGGCCTGCTTGCCTTAAGAATTACTGTTGGATGAATACCAATTGAAAGTTATAATTCGGACTAGGGCATTATTCAATAAAACTGGCCCAATGCCTTTATCCATATATCGGTGTCTGAGTCTTTCACTCTGCAAAGTGAATTGTTGTTATAACAATTGTTATTGTTATTTCAAAGTAGATTAGATAAGAGAAACATCAACCATTCTGTAATTATTGTTTCCTGGAATTAATTAAGCAACTGACCCATGTTGAGAAAAATGATAGCCCAGTCCCCTAGATTCAGTTTAGCTGCAGTGACACAAACAGGTGTTAAAACAGTACCTCATCTTTGGGAAAGAGGGCATAATTAGAGAACAAATGGATTTCTTTAGATAAAGGTGGTACAGGAAAATCCTGACTTACGTAAAAAGTCCATTCCATAGGCTCTTACGTAAATCAGTTTTTTACATAACTAGACGCAAACCCATAGGAAAAATGAATTTTTACGTAACTCAAAGCAAACCCATAGGGAAATGAATTTTTATGTAAATTGAAGGAAACCCATAGGAAAAAATGGATTTTTATGTAACTCAAAGCAGACCCATGGGAAATTGTGTTATGTAAATTAGGACATTTACGTAAACCGGGACATGATTTTAGCACAAAATCATTACGTAAGTCAAATTTTACGTAACTCGAGGCATACATAAGTTGGGGTTTTACTGTACTGTTTTTTGTAGCTTTGTCCTTCAATTATTGGTAGTTCTTTTCAGAAGCAAAATTAATGTTGCCCTGTGTAAGCACAATCGCACAAATTTCCCCCTCATCTCTAGTATGTTTCCTTTGTGGTGTCAATCTCACCGGTCCCAAATCAGTGTCAGTCTGTTTGTGCAAAGGAGCACCTGCTGAATGAAAAGAAACATGTATATGGTTTCCCTTACCTAATCACTTATGCAAACAGGATTCTACCCATTTTGGTAGCATAATTGATAGCTGCTGCATGTTTTCTACTATATTTCGTGAAACAGGAGCAGGCAATTCTGCTTCCCTCTCCTGTGAACCTAACCAATGGTGAGGAACTGTGAGAGTTGCACTCAGACAACATCTGAAGGGGCTCAACTGCCTGGTATTGTAAAATATAATCTTTCTGCCAGTGCAAAGATCATCAGAGCCAGTCCTTTGACCTTGAGTAGAATTTTACGCCCCACACAGTAAGCATGGATTTATTTATGAGGGCTTAAGTCTTTTTGATGATTGTAACATATGTGTCAAAAATTTGCCATACCATTGTATCTCAGGAGCTCTATAATTTCAAATGTTGGTCTTGGTGAAGGTCAAACTGTATGAGAGCACATCGTTCCTTAACTACTGAAAGATGTTCGTCACAGCTCATTCTGTAGCTTGCAAATGAGCTAGTGTAGTTCTGTGGTTGGTCATTAGGAAGTAAAAATGGCTTTGCCAGCATGATTACTCAGTCTCACAGCTTGGCCAGAATTGTGTCCCTATAATAGTAATCTGCTCTGAGCTTCCAAAATGTTTTCGATAGTATAGTTTGACCTTTAGGGAAGAAAAGAAAAATCAGATCCTAGTTAGAATCATCCATTCTCTTGCCTGCAGAGGCAAGTGACTCTTTCAACCAATGTTCCCCACAACTTCTGCAACATGGGTATAATAACTTTGCAGAGATTAAGCAGGAATGGGAAATTTTTAGGGCCTACAGGTGTTTTATTCCATAACTCAGCCTCATCCAGCATAGCATTGTGGAAATCATAGTCCAAATATATGGCACCTCAAAGATTCCAACTTATTTGAAAAAGCAATCAAATAATGTCTGCGAAGAGTGTTAGACACCATATAAAGGTCATTAGGTAGCATTATTATTTACATTTAAAAAGGCTTCTGGATCACCTTGTTGGTACTTGCTGTCAACTGAACTCTGACAAATGATGACCCTATGAATGAATGATCCCCAAAATGTTGTGTTCTCAAAGCCCTTCTCAGCACTTGTAAACTCAAGGTTGTGGGTTCCTTTAGGAATGAATTCATTATTTATTTGGTCTTCCTGTCTTGAAGTTCAACCTTTCCTAGCCTTATTGTCTTTTCCAGAGAATCTTGCCTTCTCATGTATTGGATAATACTGTTCACTGAAAGGAGGGAAATAAATCTAACTCTGAGCAACATTTTATGTGTGCCTTTATAATGAGTTTAAGATTGAATAACAAATATTTATGTTTCCTTATAGTTTCCCCAACAATTCAGGAAATAAAATCCAGTGGAGTGACGCTTGGAGGGACTGGATTCATAAGATGTGAAAGTGCGGGTGTTCCTTCCCCAGCTTTTGAATGGTTCAGAGGAGAAAGGAAGTAAGTTTGTAAATCAAACCTGCTTTCATTCTTACAAGTGGCTATTTTGCTCTAGGGCCTGTATAATGTTGAGGCTTAAATTATTATTTTTATGAAGGCATTAATAAGCATTTGACTTGTGTTTTATTTTTTTATTCAGAGGAAGTACATGGTCTTATATGCTTTGTTATTAGCATCAAATTATTGTACCACAAATATAATTTTTGAGATATCTGAGGTATTTGCAAAAGATCATTCTATAGCTGCAGAAAAACACAGGTCAGATCCTATTGACAGTCCTCAACTAGAGTAGCCCCATAGAATCAATGGAAATTTACATAACCTGTTGACTCCTCATTTAACAGTTGATTTAGTGAGTGCTTTTTAGTTTGGATTACCAATAGGATTCTGGCCATAGCAGCTAGCCACTTTGAGCGCTGTTAAAATGAAAAACTGTTCTATGTCAATATAGCATAGAATTTATTACTTCTACAATACAGAGGTTAGCTCAGATCAAATATGTTTTTTCTTGAAAACTAAGTGTCATGAGTGAGCCACCCAAAAATATGTTTCTGAAATATTGCCCAAGATCAAGCAGTGTACTTTTGTATCCCATAACACAAAAACAGGACTTTATTTCTTTCTCCATTCTGCTGTAACCCTGTGTGATGCCAAGCAATCTGTTCCCAGAGGGCCTCCTAGTCCTCCACGGCATAGCTAGATTTTAAGGCAGCTGCAGTAAAATCTAGAAGTATGGGTGATAATTTCCATTGAAATATATGAAACAAACAAAATAAGCACTTCCAACAAACTAGCAGAGACTGGGTTTGATATAATAGTCTAATATATCATAATATCTAGATGGATACTCCTCAGGGTTGGAAGCTGATGCATGCTGTTCCCCAGCTTGAGCATAATGACTATCTCTGGAATAAAATCTAAAACATGAGGCAATATAATGATTTGTAAATAAAAAAACATGAAACACACACACAATTCAGATTTGCACTTTTTCCCCGACTAAAATTTCAGGATCTTTGAGGACTGGCATTGGAAGGTGGGAAAGGTAATCTGAAATTCTAAAAATGCAAGGGGAAATAATCTCCTTACCCTTCATAAATGTGGGAAGTCATTCAAATGATGACTTCTTATATTGCTATTGTCACATTTGTAAAAATACATGTCTTTATCACATGTGTTCCCTGCAGAGCACTTTTTCCCATTTAGAGTCTGAGATGAATTGAAAGGAAGTAGAATTAAAGGTGTGGAGATTTTCAGAGTTATAGCTTATTAAATGTGACTGTGGGTACATAGTATTTTATTGAATAGTGTGATTATTCTTTCATATTTGTAGAAGAGGTAGCTTTTAAAATTCACTACAGAGTGGAAAATTGCATACTCGACTTCCACTGATGGAAGCACAATCCAGTTGAAGGAAGAAGGGTGCTTTTACTGTACCTTCCTCAGCAGTCCTTATGCAGGCCAAAATTTTGCTGCAGAGGGGTGTGATATCCTTTGGAATCAGTCTTCAGGCAGCTTTGAGGGTTAAAAGGAAAGGGGAGGGGAAATATTCCATCACATGGGTATTGCAATGCCAGTATGATATTTGATTCAAGGCAGAGTGACTTTGGAGTCACTGGGTACAATCAAAATGGTTAAGATAGCAGAATTTTCATTTGCAGAACTAGTTTAGAGGAAGTGGTATTGTGTCATTTTCTGAATTCTAATCATTTAAGAAAACTCACTAGCATGTTGAAAGCCAGCGCATTCAGTGGTGGGCATCAGCAGGTTTGCATCAGTTCACCAGAACCAGTAGCAGAAATTCTGGCTGGCCCCACCCATCCAGGTTTTGAAATAAAGTACAGTAAAACTCCTACTTACGGAAAAAGTCTGTTCCATAGGCTTTTGCTTAAATTGAATTTTTTTGTAGCTCAAAACAAACCCATAGGAAAAAATTTTTTACGTAACTCAAAGCAAACCCGTAGGAAAAATGAAATTTTTATGTAAATTGAAGCAAACCTGTAGGGAAATGAATTTTTATGTAACTCAAAGCAAACCAATAGGAAAAAGAACCTTTATGTAACTTAAAGCAAACCCATAGGAAATTGTGTAAATCGGGAAACGGTTTTAGCACAAATCATTATGTAAGTCAAATTCTATGTAACTCGAGGCATTTGTAAGCCGGGGTTTTACTGTAGTCCTAATTCGGGTGCAATGCGTGGCTTTTCCCCTGGCCACGCCCACCATGCCACACCCACAGTATGGTAGTAAAAAAAATTGGAACCCACCACTGAGCACATTAGAGAAGACATTTTAGTCAAAACTCTATCTGACATGTTCTCTACATCTAATGTGAATCAGTTCTAAGATACTGGATAAATTACCATAGGATTTTCTAAAACAATTATGATTCAGTAAGGTCAGTATTCAGCAATAACACTGCTGAGTGTTCATGTTAATAAGCCCGTAGAAGTGCATTATTCAGCAAATATGGAAAGCATTATACCATCAATAAGCATTCACAGTTGAGTTTCCTTCTTTGTTATTCTTGAACCCATAGCTTTTTACTATGTGGTGCATGGACAATACTTAAACCTTTGAAAATTTATAATTTTAATATCAATTGATTTAGAAGTTTGCAATGTTTTTATTTACTATTTAATATTATTGGTAGCGGTGGTGGTTGATGCGCCAAAAACACAGGGGAATGGGGAATGAGAATTCCTGACTTTTTGTTAACATAAATTTAATGACACTAAAACATAAAATTGATGCAACCAAAGTTGAATTCTGAAGATGAATCATGTAGTTAGAAAAAGTAAATTAAATGAGGCTGAAGTTGTTGGAAGGAATCAACGAACATTAAATTCAATTAGCTTACTCATGAGTAAGCTTACTGAATTTAATGGGATGCACATTTGTGGAGACATAATCAGAATGGCAGTTATGAAACTTGTAGAGGTACAGATTTCCATTTCTCTCTGTTGCAGCAATAACTCATTCTCCAGAAATTTAGAAAAGGACTGCTACAGAACAGTCCAATGCTTTGGAAATATATGGCTATTCTAAAACCTATTTTATATGCAGAACTGTGTAGTGATTAAATTTTAAAAATAGAAGCATTAATTTAATGTAAAATATTAAATCATCAATATGCAGCTTTACCATTAATAATGATAGATATGTATTTTGAGGCTGAATGCTAAGAAAAATTGCACCTCTCTGTGAGATTTATGGTGTACTGCCTTCATATATCAAAATTAAATGGTAACTTGTTTATATAAGCAAGAGTTCTGCTTTCAGGATGAAATATAAGCAATTCTCTGAGTAATCAAGCATACCTAAATATTTTCATATTTTCTTATACTTTTCCAACATCTCAATCTGATCAGGCATGTCCAGATAATAAATAGTCCAGACCATCCAACAAGGGTAACATTTCCTTCTCCATCTCTTTCCAGAATTCTCTAGAATTCTCAGCCACTTTTATATTAAACCTCCATCAGGAAAAAGATTAATATGTAGGGTCTTCCAAAGTTCAGCTTTAAAAGAGCTTTATTAAAATGATTTTCTAATATTTTCTTCCTTTAACACAAGATGATGATAGAGCATTATGCCAATTATTATCTAGTGGCAAAATAATCCAATTGTTTGTGTGAATAAAGCTCATGTTCAGCTGTGACACGAATTTTCATCTCACCTGGCAGGTTTACCACCGCCACCATTATCATAAGCAATGATAGAAACATTTCAGTTTTGTTGTGTTTCATTTTTGTACCTTTTATAAAGTACATATTTGACTCTTTTGAGTATAGAGTCACTTTAGGGAGATAACAATGGACAACATACAAAGATACTGTCCTTTTTTGAGGAAGAGGTAAAAACTGTGCCAGGGAAAGTTGGAGAAATGTCTCTCTCTGAAAAACAGGAGTATCTTAAAACATATCCAAACATTGTATAGTCTAATCAGAATAAATATGCAAGGAGGCAGAGCACACTAACCTTATTCCCTGCTTTATTCTTGCCTTTTATTCACCTAAAGCATAAAGCCTAATATCATAGATCTGTAGAAATGAAAAAGACCCCAAGGGTCATGGAACCCAACCTTCTAGCAAAGCAAGAAATCCACAGTGAAAGCATCCCTGACTTCATGAAGAAGAGAATCTCCTATAAGTGAGGTTCTTTGTATAATCCAGATTGCTGATTTTTCTAGTATTCTGAATCTACACATAAAGCAGGCTCTGTTCAACAGAGAGTTACCTTTCATGTAGGGAAGACCGCAGAAGAAGGAACTCGCTAGATTTATATCTTTATGGTGCAATTAGTAAGAAGTTGTGTTAATTATGTTAGCAGAGTGCAGCAGGCTAGTAAGGTGACCTTTTGGGTATGAATTAGAAGGAATTACTGAAGATGCTTATGATAAATTGAAATGGAAAAAAAAACCATTTTATTGTTCTAAGATATCAATTCAGTGACACGATCTGGAGCATGTAAAGATCTTATCAGCCTGAGGCAGAGCAGTTTATAGCCCCAGATAAACAAAGGAAGAATTAGGAATTCTAACGAAGGCCAGCTCCATTAGGCAGAATAGAGAAGAAACAGAGATAGAATGAAACACACACACGACTGCAGTCTTAGAGCTCAACAAAGGAATCATGGCGTCTCTTTTTTAAACAGAGTATAAGATACAAGAGTCATAAACACAGCCTATCAGAATCTCAGACCCATATATGGAGGGTGAATCAGCATTTTTCACACTGTTTGCGCATGTACAAAACAAGCATCATCTCCCGTCACCCAATCCATAGACTCAGAAACACACAGAAGGCAGCTTTCAAGATCAGATGAACTCCCACAATTCAGGATAAAGCAAAATGAGATCTAGACCTGGGTACAGAAGCCTCTAGAATTGGATTCTCTACATACAAGTGTGTTAAAGACCACCGTCGAGGCAACTTCATGGTTGATCTTCCACTGCAGATTAAAGTAAATAAAGAACAAAGATACTGCTGTGGAGAAAAGGCAAGTGCTCAAGATGAATTAACTTGGAGTAACAAGCTACAAGAGATCACACAGAAAACCAAGACAGGCCATCTCAATGTATCCCTTCTCTTATATATCTTTCAGTAGGTGACCTGTCACATCAATGGGCTTTGTGCATGGTCTTACCTTCTCAGCTTTCAGGAGTTTTCATTAAACATTATTTGTCTTCATGATTTCTAAAATATTATCTAAAAATATAAGTGCTTATAAGTGTCTTATCTCTCTTTTTAAAATCTGGGCAAAGATAGGTTGTCTACACATTTTTCCTGTAGTCTGCTCTGTGGGTGCTTAAGTTTTGTTTTTAAACAGAGCTCCTATTTCTTCGTGCATAGTCCTCTCCAATTATGTGTTTCTAAATCAAACAGTGCCTTAATTGCCTCTCATGCTAAAGGTCATTTGTAATTGCTTATATGGCCCATATGCCTTGGTTGTTTTGGTAGGCACATCTTAGCCCAGCCCTGGAGCATCCTCCTCTCCTGCTTCTATGTTGGCTTCCAGCTCCAATCCACCTTCTGTTTGCTTTGCATCCACTTATGTTTTGAGCTTCTACTTCTTAATCCTTCTCTGATAACAGTAGATGTGTGCAAACTTCATTTCTGTATAAGGATGCATACAGCAATACCACTTCTTCTTTATGAGTCCCTTCAGGCATGGCTTATGTCTGAGTTGGGCTTTCACTTTCATTGAAATTCACAATGCTGCTCACTGTAATTCTTCCTGATTTTTAGCCAGGATTGTGTAGCTTTCCATCCCAGGGCATATATAATTATTATGCCTTCTTCAACTTTGTTATCTAGCTTGGATTCCTTCCCCTACATGATCCATGAATCCAAACACTTCAATATATTTCATAGTAAGCTTTTTCCAATGTCACAGTACATAAGGGATTGTATTGGTTGTTTTGATTGCTTGCCTTACAGATATTTAGCTGTCATTATAGCCTCTCTCCAGGAGTGGTTGGATAGCTTAGTGATATAGCAACATGTACATTCTTTTCTTTCTCTCACACACACTATTTTATTTGGATCTTCAGGGTATTAAGAGAACATTGTCTGCTTTCTTATGTATACAGTATTCTGAATTCAACCACTCTCTAAAGAGGTTGTTTTCTACCAGATTTTTTGCTCACAGTTGTAACATATTCCTCCAGTAACTGCTTCTCTCTTATGGTATCTGGAATAACCATTTGCAGTGATTAGTAAATAATAGTTCCCTGTTTTAGAACGAATCTAAATAGGTTTGCCAATGTCAGTATGTACTAACTTTGGTGGCTGCCTTTCCTCTCCCCTAGTTGTGTAATTTCATCCAGTAAGGTATATTTTTTTTCTTTTGATCAGCTTCTCTCTTTCAGTCATTTAACTTCTCCTTGAATGGGGTTTCCTTTTGATTTTAGCACCAAAAATCAAAGGAAAATACAGTTTTACCAAAACTGATGAGCAAATACCTCTCTTCATAGTTCTGTTTCACCTTATCAATCTGTATGACCATGAAACATTGAATCACATATTAGAAAATTTCTCACTTTTGTTATATAAAGTCTGTAAGCATTGGATTACAAAGTCATTTTCATTACAGTTTTGCAAATCCCAACTCACAATGCAATCATTACCTAAGTTTGGCCTTCCAAAATTCTTGTTCTTCCATCTAGGTCTCTATTCTGAAGAGCCTCACATAGAAATAATCTGGACACAGTTTGAGAATCAAACCATGTCCGCTTCTGCTTGCCTGAACAATCCTTGCTCCAAAGACCTCTCTAAAACCTTAAAGAAATAGCACAGCTTTAACAGCCGCTAAAAACTTGCAGGACCTGCATGCCAAGTCCATAAAAATCTGTGAAAATTATATCAGCAGAATACAGAAAGCTGGTAAAGTGAACTTATGTCAGTGAATCAGGAATAATCACTCAGGGGGTTAATGTACAATAAAAAGGAAATTTTGCTTTCATTCTTCCAAGAAACCCATTCAGGAGGGAAAGGGGATCTAAGCAGATTTGAGTATAGAAGTTCTTAAAATTGGCTTCTATGTATGCAAGTGTGCTGATAGTCAACATGGAGGCACCCTCAAGATCAACCTTCTCCTGAAGATAAAAGAACAAAGCTAAGGATGTGACCTAAGGACAACGAGATACAAGTTGTTACTTATTTAAAAAGAGGAACAAATACAAGAGGGCCTAAGATGCCCAACCCAAACTGGCTATGCTCCACTAGGTACTTTAAATACTGCCTTATTGTACTTATTCTGATGTATCATATTCCAATCTTCACAAAATACTGCTAGAGACCATTTTCCCTGAGTTCACACTCTGGTGAAGCCTTCAGTGCCACTAACTTTGGGGAGCCACTTTTTATGGGTTTGGGATTGGTAGGAAGACTGTCAAAAAATCATTACTTCTCACATTCCATTGATGCCATTCCTTCACTTGATCAGAAGCATTGAGCAGATGGAAGAAGCACTTTCATTTGCAGGAGCCAAAATCTGGATCAAACCGTATGATGAAAAGGAAGGATCATGGGGAGGACATTTCCTAAATCAGATTTATGTCATAATTAGAAAATGGCTTCTACTTTCCTGGAAATGTTGCCCAACCTGCTTTGTGTGCCCACCTTAGACATTGATTTGTTTCTGAAACTAGAGTTATGCACTGAAACATTAAGATGTGTCTTTCGGTTTTAGCCCACAGCTTTTTGTACACCCTGTGTTGTTTTGTTTCTTATAGTATTTCTGTGAGTGTAACTCTGAGCAATCTTTTGCTTTGCAAAAGGCAAAGGTGAGAATAAAGCCAGCCAGCAGAAAGGCATACTACCTTAAAGAAACTTTTGCTTCCATTTTTCTTGTGAAGCCCTTTCCAGATGAGATAAGGAAGTGGGTGTCTTAGTTACTCTTCATCATTTTAAGGGGGGAATGAGGTTGTCACTATGAACATTATAGCTGTAATCATATATATCTGTAATATCTCCACTGGGATGATAATGTGATTGGCTCCTCCCCATCTTTTGTAAATAGGCTTTACATTTTGTTTTCCATAAACTGTTTATTTTACACAAAAGTCTCAGCTTTTTTCTGTAGAATGAAGAAACTCTCTCTCATTAAGGTCTACAAAAAGCACTATGATGTGTAACCAAAGCCCAAAAAACATGGCTAATTTATATCTTATCTGGAACCACTTTAAGGAATAAAATTGTTATTGTGAGAAGACTTTTTGATCAGCACACACTAGTTGACATAAAGGGCTGCCAATGGGAGGAAAAGAAAAATGTTTACAAGAGTAATTAGAAAGAAATAACTTGGCACCAGTAAAGTTGTTCTGGCTTGAGAAGTCAGTGCATTTTTTTGATGGTGTGCAGAGCAACGTTGATCTCTGAAGAGATAATCATCATGCTGCATATGTAGAACTGTACAATATGGCTTGTACAATAATACCATATATATCAAGCAAGCTTTGGTTTTATTAAGCCATGAGATGAATACAGTAAATTCCTTGGGCCTCCAGGTGTTCTTGGACTTTAGTTCCCATGTCAGTACACTTGCTGATCAAGGCTTCTGGTCATTGAAGTCCAGGAACATCTGTGGGCCCAAGGTTGAGAAACCCTGCAGTAGAAGACTTTCATGTTATGAGGAACAACAATCTAAGATGTTCCAGTCTACAAAGCATTGGGCTAATAACTTCAGACTGACTACAATAGTCATTTTAAAAGAAAGTTCTATGCAGATATTTTTCAGCTGAACAGGTAGAATTCAAAAATGGAAACATTGTATATAATCCCACTTTTCCTCAATGTGCACCCACATATTCATTGAAAACTGGAGCAAAATCAAGTGTTAGCCCCAACTAGAGAAGACCCTGACATATGTATCAGATTTTTAAAAATTGAACATAAATCCAATTGATTCCAATAGTTCTGTTCTGGCTGGAACTACAACCAGTTTTAAGGAAACATGATTTCTGAGCACAGAAACAAACCATACCTGTCAACCTTCCCAGATTGACAGGGATTTCCCAATTTTCGGCACCAATTTGCGCCATTTCCCGCCCGCAACTGCCAAAACCCCGGAATTGGCAGCGGGGGAAAAAGAGGTACTGTGCATCCCTTCTGCACAGATCGCCTTCTACGCATGCGTAGAAGGCTTTTATGCTTGCGTAGATCCCTTCTACGCATGTGTAGAAGGCGATCTGTGCAGAAGGGAATCATAGAAGCCTTCTACGTAAGCATAAAAGCCTTCTACGCATGCGTAGAAGGCAATCTGTGCAGAACCATTCTGCGGAGGTCCCTTAGAAGGCGACCTGCGCATAACCATTCTGCGCAGGTCCCGTAGAAGGCGACCTGTGCAGAACCGTTCTGCGCAGGTCCCGTATTTTCCGGAGCCGTGGTTGACAGGTATGAAACAAACATAAAAGACAGCCAGTGACTGGAAGAGGGGGATTCTTAATCTATGTGAAAGTCACTTCTGGGATTACACAAACTACCATCTTTTCTTTTGTGAATGGTCTTTATGATTTAAGGATGGTATTCCCTTGTAATTTTCTTAATTTCACAAACACAGAATGACTGCCTCAATCATCTTTCTGGACAATTAACATGCTTTCAGCTTTATATATGATTTGTCTCTAAGTATTGTTCCTGGCCTTGAGCTTAATTTAAAATATTGATTAATTGAACAAATTTCTGATCCAAACTTACGTTCAGTGATAAAGTATTTTGTATCATTTTGCCCTTGCATTGGATCTGTATTGGCCTTGCCTTGTGCTAAAACCACCTGCATTTTCAAGACAACATTCCCTGTTCCCCTTGTAGGGTACAAGAAAGTAAAGCAGGAGGAGATAATAAGGGTGATAACAGTTTCTCATTATTGTTCCTGGCCCCCTGGTTTGCTTCCTAAGACTTTTTAGCATCTTTCTTTGCCCTGAATCAGACTTGTCTGAATTTGACATGTTTACTCTTGGTACTTCCCATATTTCATCTTCTCACAGTCTTGGAAGATTTGAAAAGGGAGTGGTGGTGGTTTTCAATCTATTGTTGGTCATACTTTTGTGCAACAAATTGGGCAAAACAACAATTTTTATATTGCTGCTATTGTTGTTACATTATACTTATTATTTCTCAGTATTGCCAGTTTATAGGAGTAGTAGACTAAAAGTTCAAGTCCTAAAAATTTGCATTTTAGATAATATGTTTGCAAAACCTCTGATTGTTTATTTTTAAGTAACATGTTAGCTATTCACAATTTTTTTTACATTGGTAGAGAAAGATTTGGAAATGACTCCAGTTGCTTCTTCTTCTTCTTCCGTGTCTAGGCCAAAGGTGAAACTGCCAAAATGAAGGCACCTTTTGGTGAGTTCATTCTGCAATTCCTTTCACCTGACCTAGTGTGAGCAAGATTAGCCAGCAACACAAGGTTGCCGTTACCAGAGTACGCCCTATTGTGGTTCAAAAATACCACGATATTCGAGGAGGCTCTTTCTGTGTACCGCACAGAATTTTTATTCCAAAATTCATTAATTTGACTCATATTTTTAGCTAATATACACTTTAAAAATCACACTTGTTTAAAATAAGACTTATCTAAAATCACAGATTAAAATGTCTATTAAAAACAACAACACTCCTGTACTGTTGTTTGCAACAGTGAAAAGCCCTTTGTTGAGTTACAGTCATTGGCAAGGTATTATAGTAACCTTTTATTTACATAAACCATTACTAGTGTTCTTTGCCTATCTTATTACATATCCCACCCACTCAGCTTTACCTTTCTGGTAGGAACTATGCGTTCTCCTGACATATTTTTAAAATTTTCATTGTATAACATCAAGTCAATTCCAATGTAGAAAAAAAGTAACAGCACATTTGCCTCCAGCTTCTAATAGAGTATTTCCCCCTTTTCCCCTCTTCTAGACTGATCAATGGACAACAGGGGATTACTATTAAAAGCTATAGTTCAAGATCATTTTTAAATTTCAACAATGTGACAGAGGAGCATTTTGGCAACTACACGTGTGTCGCTTCCAACAAACTAGGCACAACCAATGCCAGCCTGCTTCTTAACCGTAAGTCAAGTATGGAAAATATACATTTTGTGGGGTGTTTGAGTTTCTTTCCCTCTACCTTGAATAACAAAATTGTAGGAGTCGTCCTGATCCAGGGTCTCCTCAGTAAGACAATAATTTTTATATATTTTTCTGAACAATTCCACATATATATTATTTCTTTGACTGCAGTCTTAGGTCTGTTCCATGGTTATCTGGTATGTCTGATTCAACTGCAAAGTACTGTAATTGCAAGAACGTTACACTTGACTTATCCCATGTCTGGATAGATGTGAATAATTGGGCTGGTTTATGCATGATTTGATTATATAAGGTGGCTAAAACTACTGAAGTGTCACAGTATTTGAGGGACAGAATCTTCCTTGTGGTTCAATGTCCACAGCAGCCAGCACTGAATATAATAAGGAACAACAAGCATTGAATGAAAAACAACTTGACTTGACCTACGGGATTGATGAAAACAGTGCCATGAGTCATTTGTACTGCTAGTTCAAGCCACATGGAGAAGCTAATTGAATGTTTGACTCTCTTAGCAGTTATCTCTGGCTCAAAATGATACTCACGTTAATATTTGTTCATAGTATAAATATTTGAAAGAAAACATGTGTTATTTGCTATTTGTAAGTGTTCTTTATTTCTTACTTCTGTATTATGTCTCAGCCATGTAGGAACAAACATGGAGCATGTATCTCTGACTTGTGCATTCTCTCTAGCTGCCAGTAGGGCCTCAGTATGAGTTTATTTGTTAAGCAAACACTTTGTCATAATTTGCAACACCAATTAATGGGAATAGTTGTGAGATATAAAATTAAAGTATGGATCCATATGATTGGTACAGAATTGTGCATACAAGTTTGTACTATTTATTTTGGGACACGTGCATTCTCAGAGCTGTGGTAGTTTGCCATATATTCTTTGCATAATTATTTCTGAATTCAATTAGCTAACAACTAACAATAAGCAATCCACTGACATATTTTATTGAGTGTTACAATAAATAGAATCTGATGGGAAAATATTGCTCACTGGGTTTTTTAAAAAAATAGACTTTGATTTCTTAATTAAAATGTGCATGAATAAATAAAAAGCTGATGATACATTAAGAAGATACAACAAATAACTGAGCGGTTGGAATAGTGTAATTAGAAAAGCTGCCAATATCAACTAAGGATACAGAGCCTCTGTTGGCCAGCTTTCTTTATTCCCCTGCAGAGTTACGATTGGTGTATGAAGACACAGTGATTTTATCATGATTCAGTCACAATGCTTTGTTATAACCCTAAAGAAACTGATTGTCTTAATGTAGGAGGCAAATCACCTCAGCTCTGGCAAAATTCCCACCATCTTAGAATACTTGTTAATTAGCTGCTTTTATCTGTGTTACTTGCAAATGATATTAATACTGGTAGAAGAATTACAAAGGCTGTATCTTTTTAGCAACTATTAGATTTAACACAGCAAAAATGCCATCTCAGGGTTTCCTTTAGTGCAGTGGTTCCCAACATGGGGTATATGCCCCACAGGGGGTTTCAATTCCCAGAAACCTAAGTCAGTACATTGGCTAATCAGTGCTTTGGGGAATTGATTTAGGCTTCTGGGAATTGAAGTCCAAAAACCAATAGCTGGAAAACACTGCTCTAGAGTGAGCCACATGCACCCTGATGGAAACTGTTATGGCAGAAGGTCACCATCATTCTAAGCCATAAAATTAGCAACACTGATTGTTAATGTGCATACCTATATGTCTCTTAAGCAGTACACTTGACAGCAAAGGATTGTATATACGGTTCTAAGCATATGCCAGGATACCTAAGAGACCGCATCGCCCCAAGAACGTCTGTCCGTCCAACCTGAGCAGACCGGAGGGGCTCTCTAATTGTTCCATTGGCTAGAGGGGCTCACCTCTCTAGCACAAGATGCAGGGCCTTCTCTGTGTCTGCACCAGCCCTATGGAACCTCCTGCCAACAGAACTGCAGCTGCAGACGGAAATGCTGCCCTTTAGGCAAGCACTGAAAACCTGGCTGGCAGGGCAGGTGTGGGGCCCTGATGGAAATGTAACCCCCACCTGCTGGCTTGCCAGGACTCTCCCACTTTTTATGATGGGGAGGGTGGGTTTCCTTTTTAATGGGACTGTTTTTATCTGTTTTATGCTATTATTATTATTATTATTATTATTATTATTATTATTATTATTATTATTATTATTATTATTATTATTATTATTATTATTATTATTATTATTATTATTATTATTATTATTATTATTATTATTATTATTATTATATGCTTTTATCTTATATATGTTATATATACTGTTGTGAGCTGCCCTGAGTCGGGTTCCCCTGAGTAGGGCGGCATATAAGCACAAAAAATAAATTAAAATTAAATTAAATATGTATATTTTAAATTGACAAATAGCATATATTTCTCTAAAACTAACATTTATCTCCTTGTTGTGAATCTTAGGTGTGCTTCTGGGAGTGAAAAGAGTAAGCAAAAATTGTGCATCAGTGTCAGTAAAATAACAGTTTTCACAAAGACAGTTGTAATACTCATTGCTGATAGAGGAGAGGATAAAGAGGGATGACACGTGATGACATGAATTTTAACTAGGCCCACTTTTTCTACCATAAAGGAGAACTGTTTTGGAATCTACCATCTAGCCTAGTAAACCTTCAGGCTTATGTGAAGATTCTAGGCAAAGATTTCCTGGCTTAGTTGAGCCATGGACTTAGATCATTGTTCTCTTACCCATTCTCAGCATAGAGTGCTGTCCAATCATTCGCTCCAGAGATTTCACAGTTCTGAGTAAGAGATTACCAAATTACCTCTCTCCTGCCCAAAGCCTGCAAGTAGAAGACTAAGAAACCATGAATTACCATAAAGGCACTTACAGGTACTTTCCAGTCCCTCACAGAATTCCTGAGCACACCTGTCACAGGAGAAGAAAAAGTTCAGTTAAGTCATGCTGTCTACCTCTGCCTCAAAACTTCTGCAGGACAAAAGCCAGCAAATGCCTTTTGCAAATCTTCCAGAAAAATATTACAACCACAGTTGGAAAGATGAATCTTGTTGGTCTGGGAACTCTTAATTTCAGTGCGTGGGGTGCCTCATTCCCATGCTGCTATAACTCAAGAGTGACTGCAATATTGTGCAGCAGCTTCAGGAAGATAACAGTTTGGTCAAAGTATAGTGCTCATTCACACACAACGTATTTACTTTGTACTTATATCCACTGAAAACATGAATAATGACAGATGAGAATAACGTAAACAGTCAAAAGCTAAATCAATGGTACAGTTTCAGTGTTTCTAGAACTCAGGAACTTCCAGAATTCCAGAGCTATGTTTATTACTGATCTTGGATAATTTTAAGTGGCTGTGCTTTTCTATAGAACTACAGGCTCTACAAGCTCCACAAGCTACAAAAAAAGGGGGGATTTGTTATTGTTCCCATATTCATCTCCCAGAATATGAAAAAGGTGGATCAAGAATCTTTGTTCAGCTCACTTCGGTTTTGTTATTCAGTCTCGCAGTCGAGTCCGACCCTTTGTGACCCCATGGACCATCATACGCCAGGTTCTTCTGTCCTCTGCCATTCTCCACAGGCCACACAGATCTACAGCCATCACATCAACAATTCCATCCATCCACCTCATCCTCTGCTGCCCCCTTCTCCTTTTGCCTTTGATCTTTCCTAACATCAAGGCCTTCTCCAGTGAGTCCTCTCTTCTCATTTAGTGTCCAAAATACTTGAGTTTCAGCTTCAGTATCTGTTCTTCCAAGGATCAGTCAGGGTTGATTTCTTTCAGGATTGACTGATTTGATCTCCTCACAGTCCAGGGTACTCTCAAATGTCTCCTCTAGCACCACAATTCAAAGGCATCTATTCTTCTGCGCTCAGCCTTCTTTATGGCCCAACTCTCACAGCCATAGATTACTGCTGGGAATACCATTGCTTTGACTATGCGTACTTTTGTTGATAGGGTGATATCTCCACTTTTTATTATGCTGCCTAGGTTTCTCATAGCTTGCCTCCTAAGAAGTAAGCATCTTTATATAAAGAGACCTGTATTAGTTTAATTGGGAGATGGCTAATATAGTATAACTAATCATATGAATAGATTCCTATGTAGAATAATGAGGTTTCCCTGGTATATATGAATATCTAATTATCTGTTTTACCTGACTTACTGTTTTTTGTAGGAGTGACTCTGGGATTGCAAACATATAAATAAATGTCAGATGGCATGCATTAAGGGAGCAACTAGGTAAAGGTGTAGACTATTTCCTTGGAACACAAAAAGTTGATAAAAGAGGAAGGTGAAAGAAATGACTCTCATTTCAGAGGGTTTATAGTACTGTAGAAGAAAAGTCTTTGGGGTTAAGAAGATATAACTGTAGTCCAGCCACCCATGGTTCCTGCTGAAACTAAGCCAGTGTACACTCATTGGTACTTGGAAGACAGATCTCCAAGCTCTCTACCTTTAGTATACATCTGTTAACTGAAAGAAGAAAATACAGATTTACAGTATGAAAGGAACTGATGAAGCCATTACAAATAATATTATTTTTTTCAAGAAGACAAATATCTAGAAGGCAAAAGAGATGTTGTGAGAGCTTTCTTCAGCTGTTCTAGCTGATCACTGCCTTGCAAAGCCTGTGATGACACCGCCTCGCACACTGATGGACAACCTGTGGCTGAGTAAACAGCCCATCATCAGCAGAAATAAAAAACAAAATATCAACACCACAGACCATCTTGTGATGACAAGGATAAAATAGCAACCTGCAGTATTCTAATTATTTATGACTAATCTTTCATCTCGTCTATTTTGTGTATATTTATACATATATGGCCAGCAATACTGGATGGTCCCATCCTGCCATCTAGGGGCACAATTTATTCACTTTGCATGTTTACTTCCATAGAGAGACAGGAAATTTAGTCCTTTACTATAAGTAAAAGCATGCAGTTTATGATTCATTAAACTGATTATCCCAAGGGAACAAGTTGCATTATGGTACCTACCAAAGATAAAAGTCTCTTTTTGCACAAAGACAAAGAAAGAAGTTAAATCTCATTTAAAAATGCAAACTCTGCTTCTAAATTAGCACACTGTCAAGTTAGAACATTCCCCCCAAAAAAATAAAAATAAAAATACTGTCCTAAAAATATCTCTGTGAAAGCAGACTGACTGTAACTCTTTTTAAAATGATTTTTACTTATTGTTCAACCACAGGTGAAGGGAAGTTTTAATAAATTTTCCTAAGCAAATATTCCTGAAAATCATATCTTTAGCAAATTGCTAAAACAGAAAAAGAAATGTCTACCTGAGGGGGATGGTGGAGGACAGAGGCACCTGGAGAACAATGGTCCATAGGGTCGCAAAGGGTCGGAATTGACTGTGCGACTAAACAACAACAAACCTGAATATCTAAAGATATGCATACAGAGGTGGGAACATAAAGGATATTTATGGCACAGACAACGCCTTTGAAAGTTCAACTTCTATTTCATTTACATATAACAGGGCAATCAATGGTAAATATGCATAATTTGCAATTCAAAATATCTTCTACTCAGAGCAGGGATGCTCAGTTCTGGTTTGCCAGTATGGGATGTCCTATTTCAAGCCATCTGCCAAATACTTCTCTCGACTTTGGTGAAGAGAAAGATGTATGTTAAAAAAATTCCAATTGAGAGAGAGAGTGAAAGACGAAGTCTTCTACTACTAGTTTTGAGAATGAAAGAGGAATTGATCTGTGGAAAGAAATGAAATCAAGCCTGATATTATCAGTCTATAGCAGTGATGGCAAACCTTTTAGGGACCGAGTGCTCAAACAGAGGGGTGGGGTGGACTCAGTAATGGGGGAAGGGAGTAAGCACCCTCATTGGGCTGCTAGGCAGAGGGACAGGGTGAACTCTGTGCTGGGGGAAGGAATTGCTCCCATTGGGCTGCTGGCCAGAGGGGCAGGGTGAATTCTATGCTGGGGCAGGGAGGAAGTGCTCCCATTGGGCTGCTGGGCAGATGGACAGGGTGAACTCTGTGCTGGGGGGAGGAATTGCTCCCATTGGGCTGCTGGCCAGAGGAGTGAGGTGATCTCTGTGCTGGGGGAGGGAGGAAGTGCTCCCATTGGGCTGCTGGGCAGAGGGGCAGGGTGAATTCTGTGCTGGGGGGAGGAATTGCTCCCATTGGGCTGCTGGCCAGAGGGGTGGGGCGAACTCTGTTCTAGTCCAGTGAGAACTTTCTTTACAAAGTACAACAGACTGGTTTAACTTGGTTTTTAAAAGATTGCATACTCTTACTTTTGCCTGGCAAGGGCAATTGTACGTGATCACATTTTTAAAAGAACTCAGCTGTATATTCCAAAGTTTCTGTCATTGCAGGATGTTTGAGTGTAGTTAAGCAGCTGTCACAAATTCATTTCAGTGCTGGATTAAACGATCTGTTTGTATACCAATCATATGTTTTCAGCTCTTTTGGGATGAAAGGTGCTATAGAAATGTTGAGATATGGTAATGATCATGGTGAAATGTAAATACCATGTTGTCTTGAACATCTGCTTTAGTAGCAGATGAAGCAAACAGATAGCAGTATCTCTAACTCCCATTGCAGTCTTTTCTAACAAATTTAAACAGAGTTACTAAATGGAACTTTTTGACCGAATAAAAATTTAGTAAGAACTTCAAGTTGCTTTGGGAGAGCAAAATCAAAGGCAGTTTCATATGCTCCACATGTGGAGGTAACAAGCATATCTCTGTCGATTGGGGGGTGGGGGAGAGAGAAAGATATGAAAAGATATAGCATGAAAAGTTGAAGTAATGTTTGGATTGCTTTGTCTCCTAATTACTTAGAACAGGGGTTCTCATCCTAAAATCTGTGAGCTGGATCCGGCCAACAGCACTATTCCATCCAGCCCGTACCCTCACTCCTACCGCTGGCACTGTCCTTGTCCCCTCTGCTTGGTTTTGTGTGTCCCTAACACCGCTCCATAGCAGGGCAGATGTTGTAAGAAGGCTTACAAAATCTACCCTGCTACGGAGCAGCATTAGGGACATGCCAAGTCAGGTGGATGGGACAATGACAGCGGCGTCAGGAGTGGGGGGTACAGGCTGGATGGAATCCAGGGGCCGCTCTGGCTGAATGCAGGCAAGGACAGTCAAGACCCCTTCTTCATCCATGGCAGGCCAGTAAGCAGGGGAGTGTTGGCCATGTCAACAGTGATCCAATTAATAGGGTTCTTGTGTGCATGTTTTCATATACAGAGAGAGTCACAACAGGAATCCAGACCTGGACCTCAGACTGAGAGAGATTTCTTTTAGTTGAAATCGCTTTTATTCTTAACTGCATAGAAACACTAGTAGACTGAATGCTTAGAATTTCATGCATTGATCAAATATGCACAGATGCCAGCCTGGTCAAACTCATGTGGAAGAGACAGAGATAGATTAGTTCTATGTCATTAAATATAGACATGTTTGTTCCACTCATGCTGCCTTTGGTGATGGCCTAGGGCAGTGATGGTGAAGCTTAGCATTCCAGCTGTTCTTGAACTTCAATTCCTAGAAGTCCTGATGACCAGGTGTGCTGACGTGGGCTTCTGGTAATTTTAATTTTAATTTAATTTAATTTTCACACTTGTATGCCACCCAATCAGGGAACCAAGAACACCTGGCATGCCAAGGTTTGCCATCACGGGCCTAGAGACTGCTATCACCCATTACCACCATTTCAGCTGTTGAGAAAATGATTTGTGGAAAGGAGATAGGAAGACAACATGCTTTTAGAAATCGGAGCCTTCATTTGGATATCAAAATAAAAACACAACAACAAACATGCACCACATTTAAAAATGTTTGTGGCAGCAGTGTTTTGTTTTGCAAGTGTATAAACAATTACTTAGCATAATGCTTTATTGATATTCCCTCCGTATCAAATCAACTGCACTCTCAGATTGTGTCATTTGTTATTACAGTACCTTTCTATCCCTACTCTGTATAATGCTATAAGCTAAGACGATCTGTGGGAGGGCTCTTTTTGCCCATTTTTATGCTGCTTCTCATTATTATTATTAAACACTGATTCTAAAATGTTCAGTTTGTTTCATTGATTGCATAGAAACATTCAGAGGGTTTTATTAGTTTCTGTAATCAGGAAATGTAAAGGTGATTTATCGACCAATACATGGAATTTTATGTATGACTGTGGCAGATTTTGCTAGGTTTTAACTTAGTAATGCCACTGTGCAGGCGCTTTTGTCATCTCTACAAAAGAAATGTGGCCTCTGGGGAAATTTAGTTTATGTTCATGCTTTCACTTCTGTATCAGCCAAAACCCTATAAAAAACCACCAGGCCTTCTATGTGTTTTTTAAAAATGCTAACCCTAAAAACAACACACAATAATATCTGACTGCTATTTTATAAGACAGGGGTGCTAATTTTCTTGAAACTTCTTTTTTTTTTTGCACAAGCTGAAATCATGAACCCAAAGTTGTAATTATAATTTGTTTGATTCAGCTTCAGAACCAAATGCCAAGTACTGTAAGTAGGATAGGTTTTCTGTCTAAACAACATTAAAACATTGAACAGGGTCCCTGCCAACATACCTGCAAAAGGTAATAGAACTGGGGGCCTCCTTGAAAGTTCTTAAACAATGTGGGAAATACTTTTAATTGGGCTTAGTAGCAAACTAGCAGCTGGTAAAGCTGTTGTAACATGGGCATTATATACCCCTTGTAACAAGCGTTGGACAACAATCTGACTGCAGCATTTTGCAACAGCAAAAGTTTCTGAACCATCTTCAAAGACATGGAGTACATTATGTTGCAGTAATAGAGTATGTTGCAGTAATCCAAACGTGATACAACTAAGGCATGTCTGGCTGTCATAGAAATTCTAAGAGTTGTTGCATGTCTGGCTGTCATAGAAATGCTAAGTGTTGTTAAATATAGATAGGATAGTATGAAACTAATCCATTAATCTCTAAAGTGACAAATAGTTTTCCTCCCCCACATTTTCCTACCACCACTTTTTTTGGCCAGCATGCTGAAATAGACTGACATGGGGATATCTTTGGAAATGCTATTATTTCGATAGAATAATGCTCAGAGACAACCAATAGAAAAAGCAGTCTATACGGAGGGAGTGGACAAGTTGTGGAAGCCCACAGGTCAAATCTTTGCCCCTGAACCCACTGTAGGCCACATTAGTACCAGAAAAGAAAGCCACAATTGATGGGAAATCAATGACATAATTATTTAAAATCATTATGGAAGACCTGAGAGTAAAAGAGGAAATGTTACTACTTGCTTTGAAGAAGAATAGCACATTTTTGAAAATTGTAGTAGTCATTCGAAAACTTTTGCAGAATTTTTTTTCTGCAAGAGAAATAGCTTTGGTTATTAGGATTGGTTCTTGACTGGAGGCCACGTGCAGGTAGGAGAGGCATATATATGCTTATGTATTTCCAACCCTGGACTAAGGCCTGTAGAACATAAGGCTACACAATGGCAAATTCTAAGATCTTTTTAATCAGCCTTAAATTGTTTTCAAAGGCTACATTGTTTTGCTTCAAACAAAAAAATATGGACATTTCTCTTGTGAAGGTAATGCTTTTCAACTGTAGGAAAATAAAACAGATTTGGTATTCTAATAATGGTCTTTGCTGTATAATCAATATCAATATGCCTTAAGAGATATAATGTATAACATTTATTTGTTTACTTATTGCAATGTGATGAAGGAGAAACAGCCTTGCCTGTCTGTTTTAACTCAGCAAGAGGATTATCAGAGTGAAAATTATCAGTAGAGTTCAAAGAGAGGGTGGATTTTAGTTTGTTCATTAGCTTTCCAAACTATTGCACAGTTCTTCTCAACTCAGGTGCTTGACTTTCATCACT
The DNA here is from genome assembly GCA_035047305.1 of Bradypodion pumilum. Lineage (NCBI taxonomy): Eukaryota > Metazoa > Chordata > Lepidosauria > Squamata > Chamaeleonidae > Bradypodion > Bradypodion pumilum. The sequence goes on along the minus strand of JAWDJD010000004.1, from coordinate 110,679,613 downwards.
TACTCTTAATCAAAACTCATCAAATTGCCCATTAGGCTTCCTCTGCATCAGAAGCCTAAGCAAAGTGAGGAAACAGCACCAACTGAAACGATGGGGAATCTTAATTGCTCCCAGTGAAGACGGCAAGGGCTACTGCAATGCACAGTTACAGTCAAAGTCAATAATAATAATCTCTCAAAAGGAAAATGTATTTTGTGAAATAAAGTATAGGGCATTCTCTTTTCAAGAACAGGTGAGGAAAACTGCGAACCAAGCTCCAGCTTGGTTTGCAGAAAGTCATATATTGTTCCCTGTCCATGTACAAATGACCAGAAAAAGAGCTTCCCTTCTGGAATATTTATCAAATCCCCAAACATCCAACTATATCAATATTTTGAATGCACAGCTTTTGAATAATGAGGCTTTCCATTTTTCTAGGAAGTATGTAGCTCAGGGAGCATGATTTTGTGCTGAGAGGATAAAGGCTTTCAATCCATTCTTCCTTCCTTCCTTCCAGAGCACTAGGAGCTCTTCTAGATGCTGAGGTTCTCATCCTGGGTACAGCTTCCAAACCTGTCTCATTTCATAGTCTCTTCATCAAGCCCAGGACAGGAAAGCTCTATTCCAGTGTTTCCCAACCTTTGGTTTTTGGACTTCAATTCCTAGAAGCCTAAGTCAATTCCCTAAAGCACTAATCAGTCAATGTACTAACTTAGGCTTCTGGGAACCAAAGTCCCACTGTGAGGTGTTGGCCCCATGTTGGGAAACACTGTCCTATTCTTTTTGTTTGTCTTCATTCTAAACATGGCAACTGTTTAGAAATGCCTCTACATCTCTCTCTTTTCCATCATTGAGAAACATAAAAACTTTAGTGTTTATTTGGGAAATGATGCTAATAACAATGAGCAACATTGACCAGATCCTTACATATAGTCTTTTTTAAAATCTTAAATAAGAGTAAATCATGCATACAAGTAACACATTCACATCCTAAAATGGTCTGCATTCAAAAGAAATGAAATGCAGAGCAGATACTGAAGACTATCCCCAGATGGATTGTTTTAAGTTTTTTATCCATTGTAAATTTATATCTCATATACAACCATAATTTTAAATTGTACAATTCCACAATGGAATTGAATTGGAATGCAACCAATCTTAAAGTACATACACAGACAACAAATAAAGTGGTTTGCCCATTTGGAGAGAATGTCATGGAATTTCATACCATACAAAGCATATGTGGAAAGAGAAGGACAAAGACAACGAGGCAGACCCAGAGGAAAATGGAGAGATAATATCAAAGAAATATTGCAAGAACACCAAATAATGATGGTTGAGGCTGCTAGAAGTGGCAGAACAAGAAGTTTGTATCTCCCTTGACACCTGAAGGGTGGTAGTGGTGGTGGTGGTAGTAGTAGTAGTAGTAGTGGAAGAGGAGGAGGAAGAAGAAGAAGAAAGTAGTGTGACTGGTTTTGCAAGAGGCTTGCACGTGGTTGCATGAGCAATTGCACAACTGCTTAAATGCCTACTTGCTCCACCTCTTGACCAACCAGCTGTGCAACAAGTAACGGCTCAGTAATTTAAGTATCTCGTTATGGACTCAGAAACTGGGAGTTTGTGCCTCCTTCACCAAGGCTGGACTTAATGATCCATAGGACCCCTTCCAGCTCTGCAGTTCTAAGATGATGGTGGTAATACAGAACAATTTCACTGAGATTTTCACCCCACTCATGCTACATTGCATTTCAATCTTTCAAAGCAATGCAAGGTTTACTGCTATTTATCTTTCTACTTTACCTGGGTAGTGCCATGTGTTAGATATTCCTCAGCTGTATTATGGAATCTGTCAAACATATTCATCAGGTTTAGCTGGGTTATTGATAAAATGTGAGCTCTTGTGTGTGTTTTTCTGATAGAGCATAACACTCAATTTTCAACAATAAGATTGTTCAGTGAATAAAGTTCAGAAGAGGGAGGGGGACCCATTAAAGAGAGAACTGAGGACAGTAATTTTGTGTGAGACAATTCCATTTACATTTTTTAGCAGTGCTTGTAATTCCACCATACACTCTTCAAAAGTATTGACAGAAAATGATTATATAAAATAGATTCAAGATCCTGCACCTAATCCTTTGCAAAATAGAAACATTATCAGAAAAATAAGTTACATGCTTTTACTTTGAAATGCCTCATGTAAAAGCACTTGTTAGCATCTTATTTTTAGTACCACAGTAGTTTTTTCTTTCAATTTGGAACAACAGGTGGTTACATATCCTTGGTTATTGCAGAAATGCTGTCAAGTGCATTCAGGACTCTCATGTGTTTTATGCTTGCTGGTGGAACGTGATAGCATGATGAGTACGCAAACATTTTCCTAGATCGGGGTGGCCAAACTACAGCCCATTGGCCAGACCTGGCCCACAGTGCCAAATCATCCAGCCCATACTGCCCTCACCGCTACTGGAAGCGGAAGTAAAACGTGCTCACGCATGTGCAAATGCTGCCATAAACGCAGCCGTGGCTGTTGCAAACGTGTTTACAACAACCATGGATGTGTTTTATGGCAGGAGGAACCACGTGACCAGCCCAAGGCATAAAAAGTTTGGGAAGCCCTGTCCTATCTGACCTTTTGGGAAAAGGCCTTACAGTTTTTAGATCTTTAAATGCTTGACTTTAACTCCCCACCCCTTCATGACTCAGTTTAGAGGTCAAATGTGGCAAATGAACTCACTAGGAGATAAAAACCTTCTAACCTTATCACTTGGAGATAGAAACCTTCTGACTAAAAAAATAATGCTACAATTCTATTAACTGTTATCTATGATTAAGCCCAATTGACTTCAGTGGACTTACTGTATTTCTGAATAGACAAGTATAGGATTGCTCTGTAAATCACTTCCAAGAGTTTTCCCCTATACTTATAGCCAAGGATTTTTTGTTTTGTTTTAATGCTATTTCTCTTACTTCTTTGCTAAGCCTAGCTTTGCCCAAGCTTCCTGCTATCCCAGGTAATACCAAGATAGGAACAGGACATTTGGCCAGAATTAGGCCTAGCTAAATCTGAAAGGTTTCCAATTGAAGTGTTTATAAAGTGTGTGTAAGATAGAAAGAAAATCCAAAATAGAAAATGTATGGTATTTGTAGCCCAGAAAATCCAAAAATCCTATTCTTACTATCCAGTAGGAAAAATCTTAGATTCATAGGATAGATTGAAAGCATGGTGCCAAAATGGCCGCCACGCTCTTTGCGCCCCCCCCCCCCCACCCGGACTCAGACATCCGGGTGAGTTAGGGGGCATGGTCACCCCTCTATAAAAGGGGTGGCCACGAGGCAGACGAGCTGCCATTTTAGAAATAGCGACGGAGAGGAGAAGTTTTCTCCGTCGCCGTTTGTTCTCTAGTCTTTGGCTGTTTAGCCTCGATCCTTTCCCGGCTGGGAAAGGAGGATTGGTACACGCAGAGCCTTGGTTCGCTTGGCTACTGTGTGCTTTTGGCGCTAGGTTTTCGATCCCTGGAAAGGGATCCGAATTTTCTTTGGAGATATGCCTCCCAAACGGAAGGCACCGGCGATGAAGCCGCGGCCAAAGGGGAGGACTTTTCCTGGCCCTGTGCAGGACGGGGGACAGCCATCGGGTCAGAGGACCAGGGCTGCGCCCCCGCGGCAGGGCACTATGACAGCCTTGCCCACCAATACCGGTGGGGCGATTCAGGCTGGCACTTGGCAGCCGGGCTTGGCTGGCCAGCCACAGGCCGGCCCCTCAGGGGCTTCAGCCCTTGGCCCGCCATTACCGGCCATGGGGGGAGGGCCTGGTGCGGGTACACAACCCGTTCCTCCTCCGGCCCCTCATGGGCCGGAGTTTTGGGCATGGCCCTATTCTGGCCCTGGCTCTCCTTTCAGTGTGCCATTCCAACTGCCTAGTGGGTCTTCCGGCCAACTCGGCCCACCTTATGCTGGGGGCTCTGTAGCAGTGGATGCTTTACTAGCACGTTTAGCAGTGCTGGAAGCATCCTTGGGTATTCCACAGCCTCCTGTGGAGGGGGGCGCTTCTCTTTCTGCCGGGGCCCCCTCGTTTGCACCGGCTACCTCGACGGCCGCCATGCTGCACCAGGCGGCCAGCCGGGTTGAGCTGCTTGAGACACTCCGGCCTGCGCCTGCCGGTGTCTCGCAGCTCCCTGTTCGTCCAGATCTGCAGACTGGGAGTATTCAGGTGTGGCCCCAGAGCTCGATTCAGGTCGCGAGCTCCAACGCCCGCCGTGGGCCGGAACCCCCAGTGGGGGCGGCTCACGGGGGTGCACCTAGTGAGTATCAGGTTCAAATTAGTGCACCTACATTACAGCCAACTTCCAGTGGTGGGGTTCAGTGGCCCTGGCCTCGTCAAGTTGAGGCTAGTGGGCATCAGTTACCAGTCTATCCCAGTGCTCCATGGTTTCAAAATGACACTTCATTGGGGGCGGGGGTTTCCGCCCCCGGGGCAGTGTCGAGCATCACAGGGGCTATCCAGGTCCCGCTGCGTATGCCCTCTCTACATAATGTGCCGGTGACGGCTTTGCCGACGGCTGGTTATTCCTTGCCCCTTGGTGATCATTTGTCCCAGGTCACGAGGGAGAAGATTTGGCGGGGGGAGTACATGGATATATTCTCCCTATTGAACCGTGAGCCCACTAAGGAAGAGAGAGAGGGACAGGATGACAGAGACAAGGAACTGTCTCGTTGTCATAAGCCACCGCGCACCTGGGCCAACTGGTTGCCGGCATATCTTATTTATATGGCGGTATACCTTAGGGCCCGGCCTGATCTGGCCATTCCTATGGTCCATTACTTGGACAATATTTACAGGGCGATGGTGGATTTTCCTGGCCCATCGTGGTTGGCTTACGATGAGGAATTTAGAATGAGGGTGCCCCTACACCCGGAGATGAGATGGGATGAGCCCTGTCAAAAATTGTGGCTCTTGTACATGACCCCCACGCGTCCGGCGCCTGGGGATAGGTACCATTGTGGCCATGCTGTACAGCGAGCTGCTCCAACACAGGCTCCCCGCCAGCCGGTGGGGCAGGGGGTTCCAGCCCGCTTGCTGTGTTGGAGCTTCTCAGCTAATGGCGTGTGCAATAAGTGAGAGTGCCGATATAAACACGAGTGTCCCTCTTGCACTGGCCCCCACGCTGCCTCCGCGTGCCCGCGGGCAGGTGGGTCACAGGGCAGAAGTAGAGGTGGTCAGGGAGCAGGCAGAGCTTCTGCTGATGGCACTAGCTAGTCAAAAGGCCCCCTCACCAGTTAATGTGTATATGTTGGAGCGATGGCTCTCAACTTATCCAAGGAGGGAGGACGCTAAGTACCTCCTGGAGGGTTTCCAGTGGGGCTTTCATATTCCGTTCAAAGGGGTGCGGGGACCCCAAGATGCACCCAATTTACTTTCCCTGAAGGGTAAGGAGGAGGTAGCTGCCCTGAGTATTGCCAAAGAAGTAGAGGCAAGGAGGGTAGCGGGCCCCTTTTCCGAACCACCTTTTCCTAACCTGAAGGTCTCCCCTCTGGGGCTAGTACCTAAAAAGTCCCCAGGTGAATTTCGTTTAATCCACCATCTATCGTACCCAGCGGGTTACTCTGTCAATGATGCTATTCCTGATGACCTTTGTTCGGTCAGGTATACGTCGTTTGACCAAGCCCTACGGATGGTGCGCTCTTGTGGTCCTGGTGCCCTTCTGGCGAAATGTGACATTAAATCGGCATTCCGATTACTGCCAGTGCACCCAGGGGACTTTGAGCTATTGGGCTTTAGATTCCAAGGGAGGTTCTATGTAGACAAGGCCATGCCTTTTGGCTGCTCTATTAATGAAGTTTTTCTCAGAAATTTATCTAGCTAATAAATTTTACCATAAAGCCCTTTGCAGGCGCACCCCCCAATAACGGACTCAGACACTGGTAAAAGTGGATAACGGCATTGGGCCACATTTATTGATTCATGCCCTAGTCCGAATTATAAATTTCTATTGGTAAAACGACCAATCATAATTCTTAAGGCAAGCAGGCCGAAGTAACACTGGTAAGGTACCACCCCAAAATTGCCAACGGCAATTGGTTACAATGTATCAATTTGTATCAATTTGTTTGTTGACAACAAACAAATTGTTGACCGTAGTCAATATCTAACTAATGACCCCACCCTCTGACGCGTATCCGTGTAATCACGGGGTGATGCATGCTGGCTAGCTATCGCCATCACCCCGTCGCCTAGTTCGTCGTTGACCGGACAACGTTTAACCAACTTATGCCTGTCTATTGTTGTCCAGTCAATTGCGAACCTGCCGGATACCTGTGGGTCATAATGTTTACCTTACCAGTGATACCCGCCCATGTGACCAAAGTCAACAGCATCACAGAAACCCCTATATCAAACCATAGCAACAGTGTGGGATGGGCGAAAAAACCAGGACCCGAGAGCCAATTGTGGGTCCCAGCCAAAAATTCCCACCCGGCCCCGAAGCGACCAAAATATCACACTGTTAACTAGGGAGGGGGTGGAGGGGAAAAACTTCTCCGCTCCGTCGCTTCAGAAAATGGCAGCTCGGCTGCCTCATGGCCACCCCTTTTATAAGGGAGCTGGCCACGCCCCTAACTACCCGGATGCCTTCGTCCTATGGGGGGGGCCCGCAAAGGGCGCGGCGGCCATTTTGGCGCCGCGCTTGCATTGCATGCGCACCCCCCAATAACGGACTCAGACACTGGTAAAAGTGGATAACGGCATTGGGCCACATTTATTGATTCATGCCCTAGTCCGAATTATAAATTTCTATTGGTAAAACGACCAATCATAATTCTTAAGGCAAGCAGGCCGAAGTAACACTGGTAAGGTACCACCCCAAAATTGCCAACGGCAATTGGTTACAATGTATCAATTTGTATCAATTTGTTTGTTGACAACAAACAAATTGTTGACCGTAGTCAATATCTAACTAATGACCCCACCCTCTGACGCGTATCCGTGTAATCACGGGGTGATGCATGCTGGCTAGCTATCGCCATCACCCCGTCGCCTAGTTCGTCGTTGACCGGACAACGTTTAACCAACTTATGCCTGTCTATTGTTGTCCAGTCAATTGCGAACCTGCCGGATACCTGTGGGTCATAATGTTTACCTTACCAGTGATACCCGCCACACGGGGAGGCTTCCAAAAAGGCTCACCGCCCCCCCCAAGACCGTCAGCTCGGTCGACAGGCCTGCTCGCCAGTCCACTAATCCAGAGGTCCATACCTCCCTGCGACAGATGGGCCCCATCCCCTGAGTAAAGCTCGTAATTTTGCAGACTGATGGCGGGGAGGCTAATGACGCATCCCCCGCCCTTGTCAAAAGGAACCGGGCAATAGCCCCGTTCACGGAGCGTCGGCTCAGTCGAGAGCCCCGAGGCCGAACGCCCCCCTGTAAGCGTACCGCGGCATCGTGTCCGACCCATGAGGGATGTGGCAGGGCGCACATAATGTGAGTAGGGCAGGTCACTGCGAACCGCAAGTTTCCGCGATAGGCCAGTGACCCGCCCCAACCATCGCCCCCAAGGTACGTAACCAGGACATCGGGCGAGGCAGCATCCCTGATGTAGAAAAGGGATGGCAACAGTTCCCGCCATAACATGCCGCGCTTACCATAGCACCTGGGACGTGCGGATGCACCCTGTCTCAGTCGGGTCCCACTCTGTCGCCGCAGCGTAACGCGCTGCCCCATGCAGCGTAACGCGCTGCCCTGTGCACGTGGCTACGGCCCACCAGGCTTACTGTCACCGGTGTAAAACGACACCCAGGGTCTGTCAAGTAAAAAGGGGAGGGGGGAGAAACAGTGCAGTGACTAAAACTGGTACTCACAGTTGATAAGGGCGAAGACAAAACTGAAAACATTGTGATCCCCACCTTCCCCTGCAGCGTAATCAAGCCCTGGAGTACACAAAAACAACTGCAGCAGAAGCCGCCCCTATCCTGAACAAATGGGTGCCGCAACGAGCCCCTGAGAGGCCAACACTGTCTAGTGCCTTCCCAGCACCCCCCAAATTGAAATTTAGTAATAGAAGACCCACCTCGGTGACAGAAAAACGCGCCGTGGTGCGTGCCACACAGTGCACGGAAATCCTGTAGGGCACCAACCGGACAGATGTCTGTCGATGGACATCGTAGCAGTCTACTCCACTGCCCACGCCGTGCTGATTCGGTTTAGGGGAGCGTATCCCCAACTGAGCCCAATATTGTCCTGACAGACATCTTCGAGTTCCAGTGCCCTACGACTTGCATCCGCCTTATACAGCATCTCAAGCTCGCTGTTGCGGAGCGCTCCAAAAAGGCCACCGTAGTAGCCGAATTAAGTGGGCTGCCTCGTTTATCAAAACAGAGGCCAGGCCAGCCCCGGGCCAATTGGGTAAAAACCCCCGGGAAAATCTTGCATCCGCCTTATTCAGCATCTCAAGCTCGCTGATGCGGAGCGCTCCAAAAAGGCCACCGTTGTAGCCGCATGAAGTGGGCTGCCTCATTTATCAAAACAGAGGCCAGGCCAGCCCCGGGCCAATTGGGTAAAAACCCTGGGAAAATCTTGCATCCGCCTTATTCAGCATCTCAAGCTCGCCGATGCGGAGCGCCCCCAAAAAGGCCACCGTAGTAGCCGCATGAAATGGGCTGCCTCATCCATCAAAACAGAGGCCCGGCCAGCCCCGGGCCAATTGGGTAAACAACCCCTGGGGAAATTGGGTGGCGGTCGCCCGGGAAACGCCCGCGCACGCGCACCCACCCCTCCAAACATGTCTCACACGGAAGTCATCGGTGCTGTCAACACGACCTCCCACTTTGGCCACAAAAGCCAACCCTGACAGCTGAGATGCTATGGTGCGTGGTGCAAGGCCCGGGCATACAGGTAAACCATGAACCGCAGCGCATGGGCTACTGGGATCGGCCAGGTTCCTGGCAGTCGAATTGGGTACAGAATGGTCTGAAAGAACTAAATGCGTGGTGATACGCCTTACTCATGCATGGCGCCAGTGACAGGCCAATCGCCCGGGTCACCCCTCCTTGCCAACGTTCCATCTCTCGTCCAGGAGTGGCGAGGGAAATTCCTCCGCATCCGGGGCCGAGGCACGGAACCGGGAGATCTGCAGGCGGGACAAAGCAGCAGCAATATTATTATCAACCCTTGGGACATGCCTGACCCTGAAGAGAACGTTGAGGCCCAGGCTGCACAACCAAACTAGCGCATTAGGTCAATAACCCCGGCCGATTTGGAAGTCTGAGCATTGACGATGTGGACAACAGCCACATTGTCACGCCAAAAATGCCCAACCGGGTTGATCCACTCCTTGCCCCATAGCATCAGAGCACCCAGGATAGGGAAACATTCCAGATACGTGAGACCACGCAGGCGACCCGTGCCTGCCCAGGATGGTGGGCTCCCACCATAGGCCCACTTCCAATTGAAGTACATCCCATAACCCAGGGATCCCGGGGCATCGGACTGTATCTGAAAGCAAGGGGGAGCCAGGAGACCAGACCTCAAAATGACACCCCGTTGAACTCCCTCTGGATCTGTGGCCAGACAAGCACGTCCGCCCTGGTACCCCGGGTAAGTCTAACCCTATGGTGGGGCCTGGATAATCCTGCCATGGCGTCGCACAAGCGCCGAGCAAATGCCCCGGCCGTTGCGACGACCCTGCCATCGAAATTGGGGTGACCATGTAGCACCAGCAGTTCCCTCAGTGATGCCATGCGCTCGGCCAGCAAGTCCGAGATAAGGGCCACTAGCCTTGACACCTTATCCCGCTGCAACCTAGAAGCCTGTGCTACCGTGTCACCCTCCACCCCAGGAATACTAGCTGTGGAGATGGGCCCTCGGTCTATTCGGGCGCTAAAGGGACACCAAGTTCCTCCATTAGCGTCTGAATGCGTTGAGGAGACGTGTGCACGTGTCCCAGCCCCATTCAGCCCCGAATAAAACCATCCAGGGAATGGGCTACAGACCAGGACCCTGACCTGCGGACGGAAGCCCACTCTAGGAAAGTGGTGAAATGCTCGAATACCGAGCCCAAATGGAACAGCCAAAAGGCACGGCATCATTGAAATAATATGCTCCCCGGGACGGGGGTGCAGGGACAGGGCCAGCGACCCTGCCCGCATAGACCCTTTTGTCAAAGCTGGCAGCAGCCACCCCTTCCCTCCCCCTAAGGGATAAAAGATTGGGGGCATCCTGAGGGGACTTATCACCCAGAAAGGGATCAGGAACCCCTGCTTAGAACACTGAAGGAGATAACCCGCGTCCCCTCCCTTCATATGCGCTGTGAGCCAACGCTCCAACATGCCCACCTTAATCGGGGAGGGAGCCCTTCGGGGGACTAGATCCATCTGCGGCAGTCTTGCCAGCCCCCTGTCCACCCCTCCCTCTGCCCCTCATCCCTCCAGGCCTGGGACAGGCAGGGGCCGCATGGGAGCCAACACATGTGGAACACATCTGTCCGTAATTGCAATTCTCCCCATTGTAGGAACCATTGGGCAAGGAAGTCCAGGACAGCCGGCGGGCTGGAACCCCCTGAACAGGGTGCGTGGGCATCACGTACGAAAGCCACCGCCTCTGGCATGGCCCATTCCAACTAATCTCGGGGTGCGGGGAAATCCGCCTACGGCGTTCCTCGTCACAAGCCAACCACGATGGGCCCGGAAAATCGACCATCGCCCGGTAGACAGTGTCCAAATACTGGACCATCGGAAATGCCAGATCCGGCCGGGCCCTAGGGTACACCGCCATGCCTATGAGGTAGGCCGGCAACCAGTTGGCCCACGTAGTTGGTGGCTTGCGACGACGTGCCTGCTACTATCCTTCCCCTTCCGCTCCCCCCTTTCCTCCTTGGTGGGCTCTCTGTTTAGGAGTGAGAATAAATCCGCGTACTCCCCCCACCAAATTTACTCTCTGGTGGCCTGTGCCAAATGGTCACCCAGCGGTAAGGAATACCCAGCTGCCGGCAAGGCCGATACAAGCACCGCAGAGACTGCGGGCATCTGCAAAGGGGCTTGGACCAACCCAGCCACCCAAAACGATCCCCTCGGGTAGGAAACACCCCCCCACCACGGGGCCCTGGGTGGTAGTTGTCATCGCCGGGTGGGGCGTCAGCGGCTATACCGCCGCACCACCCACGCGAGGCCAAGGCCCTTGAAAAGCCCCCCCCCCAACATGGCCATGTGTGTAGGTGCACTAGTTTGGACCGCATACTCACACGCTGCACCCCCGCGGGCCGCCCCCACCGGGGGTTACGGCCCACTGTGGGCGTCGGAGCTCACGACCGAGTAGAGTTCGTCACTGGGTAGGTTGGGGAGCTGCGAGGCAGTGGCCGAGGTCGTGCCAAGCGCCTCGAGCAGCTCGACCCGTCCCGTCGCCTGCCGCTGCCCAGCAGACGACGCGTCGAAATGATAAAGGGCCGGCCGGCCCGCCTACTGCAGGCATGGGTACAGGTCCCTGTACCCCGGGGCCCGAGACCGGACCAAGCGAGCTGCGCCCCTATAGAGGAAGGGCCAGCGGCATGGGCAACACCAGGAACGGTGTCCACCGCTTGCGGGCCGAGGGCCGCAGCCCCTACTGGACCCATGCGTGGGCCAGCAGTCTCCGGCCAGGGAAAAAAGACCCCCATTCCACCGGTCCCGGTGGGTGCCGGCGAAGGCGGCCGCTTGGGAGGCGCGGCCGCGGCCCTCCGGGAACCTCACGAGCGGCGCTCGCAGCCGCCTTCCTCTTCAAGGGCATCTCTGCCAATCGATGGGAAGCCGAAACGAGAGAGTTCAGCAAGCAAAAGGCTTCCCGGGAAAGGTAAAAGCGACGGAGGTAAGAGGGAAAAACTTCTCCGCTCCGTCGCTTCGGAAAATGGCAGGTCGGCTGCCTCATGGCCACCCCTTTTATAAGGGAGCTGGCCACGCCCCTAACTACCCGGATGCCTTCGTCCTATGGGGGGGCCCCGCAAAGGGCACGGCGGCCATTTTGGCGCCGCGCTTGCATTTCCACTATGCAAATTATACATATTGTAATGATTCATTTGAGGGTCATTGACAGTTGATTTCAATTCATGAAAAATCAATAGCACAGTAATTACACAGTAATTTTGAAAGAATTTATGTGCAGACTGCCTTAGTGGCAGCAATATGTGCACAGCAAGAAAAAGGTAACCTATTTTTGTGTTATATTTCATGCACAGAATACTTTTACTTTTACACATAATCAATGTCAATATACAATACAGGATCACTTGCATGTCATGGAGAAGATATGATCTGAAATCCAAGCTTTTTGTTGAACTTAGTATTTTAAATGTTCAATTTAATTCTGACTTTGGGTATTTAAAAGAACCTATCTATAAATACGCAAAGCAAAATTGTGAACCATGTAAACATATTAGAGGGAGGAAACTGACACTTTCAGACTGGTTCCATGGAGTCCTAATTTAATATGGGCTCATAGATGAGGAAAAGGATGGATGGAGATATGCATTCAAGGAGATCATATATAATTCTGCAGTGGTGTGTGAAAGGCCAGCATTAACTTCTAGTGTATTGCCTTATTTCTGTAAAATAATCTCATGATCCTGGAAAATCTGTGACTTTTTTCAAGTTTGGTCTCTCATCATCATTAGTTTGTGCAATAGCAGCAGCTTTCATAATCCACAATATGTACACAAAAATCTTTCTGTGCAAGAACTCTTAACAGGAAATATATGTCTCCATTTTGCAAGGAAGGGCATTTCCAGGGTTTTTCATCCTCATACCTGAGAATGAGTCTAGCAAGAATTTCTATCCGTAGCGAAGATACACCAACATGCAATTCTACCCCATCCAGCCATCAACAATTGTGTGGAGAGGAGGATTACAGTTTGAGTATGTTGCAACTCTAATTTATATATTCGTCTATCAACAAAATAGTTATTCACACACATATGGATTTAGAAAATGACCTCTGAGAACAAGGCTGCATAATTGTTCGAGCAGTGCTAATCAGATGGATTTTTTTAAAGCAAAATTGCAAACAAATGTTCCTCTGTGTTGCATTATTCATGGACTTTCTGTTTATACATATTAATGAAAGAATAAGCTATAAGTAGTAGCGAGCAATGTGTCACTTTCATTTTTGTTTATGTAAAACTTCTATAAGAATAACACCTAAACCAGCTTTTTTGTGTTAGCTCCAACTATAGCAGATCCTTTAAAATTAATGGAATTTAATGTTACTTCTAACTAATATATTACTTGCAATTTAATGAGTCTAACGGGGACTAAAGTTATCCCAGGTTTCTTGCAAATGTTATTACCAGTTACTAAATGTTTATACTGTCAAATCTTCACAGATTATATAATATACAGCAATAAGAACAGACTGAATAAAGCAAAGCCTGTTAAAATCGCATCTCTCACGCATTTGCTTTTTGTTTTGCCTTGTTTATATCACTAACAGCTAAATTTTATAGACGAATAAAATAACTGCCTTTCCAGCATTCACACATTGATATTAATGTCATTTGAAAGATCGCTTGCATTTTAGAGTTTTGGAAATGATTATTTGTCTCTGTTGACTTTTCTGCACCATTTGTTGCCTGTGCTTTCTCACTTCTGTTGACTCTTCCTGTCCATTCTCTGTTGGAAAAAGGAGATTTTCTGACCATAGTAAAGTGGACAAGAAAGAGGGTATTACTGTCCAGACAGGAAGGGCCTGGTGGAAACTAGACTTCAACAACCATAATATAACAGCTAACAGTTATATATGTATTCCTTTCCAACCAGCTCTTTTAGCTTTGTCATTTTCCTTTAACCTTCTCAAAAGCAATGGTTTAGATTGTCAAATCTTCTAGGTTTTAATAAGAACTGGTCAACACACCTTTGTGAATTTTCTCATTATTTTCAGAGCCTGGTACGCAATTTCAAATATCCATTGTTGAACTTTTGAAACGGTGGTTATAGTAATGTGATATTAAGGAAATCATTCTTCTGATTATGCTTCACTGTTAAGATGATGATTTATTTGGAAAGGCAGAAATTATGCTTTTCTCTTCCTTTAGTGAAATCAGTCATTTGCTCACAGTTATTGATTATTTAATTCATACACCCTGTACTAAAGGGTGATCTTTCAGTAACTATCCCCTGCAATTTTCTACAAATGACAGATTTCCTTACAAGTCAGAGTGTCTTGTATTTCAAAGATAATGTGTATATTTTGATGCAAAAGCTATCTTGGTAATTTATGACCTTAACTGCAGCATAAAAAGTGACATAAATGAATGCCTAAACTTAATGCAGGAACTTTTTCAATGGTAATTCAACCATTATGTTAAATAATGAAACCCAGACAACTATTTTGGTCTTTTGTAGACAATAGTTGAATTTCATTTTCAATTTGCTCTCCTAATGCACTTCTTTGATGTCTTTCTAGTTTTCTTTAGTTGATAGCTATGATTGAAAAAAGATACCCATTTACCGTGAGTTTGTGAGAGTTTTCATTATTAAAGCACTCATTTGTTGCATAACTTGCAATTTTATTATCCATTCATTAGATGTTTATTCAAACATAAGTCTCCGACCCACCTGGATAAGGTGGGCCGGATGGGCCGGATGGCCCACTGGGCAATTGTTGCGGGATAAACCCGAATGGGGGATCCTGGGCCCGAATAGGGCCATGACCAGTAATCCGGCCCATGTGGGGCCGGGGGAATGGTGGGGCGGAAACCCGCACCAGGCCCAAATGAGACATCCTGCCCCGAGCCGGGCAAAGGCCCTACAGGGGTAGAAACACCAGAGGGGCCAGCCTGTGCTGGCCCTACTTGAATCCCCAGACCGGGCGGGCAGGCATAAGCCTGCTCACCCGCATTGGTGGTGGTGGGTAAACCAACCCCACCACCCGGTTGCGGGGGTGCCGCCCGAGCCCTCTGGCCCGGTGGTGGCCCCCTAGATGAGGAGGGGGTGGGCAGAGCCCTCCCCCTCAGCTGCGGCTTGGTAGCCATTGCCTTTTGCTTGGGAGCCATGCCTCCCAAGCAGAAACTGAAGAGCAAAGGGGAAAAATCCCCTTTAAAAGAGAAAGGGGGGGCAAAAACCGCAGAGAAAACAGCGGAGCGAACTTCTCCGCTCCGTCGCATTCAAAATGGCAGCTCAGCTGCCTCGTGGCCACCCCTTTTAAAGAGGGTGGTCACGCCCCCTAACTCACCCGGATGTCTGAGTCCGGGTGGGGGGGGGCCCACAAAGAGCACGGTGGCCATTTTGGCGCCGCGCTTGCATCCTGGAACTTTGACTAATTTTGATTATTATTTTTTTGTAAAAATGTTAAATAAAGCTGCCGACTTTTCTGATTGGATTCATGGCATTACTTTAATTATTTTTTGGTGAAGTGGAATCATCAGGATAAACTCCTAAGGGTGTGTGTACAGTCCTTAGGTCCTACCAACAAAATTAGCCAGCTGTATCCAGGCTGACAAACATCCTTCATTAAAATCTCTAAATTACATATACCCAAGTGAAGGATGCAATACTAATCATCCTCCAACTACTGTAAAAACAATGTGGTTGCCTGAACTTCTTTTCAGGATACTAGTAAGTGTATATAAAAGTTGTATACCCAGTGTTAATTATGTGTTGGATTGTGGATAGAGAGTGTATTTCCTATTGCAAAACCTGGTCATCAAAAACAAAAAATAGAGTAATCTGAGCAAATTTTAGTGGAACCCTTTTGATTTATATTATGACATTTCAAAATAGAAAATACAGCATTATTTTTGCTTGTTTGTCAGTATACTGAAGACCTATATAGAAGAGATAAAAGGATGGCAGACTCATTTGAAGAGGAATCATATTATGAAGCATCTGTAGTTTCTCAAAGTGAAGTGAAAGCTATACTGAAAGCACTGATAGGAAATAATCACCAGGAGTAGCTGGAATATGTTTTTTTGTTGTTGTTCAGTCGCACAGTCGAGTCTGACTCTTTGCGACCCGATGGACCACTGCATGCCAGGCACCCCTATCCTCGACCATCCTCTGCGGCCTGCTCAGCTCTGTGCCCACACTTTTAACAATTCCACCTAGGCATCTTCAAGCCATACAGACTGAATCTGTCAAAATACTAAAAAGGATAAGCCAAGAAATCTGTAAATCAAAATAATGGCCTATAAAATAGCAATGTTCAATATGCATTACAATCCCCAAGAAAAGAGATGCCAAGGAGGCAGTAACTAGATTGCTCTCATTTCCTTGCAAGCATAATTGTGCTCAAACTGTTGCAACAAAAGATTTACCTTGTATGGCGTTAGGAATGTCTGATGTTCAAACTGGAGTATGAAAATCATATCTGTTGAAGATAATCTATGCTTTATAGACTACAATAAAGTCATTGACTGTGTGGAACATGAGAAACTGGTTTTAAAGAAATGGGTGTGCCACAACACTTTGTTGTCCTGATGCATAACTTGAATTGTGGACAAGAAGCTACTGTTAAGACAGAATGGTTTTCTATAAATAAAGGTGTCAGAAAAAAATGGATTTTATGCAGAAGATATGGGGAATGCAGTGGCTCAGTAGTTAAGAAGCTCACCTTGTTAGCTGGAAGGTCGGCAAATTGGAGGTTCAAGAGCCAAGTACTGCATGACAGAATGAGCATGTGTCTCTGTCCCAGCTCCTGCAAACCTAGCAGTTTGAAAGCAAAAAAATTGCAAGTAGATAAATATCTTGGGGACATGAAAGGAGCCTAATTCAGGCATCCCCTGAGTAGAGTTCCTCCAGCAAAAATCCTTTCAACCCAGAAAGCACTTTTGTGTGCTTCTGACACGATAAAATAAATGCAGAATATAAATGTATATAATTGTAATTGCTTGCTGTTGCTAATGTTGATAGTGAAGAAATTGAAATGTTAAAGATTTTGTGTACCTTGCTTCAATCATTAAACCAAATGGGGATTGCACTCAAGAAGCCATGAGAATAGTGAGACTTGGAAGGGCAGAAATGAGGGAAATAGAAAAGATCATTAAGTATAAGGATGTGTCACTGGAGTCCAAGAGCAAGCTCATCCCTTCATTTGTATTACTGATCATTACATATGAGTGTAAAAGCTGAACAGTAAAGAAAGTAGGGGGGGTAGATTCACGTGGGGCTGGAGAGCTTTTTGGATATACTGTACTGCCATAAAAACAAACTAGTACGTTCTGACTATCTCTTTTTTGGAGGCAAAAATGATGATGCTAAGGATGTCCTACTTTGGGCACATCAGAAAAAGGCCAGATTCCCTGGAAAAGACAGTGATGCTGGTAAAGGTGGAAGACAGCAGGAAAAGAGGACAAAATGTGAGATGGATTGATTCTCAAAAGGAATCAATGTGCATGGGAACAGGCATGGGCTGCTTGCACAGGAACAGCGGGAAGAGACTCCTATGGTGGGGAGATTCAAATGCCCCCTCCCAATCTGGCTCCAGTATAGTTAAAGGTGCCTTGCATTCGAGACTTCCACGGGGACTACAATTCCCACCGCACATTGCGTGGCACCGAAGGCCAACCCTGCTAAGAACCTTGAGATGGGCAGTTTCCCCTTTCCTGCTGGTTGCGCCCAATCAAACCCAACAGGAAAGGGGAAACTTCCCGTCTCAAGGTTCTTAGCAGGGCCGGCCCTCAGTGCCGTGCAAGGCACAGTGGGAATTGTAGTCCCCGTGAATGCCTCGATTGCAAGGCGCATTTTACTATACTGAGGCCAGACTGGGAGTGGGAGCTGGAATGACCCCTCCCCCGTCATAAGAGTCTCGTCCCGCTGTTCCTGTGCAAATAGCTCATGCTTGTTCCCCTGAGCATGTGCAGAGTGTTTATCCAGGTGGATGGGAGGCCTGACATGGGGTTGCGGAGGAGGCAGGCTGCAATGGTTCCCCGATGAGAGTAGTCGTTTGGGAGTGTGCCAGCCTGAGTGAGGTGACTTACCTGGCCATGTAGGGTCTGGCTCCTCTGCTGAACACGGGCCTGGACCCTGTGCTGCCCTCGCCGCATTGCCTTGGGCTCTCCTTGCCTGGGCCACCAACCAAGGAGCTGAGCAAAGGTGCACCGCTGCCTCCCCCGGTGCCTGTCCGCGCCGCCGCCAAGTTGGGGAGGGCAGCATTAGAGGCGGGCATCCAGGTTATTCTGTCCCACATTTCTGACCTATTTTTGGCTGAAGAGGCAGTGGTGGCACCATTTCCCTCAGCAACCAGGGCTCCCCCGTGCACATGCACAATCATGCCGCTGCTTTTAATGGCTGATGTTTCATTGCTCAAGGCACCATGGGAAGGATCTCTCCTTTAACTCAGTTGGGCAACAGCCTCCTCATGCCAAATGACTTTCCATGAGGGGGGAGAACAGCCCTTGTACGCAAAGTCCACTGGGAGCTGTAGTCCCACTCCTTGCTCTTCTCATTAGGGGCCACCCACCCAAGGAACTACAACTCCCAGGATGCACTGGGGTGGCTGATATGTTGCTATTTCTGCTACTGGTGGGGGATATAAACCCCGAATTGGGCTGCTGGACCCCTGCAGAACTGTTCTTGCACATTCAAGGTAGGTGTGTGCAATATTTGGATGGGATCAGTGCAGGGGTGCGGATTTCCATTCCAGATATACAAGACCACAGTCTCTTTATATCTGGCATGCATGTACTCATAGTGATAGAATGGTATGCACGTGCCATGGTCTTGGATGCCTATCCTCTTGGAGTATGGTGTGACGCATGTTGCTGCAGTGGCTCTTTGCTCCTCCTGTGCTATGTGGACTTTGGTCTTTGATGACATCTGTTTTCTTCTGGCATTACATGTTGGTTGTTGTTGTTTTTGGTGGGTTTTGTTTGTGTTTCTTTGTATTTTAATTTTGCCAGTTTTGCAGCATAGTCCTTGAGACTCCTTTTTACACCTCCTGGCTTGACAGTAAGTGTAAATGGTGTCAAGGTTTCCGATGTCTAGGCAGGAATGCTGGGAGTAGTTTTTTTGTGGATCGTATTTGAAGGCTTCCATTTCTAATGTGCATTGTGTGGTTTTTTCGTGGCCCAACTTTGTGCTGCCGCTTGTCTCTTCTGATGTAGCCAGGTTTCATGTTGTTCTGGTGTTTCTTTTGCTCTTGATGTAGCAGCTCTCTGATATTGCAATCTGCCCTTATGTTTTTTGGGTCTCTGTTTTGCTGTAGATGTTGCATCTACGGTTCGGCGTCTTGCAAGTCTTGTTTCTTTCTCTGGTGGTGTTTCCTGCGCTCATTGTGTTTTCCTCTTCTTTGCCCTTGACTCTACCTGGCCAATGTGGGGACGTTTCTTTGGAGACATCCTGTTGATGTGAATTTGTTGGAATAGAGTCGGTTTTAGCTTTGGTTTTGAAGTTCTGGTTATCGGTTAGTAGTGTTAAACTTATTAGTTGGTGGTTTAATGCAAGACTTGCAGGGTTGATACTTTTAATACCAGTTCTCCTCAGGAGGAAGCGCCAGATACACTAACAAGGACACTACTACAAAAAATACAGCTACACTGTTTTCCACTTGTTCCAGAGCTTTTATAATGCTAGCTCTGTGCAGTGTGTTCCTTGTGATGTCTCCTATCTTTTTGTGTAGGTCTGTGTGCCGTTACTGGCTCAGTTGTTTTTGCCTGTGTTGTTGCTGTCACTGTTGTCGCTGGCTGCCTCTGTGGTAGAGTGACAGTTATGACAGTTGAGAATGTTTATGTATAGAACTGCAAGCTGATTGGCCTGTATGGTTCAGAACTGCAAGCTGATTGGTCCTGGCTTTTTCTCCCAATTTGGGGGCCTTACACCCCGAATTTTGTTCTGGGACCACCACCCTAGTGCTGACCTCTCCAGTCCAAAGTACCTGTGTGCCAAATTTGGGAGGGATCGGTGAAGGGGCGTGGCAGCCCATTCCAGTCACGTATACCCAGATCTCTGCTTTATAGGTATAGATTTAGACTAAGTAGCTAGCTACTGTGCAGGGTTCAATACTATCACTCCACTGATAGGACTACTTCCATAAGTAGATCCTTGAGAATGCAAGCGCGGCGCCAAAATGGCCGCCGTGCTCTTTGCGGCCCCCCCCCATCGGATGAAGGCATCCGGGTAGTTAGGGGGCGTGGCCAGCTCCTCTATAAAAGGGGTGGCCACGAGGCAGCCGAGCTGCCATTTTGCGAAGCGACGGAGCGGAGAAGTTTTTCTCTCTTACCTCCGTCGCTTTTACCTTCACCGGGAAGCCTCTTGGCTGCTGAATTTTCTCCTTTTCGGCTTCCCATTGGTTAGCTGCGATACCCTCTAAGAAGAAGGCGGCTGCAAACGCGGCTCGTTCTGCGCGGAGGCGCCAGCCGGGTCGGAGGACCGTGGCCGCGCCTACCCAGCAGCCTCCTTTGCCCGAGCTCACCGGGACCAGTGGTATGGGGTTGATTCCCCCTTAGCCTGGGGCTGGAGGTCTGCGTACCGGCCCTGTAGGGGCCGCGGCCCTCGGCCCGCAAGCAGTGGCCACTGCCTCTGGCGTGGCCCATTCTGCGGGGCCTTCCCCCGTTGGTGCGCAGCTGCCTGCGGGGGGTTTCAGCTCTCTCCCCTGGCAGGGTTCTCCCCGGCCCTGGGGCCGGGCCTGGGATCATGGCCCTATATGGGCCCCGTGGTCCAGGGACCTGGACCCGCGCCTGCAGTTAGTGGGACGGCCGGCCCTTTGCCCCCTCTTGGCTCCCCCGGTGGCTTAGTGGTTAAGGCACTAGGCTTGGAAACTGGAAAGATGGGTTCAATTCCCAAGGGGTGCATGTTCGGAGACATAAAAGAAGCCTCATTTGGGCATCCCTTGCAAAAATCTTTTGGGGGGCTACGTCAGTATGGAGGCCCTTCTGGCCCGCGTTGCAGCCCTCGAGGCTTCACTGGCCAGGGTAACCACCCAGGGGACCCCTTTTGGGGTGCAGATTCGTCCATCGTCTGCTGGGCAGCGGCAGGCGGTGGGACGATGTCGAGCTGACTGAGGCGCGTGGCCCGGCATTGGCCACTGCCTCGCAGCTCCCCGATCGACAGGCCGGTGCTGGTCGGGCCCCGTCAGCGAGCTCAGATGCGGTCGTGAGCTCCAACGCCCCCAGTGGGTCGGAACCCCCGGTGGGGGTGGCCCATGGGGGTGCAGCATGTGAGTATGTGGTTCAATCTAGCGCACCCACACACATGGCAATGTTGGGGGGAGGGTTCAATGGCCTGGCCTCGCACGGGTGGTGCAGCGGTTCTGCCGCCGACGGCCCACCCGGTGACTCCAGCTCTCACCCAGGGCCCCGGTGTGGGGGGTACTACTTGCACAGTTGGGAATGTTTTAGGGGTGTCCGGGTTGGTCCAGGCTCCTTTTCAGATGCCCGCAGTTTCCGCCGTTCCTGTGTCGGCATTGCCGACTGCGGGGTATTCGTTGCCCCTGGGGGACCATTTGGCCCAGGCCACCAAGGAGAAAATCTGGCGTGGGAAGTATGTGGACATCTTCTCCCTCCTTACCAGAGAACCCACCATAGAGGAGAGGGAGGGGCAAGATGAGAAGGATAGGGAGCAGGCACGTCGTCGCAAGCAGCCACGTACGTGGGCCACCCGGTTGCCGGCCTACCTCATACGTGGCGGTCTACCTCAGGGCCCGGCCGGATTTGGCGATTCCGATGGTCCAGTATTTGGACCACGTATATCGGGCGATGGTCGACTTCCCGGGCCCGTCGTGGTTGGCTTGTGATGTGGAATTCCGTATGCGGATTCCCCTGCACCCCGAGATGAGGTGGGATGAGCCCTGCCAGATGCTGTGGCTTCTGTACATGACTCCCACGCGCCCTGCGCCTGGGGAGAGATACCATTATGGACATGCTGTCCAGTGAGCGGCCCCAGCGCAGGCACCCCGCCAGGTGGCGGGGCAGGGGGTTCCAGCCCGCCTGCTGTGCTGGACTTTCTTGTCCACTGGTTCCTGCAATGGGAAGAATTGCCGGTACAGGCATGAGTGGCCCTCTTGTGCCGGCCCCATGCTGCCTCCGCCTGTCCCAGGCCTGGAGGGATGCGGGGCAGAGGGAGGGGCGGACAAGGGGTTGGCAAGACTGCCGCAGGGGAGCTGGTTCACCGAATGGCCCCCTCCCCAATTAACGTGGACATGTTGGAGCGTTGGCTCGCATTGTACCCGAAGGAGGAGGAGGCGGTTTACCTGCTTCAGGGTTTTCGACTGGGGTTCCGTATTCCTTTTGTGGGTGATAGGTCCCTTCAGGATGCTCCCAACCTTTTGTCCCTTAAGGGGAGGGAAGAGGTGGCTGCTGCCAGCATTAACAAGGAGGTTCATGCGGGCAGGGTCGCTGGCCCTTTCACTGCACCCCCGTTCCCTGACCTTAAGGTGTCACCCTTGGGCTTGGTGCCCAAGGAGTTACCGGGCGAGTTTCGCCTGATCCATCACTTGTCCTACCCCATATCATGCTCGGCCTTTGAGTGTTTCAGCACATTCCTGCAGTGGGCTTTCGTCCGCAGGTCAGGGTCCCGGTCTGTAGCCCATTACCTGGATGAATTTTGTTCGGGGTGAACGGGGCTGGGACACGTACACACGTCTCCTCAACACATTTCAGATGCTAATGGAGGAACTCGGTGTCCCTTTAGCGCCCGAAAAGACCGATGGCCCATCTACTAAGCTAGTATTCCTGGGGGTGGAGATTGACTCGGTAGCGTAGGCTTCTAGGTTACCGGGGGATAAGGGGTCAAGGGTAGTGGCCCTTATCTCTGATTTGCTTGCTAAACGCAAGGCATCCCTGAGGGACCTGCAGGTGCTACATGGTCACCTCAATTTCGCTTGTCGGGTGGTCGCACCGGGCAGGGCATTTGCTCGGCGCTTGTGCGACGCCATGACTGGCTTATCTAGGCCCCACCATAGGGTTAGACTCACCCGGGGTATCAGGGCAGATATGCTTATCTGGCTCCGGTTCCTGAGGGAGTTCAATGGAGTATCATTTTGGAGGTCTGACCTCCTGGCTTCCCCTCGCTTTCAGATACGGTCTGATGCCTCGGGGTCCCTGGGTTATGGGATGTACTTCAATGGGAAGTGGGCCTATGGTGGGTGGCCACCAGCCTGGGCAGGCACGGGTCGCCTGCGTGATCTCACGTATTGGGAATTTTTCCCTATCCTGGGGGCTTTGATGCTAGGGGCGAGGAGTGGGCCGACTCGGTCGTCCATTTCTGGTGTGACAATGTGGCCGTTGTCCACATTGTCAACTCGCAGACTTCCAAATCGCCCAGGGTCATGGACCTAATGTGCCAGTTTGTGTTGCGCAGCCTGCGCCTCTACGTCCTCTTCGGGGCCAGGCATGTCCCGGGGGTCAATAATGATATCGCTGACGCTTTGTCCCGCCTGCAGATCTCCCGGTTCCATGCCTTGGCCCCGGATGCGGAGGGATTTCCCTCGCCACCCCCGGACGAGATATGGACCATTGGCAAGGGGAGGTGAACCGGACGATTGGCTTGTCACTGGCGCCACGCACGCGTAAGGCGTATCACCATGCATTCAATTCTTTCAGAGCCTTCTGTACCCAATTCCGGCTGCCAGAATCCTGGCCAATCCCTGTGACCCATGTACTTCGGTTCATGGTTACCTGCATGCCCAGGGCCTTGCACCTCGCACCATAGCATCTAGGCTGTCAGCGTTGGCTTTTATGGCCAAGGTGGGAAGTCATGTGGATAGTACCGCTGACTTCTGTGTGAGACATGTTTTGGAGGGGTGGGTGCGGTAGCGTGGGCGTTGCCCGGATGACCGCCACCCGATTTCTCCAGGGGTTCTTACCCAATTGGCCCGGGGCTGGCCTGGCCTCTGTTTGATAGATATGAGGCAGCCCATTTCATGCAGCCACAACGGTGGCCTTTTTTGGAGCTCTCCGCATCAGCGAGCTTGTGATGCTGTCTAAGGCGGATGCAAGTCGTAGGGCACTGGAATTCGAGGATGTCTATGTTGCCAAAGACTGGGCTCAGTGGAGGATACGCTCCTCTAAGACAGATCAGCATGGCGTAGGCAGTGATTTAAGACTGCTACGGTGTTCTTTGGCAGACATCTGTCCGGTTGGTGCCCTACAGGATTTCCTTGCACTGCTGGCACGCACCATGGCCCGTTTTTCTGTCACCAAGGTGGGTCTTCCCTTACTAAATTTCAATTTTGGAGGGTGCCGCGAAGGCACTAGACAGTGTTGGCCTCTCTGGGGCTCGTTGCGGCACCCATTCGTTCAGAAGGGGGCCGGCTTCTATTGCAGCTGTTTTGGGTGCTCCGGGGCTGAAATACGCCGCATGGGAGGGTGGGGATCACAATGTTTTCAATTTGTGTTCGCCCTCTTCAACCTGAGTACCAGTTTAGTCACTGCACTGTTTCTCCCCCCCCCTCCTTTTTTCCTTGACAGACCCTGGGTGTCGTATTACACCGGTGACATTATGGCTGGTGGGCCATAGCCGCGTGCACAGGGCAGCGCGTTACGCTGCACAGGGCAGCGCGTTACGCTGCACAGGGCAGCGCGTGACGATGCGGCGACAGAGTGGGACCCTGACTGGGACTGGGTGCATCCGCACGTCTCAGGTGGTGTGGTAAGCGCGGCATGTTATGGCGGGAACTGTTGCCATTCCTTTTCTACATCAGGGATGCTGACTCGCCTGATGTCCTGGTTATGTACCTTGGGGGCGATGGCTTGGGGCGGGTCACTGGCCTATCGCGGAAGCTTGCGATTTGCAGTGACCTGCCCTACTCACGTTATGTGTGGCCTGCCACAACCCTCAATTGGTCAGACACGATACCGCGGTATGCTTACAGGGGGCGTGTGGCCTCGAGGCTCTTGACCGAGCCGACGCTCCGTGAACAGGGCTATTGCCCGGTTCCTTTTTGAATAGGGTGGGGGACGCGTCATTCGCCTCCCCACCATCAGTCTGCAAAATTAAGAGCTTGACTCAGGGGATGGGGCCCATCTGTCGCAGGGAGGTATGGACCTCTGGTTAGCGGACTGGCGAGCAGGCCTGTTGACCGAGCTGACGGTCTTGGGGGGGCGGTGAACCTTTTTGGGAAGCCTCCCCGTGTGGCGGGTAGCACTGGTAAGGTAAACATTTATGACCAACAGGTATCCGGCAGGTTCGCAATTGACTGGACAACACTAGACAGGCATAAGTTGGTTAAACGTTGTCCGGTCAATGACGAACCAGGCGACGGGGTGATGGCTACAGCTAGACAGCATGCATCACCCCGTGATTTCACGGATACGCGTCAGAGGTTCGGGTCATTAGTTAGATATTGACTACGGTCAACAATTTGTTTGTTGTCAACAAACAAATGGATACAAATAGATACATTGTAACAATTGCCGTCGGCAATTTTGGGTGGTACCTTACCAGTGTTACTTCGGCCTGCTTGCCTTAAGAATTATAATTGGTCAATTACCAATAGAAATTTATAATTCGGACTAGGGCATGAATCAATAAATGTGGCCCAATGCCATTATCCACTTTTACCAGTGTCTGAGTCCTTTATTGGGGGGTGCGCCTGCAATGCAAGCGCGGTGCCAAAATGGCCGCCGCGCTCTTTGCGCCCCCCCCCATCGGACGAAGGCATCCGGGTAGTTAGGGGGCGTGGCCAGCTCCTCTATAAAAGGGGTGGCCGCGAGGCAGCCGAGCTGCCATTTTGCGAAGCGACGGAGCGGAGAAGTTTTTCCCCTCCACCCCCTCCCTAGTTAACAGTGTGATATTTTGGTCGCTTCGGGGCCGGGTGGGAATTTTTGGCTGGGACCCACAATTGGCTCTTGGGTCCTGGTTTTTTCGCCCATCCCACACTGTTGCTACGGTTTGATATAGGGGTTTCTGTTGCTGCTGTTGACTTTGGTCACATGGGCGGGTAGCACTGGTAAGGTAAACATTTATGACCCACAGGTATCCGGCAGGTTCGCAATTGACTGGACAACACTAGACAGGCATAAGTTGGTTAAACGTTGTCCGGTCAACGACGAACCAGGCGACGGGGTGATGGCTACAGCTAGACAGCATGCATCACCCCGTGATTTCATGGATACGCGTCAGAGGGTGGGGTCATTAGTTAGATATTGACTACGGTCAACAATTTGTTTGTTGTCAACAAACAAATGGATACAAATAGATACATTGTAACAATTGCCGTCGGCAATTTTGGGTGGTACCTTACCAGTGTTACTTCGGCCTGCTTGCCTTAAGAATTATAATTGGTCAATTACCAATAGAAATTTATGATTCGGACTAGGGCATGAATCAATAAATGTGGCCCAATGCCGTTATCCACTTTTACCAGTGTCTGAGTCCTTTATTGGGGGTGCGCCTGCAATAGTATTCCTCCTGTAGGTGATATAACATATGCTTTTATACCATGTAGTAGTGCTTTCTTTTGAATGGTATAATCTGAACAAGGAAAAATTCCTACTAGTGCAGAAAATATTAACAGCCATAGTGAGGGTTAAATAAAGAGCATTATGTTTGTTCCCCAGGGCTTGCTCTGGTGTTTCTCACCTTGTAAAGCAATGATGAATCAAAATTGAAAGAACTGAGAAGCGCTTGCTAAAAACATGCTAAGCAAGTGTGTAGGAGGGACCATGGTTACATGGATGTGTGTCACTAGTTGTAATCAGACAGTTGAATGTTAACTGTGTCCCCTATGGAAAACAAAAAGGGAAAGACTTAAGATGTGGTAGAAGATCTGCTTCTGCAGTTATGAGCAATCTCCTACAGAAGATTTTTTAAGGGTGATATAATTTTGGTATCTATAGTAGTGATCTAGAAATATGATCTAGAATTGTTCTTTGTACATTTTTGGAGCATCATTCTTCCAATCTAAATTCCTATTTTTACTATGTATGACTATAGGAAAGCTTCACTGGAGCTTCAAAATATTGTGGTTTTTTTGTTGTTTTTGTTCATTTTTTTATGGTGTACTATCTTTGCCATGCTGGGAATTGTACACAAAAAAAGTATTTTTTGGCAGGCTCTGACTCTATTTACCATTACTGATAGGTTTAATTTTTTTTAAAAAAATGATCTTTGAGATTTCAAAGGGAGAAATTGGTAAAGAATGGAAAGACATGCAAGGGCATACAAGTTGATAAGATTTGCTGTTTGATTATGTGTTTATTCATTTTGGATATACAGTGGTACCTCATACAACAATTTTAATCCATTCCATGGGGCTCATTGTTGTACTAAACAATTACTATACGATGCATGCATCCTATAGCGATTTTCCCTATGGGATGCATCGTATGACAAATTTTTTTGCTAAGTGGTTTTTCCCATTAAAAAATTGTTGTATGATTTTTTTCCATAGGGAAATTTGTTATGCGAGGCACCATTTTCCCCCCCCCAAAAAAAAAACACCTAATTTTTATGTGATTTCGTTGCTATACAGGGCGATTGTTGTATGAAGTTCCACTGTATTTACATTCTGAAGACTAGATGCCTTCAAGCCTACCCAACAGTTTAGATGACAGGTTGTATTCTGGCTTTGCGTGGGGACTGTCTCAGTTGATTGCCAGTTACAATGATTAATGTCCCTTTGCATACTCTGCATTACTTTGATAACCTTGACAATCTGTCTAATGTTCCTTCACGTCAGAGTTTTCTACTGATGTTTGTGTACTTGTGGCTCTTGCAACAAATTACATGTCCTTTTGAATCTGCTTCTAAAACCTTTTTTTATATAAATTTAGTGGTCACTGAAGTATTTATTTTTGTATTTAATTTTCTCCTAGTACTGTACATTATATTAAATTGTCACATAGTTTTGGATGTACTTGACCCTTGAAGAACATGGGTTCAAACTGCACTGCTGCTAACACCTAGGAACTTTGTGGATTGTGGGGGGGGGGGGGGAATAAAGAGTTCCCTTTACAACATCACTCTGAAAGACCCAGCTGGCTGTTGGAGCTACTATAGCTGGGCTCCTGTGACAAAACCATGGCAGAATCACAGTAGCAGCAGCAAGAGGAGAAGGATCCAGACATGGCATGTTGTACACCTGTCTACAGGGCAAATTAAGAAATTGCGGCCCATGTAGGTCGCCAGTACCAGGGCTACAGTTTCCACAGAACAAGGCAGATTCTTGACTGTTTGTGTGGGGACATCTCCCCAGTGGTAGGATTCAGCAGGTTTGCTCCAGTTCACCAGAACCAGTAGCAGAAATTCCGGCTGGCCCTGCCCATCCAAGTTTTGAAATAAAGTAGTCCTAATTCGGGTGCAACACAGGGCTTTCCCCTGGCTACTTCCACCATACCACGGCCACACAGTAGGTAGTAAAAAAAATGAATCCCACCCCTGCATCTCCCCCACCCCCACTTTGTTTTAGGGGGTGATCTGTAGTATTGGATTAGAGTGCTCTTGGGCCCCAAGCCTGTATGTTTTACACATGAGAGTTCATGTCTTTCTTCCACACAATAAATAATTAAAATACTGATTTTTTTTCAAAGGGGCAAGTTTCAATAAGTTATGAGTTCAGAGCACATTTATATTTATGTTATTTTCCCCTAGGGACTTTTATTTGGCTTTCTAAATATTCATTTATTCATTTATTTGATTTCTATTGCCGCCCCCTCGCCAAAGTGACTCCGGGCAGCTCACAATCACGATAAAACATCCAAATATAAAAAATCACCTAAACAGTAAAACCACAACAGTTCAAGTTAAAAAGCAATTAAAATACCCTCCCAACAACCCCCATAAGTTAAAACTGAAGCTAAAACCTGGATGACCATCATATAAGCCATGGGGGCTGCCCCATCAGCAGCACCTCACACCAGCTGTGCCAGCCAGGTTTTTAAACCTTTTCTAAAAGTCAGCAGCTCTGTCTGGAGACACAGCTCGGTCAGCAGAAGGTTCCATGGGGCCAAAGCAGATACTGAAAAGGCCCTCCTTCTAGTGCTAAAGGTAAATGTTTCCCTTGCTCGAAAGCCAGTCATAGCCGACTCTAGGGTTCAGTGCTCATCTCTGTTTCAAAGCCGAAGAGCCAGCGCTGTCTGATCATGTGGCAGGCATGACTAGACACTGGAGCACACGGAATGCTGTTTACCTTCCCACCGAAGTGGTCCCTATTTATCTACTTGCAATTTCTTGCTTTCGAACTGCTAGGTTGGCAGGAGCTGGGACAAAGACGGGAGCTTCTAGTGCTAGAGAGGTGGAATTATGGATGGAATTAAGCATTGTAATTCTTTCCATCAATAAGTGGCAATTTTTGCTTATAGATCAGAGATTAAGTTGTAGTTTCTATGAAGTACATAACTAACATAATAGAGTAGCAAATTTGGAAATATAGAGCTTGAGTATATTTTGTACAACCAACTTAGAACTATCTAATTAGGCTCCAATCAATGTGCTTTTATGAAAGTCCGCCATCTAAACAGATTTTTTAAAAAAATCTAAATGCAAAAGGTCTCCCAGATGAGATTTAAAGCATTTTTAAGGCTGGAAATATATGCTCATTAGCCCATAATTAAAGCTAAAAGCGTGTTAATGTCACAGAGAGGTGACTGAAGCATTTTTTCAGGTTTATGAAATCAGACTAAAGAATCCTGTGCTTAAGTCCTGAAAGCCAATCACCAAAAGAAGCAAATTTACATACCCCCAGGGATAAAATGAACTCCTGCTGGGAATTGCAGATAACTTAAGAATGTTGATTGTCTAGTCCTCTTCTACTTCAAATGTCTATTTCTGGACTTAATAAAACCACAGTAAAACCTCCAATCAAATACTTGAGAAAAGAATTATTACCTCCAGTTTCATCTTTGGACCAACACTAAGAGTCCCCTCTCCTTGCTTGTTCTTTTCTTTGAAGTTGCCTTATGGCTGAATAATACTGGCATGTTCCTATCTAAGAGATAAAAGATTATGTACTTCTGGTGCATATAAATATTAAACAAATTTGAAGAAGCAATCAGGTGTTTGGATTAGAAAGTCCCATTGATCAAGAAAAAGGAATTTTTGCTCAAAAGGACGTGTTTTCCAAACATTGCACTACCAGTAGCCCTAGACAAGCTTCAGATCATTCAAAGATGTTTCAAAACCTTTTTATGAAGAATTCAGGGAACTATAGAAGCAGGAGGTACTTGGCAAGATCTCTGGAACAACACTGAGTGCCTTATTTCAACATAGCGTAGTAGTCAGCATTGTCTACTTTTGCAATTTGCAGCGTTCTTTAATGAAATATAGCTACTAACCTTTCACCAAGTACAGTGATACCTCATACAACGTCCAAACTTGGTTCCACAAGTTTGGACTTTACACGGATTTGGACTTTGTATGAGGCATGCAAAATCCTAGCTGTTATGCCTCATACAACATCCAAATCCTTGCCACGATGCCTCGTACAGCGTCGTTTCCATAGAGATACATTGTACTGTAACAGCACAGACTTCAGGGCAAAGTCAAGGAAACAGACAGGAAACTGACAGAACTTTAAGAAATCATTGTCTAAAGGCTAAATACATTACAAAATCATGTCAAACAACCCTGATTGTCCGAGAACCTGAAGAATGCTGCAAAAATCCCAGGAATGCTTCTAAAAATTCTAACGAAAAAATTAAAAAAAATCCCAAAATCGTGCTCAAAACCACTCCTAAACACTCTTTGCCTCGTGCAAAACCCACAATAGCAATGCACGCATGTGTCCTGCCTTTTATACTGCCCAGGCACAATGCAACCTGGGGAAAACCCCAATGCAACTTTTTTCAAGGAATTAGGCGATGTTGTACGAAGCGGACTTTGTATGAGGTATTACTGTATGCCTTTTTTTTCCTGACAGGAGAATGTCACAAATTTCCTTGGTTATTTGAAGTCATTGTTTTGAAATGCATTACTAACACAGACAGACAGATGGAAAGGTAGACAGACTCCCATCTCACCCATTCCTAGTAGCTGTGGAAAGGAGTACTATTGCCTTCATGGTCTTTTTTTTCCCCTAAATATTTTGGGGCAACAAACATTTGTTTGTTTGCCTTTTATCCAAGTTGGGGAGAAACTAATCAGGTAGAGATGAGGCACTGTCCATTTCTGTGCATTTGTGTATAAGTGTAAACACTTATTTACTTACCTGCTTACATATGTAGGGATTAACCACTTTTGCCCCATTGTGCTAGCTCCAGACCTCATTGACTGCTGCGTTTGCTGCCCCAAACAACAATGGGCACCAGCCTCCACTGGTTTATTTATAAAACAGATCCTGTCCTTTCCATATTTTGTGGAAGTTTTGCTTCAATTTATATAAATTATGTTGACAAGCAGCTTTGCCTTCTGAAATATTGCAAGGATAGTGCTTGCTGTGTTTAATAGACCCTATAGTTTCTATTAAAGCAAACAAACAAAAAGTTGAGGGGGTGGAATGAGACAGACAGAAAGATTAATTCCTCCTATGTCACAAAAATTGGATCATGTTATCTTGGAATAGCGAGAAAAATAATTCATGTCATCACCACTGAATAAGGCTTTTCAAAGAAAGATAGCCACACTTCTGGGGAACTAGAGATGAGTGGGACAACTTGGGTAGTTTGGATAGACTCGAACTCAAATTAAATGAAAATAGAGCAAGACGTAACAGAAAGTACTTTAAAGAAGCCTTATCATAGTCCTACATCAGGCTCATCATGCCTTCGGATACTTTCTGGCAACAGCTAATTTCACATTCGTAGGATGATTGCACCATCAGTTCAGAAGTATGGGAAGAAGCATCTCCCCCCTCCTCCCCCACTGCCAATGTTTCGCCTTCCTCATCTTTACCTGGAGTCAGCCATGTTTGGAGCTTTGAGGCCACAGTTTGCAAGACCCATCTCTCACCTGGCAGCTGATACCACTTTCTGGCAGCAACTAACGTGAGCAGATTTCCTCCATGGCAGAGCCATGTCAAAATCAGATGTCACTTTTTTTTGTCTGAGCGCTATTAGAATCCTATTTATTTTTTTCCCACCTTTCCCCTTCTGCAGCCTGTGGTCAAAAAACAGCTCTAGGGGCATTTTAGTGTCACACGGGAGAATAACAGGATTAGGGAAAAAAAGACAATTCCTCCTAATTCTGGTGGATTTTGTTTAGTTTTTTGCCCAGTGGAAGCCCACCATGAATCCTGTCTCATATTCATTTTGGATATCATCTAATCTGTGCATGAGATATGATAGTTTATTCCAACAATAATCATGTTCTATCAAATCAGTTCTGACCTCTGATGACCCTTTTCAGGGTTTTCAAGCTAGAAAATGCAAAGAACTGAACTACCCATCCAGCTCGCCAATTTATCTCTATCCTTGACATAAAATTCCTTGGGATTTATCAGCTCCATTTCTAGCATCTAGGACATCTTACGAATATTTTGTCTGGGTATCTAATCTTATAGAAAGAACAGAGGTTTTTTTAAATACTTTAAACTTGGTCCTCCTTTAAAGAGACATTACTTCTTCCGATGTGTAGAAGAGTTGTTCCTTCTGGTCAGAATCCATACATAAATCTAATGTTCACTAAAGGGTAGATTAACTCCCTGAGAAACCATAATGCGTAATAAGTGAAAGTGAAGATTAAAGACCTCTTAACTGCTTTTAGCCTATAATAGAGTGATGCTTGAATTCTGATCTGAAGACGTACTGCAGCATAAGAGCAACTGTGAGCTCTGTGAGCAAAATGGAGGGAAAATTAATGCTGGAGCTTCAATCCTTGGATGTGATTGACAGTGTATGATATGAAATAATAGCCTTTCAAAGGACATGCATTTTAGCTTCTCAAAGGAATTGTGAAGTTACTGCATTGCAGGTCAAGGTCTTCAAGTGGCATAATTATCAAAGATGTGCCAATCCAAAATGGTTTTCCATTTTTAAAAATGTACTAATTTACAAGAGTGGTTGGTGGTAGATTTTTCTTGAGATGTCTAATAATGTATTTTACCAAAAAAAATTGCTCAGAATATAATGATGCACAATTTTGGCATGCTTTTTATCATTTGAAACACAGTGGCATTTGAAAGTAAGGGTCATTTGAATTTCTCTGTCAGAGTTGTATATTAACTTAGTATTGATGGTGTGTGCTGTATCAGGCAGTATGTGAAATGGAGTGGGAAACATGCATTGTAAGATGACAGATTGTGCACCAAAATCATAATAAAAGTTACTTGAATGTAAATTTCACCAAATCAATATGACCTACTTCCAAGGAAATGTGCTTTGAGGACAACATGAGTTTAGTATGAAAACACTACAACTAGTACAGTCCTCTGTACTTACAAATCATGGTATGAGTTATTTTGTTTAACATTATTAAAAGTCAACAAAAGGAAATGGCTCCTTTTTAGGGGGGGAAGCTAAAATTAATTATTTGTTATATGCTTATTGATCTGCTGTAATACTACATGTAGCTTGCTTTAAGCGTTTTTGGCTCATAGGTTGCTGTGTTTGCATGTTTGTGTACTCAAAACTTTTGCGTGATTGATTAAAAACATGGACAGGTATTTTGTACATGTGGGGCAGTTTCATCCGGGCAGGTGCAGATATTTTTTAGCAGTTTTATGTAAGCAGATACTATATCTGTATACACAATAAAACATGATATCAAGGTGTGTTTTGTATGCTGATTTCAGTAATCCAACAGACAACTGTCCTTGAAAACTTCAAGGGTAGGTCAGCAAAGACAGCTTGGCTGAAGTTTGTTAACTAAAGTGTTGTATCCTGACTCCTACATCTTAGCAACGTATGCGTGAAGAAGCTGATGTGTGTCTATCATGAACACATGCCCTGCTATACTCCATGAATCTCACAGAACATATAGATAATTCTGAGGGCCTTTTGTTTGTTTGTTAATTTCTTACATTTAAACTCATGAATATCTGTTGCATGACCATGACTGTTGACTGTCTCATTTCATATATGTTCCATGTGTGATTAATATCCAAATGTTCTTTTCTTTTCTTCCTTTCCCCCTCCTTTTTGTAGAAATTATTGAGCCTACTACTACTAGCCCTGTCTCAAGCCCAGGTCAGTATCCACATACACCCCCGAAGTATGCTTGGGTACTTTTTCCCATTCTCTCTCTGTCTGGTTAGCATATGTTGGTATGTGTCATACATCCCGTTGATGTTGAGCAGTATTATTTCCGGGTACTGCTGGATTGTCTTGTTCCCTTCTTTGTGCATTCACAGTCCGTGCTGCTCTTGGGCAAATGCTGTCCTGCCTCAGTAGATTTCTTTAAAGCACTTTTTTGTTTCCCTCTTTCCCAAAGATCACACAGCAGATGCACAGCATTGGCTTAGCAACAACATACCTTTGCTTTTACATTCCCTTTGTGGTATTATCTGTGGCATATTGACCGTTGGCTGTTTTGCTGGAAGCACAGTGTGTGTGTGTGTGTGTGTGTGTGTGTGTGTGTGTGTGTGTGTGTGTGTGTGTGTGTGTGTGTGTGTGTGTGTGTGTGTGTGTGTGTGTGTGTCTTTTCTTCAAAGAAATATGTTGTCATGGCGGCGGCCGCCACAACTTGATCCGAGTATACATTTTTTTTCCTGCCCCAAGGTGCTTCTTGGTTCTTGCTGGAGGCCTGGTCTTGGAGGTCAGCTGGTTCTGGGCCACATTCACCCTCCAAGGCAATCAGGAAAAATGCCACTGGCATGAATTTGTTTAAGGTGGATCTCAGCTTGCCATGAAGGAGCCATCTCCTGTGGAAAATATGAAATGAGAAATGCAGGATTTAACTCCAGGACTGCAATAGACTGCCACAGCCTTGAGGATATGGACAAAGTGCACCTTCATAGCCAGTCCATCTGGCATGGCCTCTTCTGCCTTCATGACCATTGGGAATCAGAGTTCCTCCTCCACTCATTTTGCCATTGGGCCCAATATGATGGTTTGCAGAGGGGACCATCACCACATGTAAAGGGGCTCATCTGCCCATAGCTGTTGGCCCCTTTAGGTAGTCAGGTTATTTACCACCACCCAACACTCAGCATTGGCTGTACAGTCTACTCCATTACTGTAGCAAGATGTCTGGCCAAGACATGTGATAAACCTACAAAGGAGGAGAAATATTGTAAATCAGATAAGGAATTTTGATGAATATTGATTAGCACCATTGGAGTATATAAGGAAATGAGGTATTTCTAGTCTTGACTTGCTGTCAATATAAAGCCAGAACTATTACTTGGTTTTTGAAAGACATTGAAGCTTATGGAAAATACAACTTCCTAGGTAGCACAAATGCGTCCCCGCTACTGCCAGAAGTGGTTTTGCCACTTCCAGAAGTGGTTTTGCCACTCCTGGAAGTGGTTCTGGATCTTTCTGTGCATCCACAAATGCATCCTCACCACTCCTGGAAGTGGTTTCGCCACTCCCGGAAGTAGCATCCCCCATCCACTTCCTGGAGTGGTGAGGGCTTCGGGGCCAGATGAATTAGCATTGAGGACCTGATTTGGTCCACAGGCCATAGTTTGGGTACCCCTAATTTATTTGTTCCAGTCCCACACCACATGATTTTTAAAAGATAATTCAAACTCCAGTATCTGATTCATCAATACATAAGATGCAAAACTAACATCTAGATCAGTGTTTCCCAAACTTTGGTTCTTGGACTCCATTTCCCAGAAGCCTAAGTCAATTCCTCAAAGCACTGATCAGCCAATATACTGACTTAGGCTTCTGGGAATTGAAGTCCTTTAGTGTAAGGGACCAAAGACAATGAAACAGCCGAAGGGTTGGCTTAACACAGGTTTATTGCATGATGATCCGGAGGAACATGTGGTAATGGCGGATGGTTAGCTCAATATATACAGCTGGCTATACATTTGAATGTGGCTCGTCGACAGACTATTGGTTGCTGCCTGCATGATGTCGTAGAAGGTCACGCCCTTCTTGACCAGGTGAAGAGGTGGCGGGGAATCTTCCCGCGCTGCTGAACCAGGTGAATCTGAGCCATGAGAGCTGGACGCTCGCTACTGCCCTCTGGTGGTCACTAGCTCGCGTCCCCTTATCAGGTTTACATTGATACAGCTGATGGTTATAATGTTGCACACAGAAAGGTTACATTGATAACACATGGCAAAGGTACATTGTTAAAGGCACAGCTTTACAGAACACAACATCCCTCCCCCCTAGGATGAGACAAAGTCTCTCAGCCAAGATGGCTTATTGCATGTGCGTTTGGGCCGTGACGAGGGCTGCCCCCCCCCGGGGGCGTTATTGCTTCTTTGTTCCCTGGTCCCTTGTCCTGAAATGGGAGAGGGAGACTTGTTAGTGGCTTGCCGCTGTCTGGCGGCCTTAGGGGAAGGGAAAAACTCCATGGTGGGCAGACCGGGGGCAGTCGGGACTAACGAAAAACCCCTCTTCTCGCTTGGACGGGTGGGGGACCACTCCGAAACCCCCCCCCCCCGGTTCTGGAAACTAAAATCTAACTTACTAGGGGTATCCGCATTTGTGGGGACCTTCCGCGAGATATGTATGGGGTCGGGTTCCTCCTCCTCGGAAAGATCCCCCAGGGTATCTACGAGGATATCCTCCTCCCCCCTTGGTGGGGGCCCGCGGTCCCCCTTCCCTCCCCCTTGGGCTGAACGGGTGGGGGAGAACCCTAACGCTGACTTATTCCCTGCTTGATCTGTGCCCTGCTCATCGGAGACCCTGCGACGGAGCTGGTCCGCGTGCCGCCTCCACAGGAGCCCTGTGTTGGTTTCCACGCGGTACGACACGGGGCCGGTTTGTTCCACAACTACGCCCGGCACCCAGGCTGGGCCCGCGCTGGCGTAATTCCTGCAATGCACGGGGGCGCCTACACTGAAACTCTTTGTGGCCTCTAGCCCGATGTTCCTTCCTTTGTCCTCTACCCTCGTGGGGTCTAGCCTAGTAAGGATGGTGGTCAGTTTCCTACGCATTAAGAGCTCTGCGGGGGAGTATCCTGACGCCAGAGGGGTCACCCTGTACCCTAGCAGAAACTGACAGACTTGTAGGTTCAGATCCCCGGGGCCCATGCGCCGCAACGCGTCCTTCGTGGTGCGGACGAGGCGCTCTACTTGGCCATTGGTGGCTGGGTGGAACGGGGCGGAGGTGATATGCTGAACGGCGTTAATCTCCATGAATGCCCTAAACTCGGAGGACGTGAAACAACTAGCGTTGTCGCTAATTAACGTGTCGGGTATGCCGAACGTGGAAAAGAGCCTCCGCAAATGCCTAATGGTCTGGGCCGAGGAGGTGCTCGTGACTGGGATAACCTCCAACCATTTGGAGAAAGCGTCCACTACAAGAAGGAACAGGGTGCCTCTGAACGGGCCCGCGAAATCAACGTGCACCCGGGACCACGGCCCCTTAGCCGCGTCCCATTCCCTGTGGGGAAGGCGGGCCTCCTCTGGTCTGGAGCATTGGCAACTTTCACAAGTGCCGACCATGTGCTCAATGTCGGCGTCCAGCTGGGGCCACCAGAAGTAACTCCGGGCCAGCGCCTTAGATCGCACGATGCCGGGATGGCTGATGTGCAGCAGCTTGAGCACCCGCGGCCGAAGGGAAGTGGGGATCACCACCCGCTGCCCCCACAAGAGGCACCCCCTCTCTAGGGACAGTTCTAACTTTTTTCTGAAAAATGGAGCGAACTCCTCCGCTGGGGAGGACGCGGGCCACCCTTTCTGCACCCAGGAGCTTACCGCCGCTAACGTCTTGTCCTTCTCTGTCGCTTTAGCAATGTCGGCGGGCACTACGGGGGGCGAATCCAGTACCTCTATCATGAGAACCTGATGGTCCCGCTCTCCCTTGCTCACCTGGCTGGGCGTTAGGGGGAGGGGAGACCTAGATAGAGCGTCCGCATGGCTGATCTCTTTCCCGGGCCGGTAGACCAACGGGTGCTGATACGCATTGAGAAAAATGGCCCACCTGAGCATCCTTGGAGACAGGATCTGTGGGGTGGGCTTATCTGCGGTAAAGATGCCTAGCAGGGGCTTGTGGTTTGTTACAATGGTGAAGGGGCGGCCGTACAGAAAGTCGTGAAATTTTTTCGCCCCCGCGACTATTGCTAGTGCCTCCCTGTCTGTCTGTGCGTAGTTTCTCTCCGCTTGGGACAGGGACCTGGAGTAAAATGCTATCGGGGCCTCCCTTCCGTTCTCCAACACGTGGCACAGCACCGCCCCCACCCCCACTGGAGATGCATCACAGGTCAGGACTACTGGGCGTTTGGGGTTGAAGTGGGTCAGTATGGCATCGGACGCTAATAGGCTTTTTAGCTCACTAAATGCCCTTTCCTGGTCCTCGCCCCACTTCCATGCCTGGTCTTTCTTTAGCAGTTTGTGTAGCGGTTCAGCCACCGCTGCCTTCCGGGGGAGGAAGGAGTGGTAAAAGTTGAGCAGCCCTAGGAACGACTGCAGCTCGGGCTTGGAGGTGGGGCGGGGGGCTTTCTTAATGGCTGCCACCTTGGACTTGGATGGTTTTGTTCCCTCAGGAGTCACACAAAACCCTAGGAACTCAACCTCGGTTGCGAAGAAGACGCATTTGTCCTTCCGCACCCTCAGCCCCGCTTTTTCGAATATTGTCAGGACCTTCCCCAACCTCTTGGCCAATTCAACCCGACTCCCCCCCCCCGTTATTAACACGTCATCAAAATAAGGCAACACCCCCTCCAATCCCTTCAGGAGGCGTTCCACGAGTGACTGGAAAATTCCAGGCGCTGAATTCACGCCAAACTGGAGGCGCGTCACCTGGAACGCCCCCTTATGGGTGACTATGGTCTGCGCAGCAGCTGCGGCAGGGGACACCGTGAGCTGCTGGTAGGCCTGTGCTAAGTCGAGCTTAGCGAAACACTTTCCCCCGTGTAACCTGGCCAGCAGATGGCTGACTACCGGCACCGGATATGCATTCGGGCGGATCGCCTTGTTGATGGTGCACTTGTAGTCGGCGCATATGCGGACCTCCCCATTGGCCTTTAGTGCGGTTACAATTGGAGTTTCCCACTCCGCAGAATCTACAGGCACAAGGATCCCCTGGCCCACCAACTTGTCCAGTTCCGCCTCTATCTTGTCCTTAAGTGCGAACGGCACCCTGCGTGGTTTAAGGCGAATTGGGCGGACCTCCGGGTCCAGGTCCGGGTCACTGGGGGCCCCTTGAATTTCCCCAGTCCTTTTTTGAAAACTTCGGGGTGCGCCTCGCACACCTCCTGAATTGGATCAGTCCCAACGGCGTGCATCCCCACGGCGTGCACCTCCCCAATAAACAACCCCAGGGGCTGGAACCATTGAGTCCCGAGGAGGCTGCAATCTCCCCCTTTGAGCACGACTAGGGGAACGGACGCGGCGTGCTCCTTGAATTTGACCTGAAACTCTCCAACCCCCAACACTGGAATGCTGTTCCCTTGCACGTCCCGTAGTGTGGACCTCAATGCTTTGAGCTTAGGTCGCTTGTGGGGGGCAATTCCCAAAAACTCCCTCTGGGAAATGATTGAATATGAGGACCCCGAGTCAATTTCCATCCTAATGGGAACCCCTTGGACTAGTACCTCAACAAAATAGCGGGGGTGTCCTGTAGACACGCTGAACACTGGGGCGTCATCCTCGCTGCCATCGGAGATGCGGCCCATGCCGTCCTGCTTCCGCGTGGCCTGGGCGCCGTCCTTGGGTCTCGTTGGGCGGTCTTGTCCCGCGGAACGGTCTGCGGAGCTCCTCCGGGTCTCGCGCTTCTTCCTGCACACCTTGGTGATGTGCCCGCGGCGGCCGCAGTTGTGGCACTCGGCCTTCCGGAAGGGGCACTTTACGCGGTTGTGGGCCGCTCCACAGCCG
The DNA here is from genome assembly GCA_035047305.1 of Bradypodion pumilum. Lineage (NCBI taxonomy): Eukaryota > Metazoa > Chordata > Lepidosauria > Squamata > Chamaeleonidae > Bradypodion > Bradypodion pumilum. The sequence continues at coordinate 110,639,931 of JAWDJD010000004.1, read as the reverse complement.
TCGCATCGCCGGCTCTCCTTCCGGACCCTCCGGACGTCCTCGTCGTCGCTGCTCTCTGTGGACGACCTCGAAGTTCGCCGGGCCGCCTGTACCGGAGCCTCTGCCTTGCTCGACTTTGGCCGCCAGTCCTGGAGTTCTTGGACCCCGGCCTTTGTAGCTTCTGCGGCCTGGGCCGCTCTGACGACCTCCTGCAATGTGGGAGGCGGCTCTTGGTTCATTAATGTGCGCTGGGTCTCGGCGTCGCTCAGGCCGCACAGCACACAGTCCCGGAGGGTGATTTCGGCATTCTCCCATTTGCACGGGCCGGCCGCCAGCCGCAGGGCCGCCACGAATGCGGCGACCGTCTTCCCGGGCGCTTGGACTCGCCTCCAGAACGCACTCCGAGCGGGAAACATCACCGTGGCGGGCCGGACGTGCTCACGCAGCATCTGCATGAGTTCCTTGGCCTTGAATTCGCTCACCCTCCTCGGTTCAAGCAGGTCCACCAAGGTCCTCTTGGTTTCTTGTCCGAGCATCCTGGTGAAGATGGCCCTTTTCTTTGCCTCTTCCGTGACTTCGGACTCGATCAGTGCTGCCTGGAAGTCCATCTCGAAGATCTCCCAGTCGCCTGGTTTCCTGATTTCGAAACCGGCGCATGTCTTGGTCCCGTGGGCTGCCATATCCCACCTTCGTCGCCAATTTAGTGTAAGGGACCAAAGACAATGAAACAGCCGAAGGGTTGGCTTAACACAGGTTTATTGCATGATGATCCGGAGGAACATGTGGTAATGGCGGATGGTTAGCTCAATATATACAGCTGGCTATACATTTGAATGTGGCTCGTCGACAGACTATTGGTTGCTGCCTGCGTGACGTCGTAGAAGGTCACGCCCTTCTTGACCAGGTGAAGAGGTGGCGGGGAATCTTCCCGCGCTGCTGAACCAGGTGAATCTGAGCCATGAGAGCTGGACGCTCGCTACTGCCCTCTGGTGGTCACTAGCTCGCGTCCCCTTATCAGGTTTACATTGATACAGCTGATGGTTATAATGTTGCACACAGAAAGGTTACATTGATAACACATGGCAAAGGTACATTGTTAAAGGCACAGCTTTACAGAACACAACAAGTCCCCTGTGGGGCATAGGGCCCACTTTGGGAACCACTGATCTAGATTTTACCACCATCAATTTTTTTAACATAGCTATTACATTTGATGAAAACCATTGTATCATAGTGGATAGAATGTCAGACAAGGGCTCAGAAAATCTCTGTTCAAATCTCTACTTAGTCATAAAAACTCACCTGAGAGTTAACAAGAGCAAACCACTCCTTGAACCCACAATATATTAGATGTCTTTGTCTAGTTCATATCTAATGTCACCTGAATGAGGCATTTGGCAGTAGACTCAGGTTTCCATGAAAATAAGACAAGCAGGGCTTTTTATCCTTGCTTGTTGCAATTCTTAAACTTATATAAGATGCAATTCTTAAACTGTTTTTCTTGTAATTCTGCATGAGCGTTTGGAAACAAATATCCTTCCTGATATAGAACCTGAGGTAAAAGTGGATGGTAAGTTGCTACAGGCCTCGTAAGTAATGATAAAACTGTACTCCTGGGTTCCCTGGTACATCTACATCTCCTTCTGTATTCTAGTCTTAAAGACATGAAACAGTCATTCAGTCTTCTCTATGGTTGCTTCAAGTCTTTAAGTAAGGAAACCAAGGCAGATTATAGAAGGGTAATACATCACAGGAAGAAGCCAATTGCAGACATTAGTGGAAACATGGGAGAAGAGGCATTTAGAGTCTGCCATTCTCTTGCTGATATGACAGTCAGTGTGTTGACTGAGTTTTTCCATGAGGATCAAGATCTAAAGAAAAAAGAAAAACAGCTTTGTTTGGTGAACAGAATTTCAAATGGACCCAAAGGAGTTTTGACCATCACTATTCACAGAGCCACATTTTGGCAACCAGAATGAGCAATGTTTTCCTGTCTGCCATGAGGCATTCCCCTCACCTCCACCACCACTTAAAAAGTGAAAGGGAAAACATGAAGTTTCTCCAAAAGAAAGAAGGAAATGCATTTTTCATTTATTTTTCTAACATGCACCATTAGAGTTGTTGCTAAGTTTTGGTGCCTTCAAACTTTTGTTGCCCTGGGGCAAAGCCCCGCTTGTTCCACCTTAATTACAGTCCTGACTATTCATAAGCAAACCAGCTGATACTGAAACTTGTTCACCCACTAGTAATTATTTTACTGGGATGGTAAGTTTGTGTTATTAGTTTCAAATATACACCACAGAGTGTATTTCGACTTGGCTTTTGAACAGCAGGTCTGATATTATCTGACTTTAACACACCTAAAGCATAATTTCCCATAGGCTTTCAAGAGTAGTTGATAATTTATTTCATACTATAGTGACTGCTGCTGACCTAAACAATCTAAACGTTTATTGTGTTTATTGCATTGCTAAAAGCTGTACATGCCGGAGCATTTCAGATACAATCCTCTTTTTCTATGGTCTTCAGTCAGTGTCCTATATAACAATATGGATACAGAATTTACTGTAACCCTCAAATCAAGGGGAGTTGGGGGTTGCTAGCCTAGTAGAGATGGAGCAGCTTCTACTCCTGTTGGAATCCTCAATTTAGGGTATAGTGTGACTCTGGAGCATCATTCATGTTGTAATCTCTACTATGCCACACCTTATAGTGACTTTGGGCTAGAACCTCTTTCTGAATCTGACCTACTCCTAAGCCATGGTGTACTGCTCCAGGTTCCCACCAGATCCCAGAAACCGGTAGCGGAAATTTTCCCAGGCCACGCCTACTTGGCCGGCCACACCCACCTCTCTACCCCAGGCCATGGTGTGGCTGGCCAAGTGCGCATGGCCCACAGAGTTAGCCATGCCCACAGATTTAGCCACGCCCAGGGTGGGGGTAGTAAATTTTTTTGCAGTGCATCACTGCTCCTAAGGCTAATATAAGAATATATTGAAGAGGAGGAAGAGGAGAGTCATGAATGTCACTTTTAATTTATTGGTAAAAGATGATATACAAATATACAAATGTGACTAATAACCAATAAACATCAATTTGTAAGGATATGGGATATGTTACAAGATTAAGCAAAACAAAACTTGGTTTTTGTCTGTTTTTTGCAGAGGTGGTATAAATTGTTGGACTTAAAGGCTTCAAGGCCTTATATACTTGGAGTGCATAGGTAAAGTATGCAGTATGTTAGATTTTAGATACCAAACTAGGAATCATTAATGGAGGGCTAGTGCCTAGACAGTGATGGCTAACCTTGGCAGTCCAGCTCTTCTTGGACTTCAATTCCCAGAAGCCCTGATCAGCAGGGGTGCTGACTTGCGCTTCTGGTAATTGAAGTTCCAGAACAGCTGGAGTGCCAAGGTTAGTCACCAGGGGCCTAGGAAATGAATATAGCAAGTCTTGGTCGCAGTTTTCATTTCCTTTTGCTGACATTAGTAAGAAAACTTTCATTTTGTCATTAGTTCATCATATATTATCCAACTGCTTCTTCAAAGTGAAAATTTCTTCCTGTCAAGCAGACTGCTAATTAGCTTTTGTTCACTTACAGTCAACATCCAAAATAATTGGAGGGGGGTTTCCTTAACAAACCCTCAAAATACCATCTAAAGGAAACGTGTATAAACATAAATCCTTGACATTTTGAGAACCAGCACTGCCAATAAATGTTGTTGCAGCTGATGATGATGACTCATAAATATTGGCAGCACTGGGCAGAGACAAAGAGGGGCTGAGAGACTGACTTGCTCTAGCCAATGATATTTTATAGTGAAGCTTAAACTGTTTTCTGGGAATATAACACAAAATGTATTGACTAACAGGCAAAATTAATGGTGTGATGATTGTACAGGCAAGTCTGTAGTGATAACTTAAATGAGAAACCTGGCAAAGTATTATCTCTCCTCTGCACTGAAAATATATGGAAACAGATACCTTAATAATGAAGAAAATTGCACTGATTCAGAATGGATGCAAGACTAATTGTTATATGTGAAGAATTTGTATAAATGGAGAAAATAGTTACAGAACAGGCAAAACACAAAAGAAATAGAATTGTTCCCTGCTCATTCCTCCTAGTGGAGGAAACAAAGTTGCACCAGCAAGGAGCTAACACTGCTGTCAGGCCCTTCACCATCCAGATAAGCTCAGTAAGGAAGTCTGTGTGGTCTCAAAAAGGAACTCCAGCCAAGAGTTTGAAGGGCTACAAGATCTTACAAGGTTGGACAGCCTTAGAAGACTTCATGGCTTGCTGGCCTCATGAGACCTGGGCCTCTTCTGGTGGAAGTGAAGGAGATGGACCTAAAGTCCTGTTGACCAACCTTGACACTCCAGCTGTTCTTAGACTTCAATTACCAGAAGCCCAAGTCAAAACACCTGCTGATCAGGGCTTCTAGGAATTGAAGTCCAAGTATAGCTGGAATTCCAAGGTTTGCCATCTTTGATCTAAAGCATAGATTCTCTGCTATCTATTGACATTCTCCTCATGAATTAGGAGCCAGATCTTTTTTTTTTTAGGTTTCCCAAGTTTTTTCTTCTTCTTCTGTGTCTAGGCCAGACATAAAACTGCCAAATTGAAGCCACCTTTGGGGAGTTCATTCTGTAGTTCTCTTCACCTGACTTAGTATGAGAAAGTTTAGCTGGCACAACAAGGTTGCTGTTGCCTGGGGTATGCCTGATTGTGGTTCAAAATTATCACGATCTTTGAGGAGGCTCTTTCTGTGCAACACACACACACACACACACACCTCTTAGGAAGAGTTCCATGGACAGCAGAGTTCTTACTCTTAATACTTGTTGCATTTATATACAGGAGGCTTGTGAAACAGAATCAGAGGGATGTTGGACAAAATCCCTTTGGTACAGTTCCACTGGTGAAAACCATATTGGGGCACCAGGCATAATTAATTACAAATAATGTAATCCTTCTAATCTCCTATTTACATTTCAAAGGCTCCCTAGGGCTGCATTTTGCCCTTGAGAAGCCTTTGGGAGCTTCGGAATGCTGAGGGAAGACTTTGAATTGGGATCACTGATTGTGATCCAGGACTAATTTTTGACCTTTAAAGTCACCTTTCTCCCATATGCTTTTCTGGGGCGGGGGGAATAGAACCCCAGGAAACCTCTGAAGCTGAAACGGGAGTGTGGGTGGGGTGTTAAGTTAATTTTAATTAGTTATTTTGAGTGCCCTGATCTAATTTATGCCAGTATAAAGTTAAGCAATAGGATTTTCCCTTTGAATTAATTGCATGTTGATAAATCAACACATGTGAAGTTCTGTTGATTCAGTGGGTCTACTAAGATTGGTATTAACAATTAAAGTTGGCCTTGAATTTGAAGCTTATGTTTTCCAGGTGGGTACTTCCAACACATGCATTAAGAGAAAAAGTACTACAGAATTAAAACTTCACTACCAAGATTTAGCTACTCTAGAGAATGGAGGGGGGGAGAGAATAAAATGCTATATCAGGGGCCAAAATCTTGTTCTTCAGTTGCACCAGCTGAAGCAAACTAAAATAGCTCACAGTAGCAAATTCAAGCAAATTAACAAGTCCCCGCTTGAATTCCTAATTATGTGCCAAGCCACTGACTGGCACGCAATGAGGGATTAGCAGCAATCTGCCACCGTATGTTACATCATTTCCTTTTTGCCAGCATAACTATTCAATGAGATTTGGTCCAGCATTTTAAAATAAGAATTATACAGTATGCCGGAAAGGGAGGAACTGCAATTCCTTTAAGCACTTAATATGGGGAAAAGATGAAATTTATAGATTTGTCCATCTGCATAAAAGATTTGTTTGTTTGTGTATTAGTTGTTTGAGTATTAGTTTCAATAAGGCTTCCACCCAGCTTCTTCATTGTTAACAGACAGGTATAACAGACAGGTATCATGTGGTACTCTCATGCAGAGAACAGCTGTACCTATTGAATTTGGCTGGTGCAAGTTGGTTCCCCCCCCCTTCTAATTTCAGGTGGAAAGAGCATAAGGTTGAATGTGGATGAAAATCAAGCTGGCAAACTTTCAATCTTCAAAAAGAGCCAAATATTCCTAGGCCACTTGGTGCCTCATAGTTCTTTTGCATTGTTCTGAGAATATCCAGCGAAGTAAATAACAGTGTACATCACTATCAACCCTTGCCTTTGTGATCCCCACACCAGGCAGTGTGGTCTTGTATTAGTACTAGTGTAACATCTTCTAGTATTCAAAGCAGTTAAAATACTATTGTGCAGTTCCATCCTTGCAAGAGGAAAGACATCAGCAGTGGTGGCAGAACGCTGGTGTTAAAAGGCTTCCTTTTGTGATTTCAAGGTGTGATTTTGTGGATTTATTGTCTTCTTTATTTTTACACATACTGTACATGTTTACATATTGCAAGTGGAAAAATGCCTTCACCTGCCAAAATGTGACTTTCCTTCCAAACATGGCTAGACAATGGCTGTACAAATGACCTTGTGTAAGCTCTTGTCCAGGCTTCAGATTTAAAATAGTTTGTTTTCCAGAGCTATTTTTTCTATATCTTTTAAATTATTTTAGCACTTTATACATGATTCATAGCACTCCTTGACACATGGCTCATATGCAATAGGGTAGAGTCACATGTACCCCCTAATCACATAAGAAATCCTTTAATCATTGACAATCTGCTGTGGTCAATGAGTTCATTATCATACTGCAGTCAGACTCCATTCAACAGGATTTTGGCCATTATCTAATTGCAGGCGCACCCCCCAATAAAGGACTCAGACACTGGTAAAAGTGGATAACGGCATTGGGCCACATTTATTGATTCATGCCCTAGTCTGAATTATAACTTTCTATTGGTAATTGACCAATCATAATTCTTTAAGGCAAGCAGGCCGAAGTAACACTGGTAAGGTACCACCCAAAATTGCCAACGGCAATTGTTACAATGTATCTATTTGTATCAATTTGTTTGTTGACAACAAACAAATTGTTGACCGTAGTCAATATCTAACTAATGACCCCACCCTCTGACGCGTATCCGTGAAATCACGGGGTGATGCATGCTGTCTAGCTGTAGCCATCACCCCGTCGCCTGGTTCGTCGTTGACCGGACAACGTTTAACCAACTTATGCCTGTCTAGTGTTGTCCAGTCAATTGCGAACCTGCCGGATACCTGTGGGTCATAAATGTTTACCTTACCAGTGATACCCGCCCATGTGACCAAAGTCAACAGCAGCAACCGAAAACCCCTATATCAAACCATAGCAACAGTGTGGGATGGGCGAAAAAACCAGGACCCGAGAGCCAATTGTGGGTCCCAGCCAAAAATTCCCACCCGGCCCCGAAGCGACCAAAATATCACACTGTTAACTAGGGAGGGGGTGGAGGGGAAAAACTTCTCCGCTCCGTTGCTTCGCAAAATGGCAGCTCGGCTGCCTCATGGCCACCCCTTTTATAAGGGAGCTGGCCACGCCCCCTAACTACCCGGATGCCTTCGTCCGATGGGGGGGCCCGCAAAGAGCGCAGCTGCCATTTTGGCGCCGCGCTTGCATTGCAGGCGCACCCCCCAATAAAGGACTCAGACACTGGTAAAAGTGGATAACGGCATTGGGCCACATTTATTGATTCATGCCCTAGTCCGAATTATAACTTTCTATTGGTAATTGACCAATCATAATTCTTTAAGGCAAGCAGGCCGAAGTAACACTGGTAAGGTACCACCCAAAATTGCCAACGGCAATTGTTACAATGTATCTATTTGTATCAATTTGTTTGTTGACAACAAACAAATTGTTGACTGTAGTCAATATCTAACTAATGACCCCACCCTCTGACGCGTATCCGTGAAATCACGGGGTGATGCATGCTATCTAGCTGTAGCCATTACCCCGTCGCCTGGTTCGTCGTTGACCGGACAACGTTTAACCAACTTATGCCTGTCTAGTGTTGTCCAGTCAATTGCGAACCTGCCGGATACCTGTGGGTCATAAATGTTTACCTTACCAGTGATACCCGCCACACGGGGAGGCTTCCCAAAAGGCTCACCGCCCTCCCCAAGACCGACAGCTCGGTCGACAGGCCTGCTCGCTATTCCACTAACCAGAGGTCCATACCTCCCTGCGACAGATGGGCCCCATCCCCTGAGTAAAGCTCGTAATTTTGCAGACTGACGCCCGGGAGGCCAATGACGCGTCCCCCGCCCTTGTCGAAAAGGAACCGGGCAATAGCCCTGTTCACGGAGCGTCGGCTCAGTCAAGAGCCTCGAGGCCGAACGCCCCCCTGTAAGCGTACCGCGGTATCGTGTCCGACCAATTGAGGGATGTGGCAGGCCACACATGATGTGAGTAGGGCAGGTCACTGCAAACCGCAAGCTTATGCGATAGGCCAGTGACCCGCCCCAAGCCATTGCCCCCAAGGTACATAACCAGGACATCGGGCGAGTCAGCATCCCTGATGTAGAAAAGGAATAGCAACAGTTCCCGCCATAACATGCCGCGCTTACCATACTACCTGAGACGTGCGGCTGCACCCAGTCCCAGTCGGGGTCCCCACTCTGTCGCCGCAGCATCACGCGCTGCCCTGTGCACGTGGCAACGGCCCACCAGCCATACTGTCACCGGTGTAAAACGACACCCAGGGTCTGTCAAGGAAAAAAGGAGGGGGGAGAAACAGTGCAGTGACTAAACCGGTACTCACGGTTGAAGAGGGCGAACACAAAACTGAAAACATTGTGATCCCCACCCTCCCGTGCGGCGTATTTCAGCCCCGGAGTACCCAAAAACAACTGCAGTAGGAGCCGCCCCTATCCTGAATGAATGGGTGCCGCAACGAGCCCCAGAGGGGCCAACACTGTCTAGTGCCTTCCCGGCACCCTTCAAATTGAAATTTAGTAAGAGAAGACCCACCTTGGTGACAGAAAAACGGGCCATGGTGCGTGCCACACAGTGCAAGGAAATCCTGTAGGGCACCAACCGGACAGATGTCTGCCGAGGAACATCGTAGCAGTCTACTCCACTGCCTACGCTGTGCTGATACGTTTTAGAGGAGCGTATCCCCAACTGAGCCCAATATTGTTCACTCAGACATCTTCGAGTTCCAGTGCCCTACGACTTGCATCCGCCTTATACAGCATCTCAAGCTCGCCGATGCGGAGCACTCCAAAAAAGGCCACCGTTGTAGCCGCATGAAATGGGCTGCCTCATCTTATCAAAACAGAGGCCAGGCCAGCCCCGGGCCAATTGGGTAAAAACCCCTGGGGAAATCGGGTGGCGGTCGTCCGGGCAACGCCCACGCGCGCGCACCCACCCCTCCAAAACATGTCTCACACAGAAGTGAGTGGTGCTGTCCACGACTTGCATCCGCCTTATACAGCATCTCAAGCTCGCCAATGCGGAGCACTCCAAAAAAGGCGACCATTGTAGCCGCATAAAATGGGCTGCCTCATCTTATCAAAACAGAGGCCAGGCCAGCCCCGGGCCAATTGGGTAAAAACCCCTGGGGAAATCGGGTGGCGGTCGTCTGGGCAATGCCCACGCACGCGCACCCACCCCTCCAAAACATGTCTCACACGGAAGTCAGTGGTGCTGTCCACATGACCTCCCACTTTGGCCATAAAAGCCAACGCTGACAGCTTAGATGCTATGGTGCGAGGAGCAAAGCCCTGGGCATGCAGGTAAACCATGAACCGCAGAACATGGGTTACCGGGATCGGCCAGGTTCCTGGCATTTGAAATTGGGTACAGAATGCTCTGAAAGAATTAAATGTGTGGTGATACACCTTACGCGTGCGTGGCGCTAGTGACAGGCCAATCGCCCGGTTCACCTCTCCTTGCCAATGTTCCATATCCCATCCGGGAGTGGCGAGGGAAATTCCTCCGCATCCGGGGCCAAGGCACGGAACCGGGAGATCTGCAGGCGGGACAAAGCATCAGCAATATCATTAGTAACCCCTGGGACATGCCTGGCCCTGAAAAGAACGTTGAGGCGCAGGCTGCGCAACGCAAACTGGCGCACTGGGTCCATAACCCTGGGCGATTTAGAGGTCTGTGCATTGACAATGTGGACAACAGCCGCATTGTCACACCAAAGTGGACAACCGAGTTGGCCCCCTCCTCGCCCCATAGCATCAAAGCACCCAGTATAGGGAAAATTCCAGATACGTGAGACCACGCAGGCGACCCGTGCCTGCCCAGGATGGTGGCCACCCACCATAGGCCCACTTCCAATTGAAGTACATCCCATAACTCTGGGATCCCGAGGCATCGGGCTGTATCTTAAAGCGAGGGGAAGCCAGGAGCTCAGACCTCCAAAATGACACCCCATTGAAATCCCTCAGGATCTGTAGCCAGACAAGCACGTCTGCCCTGATACCCCGGGTAAGTCTAACCCTATGGTGGGGCCTAGATAATCCTGCCATGGCGTCGCACAAGCGCCGAGCAAATGCCCTGCCCGGTGCGACGACCCTGCCAGCGAAATTGAGGTGACCATGTAGCACCAGCAGGTCCCTCGGTGATGCCATGCGCTTGGCCAGCAAGTCCGAGATAAGGGCCACTAGCTTTGACACCTTATCCCGCTGCGACCTAGAAGCCTGTGCTACCGTGTCAATCTCCACCCCCAGGAATACTAGCTGTGTAGGCGGGCCCTCGGTCTTTTCGGGCGCTAAAGGGACACCAAGTTCCTCCATTAGCGTCTGAAATGTGTTGAGGAGACGTGTGGACGTGTCCCAGCCCCGTTCAGCCCCAAATAAAATCCTCCAGGGAATGGGCTACAGACCGGGACCCTGATCTGCGAACAAAAGCCCACCCTAGGAAGATGGAGGAATGCTCGAATGCCGAGCCTGAATTGGAACAGCCAAAAGGCATGGCATCATTGCAATAATATGCTCCCCGGAACGGGGGCGCAGGGACAGGGCCAACGACCCTGCCCGCATAGACCTCCTTATCATTGCTGGCAGGAGCCACCTCCTCCCTCCCCCTAAGGGATAAAGATTGGGGGCATCCTGAGGGGACCTATCACTCATGAAAGGGATACGTTACGCCTGCCTAAAACCCTGAAGGAGATATCCACATCCTCTCCCTTCGGGTACAATGTGAGCCAGCGCTCCAACATGTCCACATTAATTGGGGAGGGAGCCCTTTGGTGAACTAGATCCATCTGCGGCAGTCTTGCCAGCCCCCTGTCCACCCCTCCCTCTGCCCCGCATCCCTCCAGGCCTGGGACAGGCAGAGGCCGCATGGGGGCCAGCACAGGGGGGACACTAATGTCTGTATTTGCCATTCTTCCTATTGCAGGAACCATTGGATGAGAAAGTCCAGCACAGCAGGCGGGCTGGAAACCCCCTGCCCCGCCCCCTGGCAGTGGACCTGTGCTGGGGCCGCCCGCTGGATCGCATGTCCACAATGGTATCTCTCCCCGGGCGCGGTGCGCGTGGGCTTCATGTACAAAAGCCACAGCCTCTGGCATGGCTCAACCCACCTAATGTCAGGGTGCCGGGGAATCCGCATATGGAATTAGACGTCATAAGCCAACCACGATGGGCCCGGAAAGTCAACCATCGCCCGGTAGATGTTGTCCATACTGTACCATCGGAATTACAAAATCCGGCCGGGCCCTAAGGTACACCGCCATGTATATGAGGTAGGCCGGCAACCAGTCGGCCCACTTACGTGGTGGCTTGCTACGACGTGCCTGCTCCTTATCCTTCTCATCCTGCCCCCCCTACTCCTTGGTGGGCCCTCTGTTGAGGAGTGAGAAGATATCCACGTAATCCCCCCGCCAGATCTTCTCTTTGGTGGTCTGTGCCAAATGGACACCCAGCGGTAAGGAATACCCCGCCGTCAGCAAGGCCGACCCGGGCACAACAGGAACTGCTGGCATCTGAAAGGGGGCCTGTACTAACCCAGCCACCCCCAAAACATTCCCCACAGGGTAGAAAACACCCCCCACCACGGGGCCCTGAGTGGTAGTTGTCGTCGCCAGGTGGGGCGTCAGCGGCTGGACCGCCGCCCCACCCGCGCGAGGCCAGGCCATTGGAAACCCCCCCAACGTGGCCACGTGTGTAGGTGCACTAGCTTGGACCGCATACTCACGTGCTGCACCCCCGTAGGCCGCACCCACCGGGGGTTCCGGCCCACTGGGGGCGTCGGAGCTCACAACCGCCGTCGAGCTCGTCGATGGGGCCTGACCCGCACCGGTCTGTTGAATGGGGAGCTGCGAGGCAGTGGCCCAGGTCGTGCCACGTGCCTCAAGCAGCTCGACCCGTCCCGTCGCCTGCCGCTGCCCAGCAGACGACGCGTAACCCCAAAGGGAGACCAAGAGTGGCCAGCCCGGGCCAGGGATGTCTCGATGGCCGCAACGCGGGCCAATAACGCTTCCACGCTGACATGGGGCAAAGGACCAGCCGGCCCGCCTACTGCAGGCATGGGTACAGGTCCCTGCACCCCGGGGCCCGAATAGGGCGACAACCCCACACCCGGGCCCGTTAGGGCCGATGTAGCAACCTGCCAGGGAAGGGGACCGGACCACCCCCCAAGGCTGGAAGGCCTCGGAGCGAGCTACGCTTCTATAAAGGGAGGCCCAGCGGAATGGGCGACACCAGGAGAGGTGTCCACCGCTTGCGGGCCGAGGGCCGCAGCCCCTACTGGCCCCGTGCATGGGCCACCATCCTCTAGCCAGGGGGAATATACCCCATTCCACCGGTCCCGGTGGGTGCAAGCAAATGCGGCTGCTGGGGAGGCGCAGCCACGGTCTTCCGACCCAGATTGCGCCTCCGAACCGCACGAGCCGCGCTCGCAGCCTTCTTCTTCTTTGTGGGCCTCTCAGCCAATCGATGGGAAGCCGAAACGAGAGAATTCAGCAGCCAAAAGGCTTCCCGGTAAAAGCCAAAAGCGACGGAGGTAAGAGGGAAAAACTTCTCCGCTCCGTCGCTTCGCAAAATGGCAGCTCGGCTGCCTCATGGCCACCCCTTTTATAAGGGAGCTGGCCACGCCCCCTAACTACCCGGATGCCTTCATCCAATGGTGGGGGGCCGCAAAGAGCGCGGCTGCCATTTTGGCGCCGCGCTTGCATTGTAATCTCTACCTCTCATCTGCAAGATAGGCCAATTTTACCCCTCATGTCACAGGTGGAAGTGAATGAGGAAAAATATCAAAACGGATGTAACAGTAAGCTTGTCATTAGAAACAGGGATCCATTAAAAGGTTAAATTCATTTGTTTAGCCTAGTGTGTGGTTCCTCGATACAGCATGATTGGTCGCTGTAAGAAATTCATGGGCTTCATTTACATATTATTTTGTGCAAATGTGGCAGCTTCCAAGGACTACATCTTTGGAAGTAAAAAGGTTTATCAACTTCTTATACTATTATTTGTTTTCAGGGTGAGCAAAGTCATTATCCCCACTGGGTAGCCAGAAAGGCTTTTAAGTGACTGGACTCCCTACCCCCATCTCATTTTCCTAACAGTGTGATGTTGCAGATGGGGAGATGAAGGCTAAGAGGTCTCACTTGCCTAAAGTCACTCTAAAAATGTCAGGGCATCTGCTTGCCTTTACAACTATCAAAATAAGGACATTGAAGTTCAAACCTAGGAAAGGGAAACCAGCAGGAGTAAATAATGGAAAGGCTACTTAAAGTCATTCAGCCTCAAAAAGAAATGTTGCATGTTTTCTGTGTAATTGCAGCCTATGGTTGTAGCAATGAGTAGACCATCCAACACTAGACCTGATTGGTCCCCATCAGTCAACCACTACTGGCAGAAAGATAGCTTGCACAGTTGGTCTGAATTCAGTAGACTGCTGAGCTTACCATTGTTTGTTTTTGGTACTTCTATGCTGTCTGTCCTATTTAGAATATCAAAGTGGCATACCTCAAAATTAGATCACAATAAGCATGCAGTTATCTAACAGACAGATAAAATTTTCATTAACAATTAAAATGGACAGCTGACTAAAATGTTTGGGCATTTAAAAATGTTTTTGCCTGGCACCTAAAGGATTGTTGGGTATACCAGATATGTTATCGATGCTACATTCCTTTAATTTTTTCAGTGATGCTATGAGTGTGATACAACACTGATTCTGCAATGTAATTGATCATTTCTTTGTATCTATGGCTCAGATTTAAATTTCCTGAATCAAAGAGCTCTTTCACAGAGAATTCTCTTTTCAGTAGCTGCTCCCATGGGCAGAAGACAGAGAATAATTTTCAATCCCCCCCCCCCCCCCTTGCAGGTTCTCATAGCATCCAGAGTTTCATCTCCTAGAAGCCTGCACCAGCTTGGCATTATGGAAGCTGTAGCCAAAAATATCTGAAGGTTTAAATGTGTGCCTGCTGTGGTGGCCTAACGTTTTCAAGTATGAGGTCTGGAGTAGATTTTCAGGAGACAGAGGAGCTTCCAATGAGAAGGAAGAATGGGTGGAAAATTGCCCTCTATCTTCTATCAGTGTATTGGTGGGGTCTCCAAACCCAAACTTATGTCTCTAATTAAATTAAGTATACTCTGATTGAAACTGTATTTGTAGTTCAAAAACAATGAAAGCTTAATAATGTCCAGTAAAAATTTCAGTTCAAGCTAAATTATTTATTTATTTATTTATTTGTCATATTTGTATACTGCTTTACTCATCCAAAGACGATTCAAGGTGGTTGCATACAGCATAGCATAAACAAAATGACAGCACAATGCATAGAATCAATAAATATAAACCAGAATCTCAAACAGTTATTTATTTATTTGAATAAATATGTAGTACATCTGAGAAAGCCACTGGGAGTAAAAGAAATAACTTCAATGAAGGATGAATGTATGGACTATGTATGTAGCACCTGAAAGAGCATATACATCCCATACTGACTTGCTCCCTCCCCCCTGCCACAGAGTGTAGGCTTGGCTGTTATCAGCCTGCTATAAATAGAAGTGGCAAGTCAAGAAAACCAGAAGAAAAATCATCAAAGTTATTTTTATTGCTGACATAAAAATACCTTTTCCTCTGGTAATCAGAATTTAATAACACTAACATTTACTCAGCTCACAATCTTAAAAAATCTTTATAAAATTGCTGCCCATGTGAAGCTCTTTTTCCCCAAAAGAAAATAAATTCCAGCCATTTCATACTGATTGGTCAACAAACAATAGTGTAGATAAATAACAGCAACTCTCTAGGATACTTTAAACTCAGAAACTTGACTTATCCTATATGGAGATGCTAGGGACTGAATTTAGCACCTTGGCATAAAAATGTCTTCTACCAAAGTAGTCTACTATGTCAAAATCAGGAATGTGCTTCAGGTTTAGCAATTATTTGTAATCCAAAGCAAAGAGGAGTATTTGTCAGTTTCTGAACTGATTCAGAACGAAGTGAGGAAACCTAAAGTACCACTTGAATTAAGTCAATTTTCTCTGAAATACCAAACCTGGCTTTAGCACTTTAGGTGTTAAAAAACCCCAGGAACTTTTCTTTCAAAAATCCTCATAATGCTAGTGAATCTCACTCAGATAACAAAAATAATACTTTAACAAAACCAAGAAGGCCATAGCAAAAGAAGATTGACAGCATACGTGTCAATAAAAAGCCCAAGGTCTCTTGGAACTTCCAATCAAGAAGTCCTGAGAGACCTCAGATCAATTCCCAGGTAACATGATTGGTAGGCATGTTGAATCTTGGCAGCACAAGAGAAAGAGGTTAGTTTGTTAGAGTTGGCTGTTCATATTGTTTTCATTTTCAGAACTGGGCATTTCCCCCTTTTAGACAGCTTTGGATCTCATTTTTAATATACTTTAGAATCCAGTTGATTGGGGGTAGTAGATCACAAAAGTACCTAAAATATACCCAAGCCCTTTTTTGTAATTTACTTTTTTATGCCTGCTACTGGGTTTTATTTTTGCAGCCTTTGGCCTTTTGTCTGTCCCATTCCCCACGCATGCACGCACTATGTATATCTGGATGAGGGGTATGCAATTACCCCTTCCAATCCAGAACAAAATCCCTTCTTTTACCCCATTCTCATTTTTTTCTAATTATTCAATACATCTACCTCATCATCATCATCATAGTTGTATACTGCTGAGTCAATTCTGATTTATGGCAACCTTTTTGAGGTTTACCATTCCCTTCTTTTGAGTGTGTCCTGGGACTGTGCAACTTGCCCTGGACTGCACAGGCTGGCTTTTCTTTCAGGAAACTCAGTGGGGAATCAAACTCCCAACCCTAGAAACTTAAGAGCAATGCAGAGATAATTTCAAATGTTCAGATACAAATAGAAGCAGATGGGCTAGCAACTGGCTGAAAGTCAATTTTAAAACAAATGATGTGGACTAAAGGGAAGCAGCTTTTATTGCACCCCACTAGTCAAAGTCACTAATAAAAACCACTTGGGATAATCCTGTCACTTACTACAGTAAATCTTACTAGAGTAGACCCTAAATCAATGGGGATTTGGTAAGTTATCTCTTCCATATGCTTCTTTGAATTAAATGAGCATCGAAGTGAGTCACAGCAGGGATTCACAATTAGCACTTTGTAGCACAACTAAGTTGTAAACTGTAGTAAACTGTAGTAAACAGTGTTCTGTGCACTCTGGTGTCTAGTCATGCCTATCATATGACCACAGAAACATCTGCAGACACAGAGAGGCTTTTTGCCTATAAACACATAAGCACTGAACCTTAGAGTTGGATACGAGTAGCTTTCGAGCAAAT
Organism: Bradypodion pumilum; assembly: GCA_035047305.1. Taxonomy (NCBI): domain Eukaryota; kingdom Metazoa; phylum Chordata; class Lepidosauria; order Squamata; family Chamaeleonidae; genus Bradypodion; species Bradypodion pumilum. The sequence goes on along the minus strand of JAWDJD010000004.1, from coordinate 110,623,239 downwards.
GAGAACTTGAGCACAATTGCATTATTACACCACCACCCCCAATTCCAGAAAAGGTTTTGGTTTTTACTTTGTTTTTGCAATAACAATTGTGTTGACAGACTAGGCAACATCTTGTACCTGGTGTCATTGTGGAGCATTAGTTTTGATGACATTTTTGAGTTTACTGTAACACTTTAGAGTGGCCAAGAGAGTTGCATTTATTTTTTTCATTTCATAACACATGATTTTTTCACTCTATAATTTCCCTGGCTGGCCACATTTCCTGAGCAGAAAACACCCCATGGGAGAAATAACCCTATGACATTTTCTCATGGGCTTTAATTAAAGTGTGGACGGTTATAGAGTTCCATTCAGATTATTGTAAAATTAAATAAAAGATGTTGACATGCATACCTTATTCATCTCATATGTAAAGCAAGCACAAGAATCCTGAGATTCACTTATGACAGTTTTTAAAATTATCCCTTGAAATAATTTACAAAATGATGTTTTTAAAATCAAAAAATTAAATGAGAATGGAGAAAAAGGTATGGGAAAATATCAATATAGCACTAAAACCATTTCCAAGATACACATGTCCATATGCCCAACCCATGATAAGTAAAAAAGATACTCGGATTGAGTCAAAGAAATGTGTTCACATCCATAAGTATGGTTTTGCAACTATTTCCATTATTGAGACTGGGTTAGTTTATCTAAAAAGTGGCCAGAAATCTGCTGTGGAAATATGTCACTGTAATGGCATAAATCACATCAGTGAATTGCCACAGGTTAAAGCAGGGGTTCCTGATCTAAGACCCATGGGCCAGATCCATCCCACGGTGCCTGTTCATGTGGCCCCCATGCCTCCAAGGGCATTTGAGAAACAAAATGGCCACCCCTTCAAAGCTGTTGGGACAAAATGGCCACCCCTATCGTGCAGGCAGGGCAAAATGGCCATCCTGCCCTCAAAGCTGACTAAGAGAGTGTGACCCAGCGCCCCCCCCCGCTTGTAAAGGTTAGGAACCCCTGAGTTAAAGAGTTGTTGATCAAAGACCAAGTCATACAACTGGCACATGACTATGAATGAAAGTGTCAACTTGTGAATTAATAGCAATTTGTCTTGGGCATTACATTTATGTCCATATAAATCTTCAACAGAGTTTGGCCAAAGTTTTAACTGTAATTTCCATGTTAAGCACTGATTTTTGAAGTTCAGATTATTCTGAATATATGTATAAAGGTCAAGAGAAACCTCATAAAGATGAAAACACAAAACATCCATTGCTGTACACAATTTCTTGGGGATATATCCTACATATGTCAGTAGAACCTTCTCCTCAAATGTATAGAATTGCACTATAATAGTTTGCACAAATACAAAATGAATTATAATAATTCCTTTCAGAAGATTAATCCACAAATCTAAATGACTTGATTCTATATACAGCTATGCAACCAAGAACAGAAGCTTGTCATGATGAGCTGAACATGCCTTGAGTTAGTACAACATTTGTATTGTTACACTGGACCTATTCACTTGCCATCATAGCAAAATCCTATACTGTATTCCCTTTCCAATGTTCAAATTTCATCTGATAATTGTAGACTAACTTCAGGGAACTGTTTGTGAAACTGATCAATGTAAGACAAAAAGCAAAAGCCATCTTCAATTTATTCCTGGTGAGAAGTGGGACATATAATCTTAAAATGCAATAATGAAAATGGTTCTTTATATTTGATTTTGAGTTCCTTGTATTTACCTTTATGTTTTAATCGTTGGTATTCCAAATTGCCTTCACAGCATATAAAAGAACAGACATGCTTTGCAAATTTTTACTCTTGAAAGTTGAAATTACTTTCCATTGCTTACTACAAAAGAATGTTTATTATCATCCACAACAAAGAGATTTCAAATGACAATTCTGTCTCTAAAAATGTGCATGGTTGCTAATTTCTGGAAACTCTCTTTTCTCCCGCCCCCACCCCACCCCACCCCTTCTTTTAATTCTACAAAAAGATGAGCATATCAGAACAGTTAATGAAGTGGAGCCTGCATTTACTTAAGAACAAAAAGCTTTTGTTCAGCTTGAAACAAAAGACTTGGAAGGTGGCAAGTATTTCCACTAAATACAGCATGTTGTATGGAGATAAATAAATAGTGTCCAATTAATGCATATTGATGAGTCAGGAAATATAAATTAGATGCTTGGTTTTCTATTGACAAGAGTAGGAATGGGGTATTTTTAAGGCCAGAGTTTGGAGTCTGTATCATCTTCATCATTTGTATTAATATTAGCCATAATATAAGTCATGCTGAACTTCTGGGACTTTTAGTCCAATCAGGTATTCCTCAGACACTCTGGCACCAAAGGTAGTGGAGGCAGAAAACTCAGTGACTCCTGTTTGTGGTTCTCATGGGTTTCCCAAGGGATTGGGACTGGGTTTATAGTAAATTATATCTATCTGCCTCGGTGAAATCTAGAAATCATGGACACCAGAAGGTATATTTTTCACGTTTGTTCTTTCCAACTGAAAGGTGGTCATAGCTGCTTATAAATCACCTGAGCATTTCCCTGATGCAAACCTTGACTACAGCAGCTTTCTCTGTGTCTTTTTCTGAACCTGCACATTACACTTACATTCTTTGCATCTCATTGTATATTGTTTACTTCATATAGTTAGGAATAAGATTTAGGATTAGCCGATTCATAGATTAATACATTATAAATCAACAGGGAGTTATCATATTGGGTTTAGGCTCCTTTGGTTTAATCAGACAGAGGAATAAGATTTTGCTATACAGTAGAGCCCTGTATAGCAATCGCCCCATTTAGCGATGAAATCGCATAGCGATGTGGCTTGGAGGGGGGGGAAAGCCATTCCACATAGCGATCGTTCCTATGGGAAAATCCATACAACAATTTTCCAATGGGAAAAACCACTTAGCGCCAAACATCGTTGTACGGTTTTTCCCATAGGGAAAATCGTTGTACGGATTTTCCCATTGGGAAGATCATACAACAACGAAAACCACATAGCAATCAGCTCCGTGGAATGGATATATAGAGTAGCAAATGCTATGGGCCCCGCACCTCTGAGGGGCCCCGCACAACACCATCAACTTCTTCTGCCCTTGTGGAACCACTTCAGTGCGAAGGTAAAGAGCATTCAGTGTTGAGGCATGCCTGCAACATGTCCACATTAATGTCTGCAGATGCAGACAGCACTGGCTCTTTGGCTAATAAACAGAGGTGAGCACTGAACCACTACTAGCTTTCGAGCAAGGGTGACCTTTACCTTTACCTTTATTTTAATGTTAGTGCCCCCCCCACCTCTTACATGAAAGTAAACGAATGGGAGAGGAAGGAAAAGGGAACCCTTCTTTTTCGATCATATCAGGGAGTAACCAAAATAAAAACAGGAAACAAAACAGGAGAAAAAAGACAAAGATATTGTGGCCCCTTAAAGACTAACTCCTATATTTAAATGTGGGCTTTCATGGATCAAATCCACTGCATCAGATATAAGAGTGAGGACTCATGGCATCAATTTATACACATCAGTTACACGGCACACAATGATTGACCAGCATAACAAAAAAGTAACATTAATGTTTTATAGTTTTGATTTTTGAATTTTAAGAAGTTTTATATCTTAAGTGATTTTTTAATATTAAAGAGACATGATTTTATTTAAATTCAAAATTCTGTTTCAATTGAATGCTGTTGTATAATGCAGCCATGCCTTTATTAATAAATATTATTTCATGTACCTTTGATATTACATTTAGATTCTTATTTTTTACTCTCCTACGTGTAGTTTTCATAATTTCAAATATATACAGCCATGTACCAGCACAGTATGTTATGAACTCAGATATGTTATATTTTAACACATTTTAAGTATTTTGTTTTTTTCTGTAGAAGCAATAATAATAATTTCATGTCAGAAATTATTCTAGCTCCTGCCAACCTAGCAGTTCGAAAACAAGAAATTACAAATATATAAATACAGACCACTTCAGTGGGAAGGTAAACAGCATTCAGTGCACTCTAGTCATGCCTGCCACATGACCATGGAAACATCTGCAGATGCAGGCAGAGCTGGCTCTTTGGCTATAAACAGAGATGAGCATTGAACCCTAGAGTCAGATATAACTGGCTTTCGAGCAAGGATGATGTATTCGCCAAGTGCCAGCACAGCTTTTCTTACACTGTTTAATGTTTTGTTAAAAATTTATACATTTCTTGATGTTCATAAACTCAAAACACAATCTGAGTCTAAATAGAGTGGTTCAGGTATTTAATGAGATATTTCCAGCTTCTATGACTGTTAGCTTCCTCTATAAACTAATAATTAAAAACAGAGTGCTCCATGGTCAACATATATTTCTTGAAGTATATCAACCATGATAACACTAAATTTTAAAACTTTTTCAAGGATTTGTCCTCATACACTTTTCTGCTGGCTCCATGCTGTAGGAAAACAACTTCTGTCTGACACAGGATATGCATAAAGGAGTGTATGTGTGTGTGTAGAGTAAGGGTTACTTTTGCTCGATAGCCACTCTTGTCCGACTCATTTTACAACCAAAGAGCCAGCGCTCTCTGTGTCTGCAGATGTTTCTATGGACATGTAGCAGGCATGACTCGATGTACGGAACTCTGCTACCTTTCTGGCTGAAGCGGTACCTATTTAACTACTTGCAATTTTTTGTTTTCGAACTGCTAGGTTGGCAGGAGCTGGGATATAGATGGGAGCTTGGTGTGTCGAGTTATGCTTGACATCATAGTTTGCTCTTCGTGCCCAGTCTTGCCTGCCAGGGTACACACTGCATGGGCCGGTTCTTTATATTTATCGCTATGTAAGATGGCTTTAAAAATGGTGGAGAAGGCAACGAGGTAGGAAGGAAGGCTCTTTTAGTGTACCTGAGTGAGAGCGGGCCAAGGAAAGGGGTAGAGTATTTTAGAAATGCAAAGTGTTACTTATTTGTTTTTACGAATGGTATTTTATTTAATAGGTATCCTAAATCTAAGTAAGGGCCCCTTGACATGATTTGCTATGGGCCCCGCGCTGGCTTAATTTGGCACTGAGTATCAGGTACTGTCCTTCTTTTGGTAGAGACTGCAGGCAGTATGAAATGTGTGTGTTGTAGTAGTAGGCATTTGGGGAAAGCTACAGGAGTGTGCATGCGTACGTGAAGGAAGTGGCAGAGAAGCTTCTCGTTCAACGTGGGGCAATATGCGTGAACCTCAGACATGTCCCAGTGACCTCTTCATGCAACCCAACTAGGGAAGGCAGGGCAAGGGGCCAAAAAGAGTAACTTTGAAGAGTTAATGTGTACAAAGCATGTCCCAAAGAGCCAAAGTGCCGGAGAAGGACAAGGATAGCATTGGCACTCAAATTGACATTACCAGCTTGGGCAGTAGCTGTGCTTTGCTTGGGCAGCTAGGGAAAAGATTTACAAAGAGCACCAAACACTGCCTTCCAAGTTCCATATCCATACCACACAGTTCCATCACATTCCAGGAAAGGTGTACTTCCAAGCCCCATTCCATTTGCTGAAACTAGTAATGTCGGAGGACACAGGAAAATCCAAATTTCAAATCCAAATTTGGTGCTAGTGCACATCCCTAGTTTTTATAACACAAAATTGACTGAAGGTAATTTATCTGTGACATCTGCAATGGTAAGAGAAAAGGTTGAAATAAAATGGCAAAAATTTAGTAAGGCAATAAATAGCCCATTTATTCCCTCTTAATTGTTATTTTATTTAAATTACATCTTGGAATCAGTTATACCATCTTCCCTTCTGTTATTAAGATACCTGTGAGCTTTTTAAGTAAATTCAGCTAGGTCATATAATTCTTAAAACTGTTTCCCACCAGAGTAATTTGTTTAATATATTTTAAAATAAACATAAATACCAAACTAATCCAGTCTCCAGGATAAATTGCCACAGAAGAAATGTTTCAACCTCTGGGTCCTGTGATCAATACCTACTTGACTTAAGTAATTATTTCCTAGACTTTGTAACTTTAGAACTTCCAGTCATAAAAGGCTTTTCCTCCCCTTTTTAAAATGAACTGTTGTGATTGAAAATAGAATGCACTCATCTTGTGCTAGAGCAGATCAATCTGCCCCAATCATCTTTTCATTATTGCTAAATAAGACTTTTTTTAAACTCATCTTATATTTTTATATTTTGGACATAATATAGCTTGTACACTAATAATAATATAGGTAATTTGTTTTCCTCCTTCGTTTAAAGCAGGGGTTCGCAACTTATGGCCCATGGGCTGGATCCAGCCTGTGGTGCCAAATAAACTGATTCTCACCTTACTCCATCTGCCCTGTCCCTACTGCTGCCACTGGAATCGGCCACGGACTCACTTACAGCTGTAGTAAATGTGTTTAACCTCAGCCATAGATGCATTTTACAACAGCGTTTACAGTAAGGGAAACCACCAGTCCAGCCCACTCAGCTTCCTGAGGGGGCATAGTTCAGCCAGTGGCTTGAAAACATTGAGAACCCCTGCCTTAAATGATAGCATAAAATTGGAAGTCTCAACTACAATAGACTCATTAAAAAGTACAAGAGACCCATTCAATAAACATTGAAGAAATGCTTATGTTAATCCCATTGGTTCAATGTGCTTATTTTAGTTGGGATGGTCGATTCCATTTTGGCATAAGGCTTTTACCCACATCGTTCAATTAAATCCATAAGAGGAAATGTGCAGGAAAAAATGTGTTTCTCATTCTTCTTATATGACTCACTAGCATTTTGGAAACTTTACAGAAATAAGGATTATTCCATATTTTTCTATTTCTGGAGATGGATAAAAAATTTACCAAGCTCTCAAATGATCCAAAGCACATTTGATTTGGGACTGACATCCCTGTGAGGAAGAGACTAGGATTTTACAGCACTGTGAGCATCAAGAATATCCAAGGTTGAACTAAATAGCATCTACTAATTGCTCCCTAGGAGAATAGAAGAAACAATACATTTCATGGGAAATACTTTGGATTGTGGTTGTTGATGGTTTTTTTGACAGATCCACAAAAGATAACATTAAAATATGGGTGTTAGTCTTTAAGGTGCCACATTTTTGTCTTTTGTTTTGTTTTGTTTTGTTTACTCTCTGATATATTTTGGGTTGTGATTTTTTTTGGGAAGGATAATAATTTTATTTGTACGCCTGGGTAGGAGTTATTACATATCAGTGTTGTTGGTCTCTTTAAGGAAGAGCGGTGCAGGGAATAAACCCATTTTTTGGTTTGGTTCCTTAATGAGTTGGTGTCCAAAATTCCTGAAGAGTTCAGTTATTCTCTATTGTCAACATAGTTTCACTGGCTCCAGTGCAGAACTGTATAGGTTTGGACAACAACAAAGTCAAGAAAGTGGCTTCATTTTGGCAGTCCAGGATTTGATCTGGACACAAAAGAAGAAGAAATGTCACAGCTGGGCATGACACCTGACTATATTAGAACTACTTGAAGAGAGGGAATTGTTTCAAGGGATGCTACTGGTCATTAGACAATAATTGCATAACAATAGGATAGTGTGTATCTTAGAACAGTAGAATATGGAGTTACATTATTCCTCACCCAACTTTAGACCACTTTGTGTTTTAAGCTCTAAGCAGTCATATACAAAAGTAATAGATTGACAGCTTCCATAGGAATGGCAAGAATAACTGTGCTGTCATGAATCCATTTCCTTTGAAACAATTTATTCATATTTCGTAGAACAGATATGAGTGTTATTGACAAAAAACAGGTTTCAAAAAGAGCATTCTAAAATATCTAGGGAAATACAGTACTGAAAATAAAAACTGTGTGAGAAATGTGTTTCTTCTGTATCACAGCATGTTGATGCTTCAGTTGATTCACATTATAATGTGAAAGACTGCATTATTTTGGAACATGTATTTGCATACAAGAAATCCTAGCAATATAATTCATCCTCCTTGAATATATATACTTCAGCAATTGTAATATTAAAGAGTTCCTCCTCAAAACTAAAAAGAGAATCCAAAAACTGTTTGGAGGCACTCATTATGGTGTGTTAGGCTCTCACATGAAAGCCATTGGTTTAAAAACAGATTAGTGTTCCCAATGTCATATGCATAATTCATGCATTTTGCTATCTATTTTTACTTAGGGTACTCTAAAGTTTCTTGTATGTATGCATCCGTATAATAGAAATAATGATATATTGAGTTTTCAAGTCAATTAATTTGGCCACTTGCATTAATCTGCAGCTTTAATATAAATTACCATAACTTTGATATATTGGAAATATATCTGGAACTAGATTTTTAAAATCACTTCATTATAGGACTAATACTTTAGGACTTCCCCAACCCACACCTTACATCTCAATTTAGAGAGAAGCTGCTTTGCTCCATCTTCAGTGAAATAGGCCAACTTCCCACAAAATGGACATGGCCTGGCTACAAAGTCTCCCTCTTGTGCTTTGAACTGAATATGAAAAGGGGTTGGAAGAAAGTTTGGCAATGTTTCCAGAGATATGTTGAGATCTCTAGAGCTATTTGCTAATATCTGCTATCTCAATGCCAGATAATGACTGGAGAAATGATGGCTTCCACACCTTCAACATTCATAGTAGCATCATGTTTTTGAGGACTCACACATGAATGTCTTAGTTGAGGTCCTCAGTGGGTCTCTATCATCTTTACTGGCATTGCCATTTGCTGCCACCTTCCTCACTGGTGAAACATCTGGCAGGAGACTAAGGAGGCTAATATACAGATGATGGCCTTCTCCTGATTGAGAGAAGGGGATGAAAGTGGGCAAATTAGCAAGCAGGTGGCTATGTTGAGAAGCAAGACCAGGTAGGGTAGGTATTGGTGATGAGCCTCTATAGCAGTGATGGCAAACCTTGGCACGCCAGGTGCTCATGGACTTCAATTACCAGAAGCCCAAATCAGCACTCCTGCTGATCAGGGCTTCTGGGAATTGAAGTTCAAGAACATCTGGAGTGCCAGGGTTTGCCATCACAGCTCTAAAGGAATCACACCCTTACTAGGTGCCAAAAAGAAGAGTTAATCTCATCAGCAGGAACTGACATACAATTGTATAAAAATGATCTGAATCATATTAATTATGCAACAAAGAACAGAGAAAAATAATTGTTAAAAGGAGTGACATTTTGTTTTGTTTCAGGCATTAGGTTGGAAGCCTTATAATGTCATATTTAATATATGTAGCATCACCCAACAAACATATACTGTATTTGGAAAAGTGTTTATCCAGGGTTTTTCTTTGAAGATCCATTGTTGATAACTTACATATGATCGGAGGCAAATACTGTACGTGGTAGCCTAAATTACTCAGCAACAACACATTCTGCTTCTCACTGAGTCAGAAAGAATCAAGAAATAAATAAGCTTTTGGTGAGCTCCCTTCTCCCATCAGCCACCTATACATAAAGCTCTTCCAATGCAGAATCTGTATATCTCCTGTCTTCAGAGGTTAAGTGTGCAAGAGCGCCATTTGTAATGGTGATGTCCTAGCTGTGGAATTCTTGTCCCAGGCAAATTTTTCCACATACTATCATTATTTTTCAGTTATAGCAGCTGTAAATTCTGGTTTACCTGTGCTTTTAATATCATCTTGAATTATTTGGGAGTAATTTTCAATAGCATGCAATTTTGGGCCATATTTCTATAAGTATCTTCCTTCCCTTTTGCATTTCCACATTCATGGGCATGCCATTATATCACAGAGCTATGTCTGATCACCTGAGTAGAATCATAATGTCATGCCGTTCACTGGAATTGAACAGTATGACATTATGATGCTGTGTAGCTGATCAGATGCAGCTCTGTGATATAATGGCAAGCCAATGATGGAAGCCATGTATCTAAACCAGGGAAGGGAAATAAGCAAAAATTGGAATAAACTAGCAAGAAAGCTGTAGTAGGTAAAGAAATAATTCCAGGAAATATGATCAGAAATAGATTTATATGTTAACAGTTGAAAAGTTAGAGAGGGATAGTTCCTGCCTTGAGACACTATTTTCTGCCAACAAACTAAAGCAGGAGTATATTCACTATACTTTATAAATGAACCACACTAGGGTTGAGAATTCATTCTTCAGAGCCATATATCTCAATGACGGTGTATCATTTTTGAAAGAATAGAGCTAGGAATGTGCAATTTCCTCCACTTTTCCTGCTACCAACTTCACATTATTTTCATTAAATTAACTACACGAAGTGTCTATCATCCTGCTTAGTTTTGGCCTTTTAAAAATAAATGCAAAAAAACATTGTTTTGGCTTGGGCATGCTTGTTGGTAAACATAAGCATTTTATACAAAGGGAATGGTAAAATTGCTCAACAGAAACAGTTGTCATGTGCTAAAAATAATAACTTAAGCAGTGATGCACTGCAGCAGGTTCTGTCAGGTTCTGCAGAACTGGTAGCGGAAATTCCCCCAGGCCATGCAAACTTGGTTGGCCACGCCCACCTCCATAGCCCCTAATGCAGGATGTTTGGCCACACCCACATATTTGGCCCTGCCCACAGATTTGGCCAGCCCACAGAGTGGGTAGTAATTTTTTTTGCAGTGCATCACTGAACTTAAGGTGAAGACAGGTGATTGTTACCATTTAGTTGTCCCAATTAGACTCATCTCTGGTATTTCTGTAATTATAGATGGGCATATGGTTTTCAGGCAAAAATGCTTTTTATCTTTTTAAAAATTTTGGCAGTAGTTTTTTAATGGGTTTTATTACTTTTTTTAAACTGCCATTGGTTTTATTTTCTATGAGCCACCCAGAGTCTTCAGAGTTGGGCGGCAATACAAATTAGAAAAATAAATAAAATAAAATAAAAATAATTTTAGGGTTGTTTTCAGACCCTTAAAATAATCAGTTTTCCAAATTACCTGATTTCAGCTTGCATTTAGTTGTTTTTTTATCATATTGGTTCAATGACATATTTGAACTGATAAATAACACTAAAGGTACAGCTGATGTGAAAAAGTTAGCCTTTTTCAAAATTTTGAATTATAGGTATTTTGGCTGCAAAATTAATGACCAAAGCCTCTGACCAGCTGAGGTGAGCCCTGCCCCTCCTCCCTTTTGCCAGGAGAGGTAAAGGGCCGTCAGAAGACAAGAAGCCTCTGACCAGCTGAGGTGAGCCCTGCCCCTCCTCCCTTTTGCCAGGAGAGGTAAAGGGCCGTCAGAAGACAAGAAGCCTCTGACCAGCTGAGGTGAGCCCTGCCCTCCTCCCTTTTGCCAGGAGAGGTAAAGGGCCGTCGGCCGGCAGAAGACCAAAGCCTCTGACCAGCTGAGGTGAGCCCCGCCCCTCCTCCCTTTTGCCAGGAGAGGTAAAGGGCCGTCGGCCGGCAGAAGACCAAAGCCTCTGACCAGCTGAGGTGAGCCCCGCCCCTCCTCCCTTTTGCCAGGAGAGGTAAAGGGCCGTCGGCCGGCAGAAGACCAAAGCCTCTGACCAGCTGAGGTGAGCCCCGCCCCTCCTCCCTTTTGCCAGGAGAGGTAAAGGGCCGTCAGAAGACAAGAAGCCTCTGACCAGCTGAGGTGAGCCCCGCCCCTCCTCCCTTTTGCCAGGAGAGGTAAAGGGCCATCGGGGCCGGCAGAAACAACAGCCTCTGCCCCTCCTCCCTTTTGCCAGGAGGTTGTTGGGACCACCCTCACCATCGGCGTCCCGGGCTTCCGCCTCCCTGCGGGGGGCTCAAACAGCTGGCGGCTGTGGATGAATTTCCACCGCCACCCTGGAGACACCTGCGGCCAGTCTGGAGCTCGCTGGGACCACCATGCCATCGGCGTCCCGGGCTCCTGCCTCCCTGCGGGGGGCTCAAAAGGCTGGCAACTGCGGAAGAACTTCCACCACTGCCCTGGAGACACCTGCGGCCAATTTGGAGCTCACCGGGACCATCCCACCATCGGCGTCCCAGGCTCCCGCCTCCCTGCGGGGTCTCAAAAGGCCAGCAGCCATGGCGGGATTTCCACCCTGCCCTGGAGACACATATGGCCAGTTGGAGCTCGCTGGGACCACCTCACCATCGGCATCTCAGGCTCCTGCCTCCCTGCAGGGGGCTCAAAAGGCGGGCGGCCACGGAGGAACTCCCACCGCTGCCCTGGAGACACCTGCGGCCAGTTGGATATTGCTGGGACCACCCCCATCATTGGCATCCCAGGCTCCCGCCCCCCTGTGGGGGGCTCGGTAGGCCAGCGGCCGCGGCGGAGCTTCCGCCACCACCACCCTGGAGACACCTGCGGCCAGTCAGAGATTGCTGGGACCACCCCACCATTGGCGTCCCGGGCTCTTGCCTCCCTGCGGGGGGCCCAAAGGGCCGGTGGCCGCGGCAGAATTTCCCCTGCCGCTCTGGAGACACCTGCAGCCAATCAGAGCTTGTTGGGATCACTTCCACCATTGGTGTCCTGTGTTCCCACCCCCCTGCGGGGGGCTTAAATGGCCGGCGGTCGCACCGGAATTTCCACTGCCGCCCTGGAGACTCTTGCGGCCAGTCGGAACTCGCCGGGACCATCAATATGGGAAGAGAGACTGAGAGGGTATGTTTTAAGTGGGTTAGGGAGGGAGGGAGGGAGAGATGGCCCTGCCAGCCAGGAAGATGGGGCGACACTCCGTCTGGGTTAATGGTGGAGGTTCCGGGGGCCCATTTAGAGGTTGTGACGGGCATGGGGCGTTATAGCGGGAACCGTGGGGCGGGCCGCACTCGGGGAAGGCGGGACCGATGCTTAGTATCTGTCCCACGTTCTGGCCCCCCGGTTTCACCTCTAGGTCCTGAGCAGCTGATCCAGGGTGACCCCACCCTTAGGCTGCTGCTGATGAATGCCAGGTCGGTCTGTAGTAAGGCGCCCCTAATACAAGATTCTATTCTGGGAGAGAGGGCCGACCTGGCATGCATCACTGAGACCTGGCTGAGACCAGAGGATGGGGTGCCTCTATCAGAGATGTGTCCAGCCGGGTTCGGTGTTTGGCACCAGCCTAGGGATGAGGGCAAGGGCGGTGGTGTTGCCATTATAGCCAGGGAGTCACTAGGAGTTACCAGGGCCACTGCTCCACAATTCCTGGGTTGTGAGTCCCTGCTCCTGCGGCTGGGCCCAAAGGGTCAGTTGGGGGTCCTACTCCTGTACCTGCCCCCTTGCAGGGTAAGGGACTCCCTGCCTGGGCTCCTCGAGGCTGTCTCAGCATTGGCGTTGGAGTTCCCTAGGCTGATGGTTCTGGGGGACTTCAATTTGCCTTCGCTGGGGTCCGGTTCCGGGGTGGCTCAGGAGTTCATGGCTTCCATGGCAACTATGGACCTGGCTCAGGTAATTCGGGGTCCTACCAGGGGCAGTGGCCACACACCAGATTTAGTCTTTTTGTCGGGGTGGTGGCAGAGTGATCTGAATTTACAGAAGCTAGACATAACACCTGTGCCATGGTCAGATCACTATCTGGTGGCTCTGGACTTCCTGGGGGCAACACATCATCGTAGGGAGGCAGGGTCTATTAAAGTGGCCCGCCCCCGGCAACTGATGGATCCGGATGGATTCCAGAGGGAACTGGGGGCTTTTCCCCTGGATCGGCAACACGATTCGCCCGAGGCACTTGTTGACCTATGGTGTGGGTCAACGATAGCTGCCTTGGATGTAATCGCTCCACTACGGCCTCTCAGAGCCCGTGGAGCTAGGTCATCCCCGTGGTTCACAGAAGAACTACGGGAGCTCAAACGGGCAAAGAGACGCCTTGAGCGCCGCTGGGTGAAGACCAGGAACGATTCCGATTGGACACTAGCTAGAGCCGCTATTAGGGCCTACCTAGTGGCGATGGGGGTGGTGAGGAGGCAATACTTCACCTCCCTTATTGCCTCCGCTGATAATCGCCCAGCCACCCTGTTTCGGGTGACCAGGTCCCTCCTTGGTAGGGGGGGGGCTGTGCCTGGTTGGCAGGGATCGGCTGAGGACTTTGCTGACCATCTGGTGGAGAAAATCGATCGGATTCGCTCAGGGTTTAATCTTGGCGTGGATGGGGAGGGTCAGGGGGGAGCCAGTGCACAGTCGTGCTGTGTTATCTGGGATCAGTTTGATCCTGTTGCCCCAGATGAAGTGGACAGGCTCCTTGCGGCGGTCCGCGCCACTAATTGTTCATTGGATCCCTGTCCCGCCTGGCTGGTAAAAGCCTCAAAGATGGTGACAGGTGGCTGGGTCGGGGCTATAATTAATGCGTCTTTTCGGGAAGGGATATTTCCTGCTCCATTGAAACATGCTTTGGTGCGCCCCCTCCTGAAGAAGCCATCCCTCGATCCAGCAGTCATAACCAACTACAGACCTGTTTCCAACCTCCCCTTTTTGGGGAAAGTATTGGAAAAGGCAGTGGCGCGTCAGTTGCAGGGGGTACTGGATGAAGCGGAATATCTGGACCCCTTCCAGTCAGGATTCAGACCTGGATATGGTACTGAGACTGCATTGGTCGCGCTGATGGATGATCTCTGGCGAGAGCGGGATGGCGGTCATCCGTCCGTCCTTGCTCTTCTTGACCTCTCAGCGGCCTTCGATACCGTCGACCACGGTATCCTTCTGGAACGGCTCCGAGGATTGGGAATCCAGGGCACTGTGTGGTCCTGGTTTTTCTCATTTCTGAGGGGCCGGACCCAGTCGGTGTGGTTGGAGAGCGAGAAGTCCAGTCCTAGGTCCCTAAAATATGGGGTGCCTCAGGGCTCGGTACTCTCTCCTCTCCTTTTTAACATCTACATGAAGCCGCTGGGTGAGATCATCCGTTCCCACGGGGTGCGGTACCATCAGTACGCGGATGATACACAGTTGTACATCTCGGCCCGTGGGGACCCCAGTGATGCAGTCAAAGTCCTTTCCAGCTGTCTGGAGGCTGTTGGGGTCTGGATGGGGGCAAATGGGCTACAGCTGAATCCTAGCAAGACTGAGTGGCTATGGATAGGGGGTCCCGCCTTATCCCGGGAGCTACCATCTTTGGTTTTGGATGGGGCTATTCTGCCCCAGACCGACCCGGTGCGCAACTTGGGGGTCCTCCTGGATTCGCGGCTGCTGCTAGAAGAACAGGTGGCGGCTGTGGCCAGGAGGGCCTTTGCCCAACTTCGGGTGATTCGCCAGTTGCGCCCGCTCCTGGACCGGGACTCTTTGCTCATGGTCACTCATGCTCTGGTTACCTCCAGACTAGACTACTGTAATGCGCTCTACATGGGGCTGCCCTTGATGACCATTCGGAGGCTGCAGCTGGTCCAGAATGCGGCGGCCCGGGTGGTGATGGGGTGTGGACGTTATGCCCATGCCTCACCACTGCTGCGGGAGCTGCACTGGTTACCAGTTTGTCTCCGGGTGCAATTCAAGATGCTGGTTTTGACCTTTAAAGCCCTATATGGTAGTGGGCCAGGTTACCTTAGAGACCGCATCGCCCTAAGGACGTCTGTCCGTCCAACCAGAGCGGACCGGAGGGGCTCTCTAATTGTGCCATCGGCCAGGGGGGCTCGCCTCTCTGGCACAAGGAGGAGAGCCTTCTCTGTGTCCGCACCGGCCCTTTGGAACCTCCTGCCTGTGGAACTGCGTCTCCAGACGGAGTTGTTGCCCTTTAGAAAAGAACTAAAAACCTGGCTGGCGGGCCAAGTTTGGGGTGCAGGTGGAGGGGTGGCTTCCGTTGGGTGGTTAATATAGGGGAGGATGCCTGCCCCACGGTTTCTTCAGTTCCTGCACCCCTCTCTTTTTAGGGGTGGGTTCTTATTGCTGGTTTTTATCTGTTTTATTTGTTTTTATATTTTTACCCATTGTTGTGAACCGCCCGGAGTCGGCTTTGGCTGAGTGGGCGGTATAGAAATTTGACAATAAAAATAAAAAAAAATAAAAATAAAAATGATATACCTATATTCTAACTGCATTGTTAATAATATAGCTGTATTGTTTAAAGCAGGGTTTATGAAGCAACTGTATTTAAATACTCAAAATCGTCCTACTGATGTTTAATCTGAATATACAGAATAACTTTTCATTTTGAGTGTTCAGAATCTCAACTGTTGTTTTTTTTTAAAAAGAAACCCAATACTTAAAGCTCTAAGTTCCTCTGTGTTCTCTTTTTTGTTTAGGAGAAACAAACAATTTTTAACATTATATGAGCAACAATGTACAATTTTGGTCATATTTGGTCTCATCAAGATTCTCACTGGAATCTGCTTTCAAAAACCTATGAAAGATTAAAATGTGGTGAGGGGAAAGGGCCAAATACTCCAATGAATGCAGATCCCAATATGGTGGCTTCAGTTGTAATATCGTTGGTGTTGCCTGCTATAGTCTAAGGTTGTAAGATGACTAAATATCAGAAAATATTTTGTGACTGGGTGGCAGTCCTGATGCTTTTCTCCTGTGCATCCTTGGTCCATTGGGGAAGGGGTGGGCAGCAGGAAGGTGTATATGCCCAATGATGGCAAAGTTTAGGGACGTGAATCTTGCAGCCTCTCATTATTGGTGCAAAATGAAGAACATAAAATTCCTGTTTCCATCTGAAATCAAGAGTTCCCACTGTTTGTTTATTTTTTCCTAAGAAATCTCATAAGAAAGTTCTTGGGATTTCTTAGATGTTTCATGGCCGTTTTCCTTCCCAGAAGAAATATCAGTTTGCACAGAATTATTGCAATTCCTGTGAAAAATGGCATTTTTTCCCGTTCAAGTTTCCTTAGAAATTTTGCTTGACTATGTAGAATATGACAGTTTCATGAGCAAAAAATATAGGCAAAAAAAAAGGGAAGTGATAGGGAAAACAAGACCTCTCAATTTTTGCAGAAAGCATGAAACCTTTCTGCTGCAGAGGGGAGTCTCGGGGAGTATATGTGACTTGACAAGATTTTGCAAAGTCGTAAAAACGAAATTTGTATATATGTGTGTGTTTACTCTCCACATCTGAGGCTGAGACGCTTTCTCAGCTGAGATGACCAGATGTGACTTGCCTTCTTTCACATAGTTGGTGTGCTGAGAAGTAAGCTTGCTTCGTCACCAATAAATTCCTGCAACAAGAAAGCACAGTGATTTATTTTCACTGTTGTTTAGGGAGCCTCAGACAAAGGAAAAGGTTGGAGTTCAGGCTAGAGGTTTACAATAATTCATACACATTGCAATGTAGGTACAATAATAAACCACCTGCCAAAACAAATGTGTGGGGTAGCATTTCAGGCAGAAGCATAAAAAATTCCTGTACTGATTGGTTCATTTGATGTCTTATAATGCATTTCTCATCCCTGTGTAAACTCAGGTAGCTTGGGTGTTTATGGATTAGAGACTCCTTGGAACTAGTGCTAAGCAGTGGTGGGCTCCCCAAAAAATTACTACCACATTAGGGGTGTGGTATGGTGGGCGTGGCCCTGCGTTGCACGCAAATTAGGACTACTTTATTTCAAAACTTGGATGGGCGGGACCAGCCAGAATTTCTGCTACCGGTTCTGGTGAACTGGTGCGAACTTGCTGAGTCAACCTTGATCCCTGGCCAGGATCAAACTCTCAACCTTTTGATTGCAGTACAGCAGCTTAACCACTGCACCACCAGGCTGAGCCAAAATTATTCTGTTTTGAGTCAGGGAATATATTTGTATGGTAGTATTTATACCCTGCTGTGTGCTTACCATAGGCATATAAATAAGCAGTGTGGGAAGCCATTCATCTGATCTAGCAGGGCATGTTCTTATGTTACAGCACCTGGTATTCACAGTTAGTATGCAAGGTCTGTCCTTTAGTACCACTGGATGCTAGCTAGAGTAACAGATTGTGTTGGTATAGCTTAGTGCAATGATGGTGAACCTTGGCACTCCAGATGTTCTGCTGACTTGGGCTTCTGGGAATTGAAATCCATGAACACCTGGAGTGCCAAGGTTCACCATCATTGGCTTAGTGCAGTGATGGGCATTCTTGGCCCTCCAGCTGTTCTTGAACTTCAGTTCCCAGAAACCCTGACCAGCTGGTGTGTTGACTTGGGCTTCTGGGAATTGAAGTTCAAGAACAGCTGGAGGGCCAAGACTGCCCATCAATGACCTAGTGGGTTGGAGTTTCTGGGACTGGGAGTAAATTGTCTCTAAGCTTTCTAACAGGGTTGGTCAGGAACACATGCGGTGACTGGGTAGCCTATAGGATTATATCCCCTGCTACTTCTGCAACTTTGGTCAAGTTTCAGTTTCAGAACACCACCCAAAGGAGGGAGTGAAAGGTCATTCTTTATACCTAAGAGTCTATGCAAGTCCAAATCATCTTAATAACTCATATTTATTAATTTTGAACAACATGCACATGGCTTCTTGAGATGTTCTATCTGAGTTGGGGATAGCAAAACCTGGGGGACCAATTAGCTGAATGTATTTTCAGTGACTTAATACTATTGCAACATTTTCTCAGGGGCAGGATTCACCATTACTTCTCTCACACCGTGTCTCTTTTCCTTTCCTTTCCTTTTTCTGTTGCTCTTTATTTTTATGCTTCTCCTGAGTTTGCAAGCAGTAACATGGTAGGCAGCCTAGACACCATTCTGAATTCTTCACAATGCCCTGGACCCCTTGCTGTTCCAGTGCACTTTGGGATGAGGCGGAAAAGACAGCAGTCATCACAAAAGAGAGAGAGAATTCTGTAAAGTGTCTCTTTGTCCTTAGAGGAATGAGAAATAAGAAAACTCACAGAAATTTTCTCAGAGAAAGAAAACGTCTTCTGAGAAATTTCAACTCAGCTCTAATAGCAACATGTGACCACTTTTTTCATTTCCTTCCCTCTCTGAAGTATCTGCCGCACTCTGGAACTGGGCATATTAATTAAAATCAGCTTACAATAGTCTTCAGGTCAAAATGATGATTCATTTGTCAGAATTCTCCAATGTTCAGAAGAGCACTTTGCCATTATTTTTCCCTCATGTCATTTTGTATGGCATTATGCCATATAAAACTTTCAGCGTATGCTTGTCGAAGAATAGCAAAATTCTGATAATGTCACAACCATTTTGGCAAATACAAGGGAACAGAGTACAATAGGAAAAGAAAATGGTTTGAATGGACTTTGATGATCAGATAAGTAGTCCTTCGAATTTGCAATAGTGACAAGGAGAAAAGGACAGTATGCTCAGCATTGTGCAAGGGCAGAGAGGTGTAAAAATGTATTAGATATTGTTCACAAAAGTCAGAAGCTCTTATAATCTAATTTATTGCAACATCAGCTTTTATAAACAAGAATACACCCAGTTAGATAGTTGTGGAAGTACATGATGTAGAAGTAATTTTTCTTGAGAGAAGGCTACCAAAAAAACTTTATACATGTTTGTGTTGCCAACAACAGGTACATTTCTGAAATGTTGATTTTTACGCTGTCCGCCCATAGAGAATGAGGTCATTTGAGAGGGGGTACCCTTCCAAACATCCACATTCCTAGATTGGTTGAAATTTGAAAGAAGCTTTCAAAAACAGTGCCAGAAAAGAGTGTGTTGTAGTTGTCTAGTCTGGATATCTCCAAGGCATGAATTTATGTGGTCAGAGAACTGTTGCTTGATTGTTCTGAGATGTAATGAAAGAACTTAATGTGAGTGAATTAATCTTAGAACAATTTCACTATAATCTGGATGAAGCCATTATTCTGCAGTCACCCTTTTGCTCTGAGTTTGCCTATTCTGATTTAGAGTGTGATCAAGTGGTGATTTTGCCCACTTTTTGATCTGATTTGATCTATTTTCTAGTAACCAGACAGAGTTCAGGAGATTGCAAACTAGGCCAGCTCTGCTCTGTGCCGTGTCTGAACCTTTTTGGTGCTATGTTGGAGCAACTGAGACCAGATCACACTTAACAAAGTGACACTATCTAATGTGATCCAAGGCAATTGTTATGTTGCCATCTGATCAGGTTCTTAGTTTTGTATGTACTACAGCAAGGGTTCCCAACATAAGGCCTGTGGGCTCGATCTGGCCCCCAGTGCCATTTCATGTGGCCCTCCAACCCTCCAAGGGCATTCAAGGAATAAAATGACCACCCCTTTGAAGCTGTTGGGACAAAATGGCCACCCCCACACATCATGCAGGCAGGGCAAAATGGCCATCTGGCCCTCAAAGCTGACTGAGAGAGCATGTCCAGGCCCCCAGCTTGAATAGGTTGGGAACCCCGTCCCCTGTACTATATGAATGGCTGGAATCCTGTTGCCGTGGCTATGGTTCATAATGTCATCTGCAGACAATATTAATCTTTAATTAATTTAAAATCTCCATGTCCCCCCACTCCAGTTCTGTGAAGTTCTGTTCCTCCTTGCTTTCAGAAACAAATTAAAACTTTGCTACTTTGAGAAGCCTTTGGAGAAAACCCTTCTAATATTCTGTAAGTGAATATATTAGCACCTGCCATGCAGTTGTATTGCTACTTTTATCTTGCCTGTACTATATTGGTAGGTGTTTAATCTGTGTAAACTGCACAGAGTAGATTTCATGCTAGATGGGTGGTCTAGAAGCTAAGCAAACAAACAATCACTTTTGCTCCGGGGAAGCTTTTGGGAGTGTTGAGGTGGAAATAAGCCTTTAATATCTAGCAATCATGGCTGTTGGATCTGATCTGAGCAGCAGGACTGGTGACAGTGATAGTTGGAAAGAAAGTTTTAAATAGAACTAGCATTGCTACCCAGCTTCGCCGGTCGGGTCACTTGGGCCATCTTCTTACCTGAGTCCCCAGTTTTTCATCTGTGGCAGTGGTGTGGGTGGGGCGAGAGCATTTGGGCCCGTGGCAGGGGCTGTCCCGCCGTGTTTCCTTGCTGGTTCGTCCTTCTCTGGTCTGCCAGCCTCCTCCATTGAGTTATGTCCGTAGGGCTTTGCAGCGCACCTTGCCCTGCCCCCAGTGTTAGTGATGAGGGGGAAATGGGGCCAGACCCTTCCCTCATCTTGGGCTCTGTCTGCCTCCGTAAGGCAGGGCCCTGAGCTGTATTGTGCGTGAGAGTCGGCAGTTTTTCTTTGCGTGTGCCGGCTGTCCCGCCTCCTCCGTGCTCGTGTCCTCCTGCCTGATTGGCTGAGACATGCCACGGCGCAGAGGATGCTGGGACTTGTAGTTTTTTTATTTTTCTGTGTTCATGGGGCGAACGCCCCACCCTCAGCTCCCAGACCCTCCCAGCGATGGTGTCAAGTACAAAAGGAAGGTGTGCATGGCACATTACGGGATGGGCTGGACGGGTGTGGAAATGCATTCTACACACGCAGGGCCCAACCCCATTCTTATAGGTATAGATAAAATTAAAGAATAACATCACTTGCTGATCACATCATCAACAGTTATGACACACAACTCTGTGAACAGGGGTTAGCTAGTAGCTCTCAGCTAGAGAAGAACATTTTATTGCCAGGGGGTGGACAGGGTGGACTTTTCCCATCCTGAGTTAGCAGTTTGCCCACCCTCAAACTCCCAGCTGCTTATATATATGATATATACTGTATATATATGACCGTACAGCCAGTGACACAACGCTGAGTGTCAGGCGGCAGTTAACTAACCTGACTCCCTAAAGGGACCAATGGCTACGGGTGGATGAGCCCCTTTAGATGAGGTGATGGTCACCATTAGTGGAGGAAATACCACTGGAAACCATCATATTGGGCCCAATGGCAAAATTAGCGGAGTAACTTTGATTCCCAATGGTCATGGAGGCAGAAGAGGCCATGCCAGATGGACTGGCTGTGAAGGCGCACTTTGTCCCTATCATCAAGGCTGCGGTGGTCCATTGCAGTCCCGGTATTAAATCCTGCATGTCGTGCTTCATGTGTGCCGTGGCTGATAGCATAATGTGTGGGTCACTTCATGGCAAACTGGGATCCACCTTAAACAAATTCACGCAAGTGACACTTTTCCTGCTTCAGGGGGGGAAATGCATTCTCAGATATGAGTTACAGTCAACGACGATATGACATTGTTGACCATCCTGAAAAAATATTTCCCCACCCACATCTAGAATCCTGGGTATGGCCCTGATATTGATTGATTGATTGATTGATTGATTGATTGATTGATTGATTGATTGATTGATTGATTGACTGGATTTATAGGCCACCTTCCTCGCCTCAGCAACCCAAGGCAGATCACATCAATCAAAACCATCTCGTACATTAAAAAACGACCGTTAAAACAGTAAAATGATTAAAATCTAACACCCAATAACCCCTTAATTAAAACCCCAAACAAGGGTAAATGAGCCAGCACAGCTCAGTTGTGCTGCCAGATGCACCCCATGCCTGCTGGCAGAGCCAGGTTTTTAGAGCCTTCATGAAGGGATACAGCTCTGCCTGGAGGCGCAGTTCTGGTAGCAGGAGGTTCCAAAGGGCTGGGGCAGACACCAAGAAGGCTCTCCTCCTGGTCCCAGTAAGATGTGCATCCCTGGCTGATGGGACCACCAGAGAGCCCCTATGGTCCGCCCTCATAGGACGGGTCGAAAACCTTGGGACGATGCGGTCTCTTAGATATCCTGGCCCATTAGCATGACAGGCTTTAAAGGTCAAAACCAGCACCTTGAATTGTACCCGGAAGCATACAGGCAGCCAGTGCAGCTCCTGCAGCAGTTGCAAGGCATGGGCATAATGCCCGCACCCCATCACCACCTGAGCAGCCACGTTCTGGACCAGCTGCAGCTTCTAGATGGTCATCAAGGGCAGCCCCACGTAGAGCACATTACAGTAGTCCAATCTGGAGGGGCCAGAGCATGGGTGACCGTAAGCAAGGAGTCCCGTAAGCAAGGAGACCGTAAGCTGATAGACTGGAGAAACACTGAGGGCCAAATGTTCTGACAAAGAAAAATAACAAATGTATAATCAGTGGAAGGCAAGGATGGTAGGTGATAGCATGTAACAATTAAGGGACTGAGGAAGAGTGAGGTTTTTATTCATTCTATTCTAGCCGGACTACTTCAGTCCTAACTAGACTATAACTATATTGAGAAAAACTGTATTACAGCAAATTTAATATATTGAAGACTAACCAGCTGCTGCCATCCTAGCAGTTCAAAAGCAAGAAATTGCAAGTAGATAAGTAGGAACCACTTTGGTGGGAAGGTAAACAACATTCTGTGCACTCTGATGTTTAGGCATGCCTGCCACGTGTCCACGGAAACGTCTGCAGATGCAGACAGTGCTGGCTCTTTAGCTATAAACAGATGAGCACTGAATCCTAGAGTCAGATACAACTGGCTTTACAGCAAGGGCGACTGCTGCTTCTATGAGGAAAAACACACATCATACCATTAGCATCAACTGAAGCAAATCTCTACACAGGAAGTCATAAATTTTGAAATGACCCAAGGAAAAAATCTGAACAGTGTTTTAATAGGAAGCAGCCATACTTTTGGCTGCATGGGCTCATTTTGAATTACTTTCTGTTGTAATTTCTTTGGGACATTAGACTGACTGAAGGGACAATGTGTATATGCTGCACAAAATGACTACATCTTACTTGAAGACATTTCCCAATACCCACAGAAACATCAGTAGGACAATTCCTCTTCATTTACATGACATAAAATGTACTGAATAGATGAAGGCATGAATAAAATTATGCAAGTGCCAAATAGATGGGAAAATCAATGGTAAAAACTAATTACTTATTGGCAGGTGAAGCAAATCCTCTTGCAGCTGAAGCCTGTTTTGTTCTGCCTATCAATCATGGAATAAGAATGGTTTGAAGTTTATCTAACTAGAACAAGTAAGTGTAACATCTACCAAAGAGAGTGATGCTATAATTCAACTTCACTGAGGCTGGTGAAATGTTCTGACAAATGTCACATTTAAGTAAATGAATGGTTTTCTTTCCTTATCTGGTTTTAAGCAAAAGCTAGACTGGATGTGACATTAAATATGTCTTTGCGTCTGACAGATTCCCCCCTCCCCCCCCCCCCACTTGGTATAGCAATAGCAATTATACTTATATACTGATCCATAGCGTTCATAGCACTCTCTGGTCAGTTCACAATGTAGTTAACATCCCCCCCCCCCCAACAAATTAGGTACTCATTTTACTGACCTCAGAAGGATGGAAGGCTGAGTTAACCTGGATCGTATTCACATCATCAGGTTTGGCTGTAGTACTGCAGCTTAACCACTGTGCTGCAAGGGTGTTTGTTATTAAAGATAGAGGTGGCTCTTGCTCGAAAGCCAGTTGTATCCAACTGTATGGTTCGATGCTCACCTCCATTTATAGCCAAAGAGCCAGTGCTGTCTCCGTCTGCAGACATTTCCATGGACATGTGGCAGGCATGACTAGACACCAGAGTCATACCTGTCAAGATGCGGTTGAGAAAATACGGGAAGCACCGCTACCTCTGACGGGCACACATGCACAGAAACCCCTCGTGCATGTGCACCTCGGCCTCTGGCTGCTCCAAATTCGGGATGACGGCGGGACAGAGGGGGAAAGAGAGGTAAAAAAAATTAGATTTAATTTAATAGTCATATTTATATATGCCGCTCACTCAGGTAGAACCCGACTCAGGGCGGCATTACAACAAGTTCTAAAAACACATAAAAACACTTTAAAAGCTCATATCCCACCCACTTAAAAAAAACATATCCCACCCACCCATCCCACCCACTATAAAAAAGAAGAGAGAGTTCTTAATGGTTTACATAAGCCAGCAGGCAGGGACTGTGTTCCCATTAGGGCCCCACACCTGCCCTGCCAGCCAGGTCTTCAATCCTTTCCTGAAGGGCAGCAATTCTCTTTAAAGTCTTAGATCTGTTGGCAGGAAGTTCCAGAGGGTTGGTGCGGACACGGAGAAGGCCCTCCTTTGGGTGCTGGATAGATGTGCACCCCTAGTTGATGGCACAATTAGTGAGCCCCTCCGGTCTGCTCTGGTTGGACGGGCAGACACTCTTGGGACAATGCGGTCCCACTGCCATATAGGGCTTTAAAGATCAAAACCAGCACCTTGAATTGCACCCAGAGGCAAACTGGTAACCAGTGCAGCTCCCGAAGTAGCGGTGAGGTGCGGGCATATCGTCCGCACCCCATCACCACCCTGGCTGCCGCATTCTGGACCAGCTGCAGCCTCCAAATGGTCATCAAGGGCAGCCCCATGTAGAGCGTGTTACAGTAATCTAGTCGGGAAGTGACCAGAGCGTGAGTGACCATAAGCAAGGAGTCCCGGTCCAGGAGCATGCGCAACTGGTGAATCACCCAAAGTTGGGCAAAAGCCCTCCTGGCCACAGCCACTACCTGTTCTTCTAGCAGCAGCAGTGAGTCCAGAAGGACCCCCAAGTTGCGCACCGGGTCTGTCTGGGGCAAAACAGCCCCATCCAGTACCAAAGATGGTAGCTCCCTGGATAACAAGGGGCCCCTTATCCATAGCCACTCTGTCTTGCTGGGATTCAGCCGAAGCCCATTGGCCCCCATCCAGACCCCAACAGCCTCCAGGCAACCAGATAGGATGTCAACGGCATCAGTAGGGTCCCCACAGGCCAAGATGTACAACTGAGTGTCATCCGCGTACTGATGGTACCGCACCCCGTGGGAACGAATGATCTCACCCAGTGGCTTTATGTAGATGTTGAATAGGAGAGGAGAGAGCACCGAACCCTGAGGTACCCCATATTTGAGAAGCCTAGGGCTGGACCTCTCCCTCTCCAACCACACCAACTGGGTACGGCCCTCCAGAAAAGAGGGAAACCAGGACAACACAGTGCCCTGGATCCCCAGTCCTTTGAGCCATTCCAGAAGGGATTACCCGGCCAGTACAAGACACTTGGCAGGTATGACCCTAGTGCACGGAATGCTGTTTACCTATTTATCTACTTGCAATTTCTTACTTTTGAACTGCTAGGTTGACAGGAGCCAGGACAGAAGACAGGAGCTCACTCCATTGTGCAGTACTTGGGTTTCGAACTGCTGACCTGCCAATTTCCAGTCATCAAGTTCAGTGTATTAACCACTAAGTCACCATATTGTTAAACATATGAATCTCAGGGTGTGTCTTGATTAGTTGAAACCTCTGATTTCAGATTGCACGCTATTGAGTCAGTGTGTGCATGCCTACCATGACAGGTGGCCAGAGCCAGGAGGAAGCAGATCTTTCAAGCCAGCCAAGAAGAATCAGGGAAGCTGCAGCAGGAGAAGAGAGCTGGGCACTGAACACCTGAGTGTCCCTCCCTCTTCCTTCTGAGAAAGGAGAGGAGGAATGATCATGGACCCACCAGTCCTCTCATGTGGCCACCTCATCGCCTTTCCCTCACTTTTGTTTTCTGGCTCTTTTCCCCACAGTTGGCCACGCCATGTCCCTTGCCGCCACGTCCACCACTGTCACTGTGGCAGACTCAAGAGAGGCAATGTGCACTGAGACATGCATGCACGCACCCAGATGCAGAGATTCAGGAATCAGTTCAAAATAAATGACCCCTACATTTCGAGAAGATAATGTGAGCTTCAGTTGTGCGTCACACATTCCTTAGTCTTTTCATTGATTTGGAACCTGGCAAAACTGATGCAAATGCAGTCCCTTTTACTAATCAAGACACACTCATACATAAACAAATGACCTTCATACATAGTCTGTGATAATTAACAGGATCAGTTCGGTAGAGGCAAAGTTAACCCTTTCCTCCCCAAATCTGAGAAAAATTCCTCTCCTGAAAATAGAATTTGCTTTGGAAGGAAATCCCACATGGGGCTGAATGGTATTCAAGAGCATGTTTTGGATGCTTTGTGGGCCACTGAGCTGCCACTTGAAACAGTTTGAAACTGAATTTAATAAATCTGCAAAAAGGGGCCACACACTAGCCTTAACTTCTATATCATTGTTTTAGTCATCAGTCACATGTGGAGGACAGCTTTCTGAAGGAGAGAGCCTTCTACAAGAGGACAGCAATCTTTTGGGAAAACTATCCTTCCACAAAAAAAATTAGCATTCAAAATGACATGGAAAAATGTTCACAATTGAGGAGCCTTCCCTTTCAGAGGGAGAAATTCGAAGCATGCAATGATTGTGGTCCCTCTCCTAATACATGTTCTGTACTTTACTTAGTCTTTAGAATGACTGAATAGGGTTTATGGCAGGGGGTTCCCAACCTATGGCCAACCTAAGACCCATGGGCTGAAACTGGCCCACAGCACCAATTCATGTGGCCACCCACCCCTCCAAAGCATTTGAGAAACAAAATGTCCACCTCCTTTGAAGCTGTTGGGACAAAATGGCCACCCCCATTATGCAGGCAGGGCAAAATGTCCATCCAGCCTTCAAAGCTGACTGAGAGAGTGTGACCCGGCCCCCAGTTTGAAAAGGTTGGGAACCCCTGGTTTATGGCATGAGCCTGGCCACAATCAAAAGAGGCAAATGAGCTTATCCCACAGTTACCATTTTCAGTGGCAGCAACACATTGAATGCATTTTTATTGTGGAGAAAGAGAGATGAGAATGTTGCCAGGAAGCTTGATTCACCAGAAAACAATAAAATGCTTTACTGTTATTGTTATTATTATTATTTCTGTTTTGAGGGCAGGGCACTTAATCCTATAAACTGCTCCTGACCTGGGCAATTTTGCTTTGACCTCTCCCAGAAGGTACAGTGGAGGTTCAAACAGTTGGCCTTTGTCTCCGTAGCACACCATGAAAGCTTTATATACCAATAAATGGACAGTTAAAACATAAAAGCCAACAGATTGTTTTTGGAATAAAATATTATCTGGACAGCCCTCAAACATTATCCAGAATCTCAATAGCAACTCTCCAATATAATAGTTTGCCCCATATTTTCATCTGTCTGATCTTGTAGTTCAACCAAGAGCTTTTAAGATGCCAGAAGGTTTCTGTGCCATTTTCTATCAATATCAGCAGTAACTGGAGAAGGAGGTGGCAGTATTAAGTTGCTATATCATGGAAGCTGAAATATATAGGACGGCTAGAGGCAAGAACCCAGAATCGAAATACATCAGCTGCAGCCAGAAAGATGGCAAACAGGCATGCTGACCCCCAAGTGCCACCAGGGAGACAATTAGCAGCTTGTCACAGAAAACAAGCCTCATCCTTTGAGTGTTTGGGGTTATACATTATAAGGGAAGGAGAGAGAGTTAATATATGCATGTCAAAAAATTCACCAAGGAATTTGGAACAAGCAGCCACAGAAGAAACCTGAAGCTACTTAGGAGGAAAAGAAGGTTCCTCAGCTTAATGGAATGAATATTTTATTGCAGGGAAAAGACAAAGTGTTGACATTTTGCAGTGCAAAGCTTTATTAGACATGCAAAGAGAAAAAGTGATAAATGTATGAATGCAGAAAGAACACTGATGGATTTCTAAGGTACATCCAGTGAAAAACAAGAAACTGCACATTCAGAAAAATGCATATTTCTTGTCATTACATTTTTCTTCCAAGCTTGCAGGTCTCTCAAATTGCCATGCCACAGCAATCAGGCTTGCAAATCGAAGCCTATGTCTCCCCTTCAATAATCAATTCCTTGGGGACGTGAAAGGAGCCTCATTTGGGCATTCCCTGAGCGGAGTTTCTTCCACAAAAATCCTTTTAACCCAGAATAATTTCTGACACGGAATTCTTACCAATCACAAATCAAAAAACGCATCCATTTGCAACATTCAAGGTGAGGCAAACTCATGATAGGATAAGCTGATCTTCAGGGAACTCTGCTTCTATTGTTGTTGCAATTGAACAATTTGGTTTGATTCTAGTTTGATGAAGGGAGGCTTGAAAATGCAGTGGCCTAGTACATTTTTTTAAAAAAAATCTTCCTCACTCCTTTTATGGAACTGAGGAAGGATTTATTTGCCAGTATCCTGAGGAGGCTCTCTTCTCAAGCCACTTTATAATATGGATTGGAAGGCTTGGTTTCTGGTTCCTTTCTAGTGATTGCCTGAGCTGAAAATGAATCAAAATGAATTTTTAAAAAGTAGACCGTAACAGATGCCAAGAAAACTGGTGGTAAGATTAATTGGCCATCTGGTTTGCCACAGCAAAGATGTCAATTGATCATTATGTTTAGGAGTGAACCAGCCCATCTCTACAGCAAATGAAACAGTGGGGTCTATGCTCATATAGCCAGCTTATAATATGGTTTCTCTTTCTTGGGATCATAAAAAGATGAATTAGGGTTAATTTGCCTGTTCATGTCTGGATGCACATATCATCTACTCATGAATAACTCTTAACAATAACCACGAAGACTTGCTCCTGTCACCTCTGAAGAGCTGGTAAGGGTCCTTTACAGCAACTGATAAAATGATCATCAGCTTCGACCTTTTGCACTTTTAATTACATTTTTTCAATTCTTCCTCATTTTTGTATAAATATATGACTAATAAGTCTGTACTCCATTTATTTGAAGAAGCAAGCTGCAGTTCACAAATGCTCATACAAAATAAAACATGTTAGTTTTTGGGCTACTACAGGACTTTGGTTTTGTTGCTACATCCTACATGACAACCTGTCCACCATTGTGGAAATGTCTAATCTTTTTTTAGTGTATGGGACCAAAGACAACCGGACAACCGAAGGGTTGGTTTAACACAGGTTTATTGCATGAGGTTCCAGTGAAGCATGAGGTAATGGCGGTGATACATCTCAATATATACAGTAGCTCTCTACATTTGAATCTTGTAGCACGGTAGCTCATTGGCTGCTACCGGCGTGGCCTCGCCCAGGCACGCCTCTTTCTTCTGCTGCTGAATGCGGGGAAGGTTTTCCCGCGGCTGTCCGTGATTGAGCAATGTGAACCATGTGAGGCTGAACGCTCGCAGCTGCCCTCTATGGGCTGTCTGCTCGCGTTCCTTTACAGCTGGTATCGTTTGTATCTGGAGTGGTTACATTCTTTCCTTTGCAGTATAATGAACATGCATACATACATACATAACATCCCTCCCCCCTAGGATGGGACGTAGTCCCGCAACCATTGTGGCTTGCCGCACGTGCGCTTGGGACGCGCTTGCGTCTGACCTAGTACTGGAGAGCCTGTGATCCCTGACTCCGCGGGTGCTTGTCCTGCAACGGGAAACGGGGATTCGTTAGTGGCTCTGTGGGGCGTCCGTGTCTTCCTCGCGCCCGGGGATGGGAAGGGAATGAATAGTTGGGAGGTGAACCCCTGCCTGCTGCTCTCTGACCCCGGGGACCCTCCTATTGTGAACCGCGGAACCGATGAGGTCGCCCTTGTGGTTCGGCTACCTTCTGATCCCTGCTCGGGGGACCTTGAGACTGTGGTGGGCGGACTCGCTGATGCCTCCCGTCTTGGGGGTGTCGGTCTCCGGGAAAATGGCACTATATCGCATTCTAACTCACAGGGGCTACTGGGACTGGAGGTACCAGGGGCTGAACTGAAACCCCTCTTTTCGCTAGGACGGGTGGGGGACCACTCCGCTAACTCCCCCTGGTACTGTAAATCAACGTCTAAACTTCTATGGGCATCTGTGTTTCGGGGAAACTCCCGCGGGGTATGTGTGTGGTCGGGGCTCTTCCATTTTTTCGGGGACTCCCGCAAAAGATTTCTGTGGATCGATTCCCTTTCCTCCCCCCTTGGTGGGGACCCATGCTCCCCTTTTCCTCCCCCTTGGGCTAAGCGGGTGGGGGAGTACCCTAACGCTGATTCGATGCTATTCTCGTCTCCGTCCTGCTCTCCGGGGACCCTGCGCCTGAGTTGGTCCACGTGTCGCCTCCACAGGAAGCCTGTACTGGTCTCTACGCGGTATGAGACGGGGCCGGTTTGTTCTACTACGGTGCCCGGCACCCAGGCTGGCCCCGCGCTGGCGTAGTTCCTGCAATGCACCGGGGCGCCTACGCTGAAACTCTTTGTGGGTTCCACCCCTATGTTCCGCCCTTTGTCCTCTACTCTCGTGGGGTCTAGCTTGGAGATTCCCGTGGCCAGCTTCCTGCGCATCAACAGCTCTGCGGGGGAGTACCCTGACGCTAGTGGGGTGACCCTGTATCTTAGCAGGAATTGGCACAATTTCAGGTCGAGGTCTCCGGGGCCCATGCGCAGTAGCGCGTCTTTCGTGGTGCGCACGAGGCGCTCTACTTGGCCGTTGGTGGCCGGGTGAAAGGGGGCAGAGGTGACGTGCCGAATGGCGTTTCGCTCCATGAATGCCCCGAACTCGGCGGACGTGAAACAGCTAGCGTTATCGCTGACAAGGGTGTCGGGTAAACCGAACGTGGAAAAGACCCTCCTTAACTGTTTGATTGTTGTGGCCGAGGAGGTGCTTGAGACTGGAATGACCTCCAACCACTTGGAGAACGCGTCCACCACGAGGAGGAAAAGCGTTCCCCTGAACGGGCCAGCAAAGTCTACATGTACCCGGGACCAGGGCCCCCTTGCCGTGTCCCACTCCCTAGGTGGCGAGCGAGCCTCTTCTGGCCTTGAGCTTTGGCACGCTTCGCAAGTGCCGACCATGTGTTCGATGTCGGCGTCTAGCTGGGGCCACCAAAAGTAACTGCGGGCCAGCGCCTTTGAGCGGACGATCCCCGGGTGGCTGACGTGCAGCAGTTTAAGCACCCTCGGCCGGAGAGGCGTAGGGATCACTACCCGCTGTCCCCACAAAAGGCAACCCCTCTCTAGGGACAACTCTAGTTTCTTTTTGAAAAATGTGTCGAATTCCGCTGCTGGGGAAGACACGGGCCACCCTTTCTGTACCCAGGAGCAAACTGTGGCCAGCGTTTTGTCCTTGCCTGTCGCTTTGGCGATGTCGGCCGGTACTACTGGAGGGGAGTCTAGAACCTCTATCATTAAGACCTGGTGGTCCCTCTCTACTTCGCCCACGTGGCAGCAATCCCGGGGAATGGGGGACCTCGACAGGGCGTCGGCATGGCTGATCTCCTTCCCGGGCCGGTATACCAACGCGTGCTGATACGCGTTGAGAAAAATGGCCCACCTGAGCATTCTCGGGGACAGGATTTGGGGTGTGGGCTTATCTGCGGTGAAAATGCCTAACAAAGGCTTATGGTCAGTCACTATGGTGAAGGGGCGGCCGTACACAAAATCATGAAATTTCTTGGTCCCCGCAATTATTGCTAGTGCTTCCCTGTCTGTCTGAGCATAGTTTCTCTCCGCTTGGGACAAGGACCTAGAGTAGAACGCTATCGGGGCCTCCCTACCGTTCTCCAGCACGTGGCATAACACCGCCCCCACCCCCACCGGGGATGCATCGCATATCAGGACCACTGGGCATTTGGGATTGAAGTGGGTCAGTACAGCATCTGATGCCAGGAGTCGCTTCAGGTCATTGAAAGCCTTCTCCTGGTCGTCGCCCCACTTCCATGCCTCGTCCTTTTTTAACAATTTGTGTAGCGGTTCTGCCACGGCTGCCTTCCGCGGGAGGAAGGAGTGGTAGAAGTTGAGCAGTCCGAGGAACGACTGCAACTCGGGCTTGGAGGTGGGGCGAGGGGCCTTCTTGATGGCGGCTACCTTGGATTGGGCTGGCCTTATTCCCTCGGGAGTGACACGGAACCCTAGGAACTCAACCTCTGTAGCGAAGAAGACGCATTTGTCTTTCCGCAACCGCAACCCCGCCTTTTCGAATATTGTCAGGACCTTTCCCAACCTTGTTGCTAATTCGGCCCGGCTCCCCCCTGTAATCAATACGTCATCAAAGTAGGGTAACACCCCCTCTAACCCCTTCAGGAGGCGTTCCACAAGTGACTGGAAGATCCCGGGCGCCGAATTCACGCCGAATTGGAGGCGCGATACCTGGAACGCCCCTTTGTGGGTGACTATGGTCTGTGCAGCAGCTGCGGCGGGGGTCACCGGGAGTTGCTGGTAGGCTTGGGCCAGGTCGAGTTTAGCGAAACACCTCCCCCCGTGTAACCTGGCCAACAAGTGGCTGACTACCGGCACCGGATACGCATTAGGGCGGATCGCCTTATTGATGGTGCACTTGTAATCAGCGCATATGCGGACCTCCCCGTTGGCCTTGAGCGCTGTTACAATTGGAGTTTCCCACTCCGCAGAATCAACGGGAACAAGAATCCCCTGGCCCACCAATTTGTCCAACTCCGCCTCTATTTTGTCCTTTAGTGCGAAAGGCACTCTGCGCGGTTTAAGTCTGATTGGACGTACTCCAGGGTCCAGGTCGAAAGTCACTGGGGGGCCCTTGAATTTTCCGAGCCCCTTTTTAAAAACCTCGGGGTGCGCGTCGCACACGCTCTGTATTGGATCAGTCCCGGCGGCGTGTGCTCCCACGGCGTGCACCCCCCCAATGAACAACCCCAGGGGCTGGAACCATTGAGTCCCGAGGAGGCTGCATTTACCTCCCTTGAGGACGACTAGGGGAAGCGTTGCGGTGTGCTTTTTAAACCGGACCTGGAACTTCCCAACCCCCAACACTGGGATGCGGTTCCCTTGCATGTCCTTCAGTGTGGCCCTCAACGCTTTGAGCTTGGGCCGCATGCGGGGGGCGATTTTCATGAACTCCCCCTGGGAAATAATAGAGTATGAAGAACCCGAGTCCACCTCCATTCTAACAGGGGCCCCTTGTATTACTACCTCAACGAAGTAACGGGGGTGCTCCGTGGAAACGCTACAAACCGGCGCGTCGTCCTCGCTGTCGTCGGAGATGCGCCCTACTCCGTCCCGCGTCCTCGTGGTCCGGGTGCCGTCCTTTGGCCTCGTGGTGCGGTCCTGCCTCGTGGTGCGGTCCTGCCTCGCCGAGCGGTCTGGAGAACTCCTGGTGGCCTCGCGCCGTTTCCGGCAGACCTTGGCGATGTGCCCGCGCCGGCCGCAGTTGTGGCACTCGGCCTTGCGGAATGGGCATTTGGCGCGGGCGTGGGCGGCGCCGCAGCCGTCGCAGCGCCGGCCCTCTCTCTGGACCCTCCGGACGTCCTCGTCGTCGCCGCTCTCCGCAGACGAGTTCGAAACTCGCCGGGCCGCGCGCACCAAGCTCTCTGCCTTGGCGGGCTTCGGGCGCCAGTCCTGAAGCTCGTGCACCCCGGCAGTAGTGGCCTCCGCGGCCTGTGCCGTGTCGAGGACTTGTTGCCACGTGGGAGGCGGCTCCCTTTTCATCAGCGCGCGCTGAGTCTCTGTGTCCCTCAGACCGCAGAGCAGGCAGTCCCGGAGGGTGATGTCGGGGAGCTCCCACTTGCATGGGCCGGCGGCCAACCGCAGGGCCGCGGCGAACTCATCGACCGATTCCCCGGGTGCCTGGACTCGCCTCCAGAACGCGCTCCGAGCGGGGAACATCGCTATTGCTGGCCGGAGATGGGCGCGCAACGCCGCCAGGAGCTCTGTAGCTTTGAGGTCGCTCACCTTCCTCGGCGTGATCAGGTCCACCAAGGTCCTCTTGGTCTCGTGTCCGAGCATGCGGACGAAAATGGCCCTCTTTTTGGCCTCATCGGAGACTTCGAGCTCCACCAGCGCTGCGTTGAAGTCTATCTCAAACAGCTCCAAGTCTCCCGGCTTCTTGATCTCGTAGCCGGCGCATGTCTTGGTCCCATGGGCAGCCATATCCCACCTTCGTCACCAATTTAGTGTATGGGACCAAAGACAACCGGACAACCGAAGGGTTGGTTTAACACAGGTTTATTGCATGAGGTTCCAGTGAAGCATGAGGTAATGGCGGTGATACATCTCAATATATACAGTAGCTCTCTACATTTGAATCTTGTAGCACGGTAGCTCATTGGCTGCTACCGGCGTGGCCTCGCCCAGGCACGCCTCTTTCTTCTGCTGCTGAATGCGGGGAAGGTTTCCCCGCGGCTGTCCGTGATTGAGCAATGTGAACCATGTGAGGCTGAACGCTCGCAGCTGCCCTCTATGGGCTGTCTGCTTGCGTTCCTTTACAGCTGGTATCGTTTGTATCTGGAGTGGTTACATTCTTTCCTTTGCAGTATAATGAACATGCATACATACATACATAACACTTTTGTACGAGTCTAATCTTTTGTATGCCTTAGTTTAGGAGAGTCTTTTCCTATATGACTTCAGAAGGAGCCTTTTTTAAAGGGGTCTTGGAGATTTTTGGTTGTTAACCCATTCCCTCACCTGTAAACTTTACAGTTAAAGCTGATTAAAACACAGTTATACTGTGGTAAAAGTAGCTTGACTTAGTATGGCGTTCTAAATATGGGGTCTGCTTTTCTCAGTTGTTGGTGGCTCAGTGGTTAAGAAGCTCCCCTTGTTAGCTGGAAGGTCAGCACGTCAGCAGTTCAAGACCCAAGTACTGCATGATGGAATGAGCGCCCGTCTCTCTCCCAACTCCTGCCAACCTAGCAATTTGAAAGCAAGAAAGTGCAAGTTGATAAATAGGGACCACTTCAGTGGGAAAAGATCTTGGGGACATGAAAAGAGCCTCATTCGGGCATCCCCTGATGGAGATCCTCCTGCAAAATTTCTTTCAACCCAGAAAGAACCTTTGTGTGCTTCTGGCATGATAGGGGGGGGGGGCGTGAGGTGAGTAAAATCTTGTGGCAAGCAAAGAAAATTTCTTCTTTCCCCCATTCTTTTTAGTTTACTGTGACACTAAAAATACCAACTTCCTTTCTTTTATTTCGGATACAGGATAAAGAAGAAAAAACATAAACTGCCTATGTTCCTCTATGTGTCTTTCCTGCCAATTCTTTCCTGCCTTCAGTCCCTTTTTGGGGAGAAAGGTGGGGTATAAATCAAGTGAATGACTGATCTTCCCAATTATGAATGCAGTCCTATTCACCCCAGAGGCAAATACATCACCATGTATCTTGCTCAGTAGCATTAGTTTTCACTCAACCCTGTTCTATTTTCCCTCCCAGCTCTGAGTAAACATTATATAGTCAACCAGCACCTTGCAGGGTTTTTTGCATTTCCTCAGTAAAACTCTATTTCTCAGTGAGGTTGGGGGGGGATTTAATCTCTGTAGCTCTCCAAGTACATTGGAAAGACACTCTGCTAGCCAATATTAACTCAAAGCTATTCATGCTGTACATATTTACTCATTCTATGTATTTCAGCACACTTTCTAGTTTCTGAGCTAGCTCTCTCAGTATCCTTTTCCTCCAGCACAACACAGTCAACACAAAAGCATGAAATGGCTCCCTAGTACATCTGAGTTAAATACCTGGGAAGGTGTGGTAAAGTTGCAGGATCTGAACTCTCATCGAAACCTCTCTTATCAGGTTCTTCCCACTTGGGATAGGAATGTTAGAATAAAATGTTGTAGCTCCATGTACACAAAGTGTCTCTGAAGCCAAAGTTCTCTGCACTTGCCTCTCTTGATTCAGCTCAAGCTCTGCTCTTTGGTCATAGCAATAGCTCAATCCAGGTTGAACTCAGTGACAACTTGGTTCATGTTGTCATTGTTGATCATGTATACTGAACTTTAAAGAAAGTTTATATGTTAAAATACAGGTTGCCAATGGTTTTACAAAGTCTTAGAGATGCAGACTTGTTTCATTTTAATGTACATTGCAAGCTCCATGTTTGGGGAATCTTTCATCCACATGCTTACTAGTGTTTTCAACTCCATTTCTCTCCCAAACAATCTGTGATGGCATTGCTAATGGCCTCACTATCAAGGGCATTCAAGATGTAGCAGTCAAAAAATGGAACTTCTAGTTCTTGTACTCCATTTTGTGCTATATGGCATGTCATGACATAAAAAGCCCCTATACATGGTTCCACCTCTTTTTCTTCTCAGGCTTCCTCTTCTGTTGGATGTGGAGATCATTATGGCCGTTTTGACTCTGGATGCAACAGCTTTAAACAGTGTTTCAATTTGTCCACGTTCATAAGATCATCATTTCTTTTTGTCCTATTTTTCTTTATCTGTTTATTTTGCCTTGAATGATCAGCTGTAGCTTCTATTCCTCATTACACGAGTAAAGTATTCCAGCATTTTATGTACTTTATAATTTATTAATCTGATTTTTTACTTCTTTATTGCTCAGTTACTTCATTTCAAAAAATCTTACTAACCTGTGATAAATGCACATAGCAAGCATTTACATTGGTCTTCTTACAACCTATCTTAAAGTACATGTTTCTTTCCCATATATTATAAAACCAAGAATACCCAGCAATGTACAATGTATGTTCTGAAAGCTGATTTCATGTTATTGTTCCATATTAAATATTTTTTTCTAAAAAAAAAGTTTCTACTGGCCATCTGTATTCTGGTTTTTATTGCAATGTTCATACAACCAAATTCTAGAGTACTTGCTCATAAGCTTTCCTATTTGTGGATAGATATCGGAAAGTAGTTCTGAAAGTCTAGAACATAGGATCTTCTTGTTATAGAGTTTGAAAATCATTAGGTACAGTGAAACATTTTATTTTAAGCCAATATGTGAAGGGTCAATCGGTCATATTTCAGGAAGGATTGCTCTTCTGTAGAGTTGATTGGAAAAAGTCATTCAAACAAATGAGTTATCTTTTGCTAGTTATAATTCTTCAAAATGTCACTTCCAATTTTTTGTATGCATTTTAGATTATGTATTTATGGTCTCTATTGATATCTGGTATATTAAATGTTGTTGGTCTATTATCTTTCTTCAGTGTCAGATCCTGCATAT
Source organism: Bradypodion pumilum (assembly GCA_035047305.1). NCBI lineage: Eukaryota > Metazoa > Chordata > Lepidosauria > Squamata > Chamaeleonidae > Bradypodion > Bradypodion pumilum. The sequence goes on along the minus strand of JAWDJD010000004.1, from coordinate 110,585,798 downwards.
TATTCACAGGGAGACCTGACTTTGTGACTCAGAAGTATTGGCTGTTTCTCAGCTTGACAAAATTATTTTATCAGTGGGTTACACCATGAGAGGTTCTGTACCTTTGCAGTCCAGTGACGGTGGGTCATGCTCCCTCAGACAGCTTTGGGGGCCTGACAGCCCTTTTGCCCTTCCTCCAACATATGGCACTTCCTGGTGTGGTGGTGGATGTTGAGGCACATGAAATGGTCCCATAGGTCACATCTGGCCCGTGGGCCACAGGATGAGAATCCCTGGTTTAAACCATCTATGTATCTATGTCACAATTATGCAAGGCAAAAACAACTTGTCTATTCTCCAACACATAACATATTTAAAAATATTACAGATATGCAATAGATACAAACTGAACCCATCTACTTGAATCTATGGAAGGAATTCCATGCTGCTTCTCCTTCTTCCCCTGCCCTCTGTTTTTCTGGGATGTCATATTTATATCATTTTCTAACATATCACAATCTCATATCAAATGTCTAATACTGTATACAGGTGTTATTTGTCACCAGAACAGAATTATATGATCATCAAACCTGTTACACAGATTTAATCAACGAAACAATCAATCAATCAATATCTATCTATCTATCTATCTATCTATTTTGCAGCTGGTCACCCTGCCTTGTGTTTGTCTCTCACAGGACTTTTCTGAAGAGACAAAGGTCTTCTTTCCATCCACCTTTGCCCACTCACAACACATGAATGATAAACAAGTCTGGTTCCAGAACATACAGCTTTTGAATGTCTGTTTCCTATTTTCTCTCAACTATCTTTTGCTTTTCAAGGTTTGACACAAGCATCTCTTTAATATGTTCATTCTGTGTTATGAATTTACTTGTGATGTCAAGTATCAGTTAATTAGAACTATCCATCAGCAGCAGGAATTACCATTTGAATATGCCTTCTATCTCCTTGGTCTTTTTTAACATTAACGGAGTTATTGGTCTTTACTAGCTCTTCTGTTTTTCTTCATTTTCAAACTGACACTTTTCTTTAGCTTCCCTAGTTTTGTTGTGTTTGGTCTTGTGTAATTTCCTTGCATTCTTTTTTATACATGTTTTTGTGTTTGAGGTTGCCGATCTTCACATCTACTAAGACCTCAGTAAGTAATATTTATATATGAGTCATTTAAGTTGTGATTTTGGAATACTTAAAACGTGAATATTTACTTTATAATAATTTTTTTGTTACTTTTCTTTCTTAAATGTGTCCTATTCTCCCAAGTTTGAATTTTAATGCAACAGCTCACCTGTTCTATTTTATATTTAAGTCTTATAAAACTGACTATAGGTGCAAATATAGTTCTGTAATACTCAACCAAGACTGCTTGCATACAAAACATCTGCCATTCTGAAAATACTAAGCAGGTACCCATGTTATCTACAAAAGAGTTTTACAAAAAAAAAAAAACCAGCATTAGGACAATGTATCCTACACTTAAACAAACATCCATTAGAAATGACCAGGCTAAATTAATTACAGTATTGGGTTACAATTAAAGAACAAGTTATAATCTTAAAGTTAACACAGTATATGAAGAGTATAGTTCATATCCCATGGAGCAGCGCATTTTATAATTCCCCAAATCTTACTTTGTTACAACAACCAAATTATCTTAATGGATGTTAAAATGACAGAGTAGATGAATGTCTTTCCCTTGAGTCATTTTCTGATAAAGACACATTGCTGAACTGCAAGATGACAAACTATATGTTCAAAGTGACAAATCATTTAATTAAAAATTACAAGCAGTTAAATACTGTTTGACCCAAATGGAAGCAGTTATCATGAATCAATTTCAGGGGAGGGACAAGGGTGTTCTGAGAAATCGATCGCTAACAGCTATGGTACCTGGGTGTTTTCTGCATATCTCTACGGACTTTTATAAAAATAGTCTTCTTAGTGGGATGTAGTATCCATCTTGCTGAGAAAATATTTCAATCAAATTGAAAAATAGTAATAGTTTTTACTTGGATGGTGTCTGAACTCACTCTGTTTTCATGAATACTTAAAACCACAGAGAGCATGCAAGAAAAATACTCCTGTCTCTTAACAGCAAATAGTTTGAAATTTTGATGAATTATGGTTTTTATTACATATATAGGATAGTGAAAATTACAGTCATCTTTTCTGAAAAGGCTGGTACCTTTCATTGTTGAAGAACAAGGATAGTCATTGATTTTACTAAGTATTATAGGACATGCAAAATTGTCTTGGTACATTTTTTATTATTTATGCTACCCAGTGCATAATGTGTGGTTATTTCATAAAAGATATATTTTAGGGGGGAAATTATCATCAACCAGGAAGCTGTAAATCTATTTTATTTATGTGACTTCTCTGTGGACTTTGATTTGGATTGTGCCCTATAACATAGAGCAGGGGTCTGCAAACTTGGCTCTCCAAATCTTCTCCAAGTCAGCACAGTTGCTGATCAGAGTTTCTGAGAACTGAAGTCCAAGAACATCTGGAGAGCCAATTTTGCAGACCCCTGACATAGAACATTATTGCCCTGAACTACATAATAAAATGAGTGGGCTATTGCTTCAACACATGTGTCGGTTGCATGAGCTGACATTTAATGAACACATAATTCTGGTATCTTTCTTCTATACCTAAAAATCATTTCCCACTTAAGGCAGAAATTACAGGACTGGCACTATTGAAAATACTTCTCTGCTCTTTTTTTATCTCCTTCTGATCTTTTTTTATCTCCTTCTCTTCTTGTGCCAGAAAAAAATAATTATATGTGTAATGTTAATCTACAGTAATGGATAAATAGTGTAATCTTTTACAGATCTACCCAGAGGTGAGTTCCACTGACTTGTACAGTAGACCCTCACAAAACGATGTTACTTAGTACCCCAAGTAGCGTTGCTAAGTGATTGTTGTTGTTATGCGGGTTTCTATGGAGTTTCCTGCATAACAACATTTTTAGGGTCTTTGTCTGGATAATGACGGTTATTTTAGCATCGTTGTCCGGACAACGACACTAAAACCATTGTTATGCAGGGGAATATGTGGTGCATAATGACATGTTGTTAAGCAAAAGTGACACTATCCGAACACATTGTTATGTGATGGTTGACTGTATTGTGCTCATTTCCAGGTGCTTTCAGTATACTGTTTGCTGCAAGCAAGAGGTTGGGTGTTCAATTCCCCCACTGTGCTTGTGGGGAGGGGGGGGAGTCAGCTTTTGTTGCCTTGAGCAGGCTGCACAGTCATAGGCCATACCCAGAAGAAGGGAATGTTAAATTACTTCTGAGTATTCTCTACTGAGAAAATCCTGGAAAGGGCTGCTGTACCTCTAAGTCAGAGTTGACTTGAGTGGACACACTTAGGGTCTGGATACTTCTGTGAGATAGGTATCAGTCGTGGCCAGGAGGGCTTTTGCACAACTTTGCATTATTTGCCAACTACGCCCACTCCTGACTGGGACTCCTTACTAGCGTCACTCATGCTCTAGTCACCTCCAGACTAGATTATTGTAACACGCTCTACATGGGGCTACCCCTGATGACCATTCAGAGACTACAGCTGGTGCAAAATGCAGCTGCCCATGTGGTGATGGGGTGTGGTCGCTATGACCATGCCTCGTCCCTATTGCAGGAGCTGCATTGGCTGCCGGTGTGCCTCCAGGTGCAATTCAAGGTGGTGATAATGACCTTTAAAGCCGTTCATGGCAGTAGACCAGGATACTTAAGAAACTGCATCACACCAAGATCATCTGCCAATCCTACAAGACCAGAACGGAGGGACTCCCTAGTGGTTCCATCTGCCAGAGAGGTCCGTCTCTCTGACACTAGAAGGAGTGCCTTCTCCATATCTGCTCTGGCCTTGTGGAACCTCTTGCTGACCATGTTGCACCTTCAGGCAGAGCTGACGGCCTTCAGAAAGGGCCTTAAAACCTGGATAGTGCAGCAGGTGTGGGACACTGCTGGTGTGGTAGCACCCACCCACTACATATATAAATTATGTTGGATTTTATATCTTATATATCTTTGAAAAACCCTTTGGAGTTAAAAAGTAAGATAATGTAGATGAAAAGATTAGTTCATGTTTAGAAGCAGTACTCCCTTAAGTGCTCAAAGACATGTATCAGCTTTTTTGTGCCTGTCTCCTGCACATTTGCTTTTTTTATTGGCCATTTGGAAGTAAACATCAACTAAGTCTTAATAGTCTATCCCAGGGGTCAGTAAACCTTGCTCTCCAGGTTTCTTGTACTTCAATTCCCAGAAGCTCAAGTTTGCTAGCCTCTGGTCTGTCCTAAAGAAGAAGGATGAGGTGGCAAGCATGGGCACAAAAATGGAGTGGACTGCGAACAGAAAAGGGTCAACCTGGATTTGTTGGAAAGGAAAATGTGCTGTTGGATAAGTGACATGAAACCAAATAAGTTTGAGGAATGAACAAAAGGGTCAATGTTGGCCTCTGGTGTTGCCACCTCTACCTCCTTCTCTGGACCCAGGTGCTAAAGGCAAAAAAGTCCTCTAATTCTGTGGACTCCAATTCACATTGCTGCCTCCTTTTTCCTCACTTTTTTCATTTTGTTTTTGAAAAATGAATGCGATGGGAGAAAGGATGGAGAATTCTGCTTCATAAAGGATATTCACTGGAACCTCAGTTAACAAACGTCTTGGTTAATATAAAAATTGCAGAATAAAAGGAAATCCATAGAAAAAGTGGCTCGGTTTATGGATTATTATTATTTTTTGGGGGAGGGGGATGGATTAATTGGTTTTCAGTGCATTCCTATGGGAAACTGATTTCAGTTAATGTATTTTGGTTTTCAATGTATTCCTATGGGAGATTCGGTTAAAGTAATTTTCGCTGTAACAAACATGAATGAATGAATGAATGAAATTTTAATTTATATACCGCAATTCTCAGCCCAAGGACCGACTCAATACGGTTTACAAGTTAGACATACAATATAATAATACAGCATAATAATGTCACAATAATCCCACCAAAAATACAATATATCACAATACATTACAATATATTCAATACAATTCATTAAACAGTTACACCAAATGCAAAATTCAAAAGCAAATACAAATATAAATTATACAAAATACCATTAAATACAGTACTGAATCCCAAGAACAATTGCCCAAACCCTCAGATCCCTCCCGTCCATGAGAAAAAACCCCTGGCTTCGAAACATTCTCACCGAAGCCCTAAAGCCCCCACTATTGGGAAAACAGTCCCAGCTGTGTTCCCACCTTCCCTGACCGGGCGGGCCAGGGAAGGGAGCCGAAGATGTAGCGTGGCTCTCGGGGCTCGGTGGCGGTGGCTATTCATAGCCCCGCGTCCAGCAAGCAGTCCCAGCTGTGCTCCCACCTTCCCTGACCGGGCGGGCCAGGGAAGGGAGCCGAAGATGTGGCATGGCTCTCGGGGCTCGGTGGCGGCAGCTATTCATAGCCCCGCGTCCGGCAACCAGTCCCAGCTGTGCTCCCACCTTCCCTGACCGGGCGGGCCAGGGAAGGGAGCCGAAGATGTGGCGTGGCTCTCGGGGTTCGGTGGCGGCGGCTATTCATAGCCCCGCGTCCGGCAAGCAGTCCCAGCTGTGCTCCCACCTTCCCTGACCGGGCGGGCCAGGGAAGGGAGCCGAAGATGTGGTGTGGCTCTCGGGGCTCGGTGGCGGCGGCTATTCATAGCCCCGCGTCCGGCAAGCAGTCCCAGCTGTGCTCCCACCTTCCCTGACCGGGCGGGCCAGGGAAGGGAGCCGAAGATGTGGCATCCCAGAGAATGCATTAATTATGTTAACCAAGGTTCCACTGTTGTTTGTTTGGGTGTTTTGGGGCTGCCTTGCTTGAGGTGGTATATTGGCTGCTGTGTCTGTTAAAAAGCATCCAGATGATATTACACTAGGGTTTCTTTGCAGTTTGCCTGCCAAGTGCTCAAATGGCTGATTTTCACATTTTCTGTTCACAGAAGAAATATGTCATTTCCCATAGGTCAGCCTGACAATGTCTCTGGGGCTTTTATGTTCTTTAGAAGTATGTCACTTTGCCACATGAACACATTTCAATGGTGCCTCTCTTATTGCACATTGTGGTCTGTGTTTTCAGGAAGCAGGTCTATGTGTGTCTGTTGTCTTAATTTTGGTCTAGGCGGCCATGTATACTTTGAGGATTTACAATTGGTCATAATATGAAGAGATTGCTTACATTCCTGGTTATGTTTCCAGTGTTGCAAAGGCAATATGCCTTCTTGCTTCTCTTCCATGGTGTTGCAAATATGCAGTTCAAATTTGCCTCGGTGGACTAAATCCCTAATTTTACCTATTAGACAAAAGAGATAATAAAACACACTGAGGTCTTTCATAAGATTTACTTTTAAAAACTGATGTAATATGTAGAAAAAAATCAAGAGATTGCTGAAATGGGACTAGACCCTTCTAGTTTCAACCAACACTAAAGTTAGGACCCTGGAAGGACCCAATTTCCCCAACAATCCTAGAAAGGGGGGGTTTGAAGATACTGTAATTTTCTGATTTTTCACAGAACTCTTCTTCCCTTGAAAAAATAAACTTTGTAGAACTTGTCCTATTGAAACCTGACCTGCTTGGCTACAGCTTTGTCATTTTCCAAAGATGGCAAGCCCAAAGTGTCTTTGCAAACACTAAATTATCCAGCTTAAAAAAGTGAATGTGTTACCTAGAGGTCAGATGGGATTGGAAGCTCCTCCTCTACCTGCATATGCAAAATAGCCATTTTCCTTTACAAATTGTCACTTCCCAGGCCCATTCCTTAGAGTGCATATTAGTCATCCTTAACAAACCACAATGGATACTGTAAGGTGTTTCCAGACAGAGATCTCCTTACATTAGCTGACTTAGAAAGTACTGCCTGACATATTTGTCTTTTTCTCTTTTGTGCATTTTCTGTGGTATGGAAAAATAAGAAAGGGTTATGGCTGGAGAACAACGCCCTTGTAACATTTCAGGAAGGTAGCATAGTATGGTCTTTTTCTTCTTCTGTGTTAGGCCACACATGAAACTGCCTTTTGGTGAATTAATTCTGTACTTCCTTTTGCCTTACCTGATGTGAGAAATATTAGCCAGCACAAAGTTGCCACTGTCTGGGGTAAGGCCAGTTATAATTCAAAAATACCTCAATCTTCGAGGAGGCTCTTTTGTGTTATCCTGCATTGGATGGTAAAGCCCTTATCTGAAACTGCCCTTGGGCAAGGTCCCAGTTGTCCTGAGGGAAGAAATATCTTCAATTAACCTGGGGAAAAAGCAACTTGATGTCCACACAGTGCCAGCACCAAGATGTTCTTCATCTTCCCTCCAGCTCACCTGCAACTTTTCTATGGAGAATTTTCCATTTCTCCGGAGCAGATACTGACAGTATGCAAAGGAAAGTGGTGGAGATATGATGACTTCTTTCTGGATTTGACTCCCATCAGATCCCAGCCTTGATATCTGTATCCACTTGGGAATAATTGGTTTTCCATGGGACAAGGATGTAACAGGGCAAATATGCAATTGTATCTATCTCCACATTATTCAGAACTGTTAAAGGATATGGAGTTAGACTGTGTCAGGAAGAGAAATTACAGATTGCCCATAATTAGAACTAAAAGACTGCTAATATTTCAGGGAAGTGATTGAGGCTGTCTTTTCAGGTTTGTAAAATCAGATTTCAAAGCAATCCATTGTTAATTCCTGAAGCTAATTTGCATACCCTCATCCTTCTGCTTTGACACTTAGACGTTTGTGTAAAATTAAGGATTTTTCTCTTCTAGGCATGGATATCTTTAACATTTACTTCTGGCCTAATCCTCAAGGATAGGATCCACAATTGGGGCTTAAAACCTTTTGTTAAATTCACAAATGTTGTGGTTAAACAAACCAGGTGATACAAAGTACACTATGATATAGGTTGAATGACATAAAGCTGAGAAATAATTTTACTAAGGGAGAAGTAACTGAAATTTTCATTGAATACTAGGATTTTAATGTGTGTGTTTTTAAACTCAGAGGTTATTCACAATGTCACATTTTATGGCAGAGAAAGAGTGTTTCAGGAACATTTTTTTATTACAATCTGGGAAAGAGTGTTTTTTAAAAAGGTGGGATGTAGAAATATTTTACATTTACCTTGCAAATAAATGCATCTCTGTTAAGAATTATAAGTTAAGCTAATGCCTTTAAAGCTATTTACATTACATGTCTTGATTTAAAATTACATATAAATCATTAAAAAACATTGCCAAGGATGCAAGTGCTACAGAAATGCTATCAAATTAGAGTAATTAGCACCCCAGTTATACTATCTTCACACATTAAAATGCTCTTACATTTCTCCAACATGACGTTAACAAATGGAGGTATTTTTCTTGAAGAAGCGTATTACCAGAAACGTATGCATAAATATCTGATAGTACTGCAATGGATATTAGGGCTGAAATATGTTTGTCCCAGCTTTAATTTATCACCTTGTAGCTATTATTATAACCTGACACTTTTGGGCTAGGCATATTTATCAAAATAGAACCAAGACAGGTTGTTCAAATTTATTCTTCCGCTTATGAAAATATGTGAGACTGGAGCATTGATCATGGATCCCCACCACCTCCTAGACTTTTTTATATCGGCAGTCGGAATCTGACTCTATTGAGATGAATAGACACCATGCAACAGCAATGTAGTAGCTCCAGAATAGATGATGGTCAAAACTAAATTGTTGAATAGGGAAATGTCATGATATTGTGTAAGGGCTTACAGTTATAGTGAGCCTTGTATCAGGATAAACATTTAATGGTTACATGAGATCATATCTTAAGCCTTCTGTCCTAAAGAATATTGAATTCTATGTCAGTGTGTTCTTCTGAGAATCAAGTTTATTAGGTCAGATTCATTTAACACCTCATCCGAGAGGTTGAAGGATTGTCCACAGACTCAGTTTGATAATGCTAAATAGGGTAGAGGTCTGGTATACCACTGGATATGATTATTGCTTCCACATGGCACATACACACGCAAGCTCTTAGGAGGCTGGGGAAAAATTATATTACAACCCCACCCCACCTCCTAACTCCTCTTGCTTTCCAGGGAAAAAAATCATTTTACCAACATCAGGAGGATGGAAGGCTGTGTCTACTACTACCTGTCAGGATCAAACTCACAACGCTTTGGCTGCAGTGCTGCAGTTTAACCACTGTGCTACCAGAACTCTTCATTTAACATTAAAAGCTTAAGTTTCAAAGCAATGATCTTTCCTGTGGAATATGATCTGCCTGGAAGTGTCTTCTTCCCTCCTATGTGGCAGGATTCCTGTATTTATTTATTTAAATCAGCAGTGAACTTTGGTCCACGAAAGCTCACATTTAAATACAGGAATTAGTCTTTTAAGGTGCCACAACATTTTTGTTTACTCTCTGATATGTTTTCACAGAATAACATGGCTACCACTTAAAACATTTCAACTATGTTGCCATTTTGTTCATTTGAAATACAGTACTGTACTTAAATGCTGCTTTTTCTCAAGGATCCAAGGTGGCTTATATTTTTTAATTAAAAAAAAATAGGCTGAAATTTAACATATAAGCTGCCATGGAGGTATAATAATTAAGAACACGAAGCAATTGTAAACAGTAGTCTCCTAATGTTTTGGTCCATCTTATGTGGCGGCAGGCCACACCCACTGGCTTCAAAGCTATGTACAGCATGAAGTCTGTAGCGCCATCTCCCCTTATTATACCTCCATGGCTTTTTCTGATTGGTTGACAAACAAAGCATGCAAGCCAGTTAGTTAGTTCCAATAACAGAAGCTCCCTCCTCCCAAGGATTACGTGTTAACCCTTTGCATGTTGAGTTGCCATATGGGATATTGAAACCTATTGGAAAATGATAGTAAGAAGCCCTTTTTGATTCACTCCCAACAATCACATTCACTGAAAACCATCCAAAATGGAGTGATCCTACTCACACCAAAAATTAGTAGCCTCTGACAGGAACACAGAAGAGTGCAGGTAGGAATGATCTGGGTACAAGCAGGTTCACTCCATCAATTATATTCTCTGTTAACCATAAAAAGGATCAAACCAAGGGGACAAATGCCCGTCTGATCATACTCTAAGTTCTCTACTTATCTAAGTTTTCTATTGGAAGCTGGATTATCTAAAGATCCTTTAGCACACCTTTGCTTCTTTTCCTGAAAACAGTGCAATCTTATACTAATATATTGAAATATAAATTCAATATGCAATGGGATTATAACCTGGGTTTCTAAATTTATAGCACAAGAAGTCTCGTAGGCTGAGTACAGGAGATGTTTCACCACAAACCTGTGGGTTTAGGCACTCCCATGCCCTGGTCATAAACCACCTATGTTCAGTCATGCTGAATTATGCCAGTCCAGAGGGGAGGGCAAGAGAGATGCCAGGCCAGTGTGAATTTTGATCTGTATAAATCAGTGGTGTGTGACTTGCAGTCTTTCAAGTGCTCTTACACTGCAAATCCTGTGATCTCTAACTAGCATAGTCAATGATGGAAGGATATTCAGAGGTTTTGTGCAACATCTGGAAGGGCCCATACTTTCTCCATTCCTGGAATTTTTGCATTTTTGATAAATAAAATTAGGTGTAGTTTTATTTTCAACATGTCCATCCTATTTCTAGCTAGAGAAACTCTGCTTACTATGTGGAACATTTGGTAATGTGTGTTTCTATTTTTCTTTTGCTATTCTTGTCCTTCCTATAGACACATTTTGGACAACTTTCAACATCAAATGTCTCTTGATTGGGGGTGCTAAAAGAAATGGATGTTGTCCAGTGATGTGTTTATCACCTCAAATCACCACACTATTCCTGCCTAGAAAGAAGGAATTGGCAGGAGGTTGATTAGAAAAATAAACCTGCTCCTCAATCCTCAAGTTTTAGGATGCTTATTATTTTTTCAAAATCAAAAGTGTCCACCAATTTAGAGTTCAGCAATATTTTGGTTACCAACTCAGAATTACAGATTTTCCTGTATCTTTTTATGTTTGCACTCAGTAGAAGTGTTGTTTGTTCATTTTTAAGGTTATAAAATTACATTTCCCCCTCCTTATTTTGATAACCACTGCATGAAGTTGTATGAAAATGTCAAACGTTTCACTGACATACAGCTGAGAGGAAAGTTTGCCACACCCAACTCTTCCCTAAGTAATGGGATGAAACACCCTTTGTATAGCACTGAGATCTGGATGTAAATCTGATGCTGAGACCACCATCATTTTGGTATCTAGGCTGTAAACCTTTGAATTCTGAATCTGAATCTTGTTTGCCATTCTTTCATGGATATGGACTTTCAGTACAGAGAGGAAGGGCTCTTAGCAGTTTGTTCAGAAGCGATGTGACTGACGTCGCAACCCGTTGCTCTCCCAGCTTGTTCAAAAAGCCTTTTTGTCTTCCCTCTGACCACCCTGATAATGAAAAATGCCTTTTCTTGCTTGGAAAGAAAAGTGGAGGCAAACGCAGCAAGCACAAGTCAAAACTCAGTGGCAATCATCTTCATGTTTCCTAACCCTCTCAGGTTCTCACCTAGTCCTCCAAGCTAGTATTGTGACAGTGACTGAGCGGCATTTAGTCTGGCATTCATGAGAACATTTTCACTTCTCACATTAAATGCTGCCTTCCGATTTGGCTGTGCTCCTGATTTCTTTTCAGTGAACTCAAAGTGCTAATTGTTTGGGATTATTATGTTAATTGCAGATATCATATTAAAATGAAATTACTTTTTCAAAATATATTCATTAGGAAAAAATCACTCTCTTGATCATAATGAATTTCTGCCCTTGACAATAGTATTTCAGAAAATTGCCTCCTGTGGCTTCTTTTCAGGAAAAAGCATCATATCTCTCTCCCAAAATGTTGATCCTGTTACCACCTTTTCCTTACATTCTTTCTATTTCAATAATAATAATAATAATAATAATAATAATAATAATAATAATAATAATAATAATAATAATAATAATAATACCTCGCCCTACTCAGCGCAGGCTGGTTCAGAGCGGCATAGGTAAAGGTAAAGGTAAAGGTTTCCCTTGCTCGAAAGCCAGTCGTATCCGACTCTAGGGTGCAGTGCTCATCTCTGTTTCTAAGCCGAAGAGCCAGCGCTGTCTGCTTCTGCAGACATTTCCGTGGTCATGTGGCAGGCATGACTAGACACCGGAGCGCACGGAACGCTGTTACCTTCCCACCGAAGTGGTCCCTATTTATCTACTTGCAATTTCTTGCTTTCGAACTGCTAGGTTGGCAGGAGTCAGAGCGGCATAACAACATATTTAAATACAAATACAATGAAACAAAAATGAAAATACAATAAGTACCAGTATACAAAATAAATAAATACATAATAAAGCAGAGATTCAGCAATACAATGTATAATATCACTATCGAGGACACATCACACACAGTAATATCCGCGGGAGAAAACCACATGCAAACCAAGTCCTCTTGGCCACGCCAGCAACCCCACAACTGGAGCCAGTCTCTCTCCCCACCCTCGTTCTCACCGAGGGCAGGCAAACCAGCATCTCTGGCTGCTCCAGTGTCGGCAGAATCTTTATCACCACCCCAGCTGCCCCACAGCTGAGCCAGTCACTCTCCCCGCCCTTCACTCTCACCGAGGGCAGGCGAACTGGCGTAAACTGCCTCCCATCCCAGGGCTGAGAGGCATGGCAGGTCCGGCAACTGTAGTGGCTTGGCGTCCTTTTCAACCCCCTGCCCAGGAGGAGGGGCACCGACTCAGTTTCCTCCCATCCCGGGGCTGATGACAGGAGCCCCGGGAGAGGCACGATGAGGATTTCTGTGGTTTAGTAATAGTTCATACAAAATACTGTGAACTAAAGTAACCTGAAAGAGAGTGTGCTGCTATGTTTTGTGCAGGAGTGGGAATCAAGTAGCCCCTGAGCCCCATCACTTCTCCCCCATCCCCCAAAGGCTCCTCTTTTTCTTCACTTTTTGGGGGGTATTTTTTAAAAATAAATCTGGAACTGGTCAATGCTTTTAAAATTATTCTTATTTTCCAGTGTGATCCTTGAGTCCCAGAACTTAGTGTGTCATAATTGGTAAAATAATGGTAAATGCCTCCCTTGCTCAATAGCCAGTCATCTCCGGCTCTAGGATTCGGTGTTCATCTTTCAGCCTGAGGGAAGGTAAAAGCCACCAGCCCCTGGCCTGCCGAGAACACCAAGGCCACAGCTGATCCTGGGCTGCTTCTTTCAGCCTGAGGGAAGATAAAAGCCACCAGCCTCTGGCCTGCCGAGAACACCAAGGCCACAGCTGATCCTGGGCTGCTTCTTTCAGCCTGAGGGAAGATAAAAGCGACCAGCCTCTGGCCTGCCGAGAACACCAAGGCCACAGCTGATCCTGGGCTGCCTTCTTTCAGCCTGAGGGAAGATAAAAGCCACCAGCCTCTGGCCTGCCGAGAACACCAAGGCCACAGCTGATCCTGGGCTGCTTCTTTCAGCCTGAGGGAAGATAAAAGCCACCAGCCTCTGGCCTGCCGAGAACACCAAGGCCACAGCTGATCCTGGGCTGCCTTCTTTCAGCCTGAGGGAAGATAAAAGCCACCAGCCTCTGGCCTGCCGAGAACACCAAGGCCACAGCTGATCCTGGGCTGCTTCTTTCAGCCTGAGGGAAGATAAAAGCCACCAGCCTCTGGCCTGCCGAGAACACCAAGGCCACAGCTGATCCTGGGCTGCTTCTTTCAGCCTGAGGGAAGATAAAAGCCACCAGCCTCTGGCCTGCCGAGAACACCAAGGCCACAGCTGATCCTGGGCTGCCTTCTTTCAGCCTGAGGGAAGATAAAAGCCACCAGCCTCTGGCCTGCCGAGAACACCAAGGCCACAGCTGATCCTGGGCTGCTTCTTTCAGCCTGAGGGAAGATAAAAGCGACCAGCCTCTGGCCTGCCGAGAACACCAAGGCCACAGCTGATCCTGGGCTGCTTCTTTCAGCCCGAGGGAAGATAAAAGCCACCAGCCTCTGGCCTGCCGAGAACACCAAGGCCACAGCTGATACTGGGCTGCTTCTTTCAGCCTGAGGGAAGGTAAAAGCCACCAGCCTCTGGCCTGCCGAGAACACCAAGGCCACAGCTGATCCTGGGCTGCTTCTTTCAGCCTGAGGGAAGGTAAAAGCCACCAGCCTCTGGCCTGCCGAGAACACCAAGGCCACAGCTGATCCTGGGCTGCTTCTTTCAGCCTGAGGGAAGATAAAAGCGACCAGCCTCTGGCCTGCCAAGAACACCAAGGCCACAGCTGATCCTGGGCTGCTTCTTTCAGCCTGAGGGAAGGTAAAAGCCACCAGCCCCTGGCCTGCTGAGAACACCAAGGCCACAGCTGATCCTGGGCTGCTTCTTTCAGCCTGAGGGAAGATAAAAGCGACCAGCCTCTGGCCTGCCGAGAACACCAAGGCCACAGCTGATCCTAGGCTGCCTTCTTTCAGCCTGAGGGAAGATAAAAGCCACCAGCCTCTGGCCTGCCGAGAACACCAAGGCCACAGCTGATCCTGGGCTGCTTCTTTCAGCCTGAGGGAAGATAAAAGCCACCAGCCTCTGGCCTGCCGAGAACACCAAGGCCACAGCTGATCCTGGGCTGCCTTCTTTCAGCCTGAGGGAAGATAAAAGCGACCAGCCTCTGGCCTGCCGAGAACACCAAGGCCACAGCTGATCCTAGGCTGCCTTCTTTCAGCCTGAGGGAAGATAAAAGCCACCAGCCTCTGGCCTGCCGAGAACACCAAGGCCACAGCTGATCCTGGGCTGCTTCTTTCAGCCTGAGGGAAGATAAAAGCCACCAGCCTCTGGCCTGCCGAGAACACCAAGGCCACAGCTGATCCTGGGCTGCCTTCTTTCAGCCTGAGGGAAGATAAAAGCCACCAGCCTCTGGCCTGCCGAGAACACCAAGGCCACAGCTGATCCTGGGCTGCTTCTTTCAGCCTGAGGGAAGATAAAAGCGACCAGCCTCTGGCCTGCCGAGAACACCAAGGCCACAGCTGATCCTGGGCTGCTTCTTTCAGCCTGAGGGAAGGTAAAAGCCACCAGCCTCTGGCCTGCCGAGAACACCAAGGCCACAGCTGATCCTGGGCTGCTTCTTTCAGCCTGAGGGAAGGTAAAAGCCACCAGCCTCTGGCCTGCCGAGAACACCAAGGCCACAGCTGATCCTGGGCTGCTTCTTTCAGCCTGAGGGAAGATAAAAGCGACCAGCCTCTGGCCTGCCGAGAACACCAAGGCCACAGCTGATCCTGGGCTGCCTTCTTTCAGCCTGAGGGAAGATAAAAGCCACCAGCCTCTGGCCTGCCGAGAACACCAAGGCCACAGCTGATCCTGGGCTGCTTCTTTCAGCCTGAGGGAAGATAAAAGCCACCAGCCTCTGGCCTGCCGAGAACACCAAGGCCACAGCTGATCCTGGGCTGCCTTCTTTCAGCCTGAGGGAAGATAAAAGCCACCAGCCTCTGGCCTGCCGAGAACACCAAGGCCACAGCTGATCCTGGGGTGCTTCTTTCAGCCTGAGGGAAGATAAAAGCCACCAGCCTCTGGCCTGCCGAGAACACCAAGGCCACAGCTGATCCTGGGCTGCTTCTTTCAGCCTGAGGGAAGATAAAAGCCACCAGCCTCTGGCCTGCCGAGAACACCAAGGCCACAGCTGATACTGGGCTGCTTCTTTCAGCCTGAGGGAAGGTAAAAGCCACCAGCCTCTGGCCTGCCGAGAACACCAAGGCCACAGCTGATCCTGGGCTGCTTCTTTCAGCCTGAGGGAAGGTAAAAGCCACCAGCCCCTGGCCTGCCGAGAACACTGCCTTCAGGAGGGAGACTGGCGAGAACACCTGAGGCAGGGTGGCTTCTGGACTCCTGGTTGGGCTCCAAGGCCGCCTCCACCGCCTCCACCACCGCTTAGCCGGTTTCATCTTCGGGAGTGGAGGCCGTTGAGAACATTGGATGTTTGTCTTCCGTCCCATGGCTGGTTTCGGAGAGGGGATATTTTTCCCGGCTGTGCAGGTCCGTCGCAGCAGCTACAGGGAGGACCTTGTGCCGCCAGGACCGGGGGCAGGGAGGAGAACATCGGCTGCACCTGGGGTCACTTGTGGCCCCAAAGATGGCGCCGCCCGCCATCTATGCAGCCACGAGCCTTGTGCTGCCAGGACTGGGGTGGGGAGGAGAGCATTAATTGTACCTGGGGTCGCTTGCGGCCGCAAAAGCGGCCCCCTCCACCATCCCGGCAGCCACGAGCCTTGCGCTGCCAGAACTGGGGCGAGGAGGAGAATACTGGCCATACCTGGGGTTGCTTGCGGCCTCAAAAGTGGCAACCCTCGCCATCCCTGCAGCATCGCGCCTCTTGCCGCGTGGACCAGGGTGGGGAGGAGAACTATGGCTGCACCTGGGGTTTCTTGGCGGCCTTAGGGGCGGCGCCCCCCCTCCCCATCACCCCCGTGGCCTTACAGTGCTTGGACCAGGGCTGGGAGGAGGAGACTCCTGTCACTGGAGTTCTGTTAGGGGGGGTGGAGGGAGTGAGAGGGTCTGTTTTAAGTGGGTTAGGGAGGGAGGGAGGGGGAGATGGCCTTGCCAGCCAGGAAGAGAGGGCGACACTCCATCTGGGTTAATGGTGGAGGTTCCAGGGACTCATTTAGAGGTTGTGACGGGCATGGGGCGTTATAGCGGGAACCATGGGGCGGGCCGCACTCGGGGAACGCGGGACCAATGCTTAGTATCTGTCCCACATTCTGGCCCCCCGGTTTCACCTCTAGGTCCTGAGCAGCTGATCCAGGGTGACCCCGCCCTTAGGCTGCTGCTGATGAATGCCAGGTCAGTCTGTAATAAGGCTCCCCTAATACAAGACTCTACTTTGGGGGAGCGGGCCGACCTGGCATGCATCACTGAGACCTGGCTGAGACCTGAGGATGGGGTGCCTCTATCAGAGATGTGTCCGGCCGGGTTCGGTGTTTGGCACCAGCCTAGGGATGTGGGTAAGGGTGGTGGTGTTGCCATTATAGCCAGGGAGTCATTGGGAGTCGCCAGGGCCACCGCTCCACAAATTTCGGGTTGTGAGGCTCTGCTCCTGCGGTTGGGCCCTAACGGTCAGTTGGGGGTCCTACTCCTGTACCTGCCTCCTTGCAGGGTAAGGGACTCCCTGCCTGGGCTCCTTGAAGCCATCTCGGCATTGGCTTTGGAGTTCCCTAGACTTATGGTTTTGGGGGACTTCAATTTGCCTTCACTGGGGTCTGGTTCCAAGGTGGCACAGTAGTTCATAGCTTCCATGGCAGCTATGGACCTGGCTCAGGTAATTCAGGGCCCAACCAGGGGCAGTGGCCACACGTCAGATTTAGTCTTTTTGTCGGGGTGGTGGCAGAGTGATCTGAGTTTACAGAAGCTGGACATAACACTTGTGCCATGGTCAGATCACTATCTGGTGGCTCTAGACTTTCTGGAGGCGACACTTCATCGTAAGGAGGCAGGGTCAATTAAAGTGGCCCGCCCCCGGCAACTGATGGATCCGGATGGATTCCAGAGGGAACTGGGGGAATTTCCTCTGGATCGGCGACACGATTCGCCTGAGGCAATTGTTGACCTGTGGTACGGGTCGACGACATCTGCCTTGGATGTAATCGCTCTACTACGGCCCCTCAGAGCCCCCTTGGAGCTAGGTCATCCCCGTGGTTCACTGAAGAACTATGGGAGCTCAAACGGGCAAAGAGACGCCTTGAACGCCGCTGGGTGAAGACCCAGAGCGATTCCGATTGGACACTAGCTAGAGCCGCTATTAGGGCCTACCTAGTGGCGATGGGGGTGATGAGGAGGCAGTACTTCACCTCCCTTATTGCCTCCACTGATAATCGCCCAGCCACCCTGTTTCGGGTGACCAGGTCCCTCCTGGGTAGGGCGGGGCCTGTCCCTGGTTGGCAGGGATCGGCTGAGGACTTTGCTGACCATCTGGTGGAGAAAATCGATCGGATCCGCTCGGGGTTCAAACTTGGCGTGGACGGGGAGGGTCCGGGAGGAGCCAGTGCGCAGTCTTGCGGTGTTACCTGGGATCAGTTTGATCCTGTTGCCCCGGATGAAGTGGACAGGCTCCTTGCAGCGGTCCATGCCACTAATTGTCCATTGGATCCCTGTCCCACCTGGCTGGTAAAAGCCTCTAAGACGGTGACAGGTGGCTGGGTCGGGGCTATAATTAACGCATCTTTTCGAGAGGGGATATTTCCTGCACTGCTGAAACATGCTCTTGTGCGCCCCCTCCTGAAGAAGCCATCCCTCGATCCAGCAATCCTAACCAACTACAGACCTGTATCCAACCTTCCTTTTTTGGGGAAGGTTCTGGAGAAGGCAGTGGCACGTCAGCTGCAGGGGGTACTGGATGAAGCAGAATATCTGGACCCATTCCAGTCAGGATTCAGACCTGGATATGGTACTGAGACTGCATTGGTTGCGCTGATGGATGATCTCTAGCGAGAGCGGGATGTCAGTCATCCGTCCGTCCTTGGTCTTCTTGACCTCTCAGCGGCCTTCGATACCGTTGACCACGGTATCCTTCTGGAACGGCTCCAAGGATTGGGGATCCAGGGTACGGTGTGGTCCTGGTTTTCCTCATTTCTGAGGGGCCGGACCCAGTCGGTGTGGTTGGAGAGTGAGAGGTCGAGTCCTAGGCCCCTAAAATATGGGGTGCCTCAGGGCTCGGTACTCTCTCCTCTCCTATTTAACATCTACATGAAGCCGCTGGGTGAGATCATCTGTTCCCACGGGGTGCGGTACCACCAGTACGCGGGTGACACACAGTTGTACATCTCGGCCCGTGGGGACCCCAGTGATGCAGTCAAAGTCCTTTCCAGCTGTCTGGAGGCTGTTGGGGTCTGGATGGGGGCAAATGGGCTACAGCTGAATCCTAGCAAGACTGAGTGGCTATGGATAGGGGGTCCTGTGTTATCCCGGGAGCTACCATCTTTGGTTTTGGATGGGGCTGTTTTGCCCCAGACCAACCCGGTGTGCAACTTGGGGGTCCTCCTGGATTCGCGGCTGCTGCTAGAAGACCAGGTGGCAGCTGTGGCCAGGAGGGCCTTCGCCCAACTTCGGGTGATTCACCAGTTGCGCCCACTCCTGGACCGGGACGCTTTGCTCATGGTCACTCACGCTCTGGTGACCTCCAGACTAGACTACTGTAATGCGCTCTACATGGGGCTGCCCTTGATGACCATTCGGAGGCTGCAGCTGGTCCAGAATGCCGCGGTGATGCCCATGCCTCACCACTGCTTCGGGGGCTGCACTGGTTACCAGTTTGTCTCCGGGTGCAATTCAAGGTGCTGGTTTTGACCTTTAAAGCCCTACATGGTAGTGGGCCAGGGTATCTTAGAGACCGCATCGCCCTAAGGACGTCTGTCCGTCCAACCAGAGCGGACCGGAGGGGCTCTCTAATTGTGCCATCAGCCAGGGGGGCTCGCCTCTCTGGCACAAGGAGGAGGGCCTTCTCCGTGTCCGCACCAGCCCTTTGGAACCTCCTGCCTGTGGAATTGCGTCTCCAGACGGAGTTGTTGCCCTTTAGGAAGGAACTAAAGACCTGGCTGGCGGGCCAAGTTTGGGGTGCGGGTGGGGATGGGGGTACCGTTGGGTGGTTGGTATAGAGAAGTGTGCCTTCCCCCAAGGTCCCTTCAGTTCTTGCGCACCTTTTAGGAGTGGGGGTTTTTTTTAAAACTTTTAACTTTTTTATTATGTGTCTTTTATGTATTTACTGCCCGCTATGTAAACCGCCCTGAGTTGGGTTGTACCTGAGTGGGCGGTATATAAGCGTGAAAAATAAATAAATAAATAAAAAATCTCCATTTTCAGCCAAGGAGCCAGCGCTGTCTGCATCTGTAGATGTTTTCATGGTCATGTGGTAGGCATCACTAGATGCTGCAGTGCACGGAACACTGTTCCCTTTCCTGCTGAAGCAGTACCTATTTATCTACTTGAAATTTATTGCTTTCGACATGTTAGGTTGGCAGGGGCTGGAACAAACAACTGGAGTTTACTCCATCGTGAAGTACTTGGGTCTCGAACTGCTGACCTGCCAACCTTCCAGTGGTCAAGCTCAGTGTCTTAGCCACTAAGCCACCACGGTGCCTAACTGAAAAAGTAGCCATGTTCAAATTCCAGCACTGCCGGAAAGCTTTTTGGTTGATAGCAGTGCCCACATACATCATACTGAGAGTCTCAAGTCTAATTGCCTCATTGGATTGTCATGAGACTAAAATTGTGGTGGGGAGAATCATGTATGTCAATTCAACTGACTTGGAGGAAGTCAGGAAAACATATAGTGAGTAAACTGTTAATTGTTGTTGGCTGCTACTCGTAACCGAATATACATTTTTTTCCCTGAGAATCATTTTCAAAAGAATTACAAACAAGAAAAATGCCATTGGCATGAATTTGTTTAAGGTGGATCCCAGATTGCCATGAAGTGACCCACACACATGGAGCCATCTCCTGCAGCACATATGAAATGAGACATGCAGGATTTGACTGCAATGGACTGCCGCAACCTTGAGGATATTGACAAGGTGCATCTTCACAACCAGTTCATCTGGTATGGCCTCTTCACCCTCCATTACCATTGGGAATCAGAATAGTGAAGTGGTTCTTCCTCCACTCGTTTTACCATTTTATTTATTTATTTATTTATTTATTTATTTATTTATTTATTTATTTATTTATTTATTTATTTATTTATTTATTTATTTATTATTCAAATTTCTATGCCGCCCAATCAGGCGAACCCAACTCAGAGTGGCTTATAGCAGGTTAAAAAACACACACACACACACAATTAAAACCCCTAAAATACCCCCCACCTACCCCCCTCTTGTTCATATTAAAAACTAACCACATTAAAACTACCCGCATTAAAAGGTGGGGAGGCTTTATTTTATAAGCCAACAGGCGTGAGCCACTCTTCCATCTGGACCCCACACCTGCCCCGCCAACCAGGTTTTTAGATCTTTCCTGAAAGGTAGCAGCTCCGTCTGCACCCGCAACTCTACTGGCAGGAGGTTCCACAAGGCTGGTGCGGACACAGAAAAGGCCCTCCTTCATGTGTCAGGGAGACAAGCTCCTCTGGCAGATGGAGCAATTAGAGAGCCCCTCCGGTCTCCTCTGGTTGGGCACAATATGATGGTTTCCAGTGGCATTTCCTCCACTAAGGGGGACCATCACCCCAACTAAAGGGGCTCATCCGCCTGTAGCTGTTGGCTACTTTAGAGAGTCATACTATTTACCATCACCTATCACTCAGCGTTGAGTCACTGGCTGTACAGTCTACTCCATTACTGTAGCGAGATGTCCAGCCAGACACAAACTGTTAATATATGTATAATTATAACTGAAGAACATTATAATTATAATTATTTATTTATTTATTTATTTATTTATCGCGCTTATATACCGCCCACTCAGGTACAACCCAACTCAGGGCGGTTTTGAAGAAAGTTGATATGACAATCTGACAAGGTACTGGTCATGTGTGATTGCCAAGGCTGCTTTGGTATATGGAGCTCTGTGTACATAAATATTGAACAGATTAATAAATATTGGTCAGATTAAAATACAGCTATAAATATAGAGGTTGATGTGCTGGTTGGATAGCTCAGTGACATAGAGCACCTGGCTGCAGAGGTCAGAAGTCTTTCTGTGTTGTGCTTTATAGATGAAAAGGCTAGATTGTATGGTCTTGGGGAGTCAACACAGTTTCAGAGCACACCCAGACAAAAGGAAGGGTAAGCCACTTCTGAGTACTTTCTATATAGAAAAGATTGGAAAGGGTCGCAATATGTTGCTATTGACTTGATAGAATTTAATCATTGCTATACAAATATAGTAACCCAATAAAGTATACATGGATTCTGAATTCTAAAAAAAAATTGTATGAAGCATTCCACCTTATTCTTTCTGGGGGGCACATTTCCCCTCATGTCCAAACATACATAAGCTATTCCAGGGTGATGACGTGAGGGGAAACCTTTCTCTACAATGGCTTGCAAGCTCTTCTTGTAACTCTGCTGTCTAAAGATGGGCATTTGTACAGGAACTTGCATCTTTCCAATGTGAAAACTAAATACTGTAATCTTGTATATAGTAATCCAGAACTAAGAGTCATGCCAGTTTAATTTAATTTAATTTAATTTTT
Organism: Bradypodion pumilum; assembly: GCA_035047305.1. Lineage (NCBI taxonomy): Eukaryota > Metazoa > Chordata > Lepidosauria > Squamata > Chamaeleonidae > Bradypodion > Bradypodion pumilum. The sequence continues at coordinate 110,563,619 of JAWDJD010000004.1, read as the reverse complement.
TGGCTTGTTCGCCGCCCACTCAGCCAAGCCTGACTCAAGGTGGCTTACATAATTTAAAACCCCACATAATAAAAACAATTAAAATCCCCACCCCCCATTAAAATCCCTCCCACCCCATGCAGGAGAGAGAAGATGCCTCTTATGGAAAAAGCCAACAGGCAAGAGCCACATTGCCCTCAGGGCCCCACACCTGCCCCCACCAGCCAGGTCTTATGTCCTTTCCTGAATGGCAGCAGCTCTGTCTGCAGCCATAGCTCTACTGGCAGGAGGTTCCAAAGGGCCGGTGCAGACACAGTAAAGGCCCTTTTTCTTGTTCCAGAGAGGTGAGCTCCCCAAGATGATGGAACAACTAGGGAGCCCCTCCGGTCCGCTCTGGTTGGATGTACAGATGTTCTTAGGGCGATGCGGTCTCTTAGGTATCCTGGCCCACTACCATATAGCAGTTACAACACTGCAATAATTTAAGGGAGCAAGGGAAAATAGATTAATTGGCATATTATGCAGAGCATTTCTGTAGAGTATCAGTATGAAGACGACAGCTACAATAACCATAAGAATAAAAATTTGGCAGGTATGAATTATTTTTTAAAAGTCTAAAGTATTGTCTGTCTTTCTATGGTTGCATCTTTAAGCTTACAAATTAATGACAATGACTCCTTCTCTCTTTTTTTTCATATTATAATTTTTACATAAAGCATTGGAAATTCTATAAAACATTTAGGTGAAAGGATGAGTCTTCATGGAGTGTTTGCCATCTGCTTCATGTTAACTGTAGGCGATGTTCCACTTTTTAATAAAAACAGATTCTAATGAAGAATTCAAGTGTGAACTGCATACTGTGGGACATGTCCTTAGTTTTTTAATTTGTTCATTCTTATTGTTGAAAGATGCAAAGGCTCCATGAAATCAAATGTTGTCGGTTCTAAATACTTTGCCTTTCAAATATTTATAAGCATGAGAAAAATATCAGCCAAAGTAACTGGCTTAACCTAGATTAGAAATGTATTGTTGTAGACATCCCAACCCAAGTACTCCATCTGTTGTCTTCTGCTATCCTAGTGTTTGTTTCCACACTGGTCTTCCCGCCCCCTTTCCCTCAGTATTCATTAAACGTAGTTATCACACACACTCCAATTACACCTTCCAATAACTGAAGTCTGGCCATGTTATCCTGCTGTGGTAATAGAGTAGACCAGACCGCTAGCGACTCAATGCCAAGTGTCAGGCATGACACTTGATTGCTGATAAGTAACCTGACCACTCTGAGGTCTAACAGCCTTGGCTACCGAAGTCCACAGGAAAGGGTGATGGTCCCTAAGTAGATTAAATCCCACTTGAATCCATCTTGATGGAGGGCCACAGCTTCATCAATACTGGCCTGGGGCTGAGGAAGATTTGTATGCCAAAAGAGCTCAGGACGAGAAAGTAACTCGCTGAACTGAATCAGTGGTATGGGTGTCACACTACAATACAGAATGCAGATGAAAGGCCACTGCATTATATTCTCAGGACAGTCATCATGGCTGATTGTCATGATGATCACCAATATTTGGATTCAAATATGTCAGAAGAACAATCCCACCCACTCACATGAAAATGTAGCTCTTTATTAGCTCCTTATTTAGAGTTAGTCTGGTTCCCCACTCTGCTTCCAGGGAAAATAGCCATCTTGTGCAGTGTTAAACAAGCTACATAGTCACAGGATGCCCCCAGAAGAAGGGAATGGTAAATCACTTCTGTGTATTTTCTACCTAGGAAACCCTGGAAATGATCGCTATGAGGAAGAATTGACTTGATGATGCACAATTATATTTAGTTAGGTCTGATCAACTAATCGAGTTGAATCCTGAACCAAATATGGTCAATTCAGTCCAAATTTGGTTGTCTAAAGCATAGTGGGACTACCAGAACTGGGTCTGCAATGAACCTGGGTTGATCTTAATCTCTTTGGACCAGTTCCAGAAAAGAAATATTAAAATAAATCCTGGCAAAATGCTGCAAAGTGGTACCATGTAAGGAAAAGGCCAGGATGATGTGACAAAAGAGGAAGGAAAATGCAAGCGCGGCGCCAAAATGGCCGCCGCGCTCTTTGCGGGGGGGCCCCCACAGGACGAAGGCATCCGGGTAGTTAGGGGCGTGGCCAGCTCCCTTATAAAAGGGGTGGCCACGAGGCAGCCGAGCTGCCATTTTGCGAAGCGACGGAGCGGAGAAGTTTTTCCTCTTACTCCGTCGCTTTTACCTTCACCGGGAAGCCTTTTGGCTGCTGATCTTCCTCTTTTCGGCTTCCCTTAGGTCCGACTGAGATGCCTTCGAAGAAGAAGGCAGCCGCGAGCGCGGCTCGGGCGGTTCGGAGGCGCAATCCGGGTCGGAGGACCGCGGCTGCGCCTTCCCACCAGCCGCCTTTGCCGGCTCCCACCGGGACCGGTGGGATGGGGTCTATTACCCCCTGGCCGGAGGCCGGGGACCCGAGCAGGGGTCCAGCATGGGCTGCGGCTCGCGGCCCGCAAGCAGCGGACGCCGCTCCTGGTGCTCAATCTACTGGGCCTCCCTCTATAGGGGCGCAGCTCACTCCAGGGCCTTCCAGCCTTGGGGGGTGGTGTGGTCCCCTCCCTTGGCAGGTGCCTACGCCGGCCCTGCCGGGCCTGGGTGTGGGGTCATGGCCATATTCGGGCCCCGGGGTGCAAGGACCTGTACCCACGCCCGTAACGGGCGGGCCGGCTGGCCCGTGGCCCCACGCCAGTGTGGAGGCCTTGCTGGCCCGCGTGGCGGCACTCGAGGCTTCCCTTGCTCGGGCCAGCCACGCTGGGGCTCCTTTTGGGGTGCACTTTGACACGTTGTCTGCTGGGCAGCGGCAGGCGACGGGACGGGTCGAGCAGCTTGAGGCGCGTGGCACGATTTCGGCCACTGCCTCGCAGCTCCCCAACCAACAGGCCAGCGCGGGTCAGGCCCCGGCGGCGAGCTCTATGGTGGTCGTGAGCTCCGACGCCCCCAGTGGGCCGGAACCCCCGGTGGGGGCGGCCCGCGGGGGTGCAGCATGTGAGTATGCGGTACAAACTAGTGCACCTACACATGTGGCTACGTTGGGGGGGGGCTTTCCAATGGCCTTGGCCTCGCATGGGTGGTGCGGCGGTACAGCCACTGACGCACCAACAGGCGACGTCAACCACCACCCAGGGCCCCGGGGTGGGGAGCGTTTCCTACCCTGTGGGGAATGTTTTGGGGGTGGCTGGGCTAGTCCAAGCCCCTTTCCAGATGCCCGCAGTTTCTGCTGTGCCTGTCTCGGCCTTGCCGACAGCGGGCTATTCCTTGCCACTGGGTGACCACTTGGCACAGGCCACCAGAGAGAAAATATGGCGAGGGGAGTATGTTGATATCTTCTCACTCCTAAACAGGGAGCCCACCAAGGAAGAGAGGGAGGGGCAGGATGAGAAGGATAAGGAACAGGCACGTCGTCGCAAGCCACCACGAACGTGGGCCAACTGGCTGCCGGCTTACCTCATCTACATGGCGGTGTACCTGAGGGCCCGGCCGGATCTGGCAATTCCGATGGTCCAGTATTTGGACAATATCTATCGGGCGATGGTTGATTTTCCGGGCCCGTCTTGGCTGGCTTATGACGAGGAATTCCGTATGTGAATTCCCCTGCACCCTGAGATGAGGTGGGATGAGCCATGCCAGAGGCTTTGGCTTCTGTACATGACGCCCACGTGCCCCGCGCCAGGGGAAAGATACCATTGTGGACATGCGGTCCAGCGAGTGGTTCCAGCACAGGTTCTCCGCCAAGTGGCGGGGCAGGGGGTTCCAGCCCGCCTGCTGTGCTGGACTTTCTCGTCTAATGGTTCATGCAATAAGAATAATTGCAAGTACAGACATGAGTGTCCCACCTGTGCGGGCCCCCATGCAGCCTCTGCCTGTCCCAGGCCTGGAGGGACGCGGGGCAGAGGGAGGGGCGGACAGTGGGCTGGCAAGACTGCCGCAGATGGAGCTGGTTCACCGAAAGGCTCCCTCCCCAATTAATGTGGACATGTTGGAGCGTTGGCTCGCATTGTACCCGAAGGGGGAGGATGCAGATTATCTCCTTCAGGGCTTTAGACGGGGGTTCCGTATTCCTTTCATGGGTGATAGGTCCCCTCAGGATGCCCCCAACCTTTTGTCCCTTAGGAGGGAGGAGGTGGCTGCCGCCAGCATCAATAAGGAGGTCAATGCGGGCAGGGTCGCTGGCCCTTTCCCTGCACCCCCGTTCACTAACCTCAAGGTATCGCCCCTGGGCTTGGTTCCCAAGAAGTCACCAGGCGAGTTTCGCCTTATCCATCACTTGTCCTACCCAGCCGGCCGATCGGTCAACGATGCTATCCCTGACGACCTTTGCTCAGTCAGGTATACATCTTTTGACCACGCGCTGCGCATGGTGCGCTCATGTGGCCCGGGTGCGCTACTGGCTAAGTGCGACATTAAGTCGGCTTTTCGCCTCTTGCCAGTGCACCCGGGCGACTTTGAATTGCTGGGTTTCAAATTTCGGGGCAAATATTATTTTGATAAGGCCATTCCTTTTGTCTGTTCCATATCATGCTCGGCTTTCAAGCATTTCAGTACCTTCCTAGAGTGGGCTTTCGTCCGCAGGTCAGGGTCCCGGTCTGTAGCCCATTACCTGGATGACTTTTTATTCGGGGGTGAACGGGGCTGGGACACGTGTACACGTCTCCTCAACACATTTCAGACGCTAATGGAGGAACTCGGTGTCCCTTTAGCGCCCGAAAAGACCGAGGGCCCATCTACACAGCTAGTCTTCCTGGGGGTGGAGATTGACACGATAGCGCAGGCGTCTAGGTTACCGCGGGATAAGGTGTCAAGGATAGTGGCCCTTATCTCGGACTTGTTAGCCAAGCGCAAGGCATCACTGAGGGAACTGCAGGTGCTGCATGGTCACCTTAATTTCGCCTGCAGAGTGGTCGCACCGGGCAGGGCTTTTGCCCGGCGCTTGTGCGACGCTATGGCAGGATTATCCAGGCCTCACCATAGGGTTAGGCTTACCCGGGGTATCAGGGCAGACATGCTTGTCTGGTTACAGTTCCTGAGGGAGTTCAATGGGGTCTCATTTTGGAGGCATGACCTCCTGGCTTCCCCTCAATTTCAGATTCAGTCTGATGCCTCGGGATCCCTCGGTTATGGGATGTACTTCAATGGGAAGTGGGCCTATGGTGGGTGGCCACCGGCCTGGGCAGGCACGGGTCGGCTGCGTGATCTCACATATCTGGAATTTTTCCCTATCCTGGGTGCTTTATGCTATGGGGCCAGGAGTGGTCCAACTCGGTCGTGCATTTCTGGTGTGACAATGCGGCTGTGGTCCACATTGTAAATGCACAGGCTTCCAAATCGCCCAGGGTTATGGATCTAGTGCGCCAATTTGTGTTGCGCAGCCTGCGCGTCAACGTACTGTTCAGGGCCAGGCATGTCCCAGGGGTTAATAATGATATTGCTGACGCTTTGTCCCGCCTACAGATCTCCCGGTTCCGTGCCTTGGCCCCGGTTGCGGAGGAATTTCCCTCGCCACTCCCGGAGGAGATATGGACCATTGGCAAGGAGAGGTGAACCGGGCGATTGGCCTGTCGCTAGCGCCACGCACGCGTAAGGCGTATCACCACGCAATTAATTCTTTCAGGGCATTCTGTACTCAATTTCAATTGCCAGGAACCTGGCCGATCCCGGTAACCCATGTTCTGCGGTTCATGGTTTACCTGCATTCTCAGGGCCTTGCACCTCGCACCATAGCATCTAAGCTTTCAGCGTTGGCTTTTATGGCCAAGGTGGGGGGTCATGTGGACAGCACCTCTGACTTCCGTGTGAGACATGTTTTGGAGGGGTGGGTGCGCGAGCGCGGGTGTTGCCCGGACGACCGCCACCCGATTTCCCCAGGGGTCCTTACCCAGTTGGCCCGGGGCTGGCCTTGCCTCTGTTTTGATGCATATGAGGCAGCCCTGTTCCATGCAGCCACAACGGTGGCATTTTTTGGAGCGCTCCGCATCAGCGAGCTTGTGATGCTGTCTAAGGCGGATGCAAGTCGTAGGGCACTGGAACTCGAGGATGTCTGTGTAGCCAAAGACTGGGCTCAGCTGAGGATACATTCCTCTAAGACCGATCAGCATGGCGTCGGCAGTGGTGTGCGACTGCTACGGTGTTCTTTGGCAGACATCTGTCCGGTTGGTGCCCTACAGGAATTCCTGGCACTGCGTGGCACGCACCATGGCCCGTTTTTCTGTCACCAAGATGGGTCTCCCCTTACTAAATTTCAATTTTGGAAGGTGACGGGCAAAGCGCTGGTCAGTGTGGGCCTCCCAGGCGCCCGCTATGGCACTCATTCATTCCGTATAGGGGCGGCCTCGACCGCAGCTGCTTTTGGGTACTCAGGGGCTGACATACGTAGCATGGGACGGTGGGGTTCGCAATGTTTTCAATTTTATGTGCGCCCACTCCCGCCGTGAGTACCAACCCAGTCACCTTACCTACTTTCCCTCATTTTTCCTTTACAGACCCGGGGTGTCGTATTACACCGGTGACAGTATGGCTGGTGGGCCATAGCTACGTGCACAGGGCAGCGCGTAATGCTGCGGCGACAGAGTGGGGACCCCGACTGGGACTGGGTGCATACGCAAGTCTCACATGGCATGGTAAGCCCGGGATGTTATGACGGGAGCTGCTGCCTTTCCTTTTTTCAGGCCAGAATGCTGACCCGCCTGACATTCTGATCATACACCTGGGGGGTAATGATTTGGGCCAGGTCACCGGCTTGTCGCTGAAGCATGCGATTTGCGAGGACCTCGCCTACCTGCATTACGTCTGGCCCGCCACAACCCTTGTTTGGTCGGACATGGTCCCGCGCCATTCCTACAGAGGGGGTGTTGACCTCCTGGCCGTTGACCGCGCTAGATGCATGGTGAATAGGGCAGTGGCGCATTTCTTTGTCGACAGGGCTTGGGGGAGGGTCAGTCGTCACCCCGCTATTAGCCTCCAAAGTTATGACTTGTATGCAGGGGATGGGGTCCATCTGTCGCGAGGAGGTATGGACCTCCTGTTGGGTGATTGGCGAGCAGGCCTGTTGACTGAGCTGACGGTCTGGGGGGGCGTCGAGCCTTCTTTGAAGCCCCTCCGTGTGACGGGTAGCACTGGTAAGGTAAACATTATGACCCACAGGTATCCGGCAAGTTCGCAATTGACTGGACAACACTAGACAGGCATAAGTTGGTTAAACGTTGTCCGGTCAACGACGAACTAGGCGATGGGGTGATGGCTATAGCTAGACAGCATGCATCACCCCGTGATTTTACGGATACGCGTCAGAGGGTGGGGTCATTAGTTAGATATTGACTACGGTCAACAATTTGTTTGTGGTCAACAAACAAATTGATACAAATGGATACATTGTAGCAATTGCCATTGGCAATTTTGGGTGGTACCTTACCAGTGTTACTTCGGCCTGCTTGCCTTAAGAATTATGATTGGTCAATTACCAATAGAAATTTATAATTCGGACTAGGGCATGAATCAATAAATGTGGCCCAATGCCGTTATCCACTTTCATTGGTGTCTGAGTCCTTTATTGGGGGGTGCGCCTGCAAAGAGCTAACGTTTGCTTATTGACAGTCCAAGCTAGTCTTGGGCAAAATCCCTACCATTACTTACCAATCACATTGATTGTACAATTAGATTATATATATGACTTTTTCTCTTTTCTTTTATCTTTAATAGCAAAATTATTAGGAAAGCTATAGTGATTTTTTTAAAGGTAGATTGTTTTCATCAATCTGGACCTCTTTCATTTCATTTCCAGATTTTTTTACATTGTTAATTTGAATAGCCCAAGCTTTTGAGTTTGAACAGACTATACCCAAACTTTTTATGTTATTTTTTAATTTAGTATCAATCTCTTTCTTGGGTACAAATCTCAATGTGTTAGGCAGTGGTGCATTATTTATTTACCACCACTCCTCTAGTTTCCTATAGATCAGTCAAGATCATACCTATCAAAGGCCTGTTTCTGGTACTGATCTTGCTCTGTAGAAAGGATGAGAAATAACACCGAGTTTGTAAGCAGATACAAAATTTATATTTTAAACAACTACTGTAGAGGTATACAACCATATCTTTCAGTTGTGTACTAAATGGATACTTGTTAAATTATGGTGTGGGGTTTTTTATATATATATATTGGACAAACTAGATTAGCCTTTACCAATCCAGCAACCTCCAGGTGTGCAGCATTATAATTCCTATCACTCCAGACAGCTTTGCCATTGTGCATATTTGCTGGTTGGAAATGATAAATGTATACTAACTGTATCTGTTTTACAAGATAGCAAGGAACAGATGCTTTCATGTGTTTCTCTTCCTTCCTTTATGGGCTATCTCTTCTAGCATGGATTGTACCTGGAGAACTGAAGAAGAAAAACAAATTCTGTTAAAATCAAGTGCATTCATTGTAGTAGTAGTAGTAGTAGTAGTAGTAGTAGTAGTAGTAGTAGTAGTAGTAGTAGTAGTAGTAGTAGTAGTAGTAGTAGTAGTAGTCAATCAACTGCTGTTCTACTAAAAGTGAAGAGGAGAGATAAGATTCTTGACCATTTCCACGGGTATAGGGAGTTGGCACCTGAAATGAGATCTCATCCTTGAATGGTTGCCTTTTCACTTCAACATGTGGAGGAAACATGGCTACATAGTTTTTCATGGTTGCACCCAGGAAATTGTCAAAAGACAACCAAAGACAGAAAGAGTCAAACAAAACAAAGCAAAAGCTGGGAAACAGGGCTGTTCTTCCAGTCCATGTCTGATGGGCTTGAAATAATAACGTGTTGTTGCTGCTGCTGCTGCTGCTGCTATTGTTGTTGTTGTTGTTGTTGTTTGTGCTATCAGAGTTTCATGCCACTATTAATATCTACGCTGGATCATTGCTTATGAGCAGTTGCACTGCAGGCAAAGGGGAGAGGGAGAAACAGATTTGAGATTTGCAGCTAGTGGGAATGAACCCAAGAGACTTCAGTAACTTTGGGGGAAAGTGCTAGTATTGTATTGTTACTTCAGGGCTTCTCTCTCCACTTCTGTATCATTTTATCTAACACAGATAAAAATATAGCACAAATCTCAAGTGATCTGTTATGCTGTAAGCTTCTTTGACTTTTCTTTTCCCTCTTCTTCTTTTCCCTTCTTTATGTGGTTGGCATCTTTTGTTCTTTCTACATTTTATTATTGCAATTCAATTGTTTACTTATTTAATCCATTATTAAGCAATTTACCATAGCTACAATTGCTTAAAGGGAAGAACTGAAAAGATAAAAGCAGTTTTAAAAATCAAAATTGAAATACAACTGGTAGAATGTAAAACATAAACTCTTTATCAACTAATACAATTATCAGTTAAACATTTAAAATGCGGGTCTCAAAACTGAAGCCAGATAGCAATGGTCAGTAAGGAATGAAGTTGCCTAAGTGTTACCTTTTAATGATAAAGCTGTAGGTTTGGATCTTGGAAAAATGCACCATATATCAATGTATCATTTGGAGGTTTCTCAAACTCAAATATTCTATGCATTTGCTCTTGTAGTATTTTCCTAAGGTCATTGTTTCAATTATCCTAGCTGGACTTTCAAGTCATAATTTATTGTTTTCCTTGTTGACAAACATCCCATGCAATTCAGTAGTGATATTTTCTGTGTAGATAGGTCTTCTAACTCAAATCAGGTTTTTTCTCTCTCATGCAAGTGGTTTTATACAAAATTGTTGTTGAGCTTCTCTAAACTCATAAATCCACAACTAAAGTATAATATTTAGAGATTTTATCTTGTACAGCTGAATTGAGACTTCAAAATGCCATTATCAACCAATCTTTACTCTTAAGAAACATTTTTGACAAGCTAGGGTTTCTAGCCCTGTTTTTTCCCCAATGAAAAATCATGCTGACCTTGAGTTGACTATGTTAAGCCAGCATGTTTCACTTCCTGCATGAGGACTTTTTAAACTGACCCCTAACCTAATATTAATCCAGTGTAAATTAATTTTTAATTTTCTTGCTTTATAATGCAGTTAACCTAACAATTCTACTCTATCATGAGTTCTTGTAAGTGGGAGCATATCCCAGAAAGGTGGGGCATAAATGTAATAAATGAATGAATAAAAGATCAATGTCTTGTGCACATCATTTGTGATAGTAGCTTCAAATTATTTTCACCATATTTAAAAAAACTACATATTTTTATCATTGTTACTTCTAACCTATGGCAATCCTATGAATGAGCAATCTCCAAAATAGTCCTGTCCTCAACAGCCATGCTGTGTTCTTGCAAATTCAAGTCTGTAACTCCTTTAGGGAACCATCCCACCTCGCACATGGTCTTCCTCTTTTCCTGCTACCTTCAGTGGTCTTTTTCAGTATTCCTGCCTCCTCATGGTCTGTCCAAAATAAGACAGCTTCAGCTACATAATTTTTGCCACAAGATATGGTTCAGGCTTCCTTTGCTCTAGGACTCACTTGCTTGTCTTTCTAATTCTATCATTGCTCTCTTTCCAAGTCTCAAGTCTTTTTCTGATTTCTTGTCTGCAATTCCATTTGGATTGTTGATTGAACCAGGCTATACAAAATCTTTCACTATTTCAGTTTTCTTCATTGCCTATATTTATTTATTTATTTATAAGATTTATATCACCACCCAATCGCCGCAGCAACTCAGTCTACATCTTACACAGCAGGATTGTCTCCCAATTCACTCTGGCTAAATTATGAGGAGTGAGCAGGCCCAAAGCAACACACTCTGCTCTTCAAGGACAGCCTAACTTTCTCCCTCCTAGAGCTTCACTCTCCATTCTCCCTCCTAGAGCTTCACTCTCCATGACTCTTCTTCCTCCTCTATTTTCTGGTGTACTCTTTCTGCTCTTGCTACTCATCCTCTTTTTTTGTTGTTCTCCCTCAGTTCTCTCTCTTCATCCTTTTCTTTCTTTCTTTCTCTCCCTCTCCCTCCCTCCCTCTCTCTCTCATCCCTCTTCTCCTAACACTCTAATACTCAGTTGCCCCCTCCCATACATTCTCCCTTTTCTTTGTCAAACAACTACAGTAGAACCTCAGATAAAGTCCAAACTCCATTCCACAAGTTTGGACTTTATCCGATTTTGGACTTTATCTGAATCAAATGGGTGATGCATCGGATAACGTCCAAAAATGGACTTTATCCGAGGTCCCTATACCAAATACCTTGGATAACGGTGATTTTTAGTGGTTTTGGACTTTATGCGATGCATCATGTGTGCATGAAAACTGCGACTTTATCCGAATTGGGCTTTATCCAAGGTACCACTATATCTTTCTTCTTCTCCCTTTCTTTTAACCTTTAGATGAGCTCTCTATTGTATTCTTTCTCTCACTGTTTAATTTTAATGTAGGCATATCCTAACTGGATATCAAATAACTTTGGCACCCATCCAAAAGTGACTCAGCTACAACTTCTAGTGCAACAGGTGTTTCAGCCAGCAAAAATGGAGGTTATTATTGCTGAAGTCTAAAACATCTGGAGGGCCAAAGGTTGGGAATCCCTAGTCCAGCTTCTCTCTCTTCCCTTCTATGCCTGTAGGACAAGAAGGTCCATTGTCTCACTCAGTAGACTCCTTGCAATAGCAGTCTCATTTGAAGTTTGTTCCTTAGTGGAATAAGCTGTTCAGCCCACATAGAGTAAAAAAATCACAATGCTAGGAAGTTACATCATTTACTAGTTCCTTTTCAAAGGTGGATTCTAACCATGCTACTGTAATAATCAAGTTTTATGGTAATCCTACAGGAAAAATTAAAATGCCCATAAATAAGTTGTGCTTTAGGGTCACACAACACTTATACTAACAAATGGCAACCAAATACAGTAGACCCTTGCATAACTACATTACTTGGTTTCCCAAGTAGCGTAGCTATGCAGAAAACATTGTTATTTGAATAATGACAAAAAACATTATCCGAATAACGACGGTAAAAATACCATCGTTATTCAGATAATGACATTTTTGTTGTTATGTGAAAAATCACGTGGGATGCGTCTGTAGCGTCGTTAATCGAAAATGACACTATTTGAATGCGCCGTTAAATGAGGATCCACTGTACATGGATATTTCATCAAAAAAACTATTATATTTTGCAGCATTTTTAGAACAGTGATGTCGAGTCAACTGGATCAGTAAATCTAGTTTTATTTCAAGTATCTTATCTATTCCATTCATGGGTACATAAAACACAGAACACAGTGCTGAAATCAGGTAAATAAAAATCGCTAATTTCCTTGGAAAATAATGGACAACATTATGAATCTACTGCAGTTGGGAAGAACTATTCAAAAGAAATTAGGTCGATACGCAATAACAACAGACTGGCCAAATGTTATGGAAACTGTTAGCTCCTTCCTCTAATGAAGCAAGGTATTGTCCCCCAGAGGCATATAGGATGTATTTTTACAAATGGAAAGAAACCACTGATCAGGCATAAAACACTTCTACATTCGAAATTCAACAGCAGCTATCGTCAACTTATCAAAATCTGTATTGCCTTCATGAGCTGCCTTGTCCTAAGCATTTGTCTTATTTCATAACATAGCAATTGTGCTTTCCCCAGACTTGAAACCTGCCTCAGGAAATATCTTAGCTATTCTTGTAATACATTAACACTAACATTTTCATTTCACTTTAAGTTATTGCACCAGAGATGTCATTAATATAGTCAGCAGTCTACATCCAGCAGAATTTTACTTCATCTTTACACATATCTGATCAATAATGTAAGGTGAACACAGCACATGATTGCTACACTTCACTTCCAATTGAACTGTAATTCTAAAGCTATATATGCAATCCAGCAAATATTAGGAAGTGCTTTTACCATCAAAGTATGCATATGAGTTTATCATATATTATTTGTCTTTTCTTGTCATCTGGAAAATACCAAGTAGAACAAAGTCCCACTGTGCCCAAGCTCATATTATAACAGCAAGACCCTTTCTAGAAAGATCATACCATTATATAACTGGCATACACCTTCTAATGCAACTTCCACAACCAGCCTTTAGCAGTGGGGATTATTAAGAGATCCATTAATGATCCATTAATGATCATTTGTTTTCTGAGGCTCTTCTGTTAAACAATTGCTACAATTCTGATTGATTTTAGGTTATTTTATATCTCAGCCAGAAGAAAATGTAGATTTTGCATGGTCAGCTTCAATGGTTAAGAAGCTGTATCCTCTGTGACATTACTGAACTGCAGGTTTCATATGTCCTAGCCAACTTTTTATTTATTTATTTATTTGCTTGCTTGCAATGAAAGTAGCCTTGGTAAAAATAGTGCAAGTAAAGACAGAGAAGATTAACACCAGTGGGTAGAGATATAATGTTAAGAAGAGCTGGTTTACATGTTGGCCTGGGATTGTTTGAGAGTGAATGATTGATGGGGAAGGTACTAAAATCCTGAGCAGAATTTAGATAAAAAGGAGAACTGAATAATCAGCTGAATAGGGATAATTCAGCTGAAAAGAGGTAGGAAGGTTCCTCTAGAGTAGGAAGGCAGGGTTAATATTTTGTGGGGAAATTGATAGTCTGTCTTGACTGTAGTATTTTGAAGTGTTTATTTGTATTAATTGAAGCTGCCTTTTTTGTCACAATTTTGAAATTTTCAAAAACTACAATATAGACAGTATATAGGTAAAGGTAAAAGGTTGTCCTTGCTCGAAAGCCAGTCGTATCCAACTCTAGGTTCAGTGCTCACCTCTGTTTATAGCCAAAGAGCCAGTGCTGTCTGTATCTGCAGACATTTCCATGGGCATGTGGCAGACATGACTAGACATCGGAGTGCATGGAATGCTGTTTACCTTCCAAACGAAGTGGTCCCTATTGTTCTACAATACTTGCAAATTTCTTGCTTTTGAACTCTAGGTTGGCATGAGCTGTGATAGAGATGGGAACTCACTCCATCATGCAGTACCCAGGAATCAAACTCGGACCTTCCAGTCAGCAAGTTCAGCATCTTAATCACTTGAGCCACCGTAGTCCCTGTACACAGTATATACACACCCTACAAAATAAAATAAATCACATATAATGGGCTTTATAATATGAGATTACCAAATGTTCCTTCTTGGTCTACGAGTTGCTTCAGGAATTACATAAAGCATGTCAGAATATATGTTTGAGTAGTGTACTGTATTTAATGATAACCTGTGGAGAATGTTGTTAGGTAACATTGCCTAGGGGATTTTGTTTTCATTTGCTTAATTGGTTATTTTAACACTGTTGTTGTTTTTAAAAGTCTTTTCGTAAGGCACCATTAAATGGTAGACTAATCTGAATGTCCAATTTTCATTGGGGAAAATGCTTTCCTGCTAGAATAAAAATGTTGTGGAAGATTCTAAACCAGAGATGGTGAACCTTTTAAAGACATTAGCGCTGCGTGCCAAGGGAACTCTTCCAGTGACGCAGATTACAAAGCGAGGAAGCAGAGATTTTTTTTTTTAAAATGCAGTGATCCAGCGTAGCCTGTTCAGAACAGCATGGAGAAAGTGTGAACACCACCACCACTACCACCACCGCCGTAAGTGACGTATTGCGATGTCAGGTGGTGGGGGTGGCTGGGGGTGGTGCTAGAGGTTCCTGGGTTCTCACCGCAGGCCAGAATAATGATATGCACAGGCCTAATTAGGCCCACAGGCCAGAGGTTGAGACTGCCTGCTATAAAGTTTGGAAGGAAAACTGAATGATACAGATTTTTCATATAACATGCACCCACAATTGATGCTATAGAATTCCATAGTTGTAATAACAGTAGAAAAAATAGGAATGGTCAGGGGATCAACCACAAGTTAGTGGTAGTCCTGAATGCAAAAGCTGGTGGCCCTGGACACCTTCAAAAGCCACCCCGCTTTGTCCGCTGCCAGAGCGAGTTCCACCGGCTCGGTATGCGGGTGGTGAGACAAGCTACAGCTGGCGGCCCGGGACACTTCAAAAGCCACCCCGCTTTGTCCGCCACCAGAGCAAGCTCCACCAGCTCAGCGGGTGGATGGCGAGACAAGCTACAGCTGGCGGCCTGGGACATTCTCATTTTCAGGGACTGTTGGAGTCTCGGAGTGCCTCCCTTGCCTCCCAGCTGGGCTGGTGTGAGGAGGTTCAGTGTGACTGGTGGGAGTTTCGGCACCAGGAGCTGACGATGACACACCTTCAACTGTCGCCTCTCCGTATGGACTGGTCATCTGTGGGAGGTAGTGGCATGACAAGCTTTGGAGGATTAATTGTTATTGCTATTGATTAATAGTTATTCCCATTGTATCTTTAATTTATACTTTATATTGTGATTAATTTATGTTTATTACTGAGTATTGATTATTGCAGGCGCACCCCCCAATAAAGGACTCAGACACTGATAAAAGTGGATAACGGCATTGGGCCACATTTATTGATTCATGCCCTAGTCCGAATTATAAATTTCTATTGGTAATTGACCAATCATAATTCTTAAGGCAAGCAGGCCGAAGTAACACTGGTAAGGTACCACCCAAAATTGCCAACGGCAATTGCTACAATGTATCCATTTGTATCAATTTGTTTGTTGACCACAAACAAATTGTTGACCGTAGTCAATATCTAACTAATGACCCCACCCTCTGACGCGTATCCGTAAAATCACGGGGTGATGCATGCTGTCTAGCTATAGCCATCACCCCGTCGCCTAGTTCGTCGTTGACCGGACAACGTTTAACCAACTTATGCCTGTCTAGTGTTGTCCAGTCAATTGCGAACTTGCCGGATACCTGTGGGTCATAATGTTTACCTTACCAGTGCTACCCGCCACACGGAGGGGCTTCAAAGAAGGCTCGACGCCCCCCCCCCAGACCGTCAGCTCGGTCAACAGGCCTGCTCGCCAATCACCCAACAGGAGGTCCATACCTCCTCGCGACAGATGGGCCCCATCCCCTGCATACAAGTCATAACTTTGTAGGCTAATAGCGGGGTGACGACTGACCCTCCCCCAAGCCCTGTCGACAAGGAAACGCGCCACTGCCCTATTCACCATGCGTCTAGCACGGTCAAGGGCCAGGAGGTCAACGCCCCCTCTGTAGGAATGGCGCGGGACCATGTCCGACCAAACAAGGGTTGTGGCGGGCCAGACGTAATGCAGGTAGGCGAGGTCCTCGCAAATCGCATGCTTCAGCGACAAGCCGGTGACCTGGCCCAAATCATTGCCCTCCAGGTGTATGATCAGAATGTCAGGCGGGTCAGCATTCTGGCCTGAAAAAAGGAAAGGCAGCAGCTCCCGCCATAACATCCCAGGCTTACCATGCCATGTGAGACTTGCGTATGCACCCAGTCCCAGTCGGGGTCCCCACTCTGTCGCCGCAGCGTAACGCGCTGCCCTGTGCACGTAGCTATGGCCCACCAGCCATACTGTCACCGGTGTAATACGACACCCCGGGTCTGTAAAGAAAAATGAGGAAAAGTAGGTAAGGTGACTGGGTTGGTACTCACGGCGGGAGTGGGCGCACATAAAACTGAAAACATTGCGAACCCCACCGTCCCATGCTACGTATGTCAGCCCCGGAGTACCCAAAAGCAGCTGCGGTTGAGGCCGCCCCTATACGGAATGAATGAGTGCCATAGCGGGTGCCTCGGAGGCCCACACTGGCCAGCGCTTTGCCCGTCACCTTCCAAAATTGAAATTTAGTAAGGGGAGACCCATCTTGGTGACAGAAAAACGGGCCATGGTGCGTGCCACGCAGTGCCAGGAATTCCTGTAGGGCACCAACCGGACAGATGTCTGCCAAAGAACACCGTAGCAGTCGCACACCACTGCCTACGCCATGCTGATCGGTCTTAGAGGAGCGTATCCTCAACGGAGCCCAGTCTTTGGCAACACAGACATCCTCGAGTTCCAGTGCCCTACGACTTGCATCCGCCTTAGACAGCATCACAAGCTCGCTGATGCGGAGCGCTCCAAAAAATGCCACCGTTGTGGCTGCATGGAACAGGGCTGCCTCATATGCATCAAAACAGAGGCAAGGCCAGCCCCGGGCCAACTGGGTAAGGACCCCTGGGGAAATCGGGTGGCGGTCGTCCGGGCAACGCCCGCGCTCGCGCACCCACCCCTCCAAAACATGTCTCACACGGAAGTCAGAGGTGCTGTCCACATGACCCCCCACCTTGGCCATAAAAGCCAACGCTGAAAGCTTAGATGCTATGGTGCGAGGTGCGAGGCCCTGAGAATGCAGGTAAACCATGAACCGCAGAACATGGGTTACCGGGATCGGCCAGGTTCCTGGCAGTTGAAATTGGGTACAGAATGCCCTGAAAGAATTAATTGCGTGGTGATACGCCTTACGGGTGCGTGGCGCTAGCGACAGGCCAATCGCACGGTTCACCTCTCCTTGCCAATGGTCCATATCTCCTCCGGGAGTGGCGAGGGAAATTCCTCCGCATCCGGGGCCAAGGCACGGAACCAGGAGATCTGTAGGCGGGACAAAGCGTCAGCAATATCATTATTAACCCCTGGGACATGCCTGGCCCTAAACAGTACGTTGAGGCGCAGGCTGCGCAACACAAATTGGCGCACTAGGTCCATAACCCTGGGCGATTTAGAAGTCTGTGCATTGACAATGTGGACCACAGCCGCATTGTCACACCAGAAATGCACGACCGAGTTGGACCACTCCTGGCCCCATAGCATCAAAGCACCCAGGATAGGGAAAAACTCCAGATATGTTAGATCACGCAGGCGACCCGTGCCTGCCCAGGCCGGTGGCCACCCACCATAGGCCCACTTCCCATTGAAGTACATACCATATCCGAGGGATCCCGAGGCATCAGACTGAATCTGAAATTGAGGGGAAGCCAGGAGGTCATACCTCCAAAATGAGACCCCATTGAACTCCCTCAGGAACTGTAACCAGACAAGCATGTCTGCCCTGATACCCCGGGTAAGCCGAACCCTATGGTGAGGCCTGGATAATCCTGCCATAGCGTCGCACAGGCGCCGGGCAAATGCCCTGCCCGGTGCGACCACCCTGCAGGCGAAATTAAGGTGACCATGTAGCACCTGCAGTTCTCTCAGTGATGCCCTGCGCTTGGTCAGCAAGTCCGAGATAAGGGCCACTATCCTTGACACCTTATCCCGCGGTAATCTAGACGCCTGGCTATCGTGTCAATCTCCACCCCCAGGAAGACTAGCTGTGTAGATGGGCCCTCGGTCTTTTCGGGCGCTAAAGGGACACCGAGTTCCTCCATTAGCGTCTGAAATGTGTTGAGGAGACGTGTACACGTGTCCCAGCCCCGTTCACCCCCGAATAAAAAGTCATCCAGGTAATGGGCTACAGACCGGGACCCTGACCTGCGGACGAAAGCCCACTCTAGGAAGGTACTGAAACGCTCGAAAGCCGAGCATGATATGGAACAGCCAAAAGGCATGGCCTTATCAAAGTAATATTCGCCCCGAAATTTGAAACCCAGCAATTCAAAGTCGCCCGGGTGCACCGGCAAGAGGCGAAAAGCCGACTTAATGTCGCACTTAGCCAGCAGCGCACCCGGGCCACATGAGCGCACCATGCGCAGCGCGCGGTCAAAAGATGTATACCTGACTGAGCAAAGGTCATCAGGGATAGCATCATTGACCGATTGGCCGGCTGGGTAGGACAAGTGATGGATAAGGCGAAACTCGCCTGGAGACTTCTTGGGAACCAAGCCCAGGGGCGATACCTTAAGGTTAGTGAACGGGGGAGCAGAGAAAGGGCCAGCGACCCTGGCTGCATTGACCTCCTTATTAATGCTGGCGGCAGCCACCTCCTCCCTCCCCCTAAGGGACAAAAGGTTGGGGGCATCCTGAGGGGACCTATCACCCATTAAAGCAATACAGAACCCCTGCCTAAAGCCCCGAAGGAGATAATCCGCATCCTCCCCCTTCGGGTACAATGCGAGCCAACGCTCCAACCTGTCCACATTAATTGGGGAGGGAGCCTTTCGGTGAACCAGCTCCATCTGCGGCAGTCTTGCCAGCCCACTGTCCGCCCCTCCCTCTGCCCCGCGTCCCTCCAGGCCTGGGACAGGCAGAGGCTGCATGGGGGCCCGCACAGGTGGGACACTCATGTCTGTACTTGCAATTCTTCTTATTGCAGGAACCATTAGACGAGAATGTCCAGCACAGCAGGCGGGCTGGAACCCCCTGCCCCGCCACCTGGCGGTGAACCTGTGCTGGAGCTGCTCGCTGGACCGCATGTCCACAATGGTATCTTTCCCCTGGCGCGGGGCACGTGGGCGTCATGTACAGAAGCCAAAGCCTCTGGCATGGCTCATCCCACCTCATCTCAGGGTGCAGGGGAATTCGCATACGGAATTCCTCGTCGTAAGCCAACCACGACGGGCCCGGAAAGTCAACCATCGCCCAATAGATGTTGTCCAAATACTGGACCATCAGAATTGCCAAATCCGGCCGGGCACTCAGGTACACCGCCATGTAGATGAGGTAAGCCGGCAGCCAGTTGGCCCACGTTCGTGGTGGCTTGCGACGACGTGCCTGTTCCTTATCCTTCTCATCCTGCCCCTCCCTCTCTTCTTTGGTGGGCTCCCTATTTAGGAGTGAGAAGATATCTACATACTCCCCCCACCATATTTTCTCTTTGGTGGCCTGAGCCAAGTGGTAACCCAGTGGCAAGGAATAGCCCGCTGTCGGCAAGGCCGAGACAGGCACCGCAGAAACTGCGGGCATCTGGAAAGGGGCTTGAACTAGCCCAGCCACCCCCAAAACATTCCCCACAGGGTAGGAAACACCCCCCACCCCGGGGCCCTGGGTGGTGGTTGTCGTCGCCGGGTAGGGCGTCAGCGGCTGTACCGCTGCACCACCCACGCGAGGCCAAGGCCATTGGAAAGCCCCCCCATCGTGGCCACATGTGTAGCTGCACTAGTTTGGACCGCATACTCACATGCTGCACCCCCGCGGGCCGCCCCCACCGGGGGTTCCGGCCCACTGTGGGCGTCGGAGCTCACGACCGCCGTAGAGCTCGTCGCTGGGGCCTGACCCGCACTGGCCTGTTGGTTGGGGAGCTGCGAGGCAGTGGCCGAAGTCGCGCCACGCGCCTCAAGCTGCTCGACCCGTCCCGTCGCCTGCCGCTGCCCAGCAGACGATGCGTCAAAATGAACCCCAAAGGGAGCCCCAGCGTGGCTGGCCCGAGCCAGGGAAGCCTCGAGGGCCGCAACGCGGGCCAGTAAGGCCTCCACACTGACGTGGGGCCAAGGGCCAGCCGGCCCGCCTGCCACGGGCGTGGGTACAGGTCCTTGTACCCCGGGGCCCGAATAGGGCCATGACCCCACACCCAGGCCCGGTAGGGCCGATGTAGGCACCTGCCAAGGAAGGGGACCACACCACCCCCCAAGGCTGCGCCCCTATAGAGGAAGGCCCAGTAGAATGGGCACCAGGAGCGGTGTCCACCGCTTGCGGGCCGCGGGCCGCGCCCATGCTGGACCCATGCTTGGGTCCCCAGCCTCCGGCCAGGGGGGAATAGACCCCATCCCACCGGTCCCGGTGGGTGCAGGCAAAGGCGGCTGCCGGGGAGGCGCAGCCGCGGTCCTCCGACCCGGATTGCGCCTCCGAACCGCACGAGCCGCGCTCGCGGCCGCCTTCTTCTTGGAAGGCATCTCAGTCCAACCTATGGGAAGCCGAAGGAAGAAAATCAGCAGCCAAAAGGCTTCCCAGTCAAGGCAAGAGCGACGGAGGTAAGAGGGAAAAACTTCTCCGCTCCGTCGCTTCGCAAAATGGCAGCTCGGCTGCCTCGTGGCCACCCCTTTTATAAGGGAGCTGGCCACGCCCCTAACTACCCGGATGCCTTCGTCCAGTGGGGGGGCCCCCGCAAAGAGCGCGGCGGCCATTTTGGCGCCGCGCTTGCATTATATTGAATTTACTTTTCATGTTTCTTTATTATTGTATTATTATATTGTATGGTATTTACATGTTGTAATGGCTGCCTTGAGTCAGCTTCTGCTGAGAAAGTGCGGGATATAAATTAAAATTAAAATTAAAATTAAAATTAAAATTTATTATTATTATTATTATTATTATTATTATTATTATTATTATTATTATTATTATTATTATTATTATTATTATTAAAAAGTTTCCCAGGCTAATTTCCTATTATTTCAAGGTCATATGTTAAGGAGCTGCACTGGTTACCAGTGTGCCTCTGGGTGCAATTCAAGATGCTGGTTATGACCTTTAAAGCCCTACATGGTAGTGGGTCAGGATACCTAAGAGACCGCATCACCCCAAGAACATCTGTACATCCCACCAGAGCGGACCGGAGAAGCTCTCTGAAGGTACCACCAGCTAGAAAGGCTCAACTCTCTAGCACTAGGAGGAGGGCCTTTTCTGTGTCTGCTCTGGCCCTATGGAACCTCCTGCCAATTGAGCTGTGCCTCCAGTCAGAGTTGTTGCCCTTCAGGAAAGGACTAAAAACCTGGCTGGCAAAGCAGGTGAGGGGCACCGGTGATGTGATGATCCCACCCTATTGACTTATATAATGTAGGCCTCTGTCCTTTAGTCGCTCTTTTAACCTTAATTTTTAAATAATTGATGGGTAAGGGGAGGGTAAGTTTTTAATGTCTATTAAGGGTTTTCAAGGGTCTTTAATGTTTTATTATTGTAGTAATATTATCATTTTTGTTATGCCGCCCAGAGTTGCTCGTTCGATTTTGGCAGCAATATATAAATTTGAATAAATAAATGTGTATTCCCTTCAATTAACCCATTTTCCTTCCCACAGCAACATTTCTTTGGAACAGGTGCCTTGGTAATCAGATCAAGCTCATGTTTATCTTCAAATTGCAATCATAAAACAAAGGATACAAAATGCCATATTGTTGTTGTAGAAGAATACTGCTATGGTGCACCACCTCAAAGTCTAGTTGTTCAAAATACATACCTAGGTGATTTGGACCTCAATTCCAAGAAACCTCTGCAGAAATGGCCAGTGCTCCAGGATTCTGGGGCTGAAGTCTAAAACATCCGAAGTGCCAAAGATTGAGAATTTCTGGTCCAAATTCCTGCTCACATCAGACTACAGAAGAATTCTCCCTGAAACTGTAGACACCGACTGTGTCTGTTGGTAATGCTGCACTATTACTGAGCTTTCTTACTCCAAGGGTACTGTTGTTCAACATGCAACATATATGAAAGATTTGCAACAATACATAGTCAATTGTATCTAGATTTCATTGACTTATTGTGGGAGGAGTTTTTTTATATGGCCATGTTTGTTCGTTCATTAAATTGGGCTTACAACCCTCACCTTTTAGTCCATATATATTGCTGTAATGTCTTCAAGATGTGGTAAACCAGCCCTGATGCAACCGGGAGTTCTCCTTTTATCCTGGGAGAGCATACCAATGAATATTTGACGAGATAGATGCACATGACTTTATTGGTGCATCTGCCTGGCAATGAAGCCTGGAAAAGTTTCTATAATGAATTTGAGCTCCTTAATGCTCCCACCCACCACAGTCACTGGGCAGCATAAACATTCAGATTCCAAGCTATGTTTAGGGCTTCCATGGAGATTTAAGCACTGAGGTAAAATGATCTCAATGGTTTCATGAAATTCCTCCTGGGCTTGCCATAAAAAAGCAGGAGAGAAAGAAGAGCTTTTAAAATAATTGAGCACATAACATAGAAAGAAAGCATCTCCTTTGGCAATAGGTAGTATCATAACTCTTAGAGCAGTACAATTGCAACTGATGCCACTGGCATGAAGAGAAGGCTTAATAGATACACACCCGGGGTTGGGGGAGAGAGAGAGAGAGAGAGAGACCAAGAACAGCTGGAGGGTCATACAAGTCAAAACAAGGAGTCTCAGCACATTGGATTCCCCAGATGGCAGCTCATTCCAACACATCATTCAAGGCACCTCATGCCTCAGAGATTTGGCAGGCTACAAAACAAACCAACATCTGGTCCCTTAGTTTGTTTCCTTTCCTTTTCTTACCAGCTAGACTTTATTAAGGTTGACTGAGCCCAACAGCAATCACACACATTACTGTTGGTCTCAATACACCTTCTCGCAGCAAACTCTTATTCCCATACTGTACAGAATTTTTAGCTAAGACAAATTATCATTTGACATGTTTGTTAGCATGATAAATATATATATAGATATAAATAATTGCTTACTTTCATATCTTTATAGCATTTCAGTTTCTTCAGATAACAAAGCTATATATATTTCAATTCATGGTAAAGAAAAAAACAGGATTAACTATTTTAGAACAGGTGGGTTTTCACCAAATTTCTTTCTCCTTGTTCCACTGTGACTGGATAGTCTGTGGGATATGATGCCTTCTTCAAAATGCCCCACTTTGTCAGACAGTCCTTAAATTGGAGATTTGTGCCAGCACATTAGTTTAATGGCAGTCACCTCATATTTCTAGCATTTACAGTACACCCAACAACACCATTCTTTCCTGCTTCTGTATTCATCTGTGAACTATACCTATTTTAAAATCAGCATGAAAATATTCATTTTGAGAACTGTTCAAAGACATCTATTTCTCTCAAAATATGCATTTTGGAAGGTTTGCTCTGTGAGAAGCAACCAAGAATTGTAAAGGGTACCTTTTAACTAAGTAGCAACCTGTGAAGCAAGTGAAGGTATGTAGATCATACCATCTCATTATAGCATTTTATAATTAATCACTCTATGCTGTCAAGTGGATTCTGACTTATGGCGACCTTCATTTCCTTTGCTAGATACAAAGTACGCAGAGTTTACCAGCCCTTCCATATGGTGGTGCTCTGTGAATGTGTAGCTTGCCCACAGGCACATAGATGGAAGGTCATGTAACCCCATCAGCCGCACATGCTCTAGGGTGATCTCAGCTGGTCTCGCTTCCTGGGAGACAAAGTAGGGATTCAAATTGTGAACCCTGGCTCAGCAAGCCTTTGCCTCCAACATACTGAACTATACCAGCTCTTAAAGGAACTTGCCATGATAAAATTCAGCAAGGATTCCTACTCACACAATAGATTCCATGAAACCATGATGTGTATATTGTGTGTGGGGGTTGTAGTGTGTCATTTGTGGGTGTTTATTGTGTGGGTATGTGATGTATTGTGTGTGTGTGTGTATTGTGTGGTTATGTTTTGTGTGGATGCGTTTTGTGTGGGTGTGTTGTGTCATGTGTGATGTATGTGTGTGTGTGTGTTGTGCGAGTGTGTTGTGTCATGTGTAATGCCTGTTGGCTATGTGTGTTGTGTTGTGTGTGTGTGTGTGTGTGGTGACATGTGTGATGTGTCTGGGTGAAAATTAGGCCGCCTCCAGGCCTGTCTGGCGCCAAGACTGCCAATGAGCATATATTTGCCATCACAGTGGCTGAAATTCTATTGGGCAAGCTACACATTCACACACCAGGTTTGAATCAATGGAATTTATGGAGGACTTACCAAATCCCTACTCTAGCTGCAATTTACTATGCTAACAACAGGATTTTAGCCACCATTTATAATGTCTGCATTTTAACTATCCTCCAAATGTAACCATCACTATTCTATGACATTTCTTAGGCTATACTCACAAAAATTCTCCTGCTTCAGCATTACAGTGAGGCCAAGTGATTATTAATGAGGCCTATCCAATTTACTGCTGAAAGTATAGCTCATGCATATTGATCTGTTCATAACAGAGTGCAGGACACATAATAATAAGTTCAAATTATAGGAAGCCAGATACTGTATATACTTAACATCTGGGGGGGGGCTTCTTAACTGTTAGAGTAGTACAACAATGGAGCCATTATCTTGGGAGTTGGTGAGCACTCCAATGCTGGGGTTGTTCAAGAGAAAATTGGGCAACCATCTGTCAGATCTGCTTTGATTCAGATTCCTGCACAGAGAAGAGGGTTGCACTTAAAGGCATCATAGGCCCGTTCCTACTCAATTATTGTGTGATTCTATGATGTGGAGTCTCAGAACTGGGGCCTAATTGTGTATTTTGTGGATTTATTGTGTTAAGAGAAGCTTCTCCATGAGGAGTTAAAGCAATGTTTTGTTCATGTCATATCCTGTGCATAATAAGAAGCAAATATCTCAACATAAATTGGAAATTGTCAGTAGCATGACAGCTGTGCCTCTGACTTTCTCTTACTAGGAAATGAGGGGAATGTTGGGTCTGTGATTAAAAACACAATTAAATTGCCAACTCTGGGGACTGCAGAGCCATAAAGCAAAGAAAATGTGATGAACCTTTGGGTATTTCTCCCATTAATATTACTGCACCTCTTGTGCTTTGTATTCCACTAAGCTTAGAAAGGCACTTTAATGAGCAAATATTAAAGGTATTTTTATTTTATTTGTAATGATGATTAATGCAGTTTTGCAAACAGACATAAAGCTTTTTTTGGTGCTAAACCACCTGTTGTTTCTCTGAATGTGATTCTCTGCTCTTCTCTGTTCAAGAAAGCCATGGTAGGGAGACATTCTGGTTTTATTTAGAGATTTGTGAACTGGTCTATCTTTGCCCTATATCAGTTTTGCTCATATAAATCTAAAATCTGTTCTGTTCCATTTTTGTATCAGACTGCATTAAAAAAAACCATGAAAACTGTTTCGAGAATACTTTTCATTTTTAAGCCTTTACCTGTTGGTAATCCTGTGCATTTTTTTCCTTATCTCACCTTTCCGTCCAGTTGGAGGTTCAAGGAAAACAAGCTCTGAGTTCATGCTGCTTAACTTAATAAATTAGGGGGAACTGGTACATGAAGGCTGTATATGGTCTTTTTCCTACAACTGTGTGGTCTGTTGTATATGTACAACTACTATGAATGCATGCTATGGAGTGAGAAAAACAGGGTTGTGATCCCTTGGATCTACTTACACAAGGTTCTGGATCAAGCCTAGAACAGTATCTTTTGTCCCCTCTTCTTGAAAGTTGAAAGATACTGTATCATTGTCATTCTGATTTTGAATGCTCTAAATAATGTTGAGCTGCCAATGTGATGCAATAGATAAAATGATGAATTAGGACTCAGGAGACTTGGGTTTGAATCCCTGCTGAACCATGGAAATTCAATAGGGTTGGCAATAATAAAACCATTCCTTAAATATCTCACCTACCTTGAAAACCCTGTTAGAATCATCATAAATCAGATGCAATGTAATGCTACATGACAAACATTCAAATCAGTTGACAAACTTCTTTAGTTCTTTGTTTTTTTCTTTCTGTATTTTGTGAACACTGGAATGATATTTTGTAACAACCTGTACTTTTTGTTACTCATCACATGACAAAGCCTTCTAGCTTTCAACATATATTTTATGATTTGATCTCTATCCATTTGCCATAGTACTTCTCTTGCTATTGATCTAAGAAAATCTTAGCATCCTATGATAAAGCCACATTTCAAATGCATCCATCTTTCTCATAGTGATAGAGAACCCAGTAGAAGATGTTCTGCGCTGTTTTTTGTTTTGTTTTGTTTTGTTTTGCAATATTGATTTTTCTGCCCTGAACAGGGACTGGAATGTTTTCTTCTCAAAGGGCAGCTGTCATTGTTGAACAGCCTGGTTGTGTTCTATTTTGGTGTGTAGCAAGCTGTGGGCAGGATAGTGGGAGAGAGAAATCTTTCTTGAAAGATTAAAGATGTCCTGTTCTTATAATATACTAGCAGGGGTACCCAGCGTTGCCCGGGTGGGGGACCCAACCCGGGGCGAGGAAAGGCCCAGCCATGACACACACACCCCAGGCCCAAACCCCCCTGGTGACTTACCTTTGTGCATTTGCTCGTCACTCTCGCGGTGGTCCCATTGGCGCCAGACAGGCCTGGAGGCGGCCTAATTTTCACCCAGACACATCACACATGTCACCACACACACACACACACACACAACACAACACACATAGCCAACAGGCATTACACATGACACAACACACTCGCACAACACACACACACACACACATACATCACACATGACACAACACACCCACACAAAACGCATCCACACAAAACATAACCACACAATACACACACACACACAATACATCACACACCCACACAATAAACACCCACAAATGACACACTACAACCCCCACACACAATATACACACACACACAACACACACACACTTGTCACAAAACACATGCACCCAACACATAACCCACAGCCACCTCAGGCACACACAATACAACTAGGGTTGCCATAATTCTCTCCCACCAAACTGGGACAGCCATGTGATATCATTTCATTCTTCAAACTGTGCATGTGTCACGGAAACCACAGCGCTAAAACCCCACAGAATCCCTGTCCAGGGTGGGCAGCCACCATCAGTTTATAAAAAGTTGTAGTGAAGAGGTTTTTTCCAGTGGTGGGCTTCGACAAAATTTGCTACCACACTGTGGGTGTAGCCTACTCTGTGGGCATGGTCAGGTGACTGGGTGGGCATGGGCATGTGACTGGGTGGGTGATCTAGTCATGCCTGCCACATGACCATGAAAACGTCTGCAAAAACAGACAGCACTGGCTCTTTCGCTGTAAATGGAGATGAGCACTACACCCTAGAGTCAGATATAACTAGCTTTGGAGCAAGGGAGACCTTGACCTTTTTCCTTACTGCCCACCATAGCAGAGCACTAAGAAGAGCCTCACAGGTTGATTAGCATTTTGCATGTGGTGGCCATTTTGTTGTACTGTACTGTACAGGAAGATTTGGTATCGGCTTTCTGGGATTTGAAGTCCAAGAGCAGTTGGAGAGCCAAGGTAAGACACTTTCTGTCCTTCCTCTTTATGAAATTAATCTTTTGTTTCCGTGATTTTTAGATTTTTTTCTTGAACCGGCTGGGACTCCTTCACCCCGTGAATATCCCGGGAAATCGGGACATATGGCAACTCTAGACACAACACAGTTGCACAACACACACACCACCAATTTCCTGGCCTTGCCACCGCTGCGCAGTCTGCAGCGCTGCCCCAGCCCGGGTCGTCCCAGTTGGTGTAGGCTGCGGAACACCCCCAGCCAGCGGGAACAGTGGAGCAGGCCCTGGGCTGGGGCTGGGAGGCCTGAGCGGGATCCCGGGTGGCGTAGGAGGGAAACCCTCCCTGTGGAGTTAAGGTAGGCAGGGTTCCATGTTGGTGGAACCTCCATCGTGGCCTGCCTCATCGGCCCTTGGGCAGGGGGACCCGCATGGGGAGGAAGCAGCTGCCGCCAAGGTCCACAGGCCTCGTGGCTGTGCCCCACCCCAGGAGCCTCCTGTATGCCTGCTTAGGAGGGGGGAGGAGGCCTGCTGCCCTAAGGGAGGTTCTGGGGGTGGAGTTCACTAGCAGCACCCCCATGTGGTTCCCCACCACCACCTGTGGCGGCCCTCAGGAGTGCAGAGGAGGCAGGCCACGATGGAGGTTCCCCCAACACTGTCCCTGGCCAATGCCCACCTTACCTCCACAGGGTGGTTCTCCCTCCTCTGCCACCCGGGCTCCCAGTCAGGCCTCCTGGCCCCAGCCCAGGGCCTGCTCTGCTGCTCCCGCCAGCTGGGGGTGTGCCTTGCCTTCTCCAGAAGGTTCTCCCCGGTTCCCGCAGCTACTCCGCTTCTTCCTCCTTCATCTCCCCAAGGGCACCTCCTCCTTCATCTCCCCACCACCCACAACCCAGCAGCCGAGTCCTGGTCGGCCTTGTGAAGGCTCCCGTTCCTGGGAGTTTGTATTTCTGTGGGAGGAAATGCGGCCCCCATTGGGAAGAATGGGGAGTGGGACTACAGCTCCCAGCCATCTCTCCTTAAACTCCGTTGTTGAACTGCCTCCTGGGAGGGTCGCGCTGTCCCCGAGCGCAAAGGCAGGTGGGAGCTGTAGTCCCGCTCTCCATTCTTCTCAATGGGTGTTGGCCACCCAGGGAACTATGATCCCCAGGATTCCCCAGGTCCCCTGTGCCGTTGCTGTTTGGTTTCTGGTGGGGGTGGCTTTGCGGCCTTTTTTCAGGGTGACAAACTACGAAATGGACTGCCGGTCCCCCATGCCGGCCTGGCCAGGCACACCAGGTAGGCGGGTGCAAGGTTCTGGAGCGGTGGGTGCCAAGGTGATGTGGCATATGCGTATCAAGGGCCAGGCCACCTTGGTTTTAATTATATAGATAGATGATTCCTGCATTTCACATTGTTGAAGGGGGGAAAGGAATATGTTTTTCAAACCTGTGTTGCTATCTGTCCACCTCATGGTGGCCAGGAACAAAGTACATATAGGCTTTGTTTGACTAAACAGGATGTGTACACTAAGCCAGGAGTGTGCAGGGCACCATGGGAAAGTGCTGGACAGGGAGTAGTGGGGGTGCCTATTTGGGGTGGGTGGGGTGGGGGGAATCCCATACATTGCTATTCTTGCCGCAGGGTGCCAAAGGCAAGGGCAGGGTGGGACAAAGCCCCATTGCCCAATATACCAGCACACACCTGCACTAAGCTATCCATTCAATGATTCCTCAGGATGCAGAACATTATTAGCATTCCACTAACAGCAAAGGGATAGTGTTGCTTGTCCAGTACCACTTGATTCTTGAGAATTGTTTTTGAGATGCTGTTTCCTACACCTTCTCTTTATACAGACAAAGTAAGGTTAGAGCTTATTTTGTAGTCACTGTACTAGGCTCTACCAAGTCTAAGACAAGATCAGCAGCTTGCCAAGACCTGACGATATGGTGAGGCCTAGCTCCCACTTCAAAGAGAAAGCTCCCAGCTAGAACTAGAGAAAGTACAGGAGGTTTAGGCAGAGCGAAACCTAGTTACCAATAATCAGCAGTAGGTAATCGAGAGAAAGATACTGGATTCAGTATAGATATTATCTGAAGAAGGCATGCCAAAAATAAATTGAGGTGGGTGTCTTTACATTAGAAATGGTATAAGAGAGCATTAAGAATATTTATCAGAAGAGCAACAACTGAGAAACTGTAAATTGTCATAAATAAGAAAGCTGAGCTCTTAAGAAATACATACATAGCACCTTGTTCAGTTTTATAAATAAAAATGATCTGTTTTCACCTTACGAAGTGGTGGTGGTGATCTGTGATTAAAATGCAGAGGTGCCACCATTCCATATATTTGGAACTGATGTACAGATTGGCTTTCCTTGCTGTAAGTTCACGATTGATTGAATCTGGGACAAAGAGAGCTTTTCAAATCCACAGGTGAAATCCAGAGGTTCAGTCTGTTAAGCAACCAGACTAAAATGACTTGCATCATACAAAATCTTTGGCTCTGAATAATTTGCTTCAACAACTTCAATATTGTTTAATTCATTTTGACAACTTTGACTTCATTTAATTTTCTTCTACAACTTCAACCTCATTTAATTCACCTGCCTTTCCAGTCTTCGTTGTTCATGGCTCCACTCAAAATTGAGGTCAGACCTTGATTTACATCTCTACTTCTCTTTAGTATTACCCTTGACCTGAGCTGTGGGCATGAAGAATTAAATGCATTGTCACTTATTTTGAAAGTTGATTACCAAAACAATTTGCTTTACAGATACCTTTGCTACCCCCAGGGAACCTTGCAGAAAGCTTACTGAATCACACCATTCACTTGTTTAACACTATCTTGATGTTACAAATCACTAGCATCTGTTATAAAAGCATTACCACTGCCTAATAGCAGAACTGTGAGAAAGACACAGATGGGTTTTGCTTTTAAAGTTGTAGTGGAAATTTACTTAATATTATTGATCCCTCCCAAACAGTATCCAAAATTCCCAGATGCTTAGCTTATGTCACCTATACTAAGTAAGTGGCTGTTTGGGAGGTGAACCAAGCTGCACACAGAGGCAGCCCTGTAGCCATCTCTGAGACTATATGCATTGGGATGCAGTCAAGTATGTGGCTCCCCAGTTGTCTCATTATCACAAGCAAGGAGGAATCATACCATTCCTTTCCTCACCTGCAACGTCCCTCAGAGATTACATTGCACTCTTAAGTCATTCATTACAATTGCAAAGATGGGTTTTTGTACAAAATAAAACAATAAAGCAAAGCAAACTGGAGTATACCAGGAGTGGATGCTTACCAATTTTAAGCCTGGGCTATCTTCCTTTACAATTATCCAGTCCTTCCTGGCTTGCTACATTGCTTACAGACGTCATGATGGGGAAAGGGCTCATATCTCATTCTTAGCTGATGGCAAGGATTTGCATGTTCCTGGTCAAGGTGTCTCAGTGGCTTTGAGACAGCAAAGATCCAGCTCATCCAGCTTCAGATGGTATAGGACCATTGCAGGTCAATCATAAATATGCTGGGAAGGTGTTAAATGTAACTCGTAAGGGCTTGATGACATCTCTGTCCTGAAGAGTTCATCATTTTCTCAATTACTGTTTAAAGCTTGATGATCTCACTGCTAGAGAATGGCTATTAAATGTTTCTGTGCGTAGCCTTCTTTTTAAGACTGATGTCTGTCTTGCCCATGTTCTGCTTGCCCAGAATTACTTCTCCTTTTGATTATTGGTTTAATGTTCCAATGTTCCAACTCACTGGCATCCTCCTGGGCAAACATAATTAAACTTGGCCAACCAGGATCATTTCTGTAGTGTGTTATTTTTAGGCATGTTTCAACTACAGAAAACCAAAACTAAAGCCACATAAAACAGATTGTTTCTTTTAAAAGATGAACCAGTTTTTTAAACTGCAACTACAAAACTAACAAAATCTCTGCTTTAGAAGTAAGGGGATGAATGAAATTTAAACACTTTTCCTGCAACTTTTTGGTTTACAGAGGAGGTTTCTTTTTAAACAAAATCCAGAAATTGTAATGATGATTCTATTGCATTAAGCATTTCCTTGATTTAAAGATGACTTGCTAAATTAGCAACATACCTCATGTAATTCATAGTTGTCTGAAAAATATGAGTTATGTGTGATTGTCAAGACTGAGCTGTCTGAGCCAAGAGATGAGAACTGAAGGTTATGGGACCATATTAAGGATGGATGTACAAGCCAGGACAGCAGGCCACAGGGTAACCAAGGGATGACAGGTCAGGTTGACAGAATGACCTCAGAACAACCAGAATTCTGGAAGAACATGTTGTTCAAACATAGCCAATTAGAACAAGAAGACTTTTTACAATTCTTTCCCAGAAGGATCCATCAGCCAACCTGGGTAATGTTTTGTCTGGTACCAGGTTACTCAGAAATTAAATGTTGCAATACAACATCTGATGGCTACAAAATACAACACATGAAAATGTTTTATCCTGAGCTAGAATATCAATCCATTTAGCCTCATTTTGTCAACACTGGCTGGCAGCAGCCAGGGCAGTAGCCAGGATTTTAGACTCAATTTCAGCTGAGCCTTGTCCTGCCACGCGGAGACGTACCTTAACTTTTCCCTTTCCTTCCAGGGAAGTGGTCACATACAGGCAACCTACCCTAGCATCAAGGTCATGTGTGGCAAAATCCAAAATCTCACTCTTCCAATATGGTTGTTCCCTCACCAATACTGGGCATACCCTTGGCCCAACACCTCCCTTTCCCCCCAACCCCTGGGGGAATTGTTCAGCCTTTGTTCCCCAAACCTCGAGCTCAGAACCTGCCTGGCTCCCCAAAACTGGCTTTCAGTAACCCCCTTTTGGCGGACCATGGCAGTGCACTCAATCGGCAGTAGATGCACACACATAACCCATAGATCAGACAGCGCAATTCCAGTGTCTTCCCAAGATGACTCTCTCCCCCCACACACACACACTATCATTTATTCCAAGC
This sequence comes from Bradypodion pumilum, assembly GCA_035047305.1. NCBI lineage: Eukaryota > Metazoa > Chordata > Lepidosauria > Squamata > Chamaeleonidae > Bradypodion > Bradypodion pumilum. Next base: position 110,530,873 of record JAWDJD010000004.1, on the reverse strand, counting down.
TAAACCAACCCGAAGTTTAACTGAACCCGGTGGCAGTGGCCACCCTACCTGAACCCTCAGGGAAATAATGGATAGAACAGGATTTAACCAAAACCAATACACAGCCTTACTCTTGGCACATACTGACGTGAACATTAGTGCCTTCCACAATTCTGATACTTCTGGCTCCACTCTGGCCATAGGAAACAGTTTTTAAGTCCAGTCTTAGTACAGTCTCTGCATGTGACATGCGCTTGGCAGGTCTTCTTCTTCCCGACCTTGACTGTGGGATCTGAAACAAAATTCCCAAAGACCCCCCTGAGGGCCCCCAACCCCACCTGACTGGGGTCCCACTGAACCATATCAACACCTGAAAAGGCGATTCCTAAGGGTCCAAACCACTGAACTCCCAGAATGTTACTCTTACCCTCCTTGACCACGATGAGTGGGAGTTTCACTGTGATGCTCTCGAACTGCACATCAAAGAACCCAATGCTGAGCACAGGGATATAGCATCCCAGCACATCTCACAGCTGGACCTGTAGAGTCCACAACTTGGGCCGGTCCGCTAGGGGAATCTGGAAAAACTCACACTGGGAGAGGAGCGAATACGACGATCGTGAGTCGATTTCCATGCGGCAGTGACAACCCTGGAGATGGACGTCCATGAAGAACTGGACCACATGAACACTGGAACTGGACCCTGGAGCTTTACCATGACCAGCGATGATTTTGGAGACCTGCAGCTCCCGGAACCGGTGAACTTTGTCTTTTGAAGGCTCTTTGGAAGCCTGGTGACACACTCTCACTATGTGTCCCATTTTACCACACTTGTAGCACTCTGCCTCTCCGAACTGGCACTTTTCAAAAACATTCTTGCCCCCATAATCTGTGCATGGAGCCTTTACCTTGTCAACAGGTTTGGTGGACTTGCGGCGAACTTCCCACACATTGGTCCCCAACTCTCTGTTGACTAAGGATGCTGCGGATGGTGAATCTGGACTCTCCGCCCTCTGGTCAGCTGCAGCCACTTTTACTGAGGAGTGTCTCTCCCAGAACTCCTTTTCAACTGCCGTGGCGAATACATGCATATCCATAATCAGATAAGCGAATCTCCCTTACAGGATACCCCAATCTGATTGATATATTGGATTCTTTTAGTCATTGCCTTAATTATAAACTTAGCAGTTCTACATACAACATGAATGTTAGAGCCCAGGAGGAGATACAACAGTTTGTGATTAGAGTCCCAAAAAGTTGTTTTTTTCCAATAGGGATGAAAAAACCCTCCAGCAGGGTTTTGCCTCCTCTCACCCACGCCCGCAGCCGGCGCTGCAGCTCCAGCACCAGGTGCCGGCTTGGAGGAGGAGGCGGGCACTTCATCAATGTGAAAACATGGAAGCCTAGATAAATGAACACCTTATGTTAATGAACAAATTAGAAAAAGCAAGACCTCATAGAACTGCTGATTGTAAGGTCTAAATAGAGCCTCACTTCTGGAGCAAATACAGTCCCGATTTCTAATTTAAATTGATAATTGAGGGGGAGGAGCATCATGGCAGACTGAGCACATCGTTTCTCTCACCACTGCCTGGAAAGGGGAGCCACAAATGTGGATATATAATGCTAAACTGTTACGTTTTTGAAGAAAAATGTTTCTGGAAGGAATGTGAAGTTGATGGATTGTAATTGGAGGTATTTGGAGCCTGGAGGACAACGGAAAGGAGTAAAACTGTTGCAGCTGTTTCTCAAGTGCCGAGAGCTGAGTTAGTGGTGCTGTTGGAGAAGGGAGTTTATGAGCAGAGGTGACAGCAAAGAGAAGCGCTTCCTTGGGAGCTGGCAATAGCTGTGTTCGAGAGAAGTGAATTTTGGCAAAGTCTGGGGTTCGGCAGTGCTTGGAGGAGACTCAAGTGGCGGAGTGGAGCAGAGGAGAAAGGAGGAGAGTCGAGCACGATCTCGCGTGCAGAGTTCCAGGGTGGAAGGAAGTGGCGATTTTGGTCTCGGCTGGAGTGGCGCTGCCGGAGGACAGAGGACGGAGTTTAGGAGGGAGGTCTCGGCAAGGAGAAGCGCTTTTGTGGGCGGCTGAAGTCTCGGTGCCACTTGGAGTTTGGGGACGCTGGAACGCAAAGTGGTCAGGAGAGTGCTCTGGTTGTGTCGGGCGGAGAAGGAGTCGTTACTCTGTGGGGATAGGGGTCTGAGGGGAGTCAAGTGGGGGGTGCGGAAGTGAGTCCCAATTGATCCCAAAGGGCCCTAATCCGGAGCAGGAGTCTGGGCAGCCCGTGTTGACCAGTGCATTGGTTGGATGTGCGTCCCCTGAAATACTACTGAATGTTGGCTGAAAGTGTGGAAGTCTTTAAGGAGCTGTTATTTCTTCTACCCTTGGAACTTGGACTTGGATTGTGTTGAACTTGTTTTACAAGTTTTACAAGTGGTGTGCTGGAAGGGCAGAGGATATTCTGTTTGATTGATTGTCGGGCAGGGTCCTTCCATGAGCCCTGATCATTGGACCATTGTGGGGGTGTAAAATAGAGCTGGTGCTTAGGTGGTGGAGGGCAATTTGTGACTGTGATTTTGACTGCGGCAGAAAGAAGAGAGAAAGTGAAGAAAAAAAAAGAAAATTAGCTTTCACAGCTGCTGTGCCAAGGACAGTGATAAAATCAAGGCTAGCCCTGGAGTTGCTTTATCATCAGGTGCAGCTGTGTACTGCTCAACTGGTTGGACTATAGGAACAATTATTTTTTTCTTTTTTCAAGATCTGTGTTTTGTATATATGCCTTGTGTAGAGTAATGAGCTGGATTAACTTGAAAGTCCATAGTGGTTGAAGTTAATTATAAAAGGGATTGTAAGCTATGGTTGTTTATGTATTGGGGCATAAGGAGATAATTGTATAGGGTATTGGCTAAAAGCATGGATAAAGTTGTATAGACCTGGTTAGACTATTTTAGAATAGAGTGAATGAGTCGAAAAGAAAAAAGAAAGCAGCTGAGAGAAGAGATAGAAATAGATCCAATTTGGCTAAGAACAGGTAGATTAGTAAGAGCAGGCGGTGAGGAACGAAGGAAGTCCTTAAAGGAAGAAATTTTGGAAGCTGAGCAGCTGGATAGGCTTAGAGCAGGCATGGCAGCAAAGAAGAAAGTACAAGAGAAACAGCAATTACAACGGTTAGATATAAATCAAGAAGATCAGCAAATTGAATTTAAAGAGGCCAGTGCTCGGGGAGCTATAAAAAAGAAAGTAATAGAAGGAGATGTAGAGGAAAGTGTGGAAGGGGATAGCCCTGATGTGAATGAATGTAGAGGCTCTATCGAAATGAGATTAGATAGTCTTGAGAAGTATCTTCAGACCAAGTTTCAAAATTTAGAAGAGCAGCGAGCGAGGGATAATCAAGAATTTATTAAACTGCAGCAAGAGAGTTTTGAGGCTTTTCAGCAAAAAATGCTGTCAGTGGTGACAGGTTTGATGGAATCAGCTAAAGTTGAAATTGCCAAGATAATGGAAGAGGTGAATGATGTAAAAGAAGGAATGGGTTCAATTTCAAAGGAGGTTGAAAATGTAAAGAGACATGTCCAAGAGGTGCAGGAAAAAGCTAAAGGGAGAGAAGTAAAAGTGGATGATCATGAAGTGAGACTGGAGTTACTTGAAGACCAATCTAGAAAAAGAAATATTATAATTAGGCATGTTTCTGAGGCCCGCCCTGATCAGCTGAAGGCCAGAATAATGAGTTGGTTAAATGATTTAGGTATGGATAGGAAGTTCGAGGCTGAGGATGTATTAAGTGTGCATAGATTAGGGTCTAAGAAACATAATACAGCAGACAGAAATGTGCTATTGAGGTTTGCTAGTGAAGGTTTGAAGGTGATGTTAATGCGACATATCAGGAAATCTGGGTCAAGTATATTGAAAATGGAAGGGAGTAGTATAGAGATCTATAATGATATTTCTATTGGCGAGAGAACATGGAGAACACAAATCAAACCAGTAACCAGGAAGTTGAGGGAAAAAGGAATTGTTTATTTTTGGCTTGCCTTAAAAAAGCTAAAATTCATAGTAATTGGAAAATCATACGTGTTGAGGGATGGGTCATATGTCTTAGACATACTTGCAGAGGCAAAGATAATCGACCGAAACTCCAAGGAATGGGAAGATCTTAAAGAGGAGCTGATAATAGCAGGGGTTTATACAACATATGACAGGGAAGAGGAAGAGCGGATGAAGGATATGAGGGTTGCGTTGTCTAGCCAGGATGAACTAGGTAGTGTGGAATGATATAACGGTGTAAAAATTGCAATTGAAGTAACTGTAAGGCACAATATAAAGCGATGATAGAATCCTCATGTGGAAATGGTGGCATGAAAAATTAAATAGTATTTAGAATGGGTACTTAGGCAGGAGAAGTGGTGGTTTGGTTTGTGAGTGTTGTCTCCCCTCCCCCCTCCCCCCCTTGTTTGGCAGGGGTGTTTTTCTTTTTCGTTTCGAAATGGCGGGGAGGGTGATGATTTATTGTTTTATGTTTTGTGTTCAGCTGTTTGCTTATGTTTTGTGGGTTGGATTAGCACATGCTTGTAGGAGATGGAATTGTAGCAAGCGAAAAATAATAAAGAATTATGAAATCGATTAGGGTGTTATCATGGAATGTGAAAGGCACGGGCAGTATTATTAAGAGGAAACGTTTGGAAGCGGTAATTAGGAAAGATAGGCCAGATGTGATATGCTTACAAGAAACGCATCAAAAAAGTGAGGATGTAAATAAATTGTATATAAAGGGGATAGAATATTATGAGAAGGCATTGGGTACGTCTAAGGCAAGAGGGGTTGCCATATTAATATCAAAAAAGTTAGGATTTACAAAAGTAAAGACAGTTGTAGATCCAGAAGGGAGATTTCTTATAACAAGGGGATTTATTAATAATGAGGATATAACCTTTGTTAATGTATACGCGCCAAACGAAAAACAGGAGGAATTTTTAGATAAGGTGTATCAAAGTATAGAATCAGAAAGGGTGTCCAAGTTAATAATGGTTGGAGATTTTAATTTGATCAGATCAGGTTTGGATACTACAAATGTGGCTAAGCGTACATGTACTAATAGGGTGATGGATAGGTGGTTAAAAATAACGGGATTACAGGATGTTTGGAGGAAAATTAGAGGCTCAGAACGGGGATATACATTTTTTTCGCACGTGCACAATTCTTATTCACGAATTGACTATGTTTTGGCTTCAGAAAGTATGATAGATAAGGTTGAAAATATTGAAATTGGTATGATTAAGGAATCTGATCACGCTAAAATAATTACAGAATTTAAACTAAGTGATGACAAACAAAAAAGGGGTACATGGAGCTATGATACAAGGTTATATAGAGATCAAAAGAGTAAGGAAACGATAATAAAAAGATGGGAAGAGTGCTGGGAAATTAATGATACAAAGGATGTAAATGATGGAATATTATGGGATACCATGAAGGCAATATTCAGGGGAGAAAGCATTAGGCTCTCTTGTATTAATAATAGGCAAAATAAGGAAAAGGAAAAAGAGTTAGAGGACGAAATAAAGAAGTTGCAGGATATTCATGCAAGAACGGGAGATAGGGACATATTCGATAAAATGCAAAAATTAAAAAGAGAATTTATTGAAAAAGATATTGAAAAGGTAAAGAAGAATTTAATTTATTTGAAAAGAGATTACTTCGAGTACAGTAATAAAAATTCTAAGCTATTAGCTAGAGCCGCTGAAGAAAAGAAAGATAAAAGAGGAATTTCAGTTTTGATAGATAAGTATGGCAGAAGGTGTAATAAGTTAGTAGATAAAATTCAAATTGTCAAGGCTTTTTATCAGGAATTGTATTCGAGGAAGGACGTAAATACGGATGAATTAGAGCGATATTTAGATAAGTGGTCAAGAATAAATTTAAGCTTGGAGCATAGGAGTTACATGGATGAAAAGATAACACAAAAGGAAATAAAGGAGGTCATAAAAAGGTTAAGGATAGGCAAGGCTCCAGGCGAGGATGGTTTATCAGTGGAGTTTTATAAAGATTTTAAAGAGATGCTGTTACCAAAAATGGAAAGGATTTTTAATTATATTTTGGAGGGAGGGAGAGTTCCTAAATCGTGGTATAGTACAATTATAATTTTAATTCCAAAGGTAGGGAAAAATCTGGAAAAAATTGAATCCTATAGACCGATTTCCCTGATGAATCAGGACGCAAAAATTTTTACGGCCATTTTAGCTAATAGATTGAATAATTTTAGTGGTAAATACATTAATAAGGATCAAGTGGGATTTATGAGAGATCGGTATATGTCGGATTTGACGAGAAGGATGGTTGACTTGACAATTATTGCTCAGGAACAAGAGGAGCATGTGGGTTTCTTCTCCCTGGATATATTCAAAGCTTTTGACTCGATCCAATGGATAACTATAAAGGAAATTATAAAGAAATATGGATTCGGACAAAAAATTTGTGGGGTAATTGAGCAGTTGTATCAGCAAGGCTCGGCTAGGGTTAAATTAAATGAGGAATTAACAGGGGAGATTAAATTGGAAGCGGGCACAAGGCAAGGAGATCCATTGTCGGCATCTTTATTTATAATGGCCATGGAATTGTTAGCTAATGTAATAAGGGAAGATAAGGAATTAATTGGAATTGAAGGTATAAAAATTAGCCAATATGCTGATGACACCCTAATAACAATAAAAAAATCCACAGAATACACTAGGGAAGATATATGGGCATTTAGAGGAATTTCAAAGGGTGACGGGACTTAAGGTAAACTGGGATAAGTCAGAAGCAATTCTTTTTAATGTGGATTTGGACATACAAGAAAGTTTAAAAGCTAAATTTAAAATACAAATTAGAGATAATATAAAATACCTGGGGATAAACATTTCAAATAAATATGATGATTTAAAAAGGTTAAATTATGATAAATTGGAAAAAGAATTAAAAGAAATGATTTTACGGTATAAGAAGCTAAATTTGTCGTGGTTTGGACGCGTTTCGCTATGTAAAATTAAATTTCTTATTTGATACCCTGCAAATATATATGAAAGAGAAGGAATTAAAGGTTTTTCAAACTATATTAAATAATTTTTGTAACGGTGGAAAAAGGGCCAGGATACCAAAGTTTTTATGGTATTCATCACAAAAAAAGGGCGGGTTAGGAATTCCAAATATTAAAAATTATTATTGGGCATTTCAACTGAAGAATATTTGTAAAATTTTAGTGAAAGAAGAATCGATTTGGGGAAAAATTGAATTGCGAGAGAAACTGGGTGAAGAAATATTAATGTTTTTGGGCAAAGGGAAAGCAAAAATTAATGCTACAAATAAATTGTTAAAAGCTCTTTTAAAAACTTGGACATTACTGAAAAATAAATTGGCACCAGGGTTGTCCCCAATATTAGGCCTGAGTGATATGAAATCATTCCCACTGAGAATGGATAAGAGCGTAGAAGAAGTATTGAATAAGAATAATATAACTCTATTAAAGGATTGGATAACAGCATGTAGAGACAAGGAAAGAAAGTTAGATATAGGTAGACAACTTAAATTGAATTGGCTTCAATTGATGTCTATTGACAGTTGGAATAAAAGATATTTAGATGAAATGAGCTTGGATAGGGAGCGGACGAAATTTGAAGAGTTGGTACTTAGTCTAAAAAGTGGGCAGGTAAAAGTTAAGGGGTTAGTAAGCAAAATATATAAGGTTTTAGATGACTCAGATCAGCATCAGAAAGCTTTAAAAGAAACATGGGAGCTAGATTTGAATATCATAATTACAGACGAGCAGTGGAATGCTAAATGGAAAAGGAGAATAATGAGGTCTTTGTCTGTAAGAATAAAAGAGCACAATTATAAATTATTGTGGAAGTGGTACTTGACTCCGGTACGACTACACCAAATTGACAATACAAAGTCGAAATTTTGTTGGAGGTGTAAGGGGGAAATTGGAACATATGAGCATATGTGGTGGGGGTGTAAAGAGACGAACTCATTCTGATTGAAGGTGGAACACGAAATTGGGAGAATTCTAGATGTAAGAATGAAATTGGATGTAATTTTAATTTTGTTAACAGATGTGGAGGTGGTAGAGCAACAAAAAAGGGAATTATTAGCAATTATGTTATCCAGTGCTAGACAGTGTATAGCGCGATATTGGAAATGTGATGTTACCCCAAAAATAGAGGATTGGTATAAGGAGTTGTGGAATACTGCGCTGAATGATAAGCTCACCTGGGAGTTAAATTTAAGAAAAGGGTTAATTAAAGAAAGCAAATTTCAGGAAATTTGGAAATGTTTGATAGATTATACCTTGATTAATGGTCATGGGCAACTGCCGGTGCCAGATTACATTGCATTTTTGAGATGATAATAGATAAAAGGGGAAATTCTGTCTCCGTAGCATTGTATATAGCACGTGGTGATATTTTGTTCTGTTTCTTTTTTTTCCTGTTCTCTCTTTCTTTGCTTATTTATATTACTGTGTATTTTGTCTTTTATTTTCTTATATTGTTCTGTTTGTTATCTCTTGTTTTTTTAATTATTGGACTGTATCGAGAAATAAATTTTTGAAAATTAAAAAATAAATAAATAAATAAATAAATTGATAATTGAAACTGCTGAGAGCCACCTCTGTTCAAACAGAGGAAGCAGTTTGAAGCTTCCAGAAGCAGGGGGCAGGGCCACACCAGGCCCTTCCCTGGACTGTGACTCATAGGGGCGGAGCCACACTAGCCTTTAAAAGCTCTGAGCTCTTTCAGGGTCAGCCATTTTGACTCTGCATGTGCTCTTAAGCAGAGCTGCTGCTGAGGAGAGGCAAACAAAGGAAGTGAGCACTGGTAAGTTTTGCAGTTGGAGTAGAGCTGCTTTAGAGGCCTCTACTAATTTAAATTGATAATTGAAACTGCTGAGAGCCACCTCTGTTCAAACAGAGGAAGCAGTTTGAAGCTTCCAGAAGCAGGGGGCAGGGCCACACCAGGCCCTTCCCTGAACTGTGACTCATAGGGGTGGAGCCACACTAGCCTTTAAAAGCTCTGAGCTCTTTCAGAGTCAGCCATTTTGACTCTGCATGTGCTCTTAAGCAGAGCTGCTGCTGAGGAGAGGCAAACAAAGGAAGTGAGCACTGGTAAGTTTTGCAGTTGGAGTAGAGCTGCTTTAGAGGCCCGCGCGCCTAACGGAGCTCGAGATTACAAACTAGTAACAAAAGAAGAATATAGTCTTACTAGGTAGAAAGGTAGTAAATGTGTACATTTTTGAGGCCCAGAATACTGCACTTGTTAAAATGGATTCTGAGGGAACAGCTGTAGTTACCTGCAATTCTTGTGCCATGTTTGTGTGCTTGCCAAAGCATATGGAGAACTACACTTGCAGCAAGTGCAAGCTGGTTGCACTACTAGAAGAGAAGGTCCAGCAGCTAGAGGCCCGCATATCTAACCACCAACAAATTAAGGAGCTTGAGCTGTTCTTGGACAGAGCGGAGCAGACTATGCTGGACAAAGAAGAGACAGGGCACAGTTCTGAGGGAGAAGGCCCTTCACTAACTCAGGAGGTAGATGTTTGGAGGAATGTGACTCAAAGGAGGAGAATAGGGGATTGCTCTGAGAGTCTGAAATTACAGAATAAATTTGAGGCTCTTTCCCTCATCACACCTGATGAGGAACACACAGAGGAACAACTGGTTCCACCTGATGATCTCTCTTTCATCACACTTGATGAGATCCAGGAAGATAAACAACAGGAACAAACTGAGGTTCTCTCCCTTAATATGGTTGATGAGGTGCATGTAGATGAACAGATTGCAGGAGAGAGGCTCCTTGTACTAGGTGATTCAATAATTAGAAATACAGAGAAATGGATTTGTGATGCACATGATAACCGTATGGTGACTTGCCTGCCAGGTGCAAAAGTTGCAGACATCACAAGAAATCTAGATAGATTGTTAGAGAGAACTGGGAACGAGCCAGTTGTCATGGTACACGTTGGTACCAATGATGTTAGGAAGGCCAAGCGGTCTGTCCTGGAAGCCAAATTCAGGTTGTTAGGAAGAAGATTGAAGTCCCAGACTTCCAAGGTAGCATTTTCAGAAGTGCTGCCTGTCCCTCGCGCAGGACCTACCAGGCAGGCAGAGCTCAGAAGCCTCAATGCGTGGATGAGGCGGTGGTGTCGAGAGGAGGGTTTCAGATTTGTCAGGAACTGGAGAACATTTTGGGACAAGCCAAATCTGTTCAGGAGGGATGGGTTGCATTTGAACCATGATGGGACCAGATTGCTGGCACTCAACATCAAAAAGGCTGCAGAGCAGCTTTTAAACTGATAACTGGGGGAAAGCCGACAGGAGCTGGGCAGCATCCGGTTCGGGAAAGTGTGAACTTGAGTAGTGAGGAGGATGCAAAAATTACTGAGCAGAGCGAGGAGCTAGTCACTAGCATTCTAGCAGAAGGATGCAAGAGGCAGTCTAACAATGCAACTGGACACAAAAGACTGTGTCAGAAAAGCATATATAAATGCTTGTATACAAATGCCAGAAGCCTCCGGAACAAAATAGGGGAGCTGGAATACTTAGCAATAGATAAGAATATTGATATTATTGGTATCACTGAAACCTGGTGGACGGATGATAACCAGTGGGATACAGTTATCCCAGGCTACAAACTGTACAGGAAGGATAGGAAGGGGCAAATGGGAGGTGGTGTGGCCTTGTATGTCAAAGAAGTGATAAAATCGTATGAATTGGAATATCTAGGTGATTTGGAGTCACCATTAGAAGCTCTGTGGGTAAGAGTACCAGGCCACAAGCATGGTCTAACAGTAGGCATATACTATCGGCCTCCGACCCAAACTCTCAAGGGAGACTGGCAGTTTGAGAATGTTGTAAAGGAGGCATCCAAGAAGGGAAGCCTGGTTATAATGGGGGACTTCAATTACCCTCACATAGACTGGGTGAACTGTTGTTCAGCACATGATAAAGAGATAAAGTTCCTAGATATGCTAAATGATTGTTCCCTGGGACAGATGGTTGAAGACCCAACTAGAGGTACAAGAATCCTTGACTTGATCCTGAGTAATACTCAGGATCTGGTGCAAGATGTTAATGTGACTGATCCAATAGGGAACAGTGACCACAACTCAATTATGTTTAACTTGATCATAGACCGCAAGTCACTGATAAAATCTAACACAGAGACCTTAAATTTTCAAAAAGGAAATTTCCCAAAGTTGAGGAAACTAGTAAAAAAGAAGCTGAAAGGGAAAATTGAGAGAGTCCAAACACTCCAAGAGGCATGGAGGCTGTTTACAAAAACAATAACAGAGGCTCAATTGGAATGCATACCCAAAAGGAAAAAGGGCACTGCCAGGTCCAAGAGGACTCCAATGTGGCTTACAGGAGCTGTTCGGGAAGTGATCAAGAGCAAGAAAAGCTCATTTAGAAGATAGAAGGCTTGTCCGAATGAGGACAGCAGGCAGAAACATAAATTCTGGCAGAACAAATGCAAGGCAACAATCAGGAAAGGAAAGCAAGACTTTGAGGAGCGTATAGCTAAAAATACTCAGAGAAATAACAAAGACTTCTTTAAGTACATTAGAAGTAAGAACCCAACTAGGAAGGCCATTGGACCATTAGATGACAATGGAAGGCAAGGGGTTATTAAAGAGGAAACAGAGATTGCAGAGAGACTCAATGAATTCTTTGCTTCAGTATTCACTGAAGAAGACAGAGGCCACATGCCCAAAACAGAGCCTATCTTCGTATGGAGGGAAACCGAAGAATTAAGCCAGATAGAAATAACCAGGGAGGAGGTCCTTGCATGTCTTGTTAAGCTAAACACTAACAAATCACCAGGACCAGATGGCATCCATCCACGAGTTCTCAGGGAACTTAAAGATGAAATTGCTGATCTCCTAGCCAAAATATATAATCTTTCCCTCAAATCAGGCTTTGTGCCTGATGACTGGAAGGTAGCGAATATAACACCAATTTTCAAAAAAGGATCCAGGGGTGATCCAGGAAATTACCGACCTGTCAGTTTGACATGTGTCCCAGGTAAAGTGATGGAAACCATCATAAAAGATAGAATTAATAGGCACATAGAAGAGAAGGCGCTGCTAAAGGAGAGCCAACATGGCTTTTGCAAGGGCAAATCATGCCTCACTAATCTGTTGGAATTTTTTGAGAGTGTCAACAAGCATGTGGATAAGGGGGATCCAGTTGACATTGTTTATCTGGACTTTCAGAAGGCTTTTGACAAGGTCCCACACCAAAGGCTCTTGAATAAACTTACCAGTCATGGAATAAAGGGACAGGTCTTGTCCTGGATCAGCAACTGGCTAAGGGACAGGAAACAGAGGGTAGCACTAAATGGACACTTCTCCAAGTGGAGGGAAGTAAAGAGTGGGGTCCCCCAAGGTTCAGTACTGGGACCCCTGCTGTTCAACCTCTTCATAAATGATCTAGAGGTAGGAGTAAAAAGCAAGGTAGCCAAATTTGCTGACGACACTAAATTATACAGGGTAGTGAAAACTGTGAGAGATTGTGAGGAGCTCCAGAGGGATCTCTCAACACTGGGGGAGTGGGCAAAACAGTGGCAAATGAGTTTCAACATTAGTAAGTGCAGAGTGATGCATGTTGGGGCAAAGAACCCCAATTACATTTATAAACTGATGGGGTCTGAACTCTCTGCGACAAACCAGGAAAGGGACCTTGGTGTCCTGGTGGACAACTCAATGAAGGTGTCAACCCAGTGTGCCTCAGCAGTGAAAAAAGCAAACTCAATGCTAGGGATCATTAGGAAGGGTATAGAAAATAAGTCAGCAAGTGTCATTTTGCCTCTTTATAAATCTATGGTGAGGCCCCACCTGGAATACTGTGTACAGTTCTGGTCGCCATACCTCCAGAAGGATATTATGGAGCTGGTAAAAGTACAGAGGAGGGCAACCAGAATGATTCGGGGACTGGAACACCTTCCTTACCATCTGAGGCTGCAACGGTTGGGCCTTTTCACTCTTGAACAACGGCGTCTAAGAGGTGACCTGATTGAAGTTTATAAAATCATGCACGGTGTGGACAAAGTAGATAAGGAAAAACTGTTTTCCCTATCGCATAACACTAGAACTAGGGGACACTCCATGAAACTTTTGGGTACTAGTTCTCAAACAAATAAGAGAAAGTACTTTTTCACCCAGAGGATTACTGGTCTATGGAACTCCCTGCCAGAAGAAGTGGTGACAGCTGTCAGTCTTGACAGCTTTAAGAAAGGATTGGACAAGTTCATGAAGGACAAGGGTATCAATGGCTATAATTATGGCTACCTAAGGACAACCTCCGGGTTGGAGAGATAGGCAGGATATCTCTCAATGCCATTTCCAGGGAATCCTAAGCAGGTGAAGGCATCTGCTTGGGAATACCCTGAAGGAAATGGTGAGCCACTGTGTGAGACAGAATGCTGGACTGGATGGGCTGTGGCCTGTTCCAGCAAGGCTGTTCTTATGTTCTTATGTTCTTAAGTATTTTAGAAACTGATAGCAACACTGTTGTGTTTGAACCCAGGAAGGATTGCTCGGACAGAGCTGGCTCAAACAACAACATTGGTTTATTGCAAGTAGCAAAGAACAAAGAACGGGTGAAGGGAGAACATCTTATATACAGAACATAGTTGTTACATTTACCCAAAACATCCTGCAAAGCGGGAAAACATTAGCGAATCAGCTACTGCCAAATTGGCGCCTATTTTGCAAGGTGTGCTAATGCATAAGTAACCTTAATGCACAACAAACACAACTGCCCCTGAAGTCAGAGCGGAATTGGGCTTCCACTCCCTGTACAGCCATTTAGTATTTAAACCATTCTCATATTGGTTGAGGATTCAATCAATGAACTCTAATAGGCTTCCCATATTATGCTTAACTGAACAGATAAAGTGGGATTGTCCCAAATCCTGGGTGAGTCAACTCTGTGAAGTAATTTCTCATTATGGGTTTTCAATTCAGTCCTTGCTCTCAGTGGCCACTCATGCCAGGAAATTTTTAAACAGAGAGTCTTAGATATCAGTGCAAATTCTGACTTGGAAATACTGGCCAAAAATGGTTCTTTAAGGTGGCTGGCTGCTAATAAAATTATGTTTCAACCTGAAAAATTTGTATTGATGTGCCTCCTTCATCCTTTAAGAAGTGCTTACTGTAGAGCCAAATTCAAGTTATTAGATTCCATGAATAAATATGGGTGTTTTCACCACTTACCATATCATGAAAGAGCGTGCATATGTGGTTCTCCAGATATTGAAAATATATCTCATATTTTATTCGATTGCCAGTTGTACACTGATATTAGATTTAAATATCTTGCAACCCTATTGGGAAAAAACAACTTTTTGGGTCACAAACTGTTGTATCTCCTCCTGGGTTCTAACATTCATATTGTATGTAGAACTGCCAAGTTTATAATTAAGGCAATTACTAAAAGAATCCAATATATCAATCAGATTGGGGTATCCTGCAAGGGAGATTCGCTTATCTGATTATGGATATGCATGTATTAATTGTATAAAGGCACCTTCCCCAGTATGCATTTCCCTTAAAAGTAGCTCAGGTATGTAAGTATTGTATTTTTATTGTATTTTTATTGTATTTCCTTGCACTCTATTGTATCGCACATATTTTAATTCTTCTGCTATGTTATTGATGTTGTAAGACTAATCAATTAATAAACATTCATACTGGGTTCATAGAACTGATGAGACCTTGTCTTCTATTTTGTTGTTGTTGTTCAGTCGCACAGTCGATTCCGACCTTTTGCGACCCTATGGACCATTGATCTCCAGGCACCCCTGTCCTCCACCATCCTCCTCAGCCCGCTCAGCTCGGTGCCCACTGCATCCACAATGCCATCTAGCCATCTCATCCTTGTCCGTCCCCTTTTTCTTTTGCCATCCACCTTTCCCAGCATCAAGGCTTTCTCAAGTGAGTCCTCTCTTCACATTTGGTATCCAAAGTACTTCAGCTTCATCTTTACTATTTGACCTTCTAAGGAGTAGTCAGCACTGATTTCTTTCAAGATTGACCTATTTGTTCTCGCTGTCCAGGGGACTCTCAAAACTCTCCTCCAACACCACATCTCAAAGGCGTATATTCTTCTGCGCTCATTCTTCCTAATGGTCCAGCTCTCGCATTCATACATTACCACTGGGAATACCATTGCCTTGACTATACGGATTTTTGTTTGCAAGGTGATGTCTCTACTTTTCACTATGTTCCCCAGGTTTCTCATGGCTTGTCTCCCTAGAATCAGTCGCCTCTTTATTTCATGGCTGCAGTCACCATCTGCAGTGATCCTAGATCCCAAGAAAGTAAAATCAGTCACTGCTTCTACTTCTTCCCCATCTACTTTCCAGGTGCTGATAGGGCCTGTTGCCGTTATCTTGGTTTTCTTGATGTTAAGTCTCAGGCCAGTTTTTGCACTCTCTTCTTTCAACCTAATCAGGAGCTTCTTTAAATCTTCCTTCATTTTTTGCCATTAGGGTGGTATCATCTGCATATCTCAAATTATTGATGTTTCTCCCAGCAATTTTTATCCTATATTGTGATTCCTCCATCCCTGCATTGCGCATTATGTGCTCTGTGTATTTATTTATTTATTTATTTATTTATTTATCATTCACATTTGTAAATGCCGCCCACTCAGGCAGAACCCGACTCAGGGCGGCATTACAACAACTCCAAAAAATACATAAAAACATTATAAAACCTTATAAAACCCACCCAATAAAAAACCCACCCAATAAGAAAAAACCAACATCCACCCCCATTTAAAACCCATATCCCAATCACCCGTCCCACCTACCACACAGAGGGAAAGAGAGAGAGTCTTATAAAAGCCAGCCGGCGGGGGCCATAGTCCCGTTCGGGCCCCATACCTGCCCTGCCAGCCAGGTCTTTACTCCTTTCCTGAAGGGCAGCAGTTCACTTTGCAGTCTTAGATCTGTTGGTAGGAGGTTCCAGAGGGTTGGTGCGGACACAGAGAAGGCCCTCCTTCGGGTGCTAGTCAAATGTGCACCCCTCGTTGATGGCACCACCAGAGAGCCTCTCCGGTCCGCTCTGGTTGGACGGGCAGCCACTCTTGGGACGATGCGGTCTCTAAGGTATCCTGGCCCCCTGCCATATAGGGCTTTAAAGGTCAAAACCAGCACCTTAAATTGCACCCGGAGACAAACTGGTAACCAGTGCAGCTCCCGAAGCAGCGGTGAGGCATGGGCATATCGCCCACACCCCATCACCACCCGGGCCGCCGCATTCTGGACCAGCTGCAGCCTCCGAATGGTCGTCAAGGGCAGCCCCATGTAGAGCGCATTACAATAATCTAGTCGGGAAGTAACCAGAGCATGAGTGACCATAAGCAAGGAGCCCCGGTCCAGGAGCGTGCGCAGTTGGCGAATCACCCGAAGTTGGGCAAAAGCCCCCCTGGCCACAGCTGCCACTTGTATAGGTTGAAAAGGTAGGGTGATAAAATGCAGCCTTGTCTTACTCCTTTTCCTATTCCAAACCATTCTGTCATTCCGTGTTCTGTCCTAACTGTTGCTTCTTGACTCTTGTACAGATTTCTCATGAGTCATATGAGGTGTTCTGGTATTCCCATTTCTTTAAGTACTTGCCACATTTTATTATGGTCCACACAGTCAAAAGTCTTGGTGTAGTCAATAAAGCAGAGGTATACTTTTTTCTGATATTCCTTTGTTTTCTCCATGATCCACCGTATATTAGCAATGTGGTCTCTAGTCCCCCTGCCTCTTCTGAAACCCGCCTGCACCTCTGGCAATTCTCTCTCCACGTGCTGCTGAAATCTATTCTGTATTATCTTGAGCATCACCTTGCTAGCGTGTCTTCTATATAAGTAAGATATTTTTATAAAGTGAATGACAATTGACTGCATTGTTTAGTTCTCAGACTTGGCTCTGTCAGGGATCTGTAAAACAAACCAGTAGAGACACTGTACCAACTTGGTTTTGCTGAACACATGGCTGAAAGATGAGGAATATTTTTCTGAATGGCAACTGATGGATAGGAGGTCGAGAATCATTCTTCTTTTTTCATATAGTGGATTACAACCTGTTATAACTTCGTCAGACCATGACAGCATAAAAGTTAAGAACATAAGAACAGCCTTGCTGGAACAGGCCACAGCCCATCCAGTTGCAGGAAATGAGATTGAGAGGTTTGCAGTCTGAATCTGTGGTGCACTGCATCATAAAATTTGGGAGTTAAGAAACCCCACTTCTGCTTTAGACCACAAGCTGCCCCAAGAACCAACTTCAAGCACAATTGTAATTACTGGTACATATCTATGCCTCTAGTTCTCTTTCATCACTGAGGTACTGACTACATGGAGGTGGATTGTGGGCATATCTGTCAAGTATCCCTTATTGACCAGGAAAACCCCTTATTTTACCCTCTTTCCCACCATCATCCCTTATTAATTAGACTGCAATGCCCTATTGCCACCATTGGAGGGCAGCACAGGATAAGCATAGCTGTCAAGTATCCCGTATTTGTCGGGAAATTTCCCTTATTTCCAAATCCAAAACTTGACAGGTATGATTGTGGGTTGGTGGCAGCTATCATAACTAACCATCATAAGGCATGCTCACCCTGTGTAGAGAAACTTACAAATTCAAGATGGAGTTGAACTGAAGATGGCCACTTACAGTGCATATGGAATGAGTAAAGAGATCACTATCATCAGTCACTGCAATTGTTTATTCACAGCCTTTAAAAGTTAAATACACAGGCAGCAGACAGGAGGTGTCTATAGTTGAGCAACATAGCAATGTATATGGCAACTTTAAGAAGGAGCAGTATGAAACAGTAGACTGAGCATGTGCTGATGACTATACTCTTCTAGACAAAGTGTTTGCAGCATATGATTTACATGAAAGAAATCAAAATCACTCAGTAGTATTTGCAATTGTTTGCTCTGTACTATGACTTTGTTTCCTTTAATATTATTTTGGGAGGTTACCGTGTGATGGTTGTTTTTCAGAAAACCCCAAACTGGGGCGATATATATTGTTATGATGCAGCCAGTTTATATATAATAGATCCAAGAAGGGAAGCACTTCTTCAAGCTGTGGGAATAGATGTGTAGAGAAGGACTTGTCAGTGGGTCCATTTTTTTATCCAAACAAAGAATTAAGACCTTATACTCTGTCTCAGAGATGCCCTTGAATGTGCTCCAGCCATAAGGGGGTTGTGGGGGATGAAATAGTACAGAAGGGAATATAAACCATAAGACAATCTTGTTCACAGTGGGTGCAGATTCAGACCCATAGGAATCCCTACTACAGTGGTACCTAGTACAACAATTTTACTCCATTCCATGGGGCTTGTTGTTGTACAAAACAATTGCTATACGATACATGCATTGCATAGTGATTTTCCCTATGGGATGCATCGTACAACGGTGTTTTGCTTTGTTTTTTGCTAAGTAGTTTTTCCCATTGAAAAATTGTTGTACGATTTTTTTCCATAGGGAAAATTGTTATGTGGGATGCCATTTCCTCTCAAAACCCTATTGTTATGTGATTTCGTTGCTATACGGGATGATTGTTGTATGAGGTTCCACTGTATTTCTAATCAGTGAATGGAGATAGCAGAAGATCCCATTTCTCCATCTGAGGTGGTTCGTCCAAGTGTGGCATTGCCTTATCAACCTGAAGGGGCTATTGACAGCAAAAGAAATCTCTCTTGCCAGAATTCCAAGACAAAAAGAAGGAAAACAAAGCACACATGTGCATTTGTTAGAAATGAAACCTGGTGGACAGATGATAACCAATGGGGTACAGTTATCCCAGGCTACAAACTGTACAGGAAGGATAGGAAGGGGCAAACGGGAGGTGGTGTAGCCTTGTATGTCAAAGAAGTGATAAAATCGTACGAATTGGAATATCTAGGTGATTTGGAGTAATCATTAGAAACTCTGTGGGTAAGAGTACCAGACCACAAGGATGGTCTAACAGTAGGCATATACTATCGGCCTCCGAACCAAACTCTTGAGGGAGACTGGCAGTTGGAGAATGTTGTAAAGGAGGCATCCAAGAAGGGAAGCCTGGTTATAATGGGGGACTTCAATTACCCTCACATAGACTGGGTGAACTGTTGTTCAGCACATGATAAAGAGATAAAGTTCCTAGATATGCTAAATGATTGTTCCCTGGGACAGATGGTTGAAGACCCAACTCGAGGTACAAAAATCCTTGACTTGATCCTGAGTAATACTCAGGATCTGGTGCAAGATGTTAATGTGACTGATCCAATAGGGAACAGTGACCACAACTCAATTATGTTTAACTTGCTCATAGACCACAAGTCACTGATAAAATCTAACACAGAGACCTTAAATTTTCAAAAAGGAAATTTCCCAAAAATGAGAAAACTAGTAAAAAAGAAGCTGAAAGGGAAAATAGAGAGAGTCCAAACACTCCAAGAGGCATGGAGACTGTTTACAAAAACAATAACTAAGGCCCAATTGGAATGCATACCCAAAAGGAAAAAGGGCACTGCCAGGTCCAAGAGGACTCCGATGTGGCTTACAGGAGCTGTTCGGGAAGTGATCAAAAGCAAGAAAAGCTCATTTAGAAGATGGAAGGCTTGTCCGAATGAGGACAGCCGGCAGAAAAATAAATTCTGGCAGAACAAATGCAAAGCAACAATCAAGAAAGCAAAGCAAGACTTTGAGGAGCATATAGCTAAGAGAAATAACAAAGACTTCTTTAAGTACATTAGAAGTAAGAACCCAACTAGGAAGGCCATTGGACCATTAGATGACAATGGATGGCAAGGGGTTATTAAAGAGGAAACAGAGATTGCAGACAGACTCAATGAATTATTTGCTTCAGTATTCACTGAAGAAGACAGAGACCACATGCCCAAAACAGAGCCTAACTTCGTAGGGAGGGAAACTGAAGAATTAAGTCAGATAGAAATAACCAGGGAGGAGATCCTTGCATGTCTTGTTAAACTAAATGCTAACAAATCACCAGGACCAGATGGCATCCATCCACAAGTTCTCAGGGAACTTAAAGATGAAATTGCTGGTCTCCTAGCCAAAATATATAATCTTTCCCTCAAATCAGGGTTTGTGCCTGATGACGGGAAGGTAGCGAATGTAACACCAATTTTCAACAAAGGATCCAGGGGTCAGTTTGATATGTGTCCCAGGTAAAGTGATGGAAACCATCCTAAAAGATAGAATTAATAGGCACATAGAGGAGAAGGCGCTGCTAAAGGAAAGCCAACATGGCTTTTACAAGGGCAAATCATGCCTCACTAATCTGTTGGAATTTTTTGAGAGTGTCAACAAGCATGTGGATAAGGGGGATCCAGTCGACATTGTTTATCTGGACTTTCAGAAGGCTTTTGACAAGGTCCCACACCAAAGGCTCTTGAATAAACTTACCAGTCATGGAATAAAGGGACAGGTCTTGTCCTGGATCAGCAACTGGCTAAGGGACAGGAAACAGAGGGTAGCACTAAATGGACACTTCTCCAAGTGGAGGGAAGTAAAGAGTGGGGTCCCCCAAGGTTCAGTACTGGGACCCCTGCTTTTCAACCTCTTTATAAATGATCTAGAGTAGGAGTAAATAGCAAGGTAGCCAAATTTGCTGACGACACTAAATTATACAGGGTAGTGAAAACTGTGAGCAATTGTGAGGAGCTCCAGAGGGATCTCTTGACACTGGGGAAGTGGGCAAAACAGTGGCAAATGAGCTTCAACATTAGTAAGTGCAGAGTGATGCATGTTGGAGCAAAAAACCCCAATTACATTTATAAACTGATGGGGTCTGAACTCTCTGCAACAAACCAGGAAAGGGACCTTGGTGTCCTGGTGGACAGCTCAATGAAGGTGTCAACCCAGTGTGCCTCAGCAGTAAAAAAAGCAAACTCAATGCTAGGGATCATTAGGAAGGGTATAGAAAATAAGTCAGCAAGTGTCATTTTGCCTCTTTATAAATCTATGGTGAGGCCCCATCTGGAATACTGTGTACAGGTCTGGTCGCCATACCTCCAGAAGGATATTATGGAGCTGGAAAAAGTGCAGAGGAGGGCAACCAAAGTGGATTAGGGGACTGGAACACCTTCCTTACCATCTGAGGCTGCAACGGTTGGGCCTTTTCACTCTTGAACAACGGCGTCTAAGAGGAGACCTGATTGAAGTTTATAAAATCATGCACGGTGTGGACAAAGTAGATAAGGAAAAACTGTTTTCTCTATCACATAACACTAGAACTAGGGGGCACTCCATGAAACTTTTGGGTGTTAGTTCTCAAACAAATAAGAGAAAGTACTTTTTCATCCAGAGGATCACTGGTCTATGGAACTCCCTGCCAGAAGAAGTGGTGACAGCTGTCAGTCTTGACAGCTTTAAGAAAGGATTAGACAAGTTCATGGAGGACAAGGGTATCAACGGCTATAATTATGGATACCTAAGAACAACCTCCGGGTTGGAGAGAGAGGCAGGATATCTCTCAATGCCATTTCCAGGGAATCCTAAGCAGGTGAAGGCATCTGCTTGGGAATACCCTGAGGGAGGGAAAGGAGAAACCACCCTAAGGAAGAGGAGTCAATAAGATAAAATCAAAAGTGGTTTAATGTTTAAAGTGGAGCAACCCGGTTCAACTGTAAGGGGAAAGTTCAACCGGGTTGCTCCACTTTAGACATTAAACCACTTTTGATTTTATCTTATTGACTCCTCTTCCTTAGGGTGGTTTCTCCTTTCCCTCCCTTGTGGTTACACCCTTGCCGTCTTTCCTGCTTCTGGGAATACCCTGAAGCAAATGGTGAGCCACTGTGTGAGACAGAATGCTGGACTAGATGGGCTGTGGCCTGTTCCAGCAAGGCTGTTCTTATGTTCTTATGAACTGATCTCTCTCTCTTTTTTTTAAATCCTCAGACAATGACATCTTGCATTGAGCGACTCATAGCAGGACAATTTTGGCAGCATATGATTATACAGTTTTCCCAAAGAATTTCCTTCTTTCCTACTTAGTTTTACTTCTGGTTGCTAGTTGTCGAGTTAACAGAATCATCCTATTTTGTGACATTTTGTTAAAAAAGAAAAATGACAAAAGACTGATGAAGCAACAGCAACTAACTTGTATTTTTCTTCTCTTTCTAGCTCCAAGTACAACTCAACTTGGGATCACCGGGGGCACAGAAGTTCTATTGTCCTGCTGGTACCTTGTGTTGACACTGTCCTCTTACACCAGCATACTGTACCTGAAGAACATCATTCTACAATAAATGAAAAGAACCATGAAAGGCTTAATAAGGATTCTTTGAAAGTGCTGATGACTGGATCCAATCTGGTAGAGTTTACTAAAAAAACGGCGTGGGATATAATCAGCAGTGATTAAATGGGGATGATCGCCTTCTGTAGAATTAATTGCTCATTATGTAAATACTTCAATTCTATTCTCTTTTTTATTAGCTGCATTACCTTGTGAAGAAGTACACATTGTCCTTTTCTTTTCTTTTTTCTTTTTCAAGACGTGAACACTCTGAAATTACTTTTAGAGGATATTAATTGTGAGTTCATGTTTGTAATCTATAACTTTTCAAAAAACATTCAGTCATGGTATGCTGAGTTGCAGGCTGTAGTTTACATAAAAAGAACCCAATATAGCAGTTTTAAAAACCCATGATCTTTAAGGCTGCAATACAAGCATTCATTTCCCTCTTTAAATAAGATTCTATCTACATTGACACAGAAACTTTTTTTTACAAAAAAACCTGAATAATATGCCTTCATTTCTTCAGAAATAAACACATATCTAGATTTTCTCTTAGCATGATACTCAGATTTCAAGAATGAGCTTTGTACTATGACTGCACTGTGCAGTTATGCTTTGGTTTTGATTTCCTTGTCAGTTCAGCATGGGTGTGCCTTCATAAGATACTGCTTTTCTCTTCCTCTCTAACATATGGGAGATAGATATGTATATATATATTTTGGTAGATGCTATACTGAAGAGAACCTAATCTCTTCTTAAGGACAAAGGTGCTATTGGCTGTAAAATTAATACTGCCAGTGGGTAAAGGAACTACTCCAAACATTCAGCACAAAAGACAAAATGGACAGAAGGGACTTCCAACATATATTCCAAAAGTACAAAAACAACAGATAACTCTCAGAGATTTCTTTGTGGATGTAACACCTCTCTTTGGATCATTCCAAGTTCAGAACTTTAAAATGGTTATGGAGGAAATGTCTATCCTTTGACCACCCTTTTGTTTTGTTGTATTTTTATAATTGGTGACCAGTTCCACATAACTTCATGTTAAATTTATTCTGTCAGTTTAGTTCACTTATAGAAAATAGCACTTACAGTATGTGCAAAAATCTTTACAAGGGTCAAAATGTTCATCACACCCATGTTACTTAAACATGCCCTTGCCTGCACACACATATGAATAATAGCAATCTTTCAACTCTTTGTACTTTGTTAATATATCTAACCATTTCTGTATTTTTCTCCCCTAATCAAATCAGTTGAATAACCCATTGTTTTGTCTTATTCCCAAACATGGTTTAAAAGATTCTTCAAATGCCTGCTGTGGCCACACGTAAGCCATCTTCCCACCTGTTGTGGGAGTGATTCCTGTAACTGTTGTGTTATGCCATCATTATGTCACATAGGATTATGGGAAGGATTGTGTAGAAATGCAGTAGACTCATCCTTCACTTTAGAGAAAGAATGTTTAAATATCCCATAGAACATGCACTGAGCAGTAAGAGAGAAGCTTCCTCCTCTCTGAGAACAGAGAGATTACATGTTAAGTGAAATATTTCCTCTCATAGGGTTATCTTTGAAGACCCACAAATCTTTCCCAGCTGGGTGCCTAAGATTCAGACATGCAAACAAAGCCAGACTAAAATCAGGCCACTTCACCAAATGTGGATTGAGGAAAGAATGTGGCTTTTCCTTTGATGACATATTAACCATATTGTCTATTTTAGACCTCAAAGGCAACTCCAAGAAACATTTTCTGAGATGGTGCATGCACATATATTTCCCAACACTGTAACATTCTATGTCTCTTTAGCAGTATGCCTATTACATTTCCCCTCATAAATGACTTGTGGTTTTTTAAATGTGTAAATCTGGCTTCAGAGCCAATTATGACTGAAAATAAGTTTTAAAAATAGTAAAACCAACCTAGTTAGCAACATGTATTCCTATGGTTTTAGAAGTACCTGTACTATTAGTGGCTCACACCAGCTATTGCTGTGACACCTGAATCCCCACAAAGAAAAAAAATATCCATCTCTATTTAAAAAAAAAATTCCCTCCATATTCTAGAGGCATGATTTTGTTTAAAAACAAGGTGTGACAAACACACACCCAGCTTAAAGCCTTGCTTTAACAACAACAAAAATCGGTGGTACTGGTCACTTCTGAAATTTCTGGCACACTCTCCAGAATATGTTCAATCCTTTGTAAAAGGACCGTTTAAAGAAAGAGGGGAAATACCTGGAGGAATGAGAGGAAAACACTGCAAGCTAGTAATGCAGAATTCAGTAGACTCAAATTATAGTCTACAAACTAACAAAGGACAAAAAAATACTGGAAAATGGAGGACATCTTTATCTAAATGGTACCTTAGTATGAAATACGAAAAGCATGTGCAAAAGCTTTTCTTTGGATTTAGCCAGGTTCTCCCAAAAAGAACATTGAGAAATCATCCCTTCCTGCTTGACAGGATATATTTGCTTTCACTGGTTCAGGATGAGAGATAACAGCTTGTCTGCCTAATTGAAGTTGCAAAGATCTGCACAGCAAAGTGCAATAGAGTAACTAGTGAGGATGTAAGATGAGCTGTTGTATCTCCAAATGAGGTTGCATAGGCATCAAGGTCTGAGGAACAAATTTGACTAGGGAACAGATTTAACTGAGGAACAAATTTCACTTATGAAGCAAGTAAGTTACCCCTTCTTAATTCTATAAAAGATAGAGGAAACAAGGTTTAAGATGTCCAAAGTGCAAGTCTCTGAGCATTCTAATCTCACCATCAAAAATATTGCACATATTTCCAAAGCTCTTGTCACAAGCTATGACATTAACCCAATCAGCTCACATGCATCCTTTATATAAAATCTACATCCTGAACTTCTGTCTCTCCTTGGTTCTCATCTTCACAAGTTAAGATGCCAATAGGAATGGAAACCAGGCTGACTAGCAGATGGCTGTTAGTAAAATGAAGTGCTATACAGAATTATTCCAAATTATAGGACCAATATGGTTTGATCATGTAGCGTGATTCATGTATAAAGTATTTTATTTTAATATAAAAGCAATGGATGTTTTTGTCCTGCAGGCTTTCTGTAGGAGAATTTATTTTTCTCCCACCCACCACCCACTGAATGTTAACAAAGGTGCACAGATAACAGGAAATGTGGATTATGTGTATATCTTGTTCTCCCCAAAGGTCTGAAGGCCCTCTCTATTCTCCCTTGTATTGCAGCTTTAAAGTTCTAGAATGCATTCAACAGTTTGGTGCTGCAAAGAGTACAATCTCTGTCCCAACACTCTTAGAGAAAGGAAAGTCAAGGCATGTCAAAACCAAAAGAACATCCAGCCTCATTTATTGCATATGCGAAGAGTTCTTAATTCTTTTGCTCATCCTATCTCCATAGTCAAGTTACTTGCCTTTAGGATCCTCCCCCAGCATGTGGAGTCTGATGATTCCTGCAGCAAAACAGGGTGATATTTTATTTTTGCTATGATTATGGAGCGTGAAAGTATCTGTGACAAAAAGGAATAGTATTCTTCTTTGTGGAAATTCTTGCCACAATAGGGGGATGGAACCCATTCACCCAAAGTTCCTCCTAGCCTCTGAATTTCCACTTGCAGTTGATGGGTGTGATTTCTTTCTCAATGCATAATAAGCCTATGTTTCCAGAAGAAAACTTTGTGCAAACCTTTCCCTATTTGTTCAAGAGGATGAATGTATGTACAAAGCAGCGGCATATTTCTGTGAAGTATTTACAGTGATACAAGGACTATCTCACAGTAAGTACTTTGCAGATTAAGTCTAGAGAGGCTCATGTTGAAAACACAGTTAGTTGAGGGTGTAATCCCATCAAGACAGAAACATGTATTCAGGTTTGCACAGAGTAGTCCCGGTAATTGTTGTTGTTGAAAATAGCACATGTCTGTCTGTTTATAGGATTGCTTCTTAATGAAAATCCCATATTTCTTTGGTAATCCTTTTCTATATGATCATTGTACAATTTAGGATTTATTGGGACTTGATGTGGATTGTGTTGATTGTCACAAATTACAATAACATTTTACAGATTTTATTAGTCCTTAAACTGTGGGGTATGTTTGCTTTCTTCTGTTTCCTACACAATAACCTGTGCTCACCGGATTGACAGCATTGCTGTTCATACTTTTAATCAGCCACAGTTATATTTCTCCCAGTCATGGCAATATATGAAAATAAATGGATTAGCTCCAAGTGATACAATGAAGGACTTAATTATGCATAAATTGTTCCATGTGTTGAATAGTTGAGGTTGTGACAATCTGTTTGATAAATCAGGACACTTAACTTAAAATTGTGTTGTTGCCAGATTAACAAATAGAAGGTTGCAATTACTGTGTTGTAGGTAGTGATGCTGGTTGAAGGCTAGAGATATCTCAATATAGCTAATATGAATGGTGTTGTTGTTTTTAACAAGATTAACTGGGAAAATAACTATTCAGAATTCAATTGAAGTAGATAGCTTTCTGTGTTCTTCACTGTTGTTTAACAATGCATTGTTTCAGATACAGAAATGTTGAAATTACCACTTCTCAAGCTTTCTTCTTCTTTATTTGCACATTTTTTGAATCAGTGTTCTACATTATGCTGACCAAAATACCCATCTACCCCACACAATTGTGTGCACTTAAGAATGTGTATACCAAAATATGTATTTACATGGATAAATGATAATGCCTTAATGCCTCAGTATGCACTTACTTTCAGGGACTGGGCCTCCTCTTCCAGTCTGAGGAAAATAGTCCATATTTGCATTGGAAGAGTTTGTTTTTAAAAGCAAAAATCATTTTTAACTCCCTAAAGGGCATTCAGTGCAGTTAAATGTTCTTTCACCAATTAGACTGTGTCAGAGATTTAAAGCCATGTGGGAACTCTAACCTGAGATGCCAGGTGGACAGACTTATGTTTTGTAAGGTAATGATTAATGTTGCAATCCAGAGCCATTTTAAGGGTTGGCATTTTGCCACCAGCTTGATTAAGTACGGTGATGGATTGCTTCTGGAAGTTATGATAATTCTAGATGAAATTTTCACACTGTTAAACTTTGCTAGTAGATAATCAAATGGTGTAAACCTAGCCAGCCCAAAACATGATCTACAGTATCAGGATGAATGTAATCCACTAACCATGTGTGTTGGCTTAACAAAGGCTGTCAAGACACAAAACAAAACACTCTTCTGGCTTTGAGGTCCATCCAGGGCAACAGAAGCAATGTGACTGTCAAGCATCTCATGCACCATGCTTTGTAGGCTCTGGGCTAGTTTTGCCTTGTTTTTCAGCCCTGGTGCATACCATAGCAAGATATATCCTATAATTCTACTCAAGAGAGTACTGTGAATATGGAAATTCTGAAAAAAAATATTTCATTTCTCCTTGTAAGGAGCTTATTGGTGAATATTCAGTGCACATTTTGAGTACAAGTATTTCTTCTTCCTCTTTAAACCTGACTTCTTGAGTTGGCCATCCATCTTTGACCAAACACTGCACTCTTCTTCTCACTATCCTGAATAAGCAAAGGAGTTCTTCTTTGCAATACGGGTGAGGAAACTGCAGCAGGAGAAGTGAGCCACTAATAGAATTAGATGCATCACAAGTAGAAACCAATGAAACACATATGAGGGAGGTAGGATAAGATAATGGGCTAAGCTAGACACATGCCTTTCAAAGTATATATGCCCTCTTTCTAAAACATCTGCCTGACTGGACTATTTTTAGTGACACGTAATTTTTAAAAGCTTGTAATGATGATGTTCGGCACGTGCAAAGCAGACAGCTAGTTTTCTTCTCTTGTGTTTTATATGCACGTTTTCCCACTACTTTACAGCATCATGCATCCTGACTTTGGGGGTCACAGCATGCATGCAAGTCGACTAGCTAGCTGATGACAAAAAATTGATGCTGATTTGTGGTAACTAACAAACCTGTGTTTGAAGCAAGTCCCATTGAACTTACTGTTATGTAAGTGTACCTAGGAAAACAGCCTAAACTGGACTATGAAAATTATTCCCTTTAGAAACAAGGGCAATAAAGGAACTGACCCAATCCCTTCCAGCTTCTATCTCATTTGTAAAGGCTGTTTTACTTTGTGAAGAGATTGTAGGGCGTGAAGCCTCAAACACTTCCACACTCTGTAGTTCATGATGCTTCTCTCCCCCGCCCCCTCATCCCCAAAGGATGTCATAAGACAGAGTTCCACTTCTTTCAATTTTTTTCTCAAAGAGATGTGACCCAGGAATTTGGGGGTGATCATCACAGTTCCACTGAGGCTACTTAGCTCATAGAGGAAAACCAAGGCTGACATTGACTTATGCTTCTCAAACAAATTTCTACATATACAAAAATGTATTTTTATAACTCAAGAGGCACTAGAAAAGCTGGATGAAGTCCTGCGGCATTACACCCAGGTACTCTGCATGTTTGCTTGAGCGACTGACTCTGCAATTGACCATGCAACTGTGTCTTGTGGAACTGTCTCCTGGGTAAGACTTCCACCTTGGTGCAAATTTGGCAAAAGTTTGTGCAACTTCAAGTTACATAGACAAAGATATGCAACAAGAGTTCAGCTGTTATTTTTCAAAAAGCATGGAGAATCTGTGTTAACTGAAATAGCAGGCTAAAAATACACCTTCTCTTGGATGTGCTTAACATTTTAGTCCAACCTAGAGTTACTCTTGGGAGCCATTCTTGGTATGGGGAGGGAGGCACAGGTTAGTCTTTTGCAGTAAAGAAGCCTTGTGTCATTTTATGTCAATCCAACCTTTGTTAGTCTTGAAATGCTTTCTCCAAAGTGTTTTCAGGATTAACTGTGCTAAGAAAATATAGTAACTCAGAGCTTGGAAAGTTACTTTTTTAAAAAGAATATTATTTGTACTCATTACTCCTTATGGAGTTTTAAACACTAATTTACTGTTATTACACAAGATAATGTTTGAGAAAGCAAACTATTGCATTAGAATTCATTATTAGAATGGATGGAAATGGCTTGAAAACATGAAAGATTATTGCCAAAATGTCCTCCTAAAGTAACTTCAAAAAAGTAACTTGACCTTTATGCTCCTTGCACGCATAAACTAACATCATTATCATTCATTGCATTACTATCAAAATGTAACTTAGTCACACTCTTGTTACCAACATAAGAGTAACTTATTGCATATATAATCTGTAGTAACCAAGCATGAGAATGTGTGGCTGCCATCCTTCCCCACCACAATGATCTTGAAAGTACCAAGTGTACATACTTGCCATTGAAAATTATAAATACTTTTAACTACCAATAAGATCCCAATAGGATCATGATGTTTGGAATTGTAATCGTTAGAAACCTTGAACATCTGTTGCTTTATCCCATGTAGCCAGCTGGCAAGTGTGGAAGTCCATCTACAATTATGTTTACACAGAATCATTTTCAATTTGATTCATTTTACGTATATATATATTATGACACATGACTAAAAACGTAACATGCACTTTAATTGGGTTTCTTCCTATTGACAGTTTAATCCCGCTCCTCCTCCTTCCTACAAAACAATGAATGAAAAGCAGGAGGTGGATTCTGCCTTCTGGATAGATCTAAAAATAGCCACATCGAGACAATGATACCAAGAGAAGCATTTTTTAAAAAAATGAGATTTCAAATGAGAACTGCTCTTGTCTTAAAAACTAATTTCTTTTTGGGCGTACAGGATTTTCCTGGCATTCATTCATTTTTAAACTTAATACTGATTACTAAAGCATGAGAAGAAGATGCCTCTACTTCCTTCTTCCCTCTACTTCCTTCTTCATTCCCACTCCCTTTTTAGCTCTCTTCATCAAGGTCTCCTCTTCTTTCTGGGCATTTCTACTAGAAAATTTGCTAATTCATTGGCAGTCGCCAGACCTTGCCTTTCATAAGCCCAAGGCAGCATCAACTGAGAATGTATATGTACTAGCTAATTAAAGCAGTTTGGTGCTACTTTAAGAATTGTGACTTTGTATTTTGAAATATTAGAGCTTGTAGTGCCCTCTCATGAACTACAACAGCGAATACTAAATTGATAACCCCAGGAATCTATAGATGGAGCCAGGACAATTAAAGTGGTATCAGACTAGTATATCTTTAGATACACCGTGAACATAGCTTACAATAAGTAACAATCACTATCCATAACAAGGGCAGGAAACCTGATCATAGTTTTGCTAATCGTTTGGGGAAATTATTTTATCTACTTTATACCTATTTTTCACCTTAGGTGTTTGAAGGTAACAGGCTCCTCTGATTAATAGTACAATCCCATACATGTTTACTCAGAAGTCATTGTTGTCGTCTGCAACTCAATCCAAGTATATGGGTTTTTTTTACTGCCCCAGGGTGCCGGGAGGCCTAGCCTTGGAGGCTGGCTCGTTCTGGGCTGCCTTCACCCTCAAAGGCAAGCAGGAAAAATGCCATTGGCATGAATTCGTTTAAGGTGGATCCCAGCTTGGCATGAAGTGACCCTCACACTATCATCCTGGAGCCATCTCCTGCAGCACATGTGAAATGAGACATGCAGGATTTAACACCAAGACTGAAATGGATTTCCGCAGCCTTGAGACTATTGACAAGGTGAGCCTTCATAGCCAGTCCATCTGGCATGGCCTCTTCCACCTCAATGACTGTTGAGAATCTGTTACAAAGTGGTTCCTCCTCTGCTTATTTTGGCATTAGGCCCAATATGATGGTTTCCAGTGGCATTTCCTCAACGGAGGGGACTATCACCCCACCCAAAGGGGTTCATCTGCCTGTAGCCATTGACTTCAGTGAGGCTTACTTCCAGATTGGTGGGTGTAAGACTGCAACCAAAGTCTTGTATGCCATTGTACTCCTTTGTGCCCTAAACTGCATTTCAACTCCACTGTTGTTCCCTTTGCTGTTGCCAAATTATTCCTCACAGGCCACATCTAAGACAGAATATATTTTTGGAAACTGTCCATGTTTTCTTACCTTTTGGTCATAAACATGTTAGAAATCAACTATGTATATAATGGGTCTAGCTTCTCACTGTAGGAGCACAGGACACAATTCAGCCAAAGGTAAATAGTATTTCAGTTTCATTGATTTCAGTGGTTGGATGCATGCTTAAATCTCTCTTGTTGAAATCAATGGGACTTAGGCTTATCTTTGGTTGTGCAGGCAGGTAAGACTCTTTGTTCACCCACCTATCCCCACAATACACATCAGAAGATTTAAATTTTCAACCAGAACCTGAATAACTAGTATTCTAGCTAAATGTGATAACGTAAGATTTTTATTCTGTAAATGCTCTAGTTTTATAATAGAGCTCCTATTAACCTTATAGCAGCCTTATAAATGTTAACCTGAAATTAGAAGAATCCTTAGAGATTTAAGATAACACCATGGATTTTGCCTTTTTATATTTGTTTTCCCATTTGGGAGGAAAAGGACAAACACATTTTTTTTGTCCTACTTTTAAGATTTTGCACTCTTTGAGCAAAGTTTAATTTAACCTGGAAGTAATAAATCTTTTCTATGTCCTTAATATTTTTCAGGGGTATTTAGATATTATCAGTCTAAATACGGAGATGATAGGGGGGAACTGTTGGAAGCCACTGTAAAGAGCTGACTGGGCGTCCTTATACTTACTATTAATGAGACGAATCCTTGCAAAATTTCCCGTTGGTAAGAACTGCAGGTGGTATCATGCTTCATTAGATTATGAAAGCTTTAAAATGTTAGTGGAAGTGGGGAGAGGGTTCCTCCATTTCAAGAATTGCAAAAGGCTCTAGGCTGCTCAATCAATGCCACATTCTGCTTTTCTACATTAATTCTGGCCTTTTGACATTTGTTGAAAAGTAAAAAGGATTGCATTTGAGAGGTGGAGTCTGAGACAATTTTCCCAGTGACTTCTGCCTATAGGCTGGAAAAAGTTTAGATCTAGACAATTATAATTTTTTGGAAACACAGGTGATGTAATGCACATTAGAGATTTTGTTTGCATTTTAATTCTCATTCACAAATGCAATACTTGAAACATTGTGATATTTAAAATAAGGCATTGCAGTGTGATATGCTACTGTAATCTCAATGCACAGATGGGGGGAGGGGAAATAACCTCTGTTGTTACTTTTCCTTCACACTGAAACACACTGCAGAGAAGCATAGCTAATGAGAAGTTAACTGTGACATAAACCCATGTGTTGTGTTCTGATGGTTTTACCTTCCACATGGATTACAATGTATCTGAGCCAATGTAACCTTGCCTATAGCAACTATGTAACCTTCAGCTGTATCATATAAACCCTGTAATAGGACGCGAGCTAATGACCACCAGCTGGCAGCAGCGAGCGTCCAAGCTCTCTTGGTCCGAACTCATCAAAGGCAACAGCGCGGGAAGTTTTCCCGCCACCACCTACACCTGGACAAGAAGGGCGTGACCCGCAATGACGTCACGCAGACAGTAGCCAATGGGCTATCATGGCACCACGTTCAAATGTATGACTACTGTATATAAAGAGCTATCGATCCGCCATTACCTCATGTTCCCTCTGTCCACGATGCAATAAACCTGAGTTAACCCAGCCCGAGGCTGTGTCCTGTGTCTTGGTTTGCATACACCAAATTGGCGACGAAGGTGGGATAATGGATCCCCACGGAACAGCCAGGGCACAGAGCGGGTTCAACATCACCAAACCGCAAGACTGGGAGCTGCTTGAGATGGACTTCCAGGCGGCACTGGTGGAACTCAAAGTCAAAGGAGACGACGAGGAGAGGAAGAGGGCCATCCTCACCAGAATGCTCGGGATGGAAACCAAGCGGACGCTGGTGGGCATCATCGCTCCGAAGAAGGTGAGCGAATTTAAGGCGGACGACATCATGAAGCTGCTGCGAGAGCGCTTCCGTCCCTCGAGGGCAATGTTTCCCGCTCGGAGCGCGTTTTGGAGGCGAGTCCAAGCGCCGGACGAGTCGGTTGAGGCATTCGTGGCCGCCATGAGGATAGCCGCCGCCCCCTGTAAATGGGGCGACATCCTAGAGATGGCCCTCAGGGACGGAGTGCTGTGTGGCCTGAAAGACAAGGAGGTGCAGCGCAGCTTGATGAACAAGGAGCCGCCACCCACGCTGGCAGAGGTCGTAGAGGCCGCGGAAGCCGCAGAGTCCACGAATGCTGGAGTGGACGAGATGCACCAGTGGCGTGAGTGGCGTCCTAGAGCCGGCAAGGCGGAAAATTCGGTGCACGGGAAGTCCGGACAGTCGGTGCACGCAACTCGACGGGCCTCAAAGTCGTCTACGGAAGGCAGCGACAGCGAGGAGGTCCAGAAGGTCCGAAAGGGTGGTCGACGCTGCGAGGGTTGCGGAGCGGCCCATGAGCGCGTGAGATGCCCGTTCAGGAAGGCCGAGTGTTACACCTGCGGCCGTCGGGGGCACATCGCCAAGGCATGCAGAAAACGGAAGGAGGGCCGGAGGCAGTCACAAGACCGTTCGGCCAGGCCGGACCGTCCAGCGAGGCCCAAAGATGGCGCCCAGACCACGAGGAAGCAGGATGGCGTGGGCCGCGTCTCGGACGACAGCGAGGACGACGCCCCAGTGTTCAGCGTGTCCGCGGGACAGTCCCATTACTTCGTTGAGGTATTGGTACAAGGGGCCCCTATTAGGATGGAAATTGACTCGGGGTCCTCCTATTCTATAATTCCCCAGAAAGAGTTCTTGAAAATCGACCCCCACGTGCGGCCCAAACTTAAAACGTTGAGGTCCACGCTACGAGACGTACAGGGAAACAGCATTCCGGTGTTGGGGGTCGGGAAATTTCGGGTCAATTTTAAGAGACATTCTGCGGAACTGCCCCTAGTTGTCCTTAAGGGGGGAAGTTGTAGCCTCCTAGGGACACAGTGGTTTCAGCCCTTAGGTTTGTTCATAGGGGGAGTGCATACAGTGGGGGTGGACCCAATACAAGCGGTTTGCGATGCGCATCCCGCCGTTTTTAAGAAAGGACTCGGAAAGTTCAAGGGACCCCCTGTAGCCTTCGACCTAGACCCGGAGGTCCGCCCGATAAGACTCAAACCGCGCAGGGTGCCGTTCGCACTCAAGGACAAGATAGAGGCGGAACTGGACAAACTGGTGGGCCAGGGGATTCTTATTCCTGTTGATTCCGCGGAGTGGGAAACTCCAATTGTAACGGCTCTAAAGGCTAACGGGGAGGTGCGCATTTGCGCTGATTATAAGTGTACAATTAACAAGGCGATCCGCCCTAATGCATACCCGGTGCCGGTGATCAGCCACCTTTTGGCCAGGCTGAATGGGGGAAAGTGTTTCGCTAAACTCGATTTGGCACAAGCCTATCAGCAACTCCCTGTGACCCCCGCCACGGCCGCGGCACAAACGATAGTTACACATAAAGGGGCGTTCCAGGTGTCGCGTTTACAGTTCGGCGTGAACTCGGCACCCGGCCTTTTTCAGTCGCTTGTGGAACGCCTCCTGAAGGGACTGGAGGGGGTGTTGCCTTATTTTGATGACGTGTTGATAACAGGGGGGAGTGAGGCTGAACTGGCAAAGAGATTGGACAAAGTACTAACCGTGTTCGAGAAAGCGGGGCTGAGACTGAGGAAGGACAAATGTGTTTTTTTCGAAACTGAGGTCGAGTTTTTAGGGTTCCGGATCACACCCGAGGGGATTAAGCCGTCTAAATCCAAAGTAGCAGCCATAAAAAAGGCCCCTCGCCCCACATCCAAAACCGAGCTACAGTCTTTCCTGGGGCTCCTCAATTTTTACCATACATTCCTCCCGCGGAAGGCGTCCGTGGCCGAACCGCTCCATCGGTTACTTAAAAAGGAGGAGACATGGATGTGGGGTGACGAGCACGAGAGGGCGTTCAAAGAGCTAAAGCAACTCCTAACATCTGAGGCAATCCTGACGCACTTCGACCCCAAACGGCCAGTGGTCCTAGTCTGTGACGCATCCCCGGTGGGGGTGGGGGCGGTGCTTTGCCACGTGTTGGATGACGGAAGGGAGGCCCCGGTAGCGTTTTATTCAAGGTCCCTGTCCCAAGCGGAGCGCAATTACGCACAAACCGACAGGGAGGCGTTAGCAATAGTAGCGGGGACCAAAAAATTTCACGATTTTTTGTATGGCCGCCCGTTCAAAATCGTGACCGATCACAAGCCCCTGTTAGGGATTTTCACGGCAAGCAAGCCCACGCCGCAGATCCTGTCCCCGAGAATGCTGCGATGGGCTATTTTTCTCAACGCATACCAACTTGAGTTGGAGTACCGGCCCGGAAAGGAGATCAGCCATGCTGATGCACTTTCGAGATCCCCTTTGCCCTTGTCGGACGACCAAAAGGCGAGAGTAGAAAGAGACCGCCAGGTGTTGCTAATTGAGGTTTTAGACGCACCCCCAATAGTACCAGCCGACATTGCTAGGGCGACAGGCAAGGACAGAACGCTGGAGAAAGTTAGTTCATGGGTACAAAAGGGGTGGCCGGCATCGTCCCCGAGTACAGAGTTCGACCCATTTTTTCGGAAAAAGCTAGAGTTGTCCCTAGAGAGGGGGTGCCTTTTGTGGGGCCAACGGGTGGTGGTCCCTACGCCCCTGCGGCCGAGGGTGCTCGAACTGCTGCACGTCAGCCACCCGGGCATAGTTCGTTCAAAGGCGCTGGCCCGGAGTTACTTCTGGTGGCCACAGCTGGACGCGGACATTGAGCACATGGTCGGCACTTGTGAGGCATGCCAGGGATCCCGACCAGAGGCGGCCCGTCTTCCGCATAGGGAATGGGACACAGCAAGGGGGCCATGGTCCAGAGTGCACGTAGATTTCGCTGGCCCATTCCGAGGAACCATGTTTCTCCTGGTGGTGGATGCGTTCTCCAAGTGGCTGGAGGTTATCCCAGTAAAGAGCACGTCCTCCGCCACGACAATTAGCCAGCTAAGGAGAGTCTTTTCCACGTTCGGTTTACCCGACACTTTAGTCAGCGATAACACTAGTTGCTTCACCTCCGCTGAGTTCGGAGCATTCATGGAGGCAAACGCCATTCGGCATGTCACATCCGCACCGTTTCACCCGGCCACGAATGGCCAAGTGGAACGGCTGGTGCGTACAACAAAGGAGGCGCTGCGGCGCATGGGCCCGGGGGACCTGAATCACCAAGTATGCCAGTTCCTCTTAGCGTATAGGGTAACCCCCTTAGCGTCAGGCTACTCGCCGGCAGAGCTCTTGATGCGGCGAAAACTGACCACGATCCTGTCCAGGCTAGACCCGACGAGAGTCGAGGATAAAGGGAAAAACATAGGGTTGGCAGTCTCGAAAGGTTTCGCCGCCGGTGACCCTGTTCACTGCAGGAACTATTCCAGCGCAGGGCCAGCCTGGGTACCAGGGACGGTTGTAGAACAGACGGGGCCAGTGTCGTACCGGGTCGAGACTAACACCGGCCTCCTCTGGAGGAGGCACGCAGACCAACTGAGGCACCGAGTGAGTGGGCCAGTCAGTGGGGCTCAGCAACAGGATTCAGCGTTAGGGTTCTCCCCCACCCGCTTAACCCAAGGGGGAGACAGCAGCGGACAACAGTCCCAAGCAAGGGGGGAAGGCAGAAGCAGCGGCCCCGACTCATACCCTTTTGATACACCAGTCCTATCAGGGGCCGGGGAAGGGGGAGAGGAGTTCGCGACCGCTGCCCCCGATTGTAATTTTGATTTTGATTTTGCGAGCCGGGGGGGTTTTCAGGAGTGTTCCCCCACCCATCCAAGCGAGAAGAGGGGTTTTTCGTTAGCCCCCAGTGCCCCCGGTTCCTCCCTAAGAAAGAGCACACCTCCCAACAACGCCGCGGAGCCGCGGCAAGTCACTAACGAGTCTCCCTCTCCAATTACAGGACAGGAAACCAGGGGACAAACAGAAGGTAGCAAACCCGGGGAGAGGCAGCCCGCATCGAGACCCCAGCGTGTTCGAAATAAGCCATCTTGGCTGAGAGACTTTGTCTCCTAGGGGGGGGGAGTGTGTTTAAGTGTGGGCTCGAGACTTTGTCTCGTCCTAGGGGGGAGGGGTGTTGTGTTCTGATGGTTTTACCTTCCACATGGATTACAATGTATCTGAGCCAATGTAACCTTGCCTATAGCAACTATGTAACCTTCAGCTGTATCATATAAACCCTGTAATAGGACGCGAGCTAATGACCACCAGCTGGCAGCAGCGAGCGTCCAAGCTCTCTTGGTCCGAACTCATCAAAGGCAACAGCGCGGGAAGTTTTCCCGCCACCACCTACACCTGGACAAGAAGGGCGTGACCCGCAATGACGTCACGCAGACAGTAGCCAATGGGCTATCATGGCACCACGTTCAAATGTATGACTACTGTATATAAAGAGCTATCGATCCGCCATTACCTCATGTTCCCTCTGTCCACGATGCAATAAACCTGAGTTAACCCAGCCCGAGGCTGTGTCCTGTGTCTTGGTTTGCATACACCAAACCATGGTTCCATATTTGATTAGTTAACAAACAAAAAAACAAAATAGCAGCGTGGAAATCAATTAATTATTTACTTATTCACATTTACTTCCCACCTTTCTTTCAATGAGCTAAAAGCAGGTTACAGTGAATCGGGATCCTCTTACTCCTGTCCAGCTTTGCAATAATCTGTGATATGGATCATGGATCTGAGAGAGACTGTGTTTGGCTCAGACCCACATACTGAGTGTTCAGGCTAGTATCGCTCTCTCTAGTATCATTCTCTAGTATCATTCCAAAATTCTATGTTCTGTATCCCATTGGCTCTCTACGTTTTAGCAAGGGGCATGTCCTAATGATGCAATATGTATCTCACCAAAATAAATGCCAGAATAAATACAACTACAACAATTACTACTAGTAGTTTCCTCTGTCAATAATTTTCTTGGACCTAAACCACTGGTTCCCAAGGTGTAGCACACTCCCCATAGGGGGACTTCAATTCCCAGAAGCCTAAATTAGTACATTGGCTGATCAGTGCTTTGGGGAATTGACTTAGGCTTCTGGGAATTGAAGTCCAAAAACCAAAGGTTGGGAAACACTAATCTAAACCAAATCTTTTCAATGTGCCATTTCTGCCTTGAGTACTCAACAGAAAGAAGAAACCACATTACACACATTTAGTTTCCCACCCTGCTACCTAGGAAACAATTGAGCAGTGACCTTCAGAAAATGTGGTCAAAGGCCCTTTGAGAGATATTTCTTTAGAAGCCAAATGCCAGTGATTTTAAGCTGCTTTAGTGATGTGCTTTGGGGAATTGACTTAGGCTTCTGGGAATTGAAGTCCAAAAACCAAGGTTGGAAAACACTGATCTAAACCAAATTTTTCAATGTGGCATTTCTGCCTTGAGTGCTCAACAGAAAGAGGAAACCACATTATGCACATTTGGTGTCCCACACTGCTACCTAGGAAACAACCGAACCGTGACCTTCAGAAAATGTGGTCAATGACTCTTTGAGAGATATTTCTTTAGAAGCCAAATGCCTTTGATTTTAAGCTGCTTTAGCTGATGTCTATCAAAACAGTCTCTCATTGCTCTCAGTGGTCTGGAATAGCTCACAGACCAATCATGTGGGGCTTAGAATCTACAGTATGTTTATGTGTCTGCATGCACATGCACGTGTCACATACATATACCACATAGGTAACACATTTGTATGAAGTTATATTTAAATGTAGGTGCATAAACTGTATCTTTTGACACAGTTATTCCAGCAAATGTCTTTTTTTAAAACTGCGAGAAAGTGCTTTGGGAATTGTGTAAACTGCCTCTGGAACAGAAGCATTTCATAACAAGTGAGGTGGGAAACCTTTAGCTTCCCAGATCATGTAGGACAACAGCTCCCATCAGCCCAGGTCAGCATAAGCAATGGTGAGGAACCATGGGAGCCTGCAGTCTAGCAATCTCTGGATGTCCATGGGTTCTCCGTCTCTGTTCTCCATATGTTTTACTGGGATGCTATAGCATTTCTGTCATGACATTGAGGAAGCAATCTTAACTTATAAAACCAAGGGTTAACCGTTGGAACTGGCTATAGGTTGCTATGCCTCACCCTACTTGCCTGCACTCACCCTTCCTGCACACGGCCGATCTGGTCCGCAGGTCAATGAAGGATTGAGAAAACCAGCAGTGGAGCAACAGCCCCACAAATGCGAAAAAAGGGAAACAACTTCACTTCCCAACATTCCTTGCACCGCGCCACGCCAGAGCCAATCAGGCTGAGAGGCTCTCGCACGGCGCAGCATTTGGAAATGCGCCGCGGCCAATCAAAAGAAAACCATTTTTAAAAAACGCAGCACAAACACAAAGCACCAACCCATAACTACAAGCCCCAGTGTCCTGCGCGCCATGAGCGCGCAGAACGCTGAGGAAGCCGGTGCCCAAAAAATAAAACAAAAACACCGGGAGAGCAAGTCCGCCAAACCACGGGAACCAAAGCCCCCCTCCCCAACGGCGCCTAAACCTCCCGATCAGGTTTCCCCTTTAATATCACTGGGAGGGGGTGTTGTGCTCCCCCTCTCTACTGGATCCCCTGGGGTTGGGAGGGTTGGGGGGACCAAAGGAGTCTGTCTCCCCAACCCTCCTGACCCCAGGGGACCTGGCAGATAGGGGATTCCCTTCTCCACACACACACACACCCCATATTAAAGAGAAGAAACCAAGCGGTTACTTCTCTTTAAAAACGGAGTTTGGGGGGGAATCCCCCTCTCCGATGGCTCTCCTGGGTCCAGAAGGGTGGGGGAGACAGACACCTTTTGTCCACCCAACCCTCCCAAACCCAAGGAAGCCAGCGGAGAGGGGGATCACAACCCCCCCCCTGATATTAAAGGGGAAATCACAATTGAGATTTCTCTTTTAATATCAGAGGTTGGCCTGGATTTGATCCCCTCTCCTGGGTCCCATGAGTCTGGAAGGTTTGGGGAGACAAAAGAGGTCTGCCCCCCCCCCCAAGCCTTCCAGAGCCAGGGGAGACGGCAGAGAGGGGATCCCCCCCATAGGACACCAAAAACACAAAAACAAACAATCAAAAACATCAAAAAATACACAAAAACAAACAAAAATAACACCAAAAAACAATACAAAGTAAACAACAACAAACATTTCCAAACACACCCAGCACCCAGCCAAACACCACAAAATCCAATCACCACCACAACCCCAAATAAAGAAAAACAGCCAACTCACCACCAGACGACCTCACACAACAACTACTGGAAAAGAAATGAATAAAGAAAGAGACTACTTACTGGAAGAAGCTCCACCCAGAGGCCACGAGAGAAAAAACTGTCAAAATACAAGGTAACCCCTACCAGCACCACTTGCTGCCCACAATAGTAAAAATAATAATCAAAAAGACACAACAGCCCCACACAAAAGGCCCCAAGAGTAAAAACAAGTAAAAACAAATAACACAAAATCACAATTTTACACAAATCAAAAACAGATGTCAATAAAATAAAATAAAAACTATTCAAAAATCCTGTGCTAAATTTTTACTCAAATAAAAAACAAAAACATCAATACACAGTTTAAAAACATTTATTGAGAAAAACATGTACTTTCACATTTTTTAAATTATTACCTACGGTACAACAATTTTTAAAAAATACATACTAAAAATTATTCGGTTAAATAATTTTTTGGGGAAAAGTATATCATCCTTTATTCTTTTTTTCATCCACAAAACCAAAACACCAAACAAAACTCATCACTGTTTATAACAGGCCACCAAAGAAATTTGGATAAATAAAAATTTTGAAAATTTCAATTATAGACTAACCTCTTCTTTACAAACATTAACAACAACAACAAAAACTTTCCAACACCATTTAAAACAGCCCAGCAACGCCGGGCAACCTCTGCTAGTACTTCTATATATGTATAGATTCCTACATAAGGAAGAGCAAGAACTCAAAGGTGCAGGGCATGTTCTTGGCCTGCTGTAAGAACTAGGGTTAAGTGTATGAAGGACATGAATGACCATTTGGATATTTTATAAATTTCTATCCATGAGAAATTTAACCTTTCCCTCCCTGGCCATGATTCTTATTCTCATGCCAAACTGTTCCCTCCAAAACTGCATGTAGTCTTAGAAGGGGAAGGCTTCTATTTGTATCAATAGGAACACCTCTCCCACATGCCAAGGCTATTTGGAACATGGAGAGCATTTTTATCATAGCTGGGAAGGGAAGAGTTAAAACTCCCCATGTGCTGTGCTTCTTACAGAACTGGGCAGAGATAAAGAGTTACAGATTTGGAATTATGTACTCCCAGGGATCATTGAAAGAAGCAGAAATCTCCCTCTGACATTATCAATACAGTTTGACATACATTTTGCCTGGCCTCTCACAACAATTATAGGTAATCACAATATTCGCCTCATCAAGTTAGAATTCCAGCTTCAGAAAAAGAAAAGGGCTGTGCAACATGGCAATTGAAAAGATCCATGATTCCCTTGTGCTAATAATCTTTCCACTGATGCAGACTGCAAATGATCCACACTGTCATTGTGTTCAGAACTGCTATGGCTAATTCATCTGGCAATCAATCTTCTGACCAATCATTCTTATATCCAGGAAGGCTGCATCTTGAACAACAGACCTTCAGTCTTCATCTAAGGTTATTGCTGAAACCTTTTCCAGCTCAACAGAACCTACAAGAGGTTGTGGTGGTTGACATTGACTTTGAGAGGTCAGTGTCATGTTTAACATAGAGGGGAATTTAGATCAACATTCATGTGTATATCAAGTGTGAGGTAGTGGATCAAATGATACACTAGACCAGTGATGGCGAACCTTTTAGAGACTGAGTACCCAAACTGCAACCCAAAACCCACTTATTTATCACAAAGTGCCAACACAGCAACAGTGGAGGAAGGAAACTCCCATTGGGCTGCTGGGCAGAGGGGCGGGATGAACTATGTGCTGGGGGAGGGAGGAAGTGCTCCCATTGGGCTGCTGGGCAGAGGGGTGGGGTGAACTCTGAGCTGGGGAAGGAGGAAGTGCTTCCATTGGGCTGCTGGGCAGAGGGGCGAAGCAAACTCTGTGCTGGGGTGACTACACGGGTGCCCACAGAGAGGGCTCCGAGTGCCACCTCTGGCATGCATGCCATAGATTCGCCACCACTGCACTAGACTAGTGTTTTCCAACCTTTGGTTTTGGGACTTGAATTCCCAGAAAGCTAAGTCAGTACATTGGCTGATCAGTGCTTTGGGAAATTGACTTAAGCTTCTGGCATGCAAAGTCCAAAAACCAAAGTTTGGGGAGCACTGCACTAAGCTCAAGAAGCCTGGATTCAAATCCTCAGTCAGCCATGGAAACTCACTGGAAGCTCACAAACTTCAAAAAACCATTGAGGGTTCCTATAAGTCAGTTCTGATTTGCCATCACATATTATCACAATAAATTAATTCCACCCCATTGTTTTTAGTGGGTGAGTATTTTGTTTTACAGAATTTTCAAGCATCTCAAAGGGGAGATAAATTGACGAGTGGTTCCATCTGGATCTCCTCCCTAGCAACAAGACCTTGACAGGGCTTTGAATAGATTAGGGCCACCATGATGGTGAACCTTGGCACTCCAGATGTTCTTGGACTTCAATTCACAGAAGCCCAAGACCCCATGAATCTGCACGAATGGGTTTACTGTGATTCATCCAGCCCAGCCTGCCCTAGTCACTCCTGGAAGCGGAAGTAAAATGCATGCATATGGGCGCGTTTTACTTCAACTTCCAGGAGCGACTAGGGCAGGCCAGGCCGGATGAATCACAGTAAACCCATCCGTGCGGATTCATAGGGGCTTGGGTTTCTGGGAATTGAAGTCCAAGAACATCTGGAGTGCCAAGGTTCACCATCACAGGATTAGGGTCTGCAAAATGGGATCATTCCATCGTTAGTGAACATGAACATAACAGTCTCTTGCTCCCACTCTCATCTCAATCTCTTTCAACTCTAATTATGGTTGATTCTGCTAAGTAATGCCACTTTAGTACAAAACTAATTATTTCATATGATATGATACATAGCTTGACTCCTAGTTTAAACTATAATACTGAAGCAGTATTGTTGTTGTGAACTCTCACATTTCCTTAGATAGCATGGGTTTAGTATCCTGGCTGCTATTTTTGCTACTAGGTGTTAAGCTCTTTTTTAATATAAAAAAAGTTTAAACTAAATAGCATTTTTGTTGTCTTGCCACCTTTGAATGTTATCTTTACCAACATATATTGTCAACAAGGAAAAAGGATACCACTATAAAAAGATCTTAGGACTTGATATTTGCTTAGAAGGGTTTGAAGATATTGGATATTGACTCTGGGAAAAGACGGGAAGAGGGAACCCTAACTTCTGAAACTGAATGAAACATTGACTTTGCTCCAAGGAAGAGTTAAACCACTGAAATGCTATCTTTTATAAGAGCATATATTTATATTCCATGGTCAAAAAAGAAATGTTTGGAAATGATGCTTCTTTTATTACAGGAGATCTACATTCTTTGAGAAAGAGCAGCCCTAAAGCTTTTACTCCTTTTACAGTAGAAATCCTTTTAGATTTAAATTAAGGTGCTTACTGTTTGAAGTGCACTCTCTCTGTGTGTGTAAAGTACACAACTCTCAGTGCCTTGCATTGAATCCTGTGTCAACTATGCCTAAGCGAATGAAACCAACTAAGTGAATTGGGCAGAGGATATTTCTAGGTGGAGGAACCCTTGTGCTACTAATCTATTTACAATTGCATGTTATGGATAATTCCCCAGACTGTTTTGGATAAAAGAGACCTTATTGTGCTCACTTTTTGATGTTGTCTTCCAAGTTCTTAACTTGAGTGGTGCCTTGATCTCCACAACAACATCTTAGGTTAGGGGCAGTACATATTTTGACCTGCACAAAGAGATTTCTACACACTGAAATCCTAGAGACCTAAACATGTAAAAGGGGAGAAGTGATTTGAACCCAGGGTGTAACCTCATGTTGGCAATCATTATTCTTTTGATGTGAGTTACAAGCAGGATTGCATCAGTCAGGTCACATGTCAGAGGACCAACATTTTTCCTGTACAGAGTGGAGTCAAAATGGACTCATGTATCTTCAGCCACTTTTCACTAGAGAAAGGGTTGTATCCATGATAAGGAGGAGGGAACAGAATGGGACTCCCAGAATGTATTTTGAGCTTGTGCACTCTTGCTAGGGAGAGAAGATCCAAATATCCCTTCTACCTAGAAATTATATTGGAGAAGAACATTGCTTTTCCTATTTTATGAAATCACCCCTCTACTTT
Source organism: Bradypodion pumilum (assembly GCA_035047305.1). NCBI lineage: Eukaryota > Metazoa > Chordata > Lepidosauria > Squamata > Chamaeleonidae > Bradypodion > Bradypodion pumilum. The sequence continues at coordinate 110,486,331 of JAWDJD010000004.1, read as the reverse complement.
CCTCAGCTTCTTCAGTGTACCTACGTGAAATCAGCCAAAATACATTAGGCTAAGGAATGTGGATGATGGAGGAGGACTGGGTCCATAATTTTAAAAGGGTTGCCATTTGAAGAGTTAAAAATGTACATGTGTATGTGTGCATGCATGCACAGAGGTAATCAAAATTCAGCACAGAAGATGTATTTATCCAGGCTAACCTCATGGAAATTTAGAAATGGTTAAAGCTACCTTATATCAAAATAGACCATTGGTCCACTTTGCTCACTGATGCCGCCTGCCAGATGTTGGCTAGATCTGATGGGAATTACATCCCAACATCTGGAAACTTGGAGGTATTGACTATATTTCAAAGCTTCAAGAAATATTCCCCAGCCCTGCAGAAGGACATAAATGGTTTAAACTGATTTTTTTTTTGCATCTTCTATTATTGATCTATGATCCTATGCCTGAGTGTAGAACCGAGGCAATTAGACACCAGTGTGTCTAACTTGGAATCCTGTGAGTTGGCAGAATTTACCATCACTTTCAGATTTATTTCTATGAACTACAAAGATTGAGATTCTCAAAATGCTGCCAAACACCCAATGACTTCTCTTCCACTCTAAAAGAAATCAAAAGAAAATACTACTCAGTGTTTATAGGGGAAAGAATATTTATGGCAGACTCTAGCAATTGAGCACTCAACAACATATCCCTGGCACAGAGTTCCTTTTAAAATGAAATTGAAGTGATTCTAATCAAGAAAGTAGTGCTGATGAACACTTCTCCCTTTAAGATACTACACTCTCAAGTTTGCAGACTAAATTGCTTACTTCTTGTGCAATAAAATGAGTTTAAGCAAAGGGTGTTGACCTTATAGCTAAATACCAAATTAAATACTCTAGAAAGGTTAATAGGCACAGGGAACATAATGTTGCCCAGAGGCAACACTGCCACATCAAAATGTGTATTTGGGTGTATTAATCTTTGTTAATCTTCCATTTTCAATCAGAAGATGAAGCTCTGATGTTTAATACAATTACAGTGATACCTCATACAACGTCCAAACTTGGTTCCACAAGTTTGGACTTTATACGGATTTGGACTTTGTATGAGGCATGCAAAATCCTAGCCGCGATGCCTCATACAACATCCAAATCCTTGCCTCGTACAACGTCGTTTTCATAGAGATACATTGTACAGTAACAGCACAGACTTCAGGGCAAAGTCAAGGAAATAGACAGGAAACTGACAGAACTTTAAGAAATCATTGTCTAAAGGCTAAATACATTACAAAAACATGTCAAATAACCCTAATTGTCCAAGAACCTGAAGAATGCTGCAAAAATCCCAGGAATGCTTCTAAAACTTCTGACGAAAAAATCCAAAAAAATCCAAAATCGTGCTCAAAACCACTCCTAAACACTCTTCACCCCATGCAAAACCCACAAGAGCAATGCTCGCATGATTCCTGCCTTTTATACTGCCCAGGTACAATGCAACCTGGGGAAAACCCCAATGCCTCATACAAAGTCGCACAACTTTGTATGAGGCAACTTTTTTCAAGGAATTAGGTGATGTTGTATGAATCCGATGTTGTATGAAGCGGACTTTGTATGAGGTATTACTGTATTCAGAATACATGATTAATATATTATAGGGCAAGTATTTTTTAAGGTTTTGTTTATAGTACAATTCTTGTGTGAATGTCTGTTGGCTGTTCTTTGGAATTCTGAAGCTAGGTTTCTTCTGCATCTATCTATTGGTTCTTCATACAATATACATTCATTAATTGAGGGATAAATGATTGTATGTTTTCAACTGGTAATAACAAATGATCTTTGGGTCTAGTAGGGTGGGGTGGCTGAATTAGAGGAAGTCATTCTAAATTAAGTGGGAAAACGTATTCTGCTTTTGATGAATCCTTCCTCACTTGCATTGATGCTGTGGTAAGATTTCTAAAACTTAACATCTAGCTGAGGTACATGATAATCTCTTCTACACTATTTCATTTAGCATCCAAACTATTGTATCTGATTTACTACTAGAGGAGAAAAAGTAGATTCTTCCATGATTTTTAATAGTCTGATCACAGTAGAGACTAGGGATATAGATTTTATACTTTTGGACCGCAAGTCTCCTTTTGGGGAATCCCACCTCTAGGACTCAGACCTGACAGTTACCTAAATTGTGCTTATCTGGGAAGAATTCCAGCTTGCTGGCTTCATGCCTTGGACAGGTCTAACCAGTGGTGAATGGGAAACTTTGTTTTCAAACACGAAATTAGGCCTATCCAAGACATGAAGTCTGCCAACTGGGTATTTTTTCTCCAGGTGAGCACAATTTAGGTGTCTGTAAGGTCTGGGTCCTGCAGATGGGAGTCCCAGAAATTGTTGTTGTCAGTCAGATAGTCGAGTCCGACTCTTTGCGACCCCATGGACCATCACACAACAAGCACCCCTATCCTCTGCCATCCTCCTCAACCCACCCAGCTTTGTGCCTATTACATCAACAATACCATCTAGCCATCTCATTCTCTGCTGCCCCCTTCTTCTTTTGTCCTCGATCTTTCCCAGCATCAAGGCTTTCTCAAGTGAACCCTCTCTTCTCTTTTGATGTCCAAGTACTTTAACTTCATTTTCATCATCTGACCTTCCAAGGAGCAGTGGGGGTTGATCTCTTTTAAGATTGACCTATTTGTTCTCTTAGCTGTCCAGGGTACTCTCAAAATTCTCCTCCAACACCACATTTCAAAGGCGTCTATTCTTCTGCTCTCAGCTTTCCTTATGGTCCATCTCTCACAGCCACACATTACTACCAGGAATACAATTGCTTTGACTATGTGGACTTTTGTTTGCAAGGTAATGTCTCTACTTTTAATTATGTTCCCCAGGTTTCTCGTAGCTTGTCTCCCAAGAATTAGTCACCTTTTTATTTATTTGTTTGTTTGTTTAGATTTGTATAGCTGCCGAATCACCAAAGCGACTTTGGGCGGCTCACAATCCAATTGCACATGACCATGTATAAAAAGACTCAACATATCATTAAAAACCTTACATGAAACACATTTCATGGCTGCAATCACCATCTGCAGTGATCTTGGATCCTAAGAATGTAAAGTCTGTCACTGCTTCTACTTCTTCCCCATCTAGTTTTCAGGGAGGGATAGGGCCTGCTGCCATTATCTTGGTTTTCTTGATGTTGAGCCTCAACACGGAAATTAAGCATATAACGTTTGTAGTCCCAAAAAATTCAAAGTGCACATCTCTTGTGTAGACAGTGCCCTATTTGCCTTAATGGACCAGGCTTCAATGTTTTAAGCAACACTACAAATATTAGTGGAGGTACAGTATAAGGTACATAATAATCTCATATAGATTGATTGGGTTCACTTCTTTTCTGGACCAGTGGATTGTTTGCTTGAAGAGGGAGGTCATGGGACCGGCAGATCTTATGATCTGCCCATTCTTCTCCTAGTCCTAGTCACTGTGGAAATGAATCGGGATGTTTCCAGTTAATGCCAGTTTGTTAATAGTTAAACTAATTCAGAATTGGAAGCATGGTTTGGTCTAGGTTGGGTGGTGTTTCCTGTAAAGTGTCCAAGCTGCTGCCAACAAGAGAAGGAGGGAAGAAGGCGGCTACTGAATTCTGAACCCTCTTTTTCCACCAATGCTCTGTCATTCTTTTCTCTCTCACATGCACACACTCACACTGCCACCACTGCTGCTGCCACTACTGTTGCCACTTCTGAGAGTGAAATAAGAGAAGACAGGGAAAAGGATACAAGGCAAATAGTTCCAGGTACACAAAGCAACCAACGTTGGTCTCCACAACTTGGCTAGATCCTAAATGCTTGCCTCTGTGGGACCTTCTTCAGCATATCCTGAGATGGAGGATCCTGTGAGATTACCTGCCCAGGTAATCTCCCAGAATACCATACCAACAATGCCTGCCTAGGAGGTACCTCAGAGGTAGGCATTTAGGATACTGCTTACTATAGAGAGATGGGAACAAGAGTAGGGAGGGAGGATGGTAAATTTACTGTTGAAGGGGCTCTGCTAGCCATGACTGATGTCTCATGGCATGTAAAAAGAAGATAGCCATGAGGTTCCCGGTTTGGGGCTATATCTGAATCCAGCATTGCGCAAACAGTGGCAGCGATACTAAGAGCCTTGGCACTTGATACAGTGGAACCTCATACAACAATTGCCCTGTATAGCAACGAAATCATATAACAATTTGATTTAGGAGGGGAAATGGCGTCCCACATAACAATTTCCCCTATGGAAAAATCATACAACAATTTTTCAATGGGAAAAACCACTTAGCTGGAAAAATCGTTGTACGATGCATCCCATAGGGAAAATCGCTATACGATGCATGCATCGTATAGCAATTATTTCGTACAACAACGAGCCCTGTGGAATGAATTAAAATCGTTGTATGAGGTACCACTGCTTTTAATTTCTCGACTTGCTTTGCTTTTAATTTTCCCTCTTAATTGTTGCTTGTTCGCCTTGTTTGGGGGGCAAAATGTTCCTATAAAAACAATGAGTGAGTGTGGAAGTATATACTTTTGGACTTGGGAATAAGTACCACTGAATTTGGTGGGACTTTCTTCAGAGTAGACATTTATAAGATTGTAGTGTAAAAGCATTGTATTGTACTGCAAAAAAAAAAAAAAGTACTACCAGAAGGCAATAGCGAAAAAGAAGGCTTGCTCAATACAAATACCAGGTTAGAAATGGCAAGACTACTGGTATATAAAAATTATGGGTTTATATCAGTAAGATCTAACTTTGTTCCTGAAGTTTGATTGAATAAGATTGCACGGCTATTGTTACACTTTTGGAAAAACTAGTATTTTTACACTCACCTTATCTTCCTGTTATTATCTAACACATATCAACCAAATCTACAGTGACATCAGGGAAAGATTGTTGTGGGGTGTATGTGTGTTTTAACATAGTTTGTGAAAGCTGACATGGGATTTTAGATTGCATCTGAAAATCACAATTTACAATAAAATTGCTAACACTTGCAATCGTGCCCATTGCAGAACTCCTGGAGTTTTTGTTCAACCATTCTTTCCTTTATTCTTGCTACTTTTTATCCTAATCTAACAACAATATAGAGGGGGATGTAGGATTTTCTTTCTCTCCCCCCCCCCCAACAAAAATGTCTGTAAGGCCAGTCCCATCTGGCTTGCAACTGAAAGCAACAATAGCTCTTTTGTTTCCTTATCTAACTCAAGGAAGAGGTAAAGGTGTTACTGTGAAAAGTATAAATGGCCCAAATCATTTTTCAGAGAATATCTACTGAAGGTCTAACCTCTGCAACAAATAGTGGGAAATGAAAGGCAAAAGAATGTCACAATATTTAAAAACACAAAAGAAGATTATTAGGGTTTTTTTGAGAGAGTCATTGCTCTTCCTGATGCTGCTGTGTTCTTATGCATACCAATCTCAGAGCACCAAACTGTGTGTTACTGCTAAGTGTGTAGACCATGGATGGGGAAAAGTGGTGCTGTTCAAATATTGCACTGAAACGCCCAGCATCTCCCATGACTGGCTGTCCAGACTGAAAAGATGGGAAATGCAGTCAAAGAATTGGTGGAAGATCCTGATTTTTCAACCCCCAGTGTCAGTGCTAAGTATGAGGATTTCTGTGCAAAGTGCTGTCCACATGCTGTTGGTAATGAAAGCCAGTGGTGGGAGTGGGTAGAACTGCAGTGTAAAACATCAGTTTCAAGCAGTTAACAGCATCTTGGGTTTTCCCCTTCCTTTTCATGCATGAAATGCCATTGATTCTTTGGGTTACCAAAAAAATCCTTCTCATCCTATAAGTCTATTTGGGTGCCTCACAATACGTGATCTTTTAAACATGAACTGGATTTAAAACATAAAATGCTCTGGTGGCACAGTGGTTAAACTTCTGTAATGCAGCCAAAACGTTTTGAGTTTGATCTTGACGATTCTGCTTTTCATCGGTAAAATGAGTACCCAACATGTTTGAGGGGAAATGCTAATTACCTTATGAACCACCCAGAGAGTGATCTAAGCATTATGGGGTGATATATAAGTGTAATTGCTATTGCTATACAGGTATATGACTGCCTTAAGGATCAGGATTTGCATATTGTGGATCACCAAACTGAAATACAACAACCTTACACCCAACAACTCAGTCTTCACATGAAATCCCCCTTCTAGGGAAGAAAAAACATTTTGAACTTTAAGAGAACCAAAGGGTAAAATGGCCAACTCACACCCTCCCAAAGCCTTTGTGTCAGGAAGCTGATAAAAGAATTGGCCTGGTATGCAAAGGACAAGATAAGGGGACCAGGTCTGACCTATTATGAATTTTGTATATTCCACATGTCTCAGGCTGACTGTCTTGGCCTTGTTTATAAAAAGGCCTTTGTTTGTTGACTCCTCGCTCTTTACTGCAAGATGGAGAGCCAATATGCATTATGGAGAATAAAGCCTTTCTCTCTCCCCCCCCCCTATTTTATTGGTGCAAATATTTTTTTTAAATCTCAACCTCCCAAAATAATACAGATTTGCTATTGTTCAGCAATACTTGGAACATCTTGTTTTGTACTGCAATTCCCAGAATTTCTTCATTGAGAGTAACCTTCTCAAGTTTGAGCACATCCCTGCCAAGTACGAGGTTGGTACAGACAGAGGAATAGAACCAGGCAGTACCCCTTTCAGATCAGCTCCTGTGTGGGAAATCTTTTAGATATGGCAGGAATATTTGTCTCGTGAAATACGAGACAAATGTATAGTAGCCAAGCGGCAGGTTTTTCATGATTAAAAATCAACTTCAAAATAAAACCTAGACAAAGAAATTCAGCACCCATGGCTCACTGCCTATAAATATGAAACTGTGTTTCACCTTTCTCAGAAAATCATGAAAGTCTACGATGTAATCTTAGTCGGTCATTAAATTTTCATTAATTTCAGTCAAAGTAAGATTAGACCTTTAAAATGGCTTCAATAAGCAGACTAAAAGTAATATGTTAGCAGAGCTGTGATGCCTCCCTCCAAAAAGTCATCTTGGTGAAATTTATAACACTTAAGAACTGCCTGCATTTAAAAAAAATGCCTTGATATTTGATCTTCAACACGCATAGAGATAACGGGAAAAGGAAGGCCCTCTGTATAAATCCATTTGGAAGACAGAATGTTAGATATGTATGCCAGGTTCCTGTAATAATCCTCCCCTCCCACTCCATTCCAATATACCTGTTGGTAAGTTGTTTGCACTTGGGTATACATGAGGATTTTAAAAACCTGTTGGAAATGTTATGATCTACCTCACTGTTAATCTTCCAAAGAACAAAAATTGATGTTTTTTTCCCACCCACCCACTCATTTTTCTATGAACGCAGCTTATACTGATTACCTTCTCCCAATCAAACACACAGAAGTATCTAAAGACGAAAATAAAAGATGTGGATAAATATGCCCCTGCCAGGCAGATCTGGGGACATTACTGTTAAATGAAATGAATATTCTCTTCAATTGCCAGCTAGAAATGACTGAGTATTATGCCATCTGCCTTCCACATAATATATATATTTAAACAACACGGTTTCAGCCATAATGTTTTATAAAGATTGACAAACGAGGGGAAAGAAGTAATTTATTTTTATTTATTTATTTATTTAAATTTGTATCGCCACCCCCTTGCCGAAGCGACTCCGGGCGGCTCACAAGCAAAGACATCCATAATAATATCACTTTTAAAACCATCCCTCATTGAAATCCCACCCACCCCATCTGTAAAAACAGGGAAGATTTATGCGAGCCAGCAGGCGGGGATCACACCTCCATCTGTGCCCCACACCTGCCCTGCCAGCCAGGTTTCGAGTTTTTTCCTAAAGGGCAGTCGTAACTCTATTGGTAAGAGGTTCCATAGGGCTGGTGCGGACACAAAGAAGGCCCTCCTTCTTGTGCTAGAGAGACGGGCCAATGGTACAATTAGATAGCCCCTCCGGTCCACTCTGGTTGGACGGACAGACGTTCTTGGGGAGACGCAGTCATTAACAATGACCTAACTATGGCTCTGTGGGTTGCAGCACCCATTAATGAATTTGACTCCCTACTGTGCCACCCAGGAGAAGAGCCAGGCTAAGTATCTTGGGCATGCCATACAGCCTGAGACTGTAGGCACTGATAGACCATTTCTAAGTACCTCATACCTATAAAATACTAGGAGGATCACCATATCTTACAATCATCTTGATGGCATATTAGTTATGGTTATTCTAAACCTGATGCAGGTGGCACAGCATCCTCTTCTTTTATTGTGTTCTCTTCAACACACACTTTAAAAAACTGGTATTAACTAAACTATAAAGAAAAGACTTTGCCTGTCATCTCTCCAGAACTTATCTTGATATTGCTGCCCCTCCCACACTTCAATCCACCCTACTCAGCGTCCTCCTGTAGATAGAATGTGTTAAACCTATTCAGTTTTACATCAGATTTATTTAAATAAAAGTGGAACTGCAGTGACTTAGTGCCTAAGACGCTGAACTTGACAACTGGAACACCAGTTGGAGACTCGAGTGCTGCACAACAGAGTGAGCTTCTGTCTCTGACCCAGCTCCTACCAACCAAACAGTTCGAAAGCAATAAATTGCAAGTAGATAAATAGGTACATTTTTGGTGGGAAGGTAACAGCATTCCATGCACTGTTCTCGTCATGTCTGCCACATGATCACAGAAACGTCTGCAAATGCAGACAGCTCTGTCTCTTTGGTTGTAAATGGAGATGAACACTGCCCCCTAGAGTCAGACATGACTGGCTTTCGAGGAAGGGCAACCTTTAACTTTATTATTTAAAGAGACAAAACTCTATGGTGGCAAGATCATGGATTGTTAAATTGGATTTATATGAGCTAATCTCATTTTTGGTCCCATCTGGAGTAGACTTACTTACCGTTACAACTGGATTTAGCCTTATGTGTTTTGTTTGTATTTTAGGAGGATCCTATTCTGCCACAAATTATCACCTAGAAGAGGGATGGGTAGTCACCAGCCTTCTAGATATTTTTGGACTCTAACTCCCATTTGTCTTAGTCAGCATGACCGTTGGTCAGCTGTATCAGCAAGAGATAACTTACAATGGATGGTCATCTTGGAGGGTCATGGGATCTTCACCCCATCCTGTAATATCACACCTAATTGAAAATGATAGAAAAATTGCAATAGAGATCCAAGATGGAGTAGATGATGCTCAAGTTCATAGACAAAGTTTGCTGGAGGGGTGAGGTTAAATCAAATTCATCTCTTTGTCAGTTAAGCAAGGAAAAAATAGGTTATAGAAAATTTAAATCATTTAACATGCCTTGAAATATGAGACAAAATCTGCAGCCTTGACGTATCATGGAATGAATAGAACTAGGCTATTTAAAAAAATTGCAATATAACCTGTTCATTTAAAAATCCTTAGAAAGAATATCAAAAGTTGACATGGCTCTGCTAATAATTTCTTGCCATATGGACAGAATCAGTAACTTTATTATATGAAGTTGACATTGTTGGATCTTTGTTAAAAGAACAGCTTTTGCATTTTCTCATGCATGTCAAGTCTCTGATTAAAAATTAAGCAGATATTAAAATTTCACACAAGCCAAATTAAAAAAGAAACTGTTCTTAAATATTTAATACTTGAAATTGCAAGTACAGTATTGTTTAATGAGAATGAGGGAATTCTTCAGAATGAAACTGAAAATTGACTATGAGAGCATAAAGACCTAGTCACGGCCATCTGTTTTTTTGTGGTGGGTCCTTGGATGTTTGTGCTTCCTCAAGCAGTAGATTAGTTGCAGCCTTTTTTTTGTAGGAAAAGGCAATTTAAAAAATACAGACAACCAAATATTGTATTTTCAAGATTAAAATCACATGTCAATTCCAGCCGCCAAACTAGAATGGCGATTATGTCCAGTGTCCATTGCCATGGGTGGGTGATTAATCACAAGGGCTTTTGGGGCTCATGACCTATGATTGCAGCTACAGAGAAACACTGATTAGGCCCAATAGACCCATGCATATTGAATATGTGACTGCTTTCTGCTTACACTCATTAGGAGTCAATTGGTTTAGGTGTGTGAATTATGCATTGCCATTAAAATAAGGTAGAGTAGCATTGAAATGAAATCCATAGCAGGTAGCGAGTGATCAGGCAAGCTGAGAATGAAGTAAAGAGAGTTCTAAAACAACAGGACTCTTCTTATATTCTTAAAGCTCCCAAAGTCCACTTGGTTTTCAAATCTGTTTGAAAATCAAATCCTGAATGCTCACAATAGTTCCCTTTCCTCAAAGTGTTTGTTTGGAAAATGTGAAAAGTGTCTAACTGGGCTATTTGACAGGCAACAAAACAAATCACTTATTAGATTATCCAAACCCTGAAAAGGTAACTATTTTACACCACAAGATCTGCAAAGCTTTGGAGGATTCTAACAGTCAAAGTAGAGGAAAGTTGCTTTTCTAAGTTCTGAAAGCATCTTCCATCCATAACCTAGCAATTTTTTGGAAACCTAAAAAATATTTAAAACATTGAATGGCTTCTTAGTTAAGTTTGCTAGTACCTTGCTTCTATGAGCAATTTGTCTTTGCTGGTCAACTGTTCTCTCAGAAAGCTAAGATGCACCTGGAAAAAAAGAGAAAGCATGTAATAAACCAATATGATCCACCTGAAAAAAAGAGAAAGGAAGAGAGTATACTGTAATATACCAATATGAAAATCTAAAACAGACATCTGCAATATATTTATACTGTAGGTACCATCTGATGGCGAGAAAGATATGCATCTGATTGCATCAGAAAGAGCTCCACTCTAGCATCAAATGTAGTAGCCCTACAGCTAGATGGAAAAGTCCAGCTTGGGCATAGATCAGGGTCAGGCTGGAAAGTTACTTGCTATACATCATGTGATCATAAAGCAAGTAGCTCACACTGGACCACACCACTGTCAGCCAAAAATATGAGCTATATTCCTATGTGATCACACCAGTGGTGGGCATCAGCAGGTTCACACCAGTTTGCCAGAACCGGCAGCAGAAATTCTGGCTGGCCCCACCCATCCAAGTTTTGAAATAAAGTAGTCCTAATTCTGATGCAATGCGGGGCTTTCCCCCTTGCCATACCCACCATACCACACCCACAGTGGGGTAGTAAAATTTTTTGGAGCCCACACCACTGGATCACATCCTGTGTCACGGCATAGACCCATTTAGCCAAACAATTCTCCTGGATGGTAGCTCCTCTCTAAACTTTGTAGTCAAAGATAACTTCCCAGCTTTGCTATGTGAGCTCTTTCTCCCCTAATGACTCTTCAGAATGGACCACAGACTTTCTGCACATAGATATGTGCTTTAATCAAGCAGGGGTTGCAGAATTATGAAATGACAAAAATGTCATGTATTTAAATCTGAATATTAGTGAGCAATCACACATTTCATAAAGCACAGGTTTTAGCACCAAAATGGAATAGTCATAATGAGAACTCTGGCTTGACATTTTTTTAAAAAAAATCTGGAGATTTGTCTTATGCAATAAAAGAGCCCCAAGAATCCTAATCTACCATGTCAATTTCTGATAATATATCAGACAGTCTAATTAATCCAAGGGAGACATGCCTTTTAGGAGACATGACACTTCATCCCAGACCATAACAATCGTCATCCTTTCCAAAACTACCTGACATTAAAATGACATACTCTGAGAATTGAATGTCCCTGCCAAAATATATAATCAGTTGCACCATTGCAGCTCATAGGGATTCACATTGCCATCTCCTGAGTGGAGAATAATAAACTCGTGCCAGCACTGGTTACAAACTGAGAATAATCACCTTTTTTCTTGTTTCTTTTAGAAAGTATTCCTCTTTCTTGCCAATAAATTTCTTCCTTAAGAGCCAGTGGGAGTTTACAGTATTTCTCACCCACGATTGGGAGCATGGTTGGTAGGATTTCTTCTTCTTCTTCCATGTCTAGGCCAGACATAAAACTTGCAAAATGAAGTCACCTTTTGGTGGGTTCATTCTGCAGTTCCCTTTGCCTGACTTAGTGTGAGAAAGATTAGCTGGCAACACAAGGTTGCCATTGCCATTGATTGTGGTTAAAAAATACCGCACTCTTCGAGTAGACTCTGAAGCCGAGGCATTCCTTTCCTTTCATGCCTGCTCCATTCAGAGTGATGGGCGGAGGCGGTTAATATAGCTTGACCAGTTTTGCTAATTTGCAGAAGTGGCTTTTAAATCTTCAGCTGGTGGCATTCAACACAGTTCATAACCTTTCCCCTTGGCAAGAAGCCATAAAGTGTGGATAGATATTTGGGAGGGAGACCTAGTAGGTAAGAAGGGTTTGATCCGTTCACAACATAAAACCATACAGCCGGGGGGGGGGGACATCAAAAGGTAATGCAGATGAGGGGAAGGGGGTTAGAGTTGGATTTACAGTGCAATCAGTAAATTCTCATGGTCGGGTGAAGAGTGTTATCTAGGCAGCATTTTCTTCTCCAGAAGCCCAGGCAATCACCCTGCCAAGATTTCTTATTTCCGAGCAAATCTTTGAGTGCTTTCCATTGAAGTGAGTGGGCAAAGTGCACCGATCTTAGTGTCGAGTTGCTATCAGCTGCTGGCTTCCAAATCTCTGAACTCCTGCTTTGTAAAGCAATCCTTTGGCATACCTGGGAAATTGCTCAAGATAAGAGGCAGGCCCAGAGAAATAGTCAGTGCTTGTACTCTGAGTTTCTAGAGCATCTGGTATTTATGCATACACTTTTAAAAAAAACATTTTCCAAAAAGAAGCTACCCAGCAATCTAGGGCCTGTTCGTTTTTTAAAAAATGCTTGTCCAGTTTCTACACTATGTTTCACTGAAATTTATTTGCATGGCCCATGTATCTTGGCTGCTTAGTTAAATCTCTCCTGCCCTGAAGAGTTAGAGTTTTTTTGCACTTCAGGAGCAACTGATGGAGCAGAAGATGAAACTGAAGGTTCATTTTTCAAATCAGCTATATGAGCCATCTAGTACCTTGTTCTAAGGTTTCCCTTGCTCGAAAGCCAGTCGTGTCCGACTCTAGGGTGCAGTGCTCATCCCTGTTTCAAAGCCGAAGAGCCAGCGCTGTCTGCTTCTGCAGACATTTCCATGGTCATGTGGCAGGCATGACTAGACACCAGAGTGCACAGAACACTGTTACCTTCCCACCCAAGTGGTCCCTACTTATCTACTTGCAATTTCTTGCTTTCGAACTGCTAGGTTGGCAGGAGCTGGGGCAAAGACGGGAGCTCATTCCATCCTGCAGTACTCGGGAATCGAACTGCTGCCCTTCCGCCTCCCAGTCAGCGTCTTAGCAACTTGAGCCACTTGTTCTAATAATCTCTTATAATCTAATAAACTAATAAAAAAACTAATAAAACTACTACTACTACCAATCATCATCATCATCACTTGTTCTAAAAAGTGATTATTAGTTATTGAGTTCATCAGCAGTATTCAAAAATAGTTGTCTAATAAAAGCTAATTTCCCAGAAGCCACATTCCCTCCCCACCCCCACCCCACCCCATAATTCCTTGCCAATTATCCTTATCAGTTTTAAGGCTCCCCTACCAAAATCCTATAACAACAAATCTTAACCGACTGGACTGCTGCCCATGAAAAACCAATATGCTAAATTCTTTTTTCATCCACTGTCCGGTTTCTCTACCTCTTCCCTTTGCTCACCATTCTCTAGTGAAACTCCATTAGCTGTGAAAATTAATCATCTAACAAAAGGTAGCCTCTTGTTCCAAAGAGCTCTAAACAAAATTTCCTGTCTAAACTAAAACTCATTTCACTCAAAGAAACTGTACCGTTTATGAGCATTCAATTGCTGGCACATCTACTGTGGGCAGTTAGAATGTTCAGCTCAGCTGATGGCATAACAGAGACTTTCTCCTTTAGCAGAAAGTAAAATTTTGCAAAATAGGTTTCATCCACTGATGGAAACATCCCAGGTATCATGGCAGGCTGGAGGAAAGGGAAAATCACTTTCTTCTCTATTCTGTTGATGGAATTCCTTCTGTCCGAGAAGGGACACTGTTGAACATAAACCTTCATTTTAACAAACTTGCTTTTTTAATTTTTAGATCACCACTACACAGCCCCATGTGTATGCGATACTGTCTAGTTGCTCTGTGTGCAAAACATTAAAACCCTAAATGAATTGTCTAATTGTAAGTACACTGTCATGCACTATGCTACAGTGCAATTAGTAAAAACTGAATATCTGCTGAATTTCCATTGGCAAGCTATTAAACCACCATTTGATTTGACTGTGTAATGGTAGAGTATTAATAAAGCCGAATTTTATGCTGCTCTTTGCAGTAATTAAAAGTATGATGATTTCTTATACTTCAGAGTTTTAGGAACAACAGTGTTTGGCCCTTTAAAAAAATCAATAGGAAATTCAGCGTTGTTATCCTGTTGGGGAAGAACGATGACACCAAGCTAAAGGTTAATTGGACTACCGATTTATTAAAGAATTTGCAAAAAATTAACTCCAAACATCTTTACCCCAAATCAGGTTTAGCTCTCTTTCAACCATTTCCAAGCCATAGTCAATGTTCAATCTGCCAGTTCCCCAGCTGACCTAATCAGGGAATTCTCAGCACACTTTCCTTGTCCATTCCTTGTGCCTGTCAGACCCCATCCATTTTTCTGTCATTTGGCACCAGTAAAATCTGTTGAATTTCCCCATTTGAAATCACCATGGCAGATGAAGATCCAGTTCACTATCAGCCATGCTGCAGCAACCACAGATCTGAGTAGGTGGCACGGATCTTAGTAGGTAGTTGTCCCCATCTTTAGCCACCATTGGAACACAAAGACACTCTGTGCAGATGAATGTTTGCTTAATTTAAACTGTAACTAGTGGTAGGGTACATGTTTGGTGTGGAAAAGCAAGTGGAGCAGGTATTCCATCCTTGTAAAAGGGAAAGCAGTCACATTTTTGACAGTTGCTAAAGCCCAGTTCCTACATACCTCAGAATAAACTCTCAGAGAGAGGAGGAGAGAGATCGAGATCTGGATTGATTGTGTATCAGAGTTAGAGCTTCTTTTCTACCTCCTCCACCTTTCCAGTCCAGATCTTTATGTCTGCTATTTGTTCAATAAAAACTAACCATTGCAAGAGACAATCACATACCTAGTGGCAAGTCTGATTTGGTCCCCAGTTAGTCTGACTACCAGTTTCTACAACCAGGGATGCTGCTGACTTAATTCAAATTGGAATGTGTGATGGCAAGTAACATTGGGGTGCCCTTGGCAAGAACAAAAATTATTTTGGAATTGCCCCAGGCACACACCTGTGAGCTACTAAACTCCTTCTCCCCTGACCTTCCATCTGCCATTATGGCAGCTACTTCTGTTCCAGAGACATTGGAAGGAGATTTATCAGTGACTCTCTCTTTCACTCCTTCTTTTTCCCTGACATTTGGAGAGGTCACAGGCATGGCACTGTTCCAGATAGAAAGGTGAAAGGGGGAGAGATCTTTTCCTGCCACAGCAAGAGCCGTGTGGGTAGGTGTGGAAAGGGGAAAATGCTTCAATTTAAAGCCTAAGCCAGAGAAAGAATTCAGAGGGCCCAGATTTCATCTTGCACTGACTATGACTCTTACAAGTTGCCAAGGTTTGTCTTACAAACAATGAAGTTGTAAACTTTGGCAGTAGTCATACTACCAAAAGAAAAGAAAGCTGTACAGGATTATAGAAATGACATAGCCTTTAAATACCTCTGCTTACAAGAAAAGTACCTTAATAATCATTGATAGGGGCTGCAGTGGCTCAAGTGGTTAAGACATTGAACTCGATGACTGGAAGGTCGGAGTTTGATTCCCAGGTACTGCATGACAGAGTGAGCTCCCATCATCTGTCCCAGCTCCTGCCAACCTAGCAGTTTGAAAGCAAGAAATTGCAAGTAGATAAATAGGCCATTTTCCTTGTGCAACAGATGGTACCTGAAGGGTGCCCTCTCGGTTTGCTCTTGTGGGACAGGTCAATGTCCTAGGGATGATGTAGTCCCTGAGGTATCCTGGTCCGCTACCATGAAGGGCTTTAAAGGTGACAACCAGCACCGTACGGGCTCATTTTTCTTCCACTTCCGGGAGCGACGAGGGCAGCGTGGGCCGGATAAATCACAGTAAATCCATTTGTGTGGATTCACAGGGTGCTTGGGCTTCTGGGAATTGAAGTCCAAAAACATTTGGAGTGCCAATGTTTGCCATCACGGGCATAGCCCATAGCCTCATCGAACCACACAAGCCCCTTCTCCAGGCAAGGCAACTATTCCTGCGGGTGGAGGGGGGATAGTATTTTAATTGATAATTTTTCCCTTTTTATATTTTTTCCATTACTTTTCCCAGTAAAGTACAGTACAGAGTGGGAGGAAAGCTGTCTAAAAAGAGTTTGTGGGCATTCCTTCCGATGAACCCAGTCTATTTTAGCCCCCAAAATCGAAAAAGTAACAAGTAAACAATTAATACATGAAAAATGTAGCAACAGTACTATCCATTATTTACAAAAGGAGTAGAGTTATGCATTAAAAAATAACTTATTACTGGACCACAATGCAGGCAAATTGTATCATTTTTCACCAAACTCTGATCTTTTACTGTAGAAAAATATTTTCCTGAGTGTATTTTTAAGCTAACGTAGCAATAGCATACAAATCTAACTTGAAGCATGATGATTAAGGTCCATTTTCTCCTGGTTTTATACTGATAAGATTTTCTACAGAGACCAGAGGAGGTCTATAGCCCTTAATACATATTTCATCAGCTCTTATATTTAAAAGCTTTCTAAATCTTTCGGAGACTTTATTTACTTTATGCCTCCATTGAATATGAATATGGCTACAGCCTACCACCTTCCTTGGAATAACTAGCAGTTATTGCATGCTGTGTCTGAAATAAAATGTTGGCCTTTATGTTGAATGGATAAAGCCACATTCTGATGCAGAGGGAACTGAATCTCCACCAAATGTCTCTAATATTAACTCCTTCTGTTGGAGGATAAATAATGTATGGTAATAAGATCCTTTCCTATAGTTTTAGAAGAAATTACATGAAGATGATTTGTATATCTAGCAAAGCAAATGGCTTTATTATTTCATGTTTCTTTACACAGCTGGCAAACGAGGCCTTGTGCAATGTTCATTACAGCTTTGGTGATTAGAAGTATGAGTTCTGTGACAGTGAGAAGTACCGTATATTGCTATTTAAAATGAACTTAGCCCCATTCAGACATTGCTCAGCTGGGATAATTAAAAGGAGGGAGAACATGACAGTTGGCCTCTTTCACCACCCCTCCATCATTCTCTTCACATGAAGTGCACTTTTCCGAAGAGGGGAACCTCCTCTGTTTGTAAGGGTACAGGATAACATATACTGGTCTATTGAGTCCGAGTATTAAATGCAACGCGATAGCAGATTGGGGGTTAAGCAACAAGATCGTTTATTATAGCTCAGTTCGGACTTGATTGGACTAACAGAATTCTTCCTAAAAACAGGGACGAGGTAGCAACTTATATAGAGACAGGAAGGAAGTTACAGTGATACATTTACCCGGACTTTAGTTAACGCGGGAAACCAGTGCAGAACCTAATCAAGGAACATTGAAAATATATGAACAAAGTGCCTTACAGAAAAGGATGTGAATACAACACAGGCGTAATGGTGAACGTAACTCAAAGCAATATGCATAAATAACATTTGGACACAACATTCCTCCCCCCTAGCAAAATAATAAGAAAGGAACACAACCTCCACTGAAGCAGATGACATGGGGATGGCCAGGAAGCCTACGTAGTAGGACTTAGGAGATTTGGTGTCGGGACAACCAGGGTCTATGGGACACACTGTAGGACTAGGGTTTTGTGAAAAGTGCCGGTCAAGCCAACACTCAAGATGAGCACCCAGAAATTCTGAGTACTAAGGGCAAGCCAGCTCCTACATGGCTAAGAGAGGAGTGCCTAGAACCCTTGCGACCTCTGAGAAGGTGCGACATGCTCTTTGGCAGAGTTTACCCAGCAGAAGATACTCAAAATGGGTGCGAAAGGAACAGTTCATGCCCTGAAACAGAGATGAGACTGTGAAGATTACCATGTGGATGGTGCCGTGTATTTAACCTTCCAATCAGATTTATTCCCCATACCCATACTGTGGACAATGCTAGACTTAGTAGTCTTATCCATGTCAGAGGGAACACAGCTTGATAACACTTGCGGGGGAGGGGTTGATTTCTGGTGACCAGCTCAAAAACATGAGAAACATGAAAATAGGCTTTGCCACCTCGATCCGGCTCTGGATCTACTGTGGGGAGGTCCACCTCCCCCTGGGCTGAATCACTAAACCGAGTTACACCAGTATCAAGGGTGCCTGCCCTTGCTGATTCTGAGGTGTTCAAAGAGCTTGATGGAACACCCGAGCCTTCTATGGCAAGTGTGGGGTTTTAAAGCAACAAAGCTGTTGCCGTCCCAGATGGGGAAACTGTGCCTGAGTTTCCCAAGAACGGACCACCCTGTGGTGACTCAATTTCAGCTGAGCCTTGACCTGCCATGTAGAGACGTGCCTTAACTTCCACTTTTCCCTCCAGGGAAGTGGTCACATATGGGTGACCTACTCTAGCGTTAACGTCTATTTAGGCAAAATCCAAAATTTCACTCTCTCCATATGGTGGTCTCCTCCCCACTCCTGTGGATCCCATTTGAACTCCATGGCCCCACACCTTCCATTCTCCCACCCCCCAGGGAAATTGTTATACAGACCTTGTTACCCAAACCTCGGGCTTGGAACCAAGCCTGGTTCCCCAAAACTGTTTTCCTGTAACTCCCTTCAGGTGTGGTGTGGCAGCATACCCATCTGGCAGTACTGGCAAAACCTAGTCCTGCTCTGGCCAGCGGAAGTTTTTATAGAGTTCAGTCTTGGTATAATCTTTGTGTGCGCGGCAAGTGCCTGGCAGATCTTCTGCTTCCCGACCTTGACTGTAATATCCAAATCAAGATTCCAAAAAGCCCCCCTGATGACCCCCATCCCAACCTGACTGGGGTCTCACTGAACCGAAACGATGCCTGAAAAGGTGATACTTAAGGGCCCAAACCACTGAACTCCCAGGAGGTTACTCTTATCCTCCTTGACCACAACGAGCAGAAACTTCGCAGTGATGCTCTCGAACTGCACATCAAACATTCCCATGCTGAGCACAGGGATAGGGCGACCCTGCACATCCCACAGCTGGACCTGCAGATCCCACAACTTGGGACGGTCGGCTGGCGGAATTCAGCGAGGATTGAGAACGACGATGCCAAGTCAATTTCCATGTGGCAGTGACGATCCTGGAGACGGACGTCCATGAAAAACTGGACCGCCCAAACACTGGAACTGGACTTTTGACCGGCGTAGACCTTGGAGACTTGGTGCTCTCTGGACCAGCAAACTTTGTCATTTGCAAACTTTTTGGAGACTGGAAACTCTCTGGGCTGCTGGTGGCACTCGCTCCTTGTGTTCCAGTTGACCACTCTTGAAGCACCTTGCCTCTCTGAACTGGCTTTTTCCACAAACTCTCTCTCCCCCTTTATCCTTGCATGGGGCTTTTACCTTGTCAACAGGTTTGGCGGACTTTTTACTAACTTCACGCACATTTCTCCCTGACTCTCAGTCGACTACTGGGGACACTGCGGACACCAGATCTGGACTGTCCGGCCTCTGGTCAGCTGCAGCCACTTCTACTGATGAGTGCCTCTCCCGGGACTCTCTTTCACCTGTGGTGGCGACTTCGGATGCCAGGGCCTCTTCGAATGCCTCTTCAAAGGTCAACGTGCCCTTCTGTACCCTTTCCCTCAGGGCGTTGTCCACGCTCAGCCATCTGGCACAGTGCAGCAACATAATTGATGACGGCCTTTCTGGGCTTCGCCAAAAGAAATTCACCCGGGCTGTGAATATAAAGACTTTCGGCTTGAAGTAGTCTCTCAACACTGAGAAAATGTCCCATAGAGAAGTGTCCCTTACTTCTCTTGGCCGGAGCAGATTGACCGCAAGTTCAATCGTGGAGATGCTGCAACTTGTGAGGAACACCGCCTTTTGTTCCTCCAGTTTGATCTTGTTGGTTATTGCCCAATTCTCGACTTGGACCTCGTAGCTTGACCAAGTGTCTGGCTTTGACATGTCGAACCACCCGAGTGGCATTGCATTGACTGATGATCCCATCCTCGTCGCCAATGTTGAGTCCAAGTATTAAACGCAACGCGACAGCAGATCGGGGGTTAACGAACAAGATCATTTATTATAGCTCAGTTCGGACTTGATCTGACTAACAGAACTCTTTCTAAAAACAGGGATGAGGTAGCAACTTATATAGAGACAGGAAGGCAGTTACAGTGAAACATTTACCCGGACTTTAGTTAATGCGGGAAACCAGTGCAGAACCTAATCAAGGTACTGGTACATTGAAAACATATTAACAAGGCGCCTTACAGAAAAGGGTGTGAATACAGCTCAGGCGTAAAAGCAATATGCGTAAATAACGTTTGGACACAACATGGTCTCATTGCATTTTGATTGTATTCCATTTGGAAACACCCGGATGGGTATCTTTTCGGTGTCTTTTACAATTGCAAAATGCACATTTGTTTTTCCATTCATGTCAAACATGTGCACTTCCACTGAATAGTCCCCATGATTGTCCTGAAGTTGTAATTACCAGTTCTGAATTGTCAAATGTTCCCTTTTCTATCCTCCCCAAAATGAGAGAGACACTCCTGAGTTTGAATTTGAGATCAATATTTACTTGTTGAGTCTATCTAAAAATAAAGGCTGCCCTTGCTTGAAATCCCGTCATATCTGACTCTACGGTTCAGTGCTCATCTCTGTTTATAGCCAAAGTGCCAGAACTGTCTGTGGCTGCAGATATTTGTGTGGACATGTGGCAGGCATGTTAAGTCTAGGAAAGGCTTGATTGTTCCCTGAGCAAGAAATCAGACCATATCAGTCCAAATCAGACTTTGGACTGTATCCTTTGTAAAAATGGGGTGTAAGGTTCCTGAGGGCTAAAAGTATATCTCAGAAGAAACCAGGAGATGAAAAATATGTGATTTTATGACAGTCTCAGTGTTTGTTTGTTTGGGGAATATCAACTTGGACCTACACCTCAGTAACAATTGTACGAATAGCAGGATGTCCTCTCCAGAAAGTTCAGAAAGTGGATTTTTCCATGATCTGCTCAGCTCAATGTAACCATGCTGTTCATATCGCCGAGTTCAATACATCACCCCAGTTACCTAACTGATTGTATGTATGTAAATTAATGGCATAAGAACTCCAAGTACAGTAACTTGATTTTTTAATAGCATCCTTTCCGAAATGAATTGTCAGGCCTTATTTTTGAATGATAAAGATGTCTCAGCTGGAACCTGTGTTTAATCGACAAGTGAGCAGACTTGCTTTCATTCTTTGAACACTTCTTAGCCACTAAAATCAAGGTTGCTTCCATCAGAGTACTTTGGCATTCCTAGAAGAATGCAAAGCCATACTCTTCTGCTTTTTTATAAGTACCATTAAGAAAGGTTATACACAATTTAGCATAAAAAACAATTCTGGGGGGAAAATGTAACCATGCTGTTCATAACACCAAGTTCACTACATCACCCCAGTTACCTAAGTGTATGTAAATGAATGTCATAAGAACTCCTTTGAAGCTACCCAGAGGTCTGGAATGGCAGCAGCTATTCTAGCAGATATAGATTAGTAAACAGAATACAGGGTCAAGGGGTCAAACACGCTTGGTATATAAAAATAATCACATACCTTTTTTGCTTCATTAAAGAAATAAAGTATGTGTACATAGGTGTGCACACATATGCCTGTATATTAGAAAATGTATGTGATTTAGAGTTGCTTTCTGATTTGCAGTGCATCCGCCACATTAAATGCACTGAGTAAATACTGTCAGTGTTTCTAATGCATTAAGGTTAATCAGTTTATCCTTGGTGTGATTAATGATATAAACAGGAGTTGCAGTGTGAGAATTGGTTAGTCCATAAGATTCCATTGCAATGACGTGAGGGGAGGGAATGCTACTGACACATTTATTGGAATCAGAATAATCTTGTTTCTCTCTGTTCACCACATTGTGCGTAATAGCTTAATGCTTTACCTGAACTGCAATAATAGGGGATTCTGATGAATTAAACCAATATCCTTTCAAATTAGAGCTTAGGAAAAATCCTCCCTTGTGATAATTACAAAGCAAACCATTGTATTCTTATAAAATTCTGCTATTAGTTTGAGCAGATGCAATTGATGGGCTTTTTGAAGCAATTCTAATTCTATAAAATTTAATTGTATTTCATTATATGACATGATCTGGGTCATTATTTTGAATGAATAGTGAAAGAAACTGTGGGTTTGAACAGGTAAGGAAGGAGTTGTTTCTTTTGTCGGATCTTAGCTCTGGCAATAGCTGGATAAAGATCTAATTGTTTTATAAAGTAATTGTATGCATTGGCCTCCTTCTTGCACTTTACCAGACTGATAATGTCCCTTCTTCTAGTTGTGACAGCAGAAATAAAAGATAAATATACAGGAAACAATGAGCTGATAGCACTTTTAGTTAATTTCAGATGATGATGCCATCTGGAGCTGTTAGTATCATTACACAAACATTAAGAAAAATCTTAGAAATCACTAAAGTAATGTAGTGTTTAGAGCGCTGTTCAGAAAATCTGGATTTCGACATTCAAGGCCCCATTGTACTGTGAAATTTACACCTGTGGAATGATAATGCAACCAGTGGAATTAGATTTTCAGTAATTAAAGATTTGCCCCTTCCCTTTCATGGCTTGTCTGATTCAGAAGTAATCAATTTCATTTTTCATGTCAGAAAAAAGAAGTCTTTAATTACCGAAGATCTCCATGGCCCAATAACTTTATCAACAAGAAGGGATTTTCAATCGTTAAGGATTCCCTCCTTTCATCCTTCAGCTCCCAGATCAATCAAGAATCAAATAAGCTTCAGGAGAGAAGTTAGAAAGTTAGAAATATTACATTACAGAACATTTACCCCTCTAACAATGTTATCACCCCCTCTGTAGATAACCTACACAGCAGAATTTTGACCACTTGGTAACTTTGGGGCAGTCACTCTCCTACACCCTGAGTAACACATGTGGAAAAAAAGGACAGCAGTGTAAACTGCCTTGACCTAACTGGAGGAAAGACAAGGACAGACAGACGAGCAACTCCATTCCACATTGTTGCCTTTCCCCCTGTTTCCCAAGACCCCTTGCCTAGACACCTTGAATCATGTCAAGCTTTTCTTCCTTTGCAGAAGTAAAGAACAGACCCTCTTACACTATGGTCCCTAGACTCAATCTTATCCTTTGTTCAGCACACACATTCAGGTGTGCATGTGTATGCTTACACTGACACTTGGGAGAGAGATCATGCCAACAAGGTCAGATAAGCTAAAGTCTTAATCATTCTAATTTTTCTATATGCCGCTGGAGAGTGGGAAGATTTTGCTTCCATGATCAATTTAATTTTCCTGCTGATATGCTAAGTGTCTTATGATTATTCCAAGAAATTGAATAACTGCTTATTTCTGCAAAGCGCCTGACACTTATAGCCTAATCAATGATCCCTCTACTGAGAGATTTTCCTGTGAAATCACCAGAGCTGTAATGGCCTGTGGCTTTCAGTGTACTTGTTGAGCAGATGTGCCTTTGAATACTTAGTGTTATTTATTTGCTCATTTATGGGTTTTATTCTTATGCCCCCTTTCTCTTGGTGGAGTACTTCTACCATTGATTGTTGTTGGGATATTAATTAATTGATTAAAGCTCATCATTGGCTGGTTTAGCGAGGGCTGATAGCACTGGGCTTCGGCAGTACCTAAAAAGATAGAGGCTCCAGCTTTGCTTTGAAAGCATTTGGAACTCAGTAATAGCAACACACTATACTAAATCATTCCAATGATGGGTAGGCCAAGGAGAGATAATGGTATACCACCCCCTAACCCACTGATTTTCACCTTACTTTAGTCAATGTTAGTTCATTTTCACTTTAGTTAACATGGAAGAAGAAGGTGCCAAAGTTGGACTGCAGCTGAACATTAAGATAAAAATCATAACCGTAGAAAAAGTATGCAACTTCAGTATAAATTGAAAAGGTGGCAGATTTTGTGCACGTTGGTTCAATCATCAGTACAAATGGAGACTACAGCCGAGAAATCAGAAAAAGACTAACACTCGGAAGGGCAGCAATAAAGGAAATAGAAAAGATCCCCAAGAGCTGGATCATCCACATTCTTGTGTTCCCAATCACTATTTATGGTGTAAACCAAGGGTTCCCAACCTTTGGCCCACAGGCTGGACTGTGGCACTATTTCATGTTACCTGCTGCCGGACCCAGAATTGGAAGCAGACGTGTTTACATTAGCCATAAATGCACCTGTGGCTGTTATAAATGCGGAAGCAGGCACATTTACTTCTCCTTCCGGGGCGTGGTCTGGTCTGTGACGTAAAAGGGTTGGGAACCCCTGGTGTAAATGCTGGACAGAAAATAAAACTGACAGGGGGAGGGGGATTCATTTGAAATTTGTTGGTAGAAGGGAGCTTTACAGATACTCTGGACTGCCAGAAAGAGAAATAAATGGGCCATAGTGAAAATCAAGCCTGAACTGTCTTTGATGGCCAAAATGATGAAATTGAGGCTTTCATACTTTGGATGTATCATGAGAAGGCAAGATTCTCTGGAAGAGACAATAATACTAGGAAATGTTGAAGGCATCAGGAAAAGAGCAATAGCAAGCAATTACACTTATATGCTGCCCCATAATGCTTAGTGCACTCTCTGGGTGGCTTACAGGTAGTTAGCATTTTGCCCCCAACATGCCAGGTACTCATTTTACTGACTTCAGAAGGATGGAAGGTGAAGTCAACTTTGATCCCTGGTCAGGATTGAACTCACAACATTTTGTGGTTTAACCACAAGACCAAATATGAGATAGATTGATTCACTAAGCCACAGATTTAAGTTTACAAGAGCTAAGCAGGACTATTGAGGAAAAATTGTTTTGTAGATCTCTCATTTACAGGGTCTCCACAGGTTGGGGTGGGGAGTAACAACTACAACCCACCAATTTCACCTTGTCATTGGTCAAAAGGAAAGCAGGAGACTGACAGAAACATTTTAAAAGGATGCAAGATTATTTTCCCATCTGGACTCAAGAATATATGAAGGGAATCAGATAGCAGAAATTAAAGCAGCGTGGAACTGATAAAGGTGTAAAAAGTAGCATCCTTTTGGCAATTCTCCTAATCTACATCCACTATTAATATTCCATCATTTGCAAATAAAACCATTTGTTTATGTCTTGTACTTCTCTTCATATTTTAAAATGGACCACTGGCAGCTTTATTTTGTACAAAACTGCCACATTCATGCTAATTCATCGTTGTCAGCAAAATAAATATGTAGGCGATTATAATGGGGGTAAGTGCTGTGTAGGAGGAATAATTTTTGCTTCACTGTCAATGCACACACATTAAAAACATTACTCTGGTGCAAATGTTAACACATTCCATGACTGCCTTTCTTAAGCAGATTTATGAACCACAGTGCAGTTAGTGCTATGAATAATATTTCAAATACAATCATATTTCTGCATGTTTACGGCCTATGATTTTGTGAGGAGAGGAATCTTGCTTGATTACTGTAACCAAAAAATATGTGTGCATGCAAATACCTATTAGGGCAATACATTGAAAATCGCATTTCTAAAATTTATTTTTCAAATGAACTTTAGATGTTTATTTTGCAGCTAGGTTTCTTTCTAAAAAGCTGACTTATGAATAGTAAATCTGAGAGTTGAACTAACTGGTGTATTTAGCTTTCTCACAATTTTAGCATGTCTCCTCATAATTTAGTTCAGTAGGGATTGCTTCCTTGTAAGTTTATAAGGGACTGCAATTTAAAACAACAAAAAAGATGATCATTTTTATTAGCAGTCGACTGATGAAATAGACTGCTTTCCTCAGTGGCTTCTGCCCTAATTACTTAAGGTGCTGCAAGACTTGTGCTCAAGAATTTAGAGATAATTTAATGGTTTTTTTAAGCGAGAAAATACAATAATGCTGGGGAAAGTTGAAGGCAGCAGAAAAAAATGAAAACAAAATATGAGATGAATCGAGTCCGTAAATGAAGCTATAGTTTGAGCTGAACAAGACTGCTGAGGAGAGGACATTTTGGAGAACATTTTTCATAGGGTCACCATAACTCAAAGACAACTTGACAGCATGTAAGAAGATAACTTTCAATGAGCAAGCCAAACATTTTATAACATGAGATTTCAAAGAATAGGAGTAGATTTAGCAGCCACCAATTTTCTGTCTGCAAAGATTACTCTTATGATGCTTCCAAATGACCGGGGGGGGGGGGGGGGTCCTGCATCACAAATAACACTACACAGCCCACACAGCAATGTATAGGTAAACTCCCAGTCCCAATGATTCTGTGTGAGGAATGACAGGACAAAAATTCAATTTGGAAAGCCACAAAAACTTAAACAACACAACCATTAATAGAGATCCTGCCATCAATGAAAGACTTTTCAAAATCTGGGACAATAACCTGAAAAGGATCAGTTTATGTCATTCTTAAAATGTTTTAGTCCCATTTATCCATTATAGAAATAGGAGACTGTACACGGCTAGAAGCCTCATTTGATTAAAAAATTTAATTCTATCTTTAATTGAATTAGGAAGGGTTCATAAGGACAAAATCACTACCTGAAGCAACTTGTCAATGACTGTATATGGTGCACTGCATCAGCAACTACAGGTATTGCCTCAAAGTCTTATCATGTCTTACTGAAATTAAAGATTCTGTATGGGAGGCATTGCTAGGGACCCCAAAGCTCTTTGCATGTAGAAGATAACTCATCATATGTATTTCGTGGTAATATGTTTTTTTTTCCATCTCAGTCTGCTGGTTCACACGTGCTTTACAAGCCTCCAGCTAGCTGCAATAGCTTTAATTTCTCACTGTGAACAGCTCAGTAGTCCTGAGATGTCTGCCACCATAAGCATTTACGTGTTCACTTTAACTGCAAAATGGATTATTTGGACAGAGGCAAGAAGAATATTCATGCTTCTTTATGACTCATTTCCCACTGCTTCTTTTGTGCCAGGCAGGGCAGGCAGGAAAGTAGTGTTGAGAAGGCTGTGCCAAAGCTGTCCAGGTGGCTGTAGCAAACGTAGGGAATGACATCTTCTGCAGGATAGTGTGACATCCTCTACCGGTGCAGGTTGAGAAACACGAACTGGCCCTCTGTTTGCGGAGGGATCTAACAGCTTTGCAAAATGAGAGTAATGGCTCAGTTAAGCATACTTTCTTTGAGTAATGTGCTCCAGTTACTGATAATGATCTTGGGGGGGGGGCAAGGGGGGTTCATTCCCAGAGGTTAGAAATGTTTCACATCTTTTTCCTTCTTTGGTTCAAAGAGCTATAAACCTTTCTGCTCTTTTTAGCATTTGGCACTAGAATAGTTGGCAAAAGCAAAAATTTCAACATTGCAACTTGTGGGCTATCTTCAGTTTTACAATAGCTGGTTTGTGCTATACAGTAATAGAAGCAATATTTGTGCTTCTTGTTCCCATTAGCTGAATGGCTTTTTAATAGACACAGCCATAGTAGGTATCTGATAATCAGGCTACTATCGCATGTTTGCTACCTAACATTCATTTAAAGAGCATGTTCTTCTCTATTGTTAGAATAAAATATGGTCTCTCCCCTCAAAGATGCTAGGGGAGAGAGAGAGAGATGGCATTTGCTTCCAGAAACATTTCAGAGTGCTTTTTGTTAGTTTTTACATCAGATTTTTATCAGTCTGAGAAACAACCTCATACTGTACTTTGAAACAGGAAAAACCAATAGAGTTGATGATGTTTCCAAAAACTCAGAAATGCCTTTCTTCCCCATTTTTCTTCTGGTAGTTTGGACGAAGCTAAGCATGATGGTAAATATAATAATATAACCTTCTGAGAGAGTGATCCAGTCACATGGATCTTTTCAACAGCAATAGGAATAGCATGAAGGGACTTGGGGTAAACTGCAATGTACTGCAAGCAGATACTAAACTAGCACCAGACGGGCCTACTGATCCGGTCTTTCCTGCTATGGTTACATTATTCAGAGGGAGGCTGAACTGTAGGAAACTGCTGCCATACATCTGGACAGATGAATTAAAGGGGACATAATGAAGCTTTCAAGGCATTTGCCAGTCTTATGTTAGGAGCAGTGGAAGTTGATGTTTCCAGTTTCACAGGGAAGAAAATCTCCAAAGGTTAGGAGGGAAATTCTACCCCAAACCCTGGGTCTGACCCAGTGGCCCAAATCCTCTTGCATAGTTATACAGATGGACTGATTTTTGGAGGCTAGATGTCCCAGGTAAAGAAAGCATTGACTTGCATGCCAAGTCATACAACTCATAATACCATTCATAATGTCTACCATGACTTCTATGGGAAAAAGCGTACAACAATTTTTCAATGGAAAAAAGCACTTAGCAAAAAAAAAATGTTGTATGATGCATCTCATAGGGAAAAATCGCTATACGATGCATGCATCGTATAGCAATTGTTCCGTACAACAATGAGCCCTATGGAACAGATTAAAATCATTGTATGAGATACCACTGTATTCCTATTTTCTGGCACTGAGGGGAAAATGTATCCCATCCCATTTTCCTGCAGCAGAAAGACTGCAAAAGCTGCCTCTCCTTCCAATCCAAGCCTCTTGTCTTCACTTACAAGCAGAGTTTGCATTTCACTGTTTCACCATGAAAAATCTCAATGGAAGTGATATTAATTTCAGCAATACCCGTCATCATGCCAAGCACCCAAATGAATATAACTTCTTAGGATTGACATTCATATTACACAGCCAGTGGACTGATTGACTTTCAGTGTTTATACAGCACAGTTAGATCAACAGTTATAAGATGGATTGCTTCTCATTAGAAATTCAGGATGTTCAATTAAAGTGTATTAACACAATAAAATGAGGATATGGTGTTTTTTCCTCTCTACAGCTACCGACAGTTCAAGTTTGGACTTCACTCTGCTCACGTCACTGGAACATTTAGATAGCTTTTTGTTGTTTTTATCATTATTGTTCAAAATTAGTTGCCAGGATGATTCTGTAGTGGAAGTTACTGTGGCAATGCAGCATTTGATGTATTTTGTATTTAATGGAATGCTGGGTACCGAGCTGAATTGTGGAGGCACCAGTGTTCTGAACTGATTGCACTTGCGTTACAAAAAATAGAGAGATATACCTATATAAGATATATTGTGTTTTCCCCTTTCCTAATGTTGCTGCAGATGTAGGAAAGGCTGTGATAAAAGTAGAAGTCATTGTTAGTGGAATGCCCTGTGGTAATACCGGAAGCTTATATTTTAATTACTGCATTCAAATACTGGGGGGAACATTTTGCTTTGGAAAAAGAATGTGTTGAGGTTGAACCATCTGTTCCACATTCCACAGATACATTTTCATTAGTGGTCCTGTACAGAAGGTTTAGTGCATTATCATATGATGAGACATATTAAAACAATAAATAATTCCTGCACTGTGCAGTTTAAAATTAAAAGGCCATTGTGACAATTCAAACTGATTGATAACCATATACTTCAGGGCTAAATATAGCTTGCAGTGGGGCAGGAGGGGTTGAAATAATTTCAGGACAAGTAATGGATGAGGGGTCCTTAGACGATATATCAGGAACTGTGAATCAGTGCTATTCTGTGCAGTGGCAGATAGGGTATTTTTCTTTTCTTTTCTTCCAATAAACAATGAATCTCAGAAATGGGTAAAACTGTCTTACTATGGGAATATGTGTATTGCTACAGTAATATTTAGCAATGTAACCAAGTATTTGGGATTGAGTCATACGATCACATCTGCAAATCCTATGCTTTGATGTGTTACAGATCTTTGCTGGATAAATCCATGGATACAAAGAACTATGTGTTTAGGATTAGGGAAGCTACTTCTATTTCCTCAGTACTATTACACAGTAACCTAACTTTCTTTTAATTGGTAAGGGTTGGGGTAATTTTTGATAGGCATTTTTAATGGGCTTTTTATAGGTTTTAGAGTTTTTAACTGTGATGTTAGTTTTTATTCTTTTTGTGCCGCCCAGAGTCTTTTGAGTTGGGCAGCAATATAAATTGTAAAAATAAATAAATAAATGTGTGCATACAACAAATTTAAACCAGCTCACGTAATTGTCACTATGTTTTTGTAGGGTTTAGGAGTCTGTGAATTCTAAAGAACTTCCTTTTACCAATCTACATGTCTACTTAGAAGAAAGTCTTACTAACATCATTTGCACTTACTTACTTGCAATATAAAATAAGATTTCCAATACATTAAAAGGAAGCATTAGAGATTATTCAACAAGAACAAAGTTTCATGCCAATTCAACAACTTTTTTTGCCATGCCCAAACTACATCCTGATTATAATTTTAAAATGTTTATGCCACAATATATATTATGGACTGTATATGAGGCCCCTAGAACCATAAGAAATGCAAAAAAAAAACCCACTAATAATAACTCATTCTAAAATTGCCCCCTCCCTTTAAAAAATCAAATTGCCCGCCTGTGGGGCATATGCCCCACATTGGGAACCATGGGCTTAGAGTTTCATTCAGTGCAGTTTAGAATCCTGTCAAACTGACTCTTGCTCATAATTCTGGTTGAGGCTGAAGTTCTGGTATCAAAAGGTCACTTGAAGCTCATTGTTTTCACACAATGGCTGGAATCTGATCACATTTTAATGCCATTGTAATGTGCTTGGAGTAAATCTTGTCAGTGAATTGTTCCAAGTTAGTAATAACAGACCATCAGCTCTCTGCAGCACCTTTCAGTGAGGTCCATACTCTTAATCAATCCTTCTTAAAATGCTTAGAGGTTCCTGAAAGTTTTAGATTGTAACTCTCAAAATCCACAGAAATATTACAAACTCTTGGCTAAGTTAGGCCACATTTGGCCTATGTAGTATAGGTAAAGGTAAAGGTTTTCCTTGCTCAAAAGCCAGTCATATCCGACTCTAGGGTGCAGTGCTCATCTCTGTTTCTAAGCCGAAGAGCCAGCGCTGTCTGCTTCTGCAGACATTTCTGTGGTCATGTGGCAGGCATGACTAGACACCGGAGCACACGGAATGCTGTTACCTTCCCACCGAAGTGGTCCCTATTTATCTACTTGCAATTTCTTGCTTTCGAACTGCTAGGTTGGCAGGATACAATGTAGTATACAATGTAGTATAATTATAATTATAATGAGAACTATGGATCCTATCCCTTTGAGGTATGAAAATGGGTGCTGTCATAATTCATTATGCAAAGAGGCATGCTATCTATATTCTGGTAGAGAATAGAAAGAGTATTTTTCTTTAATTTTTTTCAGAGAAGATATAGACAAATAATAGAAGAGAGACCTATTAATGGTACTTCAGTTTTCCTTACATATTACAGATGACTGAAAGGACAGATTACATTGCCTGCATGACAACTGGACATGCCTAGAATCTCCCAACTAATGTAGTTCATTGCATAGTGAGCATCAGCCACTTGAATCATGTGTTATCAAGTCAAATCTGATCCTTTACATGGCTTTCTGGCTAAAGAGAGGTGGTTTGCATTTCACTTATGAGGGCATCCTGGGACTGTTTAGCTTGCCCAACGATGTTGAATTAAACATCAGGCCACACAGGCTAGCACTTCCAGGATGCACATTGGGGAATTAAATCCCCAACCTCAGATTCCACACCCAGATGTTTAACTCACTGGGGTTTCCAGCCAATTCCACCTATTTGAAAAGAATTTGTGGGGGGAGGAATCTGTTTGCATCCTAGTAGAGAAAGATCAGTGACAAAAAAGCATGACTCTGCAAATATGTCCACAGTTCCTGCCTCTCATTTTAAGATGATCCTTGTTTTGTTATACAACAGAAAAGTAAAAATGGACATTGGACTTAGGCCTGAAACATAAAATGAATATTGGACTTATACTTGAGGCAAAGAAAGTTTCTTATTTGGTGTCTCTTCTGTACCTGAGGTGACAAACTCCATTGTGTTCATGTAAGGCAAAGGAACCCAGCTAATTTACACCTGCTAATGAACTGCCTCAATAATTTCTAGAAAGAAGAGAGACCTACTTGCTAGTAATAATATGGTATTGATGCCTATCTAAAAATAGCAAGTTTCATATTACAAATTTTCAGGCTAATGCTCAAAGAATGACACTTTTTAATTATTTTTAGGTTGCTCACCCTTCATTAGAAACTTCTGCTTTGCTTCCCATGTACATCATGCTTAATTACTTGTCTTTCTAGAATGTCTTTGTCAGTCATATGAACTAAATAAAGATGAGTCTGACAGAAATGTTAATTTTTCATCAAAAAAAGAAAGCAACCAAGAGATTGATGAAATATTTTTTTTACCAAACATTCTTCTGTAGCCTTGAAGCTGTGCAGCTTTCTCTATCCCGGACATACCTTCAGATAAAACCTTCAGATCAGCAACTGGAAGGTTCTTTATTTATTTATTTCATTCATTCATTTTTATAGCTCTCAATTAGTGAGCACACACTATTCTGGGCATTGTGCAAGACAAACAAACCTCACTCAATCCCCACCTGCTACATGCCCAAAACAACATAAATGAATAGCATTATAACCAACTCTACAGAAAACCTACAGATCAAACATTTCAATACCACCGATTTTGGAAGAAATTTCCTCTGGTCATTTTACGTCATATTAAAAAAAAACACAAGAAGCCAGTGTATGTGGGCCAAAACTGGGAATGTATGTTCAATTTTACTAGTCCCAGAAACCAGTCTGGCTGCTGCATTTTCGAACTGCTGAGATTTCCATACTGTTCCAAAACAGTCACAATCGGGAAATTAACCAAAGTGGATAAAAGAAGGGTTTTTCCCAGTTACAATGAGGAGAGTTAAAGGAAAAATATTGCAAGTATTTACATTAATGACCACATAAAATCTCTTCTTAGGAACAGCAGACATCATGCTTTCAAGAAGAATAGTTTTCCTATAGCTTTCATTAATTGCTAACACCAGTCCACTATAAAGCAAATTGTATCATCCACTAATCATAGCTATAAGATTTATGTGTCATATTTTATTTTCAAACAGGACTCTTGTTGAGTTCTTCCTACCTGTCTTATGGCTAAATGATGCTCTTTGATAGAAACTCTACTAAATGAATCATGCTGTGAGCTAAGCTTGGGCTTGTAAGTCTCCGCCTCTAGCTCCATGCTAAATGAAGTGTGGTAGGTACCTGCCAGAGAAGTGGTCCCTTCCCTCAACAGCACCTTAAGTATGGCGTAGTATTCCCAGAGATGTTTTCTTTCCTATTATCCCTACGGTATTTCTGTTCACCTTAGACATCTAAAATAGGTCATTCAGTCTGGATCATTAGTTTTAAAAATTATGATGCTGAGGCTACTATGAGTTTTGTTGCTTGAAGATAATGTTCCTTT
Source organism: Bradypodion pumilum (assembly GCA_035047305.1). Classification (NCBI taxonomy): domain Eukaryota; kingdom Metazoa; phylum Chordata; class Lepidosauria; order Squamata; family Chamaeleonidae; genus Bradypodion; species Bradypodion pumilum. The sequence continues at coordinate 110,452,735 of JAWDJD010000004.1, read as the reverse complement.
GATGGTTTTAATTTCTGCTCTCTCTCTCTCTCTCCTTCTCTCTCTCTCTCTTTCTCTGTAAAAAGGAGAAATAGTTTTGCTGTTTGAGTATGAAGTAGTATGTATGCTATTGGAAAATGCAATATGGAATTAAATCTCACTACTTTGATATGGGTTACTTTCAATTAGGTAGTCCTAGGATTGGCACCTAGTTTGGTAAACTAATATGTTTGATTATTTTGGCTCTTAGTATCTATCCTGGGGGCCTCATCAACAGGGACCTAATTGCTTTCACAGCTTAAAATAGAAATAATAGAGAGTCAGAAAGACAGTACTATTCTCCTAAACTAGATAGTGTTGTGATTTAGTGATTTAGTGTTACTCAAGTAGCTAAGATGCTGACTGGGAAGCGGAAGGTCAGCAGTTCGATTCCCGAGTACTGCAGGATGGAATGAGCTCCCGTCTTTGTCCCAGCTCCTGCCAACCTAGCAGTTCGAAAGCAAGAAATTGCAAGTAGATAAATAGGGACCACTTCAGTGGGAAGGTAACAACGATCCGTACGCTCCGGTGTCTAGTCATGCCTGCCACATGACCACGGAAATGTCTGCAGAAGCAGACAGCGCTGACTCTTTGGCTTTGAAACAGAGATGAGCACTGCACCCTAGAGCCGGATACGACTGGCTTTCGAGCAAGGGAAACCTTTACCTTTACCTAGTGAATAAATTTCCCTTGTTCTAGCATTTTCTGGTTCCAAAATACCTTGCACAGATGGTCATTACTATGACTATTTAACACACTTAAAAGCTTTACTATAGAAAACTATACTTGTCTAAACCTCCATAATGACTCAATGGCAAATGGAGCTATTGGATACAGGCACATAGCTTTATCTAGTAGACCTCAACAGCTCCATGACAGAGTCCAAATGCATTTCATTCTACAAAGCATACTATTACTGCATCTTTGGCTATCATTCACTCCATTGGACTGGGGGGGGGGCAGTTGGGCAGAGCCAATCATAAGTTGTGCTTTGTTACTTGGGGAAAAAGTAATATCCTTCTAGTGCAGGGTTTCACAATGTTTTCCCGCCAGAGGCCGGACCCACCCCAACACTCCCTGCCAGGGACCCGAGGTGTGGTTGATCCCTGGACTTATGTTTTAGTCATCATCCATGGTGGCAGGAATCTCACGGTTTTTCCAGGGTTTTGGACAGCCTCCTTTGCACCCACGACAACAGGAGGCTTGTCGGAGCATAATCACTCAATTTTGCGCTTTTTTTGCCTTGTATCCACTTGGTTTTGCCTGCTAGATAGCACCTCTGAGTGACTTCTGGTTACACACTGTGAACCCAGCTGTTGATGCAAGCTCCATCTGGCACTGGAAGTTGCCCAGTGGCACTTTATAGCATCTGAAACGGAGTGGGTACATGGCAGAAAAAGCCCAAAATGGAACAATTATGTTCCAACAAGCCTCCTGTCGCCATGGGGAGTGGTAGAGGCTATCCAAACCCCCGGGAAAACCATGCAATTCCTGCAGCCACCACAGTAAGTGACGAATTGTGACTTCCAGTGGTGGGGATAGGCCTAGAGGTGCCTGGGTTCTCACCAAGGGCCAGATTAGGCCCACAGGCTGGGGGTTGCATAGCCATGTTCTAGGGGATTGAACTGAAACAACAAATTCAGATTTTGGAACAACATAGTATTTGGTAGTTTATCCAACCCTTTCAATCAGTTGTCAAAAAAGGTTTGGATTATTTTACAGCTACCTGTATCATTATGTATGCATGACCAGTTAAGGACTTGCTGTAGTGTATTAAGATTAAGCAACCTCTGAAAGAGGCACTTCTGGTAAAATATCCTTCCTTGACTAGTTCTCTAGGCCTGTCCCCTCAATTTAAAACTGCCTAGTAGTAGGATGATGTGAAAAGACTTATGTATGTGAAGCCCCTAAGGTCTCTTCCAGTCACAAGTAGACAATATTCAGCTGGCAAAAGGCAGTGGCTGAAATGCATCAGTGTAGCCTACACCATGTCATCAGCCGCAGTGTTTCTTTGGAAATAAAAACATTCAGATCTTTTTTCTTTGAACTCCCTTTCATCAGGACAGGGAGGAATCTTCAATTTCTGAAAATAAATGTTTATTGGCTGTGGTGATTTTCTAGAATTAAAGACTCCTCTGTATCCCCCAGCCTCCAACAGCTTTCTCACAAAGAAAAGGATTCCAAGGGAACCTGAATACCTTCAAGCCAGATAGAAAATTTTATTTTCCAAAAATCTGCCATGGCTAATATTGTCACCATCCTTGTGTAGTGTAAATTAGGCTGCTGGATTTCAGCCAGTGTATTTATATTCTACCACCAATCTAGTGTGAGAAAGATTATTTAGCACAAAGTGGCTGTTTCAAAAATACCATAATCGTTGAGGCGGCTCTTTCTGCGTACCCCAGTTGTGTGACAGATCACAAAAACGAGTGTGAGAATGGGGACAAGGCTACTGGAGTATCATTTTTACTCTGCTTTTAGATGATTGGGTAAGAGTCATAGTTGATTTTCAGTCTGGATTACTTAGCAGACAATCATTATTTATTGGAAAATGTAGGAGAGTACAAGTTACAAATAAAAAGATTTTCTGAGATTATACATATTTCCAGAACATATAGCAATTCAGAGCTTCAGAGTTATGAATATCCAGCAATTCTCCTAGATATAAGAAAGCAAAAAATAAAGCAGAAATGAACACAAAATACTTGCCACTCTTCTAATATAAGGTCAATGAACTAGGATACCTGTTTCATTCATAAACATGTAATGTAAACATAGAAGAAGCCTCAGCCTTTTAACTGCTCTGATGGTGAGTATACAGTACCTTGGTGATTAAAAGGCATAAAGAGTTAAGGATCACTAAGCCTTCAATGATCTTGAAGCATGTGCCCAAGAATCAAGGTCATCTCTTTCTGTAATTCTGAGGCTGCTTAACCTGAAAGTAAACCTGGCAGAAATCAATGACTCACTTTCAGATAAATGAGTTTAGGCTTAGTCTGTAATACAAAAACTACAGAACAATCTTCTACTCAGGAGTAAGCCTCACTGATCTCAAACAGGCTTGCTACCAGGTAAGTAAGTGTGCATAGGATTGCATATGTAAAGTGCTAACTTCACCCTGACTATAAAGCAAATGTAAATGTCGGCCTATGGGCATGTGTTTGCAAGCTATGTACAGTGATTTCCACACTTCAATGCATTTTAATACATCAATTATAAATCATTCGCTCAAGCCTTCATTGTTAGCAGAACATGTGCATTTGAGATTTCTGCTGACTTAGCTTTAAACTAAGTTGAGACATAAATATATACAGCATTTTTATGGACACATCTAAAGCACTTGACCTTTACACTACATGTAATTATGAGATGGTTATAGCTGGGCTCCAGAATAAAATTAGTCAGCAGTGAAACCTGCCTGCAGCCTAATGTTGCACACAATGAGATCCCGCAAGTACACTACACAGTAGGGCTCCTCTTGCATTTGTGAAACCATTCAGCAGAAATAGCTTTTGGTGTCAAAGCTACTTAAAGGCAATATAAGGCCAAAAAGCATGAAGAAAAATGAAATGGAGACTAATATTGTTCGTTCTCACTCCTGAACATTACATTCCATCATCAACTATTAACACTTGAAGAAAATATTTGCATAATAGTTTGCTTTTATGCAGCAAATGACCACCATTTTCTTTGTATTATATTACAACATGGTTAAAACTCACATGGTTATGAAAACCTTGGCAACTTTTCTCTGACAGGCCTCCATTGCTTCAGCTTTGCTAGCTTTGTTGACTTGCTGATATTGGGACAGTTTGTTTACCTGGGAAGTGAACTTTATCCTAATAAAGGTGAACGCTTCGTAACCATTTTTTAAACTGATGTTCACTGCCTTAGTTTTATTTTTTAAAAAGGCTGCTAGACACACATTCTGAAGTTCTCAGATTTTAAAATCAGAATCTGAAAGATCAAAATATTTTAGAGGGGAAACACATATTAGGACAGTACCAGGTGATACAGCGTGCAAACTTTGGAGTTTTAAAAACTACATTGATCTAATTACTAAACAAAGAAAAAAAGAGGTTAGGTAGGTATCTGTCTAATGTCAGCCTTCAACACTGGACTTTCATGGACAAAAAACAGTAAACACAGACTTTCTCTTCCTATAGCATCTCCCATTCATCCCCCACCCCACCCCAGCTGTGTGGGTGGGTTTTAGATCATGATTCAGTGTTCAACCACAACCTGGACAGGAAAAGTTGGTTGAGTTTTCTATCAGGAGCTAATGTACATATTTGTGCAGAAAATATTCCAGTGGCAGAGCAGGTCAGGTATCCACCAGGGAACTATGAATACCCATGTACTGTATGCTGAATTTTGTGAACAGAAGGTGATATTAGCTTTGGGTTAGTATTCTGTATCTTATTAAGTACTAATCTACCCATTCACCTGGGGGTTGATCTGGCAAGATGTCAGAAGAGAAGTTATCCAGTTCTATTCACCTGTGTGTCCTAGTGGTACATGGCAAACATTGATTCTCATTCTTTATTCATTTACACAATAAGAGAGGTGTGAACACTGTGTTGAACTTCATGTAGCCTCTGATGGTGAAAAAAGTGTTAACAACTAGTTGTATTGTGAAATGTACCTCTAGATAAGCAATTTCTGTGTGTGCCTGACAGAATTCAACAGCATTAAATTGAAAGACAGTAAATAATGACTGAACTGTTTTAGCTGATCAGGAATGAGAAACATGATGTTTGAACTTTAGAGCATAGAAGGTCAAAGCAGCACAGTTGGCTGAACATGTACATGGCAAGCATGGATCTAAAGCATTACATCCTACTTAAATCACCAATCAGCTGCCTGAAGTGCTTTACCCAATATCCTGCTGTGACAGGACCAGATGGATCCAGGTTACTTACACTGACAAAAGCAGCCTGCTTGGTAATTGCCCATTCAAATAGTGTGATGATACTGGCTTGTCCTGTTTCACAAATGTTGTGTTTTTCAACAGAAAATCTAAAATAAATTAAGTTTTACTCTAAAAGAAGTGTCATTGCTGGGCGATACTGTGCATCTGAGGTAATTGCAGCAGCTTGCCTTACTGTGTTAAGAATGTTTATTATTCATGCATACCATTGAGCCCCCATTAGATAACAGACACCTCATTTTCTGATGGGCAACGATCAAATTATTCTCCTTTCTTCCAGCCTAGGAGAAAATGCCTTTTCTTTTGCATCTTTCTTCTATTAGACCACGATGTTGGGCTCAAAGTGAAATCTTCACATTTCTCTTTCTTAAAAACACCTTTATCTAGGTAGAGCATCTCAACATAACAGTCAGGTTTTATTGGGAATATAGTTAAGAAAGTACAATAAGATGCCTTATTTAAATGAGTTCAAAGATTTTGTGAATGTGCAACAATTTAGGGTTCCAAATGTAACTTCAGAAAGAAACAAGAAGACTTCACTGGGGAAAATTCTTCCTGGGAATGGGGTTAGGTAGAATATATAGGATATTGTTACGTAAAGTCAGTTTGATAGCAAGATAAGTTAGAGACTCTGCTAAATAAAAAACTGAGGTCAGAAAGAAGTCTTGATATTTGATTATCACTTGCAGAAACTGTTACCTCAGGCTAACAAGTTTGCTGGCAAATATTTTACTAGTCCAAACCTAGAAGCTCCCAAGGTTCTCCAGCTCTTTTTTCATGTTACTGGATACAGGACTGCTCAGAAGCAGGGATCTCAATTCACACTTACACTGGTGCATTTCCTTTGAAATCAGAGACCAGGCAAAATCAGTGGAACTGAATGTTGTCAATCTCTTAGGTCTCTAGAAGACCAATTAGTTCTAGGAGAAATAAAAATGCACAATGGATCTCATGGAAGCAAAACTACAGGACATATTCAATCTAGCCATTTAAATGAACATTCGCACTATGTGCAATTGATTTTTGCCTTCTTCAAAATCCCCTGCATATACTGTAACTATGAAAGATTTCCAAACTCTTGGTTAATTTTTGTTAACGTTCCTTACTTCACCATACAGTGTATTGGAAGAAAACTGCCTTTCATAGCTGGCACGGTGAAGTCATTTGTGGTTAACTGAAGATAAGAAATGTTTTCTTGCCTAGACAATTTTACAGTGATTTACGGATGGACTTTGACCTGAGGTTCATTGAGACTCTAAAGCTGAGGCAAGACATGGTGCTGGCAGATCTGTTTTGTTTTTCTTTTGTTTTTCAGCCTTGGACTAATCATACTTTGTATGATGTGGGCACATTTTTAGGAACTGAAGTACTGTGTAAGAGAAGGAAGCTGAACCTTCTTTCTTCCTGCTGTTCCTCTCCCAGTGGTTCCCATCCTCACTTTTTCTACAGGTAGAACTAGGGAGTAGGGAAGCCACAGGATAGGAGAGTTCACCTCCCTTCACCCTTTTGCTCTTATAGTCATTTCCACTCCAGTTTTTACTAGCACTGTGAAAGTGGTCTGCCACCATCACATGAAGTCTGAGTCTAAGGTCTCTTTTTCTAAATTCTGACTTGGAAGAAAACCTCACTGCATTGAGTGTGTTTGACTTTCTTAATCCTAGAACCATCCTATAAAGTTCATTATCTCTTGATGTGTAAATAGCCCTGCTGCTATTCTTTTTTCCTTTGCAGCACAACAGGAATAATTTTCCTCCTTTCCATCATATGAATAGTAAGAAAACAGTATCACTGCAGATCTATGATAGACTGCTATAAAAGCTGCATTACCTTTCTGCAGCATTCAACACTTCCCACATGTTGTGACTTACAGTCCTCCTCAAAGTCCACATTCCAAGACTCACAGGAAACCTTCTACTGGCATAAGATGGATTTCATAAACCTACTCTATGAATTAATAAGTGACTATATTAATTCAAAGGATTGCCATAAATTTGTAGCCACTTGACAGTACATAAGAATAGCAGCAGTATATGACCCCGATTCAGAGATTCTTGCATGCAATTAGGCATTGTGCAACTCATGTGGAAAAAGATACCCTCAATATTATTGTCACTAGGTGTGGGACACATTGTTTCAACCATGTGCCTAGGGTGATGTGCACAGAGATACATATAGTAGAGAAGCACTGAATTGTATTTAAGTATTAAGGATGCATTAGTTACATCTAGGAGACTAGTAGATATCCTGCTTCATCCATGGAAGATATTTCAGTTGCTCAAAGGATGCAGATACCCTACAATAACTTACATGTATGCACAAGGGACAGAATTTGGTCTCTGCTCTTCTTGTCCTTGCATGCTGCACTCCAGTGTAGGAGTGTGGAATGCAACAGAGCACCCATGTCCTCCTGCAACATGTCTATAGAAAGAAAAATCTGAATTGGGGCAAATGTCTTTGAAGAAGAATCAGTCCTCTAAACATTTAGGGTCATTGTGAGCGGCACAGTTTTAAGATGTTCTGAAATACTGGAGAACCATTCTGGGTGCTGTGCTGCTGAAATACAGTATTTAATATTTGGGCTGTTATATGAATTGCACAGTGGAACCCAAGGATTGATGCAAGTGTGTGATTGATCTAACCAGGAGTTTAAACATTCTAAAGTCCTCTGCAGAGTGCTGTGCAAATCTAATGTGTCTAATCTTCAATCAATGTACAGCAATTTATGACGCATGTAGTAGTTTAAGTGGCAACAGAATATGACTTTGAGGGTGGCAGCCTATAGTAGGATATTACAGTGTTTCTCGCTTCAATGTAATATTTTGTATGGGTTTAGAGAAGATGGCCTCTGTTGTGCATTGTTTGTGAAATGTTTCTTATCCCAGAGAGGTGTATGATGTAAAATACGTCAGTGAAAAGTGTATATTTTATGTGAGAGGAAAATACATTTTATTAAAGGTAAAGCTTTGTTAGCTGTATAAAATGGCAACTGTTCAAGTGTACAGTAACTTCTTACTAATGTATGAAAATCTGTGATATTTTTGATTTGATTGTATTTGTATTGCCCAAATAAAACATTTTGGCTGTATTGTTCTCAAATTTTCCTTTTTATGGACTACCAGTTAAAACCATCAATGAAGCACTCAACTTTAAAGTCTAACTTTGTTCAAAATAACATTTCTCAGAAATATTCTCTCTTGTTCAGAAAAATAGAGTGAGAAGTCAAATCACAGGGGACATTTTCAGGTCGTCACAGTTTCTGTGAAATGTAAAAACTGCATTCAGTTGCAGACATCAAGGTGAAATTTTTAAACACATGCTTCTCTCTAAATAGCTCATGACATATGATGCAGACCCCTGATTTCAGTTGAAAAACCATGGACTTTATTGCAACTACCGTGTGTGTGTGTGTGTGTGTGTGTGTGTGTGTGTGTGTGTGTGTGTGTGTGTGTGTGTGTGTGTGTGTGTGTGTGTGTGTGTGTGTGTGTGTGTTGGGGGAGGGGGGCTTCTCATCTCCAGCTGGTGATCTCTATAACCAATTACCCTGTCCCATTTCCAAACATAAAAGGCTTAAGTTAAGGTGTTGGGTTGTTACAAAGGGGATGGAAACACATTTAATCCATACAGATTTCTGAGTTTTCCTTGAGCATACTATTTGTAAAAGTATATCCTATCTCTTTGGAGTTGCCTCAAAGACTACTGAGTTTAAAAGGCCAAAGGTTTTTCAAGTTGTGCTAGGAGCTGTTTATTACAGTACCACTCTTTGCCCTTGTTTGCTCTCAACTCTTTATTTCCTTCATCTGCTGTCAGTGACATTCTTCTATAGCCAAAGCTAGTTGTTTGTGATTTTATTTTTGATGTAGAATGAGACATAGCCTCATAACACAATCCCTCACCCTAATTAAGTGAAGTCTGCATATAACTAAATCAGAAAAGCCAAGAAGAAGCTATGTGAGAGCGAGATTACAAATACAGTAATCCAAAGTGTTGTGTGTTCAAGGCTTTATTCTTACTTACCTCAATATGGTTTGCTGTTTCCATCTCTCTTCAGTCAGTCAGACTGTGACATGGGAGGTCCCTGAGAGGACCAAAAGCAGGATTTCTCCATCTGGTCCCTTCAATGTCAATAGCTATGGGCCTGTTCTGAGCTGTCCATTCTTCCTCATTCACGTCTGCTCACACCTGAAAATGCAAAGGGAAAATTGGACTAGAATACAATATTTGGGGTGAAAATTTCTGTCTCACTAAAAATGCCATTGGCAACACAAATATTGAACCTGATGAATCTTTGATGCATTCCTATGCAACATTCATATGAAGTTGTTAATTTCTTTCATATGTCCCATGGAAGTAAAAAACATATTCGAATGTACTGTATTCTTTTTTTCATTAAACGTTAATAGCTAAAAAAAATCATAAAAGTGTAAGATGGGCACAGAAACTTTTGAAAAGAAAAGAAAAGCAGCAAGTGGAAGTTAATAAAAGTTCATGAAACAAGAAAGTCACTAAATGTAAGTGGCTTGTTTATTGACAAACTCATAGCAACGAAACATTCCCCAGAGCCAGTGGGGAGATTTAGAAATGAACAGTAGCATGCTGTGAAAATAGTCAACCCCATAAGATTAGAAACAGCTGTCTTCTGAATGAAATAGAGCTGAAGAGGTTTGCCCCCTGGTAACCTCACAAATAATGAATGACAATAATCTAACCATATAATTTAAAAGAAGGAGTAAGGCATCACCGACATGTTCATGTCTCTTCTGTCAAAAATGACAGCCTTGCTCTCAGGATAGTCCTCAGGTAGGTGGTCTATAATAGTCATGTTAAAGCCAGTGCATTTACAATTCACAGAATACAGTCTTGGAATTCTGGGGTACCTTTAGCTGCCTTTGGGTTTAAGGAAATTATTTCACCTGCCCAATGAACTTCCAAATGTGGATGCCCACTGAATGGCTGACAGCAGCTCTGGAACAAAACAGTGTGAAGTATATGAAATGAATAAAGTGCTAATAATTGCATGCTGCTTTCTCAAGAGTTTATGGTGGGGACCTATGAATGCAGTGGCATGCTGGGGCCTCTCAGCCCCCAGGAGACTTTGAGCAGATGTATTCTTAATGAGTCTGAGCTGATAAATTGACATGGCAGAGGGAATTAAGACAGAAATAAGAGTAGATTCCCGGAAACCTGTGGGGAGGAGCACATACACAACCAACTCTTCTGCTAATTTCAAAGGGTACAGTGGCTGTTTTGATTCTAGATTATATATCATTCTTACACACTCAGACAAATAAGGATTTTATGTGAAAGTCGGCCCAAAAGTTATGTTGTCCAAAATGTCCCTGAATGTTAATTGGTGGACAGACAATATTTTCAGGGACATTCTCTGGGGCAGGACATTTTTCCAAGACACACGAATAAACTGGATTGCATTCAGGAAACCACCAAACATTTGTCAATCTCCTTATCTGTGCTTGTATTAATCAGCTACAAACAACTGTTGGAAAATGTCACCAACCACCATTAACATAATCACCATGTTGGTACTTTTTTGCCTTTCTATTATCTTTCAGTCTTTCTCCCCTCCACCTGCAAAAATTTTGGAAACAATAACCTTTACTATCTATTGGACTGTGATAGCTTAATGGTTAAGATGCTGAACTTGACAACTGGAAGGTAAGCAGACCAGCAATTCAAGACCCAAGTGCCAGCTTCTGTTAATCTAGCAGTTCAAAAGCAAGAAATTGCAAGTAGATAAATAGGTACCACTTCTGCAGGAAAGGTAGCGGTGTTCTGTGTCTAGGCATGCCTGCCACATGTCCGTCTGCAGATGTAGACAGCACTGGCTCTCTGGCTCTAAATGGAGATAAGCACTGAACTTTATAGTCGGATACGATGGGCTTTTGGACAAGGGTGGCCTTTATTTTTACCTTACCTTCACTATATGCATCCGAGGCTGTATAAATCTGCTGGCCTTTAAAATCTTACAAGGCACTGTAATGCTCATCTGCAACTTTGCAGGCCTTCACCTTGCTAAAGTGACTTGAGATGAAACCTATCAATTTTGTGCATATTTGCATCAAGGAGCTCAGTAGACCTTACTTCTAAGTAAACATGCTTAGGATAGGCTGCATGCCCCATGAAACAAATGCCAAAACTAACATAAATCTGATTACATTCAGTGAAAGCTAGCTGTAATATTATGTGGCCCTGAACCAATTAAATCCATCCTATCCTGCTAATTAAAGCTGTTTTTAAGGAGTGCCATCTAATAATGATTCTGTTATCCAAAAGCACAGTTCAGCTCAAATGAAATGACTGCTCCAGAGATTGCAGTAAAGCAAATAAAAGTAGCTAAATCTTCTCATGGAAATCAATATGTCTTAAAGGTACTTGACTTGGACAGGGACACACACACCTAATAATGGATGCAGTTTTTGCAGAATTTTATGTTTATTCTCTCACCAAATTATCACCATTTTCCACTGATCTACTGAGCTCAGTACTGTATTGCATTGATTCACAGCTGTTTTGGGGGCTGCTTTCCAAGTTTGCCTGTAGAGACCAGGGGTTAAATATAAAAATAATAAATTGTCTGTCTGTCTAGGAATGTTTACTTTTACCACCTGAAAAGTCTTTTCAAATCTAGTAAGGAAACAACAAAGATGAACCTGCAGAAAAGTGCTTTTGTTCTGATACTGTCAGAACTTAGTTCCTTTTTAAGTTTCCAGTACAATGGTTGTAAGTAGACTACAATATATTGATGTTAAAGTAATTGTTGTGGTGAAATTATTTATTGAGTCAGAACTGAAGATAAAGGCAGGCAACTGTGCAAACCCCCACCCCCACCTTAACCATTTGCAGAAGGAAGCAAAGCATCATTAGGCATCCATACCCAACCATCCCATGTGGCACCCCAGTGAGCAAGAAAGTACAACTCCATGCTGGGAACTGCTTCTACACTTTCAACTTTTCTGGGGCAAATAATTCATTTCTGAAGAATTTCTTGCAAGTTGGAGTGCTTGAGAAAGCAAGACTGACAGATTTTTCCAGTTCATGGATAACAGTCAGTGATATTTTTTCTGTTCTCCCAGTATTCCTTCATCTGAGAATAGTGTAGGGATCCTGAATCTTAAATAGGCTGATGGTAAGAGTCCCTAAATGCAAGACCAACATGTTCAAGTGGGGGCTTCTGGTGGACAACAACATGCGCTGTGAATGTGGAGAGATACAGAATCCGACTCATTTACTGTTCTGATGATTACTGCCAGAAACATGCACCAATGAGGACTTAAGTTTAGCCAACAACAAAGCCAAGAGAGCAGCTTCATTTTGGTAGTCCAGGTTTAATCAGGACATGAAAGAAGAAGTATAGGTATCCTATTTGCTCATTCTAGGAGTGTTTACTTTTTCCAAACCAATATCAGGTTTGTCACATAGCCTTTCACTTTGTTTTCTTTTTAACTTTCTCATGTGGATTCACTGACTGTTTAGATTAAGGACTGACATATGTCTCTTCGAAATACACCACTCTCTATTTCACACGCTCCAAAGAACAGAGTGGTGTCATAGAGTGGTAAATTAAGATTCAGGAAACCTGGGTTTGATTTCCCAATCTGCTATGGAAACTCATTGGAAGGAGTGGCACTAGTAAAACTATTCCTTAAATATCTCAGTTGTGGGGGAAATCCTATTACAGTCACCTGTTTCGGTCGCCATAAGTCTGATGCGACTTGACAGCACATAACACACAAGGACATTATAGGAATTAATTCGAAATGTCACAGATCTACTGAGCCTATTATACCTCTGATCTGTATTGCATTTTGGAAGTTTGAAGATTCACATCATTATTATGTGCAACACTCAGCTAAGTTATTTTCTAAATAATAAGAAACGTTCCTGCAGGTAGTTTCATTGTATCGTTCACCCCCAAAGATATATCTGTCAAGTTTTTCCTGCCTGCAGGAGTTTTCTTTTTTCGTCCTGTGAGCCTAGAGCTTTTACAAACATTGTTTTAACTTAAAAGAGGGAAAGATAGACAGACAGACTTTTTTTGGTCTCTATTAGACAGCTGACTTTTCTAAGACAGAGTAATGGCGGACATTCTTTGCAATACTGGTACAGACTAGAAACCCTACCATCATCACAATAGGTATAAAATGATAGTTTGACAGTATCTATGGATCATTATACCTTTTTAGATGCCTCAGGGCTGAAGTCACTCATGATGCCAGCATCACCTTTTTTGAGGTATATTTCTTTTTCATTTATGCTTTATATATTTTCCTAGCCTGACACATACTGGGAGACTAGCAGTGGGTGTACATATTTTTCAGCTTCACAAAAGAATAGAAAATTGTCTTTCCTCATGCTGTAGAGAAATTTAAGGGCAGTTTCATCCAAAAATCACACAGCATAATGTGGTCCTCTCCCTAGGAAACCACAACGGACCTGATTTCTGTGTTCTTATGATTAAACTGGGTCTTTTCACTAAGGAATGGTTGAATCAATCTCAGTGTTGCAAGTGTGCTATCCAATTTCAATATCCGTTTGTGATTTTTTAAAAACATTCCATATATACACATTCACACTTTACATGTATGCAATTTCCCCTGATTGTTTCCATCTATTTTGTTACCATCTTTCTCTGTTCTTGTACACACCTCTCCCTAATATGTACATATTAAGTGTGCAGTTTTAAGCCAGAAACAGCCTCAGAAAAGAAATGTGCAAAATCCAGAAGACAATTGTGCTCTGACCTGTGCATTCATCCAGAAACTGAATTAGAACACTTCATGTAAAAATAGGGACTGTCTTATTCACTAACAATGGGATTAGATTTGAGCCAGAGCATCTTTTTTTCCACATAGAAGCTTGGATAGTGAGCAAAAAAGTGAAGAAACAGCCGGAGGATTTTTCTCCCCCATTTTACAGCAAGAGTAGAATGCTCTGAAAATGTAAAATAGAAGGTGGGGGTGCAGTCAGACATTTTGTAAGTACTGAAGGTGCTACAGCCCTCACTGCATTGCTTCAGTGCTTCCTCTGAGTGTACATTTTATTCCTAAATAATGGAAGAACTCTGTGGTGGATAGAGGAAGAAGGAGCACATAATTATGTTGCTTGCTTGTTTTTCTTCATTAAACTGACAAGAGCAAAGGAAAAGGGTGAGGCACTTAGCCTGCTGTTTTATGGTGGGAAGTGGGATACTCCCCCACCCCTGATGTATACCTGTCAAGTTTCGGGAAATCTCTGTCAGCCCCCTGTATTTTACACTTTTTCCTGCAATCATCCCGTATTAGTTAGACTGGAGTTAGACTGGAGGCCAGCACAGGGATAAGCATAACTGTCCAGTTTCCTGTTTTGGCTGGGAAATTTCCCTTATTTGACAGAAATTTCCCTAAACTTGACAGGTATGCCCTGATGTTGGCCATTTTGTACCAAAAACAAATAGGAAAAGGCAGCGGCAACTGATGCCTCCTCTTGGGCTGTGATTTAGTCATCAGGAGCTTTCCAAGCATGATTCCTCTCCCTCAAAAAGTCTCAGCCACTTGGATAGCACTCACAAAGTTTAGCCAAAATCTTGGATGCAGCTTCAAGCCCTTCTGAGATGTTGAGTCCCCACCAGCCCCCCTGGTAAAAGGAGATGTGAAGGGGTGAGGGCTACGTGAGGGCTACGTGAGCAAAGAGGATGTATTGATTTTACGTGGCATCTTTAGTATCACATAAAATGCCACTATAACTGCTATAGCACACGACAGTTCTCTCACTGCTGCAACTGACATAGCCATTATAGGATGGATTTGTGTCAGTTAGCTTGTCATCTCATGCACAGATGACCACTGAGTAGACAAAATTGTGAGCAAAGATCACCTGACAAAATGTTCTTCCCCATAACAAAAATGGCCCATGGCCCTCCCTCTGCCAGCATATCTCTTATTTCAACAGGATGGCTATACTACTCTGAATCACTATATTTTAGAGTTCCTGTCTCTCTCTACGTATATTTTAAAAAGACACAGAAAGAGAAGCAGGGTTGCAGGATAAGAGATCCAAGCTACTCTCATTTGTCCAAGTATGTTTGGACAATGCAATCACTTTTTTTCTATGAAATCTAATTTGAACCATTAATTGTGAGTCCATAAAGCAAAGTCACATAGTGTGAGCTGATATGTTTATGGCACTGGGATCTTATGGGTTATGGCAATAAATGATACTGCGTGTATCTCTCAGAAATAATGTAAGGTGGAGGGAACTGGAACAATTCATCCATTCTTTTGCTGCAGCAATTTCATAACAGCAGCATTCACACAATTGCAGTCTTCCAGGTAGCAGCCAATTTGCCTCCCCTACCTTACCTGTTTCTTTGCTTTCCCAGCACTAGGCAATTTTGACTCTTTTGTTAATTTGTTTTTTCTCGTGCATGCTTTTTTTTAGGGGGGAGGGGATAAAGACACCTTTCCTCATTCAAGCTGCTTGCTTTATACAAGGATCCACCAATTTTTTCCCTCATTCAAACTGGCAGCTTTACAGCGCCTTTCAACACTCTCGACATGGCATCAGCAAGATTTCAACTTCATCCAAGGGGCATCAGTTCAGCGTGTCAAACCATTCCAATGCTGTTTGCTCATTGCAGGCGCACCCCCCCAATAACGGACACAGACAACATTGAAAGTGGATAACAGCAAAGGGCCACATTTATTGATTCAATGCCCTAGTCCGAATTATAAATTTGTATTGGTAAAACGACCAATCATAATTCCTAAGGCAAGCAGGCCGAAGTAACACTGGTAAGGTACCACCCCAAAATTGCCAACGGCAATTGGTTACAATGTATCAAATTGTATCAATTTGTTTGTTAACAACAAACAAATTGTTGACCGTAGTCAATAACTAACTCATGACCCCACCCTCTGACGCGTATCCGTGAAATCACAGGGGTGATGCATGCTGGTTAGCAATCATCATCACCCCATCGCCTGATTCGTCGTTGACCGGACAACGTTTAACTACTTTATTCCTGTCTAGTGTTGTCCAGTCAATTGCGAACCTGCCGGATACTTGTGGGTCATACTGTTTACCTTACCAGTGCTACCCGCCCATGTGACCAAAGTCAACAGTAGGAACGAAGAAAGACCCCTATATCAAACCATAGCAACAGTGTGGGATGGGCAAAAAAGCCAGGACCCGAAGCCAATGTGGGTCCCAACCAAAAATTCCCACCCGGCCCCGAAGCGACCATGATCACACTGTTAACTAGGGAGGGGGTGGAGGGAAAAACTTCTCCGCTCCGTCGCTGAGGCAAAATGGCAGCGCGGCTGCCTCGTGGCCACCCCTTTTATAAGGGAGCTGGCCACGCCCCTAACTACCCGGATTCTCTGTCCTGTGGGGGGGGGCCCGCAAAGGGCGCGGCGGCCATTTTGGCGCCGCGCTTGCATTGCAGGCGCACCCCCCCAATAACGGACACAGACAACATTGAAAGTGGATAACAGCAAAGGGCCACATTTATTGATTCAATGCCCTAGTCCGAATTATAAATTTGTATTGGTAAAACGACCAATCATAATTCCTAAGGCAAGCAGGCCGAAGTAACACTGGTAAGGTACCACCCCAAAATTGCCAACGGCAATTGGTTACAATGTATCAAATTGTATCAATTTGTTTGTTAACAACAAACAAATTGTTGACCGTAGTCAATAACTAACTCATGACCCCACCCTCTGACGCGTATCCGTGAAATCACAGGGGTGATGCATGCTGGTTAGCAATCATCATCACCCCATCGCCTGATTCGTCGTTGACCGGACAACGTTTAACTACTTTATTCCTGTCTAGTGTTGTCCAGTCAATTGCGAACCTGCCGGATACTTGTGGGTCATACTGTTTACCTTACCAGTGCTACCCGCCACACGGAGGGGCTTCACAGAAGACCTGACGCCCCCCCCAGACCGTCAGCTCGGTCAACAGGCCTGCTCGCCAGTCACCCAACAGGAGGTCCATACCTCCTCGCGACAGATGGACCCCATCCCCTGCATACAAGTCACAATTTTGCAGACTAATATCGGGGTGATGACTAACCCGTCCCCAAGCCCTGGTGGTGAGAAACCGCGCCACTGCCTTATTGACCGCGCGCCTAGCTCGGTCAAGGGCCAGGAGGTTAACGCCCCCTCTATAAGAGTGGCGCGGAACAATGTCCGACCAAACCAGGGCCGTGGCAGGCCAGACATAATGCAAGTAGGCGAGGTCCTCGCAAATCGCATGCTTGAGCGATAAGCCGGTGACCTGGCCCAAATCATTGCCCCCCAAGTGGATGATTAGAATGTCAGGCGGGTCAGCCCCCAGGCCAGAAAAAAGGAAAGGCCGCAGCTCCCGCCATAACATCCCAGCTTACCGTGCCATGAGAGACTGGCGTGGTCACCCAGTCCCAGTCGGGGTCCCCACTCTGTCGCCGCAGCGTAACGCGCTGCCCTGAGCACATAGCTGTGGCCCACCAGCCATACTGTCACCGGTGTAATACGACACCCAGGGTCTGTAAGAAAATTGAGAAAAAGGAAGGTAAGGTGACTGGATTGGTACTCATGGCGGGAGTGGGCGCACATAAAACTGAAAACATTGTGAGCCCCACCTCCCCATGCTGCGTATGTCAGCCCCAGAGTACCCAAAAGCAGCTGCAGTAGAGGCTGCGCCAATACGGAACGAATGTGTGCCATAACGGGCACCTGGTAGTCCCACCCTGGTGAGGGCTCTAGCTGTCACCTTCCAAAACTGAAATTTAGTAAGGGGAGACCCATCTTGGTGACAGAAAAACGGGCCATGGTGCCAGCCACGCAGTGCCAGGTATTCCTGTAGGGCACCAACCGGACAGATGTCTGCCAAAGAACACCGTAGCAGTCTTACTCCACTGCCTACGCCATGCTGATCTGTTTTGGAGGAGCGAATCCTCAACTGGGCCCAGTCTTTGGCAACATATACATCTCCGAGTTCCAGTGCCCTACCACTTGCATCCGCCTTAGACAGCATCACGAGTTCGCTGATGCGGAGCGCTCCAAAAAATGCCACCGTTGTGGCTGCATGAAAAAGGGCTGCCTCATAATGATCAAAACAGAGGCCTGGCCAGCCCCGGGCCAACTGGGTAAGAACCCCTGGGGAAATAGGGTGCCGGTCGTCCGGGCAACGCCCGCGCTCGCGCACCCACCCCTCCAAAACGTGTCTCACACGGAAGTCAGAGGTGGTATCCACATGACCCCCTACTTTGGCCATAAAAGCCAACGCCGAGAGCTTGGATGCTATGGTGCGAGGTGCAAGGCCCTGTGCATGCAGGTGAACCATGAACCGCAGAACATGGTCCACCGGGATGGGCCAGGTCTCTGGCCATTGAAATCGAGTAGCAAAAGCCTTATACAAATTGAAAGCTTGTTGATACGCCTTACGCGTGCGTGGCGCTAGTGACAGGCCAATCGCCCAGTTCACCTCTCCTTGCCAATAGTCCACATCTCGTCCGGGAGTGGCGAGGGAAATTCCTCCGCATCCGGGGCCAAGGCGCGGAACCGGGAGATCTGCAGGCGGGACAAAGCGTCAGCAATATCGTTATTAACCCCTGGGACATGCCTGGCCCTGAACATGACGTTGAGGCGCAGGCAGCGCAGCACAAAATGGCGCACTAGGTCCATGACCCTGGGCGATTTAGAAGTCTGTGCATTGACAATGTGCACCACGGCAGCATTGTCGCACCAGAAAAGCACCACCGAATTAGCCCACTGTTCGCCCCATAGCATCAAAGCCCCCAGAATGGGAAAAAATTCCAGGTATGTGAGATCCCGCAGGCGACCTGTGCCTGCCCATGCCGGTGGCCACCCACCATAGGCCCACTTCCCATTGAAGTACATCCCATAACCCAGGGATCCTGAGGCATCAGACTGGATCTGGAAATTGGGGGATGCCAGGAGGTCAGACCTCCAAAATGAGACCCCATTAAACTCCCTCAGGAATTGCAACCAGACAAACATGTCTGCCCTGATACCCCGGGTAAGCCTGACTCTGTGGTGGGGCCTGGATAACCCTGCCATGGCGTCGCATAAGCGCCGGGCAAAAGCCCTGCCCGGTGCGACCACCCTGCAGGCAAAATTGAGGTGCCCGTGTAGCACCTGCAGTTCCCTCAGGGATGCCTTACGCTTGGCCAGC
The DNA here is from genome assembly GCA_035047305.1 of Bradypodion pumilum. NCBI lineage: Eukaryota > Metazoa > Chordata > Lepidosauria > Squamata > Chamaeleonidae > Bradypodion > Bradypodion pumilum. The sequence goes on along the minus strand of JAWDJD010000004.1, from coordinate 110,433,612 downwards.
AATTCCGAGATAAGGGTCACTATCCTAGACACCTTATCACCCGGTAACCTAGAAGCCTGTACTACTGTATCAATCTCAACCCCCAGGAATACTAGTTTGGTCGACGGGCCCTCGGTCTTTTCGGGCGCTAAAGGGACACCCAGTTCCTGCATTAGCGTCTGAAATGTATTGAGGAGACGTGCACACGTGTCCCAGCCCCGTTCACCCCCGAATAAAAAGTCATCCAGGTAATGGGCTACAGACCGGGACCCTGACCTGCGGACGAAAGCCCACTCTAGGAAGGTACTAAAACGCTCGAAAGCCGAGCATGATATGGAGCAGCCAAAAGGCATGGCCTTATCAAAATAATACTCCCCTTTAAATTTAAAACCCAGCAATTCAAAGTCGCCCGGGTGCACCGGCAAGAGGCGAAAAGCTGACTTAATGTCGCACTTGGCCAGCAAGGCACCCGGGCCACACGAGCGCACCATGCGCAGCGCATGGTCGAACGATGTGTACCTGACCGAACAAAGGTCATCAGGTATCGCATCATTGACCGATCGGCCGGCTGGGTAGGACAAATGATGAATAAGGCGAAACTCACCTAGGGACTTTTTAGGAACCAAACCCAATGGTGAAACCTTCAGGTTGGGAAAGGGGGGTACGGGAAAAGGTCCGGCGACCCTGCCCGCGTCTAACTCCTTTTTAATGCTGGCCTCGGCTACCTCCTCCCTTCCTCTGAGGGATAAAAGGTTGGGAGCATCCTGAGGAGATCTATCACCCATAAAAGGGATACGAAATCCCTGCTTAAAACCTTGGATAAGGTACTCCCTGTCCTCCCCCCTTGGGTACGATGCGAGCCAGCGCTCCAGCATGTCCACCTTAATTGGGGAGGGGGCCTTTCGGAGAACTAGTTCCATCCGTGGCAGGCTTGCCAGCCCACTGTCCACCCCTCCCTCTGCCTCGCACCCCCCCAGGCTTGGGACAAGCAGAGGCTGCATGGGGACCAGAACATGTGGGACACTCGTGCTTATATCTGCAGTTCTTCCGACTGCAGGAACCATTGGACGAGAAAGTCCAGCACAGCAGGCGGGCTGGAACCCCCTGCCCCGCCATTTGGCGGGTAACCTGCGCTGGAGCTGCTCGCTGGACCGCATGTCCACAATGATACCTATCCCCCGGGGCAGGACGTGTGGGTGTCATATACAAGAGCCACAGTCTCTGACACGGCTCATCCCATCTCATCTCGGGGTGCAGGGGAATCCTCATACGGAATTCCTCATCATACGCTAGCCATGAGGGGCCCGGGAAATCTACCATTGCCCTGTATATGTTGTCCAAATATTGGACCATGGGAATAGCTAGATCCGGCCGCGCCCTCAAATACACCGCCATGTATATCAAATAAGCGGGGAGCCAGTTAGCCCAGGTACGCGGCGGCTTACGGCGGCGTGCCTGCTCCTTGTCCTTCTCATCCTGACCCTCCCTTTCTTCCTTAGTGGGCTCTCTGTTCAGGAGTGAGAAGATATCCACGTACTCCCCTCGCCATATCTTTTCTCTGGTAGCCTGCGCCAAGTGATCACCCAATGGCAGGGAATACCCTGCCGTCGGCAAAGCCGAAAAGGGGATAGCTGGCCTACCCAAAGGGGCATGAGTTAACCCTGCCACCCCAAGTACGTTCCCAGCAGTGTAAGAACCAATGCCCACCCCAGCGGGCATGGTGGCAGTAGTTGTCGCCGGGTGGGTCGCCAGCGGCGTAGCCCCTGCACCACCCGCGCGAGGCCAAGGCCACTGAAAGGTCCCCCCCATATTGGGAATGTGTGTGGATGTACTCGTTTGCACCATATACTCACACGCTGCACCCCCGCGGGCCGCCCCCAACGGGGGTTCCGGCCCACTGGAGGCGTCGGAGCTCACGACCGATGTAGAGCTCATCACCGGGGCTTGACCCGCGCCAGGTTGCTGGCTGGGGAGCTGCGAGGCAGTGGCCGGAGGCGCGCCACCCGCCTGCAGCAGCTCGACCCTCCCCGCCGGCCGTTGTCCTGCTGCCGATAGCGCCTCCAAAGGTACCCCGAAAGGGGCACCTGCCTGACTGGCACGAGCCAAAGACTCCTCTAAGGCCGAAATACGGGCCAGCAAGGTGTCTACAGTAACCATGGGCAAAGAGCCGGCCGGCCCACTTGACCCTTGCATGGGTACAGGTCCCTGCACCCCATGGCCCAGATATGGCCATTGGCCAGGGCCGAAGCCCGGTAGGGCTGGTGAGGAGACCTGCCAAGGCGGGGCACCAGGCCACCCCCCGAGGCTAGAGGGCCCCGGGAGAGGCTGGGGTCCAGAAGTAGTCGGCCCAACAGGTTGGGCGGAAGGAGGAGCGGTGTCCACCGCTCGCGGGCCGCGGGCCGGAGCGCCCTCCGCGCCCGCACTCTGAACGGGCCAAGGAGCAATAGACCCCAAGCCACTAGCCCCGGCCGGGGATGGCAAAGGTGGCTGTTGAGGAGGCGGCACCACGGTCCTCCGACCTGGGTTGCGTCTCCTAACAGCCCGAGCTGAATTCGCAGCAGCCTTCTTTTTGGAAGGCATCTCGAGCAAAAAGGGAAGCTAGCTAGGCAAAATCGACCCAAAAGGCTTCCCGGCAATACCAACGAGCGACGGAGGCGCAGGGGGAAAAAAACTTCTCCGCTCCGTCGCTGAGGCAAAATGGCAGCGCGGCTGCCTCGTGGCCACCCCTTTTATAAGGGAGCTGGCCACGCCCCTAACTACCCGGATTCTCTGTCCTGTGGGGGGGGGCCGCAAAGGGCGCGGCGGCCATTTTGGCGCCGCGCTTGCATTCTTAACATTGGCTGAATGCCACCCCCATCCCCCCTCTCCACCTGAACTCTCTTGCAGCCATTTATGTCATGGCTCTATTTGGGAAGCAGAAAGTGGAAGCTTTATTCTCCATTTTCCCCACATTATACCAAAAGGAAGGGAGAGCAAAACCAACAGCAATGATAGCAGGGAGAGGGGAATCAGAAGAAACGAATCCAGTTGGCAGACAGGTCAAAACAAGAGTTTCTCCCAAACATTCTCCTTGATTGTTTAAAAAAAAAACAACAACCTTGAAACATTGGCTGAAATCTTGTTGCACCATTGTCCTTCTTTACAACACAGCAGCAGAAATATATTTAAAAGCATCATCCTGTTATGTAGTGTAAGTTTCAGTCTCCTTTGCAGGTGCACCCCCCAAAGAAAGACTCAGACACCGGTATTGGATTAAAGGCATCGGGCCACTTTTATTGAATAATGCCCTAGTCCGAATTATCACTTTCAATTGGTGTATCATCCAATTGTAATTCTTTAAGGCAAGCAGGCCGTAGTAACACTGGTAAGGTTCCTCCCAAAATGCCAATGGAAATTGGCTACATGTATCTATTTGTATCAATTTGTTTGTTGACACAAACAAATTGTTGACCGGAGTCAATATACTATCTACTGACCCCACCCTATGACGTGTATCCATTCAATATCAAGGTGATGCAGGCTGTGAAGCTCCTGACATCACACCTTGCATGGTTCGCCCTTGACCGGCCAATCCTATTTCCCCTGTACCTATCTACATATTGGCCAGTCAATTGCGAACCTGCCGGATACCTATGGGTCATAAATCTTTACCTTACCAGTGCTACCCGCCAAAAGTGACCAAAGTCAACTTACCCCGTATCTCAAATACTAGCGACAGTGTGGGATGGGCGAAAAAGCCAAGAACCAAAGAGCCAATTATAGGTTCAAGCAAAAATTCCCACCCGGCCCCGAAGCGACCAGAAAATCACACTGTCCACTAGGGAGGGGGTGGAGGGAAAAACTTCTCCGCTCCGTCGCTTCCAAAATGGCAGCGCAGCTGCCTCGTGGCCACCCCTTTTAAAGAGGGTGGCCATGCCCCCTAACTCACCCAGATGTCTGAGTCCGGGTGGGGGGTGGGGCCTGCAAAAAGTGCGGTGGCCATTTTGGCACCACACTTGCATTGCAGGCGCACCCCCAAAGAAAGACTCAGACACCGGTATTGGATTAAAGGCATCGGGCCACTTTTATTGAATAATGCCCTAGTCCGAATTATCACTTTCAATTGGTGTATCATCCAATTGTAATTCTTTAAGGCAAGGAGGCCACAGTAACACTGGTAAGGTTCCTGTCAAAATGCCAATGGAAATTGGCTACATGTATCTATTTGTATCAATTTGTTTGTTTGTCAATATACTATCTACTGACCCCACCCTATGACGTGTATCCGTTCAATATCAAGGTGATGCAGGCTGTGAAGCTCCTGACATCACCCCTTGCATGGTTCACCCTTGACCGGCCAATCCTATTTCCCCTGTACCTATCTACGTGTTGGCCAGTCAATTGCAAACCTGCCGGATACCTATGGGTCATAAATCTTTACCTTACCAGTGCTACCCGCCACACGGGGAGGTGTCCGTGATGACTCACCACCACCCCGCCCCCCCCCCGACCGTCAGCTCGGTCACCAGGCCTGCTTGCACATCCTCAAGAAAGAGGTTCATACCTCTGGCCGACAGATGGACCCCATCTCCTGCATATAGATCAGAATCCTGCAAGCCTATCCTAGGATGTCGAACGGCTGTGCCAAAGCCATTATCAACAAGGAACCAGGCAACAGCCCTGTTCACTGACCGTCGAGCACGGTCCAAACCACGGAGGTCAATGCCTCCCCTGTAACACTGTCTCGGCACGATGTCAGACCATAGCAGCCACGTGTACGGCCATAAGTGATGTAAAAAGGCCAGGTCACTGCACACCGACATTTTTAAAGAAAGGCCAGTGATCTGTGCGAGATCATTGCCGCCGAGGTGCAGAATCAGGGCATCAGGCGGTCCATTATCCCTGATGGACATCAGGAATGGCAACAGTTCCCGCCATCTCATGCCGCGCTTACCATACCATCGCATACGTGCGGCTGCACGTAGCCCGAGATGGGGTCCCCAGTCTGTCGCCGCAGCATACTGAGCTACCCAGTGCACAAAACTGTGGCCCACCAGCCATACTGCCACCGGTGTGCGTGGACACACAGGGTCTGTAAAAGAAGGAAAAGGAATTAAGGACATAACTGGCACTCATGCAGTGAGGGGGCGTACATATAAAGAAAAATGCGCGGACCCCCACCTGCCCATGCGACATATATCAGCATCAAAGTACCCAAATGCAGCCGCAGTTGAAGCGGTGCCTGTCCTGAATGAATGGGTGCCGTAATGAGCCCCTGGGAGGCCGACACTGTGAAGTGCCATACCGGTCACCTTCCAAAACTGGAATTTGGTAAGGGGAGAACCATCCTGGTGGCAGAAAAACAGGCCAGGGTGCGTGCCACGCACTGCCAAAAACGCATGTAGGGCACCAACCGGACAGATGTCAGTAATCGTACACCGTAGCAGTCTGACACCACTGCCTACTCCGTGCTGATCGGCCTTTGAGGAGTGAATCCTCAACTGGGCCCACTCCTGGTTGATAAAGACATCGTTGAGTTCCAGTGCCCTATGAGACATGTCCCCTTTTGACAATGGGACCAGCTCACTGATACGGAGTGCTCCAAAGAAAGCTACGGTGGTAGCTGCATGAAAGGGAGCCTCCTCATACCTAAACTAACACAAGCTATGCCAACCTTGTGCAAGGTGCGTGAGAACCTCTGGTGAAACGTGGTGACGTGTATCCGGGTGGCAGCCACGTTCACGTGTCGACCCTTCTAATACATGGCGTATGCGAAAGTCATTCACGCAGTCAGTGAAGCCCCTCGCCTTAGCCATAAACACCAATGCTGAAAGCCTAGTGGTGATGGTGCGAGGGGCTAACCCTAGATCCTGAAGGTAAACCATGAACTGTAAAATCTGGTCGACAGGAATCGGCCACACTTCGAGCAACTGCCTTTGCCCACAAAAGTTCCTAAACTGTAGGAGTGCATGTAGATACGCCTTACGCATGTGAAGTGCCAAAGACATGCCCGGTTCACCTCTCCTCGCCAAACGTCCAGATCTCGGCTAGGAGTGGAGAGGGAAGTTCCTCTGCTTCTGGAGCCAAGGCACGGAACCGGGGGATCTGCAGGCGGGATAAAGCATCAGCAATATCATTGTCAATGCCTGGCACATGTCTGGCCCTAAAAAGCACATTAAGGCGCAAGGACCTCAAGACAAATTGGCGAACTAAGGCCATAACTCTGGGGGATTTGGATGTCTGGGTGTTGACAATGTGCACCACTGCAGCATCGTCACACCAAAAGTGAACTACTGAATTAGCCCACCTATCCCCCCCAGAGCATTAGGGCCCCCAAGATGGGGAAAAACTCCAGGAAAGTAAGATCGCATAAACGATCCGTGCCTTGCCATGTCTGACGCCATTGACCATAGGACCCCCTTCCTTCAAAATAAATCCCATAACCCAGGGAGCCGGAGGCATCCGACTGTACTTGGAAATGCGGGCTGAGCATAAGCTCCGATCTCCAGAAGGAGATGCCATTAAACTCCTGTAGGAATGTGAGCCAGACCGTAAGGTCTGCCTGTAAACTTCTGGTCAGCCGTACCCTGTGGTGGCGTTTTAAAAGGCCCGCCATGGCGTCACACAGATGCCTGGCAAAGGCTCTGCCCGGTGTTACTACCCTACAGGCAAAGTTGAGGTGGCCGTGAAGCACCTGCAACTCTCGGAGAGACAGCTTACACCTGGCAAGCATTGCCAGAATCGCATCAGAGATCTGAGTCACCTTTTCCATGGGCAACCTGGACGTCTGGGCAACAGTGTCAATATCAATACCTAAAAAGGTGAGGGTGGTGGCTGGTCCCTCAGTCTGTTCAGGTGCTAGGGGAACACCCAGTTCCCGCATAAGTGCCTGAAAAGTGGCGAGGAGACGAGCACACGTGTCCGTGCCATGTTCCCATCCGAACAAAAAATCATCGAGGTAGTGGGCTATTCGGGACTCTGATCTACAAACAAAAGCCCAGTGAAGGAAGGTGCTAAATCGTTCAAAAGCCGAACATGAGATAGAACAGCCAAAAGGCATGGCCTTATCTACATAAAAATTGCTCCGAAAACGAAAACCTAACAGCTCAAAGTCGTCCGGGTCCACTGGCAACAATCGGAATGCCGATTTGATATCACACTTTGCCAGTAGCGCCCCTGGGCCACATGAGCGCACCATCTGCAAGGCCTGGTCAAAGGACGTATACCTGACCGAGCAAAGGTCATCAGGTATCGCATCACTGACCGAAGAGCCCGCAGGGTAAGAAACGTGGTAAATTAGTCAAAATTCACCTGGGGACTTCTTAGGGACTAAACCCAAAGGTGACACCTTCAAGTTCGGGAATGGTGGGTCAGCAAATGGCCCAGCCACCCTCAGTGCGGTGACCTCCTTGGCTATAGATTGGGCAGCAATATCCTCATTACCCCTGAGAGAAAGTAAGTTCGGGGTGTCCTGAGGCCCGCGTACACCCTGAAATGGTATGCGGAAGCCAAACTGAAAACCCTCAAGTAGGTACCTCGCATCATCCCGTCTAGGATAAGCGGCAAGCCAACGTTCCAGCACCTGGACATTAATTGGGGAGGGGGCCTTTTTGATGGGTAGCACCATCAGAGGGAGCTCTGACTGCCCCCTGCCCACCCCTTCCTCTGCCTCGTGACCCACCAGTCCGCGGGCACGCGGAGGTGGCATGAGGGCCAGAACAAGAGGGGCACTCATGCTGGAACCAACACTGACGTTTGTTGCACACTCCGCTGGCGGAGAAGCTCCAACACAGCAGGCGGGCTGGAACCCTCTGCCCCGCCGGCTGGCGGGGAGTCTCTGTAGTAGCAGCCCGCTGAACAGCATGGCCACAGTGGTACCGGTCACCCGGTGCTGGCCGCGTGGGGGTCATGTACAGCAGCCACAACTGCTGGCAGGGTTCATCCCACCTCATCTCAGGATGGAGGGCCACTCTCATCCTAAACTCTTCATCATAAGCCAACCATGACGGGCCAGGGAAATCCACTACAGCCCAATAAATATTATCCAGATATTGGACCATCGGGATGGCCAAGTCAGGACGTGCCCTCAGGTATACTGCCATAGAAATCAGATAGGCTGGCAACCAATTGGCCCATGTGCGAGGTGGCTTACGACGACGGGACAACTCCTTATCCCTATTGTCCTGCCCCTCCCTCTCCTCCTTGGTGGGTTCACGGTTCAGGAGGCAGAAAATGTCCACATATTCCCCCCGCCAAATCTTCTCCCTCATGGCCTGGGATAGATGATCACCCAGTGGTAAGAAATAACCGGCCGTCGGCAGGGCCGCCGTCAGCACGGATTGGATTGGTGGTGTGTGCAGTGTGCCCTGAATAACCCCTGACACATTGGGCATGCCCACAGGGGCGGTCACCCCTGACATAACCGGGGGGTAATTGGACAACCAAGAATTCACAGGACAGTGTGGATACAACTGCCCTCCTACAGTAACCTGTTGTGGCCATGGCCACTGAACCCCCCCCCCCCCAGTAGTGCTAGGTAGTGTCACTGGTGTACTTAATTTACCAGGATACTCACTCAGTGCACCCCCGTGGGCCACCCCCACTGGGGGTTCTGGCCCATGGCGGGCGTTGGAGCTCGCAATGGATATCGAGCTCTGCATGCCGCTGCACCCCTGCCACGCAGGACTGGCCCCCGGTGGAAAGCCCCGAAGTGATGTTCTGGTGGGGAGCTGCGAGGCACCAGCTTGGGCTGGCCTGATGGCCTCAAGCAGCTCGACCCTGCTAACGGCCCGTTGGACAGTTGTGGCCGACATGTGGGCCGGAACCGGAGGGTTTGGAAGCCCACCATCCGGAGGTGGTGGGGCAATGCCCATTGATGCCTCCAGCACAGCAATGCATGCAAGGAGGGCATCAACGGTCTCGGACCCACCTGGATAAAGTGGGCCAGATGGGCCGGATGGCCCCCTGGGCAATTGTTGTGGGATAAACCCAGCTGGGGATCCCTGGCCCGCATAAGGCCAAGCCCAGTAGTCCGGCCCATGAGGGGCCGGAAGAATGGTGGGGCGGAGACCCGCACCAGGCCCAAGTGGGCCACCCTGCATAGCAGAGGTAGTAACCCCAGAAGGGCCAGCGGAAGCCTGACCCGCATTGATGGGAGTGGGAACGCCAACCCCACCACCTGCTTGAGGGGGTGCCGCCTGAGCCCTCCGGCCCGGAGGCGGCCCCCAAGATGTTGGGGGGGTGGGCAGAGCCCTCCCCCTTGGCCGCGGCTTAGAAGCTGGTGCCTTACACTTGGGAGCCATGTCTCCCAGGCAATTAAAAGCAAGAGAAGGGGAAAATCTCCTTAGCGACCAAGATCGGGGCAAAAAGCCAGGGAGAAAGCGGCGGAGCGAACTTCTCTGCTCCGTCGCTTCCAAAATGGCAGCGCAGCTGCCTCGTGGCCACCCCTTTTAAAGAGGGTGGCCACGCCCCCCTAACTCACCCGGATGTCTGAGTCCGGGGGCGCACAAAGAGCGTGGCGGCCATTTTGGCACCGCGCTTGCATTCACTAAGTGGAAAGTTTGATAATCTCATTTCTGGCTCGACCCTATTTTGGCTTTGATTCTATCAATCACTGGCTATATTTATCAATTGAAATTACTTCCTATCACAATTCTGCGCAGAACCCTTCTGCACAGAACCCTTCTGCAGAAGGGTTCTGTGCATACATGCATGCACAGTCACACCTTTCCCCACTGGTCAAATTACGGGATGGTGGCAGGAAAGTATAGGAAGCAGCGCAGAAATATGGGAAATCCCAGCCTATCCGGGATACTTGACAAGTATGGTCAGAAGAAAATGTTTTGCTCCATTTGAGTTCAGATCATTTGAGCTACCTTCTACCAGATCAAAATACTTGTCCGCATAGCCATTTTAGCACAGTGAGGGAAGACTACCTCATATCTGAAGATGGAAATACATATATGTATTCAAATTGGTTCGTCTGCTGTCTAGTTAACATAGATGCTGCTGCAAACTGGAGCCACATTTAACTAACTGAATTCATGTGTTTAAAAAAATAATAATCCATACTGAGTAGATCATACTGCCAGTGAGTCAATGCTGAGTGTCAGACAGTGATTAACTAACCTGACAACCCTGAGGACTAACAGCCTTGGGTGCTGAAGTCCACAGGGATGGGTGATGGTCCCCAAGTGGATTAAATCCCACTTGAATCCATCTTGATGGAGGGCAGCAGTTTCATCAATACTGGGCTGGGGCTGAAGAGGTCCTTGTGCGCCAAAAGGGCTCAGGACCAAAAAGTGACTCGCGGAGCTAGATCAGTGGTATGGGTGTCACGCTGCGATGTGGAAGGTAGATGAAAGGCCACTGCATTATATTCTCAGGACAGTCTTCATGGCAGATCACCATGATGATCACCTGTATTTGGATTTGGATACAGAAGAAGAAGAAGAAATAATCCATGGGTCTACACCCCTAGAGATCCTTTAGTGTCTATGCCAAGTTTCAGATGTCTAAGGGTGTGATGGTAGAGGGAAATAGATCACATTTTGGACATTTTTTTGAACAGTCTGATGTTATCTGTTTCCTAAAGATCATACAAGATGTTTCATATAGGCTTTGGCCTGACCATTGCCCTGGGGCTCTCCCCATTCCTTCTGAGATTCCAAGACTGGCCAGCTCTGTGGAACTCCCCAAGACTCCAAGTACAGGATGCCTAAATGTCATCCGGCAAACCCTGCAGCAACCTGGGGCTTACCTGTATTAACAGAGCCCAGCAAGTATTATGGAAAGTATTATGTGTTATGTGTGGGAGCATGTGGCTTGTGGCTTAACTCTTGTCTTACCCCCTCTTCCAAAGAACAGACGTTGTTGATGAATTAAAGATGTTTATTGTTCTTGAAGCATATTGTAGAATTAACAGTTCAGTCGTTGGTTCTGGATACACGAATACAGCAGAAAAACACTAATCAAAAAGTACAGGTAGGAAAATCTGCACTCAGGCCTTCCCCCAGAAATAAAAGGAAAACCTGCCTAATCTAGGTAATCATGACTAAACTTGAGTTGGAGTCAGGACTCAGTGTTAGAGTCCCTCTGCCCTTCTGAGGTGTATATCCCAGAAACCCCAAACTCAAATCTCATCCCAAAACCCATGTGTCTAAAAGGAAAAAAACATCAGCTTGGCTCTCCTAATTAGCATACAGCCAATTAGGGCCCAGGGATTGTATAACCACACCTTGGTTCCCATAACAAATGTCTTGTGTTCCCAGGCTCAGGATGTTGATGAAAGCGAACATTCCAGGCCTGGAGGAAAAGACAAAACATAAGCCTGAAGCTTTGAGAAGCTTCTGCTAAGCATGCCTGCTTGATAAGCATAGCATACAGAATTATGAGACCTTTGGAAAGAAGCAAAGCTACATTATAAGACAGTGTAAAAACCAGAGACTCCATATTGAATAACGTGTGAGCCATTTTATCACACAAGAAATGGAGAAATTGCATGCCAGCCTGACTTTGATCCATGTGCGAGCTACAACGTTTTGGTCCAGCTATAGGGTTGCTTCTTTTCGAATGGAATGATTCCCCAGCAGATAGAAAGATCATTTTAAAGGAGATCATTTGCTGCAAAGCAGCAGTTTCTGGTTCAATTAGACATATGCCTTTCCTGCTGTTTAATCACACTTTGAGTTTCGTTGTCTTGATCTACAGTACAACTAGAGATAGACTATACTCAAACACACATACACGTTTTCTTTTATTATTAGAGTTTATAATCAACAGCCTTGGGGAGACGTCTGGGCTAATTGGCATGGTGTGGTATGGGTAAGGAGGTAGGTAAATAAAATAATGGACAAACTAAGCGAAAAAGAGAAAATAAACCAGTGCTATTTATGCACTTAGGGGTAGTTAACATGATGATCCATGTTGGCTGTCATTACAGATAAGGCTGAAAAGGGCCCCATCTATCTCTATTATGTCTTTTTCTGTTTTTTAGCAAAGCAATCACACTTATATAGCGCCCCATAGCACGTAGTGCACTCTGGGTGGTTCACAAGTTAATTAGCATTTTGTTCCAAACATGCTGGGTACTCATTTTACTGACCTTGGGATGTTGGAAGGCTGAGTCAACCTTCCTGATCCTGATCTCTGGTCAGGATCAAACTCGCAACCTTTTGGTTGCAGTACAGCAGTTTAACCCCTGCACCACCAGGGCTCCTTTAGAGCACCTTTCTGTCAGTTGCTATAGTACAAATAATTAGTATTCAGTTACCGCCAGCTAAATTTTCCCCTGTTATGCTTACACATCCCTGGAAGTCTAAATTCATTTAATTACTCTGCCACATTGCCAGTTCCCAAAAAACATTCTTATTTCTATATTTATTGATTTTTTTTAACTCAAAAATGGTTCTATTGATTTTAAAAAAAGATTAACAAGTAGTGGTATACTAAGAAACAAACTAGACAGGATGCTTCCTTGCATCTAACTTTTTTAAAAAGAGGATTGCTCTCAAAGCAAATATTAGCTTCCAAGGAGAAATAAATCTGAGAAACAAAGAAGTATTTAGTATCTGGGATTTGGCCTTCGAACAGGTTCTTGTCATGAGGTGCTGAGTAATGCAGCTCTTCTCTTCCACACTTCTGGGGGGGGAGGGGTATAAAAAGGGGAGGCAGGAGAGAGAAAGCCACACAAAGAGGCTATGGCTCTATGGCCTTAATTGCCAGATTTGTTAAGAACAAAGCCACAGTATTTCCACTAGCTCCACACTGGCATTGCAGAGTGTGGTTTTGCAAAAAAAAAAATTAAAAAATCTGACAACTAGATATAAATTAAGAGTTTTTACATGAATTTGGGACATTGTCATACCTGTCAAGTTTTGGATTTGGAAGTAAGGGAAATTTTCTGGCAAATAAGGGATACTTGACAGTTATGCTTATCCTGTGCTGCCCTCCAATGGTGGCAATAGGGCATTGCAGTCTAATTAATAAGGGATGACGGCGGGAAAGAGGGTAAAAAAAGGGGTTTCCCCGGCCAATAAGGGATACTTGACAGCTATGGACATTGTACCCACAACTCTTTCCTTCATCCTTTGCAAGCACAACATAGCACAAATGAGCACTTATGCTCATCTGAAGCATTGTTATCAAAAGGCATCCCTGCTTAGCTCTTTTGCTGTTGGTCATTTTCCCTCCTGGAATGACCTTTTGGTAGTCAGTTTTCTCTTCTATTTTTCTCAGACTTGTATTCTTTGTACAGTCAACCCTCACATGACAACGTGTTCGGATAGCATCATTTTCGCTTAACAACGCGTCGTTATGCACCACATGTTCCCCCGCATAACAATGTTTTTAGTGTTGTTGTCGGGACAACAATGCTAAAATAACCGTCATTATCCAGACAAAACGTTGTTATGCGGGAAACTCTATAGAAACCCGCATAACAAAAATCGCTTAGCAACGCTACTTGGGGAACCAAGTAAGGTCATTATGCGAGGTTCTACTGTATCCATCACATGTGTGGTATCTGTATATGTTTCTAATTTGGGAGAGCTCTCTGGAAGGGAACATTTCTGTAGATCCAAGTCTCAGACTATCTCCTGGCATCCCTATCTCTGTTTTATCCTTTTAAAAAAATCTTTGTTTCGCAAGATCTCACTTTAACACCCTTCTACCCCATACCTTCTTACCCAGTTGAAAAAAATTCATGAGCTGGGTGAACACTGAACATATACATCCAAAGAACATCTTCCAAAAGAATATATGATTCAGTTTGCTTTCCTTTCTTTCTACCTCTTTTGTTAAGAAAATTACAGCTCACACTATATCACAGGTGGATTAGAGCAAGGGTTCTCAACGTTTTCACGCTGCATGCTGGACCATGCCCCCTCAGACAACTGAGTGGGCCAGACTGGTGGTTCTCCACCCCCATAAATACTGCCCTAAAATGCCTCTGTGGCTGTCATAAATGCTTCCAGTTGCAACGGCTGTGGCTGCATGGACCACATGAAATGTTGGTGTAGGCCGGGTCCAGGCCATGGGTCTTAGGTTGTGAACCGAATCCCTGGATTAGAGCAAACATTTTCCTGGTGTACCAAAGGTCTCATGTCCCCACCACCACCACCCCAAAAAAGTTAGAGTTCACTCCACAACAGCCGCAGCCACTTTGGCTGCTTTTCCCACAGGTGATCCAGTTGGACAAATGTGTAAGACAGTGGTTTGGTTTAATCCTTCAACCTTCACACACCACTACAATGAATCTGCTGAGTCAGCTTTTGGCAGGAGAGTCCTTCAACAATTTGTAGCAAAGTGAACAGCCTCTTTGCTGTCCTTTCTTTAATTGATTGGTTGTTGTGTGCTGACAAGGCACTTCTGACTTATCACGCACACATCCCTAATAGGGTTTTTGACGTATGTGAGATGTTCAAGGAGTGGTTTTATCAGTGCCAACCCCACCCCCACCCCGTGAGTTTCCATGGGTCAGCAAGGATTTCAATCCAGGGAGTTAAACTAAACTCCACAAACTCTATTTTATACACCATGCTGCCTCTCAAAATAAACTGAAACACTTTGTGGATAGTTTTAATGAAACCCACATATAAAACAGATTCATGTTGCAGGAAGAGGAGTTGATTTGCTTCCTTTCTCACACCTCCTTTGGGGTGGGAGAGAGGTATAAAAATAGCATTCGTGACAACACTGTTCCTAGGCAATAGATGCACAAACAAAACCCAAGAATAGATCAGAAAGGTAACTACAAAAGTGAAGGTGAGATGCTGAATGAAGAGCATTTTGAAGTATAATTCATTTATCTGATGATTTTGTTTTCTGCTCAGCCAACACCTAAGCAGGAGAAGGTGCAACAGGACAGGACTGGATGATGCAGAGCACAGAATGATAGAGACAGAAAGACATGAGATATGAGCAATGGACCTTGAAACATACTATTTTTGATCTCCCAAACTGTATAAAAACTCTATTATTATTTTTAAAAGGTACCATTCTTAGAAGAAAGAGAACTAACCAAAAAAAAAGGGCAATTTGTGATGTGTTATGTCATCTCTCTCCCAAATTACTGGGATTGAACCATGATACTTCAATAAGGACCTAGAGCTCCCTCTCCCCTTCCTCGTCAGGATTTTTCATATATTGAGATCCCAGGGAGAAATTATCATTGTTTATACATATTGTTTAGGTCTGTACATGCTTGCAATCAAGATGAGCTCTTGACCAGTTACCATATGCCAGTGGTGGCGAACCTGACATGCACGCCAGACATGGCACTACCAGTCCTCTCTGTTGTCACACATGCTGTCATCCCATCACAGAGTTCTCCCCGCCCCTCTGCCCAGCAGCCCAATGGGAGTGCTTCCTTCCTCCTCAACACAGAGTTTGCCCCACCCCTCTGCCAGGCAGCCCAATGGGAGTGCTTCCTCCCTCACCAGCACAGAGTTTGCCTCCCCCTACCCCTTTTGGGCACTGGGTGTCTAAAAGGTTGGCCATCACTGCCATATGTGACTGAGTTTCAAAGCTTCTAAAGCTAGGCAAGAAAAGATAGCTTTAGGTAAGCCTAAGTAAATAATACTCTGGCAAGAGTAATCGATTCCAATATTCAAATTCAATCAATCAAGTACCGTATATTTGGTTCACAAATTCAAAAAGCTGTTTCTAGCTTTAGCCTCAGGCTAAAAAGTTGCCATGGTGTCTATACCAGTGTCTCCTCTGGATTGTTTTTTAATGTCCCCCATAAAGGATGGCTTGAGCAAAAGCAAATATTTGAGAGATTTCAAGACTGCAAAGAATCCACATATTGAAGCCCATTATCTACAAACCCTGCTTGAGAAAGAAAGCCCTTCCAAAAGCATTCATTCTGACCCAGTTCTCAAACAAACCAGGTCATACACAATTCTCTTGCTAGTGACCTGACCAAATCTTTGTGTATTTGGTTTTGGTTCTTTACTCTGCCCTAGATAAGGTCAATAAGTCTGACAATTTGCTCAAGCTTTGGTTTTGTCTATTCTGCCCTTTATTTACTTTTTATTTCATCTGGATCCAAATATATTCTAAAACTTGGACAGGAAACATTGGTTGGATCAGGTTTCAGTTGATGTAAGGTAAACTTGGACCACATAACATTTTTTACCCTGTGTGAATCTATAAGCCACACATTTTTGCTTTAAAATATTTCACTCATTATTTTCCCAATTTATCCAAATCGATTCAGCTGTCCATAAATGATTAATACTGAGTTTGTATAAAGCAGCATGAATCTTTCCCAATTTACTTTGATGGGTGGGATATTGTTGTTTTTAACTAATTCATAAAATTATTAAACTGTTAAAATCAGAAAATATCACAGATTGTTGCCAGGCATGACCTTAATGAGTTAACATATGGAGGAACAGAAAAATAATAGTGTTTGGCATTTTAATTGTAAAAATAACAAATTTCAAATGGATGGCTATAACAGAATAATAATAAATTAGTATTTAAGGAATTATTTTGAAGCTTTGAACAAGGCTATTGTTTTGCCCAACAACTGTGTATAAATGAAGAGGCTATGGAAGGTGACGGTACAATGCAAGAGAAGCCAGCCATGTGCATTCCGTCAACTGGGTTTATTTATTTGTTTGTTTGTTTGTTTGTTTGTTTGTTTGTTTGTTTATTGACTGACTGACTGACTGACTGACTGACTGACTGACTGACTGACTTGTATAGCCACCTTCCTCACCTCAGTGACCCAAGGCAGCTCACAATGGTTAAAAGCCCATCCCCCCCATACTATAAAACCGAATATTAAAACTATAAAACATTAAAGCATCCATTACGGTTGACCTATGTTAAAAGGACCTGTACGTTTTCTGAAATGTGACCTGGCAACCTCAATAAAGCTCTGTCTGCTACTCAGCATATTCCTCAGTTGAAGAACGCCGAGAATAAATGAGTGTAGGAATAGCATTCAAATGCACTTAACAAATGCCTGATTAACAAATTATTTGCTTAATTAAATTATTTAATTGACTTAGTTCAGCAGCC
The DNA here is from genome assembly GCA_035047305.1 of Bradypodion pumilum. Classification (NCBI taxonomy): domain Eukaryota; kingdom Metazoa; phylum Chordata; class Lepidosauria; order Squamata; family Chamaeleonidae; genus Bradypodion; species Bradypodion pumilum. Next base: position 110,416,623 of record JAWDJD010000004.1, on the reverse strand, counting down.
TTAGCTAACTGGAACTCCTTTTTCTGCATGAAGAAAGAAACATTGAAGGAGAAGGAGGGAGAAGAAATTCAAATTACTTTGAAGGAGTAGAAAAGGCTTGGCAACATCTCTTTATTGCTATAGTTGCCAGTGAACACAACAGATACAATTTAAAGAGGTGTGGACAATTTTATTTTAAAAGTGTTAAGGGCTTCCACTCATTTTGGTATACATTTAGCTTTCTACAGAGTGTTGTGTCCTTCCTGAAATGCATGGCTTGGGTTTGTAAAGCAGTACAGTGTCCAAATGGGAAAACAAATGGCCAGAGCATGACCTTCTGTCCATCAGAGAAACCAGAAGAACTGCAGGAAGCAGAAGGATGGGTGAAGGGAACAGATCTGGCTGCAGGCTGAATGAAATGAAGCAGTAAATACAGCCTCAGAGACCAAGCTCACAATGAAATGAATGCATCAATTAGAAAGGCGGTGTTGCTGAAATCGTATCAACTGAGCTATATAAAATGCAAGCAAACCCATACTTTCATTTCCATATTTGTTGGAAAGTTCAAAACCCAAGTAACCTCTCTGTATCGCCATTCATTTTTAGTACACTTTAAAGGACCATTTGTTTGTTTTAAACAGCAAAAAAGCTGAAAGAAGCCTCATTGCCCACTGCCTCCAGCCTAGAAATATAATAATCATCTAAGAGTGTTGTGCCCATCGTATTTCTTTCCATGAAATATGCATAACAAGATTGTCCTTTAGTTCACTTATATTTGGTTCTCTTTTCATTTAGAAATTATTCTCATAAACTATAAAAGAAATGTCATGATCACTGAATTTCTGTGGATGACATACAGTATAATTCATTAAATTATTATAATTATAATAATGTTGTTGTTCTTTCAACTTACACACCACCCCATACTGCTTAGCAGTCTCTGGATGGTTTGCAAGGTAATTATCCAAACTACAGGTTGCCTCCAACAAGTTGGGCAATCATTTTACTTGCCTCAGAAGGATGGAAGCCGAGTTAACCTTGAGCGTATTGTGATCAAACTCAGATCATGTACAAAGCTTTTATATGATTACGATCATTGTAGTTTTGTTTGAAGTTAACAGTTCATGTTGACAGAATTTTAGGCTTCAGTTCTAAACATATTTCCCAAAGAACAAATATGTTTCATTGAACCAGTGGGACCTGCTCACAAGAAAAAGTGTATAAGTTTTTGAATCAAAGTCAAAGATCAGTGATAGATCTGAAGACAACTACTAGGGGGAAATAACAGCGTAATCAGGCAATAATTAAAATTGGTATGAGGAGGAAAAACTTTACCTTTTACTTTGCAGGCGCACCCCCCAAAGAAAGACTCAGACACCGGTATATGGATAAAGGCATTGGGCCACTTTTATTGAATAATGCCCTAGTCCGAATTATAACTTTCAATTGGTGTAATCATCCAATTGTAATTCTTTAAGTCAAGCAGGCCGCAGTAACACTGGTAAGGTTCCACCCAAAATGCCAATGGCAATCGGCTACATGTAACTATTTGTATCAATTTGTTTGTTGACACAAACAAATTGTTGACCGGAGTCAATAAACTATCTACTGACACCACCCTATGACGTGTATCCGTTAAATCTCAAGGTGATGCAGGCTGTTAAGCTCCTGCCATCACCCCTTGCCTGGTTCGTCGTTGACCGGCCAAAGCTATTACCCCTGTACCTGTCTAAGTGTTGGCCAGTCAATTGCGAACCTGCCGGATACCTCTGGGTCATAAATCTTTACCTTACCAGTGATACCCGCCACACGGGGAGGCGTCCATGATGACTCACCGCCCCCCCCCCCAGACCGTCAGCTTGATCGCCAGGCCTGCTTGCACCACGCCCAGAAAGAGGTACACACCTCCAGCCGACAGGTGGACCCCATCTCCTGCCTACCAGCAAAAAATTTTGTAAACCTATCCGCAGGTTTCCAATGGCTGTCTCCCAGCCATGCTCAGCAAGGGACCAAGCCACAGCCCTGTCCACTGACTGCCGGAACAGTCCGAACCACAGAGATCCACGTCTCCCCTAAATTGGTGTCTCGGCACGATGTTAGACCATGCCGACCGTGTGTAAGCCATACATGATATAAAACGCCAGGTCACTGCCACCTCGACAGTTTAGGAATAGCAGTGATCCGTATAAGATCATTGCCGCCGAGGTGCCTAATAAGAACATTGGGCGGTCCAGCATCCCTGACGGACATCAGGAACGGCAACAGTTCCCGCCCCCATGTGCCGCGCGTACCATACCATCGCATACATGCGGATGCACACAGCTCAAGTCGGGGTCCACTCTCTGTCGCCGCAGCATATACTGCTGCCCAGTGTACATAGCTGCGGCCCACCAGCCCCACTGCCACCAGTGTGCAGAGACACACAGGATCTGTAAAAGAGGAGAAGAGGTGAAGGACATAACTAGGTACTCATACAGTGAGGGGACGTACATATAAGAAATTACGCGTACACATATATCCGCCTCCGAGTACCCCAAATGTAGCCGCGATCAACGCGACACCTATCCTAAATAAATGGGTGCCAAAACGGGCCACACACCGCGAAGCGCGGCACCGGTCACCCTCAGTAACTTTACTTTGGTAAGGGTAGACCCATCCTGGTGGCAGAAAAACAGGCTGGGGCGCGCAGCAGGCACTGCCGAAAATTCATGTAGGGCACCAACCGGACAGATGTCTCCAATGAAACTTCGTAGCAGTCTAACTCCACTGCCTACGCCGTATCCCCAATTGAGCCCACTCATGTGTGACATAGACATTGTCGAGTTCCAGTGCCCTACGAGACACATCCGCCTTACACAATGGTACCAACTCTGGCACCAACTCACTGATGCGGAGCACTCCAAAAAGGCTACCGTGGTAGCTGCGTGACCAAGAGCCACTTCACACCTATCCGAACATAAGTCATGCCAGCCTCGTGCAAGGTGGGTCAGAAACTCTGGCGAACTGGGGTGACGCATGTCTGGGCGGAGGACACGTTCACGTGTCCACCCCTCCAAAACACGACGCATGTGGAAGTAACTCACGAAGTCATTGAAACCCCCCCCCCCACGTTGGCCATAAATGCCAGTGCCGAAAGCCTGAAGGCTATAGTACGGGGGGCCAAACCCTGACTGCGAAGATAAACATGCATTGTAAAACCTGGTCCTCTGATATTGACCACACTTGAGGTAACTGTAGTTACTCGCAAAAAGTTCTAAATCACATGAAAGCATGTTGATACGCCTTACGCGTGCGAGGTGCCAATGACATGCCTGGTTCACCTCTCCTCGCCAAACGTCCAAATATCGGCCAGGAGTGGCGAGTGGAATTCCTCTGCTTTGGGAGCAAGGCACGGAACCAGGGGATCTGCAGGCGGGATAAAGCATCAGCAATATCGTTATTAATACCTGGAACATGTCTGGCCCCTAACAGCACATTTAGGCGTAGGCTTCCCAAAAGGAATTGACAAACCAATGCCATGACCCTGGGGGATTTGCACGTCTGTGTGTTGACAATGTGCACCACTGCCACATTGTCACACCAAAAATGGACCACTGAGTTGGCCCACTCATCACCCCATAGCATCAGTGCTCCCCCAAATTGGGAAGAAACGCAAGGAAGGTAAGATCGCGGAGGCGATCTGTGCCAAGCCATGCGTGATGCCCTTGGCCGTAAGTCCACCTACCCTCAGAGTAAACCCCCATAACCCAGGGAGCCGGAGGCATCCGACCATACTTGAAATCTAGGGCAGACCATAAGGTCTGATCTCCAGGAAGAGACCCCGTTAAAACCCTGGAGGAATTTGAGCCAGACCAAAAGGTCTGCCCGTATGCCCCTGATCAGCTGGACCCTGTGGTGACGTTTTAACAGGCCAGCCATGGCGTCACACAGGCGCCTGGCCAATGCTCTGCCGGGTGTAACCACCCTGCAGGCAAAGTTAAGGTGGCCATGAAGTAGCTGCAGCTCACGAGGGGACACTTTATGTTTGGCAATCAATGCCAAAATCGTCACGGAGATCCGAGCCACCTTATCCATGGGTAACCCAGATGCTTGTGCGACAGAGTCAATTCCAATGCTTAGAAATGTGAGCTTAGTAACTGGGCCCTCGGTCTTTTCAGGCGCTAAGGGGACACCCAGTTCCCACATGAGTGTCTGAAATGTAGTGAGGAGACGCGTCCACATGTCCGAGCCCCATTCACCCCTGAACCAAAAGTCGAGGTAATGGGCTAGAGACCGGGACCCCGACCTGCGAGCAAAGGCCCACTGAATGAAAGTACCGAATCGTTCGAATGCCAAACATGAAATAGAGCAGTCAAAAGGCAGGGCCTTATCTAAGTAAAATTCCCCTTGGAACCTAAAACCCAATAGCTCAAAATCCCCTGGGTGCACCAGCAGTAATCTGAAAGCCGAGTGCATATCACACTGTGCCAGGAAAGCACCGGGACCGCATGAGCGTACCACCCGTAGGGGCTGAACAAACGACGTTTACCTGACTGAAAAAGTTCATCAGGAATGGCATCACTGACCGAAGAACCCGCAGGGTAAACTAGATGGAGGATTAGATGACATTCACCCGGGTTCTACTTCGGTACTAGCCCCAGAGGGGAGACCTTCAAATTAGGGAAAGGTTGTTCCAAGAAGGGGCCCGCTACTCTCATAGCCTCAACTTCCTTAGCTATGCTCAGTGCAGCAACCTCCTTGTTACCTTACAAGGGAACTAAATTAGTAGCATCTTGGGGGCCCTAACACCCCCGAATGGAATACGAAAGCCCCATTGGAAACCCTCCAGCAGGTACCTCACATCAAGTAATCCGAGGCTCCGCGGCAAGGGCTCAATAGCCGAAGACTAAGAGAAAAACAGCGACGGAGAAAACTTCTCCTCTCCGTCGCAATTCTAAAATGGCAGCTCGGCTGCCTCATGGCCACCCCTTTTATAGAGGGGTGGCCACGCCCCCTAACTCACCCGGATGTCTGAGTCTGGGGGGGGGCGCAAAGAGCGTGGCGGCCATTTTGGCACCGCACTTTCATTGCTTGTTTCATTATAAATCAGAGACAGAACAGTGCCAAGATGGCTGGGCAGAAAAATGTCAAATGCTTATGAAAAGCAAAACATACTATGCTTTTTAATGATCGCAACTTCCCAACAGCAAGGAGAAGTGAACTGTGCATGCCTATGTGCCATTTACTTTAAAGTAAATGCTAGTGAAGGCCTTTATATCTGTTGACCATGTGGGACTAAGTGGGAATGAGCTATTTTCAAATACTCAGCAAGTAATGGTGGTTAAAGGTCTAGTGGTACATTGCAGATAAAATGCACTCATTCTCAAATGATGCAAAATATGCAGGGAGCTTAAATATGATCACAGATCTACTTTTCTCCATATCCATCCCTCGACTTAAAAATCTAACCTGTTTGTTTAAAATGAAATGTATGTCTTTCAAAGAAACACAACAACATAGTAGTGAGACACAAAAGCCTTCTAATGACACATCTAAAGCTGGACATAATATTTACACCACTTGGTAGCAGAGCGATTAACATGGCAAACTGAAGAATGACTGGTACCTCCCAATGAGATCTAGCCTTTGGAGGCTCATTACATGTAAGGAATTCACACTGTTTTCCCAATTGCCTTCTAAAAACAACTCAAAGTATATGGGTTTTTTTATTTTCAAAGTGTATAAATCATGTGTTGAGCTTTTAGCCATTCTTCTTCAAAGGGAAGCTATTGAAGATTTCACACCACCAGGAAACACTGTTAATCAATCAGTAAGGCTAGATTACATAAAGAGCTTTCAATCCTTCACTCACACTGATGCTTGTACCAAATCCATTATGGTTCCCATCCAGAGACAGAAATGATTAAAAGTGTATAGTGAATCCCTCCATCCTTCATTTGTGTTTCAGATACAAGTTATCTTTTGGGATTCTACCCTCATTATGAGAAGCTTCTTTAAATTTGAAGTTGCCAGTTGGAAAAACTCTTTGCTTCATAGCCACCAATTAAAAACTTAATTGTCCCTTGTTACTTTTGGGTCGACATGGGTAATTCTCTCTTCTGTTCCTGATTCATTAAAGTGCATATGGATAATGAGCTACCAAATAAAAAATTATCCCAGTGTGCCTACAGCAATCTAGTGAGCTGGTCATCTTTTGAGTAACTTTATTCAGACCAAATGAGGCAAATCTTATTGTTTCTCTGTAGGATTAGGTTTCTGATCAGTTGTGGATGAATGTCACAAAGGCATTTGTTACAGGTAAGAGTGCTACATTATTAAATGATGTTGAAGGCAAAAAGGACAGCAAGAATGCCAGTGAGTGCCTCTAACAACAGCTATCTTTTCCTCCCCTTTCAGTGCTCAACACTGGCAAACAACAGAGCCCTACCCTCACTGTGGGTGTACTAGCCGACCTTCCTCAGGGCATTCAAAAACTAATGGGCCTCAGATGACCTAAATAAGAGGTCCACATCACACTGAGACAATCTTGGCGGTCTCTGTGGGGGGAGCTACAGTAACTATTGTAACTATTGAGTATCGATTTTTCTTGCTGTGCCTCTTATACTTTTGTGACTTTTGGATTACTTGTTTGATTACTTATTTGGTTTATGATTATATTTATTACTATGTTATTTTAATTGTAATTGTGTGTATTGATTGTTGTAGCCGCTCTGAGTCTGCCTTGTGCTTGAGCAGAGCGGGGTATAAATCCAATAAATAAATAAATAAATGCAGAGACAAGTGCTGTTAAATTTTTCTCTGAGGTGAAAGGCAGGAGTGGAGTGAACCCCAGCAGTTGTTGATTCCCCTCCCCCAGTTGCAATAAACCCTGATGGACTTAATCTGAACCCTGTGAATATTATGGTCATAGATAGGAGGAGGAATTGCTCATTGATCCCACCAAGGCAAGGACAGCATGAATCACAGATATCTAGTCCAAATCAGAGACCAGAATCCTGTTGATGTTCAACTAATTACAGATAATTGATGAGTGGTTGGAGTGCCTCTCCATTGCACAACAGGGTGTATGACCAGGTGTAGGACTGAAACATGCCCCAACATGTCATCAGTTAGCTACAATTATCTGCAGCAAATTCCATAAACTTTAATGAAATAGGATTCTGGTCACCAAACATACATGGCTAGCAAGAGCTAGCCAATGAAAAAATATCCCACAAGTCCCAGTCCATCTGTCAACTCAATTCAGAATTGTGGCCCTGACCTTCAAACCATCTATCTGCTTGGGACAAAAGCAGACTCTATGGAACACTGCTTGCCTCTCTATTCAGCTAAATCTGGCTGAGAGTTTAGTGGCTTGGGTATCTGGTTGTAGAGACAAAGATTGGGAGTTTGATTCCCCACTATGCCTCCAGGGAGAAGAGCCAGCCTCTGTGACCTCAGACAAGCAGCATAGGCCCACCGCACCCCCAGAAGAAAGGAATGGAATTATCTACCTAGAAAATTCTGGAAAAGATCACAATAAGTCAGAATCTACTTGATGGGACATATTATTATTATACTTATTAAATTCAGCTAAAACACATTACAGAAATGAGTTTGGAGTATGGAAACAACTGAAATTGCTAGGACAATAATTATTCTTATAAAAGAAGATGTGATTACATTTAAGCTAAAATCACTCTGGATTAGAATCAAAGCTGCTCTTCCTCTTATAGAAAGAAAGCTCAGATGAAACTGCATAATTTTCTTTTAAAAACAAAAAACAAAAAAGCAATTTGTTTGGGTTTGTTTTAATTGGAGCTATAACTCACTATAGCACTGAAATACTAAAGAAAATGATTCCTTCTTCTATGGCCTGGACAATGGGAACTGTAATTCTTTGACTCAGAGAAATGATAACTGCTGTAATTAGCAAAGCCAAGTCAACTGTGGAGCCCTATTGTCCAAAATCATTGAACATAGTTGTTATACTTAATGAAATGCAATTATCAACAATAAAAAAAGTATAAAAGATGAGCAGCAATGCTACTAAAAGGTTAAGAAATTTAATGCTACAAATCAGGCAAAAATTATCCTAGGTAGGAAATGAAGTGCCAATTGGAAAACAATAGATTTTTATCCCTCATTTGCTAGTACTAAAAGAAGAGGCAGCTGAATCTGTCTGTTCATACTAAGGTGTTATCTGCATAGAATGAGAGTTTATATTATTCATTTAGAATAATCTGAAATTGGTCCTCAATTGGTTAAGTAGATTAGTACACTTCTTTTCCTAGACCAGTGATGGCATACCTTGGCACTCCAGATGTTATTGAACTACAATTTCAAGAAGCCATGATCAGCAGGAGTGCTGACTTGGGATTCTAGTAATTGAAGTCCAAGAACATTTGAAGTGCCAAGGTTAGCCATCATTGTCCTAAACTTTTAAACCATGATTGTCTCAGAATCATTGCATCAAGGGAAAGATGCATGTGTTAAAGCTGTCTCTCTTTTTCATTTCTGCTGTACTGCTGGCCTTAGATGTAAGCTAGATCTCAACATATCAGAGACACAAATATGTCAGATGGATGGTATGTGTGTATGCTAATTTAAAAACAACATGAAATTCTTTGATTAAATATTGATTTTAGAAATAAATTAAATATCTGAATTATGAATTTGAATATTTCTTCAAAAATGCAAGCTGAAATTTTAAATGCCTGTCCAAATCTTGCAGATAGATCAGTGTTAATATAGGGAGTTGCTATCGTCTCATCAAAAACCAATTTCCATCAGTCTCTGTGCCAAGGGTGAGCAATCTCAGACCTTTTTCTCCAGAATTGCAGCAGTCCAAGAACCCTACTCTCAAGGAAAGAGAGTTGAAGTAGAGGGGAATGGCAAAAGAAGATAATGTGCATGTTTTAAAATTATTTTTATTTTATTTATTTCATTATATCTATATACCACCCATCCGAGTGGCCTGCAGTAGCAATGTGTAGTATGGTGTTCACTCAAAAGAATGAATGCTAGCATCACCATGTGACAGGCAGGACAGACAAATAAAATGGCAGAAGTATGGTGGTTGTTCGAGGAGCGCAAGACCATTTTCAAGTGGTATTTGAAATTCAAGAATGTTGTCCTTGTCATGATCTGGATGAACTAAACTGCATCCATTTTACTTTCTGCCTCCATCTTAAGCTACTTGGAGTCAAGGACAGAGCAAAGGTGGGGAGCCAGGAGTATTTGGAAAGCCCCCAGGTCCCTGGCCAATCATGAAACACTCCACCTCTACCTGATAGGGGGGGTAGGAGCAGATCTCTCCGACTGGAGTCTCTTATCCGCAGTCAGATTCCATTGGAAACTGTTATCTGATGTAGGTATGGCTCACTTTCATAGGTTACACTTATCTAGACCAAACCTCCAAGGTGGAGCAACTTTCCTATTTAAGGAGCTTCATCAAGCCACTCAAATCAGGCACCTATCTAGAGACCTCAAGTTTCTTTAGGACTTTGCCCCTATCTCTGAGAAGAGACGAAATATCTAAGGAGATAGCCAAACCAACAGCTATGCCAGAGCAACACTCTGATTAACTCTGTATTTCTATGTTTTCTGTACTTTGTCTTTTTCAGATACTTTGCTAAATAAAACTTTGCTGCTATGTGGAAGGAGTAGAACTCAGTGTACCAGGAAATACATTTATTATCCAGCTCTCTGTCTCCATGCTACCAATCTAAAACCGCATATTCCCTGGTTAAAGGAATTCCACCCCAGGGCTGGTGGACAGGTAGTGAGAGGCTTCAGTCAATGCTGCAGGAAGAAATGTGCATGCCAACTCAAACAGAGGCAACTTACTGAAACAACCCAGCCTCCTTGCCATGGTCTCAGGTCACCGGTGGGTGCAATAGTCCTGACTTAACAGCTCTTGATTTCTACCTATGGGAGACCATAGAAAACTGACTGCACTGGCGGTACTTCAAGAAGGGACTGAAACAGTGTGAGCAGCGATATAAGTGGACGTTTTGGTCAGTGTTGCTCAAGCAGTAGTTTGCCATAATCAGAAGTGTCTCACACTGTTGGTAACCACTTTCAGCACCTCTTGCAATGGCATGTCAAACATGACTAGTATACCTCTTTTGTTATCAGCATATATTGAGTATTACAGTTTCCCCCTTTCTCAAAATGTATATACATTTGGTGTTGTGGTTAAACTGCTGTCCTGCAACAAAAGGTTGTGATTTCAATCCTGGACAGGGCTCAAGGTTGACTCAGCCTTCCATCCTTCCAAGATCAATAAAATCAGTACCCAGCATGTTGGGGGCAAAATGCTAATTAACTTGTGAACCGCCCAGAGAGTGCACTAAGTGCAATGGGGCAGTATATAAGTGTGATTGGTTTGCTTTGGATTTATTTTTATTTTTATTCAAAATGCATTTGTAAAGGTCATCATAAGGGGTATTTGTTAATTGAAAAAATTGACTTGTTTTTTAAATAACTTTAAAAGACACTTGTGTTCTGTAGAGCCCCACCCAATTTTTTGTTGTTGTTAAAAATGTTTTTCTCACAGCATAGCAAAATTTCCTCTTGGCATTACATAATATAATAAGACCTTTTGAATAAGTTGATTTCAAATTTGAGGGAGGGCAAGGGAGGCCACAAGACCTAGGGTTATTGGGGGAAATACAAAACTACTCCAGGGGGGCCATATGTGCCCCACACACTGTAAGTCAGACCATAAATATGGGACTAAATCCAATGGTAACTCCCATCATACCTCACTCAACTTCTTCTTCTTCTGTGTCTAGGCCAAATATGAAACTGTCAAATTGAAGCCACCTTTGGTGAATTCATTCCATAGTTCCTTTTGCCTGACCTAGTGTGAGAAAGATTAGGCTGCACAATGAGGTTACCATTGCTCAGGGTACACCCGATTGAGGTCCAAAAATATCACAAACTTCAAGAAGTCTCTTTCTGTGTAACCCAACTCACACAGCTGAGCCTCTCTCTTCTAAAGAGAAGGAAGAAGTTTACATGTTCCAGCCTTGTGCCATGAGAAGCCAGGTCATCTTCTGAAGAAGTAGCAGAAGAGGCTCAGGGACATCAACCTGTGCCAGAGGAAACAAGGTTTGGAGGAAATATCATCACTATGTGCCAGCAAAATGGCTCTGAGTCTGGGCTGAGCTGGGGCTATTCTTGTTGTTGTGCTTTATCCGATTCTGAATATTGGTGATCATCATGGCGATCAGCCATGAAGATTGTCATGAGAATATAATGCAGTGGCCTTCCATCCTTCTCCATATCAGTGTGACAACCATAAGACCACTGATCTATTTCCACTAGTCACTTTCTGGTTCTGAGCCTTTTTGGCACCCAAGGTCCTCATCAGCCCCAGGTCAGTATTGATGAAGCTGCTGCCCTCCATCAAGATTGATTTAAGTGGGATTTAATCCATTTGGTGACCATCACCCTTTCTTGTGGACTTTGCCACTCAAGGTTGTTAATCCTCAGGTTTGTCAGGTTAGTTAACCACCATCTGACGATCAACATTGAGTCGTGGCAGTATGGTCTACTCTATTGCCATAGCAAGATAACCTGGCCAGACTTCAGAGATGGGGTTGGATATGGTATAATATATCTCTTCTCCTGCACCTTCTCTTCTTTGTCCCCCTTTTTAGGAACCCCAGGAGTGCTGGTGAGCAGCTGGATTTACTGCATGAATTCAGAGAGTTTCATCCAAACCATCATTATCTTTGTTTCAAAGGATGACAGTGTTAAAAGTAGGCATCAAATTTCTTTTTATACTTTTGGCATAGTTTAAAGAGTTTCAGTTTAATTATTCAATGTTATGGAAACCAAATTTAATTAATTAATTAGGGCACACAATCAGGAAAAATGTAAAAAATATATAGTATATCAGATTCTGGTTAAAGATAGATCAGAAGTAAAACTATTGTAAAATATTGCTGCTCATCACAAGTACCAGTTTTAGCTCATTAGCTGTTTTTATGTATATAAAATATGGGAGGAAAGGCCTTAAAACTTGGCTGGCACAGCAGGTGTGGGGTACTGCCAGTGGGGTTTTATATGAAAGGCCATTCGGGTTTTAGTTTTAACCAATTGTGAATGTTGCGAGGGCATTTTAATGGCTTTTAAATGTTAAATGTTTTTTATGATTTTAATTGCCATAGGGATGTTTTTATACATGAGTGTTTTTTATGATTGATTGTAAGCCACCTGGAGTTGCTTCGGTGAGGGGGTGGTGATAGAAATCTAATTAAATAAATAAATAAATTTGTGAGAAAATCAGCTGAGAAAATGTCCTTTCCTTCAGTGGTGTGAGATGGTCAGTGTGATTCTATAAGACAGGAGATAGAATTCAGCAGCAAAAGAAAAAAAACTTTATAATGTTAATTGATGGAAGATTACTTGTAAACATGGTCCACAGCAACACTGTGTACATGTAAGACAGAAAATATTGAAAGAGAGGAGTAAGTGACTGGATTAATGCTGAAAACTGGAGAAAATGAGGTTTTGAAACTCTGGAATTCCGGTCCTGAAACTTTTGACTGTCTGGAAAATCTTACTACAGCAGGCAGTATTAACAGCTTTTTCATCAACATATTCAATATGAGTAATTGTTTTAAGTGAAGAAATTATTGAATCTAATTTTAGGAGCATTCTGACTAAGGTAACAACTGCATTCATAATATCTGAATACAGTATAACAAAATACAATTCAAGCCTGCTTTAAAATATCTGTCATTGCTGGTGCAGCAGCAAAGGTTTCACTGGGACTAAAATATGATAATTTTTCTTTCCTTGATTTTTTAATGTTTTATAATATGAAACAGAATTTATCATTTCATGTTCTCACTTATGCTGCTTATAAGATACAATAACAATAATATTTATAAATGATATTATTTTTTCAATTGTCTTTTTAAAAAACATTGATATTCATAATTTTTGAACAGGATTTAAAAACAGGATTTCATTTATTTCAATATCTCTCTATTAACAATAAAACAAAGAATAGACACACTTAAAAAAACAAGACTTCCTTTTTCCTTTAAAAAAAGGTCCAAAATTATTGTAACTAATTTATTAATTTAACTTCTTCTGAGGTAGCAGTTACCAATAAGTAATTCCTAAAATGGTTCCTAAAACTAAAGAAGATTGAGACTTGGAAAAGCAGCAATGCAGGAATTAGAAAAGATCATCAAGTGTAAGGAAGCATCACTGGGGAGCAAGACCATCCATCCATGCTATTATAGTCCCGGTCACTAGGTATGGGCATGCTTCCAATGCTCCTTAATTTATCTATCCCCCTGCTTCCTTTCTCTCCCCTACATGCCCTCCCACCATAAGCAGAGATTGGGAACTGTCCATGGTGCTAACCTCACAGACATACAATACATTTCCACTCTGGTCTACTAAGCTTACATGAGCCTTCAGTGATAAAGGTGAATCTACAAGTAACCCCAAACTATACACCTGTGACTCCATCCAAAAGAGCTATCCTACCCAGATTTTGGGCCCATTGATGACAGTATTCAGTATAGTATACTCTTGGAATGGTTTCTCTCATGTATATAAAATAAGGTAAAGGTCTCCCTTATTCGTGTCTGCGTCTGCAGCCAAAGATCAGCAGTGTACTGTAGACATTTCCATGGTCATATGGCAGGCATGACTAGACACCAGAATGCACAGAACAATGTTACCATTCCTGCAAAGCAGTACCTATTTATCAACAGTGGTACCTCACTTAAAGAGCATAATGCGTTCCATGGGATTGAATTTAAGCGAGTTTGCTCTTTAAGCAAAACACCCTTGTAAGTGACAAATTGTGACTTCTGGCGAGGGGGATTGTGACCCCGATTTAGTTGTTAAGTGAGTTTTTGGTTGGTTTTAGTTGTTAAGAGAGGCGTCCATTTAGAGAAAATTCTGCTCTTTGAGCAAGTTAGTCTCTAAGTGAGGTGCTCTTTATGCAAGGTTTTACTGTACTTGCAATTTCTTGCTTTTGAACTGCTAGGTTGGCAAGAACTGGGACCAATGATGTGCTCTCACTCCATCAGAGAACACTCAGGTCTTGAACTGCTGACCTGCTGACCTTTCAGTCATCAAGCTCAGCATCTTAACCACTAAGCCACCATGGCCCATGTATAAAGTACAAGCTTGTAAATAAAAGAATGTAAAGTAGTACCAGCTGGGCTGATTTAATTTTCTACTTAAAAATGGAAAAATAGAATGACAAAAGAAGAGAATTATTTTACCATGAGAAATTTATAACTTATTCCTCTGCCTTGGAGGAAGGTTAAAATATTTATGCAGGGACATAGAGATGAATTTTTCATTTTAAAGCACTAAGAAATATCTGAATTCTATGCAAGCAGCACAACTCTACTTTGTGGAGAGGAATGTCTTCAGTAAAAAGAATCTGCAAGATTTCTAATACCTCACAGTTCACACATTATCAGGCTGTGTGTGAAAGCTGAGGATAGGGGTAAAGTGAATTGGAATCTCTAATGAGATATATGGACCCACCTACCCAGCCCCTCCCATGCCTGTTTCAACTCTTAGAGAACTCAGAAACATCTTTCCACACAAAAACTGTTGCCTGCCCTCCATTTGTGACAAATCAAGTATTGCCACTTAATCTCATGGTTTGACCCTGATACATACCTGTCAACCCACGGCTCCAGAAAAAACGGGACCTGCGCAGATCGCTTGTGCGCAGGTCACTTTCCACGCATGCATGAAAGCACTACGCTGCTTGTGCAGCCCCTACGCAAGCGATGTAGCGCTTCCACGCATGCGTGGAAGGGTTTTACACTTGTGTAGAACCCTTCCACGCATGCATGGAAGCACTCCACCGCTTGCGTAGGGGCTGCGCAAGCGGCGTGGCACTTCCACACATGCGTGGAAAGTGTTTTTCCCCGCTGCCAAATTATGGGGTTTTGGCAGCATGGGGCGGGTTATGACATCAATCAATGTCAAATTATGGGGTAATCCCGGCCAAATCGGGATGGTTGACAGGTATGCCCTGATATCACAAGGAACCAGGTGCTGCTGACCCATCAGCTCTAATAAGCGCTATATTTAAGTCTGATTTATAAACCAGGGATACCTATACAAAACACTTGCCTTTGGACAACTTCTGTGTGAGTCCTAAAACCAACAATAACAGAATGTTTTTCACCAGCCAGTATTGCAGGTGCGCCCCCCAAAAAAGGACTCAGACACCGGTATAAGTGGATAACGGCATTGGGCCACATTTATTGATTCATGCCCTAGTCCGAATTATAAATTTCAATTGGTACTCAGCCAATTATAATTCTTAAGGCAAGCAGGCCGCAGTAACACTGGTAAGGTTCCGCCCTAAATTGCCAATGGCAATTGGCTACAATGTATCCATTTGTATCAATTTGTTTGTTTACAATAAACTATCTACTGACCCCACCCTCTGACGTGTATCCGTAAAATCATGGGGTGGTGCATGCTGAAGAGCTCCTGCCATCACCCCATTGCCAGGTTCGTCGTTGACCAGACAACGTTAACCAACTTGTACCTATCTAGTGTTGGCCAGTCAATTGCGAACATGCCGGATACCTGTGGGTCATAAATATTTACCTTACCAGTGCTACCCACCACACGGGGAGGCTTAATAAAGACTCACCCCCCCCCAGACCGTCAGCTCGGTCAACAGGCCTGCTTGCATCGCACCAAGAACAAGGTACATACCTCTAGCCGACAGGTGGACCCCTTCTCCCGCTTACCAGCAAAATTTTTGTCTAATCCTATCAGCCGGTATCCAATGGCTGTCTGGCAGCCATGCTCAGAACGGGATGGAGCCAGAGCCCCGTCCGCTGACTGCCGGAACAGTCCGAACTAGGGAGATCCGCACCTCCCCAAAATTGGTGTCTCGGCACAACGTTAGACCATAGCGACCGTATGTAAGCCATACGTGATATAAAAAGCCAGGTCATAGCCCCCAGACGGTTGAGTAACAGCAGTGATCCGTATAATATCGCTGCCACCGGGGTGCCTGTAAAACATAGGGCGGTCCAGCATCCCTGTCAGACAGCAGGAATGGCCTCAGTTCCCGCCCCCATGTGCCGCGCATACCATACCATAGCATACGTGCGGATGCACACAGCCTGGCCAGGGTCCACTCTCTGTCGCTGCAGCCTATTCCGCTGCCCAGTGTACATAGCTGCGGCCCACCAGCCCCCTGCCACCGGTGTGTTGAGACCCCTAGGATCTGTAAAGAGGAGAAAAAAGGTGAAGGGCATAAACAGGCACTCATACGATGAGGGGACGTACATATCTGAAATTGCGCGTAGACGCATATCCACCCCGGAGTACCCCAAACGCAGCCACGATCAGCGCGACGCCTACCTTAAGTAAATGGTGCAAAAACGGGCCCCACACCACGAAACGCGGCATCGGTCACCCTCAGGGACTGTACTATGATAAGGGTAGACCCATCCCGGTGGCAGAAAACAGGCTGGGGCGCGCAGCAGGCACTGTCGAAAAATCATGTAAGGCACCAACTGGACAGATGTCTCGAAAACTTAGTAGCAGTATGCACCACTGCCTACCGTGCTGAACCACCCGTGAGGACCATATCCCCACTCGAACCCACTCATGTGTGACAGAGACATCTTCGAGTTCCAGTGCCCTACGAGACACCTCCGCCTTACACAGGTGGTACCAACTCTGGCACCCTCTCTCTGATGCGGAGCGCTCCAAAAAGGCTACCGTGGTAGCTGCGTGGCTAAGAGCCACCTCCCACCTATCTGCATATAAGTAATGCCACCTCGTGCAAGGTGGGTAAAAACTCTGGGAAAAGGAGTAACGCGTGTAGGGGCAGCGGACACGTTCCCGTGTCCACCCCTCCCCAACACGATGCAGGAACTCATAATGATACGCCTTACGCGTGCGAGGTGCCAATGACATGTCCGGTTCCCTTCAGCTCGCCTAACGTCCAGCTATCAGCCAAACGTGGCGAGTGGAATTCCTCTGCTTCCGGAGTAAGGCACGGAAACGGGTGATCTGCAGGTGGGGGAAAGCAGCAGTAAAGTCATTTTTCATACCTAGAACATGTCTGGCCTGGAACAGCACATTTAGGCGTAGGCTTCTCAAAAGAATAGACAAACTAATGTCACGACCCGGGGGATTTGCATGTCTGGTTGTTGACAATGTGCACCACTGCCGCATTGTCACGCCGAACTTGGACCACTGAGTAGGCCCACTCATTGCGCCATAGCATCGTTGCTCTCTAAAATGGGCGGAAACGTGATTAAGGTGATCGCGGGGACGATCCGTGCACCCACCCTCAGAGTAAACCCCATAAGTCAGAGAGCCGGAGGTATCTGACCGTATTAAATATCTAGGGCAGACCACTAGGTCTGATCACGCATAAGAGACCCCTCTAAAACCAGGAGTAATTTGAGCCAGAGCAAACAAATTAAGGGGGCAATGAATTAACTACAATCCCCAAGGGCACACTCTATGTTTGGCAATCAATGCCAAAATCGCCATGGACATCCAAGCCACCGTATCAATGGTTAACCTGGATGCCCGCGCGACAGCATCGAGGCAGAAATGTGAGGTTAGAAGATGGGACCTCGGTCTATTCAGGCGCCAAGGGGACACCCAGTTCCCACCTGAGTGTCTGAATCGTGATGAGGAGACGCGTACACGTGTCCGAGCCCCGTTTAACTCCAGACCAACAGTCGTCGAGGTAATGGGCTGGAGACCGAGACCCCAACCTGTGAGCAAATGCCCACCGAATGAAAGTCCCACATCGGTCGGGTGCTGAACCTGAAGTAACGCAGTTAGAAGGGGGTTGGCCTCATCTAATTAAAATTCCCCAAGAAACCTAAAAACCCGATAGGTCTAAATCATGGGGTGCACTGGCAAAAAGCTGGAAGCCGAGTGCATATCACACTGTGCCAAAACAGCACCAGAATTGCGTGAGCACGCCACCCATAGTAGCCGAGGCAACTACGAGTACCTGACTGAACAAGGTCATCAGGAAGGGCATCCCTGAACGGAGCACCCACAGGGTGAGCTGAATGGAGGATTATATTACATTCACCCTTTTTCTAGCTCAGTATGAGCTTCATGGGGGATACATTCGACTAAGGAAAGGTGGTTCCAAGAAGGGCCCCCGCTACTCTCATAGCCCCCAACTTCCTTAGCTGTGGACAGTGGAGCCCCCCCTCCATTACCCTGGAAGGGAACCAGATTAGTAGCATCCTGGGGACCCCACACCCCGAATGGATACAAAAGCCCCATTGAAAACCCTCCAGCAGGTCTCCCGCCCCATCCCTTCTTGGATGAACTGAGTGACATCCCTCCAGGCTGACTAATGGGGGGGGGGCTTATGACAAGGTTAGTTGCTTCAGACGGAGCTCTGATCGCCCCTGTGCACCCCCAACTCTGCCCCGTAACCCACCAACCCGCGGGCACACGGAGGCGGCGTGAGGGCCAGCGCAAAAAGGGGGCACTAAGTCGGTAACGACCGTGGTGCTTAGTACACCCATTGTCAGCTGAGCAGGCCGGACACAGTAGGCGGGCCGGAACCCCCCCGCTCAACCAGTTTGCATGGAGCCAATGTCTGAACAGCCCGCTGCTCAGCATGACCACCATGGTACCAATCAGCAAGCACCAGTCCCGTGGGAATGATGTACACGAGCACCCTTGCTGACAGGACTCATCCCACCTCCCCTTGGGATATAGAGCCACCCTCGTCCACCTTCCTCACCATGAGCCAACCGTCATGGGCCCATCCGATCGACATCAGGATGGCCCGAACAGGTCAAGCCCTGCGGCATACCACAATAAGTACAAGGTATGCCGACAACCAGTTGGCCCCAAGGTGCGTGGTGGCTAACGACGATGGGACATCTCTTTGTCTCAGCCGTCCTGTCCTTCTCTCTCCCCCCAGTGGGGTCGCAGTTCAATAGGGAGAATATCCACATGTCCCCCTCCAGCCCTTACCCCTCATGGCCGGCAGCCAATAATCAACCGGGGCAAGTAATAGCCAGCCATCGGCAAAGCCATGGACTGCACATTCCGTATAAAGGGCCTATGCAGCAGGATCCAGACAGCCCCTGTGATGCTCAGCACCGTCCCGAGGGCGGACACCCCAGTGCGTGGTGGCTTACTGCGGCGGGACCACACAATGTCTCTATCCTCCTGTCCGTACTTCCTATCCTTATTGGGATCTCAGTTCATAGGGAGGTACTCCCCCCCACCAAATCTTTTCCCTCATGATCTGGGGCAGATGATCACTGAGGGGCCATGAATGACCAGTCGTCGGCAATGCCATTGCCGGTACATGATGTACGCCAGACATACACAGCAGGACCTGGACAGCCCCTGTGACGCCACATACCGCCCCTGGAGCGTAAACCCCCACCCCCAACATCGTGCCAGAATGCAACCAAGGGGCACTGG
The DNA here is from genome assembly GCA_035047305.1 of Bradypodion pumilum. Classification (NCBI taxonomy): domain Eukaryota; kingdom Metazoa; phylum Chordata; class Lepidosauria; order Squamata; family Chamaeleonidae; genus Bradypodion; species Bradypodion pumilum. The sequence continues at coordinate 110,397,204 of JAWDJD010000004.1, read as the reverse complement.
AATAGGATGGCGAGTGATGCCCCCCAGCCTCAAATCAGCGAGGCAAAGAGCACTGAGCCCCCACTGCTGGAAATGGACTGTGATGTGTGTGCATTCAACTTGAACCTAATACTCACAAGTTGCACTCCCGTGAGCCGCCCCCACTGGGGGTTCCGGCCCACGGTGGGCATCGGAGCTCGCGACCGAAATCGAGCTCTGGGGCGACCTCCAACGCACTCCAGCCGCAGTTCCAGACAAACGGGGAGCTGCGAGACAGCGGCGGGCACAGGCCGACGTGTCACGAGAAGCTCGACCCAGCTGTCGTGTACCCTCAGACAGCTTTGGGGGTTGCATGGCAATTTTGCCCTTCCTCCACCACATGCAGTGGCTCAAGTCGCCAAGACGCTGACTGGGAAGCGAAAGGTCAGCAGTTCGATTCCTGAGTACTGCAGGACGGCAATGAGCTCCCGTCTTCATCCCAGCTCCTGCCAACCTAGCAGTTCGAAAGCAAGAAATTGCAAGTAGATAAATAGGGACCACTTCGGTGGGAAGGTAACAGCGTTCCGTGCGCTCCGGTGTCTAGTCATGCCTGCCACATGACCACGGAAACGTCTGCAGAAGCAGACAGCGCTGGCTCTTCGGCTTAGAAACAGAGATGAGCACTGCACCCTAGAGTCGGATACGACTGGCTTTCGAGCAAGGGAAACCTTTACCTTTACCTTACCACCACATGGCACTTCCTAGTGGGATGGAGGCAGTGGGAGACCACATAAAATGGCATGTGGGCCACATATGGCCCACGAGCCACAGGTTGAGAATCTCTAGAGCAACCAGGAAACATTATCTGATAGACACAGTAAATAGGTGGGCCGGATAGCCCTCTAGGTATTGGGCCAGAGGCCCTAATTTGAGAGCCCCGGCCAGAATAGGGCCATGCCCAAAACTCTGGCCCCCAATGGGGTAAAACGTGCTGTGAGCCAGCACTAAGCCCTCCCCCCAATCGTTCCGGCCCGTGGCCGGCAGCCGTGGGCCGAGGGCCGGATCCTCTGAAGGGCCGGCCTGGGGCTGAAAACGGGAGCTCATTCTGTCCTGCAGTACACAGGAAGTGAAACCACTGACCTTCCACTTCCCAGTCAGCGTCTCAGGCACTTAACACTCCGTGTCTTAGCCACTTGAGCCACCGCGATCCCCCTACGAGCAAGAAAACACCATGGGGAATCGAACTCCCAGCCTCTGACATTGCAGCCAGGTTCCTAAACCACTGAGCTATCCAGCAGTTCTGCTCGGTTACAGGCAAAAAGGAAACCAATAGGAGCGAAATCAAGCCTCTTGCAAAGAGGCAAGCAAGGTAAAAGGAAGCCTCGCACAGAGGCTGACAGAGGGGGAAGCGACGGAGCAAATTCCTCCGCCCCGTCGCTTCTAAAAGAATCAAGCCCCTAGCACAGAGGCGAGAGAAAACGAAGCCTCGAGCAGAGGCTAGCAAAATCAAGCCTCTTAAAACGAAGGGAGGAAAGAGGCGAAAAAGGGGGGAGGGAGCGACGGAGAAAACTTCTCCTCTCCGTCGCTTTCGCAAAATGGCAGCTCGGCTGCCTCGTGGCCACCCCTTTTATAGAGGGGTGGCCACGCCCCCTAACTACCCGGATGTCTGAGTCCGGGGGGGCCGCAAAGAGCGCGGCGGCCATTTTGGCATCGCGCTTTCATTGTCCTCTGACATGGTGTGCCTGACCTAGGAGTTTGAGAACAAAATGAATTAGTGCTCCTGTGTCCACAGCCCACAAACCACTATGTAATACTACCTACTGTGGAGAATTTTTGTGAAAGATAGCAAGTATTTTTTTAGCACTTTCTTTGCTTATAACGGGCTGAATTCAACATTGTTCATAGTGAAATCTGCGCAAACTGCTAGGATGGAATAGGGACTTATTGCCTTGATTATTTTTTCTTGCCCCCACAAAGCTCCCTTTGGGACCTCCTAAGAAGCTGCTGTGGAGTTCATAGGACCCTCTGCAGCAGCACAAAGAGAAAAAAGGAAAGGGTGAACTTCCTGTCACATTCCTCCAGTGACATTACAATCTATTGTATATAATTAATATTCAATCCACTACCCCATCATTTTGCAAAACTGGGTTGTCCAACTCCATGTAGTTCCAGCAGGACTGAATATATTTCATTATGAATAAAATCAATCACATATTAGTGAATTTGTACAGAATGGCTTGCTTCATCATTTGTGGAATGGATAAACAGGCAAATAATCCTCTGCCTGTGGTACGTAGCATTACAAACACAGTAGAGAACAGGGTTTGACTGTCATTCAAACAGAGGTGTTTTTAAAGTTGTCTCCCTTTTCAGTGAATCTGTTTGTTGATAATTCCTGCATTACAGTGCATTTTGAGAGGGGGGAAATCCTATCAAGGACTATGCATCTTTGCAAGGAGAACAATATCCTGGGAAGCATTTCAAAATGCTTGCAGTGTGGAGATTTTTTAAAAAGAAAATAGGTTTGGCTAACCAAAAGCTTTGGAAGGAACATAATCAGCCTTGCTCTGATTTGGACAAATGCAAGCGCGGCGACAAAATGGCCGCCGCGCTCTTTGCGGCCCCCCCCACCGGACAAAGGCATCCGGGTAGTTAGGGGCGTGGCCAGCTCCCTTATAAAAGGGGTGGCCAGGAGGCAGCCGAGCTGCCATTTTGCGAAGCGACGGAGCGGAGAAGTTTTTCCCTCCTACCTCTGTCGCTTGTCCACCTGAGCCTCTTGGCTGCTGATTCTCGCCTTTTAGGCTTCTCATTGACCAGCTGCAATGCCCTCGAAGAAGAAGGCGACTGCGAACGTGGCTCGTTCCGCGCGGAGGCGCACTCCGGGTCGGAGGACCGCGGCTGCGCCTCCCCAGCAGCCTCCTCTGCCCGAACCCACCGGGACCGGTGGGATGGGGTTAATTCCCCCTTGGCCGGAGGCTGGGGGTCCGCGTGCAGGCACAGTAGGGGCTGCGGCTCCCGGCCCGCGAGCGGTGGCCGCCGCTGCTGGCGTCACCCATTCTGCTGGGCCTTCCTCCGTTGGGGCGCAGCTTAATGCGAGGGCTTCCAGCCTTGGGGGGTGGGGTGGCCCCCTTCCATGGCAGGGTTCTTCCCTGGCCCTACCAGGCCCGGGCTTTGGATCGTGGCCCTATTCCGGCCCCGGGGTACAGGGACCTGTGCCGACGCCTGTAGTTAGTGGGCCGGCTGGCCCTTTACCCCCCCCCTTGGTTTAGGTGGCTATGTCAGCGTGGAGGCCCTCCTGGCCCGCGTTGCGGCCCTTGAGGCATCCCTGGCCTGGGTTAGTCACCCTGGGGCCCCTTTTGTGGGGCCGGTCGGTCCATCGTCTGCTGGGCAGCGGCAGGCGGTGGGACGGGTTGAGCTGCCTGAGGCGCGTGGCCCGGCTTCGGCCACTGCCCCGCAGCTCCCCAATCAACAGGCCGGTGCTGATCAAGCCCCGTCGACGAGCTCTAGGGCGGTCGGGAGCTCCGACGCTCCCAGTGGGTCGGAACCCCCGGTGGGGGCGGCCCATGGGGGCGCAGCGTGTGAGTATGCGGTCCAAAATAGTGCACAAACACACATGGCAATGTTGGGGGGGCTTTTCAATGGCCTTGGCCTCGCACGGGCGGGGCGGTGGTCCAGTCACCGACGCCCCACCCGGTGACTTCAACTATCACCCTGGGCCCCGGGGTAGGGGGTCCTTCTTACCCGGTCGGGAATTTTCTAGGGGTGACCGGGTTAGTCCAGGCTCCTCCGCAGATGCCCGCAGTTTCCACCGTGCCTGTGTCGGCTTTGCCGACGGCAGGGTATACTTTGCCACTGGGGGACCATTTGGCACAGGCCACCAGAGAGAAGATCTGGCGGGGGGAGTATGTGGACATCTTCTCTCTCCTTAACAGAGCGCCCACCAAGGAGGAGAGGGAGGGGCAAGATGAGAAGGATAAGGAGCAAGTGCGTCGTCGCAAGCCACCACGTACGTGGGCCAATTGGTTGCCGGCCTACCTCATCTACATGGCGGTATACCTCAGGGCCTGGCCTGATTTGGCGATTCCGATGGTCCAGTATTTGGACAACATTTACCGGGTGATGGTTGACTTCCCGGGCCCGTCGTGGTTGGCTTACGACGAGGAATTCCGTATGCGGATTCCCCTCCACCCGGAGATGAGGTGGGACGAGCCCTGCCAGCGGCTGTGGCTGCTGTACATGACTCCCACGCGCCCTGCGCCCGGGGAAAGATACCATTGTGGACATGCGGTCCAGCGAGTGGCCCCAGCACAGGCTCCCCGCCAGGTGGCGAGGCAGGGGTTTCCAGCCCGCCTGCTGTGCTGGACTTTCTCATCCAATGGTTCCTGCAACAGGAAGAACTGCAAGTACAGACATGAGTGTCCCTCCTGCGCTGGCCCCCATGCGGCCTCTGCCTGTCCCAGGCCTGGGGGGATGCGGGGCAGAGGAAGGGGCGGACAGGGGGCTGGCAAAACTGCCGCGGAGGGAGCTGGTTCACCAAAAGGCCCCCTCCCCAATTAATGTGGACATGTTGGAGCATTGGCTCGCATTGTACCCGAGGGAGGAGGATGCGGTTTACCTTCTTCAAGGTTTTAGACAGGGGTTCCGTATCCCTTTTGTGGGCGACAGGTCCCCCCAGGATGCCCCCAACCTTTTGTCCCTTAGGGGGCGGGAGGAGGTGGCTGCTGCCAGCATTACTAAGGAGGTCGATATGGGCAGGGTTGCCGGCCCGTTCCCTACACCCCCGTTCCCCAATCTTAAGGTGTCACCTTTGGGCTTGGTACCCAAAAAATCACCGGGCGAGTTTCGCCTGATTCATCATTTGTCTTATCCAGCCGGCTGATCGGTCAATGATGCTATCCCTGATGACCTTTGCTCAGTCAGGTATACATCGTTTGACCACGCGCTGCGCATGGTGCGCTCAAGTGGCCCGGGTGCCCTGTTGGCCAAGTGCGACATTAAGTCGGCGTTTCGCCTCTTGCCAGTGCACCCGGGCGATTTTGAGTTGCTGGGTTTCAAGTTCCGGGGTGAATATTACTTTGATAAGGCCATGCCTTTTGGCTGTTCTATATCATGCTCGGCTTTCGAGCGTTTTAGCACGTTCCTACAGTGGACTTTTGTCCGCAGGTCAGGGTCCCGGTCTGTAGCCCATTACCTGGATGATTTTTTATTCGGGGGTGAACGGGGCTGGGACACGTGCACACGTCTCCTCAATACATTTCAGACGCTAATGGAGGAACTCGGTGTCCCTTTAGCGCCCGAAAAGACCGAGGGCCCATCTACTCAGCTAGTATTTCTGGGGGTGGAGATTGACACGGTAGCACAGGCTTCTAGGTTACCGGGGGATAAGGTGTCAAGGATTGTGGCCCTTATCTCGGACTTGCTTGCTAAACGCAAGGCGTCCCTGCGGGAACTGCAGGTGCTACATGGTCACCTCAATTTCGCTTGCAGGGTGGTCGCACCGGGCAGGGCGTTTGCTCGGCGCTTGTGCAACGCCATGGCAGGCTTATCTAGGCCCCACCATAGGGTTAGACTCACCCGGGGTATCAGGGCAGATATGTTTATCTGGCTCCAGTTCCTGAGGGAGTTCAATGGAGTGTCATTTTGGAGGTCTGACCTCCTGGCTTCCCCTCGCTTTCAGATACAGTCTGATGCTTCAGGGTCCCTGGGTTATGGGATGTACTTCAATGGGAAGTGGGCCTATGGTGGGTGGCCACCAGCCTGGGCAGGCACGGGTCGCCTGCGTGATCTCACGTATCTGGAATTTTTCCCTATCCTGGGGGCTTTGATGCTATGGGGCGAGGAGTGGGCCAACTCGGTTGTCCATTTCTGGTGCGACAATGCAGCCTCACAGACTTCCAAATCACCCAGGGTCATGGACCTAGTGCGCCAGTTTGTGTTGCGCAGCCTGCGCCTCAACGTCCTCTTCAGGGCCACGCATGTCCCGGGGGTAAATAATGATATCGCTGACGCTTTGTCCCGCCTGCAGATCTCCCGGTTCCGTGCCTTGGCCCCGGATGCGGAGGAATTTCCCTCGCCACTCCCGGAAGAGATATGGACCATTGGCAAGGAGAGGTGAACCGGGCGATTGGCTTGTCACTGGCGCCACGCACGTGTAAGGCGTATCACCATGCATTCAATTCTTTCAGAGCCTTCTGTATCCAATCCCAGCTGCCAGAAACCTGGCCGATCCCAGTGACCCATGTACTTCAGTTCATGGTTTACCTGCATGCCCAGGGCCTTGCACCTCGCACCATAGCATCTAGGCTGTCAGCATTGGCTTTTATGGCCAAGGTGGGGGGTCATGTGGATAGTACCACTGACTTCCATGTGAGACATGTTTTGGAGGGGTGGGGGCGGGAGCGTGGGCGTTGCCCGGAAGACCGCCACCCGATTTCCACAGGGGTTCTTACCCAACTGGCCCGGGGCTGGCCTGGCCTCTGTTTTGATAGATATGAGGCAGCCCTATTTCATGCAGCCACAACGGTGGCATTTTTGGAGCGCTCCGCATCAGCGAGCTTGTGATGCTGTCTAAGGCGGATGCAAGTTGTAGGGCACTGGAACTCGAGGATGTCTATGTTGCCAAAGACTGGGCTCAGTTGAGGATACGCTCCTCTAAGACCGATCAGCATGGCGTAGGCAGTGGTGTGAGACTGCTACGGTGTTCTTTGGCAGACATCTGTCCGGTTGGTGCCCTACATGAGTTTATTGCACTGCGTGGCACGCACCATGGCCCGTTTTTCTGTCACCAAGATGGGTCTCCCCTTACTAAGTTTCAGTTTTGGAAGGTGACAGGAAAAGCACTCGCCAGTGTAGGCCTCCCGGGGGCCCGTTACGGCACCCATTCGTTCAGAATAGGGGCGGCCTCCACTGCTGCTGCTTTTGGGTAGTCTGGGGCTGAAATACGCAGCATGGGAAGGTGGGGTTCGCGGTGTTTTCAATTTTATGTCCGCCCTCTCCCACAGTGAGTACCAGCCTGATCACCACATCTTTTCTCTCCCTCGTTTTTTCCCTTGACAGACCCTGGGTGTCGTATTACACCGGTGACAGTATGGCTGGTGGGCCATAGCTACGTGCACAGGGCAGCGCGTTACGCTGCGGCGACAGAGTGGGGACCCCGACTGGGACTGGGTGCATACGCAAGTCTCACATGGTATGGTAAGCCTGGGATGTTATGGCGAAAGCTGTTGCCATTCCTTTTTTCAGGTCGGCATGCTGACCCGCCTGACATTCTCATCATACACCTTGGGGGCAATGATTTGGGCCAGGTCACCGGCTTATCGCTAAAGCATGCGATTTGCGGCGACCTCGCCTACTTGCATTACGCGTGGCCCACCACCACCATTGTTTGGTCGGATGTGGTGTTGTCCAGTCAATTGCGAACACGTATAGGGGAGGGTTCGACCTCCCGGCCCTTGACCGGGCTAGACGCATGGTGAACAGGGCTGTGGCCCGGTTCATTGCAGGCGCACCCCCCAATAAAGGACTCAGACACCAATGAAAGTGGATAACGGCATTGGGCCACATTTATTGATTCATGCCCTAGTCCGAATTATAAATTTCTATTGGTAATTGACCAATCATAATTCTTAAGGCAAGCAGGCCGAAGTAACACTGGTAAGGTACCACCCAAAATTGCCAACGGCAATTGCTACAATGTATCCATTTGTATCAATTTGTTTGTTGACCACAAACAAATTGTTGACCGTAGTCAATATCTAACTAATGACCCCACCCTCTGACGCGTATCCGTAAAATCACGGGGTGATGCATGCTGTCTAGCTATAGCCATCACCCCGTCGCCTAGTTCCTCGTTGACCGGACAACGTTTAACCAACTTATGCCTGTCTAGTGTTGTCCAGTCAATTGCGAACTTGCCGGATACCTGTGGGTCATAATGTTTACCTTACCAGTGCTACCCGCCCATGTGACCAAAGTCAACAGCAGCAGCAGAAAAAACCCCTATGTCAAACCATAGCAACAGTGTGGGATGGGCGAAAAAACCAGGACCCGGAAGCCAATATGGGTCCCAGCCAAAAATTCCCACCCGGCCCCGAAGCGACCAAAATATCACACTGTTAACTAGGGAGGGGGTGGAGGGGAAAAACTTCTCCGCTCCGTCGCTTCGCAAAATGGCAGCTCGGCTGCCTCGTGGCCACCCCTTTTATAAGGGAGCTGGCCACGCCCCTAACTACCCGGATGCCTTCGTCCTGTGGGGGGCCCCCGCAAAGAGCACGGCGGCCATTTTGGCGCCGCGCTTGCATTGCAGGCGCACCCCCAAATAAAGGACTCAGACACCAATGAAAGTGGATAACGGCATTGGGCCACATTTATTGATTCATGCCCTAGTCCGAATTATAAATTTCTATTGGTAATTGACCAATTATAATTCTTAAGGCAAGCAGGCCGAAGTAACACTGGTAAGGTACCACCCAAAATTGCCAACGGCAATTGCTACAATGTATCCATTTGTATCAATTTGTTTGTTGACAACAAACAAATTGTTGACCGTAGTCAATATCTAACTAATGACCCCACCCTCTGACACGTATCCGTAAAATCACGGGGTGATGCATGCTGTCTAGCTATAGCCATCACCCCGTCGCCTAGTTCCTCGTTGACCGGACAACGTTTAACCAACTTATGCCTATCTAGTGTTGTCCAGTCAATTGCGAACTTGCCGGATACCTGTGGGTCATAATGTTTACCTTACCAGTGCTACCCGCCACACGGAGGGGCTTCAAAGAAGGCTCGACGCCCCACCCAGACCGTCAGCTCGGTCGACAGGCCTGCTCGCCAATCACCCAACAGGAGGTCCACACCCCCTCGCGACAGATGGGCCCCATCCCCTGCATACAAGTCATAACTTTGGAGGCTAATAGCGGGGTGACGACTGACCCTCCCCCAAGCCCTGTAGACAAGGAAACGCGCCACGCGTTTAGCATGGTCAAGGGCCAGGAGGTCAACACCCCCTCTGTAGGAATGGCGCGGGACCATGTCCGACCAAACAAGGGTTGTGGCGGGCCAGACGTAATGCAGGTAGGCGAGGTCCTCGCAAATCGCATGTTTCAGCGACAAGCCGGTGACCTGGCCCAAATCATTGCCCCCCAGGTGTATGATCAGAATGTCAGGCGGGTCAGCATTCTGGCCTGAAAAAAGGAAAGGCAGCAGCTCCCGCCACAACATCCCGGGCTTACCATGCCATGTGAGACTTGCGTATGCACCAAGTCCCAGTCGGGGTCCCCACTCTGTCGCCGCAGCATAACGCGCTGCCCTGCGCACGTAGCTATGGCCCACCAGCCATACTGTCACCGGTGTAATACGACACCCCGGGTCTGTAAGGAAAAATGAGGGAAAGTAGATAAGGTGACTGGGTTGGTACTCACGGCGGGAGTGGGCGCACATAAAACTGAAAACATTGCGAACCCCACCGTCCCATGCTACGTATGTCAGCCCCTGAGTACCCAAAAGCAGCTGCGGTTGAGGCCGCCCCTATACGGAATGAATGAGTGCCATAGCGGGAGCCTGGGAGGCCCACACTGGCCAGCGCTTTGCCCGTCACCTTCCAAAATTGAAATTTAGTAAGGGGAGACCCATCTTGGTGACAGAAAAATGGGCCATGGTGCGTGCCATACAGTGCAAGGAAATCCTGTAGGGCACCAACCGGACAGATGTCTGCCGAGGAACATCGTAGCAGTCTACTCCACTGCCTACGCCGTGCTGAAACGTTTTAGAGGAGCGTATCCCCAACTGAGCCGAATATCGTTCACTCAGACAATTTCGAGTTCCAGTGCCCTACGACTTGCATCCGCCTTATACAGCATCTCAAGCTCGCCGATGCGGAGCACTCCAAAAAAGGCCACCGTTGTAGCCGCATGAAATGGGCTGCCTCATCTTATCAAAACAGAGGCAAGGCCAGCCCCGGGCCAATTGGGTAAAAACCCCTGGGGAAATCGGGTGGCGGTCGTCCGGGCAACGCCCACGCGCGCGCACCCACCCCTTCAAAACATTCTCACACGGAAGTGAGTGGTGCTGTCCACGACTTGCATCCGCCTTATACAGCATCTCAAGCTCGCCGATGCGGAGCGCTCCTAAAAAAGGCGACCGTTGTCGCCGCATAAAATGGGCTGCCTCATCTTATCTGTGCATTGACAAAGTGGACAACAGCCGCATTGTCACACCAAAGTGGACAACCGAGTTGGCCTCCTCCTCGCCCCATAGCATCAAAGCACCCAGTATAGGGAAAATTCCAGATACGTGAGACCACGCAGGCGACCCGTGCCTTCCCAGGATGGTGGCCACCCACCATAGGCCCACTTCCAATTGAAGTACATCCCATAACTCAGGGATCCCGGGCATCGGGCTGTATCTTAAAGCAAGGGGAAGCCAGGAGCTCAGACCTCCAAAATGACACCCCATTGAAATCCCTCAGGATCTGTAGCCAGACAAGCACGTCTGCCCTGATACCCCGGGTAAGTCTAACCCTATGGTGGGGCCTGGATAGTCCTGCCATGGCGTCGCACAAGCGCCGCGCAAATGCCCTGCCCGGTGCGACGACCCTGCCAGCAAAATTGAGGTGACCATGTAGCACCAGCAGGTCCCTCGGTAATGCCATGCGCTTGGCCAGCAAGTCCGAGATAAGGGCCACTAGCTTTGACACCTTATCCCGCTGCAACCTAGAAGCCTGTGCTACCGTGTCAATCTCCACCCCCAGGAATACTAGCTGTGTAGGCGGGCCCTCGGTCTTTTCGGGCGCTAAAGGGACACCAAGTTCCTCCATTAGCGTCTGAAATGTGTTGAGGAGATGTGTGGACGTGTCCCAGCCCCGTTCAGCCCCGAATAAAATCATCCAGGGAATGGGCTACAGACCGGGACCCTGATCTGCGAACAAAAGCCCACTCTAAGAAGATGGAGTAACGCTCGAATGCCGAGCCCGAATTGGAACAGCCAAAAGGCATGGCATCAATGCAATAATATGCTCCCCTGAGGGGACCTATCACCCATGAAAGGGATACGTAACCCCTGCCTAAAACCCTGAAGGAGATCTCCGCATCCTCTCCCTTCGGGAACAATGTGAGCCAGCGCTCCAACATGTCCACATTAATTGGGGAGGGAGCCCTTTGGTGAACTAGATCCATATGCGGCAGTCTTGCCAGCCCCCTGTCCACCCCTCCCTCTGCCCCACATCCCTCCAGGCCTGGAACAGCCAGAGGCCGCATGGGGCCAGCACAGGGGGGACACTAATGTCTGTATTTGCCATTCTTCCTATTGCAGGAACCATTGGACGAGAAAGTCCAGCACAGCAGGCGGGCTGAAACCCCCCGCCCCGCCCCCTGGCAGTGGACCTGTGCTGGGGCCGCCCGCTGGACCGCATGTCCACAATGGTATCTCTCCCCGGGCGCGGGGCGCATGGGCGTCATGTACAAAAGCCACAGCCTCTGGCATGGCTCAACCCACCTAATGTCGGGGTGCCGGGGAATCCGCATATGGAATTACACGTCATAAGCCAACCACGATGGGCCCGGAAAGTCAACCATCACCCGGTAGATGTTGTCCAAATACTGGACCATCGAAATTGCCAAATCCGGCCGGGCCCCAAGGTACACCGCCATGTATATGAGGTAGGCCGGCAACCAGTCGGCCCACGTACGTGGTGGCTTGCTACGACGAGCCTGCTCCTTATCCTTCTCGTCCTGCCCCCCCCCCTACTCCTTGGTGGGCCCTCTGTTGAGGAGTGAGAAGGTATCCACGTAATCCCCCCGCCAGATCTTCTCTTTGGTGGTCTGTGCCAAATAGACACCCAGCGGTAAGGAATACCCCGCCGTCAGCAAGGCCGACACGGGCACAACAGGAACTGCTGGCATCTGAAAGGGGGCCTGTACTAACCCAGCCACCCCCAAAACATTCCCCACAGGGTAGAAAACACCCCCCACCACGGGGCCCTGAGTGGTAGTTATCGTCGCCAGGTGGGGCGTCAGCGGCTGGACCGCCGCCCCACCCGCGCGAGGCCAGGCCATTGGAAACCCCCCCAACGTGGCCACGTGTGTAGGTGCACTAGCTTGGACCACATACTCACGTGCTGCACCCCCGTAGGCCGCCCCCACCGGGGGTTCCGGCCCACTGGGGGCGTTGGAGCTCACAACCGCCGTCGAGCTCGTCGATGGGGCCCGGCCCGCACCGGTCTGTTGAATAGGGAGCTGTGAGGCAGTGGCCCAGGTCGTGCCACGCGCCTCAAGCAGCTCGACCCGTCCCGTCGCCTGCCGCTGCCCAGCAGACGACGCGTCGAAACAAACCCCAAATGGAGACCAAGAGTGGCTAGCCCGGGCCAGGGATGTCTCGAGGGCCGCAACGCGGGCCAATAAGGCCTCCACGCTGACATGGGGCAAAGGACCAGCCGGCCCGCCTACTACAGGCATGGGTACAGGTCCCTGCACCCTGGGGCCCGAATAGGGCAACAACCCCACACCCGGGCCCGTTAGGGCCAATGTAGCAACCTGCCAGGGAAGGGGACCGGACCACCCCCCAAGGCTGGAAGGCCTCGGAGCGAGCTACGCTCCTATAAAGGGAGGCCCAGCGGAATGGCCAACACCATGAGAGGTGTCCACCGCTTGCGGGCCGAGGGCCGCAGCCCCTACTGGCCCCGTGCGTGGGCCACCATCCTCCAGCCAGGGGGAATAGACCCCATTCCACCGGTCCCGGTGGGTGCAAGCAAATGCGGCTGCTGGGGAGGCGCAGCCGCGGTCTTCCAACCCAGATTGCGCCTCCGAACCGCACGAGCCGCGCTCGCAGCCGCCTTCTTCTTCGCGGGTCTCTCAGCCAATCGATGGGAAGCCGAAACGAGAGAATTCAGCAGCAAAAAGGCTTCCCGGTAAAAGCCAAAAGCGACGGAGGTAAGAGGGAAAAACTTCTCCGCTCCGTCGCTTCGCAAAATGGCAGCTCGGCTGCCTCGTGGCCACCCCTTTTATAAGGGAGCTGGCCACGCCCCTAACTACCCGGATGCCTTCGTCCTGTGGGGGGGGCCCCGCAAAGAGCGCGGCGGCCATTTTGGCGCCGCGCTTGCATTGTCAGCAGGGGTTGGGGGAGGGTCAGCCCTCACCCCGCCATTAGTCTGCGAAATTATGACCTTTATGCAGGGGATGGGGTCCATCTGTCGCGAGGAGGTATGGACCTCCTGTTGGGTGATTGGCGAGCAGGACTGTTGGCCGAGCTGACAGTCTGGGGGGGGCGTCGAGCCTTCTTTGAAGCCCCTCCGTGTGGCGGGTAGCACTGGTAAGGTAAACATTATGACCCACAGGTATCCGGCATGTTCGCAATTGACTGGACAACACTAGACAGGCATAAGTTGGTTAAACGTTGTCCGGTCAATGACAAACTAGGCGATGGGGTGATGGCTATAGCTAGACAGGATGCATCACCCCGTGATTTTACGGATACGCGTCAGAGGGTGGGGTCATTAGTTAGATATTGACTACGGTCAACAATTTGTTTGTTGTCAACAAACAAATTGATACAAATAGATACATTGTAGCAATTGCCGTTGGCAATTTTGGGTGGTACCTTACCAGTGTTACTTCGGCCTGTTTGCCTTAAGAATTATGATTGGTCAATTACCAATAGAAATTTATAATTCGGACTAGGGCATGAATCAATAAATGTGGCCCAATGCCGTTATCCACTTTTATCAGCGTCTGAGTCCTTTATTGGGGGGTGCACCTGCAATGCAAGTGCGGCGCCAAAATGGCCGCCGCGCTCTTTGCGGGGGGCCCCCCACCGGACGAAGGAATCCGGGTAGTTAGGGGCGTGGCCAGCTCCCTTATAAAAGGGGTGGCCATGAGGCAGCCGAGCTGCCATTTTGCAAAGCGACGGAGCGGAGAAGTTTTTCCCCTCCACCCCCTCCCTAGTTAACAGTGTGATATTTTGGTCGCTTCGGGGCCGGGTGGGAATTTTTGGCTGGGACCCATATTGGCTTCCGGGTCCTGGTTTTTTCACCCATCCCACACTGTTGCTATGGTTTGACATAGGGGTTTTTTTGTTGCTGCTGTTGACTTTGGTCACATGGGCAGGTAGCACTGGTAAGGTAAACATTATGACCCACAGGTATCCGGCAAGTTCGCAATTGACTGGACAACACTAGACAGGCATAAGTTGGTTAAACGTTGTCTGGTCAACGAGGAACTAGGCGACGGGGTGATGGCTATAGCTAGACAGCATGCATCACCCCGTGATTTTACGGATACGCGTCAGAGGGTGGGGTCATTAGTTAGATATTGACTACGGTCAACAATTTGTTTGTTGTCAACAAACAAATTGATACAAATGGATACATTGTAGCAATTGCCGTTGGCAATTTTGGGTGGTACCTTACCAGTATTACTTCGGCCTGCTTGCCTTAAGAATTATGATTGGTCAATTACCAATAGAAATTTATAATTCAGACTAGGGCATGAATCAATAAATGTGGCCCAATGCCGTTATCCACTTTTATCAGTGTCTGAGTCCTTTATTGGGGGGTGCGCCTGCAATGGGCTGAGGTAGAGGAACAATTAGTCAAAGATACACACTTGTAATGTTCAAAGAAACAGTTTTCTAGCACAGAGTTATCTCTCTCAACTCCCTTTCTATAACCTATTGTAAAAACTAGCAAGGGTACCCGGACTTTGTCCCGGGCAGTCTGGGGGGAGGGTGATGGGTGAACTACAGGGGTGTTTGTGGCCTCCTCCCCCCCACTCCACTCCTGGTGTCCTGCATGCCTTTTGCCACCGCTCTGGGTGGGTGTGGGTGGTTTCCCCGTGGACCTGAACATGGTTGCGGTCAGTGTGGTTTGGGCTGGAGTTGGGGCGGCGCATGCATCCCTTCCTCTCTCTGTGTCTCTGTCAGTCTCTCTCTCTCTTTCTGTCTCATTATATCTGTGTTTCTCTGTGTGTGTGTGTCAGTCACAGACACACACAGAGAGGGGGGAGTGGGACTTACAGGATCGGCTCCAGGGGTGTTTGAAGGCCTGCCGGACATGTACTTTACATCTTTTCCTTATAGGTTAAGAAGAAGATTATCTCAGGAATTCCAGGACCTTTTCCTATCAGTCATTCACTCTCAACCAATCACAGTCCAACATGCAAATCTGCTCTTTCCAACATTCTTTTTCTAGGCCTTGTTATTAAACTGCTGTTTTTTCTCCTAAGGCACCTTGGGAGTTGTTGTTCCCATTCCTTTTCCCATTTTTTGGGGGCGCAGGCCCCACTCTTGGCCTCTGGACCCTCACCGGGCTGATCTCAGTGGCGTTAGGTAGGTGTGTACAAAGCATTATAGGATAGGCTCCAGGGGTGTGGGAGCCTTTCCCGGACACGTACCTTATATCTCTTCTTTATAGGTTAAGATTAGGCCTGCCTTGGAATGTTTGTTTGCCATTGAGTCCCTCCTACCTCATCTATGCAAAGTTGTTTAATTTGTTATATTTGTCCATAAAAGAGAAATCATGTAGCTACTAAACTCATCATAGTAAAATATGTCTCTCTCAATCTTTTTTTTTTTCCTTTTCAAGGAAAGTCACAGTTGTACTTATTGGCACTGTAAATTGCACTAGATTTGGACCATTAAATCAATGGGGATTTGGTGAGCCAACTTTTCTGTACATTTTAATGATTCAAATTAGATCACTCTTGGTGCTGCTTTCTGTACTAAAATACATTGCAACTAGAATAAACCCATTTGAATAAACTAAATTTACACAGGAGTTGATTTACCAAATCCCCACTGAGTCTAGTGTGATTTACTACACAAAGCAACAGGATTTCAGTCACTGTCACTGCATACAATTCAGTATTTCAATAGTGTAAATAGTATAAATACTATTCAGTGACAGTGGTTTAGTAGCTAATTGTTGCAATCATTTAACTCATAAAGCACACACATGGATTCTTAATCAGATGTTAGTTAGGGCTATCCCTTCTAAAATGACTTTTGATAAAATATTATGTACTGTCTATTGATACTTCTTAATACAGGCACTGGCTGAGATCCAAAGTATTGTTCCAAACATGAAAAATGGGTTTGGCAATTCCTAGTGGGACCTTTAAAATGTGTATCTACTTATTTATTACTTTTTTTCTCCTGAACAGCGTACCACCATATATTACAATTCCACCATATATTACTTTTGAAACTTCCTAGCTGAGGAAAGTTTACCATGTAGCATGAAGGACTTGCAGTGCAATCACTCACTCACTCAATCACTCAATCAATCAATCAAACTTGAAGCAGAGGTGAATTGTAGAAGAAGTGCTGAAAATAATGAAATAGAACAACTCACAGAAAATATAATATTGAAGTGCATCCAAGCCAGCATGAGACATTTCTTGTGAATACTTCTTACCACTCCTGGAGTGTTAAAAATAACTCACGGCTTCATTTGGCAATGATGATCATCATATGTTTATTGATTTGTTGTGGGTGAGATTTAAAGATTCAAGATTCATACCACATGCCAACATAATGTGGATCATAAGTTTGACACCCTTCTGTAATGAGTTCAGATTCATACTTCATCAAGTGCTGAAGCAAAGGAAGGTGGGAACCGAGTAAATGTAGCAAAAGCAGCTGTGTATTGTTGATGTTTATTTGCATAGCTTACTGTTGAAATATTGGAACAAACACAAATACTAGACTTCACATATGGATCTACATATGCTATACATATCCCACACATTCTTCTATGAATGCTTAACCCATACCCACTGTTTCCCAACTTTGCCTTTATTTCCTTTTCTCTCTAGTTATCTCAAGCTCGCTCAGAAATAATGTGTTCTAGCTCAATGCCATATCTGCCCATGAACTGTGCTTTCCCCCTGGAAACAACAATGTGTTTTGTTTTGTTTTATCTTGCTAGCCTTGGAATCAGTAGAAACTACGAGTCTCCAAAAGTCAACCTTACAAAAGAATTGATAGTTCATTACCTGACTTTGTGCCATCAATGAAACTGCAGGGAAGATCATTCATCTTGTGCCACCATAGCAACCATGTGTGTGCATGCATGCATAAATACACATGCATGTGTGAGAGAAGGAAAGAAAGGAGGAGTAGGAGGGGAAAAAGAGAGAGAAATGAGAAAGAAACAAAGTGTCATTGATAGCTGATAACTTGGTTTCCATGGCAAAGGCATGACATGGTACGTACACAGGGAAATCCGTACCGTACCCTTTCTCATCTATTTTGTTGTGCTACAATGATAAAATAAATACATTTTGTTATAGCAGATAGATTTTCTGTATCATCCTACAGGAAAAAGCAGGTTGTGGCATTTTTAAAGTATTGTGTGAGGTAGAAACAGAAATTAATAAGTGCCTCTACATTAACATAGCACAAGGATAATCTATGAATCCAAAATACAGGACAAAAATCAGAAATATGAAAAGAAAGCTCAACAGAAAACACCACTTTCCTTCCTTTTCTGGCTCCATAAATCATTCTGTTTATGTAATGTGACCAATAAAGCAAAATGTAGTTGAGAAAACATTTTCTTTTATTCCTATGAAATTGGGAAAAGATTGATGTTGTGCATGGAAGAGTATATACAAAAGGCACAGAGTTGGGAGATGATTTACTGATAACTGCTGAAATATGGGCTTTGGGATCTATTTTTTTAAGCCAGATATTCAAGCATATACATTTTTGAATAATTGGAACATGGTGCCTTAACAAGAAAGGTCTCTGTTATGACAGTGTGCATGTGCTATTTGAAACAGCCAAAGTTTATCACTAGCCAGCTTTTTAGATCCAAATACCCTAGGACAGACAGCAGCTCTTCAACAGACAAAAGATTATCTACTTGCTTTGTCATTTGTAAAGCAGTGGACAAAATCCTGTCACTGGTCATATTAACTCACTAGAGTAGGTTCCATCAATTCAAATGGGTATACTCTAAATGTGACTTACTTTAGTACATTAAGTTGTAACTAGAGTGAGCCCATATGAATCAGTGGAGCTTACAAAGTTGACTCATCAAATCCCTACTGGCTCAGTGGGCCTACTCTAGTGTGATTCACTACAAAAAGCAACAGAATTTCCTCCAATGTATTAGTGCCATTGATGCTTGTAAGTAAGTCATTTTCTAAGCACTTGCTTTTGTTTTGTTTCACATCTCCCTTCGCTTGCTCTTTGTTTCCCTGGAAGGAATGATCAAGGGAATTTCTATTTTCATAGGCAGATTCCAGAACAGACATGCTTTTCAGA
Source organism: Bradypodion pumilum (assembly GCA_035047305.1). Taxonomy (NCBI): domain Eukaryota; kingdom Metazoa; phylum Chordata; class Lepidosauria; order Squamata; family Chamaeleonidae; genus Bradypodion; species Bradypodion pumilum. Next base: position 110,378,985 of record JAWDJD010000004.1, on the reverse strand, counting down.
ATCCTTGCAGTCAGGCATCTTGGAAATAAGAGTTGCTGGAGGTGGTAGTCAGAACATTCTTCTAATATATAATATAATACAAGCTGTCAAGTATCCCATATTGGCCAGGAAAACCCCTTATTTTACCCTCTTCCCTGCCGTCATCCTGTATTAATTAGACTGCAATGCTCTACCGCTGCCATTGGAGGGAAGCAAAGGATAAGCATAGCTGTCAAGTATCCCGTATTTGCTGGGAAGTTTCCCTTATTTCCAAATCCAAAACTTGACAGGTATGATATAATATAATATAATATAATATAATATAATATAATATAATATAATATAATATAATATAATATAATATAATATAATATAATATAATATAATATAATATAATATAATATAATATAATATAATATAATATAATATAATATAATATAATATAGCTCAAGTGGCTAATATGCTGACTGGGAGGCAAAAGGTCAGCAGTTCGATTTCCGAGTACTGCAGGACGGAATGAGCTCCCGTCTTTGTCCCAGCTCCTGCCAACCTAGCAGTTTGAATGCAAGAAATTGCGGGTAGATAAATAGGGACCACTTCAGTGGGAAGGTAACAGCATTCTGTGTGCTCTGGTCTCTAGTCATGCCTGCCACATGACCACAGAAATGTCTGCAGAAGCAGACAGCGCTGGCTCTTTGGCTTTGAAACAGAGATAAGCACTGAACCCTAGAGTCGGATACAACTGGCTTTCATCTCTCTTTCTTCCCCCCTCTCTTTGTCTTCCACCACCCCCTCTCTATTCCACCCCCTCTCTCTCTTCCTCCTCTCTTTCCCTATTTCTGGCATGTGCTTTTCCCATCTCTGTCTTTTACTTACCTTTTCTCTCTCTCTTTTCTGCCCACTTTCACTTTCTCTTCCTCCCCCTCTCTTCCCCCTCATTTCTCTTTCTTTCCCCCCTCTCTTTCTTTCGTGCACTTTCCCTGTCTCTCTCTCTTTCACCCCTCTCTTCCCACCCCACTCTCTATCTTTCGCTCTATTCCACCCCTCCTATCTCTCTCTTTCCCCACCCTCTCTGTCCCCTCCTCTCTCTTTCTTTTCTTTCCTCTCTCTCTCTCTCTCTTTCCCCCCTCTTCCCCCCTTTCTCTTCCACACACCCCCGGCAGGATAGGTGGCCTCATTCACCGGGATTGCTGGAAGATGAGGGGCTACCCCTCCTTCCTGCAACCCCACCAAACCCTGTGCGAGGCCGGTGGTGGCCTCGCTCGCCAGGGCCGCAGGAAGATGAGGGGCTCCCTCTACTTCCTGCAACTGCGCTGAAGCTGGGGCGAGGCCAGCACCAGCCTTGCTCGCCGGGATGGCGGTGATGGCTTCCCTGAGGAGTTTTCGTGCCGCGGCGGTCTTTTTTAGCACGCGTGCCGGCTTTCCCAGCCTCCTCCGCACTCGCATCCCTCAGCCTGATTGGCTGAGGGGTCATGGTGCAGAGGATGCTGGGAGTTGTAGTTCATTGGGCGGTTGCCCCACTCTTGGCAGTTGGACCCTTGCGGCGAAGCTCCAAGGGTCTTCAGGTAAGTGCAGGCAGCTCGTTATGGGACAGTAGGGATGGGTGTGGGCATGCATGCTGGACACCAAAGGTTAACTCCCCTTCTTATAGGTAAAGATATAATATAATATAATATAATATAATATAATATAATATAATATAATATAATATAATATAATATAATATAATATAATATAATATAATATAATATAATATAATATAATATAATATAATATAATATAATATAATATGTAAAATCTTATTGTGTAATGATGTGGGCATCACTAAACGTTACACCCACAGTAGGTTTGACAGCACCAAAGTAGAAGTGCTATTCACAAACCACTTCCACCAGCACCTTGCACAATGTTCGGCCAGGATGCGTGCAGTTCCCTCATGTTGGGTATAGCGCCAGCACATGTACACAGGTGTAACTTTATGTTGTGTCTGCATAAACAAGATTTTGCCCAATGTAATACAATATAACATAGCATAATATAATGCAATATGGCATTAGTAGTAGTCATACAGTAGTTTCTTCTCATGCTGTCTGTAAATAGAAATGCCTTGTAATGTGAATGTTACTTGAGCACAGAAAGTGCTGCACTTTTGAGTGTAAGACACTAGTTTCCTGTAACTGTATGAATTTAAAGAAGGTCAAAAGGAGGACCTTGTTGATGATTTATATATAGGTAGGTATTCTGCTCTTTAAAAATCCACCAAATGCAGTTCTTACTGGCAACACAGAGGACCACCTTGAAGGAATGAAGAGTATATTTTTCCATGTCATTCTTGGAATGTAGAAGAGTTATTTTCTTAACTGAACTTAGCAGGGAATTAGAAGTTTGTACTTTCTGAAAGAAAACAAAATGGGTGGAAGCTAGAATGTGACACTTTTCCATGTTGTAAGGCTGGGAACCATAGGTGACTGGCTCTCTGCATGATTAGAGATTGCTCTGTAGAAATCTTCAAATTATTTTTACAACCACACAGGAAGAGGGCTGTTTTCCTTCTGGAACTTACTGAGATTTTAAGCTACAGTACAATCATCTCCCTGCTCACTCAGAAATAAATCCCAGTGCATTCAGTGTGCCTGAACCACAGGAAATGTTTTATAGGATTGTGGCTTTAATTTCTTATTCTTCATTTATTAGCTTTCCTCACTTTGCTTATCTTCTTCCCCGCCCCCCACCAAGTGTCAATTTAATAAGAATGTATGCACATGGGTGGGTTTTTAAATATTATTCTTCATTTTATATGGTAGATTCACTGTTCTACAGACTTTGCAGGTGAGGGTTTCTGAGCTTGTCTTGTCTGGTACGCCTACTAAACCTTTTCTTAGGAAGACCAACCATTTTCTCTTTTTGGTTTCTGCCTTAGAGATAAGTGGATTCTTGTATCCAACCTCAAGAAATAGAGTGAAGGACTGGTTTGTAAGAGAGAAAGAGAGAGAACACTGTGAGAAACAGGAATTGTTACTCACCTGTGTGCACCAGTGGAGTGTGGTGCATACAGAAGTTGTAGACCAAAATACACAAATCTTTGCACCTCTAGTTCTGCGGGCAACCCACACTAATTATTTCTAGTGCATACCTGTCAAGTTTCGGGAAATTTCTGTCAAATAAGGGAAATTTCCTGGCCAAAACAGGAAACTGGACAGCTATGCTTATCCTGTGCTGGCCTCCAGTTTAACTCCAGTCTAATTGCAGTCTAACTAATATGTGATAATGGCGGGAAAGAGTGTAAAATATGGGGGTTGGACAGAAATTTCCCAAAACTTGACAGGTATGTTCTAGTGTAACCTGAAATCTACAATTGTATACATGTATACCTGGAAATAGGTTGTTGTATAGGTCCATGGCGTCACGAAGGGTCGGAATCGACTGTGCGACTGAACAAGAACAAATATATAGCATTAATGTTGTATATCTACTTGGAAGTCACATTAGTTTCAAGGAGGTACACCCCTCCCAAGTAGTTAGGTATAGAATTGTAGGCCAGATCTGTTGCTACATTTCCTAATTGTTCTTGACTCTATTCTATTTCATATTCTTTCCTGTGAGTTGCTTTGTTCTGGCAAAAAACCATAAAAGACGCATAACATAAAATAACTGTTATTGTAACTTTCTCTACTGGTAAATTTTACAAGCCATTTGCTGTTAGAACAGAATGCAGGGACCTTTCCTTCATACCTTCAGGCGTTGCCAGGGCTGTGGCCCCAAGATGACAGGGAGATGTGCAGTTGGGCTTTAGCTGTTGATGTTTTTTTTTGTTTTTGTTTTTTTTTTTTTGCTTATTCCTTCCAGTTAGCAGGGAAATATGGAGAAATCAACTCAGTTTCTTCATTCCTCCCCCCATTGGGGTCCCACCGCACAAACAAGCACCTCGTATGATAAAAACACTCTAGGAGCAATTAACGTAGAAAAGGACAGTAACTTGTAGTTACCATCTCTAGTTACAGTCAAAATGGAATAAAATGCGAGGGGGGAAAGGATCTCCAGCATGAGGAGGAGACCCTCCATGCTTTTTGTTTGTAGGAAAGTCAGAGGTAGAAGATGAACTGTCAAAAAACAACTCCAAAACTGTCAGGAAGGAGGGTCACATTCCTCCAAAAGCCAAAGGCAGGAAAAGCATGATTGGACTTCTAACCAATCATGCTAGTGGCAAAGGGCAATCACATTCGGCTGTAAAATCCCTTCCCATTCTTGCCCAAAGTTAGTGTTTGCAAGACTGCTATTATCCCAACTCCAGTGAATCTATGTGGTCCTCTAAGAACATTGGCCGGTCAACTGTGGTTACTTCTCTTCCTTCTGTTGACCAGATGGTTGGAGATGACTGTACAGGTGGAACAGAGTGGAACAGGCTCCATTCTTGTCCATCTCTCCAGTATTAAAGGAGGAGCATGGGTTTTGTAATTGTAGTGGGTCATTTAATCTTATTTTCTATCACAACATTGTGTGTGTGTTGGAGGAGTGCAGTATATCCAGGTAGTGGGGGCTGCAGGCAGAAACCTAATCACCACAGATACAAGAAGTATCCCTTTAAGGTGAACTGCGGTGAGACCAGGGGCCTTTTTCAAAATCTCTGTCACTTCCCCAATACTGCACAATTAAATTACAGTGGCAAGAAGTGCTCACTTTAAATTGATTTTTCATGCAAAAACCACACAAATGCCTTCAAAGAAATTATGCTGTGACTCACCTCCTGATGAATAATGCAAACCAGAGAGAATGTGTTTGTTTGTTTGTTTGTTTGTTTGTTTGTTTGTTTGTTTGTTTGTTTGTTTGTTTGTTTGTCTGTCTGTCTGTCTGTCTGTCTGTCTGTCTGTCTGTCTGTCTGTCTGTCTGTCTGTCTGTTTGTTTTTTGTTTTTTGTTTTTTGTTTTTTGTTTTTTGTTTTTTGTTTTTTGTTTTTTGTTTTTTGTTTTTTGTTTTTTGTTTTTTGTTTTTTGTTTTTTGTTTTTTGTTTGATTTTTGTTTTGTTTGTTACCATTCATCACCGCATAACAAGATAGCACCTCAAAGAGGTTAGCATGGAGAATTCTGTTGTACAGTTTTCTGTCTCTGTCCAGAATACTTCCTAACTTGAACTCCCTTGGTCTTTTTTGTCTGGAAAGCTTTTCAGCCCTATTATTTTAGCAGTTTTAGCCCTCTAAAATGTAGCAATTACTCTTCCTTCACACCTCTTTTCATTCATAGTGCTGGCCATGGTGTACATCAAAAACATAACACTTAGGATGGCATTTGAATGATGCTCAACATGCCTATATAGGCAGAGATCATGTTCTGAAAAGGTTTTAATGAACCAGGCTGAGAGTGGCAATGCAAACAGTAAACAATTTCATTATGGCAATTTATAAGTATCTTTCATTATTAAAAACAGCTGCTCTGTTGTGGAGTTCTAAAATGCATTGCAGGACAAATTTGGATGTGATTTTTCAACTAGTCAGGGCCTGCTTTTTGGTGTTTCTGAGAAATAGACAGAATGCAATAATTTGGAGCAATCTTCATGTCTTTCCACTTCAGAGTCAGGAGTGGGGAATGGGTGGAATTTTTATTCATTCATTAATGCATTCATTTTTGGACTGCAGCTCCCAACAACTCAACCAGCATAGCTGACACTTAGAGAATGTCAGGAATTGTAGTACAACATGTGTATATCATCCCTTCCCACTGACATATGGTGCTGGGCTGTATTCTGTAGGAGTAGTGCTCCATAAACTGAATTGGACAACTGAGTAGACACACAAAAGTGATGCAAGACATCAGCAACAATCTAGCAGATGTAAAAATAATAATCATTTCACTTGCCCTGAGCATCTATGGATGGTAATGGGAAGTGTTCAATTAAGATCTATAGCAGGGTTTTGAAACCTATATCCCCATGGGCTGGACCCGGCCACTGACACCATTCCATCTGCCCCACAGCAATGACCCCGGAAGTGGAAGCAGGCACATTTACAACAGTGTTATGATGGGGGAAAACTATGTGTCTGGCCCGCCCAGCTGTAGGAGGGCGAGTGGCTCGGCCCGTGGCGGGAAAACCTTGAGAACCCCGATCTAAAGGGTTGGTTCCCATTTAGATAGGAGGACCATGCCCAAAGACACATTGCTCCTCCCCCCTAACGGAAACTGACACTTTTCTACCTGATCTAGAAAAATATCACAGCTGGGCAGTGTAGAAATTTAATAAACAAACACAACCAGCATCAGAAGGAACAGTCTGGGCCTCCCTGGTTGCTCACTGTGATCACTATGTGGTGGCTACTTTCCAAAGATTGCATTACATGCCATTAAGAGGTATTATAAGCAAAGGTTTCACCATTGACACCAGCTAGTGAGTTCCCATAGTTAAGCAGGGATTTGAACCCAGATTTCCTGGTTGTTAGTCCATCCCTCCATTTACTATATCACACTGACTTTCTATTATAGCAGGACGTACGTTACATGTGCCACTGCCTAAAATATTGTTGCTAGTTTGGGCTTCTTCTACTTTTGTGCAAAGCAATACTACATGGACTGATACCCTCTGAAGCAATTGTTGTTTCTTTTCATTTTAATTGTACATTGTGAGCTTCTAAATAGAGGTATCTCTGCACACCTATGTTTTCAGTTCCTAACAGGATCAGGCTGAATGCAAAGAAACAAAAGAGGAGACATGACTGTGTCAGGTCAGCAATGTATAGTTAAGATATTTGAACTGATCTTAAAATAATAATAGTCTTCTTCTTTTATTTTCTGTACAGCATCTGCACAGGGTATCCAGTAACTAACCAGCCTGCATATCTTGGATTATAAACTTTTCCTTTTCCTTTCCGAAATTGATACTGTGCTTTCTTTCTACAACCCAACATGTGTTACTTCTTCTATGTACTGTATTTACAAACAAACAAAGTCCCAGTGGTAGTGGTGATGAAGGTGATTCAGGCTCCCATGGAAGAATATGCAAGTACTTGTGAAAAGAAAAGACTACATAAAACCCTGAGCAGACGACTTCAGATATTGTTAAAGTAGATTCACATTTTATTCCCATTGATGTGCAGGCAGCTGTATAGAAATCCATCAAAAGTTGATGCTTTCTGAAGCACTGACAATCAGTCTGCAGGGAAAATAAACTAAAAAGGGCTAATCCTGGATTAAAAGGAATGCAGATTACTCTCGTTTTAATGATGAAAAAAAGCCAAACAGATACAAAAAGAACCCTATGTTAAAGAGCAGAGAATAGAAAATGTGTTCAGAGGCAGTTTAATGGCTTAGTAATCAAGCAGACTATTCATGTCTAAGGATGACCTTGGGTCTTAGAATTCAACTCTAAATCTCTCTCTCAACAGGGCCCATGTGTCAGAATTGTGTAGATTGCAACACAGCAACAAATCTCAGAAACAACATTACTAATAACTGTATCTTTTGACCACTAGCAACAGTTTAGACATCCCATGTGACTCTTAATAGCATTCCTTTCTGCCACTACTCTTTCCTATGATGGCTCTGATGTTCTTCCCATGGCATAGCAATGAAACTATCACCACCAATTTTCTCAAGTCCTCTGAATTTAGCAGTAAAGTGAAAGAATGGATAGCACCAGCAATGATGTATTATTGCAAATTGATCGGACATGCGTTTAACCCACTGTTTTGTCTGCTGTGTATGGGACTGCGGTAGCTTAGTAGTTAAGATGCAGAACTTGACGACTGGAAGGTCAGCAGTTCGAGACCTGACTGCTGCATGACAGAGTGAACTCCCATCTTTGTCCCAGCTCCTGCCAACCTAGCAGTTTGAAAGCAAGAAATTGCAAGTAGATAAATAGGGGCCACTTCAGTGGGAAGGCAAACAGTATTCGGTGCACTAGTCATGCCTGCCACATGTCCATGGAAACATCTGCAGATGCAGACAGTGCTGGTTTTTCGGCTATAAACGAATATGAGCACTGAACCCTAGAGTCAGGTACGACTGGCTTTCAAGCAAGGGCAACCTTTACCTTTGTCTGCTATGGTCTGCCCCTTTTCCCAGCGATCACATAGCATAATCAGTGAAGTGAATCATCCTATTCCCAGGGCTTTCTTACTTGCATCTTTCTGGGTCCTTATTAGGGTCTTCGATTGTGTGTGTGTGTTTGTGTGTGCACACACGTGTGTGCCTGCATGCAAGTTGGGTTGCTCTTTTTTGGTTCATTTCCAGTCTGTGAGATCCTTGGAAACAAATCAAACTGGGTTTTCAAATGTCAAGGTTTCTTCTGTTGTCAATCTTTCATATCATGAAATGGGCTAGAATGGTAGACAGTTCACAATAATTTAAACACTTTCTCTGCTTCATGCAGAGGCAGAAGATGTTATTTTTTTTAAACTGTATTTGGGTAGCAATGATGTGTTGTATCATTTTTTAAAAAAACTGAACATTGAAAATTTCTTCCAGGAATCAGGAGGAGAGGACAACGGAGACATTTGTTTTTCATGTTCCATTGAGATGCCACAATTCTATCACCATACAGACAGGAATTTTGTATCAAGTGGTGTCTGGTGGGAATTCACCAAAATTCTGACATTTCTTCATCTTTAGTACAGTTGAGATTTCAAAATTAAGAGCGGGCCCACAGCCAAATCTACAACCAGCCTCTGCTCCCAATATAGTCTTTTAGAAATTCACTCCTTATGCCCCTCTATGGAGCAAAATAAGTATTTAATTTACCAATAACTTGAAGCTGCTTTCTTATAAAGCTACTTCAAAATATAGGAAATTGACAGCAGAAGGAGTCGGGACACATAAGGTCACTTGAAGCCCACATGCCATTTGGAGGCAAGGACCGCAGCACATAGCATACAGGACCTCTGACGCAATCTCTAATGACCTCATTTATCCTACTCCAGCCTGCTCCAATGAGCCCCTATAGACAAGCACTTACCTATAGTGCCCTGCTGAGAAGAAACAGCCTTTCATATCCTGATTAGTCCTCAGAAGTGTTTTCTCTCTGATGTGTAAAGAAGTCTGCATTTGCCTTGCTTTGTTCACTTCACTTTTTAATGAAGGGATATCAATCCCCATCACCATCTTTTACAAAATCCCTGTTCCCTTGCCTTTTTTCTTGTGCTTCTTATGCTTCTTTTGAGAGTTCACAAAAATCCAACTCAGTGAAGCAAAAAGAGCCCTGAGGCCAATTTCTGATGTTGGTGAATGTTTTCTCTTCTACAACAGAAAGCTTAGTTGTCATCTGCTGAGTTGTGTGATCAGCTTTGTCTTGCAGAGAGGTTGGCATGTTTGACATTCTTCTCCCCAAGGCCATCCAAATTCCCACATTTGATCCCCCCCACCCGCCGCCACCTGCATTTAAATTTCAAGCCTTTTCTGTACTAAATATGAAGAAATGTCAGAATTTTTGAGAGTTCTCATCAGACACCACTTCATACAAAATCTCTCTCTTGAGGGTCATAGAACTGTGGAATTGCAATCAAGTTCAGGAATTGACACCGGACACCACTCTAAAAACCTACAAAGATGGAGAGTCTACCACTTTCTGAAGTAAACTATTCTACAGTCTTACTGTCAAGAAGACCTTCCTAAAGTTTACCATGCCTGTGATCTGAACCCACTGGTTTGGGCCCTGTCCTTTGGAGTAGCAGAAAACAAGTTTGTTCCATTTTCCGTATGAAATCCTTGAAGATGATTGCCTGTCTCTTTTCAGCCTTCTCATCTCTAGGATAAACATAACCAACTGAGTTGTTCCTCACAGATAATAAGGGAAGTCCACTGACAACTGTACTGATGGTAGTTTTAATAATAATAATAATAATAATAATAATAATAATAATAATAATAATAATAATAATAATAATAATAATAATAATAATAATAATAATAATAATAATAATAATAATAATAATAATAATAATAATAATAATAATAATAATAATAATAATAATAATAATAATAATAATAATAATAATAATAATAATAATAATAATAATAATACAGTGGTACCACATACAACGATTTTAATCCATTCCATGGGGCTCGCTGTTGTACAAAACAATTGCTATACGATATATGCATCATACAGTGAACCCCCGATTAATGACACATTTGAATAGCATCATTTTCGATTAACGACACTAATGACACCCACCACGTGATCTCCCGCACAATGACAAAAAATGTCATTATTTGAACAACGACGGTTTTTTGACGTTCTGTGGGAGATCTCCCATAGGAAACCACAAAATGATGTTTTCTGCTACTTGGGGAACCAAGCAACATCGTTATGTGAGAGTCTACTGTATAGCGATTTTCCCTATGGGATGCATCATACAACTTTTTTTTGCTAAGTGGTTTTTCCCATTGAAAAAATGTTGTATGAATTTTTCCATAGGGAAAATTGTTATGCGGGATGCCATTTCCCCCCAAAAGCTAATTGTTACGTGATTTCGTTGCTATACAGGGAGCGATTGTTGTATGAGGTTCCACTGTACTAATAAATCAGTTTATTATGGTCATTGACCAGCACGGTAAAATGGTTTTAATTACATGCAATGCAATTAAAATGTATCTACTTGAGTTGAAATAAAATAGAACAAAATCAGTTCTTAAAATTGGTGCTACATTTGGGCTGGATAATGGAACAGCACCTCTTTGAATTTGAATTAAAAAGAATAAAACAACACTTATTTATACAGATAGACAGCTGACATCTCTAACATCTGACATAAATTCAAACGTTTAAAAGTTATAGTTATAAACATGAGGATAAAAATATCTGTATACTGTACAAATGCACATAATGGATACAGTATGGTATAAAACAGGATTACAAGTGCAAAGTAAAAAAAATCATTATAGCTGATATTAATTAATGACTAATGATGTAGTTTTAGTACCATTAAGTAAGCAAATATTTCCCTGTCCATCCAAAGTGAATGAAGCAGGTGGTCTAAAGATTTGTTTGAAATGCTATGAATTATTAGAAACAGGACAAATTGCATTACCCTGTAGTGTGCTACATGTCATGAGACAGAGAATGTGAACACAAGAAGCTTGTTATGCCAGCACACGGAGTGTTACTTTCAGAGCTGTCAGCTCCAGTTATTGGCCCAATCCTGCAATGCATACTGATATAAAATGTGTGCAGAAATGGGAGGTTCCTATAGCTATGTCCTGTTGTTGCGCCGACATTTTCTTTCATTCTGAAAGATGTTTTTTAATGTGCAGGACATGAAGAACTGCATGAAGAAACATGATTCCTTGCAAACACAGTGGGATCCAGCAGAGCTACATGACTGGATCATACCTATCAACTATCCTGTTTTTCCCTGGAAAACCCCTTATTTTTACCCCTCTTCCCGCCCCCTCTTGTTTTATTAATTTCCTCATATTTTCCCTTATTTTTTTAAAAAAAAATATCCTGACTGGAGCCCTCACAGGCGAAGCTGCAGTATTTTTTTCCGGCCACCAGAGGTCACTGTGTGGCAGGCTTTTTGCTTGTGGAAGGAGAGAGAGAAAAGGTGGTGGGGGGGGGGGGTTTCTGTAGTTTTCCCTTTCTCTTTTCCTTTCCTGCCAGCCACATGGTCCTGGAGTCTACTCTAGGTGAGCAATATATTTCATATATGCAGGGGCAACCTCATGTTTTATTGAGCTGTTTATGCCCTGCCTCCTGGCTGGAGGATTTCGTTTCTAGAGTTCTAGAGTTATTTGGGAGGGGGGGTTGCTTGATCACTATGTGAGAGAGAGGGGGGGTTATTAACCCCTTGCTCCTCCACCCTAATGGGGGGTGTTGTTGCCTGATCACTATATGAGAGAGAGGGGTGGTTCCCTTGCTCGAAATCCAGTTGTATCTGACTCTAGGGTGCAGTGTTCATCTCTGTTTCAAAGCCGAAGAGTCAGCATTGTCTGCGTCTGCAGACATTTCTGTGGTCATGTGGCAGGCATGACTAGACACCAGAGCGCATGGAACACTGTTACCTTCCCACCAAAGTGGTCCCTATTTATCTACTTGCAATTTCTTGCTTTCGAACTGCTAGGATGGCAGGAGCTGGGACAAAGACGAGAGCTCATTCCGTCCTGCAGTACTTGGGAATCAAACTGCTGACCTTCTGCCTCCCAGTCAGCATCTTAGTCACTTAAGCCGCTGAGTAAACAAGAAAGAAAACAAAACAAAAGTCCCCCAAGAAGATGGGGAAAGGGTTCTTTGGCCCACACAGCTTTGTGCCCATTGCATCTACAATACCATCTAGCCATCTTATTTTTGGCCACCCCCTTCTTTTGTCCTCCACCTTTCTCAGCATCAAGGCCTTCTCAAATGAATCCTCTCTTCTCATTTGATGTCCAAAGTACTTTAGCGTCATCTTTACTATTTAACCTTTAGTGAGCAGTCGTGATTGATTTCTTCTAGGATCGACCTATTTCTAACACCACATTTCAAAGGCATCTATTTTTCTGCGCTCAGCTTTCCTAATGGTCCAGCTCTCACACCCATACATTACCACCGGGAATACCATTGCTTTGACTATGCAATTTTTTGTTTGCAAGGTGATGCCTCTACTTTTAACTATGTTCCCCAGGTTTCTCATAGCTTGTTTCCCAAGCATCAGTTGCCTTTTTATTTCATGGCTGCAATCATCATCTGCAGCAATCTTTGATCCTAAGAAAGTAAAATCTGCCAGTCATATCCAACTCTAGGGTGCAGTGCTCATCTCCATTTACAGCCAAAGAGCCAGTGCTGTCTGTGTTTGCAGACATTTTCATGTCCATGTGGCAGGCATGACTAGAGCCCAGCAAGTCACATGGCTATATTTGGCCATGCCCATAGATTTGGCCACACCCACAGAGGGGTGTGGCCAAAATTTCCCTTATTTTCAAATCCAAAAGTTGACAGGTATGGACTGGATCCTGCCCATTATGTCTTTTATTTGGGGGCCTATGGATCTTAATAGATATCCAGTGTGGTATAGTGACAGACTATAATGATGTCTGGACAGAGCATTTAGTCTACTCATCAGAGCTCTTAGAGATACAGGTAACTCCTGCATCAAATGTCCACATGTCATAGACACTGGTATACCCCAACCTAGCTGAGTGTTTCCTTTCCCCAACTGATCTGATAATACCTCATCAGTTAGGAGGGTTTGAAAAAAAATCTTTGTTTTTTCATGTTGCATCAGTCAGGAAACTGCTCACACCAGTGGTTTTGATTGAAGTTACAAGGAGAAACAAAGAAAAAACCATTTCTTACCCTCCTAACTGATGCAGTGCTACAAAAATCAGCTAAGAGAGAGGAAAATAATTTCACTTTCCCTGTCCCTACACAGAAATGGAAGGGAAGTGTTTCATTTGGCCATATGGTAAAGTGGTTCATCAGCAGCCTCCACATGATCTAGGACACAAGAGGCTTGGGTTTGAATCTCTTCTCAGTTGTGGAACGTCACTGGAGGTGTGGAACTGGTAAAAGCACTTCTTAAATATCTTACTTATCTTGAAAACCCTACCAAGATCATTATATCTCAGTTGTAATTTGATGTCACCTAACAAAAAAATGGGCCATAATAATACAAAGCCTATACGATGGGGTTCATGTTTTGATTTTGTTTAGGGGTGTGTGTGTGTTTTTGTAACTAAAAATACATTTAATATGATACATTGTAGGCTACACACCAGCAGAGCCATTAGGATTCGCACATTCACCAATATCAGGACATAGGTAAAGGTAAAGGTTGTCCTTGATAAAAAGCTAGTCGTATCCAACTCTAGGGTTCAGTGCTCATCTCTATTTATAACCAAAGAACCAGCACTGTCTGCATCTGTAGATGTTTCCATGGACATGTGGCAGGCATGACTAGACACCAGAGTGCATGGAATGCTGTTTATCTTCCCGCCAAAGTGGTACCTATTTATCTACTTGCAATTTCTTGCTTTTGAACTGCTAGGTTGGCAGGAACTGGGACAGAGACAGGAGCTCACTTTGTCGTGCAGCACTCGGGGTTTCAAACTGATGACCTGACAACCTTCCAGTCATCAAGGTCAGTGGCTTAATCACCAAGACACCACAGTCCCCCTATTAGGACATGCAACAGTACTAAACAATTATTAGCCACTTGATTTCCTCATAATGTCATGCATATGACAAGGCTACTTGTTGTTGTTCAGTCACACAGTCGAGTCCGAACCTTTGTAACCCCATGGACCACAGCATGCCAGGCTCCTCTGTCATCTGCCATCCCCATAGACTGCCCAGAACTATGCCCACTGCATCAATGATGCCATCTAGCCAATTCATCCTCTGCCACCACCTTCTCTTTTTGCCTCCGATCTTTCCCAGCATCAGGGCCTTCTCCAGTGAGTCTTCTCTTCTCATTTGATGGCCAAAGTACTTGAGCTTCAGCTTCATTATTTGTCCTTCCAAGGAGCAGCCAAAGGCTTCTGAAGCACTGGGACTGTGCGGTGGCTGCTCGGACCAGCAGGAGTGAAGTCCGATCGCTGCCACTGCCGCTGCCGCTGCCGCTACCGCTGCCGCTGCCGCTGCCACCGGTGACGTGTTGCTACATCAGGCTGTGGGGCTGGGTTGGGGGGACAGTCCAGAGAGGGCCTGAGTTCTCAGCCCGGGCCAGATTAATGAGATGTGTGGGCCTAATTGGGCCCACGGGCCATAGTTTGAGCACTGCTGATCTACAGTGATCTTAGATACTTGGGGATCTCCAAATCCCTGATGCATAACCCAATTCAGACACACAGTATCTGAGATGTGCTTAAGTCCTATCCAAAGGCTTGTCAGCTGTCATGAGTCAGATCTTAGCTGGTATCCCACCCAGTTCTCATCATCATTAATTTTTTTCATTTTAGGTGGAACAGCCCAGTTTTGCAATGGATTTCAACAGGCCTGTGCCTCCTTTTATTTTCTGTGCATTTGAGTCAACAGTTAACTGATTTCAGCTTCAGTATTACTGTATATTAGAAAATAACACACAGGCTGAATGTGTCCATATTTAACAATACAATCCCCTCAATCTACGGAAATCAGTAGTGACAACTAGACTAATGGAGATCCTCAAAGATGTTGAGTTGTTGCAACCCAGAGCTGGGAAAAGTTACTTTTTTTAGTACAATTCTCAGAACCCTTAATTGTCATGGTTACCAAAAGCTGCATATGAACTAAATGCTAGCAGGAAGATTCTGAGAATTATAGTCAACTGCAGCTACTGAATCATCAGATGGAATTGTTTGAAGATGTTGTACATGAAGAATTTATGGTGCAGCCCAATTATTTATTATTTAATCCATTCAATCCACTGTAAGCAAATTTCAGCAAATTAAAGATACAAATCATAGCTTTAAAACAATATGCAATGCCTAGAGCACTGAAATAATGAGTACAGATCCCCTAAGCTGATTATAGCTCCAAACAACAACAATAACAACATAGGGAGAAACCTAGAGCTATTGCAGTGACTACTTCTAAAAAGCATATTTGATTTAAAAGGCCGTGCTGACAAAAGACTCAAAAGTCATAACTAGATAAAAAAGATTAGGTTAAAGATCCAAGACAGGGGAACATGCATAGAAAATAAATGTTAATTATTAGTTGGTGGGGTGGGAGACATTGCTGAAGAAGTTTTCTTACTACAAAATATGTTGATGGGCACTAGGATTACTGAAATAAAATATTTACATTTTTATCATGGACTTTCAAACATATCTCCCCTTCATGGTATAAAACCATACATATACAGTGGTACCTCGGATAAAGTCCGATTCCAATAAAGTTGTGGTTTTCATGCACCCGTGATGCATCGCATAAAGTCCAAAACTGGTAAAAAATGGACATTATCCGAGGTATTTGGTGTAAGACCTCGGATAAAGTCCACACACACACACACACACACACAATACATAAAGAACTACTGATGGAGTTCTTATGTACAGTTGGTTGCTCACTAGATGGAATGTTGAATCCTTCACCCATTCAATGTATCCTCACGACAAATTTGCTGCACCTGCTATTTTACATCTCAGTATATTTCAAACTGAATATTTATGGCCCATCCAGAATGAAATGTAGAGAGGGTTGCTCTTTAGCCATTTACAACACAAGGCTGACACCTATTGGGCATCCATCATCACTGGTTATTATACTGTCTTAGACAGCTTAAGGCTGGTTTCACTCAGGTCATGCAAATATTAAAGAATTTGCCCAGATTTCCATGCAAATAAAACACTACAGTACTTCTAACGGAAAACAAGAGGCACATTTGTTGTTTTCAGAGAATGATTCAACAGCCCTCCTGCTCTGCTTCTCACACCAGTTTTAGAACCAAGAAAAAACTGTGTCCTTGAGTGTTTGCAAGAAATAAGGTGTCTTCTACCTGGGATCTTTTGTTATTTTTCTTCCCAGTCTAGGCCAGAAGAGAAACTGCCAAAATTAAGGAACATTTTGGTGAGTTTCTTCTGCAGTTCCTTTAGCCTAACCTAGTGTGAGAAAGATTAGCTGGCAACACAAGGTTGTTGTTACCAGGGTACGCCCAATTGTGGTTCAAAAATACCACAATCTTCAAGGAAGCTCTTTCTGTGTACCCCCTTTTTGTTATTAAAAATATGTAACAAAAAAGAAAAAACATATAAATTCACTACCAAAGCTGTTTCCTTTTATACCACTTTCATGGAAACCATCTTGGTGTGATAAGCCAAGTCTCAAAGCAGATCTGGAAATGCCCCCTTCTCTTGGTGCATCATGGGAGGAATTACAAAAGAGGATAGTCGGTACAGTATGATGTGCTGGAACAATGCTTATTTTACCTTCCCTTGACGAAGTGTGATATTTCTTCTCTAGGACTGAATATATCCATAATCAGAGTGGCAATATTGGATAGCCCAGTGGTTCAGATATCTGACTGCAGATCCAGAGGTTGGGAGCTTGATTCCCCACTGTGCCTCCTTAATAATAATAATAATAATAATAATAATAATAATAATAATAATAATAATAATAATAATAATAATAATAATAATAATAATAATAATAATAATAATAATAATAATAATAATAATAATAATTATTATTATTATTATTATTATTATTATTATTATTATTATTATTATTATTATTATTATTATTATTATTATTATTATTATTATTATTATGTGTACCCCACCACACTTGCACAGTGCGACTCAAGGCGGCTTCCAACAAAAATTAATCTATACCTATAAATCAAAGGGTTAACCGTTGGAACTTGCTATACGTTTCTGCACCCATCCATCCTATCCCATACCGTGCCTCCAGCACTCACCCGAACCCGGTACGGAGGTTACTGAAGGGTTGAGAAATGCACCAGTGGGGCAAGAGCCCCACGAACGCGAACAAAGGGAAAGAACTTCAATACCCAAAGTTCTTTGCACCATGCCGTGCCGTGCCACAGCCAATCAGGCTGAGAGGCACGAGCAAAAAGTACGTTGGGAAATGCGGCATGGCCAGTTAAAATCGAGCCACAGGGAAAAAAACCTCCACACGAACGCAAACCACAAATGCAAAACTACAAGTCCCAGCATCCTGTGCGCCATGAACGAACAGAACACTGAGAAAGCCGGCACGCAAAAAATAAAATTACAAAACGCAATGGGAGCGCAAGTCCCCAGCAGGCGGACACAGCACCTCACAGCCACACAAAACAAAAAGCCACAAAACTCCACTGCGAGACACCCACCGTCCTTCTTTCCCAGAGCAATGGGGAGAAGAGGGACTCCCTCTCCTCCACGCTACCCCGCCAAAGACACAGCGAGGCCTCAAGGAAAGTTGAGCCAGGGTGGAAAAAATAAACCCAAAAAAGGCAGCAGTTTGTCAGGGGAAGCACCCTCCCTGGCGGATGACTGGCTCATGCCTTTGTACTTCCGAATATAAAAGCAGCAGCCAGCAATCTGCAAGAAAGAGCCCCACCCTAACGGATCGCTGCCTGCCGATCTCCGGTTAGGTAATCGAGGAAGAAAGGAGACACAGAGGAGAGAACCATTGTCAGGCAGAGATAGCTCTTCTCTGCCTCCTCCTTCTCCCCGACCTACCTAACGAACTTTCCCGGGAGAAGAATGGGCTGACTGCCTCCTCCTCCTTTCCCCCATTGCTACATTGAAACCAAAATTCAAACCAGCAATGGGGTTAAAGTGGAACCGACAGGCAGCCCATTCTTCATGCTAAAGTAACCACCAAAACCAAACAC
Source organism: Bradypodion pumilum (assembly GCA_035047305.1). Lineage (NCBI taxonomy): Eukaryota > Metazoa > Chordata > Lepidosauria > Squamata > Chamaeleonidae > Bradypodion > Bradypodion pumilum. The sequence continues at coordinate 110,360,783 of JAWDJD010000004.1, read as the reverse complement.
CAAAATTAATAAAAAATAATAAAACAAAAATAAATCAATAATTAAAAAACATTAATAAACATTAATAAACAAAAAAGTAAACCACAAAATACACAAACAAAAACATCCACAATACCACAAAACCACATACAAAACACCTAACTACAACACAAAAAAACACAAATTACACAAACAACCAACAACTAATTACACAAATAAACAACAATGAAATAAGAAAAATTAAACAAAATCAGACAAAACCAAACCAATTAAACAAACCTAAAACTCAACCAAAACAAAAAAGAACAAACAGAAACACCTCCCAGCCCACCACCACAAAAACAAAACAAAGAAAAACCCCAGAAGAAAGAAACCAGAGAACTCCCCAGCACATCCTCCCTCCACGATGACCGGAACAGAAATGAAGAAACAAAGAGACTACTTACCGGAACAAGCCCCACCCAGAGGCCAGGAGAGAAAAAACATGTGAAACTAAAACAAAACTGCTAGCAGCCCCATCTGCAGGGCAGAATAGTAAAAACAACTCAAAAAACACACAACAGCCCCACCTAGAGGCCACAAGAGTAAACACAAGTCAAAAACATAACAATAAATCAAAAGTTTACACAAATCACAAACATATGTTAAATAAATAAAATAAAAAGATTTATAACATCCTGTGTTGAGTTTTAACTCAAATAAAAACCCAAAACATCTAAACACAGTTTAAAAACATTGAATGTAAAAAACATGTACTTTCACATTTTAAAAAATATTACCTACGGTACAACTATTAACAAAAACACACACAAACTAATACATTATTTGCATAAATAAAACAATTTGAAACAATTATATCATCCTTTGTTCTTTTTTTAATCCACAAAAAAGACCCCCCAAAAGCTGATCACAGTTTATAACAGCCCGGCAACACTGGGCACCCTATGCTAGTACAATATACAAACATGATATACAATAAACAATAATACATAAGTTATATAATATACTTTACAAAAAAATCAGAATCACAATAAGGTATAATAATAATACAATTCAAAATATAATCCAAAAAACAAGAGTACCTCACAGAAGTGACAGATACAATGTAGTTTTATTCACAGACCAAAAAAATACAAAAGCACTATATAAAATACAATACAAAAACAATAATATACAATACTCACCCCACTGACAAAAAAAATACGTGACACCCAGCACTCACCCCAATCACCCCAAAAAACCAAAGATGGAGAGTAAAGGAAGCAATGTACCCCTGCCACCAAGGACCAAATCCAAGTCCTAACCAACAGCATTTGGGAGGGGTGAGTCCCAAGTGCCAGCAAAGATGGTCTGCGGCGACTCCCACCTGCCTCCCCTCCCCGGGACCGATGGCGTGGGTCCCGGGGTGAGACCATTGGCGGCTGCGACGGCATCAGCTCCCTTTTCAGCCCTCCGAGCGGGCCGGGCTCAGAGGGCGGCAGCGGCTGCTCCCACCTGCCTCCACTCCCCAAGACTGATGGTGTGGGTCCTGGGGCGAGGCAGGGAGAATTGGCGGTGGCATCAGCTCCCTTTTCAGCCCTCCAAGTGGACCAGATTTGTAGCATCACAAAGGAGGAGAATGGTTGGGTATCAGTTATAAAAAGCAATTGTAGCCAAGTTGACACAAAAGGAATTTCAAACTTCATAGTGAGGTAGTACCTATACAGGCCAAGCAAAAGGTCATACAACTTGTGCAGAGGCACATTGTTTTTAGTTATTACTGTTAAGATGGCTGGTCATAGTTAGAAACTGTAGTGTAAAGTCATGTCTTCATACTAAAATAAACATTCCTTTTTACTTCTTAGGAGACTATATGTGTTTTTACTGGAAGAAAGAAACATTCATTGACTATTAGAAAAGTAACTGCATGCACACAAAATCCTACATAGCATCCTTTGGCATTGATGCCAAGTGTCAATGCATTCAAATGTTTGTTTTGTTCATTGATAGGTTTTGGTTATACAAACCAGAATTTTATTGGCAATTTATGCTCATATAACAGAAATCACACAAGTTGTGGCAACAAAATGCTACTTGTTAATAAGGTTCTGTTTGTGTTCCTGAGTGTATACCGTATTTGTGAAGGATAGGAATTAGGAGGGTTAGTTTATGGTGGTTTCCCCTTACATAGCCTTGGATTTAGATACAAATATAGCTGGATTACACTCAGCACATGAAACATTCTGAACACTGTAAAGCTCTTTATAAATGTTAAGTAGTAGCAGTAGGAGACCTGCCATATCATTTGGAAAATCAATTTAGGTAAGATAAATCTCAATCTTTCATTACATACTCACATATGCACTCATACACCCAGACACATACACACATGCAAACAGTGACCATGGGGAAATCTTTAATTTTCAAAAGGAAAAGCTAAGTGATTAAAGCTAGAAAGCTGTATTTAAAATAGATTAAGGAGTAAAAAGGCAATGCATTCAGTTCTTCATTACAGCTGGTATGGGGAACAGGCCCTGGAAAGTAAAGAAATCCAAGTAATATGGTTACCTGTAACTGTTAATTCAAGTCCAACATTTAGGGTCTAAGGGTACACAATATGTAATTGAATTGCAGAAGTTACACAATGAGCAGAAATCATAAATATTTTTCCTGTAACAGTAGCATCTACTACTCACTTTTCTAAAAATTATCTTTAAAGCATTTAAAATGATATTTTTCAAATTTTACACCACTTTCTTATAAATTCTTATCAATTCAGTATATAAATTTGACAATTAAATTAAATTTAAATTAAATTAAATTAAATTCCAAGTTTTGTTTTCCATTTTCAAATTAAGGTACTAAAACATTGAATAAAATAATGGTAACTTTTTAAAGCTTTGTAATGCATTACATAATTAATTACTTTTATTCAGGTTCTTATGGATTGTTAATATGGGTGCTCATTTGTACAGCTTCAGTGCAGTGAAAAGAAGAAGATGTATTCTTCAATATGATCAGACATTAATTTGAATTAATGTACTGTACTCAACTTTGTGTCATAAAATGGCACATTGGAAACAGACTCTGGCCCTTTATGTGAAGCTGGTGGAAGTCAGAAATCCTCTGCCTAAGAAAGAATATATCAAGGATTCTACAAAAGAATAGCATTACAACACCAGTAGAAGATGTAGGAAATTTAAAAATTTGATTCAGTCATTTAGTAGAGACTAACACAGCGGGAAATGGGATTAGCACAAATGATCTCCTTTGATACCTCTTGGTGTTAGTAAGTCTTAACCGCATTGTAAGCACATATCCAACACAATAAACACACCTAAATGTGTACACTGAAGAGATTTTGTCATCCTGGCTGTTATGTATGTATGCATGTTCATTATACTGTAAGGCAAGATTGTAACCACTCCAGATACAAACGATATCAGCTGTAAAGGAACGCGAGCAGACAGCCTATAGAGGGCAGCTGCGAGCGTTCACTCTCACATGGTTCACATTGCTCAATCACGGACAGCCGCGGGAAAACCTTCCCCGCATTCAGCAGCTGAAGAAAGACCTGCATTCAGCAGCTGAAGAAAGGAGGCGTGCCTGGGCGAGGCCACGCCGGTAGCAACCAATCAGCTACCGTGCTACAAGATTCAAATGTAGAGAGCTACTGTATATATTGAGATGTATCACCGCCATTACCTCATGCTTAGCTGGAACCTCATGCAATAAACCTGTGTTAAACCAACCCTTCGGTTGTCCGGTCGTCTTTGGTCCCATACACTAAATTGGCGACGAAGGTGGGATATGGCTGCCCACGGGACCAAGACATGCGCCGGCTACGAGATCAGGAAGCCGGGAGACTTGGAGCTGTTTGAGATAGACTTCAACGCTGCGCTGGTGGAGCTCGAAGTCTCCGACGAGGCCAAAAAGAGGGCCATCTTCGTCCGCATGCTCGGACAAGAAACCAAGAGGACCTTGGTGGACCTGATCGCGCCGAGGAAGGTGGGCGACCTCAAGGCCACAGAGCTCCTGGACTGAGCCAGCCCTGATTTATATCAATGCACTAGCCTGAGTGCCCGGCTTTGCCTGGGTGATTTGAGAGGGCAGCTGCCTCACACACACACACCCCGGGGCATTATCCCGGTGTTGGCATCTGCCGGCATGCCCTATGAAAGATGCAGATGCACCCACGATGGCAGGGCTTTTATTCCTTCCCAGCAAAGGTAGTCTCACCTATGTTGTGCTGTCTCTGTGGGCTAAAATGAGGCTTTAAACCATGCCTGCGGTATCTGCAGCTATGCCTCATGGCCACACCGCTGTGGCACAACTGGCATATTGGGTGCCTGCTGCCTCTTCTTTCCCTACCACATCAACCATTTCTTCACGCACCACCTTGATTAGGAAACCAAAGCTCTTATTCCAACTGAGTTGTGAAATTCACCAGGTGACTTTAGTTCAGTCATAGTCTCTCAGTCTGAGCCACATTATAGTGTTTGTATGAGGGGAAAGTGTAGAAAAGAAGGGGACAAGTCAAGGAAAGGCAGGCTGTAAGTATAAATTTTAGTAAGCAATAATAAATAATTGGGTAAAGAAGTTTAGCTATCCTATGTCCTTTCTAATTTTGTGATTGCCAAGTTATATCAAATTCAATCCCAACTCCTGCTTTTCAAGTGCATATTTCTTCAAATTCACATTGGGGTGGGGGAGAGAATTGTCCTGTATTATCAAGAATCTGCACCAGGTGGGTGACTCACTTCCACTGACAGAATGACCACATTGGGCTTCTTGTCTTCAATACATTTTAAAAATAGATTCCTAATGAATCTTGACAGGTTATTTGGAAAGTGCTGAAGAAGTGGGACCAGGTGCAGTTTTTGTTATTTTTCAATATTCATCTAACTTGTCAGGATCTCATCCAGATTTTTATTGTTTTATTTCATTTTTAGGATAATGAATGGAATTGTTTTATCAGTATTGATGCAGAAAGTGTGAGGTGCTGGGGTGGGGGGGAATACTCACTGAAATGCTGTCATCCAGATCTTTTGTTTAACTGACAAGAGTTGTCATATTCTTTTGGTACCTGATGGGCAGAGTGTAAACTGATAAACAGCTTCAAAATGAAATTGTCAATCACCATTACAATGCCTCAGCAACTTTTCCCTTCCTTTCAGTTGAAGAGCAACACCAGACCTCAAAAACAGGTTCTTATGGCCTTGTGGATGTGGGCAGAGATGGAAAAGTTTATGAGTGTGGCATTCGCCTCAGGGAAAAAAATCAATAACTTTCGGCTGTTTGTGAATAAAGCTTGGGGTGCATTGCAATAATTCTAGAAATATATTTTTTGCTTCATAGTCTAAGGAGAAGAGATGTTGCTGCATGGCTGTGTGAGAGGTAGAGATTGAAGAAAAGAGATTTTTAGAGATACATACTGAAAAAAATATCTTTTCGTCTGTGATTGTCCATGTCTAGTCATTGTAAGATTCCCTTCCAAGGTTTTTTCTGCACTAGTGAGAATTACTGGATCTTGTTTCTTCCTCTTTTTTAACTTGTTGTTGTTGTTGTCTGTTCTACACAAGAAAAATGCTAAATTTTGTACATCTTGATGCCCTTTCCAGTGAATCCCATGTAGGAAAGATGTCATTCTGCTTCTACTTCTATCATGTCCCGATCAAAACCCTAGACTGCAAAATGAAGCCATTTTTTTGGCTTTGTCCTTGCTGCAAAATTTAAGATTTTTTGTTATTTATGTAGTGGGCATGTTTACATTCCACTTCTCGTCCAATGAGCTCAGGATGGTGTATGTGCCTTTCCCCTTCCTGACTTTACCCCCTCTAAGACTTTGTAAGTAGATCAGTAGGAGAGGGGGTGAACAGCCAAGGCCACCCAATGATTGATCCAAGAGCCCAGCATTGGTTCATTCCTGCTACCCTTTGGAACCAGTTTTGGCAGGTTTCGAACCAGAAACTCCCATTTTAATGGTACAAAAAAGAGTCAATGTACATTTGAAACCATACAAGAGGGGAGCTTGGGCAACTAATCAAGCAGGTGGCTTAGGCAGAGAGAAGAAATGGAAGGAGAAAGCGTTGTAACAGCCTTTCTTCCCACTGCATCTGCATTCCATGTCACACATCACAATCAGACTCTGTGCAATCTGTTGCACAGAACAAGATGGCTTTAATTTCATTTATAGCTGCTGAATAAATTTTATTCATTTTATTTATTTATTCACATTTATACACTATCGGTGTCATTCTGTTGCTAAGGAGGGTATCAATCAAATATTTTTAAAATTATCCCATAATAGCCAATAAAAACACAAGAAAAAACACAAAAAAGAAAGCCAGATGGCATAAAAAATCTTAAAATCATCACAGTATTCAAATTAAAAAACTATCAGCAGCAGTAAAAGGAAGTAATGTCAATTTAAAAAGAGTCCAGGGTCAACACTGCACAGTTCTAATGATCTTATAGGCCTTAAAAGGCTTGCTGACACAAGTAGGTCTTAAATGATTTATGGAATGTTAATAAAGTTGGAGTAGTTCTAATCTCCACTGGCAATTCATTCCAGAGTGTGGGAGCTACAATGGAGAAAGCTCTTGATGTGGTTACAGCATTTTATGCCTCTCTAGATGTAACTACTTGGAGCCCACATGCCTGGCTGCTTCGGGTATAACTCCTGAGGAAGAGGCGCTCCCTTAAATAGCTTGGTCCCAAACCAGTCAAGGCTTTATAGGTCAACACCAACACTTTGAATTTGGCACAGAGCACCAGGGGTAGCCAATGCAGACTAGCCAGGACTGGTGGGATATGGGCAAACCAACCAATACCTGCAACCAGCCTTGCCGCTGCATTTTGCACCTGCTGAAGTTGCCATACCAGCCTCAAGGGTAGCCCAAAGGAGAGGGCATTATAATAGTCGATTCTAGAGATTACCAGTGCATAGGTTAATGCTATCAGGGATCTACTATCCAGGAAAGAGTAGAGTTGGGCTATGCACCACAGATGGAAAAATGCAGACCTGACCACCAATGACACCTGAGATGGGCAGCAGAGCAGGAATTCCACACTGGCAATCAGATACTGTGCTCACTATACCAGCAGGTATTACACCAGGCTGGGTGGTTCAAGAAACCCTGTGTAGGGCATGCAGATTTGTCCTTCAAGCAAAGAAAAGTACCAAGACAGGAATTTTGGGGAAACAACTGTAAGATTGTCCACTATCACACTCCTCCAGCATGTGCCGCTTGGCTCAAATCCACCAGAACCCCACTTTTTTATTACTAAAGAAAACACACACACACACATGTGATTACTGCTAGGAGTATTTGCATGTATTGTATAGTAGGGAGGAAGTCAAAATGAGAGGCTGTGCTATAAACATACCATTACAAGATTTCCACATCAGTAGGAACCTCTATTAAACTCCTGCTTTTAATAATATGCAATAGCAATAATAACAGGTTGACTAAGGACCATGCCTATATCTGCTCTTGCCAAAAGATGTCTATCAGCATCATTCTGTTGCTCAGGAGGGCATCGATCAAGCTGTGTCATAATGCAGAGCACAGATGGTAGGAGGAAGTGAGTAGGAGTGGGTGGACTGTGGATAGAGACTGATGAGAGTCTTTGTAGAAAAATGACGGCATTGTTGCCTATGGTGTGCATATCCCTCCTACGATTCTCTCTGGCCAAACAGTTCTGCAGGTTTATGGAGTGCCTCAGAGTGGTAATATTTGTAGTGGGGGGAGTGAAAGAGAGAAAACAAGAACATGTGCACAGCTCACTCAAGAATGCCTCTGCTAGTGTTCTTTTGTTTATTGTTTGTTTTAATTCCCACACCAGTATTATTGTCTGTCATAGGACAATTCTAGTCCCTAGTCATGTAAAAGGAATGAGGAGATCATGGCAGTGTCTCACCAGAGATAATTCCCATGGAGGACCAGTTGGTCCTATAACAAATACAATTGCAGTGAAAGGTTTCAAACAGCCAGCCGTGTCTGCTCCAGGATTCTCTTAATGGAACTTTCTACAAATGCAAAATGTGTGACTGTCTCAGGTGGACGACAGCAGTGAAGTCTATAAACTTAAACCAACTGTGAAGGGGTCGAAAACTCATATCTTCCATGTATTATTTGAATGTGTGCAGTAAAATCTACATGGGGCTGAATCTTCAATGTCTCTCTCAAATCTCACTCTTCCAACCAGACCTAATCCAGGGATGGAGCCAGCACCTCATTAATGAATGACAATTTGCCACCAAGGCCTACACAATTTCCCTCTTGCAACCAAGAGGAACTGGAATCAGGATTCTGGCCGGTGAATGTAACTGGAATGGGTTGTTCCTGTGCAAAAACTGTTTTCCGCCAGTACCTTATCCCTGCAGCCTCACACATGTCCTGAAAAACCATTCTGAAGATCTAGAGCAGTGGTTCCCAACGTGGGACCCACGTCCCACAGGGGGACTTCACTTCCCAGAAGCCTAGGTCAGTCCATTGGCTGATCAGTGCTTTGGGTTGACTTAGGCTTCTGGGAATTGAAGTCCAAAAACCAAAGGTTGGGAAACACTGATCCAGAGTAAAAAGAAAGTGTGTGTGTGTGTGGGGGGGGGGGGGAGACTAGATTTAGGATGTTGCTTCTTTCCATAAAAGCCCACAAAACTTTTAAAGCAGAGTAATTAATACATCTTCAATGGTTAAGTATTTTCGAAGCACACATATCAAAATTTATACACGGATATCCTTGTGTGCATTTTGTACATGGAAATCAGTACCTGAACGCAAAACCAATGTGACAAATAGTCTTTGATCCTATAATGACAGTTTAATGCAGAGATGGGTTCTTTTGGGCATACTCTGTTTGCTGTACAATATGTATGAAAACCAAACTAGCTTTCCAGTGGCTATGAAGAAAGCCCAAATCTATATTGAAAATGTCAGCTAAATTGGAGGCAAATAATGGCATAGATTTTAATGGCAGTGCTCAAGTATGATGAGAGTTATCTGTTTCTAAGGGCAACCCTTATAAATGAAAATATCAGTTTGACATGTGGGATATGCAAAGGGTGGAAATCAGACCCAGGCTAAATGACAATGGAACGTCGTCCAATCAAAATGCCACTGAGGTGAATCAGACAATAAGCTGTTCTGGGTCTAGATAAATGAGGCAATTGGATTAATTTACCTGGCACATTTTTGCTTTGTGCTACCTACAGGCTAGCCTAAATTGTTTTGCTGCCTGAAGCAAAAGTCAAGATGTCTCCTCCTGCAGTCCATGTATAAAAATCACTATTGAATCTTACTTAAACTCTGGCAACAAGATAGCATCATGCAACACACACAAGGACAGGAGGCTAGTTTAATAAACAGTGACCAAAATGTTTATTTTTAAGAGTAGCAGCAACTTTTTACTTTGTCATAAATGGGAAATTGTTCATTTAAAAAAGGTACATGTGTACACATGCATTCAAGAACAGAAGCTATTTGCTTAAGTTCCAGTTTATCACTATTCCTTCCAGCCATGCTGAACAGGAACTAATAAACAGGACACAACCTGTAAAGCTGTTAAGCATGGGACCTTTTTCTATAAAAGTTTTATTTGTCAGTGAGTGCTAAATAATCAGCAGGGAGGTGCACTGTATTCAGACAAATGTATAAAAACAAAACTAGAAGAATTTGTGCATTTCAGAGGTGATCATGGGCAAGCCTACATGGGCATTAACAGGGTTAAGTGGCATGCATGGCCGCAGATCCTTTCCATTAAACCCTTTGCATCCTTTGCATTAAATCCAACATTCACACATTACAATTAGAATTAGGGATGGGAAGGGAAAGAATAATCAAGGAAGATAAAGTAGATGCAGTGTTTCCCAATTTTGGTTTCTGGACTTCAATTCCCAGAAGCATAAGTCTATTCCCCAAAGCACTGATCAGCCAATCTACTGACTTAGGCTTCTGGGAATTGAAGTCCACCAGTGTTCCGCGGAACATAGTTTGGGAAACACTGAAGTAGAGTATACTTTTTTTACTTTAGAAATGAACTTTCTGCTACAAATGTATCAATGAAATTATCAAAATCTTGTGACTGTAGTTCTACTAAGTTCAGATGCAGAGAACAAGATATTGAATGAACTTGCTATTCAATTATTCCTTTTTTGTGTAAAAAAAATGTGCGGAAAGCTCAGTTCAGTCTCAACCTCTTTCTTGTGAAAATAAAAAGATGAGCTAGATCTGTGATGGTGAACCTTGGCACTCCAGATGTTCTTGGACTTCAATTCCCAGAAGCCCAAGCCCCCATGAATCTGCACGAATGGGTTTACTGTGATTCATCCGGCCCACGCCGCCCTTGCACCATACAGGTGCATTTTACTTCCGCTTCCAGGAGCGACAAGGGCATACCTGTCAAGTTTTGGGAAATTTCTATCAAACCCCCGTATTTTACACTCTTTCCCGACGTCATTCCGTATTAGTTAGACTGCAATTAGACTGCAATTAGACTGGAGTTAGACTGGAGGCCAGCACAGGATAAGCATTGCTGTCCAGTTTCCCATTTTGGACTGGGAATTTCCCTTGTTTGACAGGAATTTCCTGAAGGTTGACAGGTATGGATGAGGGTGGTGCGGGCTGGATGAATTGCAGTAAACCCATTCGTGCAGATTCATGGGGGCTTGGGCATCTGGGAATTGAAGTCCAAGAACATCTGGAGTGCAAAGGTTCACCATCATGGGCCTAGATGACTCTTGGGGAAAAGAAGCAATTTTTTAACTTACAGTACATGTCTTATTTTTCTTTCCCTTTATATAGTGTGGAGCTACCTCTCCACACACCTATCTTATTTGAGGCAGGAGCAGCTGAAGATGGAAGAGAGGAATGGCAGCTAACAAAGGAACAACAGGAAGAAAGTGGTGGTCTTCAGGGTTCTGAGGCAGGCAGAGGCTCTGTAGATAGACTAGCAGCAGATAACAAGGCATGCTCCCCATCAATGTTCATTGTTAAAGGAGAACCATGCAAGGCTGCATGCTGGGAGAGAGAGAACAGATGGAAAGAAAGTGCAGAAGAGCAAGGACCTTGCATGGTCCTTTTAAGAAGGACTCAACTGTACCATTGTCTTGTTTTTATAACCCACTCACTCCCTTCTTGATGACTGACTTAGAAAGCTGATAGGAGCTTTCTCTGGGCAGCTGGAAAAGGGGGGGGGGCAACCTGTTCACCTCTGCAGATTGCTAGTGGTGCCCTTCCATTCTGCCTGCCTCATTCATTATAAGACATGACTTTTCTTTTTTGTTCACTCACTTGCAGAGTAGAATCCTCACCAAGAAACTAGAAGCATTAATATGTTCATGGAGCTGGACAAGGGTCAGATTGGAGTGTCACCAAAAGGGCACAGACCAGGTGGGGGCTTTCACACATTGTTAGTAACAACTGGTTGTATGAAACCTTCACTACAATCCCACATCCATTTAAATAAGAAAAAAATACTGTACTTCATCCTTGTAAATGGCCATTTGTTTTTAAGTGAAATGAAAGGGCAGAGGACTCTGGGACAGACCAACACATTTTCATTAATGAAAAACTCCAGATGTTGTTAAGTCACACAGTTGAGTCCAACCTTTTGCCACCCCATAGACCACAGCACGTCAAGCTCCTCTACCATCCACCATCCTCTGGAGTCTGCCCATATCCACATTCACCATGTCAACTATGTCTAACCATCCCATCCTCTGCCACCCTCTTCTCCCTTTGCCATTGAACTTTCCTAGCATCATACCTGTCAAGTTTCAGGAAATTTCTGTCAAACCCCCATATTTTATACTCTTTCCCGCCGTCATCCCATATTAGTTAGACTGCAATTAGACTGGAGTTAGACTGGAGGCCAGCACAGGATAAGCATAGCTGTCCAGTTTCCCATTTTGGCCGGGAAATTTCCCTTATTTGACAGAAATTTCCTGAAACTTGACAGGTATGCCTGGCATCAGGGCCTTCTCCAGTGAGTCCTCTCTTCTTATTTGATGGCCAAAGTACTTGAGCTTCACCTTCAGTATTTGTCCTTCCAAGGAGCAGTCAGGGTTGATTTCCTTCAGGATTGACTGATTTGATCACCTTGCAGTCCAGGGGACTCTCATGAGTCTTCTCCAGCATCACAGTTCAAAGGCATCTATTCTTCTGCGTTCAGCCTTCCTTATGGTCCAGTTCTCACAGCCAAGCTCCAGATAATATCATGTAAATGGAGCACTTCATCTGAGTCAGTGGTAGGCTGGTCCATCGGGCAACTGGGACTCAGGCCGGGGTGCCCCCCAGTACCATGGCGCCCCCCTTGGGTGCCAATCCAAAGAGCTAAACTGAACTGAACTGCAATGCCTGGAACAATTGAGCAAACAACCAGGGCTCCGTGTTCCTCTGCCTGCCTTCCTCTGCCAAATATAAGATTACAAAAGCAGTTCCATTGACAGTGGAGCTGCCATGGCTTGGAGGTTGCAATTTTGCATTGTAAGCAGGAGGTTGTTGGTTTGAATCCCCAGAAGGTGAGTGGGAATGTATATATTTTGTTAGGGTTAGACACCGTCATCACTCCCCATTCAGCTTATCACTCCCTGTCCAGTGCCCTTTTAGTGTAGCCAGCATGCCTCTGATATGAGTGGCTCTTTTCCTAGCATTCCAAACTTTACCAAATGCTGCGACCACACCCAATGCTAAAGCAATCCCAGAAAATCATTGGGAGAAATATTTATTATATTTAATTTTATTTATAACTCATCATAATGAGCGTAAAATGCTACTTTAGGCAGTTCACAATGATTCACAATAAAAAATAAGTAATATAAAATAAACAAAAACATGATATAACAAAAAACCACAGCCACCCACAGTAAATATGTAGCTATTGCATACAAAGCCTGGAAAAGTTGCCAGAATCACTGAGCAGTGTGACTATTCTGGGATTTGTAGTCCGAAAAGATGACTTTTCCAAGGACTGATTGCACAGCCTTCCCCGGTCTGGCATCCTCCTGGTATTTTGAGAAACAACTCCAGTAATTCCTAACCATTGGACAAGACGGCTAGGGAAGAGATTGGCACCACACTGAGAAAGGCTGTATGGTACAGTGAGCACTGGTTGGTAAAAAACTTCCTCAAAGTTAACTAGTACAGGGCAAGAGATTAAAGCAGCTGCAGTTCAGAGGAGCACTTTGCCTCCTGTAGCACTGTGCTGCTTTTGTTTGCATCCCTGGCAATAGGCTAAATTTCCCCTGGAATCTGGATGACTAAAATTCCTATCAGTAAACCAAACAAATAAACTTGGATTCATAATAAATGAGACAAAATAAAATAAATACCCAAGCACTGAGACTCATGAAAAGGGAAAACTAAAAAAAAAAAACATGAGGGAATAAAAATTAGTACAGCTACTGAGCTGCATTGCTGCTAAAATATATTAGCATTTTTATTAGAGCAACTGATGTCTTTTGGATTGTTTTCTGGTACAATCTCGAGAGGCATGAACTTTTCATTTAACATAACGAGAGATTTACATGCGTGCTAATCTTTTATCTTTTGCAACAATTACACGATGAAGAAAATATCTTCCAAGCCGTGTCAACTTGAGTGACGTGTGAGTGCCTCTCTCTAAGCATCTGTTACCAAGATTCTGTTACCAAAAGTCTGTTACACTTGAAAATTAGAACAAACCTTGTAGGAGACCAAGAGAGTGAAAAAATGTTATGGTGCATTATTATTGTTAAAGAATGTTTTCCCAGGACTATCACAGAGAGCCCTGTTATATTTTTGCAACAGGTTACAAAGGATGAGGCATTGCTCGAAGGTTTATACCCAGTTTGCACATTTGCAATCCTCTTTGGGAAGAGCTGCACTAAAGCACAGCTCCTGTGGAAAGTAAAGGGGAATAAATTAGCATGATACAGAAGCAGCATTCAGAACTCCTCTTTTTCCTTCTTTTTGATAAGAAACCTGTGAAAAGAGTGTGCCCTTTAACAAAGGAACGCTACCCAGCATTAGATCAGTGGCCTATCTAGCCAGGGACTCACAGCTCTGACTGGCCATGGCTCTCTAGGGAAGGGGTTGACAACCTTTTTAAGTCAGGGGCCAGGTCGCACCCCTTCAAGACAGTTGAGGGGGCCAGACTGGTAGCAAACGCTACTGTAAAACTCGTCCAAGACTGTCATAAACACATTTATGACAGCCATGGATGCGTTTTACGGCTGTTTACACTGCTTCCTAACAGTAACTACAAAAGTAGATAAATAAAGATAACATTTTTCTACTGTAAATGCTTCTGGAAATCTTTATCATATCAAGTGCTGGTCAGTATGGAGGGAGGGGCAGGGACTGTAAAGACTAAGCTAATCTTTTCATATTTCTCTGTATTACCGTTGTTGTTTTGTACCTTGTTCTGTGCTCTGTGCAACCTATCAACTATCCCGTTTTTCTCGGGAAACCCCTTATTTTTACCCCTCTTTCTGCCCCCTCCCGTTTTATTAATTTCCCCGTATTTTCCCGTATTTTTTTTAAAAAAATATCCTGACCGGAGCCCTCACAGGCGAAGCTGCAGTATTTTTTTCCGGGCACCAGAGGTCCCTGTGTGGCAGGCTTTTCACTTATGGAAGGAGAGAGAGAAGGTGGGGGGGGGCATTCTTTAGTTTTTCCCATTCTCTTTCCCTTTCCTGCCAGCCACATGGTCCTGGAGGCTTCGTTTTGGCTGCTGGGAGCAGGAATCTACTATAGGGGAGCGGTATATTTCATATATGAAGGGGCAACCTCATGCTTTATTGAGCTGTTTCTGCCCTGCCTCCTGGCTGGAGGATTTCATTTCTAGAATTCTAGAGTTAACTTGGGAGGGGGGGTATTGCCTGATCACTATATGAGAGAGAGTGGGGGTTTCCTTTGCTCGAAAGCCAGTCGTATCCAACTCTAGGGTTCAGTGCTCATCTCTGTTTCAAAGCTGAAGAGCCAGCGTTGTCTGCGTCTGCAGACATTTCCGTGGTCATGTGGCAGGCATGACTAGACACCAGAGCACACGGAACACTGTTACCTTCCCACCAAAATGGTCCCTATTTATCTACTTGCAATTTCTTGCTTTCGAACTGCTAGGATGGCAGGAGCTGGGACAAAGACGGGAGCTCATTCCGTCCTGCAGTACTCAGGAATCGAACTGCTGACCTTCTGCCTCCCAGTCAGCATCTTAGTCACTTAAGCCACTGAGTAAACAAGAAAGAAAACAAAACAAAAGTCCCCCAAGAAAATGGGGAAAGGGTTCTTTGGCCCACACAGCTTTGTACCCATTGCATCTACAATACCATCTAGCCATCTTATTTTTAGCCACCCCCTTCTTTTGTCCTCCACCTTTCCCAGCATCAAGGCTTTCTCAAGTGAATCCTCTCTTCTCATTTGATGTCCAAAGTACTTTAGCGTCACCTTTACTATTTGACCTTTAGTGAGCAGTCAGGTTTGATTTTTTGTACAATCGACCTATTTCTAACACCACATTTCAAAGGCATCTATTTTTCTATGCTCAGCTTTCCTAATGGTCCAGCTCTCACACCCATACATTACCACCGGGAATACCATTGCTTTGACTATGCAATTTTTTGTTTGCAAGGTGATGCCTCTACTTTTAACTATGTTCCCCAGGTTTCTCATAGCTTGTTTCCCAAGCATCAGTCGCCTTTTTATTTCATGGCTGCAATCACCATCTGCAGCGATCTTTGATCCTAAGAAAGTAAAATCTCCCAGTCGTATTCAACTCTAAGGTGCAATGCTCATCTCCATTTACAGCCAAAGAGCCAGTGCTGTCTGTGTTTGCAGACATTTTCATGTCCATGTGGCAGGCATGACTAGAGTCCAGCCAGTCACATGGCTATATTTGGCCATGGCCACAGATTTGGCCACACCCACAGAGGGGTGTGGCCAAAATTTCCCTTATTTTCAAATCCAAAAGTTGACAGGTATGGCACTGCATCCGCCTTTGGTGTCCTTGCGGTGGTGGTGTCCTTCTGTGGTGTCAATCATGCCTGCCAAATGCAGACAGCGCTGGCTCTTTGGCTATAAACAGAGCTGAGCACTGAACCCTAGAGTTGGATACGACTGGCTTTCGAGCAAGGACGACCTTTACCTTTATTTTGCTAAGAAGAATAACTCAAATTCCCCAAGAGATGTCATCCTGCAGATGTGGAATTATCATCTTCCAATAAAGGCCAATGGAGTTCAGCTGAGAGGTTTGTAGTTTCCCAAATAATCTCTTTGTCAAAACTATGTGATGTTATTTTTATTTTTCTCTTTAAAAAATCTTACAATGAATATTGATCCTAATATGTTGTTTTCTTTTTTTTTCTCCTAGAAAATAAGTTTCAGATGGCATAGATTGGGCCTGCTGTCACTGGAACATGAATTTTCCCAGAGGACAAATAGGCAAACACATGCAAACCCCAAGGGTGATCAAACATGCACAAAACAAAGCCTTTTCTTCTACCTCAAACACAAGAAAAGAAAAATATGCTTTGCAAACATGATTTTAAATATCTATTTCTATAGTAGTGTTCAGGCAGCTACTCTGAGAATGACTTAATTATCCTACATCAGATGTGCCCAAAACCTTAAGATAAAACATACAGATAATATAAATTGCCATTCTCATGGATTAAGGGTCCCGTTTAGCCTTGCTGCTATCCTTTACTTTTCCTGGAGTGGGGGCAGCTAGGTAAGAGTCAGATTTGGTAAGAGTCAGATATGGGATCTGACAGGAATCATATCACTTGGAACACAATAATCTCCCAGAATTGTCAGTGCTCCAGGAACAAAAATCCACAAACCTAGGCACCCACAATTTTCTGGTAGGTGGACAAGGCAAGGGCTGGCTTGAAGTACCAACAACCCTCTGAGACAAAATTTCCAGACGATAAAATATTTTTTGTATTTTATTAAAAGAAGGAAAAAGGCATTAAAAGGGACCAAAACAAGAATTTAATTGGCTACACAAAAAAGAGTTTTCCAAAATACAGAAGCCAATACCAAGACTTGAATCTCTGCAGGGCAGATTCAAGAGAAACACACCAGAAAATAATAGACATTAATTTATCTGATACTCACATAGTAATGCAGGCTTGCATAGATCTATTGGCATATAGCAGCTATCCTCAATCTAGACATCACTAGAGTATGAAAACAGGGCCCTGGGCTGTATTTGGTTGAGCTGGGCTAAACTAACAATCTATTTCTCCTGATTCACTAATGGCTTGTCTAATTTAATGTGTGCAATACACAAAGTTGTTTTTGCAGACAAAGTGCACAGCTGTAATCCCTACCTCCATTAGCAAGTCATGGGAAAGAAACAGTCTGGCTTTTTACATGTCAACTGATAAGACATAAGCTTGGCGGCGTTAAATCCCTTTGACATTCTCTCTGACAGAAAAGTATTTGAAAGTGTAAACTAAACTTTTGTTCTGGGTGCACACTGGTCAGTTGAAGCTGTTTAATTGTTCCTTTGGTTTTGGGCACAGATTCACGTTGCAGTCCACTCACTCAGTCATGTTCACAGAAACATCAAGGCTTCTAGTAGAAAATTCTATACTTCATATTCCCCAAATTCTCACTTCCTTCAAATATAGTAAAATCAGATAACTACAAATACAATGCTTTAGAAAACAGGTAAATTGTAGGAGCATTGCATAGGAAAGTAGACTGTATCTAATGGCTACATGCACAGTGTTGGTGAGAAATGGTTAGGCACATATAGGCCTTCCATCCTCTCCAGAGGCTTGGTGTCTACAAAATATGCTGTATCTGTGTAGACTCCCCTAAACTATTTTTGTATCCAGACTTAAGGTCACATTTTCACTAATACTGATGCAATGGTGGTCAACATTGGCATCAGATGAACAGCCAACAGGCCCAACCGACCCATCTCTCTTTATCAGACATAAGTGAGGGGGGGTGTCATACAAGCAACTGAAGGTGCCCAACCTTACCTGGCTTTGGAAGGGAGCTTTGTAGCATGATATTATTTCAAATTTGTCAGTTTGTTAGAATAAGTGAACAATGTAGTACATCTATACCTATAAGAAGGTGGATGGGTGGTGAGTGTTCCGCATTAGCGCCCACACCCGGCCCAACAATCCTGTACCGAGCCGTCCACACTTACCTTAAAACCCAACTCATAACGTGGCAAGGGTCCCGAAACAGAGAGGGGCAAACGTCCCACAAACACGAACAAAAAAAATACACGTTCCAGCATCTTCTGTGTCGCGCCACCCCTCAGCCAATCAGGCTGAAGGACGTGAGCACGGAAGAGGCCGGGAAAGCTGGCACATGCAAAATAAAAAACACCTCACGCAGCGCGAGCGCAAGGACACCGAAGGCGGACACAGTACCATACCTGTCAACTTTTGGATTTGAAAATAAGGGAAATTTTGGCCACACATCTCTGTGGGTGTGGCCAAATCTGTGGGCATGGCCAAATATAGCCATGTGACTTGCTGGACTCTAGTCATGCCTGCCACATGGACATGAAAATGTCTGCAAACACAGACAGCACTGGCTCTTTGGCTGTAAATGGAGATGAGCACTGCATCCTAGAGCTGAATACGACTGGGAGATTTTACTTTCTTAGGATCAAAGATCGCTGCAGATGGTGATTGCAGCCATGAAATAAAAAGGCGACTGATGCTTGGGAAACAAGCTATGAGAAACCTGGGGAACATAGTTAAAAGTAGAGGCATCACCTTGCAAACAAAAAATTGCATAGTCAAAGCAATGGTATTCCTGGTGGTAATGTATGGGTGTGAGAGCTGGACCATTAGGAAAGCTAAGCGCAGAAAAATAGATGCCTTTGAAATGTGGTGTTAGAAATAGGTCAATCCTAGAAGAAATCAACCCTGACTGCTCACTAAAGGTCAAATAGTAAAGATGACGCTAAAGTACTTTGGACATCAAATGAGAAGAGAGGATTCACTTGATAAAGCCTTGATGCTGGGAAGGGTGCTTCGCCACCCTAGGGTAAGTTGAGGGGGGAAAACAAAGGCAGCAGGCAGCGATTTGTATGGGGAGGCCCTTACGGATCGCTGCCTGCTGCCTTCGTTTTTCCCCATTAACTGTTTTGAAGGCTGACATGAAGCAACCTTTGAAACAGTTAATGGGGAAATGCAAAGGCGCCAGCCAGCGATCCGTAAAGGGAGGTGCTCTCCCTGGTGGATTGCTGGCTGCCGACTTTCTATTACCCCCACTACTGTTTCGTTTCAGCTCTCGAAACAGCAGTGAGTGTAATACAAAGGCGGCAGCCAGCGATCCAGCAGGGAGCGCACCTCCCGTCAGAAATCGCTGTCTGCTGCCTTTGTATTTCCCCCTCAACTGTTTCGAAGGTTTATACAAAAAAACCATCAAAACAGTTAAGGCCTCCCACCTCCCCCCCCCCACACACACGGCAGGGAAAGGGGGAAATAAACACTTTCACCTCCTCCCTTCCCTGCTTACTCACCCGAGCGCAGCCTCCACACTTGCAGCCTTTTCTCTCTCTCTCTCTCTCTCTCCCCCCTCTCTGTGTGTATTGTGTGTGTGTGTGGTTGTGTTGTGTCTGTCCGTCCAACCAGAGCGGACCGGAGGGGCTCTCTAATTGTGCCATCAGCCAGGGCTCGCCTCTCTGGCACAAGGAGGAGGGCCTTCTCCGTGTCAGCACTGGCCCTTTGGAACCTCCTGCCTGTGGAACTGCATCTCCAGACAGAGTTGTTGCCCTTTAGGAAGGAACTAAAGACCTGGCTGGCGGGCCAAGTTTGGGGTGCGGGTGGGGATGGGGGTACCGTTGGGTGGTTGGTATAGAGAAGTGTGCCTTCCCCCAAGGTCCCTTTGGTTCTTGCACACCTTTTAGGGGTGGGTTTTTTAACTTTTAACTTTGTTTTATTATGTGTCTTTTATGTATTTACTGTCCGCTATGTAAACCGCCCTGAGTTGGGTTGTACCTGAGTGGGCGGTATATAAGTGTGAAAAATAAATAAATAAATAAATAAATAAATGTGTATTGTGTGTATGGTTGTGTTGTGTGTGTGGTTGTGTTGTGTGTGGTATGTGTGTGTGGTTGTGTTGCATGTATGATTGTGGTGTGTGTGTGTGTGTACCCTCCAAAACCACCCCAACCACCAACACACAAGTTATACCTGCCCAGCAGGGCCGGGCAAAAAATGCTAGTATTTAATATAACCGATGAGGTGCAACAGAAAGTTAGATAGCCAGATAAAATTGGGCTTCATGGCCTCTGCTGGTTATCACAATTGACCATACATAGGTGGTTGCATTTAAGTCACTCCCTCTCACATGTAGGTTTGCCATGCCTGCATCACCCCATTCAAAGATGTCAAGGCTAAGACAGAGTAGAAGAGGACCCTTCCAATACCACGAGGGGATATTTGCGTTGTGAGCAGTGAAGGTTTCCCTCCCCCCCCCACCCCCTGCCACCAGGCTTTGTACTCCTGCTGCCCCAGCTAACACAACAAAAAAATTTACACAATGCAGTGGTGGTGCTCCAATCTATGCCTTCATCTGGAGGGCATAATGGGTCCAAGATCAAAAAGTCTGTATCAGGGAGAAAGAACTGGAGAGTAAGCAGGTATGGACATGTATTTGGGTCCTAGCCCTCCTCACAAAACAACTCCACAAAACAACCAACATGGTGGTAAACCAATGTGAACACAATAATAAAAAAAGAAAACCTAGATTTAAAAATGGATGTTAAGGGCATCAATGTTTTTCAAGGTTGCTTTATGAAATTCACTCTTTACTGGTTTCCTGAAGATCAGGGGGACAGAGTCTGACAGCGCTCAGGAAGGAGTTTGTTCCACAAGATAGGTGCATTGACCTGTATTGAGCCATTCCTGGTTTGTAGATGAACATGGAAGTGCTAACTGAAGTGGTTCAGGTGAGTTGTTTTGAACACAAAGAACTTTGATCTGTGAGACCTGAACTCATCTATGCAAATCATCTATGGATAAGTTTACAAAGAAAGCCTTTTCAGGAGGAGACCTCTGGAATCATTTCATAAAAGGAAGAACAGCTGAAGACTATAAAAATATTGGGTTGGGATTTTGACTTAGTTATGTCTGAAGCAGGCCTGGTGACCTTTTTTTTGCCTAGTCAGTTAGTTATTTTTATATCCAACCTCTCCTTTAATTTACATGGCTCTCCCCCACTTTATACACACAAAACCTGTGTGAGGTAGGTGGGTCAGAGGAAAGAATGGCCAACTTAAGGTCCGTCACTGAGTTGCATGGCCAGTGGTAACTGAATCCTGACACCCCCACCCCGCCCAAGTCTCAGGGCAAATCTATCCATTAAATCACAGTGATTCTGACACAACCAGCATAAGTCCCCCTCGTGGGTTGACTAAGTTTGGAAACAACGCTCTGGGTTTTGTGAAGTCATGATTTGAAAGGGATTTGAAAGGATTAAATCTGCTCTGAGCATCTCATTGCTAATGTGCTTTCATACCTCAATCCTGAATGGGAGCGGGATGTATGACATGATATACTCTTATACCAAAAATGCAAGCAAGTTGCTTTAAGTCTTTAGATACACAGAAATATGGAATACATTTTAGTTTCATACTTAATTATAAATACTGTACTTATTTTGAAAATATGAGTATAAATGCACTTATTATTCCACTGGAAACTTGTTATTTTCCATTCCTTTTACCACATACTTGCCAAACTTCCTACCTTGCTGGAATACAATCAATAGTATGTATTTTCAACAGGGAGATAAACAGAGAGACAGCACAGTATCCCAATACATTTCAACATACTTGTATTCTGAAATGGCAAGATTGCAGCTTAATGTGGCTTTTAAGGCTCAGCATGATTCTAAACCTAGAGACTATACATTTAAAATTTCACCAGATAGACCTGACAATTATATCTTAAAACATTTATTTTTACTCCTTTAATAAAAGATAACCCTGCAGGTTAATATTTCATCGTCATCAGGGATCCAAAATTTGTGTTGCTAAAGCACCATCTACTGTATCTGCAGAAACACTACATATTATGTGAGTGTTACTTGGGAGGAAACATATTCTCTTTATGCCCAAATGCATTATCAAATACCTAGAGATTTGCTCCACTTAAAAGGAGGGCAAATTCAAAGTATTTTTCCTGTCCACACTTACACAAATGCTGATTCAAATTCATTTGGTGCTTTATGCTTGCAAAACAACTTTTTTTTTCTCCCACTTGTGGGCGTCTACTATTTTCTTGCCGTCGTCGTCAACAATGACTGTAACTCATATCCGAGAATGCGTTTTTTTCTTGCAAAAAATGCCATTGCCGTGAATTTGTTTAAGGTGGATCCCACCTTGCCATGAAGTGACCCACACACTATGATCACGGAGCCATCTCTTGCAGTACATATGAAATGAGACATGTCGCAGCCTTGAGGATATTACCAAGGCGCACCTTCACAGCCAACCCATCTGGCATGGCCTCTTCTGCCTCCATAACAGTTGGGAATCAGAGTTCCTCCTCCGTTCATTTTGCTGTTGGCCCAATATGCTGGTTTCCAGTGTCATTTTCTCCACTGAGGGGACCATCACCTCACCTAAAGGAGCTCATCCGCCCATAGCCATTGGCCCCTTTAGGGAGTCAGGTTAGTTAACCACCACCTGACACTTGGCATTGAGTCACTGGCTGTACGGTATACTCCATTACCATAGTGGGATGTCCGGCCAGACATGCTGCCTAGTGAGCCTTAATTAAGGCTCTGATACCACCCTCCCGGCTTTACTCCTCTTCCTGCTCTTGGAGGTTGGCCATGTGGCGGGAGAAGCGACCCAGCGGTTTCTGCCACCTGAAGTTCCCTTCTGCTTTTCATATCGTGTGGGGCAATAACATCTCCATGGGAAAAGGAAAGGCAGCTCCTCCAGGCAGAACTCAAGGCAAGAAAACTTGCCACAACAAATCAAAAGGTCTTTTTTCCCCCTATAGAAAAGAAGCCTCTACAGCTCATGATGCCTTTGATGTCTTTATCACACTGGAATGGGTTGCAAGAAGTCACCATTCTGACTTCTTGTTTGCCTGCAAGCACGTGTATTGTATGTGAGGACGTGCAGAGCAGGGTTCACTTATTGCCAGAGTGGATTAGCAGATGCAAGAAGAAAGAGAGAAAGAAGGGTGCGTGAAACTGACAGAAAATGGGAGGGGTGCCAGGTATGGAAGTCAACTTTGCCTCAAATGAAGAACAACTAACTTTGAATTGTTTGTGTGAAAGATGAGCTTCTAAATCAATCCCAGATGCCCAGCGTGAGCCCTGATTACCATTTCAGACATAATAAAGGCTGCAACCAAACTGCAGCAAAGCCAAAGCATTCCAATGTGGTTTTCTGATGTAGACTCACCAGTGGTGGGCTCGAATTTTTTTTTACTACCACATTGTGGGCGTGGTATGGTGGGTATGGCCAGGGGGAAAGCCCTGTGTTGCACCCGAATTAGGACTACAGTACTTTATTTCAAAACTTGGATGGGCAAGTGTTGTGTATGTAACAGTATTACTTTAAGAATGTAGAAGAACATAAGAACATAAGAACAGCCTTGCTGGAACAGGCCACAGCCCATCCAGTCCAGCATTCTGTCTCACACAGTGGCTCACCATTTCCTTCAGGGTATTCCCAAGCAGATGCCTTCACCTCCTTAGGATTCCCTGGAAATGATATTGAGAGATATCCTGCCTATCTCTCCAACCCGGAGGTTGTCCTTAAGTATCCATAATTATAGCCATTGATACTCTTCTCCTCCATGAACTTGTCTAATCCTTTCTTAAAGCTGTCAAGACTGACAGCTGTCACCACTTCTTCTGGCAGGGAGTTCCATAGACCAGTAATCCTCTGGGTGAAAAAGTACTTTCTCTTATTTGTTTGAGAACTAGTACCCAAAAGTTTCATGGAGTGTCCCCTAGTTCTAGTATTATGCGATAGGGAAAACAGTTTTTCCTTATCTACTTTGTCCACACCGTGCATGATTTTATAAACTTCAATCAGCTCACCTCTTAGACGTCGTCGTTCAAGAGTGAAGAGGCCCAACCGTTGCAGTCTCAGATGGTAAGGAACATGTTCCAGTCCCCTAATCATTCTGGTTGCCCTCCTCTGCACTTTTTCCAGCTCCATAATATCCTTCTGGAGGTATGGCGACCAGAACTGTACACAGTATTCCAGATGGGGCCTCACCATAGATTTATAAAGAGGCAAAATGACACTTGCTGACTTATTTTCTATACCCTTCCTAATGATCCCTAGCATTGAGTTTGCTTTTTTCACTGCTGAGGCACACTGGGTTGACACCTTCATTGAGTCCCTTTCCTGGTTTGTCGCAGAGAGTTCAGACCCCATCAGTTTATAAATGTAATTGGGGTTCTTTGCCCCAACATGCATCACTCTGCACTTACTAATGTTGAAACTCATTTGCCACTGTTTTGCCCACTCCCCCAGTGTCGAGAGATCCCTCTGGAGCTCCTCACAATCTCTCACAGTTTTCACTACCCTGTATAATTTAGTGTCGTCAGCAAATTTGGCTACCTTGCTTTTTACTCCTACCTCTAGATCATTTATGAAGAGGTTGAAAAGCAGGGGTCCCAGTACTGAACCTTGGGGAACCCCACTCTTTACTTCCCTCCACTTGGAGAAGTGTCCATTTAGTGCTACCCTCTGTTTCCTGTCCCTTAGCCAGTTGCTGATCCAGGACAAGACCTGTCCCTTTATTCCATGACTGGTAAGTTTATTCAAGAGCCTTTGGTGTGGGACCTTGTCAAAAGCCTTCTGAAAGTCCAGATAAACAATGTCAACTGGATCCCCCTTATCCACATGCTTGTTGACACTCTCAAAAAATTCCAACAGATTAGTGAGGCATGATTTGCCCTTGCAAAAGCCATGTTGGCTCTCCTTTAGCAGCGCCTTCTCTTCTATGTGCCTATTAATTCTATCTTTTAGGATGGTTTCCATCACTTTACCTGGGACACATGTCAAACTGACAGGTCGGTAATTTCCTGGATCACCCCTGGATCCTTTTTTGAAAATTGGTGTTACATTCGCTACCTTCCAGTCATCAGGCACAAAGCCTGATTTGAGGGAAAGATTATATATTTTGGCTAGGAGATCAGCAATTTCATCTTTAAGTTCCCTGAGAACTCGTGGATGGATGCCATCTGGTCCTGGTGATTTGTTAGTGTTTAGTTTAACAAGACATGCAAGGACCTCCTCCCTGGTTATGAATGTAACCTGACAATGATTACAATGTAACCCAGCTGTTAAGGAACGCGAGTAAGCTGCCCATAGAGGGCAGCTGCGAGCGTTCAGCTCACATGGTTCACATTCCCCAAATCACCGGCAGCCACGGGAACCTTTCCCGCGTGGGGATCACCTGGAGAAGATGGGCGTGACTCAGAATGACGTCACACCGGTAGCAGCCAATGAGCTACCGTGCAACGATATTCAAATGTATGTACTGCAGTATATAATGAGCTGTACTTCCGCCATTACCACATGTTCATCTTGACCACCATGAAATAAACCTGTGTTTTAGCCCCCACTGTGGCTCCTTCTTTGTCTTCCGTGCAAGACACTAAATTGGCGACGAAGGTGGGATTCATGGTGCATCTCAAGGTCAAGAATCATCAATTTGATATCAGCGACCCAGAACAATGGGAGCTGTACGAGTGCCAGTTTCAGCACGCGATGGATGCTGCAGGCATCGACGACGACGCCAAGATGCGCTCGCACTTCCTTGCCCAGGTGGGGCCGGCCACGCTGCGTATCCTGATGAACCTGGTGGCTCCCTGGAAGGTAGACGTGGTGCCCATCGACCGCATCCTGGCGCTACTGGGTGAACACTTCCAGCCTCCAGTCTCGATTTTCCCGGCCCGGGTCGCATTCCACAGGCGGGACCAGTGCCCGGGGGAGTCCGTGTCCGCCTACGCGGCGGCCCTCAGGCTCGCGGCGGTCAACTGCCAGTGGGAGGACCTGGACACGGCCCTCCAAGACCGCATGCTGTGTGGCCTGAGGGACGAGGAGGTCCAGAGGAAGTTGATGACCCGCGACCATCGCCTCACGTTCAACAAGGTACTGCGGGAAACCCAAGCAGCCGAGGCGGCCAGGAGCGGGGTCAGAGTGTTCAAGTCCCGAGGGGCCGCAACCGAGAGGGCCAAGTCACCCATGCAAGCGGCCCGGCTGACGTCGGCGAAGACGGCCTGGCGGGCACCCCGGTCGCCCGCAGGCACGCCAGCGACCTCCGAGGAGTCGTCCACGACGGCGGACTCCTGCTCCAGTGAGGACGACGACGTCCAGAAGGTAAAGAAACGTGGGGAGAAGCACCAGACCAGCGAGCGACAAGGCCGCCGTTGCGACGGCTGTGGGACATCTCACGACCGGACAAGATGCCCATTCCGGAAGGCCGAGTGCCACAACTGCGGTCGGAAGGGCCACATCGCCAGAGTCTGCAGACGTGGGCGAACCGAGGACAAGGGCGCATCGAAACACCCTCGAGCACATCAGCGGAAGGCGGCCAGCATCGGAAAGGTCTCAGCAAATGACGGCGCGGAAGGCGTGAACCGCGTGGGCCTGGAGCACCGCCGTTTCTACGTAGAGGTACTGTTACAAGGGGTTCCAGTGAGGATGGAAATAGACATGGGGTCGTCCTACTCCATCCTGTCCCAAAAGGAGTTCATGCGCATTCCCCCAAATGCGCGGCCCAAGCTGCGGGCCATGAAGTCAAACTTGCGGGACGTGCAGGGCTACGGGATCCCAGTGTTGGGGGTGGGGAACTTCACAGTGAAGTCCAAAAATTACACAGAGAAACTGCCCTTAGTGGTTCTCAAGGGGGGAAGATGTTGCCTTTTGGGAACCCAGTGGTTTGCTCCCCTGGGAATTGAACTGTTCGGCATTAACGCCATAGAGGCTGACCCAATGCGGGACGTGTGCGATGCGCACCAGGACGTTTTCAAGAAGGGGCTCGGGACTTACAAGGGGCCCCCAGTTTCTTTTGAATTGGACCCAGAAATCCGACCCATACGTCTCAAGCCAAGAAGAGTGCCTTTCGCCCTCAAGGACAAGATTGAGGCGGAGCTGGACAAATTGGTGGGGCAGGGGATTTTGGTTCCAGTTGATTCAGCGGAGTGGGAGACTCCAATTGTTACGGCCCTAAAATCAAACGGGGAGGTCAGGATTTGCGCTGACTACAAATGTACAGTTAACAAGGCCATTCGGCCAAATGCATATCCGGTGCCGGTGGTTAGCCATTTACTGGCCACGTTGCATGGGGGGAGGTGTTTCGCCAAGCTAGACCAGGCGCAAGCGTATCAGCAGCTCACAGTAACCCCAGCTGCTGCTGCCGCGCAAACCATCGTTACGCACAAGGGGGCATTTAAAGTAACGCGCCTGCAGTTCAGCGTGAATTTGGCCCCCGAGATCTTTCAGTCCCTTGTAGAACGCCTTTTAAAGGGGCTTCCAGGCGTGCTCCCATATTTTGACGACGTCTTGATAACAGCGGGGAGCGAATCAGAGCTAGCGAAGAGACTAGACGGGGTCCTTTCAGTATTCGAGAAAGCGGGACTTCGACTAAGAAGGGACAAATGTGTATTTTTTGCGAGGGAGGTTGAGTTTCTCGGGTTCAAGGTAACCCCGGAGGGCATCAAGCCTTCCGAGTCCAAGGTTACGGCTGTACAAAATGCCCCTCGCCCCACCACGAAACCGGAGCTGCAGTCATTCCTGGGGCTCCTCAACTTTATCACTCCTTTTTGCCAAGGAAGGCATCTGTTGCGGAGCCACTGCACGCGCTACTAAAGAAAGAGGCGGTTTGGCGGTGGGGAGACAGGCAAGAGAAAGCATTCAAGGAGCTCAAAACGCTTCTGTCCTCAGATGCGGTACTGACCCATTTTGATCCGAGGAGGCCAGTGGTTTTAGTCTGTGATGCATCCCCAGTGGGGGTGGGGGCGGTGTTGTGCCACGTGTTACAGAGCGGGCGGGAAGCACCGGTTGCATACTACTCCAGGTCCCTTTCAAAGGCAGAGCGCAACTACGCGCAAACAGATAGGGAGGCCCTAGCCATCATCGCGGGAACAAAAAAGTTCCACGATTTCCTATACGGCCGCGAGTTTACGGTTGTGACGGATCACAAGCCCCTCCTGGGAATCTTTACCACGGGCAAACCCACCCCACAAATCCTATCCCCCCGAATGCTACGCTGGGCGATTTTCCTTAATGCCTATCAGTATGAGCTAGTCTATCGCCCAGGGAAGGAGATCTCTCATGCGGACGCACTGTCCCGGTCTCCTCTCCCTAGTTTAGGAGATCCCGCATGCGAGGTAGAGCAGGCCCATCAAGTCCTGCTGATCGAGTCCCTCGGCTCACCCCCCATAGTGCCGGCAGATCTCGCCAAAGCCACGGCGGCCGACAAGATCCTGGCCCAAGTCAGTTCCTGGGTAAGGAAACGGTGGCCCGCAACTCCCCCCGAGGAGCATTTCAAGGCATTTTTCAGGCATAGAGTAGAGCTTTCCCTTGAAAGGGGCTGCTTACTCTGAGGCCAGCGGGTGGTTATCCCCGAAAAGTTGCGGGCGAAGGTGCTGAGGGTACTGCATACCAGCCACCCGGGAATAGTGCGCTCCAAGGCGCTGGCAAGGAGTTACTTTTGGTGGCCCCAGATAGACGCTGAAATAGAGCATTTAGTGGGCACGTGTGAGAGCTGCCAGAGCTCTCGGCCCAAGGAGTCCAGGCTACCCCATAGGGAATGGAACACGGCCCGGGGGCCATGGTCCCGGATACACGTCAACTTCGCTGGCCCCTTCCGCGGGTCCATGTTTCTGCTGATAGTCGACTCGTATTCCAAATGGCTGGAAGTGATCCCCATGACTAGCACCTCATCTGCCACAACCATTAAACACTTGCGCAGGGTGTTTAGTTGTTTCGGCCTGCCGGACATCCTCGTTAGCGATAACGCTAGTACCTTCACTTCTGCGGAATTCAAGGCATTTATCGAGAGGAATGCCATCCGCCACATTACCGCTGCCCCATTTCACCCCACCACAAACGGTCAGGTAGAGCGCCAAGTGCGCACTACGAAGGACGCACTGCGGCGCATGGGTCCCGGTGAATTGAACCTCCAACTGTGTCAGTTCCTCATCTGTTATAGGGCAACTCCCCTAGCTTCTGGACTTTCGCCGGCGGAGCTCCTCATGAGGAGGCGGCCGGTAACTCTTTTTGATCGGTTGGATCCGACCAGGGTGGAGGATGAAGGGAGGAATATAGTAGCAGAGAGTTCCAAAAGTTTTTTGGTAGGGGACCCGGTGTACTGCAGAAACTATGCGGTTTCGGGACCAACGTGGGTTCCAGGGACGATCATTGAACAAACGGGGCCAGTGTCCTATAGGGTCGAGACTCGCACAGGTCTACTCTGGAGAAGGCACACTGACCAACTCAGAAGGCAAGTCACTAGTGAAGGGGAATCAGCGTTAGGGTCCTCCCCCACCCGCGTAACCCAAGGGGGAGACACGGCGGCGTCCTCGGGTACAAATGCATACCCTAGATTCTCAGCTGAGGAGGAGGATACTTTGAAAGAGTGGAATGAGTTTGATTTTACGTTACCGTACCAGGGGGGTGTCGCGGAGTGGTCCCCCACCTGTCTGAGCGAGAAGAGGGGTTTCAGTTCAGCCCCTGGTACCTCCAGTCCCCCCAGCCTTTTGTTTTGGAGTATACCATAGCACCAAGCCCCCCGAGCCAGGCAGCTGGGGGAAGTTCACGCTCTCCATCCCCTAGAACCCCGGGTCAGGCAGCAGGGAGTGGGGCAAGGACGCCGGTTGCAGGCGCAAGGGACCGGGTGGAGGAAACAAGGGTCTCCTCGTCAGTTCCGAGGTTCGTGCTGGGGGGGTCCCCGGGCGCCACGGACAACAGGCCGGGTTTTACCTCTCAGCTGTATGTTCCATTCCCTTCTCCCAATGCAAGGTTGTCGCAGAGCCCCCGCCAAACGACTAATGAGTCCCCCCTTTCCATTGCAAGACGAGACTCTGCAGAACTCGGAGCCCCTAGTTCCCCTGTGCTAAACCACGCAGCCGCATGCCCCAAGCGCACGTGCGGGAAGCCACAATGGTTGAGGGACTTCGTCCCATCCTAGGGGGGAGGAGTGTTGTGTATGTAACAGTATTACTTTAAGAATGTATGAATGTAACCTGACAATGATTACAATGTAACCCAGCTGTTAAGGAACGCGAGTAAGCTGCCCATAGAGGGCAGCTGCGAGCGTTCAGCTCACATGGTTCACATTCCCCAAATCACCGGCAGCCGCGGGAACCTTTCCCGCGCGAGGATCACCTGGAGAAGATGGGCGTGACTCAGAATGACGTCACGCCGGTAGCAGCCAATGAGCTACCGTGCAACGATATTCAAATGTATGTACTGCGGTATATAATGAGCTGTCCCTCCGCCATTACCACATGTTCATCTTGACCACCATGAAATAAACCTGTATTTTAGCCCCCACTGCGGCTCCTTCTTTGTCTTCCGTGCAAGACACTAAAGCAAGGCCAGCCAGAATTTCTGCTACTGGTTCTGGTGAACTGGTGTGAACCTGCTGATGCCCACCACTGAGCCTCACCCTTAGTCCAAACACAGACGAGATAGCTCATAAACCAGAAGTAAATGCACATTAAAATGGCAGAGGGTTTCAAAAGAATCCTGTGCTTGTATCCCTGAAGACCATTCATCAGACAAAGCAAGCCAATCTGCACAATACCAAAGGTGAGAAAAGCTTATGCTGTGGTCTTCCAATAGCCACGTTAATCAGAAATTTCACTCTTCCAGATGCTATTTCCAACATCCTTTTCTGACCTCATTTGGTTAGGCGAACAGGAATCATTCAGCCATTGGAGCAACCAACATAATGATGCAATGTGGAGGTTGTCCAACTAGTCTGTGGGATCTGGTTCAGGCTCCTGTCTAGGATCATACAGGGGTACCTTTAACTTGTATTCATTCCCTTTCCCCGTTTCTTAAAGTACCCATTTAAGATATATATATTTTCAGCTCAGATTAATAATTCACTGCCTGTCGAAGTTGTGCTGTTACAAGTGAGACCTGTCTTTGACATACAGTACTACCTTTTGGCTGCTGGATTTTTTAACAGCAGTGGGAGGGAAATTGTCCTTCACTACCATCTATGCTGGATTGGCCTCATGGAATCTGCAGCTGCTAATAACCAGAAGGCCATACAATCCCCACTCTTGATGTGTAGCCAAGGAGGCTGCACATGACAGCAAACCTAGGAGATTTATTTATTTATTTATTTTGGAAAGTGCAGTGAATACACAGCAATATTTTCCAAGTTAGATGCCCCAACAGAAAGCTGTTGTTGTGTGTTACACTTTCTTCATGCTCATAAAAAAACCCCACAAGATCAATGGCATCTGAATGGTTACTTTAAATTAATGGTATGCTTTTTAGCTCCGGTTGCAGTAAAGTCTGCAACTCTAAATACAGCTTGTACACTGGGCAACAAATTGATTCTAGTCTCCACTATGGGCAGCAGTAAGGTGGCAACAGGTCCCACATTAGATTGGCAAACCCATCTCCATAGGCTATCTTGGCCCCTTTCTTTTGCTGGTCTGAGGCAGTCCACTGTAGGGTGGCCACATGGGAAAGACAGCAGGGCTCCTGCACTTTAAGAAATGCAAAGTAGAGCAATTTTAGCAGGTACAGCTTGCTTCATACCCAGTATCTGCTGAAATTTCTTATTTCTCTACTTGATTATTAAAAGTATAGGTCTTTTTTTTTTTTTTTTTTGCATGTGGCCACTTTAGAACTCCATTCCTTGTGGCTGGACAATTGTTGTTAGAACAATTAGAAGTCCTTGTACATCAATGGATGCTTTTACATCCTAAGAGCCATCACAGTAAATCCCTTGATTCGCTCCACTTACATATTTAGGTTATTGTGGCTGTTGAATCCAGTGCTCCAGTATTCAAAATAATGTTAACACCAAACTTTTCAGAGTGTTACCCTTATTTGTGTAAGGTAAGGGAACATTTATAAAGTCTGCATCCTGTGACTTCCATACTCATGTCTGCATCAAGTCTTTAACCATTTCAGTAGTGTCATTTCCCTTCCGTTGGAATGAAATTCTTGATATTACCCTCTGCTGCATGACTAGATGGGTGATATTTCTAAATCATACACCATAAACACAAATAAACTAGCAGATTTTGTGAACATCTATGGCTGAAATTAAGATTGTGCAATTTTTTAATCTTTAAAACAGTGCTACTTCCTTGGCAATGGCCACCTTTCTCACACTCGGTCAGGCGAAAGGAACTTGTTGTGTATACATGTGGTTCAGCTGTTTGCCAGTAGCGCAGCTGACGGTGCTTACGTGGCTCCAATTCATCCAATGGGTAACTACCGCGGGAAACCTTCCTGCCACAGGTGAAACTATGTCAGGTATGCATTACGTCAGAAGGACGTCACCTATAGTGTAATCAATAGTGCGCCTCCGGGCGAAATTCAAATGTACTGTGGACCATATATAAGGAGGCAAGGCTCCGCCATTGCCTCATGTACAGATTGACCACGTTACAATAAAGTAGTGTTTAGCCTGCCTGCCGGCTCATGTGCATTCAATCTGCCTACATCAAAGAACTGCAGAATGAACTCATCAAAAAGTGTCTTCATTTTGACAGTTTCACACCTGGTCTAGACATGGAAGTGCTACTTCCTGTAAAGTGCAGATTGCGCCATCTGCTATATGACTATATGAGAAGCAGATTTTCATTGCAGATGATGTCCCACACTACATTATCAAACCTAGTGACTGGAGACAGAAAACATGTCAGCTCCACTCCTTTCTGGTTTCGAAAATATACTCTTGGGCTCAGAATTCTTCAATTCTAAGTATGAAGGTGCAAATTTTGTGTTGTTGGTTTTTTTGGGTGCAGGTGTTTGCTCTCTGATGAGTTCTGGGACATGCAGTCCAAAAATATAAGAAATTGAAGGAAATCAGACTGAATTTCCCAACCCTCTCCTTGATCCTCAAGCTAAAGCGAGCAATGACACTTATATACCACCCCATAGCACTTAGTCTGGCGATCTTATCCTGCTATGGTAATAGAGTAGATCAGGAGTTCTCAACCTTTTTAAGCTGGGAGCCGGGTACCACTTTCTCAGACAGCTTTGGGAGCCCGATGGCCATTTTGCCCTTCCACCATCACATAGCACTTCCTGGTGTGGTGGAGGCAGTGTGGGGGGGGGGGGGCACACGAAATGGTGCCACGGGCTGCATCCACAGGTTGCAGGTTGAGAATTCCTGTAAAAGATCATACTGCCAATGACTCAACACCAATCTTCAGGCAGCAGTTAACTAACCTGACACAACCCTGAGGACTAATAGCTTTGGATGATGAAATCCACAGGGAAGGGTGATAGTTCCCAAGTGGGTTAAATCCCACTTGAATCCATCTTGATGGAGGGTAGCAACTTCATCATTACTGCCCAGGGGCTGATGAGGACTTGGCATGCCAAAAAGGTTCAGGACCAGAAAGGTGACTCATGGAACGAGAATCAGTGGAAAGGGTGTCATGCCGCGATGCAGAAGGCAAATAGAGAGCCACTTGCATTATATTCTCAGGAGACACTTCATGGCTGATCACCATGAGGATCGCCAATATTCGGAATTTGATACAGCACTTGAAGAATAGGTGCTTAGTGCACTCACTGGGTGGTTCACAAGGTATTTAGCATCCCCACCCCAACACACTGGGTACTCATTTTGCTGACTTCGGAAGAAGGCTGAGTCAACGGGTCCTGTTCAGGATCGAACTCATAACGTTTTAGCTGCAGTACAGCAGTTTCACCACTGGACCACCAGTGCTCTTACATGAAAGGAGTCTCATTTGGGCGTTTCCTGAGCAGAGTTTCTTCCCCAAAATAATAATAATAATAATAATAATAATAATAATAATAATAATAATAATAATAATAATAATAATAATAATAATATTATTATTATTATTATTATTATTATTATTATTATTATTATTATTATTATTATTATTATTATTATTATTATTAGTTTCCCTTGCCCAAAAGCCACTCGTATCATATCCGACTCTAGGGTGCAGTGCTCTGTTTCAAAGCCCAAGAGCCAGCGCTGTCTGCTTCTGCAGACGTTTCCGTGGTCATGTGGCAGGCATGACTAGACACTGGAGCACACGAAGTGGTCCCTAATTATCTACTTGTAATTTCTTGTTTTCGAACTGCTAAGGTTGGCAGGAGCTGGGACTAAGACGGGAGCTCATTCCGTCCTGCAGTACACAGGAATCGAACTGCTGACCTAAGTTCCGCCATCCGCCCGCCGCCTCCCAGTCAGCGTCTTAGCCACTTGAGCCTGCCCTGACTGCATTTATTATTGCAGTATTTAAGTAGCGAGGAGGGGGCAACTGCTTTACGGTCCTCCCCACGCCAGGGGTCGCTCTCGCTTCCTCGCCACCGCCATTTCAGGGCTGTCTATTTCCATGCCTGATGGGGAACGGAACTCTCCCGCATAATTGAGGCCCGCCAGCCCCAAGGCCTTGGCCCGCCCCCCGCCCTGCCCGACGGAGGACCCCGCGAGCGCCTGAGCGCTGCGCTGTCTGACGCAAGCGCGAGGGCTCTTAGGTCGGCCACGCGAGGAGGCGAAGGAGGGAAGCAGGCAGGCCTTCGTCACAGTCGCTGGTGGCGTTGCGAGTGGATAGAGGAGGGAGGGAGGGAGGGAAGGAAGGAAGGAGGCTTCGTGGCCAGTCTCAAGATGTCGGCGACGAAGAATTTCCGCGTCAGCGACGGCGACTGGATCTGCCCGGACAAAAAGTGAGCGGAGGGGCGAAGGCCCGAGGGGGGGGGCGGCGGGAGAGAATGGAGGGAGTCCCAGGCAGGGGTGAGGCCTGAAGAGTGGAGGAGGAGAGCCTCGAGTAGGGCCGCCAAGCCACGGCGAGGGTGGGAGGCAGGCAGGCAGGCGTCTGCTCTCCCTGCTGCTCTCTCTCTCTCTCTCTCTCTGGGCTGGTCGGGGCGAGCGAGGCCACTGGGGGTTTGGTTTGGCCCTGGAGGTGGCTCTGGAGTGTCTTCGGGGCTTGGGATGGACCGCCAAAGGGGGTGGGGTGGGGGGTCGGGTCGCTTCCCCTCTCTCCCCCACCCCCGGCCTTTCTGCCCGCAGGTTGCCCGCCGGCCTTTCAAGTCGGTTTCAGTTTCAGTAGCTCGCCTTGTTAGCTGGAAGGCCCGGCAAGTCGGCAGTTCGAGACCCGGGTGCTGCATGACGGACTGAGCGCCCGTCGTCTGTCCCCGCTCCTGCCAACCCTAGCAAGTTCGAAAGCAAGAAATTGCAAGTGGATAAATAGGGAGCACTTCAGTGGGAAGAGATCTTGGGGACATGAAAGGAGCCGCATTCGGGCGTCTCCTGAACCGAGTTTCTCCAGCAAAAAAATCCTTTCAACCCATAATCATTTCTGGCATATTATTATTATTATTATTATTATTATTATTATTATTATTATTATTATTATTATTATTATTATTATTATTATTATTATTATTATTGCCGCCTTTGGGTATCTGTGTGTGTAAATCCCCCCTGCAAAGCCACAGGTTTGCGATATATATATATATATATATATATACATACACATAATGTTAATTTGGTTGGGTTTATTGTTTATGTTTAATTTTGTGTTGGTAGGCTGCCAAGAGTGGGAGAATATCCCAGACGGGCGGGACATGTCTTATTGGTTGTATTAGTTAATTAATCAGTCAATCAATCACTGGTGGGGACCCCTTTACTGTATATTCATGATCTTTTAGATCAGAAAATTAGAATATTGTGCAAATGTTCATTCAGTCCAGTAATGCAACTTAAAAGGTAAAACAAATAAATGGGATAGACTCATTACATGCAAAGCGAGATAGTTCAAGCCTTACTTTGTTATAATACTGATGCTTATGGTTTACAGTTTATGAAAACCCCAACCCCCCCCCCCAATCTCATGTACCCCATAATCATCACATAATCTCATGTACGCTGTACGCCATGAGCATCACAATTATAACGAATTAAGGCATGACATCTTTCACTTTGCATGTAGTGAGTCTATCTCATATTTGTTTCACCTTTTAAGTGAAATGAATGGACATTTGCACGATATTCTAATTTTCCAAGTTTCACCTGTATGTACAGTGTGCCATACTGAGTGGCTTTGACCAGAGTGGGAGACTATCCCAGATGGGTAGGACATAAATGTAATAAATAAATATTTATTTTAGCACAAGAGGAGGACTCCTTGAATTTTCATGATCTTTAATTATGCATGCATACCATACTGAGTGGTTGTGACCAGTAGAGCCCTATACATATGTAATAAATAAATTAACTATGGTGATACAAACTCACATAATTATAAAAGAAACACAGTACCGTTCTGGGTTGGGCACCTCGGAAGCAAGTGTGGCATTTATTCTCAAATAAGTGTGCAAAATAGTTGTAAAGTTGACTATCACTGGAAGGTTAATAGTGGAATTTGATTGATTACTAGATACTTTAATTTATATTTCAAACCTGAATCTCATTTTGTGTTTAGCAATAGCATTTAGTGCACTCTCTGGTTGGATCACAAGTTAATTTGCAGTAACTAATGTTAATGTTTAGTGGCCTTTTGAAAAATAAATTTGTGTCGTGTGCATAAATAAACCAGCTGGAAAGCTTATCAGTCCGGTGAATTTGTGATATGACATGTTTTGCTACGAACCAACCATGAACAAATGTTTTTTTCAATCTTGTAGGTGTGGAAATGTTAACTTTGCTAGAAGAACCAGTTGCAACCGATGTGGTCGAGGTGAGTGAATCACTTTTATTTGCAGAAGGAGAGAGATTACGTGTTGTAAAGTTAATGAAAGCAAAATGCAAACTGTTTCTTAACTGCTTTCAGAAAAAACCACAGAAGCCAAGATGATGAAAGCTGGAGGGACTGAAATTGGGAAGACACTTGCTGAAAAGAGTCGTGGTCTTTTCAGTGCTAACGACTGGCAGTGTAAAACGTATGTTAATGTTCATGCTGTATTTCTCATTTCTGTTGTTTACTTTTTCAGTCAGTAGTTTGCTTAGTTTGTTCTCAAACTATGTGTCTCCCATTTACTATAAAGTGGTGTGCATGCTTATTCAGAAGTAAGAGCTTTTTAAATTTAAAGGGATTTAACTATGGGATGTGACTGTGGCAGAAAACTGGTGGGAGCAGCATCTGGTGTGTGGAAGGCTATAAAGTAGCTTCTCACGTTCTTTAATTGAGGATGAAGGCAAGAATAAAATTTTGTATTACTGCTGTATTATCTAGTGCTTTATCTGTTATTAGTAAATCAAGTACTATAGTTGAACTGATGACTGCTGAAACTTTTTATTTAGAGTAGCTATTATTGGAAGTACCTAGAAATAGTAATTATTCAACAGTCTTCAACTGGGAATACTGTTTACTTAAAGCTATAGCTCTGAAGAACATTTTGGAAGATAATTGGAAATTAAGGAATTCTGTCTAGCCTGAATTAATAACACGGCAATTTGATACTTACAGAAGGAAACAAATGTATGAATATGTAGTATTCATTCGCAGTTCAGTTCAGCATGAGTTACTGTCTAAATTAAAGGATAATTTAGTGGTTTCTATAATTGTTTTTTGTTAATATTGAAACTAAAATATGCAAGCACTAGTCGTATTTTATGCTCACTTTAACTTACTGACCTGCAGAGGAAAGTGGATTTGTCTCTTGACCCCAAATACAGCTTTTTGTTTGCTTTTTAGCTGTACAGTACTTTGCCCAGATTTGGTGAGAAAAATTCTGTCATCAAATTCATGCATTGCATGAAAATGAATTGGTGTTAATATTCTGATTGATTATTGTTTCAAATTTAATGTTCATTTTTTGTGTATAATGCAGCAAACTTTTTCTGTGGTGAATATAATCTTAAAAATATTAGCTGTTGATCAGCTTTTAACTTTTTGTGATGTTTTATTGGTCTACAGTGAATTGTTCTTTTTTTCTTCCTAAAGATGTGGTAATGTTAATTGGGCAAGAAGATCAGAGTGCAATATGTGCAACACACCAAAATATGCCAAACTTGAGGAAAGAACAGGTAATTCTTTTTGAATTATTCAAAGGCTTGCTTTTTTTTTAAAAAATGTTCAAACCCATTTTTCTTTTTCTCTGAGCTGCTTTTGTAATAGATCTTGCAGACATTCTAAGTCAGGGATTCTCAGCCTGCGGCCCACGGGCGGGATACAACCCATGGCCATTTCATGTGCCCCCACCGCCTCCACCACACCAGGAAGTGCCATGTGGTGGAGGAGGGGGAAAATTTCCCCCCCCCCCCGAAACTGTCTGATGGAGCATGACCCGGCCCTCGGTTTAAAAAGGTTGAGAACTCCTGTTCTAAGTCAAAGGTTGGGAAGCTTTGTCCAGGCAAAGATTCTGTTCATGCAGTTTCACTTTTGTTTCATGTCCTTTTCAGGACTTCATTGATCAGAGTTCTGATTGTAAACGATTCTTATCAGTCCTGTGCTTTTTGAGGGAATCTTTAGAATTGGAAAGGAAACCAAAATTCTGAAAAGTCATAGAACTGCTTTGCGAGTTATTTTGATAGAGTACCAATCTCATGTTAAGAATTAGTACGAGTCTATGAGGCATCTGCCAGACCCTGAAGAAGAAAGTAGGTCCTTAATTTCAGGTTCCTGGCATTCTCTGCAATTTTTTTAAAAGGTTCATAGCATTATTATGTGATTAACTAAATTATGAACAACTTGGTGCTTTCTATGTGTTTTGAACTTTTACATTCCTTACCTATTGATCCTGTAAATTAGGGCTTCAGGAGTATCAGGATAGCCTTTTGAGAGGGCTTTCAGGTAGAAGGCGTGAAAGATTCGGCTTCTGTCCACAGGTGGATCTCTCTCAATTCAGCCTATTGCCTGAATGACTGGAGAATTTGAGTCCTGATTTTATTCTGACATTTAGCAAACATATTTCTATTTGTTTTTAGAATTGATTTTAAAATAAGCACCGTATTTTCCGGCGTATAAGACGACTGGGCGTATAAGACGACCCCCAACTTTTCCAGTTAAAATATAGAGTTTGGAATATACTTGTCAGCTGCAGTTAAGTACCTGTCCTATAAGACGACCCCCGACTTTGGCACAGATTTTTCGGGGTTAAAAAGTAGTCTTATACGCCAGAAAATACAGTAAATCCAAACATTCTTGTTCCTGTAGTACAGCCATTGAAGTCACTGGGATTTAGTAACTTACTTTATTGACGTGCCCCATTAATTACAGTGGGTCTGCTCTAGATTTGATTAATCTTGTATCCAACTCAGCTTTTAGTGAACTTAGAACAGTGTGTCTTCTGTTTCAAATGATTTATCCTTCAAATTTTTTATACTTTTATTTGCAGGATATGGTGGGGGGTTTAATGAAAGAGAGAACGTTGAATATATAGAACGTGAAGAATCAGATGGGGAATATGATGAGGTAAGTGATGTGACAATTATGAACAGGTAATAATCACAACTCTTCTGAGAGGAGCTATTGAAGTATGTAAAAGTAGTTATATAAACCGGAGTTGTTTTTTTTACCTAAAGTAGTAATTTATTGACTTTGGAATGCCACATGTCTGGTTATCTCTAAGTCTAGTGAAGATAAATAATTATAATAAAGTGTTTGTCAGATTTCTGCAAGAAAGATGGAACTCCCAGGATATAAAATTATTATGTTTGTGGTCTAGAAAACCCAAAAATCTGATCCCTACTCACTTATCAGCTGTAAGACATTGATTTTAGGGTCTGTGTAAGTTGGTAGTTTCCAGAGCTTATACATGCTTTGTACATTATGTTGCTAGATACTTAAGTTTCATGAATAGAAACTCCTGGCTTCTGTAACAGTATATTTTTCAAGATTCTACAGTACATTTTTTCTGTTAACTTATGGAAACGTTGATGAGTGCTAAAGTTTCTGAGGGACAAGCAATGCACAGCATTCTGATACATATTTTAATTTAGTGCATATACTTAATATGGTTTTGTGTCCAGCTAGAAGTTCATTTCATATATATAGATGGCTTGGTTTTCTTTGTGTTTTCAGGTCAGCTATATAAACTAGAAATAGAAAGTGCGGACAATGTTATTTGTGTGCATGCAAAAGTGAAGTAATTATTTGACGATCTGTTAATTTTCAGTTGTAGTATTTTGCTGTGGAAAGAGAAAACCGCTTTCTAGATTCAGTAGTTGCAGTTGCTTGTCTTGCAGCAGCAACAAATGAAGCCCAAGTAATTGCCCCCCAATTACTGCTGCCTTTGGTCCTAACCTAGGATGTTAAGCTCTGTACGATACTTGTCGATTCTTATTATCTGTTTATAAATATGATCAGATATAAGTAATTTTAGTCATTCTCTACTTTGAATGTAAGAGTGAAGGTGAGAGCTACATCCAGTTGGTGCAAGTGCACTGTGTAAACTGATAATGTTGTAATCTTACACCTTTAATTTTTATTTTAATTAAATGTAAAGCTTCCTCTCTCCTCCCCATAATTCCTTGCTGATCCAGGGAAGCCATTTGGAGTTTTGGGATTGGGAGGGGCCTTTAAAATTGGGAAATCACTTCTGGTGGTCCTGTCACCAGGTTTGGATCACCCTTGGCAACCCAGTGCTGATTTTCTAAATTTAGACTTCCCTTTCCCTTGTGGGACCACTAGGAGTGATTTTCATATTTTAAAGCCCCCATCCCAAGGCTCCCATAGTTTTCTCCAGGGCAAAAAAGAATTCTTAGCAACAGAACCTGAAAGTCAAGAAACAGGAGGTTTTAAAGTTAAGACATCAAACAAAAATTAAAGGTGTATGATAATGATGCCATCACCATTTACACAACACAAATTGCATCAATTGTATTTCAGCCACCGAAATGATCCTCAGTAAAATTAAGGTCCATATTCATGGCTGCTCTTCATGTATAATCAGTGGTGGGATCCAATTTTTTTTACTACCTACTCTGTGGGCGTGGCCAGGGGAAAAACCCTGTGTTGCACCCGATTTAGGACTGCTTTACTTCAAAATTTGGATGGGTGGGGGCAGCCAGAATTTCTGCTACCGGTTCTGGCAAACTGGTGCAAACCTGTTCAATCCCACCACTGTGTATAATGTGTCTGCTAGTATTTCATGTTCTTATGGAATACAATTTATTCTTTAGTTTGGTCGTAAAAAGAAAAAATACAGGGGGAAGCCTGTTGGTCCTGCTTCTATCCTAAAAGAAGTTGAAGATAAGGAATCTGAAGGGGAAGAAGAGGAGGATGAGGATGGAGATCTGTCTAAATATAAATTAGATGAGGTAAAATCTATATAGTTACAAGAACTCTTACTTGTTTGGCACAGTTGAGATTTAATAGGCTACAAATGTTAGCCTGATAGGACTTCCACCAAGCCTCTTTCAGAACCATTTGTAAAATACCAGAAAATACCTGTTTCCCCCCTCCCTTATAGCAGAAGCTTTCTTAACATAGCATGCACTGTAGTCCGCCACCTCTGCCCTGATGCAAGTGGGTCCCAGATCGCCAGATTGAAAAAGAGCCGCCGATGAAGAAGGGTGAGGATCCTGCTGGTTGGGAAGACATCGCTTTTAAAGTCTCTTGTCAATGAAGAAGTTGTTCCAAGGGCAGAAGAAATCACCATCCTGTTACTGCTGAGAGAGTTCCAACCCATATAGTGAGCTATTCAGAATCTGAGTAAAGTCATCGAGAGCCCACCACTCCCCCCAAAAATCCCAGCTGGGACCTGTAGCCATCTAGAAACAAATTGATCTTGCACGTTATGTACAACACAGGAACAGTGTATTAGTTTAGTCATTAAAGCTAGCACAAAAGTAGCATAAAAAGCGGTGCCAATTAACAAATATGTTGCTGCTGCAAGTGTTTAAAATGACTCATTGAGAGGTCTTGCTATGCTGATCACATGGAAGGGAGCTGCAAATGTTATTCAACATGAAAGAAGCTAACACATTGGAGGCAATGCATAGGTAGCTTGATGCAGGAAAAATGTAGTCCTTTGGATAACTTGATCCCAAGTTGATTTGTTGCAGTATCTCAGGATGCATATGAAAAGGAAGCGCTGTCAGGTTTGGTGGCCTAATTCTGAGTACATAAAGCCAGCAAACTAAGATTTATGTGTATTACATATGTGTACAAATGTGTTTTTACACATGTGTAATATCTAGCTAAAATGTGGGTTAGAAATTATATACAGTGGAACCTCATGCAACAATTGCCCCGTATAGCAACGAAATTGTATAACAATTAGGTTTTGGGGGGGAATGGTGTCCCGCATAACATTTTTCCAATGAGAACCACGCAGTGGAAAAATTGTTATGCATCCCATAGGGAACAAGCTCTGTGGAACAGATTAAAATCGTTGTATAAGGTACCACTGTATATAAAAGGAAGATGTATGTTTGTGGAATCGGAGTGAGCTCCAAAACCCCTCGACCATCCCCTCCAAAATTTGGCACACACGTACCTTGCATATGTGCGCCCTAT
The DNA here is from genome assembly GCA_035047305.1 of Bradypodion pumilum. Classification (NCBI taxonomy): domain Eukaryota; kingdom Metazoa; phylum Chordata; class Lepidosauria; order Squamata; family Chamaeleonidae; genus Bradypodion; species Bradypodion pumilum. The sequence continues at coordinate 110,318,232 of JAWDJD010000004.1, read as the reverse complement.
TATGAATGGGTCCAGAAAAGAAAGGGGGGCCATGCGCCCCACAAATCGGAGAACAAGAAAAAACTACACTCCTCAGCGGCCACTGCAGTGCACAACAGCCAATAGGGGATGATAGCACGAGCACAGGAGGGGAGGGGCCAAGCCCATGCAGCTATGACACAAATGGCTGCCGCCCGCGCAGGGAGCAGCCAAGGCGCGATACGCCGCCCCTGCCCATGGAGTACAGGGCCACCGCCTCAGGACTCCCAACACCTGGGGAAGACCAGTCAGTGGCCGGTGACGGACATACCAGGCCACTGCCCACTGCAAATGGTATTCCTCCCTCCCTCCCGGGACACAGAACCGGAAAGTGTGCTTAGCCGTGTGTCCACTGTGGCACCGGCGGAGGCCTCCAAGGCCGCGGGACGCAAGGAGGCAGCGACGAGGACGGAAGAAACGGCAGCGGGACCATCGGAAAAAGCAGCGGCTCGCAAAGGCGGAGCCAGAGGTAGACCTACCCTGGGAATGCAAGTAGGGCAAGGGACGGGCAATGGGGCGGGGTGCCGGCCCCGGGTCCGTCCAACACACCAACAGCCAAGGTCCGGGTGGACAAAAGGGGACACCCATACCCGGGCCCCATCCACCCAGGCTAACCCGAGAAGCCGCCTGCTCCCAGTTCCCCCACCTCAGACCCTGAACCTTGCACAACTTACCTATCCGGGGAGGGCTTCCCTGCTCCAGCCAGGGCCCAAGGCAGGACCGGGTCCACGTCGCCTGCTGGCCGGGACTTTGCCATCACCTCCCATGCCCCAATGGGTCCAGGAAGGAAGGGCAGAGCCTCCCCCCCCCCCCCAACAACAACAACAACACAGCTGGGCACTCAAGCTAGTATTATATAAATTCAGAGAAGTACATATCAAGTCAGCACTCAGTATAGGCTAAAGATAAATAACAGAAGGAATACCAGTTTTCTTAATGCTTTTTTCGTGAGTGTAGTAACTAAGGTTTTTTCTCCAGGATGAGGATGAAGATGATGGTGATCTCTCAAAATATAATCTTGATAGTGAGGAAGAAGAGTCTGCCAAGAAGAAAATATCTACAACTAGGCGCAGCCGTTCCAAGTCTCGATCTTCTCATTCACGATCTTCATCTCACTCATCCTCCCATTCAAGTTCAAGGTCCAGGTCCAGGTAAACGGGTACAGGTCAAGGGTAACGCCAGACAAAATGTCAGTATCTAACTTTCTTTATTTATCTCTTTTGTGATTGATTTTTTTTATTTTTTGCAGTTCAAGTTAATTTAATAGATTTTATATGCCAGCCTATATAGGTAGATTACAGTTAAGAAAATTGCAGGCCACTCCATTTTAGGACACATTTTAATGACACTGTTAAGTAAAAGGTTTGGCTCTGGATTTTAACATTTCTTAGTGGTAGCCCAGATTTGCCTGATGGAGTAATTAAAGACATAGTGAAGTACATTATTAATGTAAGTGTTGAATGTGTGGTCATTCTGTTAGAAGACATTTCTCAATGACTTCATAACTGTTCCATTCTTTGTTTTGAAGAAGTTGGAACATTAGAATTGGATGGTAATTCTTGGTTGGTTTATTATTTAAACAAATGCAGTGTTTACCTAGTTGTCAGATTCTAAGAGCATCGTTATTTGATACATATCTTTTGTTTGTTGCTTCATCTGAAGTTCTAGTATCTCATCTGTTCTGCACCATTCCATGGTGTACTCTTAGGGAGTGCTATAAGAAAACTGCAGAATATATTCTCTAGTGTCTTATATTTTTTAAGACAAAAGTATATTGAGTAGCAGTTGCAACTGTAGGTAACAAAGTTGATTTAGTTGAGCATTCTTAATCCTGTCTGAATCAGAGTTCATCTTATATACTTATTATTTGACAAAGAAATAACAGTTGAAAAAGCATAGGATAATTGAATTGGATCCAGACATGCTTTTCTGTGAACAGAAGGATTCATTCATGGGAGAGGCTTTGCTCTAGGACAGGTTCCTTCCAGGAAGGATGTAGTGTCAGATTTTGCCTGTCCCACCCAAACCCATTCCCAAATTGTTCCTGATGCCCCTCAGTATTCTGGCACAGCTTTTTCGGGGTTGCTAAAATTAGAGGAATTCACAAAAATCAAGTTTTCCTCCTATTGGTCTTGATAGCAAAATTCTGGGTACAAACCATTAAAAATAAATCCAGAGTAATTTTATGATTTTTAAAACAATTTAAAATGTTTGGTTCAGATATTTAAATTTTGGAGAAATATAGTTTTCTTGTTCCTTGGTGCAACTGTACCTTCAAGTAGTTATTGACAAATATGATATTTGACTAAAGTGTGATTTTACGTATCTTTTGTAGTAGGTAAGTTTTGTGAACAAGCAGCTTTTAATAGGTAGAAAATAATATAAATAAAATACATATTTATCAAGTGAAATTTGTTGGCTTGTTCATTAATACTACAGAATGTTATAAAACATTTTAAAAATTTGGAATTATTTTGTTACATCTAAAGACTGCACTCCGGTGTCTAGTCATGCCTGCCACATGACCACGGAAATGTCTGCAGAAGCAGGCAGCGCTGGCTCTTCGGCTTTGAAACAGAGATGAGCACTGAGCCCTAGAGTCAGATACGCTTGACTTTTGAGCAAGGGAAACCTAACCTAAAAGACCTCCATGTGTAGTTTCAGCAGTCTCACTGGATTTTTTAGCCTGCTCTTTCCATACATATTCTTATTATTTATTGAATTTATATCCTGCTCTACTCAGGCCCACGGCCCACTCAGAGCGGCAAATAAGTTAACATACATACTGTTACAATAGTATAATAATACAAATACACAATAAATAACCAATACAGTTACAAAGAAAACTATTCCACAATGGTACAGAGTATCAAATACACAATATCAGATCATATCAAAGGCAAAAGGGAAAAAACTTTTCAGAAGCCCCACACATCCAGGCACAGTAGAACCACCACAGAAATAGTCATAGTCACCCGCCCTTGCGATCCTGGCCGATAAAGGGGCCAAGAGGAGCGGCGGCTCACAGCAGCGGCATCTTCGGAGTCTCCCGGGCCAGGGGAGACTCCCTTTATCTCTCCGCCGGTAGAGGGGGTGGGGAGAGCGCGGTGGCGTCTTCGGAGTCTCCCGGGCCGGGGGAGACTCCCTTTATCTCCCCACCGATGGAGGGGGCTGGGAGAGCGCGGTGGCTCACGGCGATGGCGTCTTTGGAGCCTCCCAGGCCGGGGGAGACTCCCTTTATCTCCCTGTTGGTGGAGGGGGCGGGGAGAGCGCGGTGGCTCACGGCGATGGCGTCTTTGGAGCCTCCCAGGCTGGGGGAGACTCCCTTTATCTCCCCGCCAGTGAAGGGGGTGGGGAGAGCGCGGCTGCTGCAATGAGTTTCTTCCCTTTTAAGCAGTCTGCTGCTGACAGTAGAAAGTGTAGGATACCTGGCATAATACAAATGGGGAAATGAGCAATTAAGCAAGTCATTTTACTAAGAAAGAGTATCATGCTATCTAATTTAAATTTAATGTTATGCTTTTCTTTGCTACACAGCAAGAACATATTCTAAATCAGCAATACTTTCAAATCATTTTTCCAAATAATAAGTGATCCATCTTGAAGATAGAAACAGGGCTTCTAGAGGGCCAAGGAAAAAAGTGAAAGTATCATAATGTTTATTTTGAGTCTTCAGCTGAAATTGATGCAGATTTAAATAATTGCTGAAAAGAAGCATAGGCTGCTGCCCTATATGTGCTTACCTGGGAGAAAGCTCACTGAACTAGATTGAGTTACTTGGTAACTTTTAAAAAATCAAGAAAATATTTAAGAACTTAAAACTTTCTGAAAAACCTTTTATAAATTACTAAGTATTCAGTGAGATCACATTCAGTTCTTTAAAGTTTGTTTTCAAAATATACTAATGTGTATCTTTTGATGCATGGAAGATAACATCTGAAGTTGGTTTCTGATCTTATATGGCCTAATTTAACTTTTTTTCCTGTCTTTGAACTGAACAGTTCTTACCAACATAAGGGTTTTTTTTTTAAAAAAAGGACCCAGATTACATACTGAAATTTCTTGTTTGTGTTGTTTCTCCTATTTTGAGCTAAATAATATACAAGAGAACAATATTTAAAATTCTGTGGCCAGAATCCTAAGAATCCAAAAATCTGTAAGTCTGTCAGTCCATGAAGATTTACTGGAGGATCTCTGTATTACATGAAAAACAGCCTTTGAAACAGAAGGATATATTAGAACCAGCTATTGACATGTCGGGGCACTGGTTATGCAGACGAAAAGAGCCAAATGCATCCTTGACCATTCCCTGTCGAAATACTTGACCCAAATCTTTGTGCCTTTCTATCAAGGAAATTCATTTAATTTAATTTCAGATATAAATTACAATAAAATTAAATTTCATTTGTTTTTCATATTTTCCTTGAAAAAAATCTCCAATGTTGTTTCAGGTCAAGAAGCTCCTCCAGTTCAAGATCAAGATCTCATTCAACTTCAGGAGAACGTTCTAGATCTCGTGGGTCGAAATCAAGGTGAATGAGGTAGCAACCTCTCTGCTTGCCAGAGCGAGAGAGAGACTAAGAGGCAACGAGAAGTTACAGTTTGGTCAAAAAGATGTATTAATGGGCTTTTCTGGTGCAGTGGTTAAGCTGCTATACAGCAGCTATAACTGTTCACAGTCTGAATTCAGTCCCGATGGCCTCAAGGTTAACTCAACCGTCCACCCTTCTGAGGCCAGTACAATGAGTACCCAGCATGTTGGGTGCAAAATTTTAATTGTAATACCCAGAGTGCTCTAAGCACTGTGGGACAGTATACAAATATAATTGCTATTAGCTCACAGATCATTTTCTTTTTTGATACCAGTAACATTCATACAGAAAATAATATTTGATATTTGCTTGTACACCACCCAGAGTGTGATACCACCCAAATGGGTGGTATAGAAATGTTATAAATAAAATAAATATTATTAAAGACAGCTACTGTGATGTGAGAGTTTTCCATTAATATAAAAAGCCTCAAAAACAACTCAACTTCTCATGTATAAAAGGTCTCTAGCTTAATTTGAGGCAACCTTAGTGTACCACATAGATTACTTGGATATATATATCTATTTTTAGCAAGCTATAGCTTTTCTAAGGATCTTAAGGCTTTCCCTGAATATGTGCTGTATTCAACACTGAGCTTGCATCTTTTTATTCCATCTAAATTTAGTCAACTTGCACAGTACTATTGTTTATTTGCTTTTTTCAAAAAAAAGTATAGTTCAGCTTTATATCTAAAGGCAAATTTTGCTCATGTCAAAAAAAGTTAGTAAAGTATTTTGAATAAGTTGAGGCAGAGAAGCTGTTAGCCAGAACTTTGGTTTACCTGAAAAAAGTTTGTACGTTGCTTATCTGTAGCTAAAACAGTTGATCACTATTTATAACTCATATAAATACTTTTTCTGCATAAAGTTCAACACAACCCTATTTTCTTATAATCCAATATTTAGCTTCCAACAACCGTCAACTGAAAATAAAAAGAGTATATTTGACCTGATTATTCTTGGATTTGGTTGCACCCACTATGTGCACTTGAATTAAATCTGATTTATTTCTTGATAAAGATCCAGCTCCAGGTCCGTCAGGGGTTCTTCTAGCCCAAGAAAGGGATCACATTCAAGCTCTCATTCATCACCTTCCCCTGAAAGAAGCAGAAAGAGAAGCCGATCTAGATCTTCATCCGGTGATCGCAAAAAAAGGCGAACAAGATCACGGTCACCTGAAAGGTTTGGGTTTTGTAGAATAAGAATGGTTGTTCTTTATATTTGGCTGTGAGAAGAATAGAAAAAGAGCTTATTGTGTTACTATTACGTGTTTGAACATAGCTACTTTTATATTTGTAAACTTCATTCTACCTAGCTTAGCATTTTTAAATGCTCTTTCATATTCTTTTAGTTGATGTTTATAATACACAAACTTAACACAAATGTACTAATTTGGAAAAATAGTTTGTCCTGAAACAGTCATGATATGGTTAGTTTTTCTAGAGTTTTAGAAATGAAAGAAATTCTGCATTTTATGTGAACTAATCTGTCCAGTTACAATATGGAGATGAAACCCAGACAATTGCATATACAGTTTTTATCCCCCCACCACCACAACTGTTTGATTTTATTTTCCTTTTTTAAATCTCTTGTGGAAGGCATAACAATTCAAACCTAATTTCTTCACATGCTTTCTCCCACTTTTATGTTACAGAAATCGCAGGTCATCTTCTGGATCTCCTCAATCTGGATCTCGTACAAGTTCTAAAAAGAAATAGTATATTAACTCAAAACAGAAACATATAATCCAGTGCATGAGAAATTTTAAAGAAGTTGGTGTCTTATTTGGTCAGAAGTGCTAAATCCTGCTAGTAGAGGTGCATGTTTAATGGAAAACTGCAGCTTTTAAAATTCATGAAACAAAATGTAATGAAATATTTTAAGCCATAAATTTACTCCAGAAAGGTGAGTAATGACTCTGCTTTTGTCCTATTTAAGGATATTTGCCTCTCCCCTTCTTGATCTTGACTGAGCTTCAAATTCGAAGGCTCAGTCAGTTACTGTCTCAGAACTTTGTATTGATGGTGCCCTCATGTTCTGTTATTTGGCCTCCATATCTGCTAGTTGCAGAATTGTCCACGGAATAGTATAATTCTTGTTACAACTTGCTGATCTGTTTCCCTTTGTTCCCTCAGCTCTGCAAGGACAATGAAAATTAATTGTAGTTGTAGTATGCCTCAGTTGCTGCAGATTGATTGCAAGGGAATAGTCATCTTCACAGCTACATGTTCTGGCTTCTAAATGAAAAAGAACTTCCTCTTTTTGCTTAAGTGAGAAAGTAATTCTTCATGTATCCTCAATTGCAGTAGATAAGTAAGATCTTACTTTGTTTCTTAATATATTTGATGAAGAGTGGGAAATCCCTCTTGTCACCTTTTCTGCTGAGCATTGCATTTGTGAATCCTTTACGGTAGCACCTAATTTCTAAGGTTTTTAGTTCCAGCTTAAGATCTTTGCCTTTGCTAGCCATATGTTAGTTACATAATAGCTGTGACATAAAAACTAGGGGGGGGGGGGGAGAATCTGAATCCAAAGGAAATTGTGTGGCTCCATACAAGTCTTCTGTCTGTGACTCTTCTGTTTCCTTCCTTCAAAAGCTGCTTCTAGAGTGCTCAAGAAACAGCATAAAGAGGGCTGTAGCTACAACTGAAAATTAATGGATCTTCTCTGTTGCACGTGTTGACATATTTATGCCTTATAACAATTAACAGATACTGTGTTAAGAAATCAGAATAAAGCATGAAGGACAAGGCCACTTAGTTTCCAAAACCCTTTGCAGAGGATTTGGGGGAGGGGGTGTGATATTGAAATCACTTTCCTGATAAAACTTAAATTAGAGTAGCAAAAATTGTAATATATATTCAAAAACTTAATTAAAGCAGTTAACTTCACCAAAAATTAATATGTAAGTCCAACAACTTTATAAAGAAACAAGAAACATTGCAACTGTTTCTTTGTATTGTTGAGTAAACTTTTCATAAAGAATAATAATAGTTGAAGCAAAAAAATATTCTCTACATCCATTCGGTAGTGGATATTTCAAAAATAATCTTCATCAGGAGAAAGATACTGTAACATATAAAAATATGAATAAGATATAATGATAATTAATAACAAGATTATGTAAACCAGCATCAAACCATATCTTACTAGTAAGGAGTAAATACTAAAAGAGTATACATACATAGGACAATAAATATTAACCATATAACTACTAATGTACAATACTTTTTAAGAGCATACCTTACCAAAATATGATGTAATTTCTTAAGAGTTTTATTTGCGCTGTGAAAAGCCTCCAAGAGTGAATTCTTAGCAGGCTAACAGCGTTAAAAGATAAGCAAGACAAAGGGTATTTAAAGTCGTGTAGAGGGGAAACGGTGATAGCTACCACCTGCGAGGTTTAAACATTAGAGAATGAAAACTGATGTTAAAGTGAGCGATACCCCAATCTTGCAACTATAATCTCAAAAGCTTTTCACAGCACATATTTAATATTTACTCCTTACTGGTAAGATATGCTTTGATGCTGGTTTACATAATCTTGTTATAATTATCATTATATCTTATTCATATTTTTATATGTTACAGTATCTTTTGCCTGATGAAGATTATTATTTTTTAAGTTTACTCAAGAATACAAAGAACCAGTTGCAATCTTTCTTGTTTCTTTATAAAGTTGTTGGACTTGCATATTAGTTTTTGGTGAAGTTAACAGCTTTAATTAATTTTTTGAAAATATATTAAATTCTTCATATATACCACTTTCAGCCGTTTGACTTTTGAATTTATGAGTGGTTTGGTCTCTCACTATTCTTAAAAAAATCACTGTAGATAATCTTTTTGGACTAATACAGATTTATGGCTTAAAATGCTTCATAAGATTTGTTTTACTAGCAATTTGTTAAATACTGGCCATTCTTAAGTTCCATTTGCTTGGGAGAAATGTGTGTTATCTTCAGTGACACCCCAAGGTAAGTATGTTAAGGAAGATTTATGATTCTAGGGGGAAAATGTGTTATCAATTACTTGTTTGTAACATCTGTGTGAAGTAAACTGCATAACAACTGCTCAGAATTTGTCTTTAAATCTTTTTCTGGACATTTAGAAAAAATTGTGGACTGGATAAAGACAACGCAAAATGTTTTTGCTGTAGAAATACTATGGGTAAATTTGCATAAAAATACCTAGCAATCCTGTATTGCTTTCTCGTAGATATACCTTTTCTTTCGCTAAATATTGCATAGATTCCACAAGAACGATTAGTCTCTTGTAACTGTGCCTCTGACTTCTTGAAAGTCTGTCTAAAATTGTGAAAAACAGATTTGCTAGATGCTCTATGTTAAAGTTTGTTATCTTTGTGCTTCATATTCCTAAGTATTGTACCTAACAAGTTTTGAAATTTGGCAAATGTTAGGCTAGAATGACTAAGGAAAAATTATGATTTTCATTCAGCTTGGATTAAAGTGTCCTAGTTTGTTCTATGACAATATACTTCTGTAGACATATGTAAATAAAGCATGCCAATCAAAGAAAGTGTATTTATTCGTCTTTCAAATCAAACTTGTCTAAATTTCAGAATATTAAACATTTCATAAAAATATTTCCATTTATATTTTTTTAGTTGAAGAAACTTTATTTTGGTTCCAAATTAGCCCCAGCTATTATGATTTATTCCTGTTGATATGTAAAGCAATCTGCTATATTTTTATCCCTACACAGTTTTTGTTTTTAAAAAAATAAGCATGAAGAAGAGCCATTCTTCAAGGAGTACAAAATGAAACAAATGTCAGTAGTGAGAAAAAAAAGCTTGAATCTAGAATTGTCCTTCCATAAACAACAGGCACCCTGTAGCAGAGGAAGTAGTTTTTTCCTCAGATTTGTATTTTTTTAAAAGTCTGGGTGGAGGATGGGAGGGATAGATGGCTTACTTAGCAAGGTCCTTCAAGTACTCTATGGGCAAGTGAGAATTATTTACAGTCTGCTTAGCATGGTCTTTTGAAATTTATGTGATAATTATCTTCTAGGCCAAGGGTTCTCAACCTGCGGGCTGGACTCAGCCCGTGGCACCATTTCATGTGGCCTGCATTGCCACTGCTGCCACCACCATCGGAAGCAGATGCATTTACGACTTCTGTAAATGCACCCATGGCTGTTGTAAACATGTTTATGACAGCTGAGGACACATTTACAATGGGGAGAGCCATCAGTCCAGCCCACTCAGCTGTCTGAGGGGGTGTAGTCTGGCCCACAGCTTGAAAAGGTTGAGAACCCCCTGTTCTAGACAGTATCTACTACTGGATGTCAGCAGAATTTTAATTTTAATTTACTTTTCGCACTTGTATGCCCGACTCAGGGTGGCTCACATGATAATTAAACAATATACACAGTAAATACACAATAATACAATATACAAAATTCAATCTACACATAATAGTATACAACAAATAGTATACAGAAATAAAGTTGAGTAAACCCTATTCTCCATTTCATTTCACCCCATGTGTCCTTCCCACCCGAAAACAGTCTGTAAATCTGGGAAACCCTCCAGAGCCAGGTTTTGAATAGCAGAAGATTCTTCAGTGAAGAAAAATACAAGGTCTGAAGGAACTGTTAAATTTCATCTCAGAGAATCACATTTATTCTACAATGTTCTCATCTATAGGTTCAGATTTCTCAGCCTGAGTCATTGTATTGTTGTTAGCAAGTGCAACAGTCAGTGATATTGGTGGTTCCTTATCCCATTACCCAGGCAGGATATTTTGGGCTGTTTGTGTCCTTTGAACTGAACAGATTCTAAGTCTGAAAGAAACCAAGCACAATTACAACATGTCATTGGAATTTTGTTCAGTCCTACAGTCAGATTTGACTCCATGGACCACAACATGCCAGGCTTATCTGTCATCCTCCAGAGTCTGCCCAAATCCGCTCATACCACATCAATCATACTGTCTAACCATGTCCTCTGCCGCCACCTCCTTTTGCCTTTGATCTTTCCTAGCATCAGGGCCTTCTCCAGTGAATCCTCTCATTTGGTGGGCAAAGTACTTGACCTTGAGCTCCAGTATTGGTCCTTCCAAGGAGCAGTCAGGGTTGATTTCCTTTAGGGTGGAGTGATTTGATCTTGCAGTCCAGGGGACTCCCAAGAGTTTTCTCCATCACCACAGTTTAGACATCTATTCTGTGCTCAGCCTTCCTTATGGTCCAGCTCTCACAGCCATACATTACTGCTGGGGAAACCATTGCTTTAGCTATGCAAACTAGTTGGCAGGGCGATGTCTCTACTTTTTATTATTCTGTCTAGGTTTGCCATAGCTTGCATCCAAAGGAACAAGTGTCTATTTCATGGCTGTAGTCACTGCAGCGATCTTGGATCCCAAGAACATGATGTCTGTCACTGCCTCCATTTCTGTTTGCCAGGAAGTGATGGGATGGGATGCCATAATCTTGGTTTATTTTATATTCAGTTTCAAGCCAGCTTTTGGCACTCTTCTCATGCTCCTCAAGAGGTTTTTTAGGCGGTCTGCACTTTCTGCCACTAAGGTAGTGTCATCTGCGTATCTCAGGTTCTTAATATTTCTCTCAGCAATCTTATTTCCGTCTTGTGATTCAGCTAGCCCTGCATTAAAGCAAAGCAATCACACTTATATACTGCCCCATAGCACTTAGTGCACTCTGGACAGTTCGTAAGTTAATTAGCATTTTGCCCCCTACATGCTGGGTAGTCATTTTACTGACCTCGGAAAGGTGAAAGGCTGAGTCAACCTACACATGTATTCTGCATATAAGTTAAATAAGTATGGTGACAATATACAGCCTTGTACTCCGTTTTCTATTCTAAACCAGTTCCGTATCCAGTCCTAAGTTGTTTCTTGGCCAACATACAGGTTTCCCAAAAGACAGGTAAGGTGGTCTGGTACTCCCATCTTTTTAAAGATTTGCCACTGTTTGTTGTGATCCACACAATCAAATACTTTAGTGTAGTCATTGAAACAGTAGATATTTTTCTAATATTTGCTTTCTCTATAAGCCAGCTTGTGCTTGGTCTCTAGTTCCCCTGCCTCTTCAGAATCCAGCTTGTACTTCTGGTAGTTTTTGGTCCACATGCTGCTGAAGCCTAGCTTGTAGGATCTTGAGCATGACCTTGCTAGCGTGTCAGATGAGTGCAATTGTACAATAGCTTGAACGTTCTTTGGCATTGCTCTTTGGAATTAGAATGTAAGTTGACCTTTTCCAATCCTGTGGATGCTTGCATTTTCCACATTTGCTGGCATATTGAGTCCGGCGCTTTAACAGTATCATCTTTTAGTGCTTTAAGTAGCTCAACTGGAATACCTTCATCTCCACTGGTTTTGTTAGTAGTAAATCTTAGGGCCAGCTTGACTTCATGCTCTATGATGTCTGGCTCAAGTTCAGTGATCATACGATTGTGGTTGTCAGAGACATTAAGATCCTTGCATAGTTTTTCATTTAAGAAGGCATCCTTGCTGTTCACTTGAAATATATATTCATTTGGGTGAATCTTTCACCTTTGCCTTTCACTTTCATCAGTTATTTGTAAAGCCTCATTGGATAGCCACTTCACTGTCTTGCATTTCTTTCGCTTTGGGATGGCTCTAATTGCTGCCTCCTGCCTCTGTCTGTAATTCTTGAGGCACTCTTGTCTATCAAGTCTAATCTCTTAAATCTATTCTTCACCTCCGCTGTATATTCATGAATGATGTGATCTAGATCATACCTGAGTGGCCTAATGGTTTTTCTTATATTCTTCATTCTAAGCCTGAATTTTGAAAACAGCTCATGACCTGAGCTACAGTTGGCTCCAGATCTTTTTAATGACTATAGAGCTTTTCCATCTTTGACTGCAAAGTACATAATCTGATTTCATTGTTGCCATCCAATGATGTCCATATGTAGAGTCGCACCCTCTTAGGTTTTTGGAAAAGAGTTTCCTATGACCAACACATTCTCTTGTCCAAGCTCTACTAGCCTTTGCCCTTCATTTTAGTACTCCAAGGCCAGACTTGCCTATTATTCCAGTTACCTTTCACGTCAGACCCATTTGCAGCTGAGTGTCCTTTTGGCTTTGGCCCAGCTACTTCACTGTTGCTGGGGCTACATGTACTTGACCTTCCAACCTGAGAGGCTCATTTTCTGGCATATCGTGTAGCCTTTTTGATACCGTCCATGGGGTTTTCTTGGCAAGGATACTGAAGTGGGTTGCCAGTTCCTTTGCCAGTGGATCATGTTTAGTCTGAGTTCTCCACTATGACCTGTCCGTCTTGTGTGACTACACAGCATAGCCCATGGCCTCATCAAACTAGAAAAAGCCCCTCACCACAGCAAAGCAATGCTCTTTTGGGGAGGGTGCCATTGGGATAATACCCCTTATTGTGAGTATATTGTCCTGCCTCTGCATTAAAAATACAAAGGGAGGGATGTACCGCTATCATTTACATCCCTGAGGGCAGAGAAGAGGTAAAATCAGTCTTGGATCCAAAATGTTATTTGATGTTGCTTGTAAATATTTATGCTTTACCTCCATCAGTGCAGGGCTGCAGAAATTATTAGTAGGGGTGGCAATACTTACCTTGGATAAGAAGCAAGACAAAGCAATGAGGTAGACACTATATCCCTAGCATCTTCTAAAAATAAAAGTTCTAATGAAGAAGCAGTATTTCCCCTGCATTAATGTAAACCATTAAGAACTCTCTCTTCTTTTTATAGTGGGTGGGATGGGTGGGTGGGATATGGGTCTTTTAAAGTGTTTTTATGTGTTTTTAGAATTTGTTGTAATGCCGCCCTGAGTCGGGTTCTGCCTGAGTGGGCGGCATATATAAATATGACTATTAAATTAAATTATTTGAAAACAAAAATTGTGAGTTGGAGCATTGAGAATCTCACAAAATCTGTCTCTTAAATAATTTGTTTTATTAACTTTTTTATGATTTTATGAGTTTTATCTCTGAGCAACCTTAACTTCTTTGTGGAACCTGTTAATTCATACTTGGCCAAAGTTTATAGACATATTTGTGATTGCATACTGTTGACTGTTTATTACAGTTTGGATAATTGTTGATGGTATGGAGATAAGAGTTGGTAACCTTGTATACATTACTGATTTAAAAGCATCATCAAACCAGAATCCAGTCATTCTAGCAATAAAAGGATACAGTTCTCACATAATGAGAGAAGTTCTATGGTACTGAAAATACAAATCTGACGGAGTAGTTTGGATAAGCCTTCCTAAGCAGAGCTTGTATTACTGGAATACTACTTCAGACGGCCATTTAGATAGCCTTTATATTTTATTTTTATGGAAGTTACAAGTTAATTGGTTTTTATACAGGCTTAGCCTATACATTTCAGCTGCCAATTAGATTACTGTAACAGAAAGAGCAGATTTTTGGCTCAGAATAATTGGTGGGTTTTGCATAAAATTTGTTTATAAGGATTTTTATTAAAATCAAAATAGATTTTGGTTGTGAGCTTTTACAGCAGGGTTGCACTGTACAATATTTTTAATTACAGATGGGGAGCAGTACACGTGGCTAGCAGCAGTGTTGACATAAAGAAGCACCACTATCAGTAAGCAAAGGACAATTACCTACGCTAAGGGGCCATTCAACAATTACGTGATCCATTTTTGGGGGAAATTGACCCCCTCCTTTCTCCCCCATGTAATCCGACCGTAATTTTCGGGGGGGGGGGCCTTTAAAATTATGTAATCCAGAGCTTTTGTATCGAAACTCTACTTTTTAGAGCTTTTCACTATTGGTGCCTAATGCAGAACGTATCGGTGAGGATTCTCGATGCATCACATCCTTTGTGAAGAGATTATTTTTGCAGGGAGGAATGAGGATGTCAGGTAAGTTCCGACAGTGTTCTTCTACTATCTTCTTGATAAGGATTATAAATTTCTGCCGGTTAGAAATAGACTGCACAAGCAATTCAATAATCTCAAAATTCCCAGAGATCATTTTTAAACATAAAAAGTGCCATGTTTCAAAACCACAACAGCTCCAAATGGATTATGTAATCTTTGACCTGATACCCCCTCGCCCCCACATGATTGTCCCTAATTCATATAGCAGATCCCCTTCCCTCCCCCTCGAGAATCACGTAATTGTTGAATGGCCCCTAATCAGTTTATGGAATCCTTGCAATGTTTTTCTTTCTAGAGGCTGAAACCATGCATAAGAAATTAGTTTCAACCCACTGTTCTTACATGATAGAAATTGTAGGCATATGCCTTTCACTGTAGGGGTCATTGTGATAGGACTTCAGGATGCTCTTTTTAAAAAACTGCAGTCTACCAAGCAAAGGCAGGTGCAGACAGGTGCACAGAGTGAAAACAAAATCTGAGATCTAAATTGAGTTTAGTCCTTTGACAAAATAAAATTCAAAAATCATCTGCATTACCACAAAGTTTCTGCATTTTGTTACCTCAGAAAGGTCTTATTAACAGGCTTGCTCATGTCTTTATTGAATTCGTCCCTGTCATGTTCAGTTTTCTTTCCTTTGGGTGTCAGCTTTTACTACCATAACCTTTTGGTGGTCTAAAGATGCTAGCTTCTGTTTACTCAACTTATTTTTCCCATCTACTATATGTATTTATTATGTTCCTCATCAAAATTATATTTCTAGAGTTGACTTTTATTTTATTTGTTGCCTTCTCGGTTTCCTTCGGTTTCCACTTCCCACATCTATACATATAATTGGGAATATCATAGTAGAGAATATCTTGGCCCTGTGTCTCTAGTTACACATTTTACACTTATGAGTGTTTTCTAGTCCCTTCATTGCTGTCTTTCAGAGTCTCAGTATTCTGGGTTTTTGGCTGAAAGCTCTATTTGGACTGATAATTAAGCAGGTTTTAGAAACTCTTTTATAGTTTTTATTTCTTCATTGTCAAGATTACAATTATTCTTAAGTATGTTATTATTTTTTGTCTTCATAATGCTCAGCTGAATCCTGCTATAATCCTCGAAATACGATGTGGTGATATCTGTGCACCTGTGCCCCAAAAACTGACAGCCACTTGGTCAAGGCTGCAGTTCTACAATGCAGCATTAAAAGTACTTCCAGTGTGAAGGATAAAGCAGTCAACTTCTTTTTGTGGAGCACATAAATGGGAGGGCATCTGAGCAGAAAGAGGATAACTGCCTCCATTCTGTAGTTTCCTCATTAGCCATGAACCAACAGTTAACCTGTTTCAGTTCAATTTTACTTAAACTTTAAAATTTTAGTGAAGGTAGAGAAGACTGCTGTTGCTAAAATGTCTGGTACTGCTACACTATTTCAGAAATGCTAAAATAGAAGCTGCCTCCATGTTGCCTGTGACCGCATATCATCGTTTCTGGAGGCACAGTGAGATCTGGGGTTAAAGTGACGTACAGTAAAACCCCGATTTATGTAAACAGTCCATTCCGTAGCTTTTTATGTAATACGGTTTTTACGTAAATTGGAGCATTCCCATAGGGAAGCATTTTTTAAAAATGGTCCTTACTGGACCAAAAGTAATCCAAAATATAACCAGCACAAAGGGAATGAAGTGATCTGCCTACAATTTCCATGCTGCTGCTTCCTCCTGCGTGGTTTGTCTGGCCTTAGGGGGAGTGGGAACCACCACCACCAGTGTCGCTGCTATCCCTGCTGCTTTTACCAGCACCAGTAGAGCGTGGAGGACACATCCGCTTGGCAGCGCTCCCTGTCCGAGGCCTCCCCGCCGCATGCTCTAGCCAGAAATGCATCGGGCGAAGACTGCTCGGTTCTGCTCTTTGTCTGAGGTCCCATTGTAGCACACTCTAGCTGGAAATGCGTGTCGAACAAAGAGCGGGATGGAACGGTCTTTGCCCGATGTGCGTTCTCAGCCAAAGCATCTGGCAGAGAAACCTCAGACGAAGAACACAAGTGAGTAGACATCCCTCCCCCCCCCTTCCACCAGTGCCAGTAGAAGCAGTGGGGACTCAAAAAATGCAGCAAAACTGCCGCAATCAACAATACTACCGCCACAGTAAGTGATGTCTTGTGACTTCCGGTGGTGGAGATGGGTGGCACAGCGTAGAATTTTAAAGTCTAAAATGGCATGGGACCTCCATTTTAGAATGTAAAATGGTGGTGGCACCATTTTAGAATTACAAGACACAAGTAAACCCCTTATGTAAAATGATATATTTGCATAAAACAGGACGTATTTTCTGCAAAAAAAACCAACGTTATGTAAATCACTTTTTATGTAAATTCATGGGTACTTAAATCGGGGTTTTACTGTATATCACTCTTAACACAGATGTTGATAACATGTTTTTACTATTGGGAGACCTCTGGGGCAGAATGAGTATTGCATGCAGAAGTTTGCAGCTTCATTCTCTGTATCTAATGTAATTTCAGATACTGCTCTGGAGCATGTAGAGTATGCTAAAATAATTATAATTAATGGTTATTGAAGAAATCATCCCTAAAAATGTATGTTTAATTTTAAAATGAAGCTTGAACGGTACTGTTTATAGTTTAGCAATTATCTTGCTCTTCAGGCAAGTGATATCACAGAGCCAAAATACTTTGCCAGCCAAATGTTCATTATATTGTTTTTAGAATGATGTTTGATCTTGAAAACTGAAAACAACTGAATGAATGTTGTCATAAGTGAGAAGGAAAGCATTTATGCAACATAACCACCTAGTAGTTCTGGAGGGGAGGGGGGAGGGAGAAAAGAAACAAACTGAAACAAAATAGATATATAAACTAGTTCAGAAGCAGGATAGATACTATTAACTAGTTCAGAAACAAGCCATCTGCTGCCTAGGAAACTAAATATTTACAGTAAGATAAAAAGGATCTGAAAGAGTATAAATTAGGGGTCAGAAATAAACACCTCGCAGGAACAAGAAGTATTCCAGCACATCATAACAACACATGGCACATGTTGATGCCAGGCAGCATATAGCAGCAAAGCCACAACATACCAACATAATAGATTTTAATAGGCATGACTAGATGAGCTATTGAAATAAATTTTTTGTGTCCTTTTCAAACATGCTTAGAGGCTTAAGATTGTTTATGAGCTATAATGCTTTTTTACTTTAACCAGTTTACTTTTAAGACTAATAGTGCAAAAGAGATGTACAGTATTTCTTACATACAGTATATTTTACATTTAAGGACAATGTTTTAAGGTGGGGTTTTTTTTAATAAAAGGGATGTATTTAAGAAATGTAGTCTGCTTTTCCTCCAATGTGCCATTTTAGACAATGAGATTTTGCATTTAAAGTTTTGTAAATTACAGGCATGTAATTAAGGTCCTGATTTTGACATTTAATAGCAAGCCAGCAACCAAACTGGCTTTTATAGCAAGAAATATGTTCAGCGTATTTTTATTTTTTGCTTTTCATGCTCCTGCAATTTAGATTCTATCCTGATTTAAGTACTTTGTAAGTACAGTTCTTAATGGCTGTAAAAACCTTTGAACATATTCTGTGACATTCTTTGGCTAGGGAATATTTTAGTATATGGAACATGGAAGCAAAGTAAACAAATAAAGTTTGTGGTAAATAGAATCAGCAGGGAATTAGTACAACAAACACACAAAAAGACATTGATACCCAGATGAATGTTTATATAATTGTAAACGATTGTCTGATTTCATTCTGGGATTTAATCCTTTATTGGGATAAATCAGCTGTGACAAACAGGTTTCTGATTCCCATCCACCCTTTGGAGGTCTGTAAGTTATGTAAGATTCCTGGTGCAATATTTAGGTGTCAGTTCTCTTAACAAGTCCAATCTAAAAATGGCTCAGAATCAATAGTACTGTACTAGCTTAGATGTGCAGCTGGTATACAGAGCATAAGGCAGCTTCCTATGCACCAACTAATACCCAACAATTTAATATTCACAACTTGACAAATTATGAGCTGCAGTGGTTACTGCAAATAGAAGTAACTGCTTGCACTTTCATTTGCTTGATGAAGCCAATTATCTTTTATAGTTTTAAAGGAGGAGCCGCTGGAAAAAAAGGGGAGGACTTCATATTAGTTACTATGTTATTTAGTACAGAATATACTCAGATCTAATTTAATTTGATCTGTGAAAACGTATTTATTGTCCGTATAGTATTCTTGCTCTCTATCTACAATCATGTTTCATGCTTGCACTTAATGTGCAACTCACACTCCAGCAGTTACATAAAATTTTTACTCAAGGGAAGCCGATCTTATGCAAGCCGGAATTTCTCCAGCAATGTGCAGGTAAACTCAGGCACTTTTCAGTAAGAAGCCAACCAGCCATTCAACACAAATCCACAGGTTGACCAAATAAAGCAGTTGGAAGAAAAAAAAAACCACTTCTATAGCATATCATTCAAAATGGCAGAATTTAAAAGGATATTTAGTTCCCACCTGCAATGGTATTCCCAGTGGTAATGTACGGTTGACAGTTAGGAAAGCTGAGCGCAGAAGAATAGATGCCTTTGAAACCTGGTGGAGGAGTTTTGAGAGTACCCTGGACAGCAAGGAGAACAAATAAGTCGATCCGAAAAGAAATCAACCCTGACTGCTCCTTAGAAGGTCAAATAGTAAAGGTAAAGCTAAAGTACTTTGGACATCAAATGAGAAGAGAGGATTCACTTGAGAAAGCCTTGATGCTGGGAAAGGGGGAGGGCAAAAGAAGAAGGGGAGGGCAAAAATGAGATGGCTGCATGATATTGTAGATGCAATGGTCACAGAGCTCGGTAGGCTGAGGAGGATGGTGGAAGACAGAGGTGCCTGACAGGCAATGGTTTGTAGGGTCACAAAGGGTCAGAATCCACTGCGACTGAACAACAACAAATACTCTAGATGATTTGCTTGATTCACCTTTCTTGGCTTTTAGAAGGGTGGGGAAGGCTGCCTTTGTTTCTCCCAAAGTTCAGGAGCTGAAGTTAGGAGTTTCAAAGCTAAGGCTTCCCAATTGGCTTTCTCTGAAATCCTATATTCCGCTGGTACATGGCTAGCTAGGCAGGAAAGATTAATGTCTTGGTGTGTGGAGTAACGAAACTAATGGTAAAAGAGAGTTGAAGATTTGTTAGGTGGTGGGAAAATTATGGCACAAACTGCGTTTCAGACTGAGAGCTTACGTTTAACATCCAGGAGGTGGCAGGGTAGCTTTTAGAATGAACTTTTGGAGGAAAAGCCAGAGGAACTTCCAGTTTTGGATTGTTCAGGAGAGGGAAGAATCAGCCCTGACCATAAAATAATGAATGACAATTACTGAAAAAGGCTGAACGGCAAATAACAAGGAAGTCCATCCAAAAAAAAATTTGTGAGAAAGTATTTTCAATGCATGTGTGAAAACAAGTATTTTGTGTACTAATGGTAGAAGCCTCAGCTAAAATCGGGTCAGTAGCAATGACAGCCTGGTGTGCTGTGGTCCATGGGGTTGCAAAGGGTCGGACTCGACTCCGACTGAAGAACAAGAATGCCAAAGTAATAGTAAACAATAGATAATCCCGCAAGGGACTGCAGTGGCTAAAGTAACTAAGAAGCTGGCTGGGAGGCGGGAGGTCAGCAGTTTGATTCCCGAGTACTGCAGGAGAGAAGGAGCTCCCGTCTTTGTCCGAACTCCTGCCAACCTAGCAGTTTGAAAGCAAGAAATTGCAAGTAGATAAATAGGGACCACTTCGGTGGGAAGGTAACAGCATTCCGTGCACTCCGGTATCTAGTCATGCCTACCACAAGACGACGGAATACGTCTGCAGAAACAGACAGCGCTGGCTCTTTGGCTTTGAAACAGATGAGCACTGAACCCTAGGCAAGGGAAACCTTTGCTAGATAATCCAGCTGGGGTATACAGAAAGCCTTAAAAATAAATTGTGGTGGGGAGAGAGTGAATATATAGGAAGACCTCTAACTCTAATACTGGAAGTCAGGCTTAGGCGATAATATTAATTTTGTGTCAGAGATTACTCTGGGTTGAAAGAATTTTCAGGGGATGCCCGAATGAGGCTCCTTTCATGTCCCCAAGGCTTAGGAGCCTGAGGGGCAGACCAAGGCTGTCCAGTGCCCACAGTGCACAGCTTAAGTGTGAACTTGCCAGTCACACGGGGAACAGGATGAGGGCCACCAACTTGGGCTCCTATAATGTTTAATGATTATAGTGTTTTTAATTTTAAAAAATAATAATGGCTGGGTATGTTTTATCTGTTATATAGTTGTTTTATCATGTGATTGTAAGCCACCTCAGTCGGTGTAAAGGCTGGGTATGTTTTATCTGTTATATAGTTGTTTTATCCTGTGATTGTAAGCGGCCCTGAGTGGGAGTAGGATGAGGGGGCGGCATAAAAATTGAAATAAATAAATAAATAAAAGAGGAGTTGACTGGGTGGCTCAAGGAAGGGAAAGCCATCAAAAAGCACACTCTGGCTCAGTAGTCAAAAATCCCATAGGGGCTCTTCCACTGTATTAGTTGTTGACCATCACGAGCGGGAAAGGGCGGCTCTTGGATGTGCGGGGTGCGGGTACTCGACCCCCCTCTACCCGTCCTCCGCGCCCCCTCCCCTGCCTATACAGCTGGATACTGCAGTTATGAGAGGGCCAGACAGTGAACTTTCCCGCCCGTGAAAAAGGGCGCGCGTCTCTTCTGTGCTCCCCCCCCCCAACTCAACTCAATTATATCTTCGTACACCAGTGGCTCAAGTAGGCTATGACGCTGACTGGGAGGCGGCAGGTCAGCAGTTCGATTCCCGAGCACTGCAGGACGGAATGAGCTCCCGTTTCTGTCCCAGCCCCTGCCAACCTAAGCAGTTCGAAAGCAAGAAGTTGCGAGTAGATAAATAGGGACCCACTTCGGTGGGAAGGTAAACAGCGTTCCGTGTGCTCCGGCGTCTCTAGTCACGCCTGCCACATGACCACGGAATACGTCTGCAGAAGCAGACAGCAGCCGGCTCTTCGGCTTTTGAAACATAGATGAGCACTGAACCCTAGAGTCGGATACGACTGGCTTTCGAGCAAGGGAAACTTTTGGCTTTACCACCAACAATTGGGGGGCGGGGACGAACACTGAGGCGCGGCCGTCCAACGAGGGCACGGGGCCCTCAACCGGCCCGTGGCGGTCTTTCGGGTTCCCCCTCCCCCCCGCCTCGGAACTCCGCGCGCCCTTTTCCCGCCCTTGCCATTGGGAGCTTCGCAGCCCCAACAAGGCAACGGTCAGTCGCAAGCAAGGGGAGACCCGCTGAATCGGGGGGGGGGGGGAAACGCCCTGTCAAAGCGTCCCTGGTTCAGGGGTGTGTGTGTGTGTGGGGTGTCTTCTCTGCTCAAAGGCGCGGCGCCTGACTGCGGGGGCCGAAAGGAGCCTGGATGAGCAAAAGCAGCGCCCCTTCTGCAACTAACTCGGCACACACACAACCTCACGACGACTAGGGAGGGGTGTGTGTGTTTCCTAGGGGTGGGAGCAGGAACCGGTTTAGGGCAGTGATGGCGAACCTTGGCACTCCAGGTCTTCTTGGACTTCAGTTCTCAGAACCCCAAGCCAGCACTCCTGCTGGTCAGGGCTTTCTGGGAATTGATGTCCAAGCACAGCTGGGGTGCCAAGGTTCGCCATCCCTGGTTTTAGGGAAAACCTCCCTGAGGTTTGTCGAGAGTGAAGCCTCTAAGGTAAATAAATAAATATAAAGTTGCTGCGAAGCGGAGAGCCCGGAGCGACTGCCGCCGCCACTTCCCACTTGCAAGGGTCTGCTGTTAGTTACTCTCGACTAGTAAGCCGCCGCGCCGCCGGAAGCCCGGGCTGTGGAGCCCCCTGGTGGCGGTGACGGTGCCGTCAACATAAGCGCCGCCTCCTCCTCCTGGTCGGGCGCCTTCCTTTAAAAGCGCGTCCTCTCGGGCGCCCACAGTGTGAGTGGAGCCGAGCGCTTGGCTCGCAGGTGGTGGTGACGGGAAGGGGGCCAGGCTCAGGCACCACCACCACCCACCACCATGGTCCTCCGGGGCTCCCGCTGCGCCCCCTCTTCCCTCGGTCGCCGCGCGCGCGCACGGCCATGACTCCGTATGACTCCGGGCTGGCTAGCCGAGGGGCGGCTGGGCGGCATGGCCCGGGCGCAGGACGACGGCAACATTAACGCCACCACCGCGCTCCTCCCCGCCGGGGAGCCTTCGGACTCGGAGGAGGATTGCGGCTCGGTGTCGGTGGTCTTCCCGTTGACCATGATGATCACGGGCTTGGTGGGCAACGGGCTGGCCATGCTGCTGGTCTCCCGAGCCTACCGCAAGAAGGGGAACCAGCGGAAGAAGTCCTTCTTGCTCTGCATCGGCTCTTTAGCCCTCACCGACCTCGCCGGGCAGCTGCTGACCAGCCCGGTGGTCATCTCGGTCTACTTGGCCAACCGGAAGTGGCAAGCGGTGGACCCCTCGCTGCACCTCTGCTCCTTCTTTGGCCTGAGCATGACGGTGTTTGGACTCTGCCCCCTCTTCATTGCCAGCGCCATGGCTGCGGAGCGGGCCTTGGCCACCCGAGCCCCACACTGGTACACTGGCCACATGAAGACCAGGGTGACCAAGTCTGTGCTCCTCAGCATCTGGCTGGCCACCTTCGCCTTTGCCCTCTTGCCCATCCTTGGAGTTGGGAAGTATACCCTTCAGTGGCCGGGCACCTGGTGCTTCATAGGCACCAGGGACCAGGAAGGGCCTCGAGTGGGCAACCTCATCTTTGCCTCGACGTTTGCATTCTTGGGCCTCTTTTCCCTGGCCGTCACCATGGCGTGCAACGTGGCCACCATCGTCGCTTTGGTGTGCCGGTGCCGGTCCAAATCCTCCGCCTCCCAGTCCAGGAAGCAGTGGGGCAGGATTACCATGGAAACCTTGCTCCAGCTCTTAGGGATCATGTGTGTCCTCTTTGCCTGCTGGTCCCCACTCTTGGTAGGTTGCCTCTATTCTGTTGTGTGTGTCTTACTGCTGTAAGTGGATCAGTGGTGTGCCTTCTTTTCAGGGGATGTAGGTGGACTGCAGTGGCTCTAGTAGCTAAGACGCTGACTGGGAGGCGGAAGGTCAGCAGTTCAATTCCCAAGTACTGCAGGACAGAATGAGCTCCCATCTTTGTCCCAGCTCCTGCCAACCTACCAGTTCGAAAGCAAGAAATTGCAAGTAGATAAATAGGGACCACATCGGTGGGAAGGTAACAGCGTTCCGTGCGCTCCGGTGTCTAGTCATGCCTGCCACATGACCACGGAATACATCTGCAGAAGCAGACGCGCTGGCTCTTCGGCTTTGAAACAGAGATGAGCACTTAACCCTAGAGTCGGATATGACTGGCTTTCGAGCAAGGGAAACCTTTACCTTTAGGTGGAAGTTATCTCTACAAAAAATACTTAGATCCATGATGGTGAACCATGGCACTTCAGGTGTTCTTGGACTTCAAATACCAAAAGCCCAGGAAAGCACTCCTGATCAGGGCTACTGGGAATTGAAGTTCAAGAACACATGGAGTGCCAAGGTTCACCATCACTAACGTAAACCCTCCCATGCTATATAGTATATTGGGCAGCAAGTGATTTCCAACTGTTTCAGTCTTGGTTGTGTACTTTGGCATCCTCCCATGGCATTTTCAGGGTCTTTAAATCTGCCATGAAACTTATTTGGAGAAAAATTGAGAAGGAGATTGGAGAAATAATGGGTATAAAAATTAAACTGGGGTCAGGCACCACTATGTTGACAGACGTTGAAAGTATAAATTTAAATAAGGATAAAAAAGAGTTATTAGAGATAATGTTGACAATGGGTAGAATGTGTATTGCTAAGAATTGGAAAAATGAAGTGAATATAAAAATGGAAGAGTGATATAAGGAAATGTGGGATTTAGCATTGAATGATAAATTAACATGGGAGATTAATAAGAAAAAGGGTATTATTAAAGAGAACAGATTTTGGAATATATGGCAGACATTTGTGGATCACTCAGTTAAGGGGGAGGAAGGGAATAGACCTGTACCTGATAAAAGGAGATTTTGGAATTAACTAATACGAAACTCCGTGCTCTCCAGGGCATTGTATAAAGTACTGGGTGTTTATATGTATTTTTATTTGTATATTTTTTTCTCTTTCTTTTTCTTCTTTTTTTTATTAAAAGTATCATACTATAAGTTTAATAATAACATTTTATAGCATGTTTTAGTAGTTTTATCAAACCAGGTAGTTCAGAGGAAGTTTGAATCTATATATATAATGTTAACAAGGATATAAAAATGGAAATTAGAAATTAACTACTATGTCAGAATATTGTATTAATATAAATAGTAAAAACCTTGTATGTATTGATGCTACTTTTTTCTTTTCTTATTTTTCTTATTTTGTTTACTTATGTTTTATTGTTGAATCATTGTATGTCTGTTTAGAAAATTCAATAAAAAATTAATTTTTTAAAAAAAGAAACTTATTTGCCATATATTTCAAGAGCGTTCTCATTGTTATTTGGCCAAAAACAACTAGAGAGACCTTAAAATATGTTCTCTGTGCAAAACATGAGAATTACACATTAATAGTGCACAAATGTAACTAAATGCACTTTTCTCAATTTGGGTTTATAACCCATAATAGTTTGACAAAGGAAAATGTCTTCTTGCCTGTTACAGCAGATTGACTTTTTGCAAATTTTGAATGTTTTCTTTTTACAGTAGTATAGTGTGTGTAAGTGTGCACAGGCATGTATGGGTATGAGAAAAACAGCATCCTTCTCAGCACCTAGTGAAGAAGGGAGCGGAACCTATATCCTGTCCTTCTGTTTGTTAAAATCCTCAGTATCTGTAAATTCTCAGTGAAGGTGAGAACTCTTCTTGTTCCTAGCTTTATAGAGCTTGTCAGCACATAGCTGAAACAAGTTTGAGAGAGATTTCAATAAAGCTCACACTTATATCTATTTGTTTTGTTCCAGTGGTACTTTTGACCAAAAAGTTTTTACAGACATCTGGAAAGACATGAAAACTCTTTGCCAGAGATGAAAATGTGCTCCACACCAGAATTTAATTTAATTTAATAGTCATATTTATATATGCCGCCCACTCAGGCAGAACCCGACTCAGGGCGGCATTACAACAAGTTCTAAAAACACATAAAAACACTTTAAAAGCCCCATATCCCACCCACTTTAAAAAATCCATATCCCACCCACCCATCCCACCCACTATAAAAAGAAGAAGAACTCTCTTAATTGTTTACATAAGCCAGCAGGCGGGGACCGTGTTCCCATTCGGGGGCCCCCACACCTGCCCTGCCAGCCAGGTCTTCAATCCTTTCCTGAAGGGCAGCAATTCTCTTTGAAGTCTTAGATCTGTTGGCAGGAGGTTCCAGAGAGTTGGTGCGGACACAGAGAAGGCCCTCCTTCGGGTGCTGGACAGATGTGCACCCCTAACTGATGGCACCATTAGAGAGCCCCTCCGGTCCGCTCTGGTTGGACGGGCAGACACTCTTGGGACGATGCGGTCTCTAAGGTATCCTGGCCCACTGCCATATAGGGCTTTAAAGGTCAAAACCAGCACCTTGAATTGCACCCGGAGACAAACTGGTAACCAGTGCAGCTCCCGAAGTAGCGGTGAGGCATGGGCATATCGCCCACATCCCATCACCACCCGGGCGTGCGCATTCTGGACCAGCTGCAGCCTCCGAATGGTCGTCAAGGGCAGCCCCATGTAGATTACAATAATCTAGTCGGGAAGTGACCAGAGCATGGGTGACCATAAACAAGGAGCCCCAGTCCAGGAGCATGCGCAACTGGCGAATCACCCGAAGTTGGGCAAAAGCCCTCCTGGCCACAGCCGCTACTTGTTCTTCTAGCAGCTGCCGCGAGTCCAGAAGGACCCCCAAGTTGCGCACTGGGTCTGTCTGGGGCAAAACAGCCCCATCCAGTACCAAAGATGGTAACTCCCTGGATAACACGGGACCCCTTATCCACAGCCACTGTGTCTTGCTGGGATTCGGCTGAAGCCCATTGGCCCCCATCCAGACCCCAATGGCCTCCAGGCATCCGGATAGGATTTCAACAGCATCACTGGGGTCCCCACGGGCCGAGATGTACAACTGAGTGTCATCCGCGTACTGATGGTACCGCACCCCGTGGGAACGAATGATCTCACCCAGTGGCTTCATGTAGATGTTAAATAGGAGAGGAGAGAGCACCGAGCCCTGAGGCACCTCATACTTGAGGAGCCTAGGGCTGGACCTCTCACTCTCTAACCACACCGACTGGGTACGGCCCTCCAGAAAAGAGGAAAACCAGGACAACACAGTGCCCTGGATCCCCAATCCTTTGAGCCGTTCCAGAAGGATACCGTGGTCGACGGTATCGAAGGCCGCTGAGAGGTCAAGAAGAGCAAGGACGGATGGATAACCCCCGTCCCGCTCCCGCCAGAGATCATCCATCAGTGCGACCAATGCCGTCTCCGTACCATACCCGGGCCTGAATCCTGATTGAAAGGGGTCTAGATAACAGCTTCTGTCCTATGGGAAAAGAAGATGTTGCTTTCTCAGATTATTTGTTCATTTGGCCCTGTGTTATCCATTCTCATTAGTTGTGGCTTTCTAGAGCAGCCTTCATGAACCTGGTGTTCTCCAGATGTTTTGGCCTGCAACACCCAATGAGCTATCATGAACTTGACAGGCTGCAACACCCAATGAGCTACCATGAACTTGACAGGCTGTGATAGAGCGTACAAGCTGAAGCCAATTAATACCAGATTTGCTCTAGTTGCTCTAGTCAGAAGTGGGGTTGGGGAAACTGGCCCCCACATATTGTTAGGGAAGACTGGAGAAAGTAACCATTATTAAGAATGGATTCTGCACATTTCTCAGGCTCATTTTAGATTGCTTCCCTTTCCCTATTTAATAAAGAGGAATACATGATTCTCCCGCCGTCTAGTCTGTCTGTATTTGTATATTGTAGTTTTATATTGTGTGATTTGTAACAACGGCCTGATGTGCTGAGAACCACTCAGAGAGTCTTTGCGCTATTGAGCAGTATAGAAGTTGAAATAAATTAAATTAGATAAATACTTTAGATCTACATCAGGCTGGTGTAGCAAAAACATGCCTTAACTTTGAAGTCTTTCAATCCCTATTTATATTGTTGTGCAAATATAGCCACTGTCGAGCTAAATATTTTGACTTCCCCAACCAGTCTTAGTACAGTACTACAGAAAGGAGAAATTATATTTCTAGTCCTATAACACCAAAGTAGTTGCTGCCAATGCTAGAAGCATTTGGACCCACATTTCCCCAATTCTACTTTCTTGCTCATCCCTGTCTATAAGAACCTTGAAACAATTGAGTGTATTTCTCAGGTATCATTCCTACTGAGCAACTGAAAGCCTTGTCCAGGCATAGACCTCTTAAGTGTGTGGTAATTGTGCCACTTATATTTGTTTCTAAGCAAATATAAAACCTAGAAAAGTTAACCTTGGTTTCTAGAACTGGCCATGGGACTCTTGAAGCTGCAACACGAAACAGTAACTTTTCCAGGGTCCCAGAGAGTGGTGTATGATAGTTAAGGAGAAAACTTTTTTCCACTTCTGAACAGCTGTTCAGTCCAATTGGCATATATCTCACCTGACTAGTTTGTTATAGGAACCTGGCTCATTATCCATCCATTCACCCTTGAGTGTGTAAAACTTTCTATCCACTGAAGGACTATGCACATAAAGTCTTGCATCTTGGGGGCATAGTTTTCTCCACTAGTCTATTTGTCTAGTTCTTTAGCCAGACACTTACCTAATTTGGTAAGTGTCTGGCTAAAGCCTGTTAGTGCAGTTCCTTGCTAGTAAAGAAACAGGCTGGAATCGTATTGTTTTTGGCAAAGATGACTTAGCCATTTTGTTACTTTACCATAAATCTTGAGTTCTTTGTGGGTAGTTTATATTATAATACATTCATAGTTTATTTTGGCATAGAAAACAGAATAAAGTTATCAAATATGATTTAATATACTGTATATATTTTATGGGAAACAAAGGATAAACTCTTCTAGGTAAAACTCTAGTGGATTTCATTCTCTTTTCTTTTGAGAGTGAACTCAAAATAAAAACTCTTGAGAAGTCGGACTAATATGAATAGGGAAAATGTGAATGGCACTGTGGGGAACCTGCTCATACTATGAAATATATGATATTTTTAGAAAGACAGTGGGTACCTATGATGTGGGATTCAGTGAGACAAAAATTTGAGGCTGGATCCTGAAAGCCAAGCCAAACATAATTAAATCATCTTTGCACTCAATGTCCAATGTTTAATAGCTGTATAGGTGAATTATAATTATTGAGAACTATAAGCCTTTCATCCTATGCTGTGTTTATTTGTGTAGGATATGGAAAATCCATCCTGTGTGCAACTCTTAGCAATGGGAAAAAATCCTCTGTTGTTGCCAGTGAGAGATTTTTCCTTAAAATCAGCTTCCATTGTCCATAGCAGAAAACTGATGCAACACCAATAATCATCACAATGCAGCTGTTTGAATTTGAAGGCACATTAAATGTAAAGACATCTTACGTCTAGTTCCATTTTGAGAAAATAACTGCTGTTTAAAGCGATGAAGAAGAAAATAGTTGAAGAGGTAGGAGGGAGAACAGGTTGATTCATGGTGACAGCAACCACTGATGAAATGCCAAACAAAGGTGAGAAGAAGGAAACTGCAAAACTGTTTCCTACAGACCAGTCAACAAATCTCGGTTGAATAGATATATGGTTTTATCAGTCTATCTGAATAAGTGCATTTATTGTAAACATATATATTTGTGTGAATAAATCTATTTATTGCAAACATACATATTGCAATAAGTATAATATTTAAATATTAATATATTTATTGCACACTTATTTCCCTGAGAGGGAATTCAAGATAGTAAACAGACAAATTTAGAAATATTAAGAGTGGTCTTTAATAAATAATAAAAGCTTATCAGAATAGCCATTGAACATAAGGATTGGGGGTGGGGTGGTGGGACGACTCTTAAGGACTATTAAAAGTTTTAACTGAGCTTTAAAGAACACATTGTCTAACTAAAACAATATAACATTGGCACTTAATAGAAATCTCCTGGCAGTGCATTCCGCAAAGGTGGAAGCAACCACCAAAAAGGTCCTAGAGTAGTTCTTGGGACTACCTTTCTGGCTGGATGATGGCCCAGGAGATTGAATTTAGGGCTAAAATCCTGTTGCTTAGCATATTATAATCTTAGAACTGCAGACTTGGACTGGATCCTATGGATCACTTGACTCCATCTCCTGTTAAGGAGGCACAGAGGGGAATCAAATTCCAAACTCCTGACTTTTGGCTCCACTGCCAGATACCTACCGTCTATACTCAAGTATAAGCTGACCTGAATATATATATATATATATATATATATATATATATATATATATATATATATATATATATATATATATATATATATATATATATATATATATATATATATATATATATATATATATATATATATATATATATATATATATATATATATATATATATTCACGCTTATATACCGCCCACTCAGGTACAACCCAACTCAGGGCGGTTTACATAGCAGACAGTAAATACATAAAAAGACACATGATAAAACAAAGTTAAAAGTTATAAGCCGAGATACCTAATATTGACCTGGAAACCCAGGAAAATAGATTGACCCGAGTATAAGCCAAGGATGGGAAATGCAGCAGCTGCTAGTGAGTTTCAATAATCAAAATACCTGAAAATATGGTAAAATTAATTAAATTGTTGGCACATCTCAATCTGGTGCGGTCTAGAGACCCCGTGGTCATTGACCTGAGTATAAGCCAGGTCCCCTTTTGTGGGCTAATTTTTGGGACTAAAAACCTCAGTTTATACTCGAGTATATACGGAAAACCTTTGCTCTATCCAGAAATCATATTAGACTAGACTGTTGTTTCCCAATCTTTGGTTTTTGGACTTCCATTCCCAGAAGCTTAAGTCAATTCCCCAAAGCACTGATCAGCCAATGTACTGACATAGGCTTCTGGGAAGTGAAGTCTCTCCATGGGGTATGGGCCTCACATTGGGAAACATTGGACTAGACCCATTCAGTGGGGATTTGATTTCCTTTACTAAAAGAATAGTAGACCGTTTAACCTTCCTATATTGGGACAGAACGTTTTAATTATGCGGAATCACGTTTTGTCACAGAATCTGTACAAACTATAGTTTATTGCTGGAAGAGTTATAAATCAGGTCTCCAAGTTGTGGTCACTTGCTAAGTGTATTTTTTAAAAAAATTTTTTTTAAAAAATAGTGGTATAAAATGATTCCAACAAATTTATGTGGGGAATTTGCGATTTTGTGGGAATTTTGTCACAGTTTTTGTAATGTTATTGAGCCATTTCTGAACAAACATTATGCTGAGAAAATTAAGTGGGCTACTGTGATTGTCAGACTGGTTTCATTTGGGAATTGTGGAGACTTGAGTATTCTCAGACAATTCAATGAAAGCCAACTGCTAACTCTGTCCATGAAACCAATTCTAATGCTAACTGAAGAATTCCAATGGAGTGGGAAAATACTTCAGAAAAGTACTCAACTTAAACTTGGCATGCTTTTTTTAAAACAATGCATTAAGTTTAATAATAGTAGGTTTCCTCTCCTTTACACTGGTCTGGCGGCGGTTAGCTAACCTGACTCCCTGAAGGGGACAACGGCTACAGGCGGATGAGCCCCTTTAGGTGGGGTGATTGTCCCTCTCAAAGGAGGAAATGCCACTGGAAACCATCATATTGGGCCCAACGGCAAAATGAGCGGAGAAGGAACTTTGATTCCCAACAGTCATGGAGGCAGAAGAGGCCATGCCAGATGGACTGGCTGTGAAGACACACCTTGTCCATATCCTCAAGGCTGCAGTGGTCCATTGCAGTCCCGGTGTTAAATCCTGCATGTCGCGCTTCATGTGTGCCATGGGTGATGGCGCCGAAATCATAGTGTGTGGGTCACTTCATGGCAAGATGGGATCCACCTTAAACAAATTCATGTCAGTGACATTTTTCCTGCTTCAGGGGGAGGTGGTGGAAATGCATTCTTGGATACGAGTTGCAGTCGATGACGACAATTTATTCATTTTAAACAAATTAAAACTTCCATCAAGTTTTGGTTCTACTTTGCCCGTCCCAGTTTTTATGTGCTTGAACAGACATGATACTTTTTGAGCACAGTCTGGTATTTTCTCATCAGCGTTCAATAGCTGTGAGGAGTCTTGCAGTTCCACTGAACCATAGAGGATAAAGAACACTTACTTTCCCCCTTTCTTAGAAGGTAGGGTGAGATCATCAGTTGATTACTGGCAATTACATTTGTGTATTTTAAGGGACATCCTCATTTTAAGGATCTAAAGAGGCCAGTCCATGTTGTATGTCAGTACAGGAGAATTTATAAGTTGTCTTGGATGGTAGTTTATGAGATAATGAAAGCAAGGCAGTGAAAATTTATTATTATTCATTTATTAGACTTCTATCCTGTCTTCTCTCAACTTCAGTTCAAGATAGCGCTCCAAAAATTCAAAGCAGGAGATAGTATTGCTAGATAATATTCTGGTGTATGAAGCAATTTATTCTGTTCCAAAATATACTCGCTTTAAATTCTCTGATCACTCAACTAGTTATGTATATTGATTTCAAAAGTAGCAATGCTCTGTGAAAAATAAAATCTATATATAGATTTGCTCATAGACAGATCCTTTTATTTTATTTGTGGCACAGTCTTTTGGGTAACTCCTCTTGTTAAGGATAATACTTTTTGGTCTGTCACTCAGATACCAATGATGTTTCTTGCAGTACTGTAACTTTATCATGGGGGACTGGAAGCATCGGAAAAGTCTAATCATTGTAACTTAAAGATTTCTTAATCAAATTGATTTATAGCAAGTACAGCCGAGGTTAGTTTTTCTCACCAAAGCAAAGTCAATCACAGTAGGGTAGAGAAGGAACACTAGGTTTACTCATAAGCTACATAAGCTACACTTTAAGTAGTTTGTTTACTTATTGTTTGTGACAGCCTGTAATAGAATTTTTTAAAAGTAAATTTAATATTTTATGTAACGGTCAGAAAAATCTATGTTTTTGATAGTGCTACTATGGTTGTTCTAAAGGAATGCATTGGCTCAAGTGGCTAAGATGCTGACTGGGAGGCGGAAGGTCAGCAGTTCGATTCCCAAGTACTGCAGGACAGAATGAGCTCCCATCTTTCTCCCAGCTCCTGCCAACATAGCAGTTCGAAAGCAAGAAATTGCAAGTAGATAAATAGGGAACACTTCGGTGGGAAGGTAACAGCGTTTCGTGCACTCCGGTGTCTAGTCATGCCTGCCACATGACCACGGAAACGTCTGCAGAATCAGACAGCGCTGGCTCTTCGGCTTTGAAACAGAGATGAGCACTGCACCCTAGAGTCGGATACGACTGGCTTTCGAGCAAGGGAAACCTTTACCTTTACTTTACTATGGTTGTTATGTGCTGTCAAGTGCTTCTGACATAATGATAACCATAGGTATTTGTGACTACCACAATGTTCCATCCATAACCATGCCCAGCCCTTGCAGACACAAGGCTGTGGCTTCCTTTATTATGTCAATCCATCTCATGTTAAGTCTCCCGTTTTCTTTCTCCTGCCTTCAGATCTCCCCAGCATTATTGTCTTTTACATTGAGTTTTGTCATCCAGTAATGTATTCAGAGCCTGATGGTATTTTTTGAGTAATTTTTGCTTTTTTCCAGGGTATTCAGTCTTGATTTAATTGAGGACCTACTTCTCTTCTTCACAGGCCAGTTGACGGCTCCTCACCTGGGTTGTAGCAGACAATGAGTAGGGCTCCCTGGGGTCCATAGAGAGTGATGAATATCACACTGCATTAGATTCTTTTAAGCATGCACCAAGCCAGCAAGTGTAAGTGCCCCCTGAGAATCCCAGCAGGGACTTCTTAATTGCCAGGTAGGAAGAAATGAATGTTACATCGTTTACCTTTCACATTCTTAAAAAATCAACAGGATTTCAGTGAGAGAGAAAAAATATAGAATTGTTTCACCTAGATTTGCAAAAAGCATTGAGTCAGCCTTGAGTTATCCTAATTATTAGGCCTTTGTGTTTGCTTTTTGGAAGGGTAGTACAGTATTTCTAATACTGTACATGACTGTACCTTCTTCTGCCGTATCCAAATCCGAATATTGGTGGTCCTCATGGTGATCAGCCATGAAGACTGTCCTGAGAGCAATATAATGCAGTGGCCTTTCATTTGCCTTCCGCATCACAGCATGACACCTGTAACACTGATCCAGTTCCATGAGTCACTTTCTGGTCCTGAGCCTTTTTGGCAAGCTGCCCATCCCTCAAGATGGATTCAAGTGGGATTTAATCCACTTGGGGACCATCACCCTTCCCTGTAGACTTCACCAAAGATGCTAATCCTCAGGGTTGTCAGGTTAGTTAACCGCCACCTGACACTCAGTGTTGAGT
Organism: Bradypodion pumilum; assembly: GCA_035047305.1. Lineage (NCBI taxonomy): Eukaryota > Metazoa > Chordata > Lepidosauria > Squamata > Chamaeleonidae > Bradypodion > Bradypodion pumilum. The sequence continues at coordinate 110,284,161 of JAWDJD010000004.1, read as the reverse complement.
CGCTGGCGTTATGGTCTACGCTTTTACCATATCAGGGACTGTACCTACTTTCTTTAATTTTGGCTATTAAAATACACTCTGAGGTAAAGGTTTTGAAGTAACTATTTTCATGTTTTATAGCAGTCAGGCAGCTTTTCATCTATCTGAAGAGAAATAAATAAGATAAAATAAAAGTAATACAAAATGTATCATAAAATACCCTGGTTGGGATGCAGTTTGTTTTTTAGCATATCTGACATTAAGCAAGTAGATAAATACCTTGCTATGAACCTTATAGAAATTATAGAAATCTGCACCTGAATCAACCTTAAAATGTTGGTCCTGGCTCTGTGAGAGATAGGCAAGCAGATACAAACATCTCCATGGAAAATATATTTCCTCTTAAATAACCTTTTATTAGCTTACCCTGCTTGGTGTTCATTGTTCTAATTTTGGTGCTAGTCACAACCTTACTCAGTCAGCAGCCAAAGAAAATCTGTTCAAGGTGACTGTCCACAAGAAACAAAAGAAAGCTTTTTTCTGATTGTGTTGGGGGAGTAATCCCAGCTGACTGGTGAACAGAATTTCCCGTAATAGCTGAAGTTAGCATATTAATAGAGGACACACTGCCTCTTGTGTTTCTATACTGCCTTCAAGTCCCACAAATGTTGATAAATGATGTTGTAAATGTGCTGAAAACATTTATTTTCCTAGTAAAAAGAAAATCTGGTTCTTCCACATCTTGAGAAATAAGATTGCTAGAAATGCTCTGCTAAAGCTGCAAGTGGTAAAGGAATAAGAATTATTTCTCCATAAATCTTACTGGAGACACAGCTCTGGAAATGGAAACAAAATGTGCTATTTGTAATGCAAGTGATCACTGAAATTACTGGTAAGTGGAAAGCAAGAAAAATCCCATTTGCTTCAATGGGGGCTGACATTCTCCAGAACCTTCCCCAATGTGGTATATTTCATGTGTTTTCATCTACACATTTTGCCATCTCAAACTACTGCCTATGGCAGCTGGAGCTGATGTATGTTGTATTCCTAGACCCCAGGAACAGTGGTGGGCAGCTCCTGGTCCACCTTGGTCTGCGTGAACTGGTAGTAAAATGTCCAGGAGGCCACATCCACCTGCCCACAGGCCACCCGGCCAACGCCCACCACCAAAAATCCCCGTCCGGCTTGGATTTGTTTGTGGAGAGCTGCCTCTGTGCAAGCGCACAGAGATCTGCCTTAGTGCATGCATGAGAGCATGGGGAGGCCAAGCCGGCTGGTTTTTTTTGGCACTGAGCTTACTGGCGCCCGCCACCGAAACCCCCCACCCCCCAGTCCCAGGGGGAAGAGAAAGAGGGAACCGTGACCCCATGATTAATATTATAATATAAGGTGTTTGAATGCCTTTGATAGGAAGTGATTCTTTTGCTTTTAATACAAGAACCATTGCCAATCCTTTTTTGGGCAGCTACGTCTCTCCTATCTGTATAGGTCACTTGTATTTAGCAGTGTTTGCACTTTCTCAATAAAGACATACTGTACTGTATCTACAGACAGAATGACCTTTTTGCTGCTATATATTTGAGCTGGAAACTTCTCTAGTAAAAGTCAGTGGTTGATTCATAAGGAGAAATTTAGGGGAACTTGGGCTCAAATCAGTTCTCTGGATTTGAGTCCAATCATATCCCGCTACCAGAAGGAGTGTGTGTGTGTGTGTGTGTGGGGGGGGGGGTGATGGGACTCAAATCCAGAAGAGTAGATGTAATACTTCACAAGTATAGACATCTGTCTTGCATGGCTTTTTTGTTTAACAGGGACATAACAACATTCTTTTTCATAAGGCAGTATACCAACTTATAACATTCACTTTGTTGTACAACCAATACTAGTTATGTGTTGCTTTTTCATATTATTGTAGGAAAAGGAAACAAAAACTTGGAAGCAATTTTTGAGGGGACTTTTTAAAATTTTAAGCAACAAAACAGGTTTAGCTCTGTAAGAAGGGGAAATCAAAATTTTACAAAATGCTCTTTGAATATTAGCATGATATATGGTTTGTCATTTCTAATATGTTTGTAAGCAAAACATAGCATTAAGTGCCAAAACAAATAAATGTATTGCAGTGCTTTACACACCTACTGGCAGTAATTGCCAAGAAGATGAACAAAGGGGCTAAGTTAGAAGTAATAACAATAATTTAATGTTTCACTAAGGACTTAATATTCCAGTTAGCTTGCGCAAACCCTTTAGCCAGCATGTGGATTTCAGCTTGAGAAAAAGCAGCCATACTCTTATTTATACTTTTGTCATTCATAAGCAGGCTGAATATAACAGATGTTCCTTTGATGCACCCATTATCTCAGCTTGGAAGTAAATATTCAAAGTGGCAGCTGTGTTAGGCTATGCAAGCATATCAGACAAGAAACAAGATAAAAATAAAGATAAGAACATTGCCGCACTTTAAAGACTAACTGCTATTTTTCATGGAAAGAAGTGGACTCGATCCAGGAAAGTTAACATTTTTAAAAAAAGTAGTATTTTTGTCTTTTTTTGTTGTTTAGTTTCTTGTTTGATGTGAAAATAACTAGTTTCAAATAACATTATTTGTAATTCCTTTTTCCAATAACAAAAGTACAGTATAACTATTTTACACTGTGTACTAATAATGTAAATTACATTAAGAATATCAAGTTAATAAGGAACTCTTTTTGTATTATAACTTTAACATTTAGTAAGTAATTTTCTGAAAGACCAAGAAGTTTTAATTGACACAGACTGTCACAGAGAACAGCCTGCTCCATCTGATGCACACTGCTGTTTTTGTAGCCACAGAGTAGCATGGCTGTCTGCTGGGCATTTTTATCTATACCTATAAATCCAAGCGTTAACGCCGCCGGAGCCGCAGCCGCACTCTCCCTGCCCCCACCACCGGCGGGGGGATAAAGGGAGCCTCCCGTGGCCCGGGAGGCTCCGAAAACGCCGCCGGAGCCGCAGCCGCGCTCTCCCCGCCCCCACCACCGGCGGGGAGATAAAGGGAGCCTCCCGTGGCCCGGGAGGCTCCGAAAACGCCGCCGGAGCTGCAGCCGCGCTCTCCCCGCCCCCACCACCGGCGGGGGGATAAAGGGAGCCTCCCGTGGCCCGGGAAGCTCCGAAAACGCCGCCGGAGCCGCAGCTGCGCTCTCCCCGCCGGTGGAGATGACGGTGCGAGGAGGGATTCCTGCCTACCCTGGAACTCTTACACTGTTCTGGGGTTCTTAGGCTACTTGCAACTGTTGTGCAGTTGGAATTGAGGACTTTCCTTTCGTGCCCTCTGGCCTATGTATGTATTTTTGTATTGATCGTTTTAACTGTATTTTTTTGATTAATTATTGTATTACTATTGCTGCTTATGTCTTTATTGCATTTCTGTATTTTTTGGTATTTTTGAAATTATATCCTTTGATTATATTGATCACATTGTTGCTATTGCTGTTATACTGTGTTTTATGGATCTTGTATTTCTAATATTTATTGTTAATTTGCTGTATTGTAACACTGTACCATTTGTAATTTTTGTATACTGTATTTGATTTACTTGTTGTAAGCCGCCCAGAGTCGGCCCTGGTCGAGTAGGGCGGGGTATAAATCGAATAAATGAATGAATGAATGAATGAATTTGACAAAGGCTCCCGCACCCGTCCATACTATCCCATACCTAGCCTCCTGCACTCGCCCAAACCCGGTACGGAGGTAACTGTCGGGTTGAGGAATGCGCCAGTGGGGCAAGAGCCCTACGAATGCAAACAAAGAAAAAGGACTTCAATTCCCAAAGTTCTCTGCGCCGCGCCGCACCACAGTCAATCAGGCTGAGAGGCGCGAGCAGAAAGAACGTTGGGAAACACTGCACGGCCAATCGAAATTGAGCCGCAGAAAAAACCGCCACACGAAAGCAAACCACAAACGCAAAACTACCCCACCGAAGACACGGCGAGACCACCACTAGCCTCAAGTAAAGTTGAGCCGGGATGGAAAAAAACCCCAAAACAGGCAGCAGTTTATCAGGGGAAGCACCCTCCCTGGCAGATGACTGGCTGATGCCTTTGTACTTCCGAATACAAAAGCAACAGCCAGCAATCCGCAAGGAAAAGCCCCACCCCTTATGGATCGCTGCCTGCCCATCTCTGGTTAGGTAAGTCAGGAGAAAAAGGAAACAGAGAGGAGAGAACCATCGTTAGGCAGAGAAAGCTCTTCTCTGCCTCCTTCTCCCCCGACCTACCTAACGAACCTTCCTGAGAGAAGAACGGGCTGACTGCCTCCTCCCTCCCCCCCCCCCTATTGCTGCATCTAAACCAAAATTCAAAGCAGCAATGGGGAAAAGAGAAATCCACAGGCAGCCCGTTCTTCAAGCTAAAGTAACCACCAAAAACAAATACCAAAATTAATAAAAAATAATAAAACAAAAAATAAATCAATAATTTTTAAAAAAACATTAATAAACAAAAAATAAACCACAAAATACACAAACAAAAACATCCACAATAACACAAAACCACATACAAAACACCTAACTACAACACGAAAAAACCCACAAATTACACAAACAACAACTAATTACACAAATGAACAACAATGAAATAAGAAAAATTAAACAAAACCAGACATAACCAAACCAATTAAACAAACCTAAAACTCAACCAAAACAAAAAAGAACAAACAGAAACACCTCCCAGCCCACCACCACAAAAGCAAAACAAAATAAAAAAAACCAGAAGAAAGAAGACCAGACAACTCACCAGCACGTCCTCCCTCCATGACGACCGGAACAGAAATGAAGAAACAAAGAGACTACTCACCAGAAGAAGCCCCACCCAGAGGCCAGGAGAGAAAAAACAGTGAAACTAAAACGGAACCCCTAGCAGCCCCACCTAGAGGCCACAAGAGTAAAAACAAATAAAAAACAACAATAAATCACAATTTTACACAAATCACAGACATATGTAAAAAAATAAAAATAAAAAGATTTATAACATCCTGTGTTGAGTTTTAACTCAAATAAAAACCCAAAACATCTAAATACAGTTTAATGTAAAAAAACTGTGCTTTCACATTTTTAAAAATATTACCTACGGTACAACTATTAACAAAAACAAACAAACCCACAAACTAAAACATTATTTGGTTAAATAAAACAATTTGAAACAATTATATCATCCTTTGTTCTTTTTTTAATCCACACAACAAAAAAAAACCCCAAAAGCTGATCACAGTTTATAACAGCCCGGCATCGCCGGGCAAAAAAATATGCTAGTGTAACTATAACATTGAACTATAACAGTAAATTTTTAAATGTAAAAATACATTTCACATTTCTGTCCACAGTTCCTCTCCTTTGGCTGTTTGCTTTTGTTATGTAATTTTGTCTTCCAGGAAAAGTGTCACTACCTCAGTTTCTCAAAATACTGTAGCTTCTTATGTTACTCTCGTAGTTGTCTCAATAGTTCTCTTTCCTGTACTATCACGCTAAATGGAATATTCCATGTAGGAAGAATACATATGGCGTATCTTTCTGTGCCAGTGAAATCTATTTTTTCTAATGTTTTTGCTAGTGTGGGGAAGGTCCGCAGTGTAGGTTCTTCACAGATTGTTCATGAAAAAGCTGCTAACCATGACATGAATGTAGGCTTAGCCACTAGTTTTGAGAATCCGTTAGTACTCCATGGAAAAATAAATATCTCTCTGCATTTCATCAGACTGCATACCATGTTTGTCTGAATTGCATAAAGAAGGGTTAGTTCTCCTTCGTATAGTTTGTGAATCCACACTCATGGGTTATGCGCCTGCGCAGAACGGCCGATCGGAGGCTTGAAAAGCCACCCTGAGGCGCCCGCGTTCCATTTTACCTCAGTTCTCTTCTTTCCGCCGTAGCAGCAGGACGATCGTTGAGAGCTTCCTCAATTTTTTCGCCCTTCTGAGGGAAAGTCTTTTGGCAAATTTCACAATTTTTCTCGGTGATCTTGTCCTTCGGGCAGGATCGCCACCCCGGTGCTGTTTCTTCCTTCTGGTGGACTCAGTTACCTACTCGCTTCGGTCACCGTTTCCCCCCTCAAGGGGGTGGCGGCTGGCCAGCCCTTCGGGGTAACCGCGTTCCAGAAACTTCCGTTGGAAGATTTTTTTCTTTGATGGCCGCGGCCTTCAAACAGTGCTCGGCTTGCCTGAAAAAGTTTCCGGCTTCCGACGGGCATAGCCTCTGCCTTTTCTGCCTCGGAGAGTCTCATCAGAGCCAGTCTTGCCCCCACTGCAAGAAATTCACCCGTCTGGCCATGCAAAACCGGAGCTACCGGCTCAAAGCTCACCTGATGGAACTCTCTCTGGCTCCCGTTGCGGCCGCTTCTACCTCGGCTAGCGTCTCTCAGCCTCCTCCGCCTTCGGCCTCTTCTTCCGCTACCATCAAGAAGAAGAAGAAGAGGGACAAGAACGGAGACAAGAAAAAGAAGCACGGGTCGGAGAAGAGGCGATCGCTCCCGCCTACTCCGCACACCCCTGTGTCCCCAGGACCCTCGCCACAATACTCGGTCGCGAGATGTCCGTCTCCTGGGTCTTCCATCTGGGGAGGACGGTCCTCCTCGGGATCGCCTGAAAAAGGACGCAGGGCTGGGGCTCCAGCTCGCCCACTTCAGGTACTCCCGTCACCGCCCCGTGGGAGGGCCCGCTCGACTATGAGGCAGGCCTCCGTCTCCCCAAGGCCCAGGACTTCGACGCTCGACGACGCGGCAATCACCATGCCGGCCACCATTTCGTCGCCTATTCTACCGGCCACCGTTTCGTCGCCGACCCTGCCAGCCACCGTTTCGTCGGCCACCGTTTCGTCGCTCCCGACGGTGGGGGACCCATCCCAGATGGAGTTCCTGAAGGGGATGTTTGAGGTCATGGCTCAGACTTTTGCCAACCAGTTTAAGACCTCCATGCCTGCGGCCTCTGCGGCTCCGGTACCGACCACCGCAAGCCCCAGGGATGCTGGCCCTGCTGTGGCCCTTCCGACCTCCCGAGGGTCGAGTGTCCGCTCCGCTGGCCCACCCACATCGTCGCGGGTTGGTCCAGACATTGAAGCGGTGGACTCCCATCCCGCCGGCCCGCCCAGGCCGTACTGGCGCGGTCCCGACGTGGATGCAAAAGTTCCTCCCTCGTCCTCCGATGACTCCAGCGCCTCTTCGGAGGAGGACGAGGGAGACGTCAACGCCGAACGGACGCCGGACCAGGCCATCGGCGCGGTTGACCCACCACGTGGTGAGGATCAACGCTCGCTCACGGCCATGCTGACGCGCCTGGGGACCGCGTTGAACCTGAAGGTGGACCAGCCACCACTGGAAGGTGAGGACCAAATGACCGCGAAACTGGACAGACGTGCGGTACGGCCGGTCCATATCACCATGCTTCCGTCCATGCTGACGTCGGCGAAGGCGACGTGGAGTAAGCTGGTGTCAGCGCACTCCGTTTCGTCCAGGCTCGACAGCATGTATAGAGTCCTGGACGAGAACGTCAAGTTCCTGCAGGCGCACCCCCTGCCGAATTCCCTGGTGGTCAAGGCTTTCCAACACAGGACGGCCACCAGCGGGTTCCCGGTGCCTTCGACCCCGGAAGGGAAGAAGCTGGACGCGGTGGGCCGCAAATTCTACGCCACCGGTTCCCTCTTCCTCCGCGCCGCCAACTACTCGGCTGCCATGGGCCTGTACCAGTCTCACCTCTGCGAGCGAGTGATGGCCGAAACGGCGACGTTACCTGCCGACGCCCAGAAACGGATCGACGCGCTGGCATCCGAGGGCGATTTCCTGGCGGAGCAACAAATGCGAACCGCCAGGCATATAAATGACTATGCGGCGAAGGACATGTCGTCTGCGATCCTGCTCCGTCGCCACGCCTGGCTTAGGGGCACCTCCCTCGATGATGCTATGAAGAAGCTCATCGAGGAGTTTCCCTTCGACGGGCAAGGCCTTTTTGGACAGGACACGGACAAGGTCCTCAATGAAATGCGGCAGACCAACTCCACCGCCAAGTTTCTGGGGCTTACCACGCCGGCTCCGCCTGCCAGGCCGAGGTTCCAGCCCTTCACGCGGCGCTACCAGGGAAACCCGCAACAACAGGGTGGCCCCGTGGAGCAGCCCAGGTCTGGCTCTTACAAGCAACGACGCCAGCACAAACCGCGCTATCAGCCCTACAGGCACGGCAAGCGTTCGGACGCTAAGTCCAAGTCGCACGTTTGAAGCTGCGACGGCCGAGTCTCTCGCGCTCCATCTCCCGTACCTCCCCCTCCGGAACTTCCTCCAGGTATGGTCAGGCATCACGGACGACCGGTGGGTCTTAAAGATCTTGTCCTCTGGCTACGCCATCGAGTTCGTGCGGGCGCCTCGGGTAGGAAGACATCGTTTCACCACCCCGTCCCCCCATTTGGAGGAAGAAATATCAACTCTTCTGTCCAAGGGAGCCATCGAGCGGGTGGCCCCGCTCGATTGGGACAACGGCTTCTACTCGAGGTACTTCGTGGTCCAGAAGAAGGACGGAGGACTTCGCCCAATTCTGGACCTGCGCCGCCTCAACAAATGCATCCACACCAGGAAGTTCCGGATGGTGACCCTGCAGACCGTCCTTCCCCTCATCAACAAAGGGGACTGGTTCACAGTCATAGACCTCAAGGACGCTTACTTCCATGTCTCCATCCTCGAGGAGCACCGAAGGTTCCTTCGATTCCGCATCGGCGAGTCGGTGTGCCAGTACCGATGTCTACCGTTCGGTCTGGCCACAGCACCGCGAGTCTTCACCAAATGCATGGCTCCGGTGGCCGCCTTCCTTCGCCAGCGGGGAATCAGGGTCTTCCCATACATCGACGACTGATTGATTGTATCCCCCACCAGCTCGTCAGCCATTCGGGACACGCAGTTCACGGTCCACCTCATGGAGAGTCTCGGCCTCAGGATCAACTTCACCAAATCGAAGTTGATTCCCTCTCAACGCGTCGAGTACATCGGAGCGATACTCGACTCGCTTGCCACCAGAGCCTTTGCACCCCAGAAGCGCTTGCAGGACATCGCGCAGGGAGTGAACGACCTACGCACCAAACCGTGCATCCGGGCGAAAAAGGCTCAAAGACTGCTAGGCCTTATGGCCTCAACAACGGCTGTGGTCCCTCACGCCAAGTTAAAGTTCCGGTCCCTACAGTCGTGGCTTCTGCACGAATTCGACGCGCTCCGGGAGAGTCAATCCAAACGGCTAACTCTGTCCCCGGAGCTGAGGGACCAGCTGGTGTGGTGGACGACGCCACTCAACGTGACAACGGGGAAGAGCTTTTACCCCCCGCAACCCTCGTTGCAAATATTGACCGACGCAAGCAACCTCGGCTGGGGGGCTGCCTGCGGGACTCTCACGGTCAACAACCCTTGGTCACCTCAGGAGATGGCGCACCACATCAACTACTTGGAGCTACTGGCCATTTGGAAGGCCCTCCGTTCCTTCGAGACCCTGCTCATGGGCAAGGCGGTCCAAGTGGCCTCGGACAATACCACGGCTGTGGCGTATCTGAACAAGCAGGGCGGAACACGATCTACCGCCCTTCTTTACCTCGCTGTGCAACTCTGGGAGTGGTGCCTGGAGAGGCACATTTTCCCGATTGGAGTGCACATTCAGGGCAAGCTGAATGTCCTGGCCGACCATCTCAGCCGCCTCACCTCGACGACCCACGAATGGGGGACAGAAGCTATGATTCCTGGCTTAGTTTGGGGGAAAGCAGGCGCGCACCCATGGCTCCTCTGAGAAGGGAAGCGGCCTCTGCGAGGCCTGGGGGACTCCGACCATCGACCTCTTCGCATCGGAGTCCAACACGAAATGCCACAGGTACTGCTCCAGGGCGGGCATCGGTGTCAACTCCGAGGGCGATGCCTTCATGAAACGGTGGGATCAGGACTATTTCTACGCTTTTCCTCCGTTTCCTCTGATCCAGAAGGTCCTCACCAGAATGCTTCAGCACAGGACCAGGGCCATCCTAGTGGCCCCAGCATGGCCTCGCCAACCATGGTTTCCGCTGCTGTTGCGCATGTCATCTCAGTATCGCACGCTACCGGAGTCACCGACGCTTCTCCAAATGGAGCAGGGCCAGTTCCACCACTCGGACCTGCCCAGCCTCCACCTCACCGTGTGGAGGATAACCCCAGACTGTCCAGGATCCTGGAACTAGCCAGGCGCCCTTCCACAAGGAAGTCCTACGCTTCCAAATACAGACGCTTTTGTGCTTTCCTGGCATCTCAGCAGACCCTCCTCTCGCAGGTGGAACTGCAGGACGTCTTGACCTACCTCCTCCATCTGGCGGAGTCTGGCCTCAGCATCGCCTCCATCCGAGTACACCTCGCAGTGGTGGTGGCTCACTCCCCAGCTGGCTCACCCGCTTCTGGCGCTTTCCGCAACCAAACGGTGAAACGTTTCCTCAAGGGATTACAGAACGCCTTCCCTCCGATCAGGACTCCGACGGCCCAATGTTCACTCTCTACCGTCCTTAACGCGCTCACCAGGACTCCTTTCGAGCCCATGGCTACCGCGGATGCTCGTCTCCTCATGTGGAAGATGGCCTTTCTTGTGGCCATCACGTCTGCTCGGCGAGCTGGTGAGCTGGTCGCCCTGCGGGCAGACTCACCCTTTCTCCACTTCTTCAATGACCGTGTGATGCTTCAAGCGGACATCACCTTCCTCCCCAAGGTGGTCTCCCAGTTTCATATGGCACAGACTATCTCCTTGCCAACATTCTTCCAGAACCCCACTAAGGCCCAAGAAAGGACTTGGCACACGCTGGATGTCAAACGGGCTTTATTGTTTTACACCAGCAGGACAAGGGAGTTCAGGAAGTCGCAACGCCTTTTCGTGGCGTATGGGGGCAAGTCCAAAGGTGAACCCATCTCTGCGCAGCGGTTCTCCAAATGGATCACCTCTACCATCTACTTGGCCTACGAGTCGGCATCGCTGCCCCCTCCACCGCATGTCAGGGCGCACTCTACCAGAGCGGTTGCAACATCCACGGCCTTTCTGGAGGGCACACCGCTTGAGGACATCTGTAAGGCTGCCACCTGGTCCAGACCTTCTACATTTGTCCAGCACTACAGGGTGGACACCAGAGCCACTGCGGACGCCAGGCTTGGCCGTGTCGTCCTCACTCGGGGGCTCCGGGCCAATCGCCCTTGACAGTTCACCCTGCCTGACCGACATCATCTTCATCGTGGGATCATCTCATCCGACTGCCCACCGACCAAGTAAGTGTGAGCTTGCTAATCTCCCATGAGTGTGGATTCACAAACTATATGAAGGAGAAAGTTCGGTTTCACTTACCAGTGATAACTTTTGTTCTTCGAGTATATAGTTTGTGAATACACACTACCCACCCTGCCTCCCCTCTTGAGCTGGACGGATGAGATCAATTGGTTTATCCTGTGCTTGGCTTAAGTATGGAACTGAGGTAAAATGGCACGCGGGCGCCTCAGGGTGGGCGGTACGGTGGGCGGTCTTACCGCCAAAACTTTTGACCAATAGCTTTTCAAGCCTCCGATCGGCCGTTCTGCGCAGGTGCATAACCCATGAGTGTGTATTCACAAACTATATACTCGAAGAACGAAAGTTATCACTGGTAAGTGAAACCGAACTATTGCAGAGTTCTTATACAGGTTGATAACATTTTATGGTTATTACATGGAGAAGGTAGTTTACAGCAGAAATACTGCATCTATTTATTGCTATTTCCTAATGACCAGTGAGAAACCTTGTTCTGAGGACGTTCCAGATAGACATTGTGGAGAGGCAGCATGTAGTAGTGGTTAGGGTATGTGAAAAATTCAAGTTTTTAGATCCCTCTGTGCCTTAAAACTCTATCGCATTGGGCCAGTCATTCTCGCTCAGGCTGAGTTGTGAGGGTAATATTGGGAGAAAAGACACATTAACCAACCCAATATTCTGGTACATTCTTTCCCACAATTTAAGTACAGCTAGTGAGAAGGTGTTTTCTGACACCACCATTTTAGTGTTCTGGAAATATTTATTGTGAACGGGCCTGCATCAATGGTCGGTAGGGAGGGAGAGTTGGTGGCAGCGTGAGCGCCCTCCACTGTCGCCTCTTCCTCCTCCCTCTCCCTCATTCATTGCCGCCACCGCCTTTCCTCCTCCCTCTGCCAGGCCGCCGCCATGGAGGTGCTGATCCCAGTCATCAACAAACTGTAGGACGTTTTCAACACAGTGGGGGCAGATATCATCCAGTTGCCGCAAATCGTGGTGGTGGGGAAGCAGAGCAGTGGCAAAAGTTCTGTGCTGGAAAGTCTGGTTCGAAGAGATCTATCAAGAGGCACAGGAATTATCACCTAGAGATCTCTTATCCTGCAGCTGGTTCATGTTTCAGCAGAAGATTGCAGGAAAACAGCTGGAGATGAAAATGGAGTTGATGCTGAAGAATGGGGAAAATTTCTACTCACAAAAAATAAGCTTTATACAGACTTTGATGAAATTAGGCAAGAAATAGAAAATGAAACAGAAAGGATTTCAGGAAACAATAAGGGGGTCAACCCTGAACCTATTCATCTAAAGATTTTTTTCACCTAATGTTGTCAACCTGACCCTTGTAGATTTGCCAGGAGTGACAAAGGTACCTGTGGGTGATCAACCAAAGGATATTGAGCTTCAGATCCGAGAACTGATCTTTAGATTCATTGGCAATCGCAATTCAATTATTCTGGCAGTTACTGCTGCCAACACAGATATGGCCACTTCTGAAGCACTTAAAATAGCTTGGGAGGTCGATCCAGATGGGCAGCGTACCCTTGCTGTTATCACAAAGCTGGATCTCATGGATGCTGGCACTGATGCTATGGATGTATTAATGGAAAGAGTGATACTAGTTAAATTTGGCATCATTGGTGTGGTAAATAGGAGTCAATTAGATATTAATAATAAGAAGAGTGTGGCTGATGCAATTCATGATGAATATGCTTTTCTCTAGAAGAAGTACCTTTCTTTTGCCAATAGGAATGGAACAAAGTACCTTGCAAGAACTCTCAACAGGTTACTCATGCATCACATCAGGGATTGCTTACCAGAACTGAAAACCAGAATCAATGTTTTAGCTGCTCAGTATCAATCTCTGCTGAATAGCTATGGGGAACCTGTAGACGACATGAGTGCCACATTATTGCAGCTTATTACCAAATTTGCCACTGAATATTGCAACACCATTGAAGGCACAGCTAAATACATAGAGACATCAGAATTGTAAGCATAAGTTCTGTTTTGAACTAGTTGCCATGTCTTGTGAGCTCTGGGCTCCGTCCGTAAGTTATTGTATTGATTGTATTATTGTATTGTTAAATATCTTATTTATATCATGCTGAATTGTATTTTTGCTTTTGCTTCTGTGATGGATATTTTATTGTATCAACTGCACTGTATTGTAATGTTTAATTTCGGAATTGGTATTGTTGCATTTTTGAACAATTGCATTGTATTTATTTTGTATTGCTGTGTCTGATATTTCTATGTAATGTTTTATATATTGTGAGAAGGCTTTCTTTTTGTTGAAGAAAGCTTTCCTTTTCTTATGTTGTAGGCCGCTTTGAGTGGCACTCATGCCAGAAAAGAGGGATATAAATAAACATTATTATTATTATTATTATTATTATTATTATTATTATTATTATTATTATTATTATTATTATTGTTGTTGTTGTTGTTGTTGTTGTTGTTGTTGTTGTTGTTGTTGTTGTTGTTGTTGTTGTTATTATTATTATTATTATTATTATTATTATTATTATTATTATTATTATTATTATTATTATTATTATTATTATTATAGGCAGCAGCCAGCAATACAGGCCAAACACACAACTTTATTTGGAATAAGAATAGGTGGCCAGAGCTAACAACACACCCTCACATTCCTGATCAGAACTGACAATTGGGGAAAACCGTTAGAAGGTTTTAAAAGGCATGCCACCGGCTGGTGTTCCAGGGCCCTGTCCTCTCCTTCATAAGACTCTGGAGGCAGGGGGTTTTTGTGGGTGGTTTCGGTTGAATTGTTTTCTATTTTGATGTGGTACTGATATTTTGCATTTTGTGGACTGTTTTGCTTAATATTGTAATTTGTATTATTGTATTTACTTGAAACATTGTATTTATTATTGTATTTTGAACATTGTATTTTGTATCTTATATGTAAATCCCTTGAGTTGCCCTGGGGTCATTTATATGTTGTTAGCCGCCCTGAGTCGGCCATGTGTTGAGTAGGGCGGGATATAAATTGAATTGAACTGTTGACAGCTCTGTTCTCATTCAGAACCCTCACGAAGTCTCGCGAGACTTCGGACCATAGTAAAACATATTAAACTCTTTCACAACAAGACAAAATGGCAAACACATTTCCTTAAATACACAACAACCATTAATTGCTCTTTTACCTTAGCTGGGACACAGAGAAAGGTTCTTCAGTCCCCTGTGATGTTGCAGGCAGACTGGTATGAAGAAGAATGATTACTAAGGAAATTTGAGTTCTTCAGTTTTTAAAAAAGTCACTATCAACACTTTCAACTGTACCTTGAAACAAAGTGGTACACAAACCAGCCCTTACTAGAAAAGTGTGACATGATCTCATAAATAAATACCCGCTTTCTCGAAGGTACATTCTGTACCAAATGCAATTTCTGAGCACTCATCAAAGACAGTCCCATATAGAAATAACTGGAAGAATTCAGCCAGGATCTAACTAGGCAATTAACATACTTTCCCTTCAGTAACAAATGCCCTGAGAGATGCATGCCTACTCTCAGAAACAAGAATTGCACATCAAGCCCATGTTTATTTTTCAATGATCAATGATAACATGAAATCTATTAAATGCAAGATGTCTAGGCAAGGGAAATATTTGCTATGACAGAAAGGTATGTTTCACCACTTGGAGCAGGTGGTCACTTGGCTCTCCAGATGTTTTTGGACTTTAATTCCCAGAAGCCCTGATCAGCAGGTGAGGTGTATTGACTTGGGCTTCTGGCAACTGATGTCCAAGAACACCTAGAGAACCAAGTTTGCTGACCCCTTACTTGAAGTAACACCTCGGCAAAAAAGGAGAAACAATTCAGAATAATATATTCTCTGATTTGGCCCCAAGGTATCAGTCACTGCACCTCCACCTATCTTTAGTACTTAAAAGAAAAGCTGTAAACTTATTTGATAAGATAATGGTATTGTATAAGAAAACCAAGTGCAAACTGTGGTATATAGTATTACTTTCAACTCTTTTTACTATGGTGCCCTGATTTTTTTAGGAAATGTAACAAGTTAAATTTAACACTCTTTCCAAAAAACTACTAAACCACCTAATCAGTATCCTGTACAGCAGGGATTCTCAACCTGTGGTCCATGGGCCAGATGTGGCCCATGGTATCATTTCATGTGGCCCACCACCACCTCCACCACACCAGGAAGTGCCATGTGGTGGAGGAAGGGCAAATGGCCATCCGCCCTCCAAAGCTGTCTGAGGGAGCGTGACCCGGCCCCCGGCTTTAAAAGATTGAGAATTCCTGCTGTACAGCAAACAAAAGAAAATTCAGAAGGAAATTGCAGATTTTGAAGCTAAATTTAAGGTGACTTGATGTGAAATGTATATCTGTTTGTACTTTTTAAAATAAATATGTCCTCTTTTTAAGACCTTAGACACATTTGTCAGAAATAAGAATACAACTCAGAATTTAAACTGTTAAAAGACCAGTTACCAAAGCGAGAACAGTAATCTCAAGGCTACCTGACAAACCCCAGTGAATTTTGAAAATGTCATCAAAATACTTTAGTATTGTTTACTATTCTTTCATCTCAAATAATTTTTCTGAATGATTAACTCTGTCTTTACAACACCCAACCTTTTCTCTATTGTTTTCTTAGCTTATGATGTTGAAAGTGACCTTCAATCACACCTCTATGGATCTGTGCAAAGAATCCTGCAACAAAACCCAAAGTACACAACTGCAGCCTGAGTGCAACTTCTTCTTGATTGCCATTCGCTTGGCCTCACTGAACCAGATCTTAGACCCCTGGGTTTATCTGCTACTTAGGAAAATCCTCTTGCGAAAGTTTTGTCAGATCGCAAATGCCATTTCCTGCCACTCTCAAGATGGATGGAAAGGACAGCACTTCATGTTGTCGGACAAGATCACACCCTCAACAGCATGAAACAACTACAACATGAAACGATGCCTGTGTTTAATAACAACCCTTGTTTCAATTTTTACAAGGGCTGGGGAACATTTGTCCTCCAAATAGTAATAGATTGAGTCTTTCATCAATCTAGCCCCCTTAACTGATGGTGAAAGGAGTTGGTAATTTGTGATGGACAATATCTAGAGCACCATGGTCACGAACCATTGAGGGGAGGGATGTCCATTAATGGAAATGCTTCTATCAGCAGAATAGAGAGATATCGCCTGCCATTATCAAAGCTGTGCTTTGAGCAAAAGCCAAGACTAGGGGAAGCAAGGGAATAAAGTTCTGCTGTGCTGGCACTGCAGAGCCAGTGCATGTTGGCTTTACATGCATATCTTGTACCTTACTGTGAATTTGGGTATCCAATGCATGGCTATTTTCCTCTATACATAAATTGCAGGGATGTGATCAATTCAGTGGATTTATAAACTCCAGATTATTATTTTCTTTCTTTTTAATATATTGCGAAAAGAGATAAATTATAAGGAAAAAAAATGCTATTTTTTAAAAAAACACATAGCTGTTGACATAAGTACATAAGAATGAACTTTTTTTATGAGGGTACTAAAGGACTCAGCGATGTTCCAACAAGAGGGATGTGTGACTTTTAAATTGGAATTTTGTATGCAGATTAAATAGTGATGACAATAATAAAGATTGTAATTTAAATTAGATTAACACTATTGTCAGATGCTTCTTTTTGTTTCCAGCTTTCTCTTTTATTCACTGGTTTAATTGAGAAGAATGCTCCTGTTTTATATTAATTATAATTATGCATCTACACTGCTCCCCCAACTTCATCTGTGTCCAAATAAGTGTGACCCACTTTATACTCTCTTGGAGATATTCTGACTCAGTCCTGGCCCATGTTGGTATTTGTGCATTACTGGAACTTCAGGGGGGAAAACTATTACAAAAAATGAAAAGAGCAAGACCAAGTCACAGATAAAACAAATTTTACAGTTGAACCAGCCCTGGAGTTTTGGGGGCCCTGAGATAGAGCATTGCATTGTTTGTTATGCTGTCCATCTGATCAGCACAACAAGTAGAGTGTTTTTTTTAATGAAAACAAAAGTAAACAATTATTATTAAACAATTTTACTTCCATTCAAGAAGAAAAATAGAAGAAATCTTTTAGTCCTATCTTAATACTTTCTGTTTTTTCTCCTTCCTCTTCTCACTCTTACCAGAATCCGAGATGAGTGGTTCAGCAGCCTTCTTCTATTGTTGAACAACTGCAGAAACAAGTTTCTAAACAACACAGAGTTTAGTAAGTGACTTTTCTGCAGGAAGAGGAGGAAGTTAATGTCTAATGCAGGGATTATCAACCTGCGGCCCATAGGCTGCATGGCACCATTTCATGTGGGCTCCCACTTCCTCCACCACACCTGGAAGTGCTATGTGATGGAGGAAGGGCAAAATGGCCATTTGGCCCCCGAAGCTGTCTGAGGGAGTGTAACCAAGCCCCCAGCTTTAAAAGGTTGAGAACTCTAATGTAAAGAGCATGTTGTCTTCCACTTGCATCTACTCAGCATCTTTCATAGTTTTCCTTTTCTTCCTCCACCTGTAATCCCAATGTATCTTTTTAATTTTAACATTTTTAATCCTAAAAAAGCCAGGTTTTAAGGGATTCCATTCTTGGTCACTCTGGAAACGCACAAATATTAGGTGATATTTATGTGGTTGTTCAAAAACAGCACACACTCAAAACTTGAAGAGCAGTGTGCATTTGAATAAACAAAAATGTTACTGTATTTGTGGCTGCTTCTCTTAAAAATATAAAGACAAAGAGGATCATCCACATGAAAGGAGTTATCACAATTTTGCAACATGGGACTTTATCAAATGTTGTACAGTATTAGATTCATTTCATCTTGTAAGTTAAACTCATTTGTTGCAAGGGATCATTATGTCTTTTCTCACTAAAACAGTCCTCTTGCAAGCACAGCACGTTATCCTCAAATTCCAACTATAATATTTTGCCACTGGGAAAATGATAATTTCTGCAATGTAGTCATTAGCAACTGTTTTCTTCCATCCGAAGCAGAATTAAAATAGTTCCATGTAGCTCTCATTATAGTACTGTGTTATGAAGTACAGTACAGTAATATCTCGGATAATGACCAAACTTGGTTCCACAAGTCTGATCATTATCCGCTTTTTAGCGTTATCTGATGCATGCCTCGGATATCGCTAAAAAAAGCTGGCTTCCTATGGGGGAAGCTGGGGGCTTCCCCCAAACCAAGCCTGGAGCTTTCCCCCAAACCAAGCTGGGGGACAGAAGCTATGATTCCTGGCTTAGTTTGGGGGAAAGCAGGCGCGCACCCATGGCTCCTCTGAGAAGGGAAGCGGCCAAGCGCATGGCCCATTCCCTTCCCAGAGGAGCCGCAGGTGGATGCAAATGCACCCGCCGCCCCTGTCAACGCGGAACCGGACACGCGCTTGCCTTGTTCCCCCCGGCAGCGGCGGCGGGTGAGTGCAGACCCACTCGCCACCACTACTGGGGGGAGCCAGGCAAGCGTGTGGCTGGCTCCCCCGGCAACAGCGGCAGGTGAGCACAAACCCAGTTGCCGCTGCTGCCGGCAGGAAGCCGGGCAAGCATGTGACCAGCTCCCTGCCAGCAGCGGTGGTGGGTGAGCGCAGACCCACTCGCCGCTGCTGCCGGGGAGAGCCGGCCATGTGATTGCCCGGCTCCCCACCCCCGGCAGCAGTGGTGAGTGGGTCTGCACTCAGCTGCCACAGCTGCCGGCAGGGAGCCGGCTACACACTTGGCCTGTTCCCTGCCGGCAGTGGCGGCGAGTGGGTCTGCGCTCATCCACCGCTGGGGGGGGAGCCAGGCAAGCATGTGGCCAGCTCCCTCCGTCAGCGGTGGCGAGTGGGTCTGCGCTCATCCACCGCCGCTGCTGGGGGGAGCTGGGCAAGCGTGCAGTTATATGATGCAATTTATTTATTTATTATTAATTTCCCCCAAAAATATTGGGTCATTACCCAATTATAGCATTATGTGATGCGGTCATTATCCAAGGTATTGCTGTAATTAGTTTTCCTAATTAGACTTTTTCAGATGTTCAAAAATACTAATAAAGACTCAATAGACCTCCAAATGGGAGATTCCTCCAAACATATACTTGGGCACAGTTGATCCAGTCCTGACAACAAACAAGGATCCCCAAAGAAACCAACAAACTGAGCTGTCAGCCTTAATTCTCAGCTTCTAAAATCCTCTTCTGCCGCCGTGTGATAAAAAGAGGTCCTCACCTGGACAGCAAAGAGAACAAATAGGTCAATCCTGATGGAAATCAATCCTGACTGCTCCTTGGAAGGTCAAATATTGAAGATGAAGCTAAAGCACTTTGGACACCAAATGAGAAGAGAGGATTCACTTGAGAAAGCCTTGATGCTGGGAAAAGTCAAGGGTAGAAGGAGGAGGAGGCAGCAGAGGATGAAGTGGCTAGATGGTATTGTTGATGCAATGGGCGCAGAGCCGAGCAGGTTGAGGAAGATGGTGGGAGGATAGGGGTACCTGTTGTGTGATGGTCCATGGGGTCACAAAGGGTCGGACTCGACTGCAGCTGAACAACAACACGTGGTTTGATGACACAACTACCAACTGTGTTATAGTCAGAAAATTCCTTCCTGCCTAATTGCTTCCAGTTCAGCATTGAAGCAATTTGCCACTATAAAGATGCTACCACTGTTCCACACAATTTTTTCAGTTTCCTGTAACTTCTGCTCTCTTTCCTTGCACGCACCCTACTTTGATTTACCCCAACAACTTGCTCTGAAGGATGGCACCTTAGAGCAAGCCTTTGGGAGCTTGGTGGGCTCTATGGAGAACCATGCTGCCAGTTTTTCTGCTGACGTCTCATGCTATGAAGGTGGCCAGCAGGTCCTTCTGGGAATCTGACTTCCTGTCCCCACCTGATGCAAGGCCATGGATGCCGACAATCTGGCAGGCTCCCCATGCCAATGACTATTGTAAGATTTAAAAAATCACAGATTGTGCCCTTTTATTTTAAAAGTGTCCCGTGAGAATACAGTGGAACCTCGGTTAACGCAATTAATGCATTCTCTGGGACGTTTCTTACAGCGAAAATTAATTTAACCGAATTTCCCATAGGAATGCATTGAATGCAATTTCCCATAGGAATGCATTGAAAACCAAAGTTCGTTAACCAAAATGTGGTTTCCCATAGGAATGCACTGAAAACCAATTAATCTGTTCCAAAAAAAAATTTCCATAAACTGAGCCACTATTTTCTATGGATTTCATTTTTATGAAATCCATAGATTTTTATGTTAACCAAGCCGTGTTTTTTTTTAATTTTTTTTATTGATTAATTTTCAAAAAAAATACAAACATATATAATATGACATAACAAAAATACATAAGCTTCGTAAAAAATAATCGCACAAATGATAATTGCATTATTGTCTGTTATAATACACATACCATTTAATAAACACATTAAAAATTAACACAGCGCCAATAACCAATTCATAAAACCTTCCCACAGTACTATAACTTGTTTGCAACTATCAACTTTTAATTTTCAACTACACATCACCCAGTGTTTATTTACAATGCCCCGGAGAGTTCGGACTCAATGTTATCTCCAAAAACTACTCTGAGATGGTACAGGTCTGCTATATTCCATACCCATAAGGGAGTGATCAACAAAGGGCTTCCAGATATTCCAAAATCTATTTGCCTTCAGTTTATCTCTTTTTACTTTTATCTCCCATGTCAATTTATCATTCAATGCTAGATTCCACATTTCCGTATACCACTCCCCCAATTGTATAGTAACATCATTTTTCCAATTTCTAGCAATACATTGTCTACCCGTGGTTAACATAATTTCTAATAACTCTTTTTCCTCCTTATTTAAACACATATCCTCCACATCCGTTAACATAATGGTACCTGATACCAGTTTGATTTTCTTACCCATTATTTCCCCTGCCTCGTTTTCTATTCTTTTCCAAAAATCATTTATCATTTTACAGCTCCACCACATATGTTCGTAGGTTCCAACAGTCTCTTTACATCTCCAACATAAATTATCCCTTTTATTATCAATCTGATGTAACCTCTGTGGTGTCAAGTACCATTGCCACAGCATTTTATAATTATGTTCCTTAATTCTTACTGACATAGTTCTCATTATCCTCAAGCCGTTTTGTTAACTGAGGTTACGCTGTAGTTGTCAAATTGCTTTTAAAGATATTTCCTCTGTGTTATTATTGATCTGCCTACCTTATTGAAAATAGATTATTATATAGCTACAAACAACTTTCAAGAGTAATTGTAATGCTGCCCTATAAAAGGGAAACTTTATATTTCAACAGAATAGATCCGGAAAGACTAAATTCTTTATGCCTCCAAGCCTATAAATCTTCATCTGAGAATAAATTCAGATAAATTTACTCAGGCTTAAATCTTAGTAGATCTTTGTCATTCATTCATTCATTCATTCATTCATGTATGTATCCATCTGTCCTCCGGTGAATTCAGAGTGACATATATGGCTGTATTTCTCCCCAGTTTATCCTCATAGAACTGCACTTGTGAATTAGCTTTTGGTTCTAATTATTGTTCCATCCAGTATCTACCTCTACCTCGTCCATTTTTAGAGTAGCAATCTGACATTTAAATGAAGAATCATTTTGAGAGTGTGCATTTTTTAAGTCAGGGAAAATGTAGTACCTTTCAGAGAGGGGTGAAACAAATCTAATATGAAATGAGTATCCTTGAATGAGCATATATCTTCAGGAGCAGAAAAAGGGTCACCGCGTCTGCTGATAACTGATTTTTTTTTTAAAAAAAAAAGATTAACAATAAACTTGTTGTTGTTGTTGTTCAGTCGCACAGTCGGTTACGACCCTTTGCGACCCTATGGACCATTGTTCTCCAGGCGCCTCTGTCCTCCACCATCCCCCTCAGCACTCCCAGTTCTGTGCCCATTGTGTCTACAATACCATCTAGCCATCTCATCTTTGGCCTCCCCCTTCTTCTTTTGCCCTCCACCTTTCCCAACATCAAGGCCTTCTCAAGTGAATCCTCCCTTCTCATTTGATGTCCAAAGTACTTTAGCTTCGTCTTTACTATTAGCCCTTCCAATGAGCAGTCAGTGTTGATTTCTTCTAAGATTGACCTATTTGTTCTCCTCGCTGTCCAAGGTACTCTCAAAATTCTCCTCCAACACCACATTTCAAAGGCATCTATTCTTCTGCGTTCAGCTTTCCTTATTGTCCAGCTCTCGCATCCGTACATTACCACTGGGAATACCATTGCTTTGACTATTCTAATTTTTGTTTGCAATGTGATGTCTCTGCATTTCACTATGTTCCCCAGGTTTCTCATGGCTTGTCTCCCAAGAATCAGTCGCCTTTTTATTTCATGGCTGCAATCCCCATCTGCCGTGATCTTTGATCCCAGGAAAGTAAAATCTGTCACTGCTTCTACTTCTTCCCCATCTATTTTCCAGGAACTGATCGGACCTGTTGCCATTATCTTGGTTTTCTTGATATTGAGTCTCAAACCAGCTTTTGCACTCTCCCCCTTCAGCCCAATGAAGAGGTTCTTTAGGTCTTCCTCACTTTCTGCCATTAGGGTGGTATCGTCTGCATATCTCAGATTGTTTATGTTTCTCCCAGCAATTTTAATCCCATATTGTGATTCCTCCATCCCTGCATTGCGCATTATGTGCTCTGTGTATAGATTGAATAAGCAGGGTGATAAAATGCAGCCTTGTCTTGCTCCTTTTCCTATTCCAAACCACTCTGTCATTCCGTGTTCTGTCCTGACTGTTGCTTCTTGGTTCATGTACAGATTTCTCAGGATGCATATGAGGTGCTCTGGTATTCCCATCTCTTTAATTACTTGCCACATCTTGTTGTGGTCCACACAGTCAAATGCCTTAGTGTAATCAATGAAACAAAAGTAAACTTGTTTCTGGTATTCCTTTGTTTTCTCCATGATCCAACGTATGTTGGCAATGTGGTCTCTAGTCCCCCTGCCTCTTCTGAAACCGGCCTGCACCTCTGGTAGTTCTCTCTCCACATGCTGCTGAAGTCTGTCCTGTATTATCTTGAGCATCACCTTGCTGGCGTGTGGGATGAGTGCAATTGTTCGGTAATTTGAGCACTCTTTGGCGTTGCCCTTTTTTGGGATTGGGACGTATACTGATCTTTTCCAATCCTGTGGCCACTGTTTTGTTTTCCAGATTTGCTGGCATATTGAATGCAGTAATTTGACGCCATCATCTTTTAGAGCTTTGAAAAATTCAACTGGGATACCATCATATCCACTAGCTTTGTTGTTTGCAGTGCTCTTTAGAGCCTTTATAAATTCGCTCTCCAGGATGTCTGGCTCGAGTTCAGTTTTTTCATCATTGTGGTTATCAGGAGTGTTGAGGTCCTTTTTGTAGAGTTCCTCTATGTACTCTTTCCATCTTTTCTTTATCTCTTCTGCATCAGCTAGCTCTTTTCCGTCTTTGTCCCTTATCATGGTCTTTTTTGCTTTAAATGTTCCCTTTATTTCCCCGATTTTTCTGAAGAGATCTCTAGTCCTGCCTCTTTTGTTGTTTTCCTCCATTTCTTTGCACTGTTCTTTTAGGTAGTTTTCCTTATCTCTCCTTGCTTTTCTTTGAAATTCTGTGTTCAGAAGATTGTATTTTTTCCTTTCTCTTTTGACTTTTGCATTCCTTCTTTCCTCTGCTATTTTAAGAGCCTCATCAGACAACCATTTTGCTTTCTTACACTTCTTTTCTTTTGGTATGGTTTTCTTTGCTGCTTCCTGCATGATGTCCTTTGCAGGCGCACCCCCCAATAACGGACTCAGACACCATTGAAAGTGGATAACGGCATTGGGCCACATTTATTGATTCATGCCCTAGTCCGAATTATAAATTTGTATTGGTAAAACGACCAATCATAATTCTTAAGGCAAGCAGGCCGAAGTAACACTGGTAAGGTACCACCCAAAATTGCCAACGGCAATTGGTTACAATGTATCAATTTGTATCAATTTGTTTGTTGACAACAAACAAATTGTTGACCGTAGTCAATATCTAACTAATGACCCCACCCTCTGACTCGTATCCGTGAAATCACGGGGTGATGCATGCTGGTTAGCTATCGCCATCACCCCGTCACCTGGTTCGTCGTTGACCGGACAACATTTAACTAATTTATTCCTATCTAGTGTTGTCCAGTCAATTGCGAACCTGCCGGATACCTGTGGGTCATAACTGTTTACCTTACCAGTGCTACCCGCCACACGGAGGGGCTTCACAGAAGGCCTGACGCACCCCCCCAGACCGTCAGCTCGGTCAACAGGCCTGCTCGCCAATCACCCAACAGGAGATCCATACCTCCTCGCGACAGATGGACCCCATCCCCTGCATACAAATCATAATTTTCTAGTCCAATAGCGGGGTGACAACTGACCCGTCCCCAAGCCTTGTCAGCAAGGAACCGCGCCACCGCCCTATTGACCGCGCGCCTAGCGCGGTCAAGGGCCATGAGGTCAACTCCTCCCCTGTAAGAATGGCGCGGGACCATGTCCGACCAAACCAGGGTTGCGGGAGGCCAGACGTAGTGCAAGTAGGCGAGGTCCTCGCAAATCGCATGCTTGAGCGACAAGCCGGTGACCTGACCCAAATCGTTGCCCCCCAGGTGCATGATGAGAATGTCAGGCGGGGCAGCACTTCTGCCTGAAAAAAGAAAAGGCAGCAGCTCCCGCCACAACATCCCAGGCATACCATGCCATGTGAGACTGGCGTGTTCACCCAGTCCCAGTCGGGGTCCCCACTCTGTCGCCGCAGCGTAACGCGCTGCCCTTTGCACATAGCTGTGGCCCACCAGCCATACTGTCACCGGTGTAATACGACACCCAGGGTCTGTAAGAAAATTGAGGAAAAAAGGAAGGTAAGGTGACTGTATTGGTACTCACGGCGGATGTGGGCGCACATAAAACTGAAAACATTGTGAACCCCACCTCCCCATGCTGCGTATGTCAGCCCCGGAGTACCCAAAAGCAGCTGCTGTAGAGGCTGCCCCAATACGGAATGAATGTGTGCCATAACGGGCACCTGGTAGGCCCACCCTGGCGAGGGCTCTGCCTGTCACCTTCCAAAACTGAAATTTAGTAAGGGGAGACCCATCTTGGTGACAGAAAAACGGGCCATGGTGCGTGCCACGCAGTGCAAGAAACTCCTGTAGGGCACCAACCGGACAGATGTCTGCCAAAGAACACTGTAGCAGTCTTACACCACTGCCTGCACCCTGCTGATCAGTCTTAGAGGAGCGTATCCTCAACTGGGCCCAGTCTTTGGCAACATATACATCTTCGAGTTCCAGTGCCCTACAACTTGCATCCGCCTTAGACAGCATCACAAGTTCGCTGATGCGGAGCGCTCCAAAAAATGCCACCGTTGTGGCTGCATGAAAAAGGGCTGCCTCATAATGATCAAAACAGAGGCCTGGCCAGCCCCGGGCCAACTGGGTAAGAACCCCTGGGGAAATAGGGTGCCGGTCGTCCAGGCAACGCCCGCGCTCGCGCACCCACCCCTCCAAAACATGTCTCACACGGAAGTCAGAGGTGCTGTCCACATGACCCCCCACCTTGGCCATGAAAGCCAGCGCCGAGAGCTTGGATGCTATGGTGCGAGGTGCGAGGCCCTGGGAATGCAGGTGAACCATGAACCGCAGAACATGATCCACCGGGATAGGCCAGGTCTCTGGCAGGTGAAATTGGGCAGAAAACGCCCTATAAGAATTAAAAGCTTGTTGATACGCCTTACGCGTGCGGGGCGCCAGTGACAGGCCGATCGCCCGGTTCACCTCTCCCTGCCAATGGTCCATATCTCGTCCGGGAGTGGCGAGGGAAATTCCTCCACATCCGGGGCCAAGGCACGGAACCGGGAGATCTGCAGGCGGGACAAAGCGTCGGCAATATCATTATTAACCCCTGGGACGTGCCTAGCCCTGAACAAAACGTTGAGGCGCAGGCAGCGCAGCACAAACTGGCGCACTAGGTCCATAACCCTGGGCGATTTGGAAGTCTGTGCATTGACAATGTGGACAACAGCAGCGTTGTCACACCAGAAATGCACGACCGAGTTGGCCCATTCCTTGCCCCACAGCATCAGAGCCCCCAGGATAGGAAAAAATTCAAGGTATGTGAGATCACGCAGGCGACCAGTGCCTGCCCAGGCCGGTGGCCACCCATCATAGGCCCACTTCCCATTGAAGTACATCCCATAACCCAGGGATCCTGAGGCATCAGACTGGATCTGAAAATTTGGGGAAGCCAGGAGGTCAGACCTCCAAAATGAGACCCCATTGAACTCCCTCAGGAACTGTAACCAGACGAACATGTCTGCCCTGATACCCCGGGTAATCCTGACTCTATGGTGGGGCCTGGATAACCCTGCCATGGCGTCGCATAAGCGACGAGCAAAAGCCCTGCCCGGTGCGACCACCCTGCAGGCAAAATTGAGGTGACCATGTAAGACTTGGAGTTCCCTCAGCGATGCCTTGCGCTTGGCCAGCAAATCCGAGATGAGGGCCACTAACCGGGACACCTTATCCCCCGGTAACCTAGAAGCCTGCGCTACTGTGTCGATCTCCACCCCCAGGAATACTAGCTTGTTAGATGGGCCCTCGGTCTTTTCGGGCGCTAAAGGGACACCGAGTTCCTCCATTAGCGTCTGAAATGTGTTGAGGAGACGTGCGCACGTGTCCCAGCCCCGTTCACCCCGAATAAAAAGTCATCCAGGTAATGGGCTACAGACCGGGACCCTGACCTGCGGACGAAAGCCCACTCCAGGAAAGTACTGAAACGCTCGAATGCAGAGCATGATATGGAACAGCCAAAAGGCATGGCCTTATCAAAATAATATTCGCCCCGAAATTTGAAACCCAGCAACTCGAAGTCGGCCGGATGCACCGGCAGTAGGCGAAAAGCCGACTTGATGTCGCATTTAGCCAGTAAGGCACACGGGCCGCACGAGCGCACCATGCGCAGCGCGTGGTCAAAGGATGTATACCTGACCGAACAAAGGTCATCAGGGATAGCATCATTGACCGATCGGCCGGCCGGGTAAGACAAATGATGAATAAGGCGAAATTCGCCTAGGGACTTTTTGGGAACCAAGCCTAGGGGTGATACCTTAAAATTGGGGAACGGGGGTGCAGGGAAAGGGCCAGCGACCCTGCCCGCATCAACCTCCTTCCTAATGCTGGCAGCAGCCACCTCCTCCCTTCCCCTAAGAGATAAAAGATTGGGGGCATCCTGAGGGGACCTATCACCCATGAAAGGGATACGGAACCCTTGCTGAAAGCCTCGAAGGAGATACTCCACATCCTCCCTCTTCGAGTACGATGCGAGCCAACTCTCCAACATACGCACATTAATTGGGGAGGGTGCCTTTTGGTACACTACCTCCATCTGCGGCAGTCTTGCCAGCCCACTGTCCGCCCTTCCCTCTGCCACGCGTCCCTCCAGGCCTGGGACACGCAGAGGCTGCGTGGGGACCCGCACAGGTGGGACACTCATGCCTGTACTTGCAATTTTTCCTATTGCAGGAACCATTGGACGAGAAAGTCCAGCACAGCAGGCGGGCTGGAACCCCCTGCCCCGCCACCTGGCAGGGAACCTGAGCTGGAGCCGCTCGCTGGACCGCATGTCCGCAATGGTATCTCTCCCCTGGCACGGGGCGCGTGGGCGTCATGTACAGAAGCCAAAGCCTCTGGCACGGCTCATCCCACCTCATCTCGGGGTGCAGGGGAATCCGCATACGAAATTCCTCGTCATAAGCCAACCACGAGGGGCCCGGAAAATCGACCATCGCCCTATAGATGTTGTCCAAATATTGGACCATCGGAATAGCCAAATCCGGCCGCGCTCTCAAGTACACTGCCATGTAGATTAAATAAGCCGGCAGCCAGTTGGCCCAGGTACGTGGTGGCTTGCGACGACGTGCCTGCTCCTTATCCTTCTCATCCTGCCCCTCCCTCTCCTCCTTGGTGGGCTCTCTGTTTAAGAGTGAGAAGATATCTACGTACTCCCCCCGCCATATCTTTTCTCTGGTGGCTTGTGCCAGGTGGTCACCCAGTGGCAAAGAATATCCCGCCGTTGGCAAGGCCAAAACAGGGACCGCAGACAACGCGGGCATCTGAAAAGGGGCCTGTGCTGGCCCCGCCACCCCCAATACATTCCCGGCAGGGTAGGGAACACCTGTAACCCCAGGGGTCTGGGTAGCATTTGTCATCGCTGAGTGGGGCGCCGGCGGCTGGGCCACCGCACCACCCGCGCGAGGCCAAGGCCATTGAAAGGCCACCCCCGTATTGGCAATGTGTGTAGGTGTATTGACTTGTACTGCATACTCACCTGTTGCACCCCCGCAGGCCGCCCCCACCGGGGGTTCCGGCCCACCGGGGGCGTCGGAGCTCACGACCGCCGTAGAGCTCATCATCGTGGCCTGACCCACACCTGCTTGCTGGCCGGGGAGCTGCGAGGCAGTGGCCGAAGGTGCGCCACGCGCCTGCAGCAGCTCGACCCGCCCCGACGCCTGCTGCTGCCCGACCGACGGCGCCTCGAAACGAACCCCACAAGTAGCCCCAGCATGGCTGGCCCGAGCCAAGGAGGCCTCGAGGGCCGCCACGCGGGCTAGTAAGGCCTCAACACTGACCTGGGGCCAAGGGCCGGCCGGCCCGCCTGTTAGAGGCGCGGGTACAGGTCCCTGTACCCCAGGACCCGAATAGGCCCATTGTCCCGCACCGAAGCCCGGAAGGGTCGGTGCAGGCGCCTGCCAAGGCAGGGGGCCACACCACCCCCCAAGGCTAGAAGGCCCCGGGGGGAGCTGCGCCATAACCGCTGCAGGCCCAGCAGAATGGGCAAAGCCAGGAGCGGTGTCCACCGCTTGCGGGCCGGGGGCCGCAGCCCTCACCGGGCCCATGCTCGGGTCTCCCGCTGCCGGCCAAGGGGTGATCGACCCCATCCCGCCGGTCCCGGCGGGTGCCGGCAAAGGCGGTTGCTGGGGAGGCGCCACCGTGGTCCTCCGACCCGGATTGCGCCTCCTACCCGTGCGAGCCGCACTCGAAAGCGCCTTCTTCTTCAGAGGCATCTCACTGAAGGCAAAAGGAAGCCGAAAGAGAAGATTCGCCGCCAAAAGGCTTCCAACCTAGGTAAAGAGCGACGGAGACACAGGGGAAAAAACTTCTCCGCTCCGTCGCTTAGGTAAAATGGCAGCTCGGCTGCCTCGTGGCCACCCCTTTTATAAGGGAGCTGGCCACGCCCTAAACTACCCGGATCATTCGTCCTGTGGGGGGGGCCCGCAAAGAGCGCGGCGGCCATTTTGGCGCCGCGCTTGCATTATCTCTGTCCATAATTCTTCTGGCACTCTGTCTATTGCATCCAGGCCATTATATCTGTTCATCACCTCCACCGTGTATTCTTTAGGGATGCTGTCTAGGTGATATCTGTCTGGTCTCCTTGTTTTCCCTATTTTCTTTAGTCTTAACCTGAATTTTGCGATCAGTAGGTTGTGATCTGAGCCACAGTCTGCTCCAGGTCTTGTTTTTGCTGATTGTATGGAGGTTCTCCATCTTTGGCTGCAGAGTATGTAGTCAATTTGGTTTCGGTGTTGGCCATCTGGTGATGTCCATGTGTAAAGTCGCCTCTTGTGTTGCTGGAAGAGAGTGTTTGCTATGACCAGTGCGTTCTCTTGGCAGAACTCTATCAATCTTTGCCCTGCTTAATTCTGTACTCCAAGACCGAACTTGCCTGTTATTCCCTCCACTTTTTGATTGCCTACTTTGGCATTCCAGTATCCTAATATAATTTGGACATCATTTCTTGGTGTCTGTTCTATGAGGTGTTCTAGGTCCTCATAGAACTGGTCCACTGTGGCTTCATCTGCACTAGTGGTTGGTGCATAGACTTGGATTACAGTGATATTGAAAGGTTTGCCTTGAATTCTGACTGACATCATTCTGTCATTTTTGAGGTTATATCCCATTACTGCTTTTCTTACTCTCTTATTGACAATTATGGCTACTCCATTTCTTCTAAGGTTTTCTTGTCCACAATAGTAGATATGATGGTTTCCAGAGCTGAATTCACCCATCCCTGTCCATTTTAGCTCACTGATGCCCAAGATGTCAATGCTTATTCTTTCCATCTCATTTTTAACCACTTCCAGTTTACCTTGGTTCATTGATCTCACATTCCATGTCCCTATGCAGTATTGCTCCTTGCAACATTGCATTTCCCCTTCCCCTTTCCTGTCCCTCCCCTTCCTCCACTCTGTGGTGCTAAGCATCCTGTATCACCTAGCCTGCTCCTTTGTTTTGCCTTTTGTTTTGGTCAATAGGGTTCTCTTGGCAAGCTTTGTGGCGTGGTTTGCCGGTTTCTACGCCATTTTTCCTCGCATCATACATCATATCACAGTTTTAAAAGTGCAGAACATTTTAAACAACATATTATCATGCATATTATCACACTTTAAACACAGTCTCTATGTCAGTTGCTATATTAAGTCATTATAAAGTCTTTATGTGAGTTATTATATTAAGTCATCAACATTTCTGCATATTTAACTACTTATCCTTTGCATGGGGCTCTGAGTCTCACCCCCTGGTTTAACTCCTTTGCCTTCTTCCCTTCTGCCAATTGGTCCTCTCCTTCGGCACTTGGTTGTTGCCAGGAAGCTGGAGATGGTGGAGTCCGGGCTCGGAAGGGCTCGCGTCGGGGCGAATGGCTGGCCTCTCCCCGCCCGGCTGGTCTTCCTCCTCCCTCACCGGCCCGGCTGGAGATGGTGGAGTCCGGCTCGGAAGGGCTCGCGTCGGGGCGAATGGCTGGAACTTAGAGGCACATTATTATTCAAGAGGAGCAAACATGTTTGTTATAGGTTGGCAAAATGTTGAACCCCAACTGGCAAAGCTATCACCTTTGGAAGCAATACCAACTGCAATTCCATAGACAACATCAGGACTATAAGAATCCCTCAACTGTCGCCCCCCCCCCCCCCGGTCCTTCAGGGAATAATAATATCCAACACTGGTCTGATCCCTCCATCTAATTTATTTGTTTCTCCACAAATAGGACAGTTGTTGCATGTAGATTCAGGCCTGAAATCTTTCATACTACAGTACATTTGAGACAGGTTCTAGGCTTGCACATGGAGACTAGTAGACAAAAAAGTGGATAGCATACTTTTACACAACTTTGTGTCATTCACCAATTATGCCCGCTCCTGGACCGGGACTCCTTGCTTATGGTCACACACGCTCTGGTCACCTCCAGACTGGATTATTGTAATGCGCTCTACATGGAGCTGACCTTGATGACCATTTGGAGGCTGCAGCTGGTTCAGAATGTAGCTGCCCATGTAGTGATGAGGTGTGGGTGTTATGCCCGTGCCTCACCCCTGCTATGGGAGCTGCATTGGTTGCCTCGGTGCAATTCAAGGTGCTGGTAATTACCTTTTAAGCCCTACATGGTAGTGGGCCAGGATACTTAAGAGACTGCATCACCCCAAGGATATCTGCCCATCCCACTAGGGCGGACTGCAGGGGCTCTTTAAAAATACCAACTGCTAGAGAGGCTCGCCTCTCTAGCACTAGAAGAAGAGCCTTTTCGGTATCCAGTCCGGCCCTATGGAACCTCCTGCCAGTTGAACTGCGTCTCCAGATGGAACTACTGCCCTTCAGGAAAGAGCTGAAAACCTGGCTGGCATGGCAAGTGTGGGGAGGTGGAGGTGGAGCAACCACCTCCACCCCCCACATGCTCATTAAGAGCAGGATCACGCGTGTTTTTAACTAGATTTTTAATTGGTGCGGGTGGGAGGTAGTTTTTCCAGTGTTTTTAGGAATTTTAAGGGTTTCTATAGTTCAAACGTTGGGGATTTTATGTACGCCGCCCAGAGTCGCATGTCGATTGGGGCGGCTATACAAATTGAATAAATAAATAAACAGAATCTATTGGGTTGTCAATGTCAGATTCAGACAATTAGAGTTACTTATGACTATTCTAGCTCCTGCTGATTTCAATGGGGATTAAAATATAGTCTGCATTCAACCCAGTATGATGGTATTACAATTAATATTCTTCATTCAATCCAGTATGACTCTATTAAAAAACAACTATAAATGGGACATTTTAAAAATATCAATAGATGATATATACCAACATTAATTTAATGTTTGCTATTTTGGTACCCTTGACATGATGAAACTCTTTTATATATAAGAATCCTCAGCTTGTGCTGGCAAAATGTAGGTTTCCTAGCATACATTATATAATACATAAATGCCATCACTTCTTTGATGTCACAACTCTAATTAATAAGCTGTCTATTCACAATGCACAGATTTTAATTTAGAGGGTTGTAGATATATGAAGTCTGTGAGTTGATGAAATCAAATTGTTACTCCAATCAAAAGTACCTTATGTGGATTGCAATAGTTAACTGACAGACTCACTGAAGTAGAAAAAGTGCTGCTTATTATTTTAACAAAAGCTTCTAAGTTGGCAGATATAATTTGTTTTTTATATTTATGTACATTTTTAAAAACAATAAAAATTAACGAACATTTAAAGTAATTCTTTAACAATGAATGAAATCATGGCATTCACTAGACAAAATCCCACAATTCATACAGGCATTCGGTTAAGATTTTGATTGTTATATCAGGCAGGGCCATGAAACATAATAAGATCTTTATAGCCACTCCATCACCTAATACTAACATCTTTGTTAATATACTGCAACTAATCCTTTGTATTACTAGGGATGGGATGTTCAGATTTTCTAGACAACAGCAATGATTATTCTCCATTCTGGTCATTCTACCTGTCAGACATTTTCCAAATACTTCAATATGATGTACTAGGGGGGAAACCTAAATTAGTAAGCTTTGAACCTTAGTTAGGCTTCGCTCAGAAAGGAAGTTCCCAGCTAGCACTGGAGCAAGAACAGGAAGTTTAGATGATAGTTGGCCTAGCCAAGCATCAGAACCTTGTAACTTTGGCTTTTCCTCTAGGTCAGTGATAGCTACCCTTGGCACTCCAGCTGTTCTGGAACTTTAATTCCCAGAAGCCCTGATCAGCAGGAGTGCTGACTTGTGCTTCTAGTAATTGAAGTCCAAGAACAACTGGAGTGCTAAGGTTAGCCACCATGGCCCTAGGTGCATCACATTGAGGTGTTTGGAAAGTGTCTGCAAGATGGGTAGAACTTCCAGAATGGAGACGCATGGTATTTGTAGTTCAAAAAATTCCATCTGCATTTTCTACCTTATTGGTATGCTTATATATGCTTACAGAGGTCATATTCATAGGAACCTTCTCTCCAAGGGAGGAAAAAATTGAGAGCTCAGTAGTGCAGTTCATATCTTTTTCAGATACATTTTTCATCCCAAATAGTGCCATAGGAAATGTCCAAAAATATGGGATAAATTTGCAAGATGAGATCTTTGCTGTCTTCTTTAGCTTACAAAATTCTGAAATGTGATCAAAAGTTGAACAGTTTGTGCTTTTTTAAAAACTAAAGGACAGGTGATAATATATATTACTGGTGGATCTGTAATATATTGACTGAAACACCTCCACCAAACCCAACTGTTCACAAATCTGTGTCACTTGCTTGGGAACATGTCCTTTGTTGAGATCTCTCAATGTTAAAATCATTTATCTTCTCATGATTCAAAATGAAGAAATTTAGTTTAGTCAACAAACAAAAGGCAGCTTAACAGAAAGATTAATGGGGAAGGGTTAAGCAACCAACATCCTTCCCCAAAAAATTTGATGTCTCAACTCTATAATAATAATAGTTTTGTGTATAATAATGGAGAAGAGAAAATGCTTATCTATTCACAGCAAGCCTGCCTTTCAGAGACAACTGTGTTCTGTAACCTGTAGCACCACTGTAGCAAGCATGAATTAATTCCCTCCCATTGTTTTTCTTGGGAGATAAATGATTTGTAGAAGAAAGAAATGCAGCATTGAAGGGAGAACTGAATGTTGGCTATGCAATTCATCCCTCACTTCCACTCTGACTGGATAAGGTTGGCAGAACAGCAGGCAATTTGAAGTCTCTGATATTAGTTATTGTTCTATTTAAAAAGTTGGAACCTCGGTGTGAATTTTCCCTTCCAGACTGAGAGTCTAATCTAATGTAAATCAGCATTGTGTTTGGTGTTTCCATTCCATAGGTTGCATAACATGTCAGAATGACCTTCCAGGGGAATTTCACTTTTTTAGCCTTTTCTGTCAATAGCAGTTGTGCAGAAACTCTCTCAGGTTCTCTCAGCTCCTGACTGATTAGTGAAGGAGAATAGAAATTCATGAATAACAACAAGACAGGACTGTTTTTTTATTTCTCTGCTAACAAAAACTCCACCAGAATTTTCCCCTCACTACCTGTCCAATAAAACAAGATATTTACATCTCTTTTGTAGTTTTTTGCAATGAGTTTTCTGTTGCCGGCTTGCTGGGCATGTCAGAACTTCATCCAAGCTCCTTTGGCCAGGTCTTTTCAGGGTAATTCAGGATGGCCTTCATGGCTATTGTTGCGTTTGAATACATTTATTGCTGTAACGTTTTGTAATATCCTCCATTTTGTCTCCTTCTTCTTGGTCTTAAAATATCGTGGGACTGCGTTCCCGCCTAAACTATGTAGTCATGTATAGTTTTCTCTCCGGTCCGATGACCTTCCAGTCACCCCACTTCTCTCCCATTCAATCCTGTTGTTTCTCGCCCAATTGTATCCATTCCTGATTGTATATATTTAGCAGTGCTACGCCATTGCTCCCAATGTTCTGACTGCCTAATAAAGTTGTTTGGCCCTGTTATGCTGGCTGCTTTGCATTTCTACCAGAACATCAAAGCTACCATAGCAGTCCTGTGGCACAAGGCCACCTCATACTTTGCCCAGTTTTAGCAATCTGTTAATTCGACCTGTTACCACCTCTCACAACATGGATGTGGGGTTGGGCTTTGAGAGGCTAGATATACAGTAGAAATGCTAATAGAACATATTACCCAGAAAGGTACATTTGTATAACTGCATGAATCCCATCTGTAATATGAAGCTGCTAAGTCACAGAGTGACAAAAACAATACACTGACATCTAGTTTAAAAACAGTTATTTTTCCATACTGACAATATGCATGCATTCTGACAAATACCAGACTTACTTTTAATTGTTAAGATTTTTTTTAAAATTGATCCAAATAATATATCATGCATATGATGCCATCACACAGATGTCACAGTCATGGTTCCCAGCCTCAAAAACATTATTAAGGTCCCTTTAAGTCAGTTACACCAGGGCTGTGGTGACTTGGTAGTTAATGTAGGAATCGGGGCCGTTGAGGGCCGTAGGTCCCGGAGGAGACTGATCAAGGAACGATACGAGGCAGTATGGAGGAGGATATGATCAGTACTTTATTGAGAAAAGGCTGCAACATATATAGAAGGAAAAGCGCAACGGTGGCAAGACTGTCACCTGACAGAAATTACATCGCCTGTGTACTCAAGTTAATTGGGAACCTCTTTGGGGAAGTTAATTAACTGGGGCAAACATGGACCTCGGAGTCCCCTTTGTTCAGGGATCAGGCAGGGGTAAACATGGCATCTGTTTGTGCCTGAGATTACACTGAGACACGGAGATGAGTGATTACTCTAATAGGTAACTGGGTTAGGTATTTGCTCTTTCAGCAGAACCGCGGGTCAGGTCAGGAGTTGGGTGAATCAAACCCTATCATTTATCCACCCCCCTTAATTTCTCTGCCCGCAGATGCCACGAGCCAGGAGTTTTCTCTACCGTAGTGGCCTCTGCCAGGGCCGTTCCATGCCCAACGGGCGTGGGAAATCCACATCTCCCCTTTAATTTTCATTTAAGGACCTGACCGGCGACTTTGCGTAGGAGCGGCATCAGCTGTTGAGCGGGAATGACGCTTCGGGGTTCCTTCTCGGGGCGGCACTTCGAGATCAGTGAGGGAGTACATTGCGCAAAGCAGCATAACGCTATGCCTAGTATGATCACCCCCACTACCACCTTGAGTACCGTCTGGAGCCACCCCCACGGAATCCACGACCACATCCAGTTCCACAATGAACTCCACCAAGTTCCCCATGCAGACCCTTCTGTGATGCCCTGGACTATGGTGTGGAGATCAGTGAGCTGACTCTGTACTTTGTGGGTATTGTCTGCGAGGTTAAAGCAACACATGCCATGGACAGACTTGCAGCCCATATGATGTAACAACAGGGGATAATCGATAGCTGCTTGATTATCCAGTATGGCATGGCGAAGCTCTGCCTGCTCCTGGTTGAGCAGCGCTATTGCTGAGGAGGTGTGGTTGATGGCTTTTGCTAATCTGCAAGCCAATTGACCAATTCTCCGAGCGTCGCCTATGGCTAAGCCTGACACGCTGAATATACTGACTACAGCCTGTTTTTTCAGAGCTGTGGGTCTGAATTCAGACTGCTTTCTGTAGCAAGGCAAGATAATGAGATGTGTCATTGATTTACTGTGACCTGGGGTGATTCTGCAGCTTCTCTGCAACTTCTGGCGTTGTGCAAATGTCTTTCTAACACCTATGGGGAGGTGTGAAGATAAACTGGGGATTATCGGCTACCGGGTGCTCAATCTTTCCAAGCAATGGGCCGGTGCAAAACATGGGCCGGTCTGGCTTCCTTTGGTGGAAGCTGGCCGTTATTAACAATATACAGAAATTCAAGTGTCCCTTGCAAATCCCAACTGGAGCATTGTACAAGGCATGTATAAATAATAGCAACTACAGATAACAATAGCAATAAAAGACATTCAGCTGCTTCTTGAGGCTTCCCTTCTTGGTGGGGCTTCATGTGCAACTTGAGTTTGGAAAAGTCCTTAGAAGTGGCACTGAGTGTGCAAAATGTTCATAGAAATGTCTTTGGAGATGTAAGTCATAAAGGAAGACGGACAGCTGATGACATCCAGGACAGTGACTGGTGCCGCTCTTTGCAATCATCCGGGTCTGATTCTGGCCTCTGGGACCTGCATGGGGAAGAGACTTGTTTGGGAGATAAAAATTCTGAAGGAGTTAGTTAGTTTTTGCACTTATAGGATAGCAATTGCTGTGCAACTATGGGACGTTGTTCCCCCCCTTTCTGTTTGTTTGTCAACGTAGGACACTGTTCCACACACTGAGGCATTTAGTCATGCTTTACACATGACCACAGAAATGTCTGCAGATGCAGACAGCGCAGGCTCTTTAACTGTAAATGGAAATGAGGACTGCCCCCTAGAGTCGGACACGACTAGCTTTCTAGCAAGGGAGACCTTTACTTTTAACCTCTTGGCAGACCAATTCCACAAACTGTACTCATATTCTCACAAACAGTAGGCCACAGAACCAATACAAATCTGTAAGATGCTGTCAAATGAACCTCACCACACCACTCTCACATGTCTTCACACACCACACACTAGCAATTCTTTATTGTGCATCTCAAACAATAAACACCAACTCTATCTCGAATACCTAGCAGCACACAGTAGCAGACATTTCTCATGTCAGCCTTACCGACTCTCCACCCCAGGTTTCCATTAAGATCTGGGCGTCTCTCAGTCTACCTCCTTTTCCAACTCCCCTTATTTCCTTTCTCAAAATAACTCATGGCACAATCCATAGAAGCTGTAACCCTGCCCCACCAGCTCTTCTGGTGTAGATGGCATAGATCCTCCCACTGACGATTGTGGAGGGTTCCAGATGCTTGTCATGAAGCAATCACACATGTTTTGTCTAAATGGCAATCTATAATATATACCTCTGTTCCACCTCCTTCCAATTCCCCAGATCTTTGTGCGGCTGCAAGCCAGTCTCTCTTCTCTGCAGAGCTAGAATAATTTCCCCAGAAATCGAGTTATCCCTGTAAATTCTGTTGACACATATGCCTTTTTCTGCCATTATTCAATATTTTTACCTCCCCCGAAATGTCCTATTATGTACCTCTGGAGGTATGTTTGAAATAGTAGCCAACACTCTGTGCAAGCATATCTGAGAGTAAACAAAACAGAATAGCAAAAAGAGAGAGAGAGAGAGAACGAGAGAGACAAAAAACATTGTTGCACCTTAAAGACTAACTCCTGTATTTAAATATGAGGTTTCATGGACCAAGTCTGATAAGTGGTCTAAGTCCACGAAAGCTTACTTTTAAATACAGGAGTTAGTCTTTAAGGTGCCACAACTTTTTTTTGTCTTTTTTTTGTGCTGTTCTGTTTTGTTTACTCTCAGATATCCCTGGAGGTATGTATACCCCAGGTTGGGAATCACTGTCATAGACCAACTAATGAATGTCTCTTGCCTAAAAAAAATAGAGGGGAAGATAAACAGCATGGTTCAGGGACTCTATGTCAACAAGGTTGTGAGCAAGATATATGGTAGAGGAAGGCACATGGCTTCCACTGCATGAATGGATCATTGCCTGTATAAACTGTTTGTATTGTACATAACTCAAGAGTCTGTTGGAGAAAACATTTGCTTCAAAACACTTTTCTATACTACTTTACCTGAACATTTTTTATTACAAAATAGATACAGTATACCTTAATCAAGATTTCATTAGCAATTCATTTCATTCATCTTCTTTCACACCCTCTTTTCAAAGTCAACAGAGACAAAATTCGTTTGAAACCTTAATGAAATGAAACTGTTAAATTGTTCCCGGTGAAATAAAAAAGATTATTAGTCACACAAATTAAATCTCAATGCCTTAATTCCTACTGGCATTCACATATACAGTAGAACCTTGGATAAAGTCCAAACTCCGTTCCACAAGTTTGGACTTTATCCGAATCAAATGGCCGATGTATCGGATAACGTCCAAAAAATGGACTTTATCCGAGGTTCCTATGCCAAATACCTCAGATAATATCAATTTTTAAACGGTTTTGGACTTTATGCGATGCAACACATGTGCATGAAAACCACGACTTTATCTGAACTGGAGTTTATCTGAGGTACCACTGTACTTTGTGATAACTTGGAACAGACAGACAGAGGAAATGGGACACATTTCAGTCACGTGGCTAGTCACGCAACCGGTGCACAATGGATATATATCAGTGATGGTGAACCTTGGCATTCCAGAAGTTCTTGAACTTTAAGTTCCAGAAGCCTTGATCAGCAGGAGTGCTGACTTGGGCTTCTGGTAATTGAAGTCCAAGAACACCTGGAGTGCCAGGTTAGCCATCACTGAGATATATCCTGGCATCTCACCGATTAGCCATAATTATGTTTCTCATATGTCATTAAATGAATTCCGCTATACAGCAGTGTTAGCATAGTTTGCAAAGTATTTGAAATATTTAAGAAGTGGTTTTACCAGGGCCACTCCTGAAGTAAGTTTACATGGTCAAGTACAGATTTGAACCTAGGTCTCCTAAGTGCTGGTTTGACACTCTACCCACTACACTATACTGCCTTTCAGCCAAGATTAACCATAATAAATTATGCATACCTTATTCAAATATTAATAGGATTTCAGCCGTTATTTCATTTGGTCTTTTCTATGTCTCCTGAACAGGCTGGATAGCTCAGAAAATTGCTCTCATTTGCATTCAATTTTGTCAATTGTATGTAATTTCCACACATTGTAGAGTCTCTCGTTAGTGAATTAAGTATATGTAATTATAATAGTAACTACTTTGTGCCTTGGCAAATATAACAGTAGCTAGTTACTTTAAAAAACTTTCTAAACTCTGGGACATTCTTTTTGATATAATGCATTTAGACTTGGTTGCTATAATATTTTGCCATGGTTTTACTGATACTGTAGTAACTATAAAGAAAAAAGAGACAGATTCTAATCCTCTTCCCCTGCTGTCTTCATTTGCTATCGCAATCTCATTACACATTATGGTTTTTCATCCCAGCAAAGTGAACCCAGACAGTGTGAATAAATGAGGCAATACCTTTGAAGTATGTTAGCTACTAAACTTTCAAACCATATAAGGCTTCTGCAGAACTAGCAGTAAAAGTCTTTGTCCTGATAATAGCTATAGTTAAGTATTGGCACCAGGGAATATAATTCAACATAGATGTTTTTCCTTTTAGCCCATTTCTGAATCTGTGAGCTTTAAAACTTCCCTTTTGTTTCATAGTGGCTAAAGTGTTCCAGATTCTAGTCTCCCACTCAGCACTGTTATTCTCATTCTCAACCTGATTTGTTGTGATGCAAAAGGTAAAGCATCATATGTTACAACCTTGAAGTAACTGCGGGAGAGGCACTATAAATATAAAAAGTAATGTCCAGAATCATATTGATGATGTTCCCTTCGGTAGAAGAAATCAGGTAAGCCTTGTCAGCATTTGGTCATTCATTTATTAGGGCGGGTCATGTTCCTAGATTACTCAGCAGCAATTTGCTGTCAAGACTTACACGATTTTCCTTACCCAAGTGATGGATTGCTTTTTGTTGTTGTTGTTGTTTAGCATGCAGTTGGACACAAAATGTGCAATTGGTATCAGATGTGTAGTTAGAGAGGTGGTGGTGGGTAGTCAGTGTTAGATTATACAGGTAAGTATCTGTTTATTAAGAAGTTAAATGACAGAGCGTTAGATACATAGTTTATAAAAAGGTTAAGAAATGCTTAGTTTCCATACTTAAATTAAGCCGATCAAACCATATTAAAATAACTACTTGTGGGGCCAAACTTCTTCACTTTCATCAATACTGAACTTCTAAAGGCCCTACTGACTACAGTATAAAATTCACCACTGGAAACCACCAGTTGAGTTGTATGCTTCACAAACAAGCACAATGAAAGCTGGAGATGGTGGAAAGAGAAGACTTAGCTGCACTTAACTGACACTAAAGCATCCTCTTCCCCCTTGTGAAGATTTGAGATTGGCCTTTCAGTGGGGTAGGCTCTGATAGAGCACTTATGCATTTAGAAAATCTGCTTTTAAAACACCTTTCAAAAACATATCATCAGTTGGATTCTGGTGATAAATAAATAAAATCTGTGAAACAAAGATATTTGTTGACTTGGTTTTTTAAAAAAAACAAACCTGTCTTTAAAAGGTAGAGAGGGGAATGCTCAATGTGCAATAGTTTCTCCGTGTATCCCATCCCATGCAAACATTGTCCGATTCAAATATTATCTATCCAAGGAGTGTTAAAAATTAAATAATGGTGCTAATAGGTATCTGAATCATAGACTTAAATAACTAAACCTTTTTGTAGTTTGTGTAGGAAAGAAAAAATATAGAAAACAAAATTTCTTATTACAAGCAAAGGGGCCATTCAACAATTATGTGATCCATTTTTTGGGGGGAATTGACCCCCTCCCCATATGTAATCCGACTGTAATTTTAGTTTTGGCCCCCTCCCCCCTTTAAAATTACATAATCCAGAGCTCATACCTGTCAAGTTTGGGATTTGGAAATAAGGGAAATTTCCTGGCAAATAAGGGATACTTGACAGCTATGCTTATCCTGTACTGCCCTCCAATGGCGGCAGTAGGGCATTGCAGTCTAATTAATAAGGGATGACGGCGGGAAAGAGGGTAAAATAAGGGTTTTTCCTGGCCAATAAGGGATACTTGACAGCTATGAGAGCTTTTGTATCGAAACTCTAATTTTTAGAGCTTTTCACTATTGGTGCCTAATGCACAACAGCTCCAAATGGATTACGTAATCTTTGACCTGACAGCCCCCACATAATTTTTCCATAATTCAGATGTCAGACCCCCTCTCCCCTTCAAGGATCACATAATTGTTGAATGGCCCCAAAGCAAGAGAAGGGAGATATTTCCTTATATTTACTATGATTTGCTAATGAAATCATTTATCGTCTGTATTCACAGAGTTCGAACACCTGTGAAGTTTGACTTGGACTTCTGTTAAGTGTTTGATGCACCATAAACCTCAGTCTAAGCCAGTCCACAAAAGAGGTTCACTTTGAGAATGTGACTTTGTAACACAATAAGGGGTACCCAACTGTGACTTTCTATCAGAGAGGCCTACTGATTGCTATCCACGGATAACATTTTTACAGCTAAGCTCAGAATCTATCAAAAGAACACTGGTGGCACAGTGGTTAAACTTCTGTACTGTAGCTAAAATGTTGTGAGTTCAATTCTGACTGGGATCAAGGATGACTCAGCCTTTCATCCTTCCAAGGTTGGTAAAATGAATACCCAGCATGTTGGGGTCAAAATGCTAATTACCTTGTGAAGAGCCAAGAGAGTGCACTAAGTCATACCCGTCAAGCGCGGCTCTGCAAAATACAGGAAATTACTGCGCATGCGTGGATGCGTATGTTCAGTAACCCATTTATGCATGCGCACTGTGGCTGCGCATGCACAGTAGCACATTTGCACATGCACACTGTGGCCACACATGCGCAGTAGCCTGTTTGTGCACACGCACCATGGACGCGCATGCGCAGTAAGCCCTTTCCCTGCCATTCAAATACAGGATGGCAGTGGGAAAGGGGAGGAACGAGTGCTAAAAAACAGGAAATCCCAGCCAATATGGGATACTTGACAGGTATGAACTAAGTGGTATGGAGCGGTATATCAAAATCCATTGTCTACAGCCGGGCCCTACTGTCCAACCGTTTCTGCCCAAACTCTTCAGACAGAGATTCAGAAGGCAAGGATTGACAGTGAGTATTTATCAGTATGATCCATCTACCAAAAGGGAAAACCAAGATCAACAAGACCAGACTTGCAAACAAGAGCACTTCGTGACAAGACAGACATAGAAAAGAAAAGATTTCAGCAGCCCGTGTCACCTGTAACTGCCAGCTAAAATCACTCAAGCACAGCTTTGCCAAGAGTGAAAGAACTCTCAATTTAAAAGCAAAAAAGATTGGTTATCTGGAGGTAAGTACAGCCTTTACCTGTAAGACTGCTCATACACAAACATTTGTGCTGGAACACTATTGTTATTTCAGAATGCAATCAGACAGACACCTGCCTGCCATTTGCAGCCACTTGACATACAGTCTAGTGAGAACAATTTTTTGGGAATCAGATGACGCATGGGAGAGATTAAACCACCCCGACCATGCTCTGTGACTTTTTTTGGCCCAGCGGTTAGGGCTGCTCTCATTCTGGAGTTGGACCGGAACAATTCCTGTACACATGGAAAGGCTGCTTTAAGGGAGATCACTCCCAGCAGAGCAACCCTTTCCAGATGATCAGGCACGATCTTTTATCAGTGTCTGATTGTACCCTCGTTTTCTAACAATGGTTTAGCTGTAATGTTTGTGAAAAACAAAAAAAATGCATCAACATTGAAACTCCAATTAGAGCAGAGCATCCTCCCAAAAAACAGCAACCAAGGTAGAATAACACTGTCCAGAACCTGAAAAGAAAACCTGAGAGATGAAACCCACACTAGCAGGCTAATGTAAAAAAAAAAAGACTCCAAGCCCTGCTAAAATTGTGACTGAACTGGCCTCAGCAAATGCAGGCTCAATTACCTTCTGCATCTTTCACATCATGGCAAAGAGGAATGAGAGCATCGTCACTTAACAATTTGGAAGAAGCAACACAATTTGTCTTTCTTGGCACAAATTGTTCTTTGCCCACACAAGACAAATGCTCAGGAGAAAGTCCCAACAAAAAAGAATTTCCAAGACATTGTGAAGCCGGAGGTCACTCCATCCATTGTTACCCCCATTCTCCATCATGTAGGAGCCATTCAGAAGTAGCAGGGAGACAATCTAATTGAGCAGCTATTTTTGTTCTCTTGCTTTTCTTCGAGAGAAATGGCTCAATTGACTGCAGAACCATTCCACAACACACAAAATCATGTTGCAGACCCAGGCAAAGTAACCTTGGGAGGCTTCCTGCCTTCCATTACACAAACTGATACATACATTTTATTAATTGTTAACACTTTGCTAAAGAAAGATGGGTAGTGGATGCATAAGAGGCCACTGCTTGAATTGGGCACAGCAGCATAGGTGGCTGAATAGATAGATAAATCTTTATTGTCATTGTCCCCTTGCGGGAACAACGAAATTTCTCGGTTGCTATATATCAACTCGAATAAGGCATATCCCATAATTTAAAACAGCTACAGAAGCACCAATTAAGATAGTACCATACAGTACAATTTTTTTAAAAAAATAAATTTAAAAATTTAGAAATTTTAAAACTTTAAAAATCTAAAAATTTAAAATAAGATAAGATGACTGCAGAGTCCAGAGTTTCCATTTAAGGCCAAAATTGCTCTGGAGAAGAAACTGTTCTTGCGATGGCTCGTTTTTACCTTCATTGTTCTATATCTCCGTCCCAATGGCAGAAGCTCAAAGATGCGATGGGTCTCCTACTATATCTAATGCTTTTCTGTGGCACCTGATGTTGTAAATTTGTTCTAAAGTGGAGAGTGGACAGCTGATGATACTCTCCACTGTTTTAATAATTCTGTGCAACATTATCCTATCCCGATAAGTACTACTCCCATACCACACACATAAGCCATAAGTGAGCACGCTCTCAATAGCGCAGTGATAGAAGGCAAGCAGCAGCTTTTGCAGAAGATGGTTTTTCCTTAGAGTTCTCAAAAAATACAGGGTGACCTGCCTGTCATCTAATAGCCGCTATTCCAATATGTAACCACAGGGGTTGGTACCATATATACTCAAGTATAAGTCTGTTTTTTTAGTCCCCAAAAC
Organism: Bradypodion pumilum; assembly: GCA_035047305.1. NCBI lineage: Eukaryota > Metazoa > Chordata > Lepidosauria > Squamata > Chamaeleonidae > Bradypodion > Bradypodion pumilum. The sequence goes on along the minus strand of JAWDJD010000004.1, from coordinate 110,239,252 downwards.
GAGGTCCAAAAATGGAACTCGACTTATACCCACACAAATGTCTAAATTAATTAATTTTACCATATTTTCATTATTTTAATTATTGAAACTCACTAGCTTCTGCTGCATTTTCCACTTCCGACTTATACTCGGATCAATCTATTTTCCTAATTTTAGAGGTCCAAATTGGGTACCTTGACTTATATTCAGGATGTCTTATAGTTGAGTATATTTGGGGTAACCAGAAAGCAATATGCACCTCCCCCAGGGCATGAATCCAGTAGACTGAGGAGAGTCTATGTGGTTTTCCAGTGTGAGGATCTTTGTCAGTCCTCCTGTGTTGGATATGCCTCTTCTCTCCCCCCCCCCCAAATAGTTCCTAACCATCCAAAAGGGGTGGTTCACTTGCCTGGGATAGGGCCAAATGCCTGTCTCCCTCATTGCAGATCTAGTCCCATGTGTAAAATTGCCTCCTTCTGCTATCAATCAAACAGTGACAAACATGTGAGGTCTGCAAGTGACAACTATCATAATTAACTATTCCTTAAGATAAATTAAAAAAAAACAAGGAAGATGGATGGAAAGGTTTACATGGTAACTTCCTGGGAGGATCATTGGGGGGGGGGGTTTATTAAATCCCATTTGGGGCCAACTGGGAGGTGCTCCTTGCAACACAACTATCCATTCCAGATTAGACAGCCAGTGGCTCTGCTCTGGAACCTCTTCAGGCACAGCAGCAGCTGGGAAGAAGGCACTAACCATGGCAGCCTTGCCTAACCAGGCCACAAATTGGGACCCACCAGAAATGCTCACAGGGATGATGCTGGCTTACATCAGTTTTTCCAACTAGCAGTTCAAAAGCAAGAAATTGCAAGTAGATAAATAGGTACCACTTTGATGGGATGCCACATCTAGTCCCTGTATGCCTGCCACATGTCCACAGAAACATCTGCAGACACAGATAGTGCTGGCTCTTTGTCTATAGAGATGAGCACTGAACCCTAGAGTTGGATATGACTGGCTTTCGAGCAAGGGCGACCTTTACCTAATGTGGGTCATCTTCCCAGAGCATTTTCTTCTTGACCAGCCCCCATACCTCACAACACTGTAATTGATTATGCAACAGTTGTTTCAATCAGCATTCAGGAAAAGAAGAATATTTTCAACTGTCCCCCCTCATCCCTTTTTATTAGCCTCTTATTCAATAATAACATTAAAAGGTATACTCAAAGAGAAGAGCTTTTGATCACTAGAGTGCAAACACTGAGGGAGTATATGTTCTTTTTTTAAAATCCTTTTATTAAATTTTTGACAGACATACAAGAAAAGAAAAACAATAACAGTACAATATAATAATAAAACAAAAACAACATCAATACAATGTTGGCTCAAATTCATAAGAGCTAGCTCATAATAGTACTTAAACTAATTATTTACCATATAACCACCAATATTAGATACCACATTGTAAATTATTACATAATCATAACAATAAAAGCTTTCTGTGCTACCACTATTAATATTTTTAATAATTACACATCACCCTGTGAATATATACAATGCCCGGAGAGTTTAGATTCTACTTCAACTCCAAAAACCTCTTTGAGATGGTACAGGTCCTGAGCTATCATTTACCATAAGAGAATGATCCACAAACGGTTTCCAAATACTCCAAAACCTATTCTCTTTTAATTTGTCTCGTTTTACTTTGATTTCCCATGTCAATTTGTCGTTCAATGCTAAACTCCACATTTCTTTATACCACTCTCCAATCTGTATATCTACATCGTTTTTCCAATTTCTAGCTATGCATTGTCTACCTGTAGTTAATACAATTTCCAGTAATTCTTTTTCCTCCTTATTCAGAACCAAACCTTCCACATTTGTTAGAAGAATGGTACCTGACACCAACTTAACACTTTTACCCATTATTTCACCAAACTCCCCTTCTATTCTTCCCCAAAAATCCCTTATTTTTTTACAACTCCACCACATGTGTTCATATGTTCCATCCGTTTCTTTACATCTCCAACATAACTTGTCTCTTTTATTATCCATCTGATAAAGTCTTAGTGGTGTCAAGTACCATTGCCACAACATTTTAAAATTGTGTTCTTTAATTCTTACAGACATTGTTCTCATAATCCTCTTTTTCCATTTATTTCTCCATTCAACCTCCCCTATTTTTATATTCAAATTTTGTTCCCACTTCCGTTTCAAATCTTCCTGTGGATCTTTACCCTTATTCAATATAGTGTAAAGTTTGCTTACAAGACCCTTAATGCTCATTTCCCCTTTTCTGATCTTTATTACCAATTCTTCAAATTCAGTCTTTGTTCTATCTATCCCTACTTCTCTTCTATATTTTTTATTCTAGTTATCCACCTTTAATTTCTGAAACCAATCCAAATTTAACTTCTCAAATATTTTTTTTCTCTTGGTATCATCATCACAAGCTTTTAACCAGTCCTTCAGTAGGAACATCTCATTTTTATCCAATATTTCCTTTTTTTCCTTATCTAATTTTATTGGAAAACACACCATATCAGTCAATTCCAAAATTGGAGAGAGATTTGGGACCATATCTTTCTTTACCTTTTTCCACACCTCCATGAGCCCTCTCATCATAGTATTATTTGACCTTTTCGGCTTGTCCTTTATTCCCAAGAAAATCATATTACCAATATTTCTATACTCTTTCATCTCCAATTCCTCCCAAATTGCCTTTTCTCTTGCCAAAATCTTCACAACATTCTTGATTTGGAATGCTCGATAGTATGCTAACAAATTTGGCATGCCCAAACCCCCTTCTTTCTGAGATAAATACCAGAGTTTCTTTGAAAGTCTAGATTTTTTGCCTCTATTACAGAAACAATTAAACATCTTTTGAAACTCATTAATTTCCTTCTCCTTCAAATGGATCGCTAGTGCATCAAATAAAAAATTAATCTTTGGTAGCAATATCATTTTACAAATTGCAATCCTTCCGAACCATGACAGCTTCAACTTCTGAAACTCTTGTATTTTACTCTTAAATTCGACTTTCAAGCTGTCATAGTTCAATCGTTTAAGTTCTTCTAATTTATTTGAAATAATTATCCCCAGATATTTCAGCTTATCTTTAATTTGTATATTAAGTGTCTCCACTATCCTTCCCATCTCGCCTACCCCCAAATTACACAGCATCAGTTCTGATTTATCCCAATTTATCATTAATCCGGTTATAGCTTCAAATACCTGTAGGTGATCTTTAATCCTATCCATTACCAACTCCGGATGTTTCACCATAAGCAGTGTATCATCCGCATACATGCTCACTTTATTACCCATTATCCCTTCTATATTTAAATCATCCCTTATATTTTTAGCTAATATCTCCATTGCCATAATAAACAGGATAGGAGATAATGGACATCCCTGCCTAGTACCAGCCTCAAGCTTTACCACTTCAGTAACCTCTTCGTTTACTCTGATCCTAGCATTCCCTTTTTGATATAATAAATCAATTACCCTTCTAAATCTGTCCCCAAACCCGTAATTTTTAACTATTTCCTTGATTGAAGACCACTGTAATGAATCAAATGCCTTAAAAATATCTAATGATAATAAGCCCACCTTTTCCTTCGTTTGATTAACATTATCAATTAAATCTAATACCCTTCTAGTCAAATCCACCATGTGCCGACCTTTTAAAAACCCAACTTGATCAACATTTATGTATTCCCCCATAAAACCGTTTAGACGATTGGCCAATATTGCTGTGAAGATTTTGGCATCCTGATTTATAAGAGAAATTGGTCTGTACAATTCCACTCTTTCCAAGTTCTTACCAGGCTTTGGCAGTAGAACGATTGTAATGTTATACCATGAAGTCGGGATTGGTCCTCCATCTAAAATATAATTATATAGCTTCACTAATTTTGGAACCATCACTTCTTTGAATTCTTTATAAAACTCTGTCGATAATCCATCATCCCCCGGAGCTTTCCCCATCTTCAACCCACTAATTACCTCATTAACCTCTTTATCATTGATCCTTTCCTCCATTTTCTCTCTATGTTCTTGTTTTATTCCATTCCCTAACTGTCTCTCTAGTATCTTTTTGAGCCTCTCCAAATCTACCTCCTTTTTTGCATATAATGCTTGATAAAATTCCCTCATAATTTAACATTTATCTCTGTTCTTATTACACCTTAAACCTTGTTTATTAACCAGTACCCCAATTTCTCTTTTTTCCCTTTTGGCCTTAGCTGCTCTTGCTAATAGTTTTGAACTTCTTTTGCTAAATTCAAAGTATTCTCTGTTTAAATAAATCAAGTCTCGTTTAACTTTATCAATATCTTTACCCATTAATTCTGCTTTAAGTCTTTGCAATTTCGTAAGGATTTTTTTATCTTTACTTTTCGCATGATCCTCCTGTAACTGCTTTATTTCTCTTTCTTTTTCTATCTGTTCTACTTTATGTCTTTTATATTTAAAACTCGCCAACTTTATGCTTTCCCCCCTGAAAACCGACTTCATGGTATCCCATACAACATTGAAATTAACCTCATTATTATCGTTCCACTGCCAACTTTCTTTCCACCTTTCCATAATCTGCTCTTTACATTTTTGATCTTTAAATAAATTAGGATGATACCTCCAACTTCTTCCTCTTCGGGTATCTTTTTGTAATTTCAATTCCAAAAGTACTTTGGCATGATCCGATTCCTTAATGATCCCAATTTCCATTCCTTCTATATCTTTAATCAAGTTTTCCGTAAGAAAGACATAATCTATTCTCGAGTAGGTCCCATGGACATGTGAAAAAAAGGAATATGCCCTTTCAGAGCCCTTAAACTCTCTCCAAGAATCCTTCAAACCCATAGCATCCATCCATTTATCCAAAACCTTCCCTTTCAAGCCAGTTCCACTTCTTGCTATGCTCGTACAATCTAACCCTGACCTTATCAAATTAAAATCTCCCGCCACTATAGTTTTTGCCACATTCTCTAATTCCACTATTTTCCGAACTTTTTCTAGAAAATCCGCTTGGTGATCGTTTGGAGCATAAATATTTACCAACATGATTTCCTCATCCTCTATTTTTCCTTTTACAATCAAATATCTACCCTCTTGATCAACAACACTTTTTGTAATCTCAAATCCTAATTTTTTAGAAATCATGATTGCCACCCCTCTTGCTTTTGAAGTTCCAAACGCCATCTCATAGTGTTGCATCCATCCCAAAAAAAGTTTATTCGTGTCTTTTGACTTCTGATGCGTTTCCTGTAAAAACAATGTATCGGGTCTATCTTTCTTCAACGCCAGTTCCAGCCTCCGTCTCTTAAGAACAGAACCTGTACCCTTCACATTCCATGATAATATTTTAATACTTCCCATAACCTATCTCCTTTCTAAGCTCTGAACTCTCCATCGGGCGTGCCACCACCAACCCCTTACCCCCATACCACACAAAACTACATATAACACACACTATCTCTCTCCCCACCTTCTTCAAAAAAAAGCCGCCTTTGACAACCAAAGAGGGGAGAGGGGGGACATGCAAGATGTGCCTTCCTACCAGTGCTACGCGCTACTCACCCTTCTGTATCAATTAAATGCTTTAAATTGTAATAATCTAATTCTCATTGCTCCTTACTTGTCTCCTCCTCCACCATGATCAGCGACAGCTCCTCCTCCTCTTCCCTTCGCTGCGGTGCTCCACCTGTTGCTCAACCAGCCTCCGCCCTCTCATACTCCCTCCCCAAGGCTCCCGATTCCATCAATTCCTTCTTGAGATTTATCCATTCTTCCGAGTCTATTTTTACCAGTTCCAACAAGCTCAAGTACTCCAATGGATTAGCCCCTTCATCAATTACTTGCATTCTTTTGTCATAATAAAAGCGCAGTTGCTGTGGAAATCTCCAATTATACCTTATATTTTTACTCATCAACAATTTAGTTACAGGCCTCATCTTGTATCTCCACGTTCTTTCTTTCAATGAAATGTCATTATAAACTTCTACATCAGAACCATCAAATTTCAAAGCATCAGGACCAACTCGTTTCAAATGGGCCATTACTCTTAGCTTATCGGCCCAATTTGCAAATTTTACCAACACATTTCTTTGAACCACCCTCCCTCTTCTTGGGCCCACCCGAAATACACTTACAAAATCTTCCTGAACAAATTCTTTTCCCATATTCAAACCGTTTAACCACTGAACCGCTCTTTCTCTTAACAAGTCCGGTGTCCGTTCCACCACCTGACGGATCACAATATTCTGCTTTCTCATCATATCTTCCACAGCATCAATCCTTCTCTCTTGCACATCCAATTTCAGCTTATTCTCCCGCACCACCTCCTGAGTCCCTTTTATTTCCTTTTTTATGGCAATTACCTCAGTTTGAACCAATTTCACATTTCCCTCTATTTTTTTCAAACTTAAATCCACCTTTTTTTGAAAAATCTGCAACAGATGATACCACCTTATCTTGCTTTTTCATCATTTCATTTCTATCTTTCACCCTTGATTCCTCATTCTTCTCCAATTTCTGAAACAGCTTGCCAATTTCCACCATAATTTGGGTTTGATCATAGGGCTCTGGGGGCGGAGATGAAGACTGAGGGGCTTCCTCCATTGGTGCTTTTTCCTTCCTCTTAGACTTCACGACTGGCTCTTCTTCTTTTGCTTTCCCTCTTGTGCCTTTATCCATAGTAATACATAATATAAGAGTCCAATGTTGCAGAACGTTGTAGAAATTAGTCAGTCAGACAGGACCTGTAACACTGCAACCCCTGGTACCACAAGTCCAAGATGGAAACTTGTATGGAGGAAGAAATCCAACGAAGAGTTAGATACTATAATCCACAAAACAAAAAAAACAGAAGGAACCGAAGTGTACTCCCAGCAAACAGCAGAAAAGGAAAGAAGAAAAAGAAAATAATAATCCACATCAGATCCATTTCCCCAAGGCAAGCAGTCCAACTGATCGTCTTCCAAACTGCGAAAGTAAAGGCTCCAAGGAAACAGTCACCCAGAACCTCTCGTTTGAGTCCAAGCTGCCAAAAAAGGGAGGGGGGAATGAAAGGGAAAAAAAGCCCAAAATCCAAGCAAGAGGGGGAAAAGACGTGAGAAGCAATGTGCTAAAAAAAAGATGATATTTGTAATCCACACGGTGAAGGAACAAAAAGAAGACCGATTAATCCTTCTCTTGAGGCGGACAAATCAAAACGCCATTTTCCAGCGGTTGCATTAACTTCGGGGTGAAAACCCCCCTTCTTCTTCTGTGGAACGGCAAACTTTTCCCACACGCTTTAAGCTGGAAAACACACTGCAGCCTTCCAATACTATAGCCCAAACAAGAACTTTTTAAACCACTTTGTTATCGCCAAAACACGCTGCGGTTCTCCTGGGGTGCAAGGAAACCATAGACCCAAACACGATCACTTTCGTTTTCCAGGACCGCCGCCATTAACGAAACAACCACTTGGTTTCATCTACTTCCACCCATTTCCATTTCAAAGTCCAGGCTCTTCTAAGCAAAGTCCCAAGTTAACTTTAAACTTTAACTTTCCGTATATCCTTTAATGCACTTACATGCGATTGTTTTCTTGCCAAACAATTTCTTGCCAATTCCAGTGCTTCCATAAATCTCCGCTGTCTCGCTGGTCCCGTACTCGGCTCCTCGGCAGAAAAGCCGCGGCTGCCGTCGCGAGCCTCACCCGCCCAGGAAAGCCTCCCGAACTTCGACCATCCGACCTCAAAACTTCCCAAAATTTTCCAGAAAGGCAAGCAGGAGTCTTATCAACAGAAATTTCCACTTTAAAATTTTTCCATTTCACTCAATCACATTGATTACCACTTTGCTAGGCGCGAGCGTCCGGATCAAGATGTTACTCGTCGGCCATCTTAGCCACGCCTCCTGTATATGTTCTAATTGTATTCCTTATTGTAATGTCTACCAGTACTTCAGCTAATAGTGTTTGTGTTTCATATTCATACAGTAGTTGCTAAGGGAAACTAGTATGCATTGCAGACCTTATTGCCCAAGTCTGTCATAACCTGTTGTGATCATTCTGAGCACTCAAAATGCCTATTTGAAGTTAAATACCCTGCATACCTTCAAGCACTCTCTCCTTGAAGTGATAAATATTAAGTGTCTTCAAGTCAGAACCAAGTTAGAGTGACCCTAACAGGGCTTTCAAGGTAAGTGAGCTATTTGATGAGCGGTTTTATTTATTTTATTTTATTTTATTTTATTGTCAAATTTCTATACCGCCCACTCAGCCAAAGCCGACTCCGGGCGGTTCACAACAATGGGTAAAAACATATAAAAACAAATAAAACAGATAAAACCAGCAATAAGAACCCACCCCTAAAAAGAGAGGGGTGCAGGAACTGAAGAAACCGTGGGGCAGGCATCCTCCCCTATATTAACCACCCAACGGAAGCCACCCCTCCACCTGCACCCCAAACTTGGCCCGCCAGCCAGGTTTTTAGTTCTTTTCTAAAGGGCAACAACTCCGTCTGGAGACGCAGTTCCACAGGCAGGAGGTTCCAAAGGGCCGGTGCGGACACAGAGAAGGCTCTCCTCCTTGTGCCAGAGAGGCGAGCCCCCCTGGCCGATGGCACAATTAGAGAGCCCCTCCGGTCCGCTCTGGTTGGACGGACAGACGTCCTTAGGGCGATGCGGTCTCTAAGGTAACCTGGCCCACTACCATATAGGGCTTTAAAGGTCAAAACCTGTTTCTACATCTACCAGTGCATTTCCATGGCTAAGCAGGGATTCATACCTATGCCTTCTGAATCCTAGTACTGTATGTCAGTCAATCCACTAAACCATGCTGGGTATACCTTGCAGAGGTATGTAGACTCTTAATTGTTGGCTTTTCTTATGAAAAAGCTCCAAACCCTCTGTATGTGATGAATCATTAATGTCCTGTGCTTGAATTGTTTATGTTATTTTGGTTGTAATTAACCATTTTGAAAGGCAAAATTGTTTTATTTACTGTCCTTTGATGTTTTAGCTGTTTCAAATCTATTTTTGTAAACCAGGTTGTGAGGTTGTAAAGCATGTAAGATAATGAAAAGACAATGATGCTTCTGAATTTATCTAAGTGTTCTGACAGCATATGATATGAATGAATTGTTTAGGTTGTTGGCATGTAAAATGTGAAACTACTCCTGGTTTATGGGAATAAAGAGATTGATTCCAGTGTGAGTGATACTTAGAGTGGACCCACTGAAATCTTGGGGACTTACAGTAATCGTGACTAACAGAGTAAGTTAGACAAATATATAAATTCTTTGCTTTTCTTGACCTAAATCACATGTTGTTTTCACAAGGCAAATCTCTGCCCAACTGCATCATTTTAACCATTAATATTTCTGTGATAATGAACTGTTAAGTAACCAACATCCATTTAAAAAGGAGAGCTATGTTACAGTAAATTGCACACTTGTCTAATTTATATTGACAGAAGATAGATAAGACTCATAATATGACTGCATTTCCTTGTGGTGGACAAGAAACATTACCTAATGGTTTGTTTAGTACATTAACGGGTATAATTATGTTTGATTAACATTTATGCTCATTGGCATGCCAAGGTCTCTTGATGCTTTGAGTGAAAAAACGGTATCTCCTTAATTAGTCATAGGAAAAGAGAACAATAATTATTACTTTAACCTCATGGGGCAAAACCAGCAACTGAACAATGATCCATTCTTCTCCAACAGGCCCCATTACTGAATTTTCAACTATATGAATTAGCAATCCTAACACATTTATGTCAATCGCTGTGCCACGTCAATGGAGTTCATGTTTTTTTACATGGCTCTGATGAATGTTGGCTCCAGAGGGCCTTCTTAGCTAGTGGGAGGCCCAGAACATAATGCTCATTTGATGCCCCTCCATGCTGCTTCTTTCTCAAACCTCCTTAGTCAGTGTAAGTTTTTTCCATCAGAAGAGGAAATCAAACAGTAAGTCCGTTGTTTGAAAACACCAGCTATATATTGTATCAGAATCTTAAGGTTTTATTTCTAAAGTTAAAAACCTGTTCAATCATTGCACACACAGAGGCCAAACTGAGGAAGCTGATGTGATGACCTGATGACGTGCTGGAAATGTGTGGTCATGTATAGCAAACACATTTTCAGATCATTATGGCATCTCCTGCAATTGGAGTTCAAAGTCATAAATATTGAGCAAAATACTGGTCAATTCTTCTGTTTCTAGATCAGATATTCTCATTGCTGCTTCTGATACAATGGCTACAAGTCCCTCAACATCAATTCTAGCAATCATACTGACTGAACCAACTTGAATGGGTTTGCTGTCAAAAAATGTAGAAGCCACAGTGGCAGAGGGAAATCTATGGGTGGGGACAGGAATTCCAGTCTGATTTGCATTTAATATTTGTAGTCAATGGAAAAGTGCAAATCAGACTGTCTCAATACTGGAGCATTTACCACATTTTATTTCAATTTATTTACACATTTATATGCTAAGATAGTTCATGACTGGAAATATAGAGTAGGGCAGTGGTTGCGAACCTATGGCACAAGTGCCAGAGGGGGCACTTAGAGCCCTCTCTATGGGCATGCACACCATCACCCCAGTACAGATTTCACCCTGCCCCTCTGTCCAGCAGGCCAAAGGGAGCACTTCCTCTCTCCCCCAGCACAGGGTTTATCCTGCCCCTCTGCCCAGTAGCTCAATGGGAGAGCTTCCTTTCTCCCTGTCTGAGGTAAGGCGGGTGGCAAACATGCAGTGTGAGAGTGTGGTGCGGACAGCAGTTTGGGCACTTGGTCTCTAAAAGGTTCACCATCACTGGAGTAGGCCACTGTGATTGGTTTGGTTTGCTTTGCTATTAAATAACCAGAGACCCAGTGTTAAAAGCAATGTTTTCTACCAATAGGCAATAACAGAAACAAAGTATCATAGATTTTCAACAAATAAACAATTAAGCAAACAGCTGCTGCTCCTCCACCAGAAAGAAAAAGAAGAAAATCAAAATTGGGGCAAGGGGGAGGTCTAGTATCCTACTAAGGCAAGCAACAGTACCTAGTACTGACAAAATATTGCATATTTTTGGATAAGGAACCCAAACTAGATGATACATTTGATCCTGTAACATGCCTGGCTTAAAACAAAGTTGCTAGAATAATCTAAGTAATAAAAACAGGAGTTAATACTTCCCCTCCCCTTGCATCCTAAAAGTCTTCACAAAAATCTCCCTGAGGCTATACTCTCCATCTGCCACTAGCAGAAACCTGTCACTGGCTCCAAAAACATCTTACTTTGAGGAGGAAACAGCACCCAGGAGGGAATGTTTGTTTTGATTTTGAGCCATGTCACAGAGAACCCTCCATCCCTGCTACAGTCCTATTTTTCATTCCTGAAACAGCTATTAAATGATGAAAGCACACATATTAAATACAGCCACACATTTCCTTTCATCCTCTTTGCCCTAGTAGCTAAACAAGTAGGAAATGGGAATGTGAAAATCTGTCAGTCTTGGTTCTGTTGTGTTTCTTCAGAATCTTAGAAGAACCCTCAGCTCAAGTCTGGATGAAAGTGTGGAAAAGGGGGCTGTTTCCCCACACATAACTTTTTTCTATACATGCTTTCTTGAATGCACACATTTTGTGCATCCCCCCCTTTTTTTGGCTACAGTGTGTTTACACACTTTTCTGAAATCTAAACTGTTCTACTGGTGCATATTTTTTTTTCAAGGGATTAAAGTCAATGGCTGATCACATCTCACCAACCTTACATGCAGAGAGCTGCACACATGACTCTGGCCATTGTCTAATATTCATCCTTTATTTGCACAAATACATCTTGAGTGTCAGTAATGCACAGATTTCCAAAACAAGATATGTTTTGGCCACTACCATTTCCCGGAAGTATGAAATAGATATTTTGACAGAGAAATGTGAATTGTTTGAATTTATTTCCCATTCCTAGTGAGAAAAGCAACAAGTTTATTGTAATGTGATATAGTCCCATTTAGGATTTCGGCCTGCCACCCACCCACCAGCCAGATTGTTTCATTTTGCTTAATATTCTCTTCTCACCACCCACACCCACCCCAATGAAAGTGCGGCGCCAAAATGGCCACCGCGCTCTTTGCAGGCCCCCACCCACCCGGACTCAGACATCTGGGTGAGTTAGGGGGCATGGCCACCCCTCTATAAAAGGGGTGGCCACGAGGCAGCCGAGCTGTCATTTTAGAAATGCGATGGAGCGTTTAGCTAGCCTCTGTTCGAGGCTTAGTTTTCATCTCGCCTCTTTCCTAGAGGCTCGATTGGCCTTTAGAAGCGACAGGGCGGAGGAATTTGCTCTGTCGTTCCTCCCCTGTTAGCCTCTTTGTGAGGCTTCTTTTTACCTTTGCTGCCTCTTTGCAAGAGGCCGGTTTTCACTCCGGACTGCAGTGGCTCGGGTGGCTGAGGCTGACTGAGAGGCTGAAAGTCAGCAGTTCGATTCCGAGCACTGCAGAATGGAATGCTCTGGGGGGGGGCTGCACCCCCGCAGCAGGGCAGTGTGCGGGACTTGCCCACTGCTGCCAGTGGGGCTGATCAGGCTCCTGCCTGGCAGCCAGGCACAAGCTTCCAGACTGGGCCGGCATTGACTGGCCCCTCGGGGACCCCAACCCTTGGAGGGCCTTGTCAGGGCTTAGAACAGGGTGGCCCATGTGGGCCTGGTGCTGGTATCCACCCCACCGTTCCTCTGGGCCCCCATGGGCCAGAATTTTGGGCATGGCCCTATGCGGGCCCTGGATCCCCTTTCGGGTTTCCATTCCTTCAACTACCTAGTGGGCCATCCGGCCCACCTGGCCTACCTTATACAGGGGGCTCGGAGGCTGTTGATGCGCTCATAGCACGCATAGCAGTGCTAGAGGCATCAATGGGCATTGCCCAACCACCTTCCGATGGGGGTTTAGCTGCCACTTCAATTACGGCCCCTTCATCGATCCCGGCCAACACGTCGGCCGTGACTCTCCAGTGGGCCGTCAACAGGGTCGAGCTGCTCGAGGCCATCAGGCGCCTCGCAGCTCCCCGCGCGCTCCAATTTGCCGGCGGGGAGCAGTCAGGTGTGGTCCCAGAGCTCAATGCCCATCGCGAGCTCTGACGCCCGCCGTGGGCCAGAACCCCCAGTGGGGGCGGCTCACGGGGGTGTGACTAGTGAGCATCCGGTTCAATTTAGTGCACCACCGACACTGTCCAGTTACACTAGAGAGGTACAGTGGCCGTGGCCACGTCAGGTTACTGTGGGTGGGCAATTGCTTCCACACTGCCACGTTAACTCCTGGTTGCCGAATGGTCCCTCGATTGGGCAGGGGTGTCCGCCGATTGTCCCTCGATTGGGCAGGGGTGTCCGCCGAGTGTTGCAGGGGCTGTTCAGGGCCCGCTGCACATGCCTTCCATACAAAATGTGCCACCGACCACTATGCCGACGGCTGGTTATTCCTTGCCCCTGGGTGATCATCTATCACAGGCCACGAGGGATAAGATTTGGCGAGGGGAGTACATTGATATTTTCTCCCTCTTGAATCGTGAGCCCACCACGGAGGAGAGGGAGGGACAGGATGACAGGGACAAGGAGTTGTCCCATCGTCGTAAGCCACCGCGTGCCTGCACCAATTGGTTGCCCGCATACCTGATATATATGGCGGTGTACCTTAGGGCCAGGCCCGATTTGGCCATTCCGATGATGCAATACCTCGACAACATTTATAGGGCGATGGTTGATTTTCCTGGCCTGTCGTGGTAGGCTTACGATGAGGAATTTAGGATGGGGGTGGCCCTACATCCTGAGATGAGGTGGGATGAGCCCCGCCAGCAATTGTGGCTCTTGTACATGACTCCCACGCGTCTGGCGCCTGGTGATAGGTACCATTGTGGCCATGCCGTGCAGCAGGCGGATGCGACACAGGGTCCCCGCCAGGTGGCGGGGCAGGGGGTTCCAGCCCGCCTGCTGTGTTGGAGCTTCTCAGCTAACTGCGTGTGCAACAAGTGTCAGTGTCATTTCCAACACGAGTGTCCCTCTTGCTCTGGCCCTCACGCCGCCTCCGCGTGCCCGCGGGCTAGTGGGTCACGAGGTAGAGGTAGGGGTGGGCAGGGGGCGGTCAGAGCTCCCTCTGATGGGGCTAGCCACGCACAAGGCCCCCTCCCCAATTAATATCCATATGCTGGAGCGATGGCTTTCAGCTTATCCCAGATGGGATGATGCGAGGTACCTCCTAGAAGGTTTCCAGTTTGGCTTTCGTATTCCATTTAGGGGTGTTCGGGGTCTGCAGGACGCCCAGAACTTACTTTCCTTGAAGGGTAAGGAGGAGGTTGCTGCTCATAACATAGCTAAGGAGGTTGAGGCTATGAGAGTTGTGGGGCCCTTTACTGAACCTCCATTCCCTAACTTGAAGGTATCCCCTCTGGGGCTAGTACCGGAAAAGACCCCAGGTGAATTTCGTTTAATTCACCATCTCTCTTACCCTGCGGGTTCTTCGGTCAATGATGCTATTCCTGATGACCTTTGCTCAGTCAGGTACAAGTCATTTGATCAGGCTCCTGTGGTCCCGGTGCCCTCCTGGCAAAGTGTGATATCAAATCGGCATTCCGATTACTGCCAGTGCACCCCGGGGACTTTGAGCTATTGGGTTTTCGTTTCCGAGGAAGGTTCTATGTAGATAAGGCCATGCCTTTTGGCTGTTCTATTTCATGTTCGGCATTCGAACAATTTAGCACTTTCCTCCAATGGGCCTTTGTTCGCAGGTCAGGGTCCCGGTCTGTAGCCCATTACCTTGACGACTTTTTGTTCGGGGGTGAACGGGCCTCGGACACGTCCACGCGTCTCCTTACTACATTTCAGATGCTTATGCGGGAACTGGGTGTCCCCTTAGCGCCTGAAAAGACCGAGGGCCCAGCTACCAAGCTCACCTTTCTAGGCATAGAAATTGACACTGTCGCACAGGCATCCAGGTTACCCATGGACAAGGTGACTCGGATCTTTGCGGCGATTCTGGCACTGATTGCCAAGCGTAAAGTGTCCTTTCGTGAGCTGCAGGTACTTCACGGCCACATGAACTTTGCCTTCAGGGTGGTGACACCGGGCAGAGCTTTTGCCAGGCGTCTGTGTGATGCCATGGCCGGCCTATTAAAACGCCACCACAGGGTCCAACTGACCAGGGGCATACGGGGAGACCTTTTGGTTTGGCTCACATTCCTCCAGGTTTTTAACGGGGTCTCTTTTTGGAGATCAGACCCTATTGTCTGCCCTAAATTTCAAGTACAGTTGGATGCCTCCGGCTCTCTGGGTTATGGTATTTATTTTGCGGGGTGGTGGGCATATGGCCAATGGCCTCACACATGGCAGGGCACGGATCACCTCCACGATCTTACTTTTGGAATTTTTCCCCATTTCGGGAGCACTGATGCTACGGGGCGACAAGTGGGCCAACTCCGTGGTCCAATTTTGGTGTGACAATGCTGCAGTGGTGCACATTGTTTACACCCAGATGTCCAAATCCCCTAGGGCATGGCATTGGTTCGTCAATTTGTTTTACAATGCCTACGCCTCAATGTGCTGTTCAGGGCCAGGCATGTACCAGGTATTAATAACGATATTGCTGATGCTTTATCCTGCCTGCAGATCTCCCGGTTCCGTGCCTTGGCTCCGGAAGCAGAGGAATTCCCCTCGCTGCTCCCAGCCGAGATTTGGTCATTTGGCGAGGAGAGGTGAACCGGGCAGTCGGCATGTCATTGGCACCTCACACGCGTAAGGCGTATCAACATGCTTTCATACAATTTAGAACCTTTTGTGAGCAACTACAGTTGCCTGAACTGTGGCCAATAACAGTAGACCAGGTTTTACAATACATGGTTTATCTTCATGGTCAGGGGTTGGCCCCCCGTACTATAGCCTCTGGGCTTTCGGCACAGGCATTTATGGCCAAGGTGAGGGGCTTCGCTGACTGCGTGAATTACTTCCGCATCCGTCATGTTTTGGAGGGGTGGACACGTGAACGTGGCCGCCGCCCTGACACACGTCACCCGATTTCACCTCTGGTTCTTACCCACCTTGCACAAGGCTGGCATAACTTATGTTATGATAGGTATGAGGTGGCTCTTTTTCACGCAGCTACCATGGTAGCCTTCTTTGGAGCGCTCCGCATCAGTGAGTTGGTACCAGAGTTGGTACCATTGTGTAAGGCGGACGTGTCTCGTAGGGCACTGGAACTTGACGATGTCTATGTCATGCATGAGTGGGCTCAGTTGGGGATACGGTCCTCAAAGGTTGTTCAGCATGGCGTAGGCAGTGGAGTTAGACTGCTACGAGGTTCCATTGAAGACATCTGTCCGGTTGGTGCCCTACATGAGTTTTTGGCAGTGTCTGCTGTTTTTCTGTCACCAGGATGGGTCTACCCTTTCCAAATTTAAGTTACGGAGGGTGACCTGTACCGCGCTTCACAGTGTGGGGCCCGTTATTGCACCCATTTATTTAGGATAGGTGTCGCGTTGATCGCGGCTATGTTTGGGGTACTCGGAGGCAGATATATGTGGGCACGTGGGGGTGTGCGCTTAATTTTTCCTATATGTACGTCCCCTCACTGTATGAGTACCTAGTTATGTCCTTAACCCCTTCTCCTCTTTTACAGATCCTGTGTGTCTCCGCACACCGGTGGCAGTGGGGCTGGTGGGCCGCAGCTATGTACACTGGGCAGCACAGATGCTGCGGCGACAGAGTGTGGACCCCAGCTTGGGCTGCGTGCATCCGCACGTATGCGATGGTATGGTATGCGCGGCACGAGAGGGCGGGAACTGTTGCCATTCCTGATGTCCATCAGGGATGCTGGACCGCCTGATGTTCTTATTCTGCACCTCGGCAGCAATGATCTCATACGGAGCACTGACCTTTCCTTAAACTGTCGAGGTGCAGTGACCTGGCATTTTTATATCATTTGTGGCTTACACACGGTCGCTATGGTCTAACATCGTGTCGAGACACCAATTTAGAGGAGACATGGATCTCCGTGGTTCGGACCGTTCCGGCGGTCAGTGGACGGGGCTGTTGCCCGGTCCCTTGCTGAGCATGGCTTGGGGACAGCCATTAGATATCTGAGGATAGGCTTACAGAAATTTTGGCCTGTAGGCAGGATATGGGGTCCACCTGTCGGCTAGAGGTATGTACCTCTTTCTGGGTGAGGTGCAAGCAGGCCTGGTGACCGAGCTGACGGTCTGGGGGTGGTGGTGGTGAGTCATCATGGACGCCTCCCCGTGTGGCGGGTAGCACTGGTAAGGTAACGATTTATGACCCATAGGTATCCGGCAGGTTCGCAATTGACTGGCCAACACATAGACAGGTTCAGGGGAAATAGGTTTGGCCAGTCAAGGGCGAACCAGGCAAGGGGTGATGGCAGGAGCTTAACAGCCTGCATCACCTTGATATTTAACGGATACACGTCATAGGGTGGGGTCAGTAGATAGTTTATTGACTCCGGTCAACAATTTGACTGGCCAAACCTATTTCCCCTGAACCTGTCTATGTGTTGGCCAGTCAATTGCGAACCTGCCGGATACCTATGGGTCAATTGCGAACCTGCCGGATACCTATGGGTCATAAATTGATACAAATAGTTACATGTAGCCAATTGCCATTGGCATTTTGGGAGGAACCTTACCAGTGTTACTGCGGCCTGCTTGCCTTAAAGAATTACAATTGGATGATTACACCAATTGAAAGTTATAATTCGGACTAGGGCATTATTCAATAAAAGTGGCCCGATGCCTTTATCCATATACCGGTGTCTGAGTCTTTCTTTGGGGGGTGCGCCTGCAATGTTCCCTATCCTTCCTCAACTGTCAGCTTGCATTTTGCCTCATTCTTGTCCAGACTGTTTTTTGTTTACCACTGAGGAAACACTTTGTGAAAGAAGGTTTTAAAAAATTTGGAATTTCTGCTGATACGTTTAAAATGGTGCCACTTTGCCTGGGCAGAAATTCATAAAGATAGGTAAAGGTAAAGGTTTCCCTTGTTTCAAAGCTAGTCATGTCTGACTCTAGGGAGTGGTGCTCACCACCGTTTACAACCAAAGATCCAGCACTATCTACGTCTGCAGACATTTCCATAGTCATGTGGTAGGCATGACTAGGTGCCATGGCGCACAGAATGCTGTTACCTTTCCTGCCAAAATGATACCTATTTATCTACTTGCAATTTCTTGTTTTAAAACTGCTAGGTTGACAGGCGCTGGGACAGATGGCAGAAACTCATTCGTCATGCAGCACTTGGGTCTCAAACTGCTAACATGCCAAGTTTCCACTCATGTTCAGCATCTTAACCATTACGCCTCCACAGCTCAAATGTAGGTTAGATTTTTAGGTAAGAGATAATTCTTTATTAGAGCTGCAATCGTATCAGTCTTGAAGAGACTTAAGCAGTATCACATTGAATTACACTGAAAAGAATAGCCTTGCTGAATGCAATATCATTTAAAGTGAGCCTTCCATATGTGACCTAGTTCTGATCACTCCTATCCAGCTCTCCCCCCCCCCCCAGAAGCTCTGAAACAATTTGAACAGGGCCAGAACAAGGGTGAGCTGGTTAGCAATTTGTTGTACATCTTCTGGTCCCCAGAAAAACAGATTGAACCAGACTGTGCCGAGACTATCCAAAAATAAGGCTTTTTAAAAATATGTCCAATGACTTCCTTTGACCTTCCAATAATTGTTGTGCTTGCTAGTAGGAGGATTATTTTTGTTTCATTTTGTTCTGAGTATTTCCCCTGACCATCCAGTACTTGTGTTTGCTAGAAGGATGTTTGTTTCCATTGGTTGGCTGGTTTCATTTTGTTCTGAGGATTTCCTTTGACCTCCCAATACTTGTGTTTGCTAAAAGGAAGATGTTTATTTTTGGATGTGTCCCTCTTCTTTTTTGGGGGGGGGGGCAATTTGGCCCCATGAGGCTGTTAGAGAGTTTCAGATGGTTCAGCCCAATAACTCCAGGATCAATCATTTATAATTAAAGTCTTTTATTTCCACTGCCTGCATGGCGGTCAGTGGTGGTCTCAAGGCTCAGGGATGGAAGTGAGGTCAGAGGTAAGCGAGGGTCCTTTAATAGGGTTAGGTGAGGTCAGGGGAACAGCGGTCGGAGGAGTAGGGTTACATAAGCAAAGCATTGTGGTATATGTAGTTCAGGGCAGTGTGATATTACATCTGACAAAACCCCTTCTAATATACGAACTGAATACATTGTGGGTAGAATTGGTGGTTTCTCATTCACTAAGACATAGGTTATCAAACAGGTATTCATGCTGAGCTAATGGGAGTGGCTTGGACAGAATGTCTCCTAC
The DNA here is from genome assembly GCA_035047305.1 of Bradypodion pumilum. NCBI lineage: Eukaryota > Metazoa > Chordata > Lepidosauria > Squamata > Chamaeleonidae > Bradypodion > Bradypodion pumilum. The sequence goes on along the minus strand of JAWDJD010000004.1, from coordinate 110,219,934 downwards.
CTGTTCCTTGGTATCGCAGTGTGTCAGTTCTATAAAGCCCTTTTCTATCAGTTCCCTCACATTCCTGCACTTGATATCTATGTGTTGGGATTTTCGCTTCACAGGTTCTGCCTTCGCTACATCTATGGTTGCTTGGCTATCTTCGTGAATGGTGATGGGAAGTTTGGGTCTCTCCCAGATGAGGGATATCAGTTCGTTTATCCAGATTAAATCACATGCGGCGTTGGACATACAAACGTACTCTGCCTCTGCTGTGGACGTGGAGACTAGTTTTTGTTTCTCGGTGTGCCAGTATATAGGGCTGCCGTTTAGCATCACTATGTAGTCGGATGTGTTCTTTCTGGTTCCTGAGCATCCGCCCCAATCAGCGGATGGTTGCCATCACTAGGGCGGCCTTGACACTTTCCGGTTTCACTGTTGGGGAATATTTGTCTTCGTGATCGTCTGGGTATCGCTGGGTGAAACCTTGGGCTACCAGTCGGGCCTTGTACATTGTTAATTTATCCTCCAGCTGTTTCACCTTGAACACCCATTTCATTCCCACCATCTTCTGTCCCTCGGGGACCTCTGCAGGTGTGTACACATCAAGAGCCTTGAGACTTTCCATCTCCTTTTCCATTGCCGCTCTCCACTTGTCCTGCACTTCAGGTGGTAGCTTGACTATGTTGTCATAACTTGTGGGCGCCTCGGGGTAGGCGTCAATGCCTAGTACATAATCCTCCAGCCCTCTGGGGGTTCGGTTTTTGGTCGACCTGGTTGACCTTCTGGGTGCTGCCTCTGGAGGGTTTGAAGATTCAGCATCCCTAACGTCTGTGGTGCTTTGGTGTGTTTGCCGTTTCTCATCTTCTTCACGTGGTGCATCTTCTGATCCGCTGGGCCTTGCGTCAGGCAGTGGTGTTCTGGTTTCTTCTCATTCTAGGTCGCTTGTCAATACTTCATTTGCGTGTATTTTGCTCTAGTTTGCGTGTTCATAGAATGTGGCCAATCTGGAAACTACCACCTTCATGTTGTGATCTAGGAATCGGTACACCTTTGAGCCTGGTTCGTACCCTAGGAACCTTAGTCTTCTTGTTATCTTGTCTCCCTTCTTTCTCGGCTGCCTTGGTATGTGCACGTCTGCAAGCACACCGAAGATGTGAAGGTGGGCCAGTTTGGGTTTCCGGTTGTACATGGCTTCATAGGGTGTCTTTCCAATGACACTGGACCATAATCTGTTCAGCGTGTAGTTGGAGTACAGTAGTGCTTCCCCCCAGCATGAGAAGCTAAGGCCTGCGTCTTCTATTGCGCACCTGATCATGGTTTGGAGCACCCCGTTCCTTCATTCGGTGACTCCATTCTGGAAGGCTGAGAATGGTGCGGTCTTGTAGTGTAGCATCCCCTTCTCAATTATCCAGTCCTCAAACTCTCTGGACAGGAATTCCGAGCCTCTGTCCGTCATCAGTTGCTTTATGTTTGTGTTGTGTTGTGTTTGTACCCTCTTGTAGAATTCCTTGAATTTGCTGAAGGTTTTGACCTTGCTCCTGAGGGTGTACACGAAGCCGTACCGACTGTAGTCATCAACTATCGTCAGGAAAAATCTTTCTCCTTCGTATAGTTTGTGAATCCCCATTATTGGGTTATGCGCCTGCGCAGAACACTGATCAGAGGCTTAAAAAGCTATTGGTCAAAACTTTTGGCGGTAAGACTGCCCACCGTACCGCCCACCCTGAGGCGCCAGTCTGCCATTTTACCTCAGTTCTCTTCTTTCTGCCTTAGTAGCAGGACGATCGTTGAGAGCTTCCTCAATTTTTTCGTCTTTTCTGAGGGAAAGTCTTTGACGAACTTTAATAATTTTTTCGGCAATCTTGTCCTTTGGGCAGGATTGCCACCCCGGTGCTGTTTCTTCCTTCTGGTGGACTCAGTTACCTACTCGCTCCGGTCACCGTTTCCCCCTCAAGGGGGTGGCGGCTGGCCTGCCCTTCGGGGTGCTCGCCTTCTCGAACCTTCCGTCGGAAGAATTTTTTGATGGCTGCAGCCTTCAAGCAGTGTTCTGCTTGCCTCAAGAAGTTCCCTGCCTCTGACAGGCATAGTCTCTGTCTTTTTTGCCTGGGAGAATCACACCAGAGCCAATCCTGCACTCACTGTAAGAACTTTACACGACTTGCAGTTCAGAACCGGAGCAACCGGTTGAAAGCGCACCTTATGGAGCTCGCTTTGGCTCTCGCCGCGGCTGCCTCCACGTCCACTGGTGCCTCTCAGCCCTCTCGGCCTCTGCCGCTACCTCCTTCTTCTTCCACCCTCTCCATCAGAAAGAAGAAAAAGAAGGAGAAAAATGGGGAGAAGAAGAAGAAACATAGGTCGGAGGAAAGGCAATCACTCCCACCTACGCCTCGCCCTCCTATCTCTCCGGGGCCCTCGCCTCCCTTTTCGATTGCGAGATGTCCTTCACCCGGATCCTCGATGTGGGGCGGACGGTCCTCTTCAGGATCTCCTGCAAAAGGTCTCAGGGCTGGGGCTCCAGCTCGCCCACTGCAGGTACTCTCTTCTCCGCCTCGTGAGAGGGGCCGTCCACCCACGAGGCAGGCATCTGTCTCCCCGAGGCCTAGGACTCCGACAATAGACGAACCGGCAACCACCATTCTGGCCACCGTTTCGTCCCCGATCATTCCGACCACCGTTTCGCCGGCCACCGTTTCGTCCCAACCATCAGCGGTGGATGCGTCCCAGGTGGAATTCTTCAAAGGGATGTTCGAGGCCATGGCGAAATCGTTCGCCCAATAGTTCAAGGCCTCCATGCCTACGGCCTCTGCGGCTCCGGTGCCGACCACCGCAAGCCCCAGGGATGTTGGTCCTGCTGTCACTCCGCCGACCTCTCGAGGGTCGAGCGTTTGCTCCGCTGGCCCACCCATATCGTCTTGGTGTGGTCCAGACGTCGATGCAGTGAGCTCCCAGCCCATCAACCCGCCCAGGCCGTACTGGCGCGGTCCCGACGTGGATACCAGGATTCCTCCCTCATCCTCCGATGATTCCAGCACGTCTTTGGAGGAGGACGAGGGAGACGTCGATGCCGACAAGTCGCGGGACCAGGCTATAGGCATGATTGACCCACCGCGTGGTGAGGATCAACGCTTCCTCACGGTGATGTTCACTCGTTTGGGGACCGCTCTTAATCTGAAGGTGGACCAACCGCCACTGGAGGGCGAGGACCAAATGACTGCCAAACTGGACAAAAAGGCGATTTGACCGGTCCACATCACCATGCTTCCTTCCATGTTGACGTCAGCAAAGGCAACATGGAAGAAGCCGGTGTCGTCGCACTCCGTTTCGTCCAGACTTGACAGAATGTATAGGGTCTTGGACGAGAACGTTGAGTTTCTCCAGGCGCACCCTTTGCCGAACTCGTTGGTGGTCAAGGCCTTCCAGCATAAAACGGCCGTCAGCGGTTTTCCGGTACCTTCGACTCCGGAGGGGAAGAAACTGGACGCGGTGGGCCGTAAGTTTTACGCCACCGGTTCCCTCTTCCTGCGAGCCACTAATTACTCAGCAGCCATGGGCCTCTATCAGTCCCACCTCTGGGCGCAGGTGAAGATCCTTGCTGCTAAACTGCCTGCTGATGCCCAGAAAGGATTTGTCTCGCTGGCTGCAGAAGGGGACTTTCTGGCAGAACAGCAGATGTGGACAGCCAGGCATTAAGCGGCCAAGGACATGTCTTCTGCCATTCTGCTCTGTCGCCATGCGTGGCTCAGGGGCACCTCTCTCGATGACGCCATGAAGAAGCTCATCAAAGAGTTTCCATTTGATGGGCAAGGCCTGTTTGGACAAGACACTGATAAGGTGCTTAACGAACTTCGGCAGACGAATTCGACGGCTAAGTTCCTGGGGCTCACCACGCCAGCTCAGCCTACCAAACCGCGATTCCAACCCTTTACGCATCGATATCGGGGGAATCCACAGCAACAGGGCGGCTCAACTGACCAGCCCAGGCCCAGTTTCTACAAACAGAGGCGCCAACACAAGCCTCGCTACCAACCTTACGGACAGGGCAAGCGGTCCGACGCAAAATCCAAGTCCCGGGTTTGAAACTACGAAGGCAAAGGCTCTCTCGCTCCACCTCCCATACCTCCCCCTCCGGAACGTCCTCCAGGTGTGGTCAGGCATCACGGACGACCGGTGGGTCTTGAAGATCTTGTCCGCTGGTTACGCCATCGAGTTCGTGTGAGTGCCTCGGGTAGGAACACACCGTTTCGCCACCTCATCCCCCCATTTGGAGGAAGAAATATCAACTCTTCTGTCCAAGGGAGCCATCGAGCGGGTAACACCGACCGATTGGGACAACGGTTTCTACTCGAGGTACTTCGTGGTTCAGAAGAAGGATGGAGGACTTCGCCCAATTCTGGACCTGCGCCGCCTGAACAGGTGCATCCACACCAGGAAGTTCTGGATGGTGACCCTACAGACCGTCCTGCCCCTCATCAACAAAGGGGACTGGTTCACAGTGATAGACCTCAAGGACGCTTACTTCCATATCAGCATCCTCGAGGAGCACAGACGGTTCCTCCGGTTCCGAATCGGGAACTCTGTGTACAAGGTACCGGTGCCTACCGTTCGGTCTGGCTATGGCACCGAGAGTCTTCACCAAGTGCATGGCTCCGGTGGCTGCCTTCCTCCATCAGAGGGGGATCAGGGTCTTCCCGTACATCGACGACTGGCTGATTGTCTCCCCCACCAGCTCATCGTCCATTCGGGACACGCAGTTCACGGTTCACCTCATGGAGAGTCTTGGCCTCAGAATCAACTTCGCCAAATCAAAGTTGATTCCTTCTCAGCGCATCGAGTACATTGGAGCGGTACTCGACTCGCTAGTTACCAGAGCCTTCATCCCCCAGAAACGCTTACTGGACATTGCACAAGGGGTAAGCGAATTCAGGAACAAACCATTTATCAGGGCGAAAAAGGCACAGAGACTTCTAGGCCTCATGGCCTCAATGACGACGGTAATTCCTCACGGCAAGTTAAAGTTCCGGTCCCTGCAGTCATGGCTCCTCCACGAATTCGACTCGCTCAGGGAGAGCCAGTCCAAACGGCTGACTCCGTCTCCAGAACTGATGAACCAGCTACTGTGGTGGACGATGCCGCTCAATGTGGCCACGGGGAAGAGTTTTTACCCCCCACAACCTTCGTTGCAGGTTTTGACCGGCGCAAGCAACCTCGGCTGGGGGGCTGCCTGCGGGACTCTAACGGTCAACAACGTTTGGTCGCCTCACGAGATGGTGCACCATATCAACTATTTGGAGCTGCTGGCCATTTGGAAGGCCCTACGTTCCTTCGAGGCCCTACACACCGGCAATGTGGTTCAAGTGGCCTCGGACAATACCACAGCAGTGGCATACCTGAACAAGCAGGGAGGGACAAGGTCCACCATCCTACTTTACCTTGCGGTGCAAGGGAGTAGTGCCTGGAAAGACATCTTTCCGATTGGAGTACACATTCAGGGCAAGCTGAATGTTTTGGCTGACCACCTCAGCCGTCTCACCTCGACGACCCACGAATGGGAACTGGACGACGAGGTATTTCGGTCCCTTTGCGGGGCCTGGGGGACTCCGAGCATCGACCTCTTTGCGTCGGAGTCCAACAGGAAATGCCACAGGTACTGTTCCAGGGCAGGCATCGGACTGAACTCTGAGGGCGATGCCTTCATGAAACGGTGGGATCAGGACTAACTCTACGCCTTTCCCCCATTTCCCCTGATTCAGAAGGTCATCACCAGGATGTACCAACACCGGACCAATGCAATTCTCGTGGCTCCAGCATGGCCTCGCCAGCCCTGGTTTCCGCTACTGTTACACATGTCGTCACAGTATCGCATGCTGCCAGAATCGCCAATGCTTCTCCAAATGGAGCACGGCCAGCTCCACCATTCGGACCTACCCAGCCTCCACCTCACCGCATGGAGACTGTCCCCAGATTGTCCAGGATCTTGGAGCTAGCACGCCGCCCTTCCACAAGGAAGTCTTATGCTTCCAAATACAGATGCTTTTGTGCTTTCCTGGCATCCCAGCAGATGTCCCCTCCACAGGTGGGACTACAGGACATCATGGCCTACCTCCTCCATTTGGCGGAGTCTGGCCTTAGCATTACCTCCATCCGGGTCCATCCCGCAGTGGTGGTGGCTCACTCTCCAGCTGGTTCGCCTGCTTCTGGTGCCTTTCGTGACCATACGGTAAAGCGTTTCCTCAAGGGATTGCGGAACGCCTTCCCGCCGGTCAGGACTCCAACAACACAATGGTCCTTGTCTGCCGTTCTCAACGCGCTCACCAGGACTCCTTTCGAGCCTATGGCTACCGCGGATGTTCGTCTCCTCACGTGGAAGACGGCATTACTGATGGCTATCACGTCTGCTCGACGAGCTGGTGAACTGGTTGCTCTGCGGGCAGACGCACCGTTTCTTCAGTTTTTCAATGACCACGTGGTGCTCCACACGGATATCACCTTCCTTCCTAAGGTAGTCTCCCAGTTTCATATGGCACAGACTATCTCGCTGCCAACCTTCTTCCAGAACCCCACCAACATCCAAGAAAAGACTTGGCACACGCTGGATGTGAAACGAGCTTTATTGTTTTACACCAGCAGAACAAGGGAGTTCAGGAAGTCACAGCGTCTATTTGTGGCTTATGGAGGAAAGTCCAAGGGTGAACCCATCTCTGCCCAGAGGTTCTCCAAATGGATCACGTCTACCATCTACCTGGCCTACGAGTCGGCCTCACTGCCACCTCTGCCGCATGTCAGGGCGCATTCTACGAGAGCGGTTGCCACATCCACTGCCTTTTTGGAGGGCACATCGCTTGAGGACATATGTAAGGCTGCCACCTGGTTCAGACCTTCTACATTTGTCCAACATTATAGGGTGGACACCAGAGCCACTGCGGACGCCAGACTTGGTCGTGTCGTCCTCGCCAGGGGGCTCCGGGCTCATCGCCCTTGACAGCTCACTCTACCTGACCATCATACTCATCGTGGGATCATCTCATCCGACTGCCCACCGACCAAGTGAGTGTGAGCTTGCTAATCTCCCAATAGTGGGGATTCACAAACTATACGAAGGAGAAAGTTCGGTTTCACTTACCAGTGATAACTTTCGTTCTTCGAGTATATAGTTTGTGAATACACACTACCCACCCTGCCTCCCCTCTTTAGCTGCACGGATGAGATCAATTGGTTTATCCTGTGCTTGGCTTAAGTATGGAACTGAGGTAAAATGGCGGACTGGCGCCTCAGGGTGGGTGGTACGGTGGGCGGTCTTACCGCCAAAACTTTTGATCAATAGCTTTTTAAGCCTCCGATCAGTGTTCTGTGCAGGCACATAACCCAATAGTGTGTATTCACAAACGATATACTCGAAGAACGAAAGTTATCACTGGTAAGTGAAACCGAACTTTTCTGGCCTAGGGCCTTCTTGAGTGGTCCCACCAGGTCAAGATGGACCAATTGGAATGGATGGTCTGACCTTCTGGTGGATGTCTTCGGTCGTGATTCAATACTTGCTTTGGAGCTTTTGCATACGGAACATTCCAGGTAGTTTTCACAACTCTTGACCTTTAGCCCTTCTGAGCACTCTAGCATCTTCTTGACCGTTGGGAAACCTATGTGTCCCAATTTCCTGTGCAGTAGGTGTGCACACTCATCGTGTGTTGGCTTCCCTATGGATATCCTTGGCGTTCTCTGCTTCATTTCATTGACCTTCATTTCTCGTGGAATTGTGGGGGTTCTCATTCTCCCTTTCTGGGTCCTCATTTCCGTGTTCCTCAGAATCATCCATGGTGCACTCTTGTGTTGTTTCGCCATCACTGCTATTGATTAGTCCTATCGTGACCTCTGTCGTCAGCTTCCTTGGCTATGAAGTATGGTAGGCCACCTATGAACTCCATGCTCCCTATTTCTTCTCCCCTTCTTTCGATGGATGCCTTCTTATTTCTGAAGATTATTCTCAGGATTGGGTCCTCCGTGAGTTTAGTGGTGGCCAGGACGTTGTAAGGAATTCCTGGGACATAAAGAACGTCTTTGGCCAATCCAATTCCAGGGATGAGTACGTTGCTTCTGCCAGTTACCTTTGTGTGTTCCTGGTTGGCAACTTTGAAGTGAGGTCAGAGGTAAGTGAGGGTCCTTTAATAGGGTTAGGTGAGGTCAGAGGAACAGGGGTCGGAGGAGTAGGGTTATATAAGCAAAGCATTGTGGTATATGTAGTTCAGGGCAGTGTGATATTACATCTGACAGAGGCTTCCTTTTGTTGGACATTCCCTCAGTGAGACCATCTCCCTCTTAGACATTTGCAGGAAATAAAAAAGGGGGAAACCCAGATGAAGAACTCCATCAGAAAGTGGATTTTAAAAATAATTTTTAAAATGTCCTAAAGAGAAGCAGTTCCTTTAGGACAAATGCCTTTTTTAAGAAGACAAAGATCCAAGTTTGAATGTGGATCTGTGTTTATTTGTTTTTGACCAATGGGAATAAGAATGAAACTTTTACCTTATGTCAAAGAACCCTTTGTTACTAAGGGGGAAAGTGCTTATGGCCTGAGGGCCAGTTATAAAACAAAGCAAGCTATTTCACAAATGTTGTTCTTATCTTGTTTTAATGTGCCATTAAGTCATTTTATGGAGACCTTATGACTGAGTGGTCTCCAAAATGTCCTGTCTTCAATAACCATGCTCAACTCATGCAGATTAAAGCCTGTAGTTTCTCTTAGGGAATAAATTCATCTCTTTTCTTGCTGATTTTCCCAACATTATTATCTTTTTCAGAGTATCTTGCCCTCTCTTGAAGTGCCCTCAGAAGGAGAGCTTCAGTTTAATTTTTTTTGCCCCCAGAGACAGTTCAACTTGTTTGTTTTTGTAGCAGTCCAGGGTATCCACACAACTTTCCTCCAGTACCAGATTTCAAATGAATTTTAAAAAACCCTATCAGTTTTCAATACTGTTTTGCTTTTGCATCCATACACAGTGATTTGGAATACAGTAAAACCTTGGATAACGCTAAAACTTGGTTCCAAAAATCTTAGCATTAACTGATTTTTAGCATTATCTGATGCATGCATTGGATAAAGCTTTAAAAAGTGAGCCTGGCCAGTTCCCTTCCCAGAGGGCTGGCAGGTGAGTGCAGAGACACCCTCCGGCCCTCCAGGAAGGGAAGCAGCCAAGCAAAAGGCAGCAACCAAATGGAATGCCCTGGCGCCCCGTTCAGCCGCTGCCTTTCACCCTCGGATAGCGCTAAAATGGTGTTATCCGGTGCAACAATTTTTTCAAAACTTTACGTCGTTATCTGATTTTAGTGTTACCCGATTCAGTCATTATCCGGAGTTTTACTGTACAATGGAATTAATGATCTTGGTCTCCAGTGACACATTATTACAGTAGATTTGATGATCTTTTCCAATTCCTTCATTGCTGACTTTCCAAGTCTTAGTCTTCTTCTGGTTTCTTGGCTGCAGTCCCCATTTGGATGTTTGTCACCCCTTGCAGATGAGGCTCTGGAGTTTGAGACCTTTAATTCCCTCGTAGATTGGGGTCAGAATGACTAATAAGGAGCTAATGGGTTTTGTCATTGTGGAAGAAATGTGAGGAGTATGGAATAAAGGTAGTAGTAGAAGAAGAGAAGAAAGGAGTTAATAGCTGTAGAGAAAGGGTGGAACAGCTGGGATTGGAGGAGGAAAAAGAGCGGGAAAGAGAAGAGGAGATAAAAGGAACAGGCAGAGAAAGAAAGAGAGAAGTCTGAAGGTAGATATCCAGAGAAGGAGGACTTGAGGATACCCATGGATGGACATTCATACTTAAGGAGGAACCATGGACTGGAAAGCTGGTCTGAATGATATTTCCCTTGGAGGAAGCAGAACAATAAACCAGGGCTAATTTAATTTAATTTAATAGATTTATATACTGCCCTAACCAATGGACTCTGGGCGGTGTACACAAGTTAAAACCAATATAAAACAATTAAAAAAACCCTTTAAAACATAGCAATGTTACCTCACAAACCATCCTATTGGGGAAAAAAGACATGTTGGAAGTGATGATGAGCTGAGACCCTGGAGACCAAATGGGCAATGAGGGAATTTGAAAAGGCATACCCCAGTAGTATTCCCCTAATTGCATGAGAGGAACATGACTGGGGTAAGCCTTTTCAAATGCCCTCATTACCAGCAACATGTCATGGCATTGAAAGAACTACGAAAGACTAAGACAATGTGGGAAAGTGAATTAACTATTGCCTAGCATCTACTGTAAATAGTTAAAGCCCATTTTGAGCACTGCATTGAAACATTTTGTGATAAAGCTGAGTTGTTGCAACTTTAAAGAAAGGTGACTTTACCTGCAATGTGGAGATGGATGAGGGAGTGCAGATCATAGGATTGATGATCAAACCTAGAGTATACAAAATATTTCACTATCTCAGTTTCTTCATTGTCAACATTAACATTTTGTAGTTCTTCGGGAGTGATAAATTTGTCACCTTAATATTCAACTACAGTCTTGCTTTGGCACTTTTCCCTTTCACTCTCTTTAAACGTCATTTCAAGGTAATGCTTTTTTTTCTGCCAGTGAGATGGTATCATCTACATATCTTACATTATTGATGTTTTTTCCTCCAATTTTCACTCCTCTGTCTGAGTCCAATCCACTTTATAGACTGAACAGATAAGGGATAAGATGAATCTTTGTCTGACACCTTTGCCTATGGAAAACCATTGTCTTTCCATATTCCAGCCTAATAGTAGCTCCTTGTCCACAATACAGGTTGTGCATCAGGACAATCAAATGCTGAGGCATACACATTTCTTCAAGAACAAACATAATTTCTCAAAACCCATACAGTGAAAGGCTTTGCTGTAGTCTACAAAGCATAGACTGATTTTCTTTTGAAATTCTTTGGTACATTCCAGTGTCCATTAAATAACTCTTAAAATCTTGATCTTTTCGGAAACAAGCTTGAACAAAGTACAGGAGGTGAAGCAAGCTGTTGTATTGGCAATCACACATAAACAGCCCTTAAGGAATTCTTGTTTCTGAGGATGTGTGTGTAATTGCCAGTACAAGTGCTTGTTTCAGCCTTGTTATCTGGATGTCCCCTGAGTGGAGTTTCTTCCGCAAAAATCCTTTCAACCCAGAATAATTTCTGACATGAAATTATTATTTTCTGTAGAGCTGGGCCCTGGGCTTTCCATTTGTAAAAAGAACAGAAGTGCCATATTAAAAAGTTCTGTTTCTGTTGTTGCTTCTATCACTGCTCCAGGGTATGAATGATTAATGGTGTCTAAAAGCAATGCTTATCAATTTATCATGAACAAATAACACATAGCTTTATAGCCAAGATCATGTCAGAGAGATTCATCACCTCCATTTCCCTTAACTCAGTGCTGAAGAACTACCCAAATTGTCTGGAAGTGAATGTATCATGGCATGGTGCTCTGGAGATTAATTTAAGTGCAAGAAATAAGCATAGCAAGCATTAATCATCTTCCTGTGCCCTTTTAATAGTGGGTGAAAATGGAGATGATATACTAAAGGCAAAAAAATTCTAGAAATCATATGGACTAAAAATAACAAAATATTCTAGTACTTTTTCTATTGCTCTTCTACTGGCAATTATGAATATTTTTGGAAGATGTGGGGTACAAAATGAGGAATCCATGTGCCAGATTTTGCATGCAGATCTACGGATCAGCCTTCCTTGTGCATTCAGAGGGGAGTTCCAAGTCTGATAACATTTCACAGATTCATGTGCCCTGAAACTCTGACATCATCCAAAAACAAACAACCCCTAACAACTAGTGTGTGAAGACAGCAAATTCACATATCCATCACAGCCTGGTTCTCTGTAATAAAGATGAGAATAATAAGTGAGAATATGAACTCAGGAAACCTATGAAAGTAAAAAGAATTGTGTCATTCCAAGTAATTGTGGAGTTCGTATTTGAATATTGTCTTATACAGTTTTGTTGTTTTCAATACTGTTTTATACAGTATTGTTGTTTTCACCTTGAAAGAAGAAATAAACAGAGCAGACAGAAGGCAGGTGGCTAGAAGTGTTCTATTTGCAGGCAATGTTTTGTCTTGTTTTTAACATGAGGGAGCTTTGTTTCTCAGTCCTGCTGAAGAGGACACAGTAGAGAAAGCTTAGATGCAAATAATCTATTTCACACACACACACACACACACACACACACACACACACACACACACACACACACACTTTCTGTTTGCAGGCGCACCCCCCAATAAAGGACTCCGACACTGGTAAAAGTGGATAACGGCATTGGGCCACATTTATTGATTCATGCCCTAGTCCGAATTATAAATTTCTATTGGTAAAATGACCAATCATAATTCTTAAGGCAAGCAGGCCGAAGTAACACTGGTAAGGTACCACCCCAAAATTGCCAACGGCAATTGGTTACAATGTATCAATTTGTATCAATTTGTTTGTTGACAACAAACAAATTGTTGACCGTAGTCAATATCTAACTAATGACCCCACCCTCTGACGCGTATCCGTGGAATCATGGGGTGATGCATGCTGGCTAGCTATCGCCATCACCCCGTCGCCTAGTTCGTCGTTGACCGGACAACGTTTAATCAACTTATGCCTGTCTATTGTTGTCCAGTCAATTGCGAACCTGCCGGATACCTGTGGGTCATAATGTTTACCTTACCAGTGATACCCGCCACACGGGGAGGCTTCCAAAAAGGCTCACCGCCCCCCCCCCAAGACCATCAGCTCGGTCGACAGGCCTGCTCGCCAGTCCACTAATCCAGAGGTCCATACCTCCCTGCGACAGATGGGCCCCATCCCCTGAGTAAAGCTCGTAAATTTGCAGACTGATGGCGGGGAGGCTAATGGCGCATCCCCCGCCCTTGTCAAAAAGGAACCGGGCAATAGCCCCGTTCACGGAGCGTCGGCTCAGTCAGAGCCCTGAGGCCAAACGCCCCCCTGTAAGCATACCGCGGTATCGTGTCCGACCAATTGAGGGATGTGGCAGGTCACACATAATGTGAGTAGGGCAGGTCACTGCGAACCGCAAGTTTCCGCGATAGGCCAGTGACCCGCCCCAAACCATCGCCCCCAAGGTACGTAACCAGGACATCTGGCGAGCCAGCATCCCTGATGTAGAAAAGGGATGGCAACAGTTCCCGCCATAACATGCCGCTCTTACCATAGCACCTGGGACGTGCGGATGCACCCTGTCCCCGTCGGGTACCCACTCTGTCGCCGCAGCGTAACGCGCTGCCCCATGCAGCGTAACGCGCTGCCCTGTGCATGCGGCTACGGCCCACCAGGCATACTGTCACCGGTGTAAAACGACACCCAGGGTCTGTCAAGTAAAAAAGGGAGGGGGGGAGAAACAGTCAAGTGACTAAAACTGGTACTCGCAGTGGAGGAGGGCGAAGACAAAACTGAAAACATTGTGATCCCCACCCTCCCATACGGCGTATTTCAGCCCTGGAGTACCCAAAACAACTGCAGCAGAAGCCGCCCCTATCCGGAACGAATGGGTGCCGCAACGAGCCCTTGAGAGGCCAACACTGCCTAGTGCCTTCCCGGCACCCCCCAAATTGAAATTTAGTAATAGAAGATCCACCTTGGTGACAGAAAAAATGTGCCATGGTGCGTGCCACACAGTGCACGGAAATCCTGTAGGGCACCAACCGGACAGATGTCTGTCGAGGAACATCGTAGCAGTCTACTCCACTGCCTACGCCGTGCTGATTCACTTTAGAGGAGCGTATCCCCAACTGAGCCCAATATTGTCCACACAGACATCTTCGAGTTCCAGTGCCCTACGACTTGCATCCGCCTTATACAGCATCTCAAGCTCGCTGATGCGGAGCGCTCCAAAAAGGCCACCTTTGTAGCCGCATGAAGTGGGCTGCCTCATGTATCAAAACAGAGGCCAGGCCAGCCCCGGGCCAATTGGGTAAAAACCCCTGGAAAAATCTTGCATCCGCCTTATTCAGCATCTCAAGCTCGCTGATGCGGAGCGCTCCAAAAAGGCGACCATTGTAGCCGCATGAAGTGGGCTGCCTCATTTATCAAAACAGAGGCCAGGCCAGCCCCGGGCCAATTGGTAAAATCCTTGGGAAAATCTTGCATCCGCCTTATTCAGCATCTCAAGCTCGCCGATGCGGAGCGCCCCCAAAAAGGCCACCGTAGTAGCCGCATGAAATGGGCTGCCTCATCTATCAAAACAGAGGGCAGGCCAGCCCCGGGCCAATCGGGCAAAAAACCCCTGGGGAAATCGGGTGGCGGTCGCCCGGGAAACGCACGCGCACGCGCACCCACCCCTCCAAAACATGTCTCACACGGAAGTCATTGGTGCCGTCCACACGACCTCCCACTTTGGCCATAAAAGCCAACCCTGACAGCTGAGATGCTATGGTGCGAGGTGCAAGGCCCTGGGCATACAGGTAAACCATGAACCGCAGAACATGGGCCACTGGGATCGGCCAGGTTCATGGCAGTCGAAATTGGGTACAGAACGCTCTGAAAGAACTAAATGCGTGGTGATACGCCTTACTCATGCATGGCGCTAGTGACAGGCCAATCGCCCGGGTCACCTCTCCTTGCCAACGTTCCATCTCTCGTCCGGGAGTGGCGAGGGAAATTCCTCCACATCCGGGGCCGAGGCACGGAACCGGGAGATCTGCAGACGGGACAAGGCAGCAGCAATATCATTATCAACCCTTGGGACATGCCGGGCCCTGAAGAGAATGTTGAGGCACAGGCTGCACGACACAAACTAGCGCACTAGGTCAATAACCCCGGGCGATTTGGAATTCTGTGCATTGACGATGCGGACGACAGCCGCCTTGTCATGCCAAAAATGCACAACCGAGTTGGCCCACTCCTTGCCCCATAGCATCAAAGCACCCAGGATAGGGAAACATTCCAGATACGTGAGACCACGCAGGCGACCCGTGCCTGCCCAGGATGGTGGCCACCCACCATAGGCCCACTTCCAATTGAAGTACATCCCATAACCCAGGGATCCCGAGGCATCAGACTGAATCTGAAATTGAGGGGAAGCCAGGAGGTCATGCCTCCAAAATGAGACCCCATTGAACTCCCTCAGGAACTGCAACCAGACAAGCATGTCCGCCCTGATACCCCAGGTAAGCCTAACCCTATGGTGGGGCCTGGATAATCCTGCCATGGCGTCGCACAAGCGCCGAGCAAATGCCCTGCCCGGAGCGACGACCCTGCCAGAGAAATTGGGGTGACCATGTAGCACCAGCAGTTCCCTCAGTGATGCCATGCGCTCGGCCCGCGAGTCCGAGATAAGGGCCACTAGCCTTGACACCTTATCTCACTGCAACCTAGAAGCCTGCGCTACCGTGTCACTCTCCACCCCAGGAATACTAGCTGTGGAGATGGGCCCTCGGTCTTTTCGGGCGCTAAAGGGACACCGAGTTCCCCCATTAGCGTCTGAAATACGTTGAGGAGACGTGTGCACGTGTCCCAGCCCCGTTCAGCCCCGAATAAAAACCATCCAGGGAATGGGCTACAGACCGGGACCCTGACCTGCGGACAAAAGCCCACTCTAGGAAAGTGGTGAAACGCTCGAATACCGAGCCCGAATGTAACAGCCAAAAGGCATGGCATCGTTGAAATAATATGCTCCCCGGGACGGGGTGCAGGGACAGGGCCAACGACCCTGCCCGCATAGACCCTCTTGTCAAAGCTGGCAGCAGCCACCTCCTCCCTCCCCCTAAGGGATTAAAGATTGGGGGCATCCTGAGGGGACCTATTACCCAGAAAGGGATCCGGAACCCCTGCCTAGAACCCTGAAGGAGATAACCCGCGTCCTCTCCCTTCGGGTACAATGTGAGCCAACGCTCCAACATGCCCACCTTAATCGGGGAGGGAGCCCTTCGGTGGACTAGATCCATCTGCGGCAGTCTTGCCAGCCCCCTGTCCGCCCCTCCCTCTGCCCCGCATCCCTACCGGGCCCGGGACAGGCAGGGGCCGCATGGGGGCCAACACATGTGGGACACTCCTGTCTGTATTTGCAATTCTCCCCATTGTAGGAACCATTGGACAAGAAAGTCCAGGACAGCAGGCGGGCTGGAACCCCCTGAGCAGGGTGCGTGGGCGTCACGTACAAAAGCCACCGCCTCTGGCATGGCTCATCCCACCTAATCTCGGGGTGCGGGGAAATCCGCCTACGGCATTCCTCGTCATAAGCCAACCACGATGGGCCCGGAAAGTCAACCATCGCCCGGTATACATTGTCCAAATAGTGGACCATCGGAATTGCCAAATCCGGCCGGGCCCAGAGGTACACCGCCATGCCTATGAGGTAGGCCGGCAACCAGTTGGCCCACGTACTTGTTGGCTTGCGACGACGTGCCTGCTACTATCCTTCCCCTTCTGCCCCGCGCTCTCCTCCTTGGTGGGCTCTCTGTTTATGAGTGAGAATAAATCCACGTACTCCCCCCGCCAAATTTACTCTCCGGTGGCCTGTGGCAAGTGGTCACCCCGCAGTAAGGAATACCCGGCTGTCGGCAAGGCCGATACAGGCACCGCAGAGACTGCGGGCATCTGAAAAGGGGCTTGGACCAACCCAGCCACCCAACACGTTCCCCTCAGGGTAGGAAACACCCCCCACCACGGGGCCCTGGGTGGTAGTTGTCGTCGCCGGGTGGGGCGTCAGCGGCTGTACCGCCGCACCACCCACGCGAGGCCAAGGCCCTTGGAAAGCCCCCCCCAACATGGCCATGTGTGTAGGTGCACTAGTTTGAACCGCATACTCACACGCTGCACCCCCGCGGGCCGCCCCCACGACTTCCGTAGAGCTCGTCACTGGGGGCTGACCCGCACCGGCCGTAGGTTGGGGAGCTGCGAGGCAGTGGCCGAGGCCGTACCATGCGCCTCAAGCAGCTCGACCCATCCCGTCGCCTGCCGCTGCCCAGCAGACGACGCGTCGAAATGAACCCCAAAGGGAGCACCAGAGTGGCTAGCCCGGGCCAGGGATGCCTCGAGGGCCGCAACACGGGCCCATAAGGCTTCAACGCTGACAAGGGAGAAAAAAGGGGGGCCAGCCGGCCCGCCTACTGCAGGCATGGGTACAGGTCCCTGTACCCCGGGGCCCGAATAGGGCCATAACCCCACACCCGGGCCCGTTAAGGCCGATGTAGCAACCTGCCAGGGGAAGGGGACCGGACCACCCCCCAAGGTTGGAAGGCCCCGGGGCGAGCTGCGCCCCTATGGAGGAAGGGCCAGCGGAATGGGCAACATCAGGAACGGTGTCCACCGTTCGCGGGCCGAGGGCCGCAGCCCCTACTGGACCCATGCGCGGGCCAGCAGTCTCCGGCCAGGGAAAAAAGACCCCCATTCCACCGGTCTCGGTGGGTGCAGGCAAAGGCGGCCGCTTGGAGGCGCGGCCGCGGCCCTCCGGGAACCTCACGAGCGGCGCTCGCAGCCGCCTTCCCCTTCAAGGGCATCTCAGCCAATCGAAGGGAAGCCGAAACGAGATAGTTCAGCAAGCAAAAGGCTTCCCGGGAAAGGTAGAAGCGACGGAGGTAAGAGGGAAAAACTTCTCCGCTCCGTCGCTTCGCAAAATGGCAGCTCGGCTGCCTCATGGCCACCCCTTTTATAAGGGAGCTGGCCACGCCCCTAACTACCCGGATGCCTTCGTCCTATGGGGGGGCCCGCAAAGGGCGCGGCGGCCATTTTGGCGCCGCGCTTGCATTCTTAAAGCATCTGGTTTCCTTCTCTCTCACCCTTCAATTTGTATCTTCTATTCCTGTACTTTGACTAGTTTGGTTTTATTCAGATTTTGTAGTAGAACTAGAACTTGCATCAAATTGGCGTATGGCTTGATCAACTGAACTTGAGACCATTGTGTGATTGTATTAGGTCTGTGGGATGGAGCTCTGTCCTAGGTATACAAACTCACTTCAGAGCTCATTTCAAATCCAATCTAATGGTGTGTACACATGGGACCAAGAGGTGAGAAAGAATAAAGCATGCTCTCAAAATACTTGTACAGCTTTAGATTCAACGGTGAAGGAAACTCCTCTGGGGTGAGTTTTGACATCAGAATATGAGAGAGAAGTAGGGCAGAATGTATTCCCAGTGGACAAACAGGGGCCAATTCTTACACAATGTCAACTATGGCATCAACGTCAGAGCTGATCAAATAACCTTTGCCTGCAAAGTACCCTACAAAAATCTTAATTGTGGGCTGTTGAGTGGTTGGGATCCTTTTCTTCTGCATAGAATGCTTTTGACCATTGGAAAATGCTGTGCTGGAGCCCTCTGTGCAGATGCAATTGTAGCAGAGAAGACTAATGTCTTGACTTCCACAGAGTAGGTTTTCCAAAGAGCAATCGCCCATGTTTGGTTGGATCTGTTCCAGGTTTCCCACCATCATTACAATTGCCCCACTCTTTCCTTTATCACAAGCTCCCTTTTAAACCAAGGAGCTAGTCTGGCTCCATGTATATGAATGGGGGTTATTAAGAACTATCATTGGCCTTAACATGACTCTGGTATGACTTCTGAGACTAGCTTGGGAAGATAGACTGTTGTGCATTGGAGTGGGCAGTGCATCATCAAGCCCTCTCGTATGTCCCAGGCACTCCTTTTTGGTTGCATTCACTCAAACACTGCAGGCTGTGGTACAGGGTACCTGGTGAGGGTGCTTGAATTTCAATAGACTTCTACAACTCTCCTTTCCCACCACGTCTACCTTTATCTTTTAGTGGATCATATCTCAGAACAAGAGATATTGCTTGTTTGTTTATAATGCCCACTAGGTTCACTTTAGTAGATCTTGCTATGGAAAGGAGAAATACATATTTTAAAAAAATCATGGTCACAATCTGCTTGATTGTTACAGGCTATCCTTTGGTTTCCTTTCAACAACATGAGAAGCAAACACCATGAAAATAGTGAAGAACTCTGAATCATCTGTCTTTCTCATTCCTGATGTTCTCTCACACCAATAATTTTCCTGCCTCACTTCTCTCTTTACGCAGGTGTGCATTTGGTTTTTCAAGCTTTTCTTTTTCTTTCCCTCTGATTATATGATGCTGACTAATGGGCTTAATGATGTGGCTTAAAATGTTAGTCCTTTTCTAAAGCATTGGTTTTTACACATCAGAGTAATTGAAAGATCATGTTGATCTACAAGGTACAGAGTACCATTATTTATACACAGAGAGAAAAGGGAACAAGAGAAATGTTTGAACTGAGACATTTGTTCACTTCCCTCCTCATCAAGCATCATAACCTTTTACTTTCTCTTTTAGCTATTAGTCTAATTTTGGAATTCTGAAGGAGTACACACCACATGGGATTTGTCCAGAGAACCAAATATCCCAAACTTGACTGCAAAAATAATCCAGAGACACACAGATCTGTAGGATTTATTTTTATTTATTTTATTTTATATTCATATTTATATAGCCGCGCAACTCACAAAGACTCTGGGTGGCATACAATCTTAAAAACCCTTAAAACAAGAACAATCCCATTAAAACAAATTACCCCACTAAAACCCACACACATTAAAAGTTGCACCCGGTCTAGGAGCGGGTGCAACTGGCGAATCACCCGAAATTGGGCGAAAGCCCACCTGGCCACAGCTGCTACCTGATCTTCAAGCAGCAGTCGTGAGTCCAAGAGGACCCCCAAGTTGCGCACTGGATCTGTCTGGGGCAGACTAGCCCCATCCAAAACCAATGATGGTAGCTCCCGAGATAATACCAGGCCCCTAATCCATAGCCACTCAGTCTTGCCAGGGTTCAGTTGTAATCCGTTGTCCCCCATCTAGACCCCAACAGTCACCAAGGAACTCAGACAGGACTTTGACAGCATCACTGGGATCACCATGAGATGAGATGTACACTTGGGTGTCATCCACGTACTGATGGCACTGCGCCCTGTGGTAACAGATGATCTCACCCAGCGGTTTCATTAAAGAGGAGAGGAGACAGCACCAAGCCCTGAGGCACCCCATATTGGAGTGGCCTAGGGCTGGACGTCTCACTCTCCAACCACATCGATTGGGTATGGCCATTCAGGAATGAGGAAAGCCAGAACAACACTGTGCCCTGATCCCCAATCCTTGGAGCCATTCCAGAAGGATACCATGGTCGACAGTATCGAAAGCCGCCGAGAGGTCAAGGAGAGCAAGGATGGTAAGATGGCCTCTATCCCTTTCTTGCCAGAGATCATCCATCAGTGCGACCAATGCCATCTCCATACCATGTCCGGGCCTGAACCCTAACTGAAAAGGGTCCAGATAATCCATTTTATCCAGCCCCCCCCCCCGCAACTGCTGCGCCACCTTGATTACCTTGATATGTCCAGTTTTACCCACCTAGGTTTTATGCTCTTGGTGGTGTGGTGAAGCAGAGAAACATACATTTTAATAATAATATTTACATTCATAATATTATTTTTATTATTTTATTATTATAGGCAAGCTACCAGTTGAAATTAAGTGTTCTTAATTGTATTTTATTATCATCATGGGTCACTCTCTCTTTTTACCTAGGCAGTGCATTGCAAAATTGTAAGTGGCTTCTGTTCTTAGCCCAGTCAATGCTTTGTTTTGCTTAGTTTCACTCAATTATTCTTTCCAACCTTATTTTACTTCAATAATATGTTGCAAGAATAACATGAAGGGGAAAAGGCAGGAAGTTATTAATGCTGAAATACGGTATACTCAGAATGAAACAAATCACTATATTTGTAGGGCCAGAAGAGGCATGAAGCAAATCTCTCAGTGTAAACAACTACTTATACACCCACACATTGTATATATGTGTCTCTGTGTGTAAATAACAATGCTCTGTACCCTGTAGATCAACATGGCCTTTCAATTACTCTTATGTCTAGAAACCAGCACATTAGAGAAGGACTAACATTTGAAGCTACATCATTAAACACATTAGGCAGTGTAATAAAACCAAGAGAAGCTTGAAAAACAACACTAAAATAAATCTTAGCATGACAGCAATGACAAAATGTTGTTTTATGATGATATCATATAAGACTAGAAATGTATGTCTGTGAAGCTCTTCAGGTGCGCTACCGTCTCTTATAAAAGTGCAGGGTAACAGCTTAAATCGATTCATTGCCTTCAGTTATGTTAAACTGAATATATTTAATGATGTGATTTGTAGGCAGCTCTGATCCCATAGCTGCCCTCTTAAGGCAGTAGAAATTATGTGTTATTTTCCTAATGTGACCAGGAGATGATTTCTCTAATAATAATTTTGTTAGAGTCACACTTTCATTGCTTTAGCTAGCTGAGACACTTGAACCCTTGTCGGAAGCACACACTTTCTGTCAAAGCAGCATTTTATTCCCAAATTTGGTAGGTTTATTTCAGGCTAGGTTAATTATTTATTTGTAATTATAGTCTTAAATCTTTTTCTCACCATTTTTGCAAAGATTCCAAAATTTTGAAACCAAAGATTTGTTTGTTGAATTTCAAGGGCAGAACATAAACAAAGACAGCCATGTGATCCACACACAAAATAAAAGCAGAAGGAAGGCTATACCTTTATAGGATTATTTTTTTAAAATCAACATTACAAGAGCTTTCATGATTCAAGATCATTTCTTCAGGCATGTAGGACAGCACAACAGTTGCTGAAAAAATCAGAAGAAAAATCTCCCACCAGGTAGTGTTCTGGCACCATTATTTTTTAACATTTATAGAAATGATCTACCAATGTTTCCATATGCCAAGAGTTTCACCTGTGTTGATGATCTTACCTTGACAGACCATCTTTGTGGAGTTTTGTGTCTACAAGCACCAACATTCAACGTATGCTCTACTACATGTACAAAAGAAGATCTAGTAAACAACCAGGATACTTTATTGAACTAACCTACCTCTGGTCAAAAATAGTCTAATCATTTAAAAATTTAATTTGTTTTACTATATCTCATATTTGTCCATAATTTTAAGTTGTGCAATACTCTGATATGAATTAAGAAAGAACCATTTTTTCTGCATAATAACCTTGCAGAAGCAGCCATGGAATTTTTTTCCACCCAGAAAAATGGTAGAACATAGACTGTTCTGTATGAAAGTTGTTTTTCGGTAGACAATCTTTACTAATAGAAGATAAAATTGTAGTTGCAATCTTATACACACTTTCTAGAAAGCATAAAGAGCTTGTAACTGGGGTTAAGAGGCATCCCCCTGAAAATTTGAGGTGAAGCATCCAGTAAAAGAGCTGTCCTCACCTCAAAGTGAGTTATTTTACATTTGATGGGACTTGCTTCTAAATAGACACATATAGAATTGTGGTATAACTATGGCAGCCTGTGTAACTGCCAGACTGTGGAATATATTCTCTTTAGAATCAGTTTCCATTTTCTCTAAAGTGAAAAACTACAACTTTAAAAACAGTTGTATAATATCTGTTCTACTGTGATGTTTTTCCTTGTTTGTATATTTCATTGAATTTAATGGCTTTTATAGTTGGGTTAATTTTATTTGGTTTTTCATTTCATGATTAAGTTTGTTTTAGTTGTTTTTACAAGGATTGTAAACCTACAGCATTAGTTTGTAGCTGAAAGGCAGGAATGAATGTAATACATCAAAGTAATATATTTCAGGAGCTAGGAGTAATGTACCAGTTTGATGGGGATGATCATTCTTATCATAAAAGAGTATTCAAGATCCAGTTGAGCGATCTGAGTTGAAATCCAGAATTCTAAATGTTCTGCTTTGACTATGTCATAGTCAATTTTGAAGCATTTGTTAAATTCATCTATATTTTATCCGCCATTGGCCAATTCCTGCTGCTTAGCATAGTAAATTACTCTGATTATGCTCATTGAATCAGTGGGGATTTGGTGAGTCAACTGCTCTTTAAGTTTCAGTGTTCAAATAGGACTACTCAAACTATAACTTAGGTCCTGCCCAAACTACCTGTTTAGTGTGCAGGGAGAGGAACAATTTGCCATTTTCTCCAATCTGAACAAAAAGTGATCTTTTGGCTCTTTATTAAACACTCCGCTTGATAGTCTGTGAATGGCAAGGGAATTTTTTTTTTACATCACTGATTCAACACATCACTTTGTTTAATATATATATTTAAAATAATTTTGCTTGCCTGTGAATTGCTGATCCAAACACTGCCAGCAACTGCAGTTACACTTTACCTGGTAATTTACTGATCAACAGAAGAAGTATTCAATTTCTGATATCCTGAAGTAGCTCATATGATGCTTCACAGTACCGGATATTTACGCTGGAAGCAGCCTTAAAAGCTTCAAGACTCCCTTACATGCTCTCCCAGTGACCACAAGTGCTGGAAATGGCATATATAGTGTGTGTGTGTGTGGGGAGGGACCTGAAAAAGTTGAATCCCCTGACTGGGGTCCGAATGGCATACGTTGGGGGTCAGTTGGCCTGCTCCTGCACCTAAAATGTGTGAACAGCATTTGGGGGTGGGGGGACAGACCAGTCTGCCCCAAAAAATGCCTCAAAGGGTAAGATATATGCCCATCTAGACAGCATCTTACTTAAACATAGTAAGTTGCAATGAGAGTAGGCCCATTTGAATCAACTAAATTTATGAAGGAATTGACTTACCAAATCCTGCTGGGCTTACTTTAGAGTGATTTACTACACAAAGCAACAGGATTTTTGCCATTGTTTCCACTATCAATTACAGCAGTAGTAAAATCCATTCTTGCAACTGCTGTATCACAGATGCAATAATGTATGACTAAAAAAATTAACTTGGGTAACATTTTTTAAAAAAAAACCTTTTTATTGAAATAAAAAACAAAAACACAAAAATTGCAAAAATCACAACAAAAACACAGAAATTTTTTAACAAATTTACTTATAATACAATATGATTATTATGTGTACCCATCACCAGTGGAACTTATATCATTACAATTTTATAAGTTCATCCCCTCATTCAAAAAAGATAATACATCTTGCTCTGGCTTTACTCCTTTCCCTTTGACTAATACATAATCTAAAAGTTCTCCCCATCAGGTTTTAAAAAAACAGGTTTTTTTAAAAAAATAATCCCCTTTTTACCTTCAACTCACATGTTAATTTATCATTTACTAGGTGATTACCTGGCGTCGCCTGGGTTTGTTTTGTCCTGTGAAGGAATGACAGCGGCTGTAAATGGAGGGCTTAAGAGGGACCCAATTTCCAAAGAGTTAAGAAAATGCTGCAGTTCAGGGGACTTGAATGGGCGTGGGTCTCTCCATCAGGTGGTCCCCATAGCATCCCCAACACAGAGACACACACAGACACACAGCCCTCGTCCTCCCTGTGCCCCCTTCCCTCCCAACCCACCCACCCATGTGCATGCGCATGCACACACACACCACCCTCCCATGTTCTCATACCCTCCCACCCCACGTGCGCGCATGCACACACCCCTCACCCTCCCTGTGCCCCATTCCCTCCCACCCCACACACATGCATGCACACACCCCTCACCCTCCCTGCGTCCCTTCCCTCTCACCCTGTGCACGCACGCACACACGCACGCACGCACGCACGCACGCACTCTGTTGGAAAATTAAAGCCGCTGGCCTGGCTGTGCTGCTCAGGTCCCCCTCCCCCGCTGAAGTCAGGAACGGCTCTTCCATCTCTTTTTCCTGCCGTCTCACCAAGGATGTTTGCCTGAGGCCTTTCCCCACCCTCACCCTGTAGGACCCGCGCACTGCCAGAGCAGGCCTGCCAGCTCTTCATTCTCTCCACAGCCGTGGGGCTCACAGCCACCCCTGTGGCCTGGCCCAAAATGGAGGCTGTGTTGTGCATGCGCACTGCCACCTTTCCTGGCAGTTTGTCCTGTTGGTGGGGGTGTCCACCTCACAACCCATTTTTTGGGGCATAAACACACAAATGAGGTCCAGGACCCACCTAGTGGGCATCTCCGCAGGCCAAGGTAGGTGTGTAGGAAGTTTCAGCAGGATCCATCCAGGAGTGTGGCAGCCCATTGCGGACATGCAAGACCATAACTTTGTTTTATAGATATAGATAGGTATTATTCCATTTCTTTATACCAATCATTTTCAGATTCACAATTTACTTTCCATTCTTTAACAACTTTCAGTCTCAAAGCTGTAACAAATATAACAAGCTTCTCTTTCTTATTCCATTCTATCTGCATATTTACGAAATCTATTAATAATGCTATTTTAGGACACAGCTCCAGTTTTATAGACAATATTTTATTGATTTTTAAAAAAACATTTCCATGTTTTCTTCACATTCTTGCTCTCCCAACATAAATGAAAATATTTCCCAACTTTTTCACATCTCCAACAGTCTTTTGAATAACCATAATAACAAACACACCATAGTCATATACCATCTACATATTGTTTTATAGCCGTTCTCTTTAATTCTTGGATTTATAAAGCTAAGACCATAGAATTATAAGCAAAATAAAAAATGCTCACAAGAAACAATAGCTTTCCAAATAATGCAAATTATGTGGAAGATAAATCATCTCATCTTTTAAGGAGAACACCATGTGACAGTTATAGTCACAAATCAATCTGCAGTTGTTGTATTTTTTCATTTTAGTAATTCAATGTGCAAAACAGAAAATAATTCTAAATGGAACCAATGCAGTCTTGAATTTAGCAATGGAGAAAACATACCTGAATGTTTACGAAATGTCTATTAGAATATTGTTTCTCCAAACAAATATTAATTTTGACACTTCCACAATATGTTTAATGTTTTCTCTTGCTAGAGGCAGTTTCTTAAGTTGTTTTGAGATATTACCACGAGTACAAATATCCAAGGCCCCCCATCTCTCTCTGTATTTTGATTTATACACCCTTTTTCATGTAAAGGGACTCAAAGGCTGGATTTCACAAGATCAGCCAGTAGAGGACTTACCTTTCTTTGGCAGTATAAAGTAGCTTTTGTACTTGATAGGTTCAAGGGAACCAAAACAGATGAACCTTGCATACTTGAACCTTTAGGGGGGGAAGTAAAATCGTTTAAATCAGGATATCTGATTGGCTGTGTCTTTTGGATTGGGAAAAATAGATGAAATTGTCCATAAAGTTAGAAGGAATGTCAGTTTCATGTTTTTTTTAAAAAAATTGTGGCAATTTTGACCTTCTATATAAAAAGTTTCCCCCCTCTAATCACTGTACCTATAACTGGTTTGTATCAGAAAAGCACTCTATGCCTGTATAGGATTAGATATAGGAATAGAGTGAAGGTATGTGTGTGTGTAGGAATAGATATAGATATAGGAATGGATTCAATTATTCAAAAAATCTCTGGTTTATGAATGTGGGATATTGCGTTTCTGTATCCACAATTTAAAACACCAGGAAATGGCCAATAATTGCTTCACCATATTGTGCCTGCAGGGCTAGGGGAGGGAAAGGATCTCAAAACTTTTCATAGCCAAGGGCAGCCAGAATGTTGAGGACATCAATGTCAGATGTCAAAATGGGCTACAGGATATTGATTTGTGCTCACTATCATTCACAAAGAGACTCCAAGCAGGGGGAAATCTCAGAATTTGACTCACCCAAACATAGAGCCACAGTGAGGGCTCTTGTTGAACAGGTTTTCGAATGTATCTAAATGCCTACAATAAGCGTGTCTTTCAAATTAACTGTGTGAACTCAAGTACAAGTCTGTTCAGATGGAAGGAACTGGATTGTTAATTTCCATGCCATTTACATGAATTTGGGATGCTTCTATCTTATGCAACACAAAGTACAACACACCCTGCCATCTGTGTTGAGTAAGAGGACTCAGTCAAGTTCCTCCAAGAGCAATGTTCTTTTAGCTCAAAAATGGACCACAACACATCCACATTTTGAGAGAAAGCTAAAGGAAAGTAAGGCTATCTGTTGCAAAGTACCTCGTTTAAAATTATTCTCACAGTTGTGCAGTATGGTTCTTTCCTTGTAAAATGATGCTTAGTGGGGCTATACTTGAACCTTTATGAGGGAAATAAAATGGTTTAAATCAGAACATCTGATTGGCTGTGTCTTGTGGATTGAAAAAAAGTTAAAGTGCACTTAGGTCACCCTTGCTCAAAAGCCAATCGTATCCAACTCTGGGTTCAGTGCTCATCTCGTTTATAGCCAAAAAGCCAGCACTATCTGCATCATGGACATGTGGCAGGTATGACAAGACACGGAATACTGTTCAGCTTCCCAATGATGTAGTACCTGTTTATCTACTTGCAATTTCTTTCTTTCGAACTGCTAGGTTGGCAGGAGCTAGGACAGAGATGGGAGCTCACTCCGTCATGCAGTGCCAGGGAATCAAACACCAACCTTCCAGTCATTGAGTTCAGTGTCTTAGCCACTTGAGCCACCGCAGTCCCAAGTTCACCTAACTTTCTGTATTTGCTAAGCTGCTGCTGTACATCAAGATAAATAGAGCAACATATTATTAATTGTTAACTCAGCCTCTTCCTTAAAACCAGACTATATGAATTATCACTTTGTGTCCGAAACATTGGCAGCATCCAGATTCCAAATCAAGCGCAGCAAAAAAAAAAAGTTCACAAGGTTTCTGATGCAGCTGAAAGGAAAGTATAAAGCCCTCTATCCTCTGAATCTACAAAATACAGTAAAACCCTAGATAACAACTGAATTGGATAACACTAAAATTGGATAACAACGTAAAGTTTTGAAAAAATTGTTGCACTGGATAACACAATTTTAGCGTTATTCGATGTATCGTGTTTGATCGCCTACCTTTTTATGCTGTTCGGGGACAAAAAAATCACCATCGTCGGCTACATGTTTCCAGCACTCCGCCCTCCCTGCAGCCTCTGGGAGGGTTGGAGGACTTTTTTTTTACGCTATTCCCATCTTCCTAGGACATCCCTGGGCCGCACAACAGTTGAAAACAGTTGTGGCTGCCACTTTGTGCCAGAGGCCGGGTCCAGCCCACGGGCCGTAGGTTGAGAATCCCTGATTTACATCTTAGAAGCTGCCTTTCCCTTCATCCCTATTACTTGTAATGCTCAGTAAAAAAAATATTTTTTGTTTAACATGAATTGTTCTCTCTATTTCACATGTTGTTTAAAAATAAGGAATCCAGACCACCTGCAGGAGAAAAAAAAACACCCATCTCATTTGAAGCTACATTTTACAAGTGGGAAAAGAGAGTTTAATTGGAGAAAGTCTCTCATTAAATGCTAAATTGTCTAGGAAACCAGCTTGAGACAATGGATGTTCTAGCTGGGAACAACCTCAAAAAATTTGGGTGTGGCCTTTGAGGTACCATTTCCCCTAGTGACACTAATGCGGGCACCCTCCCACCGGACTTGGACATCCGGGTAGTTAGGGGGGCATGGCCAGCCCTCTTTAAAAGGGGTGGCCACGAGGCAGCCGAGCTGCCATTTTTCGAAAGTGACGAAGCGGAGAAGTTTTTCTCCGTCGCTCTCGGCTTTTGCAGGGAAGCCCTATCGGCGGCAAGCAGCTTGCTCTTCGCCTTTCCTCAGGCTTCCCCAGCGACTACAATGCCTTCAAGGAAGAAGGCTATGGCGAACTCGGTTCGCCCGTCTCGGAGGCGCCAGCCGGGTTGGAGGACCACGGCTGCGACCACCCAACTGGCCCCCATTGCGGAGGCTCCCACTGGGACCGGTGGGATGGGGCAAATTAGCCCGTGGCCCGAGGCTTTGCAGCCCCAGACCGGCCCTGCAGGGGCTGCGGCCCCCGGCCAGCAATCGCCGGCCATGGGCTTGGGGCAGGTGGGTGTGCATGGTGCCGCTGGGCCTTCGGCCCTTGGCCCGCATTCCCCGGCCATAGTTTTCAACCAGGGGGAGGGCTGGGCACAATGCCCTGGCAGGGCATGCCCCAGGCCCCTCGGGGGCCTGAGTTTTGGGCATGGCCCTGCCCGGGTGCGAGTACTCCGGCACCTGGCCCGGGTCCGGCGCCCAGCGGGCCATCCGGCCTGCTTGGCCCCCTTTATGCAGGGGGCTCGGTGGCGGTGGATGCCTTATTGGCACGCGTGGCGGCCTTGGAGGCATCACTGGGGATACCCAGCCCATCCAGGGCACCTTTGGGCCGGCAGGTCACTACGGGGGCGGACGGTCTTCAACAGGCGGCCGGCCAGGTTGAGCTGCTGGAGGCACGGAGTTCGGCGCCCGCCGCGGCCTCGCAGCTCCCTGCGCAGCAGGCACCACCGGCGGGTGGTGGTCAGATGGGTCTCCAGAGCTCGGTTGCGGTTGCGCGCTCCGACGCTCACCGTGGGCCGGAACCCCCAGTGGGGGCGGCCCGCGGGGGTGCAACCTGTGAGTATCCGGTTCAAGTTAATGCTCCCACACCAACATTCACCTCTGGTGAGGGTCTTCAGTGGCCATGGCCCCGTCAAGTCGGGGCGGGGGGACAGCAGCTCCCGACTTACCCAGGCGTAGCTTTGCCACTTGCAGGTCCCACGGTGGGTGGGGGGCCTTACGCTGCAGGGCAGGCAACGGCGGTCATGGGGCGGTCCAGGTCCCTTCCTTGATGTCCCGCACTGCTAATGTGCCGGTGTCGGCATTCCCGACAGCTGGGTATTCTTTGCCCCTTGGGGATCATTTAGCCCAGGCCACGAGGGAGAAGATTTGGCGGGGAGAATATGTAGACATTTTCTCCCTATTGAACAGGGAACCCACCAAAGAGGAGAGGGAGGGGCAGGATGAGAAGGATAAGGAACAGTGTCGCCGTCGCAAGCCACCACGCACGTGGGCCAGCTGGTTGCCTGCATATCTCATATACATGGCGGTCTACCTCAAGGCCCGGCCCGATCTGGCCATCCCGATGGTCCAATATTTGGACAATATTTACAGGGCAATGGTTGATTTCCCTGGCCCGTCATGGTTGGCTTACGACGAGGAATTTCAAATGAGAGTGCCCCTACACCCGGAGATGAGGTGGGACGAGCCCTGCCAGAAGCGTTGGCTTCTGTATATGACCCCCATGCGCCCTGCGCCTGGGGAGAGGTATCATTGTGGACACGCGGTCCAGCGAGCCGCTCTAGCACAGGCAACCCGCCAGGTGGCGGGGCAGGGGGTTCCAACCCGCCTGCTGTGTTGGAGCTTCTCGGCCAATGGTGCGTGCAACAGAAAACAATGCCGCTATAAGCATGAGTGCCCTTCTTGCGCTGGCCCCCACGCCGCCGCTGTGTGTCCGCGAGCAGGTGGGTCTCGGGGCAGGGGTAGAGGTGGACAGGGAGCGGGCAGACCTGCCGCTGAGGGAACTGGTCACCCGAAAGGCCCCCTCCCCAGTTAATTTGGCCATGTTGGAGCGTTGGCTCGCAACATATCCGAGGAGAGAGGACGCTAGTTACCTCCTCGAGGGTTTCCAGTGAGGTTTCCGTATTTCGTTCACAGGGGAGAGGTGCCCCCAAGACGCCCCCAACTTACTGTCTCTTAGGGGCAGGGAGGAGGTGGCCGCCCTGAGTATTGCTAAGGAGGTCAGGGCATGCAGGGTTGCTGGCCCCTTCCAGGCTCCACCCTTTCCCAACCTAAAAGTTTCCCCTTTGGGGTTAGTGCCCAAGAAGACACCGGGGGAATTTCGTCTAATTCACCACCTGTCGTACCCGGCTGGCCATTCGGTCAATGATGCCATCCCTGATGACCTTTGTTCGGTCAGGTACACATCATTCGACCAGGCCCTGCGCATGGTGTGCTCTTGTGGCACGGGTGCACTATTGGCAAAGTGTGACATTAAGTCTGCATTCCGGCTGCTGCCGGTGCACCCGGGCGACTTCGAGTTACTAGGCTTCAGATTCTGGGGCAAGTTTTATGTGGATAAAGCCATGCCTTTTGGCTGCTCCATCTCTTGCTCGGCATTTGAACGTTTTAGTACCTTCCTACAGTGGGCCTTCGTCCGTAGGTCGGGGTCTCGGTCTGTAGCCCACTACCTCGATGATTTCTTGTTCGGGGGTGAACGGGGCTGGGACACGTGTACGCGTCTCCTCAACACATTTCAGACGCTAATGACGGAACTTGGTGTCCCTTTAGCGCCCGAAAAGACCGAGGGCCCTTCAACCAAGCTCACGTTCCTGGGTATTGAAATTGACACCGTTTTACAGGCATCCCGGTTACCCATTGATAAGGTTTCCAGAATCACTGCATTGATTTTGGCCTTACTGGCCAAATGCAAGGTGTCACTTCGTGAGCTCCAGGTACTGCATGGTCACCTTAACTTTGCCTTCAGGGTGGTTGCGCCGGGCAGGGCTTTTGCTCGACGCTTGTGCGACGCCATGGCTGGCCTATCAAGGCCCTATCATAGGGTCCGACTGAACACGGGCACGAGGGAGGATATGCTGATTTGGCTCGAGTTCCTTAAGGGATTCAACGGGGTATCATTTTGGAGATCTGACCTTCTGGTGTCCCCTCGCTTCCAGGTTCAGTCGGACGCATCGGGGTCCCTGGGTTATGGGATTTATTTTGAAGGGAGGTGGACCTATGGCCGATGGCCCCCAGCTTGGAGGGGCACGGATCGTTTACGCGATCTTACGTTCCTCGAGTTCCTTCCCATACTGGGAGCTTTGATGCTATGGGGTGCGGAGTGGGCCAATTCAGTTGTTCATTTCTGGTGTGACAATGCTGCGGTCGTGCACATCGTCAACTCGCAGACGTCTAAATCGCCCAGGGTCATGGGGTTGGTGCGCCAGTTTGTCTTGCGCAGTTTACGCCTCAATGTGCTATTCAGGGCTAGACATGTTCCAGGTATTAATAACGAAATTGCTGATGCTTTGTTCCGCCTGCAGATCACCCGGTTCCGTGCCTTGGCCCTGGACGCAGAGGAATTCCCCTCGCCACTCCCGGACGAGATATGGATGTTTGGCAAGGAGAGGTGAACCGGGCGATCGGCATGTCGCTGGCGCCCCGCACGCGTAAGGCGTATCATCATGCATTCACTAAATTTCAGGCTTTTTGTGCGCAATTCCATTTGCCTAGATTTGGCCCATTCCAGTGGCACATGTACTTCACTTCATGGTTTACCTACACAACCAGGGCCTAGCTCCCCGCACCATAGCATCCAGGCTGTCAGCACTGGCATTCAGAGCCAAAGTGGGGGGTTATGCTGACAGCACGACTGATTTCCGTATACGACACGTTTTGGAAGGGTGGACATGGGAACGTGGACGCTGCCTGGACAGCCGCCACCCGAATTCCCCGAGGGTCCTTACCCACCTTGCACGAGGCTGGCATGACCTGTGTTTTGACAGGTATGAGGCAGCTCTCTTTCATGCGGCTACCACGGTGGCCTTTTTTGGAGCGCTCCGCATCAGTGAGCTTGTGCTACTGTCTAAGGCGGATGCGACGTGTAGGGCACTGGAACTCGAAGATGTCTATGTTTCCGATGAGTGGACTCAGTTGAGGATACGCTCCTCAAAGGTTGATCAGCATGGTGTAGGCAGTGGTGTAAGACTGCTACGATGTTCCATTGCAGACATCTGTCCGGTTGGTGCCCTACGAGAGTTCCTTGCACTGCGTGGTACGCACCATGGCCCGTTTTTCTGCCACCAGGATGGGTCTCCCCTTACTAAATTTCAATTTTGGAAGGTGACCGGTAAGGCACTGTCCAGGGTCGGCCTCCCCGGGGCTCGTTACAGCACCCATTCGTTTAGAATTGGTGCTGCTTCTACTGCGGCCGCATTTGGGTACTCTGGGGCCGAGATATGCCAGATGGGGAGGTGGGGAGTGTTTCCAGTTGTACGTTCGCCCACTTCAACTGTGAGTACCAGTAAGTCACTGTCCTGTTTCCTTTTTTCCTTGACAGACCCTGGGTGTCGGATCACACCGGTGGCAGTATGGCTGGTGGGCCACAGCTACGTGCACTGGGCAGTGCAGTACGCTGCGGTTACAGAGTTGGGACCCCAGCTGGGACTACGTGCGTCCGCATGTCTTAGGTGGTACGGTAAGCGCGGGATGTTATGGCGGGAACTGTTGCCATTCCTTTTTTCCATAAGGGATGCTGACCCGCCTGATGTCCTGGTGATACACCTTGGGGGCAATGATTTAGGCCAGGTCACTGGCCTGTCGCTGAAACATGCGATCTGCGGTGACCTGGCTTACTTACATTATGTGTGGCCTGCCACAACCCTGGTTTGGTCGGACATCATACCGCATCACGCTTACAGAGGGGGCTTTAACCTCCAGGCCCTTGACCGCGCTCATCGCTCGGTGAACAGGGCAGTAGCCCGGTTCCTTATAGACAAGTGTTGGGGGCGCGTCATCCGACACCCCACCATTAGTCTACAAAACTGTGATCTTTATGCAGGGGATGGGGTCCATCTGTCGCCCAGAGGTATGGACCTCTTTTTGGAAGAATTGCAAGCAGGCCTGTTGACC
The DNA here is from genome assembly GCA_035047305.1 of Bradypodion pumilum. NCBI lineage: Eukaryota > Metazoa > Chordata > Lepidosauria > Squamata > Chamaeleonidae > Bradypodion > Bradypodion pumilum. The sequence continues at coordinate 110,186,614 of JAWDJD010000004.1, read as the reverse complement.
GAGCTGACGGTCTGGGGGGGGGGCGGTGAGTCTTTATTGAAGCCTCCCCGTGTGGCGGGTAGCACTGGTAAGGTGAATAATTATGGCCCACAGGTATCCGGCAGGTTCGCAATTGACTGGACAACACTAGATAGGCACAAGTTGGTTAACGTTGTCCGGTCAACGACGAACCAGGCAATGGGGTGATGGCACGAGCTAGACAGCATGCATCACCCCGTTATTTTACGGATACGCGTCAGAGGGTGGGGTCAGTAGTTAGTTATTGACTACGGTCAACAATTTGTTTGTTGTAAACAAACAAATTGATACAAATGGATACATTGTAGCCAATTGCCGTTGGCAATTTTGGGAGGAACCTTACCAGTGTTACTGCGGCCTGCTTGCCTTAAGAATTATAATTGGTTGAATACCAATCGAAATTTATAATTCGGACTAGGGCATGAATCAATAAATGTGGCCCAATGCCGTTATCCACTTATACTGGTGTCTGAGTCCTTTTTTTGGGGGGAGGGGTGCCTGCAAAGAGTGGTAGATAGGATATTAGCTGTCAATAGCTATTTAAAGGTGCTTGATGTGATGATCCTGGGTAAGGAATATGTGATCCAGTTAGTATAATAATAATTTTGTGTCAGAAATTATTCTGGGTTGAAAGGATTTTTGTGGAATAATGTGGAAATTATTGGAAAGGTCAGTGCCTCCTTGGGTTGAAACATGACATGCCACATCTGAAAATACATTTTATATTTGTCTGAGTATAGTTCCCAACATAACACACTTCCTCAAACCCTCAGTTAAGATCATTTATTATTATCAAAACTGACATTTAAGGACAACTTAATTGTCTTGTGAATTCCAATATTAATTCCTGGAATGTGCTAATTGCCATGTAACTTTCAATTGTGTTGTATTTATTCATTATTATTATTATTTTGCCCATTTGTGATATTCACAGCTTTAAATGTGACTCTTTATGAGCGTTGATGTTATAAGGTTAAATTAAATAGAGCTCTATCATGGAAGCAGATGCCTTAGCCTATCAGTTCCATTCCATTGCATTGTGTATAGTTGGGAAAAATATTATGAAATTTGTGATCTGAACTGAAGTATGGTCATAAAAATATTACATACCATTCAGGTAGAGGGCCTTCTGGGCCTGACCTTTGCATCAATTTTTGCAAGGCATTTGTTCTTATGTCTTTTCAATTTGGAAAACATTTCCCTCATGCTTTCTAAACACTGGGCTGATTTGGATGTGAGAATGAGGATAGATAGGCTGTGGGCTCCCGTGAATGTAGTATGCATCTCAAAATGGGGAAAGGAAACTTCTAATCAGTGGCAACTTGCCACTGCCCATGATTTCATTCCTGTTGTGAAGGCAGAGCTGCTCAACAGGATAACAGCCACAACCAGTTTCTCTCACAAAGAGGGACACTGTCAGAGGGGGCATGTGTATTTTTCTGTTGATTTGGCTCTGTAGAGACTTAATGGCCTTTATTGTCATCTGATTACATTTTATCAATGCCTGTAAGCCACTTTGAGCATTACATAGAGTGGGAAAGCAGGGGAAAACAGAATGAACAATAATTGTACAGTAAAGCCCCGAGTTACAGAAGCCTCGAGTAAAGGAAAACTCAACTTACAAAAGGAAATCCTGAGGAAATGACATCCCGAGTTACTGAAAAAATGTGAGTTACAGAACGGGTTTCCCCAGAGCACATTGCACCTGGAAGGGTTTATAGTGCCAGCCCCATGCCGTTTTAGAGACTGTGGGTGGCACAAAGAGTCGTCTCTTAAAAATTTGACTGTTTTTTTTTGTGAGGAAGCCACTGGTGGGCGAGGGGAGCCGCTCATCCTTTCACTGGGTGAACTTCACCACTGGGCTAGATGGAAGTCTAGCCGCAATGCTGCTGTCCATCTTCACTGAAGGCTGCCAGAGGACTCACCCCTCCTTCCACTGAGTCATCATCTCCGGGTCAACATGGACAGGGTCAACAGCCCTGTGTTGATGTTGACTCGGCAGAAGTAGGGGTGAGTTCTCACCCAGTCTTTGGCACAGATGTACAGCAGCATTGCAGCTAGACTTCTGTCCAGCCCTGTGCCCAGATGCTGAGCCGGCAAAAGATGGAGTGGCTCCCCTTGCCCGCCAGTGGCTTCTTCAGCAAAAGAGCCCTGGTTGTGGGCAGCCTCACCCAGTGGACATTGGCAAGGAAGGTGCACTAGACACTGACCCTCAGGAAGAAGCGCTGGAGCCCAGGCGGCAGTGGGAGACCCGACAAGTCTCCTCCTCTTCGGGCACTGGTTGCTTCTCTTGCTCCCGCTGGTGAGTCTCGCTCCCACCTACCCGCTCTCAACCAAGGGTCGCTTCCCTGGTGAGAGCAGGGAAGGGAAGCAAGAGGCAGCATGGTGCATAAGAAGACCAGCCACGCCGGAGTCTCGCTTCCCTTCCCCGCTCTCAACCAAGGGTTGCTTCCCTGGTGAGAGCGGGGAAGGAAAGCGAGAGGCAGCATGGCGCATAAGACCAGCCACGCCGGAGTCTCGCTTCCCTTCCCCGCTCTCAACCAAGGGACACTCTCGCCAGGGAAGCATCCCTTGGAGACTGGCTTCAGCTGTGAGGCAGGCAGCGTGGCACATAAGAAGACCAGCCATGGCGGAGTCTCAATCGCTTCCCCGCTCTCACCACGGAAGCGTCCCTTGGTTGAGAGCGGGGAAGGAAGCGAGACTCCGGCGTGGCTGGTCTCCTTATGTGCCACGCTGCCTCTCGCTTACCTTCCCCACTCTCACCAGGGAAGCAACCCTTGTTTGAGAGCGGGTAGGTGGGAGCGAGACTCGCCGACGGGAGCAAGAGAAACAACCAGTGCCCAAAGAGGAGGAGACTCATTGGGTCTCCCGCCGCCATCCCGGAAGCGCCATTCCTCCTCCTTGCCCCATTCCTCCTGTCCTCGGGCGAGGGTGCTCGGGGCCACTTGGATATTTTGGGGGATTCCCCCATGGTTGCTTCTCTGGCCGCCTCACAGCTGGGGCCAGACTTTAGCCCCCCCGCCTCCCTGCTCTCACAAGGGGAACGACATTATACAAAGCATCAGTGGCAATACTTTGGACGTTGTATGAGGTATTAGTGTATTTGAGAAAGCCTCTCTCCAAGAGGTTATCCGATCCTTGGCTTACTCATATCTTATCTGTGGCATACAAACAGCCATGATATCTGGTATAAATTTGGTGTCAAGAGCCACTTTCCAATTGTTATAGTTAGCCTGAAGAAAATTTTGAATTTTCAGCTATACATCAGATTATACAAAATAATTCTCTCCCCCCGCCCTCCCAAACACACACGAAAACAATTATGACATAACAACCAGAGGTCGTGACAGTAAATCAATGCTGTGCACTGCAGGGGTTTTTCTTGTAAACCAACCATTGTATCATTTTTGTCTCTATAACAGGACAAGTCAAAAGAAAAGAAAATCAGTAACACAGGTAACTTGCTGAAAGTATGGAAGGGCTTCTCAAAATGTCAATTTCTAGGTGAAAAGCTATTTCTGAAAGTTTTATTTAGTCGTTCTGACCATATTCAACAGAAGTAAAATTCTGGAGAAAACCACTAATATTGCAGGACTTTTGTGGTCACATTCTGCAACTGTAAATCAAAAGCATTGATAGATTGAATGACATAGTTGGTACAGTATTAGAAGCAGAGCTCTTTTCAAAAGGTGTCTGTTTATGCCACTACAAGTTTGCCTCAATCCAAATGGTAGCATAACATGCTCACCTCAAATTACCTTAATTACCCGTAGTCTGCCTCTTTTAAGAAAACAAAGAAAAAAAATCTTCCTTCTTAGAGGAAAGCTTTCATTCGTTCTTCTTTAAAAAGTACCATGCAACAATGCTGTCCTAATTGGTTTATGTATATAAAAAACTATGCTTCCTCCCTCAGTTCCACAGAGGAAAAGAGCAAAGAAAATTTTAATTTCCCAATTTCTTAATTTGATTAAGTGATTAAGCTGTCTGTTTAAGCCACTAATTATATTGAGAAATTGAAATCAACTGGGAAACTTTAAACTAGGAAGCTCCACTTTGGTTTGAACCCAGCAATCACACATAGTGGAAATGAACCAAAATGAAGCAATCCTACCCACACCTAATAAATAGTAGCCTCTAACAGGGATGTTGAAAGGTGTGGGTAAACACACTCTGAGGAAGGGTTTGTTCACTCTAACAATTAAGTAATTTGATCTCAGGCAAAGGGGGCAAACCAGCCCATCCCCAGAGCAGAGCAGACAGCAGGACAAACGTCTGTGTAGTCCCCCCCCTTAAACTATTTAATCAAACACACACACACACACACACACACACACACACAATACATCTATCAGCATCTCTACAATAAGGCAGAAAATCAGTCAAGCAGACCACAATTCCATACATACATATTCTATCCCTTCCACACTGGTTCTAACATGCCCTGCTTGGACACATCTAAACTCATTCACTCACCATACAAAACATAAATAATATTACAAGACATAATACAAGACTTAATAATACAAGACATAAATAATATTATCAATCATGGTGCTGCCTCCCCACCATCAACACCATGACTATATTATCAAGCCAGCAGTTTATACTCCTGGAGCATCAGTGGTGTCTTCTTTCTTATTGAAATGAGGGAAGAATTGGAATAGAAGAACTAGAGTTGTACAGTAGTTAGATAGCAAGGTATTGTGATTGAAAAACCTAGTTTCTATCTGCAGTGAGTGATGAAACTGAGTGAGCCACCTTTGTGACCTACCTCACAAAGTAATTGTTAAGAAGAAAATGGAGAGGAGGAAAGCAAGTAAACTGCCTTAAGCTCTCAGAGAGGTAGAATATAAATGAAAAAAATAATTTTGCTCTTCCAAACCAGATGGATAAAGGAGTTTCCAACTTAAAGCTTTTCAAAGCCCAAATAATTATTGGGCAACATACATTATCAATGTCTCATTAGTTCTGATATCTGGGCTCCTGGAGCAAATTAAGAAAATGCCCCCGACAATCCTTTCATATTACTTTACCCAGTGGAAAGTCTGCTCTGTGGAAACATACAAAAGGCCACAACAAACATTGGTGGGCTATGCACAAGGCTCTCAATTCAATAATCTGCCTTTCCCTAGCCATATCCTTAACAATCTGATTTTTCTGCCTGAGGCATAACAGCTAATGCATCCATCTCCAACACACTCACTCACCCATGGCAAGGTGCATGTTTCCTAAAGAGAGTAAGATTATTTTGGCACATAAATACCTCACCCTACCCAAGGGCAAAAATGCTAGCAAACTAATTAACATACCATGGCAGGCACAAGTGCCATGAAGCCTTAGTATAGACTCTGTAGTAGTCTTCTATACCAGCAAAATCAAAGTAGGAATAAGTCGTACCTCTCATCTCAGTTGGAGAAAGGCTTCAAGCCCCTTTTCTGCCACTTAGAAATGAGAAATGTTGAGGTTTAATTTGGCTACCCTGCCCTTCTTGGCCTCTGGTTCCCAGTGGCTTTTCGAAGAACAGCAGAAAGGCTACTGAAAGCTATTCAGCAGATTTTCAATTTCTGCAATGTTCTCTGACGCCATAGATTTCTCTCTTCTTTTTTTTGCAACCTTTTCACCTGCCTAGGAACATTGATAACTGACTCCTATTGAATCAAAACATTGGACCCTTTATTCTAGAATGGACAACTCTGTTGGTGGTTCTTCAAAGTTTTGGGACATAATTCCTTTCTGTTCCTCCTTGAAGACCTCTGGTATTTTCTGGTGGACTCCAAATACTTGTTGTTGTTCAGTCCCACAGTCGAGTCTGACCCTTTGCGACCACCATGGATGCCAGGCTCCTCTGTCAAATACTAACGACCCTCAATTCTCCTCAGTTTCTAAGATCAGACAAGTCTGTCACCCATCCAAAAAGAGGCCTTTGCTCTAGCAAACATTCAAATAAGGGGCCATCTTCAATGACATGTGACATGTAATAACATTTTGCTCTGTTTTTGAACTCTTTGTCAAGCCTTTCTAGCCTCTGGCATCCAGAACGGTTGTCTCCAAACTTTTTGGGTTTATGCCCTTTCTCTGAATTTTGAAAGACTTTCATTCTTCCCACCTCTTCTTTAATATGATCCAAACTAGCTGGCATGGGATAGTCCATGGAGTTGTTGTGACTGAACAACATCAACTTTTAACAAAAGAAAAGAAACTCATTGTGGAATTTGAAATTAAAGATAAGCACCTAGTATTTTTTAAATAAGCAAAATAGTGTTTTCTTACCAGAAAAAAGTCAATAGAAAGGCAATTTACATTAATAAATAGCAGAGGGGGAAAATAGATTTAATGTGAAGAATAATGAAAATCTCACATTCCTGAACCTCACTTGGAATTTCTCACATGAAATGTCTTCAGCATGGAAATTAGGTTCCAAGTTCTTATTGTAGGAGGACTTAACTCCTCAGACCAAGACTAGAATTCCCTTAGCAAAGTTGATATGTTAATGGTTCTATGGGCAGAATGTTCCTCACAGACTTGGGCTTGCAGTACATAAGCTGGAGCTTGTCCCCCTTAGCAGCAACAAGGCTTTCCACACACAGTGTAGTAGCAACTATCCCCTTGTGCAAGTGGCAAGGGGAAAAAGAAAGCTATAGAAGGATTTTGGGCTTCATATTTCAACCTAGCTTTATTTGCACATTCCATGCTCTGTCTCCTAATAGCTGCAGTAGTGAAGTGGTAAAATCAAAGGTGCAAGTTGTCGTAATGGCCTTCCCCATTTGCATGACGAAAGAGAGCCCCAAAATGCAAGCAGCTGTGTTGATTCTCCTTCGTATAGTTTGTGAATCCACACTCACGGGTTATGCGCCTGCACAGAACGGCCGATCGGAGGCTTGAAAAGCTATTGGTCAAAAGTTTTGTCAGTAAGACCGCCCACCGTACCGCCCACCCTGAGGCGCCCGCGCGCCATTTTACCTCAGTTCTCTTCTTTCCGCCGTAGCAGCAGGACGATCGTTGAGAGCTTCCTCAATTTTTTCGCCCTTCTGAGGGAAAGTCTTTTGGCAAATTTCACAATTTTTCTCGGTGATCTTGTCCTTCGGGCAGGATCGCCACCCCGGTGCTGTTTCTTCCTTCTGGTGGACTCAGTTACCTACTCGCTCAAGGGGGTGGCAGCTGACCAGCCCTTCGGGGTAACCGCGTTCCAGAAACTTCCGTTGGAAGAATTTTTTCTTTGATGGCCGCGGCCTTCAAACAGTGCTCGGCTTGCCTGAAAAAGTTTCCGGCTTCCAACGGGCATAGCCTCTGCCTTTTCTGCCTCGGAGAGTCTCATCAGAGCCAGTCTTGCCCCCACTGCAAGAAATTCACCCGTCTGGCTGTGCAAAACCGGAGCTACCGGCTCAAAGCTCACCTGATGGAACTCTCTCTGGCTCCCGTTGCGGCCGCTTCTACTTCAGCTAGCGTCTCTCAGCCTCCTCCGCCTTCGGCCTCTTCTTCCGCTACCATCAAGAAGAAGAAGAAGAGGGACAAGAACGGAGACAAGAAAAAGAAGCACGGGTCGGAGAAGAGGCGATCGCTCCCGCCTACTCCACACACCCCTGTGTCTCCGAGACCCTCGCCACCATACTCGGTCGCGAGATGTCCGTCTCCTGGGTCTTCCATCTGGGGAGGACGGTCCTCCTCGGGATCGCCTGAAAAAGGACGCAGGGCTGGGGCTCCAGCTCGCCCACTTCAGGTACTCCCGTCACCACCTCGTGGGAGGGCCCGCTCGCCTATGAGGCAGGCCTCCGTCTCCCCAAGGCCCAGGACTCCGACGCTCGTCGACGCGGCAATCACCATGCCGGCCACCATTTCGTCGCCGATTCTACCGGCCACCATTTCGTTGCCGACTCTGCCAGCCACCGTTTCGTCGGCCACCGTTTCGTCGCTCCCGACGGTGGGGGACCCATCCCAGATGGAGTTCCTGAAGGGGATGTTTGAGGTCATGGCTCAGACTTTTGCCAACCAGTTTAAGACCTCCATGCCTGCGGCCTCTGCGGCTCCGGTACCGACCACCACAAGCCCCAGGGATGCTGGCCCTGCTGTGGCCCTTCCGACCTCCCGAGGGTCGAGTATCCACTCCGCTGGCCCACCCACATCGTCCCGGGTTGGTCCAGACGTTGAAGCGGTGGACTCCCATCCCGCCGGCCCGCCCAGGCCGTACTGGCGCGGTCCCGACGTGGATGCAAGAGTTCCGCCCTCATCCTCCGATAACTCCAGCGCCTCTTCGGAGGAGGACGAGGGAGACGTCGACGCCAAACGGACGCCGGACCAGGCCATCGGCGCGGTTGACCCACCGCGTGGTGAGGATCAACGCTCACTCACGGCCATGCTGACGCGCCTGGGGACCGCGTTGAACCTGAAGGTGGACCAGCCGCCACTGGAAGGTAAGGACCAAATGACCGCGAAACTGGACAGACGTGCGGTACAGCCGGTCCATATCACCATGCTTCCGTCCATGCTGACGTCGGCGAAGGCGACGTGGAGGAAGCCGGTGTCAGCGCACTCAATTTCGTCCAGGCTCGACGGCATGTATAGAGTCCTGGACGAGAACATCGAGTTCCTGCAGGCGCACCCCCTGCCGAATTCCCTGGTGGTCAAGGCTTTCCAACACAGGACGGCCACCAGCGGGTTCCCGGTGCCTTCGACCCCGGAAGGGAAGAAGCTGGACGCGGTGGGCCGCAAATTCTACGCCACCGGTTCCCTCTTCCTCCGCGCCGCCAACTACTCGGCTGCCATGGGCCTGTACCAGTCTCACCTCTGGGAGCGGGTGAAGGCCGAAATGGCAACGTTACCTGCCGACGCCCAGAAACGGATCGACGCGCTGGCATCCGAGGGCGATTTCCTGGCGGAGCAACAAATGCGAACCGCCAGGCATATAAATGACTATGCGGCGAAGGACATGTCATCTGCGATCCTGCTCCGTCGCCACGCCTGGCTTAGGGGCACCTCCCTCGATGATGCTATGAAGATGCTCATCGAGGAGTTTCCCTTCGACGGGCAAGGCCTTTTTGGACAGGACACGGACAAGGTCCTCAATGAAATGCGGCAGACCAACTCCACCGCCAAGTTTCTGGGGCTTACCACGCCGGCTCCGCCTGCCAGGCCGAGGTTCCAGCCCTTCACGCGGCGCTACCAGGGAAACCCGCAACAACAGGGTGGCCCCGTGGAGCAGCCCAGGTCTGGCTCTTACAAGCAATGACACCAGCACAAACCGCACTATCAGCCCTACGGACACGGCAAGCGCTCAGACGCTAAGTCCAAGTCGCGCGTTTGAAGCTGCGATGGCCGAGTCTCTCGCGCTCCATCTCCCGTACCTCCCCCTCCGGAACTTCCTCCAGGTATGGTCAGGCATCACGGACGACCGGTGGGTCTTAAAGATCTTGTCCTCTGGCTACGCCATCGAGTTCATGCGGGCGCCTCGGGTAGGAAGACATCGTTTCACCACCTCGTCCCCCCATTTGGAGGAAGAAATATCAACTCTTCTGTCCAAGGGAGCCATCGAGCGGGTGGCCCCGCCCGATTGGGACAACGGCTTCTACTCGAGGTACTTCGTGGTCCAGAAGAAGGACGGAGGACTTCGCCCGATTCTGGACCTGCGCCTCCTCAACAAGTGCATCCACACCAGGAAGTTCCGGATGGTGACCCTGCAGACCGTCCTTCCCCTCATCAACGAAGGGGACTGGTTCACAGTCATAGACCTCAAGGATGCTTATTTCCATGTCTCCATCCTCGAGGAGCACCGACGGTTCCTCCGATTCCGCATCGGCGATTCGGTGTACCAGTACCGATGTCTACCGTTTGGTCTGGCCATGGCACCGCGAGTCTTCACCAAATGCATGGCTCCGGTGGCCGCCTTCCTTCACCAGCGGGGAATCAGGGTCTTCCCATACATCGACGACTGGTTGATTGTATCCCCCACCAGCTCGTTGGCCATTCGGGACACGCAGTTCACGGTCCACCTCATGGAGAGTCTCGGCCTCAGGATCAACTTCACCAAATCGAAGTTGATCCCCTCTCAACGCGTCGAGTACATCGGAGCGATACTCGACTCGCTTGCCACCAGAGCCTTTGCACCCCAGAAGCGCTTGCAGGACATCGCGCAGGGAGTGAACGACCTACGCACCAAACCGTGCATCCGGGCGAAAAAGGCTCAAAGACTGCTAGGCCTCATGGCCTCAACGACGGCTGTGGTCCCTCACGCCAAGTTAAAGTTCCGGTCCCTACAGTCGTGGCTTCTGCACGAATTCGATGCGCTCCGGGAGAGTCAGTCCAAACGGCTAACTCCGTCCCCGGAGCTGAGGGACCAGCTGGTGTGGTGGACGACACCACTCAACGTGACAACGGGGAAGAGCTTCTACCCCCCGCAACCCTCGTTGCAAATATTGACTGACGCAAGCAACCTCGGCTGGGGGGCTGCCTGCGGGACTCTCACGGTCAACAACCCTTGGTCGCCTCAGGAGATGGTGCACCATATCAACTACTTGGAGATACTGGCCATTTGGAAGGCCCTCCGTTCCTTCGAGAACATGCTCATAGGCAAGGCAGTCCAAGTGGCTTCGGACAACACCACGGCTGTGGCGTATCTGAACAAGCAGGGAGGAACACGATCCATCACCCTTCTTTACCTAGCCGTGCAACTCTGGGAGTGGTGCCTAGAGAGGCACATTTTCCCGATTGGAGTGCACATTCAGGGCAAGCTGAATGTCCTGGCCGACCATCTCAGCCGCCTCACCTCGACGACCCACGAATGGGAACTGAACGACGAGGTGTTCCAGTCGCTTTGCGAGGCCTGGGGGACTCCGAACATCGACCTCTTCACATCGGAGTCCAACACGAAATGCCACAGGTACTGTTCCAGGGCGGGCATCGGTGTGAACTCCGAGGGCGATGCCTTCATGAAACGGTGGGATCAGGACTATTTCTACGCTTTTCCTCCGTTTCCCCTGGTCCAGAAGGTCCTCACCAGAATGCTTCAGCACAGGACCAGAGCCATCCTGGTGGCCCCAGCATGGCCTCGCCAATCATGGTTTCCGCTGCTGTTGCGCATGTCATCTCAGTATCGCATGCTACCGGAGTCACCGATGCTCCTCCAAATGGAGCAGGGCCAGCTCCATCACTCGGACCTGCCCAGCCTCCACCTCACCGTGTGGAGGATAACCCCAGACTGTCCAGGATCCTGGAACTAGCAAGGCGCCCTTCCACAAGGAAGTCCTACGCTTCCAAGTACAGACGCTTTTGTGCTTTCCTGGCATCTCAGCAGACCCCCCTCTCGCAGGTGGAGCTGCAGGACGTCTTGACCTACCTCCTCCATCTGGTGGAGTCTGGCCTCAGCATCGCCTCCATCCGAGTACACCTCGCAGCGGTGGTGGCTCACTCTCCAGCTGGCTCGCCCGCTTCTGGCGCTTTCCGCAACCAAACGGTGAAACGTTTCCTCAAGGGATTGCGGAACGCCTTCCCGCCGGTCAGGATTCCGACGGCCCAATGGTCACTCTCTACCGTCCTTAACGCGCTCACCAGGACTCCTTTCGAGCCCATGGCTACCGCGGATGCTCGTCTCCTCACATGGAAGACGGCTTTTCTTGTGGCCATCACGTCTGCTCGGCGAGCTGGTGAGCTGGTCGCCCTGCGGGTGGATGCACCCTTTCTCCAGTTCTTCAATGACCGTGTGGTACTCCAACCAGACATCACCTTCCTCCCCAAGATGGTCTCCCAGTTTCATATGGCACAGACTATCTCCTTGCCAACCTTCTTCCAGAACCCCACTAACGCCCAAGAATGCAAGCGCGGTGCCAAAATGGCCGCCGCGCTCTTTGCGGGCCCCCCCACCGGACGAAGACATCCGGGTAGTTAGGGGGCGTGGCCAGCACCCTTATATAAGGGGCGGCCACGAGGCAGCCGAGCTGCCATTTTGCGAAGCGACGGAGCAGAGAAGTTTTTCCCTCTTACCTCCGTCGCTCTTGCCTTTCTTAGGGAAGCCTCTGGCTGCTGATTTTCTTGACTTTTTTGGCTTCCCATCGCTTAGCTGCTATGCCCTCTAAGAAGAAGGCGACTGCGAACGCGGCTCGTTCTGTACGGAGGCGCCAGCCGGGTCGGAGGACCGCGGCTGCGCCTTCCCAGCAGCCTCCTTTGCCTGAGCCCACCAGGACCGGTGGGATGGGGTTAATTGCCCCTTGGCCTGAGGTGGGGGGTCAGCGTACCGGCCCAGCTGGGGCTGCGGCCCCCGGCCCGCAAGCAGTGGCCACTGCCTCTGGCATGGCCCATTCTGCGGGGCCTTCTTCCATGGGTGCGCAGCTTCCTGCGGGGGGTTTCAGCCATGGGGGTGGCTGGGTTCCCTCCCCTGGCAGGGTACCTCCCCGGCCCTGCAGGGGCCGGGCCTGGGGTCGTGGCCGTATATGGGCCCCGGGGTCCAGGGACCTGGACCGGCGCCTGCAGCCAGTGGGCCGGCTGGCCCTTTGCCCCCACTTGGCTTAGGGGGCTGCGTTAGTGTTGAGGCCCTTCTGGCCCACGTTGCGGCCCTCGAGGCATCCCTCGCGAGGGTTAACCACCCGGGGGTGCCTTTTGGGGTGCAGGTTGATCCATTGTCTGCCAGTCAGTGGCAGGCGGCAGGACGGGTCGAGCTGCCCGAGGCGCGTGGGCCGGCTTCGGCCACTGCCTCGCAGCTCCCCACTCAACAGGCTGATGCTGGTCAGGCCCCGTCTATGAGCTCAATTGCGGTCGTGAGCTCCGACGCCCCCAGCGGGCCGGAACCCCCGGTGGGGGCGGCCCGCGGGGGTGCTGCATGTGAGTATGCGGTTCAATCTAGTGCACCCACACACCTACCCACGTTGGGGGGGCATTCCAGTGGCCGTGGCCTCGCGTGGGTGGCGCGACGGTTCAGTCGCCGGCGTCCCACCTGGTGACTTCACCGCTCTCCCAGGGCCCCGTTTTGGGTGGTACCTCTTACTCAGTTGGGAATGTGTTAGGGGTGGCCGGGTTGGTCCAGGCTCCTTTCCAGATCCCCGTGGTTCCCACTGTGCCGGTGTCGGCATTGCCGACAGTGGGGTATTCCTTGCCCCTGGGGGACCATTTGGCCCAGGCCACCAAAGAGAAGATCTGGCGTGGGGAGTATGTGGACATCTTCTCCCTTCTTAACAGAGAGCCCACCAAGGAGGAGAGGGAGGGGCAGGATGAGAAGGATAAGGAACAGGCATGTCGTCGTAAGCCGCCACGTACGTGGGCCAATTGGTTGCCGGCGTACCTCATATACATGGCGGTCTACCTCAGAGCCCGGCCGGATTTGGCAATTCCGATGGTCCAGTATTTGGACAACATTTACCGGGCGATGGTCGACTTCCCGGGCCCGTCGTGGTTGGCTTACGACGAAGAATTCCGTATGCGGATTCCCCTGCACCCCGAGATGAGGTGGGATGAGCCCTGCCAGAAGCTGTGGCTTCTGTACATGACTCCCACGCGCCCTGTGCCTGGGGACAGATACCATTGCGGACATGCGGTCCAGCGAGCGGCCCCAGCACAGACACCCCGCCAGGTGGCGGGGCAGGGGGTTCCAGCCTGCCTGCTGTGCTGGACTTTCATTTCATTTCATTCATTTATTCATTCATTTATTCGATTTATACCCCGCCCTACTCAACCAGGGCCGACTCAGGGCGGCTTACAACAAGTAAATCAGATACAGTATACAAAAATTACAAATGGTACAGTGTTACAATACAGCAAATTAAACAATAAATATTAGAAATAAAACACATTATAACAACAATAGCAACAATGTGATCAATATAATCAAAGGATATAAATTCAAAAGTACCAAAAAATAATAATAATCATAATACAGAAATGCAATAAAGACATAAGCAGCAATAGTAATACAATAATTAATCAAAAAATACAGTTAAAACGATCAATACAAAATACATACATAGGCCAGAGGGCACAAAAGGAAAGTCCTCAATTCCAACTGCACAGCAATTGCAAGTAGCCCAAGAACCCCAGAACAGTGTAAGAGTTCCAGGGTAGGCGGGAATCCCTCCTTGCACCAGCGTCGCCGTCGTCCTTTTCACCCCTCCGACCCGGCGTGGTCCGGAGGGGGGGGCGAGCGCAGGTGACCCCAATCCCCGGGAGCGGTGTTGGAGCTCCGGGGCGGGCGGGAATCCCTCCTCGCACCGGTGGTGGCGGCGTCCTTTTCACCCCTCGTCCAATGGTTCCTGCAGTAGGAAGAACTGCCGGTACAGGCATGAGTGTCCCTCTTGCGCTGGCCCCCATGCGGCCTCCGCCTGCCCCAGGCCTGGAGGGGTGTGGGGCAAAGGTAGGGGCGGACAAGGGGCTGGCAAGACTGCCGCAGAGGGAGCTGGTCTACCGAAAGGCCCCCTCCCCAATTAATGTGGACATGTTGGAGCGTTGGCTCGCATCGTACCCGAGGGGGGCAGATGCAGTTTACCTGCTTCAGGGTTTTCGACTGGGGTTCCGGATTCCTTTCCAGGGTGATAGGTCCCCCCAAGATGCCCCCAACCTTTTGTCCCTTAAGGGGAGGGAGGAGGTGGCTGCCGCCAGCATTTTTAAGGAGGTTGATGCGGGCAGGGTCGCTGGCCCTTTCCCTGCACCCCCGTTCCCCAACCTTAAAGTGTCACCCTTGGGCTTGGTGCCCAAGAAGTCACCGGGCGAGTTCCGCCTGATCCATCAATTGTCCTACCCAGCCGGCCGATCGGTCAATGATGCTATCCCTGATGACCTTTGCTCGGTCAGGTATACATCTTTTGACCAAGCGCTGCGCATGGTGCGCTCATGTGGCCCGGGTGCGCTGTTGGCTAAGTGCGACATTAAGTCTGCCTTTCGCCTCCTGCCGGTTCACCCGGGTGACTGAGTTGCTGGGTTTTAAGTTCCGGGGTGAATATTATTTCGATAAAGCCATGCCTTTTGGCTGTTCCATATCGTGCTCGGCATTCGAGCGTTTTAGCACCTTCCTACAGTGGGCTTTTGTCCGCAGGTCTGGGTCCCGGTCTGTAGCCCATTACCTGGATGATTTTTTATTCGGGGGTGAACGGGGCTGGGACACGTGCACACGTCTCCTCAATACATTTCAGACGCTAATGGAGGAACTGGGTGTCCCTTTAGCGCCCGAAAAGACCGAGGGCCCATCTACACAGCTAGTCTTCCTGGGGGTGGAGATTGACATGGTAGCACAGGCTTCTAGGTTACCAGGGGATAAGGTGTCAAGGATAGTGGCCCTTATCTCGGACTTGCTTGCTAAACGCAAGGCATCACTGCGGGAACCGCAGGTGTTGCATGGTCATCTCAATTTCGCTTGCAGGGTGGTCGCACCGGGCAGGGCATTTGCTCGGCGCTTGTGCGACGCCATGACAGGCTTATCCAGGCCCCACCATAGGGTCAGACTAACCCAGGGCATTAAGGCAGACATGCTTATCTGGCTCCAGTTCCTGAGGGAGTTCAATGGGGTGTCATTTTGGAGGTCTGACCTTCTGGCTTCCCCTCGTTTCCAGATACAGTCCGATGCCTCTGGGTCCCTGGGTTATGGGATGTACTTCCATGGGAAGTGGGCCTATGGTGGGTGGCCACCAGCCTGGTCATGTACGGTGCGCCTGCGGGATCTTACGTACCTGGAATTTTTTCCCATCCTGGGAGCCTTGATGCTATGGGGTGAGGAGTGGGCCAACTCGGTCATTCATTTCTGGTGTGACAATGCGGCCGTTGTCCACATTGTCAACTCACAGACTTCCAAATCACCCAGGGTAATGGACCTGGTGCGCCAGTTTGTATTGCGCAGCCTGCGCCTTAATGTTCTGTTCCGGGCCAGGCATGTCCCGGGGGTCAATAATGATATCGCTGACGCTTTGTCCCGCCTGCAGATCTCCCGGTTCTGTGCCTTGGCCCCGGATGCGGAGGAATTTCCCTCGCCACTCCCGGACGAGATATGGACCTTTGGCAAGAAGAGGTGAACTGGGCGATCGGCATGTCGCTAGCGCCATGCACGTGTAAGGCGTATCAACACGCATTCAATTCTTTCAAGGCATTCTGTGCCCAATTCCGGCTGCCAGATACCTGGCCGATCCCGGTGGCCCATATACTTCAATTAATGGTTGACCTGCATTCCCAGGGCCTTGCACCTTGAACCATAGCATCCAGGCTGTCAGCGCTGGCTTTTATGGCCAAAGTAGGCGGACATGCGGACAGTACCGCTGACTTCCGTGTGAGACATGTTTTGGAGGGGTGGGTGCGGGAGCTGGCAGGACCTATGTTTTGATAGGTATGAAGCAGCCTTGTTTCATGCGGCTACAACGGTGGCCTTTTTTGGAGCGCTCCGCATCAGCGAGCTTGTGATGCTGTCTAAGGCGGATGCTAGTCGTAGGGCACTGGAACTCGAAGATGTCTATGTGGCCAAAGACTGGGCTCAGTTGAGGATACTCTCCTCTAAGACAGATCAGCATGGCGTAGGCAGTGGAATAAGACTGCTACGGTGTTCTTTGGCAGACATCTGTCCGGTTGGTGCCCTACAGGAGTTCCTTGCACTGCGTGGCACGCACCATGGCCCGTTTTTCTGTCACCAAGATGGGTGTCCCCTTACTAAATTTCAATTTTGGAAGGTGACCGGCAAAGCGCTGGCCGGTGTTGACCTCCCAGGGGCTTGTTACGGCACCCATTCGTTCAGAATAGGGGCGGCTTCCACGGCGGCTGCTTTCGGGTACTCCGGGGCTGAGATACGCCGTATGGGGAGGTGGGGATCGCACTGTTTTCAATTTTATGTCCGCCCTCTTTCACCGTGAGTACCAGTCGAGTCACCGCACCTTTTCTCTTACTCGTTTTTTCCTTGACAGACCCTGGGTGTCGTATTACACCGGTGACAGTATGGCTGGTGGGCCATAGCTATGTGCACACGGCAGCGCGTTACACTGCGGCAACAGAGTGGGGACCCCGACTGGGACTGGGTGCATACGCAAGTCTCACATGGTATGGTAAGCCCGGGATGTTCTGGAGGGAGCTGTTGCCATTCCTTTTCTCGGGCCGGAGTGCTGACCCGCCCGACATCTGATCATACACCTTGGGGGCAATGATTTAGGTCAGGTCACCGGCCTATCGCTGAAGCATGCGATTTGCGGTGACCTCGCCTACCTGCATTACGTGTGGCCCGCCACAACCCTCGTTTGGTCAGACATGGTGCCGCGGCACGCGTATAGGGGAGGGTTCGACCTCCAGGCCCTGGACCGGGCTAGACGCATGGTGAACAGGGCTGTTGCCCGGTTCATTGTTAGCAGGGGTTGGGGCGGGTCAGTCGTCACCCCGCCATTAGTCTGCAAAATTATGGCCTGTACGCAGGGGATGGGGTCCATCTGTCGCGAGGAGGTATGGACCTCCTGTTGGGTGATTGGCGAGCAGGCCTGTTGACCGAGCTGACGGTCTGGGGGGGCGTCGAGCCTTCTTTGAAGCCCCTCCGTGTGGCGGGTAGCACTGGTAAGGTAAACATTTATGACCCACAGGTATCCGGCAGGTTCGCAATTGACTGGACAACACTAGACAGGTATAAGTTGGTTAAACGTTGTCCGGTCAACGACGAACTAGGCGACGGGGTGATGGCTACAGCTAGACAGCATGCATCACCCCGTGATTTTACGGATACGCGTCAGAGGGTGGGGTCATTAGTTAGATATTGACTATGGTCAACAATTTGTTTGTTGTCAACAAACAAATTGATACAAATAGATACATTGTAACAATTGCCGTTGGCAATTTTGGGTGGTACCTTACCAGTGTTACTTCGGCCTGCTTGCTTTAAGAATTATAATTGGTCAATTACCAATAGAAATTTATAATTCGGACTAGGGCATGAATCAATAAATGTGGCCCAATGCCGTTATCCACTTTCATTGGTGTCTGAGTCCTTTATTGGGGGGTGCGCCTGCAATGCAAGCGCGGCGCCAAAATGGCCGCCGCGCTCTTTGTGGGCCCCCCCCACCGGACGAAGACATCCGGGTAGTTAGGGGGCGTGGCCAGCACCCTTATATAAGGGGCGGCCACGAGGCAGCCGAGCTTCCATTTTGCGAAGCGACGGAGCGGAGAAGTTTTTCCCCTCCACCCCCTCCCTAGTTAACAGTGTGATATTTTGGTCGCTTCGGGGCCGGGTGGGAATTTTTGGCTGGGACTCACAATTGGCTCTTGGGTCCTGGTTTTTTCGCCCATCCCACACTGTTGCTATGGTTTGATATAGGGGTTTTTCTGTTGCTGCTGTTGACTTTGGTCACATGGGCGGGTAGCACTGGTAAGGTAAACATTTATGACCCACAGGTATCCGGCAGGTTCGCAATTGACTGGACAACACTAGACAGGTATAAGTTGGTTAAACGTTGTCCGGTCAACGACGAACCAGGCGACGGGGTGATGGCTACAGCTAGACAGCATGCATCACCCCGTAATTTTACGGATACGCGTCAGAGGGTGGGGTCATTAGTTAGATATTGACTACGGTCAACAATTTGTTTGTTGTCAACAAACAAATTGATACAAATAGATACAAATAGATACATTGTAACAATTGCCGTTGGCAATTTTGGGTGGTACCTTACCAGTGTTACTTCGGCCTGCTTGCCTTAAGAATTATAATTGGTCAATTACCAATATAAATTTATAATTCGGACTAGGGCATGAATCAATAAATGTGGCCCAATGCCGTTATCCACTTTCATTGGTGTCTGAGTCCTTTATTGGGGGGTGCGCCTGCAAAGGACTTGGCACACGCTGGATGTCAAACGAGCTTTATTGTTTTACACCAGCAGGACAAGGGAGTTCAGGAAGTGGCAACGCCTTTTCGTGGCATACGGGGGCAAGTCCAAAGGTGAACCCATCTCTGCGCAGCGGTTCTCCAAATGGATCACCTCTACCATCTACTTGGCCTACGAGTCGGCATCGCTGCCCCCTCCACCGCATGTCAGGGCGCACTCTACCAGAGCGGTTGCAACATCCATGGCCTTTCTGGAGGGCACACCGCTTGAGGACATCTGTAAGGCTGCCACCTGGTCCAGACCCTCTACATTTGTCCAGCACTACAGGGTGGACACCAGAGCCACTGCGGACGCCAGGCTTGGCCGCGTCGTCCTCACTCGGGGGCTCCGGGCCCATCGCCTTTGACAGTTCACCCTGCCTGACCGACATCATCTTCATCGTGGGATCATCTCATCCGACTGCCCACCAACCAAGTAAGTGTGAGCTTGCTAATCTCCCATGAGTGTGGATTCACAAACTATACGAAGGAGAAAGTTCGGTTTCACTTACCAGTGATAACTTTCGTTCTTCGAGTATATAGTTTGTGAATACACACTACCCACCCTGCCTCCCCTCTTGAGCTGCACGGATGAGATCAATTGGTTTATCCTGTGCTTGGCTTAAGTATGGAACTGAGGTAAAATGGCACGCGGGCGCCTCAGGGTGGGCGGTACGGTGGGCGGTCTTACCGCCAAAACTTTTGACCAATAGCTTTTCAAGCCTCCGATCGGCCGTTCTGCGCAGGTGCATAACCCATGAGTGTGTATTCACAAACTATATACTCGAAGAACGAAAGTTATCACTGGTAAGTGAAACCGAACTTTATCTATATCAACAAAGCAATTTGAATATACTTCTTCTTCATCCAAAAACTAACGCTAGAGGATCCAAGTCATTCTTTTGTTACCTGAAAAATTGTTACCTTTTAAATTTAGGGGAATGTCCCACAGGCAGGGTTGAATTAGGAACCAAAAGACCACATTAAATTGTGGGTTCAAATAGAAAGGAGATCATTGAACTGAAAGTACCATTCCAATTCAGTAGAGTCAAGTCCACCCACAAAATGAGCCTCAAACTTTTAAATGAACCACAAACAATTGCTTGATGCAAATTAGAGAAGTTTACTTAGAAAGCAAATAAGAAAATAAGAAAATGATAAGCAAAATTAAACATTGGATAGAGACAAGAACTGTGAGGCAAATTAATCACCCCATAACACATGGCCAATATGCTATGGGAAATTGCTACCACAGGACAGAACCAGAAAGGAAGGAGGTTCTTCACCAATGGGAGAAGCCATTGCATTCAAACGGAGCAGAAAGGGGCTTACACAAACACTATTGGTCCAAAGCATCACATGGGAGGGGAATGGGTATGCCCCCACATTTGATTTGTTCATGAGTGCCCACATGGAAGAGGAGAAGTCCACCCCCAAACTTGGTTGATCCAGGATGTCACATGGAGAGGTGGGAGGAGTTTCGCCATGTGACCAATCTCCAAAGGCTGCCATGATGGGAGGAGTTGAGGTCAGATGCAAATGACCATATATGATATTTCCCCCAAACATACTCTTGATTGGAAGAGATCATCCAGAAGCCCAGCCCAAAGTTTCCTGGTTGTTTGTCATCTTCCTTGCAGACAGCTGCAGAGAGCAAATTTCCTTAACAAAGAGGTTTCCTCTGTCTTGATGGGATTAGTAAATAGCACTTATTGTTCTCACTCTGGCCTCTGCAAACAGCCAGATTGCAGCAATATATCTGGCTTTAGTTCCTTTTCAATTTGACCTAAAACATGAAGCAAATTTAAAATGTTAGTTTTTACCTTTTTATATAGCAGTTTATAAGGAAGAACTAATGTTTACCAAAATAACATTACCTAATGTGGAGCTCCCCATGTTATTCAATAGTCCCCAAGTAGGAAAACCCTACCACTATTGTGTATGCATATGCTAATTCCCTAACATTCACTTTCCCAGAAATAACAGAATTAAGCTTTAAGGCAAACAGAACATCAGGAGAGTCTTGAGAAGCTTTAGTGATGAATAGAGCTTCCTTGACTGAGATCCTGCTTGCCCAAATATGGTCTGAGCGTATGAAGAGGAAGTTAAGAGATTCTTGCTTGAATAGACAAGAATTGAACAGTTTAAAGTACATGAAAACATTTTTATTAATTTATTTGACATCCTAGCTATAACTATTAATGAAATAAAATTAATCAGGAGGGAAATTTGTATTTGTAATATGTATGTATTTATTGTGGTTTGCCGCTTTGAGTCGCACTGGTGCGAGTAAGGCGGGGCACAAATAAATCTAAATAAATAATAAATAATAAAATATTCCTGGAAATGAGATTTTAGAAAACAAATTTGAAATGACATTACATATTTTCTAAGAATTGTTTTTTGTATATTCAGTAAGTAGAAGTAATAATAAAAAACAAAATTATGAAAAAAAGAGAAGAAATTGGGGGGGGGGAGAGAGTTCACTGCAGAGAAACATTCCTTGTAGTTGCCTTGCTTGTACAATTCGTCTTCCACTTGACACTGCTGTTGCTTCTAGAGGAACAATTATCAAACAAAAGCAAGCTGATTTGCAACTTGCCAAACTGTGAAAGTTGTTGGAGGATAATCACATGAGTAAATCTGCTCCCTTTCTACTTGCAAAGCTTCCCATTTGTCTATTTCATCCCTGTGTCTGTCTGTATACAAAGCACTCTATTACCAAGTGACAGGCTCTCCATAGTCCAGCACCTTCTCCTCTCTGGTAGTCTCCCATCCATGTACTGACAAAGCCTGTCTACTTTTTATCTGATACTAAATATTGGCTCCATTGTCCTGCAGTGGCTTTCCATTTGCCTTCCCATTGCAGCATGACACCCTGCGGTGTGATGATCCAGTCAATTCTGCAAGTCACTTTGTGGTCCTAAGCCATTTTGGCACACAAAGTCCTCATCAGCCCCAGGCAAAGGATTCAAGTAGGATTTAATCCACTTGGGGACCATCACCCTCCCCTGTGGACTTGGCCACCCAAAGCCATCAGTCCTCGGGATTGTCAGGTTAATTTACCACCACCTGACAATCGGCATTGAGTCGCTGGAAATGTGGCCTACTTTTATTACCATAGCAAGAAAGCCTGGCCAGACTGTCTCTACCTAATTCCCCAAATCAGATAAATTCAAACCTGTTTAGGATGGCATGGTGCCATAACCTGGCATACCATGTGCTTATACATGCTTCCACACATGTATTCAGAAAATATATATATTCTTTGAATGGTAGCTAGATTTGCTCTTCTGAACATTTACAGCAAAAACAAAAACAAACCCCACTGTTACCTTCTACTGAAAATGTATGTATTAAACTGTAATAATTTTGGCAACATTCTACCCTTAGTTACATATGAATTTGTGTTGCTGTGAAACTACAGTAGAACCCCGCATAGTGAAAAAGCTCTCTTTCACGGAGCTCTTCACTATGCGGTTTTTATCGCTATGCGGATCCAATGGGAGATCACCGCAGAATAGAAAAAAAGTTTGTTATACAGTGCTTCCATTAACCAGAGTATACCCCGCTTAGCAGAAACCCAGTATAATGGGGAAAAAATTGTTATGCGGGGTATCGCCTTTGCATAACAAACATTTCTGCAGGCAAGAGTTGCTGGAAATGTCTTCATTTCTCTGAATTCTGATAATGTGGTTTATTTTGCTCATAGTTTCTAAATTACTCAAAACCACACTATCTGCTCAATATATACACAGTAATCTGACCACACACAGATCTGCTGCCAAGTTTTTGGTGTTTGGAGGAAATGATGTTTTCATGATTCCTTAGTACTACAAGATATATCTGTTGTTAGCTTGCCACTGTAGGCAAGTAATACTTAATATTTTAACAAAACTGTCAGCCATAATGAATGATTAGGCGCAACATACTTTGGCAATGCCACTATTGTAAGTAGTACCTCCAGTTACTCTATGTTTATCCAAATGGAGTCTTCCAACTCAACTGCGGAAGTAGAAATTAGGTAAAGGTAAAGGTTGTCCTTGCTCAAAAGCCAGTCGTATCCAACTCTGGGTTCAGTGCTCATCACGTTTATAGCCAAAAAGCCAGCACTATCTGGATCTGCAGACATTTCTATGGAAATGTGGCAGGCATGACTAGACACGGAATGCTGTTTAGCTTCCCAATGAAGTAGTACCTATTTATCTACTTGCATTTCTTGCTTTTGAACTGCTGGGTTAGCAGAAGAAGGGACAAAGATGGCAGCTCACTCTGTCGTGCAGCACTCAGGTCTCGAACTGCTGATCTGCCGACTTTCCAGTCATCAAATTCAGCATCTTAACCACTATACCTGTTTTTAATGTGTGAGTTTGTGCTGTTAGCCGCCCAGAGTAGGAAAATCCCCTTGATGGGCGGGGTATAAATAAATAAATAAATAAATAAATAAATAAATAAATAAATAAATAAATAAATAAATAAGCCATCACAGTCCCTTTTGAAGTAGAAATTACTTAAAATATGAACTATATATTGTGACCAAGTTGTAAAGGTCTGCTCCCCTCCCCCCACACACAAAAATATTATGAAGTGCCAGTCACTAGTACAATACCAGGTGTGTGGATTGAAATTTTTTCATGCATGAATAGAGTTTTGAAGCTCCTGGATTATGAAAAAGTTTAAATGAAGCAGAAACTCTGTGACTCTAGGGTTATAATAGTAATAACTGTATGCTGTCAATTCTAATTTACAGGAACCCTTGGTGGGGTATTATAGGTAAAGAATACATACAAGTGGTTTACCATTCCCTTCTTTTGGGGGCATCCAGAGGCTGTGCAACTTGTCCAAAGCCACATATGCTGGCAGCTTTCCCAGGGGGTAAAGTGGCATATTGAATTCCCAGATACCTAAACCACTGAGCTATCCAACTATATGTCTTCCAAAAGATATCTGTGGATACTTTAGGGAAGTGGTGTGCACAATAACAGCTTGTTTGGGATGCAGGTTTTTCATAACTATTGTTAAGAATTCATTCTCCTCTTGTTTTCATGCCCTCTTACAAGTTTGTGTTGTCTATCAACTCTACCTGCTACAGATGATCCATCTGTAATCTTTCAGCATTAATGTACAGCTGTGAAAACTGGACTATAAGGAAGGCTGAGCACAGAAGAATAGATGCCTTTGAAATGTGGTGTTGGAGGAGAGTTTTGAGAGTACCCTGGACAGCGAGGAGAACAAATAAGTTGATCCTAAAAGAATGCAAGCGCGGCGCCAAAATGGCGGCCGCGCTCTTTGCGGCCCCCCCACTGGTTTGTTATACAGTGTTTCCATTAACCAGAGTATACCCCGCTTAGCAGAAACCCAGTATAATGGGGAAAAAATTGTTATGCGGGGTATCGCCTTTGCATAACAAACATTTCGTTGTATGAATTTTTCGTTAAATGGAGCGTTCGTTATGCAGGGTTCCATGTACTAGGAACTGACAACAGGGCCAGCTCAGGAATTTTGCTGACTGAAGCAGAGCCTCCATGCTGCTCTTATTCTGATGACTCAAGACCACTCATTAGAAAGCCCTTCTGCAAAACAGAGACACGAGTTTCTGCTTTTAATCCTTCCTTGTGTCTTCTTTCATTATGCCACCAGAAAATCATCTCTTCACCTTGTTATATGACAAGGCTGGCTCTAAAAGAGAAAATGAATTGTCAGAAGCTCCAGAGAAATAATTGTCATTGTCAGTACATTACCTCCCATGGTAGCTGCACTGGGGGATCCCAAGTTCTTCTTTAGGCCATGTTTTCTTACAGCAAATGTACAAAAGCAGTCGCTGCAGATGGAGAGAAATATTGTGACTGTGATGAATATTTCAGGAAGGCTGCTGTCAAGAATGCTTGCAGATGGTTTGGGAAGCAACTAAAGAGTTTTCACTGATTGACCAGAGTAATATTTGAAGCAAGGCAGTAAATGTGATGCTGTAGTGGGGTTGGCCACTAGAGGAGAACTGAGGATATTTGGATACGGTCTGTGCCGCCACATCTGTAGATCAATTTATTCTAGGCAATCTTGGCATTGTCAAGCGGCATAGCTGTGCATATAAGAACACTGCCAAAGGACATGTGTACCCATCAGCCTCTGATCAATCCCTTGCAATCCCAAACTCATAAAACAACCTGCTTGGAAAGAATTCATATTGACTCATCCATTCATTTGTAACACAACTGTAATCTGCACTTAGATAGGAAAATAAGTTATCCTGCTGCCAGACTGTAGTGTATGGCATTTTTGTTGTTGTTCAGTCGCACAGTCGATTCCGACCCTTTGCTACCCTATGGACCATTGCCCACCAGGCACTTCTGTCCTCAACCATCTTCCACAGCCCGCCCAGCTCTGTGCCCATTGCATCTACAATACCATCTAGCCATCTCATTTTTGGCTGCCCCCTTCTTCTTTTGCTCTCCACCTTTCCCAGCATCAAAGCTTTCTCAAGTGAATCCTCTCTTCATTTTATGTCCAAAGTACAGGTACTTAGTTTCATCTTTACTATTTGACCTTCTAATAAGCAGTCAGGGTTGATTTCTTTTAGGATCAACTTATTTGTTCTCCTCGCTGTCCAGGGTACTCTCAAAACTCTCCTCCAACATCACATTTCAAAGGCATCTATTCTTCTGCGCTCAGCTTTCCTAATGGTCCAGCTCTCACAACCATACAATACCACAGGGAATACCATTGCTTTATGGCATTATGCAGTCCCAATAGAAACAAATGTTCATTTCTCGTTAAACAGAAACAGGTGACTCGTAGTCTTTGAAATACAGGAAAAGTATCCCAGTGCCCTCTGCAGGCAAGAGTTGCTGGAAATGTCTTCATTTCTCTGAATTCTGATAATGTGGTTTATTTTGCTCATAGTTTCTAAATTACTCAAAATCACACTATCTGCTCAATATATACACAGTAATCTGACCACACACAGATCTGCTGCCAAGTTTTTGGTGTTTGGAGGAAATCATGTTTTCATGATTCCTTAGTACTACAAGATATATCTGTTGTTAGCTTGCCACTGTAGGCAAGTAATACTTAATATTTTAACAAAACTGTCAGCCATAATGAATGATTAGGCGCAACATACTTTGGCAATGCCACTATTGTAAGTAGTACCTCCAGTTACTCTATGTTTATCCAAATGGAGTCTTCCAACTCAACTGCGGAAGTAGAAATTAGGTAAAGGTAAAGGTTGTCCTTGCTCAAAAGCCAGTCGTATCCAACTCTGGGTTCAGTGCTCATCACGTTTATAGCCAAAAAGCCAGCACTATCTGGATCTGCAGACATTTCTATGGAAATGTGGCAGGCATGACTAGACACGGAATGCTGTTTAGCTTCCCAATGAAGTAGTACCTATTTATCTACTTGCATTTCTTGCTTTTGAACTGCTGGGTTAGCAGAAGAAGGGACAAAGATGGCAGCTCACTCTGTCGTGCAGCACTCAGGTCTCGAACTGCTGATCTGCCGACTTTCCAGTCATCAAATTCAGCATCTTAACCACTATACCTGTTTTTAATGTGTGAGTTTGTGCTGTTAGCCGCCCAGAGTAGGAAAATCCCCTTGATGGGCGGGGTATAAATAAATAAATAAATAAATAAATAAATAAATAAATAAGCCATCACAGTCCCTTTTGAAGTAGAAATTACTTAAAATATGAACTATATTTTGTGACCAAGTTGTAAAGGTCTGCTCCCCTCCCCCCACACACAAAAATATTATGAAGTGCCAGTCACTAGTACAATACCAGGTGTGTGGATTGAAATTTTTTCATGCATGAATAGAGTTTTGAAGCTCCTGGATTATGAAAAAGTTTAAATGAAGCAGAAACTCTATGACTCTAGGGTTATAATAGTAATAACTGTATGCTGTCAATTCTAATTTACAGGAACCCTTGGTGGGGTATTATAGGTAAAGAATACATACAAGTGGTTTACCATTCCCTTCTTTTGGGGGCATCCAGAGGCTGTGCAACTTGTCCAAAGCCACATATGCTGGCAGCTTTCCCAGGGGGTAAAGTGGCATATTGAATTCCCAGATACCTAAACCACTGAGCTATCCAACTATATGTCTTCCAAAAGATATCTGTGGATACTTTAGGGAAGTGGTGTGCACAATAACAGCTTGTTTGGGATGCAGGTTTTTCATAACTATTGTTAAGAATTCATTCTCCTCTTGTTTTCATGCCCTCTTACAAGTTTGTGTTGTCTATCAACTCTACCTGCTACAGATGATCCATCTGTAATCTTTCAGCATTAATGTACAGCTGTGAAAACTGGACTATAAGGAAGGCTGAGCACAGAAGAATAGATGCCTTTGAAATGTGGTGTTGGAGGAGAGTTTTGAGAGTACCCTGGACAGCGAGGAGAACAAATAAGTTGATCCTAAAAGAATGCAAGCGCGGCGCCAAAATGGCTGCCGCACTCTTTGCGGGGCCCCCCCCCCACTGGACGAAGGCATCCGGGTAGTTAGGGGCGTGGCCAGCTCCCTTATAAATGGGGTGGCCACGAGGCAGCCGAGCTGCCATTTTGCGAAGCGACGGAGCGGAGAAGTTTTTCCCTCTTACCTCCGTCGCTTTTGCCTTGACTGGGAAGCCTTTTGGCTGCTGATTTTCTTCCTTCGGCTTCCCATAGGTTGGACTGAGATGCCTTCGAAGAAGAAGGCGGCTGCGAGCGCTGCTCGCGTGGTTCGGAGGCGCAATCCGGGTTGGAGGACCGCGGCTGCGCCTCCCCAGCTGCCGCCTTTGCCTGCACCCACCGGGATCGGTGGGATGGGGTCTATTCCCCCTTGGCCGGAGGCGGGGGACCCAAGCATGGGTCCAGCAAGGGCTGCGGCCCGCGGCCCGCAAGCGGTGGACACCGCTCCTGGTGCTTCTCCTTCTTCTATAGGGGCGCAGCTCACCCTGGGGCCTTCCAGCCTTGGGGGGTGGTGTGGTCCCCTTCCCTGGCAGGTGCCTACATCGGCCCTACCGGGCCTGGGTGTGGGGTCATGGCCTTATTCGGGCCCCGGGGTACAAGGGCCTGTACCCACGCCTGTAGCAGGCGGGCCGGCCGGCCCTTGGCCCCTCGTCAGTGTGGAGGCCTTACTGGCCCGCGTTGCGGCCCTTGAGGCTTCCCTGGCTCGGGCCAGCCACGCTGGGGCTCCCTTTGGGGTTCATTTTGAAGCGTCGTCTGCTGGGCAGCGGCAGGCGATGGGACGGGTTGAGCTGCTTGAGGCGCGTGGTGCGTCTTTGGCCACTGCCTCGCAGCTCCCCAGCCAACAGACCAGTGCGGGTCAGGCCCCAGCGACGAGCTCAACGGTGGTCATGAGCGCCGACGCCCCCAGTGGGCCGGAACCCCCGGTGGGGGCGGCCCGCGGGGGTGCAGCATGTGAGTATGCGGTCCAAACTAGTGCACCTACACACGTGGCCACGTTGGGGGGGCGTTTCAATGGCCCTGGCCTCGCGTGGGTGGTGCGGCGGTCCAGCCACTGACGCCCCACCCGGCGACGACAACTACCACCCAGGGCCCCGGGGTGGGGGGTGTTTCCTACCCTGTGGGGAATGTTTTGGGGGTGGCTGGGCTAGTCCAAGCCCCTTTCCAGATGCCCGCAGTTTCTGTGGTGCCTGTCTCGGCCTTGCCGACAGCGGGGTATTCCTTGCCACTGGGCGACCACTTGGCACAGGCCACCAAAGAGAAAATATGGCGGGGGGAGTATGTAGATATCTTCTCACTCCTAAATAGGGAGCCCACTAAGGAAGAGAGGGAGGGGCAGGATGAGAAGGATAAGGAACAGGCACGTCGTCGCAAGCCACCACGTACGTGGGCCAACTGGCTGCCGGCTTACCCCATCTACATGGCGGTGTACCTGAGGGCCCGGCCCGATTTGGCAATTCCGATGGTCCAGTATTTGGACAACATCTATCGGGCGATGGTTGACTTTCCGGGCCCGTCGTGGTTGGCTTATGACGAGGAATTCCGTATGCGAATTCCCCTGCACCCTGAGATAAGGTGGGATGAGCCATGCCAGAGGCTTTGGCTTCTGTACATGACGCCCACGCGCCCCGCGCCAGGGGAAAGATACCATTGTGGACATGCGGTCCAGCGAGCGGCTCCAGCACAGGTTCCCCGCCAGGTGGCGGGGCAGGGGGTTCCAGCCCGCCTGCTGTGCTGGACTTTCTCATCTAATGGTTCCTGCAATAAGAAGAATTGCAAGTACAGACATGAGTGTCCCACCTGTGCGGGCCCCCATGCAGCCTCTGCCTGTCCCAGGCCTGGAGGGACGCGGGGCAGAGGGAGGGGCGGGCAGTGGGCTGGCAAGACTGCCGCAGATGGAGCTGGTTCACCGAAAGGCTCCCTCCCCAATTAATGTGGACATGTTGGAGCGTTGGCTCGCATTGTACCCGAAGGGGGAGGATGCGGATTATCTCCTTCAGGGCTTTAGGCAGGGGTTCCGTATTCCTTTCATGGGTGATAGGTCCCCTCAGGATGCCCCCAACCTTTTGTCCCTTAGGGGGAGGGAAGAGGTGGCTGCCGCCAGCATTTTTAAGGAGGTCGATGCGGGCAGGGTCGCTGGCCCTTTCCCTGCACCCCCGTTCACCAACCTTAAGGTATCGCCCCTGGGCTTGGTTCCCAAGAAGTCCCCAGGCGAGTTTCGCCTTATCCATCACTTGTCCTACCCAGCCGGCCGATCGGTCAACGTGCTATCCCTGATGACCTTTGCTCAGTCAGGTATACATCTTTTGACCACGCGCTGCGCATGGTGCGCTCATGTGGCCCGGGTGCGCTGCTGGCTAAGTGCGACATTAAGTCGGCTTTTCGCCTCTTGCCGGTGCACCCGGGCGACTTTGAATTGCTGGGTTTCAAATTTCGGGGCGAATATTACTTTGATAAGGCCATGCCGTTTGGCTGTTCCATATCATGCTCGGCTTTCGAGCGTTTCAGTACCTTCCTAGAGTGGGCTTTCGTCCGCAGGTCAGGGTCCCGGTCTGTAGCCCATTACCTGGATGACTTTTTGTTCGGGGGTGAACGGGACTGGGACACGTGTACACGTCTCCTCAACACATTTCAGACGCTAATGGAGGAACTCGGTGTCCCTTTAGCGCCCGAAAAGACCGAGGGCCCATCTACTCAGCTAGTCTTCCTGGGGGTGGAGATTGACACGATAGCGCAGGCTTCTAGGTTACCAGGGGAGAAGGTGTCAAGGATTGTGGCCCTTATCTCGGATTTGCTGGCCAAGCGCAAGGCATCACTGAGAGAACTGCAGGTGCTTCATGGTCACCTCAATTTCGCTTGCAGGGTGGTCGCACCGGGCAGGGCTTTTGCCCGGCACTTGTGCGACGCCATGGCCGGATTATCCAGGCCTCACCATAGGGTTCGGCTTACCCGGGGTATCAGGGCAGACATGCTTGTCTGGTTACAGTTCCTGAGGGAGTTCAATGGGGTCTCATTTTGGAGGTATGACCTCCTGGCTTCCCCTCAATTTCAGATTCAGTCTGATGCCTCGGGATCCCTCGGTTATGGGATGTACTTCAATGGGAAGTGGGCCTATGGTGGGTGGCCACCGGCCTGGGCAGGCACGGGTCGCCTGCGTGATCTCACATATCTGGAGTTTTTCCCTATCCTGGGTGCTTTGATGCTATGGGGCGAGGAGTGGTCCAACTCGGTCGTGCATTTCTGGTGTGACAATGCGGCTGTGGTCCACATTGTCAATGCACAGACTTCTAAATCGCCCAGGGTTATGGACCTAGTGCGCCAATTTGTGTTGCGCAGCCTGCGCCTCAACGTCCTGTTCAGGGCCAGGCATGTCCCAGGGGTTAATAATGATATTGCTGACACTTTGTCCCGCCTACAGATCTCCCGGTTCCGTGCCTTGGCCCCGGATGCGGAGGAATTTCCCTCGCACTCCCGGAGGAGATATGGACCATTGGCAAGGAGAGGTGAACCGGGCGATTGGCCTGTCGATAGCGCCACGCACGCGTGAGGCATATCACCACGCAATTAATTCTTTCAGGGCATTCTGTACCCAATTTCAACTGCCAGGAACCTGGCCGATCCCGGTAACCCATGTTCTGCGGTTCATGGTTTACCTGCATTCTCAGGGCCTTGCACCTCGCACCATAGCATCTAAGCTTTCAGCGTTGGCTTTTATGGCCAAAGTGGGGGGTCATGTGGACAGCACCTCTGACTTCCGTGTGAGACATGTTTTGGAGGGGTGGGTGCGCGAGCGCGGGCGTTGCCCGGACGACCGCCACCCGATTTCCCCAGGGGTCCTTACCCAGTTGGCCCGGGGCTGGCCTTGCCTCTGTTTTGATGCATATGAGGCAGCCCTATTTCATGCAGCCACAACGGTGGCATTTTTTGGAGCGCTCCGCATCAGCGAGCTTGTGATGCTGTCTAAGGCGGATGCAAGTCGTAGGGCACTGGAACTCGAGGATGTCTGTGTTGCCAAAGACTGGGCTCAGTTGAGGATACGCTCCTCTAAGACGGATCAGCATGGCGTAGGCAGTGGTGTGCGACTGCTACGGTGTTCTTTGGCAGACATCTGTCCGGTTGGTGCCCTACAGGAGTTCCTGGCACTGCGTGGCAGGCACCATGGCCCGTTTTTCTGTCACCAAGATGGGTCTCCCCTTACTAAATTTCAATTTTGGAAGGTGACGGGCAAAGCGCTGGCCAGTGTGGGCCTCCCAGGTGCCTGCTATGGCACCCATTCATTCCGTATAGGGGCGGCCTCAACCGCAGCTGCTTTTGGGTACTCCAGGGCTGACATACGCAGCATGGGAAGGTGGGGTTCGCAGTGTTTTCAGTTTTATGTGCGCCCACTTCCGCCGTGAGTACCAATTCAGTCACCTTACCTTCTTTTCCTCATTTTTCTTTACAGACCCGGGGTGTCGTATTACACCGGTGACAGTATGGCTGGTGGGCCATAGCTACATGCACAGGGCAGCGCGTTACGCTGCGGCGACAGAGTGGGGACCCCGACTGGGACTGGGTGCATACGCAAGTCTCACATGGCATGGTAAGCCGGGGATGTTATGGCGGGAGCTGCTGCCTTTCCTTTTTTCAGGCCAGAATGCTGACCCGCCTGACATTCTGATCATACATCTGGGGGGCAATGATTTGGGCCAAGTCACCGGCTTATCGCTGAAGCATGCGATTTGCGAGGACCTCGCCTACCTGCATTACGTCTGGCCCGCCACAACCCTTGTTTGGTCGGACATGGTCCCGCGCCATTCCTACAGAGGGGGCGTTGACCTCCTGGCCCTTGAACGCGCTAGACGCATGGTGAATAGGGCAGTGGCGCGGTTCCTTGTCGACAGGGCTTGGGGGAGGGTCAGTCGTCACCCCGCTATTAGCCTACAAAGTTATGACTTGTATGCAGGGGATGGGGTCCATCTGTCGCGAGGAGGTATGGACCTCCTGTTGGGTGATTGGCGAGCAGGCCTGTTGACCGAGCTGACGGTCTGGGGGGGCGTCGAGCCTTCTTTGAAGCCCCTCCGTGTGGCGGGTAGCACTGGTAAGGTAAACATTATGACCCACAGGTATCCGGCAAGTTCGCAATTGACTGGACAACACTAGACAGGCATAAGTTGGTTAAACGTTGTCCGGTCAACGACGAACTAGGCGACGGGGTGATGGCTATAGCTAGACAGCATGCATCACCATGTGATTTTACGGATACGCATCAGAGGGTGGGGTCATTAGTTAGATATTGACTACGGTCAACAATTTGTTTGTTGTCAACAAACAAATTGATACAAATGGATACATTGTAGCAATTGCCGTTGGCAATTTTGGGTGGTACCTTACCTGTGTTACTTCGGCCTGCTTGCCTTAAGAATTATGATTGGTCAATTACCAATAGAAATTTATAATTCGGACTAGGGCATGAATCAATAAATGTGGCCCAATGCCGTTATCCACTTTTATCAGTGTCTGAGTCCTTTATTGGGGGGTGCGCCTGCAATGCAAGCGCGGCGCCAAAATGGCCGCCGCACTCTTTGCGGGGGGCCCCCACTGGAAGAAGGCATCCGGGTAGTTAGGGGCGTGGCCAGCTCCCTTATAAAAGGGGTGGCCACGAGGCAGCCGAGCTGCCATTTTGCGAAGCAACGGAGCGGAGAAGTTTTTCCCCTCCCCCCCTCCCTAGTTAACAGTGTGATGTTTTGGTCGCTTCGGGGCCGGGTGGGAATTTTTGGCTGGGACCCACATTGGCTTCCGGGTCCTGGTTTTTTCGCCCATCCCACACTGTTGCTATGGTTTGACATAGGGGTTTTGTCTGTTGCTGCTGTTGACTTTGGTCACATGGGCGGGTAGCACTGGTAAGGTAAACATTATGACCCACAGGTATCCGGCAAGTTCGCAATTGACTGGACAACACTAGACAGGCATAAGTTGGTTAAACGTTGTCCGGTCAACGACGAACTAGGCGACGGGGTGATGGCTATAGCTAGACAGCATGCATCACCACGTGATTTTACGGATACGCGTCAGAGGGTGGGGTCATTAGTTAGATATTGACTACGGTCAACAATTTGTTTGTTGTCAACAAACAAATTGATACAAATGGATACATTGTAGCAATTGCCGTTGGCAATTTTGGGTGGTACCTTACCAGTGTTACTTCGGCCTGCTTGCCTTAAGAATTATGATTGGTCGATTACCAATAGAAATGTATAATTCGGACTAGGGCATGAATCAATAAATGTGGCCCAATGCCGTTATCCACTTTTATCAGTGTCTGAGTCCTTTATTGGGGGGTGCGCCTGCAAATCAACCCTGACTGCTCATTAGAAGGTCAAATAGTAAAGATGAAACTAAAGTACCTGTACTTTGGACATAAAATGAATTGAGAGAATTCAATTGAGATAGCCTTGATGCTGGGAAAGATAGAAGGAAAAAGGAAAAGGAGGATGAGGTGGATAGATGGCATTGTTGATGCAATGGGCATAGATCTGAGTGGGCTAGGGAGGATGGTGGAAGATAGAGGAGCCTGGCGTGCAATTGTCCATGGGGTTGCAAAGGGTCGGACTCGACTGTGCAGCAGTAGCAGCAGCAGCAGCAGCAGCAACAACAACAACAACAAGTAACTTGGGACCCTGTGTGTTTTTCCTTAATCTGTATTCTTTAACCACCAAGTTACTGGTAAGAAGAAATAGTTTTTTAAAAAAAACATATACTTAAATGACAAATATAATAACATAATGTTCATGAACATACACATGTCTTTCTCAGACGAAGCAGGCTTTTCATTTCCGTCATTATGGGATAGAAGTTGTTTGACTGAACAATGTGATAGATGGAAGGTGAGATACTGAAGTTTGACAACAGGTGATTTAGAAGGTTTGTGGGAAATGAGACTATAGCAACACAATTCTCGAAATGTAGTTAAGTGTTGCCAGCTTTTACAAATGAAGCCAACTCATTTGTACTATTTGTCTGAAACATTAGTAGGTAGTTCAGTAATGATTGATACATCCCCAGTTGGCAACCTTAGTCACTGTTTTGCCAATAAATCTAGTCTTGGCTGCTGCTAGCCAGACATTATTACTCTGCATCCCGGAACCCCAGCTCACATAATGGCATTTGATGTGATCCTATGGTGTCCAAAAATAATTAACTTTTCCAAGCTCGAAAGACAACCGGTTACACATCTCCTCCTAATCTCATTGATATGTAGATACATTCTGTTCTTGTTTAAAGTTTCTGAAGGGACAGAAACTGTCTGGCCAAGTTATCCTGCTATGTTAATAGAATTAATAGAACAGCTCTCCCAGTGGTTTAGTGGTTAAGATGCTGAGCTGGAGACTGGAAGGTTGGGTTTCGATACCCAAGGGCTGCACTTGGGGACATGAAAAGAGCCTCATTCATGCATCCCCTGAGCAGTGTTTTCCCAGCAAAAAATCCTTTCAACCCAGAGTAATCTCTGGCACAAAATTATTAGTAGAGTAGACCACACTGCCAGTGACTCATTGCTGTCAGGTGATGGTTAACTAACCTGACCACCCTAAGAACTAACGTGTTTAGGTGTCGAAGTCCATAGGGAAGGGTGATGATCCCCAAGTGAATTAAATGCCACTTGAATCCATATTGATGGAGGGCAGCAGCTTCATCAATATTGGCCTGGGGCTGATGAGGACTTTGTGTGCCAAAAGGGCTCAGGACTAGAAAGTGACTCATGGAACTAGATTAGTGTCACGGGTGTCATGCTGCAATGTGGAAGGCAGATGAAAAGCCACTGCATATTGTCAGGGCAGTATTCATGGCTGATCGCCATGACAATCATCAATATTCAGATTTGGATATAGCAGAAGAAGAAAAAGAAGGGACAGAAGAGATTAATCTGATTTTCCAAACCATCTTTTTTCCCCTTGTCAGTCACAAAGAATATTGCTTCAATTGCTAGTGGATCTGATTAGATGAATAAGACAACCACTCTTTTCTGTGCCTTAGACAACAGGCTATATATGCAGGAAATAATATCCTGAGAGAGTAACAAAAGATGATATATTAAAGCATTCTTCTCAGTTTCTAGTGACATTTGAGTTGACCTCTCTAAGTTATACTTGCTCCAGACCCTGCAACATCTGCTCATACACAGGAAAACACTTTAGCATGGAAAATATAATACAGTAACATGATGCAAGGGGCGATCCAGTTGGATCATTATTTTGTCTTTCCATCTGGCCTTTGCACTTGCTGTGCAGCCTGCACTGTACAGTGGAGCTATTCTACTTTCCAATCCTCACATGAAAATAATTACCAAGAAGATGAGGAGGGCCTTGAGGGAATGTGATGATAAAACAGGAGGTGGAAGGACGGAACAGGTCTGCAGTCTCAGTCTCTATCTCTTTGTGTGTCTTTAAGAGTCCATATGAACACACAGGGACCAGAAATAATTTGCTATTTACTGGTTCCTTGGTTCTGAAGCAGACATGTTTTCTACCAGGCTTTCTCATTGGATAACTATTAATTCTTAATTGCCTAAAATCCTGTTGTTTAGAATAATGTCATAATAAGAGTAGGTCCACTTGAACCCATGGAACTTGCAGACACTCACCAAGTCTCCTTTGATTCAATGGGTCTATTCTAGATGTGACTTAGTACACTAAGCAACAGGATTCCAGCCATTATGATTTCTGGCCAGGACCCGAACCAGAATCCTAGATTCAGCTGCATGATTCAGCCCAGCAGCAGCAGTTACATAACAAGTATGATGATTTGTATCCTTGCATTCACCATGGCATTCAGGAAAAGGAAAAGACAATGAATCTTGTTTAACCGCTGAGACTTTCTTTATTACCAGGTAAACCAGCATAAGAGAGTCACTGTGGTTTAGGTGATGGAATGATAGACCAAATGTCAAGTCACCAGTAATCTCTTACACAAAATTATTAATGTCAAGTTACCAGTTCTCAAATCCCTGCTTTGCAAAGGAAACATATTGAGGGCTGGTACTAGTAATATCACCCCTTCAATATCTCAAATATGTTCAAAAAGAGAGACCATAAATCAGATATGACTTGACAGCACATAACAATAATAATCCTGCATAATGCCTGGAGAATAGGTTAAGTAGTTCTGCTCATAGTACAGAAACTTGGATGCTGTTGTTTTGCCAGGTCAATTGCAAAAGATAACAACTGGTGCAGTCACAATAACAGTAGCTATTGCATTAGCATATATGCCAGACATCTCTTGGTGCAAAGAAAGCATAATGGTGTTTGTCTACAACTGTAGCTGAGACATGATTCAGTGACATTAGATCCAGATAAAATACAAATGGTCTGGGATGGATGAACACTGGAACACTCTCTACCAGGGACTATGATGATTACATTTTGTTTTCAGCTGGTATGTAATGGTTAAATTCAAGCAGTAAAGCACAACTAGAGTAGGCCCATTGAATCAGTGAAACTTACAAAAGAGCTAACTCACCAAATCTTCACTGATCAAATGGGCTTACTCTAGTTGCAGCTGTCTACTGGATTTCAGCCAATGAAGCCACCAGGCTGCTGGTATGTTTAGTTCCTATTATATTAATATTAGTAATCTTTTTCGAATGTTAGTTTGTTTTTTCCTTCTTCATGTGCCAGACATTTTAGTTGGTGGACAAGGAGCAATACAAGCTACAACTTGTTAATGGTAGCAATTTGCCACTGCAGCTATATGGTTGCACTAATGCTAGTATACCTAAACAGAAGAATTCTAGCCAAGGTTGAATAACACAACCATTATATTTACCGTTGTGCTTAGATATTGCATAACTTATAATTAGAACAACCCTTTCAAATACTATTAATGAGGCACATCATCAGGAGAATATATCCATCTTTATATTAAGCAGAGTAATTTTGGGTCCATCTTTTTACTGTAAGAAAGAAACTTATATACTATATACTACATAGTCTTTCCAACTGCTAATGCAGTGCAAGAAAACACCAGCTCATCAGTATCTCATTTTCATGATATGTCAAATGGAATGGGATGGAACATGTTTTCCAAGTTCAGCATTATCTAAAAATAAGATTAATGTTTCACAGATTATCATTCCAATTTCATTTTCATACATCATAATACCTGAGTTCATTATTTCATTTGTGAAAGTCTGCATTGGCGAGGGGTCATCTCTTGTCATTTATCAATTGGACTACTGTGTTGGGAAAGGATGCAGAACATATATTTAGATCAGGGTGACTTGCTGATATGAAATGAATATGCAATTTTTCACACACAATAGTCAATTCTTCTCTCCTCCCCACCCCTTCTCTTTCTCTCTTTAACACATCCTCACATACACACACGCACACACGCATACACGCGCACTCACCAGAAATAGGGTGTTATTCAGTTAAGTAAGACAAATCTTGAAGAATTCTTTTCTTAAGTGTAGTTATAAAAAAATATTTTCCCTCATAGATTTTGTTTATTTGTTTAAATCATGGAAGTGGAGTGAAAGAGAGTATTAAACAGCTCAACTATCCCAACATGATCAAAGAAATGAAAAATATTTTAGATATTTTAACAAAATAAAACTCTAGCCTAGATTGGACAATCCTACCTATTTAACAAAGATCTGGCCACTAGCAGGTTCACATTTTCATGGCATAGAAGCAAACATTGTGCAGCTTCTGATTATAGATGCAAGTCAAACCCTCATTTATAAGGATAGCAGGTGATCTAAATACTATAAAGGTAAACTATATCTATAAAGCAGAGATGCCCCATTGTGGGTCCTGAATACAAATACAAACCCCATTGGCAACTTCTACTTTGTGGCAGCAATCTCTTGAATCCTGTTTCCAATACACTCTTGTATGCTGTTCCCAATACGCCCCTTCAGCATATTGAATAGTGCAATGAAACACTTCTCTTGCTCCTTTACAGGAGAGGCAGGGGAAAATGTGATTATTTTCCTGTCCTAGCTGACAATAATAACATTTCATTGGTTATGTGGGTAAAAAAAAAATCTTTGTTTTTCCATGTAGAATATTGATAAACTTGCTTTGATCAATGCTACAGGAGGGGGGCAGAAGAGAAAAAATGTTTTTATTTTCCTAACAGTGGTGTGAAAATCAGCTGGGGGGGGGGATAATTACACATCCCCTGCTTGTCTGCAACATACAGTAACAACGGAAGGGTTTCATTTGCTGATATTGTGAAGAGGCTTACAGCAAGCGTAACAAGTACTGGCTGCAGATGGAGAGAAATGTTATGACTGTGATGAATATTTCAGGAAAGTTGCTAGCAATAATGCTTGCAGATGGTTTGGGAAGCAACTAAAGAGTTTTCTCTGACTGACCAGAGTAATATACAAAGCAAGGCAGTAGATGTGATGATGTAGTGGTATTGGCTACTAGAAGAGAACTGGGGATAACTGAATACAGTCTGTGCCACCGCATCAGTAGATCAATTTATTCTAGGCAATCATGGCATTGCCAAGAAGCATAGCTGCATATAGAAGAAAGCTGCCAAAGCACACGTGTACCCACCAACCTCTGATCAATCCCTTGCAATCCCAAAATCAAAGATAACCTGCTTGGAAAGAATTCATATTGAGTCAACCATTCATTTTAGCACAACTGTTATTTGCAACTGGAAAGGAAAGTAAGTTATCTAGTTAACAGATTGTAGTGCATGGCTTTATGTAGTCCCAGTAGAAACAAGTGTTCATTTCTCATTAAACAGAAATTATGTTTCAGACAGAAGGTGACTGGTAGTCTTTGAAATAACAGAAAAGTGTCCCAGTGCAAGAGTTGCTGGAAATGTCTTCATTTCTCCGAATTCTGATAATGTAGTTTATTCTGATCATAGTTCCTAAATTACTGAAACAACACTATCTACTCAATATATACACAGCAACCTGACCACACACAATCCCACTGCCAAGTTTTTGGTGTCTGGCAGAAATGACGCTTTCTTGATTCCTTAGTACTTACTGCAAGAGATATCTGTTGTTAGCTTGCCACTGTAGGCACAGTAACACTTAATGTTTTAACAAGACTATCTGCCATAATGCATGATTAGGAACAACATACCTAAGGCAGTTTCTTCTTGCCACTATTGCATTCTTACAAGCAAGGGCAGTATATAAATTGAAATAAATAAAGGTGACTGACTGGACTGCAGTTCCTATGGTGAAAAAAAAGCTTAGAATGGCACCAAAATAGCCATCATACACTCATGACAACATGGTCTTCCTCATTCTTCTGACCTTTCCATGCATACATACATCTTCCATAACCATAGGGCGAAAAAGCCCTGGACACCAACATTTCTAGTCACAGTTCTAGTCATGTTGAATCTACACTTTCAAGGTAAAACATGACACTTGCATGAGATGGATGATAACTTTGTGTTAGCCTTCTTTATTCAGGAAAAAAGTATACCTCCACTTTCAGTAGTATTTAGGAACAACAAATAAATGTAAAACAAATAAAGTAATAAATGAAATATTCAGCTAAGGCTCCAAATTTCAACAAACGTACGGAGATGTAAATTGTATTACAAGAAGTAAAAGTAGTTAACAATAGTGAGCCAACATAACTATACCTGTTTAGACACTAGGGAGAATCTATATGGAACTAGCATAGGTGCCCATCTTTGACTTTTTTTGGGGGGAGGGGGGCTCAACCCATGGATTGGGGATGGCTTGGGGAGGTTTTTTTTCCCTTTTGCCTCCCTCCACAATGTTTGTGTTGCCCCCTGGATCTCAGTAAAGGAATTTGGGCAGACTCTCCCCGCTGTGATGATGAGGGAGGAATGGTAGGTATTGAGGGAAAAATTTAGGAGGAAAGGAAGACGGGAGGGTAAGAATGAGGGAGGGAAGGAAAGAAGGAAGGGGAGAAGAATGGCTGGAGGTAGGGAAGGAAGGGTGAGAGCTAATTACCTGCCCTTGGCCGGGTGTGTGTGTGTGTTTGTTGTATGTTTAGGTTTTTCGGACCCTGATACACCCCAACACAGAGACTCTCTCTCTCTCTCTCTCTCTCTCTCTCATTCAGGCACACCCACACCCACAAGTGACTGATCCAGAACCCACTGTCTTGTGCATTGTCTTGCACACACACATACAGACACACACTCCCTGTCTCTCTCTGTGTCTCACTCACGCAGCATTGATGTACATTGAAAGTGTATTTGTTCCAGGGCTGTACAGGCTTAAATGGAATGGGTTTGTTCCATCTGCATCAGGACCTTTCTCAGTCAGTCAATCACTGTCAACCAATCACAATCCAACATGAAAATCAGCTCTCTCCAACATTCTGTTTCCAGGCCTGGCTGTTAAACTGCCATTTTTTTCTCCCATGGCACCATGGGAGTTGTAGTTTTCATTCTTTGTCCCATTTTGTGGGGCTTAGGCCCCACTCTCGGCCCCTGGACCCTCGTTGCACTGATCTCAGGGACAAAAGGTAGGTGTGTGCATAGCATTACGGGATAGGCTCCAGGGGTGTAGGTATGCATTCTGCACACGTACAGCCACACCCCTTCCTTATAGGTATAGATAGAAAGAACAAAATACCTCCAAATTAAAATACAGTAGATTGAAACAAAAATCATCATTGACATTCATATGAAGGATTTGATAGTTGATAAAAAATAAATAATCATGTGCCATCAAGTCAGTTTTGATTTATGGTGATGCTTTTCAGGGAGTTTTCTAGATAGAGAACATTCAGAAGTATTTTACCATTCCCTTCTTCTTAGGACACCCCGGCACTGTGCAGCTTGCCCCAAACTACGCAGGCTGGCTCTACTCAAAGGAAACACAATGAGAAACCAAACTCCCAACCTCTGACTCTACAGAAGGAGTTCTCAACCTTTTAAAGCCAGGGGCAGGATCACGCTCCCTCAGACAGCTTCAGGTGCCGGATGGCCATTTTGCCCTTCCTCCACCACATGGCACTTCCTGGTGTGATGGAGGTGGTGGTGGGGCACATAAAATGGTGCCATTGGCCACATCTGGCCCATGGGCCACATGTTGAGAATCCCTGCTCTACAGTCAGATACCTAAACCACTGAGAGATCTAGCTTTCTTTGTTGATAAACTAATAAATGTAAGAGTGCTATTGGCAAGCAGAAATATATAATACATAATTCTATTATATCTTTCCCAAAGGCACAGAAGAGTCTTCTGATGGCAAACATTTTAAATCAGCCTACAATAAAGCTTTTGTGTTTCCGATTCTTTGTACAATTTTGTCTTTTGCTCCATAGCAACAGTGCATTATTATAATAAAGAGAAAAGTACTGTGCCCCCTCACCCAGATTTATGGCAATCAATTTAAGATATTTGGAACTTGGTGACTTCCAGCTCTTTTTCTTTCTCTGTTTCCTTCACAATAAAAGGAAGCTGTGGAAGTTTTGGACCACTCAGCAAAGAGCTGGATGAAGGCTAAAATATGGAAACTTAATCAAGAAAAGACAAGAGAGTTCTTGGTGAGTAGAACAGCCATTGACGT
This sequence comes from Bradypodion pumilum, assembly GCA_035047305.1. Taxonomy (NCBI): domain Eukaryota; kingdom Metazoa; phylum Chordata; class Lepidosauria; order Squamata; family Chamaeleonidae; genus Bradypodion; species Bradypodion pumilum. Next base: position 110,144,846 of record JAWDJD010000004.1, on the reverse strand, counting down.
AACAAGAGTCCTTCAGAGATTTCCAACCACCACTACAACACCGGTTATAGCTGACTGTCTAGAAGAAGCCAGATTTTTGTTTGTTTATTTATTTATTTATTTATTTGACTTGATTTTTATTATACATCTCCCATAATTTCTCATAATCTATCTGATCTGTACTTGTTGTTTTACTCACTCTATTATGTTTTATGGTGCTTTTTACCAAAGATGCTTTTAAAGTATTTTATAGCAAGCTTTTTATAGTTGTGTTTATTCCTTTTATATACTGTTACCTATACTTTATTGTAGTTTTCTTTCTTTCTTTCTTTCTAATATACTTTTCTTTCCCCACACCATTACCTTCTTTTAAATAAAAATCAGTTAATTAAGCGATTGAACATACGTTATTTAAATACAGGATTTTGAGCATACCTAATCATGATGTATCTCAGTGTAAATCCTCTCTTAAGTGTAAATATCTAAATGTTGCCTGATATGTATTTTGATACATGTGTTTTGTGTTTCATGCACTTTTCCAGTTATGTTCTGTTTCATAAAATCAAGACTGATAGAATATTCCAAAGATAAATGACTTCTGAACTACATGGCAGATGAGGAGTGCAGACTGGATTGGTTTATTTTACAATGCTATTGTCTGAACAAAAATGTTTAGCATACTTATTCCCTGCAGGTTCCAAAGTGTTGCTCATGGATCCAAGATTAAATTGCTCCTCAACTCCTGCAACTCCTGTGAGATCTTGGAAAAGTTAATTTTAACCACAACAGCGAACATAGCTGCTATCACTGTCATATGATCCATTTTCAAAATAGTGATTGAAATCCAGTGGCAAGTCATTACTAGAGTAGGCCCATTGAATCAGTATGGATTTGGTGAATCAACTCTTCTGTAAAGTTCATTGTAGTAGTTGCAGCTACCAGATTTTAGCTAGTATATTCAAAAGTATTTGTTCCAATTATTATGCATTATGAGAACTCTAGCACTATTTGATAAAATACCAAAGTAACTCAGGAGCTCACTTCACCTGTGATTTAAAGGCAAGATACTGCACTCAATGAAAACTGAAACAGATGCAGCTAAAATTATATTAGTATAACAACAACAATAATAATAACTGTGTGCCATCAAGTAAATTCTGATTTATGGGGACTCTTTCCAGGGTTTTCTAAACAGAGAATACACAGAAGTGGTTTATGACTCCTTCTTCTGGTGATTCCTTGGACTGTGTAGCTTGGCCAAGGTTACACAGTTGGACTCTTCTTCCTGGGGTACATAGCAGAACTATGTAGAAGGGACTCCTTTTGGGTGGGTGGGGGATTGGTATGAAGTGTTTATATTTTTAAACTTCTGGTTTTAAAAGGCCAGGAAATTCCAATTCTTCAAAACACTCTGGATTATGAATGTAGGAATCTCATACAATAATCGCCCCGTATAGCAACGAAATCACATAACAATTAGGTTTTGGGGGGAAATAGCATCCCGCATAACAATTTTCCCTATGGAAACAATTTTTTAATGGAAAAAACCACTTAGCGGAAAAAAATCGTTGTACGATGCATCCCATAGGAAAAATCGCTATATGATGCATGCATCGTATAGCAATTGTTTCATACAACAACGAGTCCCATGGAACAGATTAAAATTGTCGTATGAGGTACCACTGTACTGTGATTCTCTATCCATGATTCAAAATACCAAGAAGTGTCCCATATTGCTGCACAATACCATGCCTGCATTAGCAACAAGAAAAAGGATGCTTTACTTTGGGCATGTTTTGAATTGTGGATACAGAAGCACAATATCCCACATGCATAAACTAGAAGTGTTTGTATGTGTGGTGTTGGTGGTGGGTTTGAAGAACTGAATAGTAAAGGTGGATGGGCTTCTCCAATGATTCAGAAGAAGAAAAAAACAGTATCTTCCTACTGTACATTTTCAGATCTAAAAAACAAGGAAGCAAGCCACACTTTATAAAAGAAAGGAGGCCCACCTGGTGAGCTTATTAAAGAGTTGTTTTACCAAGAGGCATTGGCCAGCCATAATAAGAACTATACCCAGCAGATGTAGAATAAAAAAAATTTAAGTGTCATTTGCTGCAGGCACAGATGCTTGGTTATACTGTAATTGGAGAAACCACAACAGCAGCCTTTCCATCATGTTACAAGCCTTGTGGGAGCACCTGAGTTTGGAAACACCATATGAGTTATGTTAGTACCATTTAACACCTTTTTTCTTTTTGTAAAACAAAGTACATTTTGGTCTTCTTCAACAATAATTACATTAAATGGCTAATTGTGAATTTGAACCAGCACAAAAACATATTGTCCATTACACTGTGTTTATGAGGTCTGGTCTGCACACAGTCTTGATAATGAAAGCTGTGTTCTGAAACCAAAGGTGGGAAAGCTATGCAATTATACCTCTTGTACTGAGTCAGGGCATACTGATTATGTGACACCGTAAGGCAAGGAAATGGAAACGGAGGGAAATATCACAATTGGAAGTGAAAAAACTCAAAATTCAGACTTCTTTCTCTTGGGGGATATTCAACAATTAAGTGATCCTCGAGGAGGGAAGGGGGTCTGCCATCTGAATTACGGAAAATTATGTGGGGGTGTGGGGGGAGTCAGGTCAAAGATTACACAATCAATTTGGAGCTGTTGTGGTTTCACAACATGGCGCTTTTTTAGGTTTAAAAATGATCTCTGGGAATTTTGATCCAATTTGGGAAGATGATCTTGATGTACCCCCAACAGGAGACGTCAATGGCTCTTAATCCTTATGAAGAAGATAGTAAAATAACACTATCGGAACTTACCTGACATCCTTATTCCTCCCTGCAAAAAAAAATAATCTCTTCACAAAGGGTGTGATGCATCGAGAATCCTCACCAATATGTTCTGCATTAGACACCAATAGTGAAATGCTCTAAAAATTAGAGTTTCGATACAAAAGCTCTGGATTATGCAATTTTAAGGGGGGGGGGTGTTAAATGAAAATTATGGTCAGATTACATGGGGGGAGGGGGTCAGTTTCCCCCCCTAAAAATGGATCACGTAATTGTTGAATGGCCCCTTGGTGGCTCAAAGCTCATATTTCATAGCTTTCCAAGAATGGTTCATTTATTTAACCATCAAAAGCGACTTCTGTAAGATCTACAATCATTAAAAGCATTCAAACACTGTCCCTTGGGTAAACCAGTCTTTACTATAGTTATCAGTTCTCTGTATCGGGGCAGTTCTCTGTATCGGGGAAATGGACTGGCTTTCTCCTTTGCATGTTACCAGGAAATTAAAAAGGCAGATATGTACCTTTTACTTCCCACTTACCTGTGCTTCTAGGTAACACACAAGACAGCTAACACCCACCTTGTAATGGGCTCCCAAAGATTATAAATCCAAGGTGAATTTCAGATACAAGTTGCAGTCGACGATGACAAGAATAGATAATGCAGCCATCCAGTTAAAACATATACTTCCTGTTCTGGGTAGATAATCCAGCATGCCTATATGTCTGGGGGCCCTGCCTACTTTGTTTTCATGAAGAGTCAGTGCTTTTAACATTCAGCCTGTGTTGTGTTCTGTAAAGCTGTGCCTTTAACAATGGACCTTAGCCATGTGGTAACAATGTAACCTTTCTGTGTGCAACATTATAACCTTCAGCTGTATCAAGGTAAACCTGATAAGGGGACGCAAGCAAGTGACCACTAGATGGCAATAGCGAGCGTCCAGCTCTCTTGGCTCAGATTCACCTGGATCAGCAGTGCGGGAAGATTCCCGCCACCTCTTCACCTGGACAAGAAGGGCGTGACCTTCTATGACGTCACGCAGGCAGCAACCAATAGTCTGTCGACGAGCCACTTTCAAATGTATAGCCAGCTGTATATATTGAGCTACCCATCCGCCATTACCACATGTTCCTCCAGATCATCATGCAATAAACCTGTGTTAAGCCAACCTTTCGGCTGTTTCGTTGTCTTTGGTCCCTTACACTAAATTGGCGACGAAGGTGGGATCATGGCAGCCCACGGGACCAAGACATGCGCCGGTTTCGAAATCAGGAAACCGGGCGACTGGGAGATCTTCGAAATGGACTTCCAGGCAGCACTGATTGAGTCCGAAGTCACGGAAGAGGCAAAGAAAAGGGCCATCTTCACCAGGATGCTCGGACAAGAAACCAAAAGGACCTTGGTGGACCTGATCGCACCGAGGAGGGTGAGCGAATTCAAGGCCAAGGAACTCATGCAGATGCTGCGCGAGCACGTCCGGCCCGCCACGGCGATGTTTCCCGCTCGAAGTGCATTCTGGAGGCGAGTCCAAGCGCCCGGGGAGACGGTCACCGCATTCGTGGCGGCCCTGCGGCTGGCGGCCGGCCCGTGCAAATGGGAGAATGCCGAAATCACCCTCTGGGACTGTGTGCTGTGCGGCCTGAATGACGCTGAAACCCAGCGCACGTTAATGAACCAGGAGCCGCCTCCCACGTTGCAGGAGGTCATCAGAGCGGCACAGGCCGCGGAAGCTACCAAGGCTGGGGTCCAAGAACTCCAGGAATGGCGGCCGAGGTCGAGCAAGGCAGAGACTCCGGTGCATGCGGCCCGGCGAGCTTCGAGGTCGTCCGCGGAGAGCAGCGACGCCGAGGACGTCCGGAGGGTCCGGAAAGAGAGCCGGCGGTGCGATGGCTGTGGAGCGGCCCACGACCGCGTAAAATGCCCGTTTCGGAAGGCCGAGTGTCACAACTGCGGCCGCCGCGGGCACATCGCCAAGGTGTGCCGGAAGAGGCGCGAGACCCGGAGAAGCTCGGCAGACCGTTCCGCGGGACAAGACCGCTCAACGAGACCCAAGGACGGCGCTCAGGCCACGCGGAAGCAGGACGGCGTGGGCCGCATCTCCGACGGCAGCGAGGACGACGCCCCAGTATTCAGCGTGTCCGTAGGACACCCCCGCTACTTTGCTGAGGTACTAGTTCAAGGGGTTCCCATTAGCATGGAAATTGACTCGGGGTCCTCATATTCAATCATTTCCCAGAGGGAGTTTTTGAGAATTGCCCCCCACAGGCGACCCAAGCTCAAAGCGTTGAGGTCCACACTACGGGACGTGCAAGGGAACAGCATTCCAGTGTTGGGGGTCAGAGAATTTCAGGTTAAATTCAAGAAGCACGCCGCGTCCCTCCCTCTAGTCGTGCTTAAAGGGGGAGATTGCAGCCTCCTCGGGACTCAATGGTTCCAGCCCCTGGGGTTGTTTATTGGGGGGGTGCACGCCTTGGGATGCACGCCGTTGGGACTGACCCGATTCAGGAGGTGTGCGAGGCGCACCCCGAAGTTTTCAAAAAGGGACTGGGGAAATTCAAGGGGCCCCCAGTGACTTTCGACCTGGACCTGGAGGTCCGCCCAATTCGACTCAAACCACGCCGGGTGCCGTTCGCACTCAAGGACAAGATAGAGGCGGAACTGGACAAATTGGTGGGCCAGGGAATCCTTGTGCCTGTTGATTCTGCGGAGTGGGAAACTCCAATTGTAACCGCACTAAAGGCCAATGGGGAGGTCCGCATATGCGCCGATTACAAGTGCACCATCAACAAGGCGATCTGCCCGAATGCGTATCCGGTGCCGGTAGTCAGCCATCTGCTGGCCAGGTTACACGGGGGAAAGTGTTTCGCTAAGCTCGACTTAGCACAGGCCTACCAGCAGCTCATGGTGTCCCCTGCCGCAGCTGCTGTGCAGACCATAGTCACCCATAAGGGGGCGTTCCAGGTGACGCGCCTTCAGTTCGGCGTGAATTCGGCGCCTGGAATTTTCCAATCACTCGTGGAACGCCTCCTGAAGGGGCTAGAGGGGGTGTTGCCTTATTTTGATGACGTGTTAATAACGGGGGGGAGTCGGGTCGAATTGGCCAAGAGGTTGGGGAAGGTCCTGACAATATTCGAAAAAGCGGGGTTGAGACTGCGAAAGGACAAATGCGTCTTCTTCGCGACCGAGGTTGAGTTCCTAGGGTTTTGTGTGACTCCTGAGGGGATAAAACCATCCAAATCCAAGGTGGCCGCCATTAAGAGAGCCCCCCGCCCCACCTCCAAGCCCGAGCTGCAGTCGTTCCTAGGGCTGCTCAACTTTTACCACTCCTTCCTCCCCCGGAAGGCAGCAGTGGCTGAACCGCTACACAAACTGCTAAAAAAAGACCAGGCATGGAAGTGGGGCGATGACCAAGAAAGGGCATTTAGTGAGCTAAAAAGTCTCCTAGCGTCCGATGTCATACTGACCCATTTCAACCCCAAACGCCCGGTAGTCCTGATCTGTGATGCATCCCCAGTGGGGGTGGGGGCGGTGCTGTGTCACGTGCTGGAAGACGGAAGGGAGGCCCCGATAGCATTCTACTCCAGGTCCCTGTCCCAAGTGGAGAGAAATTACACACAGACAGACAGGGAGGCACTAGCAATAGTTGCGGGGACGAAAAAATTTCACGATTTTCTGTATGGCCGCCCCTTCACCATTGTAACGGACCACAAGCCCCTGCTAGGCATTTTTACCGCAGATAAGCCCACCCCACAGATCCTGTCCCCGAGGATGCTCAGGTGGGCCATTTTTCTCAACGCGTACCAGCACGCGTTGGTCTACCGGCCCGGGAAAGAGATCAGCCATGCGGACGCTCTATCAAGGTCTCCCCTCCCCCTGACGCCCAGCCAGGTGAGCAAGGGGGAGCGGGACCATCAGGTTCTTTTGATAGAGGTGCTGGATTCGCCCCCCGTAATGCCCGCCGACATTGCCAAAGCGACAGAGAAGGACAAGACGTTAGCGGCAGTTAGCTCCTGGGTGCAGAAAGGGTGGCCGGCGTCCTCCCCAGCGGAGGAGTTCGCCCCATTTTTCAGGAAAAAGTTAGAGCTGTCCCTAGAGAGGGGGTGCTTCTTGTGGGGGCAGCGGGTGGTGATTCCCACTTCCCTTCGGCCACGGGTGCTCAAACTGCTGCACGTCAGCCACCCCGGCATAGTGCGATCCAAAGCGCTGGCCCGGAGCTACTTCTGGTGGCCCCAGTTGGACGCCGACATCGAGCACATGGTCGGCACTTGTGAAAATTGCCAATGCTCCAGACCAGAGGAGGCCCGCCTTCCCCACAGGGAGTGGGACACGGCTAAGGGGCCGTGGTCCCGGGTGCACATTGATTTCGCGGGCCCGTTCAGAGGTACCCTGTTTCTTCTTGTCGTGGACGCCTTCTCCAAGTGGTTGGAGGTTATCCCAGTCACGAGCACCTCCTCGGCCCAGACCATTAAGCATTTGTGGAGGCTCTTTTCCACGTTCGGCATACCCGACACGTTAATTAGCGACAACGCTAGTTGTTTCACGTCCTCCGAGTTTAGGGCATTCATGGAGATTAACGCCGTTCGGCATATCACCTCCGCCCCGTTTCACCCAGCCACCAATGGTCAAGTAGAGCGCCTCGTCCGCACCACGAAGGACGCGTTGCGGCGCATGGGCCCCGGGGACCTGAACCTACAAGTGTGTCAGTTTCTGCTAGGGTACAGGGTGACCCCGTTGGCGTCAGGATACTCCCCCGCAGAGCTCTTAATGCGTAGGAAACTGACCACCATCCTTACTAGGCTAGACCCCACGAGGGTAGAGGACAAGGGAAGGAACATTGGGCTAGAAGCCACGAAGAATTTCAGTGTAGGTGCCCCCGTGCATTGCAGGAATTACGCCAGCGTGGGCCCAGCCTGGGTACCGGGCGTAGTTGTGGAGCAAACCGGCCCCATGTCATACCGCGTGGAAACCAGCACAGGGCTACTGTGGAGGCGGCACGCGGACCAGCTCCGACGCAGGGTCTCCGATGAGCAGGGCACAGACCAAACAGAGAAAAAATCAGCGTTAGGGTTCTCCCCCACCCGTTCAGCCCAAGGGGGAGGGAAAGGGGGCCACTGGTCCCCACCAAGGGGGGAGGAGGATGTTCTCATAGATATCCTAGGGGATCTTTCTGAGGAGGAGGAACCCGACCCCATACATATCTCGCGGAATTCCCCCACAAATGCGGATACCCCAACTGAGTTAGAATTTGATTTTCAGAACCGGGGGAGGTTTTCGGAGTGGTCCCCCACCCGTCCAAGCGAGAAGAGGGGTTTTTCGTTAGCCCCGATTGCCCCCGGTCTGCCCACAATGGAGTTCTTCCCTTCCCCTAAGGCCGCCAAACCGCGGCAAGCCACTAACGAGTCTCCCTCTCCCATTACAGGACAAGGGACCAGGGAACAAAGAAGCAGTAGCGCCCCCGGGGGGGTCAGCCCTCATCACGGCCCAAACGCACATGCAATAAGCCATCTTGGCTGAGAGACTTCGTCTCATCCTAGGGGGGAGGGATGTTGTGTTCTGTAAAGCTGTGCCTTTAACAATGTACCTTAGCCATGTGGTAACAATGTAACCTTTCTGTGTGCAACATTATAACCTTCAGCTGTATCAAGGTAAACCTGATAAGGGGACGCGAGCTAGTGACCACTAGATGGCAATAGCGAGCGTCCAGCTCTCTTGGCTCAGATTCACCTGGATCAGCAGCGCAGGAAGATTCCCGCCACCTCTTCACCTGGACAAGAAGGGCGTGACCTTCTACGACGTCACGCAGGCAGCAACCAATAGTCTGTCGACGAGCCACTTTCAAATGTATAGCCAGCTGTATATATTGAGCTACCCATCCGCCATTACCACATGTTCCTCCGGATCATCATGCAATAAACCTGTGTTAAGCCAACCTTTTGGCTGTTTCGTTGTCTTTGGTCCCTTACACTAAAGCCTGGCAATTCCAACCTCCTCTCAGCTAACTGCCCACTAAGAATCACATGCAAGAAATAAGTATATGCTGTTTGTAAGTAGAGCCTAATGTAGATCTGGGGGAAAATGGATTCCCACTCTTCTACTGCATTGCACAGTAAAGTATGCAAGACAATGCAAAGAAAACAAGTCAGCCACTAATTAGCCAACTAGTAATTTCAGGGCCTTCTGAAGTTTAATAATACTTTATGCTGTAATCTCTGCTGAGGTAAAAAGAAGAAATGCACACAGTGAAGCAAAACTTAATGCTCAATGAAGTCATCATGTTAGAGCTATCTTTTAAAGACTGGTTTGATTTTATAGAGTATTTGGCACAAAATGTGGGTGTTGGTTTAATGTATTTAATCTTTTATTGGCTCTACTTAATATCATATAAATGTCTAAATATTGTAAATATTGTAAGATCATTAGTTAGAAACTTGGACTTTGCAACAAAAACTGTATGGACTGCCTGGACAGGACATTAAATGAAGTCTGTTTTCCCTGCCAGAAATAGTTTGGCGGCAGCAGTGGCTGCAACTCATATCTGAGAATGCATTTTTTTCCTGAAGCAGTTTAGTGTATGAGAGTCAAGACACAAGGCACAGCCAAAGGCTGGGTTAACTCAGGTTTATTGCATGGTGGACAGAGGGAACATGAGGTAATGGCGGACGAACAGCTCTATATATATGGTAGTAACATATTTGAATGTGGCTCCACGGTAGCCCGTTGGCTACTGGTCCGCGTGACGTCATGGCTGGTCACGCCCTTCTTGTCCAGGTGTAGGTAGCGGCGGGAAGCTTCCCGCGCTGCGGTCTTTGATGGGTTTGAACCAAGAGAGCTTGGACGCTCGCTGCTGCCAGCTGGTGGTCATTAGCTCGCGTCCTATTACAGGGTTTATGTGATACAGCTGAAGGTTACATTGTTACTCATCGGCAAGGTTACATTGGTTCAGATACATTGATATCACATGTAGAAGGTTACACTATTAGGACACAACACTCCTCCCCCCTAGGATGAGACGAAGTCTCTCAGCCAAGATGGCTTATTTCGAACACGCTGGGGTCTCGGCGCGGGCTGCCCTGCCCCGGCTTCGCTCCCTCCTCCTTGCTCCCTGGCTTCCTGCCCTGCAATCGGAGAGGATGACTTGTTAGTGGTTTGCCGCGGCTCTGCGGCTTTGTTGGGAGGTGTGTGCTTTGTTTGGGAAGAACCGGGGGCACTGGGGGCTAACGAAAAACCCCTCTTCTCGCTTGGATGGGTGGGGGAACACTCCGAAAAACCCCCCCGGCTAGCAAAATCAAAATCAAAATCGGATTCGGGGGAAGCGGCAGCGGCGGCCGCACACTCCTTTTCCCTCCCCCTGGGCTCGGATAGAACTGGTGTATCAAAAGGATATGAGTCGGGCTCGCTGCTTTCCCCCCTGTCTCCCCCTTGGGCTAAACGGGTGGGGGAGAACCCTATCGCTGAATCCTGTCGCTGTGCCCCACTGGACGGCCCCTCGCTCACTCGGTGCCTCAGTTGGTCAGCGTGCCTCCTCCAGAGGAGGCCGGTGCTAGTTTCCACCCGATAGGACACTGGCCCCGTCTGTTCTATTATCGTCCCTGGCACCCAGGCTGGGCCTGCGCTGGCATAGTTCCTGCAGTGTACAGGATCGCCTACGCCGAAACCTTTCGAGACCGCTAACCCTATGTTCTTCCCTTTGTCCTCGACCCTCGACGGGTCTAGCCTGGACAAAAGCGTGGTCAGTTTCCTCCGCATCAGCAGCTCAGCCGGCGAGTATCCAGACGCTAAGGGGGTCACTCTATACGCTAATAGAAATTGACAAACTTGGTGATTTAGATCTCCCGAGCCCATGCTCCGCAGCGCATCTTTTGTGGTGCGCACCAACCGTTCCACTTGGCCATTCGTGGCCGGGTGAAACGGCGCGGATGTGACATGCCGAATTGCATTTGCCTCCATGAATGCTGCGAATTCAGCGGACGTGAAACAACTGGCATTATCGCTGACCAAAGTGTCGGGTAAGCCGAACGTGGAAAAGACCCTCCTTAGCTGGCGAATGGTAGTGGCGGAGGATGTGCTCTTTACCGGAATGACCGCCAGCCACTTTGAGTATGCATCCACCACCAGGAGAAACATGGTTCCCCGGAATGGGCCAGCAAAATCTACGTGCACCCTGGACCACGGTCCCTTTGCTGCGTCCCATTCCCTATGCGGTAGGCGGGCCACCTCCGGTCGAGAGCATTGACATGCCTCACAAGTGCCAACCATCTGCTCTATGTCGGCGTCCAGCTGGGGCCACCAGAAGTAACTCCGGGCCAACGCCTTGGAACGGACGATTCCCGGGTGGCTGACGTGCAACAGCTTTAGCACCTTCGGCCGCAGGGACGTAGGAACCACCACCCGTTGGCCCCACAAAAGGCACCCCCTCTCTAAAGACAATTCTACTCGCTTTCGGAAAAATGGGTCGAATTCCGCGCCTGGGGATGACGCCGGCCACCCCTTCTGCACCCACGAGCATACTTTCCCTAGTGTTCTGTCCTTTCCGGTCGCCCTGGCAATGTCGGCCGGTACTATCGGGGGTGACTCCAAGACCTCTATTAGCAATACCTGGCGGTCTCTTCTTACCCCTGCCTTCTGGTCGTCCGACAAGGGTAACGGCGACCGTGAGAGCGCGTCTGCATGGCTGATTTCCTTCCCTGGCCGGTATTCTAACTCATGTTGATATGCGTTAAGAAAAATAGCCCACCGCAGCATCCTCGGGGACAGGATCTGTGGCGTGGGCTTATTTGCAGTGAAAATTCCTAACAGGGGCTTGTGATCCGTAACGATCTTGAACGGCCGACCATACAGAAAATCGTGAAATTTCTTGGTTCCCGCTACTATCGCTAGTGCCTCCCTATCGGTCTGTGCGTAATTCCGCTCTGCTTGGGACAGGGACCTTGAATAAAACGCTATCGGGGCCTCCCTTCCGTCGTCTAACACGTGGCAAAGCACCGCCCCCACCCCCACCGGGGATGCATCGCAGACCAAAACTATGGGCCGTTTGGGGTCGAAATGAGTCAGGATTGCCTCGGATGTGAGGAGTTGCTTTAACTCTGTGAACGCTCTTTCTTGCTCGTCACCCCACAGCCATTTTTCCTCTTTTTTAAGTAGCCGATGGAGCGGCTCGGCAACAGACGCCTTCCGTGGGAGGAAGGTATGGTAGAAATTGAGAAGCCCCAGAAATGACTGAAGCTCGGTTTTGGAAGTGGGGCGAGGGGCTTTCTTGATGGCGGCTACCTTAGATTTGGACGGCCTAATTCCCTCGGGCGTGACACGGAACCCTAAAAACTCAACCTCTGTTTCAAAAAATACACATTTGTCTTTTCTCAGTCGCAGCCCCGCTTTCTCGAACACGGCCAGGACCTTATCCAATCTGTGGGCCAGCTCGGCCTTACTCCCCCCCGTTATCAACACGTCATCAAAATATGGCAACACCCCCTCCAACCCCTTCAGGAGGCGTTCCACTAGCGATTGAAAAATGCCAGGTGCCGAGTTCACGCCGAACTGTAACCTCGACACCTGGAACGCCCCCTTATGTGTGACTATTGTTTGTGCCGCCGCTGTGGCGGGGGTTACCGGGAGTTGCTGGTAGGCCTGTGCTAAATCGAGTTTAGCGAAACACTTTCCCCCATTCAGCCTGGCCAGAAGGTGGCTGACCACTGGCACCGGGTATGCATTAGGGCGGATTGCCTTATTAATGGTACACTTATAATCAGCGCAAATGCGCACCTCCCCGTTAGCCTTCAGTGCTGTTACAATTGGAGTCTCCCACTCTGCGGAATCCACAGGAACGAGAATTCCTTGACCCACCAGTTTGTCCAGTTCCGCCTCTATTTTGTCCTTAAGCGCGAACGGTACCCTGCGCGGTTTAAGTCTTATCGGGCGGACCTCCGGGTCTAAGTCGAAGGCTACAGGGGGTCCCTTGAACTTTCCCAGTCCACTTTTAAAAACGGCGGGGTGTGCGTCACACACTGCTTGTATTGGGTCCTCGCCTACTGCATGCACCCCCCCTATGAACAGGCCTAAGGGCTGAAACCACTGTGTTCCGAGGAGGCTACAACTCCCTCCTTTTAGCACCACTAGGGGAAGTTCCGCAGAATGTCTCTTAAAGCGAACCCGGAACGTTCCGACCCCCAACACTGGAATGCTGTTCCCCTGAACGTCCCGTAGTGTGGTCCTCAACGCTTTAAGTTTGGGCCGCACGTGGGGGTCAATTTTCAAGAACTCTCTCTGGGGGATTATAGAATAGGAGGACCCCGAGTCAACTTCCATCCTAATAGGGGTCCCTTGTACTAGTACCTCAACAAAGTAATGGGGCTGTCCCGCAGACACGTTGAACACAGGAGCGTCGCCCTCGCTGTCGTCCGAGATGCGGCCCACGCCGTCCTGCTTCCTCGTGGCCCGGGCGCCATCTTTGGACCTCGCTGGACGGTCCGGTCTGGCTGAACGGTCTTGCGACTGTCTCCGGCCCTCTTTCCATTTCCTGCACGCCTTGGCGATGTGCCCCCGACGTCCACAGTTGAAACACTCGGCTTTCCTGAATGGGCACTTCACGCGCTCATGGGCCGCTCCGCAACCATCGCAGCGGCGCCCGCCTCTCCGGACCTTCTGGACCTCCTCGCCATCGCTGCTTTCTGAAGACGATTTTGAGGTCGGTCGGGTTGCATGCACCGACTGACCGGACTTCCCGTGCGACGAGTTTTCCGCTTTGCCGGCCCTCGGACGCCACTCACGCCACTTGTGCATCTCGTCTACTCCAGCATTCGTGGATTCCGCGGCTTCCGCGGCCTCTACAACCTCTTCCAGTGTGGGTGGTGGCTCCTTGTTCATCAAGCTGCGCTGTACTTCCTTGTCCTTCAGGCCACACAGCACTCCGTCCCTGAGGGCCATCTCTAGGATGTGGTCCCATTTGCAGGGGGCGGCGGCTACCCTCATAGCGGTTACGAAGGCTTCTACCGACTCGTCCGGCGCTTGAACTCGCCTCCAAAACGCACTCCGAGCGGGAAACATTGCCCTCGAGGGCCGGAAACGCTCACGCAGCATTTTCATGATGTCACCGGCTTTGAAATCGCTCATCTTCTTCGGTGCAAGGATGCCCACCAGCGTCCGCTTGGTTTCCATCCCAAGCATGCGGGTGAGGATGGCCCTCTTCCTTTCCTCGTCGTCTTCTTTGACTTTGAGCTCCACCAGTGCCGCCTGGAAGTCCATCTCAAAAAGCTCCCAGTCTTGCGGTTTGGTGATGTTGAACCCGCTCTGTGTCCTGGCTCCGTGGGGATCCATTATCCCACCTTCGTCGCCAATTTAGTGTATGAGAGTCAAGACACAAGGCACAGCCAAAGGCTGGGTTAACTCAGGTTTATTGCATGGTGGACAGAGGGAACATGAGGTAATGGCGGACGAACAGCTCTATATATATGGTAGTAACATATTTGAATGTGGCTCCACGGTAGCCCGTTGGCTACTGGTCCGCGTGACGTCATGGCTGGTCACGCCCTTCTTGTCCAGGTGTAGGTAGCGGCGGGAAGCTTCCCGCGCTGCGGTCTTTGATGGGTTTGAACCAAGAGAGCTTGGACGCTCGCTGCTGCCAGCTGGTGGTCATTAGCTCGCGTCCTATTACAGGGTTTATGTGATAAGCTGAAGGTTACATTGTTACTCATCGGCAAGGTTACATTGGTTCAGATACATTGATATCACATGTAGAAGGTTACACTATTAGGACACAACAAGCAGGAAAATGTCATTGGCATGAATTTGTTTCAAGTGGATCCCAGCTTGCCATGAAGTGACCCACACACTATGATCACGGAGCCACCTCCTGCAGTACATATGAAATGAGACATGCAGGATTTGACACTGGGACTGCAACGGACTGCTGCAGCCTTGAGGATATTATCAAGGTGCGCCTTCACAGCCAGTCCATCTGGCATGGCCATTTCCACCTCCATGACCATTGGGAATCAGAGTTCCTCCTCCATTCATTTTGCCATTAGGCCCAATATGATGGTTTTGAGTGGCATTTCCTCCACTAAGGGGACCATCACCCCACCTAAAGGCCATTGGCCCCTTTAGGGAGTCAGGTTATTTACCGCCACCCAACACTCAGTGTTGAGTCGCTGGCTGTATGATCTACTCCATTACCATACCCTGAACTGTACATTTTCTAGTCTTCAAATATCAAGAGGAATTGTGGTTGATCTAGCAGAAAAGATATGGGCTTCACCTCAAAGGTGAATGAACCCTGGCGGTGCAGTGGTTAAACTGCTGTTCTGCAGCCAAAATGTTTTGAGTTTGATCCTGACGGGACCTCAAGGGTAACTCAGCCTTCCATCCTTCCAAGTTCAGTAAAGTAAGTACCCAGCATGCTGGGGGCAAAATGCTAATTAACATGTGAACCACCCAGAGTGCACTAAGTGCTAAGTGTAATTGCTATTGGTATATGTAATAAACATTTGTTTTACTTATTTTGTCATTTGTACAGTAGCAACATTAAAACAGTCCCCTTCTTTAAACAAGAATTTTATGCTGTTAGCATGTCAGCCCAGTTCTCAGATTGTTGTAAAAGCAGTCCATCAGTTTGCATAACATTACTGCCAGCAGAGAAGATGGTTATCCAGAAGGAAGGCAGGTTAGGATAGTTTATCTGTGCAAATCTATGAAGCTATCTGATTTACCTTACTTGCTATATTAAAAAAATATTGCCAAGGACACAAGAAATAGATGGCCATCACATTTATATAAAAGAAGACTTAAAAATATCAAGTATTGTAGCAAACAAATGAAAGCGCGGCGCCAAAATGGCCGCCGCTCTCTTTGCGGGGGGCCCCCCACCTGGACTCAGACATCCGGGTGAGTTAGGGGGCGTGGCCACCCCTCTATAAAAGGGGTGGCCATGAGGCAGCCGAGCTGCCATTTTAGAATTGCGACGGAGAGGAGAAGTTTTCTCCGTCGCATTCTCTCTTTAGTCGGCTATAGAGCCTTGCAGAGCTCTGCGCGTTCGATTCCCGGCTGGGAAAAGAGAACTCCGAGTACCCGGTGCCTTTTTTAGGATTGCCTCTTGGCTACCGCGGTACTTACACGCAGGAGCTTGATCCCTGGATAGGGATCCTTCAGCGATTCTTATTCTTTTAGGGAGACATCGCTCCGAAGCGAAAGGCCCCGGCACTGAAGCCACGGCCGAGGGGAAGAGCTTTCCCTGGCCCTGCATCGGATGGGGGCCAGCCTTTGGGTCAAAGGACCAGGGCTGCGCCCCCACGGCAGGGCAGTGATAGACCCTTGCCCACTGGTACCAGTGGGGCCGGTCAGGCTACCACTTGGCAGCCGGATGCCAGCTTCGTAGCTGGTCAGGTGCAGGCTGGCCCCTCCGGGGCTTCGGCCCTGAGCACGCCTTTGCAGGCCCCGGGACAGGCTGGCCCAGGGGGGGCCTGGTGCGGGTGTCCGCCCCACAGCTCCTCCGCCCCCCCATGGGCCTGAGTTCTGGGCATGGCCCTATTCTGGCCCTGGCTCCCCTTTTGGGTTGCCTTTTCCTCAACTGACTAGTGGGCCATCCGGCCCACCCGGCCCGCTTTATACTGGGGGCTCTGGGGCAGTGGATGCTCTGTTAGCACAGATGGCAGTGCGGGAAGCATCCTTGGGCATTGCACAGCCTCCTTTGGAGGGGGGCGCTACTTTTTCTTCAACAGGGGCCCCTTCGTCGGCCCCGGCTACCTTGCCGGCCTCAACGCTTCAGCGGGCGGCCAACCGGGTCAAGCTGCTTGAGACGGTCCGGATGGCCCCACCTGGTATCTCACAGCTCCCTGTTCGACCTGACGTCCAGGCTGGGAGCAGTCAGGGGTAGTCCCAGAGCTCGATTCCGGTCGTGAGCTCCGACGCCCACCGTGGGCCGGAACCCCCGGTGGGGGTGGCTCACGGGGGTGCACCTAGTGAGTATCAGGTTCAATTTAGTGCACCAACACCACAGCCCACTTACAGTGGTGGGGTTCAGTGGCCCTGGCCTCGTCAAGTTGATGAGAGCGGGCATCAGTTACCATCCTATCCTAGTATCCCATGGTTTCTAAATGGTCCCTCGTTAAGGGCGGGGGTGTCTGCCCCTAGGGCAAGGCCGAGCATCGCAGGGGCTGTCCAGGTCCCACTGCATATCCCTCTATGCAAAATGCACCGACGATGGCTTTGCCCACGGCTGGTTATTCCTTGCCTCTGGGTGATCATTTGTCACAGGTCACGAGGGATAAGATCTGGTGGGGGGAGTACGTGGATATATTCTCCCTATTGAACCATGAGCCCACTGAGGAAGAGAGAGAGGGACAGGACGACAGAGACAAAGAGCTGTCCCGTCATCGTAAGCCACCGCGCACCTGGGCCAACTGGTTGCCGGCATACCTTATATATATGGTGGTATGCCTCAGGGCCCGGCCTGATTGGGCCATCCCAATGGTTCAATCCCTTGATAATATTTACAGGGCGATGGTTGATTTCATGGGCCCATCGTAGTTGGCTTACGATGAGGAATTTGGATGAGGGTGGCCCTACATCCTGAGATGAGGTGGGATGGGCCCTGTCAGCAATTGTTGCTCTTGTACATGACTCCCACGTGACTGGCGCCTGGTGATAGGTACCATTGTGGTCATGCTGTGCAGCGGGCTGCTCAGACACAGGCTCCACGCTAACTGGTGGGGCAGGGGGTTCCAGCCCGCCTGCTGTGTTGGACCTGCTCAGCTAGCGACGTGTGTACTAAGCGCCAGTGTCATTACCGACTTGGTGTCCCCTTTTGCGCTGGCCCGCGGGCTGGTGGATTACGGGGCAGAGGTAGGGGTGCACAGGGGGCGATCAGAGCTCCGTCTGACGGAACTAGCCATGTCAAAGCCCCCCTCCCCAATTAGTGTACTCATGCTGGAGCGATGGCTCTCAGCTTATCCAAGAAGGGATGATGCAAGGTATCTGCTGGAGGGTTTCCAATGGGGCTTTCGTATTCCAATCGGGGGTGTTAGGGGCCCCAAGATGCTACTAATTTAGTTCCCTTGAAAGGTAACAAGGAGGTTGCTGCACTGAGCACAGCTAAGGAAGTTGAGGCTATGAGAGTAGCGGGCCCCTTCTTGGAACCACCTTTCCTAATTTGAAGGTCTCCCCTCTGGGGCTAGTACCGAAGTAGAACCAGGGTGAATGTCGTCTAATCCTCCATTTAGCTTACCCTGCGGGTTCTTCGGTCAGTGATGCCATTCCTGATTGTTTGTTGTTTGTTCAGCCCCTACGAGTGGTACACTCATGCGGTCCCAGTGCTTTCCTGGCACAGTGTGATATGCACTCGGCTTTCTGATTACTGCCGGTGCACCCAAGGGATTTTGAGCTATTGGGTTTTAGGTTCCAAGGGGAATTTTACTTAGATAAGGCCATGCCTTTTGACTGCTCTATTTCATGTTCGACATTCGAACGATTCAGTACTTTCATTCAGCGGGCCTTTGCTCGCAGGTCGGGGTCCCGGTCTCTAGCCCATTACCTTGATGACTTTTGGTTCGGGGGTGAACGGGGCTTGGACACATGCACGTGTCTCCTCACTACATTTCAGACACTCATGTGGGCACTGGGTATCCCCTTAGCGCCTGAAAAGACCGAGGGCCCAGCTACTAAGCTCACATTGATAGGCATTGGAATTGACTCTGTCGCACAGGCATCCGGGTTACCCATGGATAAGGTGGCTCGGATCTCTGCGGCGATTTTGGCATTGATTGCCAAACATAAAGTGTCCCCTCGTGAGCTGCAGCTACTTCATGGCCACCTTAACTTTGCCTGCGGGGTGGTTACACCCGGCAGAAAATTGGCCAGGCGCCTGTGTGACGCCATGGCTGGCCTCTTAAACGTCACCAAAGGGTCCGGCTGATCAGGAGCATATGGGCGGACCTTACGGTCTGGCTCAAATTCCTCCAGGGTTTTAACGGGGTCTCTTCCTGGAGATCAGACCTTATGGTCTGCCCTAGATTTCAAATACGGCCGGATGCCTCCGGCTCCCTGGGTTATGGGGGTTTACCCTGAGGGTAGGTGGACTTACGGCCGAGGCCATCACACATGGCTTGGCACGGATCGCCTCCACGATCTTACCTTCCTTGATTTCCTTCCCAATTTGGGGAGCACTGATGCTATGGGGTGACGAGTGGGCCAACTCAGTGGTCCATTTTTGACGTGACAATGCGGCAGTGGTGCACATTGTCAACACCCAGATGTGCAAATCCCCCAGGGTCATGGCATTGGTTTGTCAATTCTTTTTGAGAAGCCTACGCCTAAATGTGCTGTTCAGGGCCAGACATGTTCCAGGTATTAATAACGATATTGCTGATGCTTTATCCCGCCTGCAGATCCCCTGGTTCCGTGCCTTGCTCCGGAAGCAGAGGGATTCCACTCGCCACTCCCGGCCGATATTTGGACGTTTGGCGAGGAGAGGTGAACCGGGCATGTCATTGGCACCTTGCATGCGTAAGGCATATCAACATGCTTTTATGTGATTTAGAACTTTTTGCGAGTAACTACAGTTACCTCAAGTCTGGTCAATATCAGTGGACCAGGTTTTACAATGCATGTTTATCTTCGCAGTCAGGGTTTGGCACCCCGTATTATAGCCTTCAGGCTTTCGGCACTGGCATTTATGGCCGACGTGGGGGGGGGGGTTTCAATGACTGCATGAGTTACTTCCGCATGCGTCGTGTTTTGGAGGGGTGGACACGTGAACGTGTCCACCGCCCGTACACGCGTCACCCAGTTCGCCAGAGTTTCTGACCCACCTTGCACGAGGCTGGCATGACTTATGTTCGGATAGGTGTGAAGTGGCTCTGGGTCACGCAGCTACCACGGTAGCCTTTTTGGAGCGCTCCGCATCAGTGAGCGGGTGCCAGAGTTGGTACAATTGTGTAAGGCGGATGTGTCTCGTAGGGGCACTGGAACTCGACGATGTCTATGTCACATATGAGTGGGCTCAATTGGGGATGCGGTCCTCAAAGGCTGTTCAGCACGGCGTAGGCAGTGGAGTTAGACTGCTACGAAGTTTCATTGGAGACATCAGTCCGGTTGGTGCCCTACATGAATTTTCGGCAGTGCCTGCTGTTTTTCTGCCACCAGGATGGGTCTATCCTTACCAAAGTAAAGTTACTGAGGGTGACCAGTGCCGCACTTCGCGGTGTGGGGCCCGTTTTGGCACCCATTTATTTAGGTTAGGCGTCGCGTTGATCGCGGGTATGTTTGGGGTACTCGGAGGCGGATATGTGTGTACATGTAATTTCTTATATGTACGTCCCCTCACTGTATGAGTACCTAGTTATGCCCTTCACCTCTTTTCCTCTTTTACAGATCCTGTGTGTATCTGCACACCGGTGGCAGTGGGGCTGGTGGGCCGCAGCTATGTACACTGGGCAGCAGTATATGCTGCGGCGACAGAGAGTGGACTCCGACTTGGGCTGTGTGCATCCGCACGTATGCGATGGTATGGTATGCGCGGCACAAGGGGGCGGGAACTGTGGCCATTCCTGATGTCCATCAGGGATGCTGGACCGCCCGATGTTCTTAATAGGCACCTCGGCGGCAACGATCTTATACGGATCACTGCTATTCCTAAACTGTCGAGGGGCAGTGACCTGGCGTTTTATATCATGTATGGCTTACACATGGTCGCTATGGTCTAACATCGTGCCGAGACACCAATTTAGGGGAGACGTGGATCTCCGTGGTTCGGACTGTTCCGGCAGTCAGTAGACAGGGCTGTTGCTCAGTCCCTTGCTGAGCTTGGCTGGGAGACAGCCATTGGAAACCTGCGGATAGGCTTACAAAAATTTTGCCGGTAGGCAGGAGATGGGGTCCACCTGTCGGCTGGAGGTATGTACCTCTTTCTGGGCATGGCGCAAGCAGGCCTGGCGACCGAGCTGACGGTCTGGGGGGGCGGTGAGTCATCATGGACGCCTCCCCATGTGGTGGGTAGCACTGGTAAGGTAACGATTTATGACCCAGAGGTATCCGGCAGGTTCGCAATTGACTGGCCAACACTTAGACAGGTACAGGGGTAATAGCTTTGGCCAGTCAACGACGAACCAGGCAAGGGGTGATGGCAGGAGCTTAACAGCCTGCATCACCTTGAGATTTAACGGATACACGTCATAGGGTGGGGTCAGTAGATAGTTTATTGACTCCGGTCAACAATTTGTTTGCGTCAACAAACAAATTGATACAAATAGTTACATGTAGCCAATTGCCGTTGGCATTTTGGGTGGAACCTTACCAGTGTTACTGCGGCCTGCTTGCCTTAAAGAATTAAAATTGGATGATTACACCAATTGAAAGTTATAATTCGGACTAGGGCATTATTCAATAAAAGTGGCCCAATGCCTTTATCCATATACCGGTGTCTGAGTCTTTCTTTGGGGGGTGCGCCTGCAATGATCTCTGTTAGATGGCTTCAGCTTATTGCATACTAAAATGTGGTTTTGTGGCGTATTAGATTGTAGCATATTATTATTTCTAATTTACATATGAAATGGCTTGCTATTTCATTAAAGATGTTGTATAAAACAGAAGATGCATGTTTAAAGAGGTGTGTGTGTGAGTTTTGACTGCTTTTCTCCTTTCATTCAAGTGATCAACTTCAGAATTAAAATTTGAATCACCCCTCAAATCTGGAACCTCCATAAGCACAGAACCTCCAAAAATGTATCTAGGAGCTCTTGCATGTGGTCACAATCAGAATACTGTACTTAAGTCCTTCTTTCCATTTGACACCTTTCACATAAGCGAACCACTTATATTATCCCAAAGGCATGCAACTACAGTACTTGCTCTGAGTCAGCTTTCTCAAACACCATACCTTCCACATATTTTAGAATATCATGTCCATTTTAATGGCAAACAAATACATTGTAGATGATCATGGGAGCTGGTGTCCAAAGCATTTGAAAGCCCATAGGTTTAAGAAATGCTACTTTCTGAGACACATTTACATTTCTACGTGTACTTAAAAGTTCTGAAGTGTTTCCAGACATACTTTATTCTCATAGCCTAACAGGATAAATAAAAGTCTCCCTGTCAGACAGAGAGGGAAAGATGGGGGGAAAAGAATGATGTATTCTGCTATTTCATCGCCTTAGGACTTTGGGATATTTTGTACATTATGTACAATTTTCATTTCATTCCCATGTCATAAACTCAATTGACACTGAACTCACGAGTCTTCATTACACAGTAAAATAATAATGGTACAAATAAAAAGGGTATTTTAGCTGTTTGCTCAATGTTCGTACTTCTTGTGGGTCACACTATGTACTAGTCACATCTGGTTACATTGGACCAGGGAGACTAGGAATGCATAAGTGATAGGGTTATCTCTGACATGTTACTTTAATATTGTTTTGTGATGTGTAATGGCCGTTTTGTTTCTGCTGAGATTCAGTATGTGTATGGTAGAAGGGCTTAGTCTTTAATCCTGCCTATCTTAACTGAGAGGCCAAAAAAGAGATACACTTCTATATTTATCCCTCAGGAGGATGTGACCATCATCTACCACATATGTCAAAGCAAGGATTTCTCAAAGCATGATTTTTCAGGGATGCCTCATCTTATGGAAAGAGATAATTGTGTATCTGGATAAAAAAAATTGTCTCTGAGTTAGAGAAAGGATTTTAACAAGAGGCCCATTGATTAGTGCAAAAAAGGGGGGATTAACAAAAATATTTGCATATCACTACAACACTAACTACTCTGTTCCACCTCTGCAATGCAGATGTTTAGAACTCTTCTCTAGCAGATACTTTTGCTCAATTATTCATTAGGGTTCAGTTGACTATGGATCTTCGCTTTCAGTTATTCTCTTGTATTTAGTCATGCCTATTTATTTATTTGTTTGTTTACAACATTTATTGTTGTTGTTCAGTCGTACAGTCGATTCTGACCCTTTGCAACCCTATAGACCATCGTCCTCCAGGCACCTCTGTCCTCCACCATCCTCCTCAGCCCGCACAGCTCTGTGCCCACTGTGTCCATGATGCCATCTAGCAATCTCATCTTTGGTCGCCCTCTTTTTCTTTTGCCCTCCACCTTTCCCAGCATCAAGTCCTTCTCAAATGAATCCTCTCTTCTCATTTGATGTCCAAAGTACTTTAGCTTCATCTTTACTATTTGACCTTCTAAGGAGCAGTCAGGGTTGATTTCTTCTAAGATGAACCTATTTGTTCTCCTTGCTGTCCAGGGGACTCTCAAAACTCTCCTCCAAAACCACATTTCAAAGGCATCTATTCTTCTGTGCTCAGCTTTCCTAATGGTCCAGCTCTCACACCCATACATTACCACCAGGAAAACCATTGCTTTGACTATGCGGATTTTTGTTTTCAAGGTGATGTCTGTTATGTATGGAACTTGTGCCTTCAAGAAATGTAACCTTGTATTTAAAAGTAACCTTGTATCCAACTGAACTGTGAATGAGTCCCGGTGATTACAATGTAACTCAGCTGTTCATGCTAGCAATTCAGCTGCCACTAGAGGCAGCTGTAGAAGCTCAGCCCACATGGTTCAGATCACCCAATCACTGAGTAGCGCGGGAAACTTTCCCGCCACAGGTATGTAAGGTATTCAGTACGTCCCAATGACGTCACTGATACTGCAACCAATAGGTGCCCATGAGGCGAGATTCAAATGTACTGCAAGCATATATAAGGAGCTACATCTCCGCCATTACCTCATGTTCAGATTGCATACCTTGCCATAAAGATGTGTTTGGCCCCCTGAATGCTGCCTACCACATATCAATCTTTGAACATCAAAATGTCTCTACTTTTCACTGTGTTCCCCAGGTTTTTCAAAGCTTGTCTCCCCAGAATCAGTCACCTTTTTATTTCATGGCTGCAGTCACCATCTGCAGTGACCTTAGATCCTAAGAAAGTAAAATCTGTCACTGCTTCTACTTCTTCCCTATCTATTTTGCAGGAACTGATGGGGCCTGTTGCCATTATCTTGGTTTTCTTGATATTGAGTCTCAAGCCAGCTTTTGCACTCTCCTCCTTTAGCCCAATCAAGAGATTCTTTAGGTCTTTCTCACTTTCTGCCATTAAGGTGGTATTGTCTGCATATCTCAAATTGTTGATGTTTCTCCCAGCAATTTTCATCCCATATTGTGATTCCTCCATCCCTGAATTGTGCATTATGTACCCTGTGTATAAGTTGAATAAGCAGGGTGACAAAATGCAGCCTTGTCTTACTCTTTTTCCTATTCCAAGCCACTCTGTCATTCTGTGTTCTGTCCTAACTGTTGCTTCTTCTTTCATGTACAAATTTCTTATGAGGCATATGAGGTGTTCTGGTATTCCCATCTCTTTAATTACTTGCTACATGCTTCCTGCATGCTTCCTGCATGATGTCCCGCATCTCTGTCCGTAATTCTTCTGGCACACTGTCTATCAAGTCCAAGCCATTACCACCCAATTTAGTAACAAGCACTGCCATGGACAGTCAAATATAAACTAGTCCCAGCAAGCCAACCCAGCCCTCAGAGACTCAAATCCCACAACATTAATGATAAAATTTACAACAAAGAAATAGGCAACAATTAACAACCTAATTAAAAACTTAAATTAGGTAGCCCTATCAGAAGGGAGACCATTTTTAAAGCCACCCTTAAAAGCTCTGTTTTTACTATTTTCTTGACAGCCTATAGGGAGGAAGCATGACAGATTTCCATCTCCAGCTCACTCAACATCAGAGGAAGCCATCACCAAGAAAGGACCATTTCTTGTAGAAAAATATTTTTGCTTCTCTCCAGATGACAATCCACAATGCCAGGTTACCTTTATTATATCCCTAATGTGGCCAAATGGTGTAAATTTTAAACCATGTATAACAACAATAGACTGTAAATTGCAGTACGATCTCATTTATGGTACAGCATGTTTGAGATGTTTTCCTGCCTGAGCAAAAACCTCGGTGGGGACAGTGCAAGTTCATTGCCACTGGCCTCTTATGCAGCATCTGCATCCAGAAATGGCCGATTAGCTCTAATAGTAAGGCTGCGAACATCTAACCTTCTTCCTACTGAACCAGAGATCAAGCGTTTAGTGTATGGGACCAAAGACACCAGGACAGCCGAAGAGCTGGCTTAACACAACTTTATTACATGCTGGTCAGAGGGAACATGCGGTAATGGCGGACGAACAGCTCAATATATACAGTGGCTATACATTTGAATGTGGCTCCTTGATAGCCTATTGGCTACAGGCTGCGTGACGTCATTGCAGGTCACGCCCTTCTTGTCCAGGTGAAGGTAGTGGCGGGAATCTTCCCGCGCTGTTGTTCTAGGTGAGTCTTGGACCAATGAGCTTGGACGCTCGCTATTGCCATCTAGTGGTCACTAGCTCGCGTCCTATTAAGGTTACAGTGATTCAGCTGGAGGTTACAATGTTACACATAGAAAAGGTTACATTGGATACACATGGATAGGTACATTGTTTAAAGGCACAGGCTTTAGGACACAACACCCCTCCCCCCTAGGATGAGACGAAGTCTCTTAGCCAAGATGGTTTATTGCACTCGCGTTTGGGTCGCGATGTGGGTTGGCCCACCCGGGGGCCGCTCCCGCTTCCTTGTTCCCTGGATCCTTGTCCTGTAATGGGAGAGGGAGACTTGTTAGCGGCTTGCTGCGGTTTTGCAGTTTTAGGGGAAAGGGTAGATTCCGTTGTGGTTGAACCGGGGGCACCAGGGGCTAACGTAAAACCCCTCTTCTCGCTTGGATGGGTGGGGGACCACTCCGGAAACCCCCCCCCCCGGTTCTGAAAATCAAACTCAAACTCTGCTGGGGGATCCCGCGGGATATCTACGAGGACAAATTCCTTCTCCTCCCCCCTCGGTGGGGACTCTGGACCCCCCTCTCCTCCCCCTTGGGCTAAACGGGTGGGGGAGAACCCTAACGCTGAATTTGTATCCGTTTTTTCGGCGCCCTGATTTCCTGGGACCCGGCTCCGGAGCTGGTCCGCGTGCCGCCGCCAAAGTAGACCCGTGTTGGTCTCCACACGGTACGAAACGGGACCGGTTTGTTCCACGACCACCCCCGGCACCCAGGCTGGCCCCGCGCTGGCGTAGTTCCTGCAATGTACCGGGGCACCCACGCCGAAACTCTTGGTGGCTTCTAACCCTATGTTCCTCCCCTTGTCCTCAACTCTCGTGGGATCTAGTCTAGTGAGTATGGTGGTCAGCTTCCTGCGCATTAAAAGCTCCGCAGGGGAGTAGCCTGACGCTAGCGGGGTCACCCTGTACCCTAGCAGAAACTGACACACTTGCAGGTTGAGGTCCCCGGGGCCCATGCGCCGCAGCGCGTCCTTCGTGGTGCGTACGAGGCGCTCCACTTGGCCATTGGTGGCCGGGTGGAAAGGGGTGGAGGTGATGTGCTGGATGGCGTTAATCTCTGTGAATGCCCTGAACTCAGCGGACGTGAAGCAACTAGCGTTATCGCTAATTAGGGTGTCGGGTATGCCGAACGTGGAAAAAATTCTCCGCAAATGCTTAACTGTCGCGGCCGAGGAGGTGCTCGTGACTGGGATGACCTCCAACCACTTGGAGAAGGCGTCCACAACAAGGAGAAACAGGGTTCCTCGGAACGGGCCCGCGAAGTCTATGTGTATCCGGGACCACGGCCCTTTAGCCGCGTCCCACTCCCTGTGGGGAAGACGGGCCTCCTCTGGTCTGGAGCATTGGCAACTCTCACAAGTGCCGACCATGTGCTCGATGTCGGCATCTAACTGGGGCCACCAAAAATAGCTTCGGGCCAGCGCTTTGGAGCGCACGATTCCGGGGTGGCTGACGTGCAGCAGTTTAAGCACCCGCGGTCGAAGGGATGTAGGGACCACCACCCGCTGCCCCCACAAGAGGCATCCCCTCTCTAGGGACAGTTCCAGCTTCTTCCTAAAAAATGGGGTGAATTCCTCTGCTGGGGAAGACGCCGGCCACCCTTTCTGTACCCAGGAGCAAACCGCCGCCAACGTCTTGTCCTTTCTTGTCGCTGTGGCAATGTCGGCGGGCACTACGGGGGGCGAATCCAGCACCTCTATCATGAGAACCTGATGGTCCCGCTCCCCCTTGCTCACCTGGCTGGGCGTCAGGGGGAGGGGGGACCTCGATAGAGCGTCCGCATGGCTGATCTCTTTCCCGGGCCGGTACACCAACGCGTGTTGGTAGGCGTTGAGAAAAATGGCCCACCTAAGCATCCTCGGGGACAGGATCTGTGGCGTGGGCTTATCTGCGGTAAAAATGCCTAGTAGGGGCTTGTGGTCAGTCACGATGGTGAAGGGGCGGCCATACAGAAAATCGTGAAATTTTTTGGTCCCTGCAACTATCGCCAGCGCCTCCCTGTCTGTTTGGGCGTAGTTTCTCTCCGCTTGGGACAGGGACCTGGAGTAGAACGCTATTGGGGCCTCCCTCCCGTTTTCCAACGCATGGCATAACACCGCCCCCACCCCCACCGGGGATGCATCACAGATCAGTACCACCGGCCGTTTGTGGTCGAAATGGGTCAGAATGGCGTCAGACACCAGGAGTTGTTTCAGTTCCGTGAATGCCCTCTCCTGGTCATCGCCCCACATCCATGCCGCATCTTTCTTGAGCAACTTGTGAAGCGGCTCAGCCATCGCAGCCTTCCATGGAAGGAAGGAGTGGTAGAAATTTAAGAGCCCTAGGAACGACTGCAACTCGGGCTTGGATGTGGGGCGAGGGGCTTTCTTGATGGCGGCAACCTTGGATTTGGACGGTTTGATCCCCTCGGGTGTTACTTGGAACCCTAAGAAATCAACCTCCTTCGTGAAGAAGACGCATTTGTCTTTTCGCAACCTCAACCCCGCCCGTTCGAACGCCGCCAGGACCTTGTTAAGCCTTTTAGCCAACTCAACCTCACTCCCCCCCGTTATCAATACGTCGTCAAAATATGGTAAAACGCCGTCCAGCCCTTTGAGGAGGCGTTCCACGAGTGACTGGAAAATTCCAGGTGCCGAGTTCACGCCGAATTGGAGGCGCGTCACCTGGAACGCCCCCTTATGCGTGATTATGGTCTGTGCAGCAGCTGTGGCAGGGGTTACCATGAGTTGCTGATAGGCCTGAGCCAGGTCGAGCTTAGCGAAACACTTTCCCCCATGTAACCTGGCTAGCAAATGGCTGACCACCGGCACCGGGTACGCATTAGGGCGGATTGCCTTATTAATGGTGCACTTATAATCGGCGCAAATGCGAACCTCCCCATTGGCCTTCAATGCTGTGACAATTGGAGTTTCCCACTCCGCGGAATCAACAGGAACAAGAATCCCCTGGCCCACTAATTTGTCCAGTTCCGCCTCTATTTTGTCCTTGAGTGCAAAGGGCACCCTGCGCGGTTTAAGTCTGATTGGGCGGACCTCCGGGTCCAGGTCGAATGTTACTGGGGGTCCATTGAATTTCCCAAGTCCCTTCTTGAAGACTTCGGGGTGCGCGTCGCACACCTCCTGTATCGGGTCAGACCCAACGGCGTGCACCCCTCCAATGAACAGACCCAGGGGCTGAAACCATTGAGTCCCGAGGAGGCTGCAATTACCTCCCTTTAGAACGACTAGGGGGAGTTCCGCGGCGTGCCGCTTGTACTGAACCTGGAAATTCCCAACCCCCAACACCGGGATACTGTTCCCTTGCACGTCCCGAAGCGTGGACCTCAACGCTTTGAGCTTGGGCCGTACGCGGGGGGCAATTCTCAAAAACTCCCTCTGGGAAATAATGGAGTAAGAGGAGCCAGAGTCAATCTCCATCCTAACAGGGGCCCCTTGCACCAGTACCTCAACAAAGTAACGGGGGTGTCCCATGGACACGCTGAAAACCGGGGCAGCGGCGGCGCTGTCATCGGAGATGCGGCCCACGCCGTCCTGCTTCCTCGTGGGTCGGACGCCATCCTTTAGTCTCGTCGAGCGATCTGGCCTCGTTGGGCGGTCGGGCGAGCTCCTCCGGTCCTTTCGTCGTTGTCTGCAGACTTTGGCTATGTGCCCGCGTCGCCCGCAGTTGTGGCACTCGGCCTTTCTGAACGGGCACCTGGCACGGTCGTGAGCCGCCCCGCAGCCGTCGCAACACCAGCCCTCCTTTCGGACCCTCCGGACGTCCTCGTCATCGCTGCTTTCGGCGGACGATTTCGAAGTTCGCCGGGCTGCGTGCACTGAACTCTCTGCCTTGTCGGCCTTCGGCTGCCAGTCCTGGAGCTCTTGCACCCCTGCCTTCGTGGCTTCCGCGGCCTGTGCCGCCTTCAGGACCTCCTGCAACGTGGGGGGCGGCTCCTGATTCATCAGCGTGCGCTGAATCTCGGCGTCCTTCAGGCCGCATAGCACGCAGTCCCTGAGGGTGACTTCCAAATTCTCCCATTTGCACGGGCCAGCAGCCAGGCGCAGGGCCGCTACGAAAGCGGCGACCGACTCATCAGGCGCTTGGACTCGCCTCCAAAACGCGCTCCGAGTGGGAAACATCGCTACCGAGGGCCGGAAATGGTCTCTCAGCACCGTCAGGAGCTCTTTTGCCTTGAATTCAGCCGCCTTTTTGGGTGCGATGAGGTCAATCAGTACTCTCTTTCCGTCGTGCCCGAGCATTCTGGTGAGGATGGCTCTCTTCTTTGCCTCGTCCGTCACCTCGAACTCCACCAGCGCACCTTGGAAGTCCATTTCGAAGAGTTACCAATCTTGCGGTTTCTTGATGTCGAAACCGGCGTATGTCTTGGTCCCGTGGGCAGCCATGATCCCACCTTCGTCACCAATTTAGTGTATGGGACCAAAGACACCAGGACAGCCGAAGAGCTGGCTTAACACAACTTTATTACATGCTGGTCAGAGGGAACATGCGGTAATGGCGGACGAACAGCTCAATATATACAGTGGCTATACATTTGAATGTGGCTCCTTGATAGCCTATTGGCTACAGGCTGCGTGACGTCATTGCAGGTCACGCCCTTCTTGTTCAGGTGAAGGTAGTGGCGGGAATCTTCCCGCGCTGTTGTTCTAGGTGAGTCTTGGACCAATGAGCTTGGACGCTCGCTATTGCCATCTAGTGGTCACTAGCTCGCGTCCTATTAAGGTTACAGTGATTCAGCTGGAGGTTACAATGTTACACATAGAAAAGGTTACATTGGATACACATGGATAGGTACATTGTTTAAAGGCACAGGCTTTAGGACACAACAAAGCGTAAGGCTAGTTCAGTTCTTATTCTATCTGTTAAACACTCAGGGAGATGATGTGGGAAGAAGAGCAATCACCATCTTTCATGTGAACATGTCTGGTTGTGATGAACCCATAGGGAGCTCAAAACAGCAAGCGTAGTACTTTCTACAGTTTCTTTTATACAGTATATAAATAATTGGAAATGAAGGGTACAGAGGTTGCCAGCTGCCCAGGTCCAAGCATCAAGAGATAAAAGCTCTGCTATGGAAAGAAAACCCGACCTTCATATGTTTACTTCACCCTTTGTTCCATTCGGACTCAGAGCAAATAAATCAAGGGAGAAATGAAAAGGACTTTGAGCTGACAAATGACTGTGCAATGGAGCACTGGGGTGACCTAAGTAGTCCTATCAATCCAAGGAAAGCCATTGCAAACCCTGAGGAGGAGGCTTACTGTTTTCCTCAAAATGCTTTCCCTGAGAAAGAGCAAGTGATGTTATAGTGCCACCAGTAATGATACCTTGGTTCCACCTACTATTTGATGGTCTTGATGTGAGTCCATCATTTGAATACAACAGTCTATCTGAAAATAAATTAGGCTTATACTGTCATGGATATTTTATACTGAAATTTCTAGCAAAGAAAACAGAAGAAACTCCAGCTTCCTGACTATATACAGTGGTACCTCACTTAAAGAGCATAATTCATTCCACGGGATTGCTCTTTCAGCGAATTTGCTCTTTAGGCAAAACACCATTGTAAGTGATCAATTGTGACTTCTGGCGGGGGGATTGCGAACTGCGATTTAGTTGTTAAGTGAGATTTTTGTTTATTTCATTTGTTAAGCAAGGCAACCATTCAGAGAAAATTCTGCTCTTTAAGCGAATTAGTCTCTAAGCAGGTAAAGGTAAAGGTTTCCCTTGCTTGAAAGCCAGTCGTATCCGACTCTAAGGTGCAGTGCTCATCTCTGTTTCAAAGCCGAAGAGCCAGCGCTGTCTGCTGCTGCAGACGTTTCCGTGGTCATGTGGCAGGCATGACTAGACAGCGAAGCGCACAGAACGCTGTTACCTTCCCACCAAAGTGGTCCCTATTTATCTACTTGCAATTTCTTGCTTTCAAACTGCTAGGTTGGCAGGAGCTGGGACAAAGACGGGAGCTCATTCCATCCTGCAGTACTTGGGAATCGAACTGCTGACCTTCCGCCTCCTAGTCAGTGTCTTAGGCACTTGAGCCACTGCAGTCCTTAGTTTCTAAGCAAGGCACTCTTTATGCGAGGTTTTACTGTATATTTAACACACACTGGTATTGCTGCCAGGCTAATTCAAAATAGAGCATAAATGATCCTCAGTTTTATCACCTAGTACATACTAAGCATCAAAAATACAGGAGAAATGAAGTACACCTTTATCACAGGAGTTCTAGAAAGACATGTAATCTGCTCTCTCAGAATTATATAGCTCACTTCAGCAGACTTTTCCAAAGTTGCTGCATTAGTTTGTCTCCGCTGATTCACTAAAGTAAAGGAAGAGGAGACACAAAATATTTTTGCACTTTAAAGACTAACAGATTTACTACAATGTGCGATTTTATAGATTAAAAGCTATGTCTGAAGAAGTGGATTTTGATCCATAAAACCCCACACTGATATACATCAGTCTTTAAAGTACTGCAACATTTTGCCTTTTCTCCACCCACCCTTGGCTTTATAGACAGTGATGTCTTTTGCAGCCATCTCTTGTATGCCTGAGATTAGATCTAAAATGAACAAACCCGGGCATCAGAAGCCAATATGGTGTGTTTTTATGTATGTTAGAGTTGCTGATTTCTTGCAATGAGGAATGAGCAGATTTCACTTCATTTTTGCTTTTACTTTTTAATTTGCATTTTACCTGTACTCTGTAAAATCTAACGGGCACATGTATAAAAAAGTCCCTCTTTGTTCTCTTTCAAATGGATTCTTAAAGACTGGAATATACTCACCATTGAGACCATTGGATCTATCTTCTAGAGACTAGAGTGGGAGGCAGTCATAATAGACCTCTGTGCTTGAAGTCTGCAGATTCACTCAGTAGAAAAAGTAGACACTCCCAAAGGTAGAACGAATCACTTTTTGCATTTTGCAGGAGCTGAAATTTGCCATAAAATTGCTTCCAAAATATGGTGACCCTAAATCGGATTTTCAAGATGTGTAAAATGTTTCAGGATGGGTTATCCATTGCCACCATTTTCATGGGGTTCCATGGTTCAAGAGGGATAATGATAATGATACACAATACTAAAATGGATCTCATTACCAGAAAAATGGATTAATATTACCTGATTTCTTTTATGTCCTAGAGTGTGTAGAATGCCATGGAAAACCATGTCACAAATTTTCACTAGATATTCTAGTTTAGTTTATACTTGTTAATAGAACAGAAAAACTGAAATTCATCACTAGGCTAGAACTTGCGTTGCTATTAAGTTTATGCACATTCATCCCCCCCCCCCCCCAAAAAAAGTTAGCCTCACAGCAGCTGACAGAAACTGAACTCTTTACTTTGTGCCAAATTCGGACTCAAGACAAATTCAGCATTAACTACAGTACTGTATTGATTTTCCTGTACAAACACAGGAAATATGCACATATTAGTGGTATAAAATTTGCAGCTGAATGAACTAACAAGCCTAGTATATTTACAAAATGGCTGCTATTCTAGATTTCAGTTTCTGCGCTGCTGTTCTCCAGAAATCTTCTCCTTCATGTATGTTGTGTCCGGCCCTTATAATCAATAGTCTAGACAATGATGAACAGAACAACAACAGATTACGCTCCGGACATAAGATGGCTATACGAATCCCATGAAATCAGTCCCTCCGGAATCTGCTGTAGAACAGGCAATGCCTAAGCTACACTAGACGTGGTAGCGTTTGGAGGAGACCCAGGCTTAGCTTGTTACTGGCTACCTGTATGGTAATGATAATACTCTTTACAAGGTGTATACAAACATTTGCTGACCATCTGGTGGAGAAAACCGATCGGATCCGCTCGGGGTTCAAACTTGGCGTGGACGGGGAGGGTCCGGGGGGAGCCAGTGCGCAGTCTTGCGGTGTTACCTGGGATCGGTTTGATCCAGTTGCCCCGGATGAAGTGGACAGGCTCCTTGCAGCGGTCCGTGCCACTAATTGTCCATTGGATCCCTGTCCCGCCTGGCTGGTAAAAGCCTCTAAGACGGTGACAGGTGGCTGGGTCGGGGCTATAATTAACGAGTCTTTTCGAGAGGGGATGTTTCCTGCACTGCTGAAACATGCTCTTGTGCGCCCCCTCCTGAAGAAGCCTTCCCTCGATCCAGCAATCCTAACCAACTACAGACCTGTCTCCAACCTTCCTTTTTTGGGGAAGGTTCTGGAGAAGGCAGTGGCACGTCAGCTGCAGGGGGTACTGGATGAAGCGGAATATCTGGACCCATTCCAGTCAGGATTCAGACCTGGATATGGTACTGAGACTGCATTGGTCGCGCTGATGGATGATCTCTGGCGAGAGCGGGATGGCGGTCATCCGTCCGTCCTTGCTCTTCTTGACCTCTCAGTGGCCTTCGATACCGTTGACCACGGTATCCTTCTGGAACGGCTCAGAGGATTGGGGATCCAGGGCACGGTGTGGTCCTGGTTTTCCTCATTTCTGAGGGGCCGGACCTAGTTGGTGTGGTTGGAGAGTGAGAGGTCGAGTCCTAGGCCCCTAAAATATGGGATGCCTTAGGGCTCGGTACTCTCTCCTCTCCTATTTAACATCTACATGAAGCCGCTGGGTGAGATCATCCGTTCCCACGGGGTGCGGTACCACCAGTACGCGGATGACACACAGTTGTACATCTCGTCCTGTGGGGACCCCAGTGATGCAGTCAAAGTCATTTCCAGCTGTCTGGAGGCTGTTGGGATCTGGATGGGGGCAAATGGGCTACAGCTGAATCCTAGCAAGACTGAGTGGCTATGGATAGGGGGTCCTGCGTTATCCCGGGAGCTACCATCTTTGGTTTTGGATGGGGCTGTTTTGCCCCAGACCAACCCGGTGCACAACTTGGGGGTCCTCCTGGATTCGCGGCTGCTGCTAGAAGAACAGGTGGCGGCTGTGGCCAGGAGGGCCTTCACCCAACTTTGGGTGATTCGCCAGTTGCGCCCGCTCCTGGACCGGGACTCTTTGCTCATGGTTACTCATACTCTGGTGACCTCCAGACTAGACTACTGTAATGCGCTCTACATGGGGCTGCCTTTGATGACCATTCGGAGGCTGCAGTTGGTCCAGAATGCCGCAGCCCGTGTGGTGATGGGGTGTGGACTTTATGCCATGCCTTACCACTGCTTCGGGGGCTGCACTGGTTACCAGTTTGTCTCCGGGTGCAATTCAAGATGCTGGTTTTGACCTTTAAAGCCCTACATGGCAGTGGGCCAGGGTATCTTAGAGACCACATCGCCCTAAGGACGTCTGCCCGTCCAACCAGAGTGGACCGGAGGGGCTCTCTAATTGTGCCATCAGCCAGGGGGGCTCACCTCTCTGGCACAAGGAGGAGGGCCTTCTCCATGTCTACACCGGCCCTTTGGAACCTCCTGCCTGTGGAACTGCGTCTCCAGAAGGAGTTGTTGCCCTTTAGGAAGGAACTAAAGACCTGGCTGGCGGGCCAAGTTTGGGGTGCGGGTGGGGATGGCGGTACCGTTGTGTGGTTGGTATAGAGAAGTGTGCCTTTCCCCAAGAACCCTTCGGCTCTTGCGCACCTTTTAGGGGTGGGTTTTTTAACTTTTAACTTTGTTTTATTATGTGTCTTTTATGTATTTACTGTCCGCTATGTAAACCGTCCTGAGTTGGGTTGTACCTGAGTGGGCAGTATATAAGCGTGAAAAATAAATAAATAAATAAATTAAACAGGCATATGAGGTTAAGCCCTTGGCACACCATGTATCCCTGCTTTTGACACCAGCATACACACGCCTTAGGAAACAAGCCCCAATACAAACATGGATTGTTACTGTGTGGCCTGAGGGAGCCTCTCAACAGCTGCAGGACTGTTTCCAGGAGACCGATTAGAATGTGTTTGACCATCAGGATCTGGGAGACCTACACATCAACAGTCCTGGATTATATTAGATTCTGCACAGCCAACATCACCAGGGAAAAGCATGTAAAGATATATCCGAACAGGAAGCCCTGGATGACGGGTAAAGTTTGGAGACTGTTGAAGGCCAGAAACTTTGCTTTTAGAATTGGAGACCGGGTATTGTATAGTATAGAAAGGGCGAACCTGAAGAGGGGTATTAGGAAGGCAAAAGCTGTGTATAGAAGGAAAGTTGAAGATCACCTGAGTAGTCACAACACCATATACGTGTGGCAGGGGGTCCAGCACCTTACTGACTACAAACCCAGTAATTCATCACATGTAGAGAGCAGTGCTTCTCTGATGGAGGAGCTGAATACCTTCATTGCCCAATTTGAGGTGACACCAGTAGTGGTTCCAGCAACGTCACCAGAGTCATCGTCATTACTCCCCATAGGGAATATTGCCAGCGTGGAAGAGGGAGAAGTGAGGCGAATATTAGAAGGGATAAACATGAGGAAGGCTATGGGTCCAGATGGAGTGGCTGGCAGGGTGCTGAGAGACTGCTCAGAATAACTGGCAGAAACCTTTATGAAGATTTTTAATTGGTCTTTGGCCCAAGCCACTGTCCCACCTTGACTGAAATCCTCTACTATTATACCTCTGCCTAAAAAACCTAACATAGATAGTCTGAATGACTTCCGCCCTGTGGTGCTTACACCCGACATAATGAAATGCTTTGAAAAGTTGGTGCGGAACCGTATTATGGCTTGTTTACCAGTTGGACTTGACCCTTGTCAATTTGCATATAAGAGAAAGAGATACACGGAGGATGCTGTGGCTACGGCCCTACATGCTTTTCTAACCCATTTGGAGAAATAATGGAATTATGTGAGACTGTTATTTGTAGATTTTAGTTCTGCATTTAATACTATTCTCCCGCATAGACTGGTGCCCAAATTATTAGATCTGGGGCTTCTGCCATGCTTATGCAGGTGGATACTAGATTTTCTATCAGATTGTTCACAACGGGTCAGGATGGGCTCTACGGATCTCAGTATATGTACGGGGATGCCACAGGGGTGTGTGCTGAGCCCGCTTCTGTACATGCTTTACACATATGATAGTGTTCCCAGTTACCCCAGCAATAAGATCATTAAGTTTGCAGACAACACAACGGTGGTTGGTCTGATTACTGATGGGGAGGAGGAGTCAGGTGGATGAAAAATGGCAAGATGGTGGAACACCAGGTAAAACAAGAAATCCGTCAAGATGTGAAAATATACGTCCTTTACTTCAGGTAAGTGAGAGAAAACCAAAGCAAACTAGTAAATAATGCTTTTCACTTCAGCTTCTTCTGGGTTTTCTCAATGGAAATGGGTTTTCTCAATGGAAATACTTCGTGAATAACAATGATAATTATTGTTTGTTCTGTGTGATCGCGTCCTAGCCTCTTAGTGGCTTCTTTAGTGCTAAGGACATACAAAAGAGATCATTGTGGACATCAGAAAATGCTAATTGAACATCCAGCCACTTATTATTGAAGGGAATTGTGTGGAACAGGTCTCGGTGTTTCAGTTTCTGGGAATGGAGCTGAGGGATGATCTAACATGGGGAGCAAACACCAAAGATCTGATGAAGAGAGCACAGCAGAGGTTATACTTCTTGAGAATCCTCAGGAAGAACAATCTTTCAAAGGACCTACTGTTGGCATTCTACCACTGTACCGTAGAGAGATTGTTAACCTATGGTCTGTGTGTTTGATTTGGGAGTTGTACAGTCGTAAAGACT
The DNA here is from genome assembly GCA_035047305.1 of Bradypodion pumilum. Classification (NCBI taxonomy): domain Eukaryota; kingdom Metazoa; phylum Chordata; class Lepidosauria; order Squamata; family Chamaeleonidae; genus Bradypodion; species Bradypodion pumilum. The sequence continues at coordinate 110,108,013 of JAWDJD010000004.1, read as the reverse complement.
GCGGAGGGGATAATCGGGTGTACTCTTCCCACTCTAGATCAAATCTATGCCGCCAGGTGTTATAAGAACGATGTAGAGATTGTGCAGGATAGTACGCACCCTGGAAATGATCTCTTTCAGCTTCTGCCTTCTAGAAGAAGGTATAGGGTCATAAAGACCAGGACCAGCCACTTGAGAAATAGTTTCTACCCAAAAGCGGTTCTGGCTCTGAATGCAGTGAAATGCATTCTATGAGGGAGCTTCTGTATATAGTTTTTAGAGTTTTTAGAGTTTTAGAGTATTAGAGTTTTAGAGCTTTTTAGGTGTTAAATGTGTATATGTGGGGTAGGAATATGTTGATAATTTTGTATAGTTGTATTTTGTTTAGGTTTTGTTGGGACGATAAGTGGTTTTTCAATCTTGTCCTTCTGTGCAGAACAATGACAATAAAGATTTATCTATCTATCTAACCAATGGGGAACAGGATCCAAAACTGTAACCAATCACAGACCTCTCATTCGCATAATGAGCGTGCTCAGAGAGGGAGATTTCGCACCAACTTTAGTTCCTAATTTGGATGGCGGGAAACCACCATTTTCTCTTTGCAAGGCACTGCCCACGCAACTTGCAATTCTGCCTTAATCCACAACAACGTACCAACTGACAGAACCCTCCAATAACTAAAATTTAGGGTCTGCTGCCATTATAAGTTTCCCAAACCATGTTCACACAGCTGAATATTCAGTGCAGCACTTCAAAATATATACTGTACAGGGTTTCTCAAATGCTATTATTACCGCTACTGACAACAACAGCAATATCCCATTCTCCTTGGAAAAAGTATCCAGAGAATTGTATGACATAATAAAGCTATATAATAGAACCAGTAAAAGTACAAGGAGAAATGGTTTAAAAGACAACAAGAAAGTATTTTTTTAAAGGAAGAAACAACCCCAATGGAGTAAGAACAAAATATTAGATACATCAATAATACTAACAATAATGCTAACAATAAAGAAACTTATGAGTAATGCAACAAAATTCCATCGTGGAATAAGTTTCTTCAGTTTTTGGTGAAAAGCATTCAAAGAAAGAGCCTGACCAATTTTCCATTTGGACAATGTTCTAAAAATCACTATGTAGCTACTCAGGATAACTTATGTTCACTTTGTGAGATTTTTGAAGCGACACTAAGAACAAGGAGCCTAATGTTGATCTTAAATCCTGAAATAGTCTATATAAGAGCAAGTAGTTCCTTGGCCAACATGCTGTGGGGCATTTCCAACAGGTCCTGGGAGCAAAGAGGAAACCAACAAAGTTGCCAAAAATGAGTATATAATAATAATTGTGTTCTGTCAAGTCCATACCTGTCAACCTTCTCAATTTGGCCGGGATTACCCCGTAAATTGACGTTGATTGATGTTATAACCCGGCCCCCGCTGCCAAAACCCCATAATTTGGCAGCAGGGAAAGCGCTTTCCGCGCATGCGCGGAAGGGTTTTACCCCTTCCACGCATGCTTGGAAGCACTACGTCACTTGCGTAAGGGCTGCGCGAACGGCGTAGCACTTCTGCGCATTCGTGGAAGGGGTAAAACTTTTCCACGCATGCGTGGAACGTGACCTGCACACAAGCAATGTGCGCAGGCCCCATTTTTCCGGAGCCGCGGGTTGACAGGTATGGTCAAGTCAGTTCTGACTTATGGCACCCTTTCCAGAGTTTTCCAGGCAGAGATACACAGGAATGGTTTACCATCCCCTTCAGTTTGGGCTGCCCTAGAACTGTGTAGTTTGCCCATGACTACAGAGGATGGCTCATCCTGAGAGACACTGTGGGGTACTGAACTCCCAACCTCTCACTCAAGAGAATACCTAAACCACTGAGCTATCCAACCAGCTAAGATGAATATACTGTATAGGCAGCTTCTATTGCAGGCGCCCCCCCCCCCAAAAAAAAGGACTCAGACACCGGTATAAGTGGATAACGGCATTGGGCCACATTTATTGATTCATGCCCTAGTCCGAATTATAAATTTCAATTGGTACTCAGCCAATTATAATTCTTAAGGCAAGCAGGCCGTAGTAACACTGGTAAGGTTCATCCCAAAATTGCCAATGGCAATTGGCTACAATGTATCCATTTGTATCAATTTGTTTGTTTACCACAAACAAATTGTTGACCGTAGTCAATAAACTATCTACTGACCCCACCCTCTGACGTGTATCCGTAAAATCACGGGGTGATGCATGCTGAAGAGCTCCTGCCATCACCCCATTGCCTGGTTCGTCGTTGACCGGACAACGTTAACCAACTTGTACCTATCTAGTGTTGGCCAGTCAATTGCGAACCTGCCGGATACCTGTGGGTCATCAATATTTACCTTACCAGTGCTACCCGCCACACGGGGAGGCTTAATAAAGACTCACCGCCCCCCCCAGACCGTCAGCTCAGTCAACAGGCCTGCTTGCAGATCTTCCAAAAAGAGGTTCATACCTCTGGGCGACAGATGTACCCCATCCCCTGTATAAAGATCATAATTTTGGAGACTAATGGAGGGGTGTCGGATGACCCGCCCCAAACCCTTGTCAGCAAAGAACCGGGCCACTGCCCTGTTCACCGAGCGACGAGCGCGGTCAAGGGCCTGGAGGTTGATACCCCCCCCCCCTGTAAGCATGACGCGGTATGATGTCCGACCATAGCAGGGTTGTGGCAGGCCACACATAATGTAAATAAGCCAGGTCGCTGCAGATCGTATGTTTTAAAGAAAGGCCAGTGACCTGGCCCAAGTCATTGCCCCCGAGGTGCAGCACCAGGACATCAGGCGGTTCAGCATCCCTAATGGAAAAAAGGAATGGCAACAGTTCCCGCCATAACATTCCGCGCTTACCATACCACCTGATACATGCGGCTGCACGTAGTCCAAGCTGGGGTCCCCACTCTGTTGCCGCAGCGTACTGCGCTGCCCAGTGCACATAGCTGTGGCCCACCAGCCATACTGCCACCGGTGTGCGTCGACACACAGGGTCTGTAAAATAAAGAGATAGGACAGTGACTTAACTGGTACTCACACTTGAAGAGGGTGAACATATAATTCAAAACACTTTGAACCCCACCTCCCCATATGGCATATATCAGCCTCGGAGTACCCAAATGCAGCCGCTGTAGAAGCGGCCCCTATTCTAAATGAATGGGTGCCGTAACGAGCCCCGGGGAGGCCAACACTGGACAGTGCCTTACCGGTCACCTCCCAAAATTGAAATTTGGTGAGGGGAGACCCATCCTGGTGGCAGAAAAATGGGCCAGGATGCGTACCACGCTTTGCAAGGAACTCTTGTAGGGCACCAACCGGACAGATGTCTGCAATGGAACATCGTAGCAGTCTTACACCACTGCCTACGCCATGCTGATCAACCTTTGAGGATCGTATCCTCAACTGAGCCCACTCATTGGAGACATAGACATCTTCGAGTTCCAGTGCCCTACGAGCCGCATCCGCCTTAGACAGTAGCACCAGCTCACTGATGCGGAGCGCTCCAAAAAAGGCCACCGTGGTAGCCGCATGAAACAGAGCTGCCTCATACCTGTCAAAACACAGGTCATGCCAGCCTCGTGCAAGGTGGGTAAGAACTCCTGGAGAAATAGGGTGGCGATTATCCGGGCGGTGGCCACGTTCCCGTGTCCACCCCTCCAAAACATGGCGTATACGGAAATCATTCGTGCTGTCAGCAGAGCCCCTCACTTTGGCCATGAATGCCAGTGCTGACAGCCTGGATGCTATGGTGCGGGGAGCTAGGCCCTGACTGTGTAGGTAGACCATAAATTGAAGAACATGTGTAACTGGAATGGGCCAAATCTCAGGCAACCGTAGTTGCGCACAAAAGGTCTTAAATTGACCGAATGCATGGTGATACGCCTTACGCTTGCGGGGCACCAGCGACCGGTTCACCTCTCCTTGCCAAACGTCCAAATCTCGTCCGGGAGTGGCGAGGGGAATTCCTCTGCATCCGGAGCCAAGGCGCGGAACCGGGGGATCTGCAGGTGGGATAAAGCATCAGCAATATCGTTATTAATACCTGGCACATGTCTGGCCCTGAAGAGCACATTGAGGCGTAGGCTGTGCAAAACAAACTGGCGCACCAACTCCATGACCCTGTGCGATTTTGATGTCTGGGAATTGACAATGTGCACTACCGCAGCATTGTCACACCAGAAATGAACCACTGAATTAGCCCACTCCTCGCCCCATAGCATCAAAGCTCACAGTATCGGGAAGAACTCAAGGAACGTAAGATCGCGTAAACGATCTGTGCCCTTCCAAGCCGGAGGCCATTGGCCATAGGCCCACCTCCCCTCAAAGTAAATCCCATAACTCAGGGACCCCGAGGCATCTGACTGAACCTGGAACCTAGGGGAAACCAAAAGGTCAGATCTCCAAAATGACACCCCGTTGAAGTCCTTAAGGAACTTAAGCCAGATCAACATGTCAGCCCTCATGCCCCTGTTCAGTCGGACCCTATGATAGCGCCTGGATAGGCCAGTCATGGCGTCGCACAAGCGTCGAGCAAAGGCTCTGCCAGGTGCGACCACCCTGCAAGCGAAGTTAAGGTGACCATGGAGAACCTGGAGCTCACGAAGTGACACCTTGCGTTTGGCCAGTAAGGCCAAAATCAATGCAGTGATCCGGGTAACCTTGTCCATGGGTAACCTGGATGCCTACGAAACCGTGTCAATTTCAATACCCAGAAATGTGAGCTTGGTTGATGGGCGCTCGGTCTTTTCGGGCGCTAAAGGGACACCCAGTTCCTTCATTAGCGTCTGAAATGTGGTGAGGAGACGCGTGCACGTGTCCCAGCCCCGTTCACCCCCGAACAAGAAATCATCGAGGTAGTGGGCTACAGACCGAGACCCAGACCTGCGAACAAAGGCCCACTGAAGGAAAGTGCTAAAACGTTCAAATGCTGAACAGGAAATAGAGCAGCCAAAAGGCATGGCTTTATCAACATAAAATTTCCCTTGGAATTTAAAACCTAATAACTCAAAGTCGCCCGGGTGCACAGGCAACAAACGGAATGCCGACTTAATGTCACATTTTGCCAAAAGTGCACCCAGGCCACAAGAGCGCACCATGCGCAGGGCCTGGTCAAATGATGTATACCTGACCGAACAAAGGTCATCAGGGATGGCATCATTGACCGAATGGCCCGCCGGGTATGACAGATGGTGAATTAAACGAAACTCCCCAGGTGTCTTTTTGGGTACCAACCCCAAAGGGGAAACCTTCAGATTGGGAAAGGGCGGCATGGGAAAGGGGCCAGCAACCCTACCTGCATTAACCTCCTTAGCAATACTTAGGGCGGCCACCTCCTCCCTGCCCCTAAGGGAAAGTAAATTAGGGGCATCTTGGGGACACCGCTCCCCCCTAAATGGGATGCGGAAGCCCAGCTGGAAACCCTCGAGGAGGTACCTAGCATCCTCCCTCTTCGGGTATGTTGAGAGCCACCGCTCCAACATAACTACGTTAACCGGGGAGGGGGCCTTTTGATTGACCAGCTCCATCAGCAGCAGGTCTGCCCGCTCCTTGTCCACCTCTACCTCTGCCCCGTGACCCACCGGCTCGCGGACACGCAGCAGCGGCGTGGGGGCCAGCGCAAGAGGGACACTCATGCTTGTATCTGCACTGTTTCCAATTGCATGCACCATTGGCCGAGAAGCTCCAACACAGCAGGCGGGCTGGAACCCCCTGCCCCGCCACCTGGCGGGGGGCCTGAGTTGGAGCAGCTCGCTGGACCGCATGCCCACAATGGTACCTCTCCCCAGGCGCCGGGTGCGTGGGGGTCATATACAGAAGCCACAGCTCCTGACAGGGCTCATCCCACCTCATCTCTGGGTGTAGGGGCACTCTCATGCGAAATTCCTCATCGTAAGCCAACCACGATGGGCCAGGAAAATCCACCATTGCCCTGTAAATATTGTCCAAATATTGGACCATAGGAATGGCCAGGTCTGGCCGAGCCCTGAGATACACCGCCATGTGTATGAGATACGCGGGCAACCAGTTGGCCCATGTACGACGGCAAGCCATGTACGTTGGCTTGCGACGGCGAGACTGCTCTTTATCCTTCTCATCCTGCCCCTCCTTCTCTTCCTTGGTGGGTTCCCTGTTCAATAGGGAGAAAATATCTACGTACTCCCCCCGCCAAATCTTTTCCCTTGTGGCCTGCGCCAAATGATCCCCGAGGGGCAATGAATACCCGGCTGTCGGCAATGCCGACACCGGCACGGCATTGATACGGGGCAGCAGGAAAAGGGCCTGGACTGTCCCTGTGACACCCGTTGCAGTCCCAGGAGCGGAACCCCCCCCCACCTAATGTCATACCTGTATGAGACCAAGCTGCACCCGGGTAAGCCAGGAACTGTTGCCCCCCCCCCGCCCCGACATTACGAGGCCATGGCCACTGGAAACCCTCCCCCGAAGTGGAGTGTGGTGTGGGCACATTAGCTTGAACCTGATACTCACTGGGTGCACCCCCGTGGGCCACCCCCACTGGGGGTTCCGGCCCACGGCGGGCGTCGGAGCTCGCGACCGAAATCGAGCTCTGAGGACACATCCGACCACTACCGGACTGTAGTGCCTGTGGTGCGGGGAGTTGCGAGGCCGCGGCGGGCACCGGCCTGTGTGCCTCAAGCAACTCAACCCGACTGGCTGCCTGCTGAAGATTGGCAGCTGCCGCGGTCACCTGCTGGCAAAAGGGGGCCCCCGATGGCAATGCCGCCCCCCCAATGGGGTTGTTGGATATCCCTAAGGATGCCTCTAGCGCCGCCACGTGGGCCAGTAGAGCATCCACTGTCGCAGATCCCCCTGCATAAAGGGGGCCAGGTGGGCCGGACGGCCCACTGGGCAATGGTCCAGGGCCCCTGACTTGAGAGCCCGACCCTAAGTAGGGCCATACCCAGAACTGCGGTCCATAAGGGGCCGGGGGTAGGCCCTGCTGGGCACTCGCACCAGGCCCTCCCCCCTGCTCAAAGCCCATGGCCGGCATCTGCGGGCCGGGGGCCGAAGCCCCTGTAGGGCCATGCCCTCCCCCCTGCTCAGAGCCCATGGCCGGCATCTGCGGGCCGGGGGCCGAAGCCCCTGTAGGGCCAGTCTGAGCTGGAGAGCCGCGGGCCACGGCCTCAGCTGCCCCATCCCACCGGTCCCGGTGGGTGCGTCCATGAAGGAGTCCTGTTGGGGAGGCACAGTCGTGGTCCTCCGACCCGACTGTGGCCTCCGAGTTGGGCGAGCCGAAGTCGCCATAGCCTTCTTTTTAGGAGGCATATTGCAGCAAATCCCTTCCCAGGGATCAGAAGAAAGGCTGGGAAGCCGGTAGAAGAGGCGAACAGCACGCTAAGCTTCGCCGAAAAAACGGCTTCCCCAAAGGCGAAGAGCGACGGAGTAAAAAAAAACTTCTCCTCTCCGTTGCTTTCGCAAAATGGCAGCTCGGCTGCCTCGTGGCCACCCCTTTTAAAGAGGGGTGGCCACGCCCCCCTAACTAGCCGGATGGCTGAGTCCGGGTGGGCGGGGCCGCAAAGAGCGCGGCGGCCATTTTGGTGCCGCGCTTGCATTAGCTGCGGACAAAAGGCTGCTTAATTTTAGACCAACTGAAATGTCTGGACTATCTTTAAAGATAGCCTCAAACAAAATGCATTACAGCAATCCAGTCTGAAGGATTAACTGAAGCTGTCGGCAGTACTGTAATCAGATAGTCATAAACATCAGAATGGAACTGTAACTGTAAATGGCCAGCAGAATTCTAAACCAGCAAACAACTTTATGTAATGGAGCCGATGAAGTTCAGCAGCCTACATTTTTGGAGAAAACATTTTAGAAATAGACCTGGCACAGCCATCTGTCATGAATTTTTGGACTTTCATATGCATTTCCCCCCTGCACTATCCACAGCCTGATAGCAGACTGGCATAGGTCGAAGGCAAATTTATAAAAAAAGAAGTGGCCTAATCAATTTATCACCTGCCCTTGCTTATATAAGGACCATATGGGTTCGTTTGTCATTTTTCCTTAGTATCACATCAGTCTAAGTGTCACATGCATTGCATTTCTATTGAACTATGATTTAGCAGAGCAGTAATTAGGCCTCATTTTATAATCTAATTTATTTACCTTTCTTGAGGGATAAACCTAATGGCATAAAGATAATTAGCTTTGACAAATAGCAGTAGCACATGTAACAGAGTAGTCACTCAGATATCTCAAACAAACTGAATCATTTTTGCTCATAAAGTGCTGCATATAATCATTTTGAAAAGCAAATGAAAATTGGCATATTTCTGCTCTGCAGGATGTCAAACAGAGTTTAGGTGGGCTGCTTTTTCAAGCTGCTTGTTAAAAGGTGACCATGGATGCCTCCATAAGATAAAATTGGGTTACATCCAGTATCTATAAGTACCTATAGAACACATCCACAACTGTGATGGACTTTCTTCCCCTCCCATCCCCTCTCCTTGGGGCCATTCAACAATTATGTGATCCATTATTTTGGGGGAAATTGAACCCCCCCCCCCAAGTAATCCAACTGTAATTTTCACTTTGAAACCCGCCCCCTTTAAAATTACATAATCCAGTGCTTTTATATCAAAACTCTATTTTTTTAGAGCTGTTCACTATTGGTGCCTAATGCAGACTGCACAAGCAATTCAATAATCTCAAATCGGATCAAAATTCCCAGAGATCATTTTATCAGTGGCACAATATGGTCTAATGGAGGAAAAATGTTTACAAAGACCTATCAACATACCCATGAAGATCCATGAATTAAAAATAATTTTCTGATATGAATGTTAATGTAGATGGCTCTGTTGCTATGGAAACTGCACTGGATTTGAGTAATTTTCTAACTAAACTTTGCACTTTGCTATTGTCTAGGTAGGATATGGACATGAGGTGTGTTTTATGTGAAATCACATCGATATAGTCTTGTTGTTGTGTGTGCATTTGTGTGTTATGTGTCATTAAGTCACATCTAATTATATCTATGACCCACATAGAGTCTTCATGGTAACTGAGATATTTAAGGGGTGGTTGGACTCATACCAAAGGTGACCAGGTTTATGCATTTCGCTATGGAGCCAGAAGTTGAGCATTTGATTCCCCACTGTGCCTCCAGGGAGAAGACCCAGCCTATGTTGGCTTGGTCACGTTGTAAAGAGAAGGGGCCAAACGGTGAAAGCAAAATGAAAGGGGGAACCGTTTGAGGCTGAAATATTCAAAGTATTCCAATGTTTAATCACAGTTCACAAAATTCCAAAAATTCAAAAGATCCAGATCCAAAACCCTTCCAGTATATAGGTTGATTTTTCAGTAAATACTTTCATTAGGGATCTAGAGAAATGAACAGTCAATTATTAACCCGATCTAGTTTTCTATCTATTATATACAATTATATACATATTTAGTTATATACATATATACATATATCTCGGTGAAGCCACATAACAGTATCGCCATAAGCATGAACGTAGATAAACAACAAGAAAATTACCTGCATAGACTTGAAAAATTTATGTGAGAGAAATTTAAACCGCGTCCCAAGCCTCGTTGGTGAATACTTACATGCTGATGGACATCAAAGAAATAGTAAGGGCAAAGGCTTTTTAAAGCAAATCATACAAGATAATCAGAACAACTGTGTTAAATGCTCATTAACAACATAATCACAAAAAGCAGGAGAAGTCTTTCTCCATATTGAGCTCATGAGGATGTAAAGTGTTAAAACGATATATGAAAAAGACTTCTCGCTGCATGAGTATTCGTTCAATGTTGGTGTGAGAAAATGGGGCGGATTTGACCGTTTCCAAAGCAACGAACTTGAGATTGCAATCACTGTGTTGTTTTGCAAAGAAGTGATGATTGAGGGGGGCTTGAGTGTTGGCAGATCGGATCATGGACCTATGTTCCCCCACCCTGGTTCTAAGCTCCCTAGTAGTTACCCCCACATAACCGAGTCCACATGTGCAAACGATGAGATACACACAGTTTTCACTTTTACAGGTGGTAAGTCCTTGGAGGGTTAGAACAAAGTCATTGTCTGGAAGGCTAACAACTTTAGTTTGCCAGGACAAATTGCATTGAGTACAATTGCCACAGCGAAAGTGCCCTGAGGCAATCGGTTGCGGTGAACAAAAGCGTGCCTCGTGATCTGAAAAAGTGACTATTTGGCCAATAAATCTGGTCTTTCTAAAACCAATCAGAGGTTTATGGGTACAACCTGGCAGATCCTGGATGATGTGCCAGTACTTATTGATGGTATGTTTAATTCTATTAGCTAGAGGGGAATATTCAAAGGAGCAATTAATATTTCTGTCAGATGGTTTGTGTCTTTTGCTGAGTAATTGTTGCCTGGACATGGCCTGAACTTTTTTTCAATTAGTTTGCACAACATGTTCTGGATAGCTTTTCTGATGTAAGTAACATCTAATGGTGCAGGCCGATTCCAAAAATCTGCTTCTAAGGTAGAATTGTGTTTGGCCCTAAGGAATAGACCTTAAGGTAAGTTATTTCTGAGATGATGTGGGTAGGAGGAGGAATAGCTTAAGTAGGAATTTCTGTCGGCTTTCTATAAAGTTTAACCCCTTCTTTGCATTCTAAAGACAGGTAAGTCGTTACATCTAGAAAGGGAATTGCATGGTCACTGACATTATGTGTGAATTTCAAGTTAACATTAGTCCCGTTAATCCAATTAACAAAATCTGGTACACATGTCAAATCATCAAAAATGAAATATAAATCATCAATAAATCATTTATAGAAAATAACACATTCAAAGAAAGGGTTGTTGTCAGGACTGTAAATAAATTCTTCCTCAAAATAAATCATGTATATATTGGACAGACTGGGTGCTACGGCACTACCCATGGCCACACCACGAACCTGCAAATAAAAGGTGTTACCAAATCTAGAATACTTGTTGTCCAAAATAATATCAAGTAGTTCCAACAGAAAATGTGTAGGAGGGTGTAAATCAGGTCTAGAATCAAGTGCTGTTTGTGCTATGGATCTAATGTCTTCCAATGGCATATTGGTATACAATGCCTGTACATCGAGTGAAGAATTTATTATAACTAATACTCTTGGCTCTCAATTTATACTCTCTATTGAATTTATACTGGTAAGGTAAAGGTCACCCTTGCTTGAAAGCCAGTTGTATCAGACTCTAGGGTTCAGTGCATCTGCAGACATTTCCATAGACATGTAGTAGGCATGACTAGACACCAGAATGCACGGAATGCCATTTACCTTGTCACCACAGTGATACCTATTTATCTACTTGCAATTTATTGCTGTCAAACTGCTAGGTTGGCCGAAGCTGGGATGGGAGCTCACTCCATCATGCAGCACTCGGGTCTCAAACTGCTGACCTACTGACCTTCCAGTTGTCAAGTTCAGCATCTTAACCACTGGAACCACCACAGTCCCTACTGCATTACAGAAGCTTAATTAATTAATTAATTAATTAATTTTATTTAGTTAAATTTCTATACCGCCCACCGACCAAGGCCGACTCAGGGCGGTTCACAATCATAGATAAAACAGATAAAAACATACAGAATTAAAAACCCACCCCCTAAAAAGGGGTGCAGATACCAATGTAACTGTGGGGGAAGGCATACTCCTCTATATCAACCACCCAATGGAAATCACCCCTCGACCTGCACCCCAAACTTGGCCACAAGCCAGGTTTTTAGTTCTTTCCTAAAGGGCAACAACTCCATCTGGAGGTGCAGTTCTACTGGCAGGAGGTTCCAACGGGCCGGTGCGGACACAGAGAAGGCCCTCCTTCTTGTGCCAGAGAGGTGAGCCCCCCTGGCTGATGGCACAATTAGAGAGCCCCTCCTATCCGCTCTGGTTGGACAGACAGACGTCCTTAGAGTGATGCGGTCTCTGAGGTAACCTGGCCCACTACCGTATAGGGCTTTAAAGGGGAAAACCAGCACCTTGAATTGCACCCGGAGGCAAACTGGTAACCAGTGCAACTCCCGAAGCAGTGGTGAGGCATAGGCATAACGCCCACACCCCATCACCACCCGGGCCGCAGCATTCTGGACCAGCTGCAGCCTCCGAATGGTCATCAGGGGCAGCCCCATGTAGAGCGCATTACAATAATCTAGTCTGGAGGTCACAAGTGCATGAGTGACCATGAGCAAGGAGTCCCTGTCCAGGAGTGGGCGCAACTGGCAAATCACCCGAAGTTGGGCGAAGGACCTCCTGGCCACAGCCGCCAACTGTTCTTCTAGCAGCAGCCGCGAATCCAAGAAGACCCCCAAGTTGCACACTGGGTCAGTCTGGGGCAAGATAGCCCCATCCAAAACCAAAGATGGTAGCTCCTGGGATAGCGCAGGACCCCCTATCCATAGCCACTCAGTCTTGCTAGGATTCAGTTGCAGCCCATTCGCCCCTATCCACACCCCAACAGCCTCCAGACATCTGGAAAGGACTTCGACTGCATCAGGAAAGTGGAGACATTCACATATCTCTCCCCTTTTAATTAGTCCAGTTTTCATAATGAGAAGGTGATTAGCTTATTTGACTAATTAACTAAATTAATTTACTCTCTTTACAGTATCTGCACCATATCTAAACCAGAATCCATGGTTGTCCATGATGCAGAAATGGGGCTGGTGTCAAGCACAAATAAAGTTAATGACTGAGAAGAAATGGAACTCCCCATTCTATTCACAGTCATGCCATCAATTTTAGCATCTAGAGCAGTGGTTTCTAACATGGAGCACATGCGCCACAGGGGAGCAATTTGAGAATGAGTTATTAACAGTGAATGGCCTTTTAGGCTTCTTCCATGTGAATAGGAGTTCACTTTTTGAATAATAAGAATTATATGTCACAGGGGGCTGGCATCAGGATTTAAGAGATGCTTAGTGGGGCATGGCCAAAAAAAGGTTGGGAACCACTGATCTAGAGGATGAATCTCTTTGATTACTGCAGTGTTCTGACTACTAACACATACCAGATATTTTACTAGAGAAGGAGTTCTCAACCTATTTAAGCCAGGGGCCAGGTCATGCTCCCTCAGACAGCTTTGGGGGCCAAATGGCCATTTTGCCTTTCCTCCACCACATGCCCCTTCCTGGTGTGGTGGAGGCAGTGGGAGGCCATATGAAATGGTGCAATGGGCTGCATCCAGCCAGTGGGCCGCAGGTTGAGAGTCCCTGTACTAGAGGAATTAAGACTAATTATGTATGATTAATTTCTGAATTAAAAAAATGTGACCCAGAACGGCTAAAATGGAAATTTGTTGTTTTATTATAAGGATGGAAGATCAATAAAATCATCACCATGATTACATCTCTATTAGTGGGACAGCCTGTTCCATTGTTATGTGTGTACTTCTTCACTTCAAATGTTTGAAACTTGGACACAAGGTAAAGAAAAAGAAGTTATGTGCAGAAGGATAGATGGAAATGATTCTGGCGAGGGATAGGTAAGGGAATCAGAAAACAGGCCATTATTGTTTTGAAAAAGAAAAAATGCCACCAAACATCAATCCATATGGTGAAAGGAGACTGTAGAGAGATCTAAGACTGTTTTTCTTCTTAGTTTTATAAAGACAGTAGGATGATACACAGCCAACATTTCAGAATGGACACTGCATTTAAAATAAATTGTTCTGTTTCTCTTCTTTCACCAAAACATGCATTGCTCAGGCTTGGTCTGACAGCTTTGCTACCGGAATATGAAATGTTCCTAAGAAATGCTGTAAAAGCCTGTTGTACAAAACAATATTGTACATCATGAGTGATGGGATTGTATTATCTGTGTAACATTAAGCCAGGGAGAAATTACCTCCACAGCAAAACAAGTCTTCTCTTTTACATCTCATACACAGTGGAAACCAACCAGTACAAGCAGAGTAAAAAGAAGTTGACACCTTCTGTTAGGAAAGTTCCTACCTTAATATCATATCCTGACATGTTTCTTCCTCCAAGCATGAGAGACATGAGTGTTTTCTCCCAAAAATGTGATTAATCATATAGAGATTATTCACAGGAAATTCCTAGGTGAGATGGGCGTTCTAAAGCCATTGATTACATGCCATCCTGTCACTTTTGACTTATGGCAGCCTTTTCCAGAGTTTTCTAGGTGGAGAGTAATCTGATGTGCTTTATCATTCCCTTCTTCTGAGAATGCTCTAGGTGTGTATATTTTGCATAGACTGGTTCTTCTCCCACCAGGTCCAGTGGAGAATTAAACTTCCAAACTGTATCTCTGCAGCCAGTTATCTAACTCACTGAGCTACAAGACTATTAATCATGCCTAAAGTACCTTTTTTCTACATAAAGGACCACAGTTATGTCATGAGAGCAAGATACAGTAATAATGACTTCCCTTCCCCTCCAACAGTTTAGGGAAGCAGCCACAGCTCAGAGATAGAAGCAGAGTATGGAAAAGTTACCAGGCTGAACTGCAATTCCCAGAATGCCCAACAAACATCTCCAGCATCTCTACTTCAAGCTTACAAAAGAGATCTGTGTCTCACCCATAACAATTGACAGATATGCATGTATAGGGACAGGCTTTTGTTTGTGGAAGGAGAAAGATGGGGAAATGATACCTTTTGTCACCTCTGTCATAGAGAGGGCAAAATAACCTATCCCTGTGAAAATTGCAGCAGAGAGCTGAAAATAATTATTTTAAATTAATTTAGAGCTTCCTATATCCCTGTTTCAATTCCCAAGTCCCCATCCCACCCCCAGGGCTTAATTTTGCCCTTTAGAAGCCTTTTTGAAACTTTAGGATGGAGGGGGGGGGGTTAAAAGTCAAAAAACATTGACTAATTGTTACCATTGGGATCAAGGTCACTGTTGGTCATCTGGTGGGAAATTTTGATTTTTAAAGGCTTCCCATCAGCAGCCAATCAAGTGGTGTCACTCAAGGTAACTTTTCCTTGTACTGCACATAAGGTGGCCATAGTACCACTCTGATAAACTTTCCTTACTATGACAATCCTATGAGACAGTCCAAAAGGAAACAATAGATAGTGCTGGACAATGAGAATCTCAGGTCATAAAGCACTCAATCAGGTATTTGGGAACAGCAGAGAACAAGTATGAGTAGCTCTGTCACTTGCGATGCAATTAAATCAAAGCTGAAAGGATGTTTAATATCTGACATGCACAGAAGTGAAAGAAAACCGATGCTGCATAACACATGCAGTTGGAATGTGAGAAATTGAATTAATGTAAATTGAAAACTTCAAAGCAAGAAATAAAATGTTATAAACATTGCAGCGCTTGGTGTCAATGAATTAAAGTAGACTGGGGTGAGATATTTTCCTTCAGACAATTGCAAAGTGTTCTACTCTGGAAATGACCAACTTAGAAAAAATGGAGTGGCTCTAACACTAAGGCAAGATGCAGAACAGAGCTACAGGCTATAATGTAAAATAATAATAACTGAATAATATAATGCAAGATAATGTAACAATTGAATAATATCAGTCAGACCCCATGGGAAACCTATCAGCAAAGTCTACATTCCAACTAAAGCAGAATCAAATCTTTTTGGAAAATTTGGTCTAGGAGATAGAAATGAAGTGGAAAAATAATTCAATATTATGCAAATCCAACAGACATTGGATTTGCAAATAAATGTTTCAAGCAACTGAACAATTACTATACATATGAACATCACCTGATCGTCAATATAGAAATCAACTAGACTACTTAACTGAAAGCATAAAATGGAGAATCTGCACTCTCTCTGCCAAAACAAGACCAAGAGCAGATTGTTGTAGTGATCAATTTAAACATTCCTGATAAATTTAATATCACACAAGCAACATATTTGTATTTCTAAACTCAATTGATTGTGAACTAGATGAACTGTGGACTGAAACAAGAAATATTATCAGGAGGAAATGCCAAAACATACTTCCTGTAATAAGAAGAAAAGGAAAAACCTGGATGGATGCCAGAATAAACAGTTAAAATTGTGGAGGACAGGCAAGAAGCAATGCAAAAGGTGACAGAAATAGAATCAGAACCCTGAATGAAGTTTTTCACTGATTATCATGTAGAGACAAATAGAACCATTGTAGTTAGCAATGCAATGAAATAGAAGAAAGAGAGAAATGGAAAAACAAGAGACCTCTTCCAGAAGATGCAAGAAATCAATGAGAAATTTAATTCTAAATTAGGAATACTAAATGACTAACAGAAAAGCAGCTGATGACTAAGAGAAAATAAAGAGAAGGTAGAAAAAGTCTCTATACAGAATAGATAAAAGTAAGACAGATTCCTCTTCAAAGGAGTTCTCTAATGAAAAACCTAGAGGTACTAGATAGTGAAGTGGAAACTACTATGAAAACACTAGGAAGAAATATATCACTAGGGGGAGACAGAATCCTGATCGAACTATTTCAAGCCACAGAGACTGAATTGATTAAAATTTAGCAGGCCACGCTCCATCAGACTGTTCAAGGGCTGGACTGGTGGTCCCCTCCACTGCCGCCACCACCAAAAGTTGTGGCGGTAACCACCCCAAGCCCACCACACTCCCATAAAGCCCCCCTCCCTCCACTGCTCCCTTGCCTGGAGGAGCTGCATGGTGTGGGTGAAGGAATTCCCCATGCACCCTGCAACTTCCAGAAACACAGCAAAGTATAAATAAAATAATTTCCCTATATTTCTGGCCTCTAAGCCTACGGTTATACATTTTTAAAATCAAGATTTATATTGGAGGTTTTGAACCCAAAGTGGACTGGATTTTAATCAATATATTGGTATACACAAACCTTGTGCTAATATACTTCATTTTAGAAACTATTTATTTGAAATGGCATATAATTACTTCAAATACATATATATAAAATTATCACCAAAGATCACACTTGTCCCTATATGTTGCATTTTGCACCTATGTAGGTACTAGTGCAAAATAAATGACTTCGGGGGAGTACGTGAGTTTGAAAATAACCTACTTGCGGCCGGAATAATGTGGGCCTACCTGTGAGCTTTGTGAGCGATTTAAAAATAAACCAATTTGCATACATATGTTGTGTGATCTTAAGTCTCTACTTTGCAGGTGCTAATTATGGACAAGCATGTTCAAGATCCTTGGATCACCTTCATTAAAAAGTAAAGGTAAATGTCACCCTTGCTCGAAAGCCAGTCATATCTGACTCTAGGGTTCAGTGCTCATCTCCGTTTCATACCCGAAGAGCCAGTGCTGTCTGCTTCTGCAGATGTTTGCGTGGTCATGTGGCAGGCATAACTAGTCACAGGAGTGCACAGAATGCTGTTTACCTTCTCACAAAAGTGGTCTCTATTTATCCACTTGCAAATTCTTGCTTTCAAACTGCTAGGTTGGCAGGAGCAGGGACAAAGAAGGGAGCTCATTCTGTCCTGCAGTATTCAGGTATTGAACTGCTGACCTGCTGCCTTCCAGTCAGTGTCTTAGCCTCTTGAGCCACTGTAGTCCCTTCTGATGAGGACTGATTTTTATTCAATACTAGCAGAGATTGCCCGGTGGTGCCGGGCTGTTTTAAATTGTTTTAGAAGGGTTTTTTTTAGTTAATGTTTGTATAAAAGAGGTTTGTCTGTAATTGTGATTTTTAAAATGTTTATTTATACACACGGGCTGTTATAAACTGTGATCAGCTTTTTGGGGTTTGTTTTTGTGGATTAAAAAAAGAGGAAAGGATGATATAATTTTTTACAATTATTTTATTTTACCAAATAATGTATTAGTATGTGATTTTTTTTAAATAGTTGTACCTTGGATAATAATTTTTAAAATGTGAAAGTACATGTTTTTTTACATTCAATGTTTTTTAACTGTATTTAGATGTTTTGGTTTTTTTTAGTGTAAACTCTACACAGAATTTTAGAAATGCTTTTATTTTATTATTTTATGATTTGTTTGTGATTTGTGTGAATGTGTGATGTAATGTTATGTTTTTGACTATTTTATCTCTTGTGGCCTCTGGGTGGGGCTATTGAGTACTTTGACTGTTTTTTCTCTACTGGCCTCTAGGTGGCGCTTCTTCCGGTAAGTAGTCTCTTTCTTTCCTCATTTCAGTACCGGCCGTCATGGAGGTAGGACATGCTGGTAAATTGGCTGGTTTAATTTCTTTTGTCGGTTTGTTTTGTTCTTCTTTTTTTGTTGTTTTTCTGTGTGTTTTTTCTGTTTGTTATGTTTGGTTTTGGTTAATTTTGGATGTTTTTGTTTTTTGTGTTTTTTAATTAATGGTTTATTTATTTTAATTATTTCGGTGTTTGTGTTTTTTAGTTTTGTTTCTCTTTCAAGGGGGGGAGGCACTGGTGCCTTGGCCCTCTTGAAAGCGAAACACTTTTAAGGAAAGGAAAGGCAGTGGCCAGAGCGCCGTTTGCTGCCTTTCCTTTGCGAAGGAATTGTTTCGCTTTCAAGGGGGGGGGAAGGCACTGATGCCTTCACCCTCCCTTGAAAGTGAAACACTTACTTGGAAAGTAAAGGCAGTGGCCGGAGCGCCGTTCGCTGCCTTTCCTTTGCGGAAGAATTGTTTCGCTTTCAAGGGGGGGGGCAAAGGCATCAGTACCTCCCCCCTTGAATCCCCCCTGTGTTTATGGTTTTTTCCCACCCCAGCTCAACTTTTCTTGAGGACGATGGTGGTCTTGCCGTGTCTTCGGCGGGGTAGCATGGAGGAGAGGGAGTCCCTCTCCTCCCCATTTCTCTGTGAAAGAAGGCCGGCGGGTGTTTGCGTGACTGTGGGGTGCTGCGTCTGCCTGCGGTGGACTTGCCCTCATGTTGTGTTTTTAATTTTTATTTTTCGCACGGCGGCCTTCTCAGCATTCTGCGTGCTCATGGCGCGCAGGACTCTGGGGCTTGTAGTTATGGGTTTGTGCGTTCTGTTTGTGCGGCAATTTTTTTCTGCGGCTCCATTTTGATTGGCCGCGGTGCGTTTCCGAACGTTCCTTTTGCTCATACCTCTCAGCCTGATTGGCTCTGGTGTGGCACAGTGCAAGGAATGTTGGGAATTGCAGTCCTTTTCCTTTGCTTGTGTTCAGGGGGCACATTTCTCAACCCCCCAGTTACCTCTGTACCCAGTTCAGGCGAGTGCACAAATGCTCGGTACGGGCTAGTAGGGCCTGGCTAAGGATCCTTTGTCAAATCACAACAGTAAACGCTTATATATATATATAAATGCACTACATTTAACACGCATTACATTTACCCTTACTATATCTATGCACTGCACCTGAAAACACATTTTATCTACCCTTACTGTATCCACTTTATGTAACACTATAGAATTGTAGCTTGTAATATTCTTAAGAGATACTATGCAACACAATAATATTGCAACAAGTCTTTATACACATGATAGTTTATAACTATTAGCCTATATACATACAAAGAAGTTATTCCATTGATATTAATCCTTACTTCCTTACTTTTATTCTTATGTGCAGTACCACCAGTACACGGATGACTCACAGTTGTACATCTCGGGCCATGGGGACCCTAGTGATGCAGTCGAAGTCCTTTCCAGATGTCTGGAGGCTGTTGGGGTCTGGATGGGGGAGAATGGGCTGCAACTGAATCCTAGCAAGACTGAGTGGCTATGGGTAAGGGGTCCTGCTCTATTCCGGGAGCTACCATCTTTGGTTTTAGATGGGACCATTTTGCCCCAGACTGACCCAGTGCGAATCTTCCTGGATTCACAGCTGCTGCTTGAAGAACAGGTGGCAGCTGTGGCCAGGAGGTCCTTCGCCCAACTTTGGGTGATTTGCCAGTTGCGCCCACTCCTGGACCGGGACTCCTTGCTCATGGTCACTCACGCTCTGGTGACCTCCAGACTAGATTATTGTAATGCGCTCTGCATGGGGCTGCCCCTGATTACCATTCAGAGGCTGCAGCTGGTCCAGAATGCTCTGGCCCGGGTGGTGATGGGGTGTGGGCATTATGCCCACACTTCACCATTGCTTCAGGAGTTGCACTGGTTATCAGTTTGCCTCCGGGTACAATTCAAAGAGCTGGTTTTGACCTTTAAAGCCCTATATGGTAGTAGGCCAGGTTACCTAAGAGACCGCATTGCTCTAAGGACATCTGTCTGTCCAACCAGAGTGGACCAGAGGGGCTCTCTAATTGTGCCATCAGCCAGGGGGGCTCGCCTCTCTGGCACAAGGAGGGGGGCCTTCTCTATGTCCGCACCGGCCCTTTGGAACCTCCTGCCAGTAGAACTGCACCTCCAGACGGAGTTGTTGCCCTTTAGGAAAGAACTTAAAACCTGTCTGGCGGGCCACGTTTGGGGTGCAGGTAGAGGGGTGGCTTCCGTTGGGTTAGTTGATATAGAGGAGTATGCCTTCCCCCACAGTTCCATCAGTATCTGCACCCCTTTTTAGGGGGTGGGTTTTTAATTCTGTATGTTTTTATCTGTTTTATTTATGATTGTGAACTGCCCTGAGTCGGCCTTGGTCGAGTGGCCGGTATAGAAATTTAACAAAATAAATAAATAAATAAATGTCCTAGTTAGCACACTCACTTAAATTATATTTATCCACTCACTATTTAGTTTTATACCAGTAGCTTAAGAATTTTATATAAATTAGATATTTTATACTCTCAGATAGGATAGGAAAAAGGGTAATAGTTAATTAACCAAGAAAATCCCTTTTGCAGGCGCACCCCCCAATAAAGGACTCAGACACCAATGAAAGTGGATAACGGCATTGGGCCACATTTATTGATTCATGCCCTAGTCCGAATTATAAATTTCTATTGGTAATTGACCAATCATAATTCTTAAGGCAAGCAGGCCGAAGTAACACTGGTAAGGTACCACCCAAAATTGCCAACGGCAATTGCTACAATGTATCCATTTGTATCAATTTGTTTGTTGACCACAAACAAATTGTTGACCGTAGTCAATATCTAACTAATGACCCCACCCTCTGACGCGTATCCGTAAAATCACGGGGTGATGCATGCTGTCTAGCTATAGCCATCACCCCGTCGCCTAGTTCGTCGTTGACCGGACAACGTTTAACCAACTTATGCCTGTCTAGTGTTGTCCAGTCAATTGCGAACTTGCCGGATACCTGTGGGTCATAATGTTTACCTTACCAGTGCTACCCGCCACACGGAGGGGCTTCAAAGAAGGCTCGACGCCCCCCCCAGACCGTCAGCTCGGTCGACAGGCCTGCTCGCCAATCCCCCAACAGGAGGTCCACACCTCCTCGCGACAGATGGGCCCCATCCCCTGCATACAAGTCATAACTTTGGAGGCTAATAGCGGGGTGACGATGACCCTCCCCCAAGCCCTGTAGACAAGGAAACGCGCCACTGCCCTATTCACCACGCGTCTAGCATGGTCAAGGGCCAGGAGGTCAACACCCCCTCTGTAGGAATGGCGTGGGACCATGTCCGACCAAACAAGGGTTGTGGCGGGCCAGACGTAATGCAGGTAGGCGAGGTCCTCACAAATCGCATGTTTCAGCGACAAGCCGGTGACCTGGCCCAAATCATTGCCCCCCAGGTGTATGATCAGAATGTCAGGCGGGTCAGCATTCTGGCCTGAAAAAAGGAAAGGCAGCAGCTCCCGCCATAACATCCCGGACTTACCATGCCATGTGAGACTTGCGTATGCACCAAGTCCCAGTCGGGGTCCTCACTCTGTCGCCGCAGCATAACGCGCTGCCCTGTGCACGTAGCTATGGCCCACCAGCCATACTGTCACCGGTGTAATACGATACCCCGGGTCTGTAAGGAAAAATGAGGGAAAGTAGGTAAGGTGACTGGGTTGGTACTCACGGCGGGAGTGGGCGCACATAAAACTGAAAACATTGCGAACCCCACCGTCCCATGCTACGTATGTCAGCCCCTGAGTACCCAAAAGCAGCTGCGGGTGAGGCCGCCCCTATACGGAATGAATGAGTGCCATAGCGGGCGCCTGGGAGGCCCACACTGGCCAACGCTTTGCCCATCACCTTCCAAAATTGAAATTTAGTAAGGGGAGACCCATCTTGGTGACAGAAAAACGGGCCATGGTACGTGCCATACAGTGCAAGGAAATCCTGTAGGGCACCAACCGGACAGATGTCTGCCGAGGAACATCGTAGCAGTCTACTCCACTGCCTACGCCGTGCTGATACGTTTTAGAGGAGCGTATCCCCAACTGAGCCGAATATCGTTCACTCAGACATCTTCGAGTTCCAGTGCCCTACGACTTGCATCCGCCTTATACAGCATCTCAAGCTCGCCGATGCGGAGCACTCCAAAAAAGGCCACCGTTGTAGCCGCATGAAATGGGCTGCCTCATCTTATCAAAACAGAGGCAAGGCTAGCCCCGGGCCAATTGGGTAAAAACCCCTGGGGAAATCGGGTGGCGGTCGTCCAGGCAACACCCACCCGCGCGCACCCACCCCTTCCAAAACATGTCTCACACAGAAGTGAGTGGTGCTGTCCACGACTTGCATCCGCCTTATACAGCATCTCAAGCTCGCCGATGCGGAGCGCTCCAAAAATGGCGACCGTTGTAGCCACATAAAATGGGCTGCCTCATCTTATCAAAACAGAGGCCAGGCCAGCCCCGGGCCAATTGGGTAAAAACCCCTGGGGAAATCAGGTGGCGGTCGTCTGGGCAACGCCCACGCGCGCGCACCCACCCCTCCAAAACATGTCTCACACGGAAGTCAGTGGTGCTGTCCACATGACCTCCCACTTTGGCCATAAAAGCCAACGCTGACAGCTTAGATGCTATGGTGCGAGGTGCAAAGCCCTGGGCATGCAGGTAAACCATGAACCGCAGAACATGGGTTACCGGGATCGGCCAGGTTCCTGGCATTTGGAATTGGGTACAAAATGCTCTGAAAGAATTAAATGCGTGGTGATACACCTTACGCGTGCGTGGCGCTAGTGACAGGCCAATCGCCCGGTTCACCTCTCCTTGCCAATGTTCCATATCCCGTCCGGGAGTGGCGAGGGAAATTCCTCCGCATCCGGGGCCAAGGCACGGAACCGGGAGATCTGCAGGCGGGACAAAGCATCAGCAATATCATTAGTAACCCCTGGGACATGCCTGGCCCTGAAAAGAACGTTGAGGCGCAGGCTGCGCCACGCAAACTGGCGCACTGGGTCCATAACCCTGGGCGATTTAGAGCTCTGTGCATTGACAAAGTGGACAACAGCCACATTGTCACACCAAAGTGGACAACCGAGTTGGCCTCCTCCTCGCCCCATAGCATCAAAGCACCCAGTATAGGGAAAATTCCAGATACGTGAGACCACGCAGGCGACCCGTGCCTGCCCAGGATGGTGGCCACTCACCATAGGCCCACTTCCAATTGAAGTACATCCCATAACTCAGGGATCCCAAGGCATCGGACTGTATCTTAAGCAAGGGGAAGCCAGGAGCTCAGACCTCCAAAATGACACCCCATTAAAATCCCTCAGGATCTGTAGCCAGACAAGCACGTCTGCCCTGATACCCCGGGTAAGTCTAACCCTATGGTGGGGCCTGGATAGTCCTGCCATGGCGTCACACAAGCGCTGCGCAAATGCCCTGCCCGGTGCGACGACCCTGCCAGCGAAATTGAGGTGACCATGTAGCACCAGCAGGTCCCTCGGTAATGCCATGCGCTTGGCCAGCAAGTCCGAGATAAGGGCCACTAGCTTTGACACCTTATACCGCTGCGACCTAGAAGCCTGTGCTACCGTGTCAATCTCCACCCCCAGGAATACTAGCTATGTAGGCGGGCCCTCGGTCTTTTCGGGCGCTAAAGGGACACCAAGTTCCTCCATTAGCGTCTGAAATGTGTTGAGGAGACGTGTGGACGTGTCCCAGCCCCGTTCAGCCCCGAATAAAATCATCCAGGGAATGGGCTACAGACCGGGACCCTGATCTGCGAACAAAAGCCCACTCTAGGAAGATGGAGGAACGCTCGAATGCCGAGCCCGAATTGGAACAGCCAAAAGGCATGGCATCAGTGCAATAATATGCTCCCCAGAACGGGGGCGCAGGGACAGGGCCAACGACCCTGCCCGCATAGACCTCCTTATCATTGCTGGCAGGAGCCACCTCCTCCCTCCCCCTAAGGGATAAAGATTGGGGGCATCCTGAGGGGACCTATCACCCATGAAAGGGATACGTAACCCCTGCCTAAAACCCTGAAGGAGATCTCCGCATCCTCTCCCTTCGGGAACAATGTGAGCCAGCGCTCCAACATGTCCACATTAATTGGGGAGGGAGCCCTTTGGTGAACTAGATCCATCTGCAGCAGTCTTGCCAGCCCCCTGTCCACCCCTCCCTCTGCCCCGCATCCCTCCAGGCCTGGGACAGCCAGAGGCCGCATGGGGGCCAGCACAGGGGGGACACTAATGTCTGTATTTGCCATTCTTCCTATTGCAGGAACCATCGGATGAGAAAGTCCAGCACAGCAGGCGGGCTGAAACCCCCCGCCCCGCCCCCTGGCAGTGGACCTGTGCTGGGGCCGCCCGCTGGACCGCATGTCCACAATGGTATCTCTCCCCGGGCGCGTGGGCGTCATGTACAAAAGCCACAGCTTCTGGCATGGCTCAACCCACCTAATGTCGGGGTGCCGGGGAATCCGCATATGGAATTACACGTCATAAGCCAACCACGATGGGCCCGGAAAGTCAACCATCGCCCGGTAGATGTTGTCCAAATACTGGACCATCGAAATTGCCAAATCCGGCCGGGCCCCAAGGTACACCGCCATGTATATGAGGTAGGCCGGCAACCAGTCGGCCCACGTACGTGGTGGCTTGCTACGACGTGCCTGCTCCTTATCCTTCTCATCCTGCCCCCCCTACTCCTTGGTGGGCCCTCTGTTGAGGAGTGAGAAGGTATCCACGTAATCCCCCCGCCAGATCTTCTCTTTGGTGGTCTGTGCCAAATGGACACCCAGCGGTAAGGAATACCCCGCCATCAGCAAGGCCGACACGGGGACAACAGGAACTGCTGGCATCTGAAAGGGGGCCTGGACTAACCCAGCCACCCCCAAAACATTCCCCACAGGGTAGAAAACACCCCCCACCACGGGGCCCTGAGTGGTAGTTGTCGTCGCCAGGTGGGGCGTCAGCGGCTGGACCGCCGCCCCACCCGCGCAAGGCCAGGCCATTGGAAACCCCCCCAACGTGGCCACGTGTGTAGGTGCACTAGCTTGGACTGCATACTCACGTGCTGCACCCCCGTAGGCCGCCCCCACCGGGGGTTCCGGCCCACTGGGGGCGTCGGAGCTCACAACCACCGTCGAGCTCGTCGATGGGGCCTGACCCGCACCGGTCTGTTGAATGGGGAGCTGCGAGGCAGTGGCCCAGGTCGTGCCACGCGCCTCAAGCAGCTCGACCCGTCCCGTCGCCTGCCGCTGCCCAGCAGACGACGCGTCGAAACGAACCCCAAATGGAGACCAAGAGTGGCTAGCCCGGGCCAGGGATGTCTCGAAGGCCGCAACGCGGGCCAATAAGGCTTCCACGCTGACATGGGGCAAAGGACCAGCCGGCCCGCCTACTACAGGCATGGGTACAGGTCCCTGCACCCCGGGGCCCGAATAGGGCAACAACCCCACACCCGGGCCCGTTAGGGCCGATGTAGCAACCTGCCAGGGAAGGGGACCGGACCACCCCCCAAGGCTGGAAGGCCTCGGAGCGAGCTACGCTCCTATAAAGGGAGGCCCAGCGGAATGGGCAACACCATGAGAGGTGTCCACCGCTTGCGGGCCGAGGGCCGCAGCCCCTACTGGCCCCGTGCATGGGCCACCATCCTCCAGCCAGGGGGAATAGACCCCATTCCACCGGTCCCGGTGGGTGCAAGCAAATGCGGCTGCTGGGGAGGCGCAGCCGCGGTCTTCCAACCCAGATTGCGCCTCCAAACCGCACGAGCCGCGCTCGCAGCCGCCTTCTTCTTCGTGGGCCTCTCAGCCAATCGATGGGAAGCCGAAACGAGAGAATTCAGCAGCCAAAAGGCTTCCCGGTAAAAGCCAAAAGCGACGGAGGTGGAGACCGGAACAAGATGGCGGGGGAGTAAGATGCGAGTGAAGCAGGCTGCGAGATAAATGTATTAAAAAGGTGGAAAAACAAAGGCTGTCAAAGATAAATCTGAGAAAAAAGACAGAGGAGTGCTGTGGGGGTGAAGAAGTTGAAGATTTCAGGGATCAAAAGAGTCTGTGCCAGTGTGATAGAGCCTGAAAATGCTCGAACAGGCAGAGAGACGCCGCATGAATGGGACGACACAGATTTGCAAGCCTCTGTAAGTCCTCCGTTTCCTCTTAAAGTTTATTTTGGGCTGTAAAGACTACCTAATTAAGGAAGGTGTGATTGATGAGACTGAGAAGGAAAAACAGACTTGTGGAAGATAGTGAAAGATTGGGTTTCAAAGGCAAGGTAAAGAGAGTAAGTTTGAAATAAGCCTTGAAAGTGAGTGGAGAAACCCTGAATGCCCTTAAAGTATTGGAGCAAATTTTTGAACAAAAAAGAGAGATGAAAGGGGAACTCTGAGGCAAGAGAGCTAATGGATTGAAAGAGGGGGAGTCTATCTGTCCCCCTTTCTTTTTCTGAGAGGAAGAATTTTTGAAAGAAGAAATAAAAAAAAATAAAAAAAGGAGAGAGTGAGTGAAGAAGAACAGGCTCTTGAAGATGAGAAACAGCTGATAAAGTAGCTGCGACCTTAAAGTAGTGAGAGGAGAGAAAAAAGGAAGTGAGAAACAGTCAGCCCTAAATGAGTTATTAACATCCCAAAGACTTCAGACTTTAGAAAACTATCAAAATGGATCCTAGTGACAAATTAACAGAAGATTTCGTGGAAAGGTGCATGGAAAGAGTATCGACTAAAGGGGATATATATATGATGAAGATAAAAGAGCTGTTTGAGGATATAAGAATGTTTTTTCAAGAAAGACGTCTGGACATGGAGAACACAATTCAAGAAAAAGGACAGTGCATGGAGGACATAATTCAAGAAAAAGGACAGTGCATGGAGGACACAATTCAAGAAAAGGGACAGTGCATGGAGGACACAATTCAAGAAAAAGAACAGTGCATGGAGGACACAACTCAGTGTATGGAGGACACAATTCAAGAAAAAGGACAGTGCATGGAGGACACAATTCAAGAAAAAGGACAGTACATGGAGGACATAATAGAAGTAAAATTAAAAGAAATCATGAATGGACAACAAGAATTAAGGGAATTGTTAGTTAGCTATATGAAAAAAATAAATAATAACTTTATGACAATAGAGGCAAAATTAAAAGCTGTGGAAGAGGAGATAAAACATATACAAGCAGTGGAGAAAGAAATGGGTAATTGGAGTAAACTTGAGAAAAGGTTGAACAGAATAGATGTGACAAGGAAGCAAGAAATGAAAGACACCATGAATGGACAACAAGAATTAAGAGACTTACTAGCCAACTCCATGAAAGCAGTAACTAAAAATTTTGAGACAATAAAGGTAAAAGACTTGCAAGAAAAAGATAAAAGAATAGGTAAGCAAGAAAAAAGACTGTACATGCTGGAAGAGATAGCGAGACAAAAGAACGTGTTGATTAAAAATATTCCAGAGGGAAGTCCAGACCGTTTGAGAGAAAGAATTATTAAATGGTTGAATAAACTGAAGATGGGGAGAGAATTCACACAAGAGGATATCCTAGTAGTTTACAGATTGGGGAAGAGAAGAAATGGGACTTTTAAAAGGTTTGTTTTGGTAAAATTTGCAGGTCTGGATAGAAAATTAGAATTAATGGCATTTTTAAGAAGAAACGGTACACGAGTACCAAAATTGGATGGGGAAAAACTGGATATTTATCAGGATATAACTAAAGAAGAAAGATTGTGGAGGAAGAAAATTAAACCAGTTACTACATTGCTAAGGGATAAGGGAGTGAAATATAATTGGCAAAAATTACATCATTTAAGATTCTTTTGGGCTGGTAAAGTTGTTGTGATAAACAAGCAAACTGAATATTTGGATATCTTAGAATCTTGTAATATCATTAAGAGAGGATCAGAAGAATGGAGAAAACTTAAAGAAGAGCTTTTAGTTTTGAGAAGTCAATTCAAAATATAAAAGAAGTGAAAAATATAGGGAGAAAGATAGGGGCAAAAGGGAATATCTATGAAATTGTTACAAAAAGGTTAATAACTTTTGTTAAGAATGGTTAAAAGGGGGTAAGGTGGATGGAAAATCACAATGTAAAGTTTGAAATAAATGGTTTAATAAGTTTGAAATGGTAAATAACCCTCTGTTAAGGAATGCCAAGGAAGGGCAACTAGTAGTAATGCTTGAATATGATGTTTTGGAAATTGTTACCTTTCAATGAGTTCCCATTTGTTGTTATTTTGGTTTTTATATTTGTTCTGATGTAAGATGGAGGAGTTTCAGTTTAAGGAAGAGATCAAAATATATAAATAACTTTTTCTTAATGGGGTCTAAGATTATGAGGAAATACATGTTGGGGAAGACTGCAGAGAATATCATATGTGCAGTATATAGATAAAGAATTTGTAATAGGTACAGAAAGGGTATTGAATAAGCTTAACTACTTCAGTAATGGTAGGGGGGAGGGAAAGAAAGGGGGAGATAACTTTAGGATTAAACTTTGCATAGAAAAGAGTTGAAGGAAAGGTAAGGATATGCGTAATGGTAGAATAACCATTAGTAGGAGGAAAAGAGAGAGAAAAACAGCTGTATGTTATGAACAACAAAAGTTATTTAATGTCTTAAATATTAGCAAGAATCCATCTTGCCCCTATCTATTAGGATATAAAAAAGGAAGAAAGATTGTGGAGGAAAAAAAAATTTAAAATAGTTAAGTCATAAGGATATGAGTTAATCTTCCGTGTAAGAAAATTTGTTTTGATAAGTAATTATATTGGGATTTTGGTTATATTACAACCATGTAATATTGTTAAAGAAGGATTAGAAGAATGAAGGAAACTTAAAGAAGTCAGGACATAACTAAAGAAGAAAGATTGTGGAGGAAAAAAATTAAACCAGTTACTATATTGCTAAGGGATAAGGGAGTGAAATATAATTGGCAAAAATTTCATCATTTAAGATTCTTTTGGGCTGGTAAAGTTGTTGTGATAAACAAGCAAACTGAATATTTGGATATCTTAGAATCTTGTAATATCATTAAGAGAGGATCAGAAGAATGGAGGAAACTTAAAGAAGAGCTTTTAATTTCGAGAAGTCAATTCAAAATATAAAAGAAGTGAAAAATACAGGGAGAAAGATAGGGATAAAAGGGAATATCTATGAAATTGTCACAAAAAGGTTAATAACTTTTGTTAAGAATGGTTAAAAGGGGGTAAGGTGGATGGAAAACCACAATGTAAAGTTTGAAATAAATGGTTTAATATGTTTGAAATGGTAAATAACCCTCTGTTAAGGAATGCCAAGGAAGGGCAAGTAGTAGTAATGCTGGAATATGATGTTTTGGAAATTGTTATCTTTCAATGAGTTTCCATTTGTCGTTATTTTGGTTTCTATATTTGTTCTGATGTAAAATGGAGGAGGTTTGGTTTAAGGAAGAGATTAAAATATATAAATAACCTTTTGTTAACGGGGTCTAAGATTATGAGGAAATGGATGTTGGGGAAGACTGCAGATAATATCATATGTGCAGTATATAGATAAAGAATTTGCAATAGGTACAGAAAGGGTATTGAATAAGCTTAACTACTTCAGTAACGGTAGGGGGGAGGGAAAGAAAGGGGGAGATAACTTTAGGATCAAAAATTTGCATAGAAAAGATTTGAAGGAAAGGTAAGGACATGTGTAAGGGTAGAATAACCATTAGTAGGAGGAAAAGAGAGAGAAAAACAGCTGTATGTTATGAACAACAAAAGTTATTTAATGTCTTAAATATTAGCAAGAATCCATCTTACCCCTATCTATCAGGATACAAAAAAGGAAGAAAGATTGTGGAGGAAGAAAATTAAAATAGTTAAGCCATAAGGATATGAGTTAATCTTCCGTGTAAGAAAACTTGTTTTGATAAGTAAATATATTGGGATTTTGGTTATAATACAACCATGTAATATTGTTAAAGAAGGATTAGAAGAATGAAGGAAACTTAAAGAGCTTTTAATTAAGGGAGGCTAACCCAGAACATAAAGTAACAGGTAGAGTATGATGTTTCTGAAAATGTTTCTTTAAAAAATAATACTAATAATAATAATAATAATCCTCTGTCAAGGTGTGTTATAGATAGATAGATTATAATTTATAAGGTGATATATGTTAAGGTCTGTAGAGAATTGGATGTGTAGTATAGATAAACAGAGATACAAGGGTAAGAATCTGCAATTAGTTATAGAAAGAAAATTGAATTAAAAAAAAGGGGGGGGAAAGGTGGGATAATTTTGGGATTAAAATCTGAACAGAAATGATTTGAAGGAAATGTAATAAAATGAGTAATGGTGTGACAACCATTAGCAGGAGGGAAAGAGAAACAGCTGCTCCGCTATGAATAATAAAATTTATTTAATGTCTTAAATAATAACAAGATCCCGCTCCAGATCCGGTCTCCCTCCCCTTCTTCGGCACTTCGGAGGCGGTCCCTCAATGGAAGGACAAGGGGAGTGACGAAGACAGAAGATGGTGAAGGGCTGGGTGAGGGTGATTGGGAGGTGAAGGGTGGGTGAGGGTGAATGTATTCAATGTATATCTGTTCATATGTTTTTTTTTTATTGTAGTATATTGTATTGTATTGTAATGTTATGAATGTTTAAGTTTTGTAATTTTGTTTGAAAAGTAATAAAAATTTTAAAAAAAAAAGCGACGGAGGTAAGAGGGAAAAACTTCTCCGCTCCGTCGCTTCGCAAAATGGCAGCTCGTCTGCCTCGTGGCCACCCCTTTTATAAGGGAGCTGGCCACGCCCCTAACTACCCGGATGCCTTCGTCCTGTGGGGGGGGGCCCGCAAAGAGCGCGGTGGCCATTTTGGCGCCGCGCTTGCATTGTCAGCATCTTTAGAAATAAGAAAAGAAGAGCCCTTTTGTCAAGCACCTCTTAGGCCATTAAGAGATAAAGAAGTTGGTCTTAATGAGGATTACCCAAATACACAAACCATTCATCAGCCTTGTTACAGGTTTATGACAGGAGAAGAGGAGTTTTTTTCAAAACACAGCCACATTCTCAAGACAGAGGACTCTATCTTCCATCACCCAGGTGACCTGAGGCTCCTAAATCTTAGGTCCCCTTCGCTTTTCAGCTTTCGGTTTCCACCTAGTGGCAGGCAAGAAAGTTGAAAAGAACAATAAAAACTGAGGAAAGTGATCAGAACTTTTGTAACCTTTTAGGTCAAAATGAACATTAATTGCTTGCTAACAAGACACTTGGGGGGAGGAAAAAGGGAAGGAAAAGTGTATAAAACTTGTATGTTTTCTTTGTATGGTGGCTGCATTCCTGACAAGAACACCGGCTTGTATAGATGTATGCCAAGGGCTCCTTTAATATTGATATTAAACAAATTGAAATAACTCTTCTCCTGGATTGCTTTCTAACTCATTTGGCCATAAGGGTTTGAAAATGTGGAGAGGTGCTGGCTGCAAAAGCAACGGCTTAGGGTGAGTGAAACTGGAACTCACCAAAAATTCAAACCTTTTCTAAGGGCATTGGGCATAAGTTCTTACAACTAAATTAATTCTCTAGGCATATTGGGTATAAATGTCTAGAATCTAAAACTTCTGCATTCAAACCTGTTTGAATATAAGGGTTTGAAATTAACACTTAAAATTGGGACACAACACTTCATTACAGTTCTTTACATCAGACTTGGAGATGACAGACCTTCTGAAAGAAAACATCTTCACACACAAAAGGACAGGATTTGGGCATCTCTTCAGATAAAGGCCTGTTGTATAAAGGAAAGCATGTGCCCATCCAGCCCTGGCTGGAGAAAGAGAAGCTTAGAATAGCAGAACGGCTTAATAAATCTTTGCTTGTTTACATTTGCATCTCTTTGCTGCCTAGTAGTAGTTGATACAACACTCCTTTGGCCTTGAAGGAAATAAAAACATTCTATGTACAGCAGTCATTCTTGAAAAACAAGGCATACTTGTTGGTTAAGTGTACAGAGCAGAGAAAGCTATTTCCTAAGACGCAAGCTTCTGAAGACAAGTTGCTGTGCTCCTTGTACGTGGCATGTGTGCTCCAGTGAAGCAAAGAGTTGTCAAAGCATCTGCAAAGGATTCTTCCCCCGCCCTCCACATTGGTGATAAGCCAGGCTATGTTCTCATAAGTAGTTTGCCAAGATACTCATGATATGTCTTAACTTCCAGAAATTTGTTTGTGTTAAATACTCAGATATAATTGATTCATCAGAGATAAAAGACAGGAGCACATATTTAAGGCATTGAGTAATTAAATGATTTAGGAAATGATTTAGTGCAAGAGGGGACATTGTTTCATGGTACTGTTTAAAATTGTTGCATGCCTGATGAATTTTAATTATATTTATATTATATTTATTATACTTGGAAAGCCAATGCAAAATAAATTACTAAAGATGATAGTAAAGTTAACAACTAAATCTTCACATGTCGTGTAAGAATATAAGATGCTGGCATACACTAAAACAGACCGATATAGAGGGAGATGGTGCAAGAAACACAGAGGCGATAGATTAGAAATAGCCATGATTCTATTGGTTACAATCTGCAAATATTTAATCTCAATGTAAGGCAAGGATCCAGACACTGGGCAACCTGCCTGTTAGCCATCGGCTAGAGGGGCTTTTCTCTCTAGCACAAGGAGGGCCTTCTCCGTGTCTTCTCCAGCCCTATGGAACCTCCTGCTGATAGAGTTACAGCTCCAGGCAGGATTGCTGCTCTTTAGGAAAGATCTTAAAACCTGGCTGGCAAGGCAGGTGTGGGGCATCCATGGGGAGGTGACCCCTGCCTGCTGGCTTGTACAAATTGTTCCCTTTTCTGTGGTTGGAGTGGGTGTTTTTTTTAAAAATGAATTGGTTTTAAATGATTTTTTATTACGGATGTTTTTATGTTTTTATGTCATGTTGTGAGCCACCCGGAGTCACTTCAGCGAGGGGGTGATGATACAAAATAAATAAATAAATAAATAAATAAATAAATAAATAAATAAATAAATAAATAAATAAATAAAACCAACTAGAAAGCAATAGCGAGTTCTCCTTCACCACCACAGTAAGGTGTTTGCTTAGGGGGACATCCGCCTCCCAAATAGGCAATGCCTGACCTAACTGAGCAGCTTCACCAGGGGCAAAAACTCAAGGTTGTCCATAGGGATTCATGGATGTTGCTACTGGTTAGTTTTTGTGCTAACCGTTAGAGCCTTTGGTTGTTCTGTGACCTGGGTAGCATCAAAACACTTGGCTAGTCCAATGTTCATAAAAGGGAAAGCTAATCATATTACAGTGTCTTTCTGCAGGCCCAACAGGGTGGAGTGAGGACATTATTTCTGATAATTAACTGTACAGTGAAGGCTATGTATCCACCAAAGACTTCTAGGAAGTGCTTAAAAATAAAAGGTACTGTACTTGAATTAGAGTGCTACAGCAATAATTTTAATATGATTTTTGGAACAATCTGATTCTTATTGAGTAGAGATTACATCAGCAGCTCTAATTTTATCAGGAAAAATATCTAGCTTGTAAATGATGCCCTCATAGAACTGCAGATCTTCTTATCAAACACTTTAATTAGCAGAAAAAGAAAGGTTAGAAATACCCTTTATTACTAAGACTGCAAAGACAGTAGAAATCTCAAAATTTGTCCAAATACAATAATAACAATCTTTATGATGCAGCCAAAGGCCACAGAAGACTACAATCACAAAACCAAGGCAAATTGGCTGACAACCATGTTTTTCATTTGCAGAAACAAACAAAAAAAACCTCACATGTTGACATCTGCTCCTCCAACTTACTAAGACTCGAAGCAAACATGCAAAATTAAGTTCTCTAGTAAACAGTACAATGATCGTGTATTGAATAAAAGGCTTGTCTACATGTGACATTAGAAGTGGGCTCATAAATCTCAAATACCCTGTAATGGCCGGGATTACCCTGCATTTTTGCACCGCTTTTCTTCATTTCCTGCCCAGAGCAACCGCTACCCCATAATTTGGCTGCGGGGGGAAAGTAGTTACTGCACATCCCTTCTGTGCAGGTCCTTTCTACGCATGAGTAGAACTCTTCTACGCATGCGTAGAAGGGTTCTGTGCAGAAGGGGATGCGTAGAAGGTTTCTACGCATGCGTAGACGTGACCTGCACAGAACGGTTCTGCGCAGGTCCATTCTATGCATGCGTAGAAGGCTTCTACGCATGCGTAGAAGTGACCTGCATAGAATGGTTCTGCGCATTTGTTTCAAATTACTTTGAGTTTACAAGATGGGCTGAACTTTTGATTGCTTAGTGACTTCCATGGCTGCTGCGTTTGAAATTATCTCCTTTAAATTAGCTTTATATGAATCCTGTGACTGAGCTGTAAAATGGTTTCAAATTGCAGTTTTAGTGGTCTAGATTTTATTTAACTACTGTATTTGGTTTTATGCTTTAATTATGGGCACAGAAATTTATTGAATAAAGAATATTGCTAATGCAAAATAGCTTTATGTACTGTGGTTCATAAAACATAGGACAATTGCAATGTCAACAAACATATTTCCTTTAGAATATTCCATTGGGGGTTCACGTTTGCAATAGGCAGGGCCAGAGAAATTTGGCAGACTCAGAGCCAAAGCTAGTTGCAACAGGAGTTGTAAGTGAATGTGGCATTGCTTCTCCGCCTCCTTGAGTCACATCCTTTTTCTATCTTTTTCTGAAAGCCATTTCATCTTCCTCTTTATATACTCTATCTCTTTCCCCTCCCTCTTCCCCACCCTTCTTCACTTCACTTTTTTTCTAGCAAGATTTCGAGGAGAAAAATGATTTGAGCTTGGAAACAATGAATTAAAATAATGACGTTACCTATGATG
Organism: Bradypodion pumilum; assembly: GCA_035047305.1. Taxonomy (NCBI): domain Eukaryota; kingdom Metazoa; phylum Chordata; class Lepidosauria; order Squamata; family Chamaeleonidae; genus Bradypodion; species Bradypodion pumilum. The sequence goes on along the minus strand of JAWDJD010000004.1, from coordinate 110,073,072 downwards.
TATTGCTTCTTGATTGTTTGTTTGTTTGTTCATTCAAATTTATATTGCCGCCTACTCGCCGTGGTGACTCATGGCGGCTTACAACAATACAACAACAGTAACAAAATACAGTGAACAATCACAGACTATCTCCCCTCTGGCCATTGGTGGGGGCCCAGAGGTGGCAGCGAGGCCTCCAGCTGCCCACAAGTCAATGGTGACTCCTCCCTCTGGCCATTGGTGGGGACCCGGAGGTGGCAGCGAGGCCTCCAGCCGCCATACCTGTCAAGTATTCCGGATTGGCCATGAAATCCCATATTTTGGCACTAGTTTCTCCCCTTTCCCATCACCATCCAATATTTTGAACGGCAGGGAAATGGGTTGCTGTGCATGCACAGACAGGTTCTGTGTGCGCACATGCACAAAAATTCCCATATTTTGGGGAGCCACTCTTGATGGGTATGCCAGCCACCCATTAGTCCATGGCAACTCCTCCCTCCGGCCATTGGAGTACTTGAGAATACTGAAGGCAGAATGATGTTAGTTTTGCCAATAGCCTAAAATGGTAGCATTGTTGCTTCAGCTATGAATGTTTACATGTTACTTTTTCTTTATTTCTTTTTCATAGAATAATTGAGCTGGAAGGGACCTATGAAGCCTTCAAATCCAACATCCTGCTCAATACAGGAATCCAAATCAAAACAGAGCTGACAGATGGTTGTCCAAATTTCTCTTGAATGCCTTCAGCGTTGGAGCACTCACCACCTCTCTGTGTTTCTTTACCTGTATCTTTATATCTGTCTGCTCACTCAAATGATTACAGAGTTTGCCTCTAATAACAAACCAGTTAAAAGCAGGACAAGGCAAGTATATTAGTATATAACAGACGATGTCTTCTGGTCAACAAAGCACAGCGTACTACATATTAGGATGCACTTCCAAATAAAATATCTGTTGTGATCAGGGAGATGAATGTTAGCAATTGTAACCCTAGCCTCTAATTACTGAGGCAGAAAAATGAAGATGGCAGAGGTGTTAAAAGTATAATTAGCAGTGGTTCCATGAGGTAAAAACAACAGTCCATCATGTAGATTGGTCACCTTTGCAACTGCAGAAAAACAGAAACATGTAATGGACAAAAAAAATCTTTCAAAGGACACTGTTTAGTTCCATAACGTGCCAGAAAGGTTTAGATCCTTCCATAATGCAAATGCTATTTTTAGAACATTGTCTTGGTCCTATGCAGATTTATACAGCATGAATAGGAACTAGAGCTATGCATTCCTTATCCTAATATGAGAGGAACATTGCCTGGACATGCCTTTTAAGGCTGCAGTTCTAAGTTTACAGTTGAACAAGTCTGACATATTAGCAAACTCAAATACAGTAAAACCTTGCATAAAGAGCTCCTCACTTAGAGACTAACTTGCTTAAAGAGCAGAATTTTCTCTGAATGATCGCCCTCACTTAATGTTGTGTTCTGTAAAGCTGTGCCTTTAACAATGTACCTTTGCCATGTGTTATCAATGTAACCCTTCTGTGTGCAACATTATAACCATCAGCTATATCAATGTAAACCTGATAAGGGGATGCGAGCTAGTGACCACCAGAGGGCAGTAGCGAGCGTCCAGCTCTCTTGGCTCATATTCACCTGGTTCAGCAGCGCGGGAAGATTCCCCGCCACCTCTTCACCTGGTCAAGAAGGGCGTGACCTCCTACGACGTCACGCAGGCAGCAACCAATAGTCTGTCGACGAGCCACATTCAAATGTATAGCCAGCTGTATATATTGAGCTACCCATCCGCCATTACCACATGTTCCTCCGGATCATCATGCAATAAACCTGTGTTAAGCCAACCCTTTGGCTGTTTCATTGTCTTTGGTCCCTTACACTAAACTGGCGACGAGGATGGGATAATGGCAGCCCACGGGACCAAGACATGCGCCGGTTTCGAAATCAGGAAACCGGGCGACTGGGAGATCTTCGAGATGGACTTCCAGGCCACACTGATCGAGTCCGAAGTCACGGAAGAGGCGAAGAAAAGAGCCATCTTCACCAGAATGCTCGGACAAGAAACAAAAAGGACCTTGGTGGACCTGATTGCACCGAGAAGGGTGAGCAAATTCAAGGCCAAGGAACTCATGCAGATGCTGCGTGAGCACGTCCGGCCCGCCACAGCGATGTTTCCCGCTCGGAGTGCGTTTTGGAGGCGAGTCCAAGCGCCCGGGGAGACGGTCGCCGCATTCGTGGCGGCCCTGCGGCTGGCGGCCGGCCCGTGCAAATGGGAGAATGCCGAAATCACCCTCCGAGACTGTGTGCTGTGCGGCCTGAACGACGCCGAAACCCAGCGCACGTTAATGAACCAAGAGCCGCCTCCCACGTTGCAAGAGGTCGTCAGAGCGGCCCAGGCCGCAGAAGCTACGAAGGCCGGGGTCCAAGAACTTCAGGACTGGCGGCCAAAGGCGAGCAAAGCAGAGGCTCCGGTACAGGCGGCCCGGCGAACTTCGAGGTCGTCCACAGAGAGCAGCGACGACGAGGACGTCCAGAGGGTCCGGAAGGAGAGCCGGCGATGCGACGGCTGTGGAGCGGCCCACGACCGCGTGAAATGCCCCTTCCGGAAGGCCGAGTGCCACAACTGCGGCCGCCGCGGGCACATCGCCAAGGTGTGCAGGAAGAAGCGCGAAACCCAGAGGAGCTCCGCAGACCGTTCCATGGGACAAGACCGCCCAACGAGACCCAAGGATGGTGCCCAAGCCACGCGGAAGCAGGACGGCGTGGGCCGCATCGCCGACGGCAGCGAGGACGACGCCCCAGTGTTCAGCGTGTCTACTAGACACCCCCGCTACTTTGTTGAGGTACTGGTCCAAGGGGTCCCCATTAGGATGGAAATTGACTCGGGGTCCTCATATTTAATCATTTCCCAGAGGGAGTTTTTGGGAATTGCCCCCCACAAGCGACCCAAGCTCAAAGCATTGAGGTCCACACTACGGGACGTGCAAGGGAACAGTATTCCAGTGTTGGGGGTTGGAGAATTTCAGGTCAAATTCAAGGAGCACGCCGCGTCCCTTCCCCTAGTCGTGCTCAAAGGAGGAAATTGCAGCCTCCTCGGGACTCAATGGTTCCAGCCCCTGGGGTTGTTTATTGGGGGGGTGCACGCCGTTGGGATGCACGCCGTTGGGACTGATCCAATTCAGGAGGTGTGCGAGGCGCACCCCGAAGTCTTCAAAAAGGGACTGGGGAAATTCAAGGAGCCCCCAGTGACTTTCGACCTGGACCCGGAGGTCCGCCCAATTCGCCTAAAACCACGCCGGGTGCCGTTCGCACTCAAGGACAAGATAGAGGCGGAACTGGACAAGTTGGTGGGCCAGGGGATCCTTGTGCCTGTAGATTCTGCGGAGTGGGAAACTCCAATTGTAACCGCTCTAAAGGCCAATGGGGAGATCCGCATATGCGCCGACTACAAGGCACCATCAACAAGGCGATCCGCCCGAATGCATATCCGGTGCCGGTAGTCAGCCATCTGCTGGCCAGGTTACACGGGGGAAAGTGTTTCGCTAAGCTCGACTTAGCACAGGCCTACCAGCAGCTCACGGTGTCCCCTGCCGCAGCTGCTGCGCAGACCATAGTCACCCATAAGGGGGCGTTCCAGGTGACGCACCTCCAGTTCAGCGTGAATTCGGCGCCTGGAATTTTCCAGTCACTCGTGGAACGCCTCCTGAAGGGATTGGAGGGGGTGTTGCCTTATTTTGATGACGTGTTAATAACGGGGGGGGAGTCGGGCTGAATTGGCCAAAAGGTTGGGGAAGGTCCTGACGATATTCGAAAAGGCGGGGCTGAGGTTGCGAAAGGACAAATGCGTCTTCTTCGCAACCGAGGTTGAGTTCCTAGGGTTTTGTGTGACTCCTGAGGGAATAAAACCATCCATGTCCAAAGTGGCAGCCATTAAGAAAGCCCCCCGCCCCACCTCCAAGCCCGAGTTGCAGTCGTTCCTAGGGCTGCTCAACTTCTACCACTCCTTCCTTCCCCGAAAGGCAGCGGTGGCTGAGCCGCTACACAAACTGCTAAAGAAAGACCAGGCATGGAAGTGGGGCGATGACCAAGAAAGGGCATTTGACGAGCTGAAAAGCCTCCTGGCGTCCGACGCTATACTGACCCATTTCAACCCCAAGCGCCCAGTAGTTCTGATCTGTGATGCATCTCCAGTGGGGGTGGGGGCAGTGCTGTGCCACGTGTTGGAAAATGGAAGGGAGGCCCCGATAGCATTTTATTCCAGGTCCCTGTCCCAAGCAGAGAGGAACTACGCACAGACGGACAGGGAGGCACTAGCAATAGTCGCGGGGACGAAAAAATTTCACGATTTTCTGTACGGCCGCCCCTTCACCATTGTAACAGACCACAAGCCCTTGCTAGGCATTTTTACCGCTGATAACCCCACCCCACAGATCCTGTCTCCGAGGATGCTCAGGTGGGCCATTTTTCTCAACGCGTATCAGCACGCGTTGATCTACCGGCCCGGGAAAGAGATCAGCCATGCGGACGCCCTGTCTAGGTCTCCCCTCCCCCTAACGCCCAGCCAGGTGAGCATGGGGGAGTGGGACCATCAGGTTCTCATGATAGAGGTGCTGGATTCACCCCCCGTAGTGCCCGCTGACATTGCCAAAGCGACAGAGAAGGACAAAACGTTAGCGACAGTCAGCTCCTGGCTGCAGAAAGGGTGGCCCGCGTCCTCCCCAGCGGAGGAGTTCGCTCCATTTTTCAGAAAAAAGCTAGAACTGTCCCTAGAGAGGGGGTGTCTCTTGTGGGGGCAGCGGGTGGTGATTCCCACTTCCCTTCGGCCGCGGGTGCTCAAACTGCTGCACGTCAGCCACCCCGGCATCGTGCGATCCAAGGCGCTGGCCCGGAGTTACTTCTGGTGGCCCCAGCTAGACGCCGACATCGAGCACATGGTCGGCACCTGTGAGAGTTGCCAATGCTCCAGACCAGAGGAGGCCCGCCTTCCCCACAGGGAATGGGACGCGGCTAAGGGGCCATGGTCCCGGGTGCACGTTGATTTCGCGGGCCCGTTCAGAGGCACCCTGTTCCTCCTTGTAGTGGACGCTTTCTCCAAATGGTTGGAGGTTATCCCAGTCACGAGCACCTCCTCGGCCCAGACCATTAGGCATTTGCGGAGGCTCTTTTCCACGTTCGGCATACCCGACACGTTAATTAGCGATAACGCTAGTTGTTTCACGTCCTCCGAGTTTAGGGCATTCATGGAGATTAACGCCGTTCGGCATATCACCTCCGCCCCGTTTCACCCGGCCACCAACGGCCAAGTAGAGCGCCTCGTCCGCACCACGAAGGACGCGTTGCGGCGCATGGGCCCAGGGGATCTGAACCTACAAGTGTGTCAGTTTCTGCTAGGGTACAGGGTGACCCCATTGGCGTCAGGATACTCCCCCGCAGAGCTTTTAATGCGCAGGAAGCTGACCACCATCCTCACTAGGCTAGACCCCACGAGGGTTGAGGACAAAGGGAGGAACATCGGGCTAGAGGCTACAAAGAGTTTCAGTATAGGCGCCCCCGTGCATTGCAGGAATTACGCCAGCACGGGCCCAGCCTGGGTGCCGGGCGTAGTTGTAGAGCAAACCGGCCCCGTGTCGTACCGAGTAGAAACCAGCACAGGGCTCCTGTGGAGGCGGCACGCGGACCAGCTCCGACGCAGGGTCTCCGATGAGCAGGGCACGGATCAAGCAGGAAATAAGTCAGCGTTAGGGTTCTCCCCCACCCGTTCAGCCCAAGGGGGAGGAAAAGGGGACCGTGGGCCCCCACCGAGGGGGGAGGAGGATATCCTCATAGATACCCTGGGGGATCTTTCCGAGGAGGAGGAACCCGACCCCATACATATCTCGCGGAAAGTCCCCACAGATGCGGGTACCCCTACCAAGTTAGATTTTGATTTCCAGAACCGGGGGGGTTTCGGAGTGGTCCCCCACCCGTCCAAGCGAGAAGAGGGGTTTTTCGTTAGCCCCGACGGCCCCCGGTCTGCCCACAATGGAGTTTTTCCCTTCCCCTAAGGCCGCCAGACAGCGGCAAACCACTAACGAGCCTCCCTCTCCTATTTCAGGACAAGGGTCCAGGGAACAAAGAAGCAATAACGCCCCCGGGGGGGCAGCCCTCGTCACGCCCCAAACGCACATGCAACAAGCCATCTTGGCTGAGAGACTTTGTCTCATCCTAGGGGGGAGGGATGTTGTGTTCTGTAAAGCTGTGCCTTTAACAATGTACCTTTGCCATGTGTTATCAATGTAACCCTTCTGTGTGCAACATTATAACCATCAGCTGTATCAATGTAAACCTGATAAGGGGACGCGAGCTAGTGACCACCAGAGGGCAGTAGCGAGCGTCCAGCTCTCTTGGCTCATATTCACCTGGTTCAGCAGCGCGGGAAGATTCCCCGCCACCTCTTCACCTGGTCAAGAAGGGCGTGACCTCCTACGACGTCACGCAGGCAGCAACCAATAGTCTGTCGACGAGCCACATTCAAATGTATAGCCAGCTGTATATATTGAGCTACCCATCCGCCATTACCACATGTTCCTCCGGATCATCATGCAATAAACCTGTGTTAAGCCAACCCTTCGGCTGTTTCATTGTCTTTGGTCCCTTACACTAAACTTAACAACTAAAAACAACCAAAAACTCACTTAACAACTAAATCGGGGTTTGCAATCCCCCCCCCCGGCCGCCGCCGCTGCCAGACGTCACAATGGCAGCAGCGGCGATTTTTCCAAGTGTTTTGCTTAAAGAGCAACTCGCTTAAAGAGCAATTCCGTGGAATGCGTTATGTTCTTTAAGTGAGGTACAACTGTATATGAAACTGACAGGAGAGATCTTTTACTTTCCAGTACAATCTGATCAAGACTCCCTGATGCTAAGGTGAGAGGAATGGCAACCAAATGTTGAAGGACAAAGCTGTAGGTCTCACATGATTGATCCTTGAACCATTTCCCACCACCACCACCACCACCACCAAGTACAATGAAAGATGTCATTGCTAATGCCCAAGACCAATTCTGCTGCTAGTCAGGCTATTGTCCATAAATGTAATGTCCTTTGGCCATTACATTACCTCAGACTGCATAATTTCTTTAGATATTACATATACCCATTTTGTTGTACGAGGCTTACTCAACAGCAAAGGTATTAGGAATGCAGCACGAACAATGAAAATCAGAGCTGAGGAAAATTACTTTTTCAGGTGCCATATTCACTGAATCCATTTGCTAACATAGCCATGAGAGCATTCTCTTTTATAGACAACATGTGGAAAAAGAGCCTGTCTCTTTCAAAATGGTGGGCCACAGCTGCTGATGTGGAAACCCGCTGTTCTTTTAAGTTTACTTCCCAACATGAGAAGCATTAATTGAGTTGCTGCTGCAGCAGCAGTGGCGATTCTGCCCCTTCAATGTTTTAAAACATTTATATGATTTGACAGCCCATCAACCCCAATGTCACCAGAGGCAAGGCAGTGCACATTAGACTATTCAGGCACCAGACTGGGAATTAAATGACCCATAATCTCTCTCAAGGATAGGGTGAGAGTATGACTCATTCTGGAGAGGTTGTCCAAAATCTCTGCTCAGTCAGGATCCAGCAAGTGCCGACTGGATGACACTGGCTACTAACAGAACCATTTTTGATAGCAGTTTGAAAACTCAGTTGGGGATATAATAATAGCAATCTCACTTATATGCCACCCCATAATGCTTAGAGAGCTCTCTGAGTGATTCACAAGGTAATTAGTATTTTTCCCCCTCCCCATATGCTGGATATTCATTTTGCTGACCTCAGAAGGATGGAAAGCTGAGTCAACCTTGATCCCCATCAAGATCAAACTCACAACATCAGCAACAGTTTTGGGCTGCAATACAGCAGTTAAATCACTGCGCCACCAGGGCACTAAGTGATGTAACTGATGGAAGCAACTATAAGACAGGAGCCACCTCACAATAAGGTTCCTCTTCTGTTGTTACACACCTTGTTCAATACAATGGGTGTGATCCTAATAGGGCTTGACCCTAACGGAAATAATTGAGGAGTTATTTTAATAATACAACCCTTCCAGTGAGTTTCCATGGCTGAGTAGGCATTCAGACTAAGGCTTCTTGAATCCTAATCCATCCAGCATTGGGCTTGTTTGCAATTTTCTATATCTCCCTTGATTGCCAGACCATGCATAACTGGCCATGTCACAGATTGTTCAAGATGGGATCGATACTGCTGTATGATCACACCCTAAGTCAAAAATGCAGGTCAAAAGAACTGAAAAAATTGGTAGTCTTGGACCTTATGCAAAGAGCATTGCCTTAAAAGACAGCTTCTGAGTATGGCTGAACAGAAAACAAAAGACAATTAGTAGCTGAAACTCCTGTGATGCATGGAACCAGGGTGGGGTTGGCCTTCTAAAGTGAGTTTCAAGTGTTGTATTTACCCTACTAGCCAGGACTGTTGTTGCCCTTAAACAGTTGAACTACAGATTTGACATTAGATTTTTCCCCCTTTGAAATCATTGCAATATGCTCTGTGTTTCCATTCCAAATCAAAGGCATGCAAAATTCTACCCACGGGCAGCATACAGAGCCTAGTACAAATATTCATCCCTCCCCTCCCCCCCCCAAATTTGATTGACAAAAACAAACAGGGCTCAAAGGTCCACCCCTATACCAGGGTCAAAAGAAATTCAGAACTTGAAAAGCCATCTTCAAAGCACTTTGCACCTCCTATAATCTGCATAGAAAGTTTCTAAGCACATAGAAATACAACCCACAACCACTTCTCCTCTCACTCACTGTTTTCACAGTCAACTATATTCAACAAAAGACAAATAAGGATTCTATTCTATTCTATTCTATTCGAGAAATCGAGTCGAGTCGAGTCTATTCTTGGTTGAAAAGACAATCCAATAAGAATGCAAAGAATAGGAAAGAAGCATAAACTGCAAGAAAGAGAATTCAAAATATGATTTAATTAGCAATAACACATTAATAATAATAATAATAATAATAATAATAATAATAATAATAATAATAATAATAATAATAATAATAATAATAATAATAATAATAATAATAATAATAATAATAATAATAATAATAATAATAATAATAATAATAATAATAATAATAATAATAATAATAATAATAATAATAATAATAATAATAATAATAATAATAATAATAATAATAATAATAACAACAGCAGCAGCAGCAGCATGGCATTTAACAAATTATCATCTCACTTCTTCTTCTTTAGATGCTGTATCCATTTCAGATATTGGCTATCATCATGACAATAGTCTTCCTGTTCTTAACTCCTTGGACATGTCACTCCAGTCTGTCAGGTTCTTCAGCCATGAAGTACGTCTATGTCCAGGGCCTCTCTTCCTAGGGATTTTTCCATGCAGAATGAGATGGAGTATTCTATACTTTATGTTGTTCCTCATGATATGGCCAAGGTATTGGAGCTTTGTTTGCTTAATGCTTTTAAAGAGTTCTTGTTCTTTATCCATTCTCCCGTTTATCTTTTTCCAGTTAATGTTTTTCCCCTCTAGTGGCTCTTCATTTTACTTAGAGATGAGTTGTATGTCTATCATCTTTTCTCAGTTTGTGGGATTTTTATCTTCTTGACAGTAAACAAAAACTCCCTCCTGCCTGAAAACAAAAACTCCCTTCTGCCTTATAAATAGTGAATGTAGGTCTTGGCTGTCTTCCTAAGGATCTACACTGGCTTACACAGATGGGGCCTGGGGGAGATCTGGCTGAAGATCAGCATATGTCTCATCTCCCCCAAAATAGAAGGGCACCTAATTTCCTGTTATTTACCAAGCTCTGATCACCTGTCCAGCTAATGCAGCTTTCCTACCGGGGCTGCCGCGCTGTACTCTGGGGTGATCGGGCACGGTTCTAGTGTAGAACCGGACCGCGTAGATCGCTTATTCACAAGTAGGATCACGTCGGGGTCACCAGATGTTGGATTGGGGCCGCGGGGGCGGCCGTTGGGTTCCGGAGGAGACTGGTCAAGGAACGACACGAGACAAGATGGAGCGAAGACCAGTGATTTATTCAGGGAAAATCATAGAATATATAGAAGGCAAAAGGGCTGCGTGTGATACAATCGTCATCTGACAGAAACCGCATCTCATGTTTACATGGGTTAATTGGGAACCTCTCCTGGGGAAGTTAATTAACTAAAATAAACACTGACAGGGGAACTTCACTGTTCCACTCTAATCCAGGAATAAACATGGTCGATGTTGACGTTAGGGCTTGGGGTGATTCGCAGGTGCGATATTACCTATTACCTAACCGCTTAGTTAGACATTCAGTTTCCTCCTGCTCGGACTGCCTGTCAGGTCAGATATGGGTGAATCAATCTTATGACTATTAATCCGCTCCCCAATTTCTGTCCCCTCGGAGCCAGGCTCGGAGCGTTCTCACAAGCCGTGGCCTCTGTCAGGGACAGTGTGCCATTTGTGCCCGCGGATACCACACTCCCCCTTTATTTGTTTGATTGGACCTGACAGACGGCCCTGTGTAGGAGCGGCATCAGCTGACGTGGAGTAATGGCATTCCGGGGTTCTCTCCATGGGGGGGCATCTCGCCATCAGTGAGGGGGTACATTGCACGAAACAACACACTGCTGTGCCCAGTATTATCACCCCCACAATCACCTTGAGCGTCGTTTGCAACCAACCCCATGGGAACCACGACCATAATGAATCCCACCACCCCCACAAAGCGCCCTCCTTGATATTCTTGACCAAGGTGTGGAGGTCTGTGAGCTGGCCCTGTACCTTATGCGAGTTGTCTGTAAGATTAAAGCAACACATGCCGTGGACAGATTCGCAACCCAAATGATGTATCAACAGGAGATAATCGATGGCTCCTCGTTTGTCCAGTACGGCATAGCGAAGCTCTGCTTGCTCCTGATTGAGCATCACTATCGCCGATGAGGTGTGGTTAATGGCTTTTGCCAGAGCGCAAGCCAATTGACCAATTCTCAGAGCGTTGCCGACTGCTAAGCCTGGCACGCCAAGTATGCTGACCGCTAACGAGACATACTCAGCTTTGCTCATAACCTTGATGTTACTATCACATGTCTAACTGGGTGGCCTGAGCGTGCCGTATGTGTAAAGGAACATTCGTGCTTGGTGCAACCATGTCTCTAGTGGGAAGCAACAATGTCAGGCGACTAATACAACATGTGGAATCTGATACATTTGCCGGAATGTAGTTCCAAGTATACTGATTGCATGTAAAAAACCAGCCTGAAGGCAGGGTAACATGAACATACATTGAGCCAATAGTCTCTGGGTTATTGCAAGTCCAGTTGCTGCTGCCGGGGTCGAGGCAACGGTGCTGTGGCCCATCGACCGCGGAGCAGCCTGTCATCCGAGCACAAGTAGAGTTCGGGCTGACTGCCACTCGGGGAGTGTAGAGTGGCAGCATCAGCCGGCAAGACTTTGGTGACCTGGGTTCCCCAGCGCACATACGTTGAGAATCCAGTCTTGTAAAACGGACCGAATATCCACTTCACCAACCAGTCACTGTTCCTGATGTGCGCGTCTGGGGAGTGACATACCGGAATGAGGCATGTGCTCAGAATTGAGGCAGAAGCAGAGGTCTGCCTCAGGCAAAAATCGGACTGACTGACGAGAGTCGCCAATCTTTCCCAAAGGTTGTAGTGCAGCCGGGCAGAGAGATCTCCATCCAGCATCCAGTTGCTGGTCTCCAGCGAAGCTGCTTGAACACCCCCCCCCCGCAAGTATGGTGAAGATCAGGATGATGGTGGTCATCGCAGAGTTAGCGGTGATCAGGGGAAAAACTGCAGCCAAGACGTTCTCCGGCGTCGGCTCCTTGTCCTCGCACCGGATGACGTCCGCCGCCTCCTGGCAGAGAGCTTTGGTCATCCCCCAGGTGATTTTCGGTGCTGTCATCTGCTGTCACCACCTCCTCCATCTGGCTCCCCTGGTCAGGGTGAGGTCCTCCATCTCCAGGATCGGGTTCGGAACTGCCTGGGTCCACGCCATTGGACTCGAAGTGAGGCCTGACACACTGAGCTGGGATCCAGACGACACCTGTGGGAGACATAATTGCAGCATACCCTCTCCCCCATGTTATGAGCAGCGCCGGGCCCTTCCAGGAGGGGTCTGGTGGCACTTGGTAACGCACCATCGGCCGTGGGAGAGCTTCCGAATGGCGGAAGTGCTTCTCCTGCGGGGTGCAATCTGAAAAAACATTAATGTGATTGTACGTGAACAATACCTTGTTCAGACAATGCTGTGCCTGACCCTGAGATTTGGGGAGGGCTGGCGGTTCCCCCCTTTCTGTTTGTTTGCCAATGTAGGACTTAAGTGTCCGATTGACGCGTTCCACAACCGCTTGCCCCTGCGGATTGTACGGAACGCCAAAGGTGTGATTAATGTCCCAGGTGGCCATGAAGTCGGCCAACTGCCTGGAGCTGTAAGCCGGACCGTTATCGGTTTTCATGTGCCGTGGTTTGCCCATGGCCGCGAAACATGAAAGGAGATGCTGCTCCACGTGGGAAGCCATCTCTCCCTTTTGTGCCGTTGCCCAAACGAACTGTGAAAAAGTGTCAATGGAAACATGCATGTACTGCCATCTGCCAAACTGCGGGACATGTGTGACGTCCATTTGCCACACCTGGTTGGCCTCTGTCCCTCGTGGGTTGACCCCCCACGAGGCCCCCCCCGGTGCCCCTGCACAATGCTGGCAAGAGCGGACTATGCCTTGGGCTTGAGAGAGTGGCAGGTTAAAGTGTCTAGCGAGTGCCTTGGCATTCTGGTGAAAGAATGCATGACTCTGAATTGGAGTTGTGAAGACTCCCAAAACTGACCGTTGCTGAATTTCCTTTGCGGCCGCATCTGCTCTGCTATTGCCCTCAGAGATCGGACCAGGCAAGTCCTGGTGGCTTCGAATGTGGGCTATATAGAGCGCTTCGGTGCGGTTCCGTAAGTGAAATTGAGTTGTGAGAAACAGACTCAACAAGGTCTTGTCTATCGCGGGAGTGATGTACGCTCCCGGTAGACTGTGAAGCAAATTCCTAACATACTGGCTGTCAGTTATGATGTTGAACCGTTCTTTGGCAAAGGTGCGCAAAGCGAGGTTCACCGCTGCCAACTTCTGTGGAAGAGTTAGAAGTGTGCGCCAAGCCTGGCCCTCCTGCCAAGTTAAAACACCATATGTACGACCTCCATCCGTGAAAACTGTTCTGGCCCCTTGAAGTGGGACCAGGGACATCAATTCACACAAGCTGACTGTCTGCGTTTGAAGCGAGATGAGTCTGGGGTCTTTCGGCAAGTGGTATGCCAAGCATCCAGTGAATCCCTCCAATGTTATTGGAAGCGAGTCACCGAGCTGCATCAGTTGCTGAACTTGCTCTTTTGTGAATGGGACAACGATTTTTGCTGAATCGTGCCCTGAGATGTCCCTTGCTCTCAGCCTTCCGCAGTAGACCACCGCGGAGACCAGTTCCTGAGGGGGGATGATGTTTCGGGAAGAGGTGTTTGGTAAGTACACCCATTCCACAATACTCGCCCCTCGCTCGGAGTCCACTCCCAGGGCTCCGGTGAACATGGATCCAGTCCGAATGATGTACAAGTTCAGCACCGGGGCATATGGCCCCTGGCTAACCCTGTCTACCCATCTCTGGCTGAGAACTCGGTTGACCTTCTCGAGAGTCAAGCGCGCCTCTCAAGGAATTTGTATCCGGTCTGCCGGCTGCTTGCCTAACGTTAGCAGCGAGAAGAGCGGTTTCAAATAATCCGTATCCAATCTGAAATACGGTCTGGCCCAATTAATGTTTCCCAAAATCTGCTGTAACTCCACTCGGGTGACTGAATCCTGTAAGTTGATCTGGGGCAAAACCGGTGCTGCGAAGGAACGGAGAAGCCGATGGCCCAAGTATGAAAATGGCTCGGCTCTCTGGACTTTCTCTGGGGCAATGAGCAACCCTTTCTCCCCCAGGCTGGGCTGGAGGTCCTTAAACATTTCGCTGCCGAGTTGCGGCGCTGCGACCAAGATGTCAACCATGAAATGACACACTAAAGCTGTGGGGTGAAGGCTTCGAAACTTTGCCAGTGCGTTATGAACATAAATTTGGCACAGGGTGGGCAAATTGAGCATCCCCTGTGGCAAATATTTCCACGCGTAACGCTGTGTGGGCTCACTGTGGTTCACAACTGGCACTGTAAAGGCGAACCTTTCCCTGTCCCTAGGATCTAGGGGGATGGTATAGAAACAATCCTTAAGGTCAACAACCAAGATCTCCCAACCCTCGGGGATCATATTTGGATTCGGAATGCCGCATTGAAGCGGACCCATTGGCTGAATACATTTATTGATCTCTCTGAGATCGTGGAGGAGTCGCCACTTCCCCGACTTCTTTTTGATAACAAATATGGACGAATTCCAAGGACTGGTGGACTGCTCTATATGTCCTGCGTCTAGCTGTTCCTTAACCAGCTGCTTCAGGGCGACTAATTTCTCCCCCACTACCGGCCATTGTTCCACCCAGACAGGCGTGTTGGTAAGCCATTTACATGGCAGAGCCATTTACCCGAAGGTAAGGGTGGCACAGTATTGTTGCAAAATGTCTCGCCCCCAGAGGTTGACGTGCACGTCCAGAATGTGCGGTCGGATGACCGCTGTGCTGTCAGCCTCAGGGATCGTGACCTCCACCCACTCCCAGCTTCTGAACGCTTCTTGGATGCCGCCTACCCCCCCCCCCCACATCGGAGACTGGCTCAATGGCCCACTCCCGTGGCCACTGACTTCGGTTGACCATGGTGACATCAGCTCCGGTATCCAGCAGCCCAGTGAATGTTTTTTTATTCAAAAATACCTCTATAACTGGTCGCCGTTTCCATTCTATGTTGGTTTCCACTGTCACTAAGACCTGGTATCCTTGCACTGCCCCACTTGCGCTCGAGCGGTCTTCCGACCCGGACTCTGAGCTGTCTCTGAGCCTTCCCTGGCTATCTGCTGGCGAGTGACAAGGGACCATGATCAGTTGCGCTAACGTGTCTCCCTTGTGAATGGTCTGGGGTAGGTGCGTCCAGAGATGAACTTGGAGAACACCCGAAAAATTGGAGTCAATGACTCCCAGAATTACAAGAATTCCTTGTGCTCCTGCGACACTATGAGGCAAAACTAAGCCTATGAAGCCTTTGGGCAGGGGTCCCATGTACTGAGAATCGACCAGATAGACTGTGCCTGGCAAGTCGCATGTGACGTCTGCCTGGCAAGTCAATTCTAGCCCTGTGCTACCCTTGGGGCTGGCCTGCACCTTCGCAATGTCGGGAATGTGATTGGAATTTAATCCAGCCCTGGCTCTCCCAGAGCGAGGGAAGCCTCTGTTTGGACCGGGGCCAGAGATATGCCCACATTCCGGTTTCCCGAATTCGGAGAGAATTTGGACCAATGGAAGCCTTTGTTACACTTCGGACACGGGGTGGTTGGAACCTTGGGACGGCCGGCATGTTGTCCGTCGCCCTTGGATCGGCACTCCCTAGCGAAGTGACCGACCTTGCCACAATTGTGACATGTTCCTTGGGTTTTGTTCTTGGGTTTCCTTCCCCCTTGCACCACCGCTGCCAACAGACTCATTTTGTAGGAGTCCATGCCAACGTCAGTGCAAGCCCTAATCATGTCCGTGAGAGTCAGGTCGGGACGATTGCCCAGTGACTGCAAGATCTTACGGCAGTCGAGATTGGCATTGTCCTTAGCCAATTTCATCATGAGGTCTTGTTGGGCTTGCTCGTTATCAATCTGTCTACTGACTGCTTCCTCCAGTCAATTGATAAAGTCCATGTAGGACTCCTGGGCGCCCTGTTTGACTGCGGTGTAATTTTTGGCCGCTTTGCCAGTTGCTGGGACCTTAGAAAAGCCCTGAAGGCTGTCTCAGCTGACAACTGAAGGGTGGCAAGTGGCAAGGCGGTCTGCGCATCGATGGATTCGAAGGCACCTGAGCCATACAGTTGGTCAGGAATTATTGCCCTGCCCATCCTGGCAGCCCTTGCCTGAGCTTCGAGACAATACTCGCTGTCCCATAGCAAATACTGGCTGGGGTTGAGTATCATTCGCATGACGGCTTTCCAGTCATGCGGAATGAACATTGTGTTTTTGCACACTTGCTGAAGCGTGCCCCTAGTGAAGCGACTCTGAAGTCCTGTCTCTGAAATGGCCTTCCGTATAGCCATGAGAAGCTTGTACGGAACTGGTGAATGAACTATCTGCTGCTGCCCCGTGAGGGCATCTACCTCCAAGCGAATCGGACAAATCTGACTAAGCTCAGCTAGTTCTTCTGCTGGCAATTCCCCCTTCCTGATCTCTTCCTCAATTGTGCGCTGAAGGGCACTCTTGGTAGTTCGGGAACCCGTTGCTGTCAGAG
Source organism: Bradypodion pumilum (assembly GCA_035047305.1). Lineage (NCBI taxonomy): Eukaryota > Metazoa > Chordata > Lepidosauria > Squamata > Chamaeleonidae > Bradypodion > Bradypodion pumilum. The sequence continues at coordinate 110,056,640 of JAWDJD010000004.1, read as the reverse complement.
AAGCGCCAGCGCTCCTCATTCCATGCATTCCACCGGTGACGTCTGCAGCTGTCACCGAGGGAAAGCTCCCTACACTACCCTGCTTGAACTGAAATGACGGATAGAGCGCCGTGGGCGCTGATGGCTCTGATGGCGCTGGGGGTTCCTTGGTCTCTATCCGGACTGGGTCCACCTCTGCTAAGAGTTTCCTACACTTGCTCCATGTGCAAATTACACCATCTGGAGCTCTCGGGGGTTGCTGAATGCTGACTCCTATCTGATCCCAGAGCTGAAGGGTTAACGTGCCTACTTAAGCAGGCAGTGTTCCCTCAAGAACACCAAAAGCCGCGCTAGTTCTCCACTGTGAAAGCTTATCTGATATACCCTGGCCAGGGCCTTGAATTCCTCTACATGAATTCTTTGACTAGCGGACGGACGTTGCCGCTGAGGACAAGTCCCCATATTACCTGCCGGTCCTTAGAAGTCTCCTTCTCGGGATGAGTTGACGCGTCTGAAGTTCAGGCAATAGGTTTTGCGTGACGAATCTCTGTGTAGAGCTCGGAGCGTGGGCTGCTGCCACGGGCCCTCGGTGGCCTCTGCGCTGTCAGGGGTTCACAGCTGACCCTGAGCGGAATGCGTTTTTCCGTGCTGCAACCGCCGTGATAGCCGGAGCAAGCTGTAGGATGCTTCTCTGAAATGCCTCGCCGCGTAGCTGTCTTCCCGATCGGATGGCTTTCCAACCGGGGCTGCCGCGCTGTCCTCCTAGCGTAGAACCGGACTGCGTAGATCGCTTATTCACGAGTAGGATCACGTCGGGGTCACCAGATGTTGGATTGGGGCCGCGGGAGCGGCCGTTGGGTCCCGGAGGAGACTGGTCAAGGAACGACATGAGACAAGATGGAGCGAAGACCAGTGATTTATTCAGGGAAAATCATAGAATATATAGAAGGCAAAAGGGCTACGTGTGATACAATCGTCATCTGACAGAAACCGCATCTCATGTTTGCACGGGTTAATTGGGAACCTCTCCTGGGGAAGTTAATTAACTAAAATAAACACTGACAGGGGAACTTCATTGTTCCACTCTATTCCAGGAATAAACATGGCCGATGTTGACGTTAGGGCTTGGGGTGATTCGCAGGTGCGATATTACCTATTACCTAACCGCTTAGTTAGACATTCAGTTTCCTCCTGCTCGGACTGCCCCAATCTTATGACTATTAATCCGCTCCCCAATTTCTGTCCCCTCAGAGCCAGGCTCGGAGCGTTCTCACAAGCCGTGGCCTCTGTCAGGGACAGTGTGCCAATTGTGCCTGCGGATACCACAGCTCCCCTCTATTCTGGACCATTGGAGTATTCAGGGAAACAATTACAGGTGTTCATTCACACGCAGGGGGAAAATTCTACCCCAGAAAACATTGGCATGGCTTTGCATCTTGGTCAGGGGGTGGAGATTGCTTTGAAATGGTGGTGTCAGGGGAGGCAGCCAGGGAACAGGCAGAAATTCCCATGGCTTCATTGCATCTTCCCCTCTCTCTCCCTCCCCTCCCTTCACATGCAGCTGACATTTCCCCTCCCATTCCTTCAGCTGGCCCTTCCTCTCCCCATTGTTTTGGCTGCTGCCCCTACCATCTTTTTAATTCCTGAACATGCCCCCCCCCTGAAGAGCCTGTGCCAGCAGCCTACAGCCAGCCCCTCCCAGAGGAAAGCACGTTTCAGGCAGTGAACAGAGTCCATGGGCAGAGAGCGAGGCAGAGAACACAGAGGAAAGACAGGGGGCATGGCCTCCGTGCCAGAACAGCTACAGCCTTCTGAGGCAAATCAGTGTGTGTTGCTGCCTCAAAAAAGCATTCTTGAGATCAATTCTCTGCCGGCCTTGGGCAAATCAGTTCACATTTGTGAGCAGGCAGCAGCAGACTCCATTGAGAGTTGCTTTCCAGAGAAGCAGGCTGCATTCAGGCCATTTGGCAGGAAATCAGCTCAATTCCATGCCTTTGAGCAAGCAGGGAAGGCCTGCCTTTGCAGATTCTGCTTTGATGGGAGCGGCGAAGAGGGAAGCTGTTTTCAGCATGGTGGCTTGCCATTAATGACTGTATGCACTTCCTGGTTTGTCTTCCAGACAGTTCAGCATGCATTCAATATATTTTGGAATCAGAAATTGGGATTGTCCAGATTCTGAGTTCCTCATTTAACTTCAGATGGTTTTGCTTAGACTCCTGTCTAAGGGATACATCCAGCTGTCAACAGAGAAGGACACAGATCACATTGACATCCCAAAATGGAGTTATTTACCATACATGGTGGCAAGGGCATGCTTGCTCCAGTGATGTCATAACTCAGCTCATTGGGAAGTCTCAGCCTGGGGCATACCTGTCAACTTTTGGATTTGAAAATAAGGGAAATTTTGGCCACACCCCTCTGTGGGTGTGGCCAAATCTGTGGGGGTGGCCAAATCTAGCCATGTGACTTGCTGGGCTCTAGTCATGCCTGCCACATGGCCATGAAAATGTCTGCAAACACAGACAGCACTGGCTCTTTGGCTGTAAATGGAGATGAGCACTGCACCCTAGAGTTGGATACAACTGGCAGATTTTACTTTCTTAGGATTAAAGATCTCTGCAGATGGTGATTGCAGCCGTGAAATAAAAAGGCAACTGATGCTTGGGAAACAAGCTATGAGAAACCTGGGAAACATAGTTAAAAGTAGAGGCATCATCTTGCAAACAAAAAATTGCATAGTCAAAGCAATGGTATTCCTGGTGGTAATGTATGGGTGTGAGAGCTGGACCATTATTTTATTTATTTTATTTATTTATTTATTTATAGTCATATTTGTATATGCCGCCCACTCAGGCGGAACCCGACTCAGGGCGGCATTACAATAATTCTAGAAATACATAAAAAACATTATAAAAACCCACAACCCACCCCCTTTTAAAAAAACCCCATATCCCGCCCACCCATCCCACCTACTATACAAAAGGAAAGCTGAGCACAGAAAAATAGATGCCTTTGAAATGTGGTGTTAGAAATAGGTCGATCCTAGAAGAAATCAACCCTGACTGCTCATTAAAGGTCAAATAGTAAAAATGATGCTAAAGTACTTTGGACATCAAATGAGAAGAGAGAATTCACTTGAGAAAGCCTTGCTGCTGGGAAAGGTGGAGGACAAAAGAAGGGGGTGGCCAAAATAAGATGGCTAGATGGTATTGTAGATGCAATGGGCACAAAGCTGTGTGGGCCAAAGAACCCTTTTCCCATTTGCTTGGGGGACTTTTCTTTTCTTTTCTTTCTTGTTTGCTCAGTGGCTTAAGTGACTAAGATGCTGACTGGGAGGCAGAAGGTCAGCAGTTCGATTCCCAAGTACTGCAGGACAGAATGAGCTCCCATCTTTGTCCCAGCTCCTGCCATCCTAGCAATTCAAAAGCAAGAAATTGCAAGTAGATAAATAGGGACCACTTTGGTGGGAAGGTAACAGTGTTCTGTGTGCTCTGGTGTCTAGTCATGCCTGCCACATGACCACGGAAATGTCTGCAGATGCAGACAACGCTGGCTCTTTGGCTTTGAAACAGAGATGAGCACTGAACCCTAGAGTCGGATATGATTGGCTTTTGAGCAAGGGTGACCCTTTACTTTTACCTAACTCAGATCCCCTTACACAACCGTGCAAGGACACTGTATCTATGAGCTCGGATAATTCTCCCTGTGTATTTTGGATCTGCTCTCTCGTACAAAAAAGCAGCTTCTTGCTCTAAAAATTTGCCACTTTAGGAATCTATGACTCTGATGGCGAACCTTGGCACTCTAGATACAACTTCCTTTCGAGCAAGGGAAACCTTTATCTTTAGCATATAGTGATCAAGCACATCCCACCCACCCACCCCACCCCTCCCAAGTTAACTCTAGAACAGAAACGGAACTCCACCCCCCCTCTCTCTCATATAGTGATCAAGCACATCCCCCCCACCCCTCCCAAGTTAACTCTAGAACTCTAGAAATGGAAGGCAGGGCAGAAACAACTCAATAAAGCATGAGAGTGAGAGAGAAGTCTCTGCCCCCAGTCCAAGAGCTAATTTGCCCCTGCATAAATGAAATATCGCTCACCTCTGACTCCTGTCCCTCCTCCCAGCATGGTGCCTCCGACCAGCCGCCATCTTGGACATGTGGCTGGCAGGAGAAAAATGAAAGAGAAAGACAGAACACACACACACACCACCACCACCACCTTCACTCTCCCCCCTTCCAAAAGTGAAGATCCTGCCACACAGCGACCTCTGGTGGCCGGAAAAAAATACTGCAGCTTCGCCTGTGAGGTCAGGATATTTGTTTTAAAAATAAGGGAAAATACGGGGAAATTAATAAACTGGGAGGGGGCAGGAAGAGGGATAAAAATAAGAGGTAAAATGGGATGGTTGACAGGTATGGCCTGGGGGCCTTGTTATCTCACCCCCAAGCAGCATTTTCAGCACCCCTTTTTTCGAAGGGCAGTGCCAGGCTTCAGATAGCCCTGAAGGGTTTTTCAGAAGCCTTTTTCACCTTCTCAATGTGGCTGGGATTAACAGTTTATGTCATGTTATTATTGCTATGACATTTTAATGGTTTTTATTTATTTCTGCAGCAGCTTTTTCCAGCCCCCCTTGGGGGACAGCTGTGAAAGAGTTTGCTGAAAGCATTTTCATCTATGTGGTCAACTCCTTTGAATTTAGTGAAACAGTTTGTGTTCTTATTATTGCTATACCTCAGCAATGAAGGCTTTTTCTAGTTTTCTGGCTGAGGCAACAAATCCTCAGCCATCTCCAGAAGCAATGTTTCTTTTATTTTTAAGTTTTCCCAGCATCTAGACTTTCTCAAGTGAATCCTCTCCTCTCATCTGGTGTTCAAATTTCAGCTTCATTTTTCCTATTTGACCTTCTCAGTTTAACAGTCAATTATGCTTTTTCTGGGATTAATCCACTTGTTCTCCTACCTGTCCAGAGTGAAAACTCTCCTCTAACACCACATCTTAAAGACACTTGTTCTTCAGCTTTCCTCATGGTCCAGCACCACATCTCAAGGGTATCTGTCCTTCTGCAATATGCCATTGTTTTGACTCTAGCAATTCTTGTTTGCAATGTAATGTCTACTTTCCACCATTTTTTCCAGGTTTTTCATAAAACTTAATCACCTTTTCATTTAATGACTGCAGAGATCACATCTCAAGAAAGTGAAATCTGTCACTGTTTCTGCTTCCTCCACATCCCTTTTGCCTGGATGAATAGGGCCTGCTGCCCTTTCAAGCCAGTTTTGGCGCTCTTTTCCTTCAACTCCATCAAGAGATTTTTTTGGATCTTGTTCATTTTTTTGCCATTGGTATGGTACTGTTTGCATTTTTCAGATATCTCTTCCAGCATTGTTGGTCTCATATTGTAATTTCTCCATCTCTGCATTGTGTATTATGTGCTCTGTGCACAGGGTGATAGGATGCAGCCTTGCCTGGCTTCTTTTCCTATTACAAACCACTCCGGGATTTCTCATGAGGCATATGGGGTGTTCTGTCATCCCCATCCCTTTAATTACTGGTTATTGTGGTCCACACAAAGGCCTTGATTTCTAACATCCTTCTGTTTTTCCATGGTCCACTGCATGTTTGCAAGGAAGTCTCGGGTCCACTTGCCTCTTTTAAACCCAACCTGCAGGCCACACCCCAGGCAGGATTTCATTCTCAATATGTAGTTAGCTTTGGATGAACTCTCCTTCTCGGTGGTTAGCAAACATTTTCATAGTATGCAACTCATTTCTGCATTTTTGGTACCATTTTTCTCATGCTGTTCAGCAACTGCTTAATAGCCAAGATGTCTGTTTAGTTATAAGACTTCCTTCCATTGATTTTCCTTTGTTCCAGCTCATTTGTTTCATCAATTAATGCCACTTCTTCTTTGCAGGAATAGTCTACCTCTGGATTTTTTGCACTCCATGGGGCCATGGTCCCCATCCTCCATAATGCCACAGTGCCACTCCCCAAACAATCGAGGAAAGGGGACAGATGTGTGGAGGTTTTCCATGTCCACCCTCAGCCAATTGCACATTTTTCCAGCATAGAAACCAGCTCACACCTTCTAGCCAGGGTGCCATTCTTTGACCCAGCCTGGGGTGGGGTGCCAGGGCCGTCCTCTGGTGCAGGGCCTGCTCTCCCCCTCCAGGGGGGGCAGGACTTTTTGTGCTTTCTCCACAGATTTGCTGCTGTGATTCCAGATCTGGCCCACGCCTCCTTGGAGCATGCCCAGGACCGCCACAGGCCAAGCAGTTACCCAGACGCAGACACCAAGGCCTTTGCAGCCTGATCCAGCAAGGCCACCTGATGCAGTACAGAGTTTTCATATAGCAGCTTGCATCCATTTCACACATGATAATTGCCCAACCCCTTCACCTGTGTTCTATTACTGATGCACTCTTCCACTTGCAACTTCGCCAGCCATGCGGACTTTTCAGCACCTTGGCCAGCAGCCAACTTTTAGCCTGGACACACTTTGACATTGCTGTACCAACCACTAAATGGAGATGAGTAATGGCTCTAAATGGAGATGGATACAAACACAATGTACCGTTTGTGTATGCCCAAAAATGATGAAGATAATAATAAACGAATCTTCTTATAAGGTCTTTGTATTCTTAATGTTATTTTTATTTTGCAAACTCTTGTATATTAACTTGTAATGTCATCAAACAGAAACCAAACTCAGATACTTCTCTGCACAAAAAGTCTTCAAGTTCCTTTTGTAATCTTGACAATAGTAACCAAATTCAAATATGTTTTCTTCAACTTCTTCACTATGTCCTTTATAGGAGGCATACTATATTCATATTCATAGACTAGGAACCATGCATCCTAAGGGTTTAAACTATGAAACTGATTTAACCTGCTTTTTGTAAGTACACAGGAATTAGAACCATGGTGCTCCTTGTAAGTAAAACAGCCAGTACACAGGTGGTAATGTGAGCTTGCAGATTCAGTCAGGAGCAGGCAGCAAGTTGTATTTAAGAGACAGGACTCTAATGGTATGCAACGTCCTTAGCAACCATAGAGAAATTACAGAAGAGACAGAGAGGACGCGAAACACAAGAGTGGTAAGTTTGGGTAAGCTTGGACTGGATAATGAGCATGGGGGCTTGCAGCTGGTTTGAACATATAATATTGTAACAGACATGTATTTTGTAACCTTTCAGATATTGCAAAAACTCCCCTGATGAAATTTATTGAATGAAATGTCTAATTAACCGGATAGACGTCATGTCTAATTAACCGGATAGACGTCGGGAGTTTGGGGCCAATATATATGGGAGTTTGACTTCCCAACTGAATACGAGTTTATGAGCTGTTTTGGATGAGAGATAGAAAGTGCAATAGAGGAATGAATCATTGTTTCATATTGTTATAAAGGACATAGTGAAGAAGTTGAAGAAAACATATTTGAATTTGGTTACTATTGTCAAGATTACAAAAGGAACTTGAAGACTTTTTGTGCAGAGAAGTATCTGAGTTTGGTTTCTGTTTGATGACATTACAAGTTAATATACAAGAGTTTGCAAAATAAAAATAACATTAAGAATACAAAGACCTTATAAGAAGATTCGTTTATTATTATCTTCATCATTTTTGGGCATACACAAACGGTACATTGTGTTTGTATCCTTTTCTCCGTTTGGCCATTTTTTGCTGTGCTCTAAATGGAGATGAGCACCTCACCCTAGAGTCAGACACTTTCAAGCAAGGGAGACCTTTACCTTTACCTTCTTTCAAAAACAAGACATATAATGTGATGAAGTTATTCTCACACATGATTTGGGGAGAACCCTCTGGCGCTGTTTGGCAAGACTTTTGATCCCTTGATTTGAGTGTCATCTTTTTGGGAAAAGGCGGCATCCATTGAAAAAAAACAGAAGTGATTAACCTCCAGATGTTGAAGAACATCAACTCCCATGATCCCTCACTACCATCGGGTTGTATGATGTGGATGGGAAATGCAGTCCAACATCATCCAGAAAGCTACAGGTTTCACCAACCCTTCCTTATGCTCAAGCATCATGTGCTCCTGGGCCCATGAATCACCCAAAGAGCTTGGAAAAGTTATATTTTGGATGACAGCTCCCAGAATCCTCCTACAATCAGCTGATGAATATGGCAGAAATTCACTGTTATACAAAAGACATAGAGAAGTTGTAGATCTCCAGATGTCCCTGGACTCCAGTTCCCCTCCCAGTAACTCTGGCTATTACAAAGAGATAAGAGAAATGGTATTTCATCCTTATCTAGAACGTCTACTGCTTTAGAACATCTTCCTAGCTGGTCCTGACCCCAATGCCCTTATGGTGCTTATGGAATAAACTGTTCTGTAAACTGTCTGCTTTATTGTTGTTTTTGTTGTTGTCATCTTTCATGGATACCCCACTATAGAATACACATATACTCATAACCACAATAAAGTTTTTGAAAAGAGCTGGTATAGCTCGATTGGTACACATGTGGGGGCTGAATCTCTGTTGTGACTCCCAGGAAAGGGTCCAGCCAAGATCATCTGGAACATGTGTGGCTAATGTGATTGAATACCATGCAACCCATGTGTTCTCATGTAAGCTGCATGATCTTAGAGCACTAACAGAAGAAGGGACTGGTCAGCCACACCTGAGTACTTTATATTAACAAAATTAATAGAGAAGGAAGGAGGAATAGGCAAAAATATAATGGCCTATTTGCAAATTTATTTCAATTGAGCTTTTATGGATCAAAATCCACCCTTTTCAGACATAGGAGACAAAATCTTGTTGACCTACATTTGCAAGGTAGATGCCAATGATGTCAGCTTATCCTAGTACAATTAAATGTATTCAAAATTTCCTATTTCTCTTTTTAAGATTTCCTCTTTTTAAGATTCCTATGGTTCCTTTTTACCCTGAAGAGGTTTGCCTTAGGACAGGGGGAAGCCCCCAACTCCCCCTTTTTTTGCCAAAAATCACATCCAGGTTGACACTACCACAATCAGAACTATTGGCGGTGTTAATAATTGTGTGCCATTAAGTAATTTCTGACTTATTGCAACCTTTTTCTGGTAGAGAGAACTCAGAGATGATTTGTCATTGCAGGCGCACCCCCCAATAAAGGACTCAGACACTGGTAAAAGTGGATAACGGCATTGGGCCACATTTATTGATTCATGCCCTAGTCCGAATTATAAATTTCTATTGGTAATTGACCAATCATAATTCTTTAAGGCAAGCAGGCCGAAGTAACACTGGTAAGGTACCACCCAAAATTGCCAACGGCAATTGTTACAATGTATCTATTTGTATCAATTTGTTTGTTGACAACAAACAAATTGTTGACCGTAGTCAATATCTAACTAATGACCCCACCCTCTGACGCGTATCCGTGAAATCACGGGGTGATGCATGCTGTCTAGCTGTTGCCATCACCCCGTCGCCTGGTTCGTCGTTGACCGGACAACGTTTAACCAACTTATGCCTGTCTAGTGTTGTCCAGTCAATTGCGAACCTGCCGGATACCTGTGGGTCATAAATGTTTACCTTACCAGTGATACCCGCCACATGGGGAGGCTTCCCAAAAGGCTCACCGCCCCCCCCCCCCCCAAGACCGTCAGCTCGGTTGACAGGCCTGCTCGCCATTCCACTAACCAGAGGTCCATACCTCCCTGCGACAGATGGGCCCCATCCCCTGAGTAAAGCTCGTAATTTTGCAGACTGACGGCGGGGAGGCTAATGACGCGTCCCCCGCCCTTGTCGAAAAGGAACCGGGCAATAGCCCCGTTCACGGAGCGTCGGCTCAGTCAAGAGCCTCGAGGCCGAACGCCCCCCTGTAAGCGTACCGCGGTATCGTGTCCGACCAATTGAGGGATGTGGCAGGCCACACATGATGTGAGTAGGGCAGGTCACCGCAAACCGCAAGCTTCTGCGATAGGCCAGTGACCTGCCCCACGCCATCGCCCCCAAGGTACATAACCAGGACATCGGGCGAGTCAGCATCCCTGATGTAGAAAAGGAATGGCAACAGTTCCCGCCATAACATGCCGCGCTTACCATACTACCTGAGACGTGCGGCTGCACCCAGTTCCAGTCGGGGTCCCCACTCTGTCGCCGCAGCGTAACGCGCTGCCCTGTGCAGCGTAACGCGCTGCCCTGTGCAACGTAACGCGCTGCACCATGCAGCGTAATGCGCTGCCCTGTGCACGTGGCTACGGCCCACCAGCCATACTGTCACCGGTGTAAAACAACACGCAGGGTCTGTCAAGGAAAAAAAGGGGGGGAGAGAAACAGTGCAGTGACTAAACTGGTACTCACGGTTGAAGAGGGCGAACACAAAACTGAAAACATTGTGATCCCCACCCTCCCGTGCGGCGTATTTCAGCCCCGGAGTACCCAAAAACAACTGCAGTAGAAGCCGCCCCTATCCTGAACGAATGGGTGCCGCAACGAGCCCCAGAGGGGCCAACACTGTCTAGTGCCTTCCCGGCACCCTCCAAATTGAAATTTAGTAAGAGAAGACCCACCTTGGTGACAGAAAAACTGGCCATGGTGCGTGCCACACAGTGCAAGGAAATCCTGTAGGGCACCAACCGGACAGATGTCTGCCGAGGAACATCGTAGCAGTCTACTCCACTGCCTACGCCGTGCTGATTCGTTTTAGAGGAGCGTATCCCCAACTGAGCCCAATATTGTTCACACAGACATCTCCGAGTTCCAGTGCCCTACGACTTGCATCCGCTTTATACAGCATCTCAAGCTCGCCGATGCGGAGCGCTCCAAAAAAGGCCACCGTTGTAGCCGCATGAAATGGGCTGCCTCATCTTATCAAAACAGAGGCCAGGCCAGCCCCGGGCCAATTGGGTAAAAACCCCTGGGAAAATCGGGTGGCGGTAGTCCGGGCAACGCCCACGCGCGCGCACCCACCCCTCCAAAACATGTCTCACACGGAAGTCAGTGGTGCTGTCCACATGACCTCCCACTTTGGCCATAAAAGCCAACGCTGACAGCTTAGATGCTATGGTGCGAGGTGCAAGGCCCTGGGCATGCAGGTAAACCATGAACCGCAGAACATGGGTTACCGGGATCGGCCAGGTTCCTGGCATTTGAAATTGGGTACAGAATGCTCTGAAAGAATTAAATGCGTGGTGATACGCCTTACGCGTGCGTGGCGCTAGTGACAGGCCAATCGCCCGGTTCACCTCTCCTTGCCAATGTTCCATATCCCGTCCAGGAGTGGCGAGGGAAATTCCTCCGCATCCGGGGCCAAGGCACGGAACCGGGAGATCTGCAGGCAGGACAAAGCGTCAGCAATATCATTAGTAACCCCTGGGACATGCCTGGCCCTGAAAAGAATGTTGAGGCGCAGGCTGCGCAACGCAAACTGGCGCACTGGGTCCATAACCCTGGGCGATTTAGAGGTCTGTGCATTGACAATGTGGACAACAGCCGCATTGTCACACCAAAATGGACAACCGAGTTGGCCCCCTCCTCGCCCCATAGCATCAAAGCACCCAGGATAGGAAAAATCCCAGATACGTGAGACCACGCAGGCGACCCATGCCTGCCCAGGATGGTGGCCACCCACCATAGGCCCACTTCCAATTGAAGTACATCCCATAACTCAGGGATCCCGAGGCATCGGACTGTATCTTAAAGCGAGGGGAAGCCAGGAGCTCAGACCTCCAAAATGACACCCCATTGAAATCCCTCAGGATCTGTAGCCAGACAAGCACGTCTGCCCTGATACCCCGGGTAAGTCTAACCCTATGGTGGGGCCTGGATAATCCTGCCATGACATCGCGCAAGCGCCGAGCAAATGCCCTGCCCGGTGCGACGACCCTGCCAGCGAAATTGAGGCGACCATGTAGCACCAGCAGGTCCCTCAGTGATGCCATGCGCTTGGCCAGCAAGTCCGAGATAAGGGCCACTAGCTTTGACACCTTATCCCGCTGCAACCTAGAAGCCTGCGCTACCGTGTCAATCTCCACCCCCAGGAATACTAGCTGTGTAGGTGGGCCCTCGGTCTTTTCGGGCGCTAAAGGGACACCAAGTTCCTCCATTAGCGTCTGAAATGTGTTGAGGAGACGTGTGGACGTGTCCCAGCCCCGTTCAGCCCCGAATAAAATCATCCAGGGAATGGGCTACAGACCGGGACCGTGATCTGCGAACAAAAGCCCACTCTAGGAAGGTGGAGGAACGCTCGAATGCCGAGCCCGAATTGGAACAGCCAAAAGGCATGGCATCATTGCAATAATATGCTCCCCGGAACGGGGGCGCAGGGACAGGGCCAACAACCCTGCCCGCATAGACCTCCTTATCATTGCTGGCAGGAGCCACCTCCTCCCTCCCCCTAAGGGATAAAGATTGGGGGCATCCTGAGGGGACCTATCACCCATGAAAGGGATACGTAACCCCTGCCTAAAACCCTGAAGGAGATATCCGCATCCTCTCCCTTCGGGTACAATGTGAGCCAGCGCTCCAACATGTCCACATTAATTGGGGAGGGAGCCCTTCGGTGAACTAGATCCATCTGCGGCAGTCTTGCCAGCCCCCTGTCCACCCCTCCCTCTGCCCCGCATCCCTCCAGGCCTGGGACAGGCAGAGGCCGCATGGGGGCCAGCACAGGGGGGACACTAATGTCTGTATTTGCCATTCTTCCTATTGCAGGAACCATTGGACGAGAAAGTCCAGCACAGCAGGCGGGCTGGAAACCCCCTGCCCCGCCCCCTGGCAGTGGACCTGTGCTGGGGCCGCCCGCTGGACCGCATGTCCACAATGGTATCTCTCCCCGGGCGCGGGGCGCGTGGGCGTCATGTACAAAAGCCACAGCCTCTGGCATGGCTCAACCCACCTAATCTCGGGGTGCCGGGGAATCCGCATATGGAATTACACGTCATAAGCCAACCACGATGGGCCCGGAAAGTCAACCATCGCCCGGTAGATGTTGTCCAAATACTGGACCATCGGAATTGCCAAATCCGGCCGGGCCCTAAGGTACACCGCCATGTATATGAGGTAGGCCGGCAACCAGTCGGCCCACGTACGTGGTGGCTTGCGACGACGTGCCTGCTCCTTATCCTTCTCATCCTGCCCCCCCTACTCCTTGGTGGGCCCTCTGTTGAGGAGTGAGAAGATATCCACGTACTCCCCCCGCCAGATCTTCTCTTTGGTGGTCTGTGCCAAATGGTCACCCAGCGGTAAGGAATACCCCGCCGTCAGCAAGGCCGACACGGGCACAACAGGAACTGCTGGCATCTGAAAGGGGGCCTGTACTAACCCAGCCACCCCCAAAACATTCCCCACAGGGTAGAAAACACCCCCCACCACGGGGCCCTGGGTGGTAGTTGTCGTCGCCAGGTGGGGCGTCAGCGGCTGGACCGCCGCCCCACCCGCGCAAAGCCAGGCCATTGGAAACCCCCCCAACGTGGCCACGTGTGTAGGTGCACTAGCTTGGACCGCATACTCACGTGCTGCACCCCCGTAGGCCGCCCCCACTGGGGGTTCCAGCCCACTGGGGGCGTCGGAGCTCACAACCACCGTCGAGCTCGTCGATGGGGCCTGACCCGCACCGGTCTGTTGAATGGGGAGCTGCGAGGCAGTGGCCTAGGTCGTGCCACGCGCCTCAAGCAGCTCGACCCGTCCCGTCGCCTGCCGCTGCCCAGCAGACGACGCGTCGAAACGAACCCCAAAGGGAGACCAAGAGTGGCTAGCCCGGGCCAGGGATGTCTTGAGGGCCGCAACGCGGGCCAATAAGGCTTCCACGCTGACATGGGGCAAAGGGCCAGCCGGCCCGCCTACTACAGGCATGGGTACAGGTCCCTGCGCCCCGGGGCCCGAATAGGGCAACAACCCCACACCCGGGCCCGTTAGGGCCAATGTAGCAACCTGCCAGGGAAGGGGACCGGACCACCCCCCAAGGCTGGAAGGCCTCGGAGCGAGCTGCGCTCCTATAAAGGAAGGCCCAGCGGAATGGGCAACACCAGGAGAGGTGTCCACCGCTTGCGGGCTGAGGGCCGCAGCCCCTACTGGCCCCGTGCGTGGGCCACCATTCTCTAGCCAGGGGGAATAGACCCCATTCCACCGGTCCCGGTGGGTGCAGGCAAAGGCGGCTGCTGGGGAGGCGCAGCCGCGGTCTTCCGACCAGCCTCCGAACCGCACAAGCTGCGCTCGCAGCCGCCTTCTTCTTCGCGGGCCTCTCAGCCAATCGATGGGAAGCCGAAACGAGAGAATTCAGCAGCCAAAAGGCTTCCCGGTAAAAGCCAAAAGCAACGGAGGTAAGAGGGAAAAACTTCTCCGCTCCGTCGCTTCGCAAAATGGCAGCTCGGCTGCCTCATGGCCACCCCTTTTATAAGGGAGCTGGCCACGCCCCCTAACTACCCGGATGCCTTCGTCCGATGGGGGGGCCCGCAAAGAGCGCGGCTGCCATTTTTTCGCCGCGCTTGCATTCTCTTTTTTTTTTTTGAGGCATCCGGGGACTGTGCAGCTTTCCTAAGGCCATACAGGCTGGCTCTTCTGGGATGCTCGGCAGGGAACTGAACTCTAGTCTCTGGGTCCAAAGCCAAATGTCTAATTTGCTGAGGTATTTGCCAATTCTTTTACTATTAAATGCTGTCCCCAGCTACCATCCTGAAGCTACAAAGACTTTGCCAGGGAAAGAGGGAGCTCTAGGCAGCCTCAGTGTCTAAAATGAGGGGTAGTTCAAGGTAAAGGTCATCCTTGCTCAAAAGCCAGTCATAGCTGACTGTAGGGTTCAGTGTTCATCTCTTCTTATAGCCAAAGAGCCAGCGGTGTCTGCATTTGCAGATGTTTCCATGGACATGTGGCAGGCATGACTAGAAACTGGAGGGCATGGAATGCTGTTTACCTTCCCACCGTAGTGGTACCTATTTATCTACTTGCAATTGCTTGCTTTCAAACCGCTAAGTTGGCAGGAGCTGGGACAGATGATGGGAGCGCACTATGTCCCACAGAACTTGGGTCTCGAAATGCCGGCCTGTTGACCTTCCTGTTGTCAAGTGCAGTGTCTTAACCACTAAGCCACTGCAGTCCCTAAAATGAGCGACAGGAAGCTTTTGATTAAATTATATTAAAATTGACTGTCAGAAGCTAATGCAATCATAAGCTTTTGCCATATACCTTTGATCCAACAGGATTTTTGGCCATTAAGTGCAATACTACGTCCCCTATATCCGTGATGGTGAACCTTGACACTCCAGATGTTCTTGGACTTCAATTCCCAGAAGCCCAAGCACCCTGTGAATCCAAACAAATTTGTTTACTGCTATTCATCCAGCCTGCTCTGCCCTCATCGCTCCCAAAAGCGGAAGTACAACACGTCTGTACAGAGGAAGGGTTAACCCAGAAGAGTCTTAACCATCCGGGCGCGTCTTACTTCCACTTCTGGGAGTGGCGAGGGCAGCACAGGCTGGATGAATCGCAGTAAACCCATTCGTGTGGATTCACAGGGTGCTTGGGATTCTGGGATTTGAAGTCCAAGAATATCTGGAGTGCCAAGGTTCGCCATCATGGCCCTATATTCTCCTAAGTTTAACAATCATCATTTGTCTCCACTATTATTACAATGGAGATATATGCATTCCAGTTTAGGTAATGGGAGAGTGCTGTCTCCCATAAAGGAGGAAGACAATTTGTACAGTATACAAAAGCTCACATGAGTATTGAAGCAATTGTGTTACAGCTGGAACAGTGATGGCATGAAAATATTAAGGTAGGTGCCCTACAAAACAGAGCTTGTAGTATCAGCAGTTCAAGCCCAGCCTCACAAATGAAATTAATGGTGTGCACATTCAGGGAAATGACTACTGACTCAATCACCAGACACTCTCTTCTCAACATGTTCCAGACAGACTGTGCTTTTTAATTTTTAAAAAGACTTCATTAGCATCCAGGTATTTGCCTGCTTGTTCATCACATTTTTCATTTTTTATACGAGAAACAAAGCACAAAAATACTTTAAAGAACAGGCCATCTGTGTTTATCGATGGCATCACAGCAGGCTAACCAATTAGTATTGTGCACACATCTGTGTTTTGCCCCAAGCAAAGAGGAACACTGTGGTTTGTGCTATTTCTTAAAAGTGTACTATTGTTATTATTTTACTAACAATAATTTTACATCAGCACATGAGGGATAGAGTGAAAACTTAGATTATAATTCAAAACAATAAAGACTGAAATGCAAAATAAAACATAAAAACTTACAGCCAACAATGGCATACAAAATAAAAGCAAACAGGTCTGTCCATAACATGCAAGTTGCAATTAATACTTTGATGGAGTCATCAATTAGTTAACTTTACTGTCTATGTCAAATTCTATATCCTGTCAGACAGAAAAACTTTCATCAGTTGTTAGAAACACATTTTTGCTACTGTTAATAAACAATGCTAACAAAAAGTATACAATTAAATCTTCATTTCCCCATTCCTTTAGCCCTATTATATAGCCAAATAATATTACTAGGCAATCAAATGCTTCTTCTTTCATGTCCCGGTCAAACCCCAGACTACCAAAATCAAGCCACTTTCTTGGCTTTATCATTGGCCAAACCTAAGTCCTCATCTGTACATGTTTCTGGCAGTAATCAGCAGACCAGTAAATGAGCCAGATTCTGTATCTCTCCACATTCACACAGCATGTTGTTGTCTGCCAGCAGTCCCCAATTGAGCATGTTGGTCTTGCATTTAAGGACTCCAACCCTTATCCTATTCAGCATTCTCCAAGTAATGCAGGGGAGGTTGACTTACTCAGCTATATCCTTCTTTAATGTTGTTCATTGCCCAGTGAGCTCCTTCCTCCATCTTCTAATTTGGTTTTGCTCTTGTGTACCCTTAAGAATGTTTGTTCTTGCCGTAAAGCTCTCCCTGGATCTTAGCCGGCAAACTTGAGGCACATATCCATTCAGAGGGTGTCGAGGGTCTTTCTCTTGCTTAGTCCTCTTGGCGTCTGCTGCTACTTCTCTCCTTATCTTAGCTGGAACGATACCAACAAGAGGGTATATTTCCTCACCTGGTGTAGATTTGAGGCATCCTGTCACTAAACGTATGGCTTCATTCACAGTGGTCTTGTAGGTTTAAGGCAGGGATTCTCAACCTGTGGTCCATGAGCCGGATGTGGCCCATGGCACCATTTCATGTGCCCCCCCAACCTTCTCCACACCATGAAGTGCCATGTGGTGGAGGAAGAGCAAAATGGGTGTCCAGCCCCTGAAGCTGTCTGAGGGAGCGTGACCCAGGTCCTGGCTTTAAAAGGTTGAGAACAACTGGTTTAAGGCATCCTGTCACTATATGTATGGCTTCATTCACAGCATGTGTGGATGCACTCCATACTGGAGCAGCATACTCTGCTGTGGAGATGCTTAGGGCCAAAGCTGATGTACCATGGATGGTTGAGTTCCCCATTTATAGTTTGTGAGTTTCCTGATGATGATGTTGCTTGTACTAACTTTGGCTTTAGTATTCAGGCAGTGCTGCTTAAAAGAGCATATTTTCAATTTCCTCCATGTGTTTCTTACTAATAGACCAAAATAAATGGTAAACTTTTGTGCCTGGTACTCTATATTTCAAGTTATTACTAGTAATTGTTTGGATTTTTTAATTTAATCCTTTTGGAATTAAATACCCTATAATTTTTAAGAACTTCCTTTAAAGTCTTGATGCATTGGCAAAAAGTCCTCTTGCATAATACTCTGTCTGCAGTAGGTGATCATGTGATCAGACATGGGCTTTTTTTGCTCATTAAAAGTTTCTTTTCCACTGTCCTTCCTCTTGCCCTATTCCAAGGCACCTTCAAGATAGGTACCTCAGCTTATATTCGGGTCGGCTTATATTCGAGTATATATGGTACTTTCCATGTAATGTGCAGCACAAATCACAACTGTTTTCATTTACCTCCCATTAAATGTGACTGTAGCTACATCAATACACAAGCTAGGAGCTCTAGTTTTGAGTACATGAGTTCCTTGTGAGAAGTAAGCATAACAGATTGGCTTGAAAACTGTGTGGATTTTAAAAAGATTGTTAAACTTGCAAAGGCAGCTATCTCCTCCTGCTCTTTCTTTTTTAAAAGAAAAATGCTGTATTGTCAGATAAATTACTGGAAGACTTTGAGACAAAATCAGTATGCTTATGCAGACCTATGTCAGAGTTTTATCTTATTTGGTGCTGGAATAGTCAAAATAAGAATACAAGTTAAATGACAAGATAGATGTTTCCTTACACAAAAATGACAGCATATCTCAAATTGAGCACTTTCTAAAGGCCACAGAACAAACAAATGAGATCTGAAAATGATTGATGAAACAAAGAAAAAGATTGTAAATGTCTTTAAACAGGTGCTCTTTGATATTAAATGTGATTCCATATCCTCTTAGCTACTTACACTGGTGTAACACAAATATCATAATTGTGGGTGGCAGATTACCTCAAGTTAGAAATCACCATAGGCTTTATCCAGTGGTGGGCTCCAAAAAAAATTACTACCACACTGTGGGTGTGGTATGGTGGGTGTGGCAAGGGGGAAAGCCCTGTGTTGCACCCAAATTAGGACTACTTTATTTCAAAACTTGGATGGGCGGGGCCAGCCAGAATTTCTGCTACCGGTTCTGGCAAACTGGTGGGAACCTGCTGATGCCCACCACTGGCTTTATCTATTGCATAGTGAATTGTGTGAAACAGTGTCCAATTGATAATGTCTACAGTGATTTCTTAACTTTTGGACTTAACCATTGTACCCAGTGCCGCAATCAGGGGGGAGGGGGGACAAGTAGGACTCCCGTCCCAGGCCTGGAGATGACAGGGGCCCATCGGCACCAGGAAACAAATGATGTGCGCATGCGCAAACAGACCATGCATGCGCAGAAAACCACTGGGCCATGGTGGTGCCAGGAAACCACAATGTATGCATGCGCACAGACCACATATGCACAGAAACCATGGTGGCATGGCCAAAAAATTGGGGGGGGGGAGCACTGGGCCCGGAAATTTCTGATTTCGGCCCTGATTGTACCATGATCTATATCACTATACAATCCTAAAAATACCAAATTCCAGAAGCTGAATGGCTTTATGTACTTGAATGGGACACTGCCAGGAATGCCACGGATCTGGAGGTCAAAGCAATGAGAAAATAGTCATGACCATTCAGAATTCATAGCACTGGGCTAGATGGACCAATGTGCTTGCTTTATATATGGCAGTTTTCTATGTTTGTAACAATGTGGCATTTCACACCTAGTAATGACTAAAGACCCTGTTTGATATTCAGTTCTTTCCCAGTGAACCTTTTTTCAATAAAAAGATTACATTGGTAAGTGGGTGCAAGAACCTCAGATTCAGACCTGCTCAGACAACAGACCTGCTCAGACACTGTGTGAGTCAGTGTGATATTTCCCACCTAGTGATAACTTAAGATCCTCATTTGATATCCCTTTCTTTTCCAATAAAGCTTTGTTCTTGGAAGCTTGTTCTGTGAAAGTGGCCATGGTTAACTGGGAAGGATTCTGGACTACAAAAATAACAGCAGATAACAGCATAATCATTACAGCATTTCTCATTTAGTAATGTCTCCAAACCCTTGACTAATATTCAATAGGTTGAGATGGGCATCCACCATATGTATATACATATTGTATCTCATCTATCTCCCTCTGGGTCCTTGCTCTATAATTTTTCTTCTCCAGGATAGCAAATTTCAAATCCCATGAGGGGTATTCAGGTAGATGAAATCATCTGAAACAGGTGTTCTGTATTGCCATTCTTGATGTCCTATTTATAATAATTAATTCTTTTGTGCAGAGATTGTCCCATTTGTCTTATGTTGAGTGTAGAGGGGCATACAATCCACACACAGACAGTGAGGAAACTGAAGGCAGAAGGGGTCTTTCTATCCTCATGTGTTTTGGTTTATGTTTTTTTAAAAAAATAATGTCTGGATGCAGCTAAACTTCATATGGATATAGTTATGGTTAATGGGGTTGACATTGTAGTTCACTTTTTAAAAATTGCATTGAAGTTATACAGTTTTCACTGAGACAGTTTTTGAAGCAATTCTATGTGTTTCTACTTAAGTAAGATGATACCACAATCTTGGATTATAAAGAGTCCTTAAAAGCCATGGAGAAATCAGTGGTACAACCCTGGGAAAACAGATATTTATCGTCTTGGGAAATTCAATTAATAGATTTATAACATAAGTGCTATGAAAATAGCTATGAACGATGAATTAAATTCAAAAGGTCTAATGCATATTTCTGTGAGAAATAATTACATCAAAACCATTTGTAAAGGGGGGAATGTCCTTTAAATGCCACCTAAAATATCATAGAGAGAGTGAAGGAGAGAGAGAGAGAGATGATATTGTCATATTTTTCTGAACAAATAGAACAAAACTGAATTTGTTAACCTGTGAATTAGGTTTGCCAAGGTGACAAGCTGTTGCTTTATATAGAGAATCAGAAAAAAATAAAAAGTGTGGTAACAAATCAGTAGACCATTTTAGACTCTGAGTTTTTGGTGCTTACATTGAGGTCACTTTTAGAAACAATGCAAAGCATAAGTGGCAGGCAGATGAAAACCTCAATATGTACTAGAAAAAAACAGAATGATTTGATTTTTTAAAATAAAAAAATGCTTATTTTATTTTTAAACTGATGGTTCTTTAAAATATATTTTGTATCAGGTGTATTTTATCTTTGCCTTTCATTCCATAAGAAAGAGACTTTGTCTTTCCTCTGTTGTCTTTTGTTAGATTTGTCAGCCCCAGTGTCAGTAATTCTGTTAGTGCTGTGACGTCTTTGTTTGGCTTTGGAAGTTATATTCCATATTCTTGCCAAACCTCCAGGCTCCAGCAACAGCAAATAAATTAATAACTATAGCAACATCATTTAGCAACATCATAAAAACCTATAAAATGTGGGACTTTTTATCCTGTTTTATTATATTTATAAGTTTTATGATGTTGCAATAAGAGACATGAAAGTAATAGTTTTTAAAAGCCATTTTTTGTAACTCCAACTGTAATTCCAATTACAAAGGGGGAGATCAAATAACATGTTTTTTTAAAATCAGATAATTTCATGTCAGAGATTACTCGGGGTTGAAAGGATTTTTGCTGGAGAAACTCCACTCAGGGGATGCCTGAATGAGGCTCCTTACACATCCCCAAGTGCAGCCCTCGGATATCGAAACCTGACCTTCCAGTCTCCAAGCTCGGAGTCTTAACCACTAAGCCACTGGGGAAGCTAAAAATCAGATGACATAAAAATACAAGATGATACAAAAGATTAGTTTTGATGCTGGAAAATAGTGCTAAGTAAGTAAAATGGCAGTGCAACCTCAAAACAGGAACTGCGATAACCTGTATGGGTCCTCCTTACATGACCAGTGAGTCTGATCATGGATGAAATTCTGTTGTTGGTGCAACATAAAGTTATGTTTGAGGAACAGTTCAGGGTGTCACAGTCAGACACGCCACATTGCATATTTCATCACACAACATATAGTGCAACTGTTCCTTAACACACCTGTGGAAGTCCTTTGTGAATATCACTTCTGCCTCAGCACAGTCTTTCCTACCACTTGTGTAACTTTAACCACTGTAACTTTGAGTTACACAAAAATAGATGTAGTACAGGATCTCAGCCACCATCTCCAGGTTCAGGAAGCATATTTCCCTGACTAACCAGTGGCCAGAGAGCCACAACAGGAGACAATGACTGCCTTTGTGTTCTGCTGAGGCATCTAAACTGCTTCTGTGATGCACAGGGTTGGGGCAAGCGCAAGACATTTTCCTCTTTATTTCTATAAAAAAGACAGTTATAACAACAGTGACAACAACAGTGACAACATCTTAAATAAATAACAATTTGCTGCTTTTTTGTGACACTAAAGATTGCTACTTGAGACAGCTGCCTCTAGGGCTGGTTCTGCATTAGTCTGGATGGAATGATTGCCTGAAGTGGCAGATCATGGGGAGGAGGTTGGCAAATTTGCTACTTTCACACATTTCAACCTGCCCTCAGAATGGTGGTGGCTCCTCTTGAGAACTCTCCAGAGCCTCACAGGAGAGAAGCAAAAGACAATACAGCCACCATTACCCTTCAACTTTAAGAGCAAAAATGGGAGAGCAGGAGGCAGCTGGAAAGCAGCAGTGATGACAACAATTATATATCCCCCTAGTAAAGGTAAAGGTAAAGGTTTCCCTTGCTCGAAAGCCAGTCGTATCCGACTCTAGGGTGCAGTGCTCATCTCTGTTTCTAAGCCGAAGAGCCAGCTCTGTCTGCTTCTGCAGACGTTTCCGTGGTCATGTGGCAGGCATGACTAGACACCGGAGCACACAGAACGCTGTTACCTTCCCACCAAAGTGGTCCCTATTTATCTACTTGCAATTTCTTGCTTTCGAACTGCTAGGTTGGCAGGAGCTGGGATGAAGACGGGAGCTCATTTCCGTCCTGCAGTACTCGGGAATCGAACTGCTGACCTTCCGCTTCCCAGTCAGCGTCTTAGCGACTTGAGCCACTGCAGTATATATCCCCCTAAGCAGGAAAAAAGAGAGGAAGAAGGAAGGGAGCAATAATGTAGCATACAGTTTCCTGCAAGAGGCGAACTATATGTAGAGCAAACTATGTCTTAAACTAGTGCCTCGCTCTAGCCAGTTCTACATTGAGTTGGTCTCTAGTTGGAAGAGTATAATGTGTTGTTGATGCCACTGGAAGAGCTTGAATTGTCCCTAGTTGTCTCACAATGTCCAGCAGTATGGCTGGCTTAAAACAGGAAGTTGGTATAGATCTATGGTTCCCAACATGGGGAAACAGGTGTTGCCTCACAGTGGGGCAATTTGATTTTAAGGGGGTTTAGTGTCTTGCACGGAAGACAAAGAAGGAGCCACAGTAGGGGACTAAAACACAGGTTTATTTCATGGTGGTCAAGATGAACATGTGGTAATGGCGGAGGTACCGCTCATTATATACTGCAGTACATACATTTGAATATCGTTGCATGGTAGCTCATTGGCTGCTACCGGCGTGATGTCATTCTGAGTCACGCCCATCTTCTCCAGGTGATCCTCGCGCGGGAAAGGTTCCCGCGGCTGCCGGTGATTTGGGGAATGTGAACCATGTGAGCTGAACGCTCGCAGCTGCCCTCTATAGGCAGCTTACTCGCGTTCCTTAACAGCTGGGTTACATTGTAATCATTGTCAGGTTACATTCATACATTCTTAAAGTAATACTGTTACATACACAACAGGGGGGCAATTCGAGAATGAGTTAGACCAAGTTAATGATCTTTGAGGCTTCTTCCACATGAATAGGAGTTCACTTTTGAACAATTAGAATTCTATGTCATGGAGGCAGGGTCGCCATCAGGGAGGGACCATCAGGACTCCCGTCCCGGAGATGACGGGGGCCTGGCGGCACTGGGAAACCACTGATCTGTGCACGTGTAAACAAACGATGCATGCATAGGAAACTATGGGGGCATGGCGCCACCGGGAAACCACTAATCTGTGCATGCGCAAACAAATGACACATGTGCAGAAAACCCCAGGGGCATGGCCAAAAAGGGGGGGTGGCTGCGTACCAGGGCTGGAAATTTCTGATGCTGGCCCTGCACGGAGGAGGGCATCAGGATTTTAAAGACCAAAAAAAAAGGTTGGGAACCACTGGTATAGATAAATAATAGGTCCAATTCAGCTGGGGAATCCAAAAGTTCATATACTGTCTTCTGAAAGGTTTTGAGACTGTTTATGATAGTAACTGCAGGTATTGCCCATTTTAAAATAGTGAATCATGTGAACTTTCTGTTTGACAATGTTTTAGACATGGGAAGCACAGTGTATACTGTTATTGTTATCTGCTTGGCATTGCTACATGTCCTGCAGAAAAACAACAGCATAATCAATCCCTAATGCTAGGAAATAATAAATAATAACATGCCCCATTTAATTTGATCTCAGAAGGTAAGCAGTCCTGGTTAGTCCTTGAATGGGAGACTTATTTTAGCTGGCTGGCTATCTCTGTGTGTCTGGCTATGTAGCTAGAGGTTGGGTTCCCCATTAGGCATCTTGTGAGAAGAGCCAGCCAGTGAAGTTATAGGCAAGCTGCTCATTCCCAGGATATTCCCAGAAGAAGGGAATGGTAAAGCACTGTATTCTCTACCTAGAAAACCCTAGAAAGGATAATCATAAATCAAAACATACTTGATGGTACACAATTATTTTATGAGTAAACAGTAGTAAAATAATTTTCATTTTAGGTAATGTGCACTCATATAATCCTTTACACTGATATGACATTTGACTTAAGCTTCTTAGTGTGATTCTGGCTAGATTCAGCTGCAAGATATATAACACAGCAAAAAGATCTTATCATCTCTTGCTCTTAGCTCTACTCTTCTGCATTCCATTCACCCCCAACACTGATAGATGGTAGTTTTTAAAGAACTGGTCAGGGAATACACCTTTTTTCCAATCAGGAAAGAAACACAAACCAATGCAGGACTAACAAAGATTAAAGAAGATTTCAGATGTAGACAGCTCTCTGCCAGCAAAGTTTATTTTTCACAGAAACTGTTGAGTTTATGCCATGCAAT
Source organism: Bradypodion pumilum (assembly GCA_035047305.1). Classification (NCBI taxonomy): domain Eukaryota; kingdom Metazoa; phylum Chordata; class Lepidosauria; order Squamata; family Chamaeleonidae; genus Bradypodion; species Bradypodion pumilum. Next base: position 110,032,039 of record JAWDJD010000004.1, on the reverse strand, counting down.
GTTGACTTCAGCTCACCCCTGGGAAAATTATCACTCCTAGGATCATCTCCCTTTCTGGCCTCCTGCCAAAAACAAGTCAAAAACACAACAGCCCCACCTAGAGGCCACAAGAGTAAAAACAAGTCAAAAAAATAACAATAAATCAAAAGTTTACACAAATAACAAACATATGTTAAATAAATAAAATAAATAAAATTATAGCATCCTCTGTTGATTTTTAACTTTAAAAAAAACAAAAAAGCAAAACACAATTTATAACAGCCTGGCAACGCCGGGCAACCTATGCTAGTTATTTCATAAATCCCTTCAAATGTCATTATTCTATGTTTCTATAAATATGTTAATTATAATAAGTATGTTACTAGAATGGACTCTTCTATATTATATTAGACTTCAGATTAAAATGTCAAATCCATAAAATCAGTTTCATTGATGATGAAGTTAAAGGGTCCATTTTCTTAGCATGTGAGCTCATTTGTGAAATCTATGATAGGAACAAAGAAACATAACCAGTAAGACTGGCTATGATTAGGATGCATCATAATTCTGATCAAATATGTGAGAACTTTGCATGTAATACTTATCAATTAGTTTATGATTCAATCATTACACAAGTGCATAAAAGATTCTTTTTCTTAAAAAAAAACTATTCAGATACTGTTGGCTCTTTGAGTCCTGCAGAGATGTGATATTTCAATCAGACAGGTCTAGTGAACACTTGAGTCCCAGGTGGATTAGTTGATTATCTTCACTGACATTTAAGCCACACAGACAATTTCCAGATATTTGCATAATGGACAATGTACTTCATCTAAACTGAAATGTTTAATCCTCATGCCCTGAGAACTAGAAAGTAAATGCAGATGGCTGCATAGGTTTTTGGTTTGTTCCCCTCCAAATGTTGAAATATGTCATGAAAAGCAAATAGGTGTAAGATTAAAGATTTAACAGTAGCAAAGAGTGATTCTGTAAAGTTTAGATAATGGATTCTACTACTTCTGCCCTAAATCTAAAGTTTAGAAATAAGACAGAAAAAGACTACAGTCATTCTATCATATGTTAACCATATTATTTCTTCTTCTTCTAGCGATCATCGTGTTAATCAGCCATGAAGACTGTCCTGAGAATATGTAGCATGACACCCATACCACTGATCCACTTCTGTGAGTCACTTTCTGGTCCTGAGCCCTTTTAGCATGCAAAGTCCTCATCATCCCCAGGCCAGTATTGATGAAGCTGCTGCCCTCCATCAAGATGGATTCAAGTGGGATTTAATCCACTTGGGGACCATCACCCTTCCCTGTTGACTTTGGCACCCAGGGCCATTAGTCCTCAGGGTTGTCAGGTTAGTTAACTGCCACCTGATGATTGGTGTTGAGTGGCTGGCAATAGGGTCTACTCTAATAACATAGCAGGATAACCTGGCCAGACTTCTAGTTACATATAAATAAAAAGTCTTGGCTTGATTAATGACTTGATTACTTATATTTAGATTACGTTATATACAAAACCCGACAGTCTCTCAGCAACATGAAATCATAACAATTTCAGCTCAGAAATTATTCTGGGTTAAAAAGATTTTTGGGGGAGAAACTCTGCTCAGGACACTCCCAAATGAGGCTTCTTTCATGTCCACAAGAGCTAGGACACAGATGGGTGCTCAATCTGTCATGCAGCACCTGGGTATTGAATTGCCAATTTTCCAGCCCTCCAGTTAACAAGGCAAGCTTCTTAGCCACTGAGCCACCTCAGCCACCATGGCAGCCACTCAGTGCAAAGAGTCAACTCATTAGCAGGAAACATAAGGGAGGTTTTCTTGCAGACAAGACAGAAGGGAAAAATTCTCCCCTTTTTTTGTCCTAACCGGGCTGGATTTGGCAGGGCTTTAGGTATGGTGGTTTTTCTGTCCTTCCTTTTCCTCTATACAGCTGCTCTGCCATTGGAGAGCCAACTGTAGTATTTCACTGGGAAAATGAACGTGCAACACCATCCATAATTGAAAAACAGTCTGCACTCTTATTTTAGCTAATCCCATTTCTGTTATCCAGTTTCAAATGAACTCAAGACCAATGCAAATTCCTTTAGAATTCAGTGTCTTTATAGCTGGGGAAACTAACCAGATTATTTCAGCGAGAAGCAAGTTGTACATCTCGGCCCGTGGGGACCCCAGTGATGCTGTTGAAATCCTATCTGGATGCCTGGAGGCCATTGGGGTCTGGATGGGGGCCAATGGGCTTCGGCTGAATCCCAGCAAGACAGAGTGGCTGTGGATAAGGGGCCCCGTGTTATCCAGGGAGTTACCATCTTTGGTACTGGATGGGGCTGTTTTGCCCCAGACAGACCCAGTGCGCAACTTGGGGGTCCTTCTGGACTCGCGGCTGCTGCTAGAAGAACAGGTAGCAGCTGTGGCCAGGAGGGCTTTTGCCCAACTTCGGGTGATTCGCCAGTTGCGCACGCTCCTGGACCGGGGCTCCTTGTTTATGGTCACCCATGCTCTGGTCACTTCCCGACTAGACTATTGTAATGTGCTCTACATGGGGCTGTCCTTGACGACCATTTGGAGGCTGCAGCTGGTCCAAAATGCGGCAGCCCGGGTGGTGATGGGATGTGGGCGATATGCCCATGCCTCACCGCTACTTCAGGAGCTGCACTGGTTACCAGTTTGTCTCGGGGTGCAATTCAAGGTGCTGGTTTTGACCTTTAAAGCCCTATATGGCAGTGGGCCAGGATACCTTAGAGACCGCATCGTCCCAAGAGTGTCTGCCCGTCCAACCAGAGTGAACCGGAGGGGCTCTCTAATAGTGCCATCAGCTAGGGGTGCACATTATCACTATCCAGCACCCGAAGGAGGGCCTTCTCCGTGTCCGCACCAACTCTCTGGAACCTTCTGCCAACAGATCTAATACTTCAAAGAGAATTGCTGCCCTTCAGGAAAAGATTGAAGACCTGGCTGGCAGGGCAGGTGTGGGGCCCGAATGGGAACACGGTCCCTGCCTGCTGGCTTATGTAAACAATTAAGAACTCTCTCTTCTTCTTCTTTTTATAGTGGGTGGGTGGGATATGGGTCTTTTAAAGTGGATGGGATGTGGGTCTTTTAAAGTGTTTTTATGTGTTTTTAGAACTTGTTGTAATGCCGCCCTGAGTCGGGTTCTGCCTGAGTGGGCGGCATATATAAATATGACTATTAAATAAATTAAATTAAACCTGCTCCATATGATGTTTCTTTAATGGCCTCAGCTGTTGCTGTATTACTACTAAGCACATATGCTTTGCAACACCACTAGTGATGGCATCTTTTTTTACCTTTTAAAAATATCTTGCTAATTTTACTTGCAGACCAAACTTCACTAGGTGTAGCTTTCCCAGCATGGACATACAGAGAAGAGGACTGCAACAGCTGTTCAATTTTTGTCCTTCAACATCTTCTGTCAGAAGTCTCCTTCAGGGGAAAAAGTTAAGTTAGTAATAGAAACAAGTTTACTATTTAAATAGGGATAATTTAATGTCTGCCATTAATTCACAGCACAGCCTGTGAATTTATCTTTTGAACTGTATGAACTGCATAATTGCATGCTCATTGCTTTATCAATTTCCCGGTCTTCTTTTCCATCTTTGTCATTTTCTCACTGGTGTTATTTTCCATTTCTAGCCCTATTATCTTATTATATTGTTCTTTCCTTCACCCACCCTCAGGTTTGCAACACACACATAACCGGAGGGAGAGAGAGGAGGAGAAGGAGAGGTGAGTAAAGATTGTTTCTTCAATTATTTAGAATTTAAATTCCACCTTTCAGTTAAAATGTGGCCTAACAATTTTAAAAAATCAGCAATGGACAGGGAATCAAACTACATTTAAGTCACAAAACAGTAACAAAACAACAGTAAATATTATTATTATTTTTTTGGGGGGGACGACAAAATAACAGCAGGATTAAAATTCATGATCTTAAATGCAGTAAAGGCAAGGAAGTTTTGTTGATATCATCAGCTGCCAAGAATGGTTACAAAGCAGGTATAGTCCAAAGTCAGATGATACCATCAAAGGACATTCATATAGAGCTAGACCAGGATCCTGTCTAGAAAACTGCTGTGAGTCAGAGTTGGCAACATGCAGCTAGTTGAACTGATAGCATAAGGCATCAGCGTTATCTGTTCTAATGTGTACAGAGGGAAATTAGAAATGATTTTCAATCTTTTAAACAGAATTACTGTATAGTACATCTCATTTGAGTGAGGAAGCTTGAAACAAGATAAGCCACCTGAGTCTGCTATCCAGGTGCTGCTAACAGTGGATAAGAAAATTCAAGGTCTTTATCTCTTGCATTACACTGATTTATTTTCAAATTAGACTTAGACTGAAGAGCCTATCAAACAAAGGACAATTTTTTTAAAAAAAAAATGGACTATTTTTTGGCAGCCTTTCAACCAAAGGATGCTCCCCAGGAGGTCATGGAGATATTCTACTGACAAAGCTAATAGACCCAAGTTTGGGCCTGCCTGAGAGGGACTGATGAGTCTGATGGTAATCCAATGCTAACTCATTCCTGGTTTCCCTCTACTTTGCCATGCTCCCAGAACCCCATTGCTTCTGCTACTTTGATTTTTTTAAATTGCAGTAAAGAGCCCCTCTTTGAAACATGCACACACACCTGGTTATAGTGAAAGCGCTGCTCCTCTCTCTAGTGCAGTGATGGCGAACCTTGGCACTCTAGGTGTACTTGGACTTCAGTTACCAGAAGCCCAAATCAGCACTCCTGCTGATCAGGACTTATAGGAATTGAAGTACAAGAACAGCTGGAGTGCCAATGTTCACCATCACTGCTCTAGTGGAACTAACTCACCACTGAAACCTCCTTCACACCTTAAGTGGTTAGACAGGATGATTCAATAGAAAAGCTGTGGAAGTTCCACTGGTGGTTTGCAACCATAAAGCTATTTCTGAAATTGCTCACATACCTCAAAAACATGATTAAGGTCCCTAGTAACATGCTGGCTTGGTGGATAAGACATTGGACTTGATGACCAGATGGCTAGCAGTTCAGCAGTTTAAGACCCAAGTGCTGCACGATGAAATGAGTGCCTGTTGTCTGTCCCAGCTCCTGCTAACCTAGCAGTTTGAAAGCAAAAAATTGCAAGTAAATAAATAGGTACTGCTTTGGTGGGAAAAGTTAGAACATTCCATTCACTTTGGAGTCTAGTCATCCCTGCCACATGACCACAGAAACATCTGCAGAAACTGACTGCAGACAATCTTGGCTCTTTGGCTGAAAACGGAGATGAACACTGCCTCCTATTGTTGGACATGACTGGCTTTTGAGCACGGAGGACTTTTACATTTACCTATAAATTGGATACAACTTGATAATACATAGCATTGTATAAGTACACTATTTCACACAAGTAACACTCCTGAAACATGTTATGTTCTTATGAATTGACTACTGTAGAAATGTCAATTTCCAGGCAAGGGGACTGTTTAGAATAGTGTTTCCCAACCTTTTGTTCTTGGTCTTCAATTCCCAGAAGCCTAAGTCAGTTCCCAAAAGCACTGATCAGCCAATGTACTGACTTAGGCTTCTGGGAATTGAAGTCCAAGAACAAAAGGTTGAGAAACACTGGTTTCGAAGCTTTCCATTACCTCTGGTGCTGTGAAAATCAGATTATGTAAAACTATGCCAGAGGAACATTTTTACTCCATTTGCCAGATGGAGATAACAAAGTGCTAATAAGTAACACTAATGGACATTAGTGGAGAGGAAGGAATACCAGTTTTGTTCATGATGCTCTGATAATTCCCAGTTAGAAGCCAGAAAGCCTTTTCTCTCTACATTTGTAACCAGAGACAAGCACAAGATTGAATAGAAGCATAGGGCAGACATTTAGGATTTGTATTTTGGCACAAACATTGACCAAATGATACTGCCAAAGTGCTGGTATGAGATTAATTAAACTGTTCTGGAATTATAGCCAAAACAGACACTGACCTTTGGATTGACCCATCCATTATCTTGGTATAACCAAAGGTCCACAGCTATTCTATTCAATAGGATGGATTATGAATGTTTTGTATAATTCTGAAGTTCTATATTTACCTCAGAATAAGTCCATTTGAACTCAAAGGGATTTTCATTTGAATAGACATAGACCATCAGTCCAGCAGACCTGCTTTCTCAGACTATTAATAATATTTTCCTTTTAGTCATCATAACATTACAGTATGTTGCAACACATGAGCACACTTGAAAAAAGAGAGTGGATTTCATGCTCAGCTAGTATGATCCCTTGTTTATGATCATTATTGCTAGTGCATGGAGTTTGGCCCGGTTTTCTCACTTTGGCATAGGGGGCTGTTCCTTTCCTGTTCCCTTTCATTACAATCTTCATTCAGGTAGAGTTGACACCATCTATAGTAAAATTGATACTGATGGCATCCTTCCTAGAGTTGATGGTTACAAATATTCAGCCTTCACACACTTCTTCTATCATACCATTCTTGAACATTTCCTTTCTAAGACTTCTGTTTCTGCTTTAAGAACTAATTTCATTCACAACGACTTCATGTGTAGTGCAACATCACTGCTCTGTGTCTGTTGCCCTCATTTACTGCTGATATTAGCTTGGATAGCCCTTCCTTTTTGGCTCATCTAATTTAATCTAAATAATATCAATAAGCAGTTCTGAGTCAACATAATACAATTAGTATTTATATTTTGATCTGAAGATTCTGCCTGGACTGAACTTTGTATTACCAAGCCTGTTGAAAGAAAACAGTGCTATTTTCTATTTTAGGAACCTAAATTTCATATTAACAAATGACAACATTTGGCAAAGAGAGCCCCTTTGTGACTACCACTCTTACTTAGTATACATAAAACACATTCTGTAGGCCTGGAAGTGATCAGTCACCTTTGAAGATTTGGCAACATTTCTTGGAAGATCCAATGGCAACACAATATTTAATCCACTGTTTATAAATAATTATAGCCAGGGTCCACAGCTTGGACCATTCACAAAAATAGTTATTTTCCCCTTTCTGTATGAAGAGAATACCAGCATTGGGTTGGCTCCAGAGAAGTGCTAACCAGAGTTATGTTCATGGTAGAGGAAGGATAGATGTAGGCTTCGGGGGGGCTGGGGGACTCATGTCACAGACTAATAGGGTAATTGCTGAAGACTCCTTCTAGAATGGAAAGCCTCTACTGGATTCTGTCTTTTGTTTCTCTTCTTTTTTAAAAAAAAATTAAATTTATTTTTATATTCCCTTATATCTTTAAAGTTATTCATTCTCAACAATCTCTCTCTTTTTTAACTTTAATCTCACATGTTAGTTTATTATTTATGGATACTTCCCTTATGTATTTACTGTCCGCTATGTAAACCGCCCTGACTTGGGTTGTACCTGAGTGGGCGGTATATAAGCGTGAAAAATAAATAAATAAATAAATAAACTTCTTGCACATTGTTGCATGTGTGTGTACTTGTTGATACTATAAAATTATTAAAGAGGTAAGTATGCTTCTCTGTTTTTCTCCTGTTATTCTTTTCTTCAGTAGTATTTTATGTTAACCTGTTATAACTTTGTCTCTGAAAGAGTTACAAAAATAGAAATAGAAGTAGAGTGGAGGCCACAGTGTTGGTTTGTTTGTTTGTTTGTTTTGTTCTTCTCATTGTGGATATGCCATTTTCATACTTGATGTAGAGGCTAAAACACTAATAATTTAATTAGGATTTATGTTAATGAACACAGGTTTTGAGGGGAAATCTTTGTTTGTTTGTTTGCTTGTTTGTTTCAGTTCACCCATTTTGAATATTTGATGCTTTATGTGGTGGTCAAACAGCAAAGGCTAGTGGAACCACCTCTCCCATATTTAAAAGTGACTTCAAAGTCACAACTGCACCACAAAGGGGGTGAACTTACCTGTGGCTGAATGGCGATTTGAACCTTTGTACAGTGGTATCTCATACAACAATTTTAATCAATTCCATGGGGCTCGTTGTTATACGAAACAATTGCTATATGACACATGCATCATAAAGTGATTTTCCCTATACATCATACAATGGTTTTTTTTTGTGTGTGTTTTTGTTTTGTTTTTTGCTAAGTGGTTTTCCCCATTGAAAAATTGTTGTACGATTTTTTCCATAGGGAAAATTGTTATGCAGGACATCATTTCCCCCCAAAACCTAATTGTTATGTGATTGCGTTGCTATACGGGGCAATTGTTGTATGAGGTTCCACTGCATTTTGAGTTTCAGTTCACTTTTCTGTCTACTATATCACATTGGGTCTAACAAATGAATAGCCATTCTCATTGTACTATGGAAGATGATCTGGAGGGAAACAGAGGTGATGATTTTAAAATGCTAACTGAAGAAAAGTGACGGTGTTTTGAAGCAAGCATGCTAGTTGACAGAATGGAAAAATAATTAAACTGCAAGGTGCGATGTGAATATCAAAGATTACTTACAATTACTTCAACATTTGAGTCTTTGAAGGTTACTACATCTACCCTAAAGTTTCAAGATTTGCTAGTTTCTGTTCTAGTAACATTCTGCATTTGCATGAAAATGAAAGCAGTTGCTCCTTGTTAGCTGCTGTTCCTTGATTTTCCACAGAACATATTTCCATTCCTCACTAGGAGGTCTGATATGAAAGAATAACAGTTTTGTTCCCATTTGGCTATGTGTTCTCCAACATGCCAAATGCAACTTCATCAGCCATCATACAAAGGTTTGCTGTGAACATGATGACTACAGCTCTCTCCCATTATTGAAAGCCTAGGAAATCAATTGAAATGAAAGGTTTAGAGTCTGCTATACAAATTGGAGGCATACATTTTGTTCACTCACAAGTTGTGTTGCCTGGTATTGATAATGATCACACAGCAGGTGTGATTAGTGTTTCCAGGTGGGTGGGGAGACATGGTGATAATCAGAAGTTTACAGGAGCTAGCCATAGTTCTGAATTTATTCCCCAAATGGATTAGGAAGCATGTCAGTTAGCTTCATGAAATTCAGATTGAAACTTGGAGCAAATACAAGGTCCCTGTGAATGATGATTCACAAGCTGTACTTAATGAACAGTCAATAGAATTGGTTTCCTTGGGGTAGGGAGGACCTTCCTTCCCCCAACAATCCTAAACAGGTAACAATACATCAGGTCAACAATCCATAGGTAGCATTAATAGATTTTGCTCTTTCCCCCACAAATTTCTTTTGCAGACACCTCAATAGTCCAATAGTTGTTACCCAAAATTATGTTATGCAAATATGTTTGCAGTAAAACTAGCACCAGCAGTCAGAACACCTGGAAGGCTCAGAGAAGGCGGTTCTCATGAACTTTTCTTTTACTGTGACTCTCGCTTGGAGGAGTATTGAAGGAAGCAAGCATCAACAGGCTGGCCTGGTGGAAGCATCTTTAACCATTCTGGACTTCATTTAAACTAGACTGCTGTAACTCCTTGGACCTGGAACTCAGCAGGATTACAACTAGTCATGAAGATTATTTACAATTACTTGCTTACTTACTTAGTCTCCCATTGCTTGAAAGCCAGTTGTGTCCAACTCTAGAGGACAGTGCTGGTCTCTGTTTACAGCCAAAGAGCCAGTACTGTCTGCATCTGCACACCTTTCCATTGTGATGTGGCAGGAATGATGAGATGGGGGGGCATAGCTAAGATGGCCGACGAGTAACATCTTGATCCGGACGCTCGCGCTTATCAAAGTGGTAATTAATGTGATTGAGCAAAATGGGGAAATTTTAAAGTGGTATTTTTTGTCGATAAGATTCCTGCTTGCCTATCTGGAAAGTTTTGAAGTCGGGTGGTCGAAGTTTGGGAGGTTTCCTGGGCAGGCGAGGCTCGCGACAGAAGCCATTGCTTTTCCCTGCCGAGGAGCCGAGAACGGGACCAGTGAGATGGCGGAGATCTGAGGCGGCAGTAGAATCGGCAAGAAAACATTTTCTGTAAGTTCACGAAAGTCTATATGGAAAAGTTAAAGTTAATTGGGGATCTTGCTTAGAAGGGCCTGGACTTGGAAGCGGGTGGAAGTGGATGAAATTGGGCGGTCGTCCTGTTAATGGCGGCAGTCCTGGAAAACAAAAGTGATTGTGTTTTGGTCTATGGCTTCCCTGCGCCCCAGGAGAACCGCGGCGTGTTTTGGCGATAGTAAAGTGGTTTAAGAAGTTCTCGTCTGGGCTCCAGCTTTTGAAGGCTGCAGTGTGTTTCGAGTCTAAAGTGTGTGGGGAAAGTCTGCCGATTCACAGAGGAAGAAGGGGGTTTCCCCCTGAAGTTAATGTACCCGCTGGAAAAGGGCGCTTTGATTCGTTCGCTTCAAGAGAAGGATTAACTTGTTTTTTATTCCTTCACCGTGTAGATTACAAATAACATTTTCTTTTTGGACATATTGCACCTCCTGTTTTTCTTCCTTCCTTGCTCAGATTTTGGGCTTTTTTTCTCTTCTCACCCCCTTTCCTGGTGGCTTTGACTCAAATGAAAAAATCTGGGTGACCGTTTCCTTGGAGCCTCTATTTTTGTGGTTTGGAAGGCGAATAGTTGGACTGCTTGCTTTGGGGAAACGGGTCGGATGTGGATTATTCCTTTTTTCTTTTTGTTTGGAGCATATTCCGGTTCCTGTTCTCTTTTTGTGGATTATAGCAACTAACTCTCTGCTGGATTTCTTCCTCCTCATAAGCTTTGTTTGCCTTGTTTAGATAAGTGATACTAGTGGTTGCAGTGGCACAGGCTTATCTGGACTGACTGGGACTTTGCAACGTTCTCCTATTGCGTGTCATTATGGATAAAGGCACAAGAGGGAAAGCAAAAGAGGAAGAACCAGTAGTGAAGTCTAAGAGGAAAGAAAAAGCACCAATGGAAGAAGCCCCTCAGTCGTCATCACCACCACCTGAGCCTTATGATCATACTCAAATTATGGTGGAAATCGGAAAATTGTTCCAGAAATTGGAGAAGAATGAGGAATCAAGGGTGAAAGATAGAAATGAAATGATGAAAAAACAAGATAAGGTGGTATCATCTGTTGCAGATTTTTCAAAAAAAGTGGATTTAAGTTTGGGGAAAAAAAGAGGGAAATGTGAAATTGGTTCAAAATGAGGTAATTGCCATAAAAAATGAAATAATGAGTCCCTTTTATTTCCTTATGATCAAATTATGATCATAATTTGAGGCGGTGCAGGAGAATAAGCTGAAATTGGAAGAGCAAGAGAAAAGGATTGATGCTGTGGAAGATATGATGAGAAAGCAGAACATTGTGATCCGTCAGGTGGTTGAACGGACACCGGACCAGCTAAGAGAAAGAGTGGTTCAGTGGTTAAATGGTTTGAATATGGGAAAGGAATTTGTTCAGGAAGATATTGTAAGTGTATTCAGGGTGGGTCCAAGAAGAGGGAAAGTGGTTCAAAGAAATGTTTTGGTAAAATTTGCAAATTGGGGTGATAAGCTTAGAGTAATGGCTTTTCTGAAACAAGCTGGACCTGATGCCCTGAAATTTGATGGTTCTGATGTAGAAGTTTACAATGATATTTCATTGAAATAAAGAACGTGGAGATATAAGATGAGACCTGTAACCAAATTGTTGATGAGTAAAAACATAAGGTACAACTGGAGATTCCCACAGCAACTGCGCTTTTTCTATGAGAAAAGAATGCAAGTAATTGATGAAGGGACCAATCCATTGGAGTATCTGAGTTTGCTGGAGTTGGTAAAAACAGATTCAGAAGAGTGGATAAATTTTAAGAAAGAATTGTTGGAATTTTAAGAAAGAATTGTTGGAATCGGGTGCTCTGGGGAGGGAGTATGAGAGGGCAGAGGCTGGTGGTGCCACAGGTGGAACACCGCAGGGAAAGGATGAGGAGGAGGAGCTGTCGCTGATCATGGTGGAGAAGGAGACAAGTAAGGAGCAATGAGAAATAGCTTATTAAAAATTAAAGCATTTAAATGATATAGAAGGGTGAGTAGTGCGTAGCACTGGTAAGTAGGCACATCTTGCATGTCCCCCCTCTCCCCTCTTTGGTTGTCGAAGGCGTCTTTTTTATTATTTAAGAAAGTGGGGAGAGAGATAGTGTGTGTTCTATGTAGAATTGTGTGTTTTGGGGGGAAGGGGTTGGTGATGGCACGCCCAATGGAGAGTTTAGAAGTTAGAAAGGAAATAGATTATGGGAAATATTAAAATATTAACATGGAATGTGAAGGGTACAGGTTCTGTTCTTAAGAGGCAGAGGCTGGAATTGGCGTTGAAGAAAGATAGACCCGATATAGTGTTCTTACAGGAAACGCACCAGAAGTCAAAAGACACGAACAAACTTTTTTTGGGATGGATTCAACATTATGAGATGGCGTTTGGAACTTCAAAAGCGAGAGGTGTGGCAATTATGATTTCTAAAAAATTAGGATTTGAGATTACAAAAAGTGTTGCTGATCAAGAGGGTAGATACTTGATTGTAAGAGGAAAAATAGAAGATGAGGAAATTATGTTGGTAAATATATATGCTCCAAATGACCATCAAGCGGATTTCTTAGAAAAAGTTCGGAAAGTAGTGGAGCCAGAAAATGTTGCAAAAACTATTGTGGCTGGAGATTTTAATTTGATAAGGTCGGGTTTAGACTGTACGAATATAGCAAGATGTGGAATGGGCTTGAAAGGGAAGGTTTTAGACAAATGGATGGTTGTGATGGGTTTGAAGGACTCTTGGAGGCTCTGAAGGGCTCTGAAAGGGCATATTCTTTTTTCTCACACGTCCATGGGATCTACTCGAGAATAGATTATGTCTTTCTTATGGAAAACCTGATTAAAGATATAGAGGGAATGGAAATTGGGATCATCAAGGAATCAGATCATGCCAAAGTACTTTTGGAATTGAAATTACAAAAAGATATTCGAAGAGGAAGAAGTTGGAGGTACGATCCTAACCTATTTAAAGACCAAAAATGTAAAGAGCAAATCATGGAAAGGTGGAAAGAAAGTTGGCAGTGGAACGACAATAATGAAGTTAATTTTAATGTTGTATGGGATACCATGAAGGCGGTTTTCAGAGGGGAAAGTATAAAGCTGGCGAGTATTAAATATAAAAGACATAAGGTAGAACAGATAGAAAAAGAAAAAGAAATAAAGCAGTTATAGGAGGACCATTCAAAAAGTAAAGATAAAAAAACTTTCACTAAATTGCAAAGACTCAAAGCAGAGTTAATGGGCAAGGATATTGATAAAGTTAAAAGAGATTTGATTTATCTAAATAGAGAGTATTTTGAATTTAGTAATAGAAGTTCAAAATTATTAGCAAGAGCAGCTAAGGCTAAAAGGGAAAAAAGAGAAATTGGGGTGTTGGTTAATAAACAAGGTTTAAGGTGTAACAAGAATAGGGATAAATGTAAAATTGTGAAGGAATTTTATCAAGCATTATATGCAAAAAAGGAGGTAGATGTGGAGAGGCTCAAAACGATTTTGGAGAGACAGTTAGGGAATGGAATAAAACAAGAACATCAAGAAAAAATGGAGGAAAGGGTCACTGATAAAGAGGTAAAGGAGGTAATTAGTGGGTTGACGATGGGGAAAACCCCGGGAGACGATGGATTATCGACAGAATTTTATAAAGAATTTAAAGACGTTGTGGTTCCAAAGTTAATGAAGTTATATAATTATATTTTAGATGGAGGACAAATCCCGACCTCATGGTATAATACCATAATCGTTCTGCTGCCAAAACCGGGAAAGAATTTGGAAAAGGTGGAATCGTACAGACCAATTTCTCTTATAAACCAGGATGCCAAGATCTTCACAGCAATATTGGCTAATCGTTTAAACAGTTTTATGGGGGAATATATAAATGTTGACCAAGTTGGTTTTTTAAAAAGGCAGGCACATGGCTGACTTGACTAGAAGGGTATTAGATCTAATTGATAATGTTAATCAAACGAAGGAAAAGGTGGGTTTATTATCATTAGACATTTTTAAGGCATTTGATTCATTACAATGGTCTTCAGGAAATAGTTAGAAATTATGGATTTGGGGATAGATTTAGAAGAGTAATTGATCTATTATACCAAAAAGGGAATGCTAGGATTAGAGTAAATGAAGAGGTTACAGATGTGGTAAAGCTTGAGGCAGGTACCAGGCAGGGATGTCCATTATCTCCTATCCTGTTTATCATGGCAATGGAAATATTAGCCAAAAATATAAGGGATGATCCAAGTATAGAAGGGATAATGGGTAATAAAGTGAGCATGTATGCAGATGATACGTTGTTAATGGTGAAACATCCAGAGATGGTAATGGATAGGATTAAAGATCAACTACAGGTATTTGAAGCTATAACCGGACTGATGATAAATTGGGATAAATCAGAACTGATGCTGTGCAATATGGGGGTAAACGAGATGGGAAGGATAGTGGGGACACTCAATATACAAATTAAAGAAAAGTTGAAATATTTGGGGATAACTATTTCAAACAAATTGGAAGAACTTAAACGATTGAATTATGACAGTTTGAAAGTAGAATTTAAGAGCAAATTACAAGAGTTTCAAAAGCTGAATTTGTCATGGTTCGGGAGGATTGCAATTTGCAAAATGATATTGCTGCCAAAGATTAATTTTCTATTTGATGCTCTTGCGATCCATTTGAAGGAGAAGGAAATCAATGAGTTTCAAAAGATGTTTAATAATTTTTGTAATGGAGGTAAAAAATCTAGACTTCCAAAGAAGTTTTGGTAGTTATCTCAGAAAGAAGGGGGTTTGGGCATGCCAAATTTGTTAGCATACTATCGAGCATTCCAAATTAAGAATGTCGTGAAGATCTTGGCAAGAGAAAAGGCAATTTGGGAGGAATTGGAGATGAAAGAATATAGGAATATTGGCAAAATGATCTTTTTGGGAATAAAGGATAAACCGATAAAGACAAGCAATACTATGATGAGAGGCCTCATGGAGGTGTGGAAAAGAGTAAAGAAAGATATGGTCCCAAATCTCTCTCCAATCTTGGAATTGACTGATATGGTGTGTTTTCCGATAAAAATAGATAAGGAAAAAAAGGAAATATTGGATAAAAATGAAATGTCTTTATTGAAGGATTGGTTAAAAGTTTGTGATGATGAAAACAAGAGGAAAAAAATATTTGAAAAGTTAAAACTGGACTGGTTTCAGAAATTGAAGGTTGATAACTGGAATAAAAAATATAGAAGGGAAGTAGGGATAGATAGAACAAAGACCGAATTTGAAGAATTGGTATTAAAGATTAGAAAAGGGGAAAAGAATATTAAGGGTCTAGTAAGCAAACTTTACATCATATTGAATAAGGGTAAAGATCCACAAGATGATTTGAAACGGAAGTGGGAACAAAATCTAAATATAAAAATAGGAGAGGTTGAATGGAGAAACAAATGGAAAAAGAGGATAATGAGAAACAATGTCAGTAAGAATTAAGGAACATAATTTTAAAATGTTGTGGCAATGGTACTTGACACCACTGAGGCTTCATCAGATGGATAATAAAAGGGATAATTTATGCTGGAGATGCAAAGAAACGGTTGGAACATATGAACATATGTGGTGGAGTTGTAAAAAAATAAATGAATTTTGGAGAAGAATAGAAAGAGAGATTGGGAAAATAATGGGTAAAAGAATTAAGCTGGTGTCAGGTACCATCCTAATAACAAATGTGGAAGGCATGGGTTTGAATAAGGAGGAAAAAGAATTATTGGAAATTATGTTAACTACAGGTAGACAATGCATAGCCAGAAATTGGAAAAATGATGTAGTTATACAGATTGGAGAGTGGTATAAGGAAATGTGGAGTTTAGCATTGAATGACAAACTGACATGGGAGATTAAAGTAAAAAGGGATAAATTAAAAGAAAATAGGTTTTGGAGTATTTGGAAGCCGTTTGTGGATCACTCTCTTATGGCAAGGGACAGTTTTGGACCTGTACCATCTCAAAGTGGTTTTTGGAGATGATATAGATACTAAACTCTCCAGGCATTGTAAATATTCACAGGGTGATGTGTAATTAGTAAAGAAATAAAAAATAGTTGTAGCACTGAAAGTTTTTATGATTGTTATGGTTATAGTAATAACTCATAATGTGGGTATTCAATATTGTGGGCTATATTGCAAATAATCAGTTCAATTATTATCATGTTCTATCTCTTATGAATTTGATGTAATATTGTATTGTATTGTTTTTGTTTTTCTTTTCTGTATGTTTGTTAGTTGTACTTTTTTGCTTTTCTGAAATAAATAAAAATTATAAAAATAAAATAAAAAAAGGAATGATGTGATGCAGGAGCACACAGAACAGTTATTCCACTAGATTACTGAAATTATTTTACATTATAGAATTCTTATTTTATATTTAAATAATCTGATAATGTTTTGCAGTAATAATAAAAACATTATTAAATGTATATTGCCAAATGTATATTGGGTGGTGATTTGGAGGTAAAGCTGTTCTAATCAGCTTTTTTAGGCAAGAAATATAAATGGCTGAATCTCAGAGAACAGCAGAGAGTTTGATTTGCTTCCATGGATCCTCTTCTCAAGAATCTAGATTCAAGAGTTTGACTTCAAATTGCATCTCAAGAACTTTTCCGCTACTTGGCTAAAGTCTCAGGGAATTGCTAAGGTGCTAAACAGGGAGAGAAATCTTAAGATGAGTAGTAGTGTTAAGTTTAATTTTATTTTGTGTGGTGACTTGTTTCTGGGTAACTACTGCTGTTCTGTTCTGAGCCAGGGTTTGCTGGCTTAGTATGAAGGTGTCTGCATGTATGTTGTGCATTTTCTTATTTTGCTTTATTATTATTATTATTATTATTATTATTATTATTATTATTATTATTATTATTATTATTATTATTATTATTATTATTATTATTATTATTATTATTATTATTATTATTATTATTATTATTATTATTATTATTATTATTATTATTATTATTATTATTATTATTATTATATGGCTCACTAAGCCAATTCACTGCAACATCAGAGGTCGTCTGATATCTCAGAGAATTGGGAGATGCTAATTTGGCAATCTTAATTCTGAATGTATCACATCACAGAGTAAGGGCACCCACTACTTTAATTTCAGGAGCCAGTTTCATCCTTCTCTGCACATTTGCAGGCCAAAACCACTCAGCTAAAGGCTATTTGGGACATCAAATAGGTCCAAGGGTGAGAGGGCCTTTAAGGGACCAATCATTTTCTGGAGGCTTCAGGGATGCAACTGCAATCTGTATACCCAAACTTTTTTAATGGGGATGTGTCAGGGGATCCAAGAGTTGAAGGAGTTCAGAGATGAACTGAACAATGCCTGTCAGCTGCATTTTGCCTACCCTTCAATAGAGGATAGATCAAAAGTCTTTAAGGAAAGGGGTAGATTAAAAGAAAAAAAGAAAAATATTTGTTTGATAGGCTTTTCAGTTGATGTTGTAAATGGAAGGAAAGCCCCAGTCAAAATTTGGCAATTCATACAATCTAGATTGCAATGGCAAGAGTGATAAATGTCATTACTATGTTAGACAATAGTTTACAAAGAATGTGTCATTAATTCACAATACACTGAGGACATTTTAGCTAATAGGATATTAAGTCTGGCCAGTTTATCCTGCTATGGTAGTAGAGTAGACCATACTGCCAACAACTCAATGCTGACCGTCAGGAGGCGGTTAATTAACCTGAAAACCCTGAGGACTTCGGCCTTGGCAAAGAACACGGGGAAGGGTGATGGTCCCCAAGTGGATTAAATCCCACTTGAATCCATCTTGATGGAGGGCAGCAGCTTCATCAATACTGGCCTGGAGCTGATAAGGTGGTTGTGTGCCAAAAGGGCTCATGAGCAGAAAGTGACTCGTGGAACTGGATCAGTGGTATGGGTGTCACGCTGCAATGTGGAAGGCAGATGAAAGGCCACTGCATTATATTCTCAAGGCAGTCTTCATGGCTGATCACCATGATGATCACCAGTATTTGGAATCAGATAGGAGGAGGAGGATAACATCGTATAAACCCAACCATCAGGCACTTAAATATGACATTAGCAACTAATGGAACAGCTATATATAATACTATTTTAGCTGAATTTTAACATTAAAGATGATGGCTCTTAAAAACATAATAACACCACTTAAGGCCTTTCTTTTCCAAGGAACACTTCCACATTCTAAAAAAAGAAATTTTTGAAGTGGGAGCCATGTTAGTCTGTGCAAGAATATCAGAAAGCAGTCAGGTAGAGGGATGATTGTTTCTCAGGACAGCTGACCTCTGACTGTGCCTTGTCCCATAAAACTTCCTCTATCAACTCATTAGGATATATACTGTATGTCAGAATGTTTATTCCTCAAATAGATTTCCATCAGAGATTTGCCTGACAAACTGATTACATTTTATTACCAGCTGTAAATAACTCATTGATTTTCATGTGCATCTCCTGAACCAACCAACTTCACCCAGCCACTCTCTCCATACAGTACCAGATATTTATAAATGTATACCATGATATCCACTCTTATGTCTCATGAAATGGACTTGATCCACAAAAGCTAACATTAAAATAAAGGCGTTAGTCTTTAAGGTACCACAGCGTTTTTTGTCTTTTGTTTGTTTGTTTGTTTGTTCTCTGATATTTCTAAAATAAGTATAAAATCCTAGTGTTTGGGGGTTTTTTTTGCATTTAGTGTGTTATCTGAAATAGCAGTGGAAGAATTGACAAGGATGAAAACGCTAAAAGTCCAATAGAACAAAGGCTACACGATATTTCCCTTTTAATGATGTACTTTGAAAGTATGGGAGGGAACAACATGTGCCAGTGAATTTTAGCTCTTGTACTGCATATCTCCAAAAACCACTTACCAAATTATCAAATACCAAATCAATAGATAAAAGAAATGCACAGGATTGAAAAATAAATCTAAGAAAGTGAAATGCATGTCTTTATCCTTTGCTCTGTACTGCATGTAAAATGCTTGGCCGCATTGAAGTCCAAGGTTGGTAAAACAGAAGAATTAGAATGAAGTTTCTTGGGAAAGTGGAGTTTTGTCTGAGTGAGTGGGCACCTGAAAATACAGTGTCCATGCTATACTTCCTGTTCTTTCCTCCACCTGCCCTTTGCAAAAGCCATCCACCTGATTCAATCCTGTTTGGTTAGTGTTGCGGGTCCATGTTTCTATTGGTAGTCGACTCCTATTCCAAGTGGTTGGAGGTAATCCCTATGAACAGTACCTCCTCCGCCGCAACCATCAAGCAGTTGCGCAAGCTTTTTGCCTGCTTCGGCCTGCCAGACGTCCTTGTTAGCGATAACGCTAGTACCTTCACGTCTGCAGAGTTCAAGACGTTTATAGAGCGGAACGCCATCAGGCACATCACCGCTGCCCCGTTTCACCCCGCCACAAACGGTCAGGTAGAGCGTCAAGTGCGCACTGCGAAAGACGCACTGCGGCGCATGGGTCCCGGTGAGTTGAACCTGCATTTGTGCCAGTTCCTCATCTGCTATAGGACAACCCCCTTAGCTTCAGGATTTTCCCCAGCCGAACTCCTCATGAGGAGGCGTCCGGTAACACTTTTTGACTGGATGGATCCGTCCAGGGTGGAGGATGAAGGGAGAAACATAAATATAGGGGGAGGGAGCTCCAAAAGTTTTTCGGCAGGGGACCCGGTTCACTGCAGGAACTACGCGGCATCAGGGCCGGCGTGGGTCCCCGGGACAGTCATCGAGCAGACGGGACCAGTGTCCTACAGGGTCGAGACTAGCTTGGGTCTACTCTGGAGGAGGCACGCCGACCAACTCAGAAGGCGGGTCACTATGAAGGAGATTCAGCGTTAGGGTCCTCCCCCACCCGCATTACCCAAGGGGGAGACACGGCGGAAACCGGGGATACAAATGCATATCCTCGGTTCTCAGCCACAGAGGAGGATATTTTGAAAGAGAGGGATCAGTTTGACGATTATGAGTTACGGTACCAGGATCCTCGGTTCTCAGCCACAGAGGAGGATATTTTGAAAGAGAGGGATCAGTTTGACGATTATGAGTTACGGTACCAGGGGGGTGTAGCGGAGTGGTCCCCCACCCGTCCTAGCGAGAAGAGGGGTTTCAGTTCAGCCCCTGGTACCTCCAGTCCCCCCAGTCCTTTTGCGTTAGAATATACCATAGCTCCAGCTCCCCGGAGGCCAACACCCCCAAGGCAGGCATCGGGGGGGAGTCCAACCACCACAGTCCCCAGCACTTCCAGGCAGGGTACAAGGGATGGTGAGACCACGAGGGTCTCTTCGTCGGTCCCGAGATTCGTGCTGGGGGGGGACCCCTAGCTCCTCAGGCGGTAGGCAGGAGTTCACTTCCCAATTGTTCATTCCATTCCCTTCCCCTAATGCAAGGTCACCACAGAGCCCACGCCGAGCCACTAACGAGTCCCCCCTTTCCATCGCAGGACAGGACTCCGCAGAGCCAGGCTCCCCTGTATTAAGCCAAGCGGCCGCTCACCCCAGGCGCACGTGCGGCAAGCCACAATGGTTGAGGGACTTCGTCCCATCCTAGGGGGGAGGGATGTTGTGTATGTACAATGCTGCTTCATATGAATGTATAATGTTGCTTTAAGAAATGTATGAATGCAACCCAGCCACAATCACAATGTAACCCAGCTGTTAAAGGAACGCGAGCAAGCTGCCTATAGAGGGCAGCTGTGAGTGTTCAACTCACATGGTCATCATTCCTCAAATCGCCTGCAGCCGCGGGAACTTCCTGCAGCAAACAACTGCCACTGATCCACCACCAAAGATGGGCGTGACCAGGATGACGTCACGCCGGTAGCGGCCAATGAGCTACCATGCACCCAAGTTCAAATGTGTTGTTCCACTGTATATAATGTGAGATACCTCCGCCATTACCACATGCTCGTTCTGATCATCAACCAATAAACCTGTGTTAGTCCATACTGCAACTCTTTCTATGTCTCCTGGAACAGACACTAAAGTTAGATATAACCCCACTGACATAAATGGATTTGAAACTAAAGAAGACAGCTGCAGCTTGCCATTGTTTCATGAAAACTCCCTGGAATCTGGGATAACAACCTCACATGCTTCCTGTACTTGGAATGTAGTTGGATGGAGGGACTTTTCTGGGCCAGGGTGACTGTCTATCTATCCAGTAAAAACTAATCGTTCCTTCCAGTCTTTGAATTCAAAGAGTGCCCATATCTCTCTATTCTGTGTTCCATCCCTCTCTTTGCCAGATAGTGTCAGTTGTTTCGTTGCTGTTTATCTGTTTGTTTGTTTGTTTGTTTGGTTGCTAGCATACATGCAGTAAAGTTGTTAGCTAGCATGCATGCAGTAAAGAAAGCAGCATGCACAATCTGTAATTATCAAGGATTTCAAAAATCTATTCATTTTACTGGATTTTTATATGACCCAATTAACTTGAATAATTACTCCATGAAGTTAAGTAACTGCAAGTAAAGAAAAACTTTTAATTCCATCTCCTACAACTGTCTCAGAGTGATTTACAGAGACTGCATGCTAGTTAGTTAGAAAGGGGTGGATTCTGGGAGATGTGTGGGTTTTCTCATCTGTGGGTCTTTGCACTTCTACTGTACAGTTAAAGGGAAGTTTATCATAAATTCAAAACTATTTAAATTAAATTTTGTGCCATCACTTCTGATTTTTGACAATCCTTCCCAGGATCTACTAGGCATAAAGTGCTCTGAAGTTGTTTATTAACTCCTACTTCTAGTAGCACTAAGAAACATTGTAGTTCACCAAAGACCACTGTAGCGAATGTCTGCCGCTAGGCGGCGCTAGGTCCCGGAGGAGACTGATCAATGACAATACGAGGCAAGGAAGCAGGATCAGATCAGTGTTTATTGGGAAAATGCGTACACCTTTTATAGACCAGAAGGCCAGGAGAAAACAGCTATCACCAATAAGTCACTCACAATACCTGTTTACTCAGGTTAATTGGGGAAACTCTTCAGGGGAAGTTAATTAGCAGGGGTAAACATTGACAGAGGAAGCCCTATTGCTTCGGGCTTAGAGGCTGGGCAAACATGGTCCCTGTTTGCGCCGGGGATTAGCGCCGAGCCAGGGAGATGAGTGTGTACCCAATTACACGCAGGATATATCGATCTGTTTGCCTGGCAGAGCCGCTAGTCAGGTCAGGTAATTGGGTGAATCAAACCCTATAGCCCTATAATTTATTCACCCCCCTTAATTTGGCTGCTCGCAGAGCCCACGGGCCAGGGAGCCTTTCTCCCGAAAGTGGCCTCTGCCGGGCCGATCCATGCCCAAGAGGGCACGGGGAATCCGCATCTCCCCTTACTTTTTTATATTAAGAGCCTGACTAGCGACTTTACGCAGAAGCGGCACCAGCTGTTGGTCAGGGATGACGTCACGGGGTTTCCTACTATGGCGGCATCTAGAGATCATAAGAACATAAGAACAGCCTTGCTGGAACAGGCCACAGCCCATCTAGTCCAGCATTCTGTCTCACACAGTGGCTCACCATTTCCTTCAGGGCATTATTCCCAAAGAGATGCCTTCACCTGCTTAGGATTCCCTGGAAATGATATTGAGAGATATCCTGCCTATCTCTCCAACCCGGAGGTTGTCCTTAAGTATCCATAATTATAGCCATTGATACTCTTATCCTCCATGAACTTGTCTAATCCTTTCTTAAAGCTGTCAAGACTGACAGCTGTCACCACTTCTTCTGGCAGGGAGTTCCATAGGCCAGTAATCCTCTGGGTGAAAAAGTACTTTCTCTTATTTGTTTGAGAACTAGTACCCAAAAGTTTCATCGAGTGTCCCCTAGTTCTAGTGTTATGCGATAGGGAAAACAGTTTTTCCTTATCTACTTTGTCCACACCGTGCATGATTTTATAAACTTCAATCAGGTCCCCTCTTAGATGTCGTCGTTCAAGAGTGAAGAGGCCCAACCGTTGCAGCCTCAGATGGTAAGGAAGGTGTTCCAGTCCCCTAATCATTCTGGTTGCCCTCCTCTGCACTTTTTCCAGCTCCATAATATCCTTCTGGAGGTATGGCGACCAGAACTGTACACAGTATTCCAGATGGGGCCTCACCATAGATTTATAAAGAGGCAAAATGACACTTGCTGACTTATTTTCTATACCCTTCCTAATGATCCCTAACATTGAGTTTGCTTTTTTCAGATCAGTGAGGGAATACATTGAGCAAGACAGCAGACTGCAATGCCTAGTATGACTACCCCCACCACCACTTTAATTACCGTCTGAAGCCACCCCCATGGGATCCATGACCACATCCATTTCCATAGTGAGCTCCACCACGCCCCCCATGCAGAGCCCTCGGTGATGCCCGCGACTATGGTGTGGAGATCTGTGATCTGGCTTTGAATCTTACGAGAGTTGTCCGTAAGATTAAAGCAGCACATACCGTGAAAAGACTCGCAGCCCAAGTGGTGCAGCAATAGGAGATAGTCGATAGCCGCTCGGTTATCGAGAATGGCATGGCGAAGTTCCGCCTGCTCCTGATTGAGGAGTGCTATTGCTGAGGAGGTGTGGTTGATGGCCTTTGCTAAACCGCAAGCCAAACGACCGATCCTCTTTGCGTTGCCGACGGCTAAGCCTGGCACGCCAAAGATGCTGACTGCCAAGGAGAGATATTCGGCAGGTCTCATCACTCTAAAGCTGCTTTCACATGAGCTGTCTAACAGGGTGGTGCGAGTGTGCCGTATGAGAGAAGGAACATGGGATACATTGGAAACAGTGGGAACATTAGGGCTAGGGGCAATCATATCCTTGGTGGGGAGCAAGAGTGTCAACCGGCTAATACAACATATAGAGTCTGTAATATTGGCGGGAATGTAGTTGAACGTATACTGGTTACAAGTAAAAAACCATCCGGATGGTAGGGTGATATGTGCATACTTTGAGCCAAGTGACACTGGGTTATTGCAAGTCCAATTGCCGCTGCCTACATCGAGGCAACGGCGCCGGATTCGGCCGGGTCCAGAGCAGCCGTGTATTCGGCCGCAGGTGGAGTTCGGGCTGACCGCCACTCGAGGAGTGTGGAGAGTGGCCGCATCAGCCGGCAAAGTCATGGTTAGCCGCATCTCCCATCGAGCATATTCTGATGAAGCTGATGGGATGTATGGGCTGAAGAGTCGCTTCACCAGCCAGTCCCCGTCCCGGGGGTGTGCGCCTGGAGAGTGGCACACCGGGACGAGGCAGGTGCTGAGGATTGAAGCAGAACCGACGTCCTGCCTGAGGCAAAAATCGGACTGGTTGACAAGGCTTGCCAACCTTTCCCAAATGTTGTACTGCATGCGGGCAGAAAGGTCTCCGCCCGGCATTAAATCACTGGCCTCCAGTGAGGCGGCCTGAACGCCTCCCCCCGAAAGCAGGGTGAGGGTCAGGATGATGGCAAGTGCCAGGGTGTTGGCATGAATCTGGGCAAAGACTGCAGCTGTGAGGTTCTCCGGCGTTGGCTCCTTCCTCTCGCGCCGGACGGTGTCCTCGGCATCACGGCAAAGGATCTTGACCATCCCCCAGGTTATCTTCGGAGCTGCCGTCGGTGGCCGTCTCCTCCGGCGGGTCCTCTCGGTCAGCGTGAGGTCCTCCATCTCCGGGATCGGGCTCTGGTCGGCCTGGTTCCACGCCATGCGGCTCCAAGTAGGGCTTGACGCACCGAGCTGGAATCCAAACGACACCTGTAGGGGACATAACTGCAGCATACCCTCTTCCCCAGGTTATGAGCGGCACCGGGCCCCTCCAAGAAGGGTCTGGTGGCACTCGGTACCGGACCATAAGTCGTGGGAGCGCTTCCGAGCGGCGGAAGTGCTTCTCCTGCGGCGTACAGTCCGAAAAAACATTAAGGTGATTGTAAGTGAACAATACCTTATTCAAGCAAGACTGTGCCTGTCCCTGTGATTTGGGGAGGGCTGGTGGCTTCCCCCCTTTCTGTTTGTTTGTCAATGTAGGACTTTAGCGTCCGATTGACCCGCTCTACAATCGCCTGCCCTTGCAGATTGTAGGGAATTCCAAATGTATGTTTGATGTCCCATGTGGCCATGAAGGCGGCCAACTGCCTAGAGCAGTAGGACGGGGCGTTATCCGTTTTCACGTGCCGCGGCTTGCCCATCGCCGCGATGCAGGAAAGGAGGTGCTGCTCCATGTGGGAGGCAGTTTCCCCTCTCTGCGCCGTGGCCCAAACGAACTGAGAAAAAGTGTCAATGCAGACGTGCATGTACTGCCATCTGCCAAACTGCGGCACATGCGTGACGTCCATCTGCCACACCTGATTGGCTTCTTCCCCCGTGGGTTAACCCCCCACGAGGGCCCCCCCGGTGCCCCTGCACAATGCTGACAAGAGCGGACTATGCCCTGGGCTTGAGAAAGTGGCAAATTGAACTGTCTGGCAAATGCTTTGGCGTTTTGGTGAAAGAAGGCATGACTTTGAATTGGAGTAGTGAAGACTCCCAAAACTGAACGTTGCTGAATTTCCTTTGCCGCCGCGTCCGCTCTGCTATTGCCCGCGGAAATCGGACCCGGTAGGTCTTGGTGGCTTCGGATATGGGCAATATAGAGCGGCTCCGTGCGGTTTCGCAAGTGAAATTGAGCAGTGAGAAACAAGCTGAGCAAGTTTTTGTCTATCGCGGGAGTGATGTAAGCTCCCGGCAGACTGTGGAGTAAATTCCTAACATACAGACTGTCAGTTATGATGTTTAAACGTTCCTTGGCGAAGGTGCGCAATGCAAGGTTCACGGCTGCCAACTCTGCCCGCTGCGTGGACTTCTGTGGGAGAGTTAACAGCGTGTGCCAAGCTTTGCCCTCCTGCCAGGTCAAAACACCATACGTGCGACCTCCATCAGTAAAAACCGTCTGGGCCCCCTGAAGTGGGACCCGCGAGAGCAATTCGAGCAAGCTGACTGTTCCTGTCTGGAGGGAGACAAGTCTGGGGTCTTTGGGCAAATGGTACGCTAAACTTCCCGTGAAACCTTCCAGGGCTATCGGAAGCGAGTCGCCTAGCTGCATTAACTGATGAATTTGTTCCTTGGTGAACGGGACTACGATTTTGGCCAAATCATTTCCTGAGATATCCCTAGCTCTCAGCCTGCCGCGGTAAATCACCGCGGAGACCAGCTCTTGGGGCGGAACGATGTTCCGTGGGGATGTGTTAGGCAAGTAGACCCACTCCACAATTTTCGCTCCCTTCTCAGAGTCTACTCCTAACGCCCCAGTGAACATGGATCCCGATCGCACGATGTACAGATTCAGGATTGGGGCATATGGCCCCTGGGCGATTCTATCCACCCACCTCTGGCTGAGAGCTTGGTTCACTTTCTCGAGTGCCAAGCGCGCGTCTCGAGGGATTTTTATCCGGTCTGCCGGCTGCTTACCTAAGGTTAGCAGCGAGAAGAGCGGTTTTAGAAGATCCGTATCCAGTCGGAAGTACGGTCTGGCCCAATTGATATTCCCTAAAACCTGCTGTAACTCTACCAGGGTGACTGAGTCCTGTAAGTTTATCTGAGGCAAAGCCGGTGCTGCAAAGGAGCGGAGAAGCCGATGGCCCAAGTATGAGAAGGGCTCGGTTCTCTGCACTTTCTCCGGGGCAATGAGTAAGCCTTTGTCCCCCAGGCTGGCCTGGAGGTCTGAAAACATTTCGCTGCCAAGTTGCGGCAACGCTACTAAAATGTCGTCCATGAAGTGACACACAATAGCTTTAGGGTGAAGGGTTCGGAACTTTGCCAGTGCGTCATGAACATATATTTGGCACAAGGTGGGTGAATTGAGCATGCCCTGTGGCAAATATTTCCACGCGTAACGCTGCGTGGGCTCACTGTGGTTCACGACCGGCACCGTAAAGGCGAACCTTTCCCGGTCCCTGGGGTCTAAGGGGATTGTATAAAAGCAATCCTTGAGATCTACGACTAAAATCTCCCACCCCTCGGGAATCATGTTAGGATTCGGGATGCCGCATTGAAGCGGACCCATCGGCTGAATGCACTTATTGATCTCTCTGAGATCGTGGAGGAGTCGCCACTTCCCCGACTTCTTCTTAATAACAAAAATTGGCGAATTCCAAGGACTCGTGGACTGCTCTATATGTCCTGCGTCTAGCTGTTCTTTAACTAGCTGCTTGAGGGCAACCAGTTTCTCCCCCACTACCGGCCATTGTTCTACCCAGACCGGAGTGTCGGTGAGCCATTTAAGTGGCAACGCCATTACCCAAAGGTAAGCGTAGCACCGTACTGCTGCAGGATGTCTCGCCCCCAAAGGTTGACGTGCACGTCAAGAATGTGCGGCCGAATTACCGCCGTGCCGTCAGCCCTTGGGATTGTGACTTCTACCCACTCTCGGCTTCTAAACGCTTCCTGAACACCGCCTACCCCCCACACATCGGAGACCGGCTCAATGGCCCATTCCCTCGGCCACTGGCTTCTGCTTATCACTGTCACATCCGCTCCGGTATCGAGTAACCCTGAGAACACTCTTTTGTTCAAAAATACCTCGATAACGGGGCGCTGTTTCCACTCAATGTTGGTCTCCACTGTCGCTAAGACCTGGTATCCTTGCACTGCCTCACCCGCGCTCGAGCGGTCTGCTGAACCGGACTCTGAGCTGTCACTGAGCCTTCTGTGGCTGCCTGCTGGCGAGTGACAAGGAACCATGATCAGTTGCGCTAAGGTGTCTCCCTTGTGGATTGTTTGGGGCAGGTGTGTCCAAAGCTGGACCTGGAGAACGCCTGAAAAATTTGAGTCAATGACTCCTGGAATTATGAAAATTCCACGTGCTCCAGCTACACTACGGGGCAAAACTAAACCTATAAAGCCTCTGGGTAGGGGTCCCATATACTGAGAGTCGACTAGATAGACTGTGCCCGGCAGATCGCATGTGACGTCCACCTGGCAAGCCAATTCTAGCCCTGTGCTACCCTTGGGGCTGGTCTGTGCCCTCGCAGTGCCCAGAATGTGCCTGGAACCTAGTCTAGTTCTGGGGAGTTCTGGATCTGGGTGAAGGAAGCCTCTGTTTGGACCGGGGCCAGAGGCGTGCCCGGATTCCGGTTTCCCGAACTCGGACAATACCTGGCCCAATGATAGCCTCTCTTGCACTTCGGGCAGGGGGTGTTCGGAGCCTTGGGACGGCCGGACTTTTGTCCGCCTCCCTTCGACCGGCACTCCCTAGCGAAGTGTCCGACCTTGCCACAAGCGTGGCACGCTCCCTTGGTCTTACCGTTGCCCTGATGTCTTTTCCCCCCCTGCACCGCTGCCGCTAGCAGACCCATCTTGTAGGAGTCTGTGCCAACGTCGGAGCATGCTCGGATCATGTCAGTTAAGGTTATGTCAGGGCGATTGCCCAGGGACTGCAAGATTTTACGGCAGTCCAAGTTGGCGTTGTCCTTTGCTAGCTTGATCATGAGCTCTTGTTGGGCCTGCTCGTTATCAATCTGCCTGCTAATTGCTTCCTCCAGGCGATTGATGAAGTCCATGTAGGGTTCCTGGGCTCCCTGCTTAATAGCGGTGTAATTCTTGGCCGCTTTGCCAGACGCTGGGACCTTGAAGTATGCCCTATAGGCAGCTTCGGCTGACATTTCTAGGGTGGCGAGAGGCAAATTGATTTGAGCGTTGATGGGCTCGAAGGCACCTGAACCATACAGTTGGTCAGGGATTACCGCGCCTCCCATCCTGGCAGCTCGAGCTTGAGCCTCTAGGCGAAACTCGCTGTCCCAAATCATGTACTGGCTAGGGGTTAGCATCATCCTCATGACGGCTTTCCAATCATGGGGAATCCACATGGTGGTTTCGCACACTTGCTGAAGCATGCCCCTCGTAAAACGACTTTGGAGCCCTGTCTCGGAAATGGCTTTCCGTAAAGCCATGAGAAGCTTGTACGGGACTGGGGAGTGTACTATCTGTTGTGCGCCCGTGAGCGCGTCCATCTCCAGGCGGATTGGACAAATCTGTCTAAGTTCAGCTAGTTGTTCGGCTGACAATTCCCCCTTCTTAAGTTCTATCTCAGCTGTGCGCTGAAGGGCACTCTTCACGACTAGGGAACCTGGAGCTGTCAGAGAAGTGCCAGCGCCTCTCATTCCTTGCGTTCCTTCGGTGACGTCTGCAGCTGTCACCGCGGGAAGGCTCCCTGCGCTACTCTGCCGATAGCTAATTGACGGATAGAGCGCCGTGGGCGCAGTCGGGGCGACTGGCTTGTCTGATGGTTCGACTAACGGGGGTTCTTTGGCCTCTACCCGGACTGGCTCGATCTGCTCTAAGAGCCTCCTACACTTTCTCCATGTACCAACTATCCCTCCTGGAGCTTTCGGGGGTTGCTGAATGCAGTCTCCTATCTGATCCCAGAGCTTCAGGGTTAACGTACCTACTTCTGGGTAAAGTAGGCAGTGTTCCCCGAGATACGCCAAAAGTCTCGCTAATTCCCTGCTGTGAAATCGTAATTTAAAAACCCTGGCCAGGATTCTGAACTCCTCCTCATGAGTTCTTTGGCTAGCGGACGGACTTGGCCTATGAGAACAAGTCCCCATATTACCTGCAGATGGTCCTCTGAAGTTTCCTCCTCGGGACGAGTCGACGCGTCTTTTCAGGCAACAGGTTCGGGCGTCTAGTGTCTGGGGTAGACCTCAGAGCGTGGACCTTCTGCCACGGGCCCTTCGAACGGCCTCTGCGATGTCAGGGGCTCACAGCCTGCCCTGAGCGGAACGCGTTTCCCTCTATGGCAACCTCCTCGAAAGCGGGAGCAAGCTGTAGGAATGTCTCTCTGGAATGCCTCGCCGCAGGCCACTTCTCCGATCGGCTGGCTGCCGGCCGGAGCGCCGCGCTGTCCTCCGGGGTGACGGGTCGCGGTTCAAGCGCAGGACCGGACCCCGTGGATCGCTACTCACGAGCAGACCTCTCCGGGGTCTCTTACTCTCGAGTAGAATCACGTCTCGGGGTCACCAGATGTAGCGAATGTCTGCCGCTAGGCGGCGCTAGGTCCCGGAGGAGACTGATCAATGACAATACGAGGCAAGGAAGCAGGATCAGATCAGTGTTTATTGGGAAAATGCGTACACCTTTTATAGACCAGAAGGCCAGGAGAAAACAGCTATCACCAATAAGTCACTCACAATACCTGTTTACTCAGGTTAATTGGGGAAACTCTTCAGGGGAAGTTAATTAGCAGGGGTAAACATTGACAGAGGAAGCCCTATTGTTTCGGGCTTAGAGGCTGGGCAAACATGGTCCCTGTTTGCGCCGGGGATTAGCGCCAAGCCAGGGAGATGAGTGTGTACCCAATTACACGCAGGAGATATCGATCTGTTTGCCTGGCAGAGCCGCTGGTCAGGTCAGGTAATTGGGTGAATCAAACCCTATAGCCCTATAATTTATTCACCCCCCTTAATTTGGCTGCTCGCAGAGCCCATGGGCCAGGGAGCCTTTCTCCCGAAAGTGGCCTCTGCCGGGCCGATCCATGCCCAAGAGGGCACGGGGAATCCGCAGACCACAATGGTGACATGGTATTTTACCTCATTAGCCACATACTCTGGTCAGTCTCCTGGGAGACACCAGTGGGGATTCAAACTCCCATGCCCAGCACTCCAATTCACCAAGCTACATTGGCATTTAAATCTATCTAATCTCACTTTGGAACTGAAACTGAAACCGGTCAGTCTTTCTGTAGTTACTTGAATACCTTTTGCCATTATGTTTGAATGCACTCAAAAGTAAATAGAACATTAAAGATTTCAGCTGAGCTCTAACATTTATTATGGTAGGTCTCATATATCAGGGTGGCCCATAAGTCCCTACCCATCCATATGGATCATACCTGTCAAGTTTTGGGAAATTTCTGTCAAACTCTCGTATTTTACACTTTTTCCTGCCGTCATCCCGTATTAGTTAGACTGCAATTAGATGGGAGTTAGACTGGACGCCAGCACAGGATGAGCATAGTTGTCCAGTTTCCCGTTTTGGCCGGGAAATTTCCCTTATTTGACAGAAATTTTCCGAAACTTGACAGATATGATATGGATTATATTTTTCCTGTTTTTTCAGAGAAATATGGCCGATTTAAGCCCATGTACAGTACACTTGAAGAGCATGTTGTTATAAGTACATGTGTACATGAGTGCAAGAATACTGGTGACACCCTGAATACAATAAGTGGCAAATTTAGAGAAAGATTCAATAGGGAATTACAGGCCACCCTGTGCATAGCAGAGTAAATATATGACAGATACACACAGTTCAAGTGAGCACTACCTTTCCAGCAGTTTCCACAGATAGCTGTGTCCATCCACTTTTAAACTGGCATTCCTCATTCCAGCAGTACCAGAAGAAGAATTTCTTGGAAGATCACCAAAGGTCACAGTTCCCAACTGTGACACCAGTGACACCATTGTATAGGCTGCCCAGGACAATAAGATAAAGGAATCTGGAGATACTTACTCTTCCAAGTTCAGAAAGCCTTGCTTGAAATCTTTCCCACACTGCTATTCTGGAACTAACTTTTTTTCAATGCAGCCAAACTTTTTTTAAAAAAAACACCTAATTTTAGTTGATTGAGTAACCAAAGACCTTGGTGAGCTATGAGGAATTCTTTGCCCAAAACATCTATTAAGAGCTAGGTACAGTACACTCAGACATTTAATATCAGCACTCCAATTATTAGTAAAGAGGATAGCCACCTTTCATTTGGCAAATGGTACATTTAGCAACAGAAGCTTTTCCTGGCATGTAGATAGAAGCGACTGGGAATATTGCAGCTGTCGTTTGTGCTGCTATTAAACACACACATGCCTATCTCTTAGAAGAAAACAACAGCCATGTGACTAATGTGCTAACCAGTTGCAAAGTATGAAAATACTCTTTACAAAATACCCTATCTGTACTGGACTCTGAATATTACACATCCAGGTAAATGTAAATCAACATATAATTCCAGTAAATGTAATTTAAGTGCTTTCTGCCTGAAGTCTTTGTCTTGTTCATTTAGGTAGGGGTGAGTATCTGTTTAATAAAGGACACACAGGTTAGGTTAGGTTAGGTTAGGTTAGGTTAGGTTAGGTTTATTTGATTTATATGCCGCCCTTCTCAGCACATGCCGACTCAGGGCAGCTCACAACACATCAAACAAAATACAATATAGCAAAAATACAATAGCAAATACAATGTAGCAAAAAACAAAATACAATATAGCATAGAGCAAGGACAGAAATACAAAAGTAGACAGTAACAATAATAACTCAATAATAGAATACAAAAAGTAATGGCAGCAGAGTCTCGCTGCCTCAACTGCCTTTAAATCCTGGCCAGAGGCAATTGAAGGCAGCTGGAGGTGGGTCCCAGGAACGCCAGTGGTGGTCTCAGCGTTCGGTGCTGCAGGGGTCCCTCCACCCTGCCAGGAGGGCTGGAGGCGGCGGCAAAGTCTCGCTGCCTCAACAGCCTTTTAAGTCCTGGCCGGAGGCAGCTGGAGGCAGGTCCCAGGAACGCCGGTGGTGGTCTCGGCGTTCAACGCTGCAGGGGTCCCTCCACCCTGCCAGGAGGGTCGGAGGCGGCGGCAAAGTCTCGCTGCCTCAACGGCCTTTTAAGTCCTGGCCGGAGGCAGCTGGAGGCGGGTCCCAGGAACGCCGGTGGTGGTCTCGCCGTTTGGCGCTGCAGGGGTCCCTCCACCCTGCCAGGAGGGTCAGAGGCGGCGGCAAAGTCTCGCTGCCTCAACGGCCTTTTAAGTCCTGGCCAGAGGCAGCTGGAGGCGAGTCCCAGGAACGCCGGTGGTGGTCTCGGCGTTCAACGCTGCAGGGGTCCCTCCACCCTGCCAGGAGGGTCAGAGGCGGCGGCAAAGTCTCGCTGCCTCAACGGCCTTTTAAGTCCAGGCCGGAGGCAGCTGGAGGCGGGTCCCAGGAACGCCGGTGGTGGTCTCGGCGTTCGGCGCTGCAGGGGTCCCTCCACCCTGCCAGGAGGGCTGGAGGCGGTGGCAAAGTCTCGCTGCCTCAACGGCCTTTTAAGTCCAGGCCGGAGGCAGCTGGAGGCGAGTCCCAGGAACGCCGGCGTGGTCTCGGCGTTCGGCGCTGTAGGGTTCCCTCCACCCTGCCAGGTGTGCTGGAGGCGGCGGCAAAGTCTCACTGCCTCAACGGCCTTTAAGTCCTGGCCGGAGGCAGCTGGAGGTGGGTCACAGGAACGCCGACGGTGGTCTCGGCGTTCGGCGCTGCAGGGGTCCCTCCACCCTGCCAGGAGGGCCGGAAAAAATGTTATTTTTCTCAATATTTATTAAAATGAAGATAGTTTCCAGAAGTTCAGTTCTATTACAAGTTAACTCAAATGATCCCTTACAAAATGTTTATGCTTCAGCATACAATAAGAGGATGAGTATCAGAGCTGAACATTTCAGGACAGCTGTATTGTTTTGTTATACCTTCATTTCTATCTCATTTTAAAGACAGAATTCAAATCACTCTCCTTTGAGCACAGATCATATAACTACTGTACTGTATAATAATCTATTCAATGTTGTTTCACTCCCTGACTCCATTAGGTTTCTTGGTGCCTTAAAGCAGGTCATCAAAACTCTCTCCCTTTGTAATTCCTCCTACGAGAGGTGCATCCAACTTTGTTATAAAGAACAGATACTATGCAGAATGAATAGCTTGTTTGGAATGTGTAGTAGCTGCCACCAGAAGGATCTGGAAATCTTCTGCAAAGGATTTAATGAATGATATACTGAGCCCAGTGCTCTTCTTTATGTGAACATGAAAATTTTCTGAAACTTTGTCCAAGTATGTAGCCAAGCAAGCTGGCCAGGCCTGCTAGGCTCAGGTTCTTTAGGATCCAGAGGCAATAAGCACTCAGTGGATGGAAAGAAACAAAGGTTTATTACACAGATCTTCCTACAAGCATACAACTAACATAGTGTCATGAAAAAGCCCTTTTCGGAGCCGCACTTTTTCATGAGATTCTGCCCTCCCAATTACTTTGTGCTTTAGCCCATCCAAGATGGAGATTTCAATGTGTGGGAGATGCTTTAGACCACATACCAAAGACATTGGTATGTGTAAACATGTTAGCCTTGTGAGTTGAGAGAAATGAAACCTAATGTGTGATGGACATGTTATGCTGTAAGATCATTGGCTGGATTCCCTTAGGGGAATGGCTGGGAGGCAGACGCTGAGCGAGGAGATAAAAGCCCCAGAAGGTGGGGACCAAAGAGACACTCTCTTGGACTTTGAACTGCAATCATGTAGTTGCTTTAGCCAGAAGGGAGTCCCTGGGCTTTCCCTATAGAGCAGATTTCTTTATTTTAATATGCCTTCTGAACATTTGCTGGACTTTATTCTGTAACTTTCTTTGATTTCAATATATCTTTGAAAAATACCTGAAGAGGCCTGGAGTGGTTACTTGGCTCATGTTACCTTATTTACACTAATATCGAGTTCTGGGTTTCTCAGCAAGGAGGCGACAGCTCAGAAGCATGAAGGGCTTATTCAAGAGTAAAGTCCTATCATGACACATAGAACAAGAAATCAGTTCAGCAGTGCATACCAAGCAAGTTTTCCAATCAGCTGTCTGGAGCCTGGAGGCAGTGAAGAAATCCCTGGCTAATGACACAACACCTGATCTCTACAGAGCTCCAATCTGAGGATTGAGCTCACCTCTTTTTATCCCGCTGGGCAAGGTTGTTGTCTCATCATCCTGGTTCATTGCTGTGAAATGCCCATATCTGGTTAGTGGCACCTGGGGTGGACAAGTATCTTGCAGGTACTATCAGAGGAGACTGGTCTCAGGTTCACTTATTGTGGTCAATGACTTGGGATGGTACCATTAATTGCCCATGCGTATCTCATCCAATTAATGGGCTCGCCCTCTACATTCCTGCAGCTGAACATAATCTAGACATTTCAAGGAGTAAATGTCTGGGAATATTCCTTTCCCTGCTAAGGAAGCCAACTCACCCAACTAAGGGTACAATAATTTTAACTATTTTAAGAGCTGTTGGAGGAATTGAGATGGGCCATCAAACTCCTCAAAATAACAATGGTCCAGTTTGTCATTTCTCCCAGCACGACACCATGTTTTCCAGATGAGCCATGGATTTAAGATGGGAGGAAGGAAATCTCTAGCATTGCCCTGCAGTTTCTTTAGCTCTTTATCAGTGGTTATAATACCTGAAATTCTGGGGGGTGCCCCTTTTCACCTGAAATATCTGAAATCCAAAGTCTGCAAAAGCCCTGGAAACACATGTTAGTCAATTACCTTAAAAGAAAACATTTTGGTATCATTTAATTTATTTAGATTCAAAACCCTTTGGCTGAGATGGAATCATGACCAATATCACTGAGGAACAGCAATTTCATTGTCTTAGATATGTGACCTATTTTAGACTAACGTCTGGCCTCTGGATCCAAAAATAACCACAGTTTTTGTCTATCATGTCATCATCATCATCATCATCATCATCATCATCATCATCATCATCATCATCATCATCATCATCATCATCATCATCATTTTTAATTTATATACCGCTTTTTCAGCCCGAAGGCGACTCAAAGTGGTTTCCCAACATATTAAACAATACAATAAGAAATATAAACAATATAAATGCAAATTATTGCAATCTACAATACACAAGTAAAATACAATACAAAAATAAAGCAAAAAGCCGTGTTACAGCAACAAAGCATCAATCCAAGTTACAGTATCAAATACAATATCACATTCACATAAGGTGTAGAGAAAAAACTTAACGTGGTAGAAGAAAACTGACTACAGTTCTGAAATCAGCATGCCTATTTAACTCTGAAACAGCTCAAAAATTGAACTCAGCAGAAATTGTGTTACAAATTGTTCTCCAGTGAATCAACAAACTGTTGGTGGGGGGATAAATGTTTTTATTGCATATGGCCCAAGAATATTTATGCAATGAAAATGCCACCACAGGCCTGACCAAGAGATAACAATATTTAGAGACAAGTGGTATTTAAAGATATTGATTTTATATAATCTTGCACAGAGCTAATTAATACAGCTTGCATGGAGTTAGGATGCGCACATTGCAAGTTATCGTATAGAATTAAGCTGTTCACTATGTTTGCTGTTGCATAGAACTATGTACATGCTCTATGCTTTTGCAGGCTGTGTTCCGCTTACTTTTGGAGGAAGATAACCCCAAATGGCAAGAACTGTATTTGGCCCTCACTTACTTCTCTAAGAAATGTCTATTTTGTCCTTTGTACCACTTCTTCGGCTAAACCCCTTGTTGGAGTGTGGCTCCAGACATCCTTCCAAGTTGAAAGTTCACTCTCAGGACAAAAAAAGCGAGTTCTCAATCACGGTTTAAAGGAAAGTTTCTGTAGGGAACATAGAGTACAGAAATGGCCTTAGCCATTGTGAAGTTTCCGAGAATATTGGCTTTTTATGTAGGACACTTGGATTTTAAACCTCAAGTACTATCTGTTCCACTGTAAATAATATTACCAGACAAAAGTAGGTGTCTGGTTTATTTACTCAGTTTAAATACAGTACTACCTACCTAAACAGTGTTCCGTATACTCCGGTGTCGAGGCACGCCTGCCACATGTCCATGGAAAAGTCTGCAGATACAGATGCAGACAGCGCTGGCTCTTTGGATGTACACAGAGATGAGCACTGAACCCTAAAGTCAGATATGGCTGGTTTTGAGCAAGGACGACCTTTACCTTACCCAACAGTGAAGAAGTATAAAACACATAAATATATAACACCAAGGTATAAAATATAACAAAGGTGTGTGTGTGGGGGGGGTCAAAACACAAAACCTTCCAAGTCTACTTTTTTCTTATTATTAGACATTAAGGAAGACTAGGTTAAGGAAATGCATATTACCCAAATATGTCACAACTCAAAGAGGTTTCCATTGTAAATGTAGCAGTGATAAAGGCCTTTTACATTTAATTTATGTTTGTTGGTGGCCTGAGTCCAGTAGCGGCAGGGAGATCTCTAAATTGCTTTGCAAATTCTTATAACTTCATGAAGACATGAAAGACCTCAAGGGCAGAAATGGCATGGTAGTTAGATGTCAAACATGGTTCAATAGACCTTGAGCTACATGGCCACAATCTTTCTCATTAGCTTAATGACTGCAAGCCACACAAGACAGAAAAAAGTAATACAGCTTTCCCTCAAAAAAAAAATTTGTATGCAATTGTACCCTGTACTTCATGCCCATGCTGTATAGTCCTCAAAGTTGAACCTGAAGATTGTTTCATTTCATTTCATTTCACTTTATTTTTGTATACTGCTTAACTCAACCAGAGGTGACTCTAAGCGGTTTACAGCAAGGAAAGTGCAAGAAACAATAACAATATACAAAATCACAAGCATCAAAAATCACACAATAAGCCAAATACAGCAATGCAACAAATACAGAATACAGCAATAGCAAGTAATAAGACTCACCCCAGCCCTCCCCCCCCCCGAAAAGTCCCAGAGTAGGGGAAAAAATAAACCCATTGCCATCAGTGTCCTCCTTGTAATGGAATACAGGAGAGGATGGCCATGTAGGATCAAAGAAGCCCATGGAAGTTTGGATGGGATGAGATAGGAAAAGAGAGAGAAAGAGAGACAGAAAATTATATCACACTCATGAGTACCAGCATTAGAAGCGTTTGGATTTAGGACAGAGGTTCTCAATCTATGGCCCATCTGCCAGATCCGACCCACAGCACCATTCCATCTGGCTCATGCCTTCATGCCCACCGCCATCACCACCATTCTTTTCCTGTCTGCCTAGCTTGGTGTGTCCCTAATTCTGCTCCATTGCAGGGTGGATGTTGTAAGCCAGTGGTGGCAGTGGAAGTGAAAGTGGAAGCAGCAGATGCATGCGGCCACCCATATCTTTCCCAGGTGCCACTCTGACCGAGTGCAGGCCTTCACCCATGGCATGCTGGTAAGCAGTGAAGTGGCAGCGGCAGCGGCGTGGGGACGAGTGTTTGCAGGCTGCACTGATAGCATGGGGGGAGTGTTGGCGGTGGCAGTGGTGGTGGCTTTGGGTGAGTGTTGGTGGCAGTGGCAGGGGGGAATGGTGGGGGTTCAGCATGGTCCTTCCACCACCACTAAAGGCAGCGGCGGCGGGGGACACCAGTCTGGCCCACCAACAGTCTGAGGGGGTGTGATCTGGCCCCTGACATTAAAAGGTTGAGAACCCCTGATTTGGGAGATAGACAATGTTTCAACTATCCTAGTCTGAGGGGGCGTGATCTGGCCACCGGTTTTAAAAGATTGAGAACCCCTGATTTAGGAGATAGACAGAGTTTCAGCTATCCTTGTCTTCATGCAAACATAGTCAAATAAAATAAATTATCTGTTTCTTCTATTTTCTATTTTTTTCCTGGTTTGCTTCTTAACTGTTTTCTTTTATTACATTTTATGTATTGTTATTACAATACAGTAGTTCTGGGGCCTATCGACTTATGGTTAATTAATGTTGTCTCCAACCACATTTTGTGCCCCACCCACCCACCCAACTGTGAGCATTCTATCTCCATGGAAAATGTAGGATACATATTTCCCCAAATTAAGGAAGTAGCTATCGATGTCATTTTTCATGAGACCAAATGAGATTTTCAGAGAATGCAATGTATCCAACCAGTTTTGGAACATAATGAAAAATGTGATTAATCAGCAGGACATCGATGGAGCAGGAACCGGAGCCTTGTCAAAGATGTTAAAATGGAATTATATGCCTAAAAGCTACACTATGAACTTAACATGCACCTGTTTTACTGGCTTTTTTAAAATCTGCTAGTTTGCTTATACTTTATTCATGGGAACTCCTGAACTGCACTGCAGACATTTTCCATACAAGAGGCACATTTACAAGAAAGTTACAAAACAAAGATGAAATTTGTATTCATTATGTATTTCACACCTGGTTGGGTTGCATGGCCTTATTTCAAACATGATTTTTAAAAATTGAAACAAAAGCACATCCTTTATTTATGACAGCATGGGTGAAATGTTCCTATCGATTTGAGCTCTAAGAAAGGAAACTTGCCAAAGGTTATGAACAGATATACAACTATACCTTTCTGACAGTAGCCAGCAGGCTGCTACTGCATGTTTCCATGCGAATTTATTTATTTAAATTTTTTAAAGCACACTTGATTAATGATTCCATGAACAGTAATTTTTAATATCCCATCTTGAACATTCCTTTACAAGCTAGGCTGTACCACACTGGCAGATCAAGTAGAGAAAAATGCTTGTGTTTGATCACTCCTATCTCTAATTAAAACATTAGGTAGCAAATAATGGCTGAAATCCTATTGCAAAACTCCCTGCATACAGTGTTAATAATAGCAGCAGCAAACAGCCACCACTGATTAAAGGGAATGCATGAGACTTCTAAGCTTTGTGTGCAAGTCATATACAAAATCAGCAGTGGCATGCCTTCAATTCAAGTGGCTAAGATGCTGACTGGGAGGCGGAAGGTCAGCAGTTCGATTCCTGAGTACTGCAGGACGGAATGAGCTCCCATCTTTGCAGGCCCACCCCCCAAAAAAGGACTCAGACACTGGTGAAAGTGGACAACGGCATTGGGCCACATTTATTGATTCATGCCCTAGTCCGAATTATTAATTTCGATTGGTACTCAACCAATTATAATTCTTAAGGCAAGCAGGCCGCAGTAACACTGGTAAGGTACCTCTCAAAATTGCCAACGGCAATTGGTTACAATGTATCCATTTGTATCAATTTGTTTGTTGGCAACAAACAAATTGTTGACCGTAGTCAATAAGCTAACTACTGTCCCCACCCTCTGACACGTATCCGTAAAATCACGGGGTGATGCATGCTGCCTAGCTCGTGCCATCACCCCATTGCCTGGTTCGTCGTTGACCGGACAACGTTAACCAACTTGTGCCTATCTAGTGTTGTCCAGTCAATTGCGAACCTGCCGGATACCTGTGGGTCATAAATATTTACCTTACCAGTGCTACCCGCCACACGGGGAGGCTTCAATAAAGGCTCACCGCCCCCCCCCCCAGACCGTCAGCTCGGTCAACAGGCCTGCTTGCAGATCTTCCAAAAAGAGGTTCATACCTCCTGGCGACAGATGGACCCCATCCCCTGCGTAAAGGTCACAATTTTGAAGACTAATATCGGGGTGTCGGACGACGCGCCCCCAGCCCTTGTCTATCATGAACCGGGCTACTGCCCTGTTCACCGAGCGCCAAGCACGGTCAAGGGCCTGGAGGTTAATGCCCCCCCTGTAAGCGTGACGCGGTATCATGTCCGACCAAATCAGGGTTGTGGCAGGCCACACATAATGCAAGTAAGCCAAGTCACCGCAGATCGCATGTTTCAATGACAGGCCGGTGACCTGGCCCAAATCATTACCCCCGAGGTGTATAATCAGGACATCAGGCGGGTCAGCATCCCTGATGGAAAAAAGGAATGGCAACAGTTCCCGCCATAACATCCCGTGCTTACCGTACCACCTTAGACATGCGGACGCACATAGTCCCAGCTGGGGTCCCCACTCTGTCGCCGCAGCATACTGTGCTGCCCTGTGCACATAGCTATGGCCCACCAGCCATACTGCCACCGGTGTGATCCGACACCCAGGGTCTGTCGAAGAAAAAGGGAAAGAACAGTGACCTAACTGGTACTCACAATTGAAGTGGGCGAACATATAACTGAAAACACTGCAATCCCCACCTTCCCATCTGGCGTATCTCAGCCCCAGAGTACCCAAATGCAGCTGCAGTAGAAGCAGCTCCAATTCTAAAAGAATGGGTGCCGTAACAAGCCCCGGGGAGGCCAACACTGGATAATGCCTTACCGGTCACCTTCCAAAATTGAAATTTAGTAAGGGGAGACCCATCTTGGTGGCAGAAAAACGGGCCAGGGTGCATACCACGCAGTGCAAGAAACTCTTGTAGGGCACCAACCGGACAGATGTCTGCCATTGAACATCGTAGCAGTCTTACACCACTCCCTACACCGTGCTGATCAACTTTTGAGGAACGTATCCTCAACTGAGCCCACTCATCAGAAACATAGACATCTTCGAGTTCCAGTGCCCTACGCGTCGCATCCGCCTTAGACAGTAGCACCAGCTCACTGATGCGGAGCGCTCCAAAAAAGGCCACCGTGGTGGCCGCATGAAACAGGGCTGCCTCATGCCTGTCAAAACACAGGTCATGCCAGCCCCGTGCAAGGTGGGTAAGTACCCCTGGAGAGATTGGGTGGCGGTTGTCCGGGCAGCGTCCACGCTCCCGTGCCCACCCTTCCAAAACATGTCGTATACGGAAATCATTCGTGCTGTCAGCATAACCCCCCACCTTGGCCATAAACGCCAGTGCTGACAGCCTAGATGCTATGGTGCGGGGAGCTAAGCCCTGACTGTGCAGGTAAACCATGAATTGAAGGACCTGGGCCACTGGTATAGGCCAGATGACTGGCAATCGATATTGGGCACAAAAGGCCTGGAATGTACTTAATGCGTGGAGATACGCCTTACGCGTGCGGGGCGCCAGAGACATGCCGATCGCCCGGTTCACCTCTCCTTGCCAAACATCCATATGGTGTCCGGGAGCGGCGAGGGAAATTCCTCTGCGTCCGGGGCCAAGGCACGGAACCGGGAGATCTGCAAGCGGGACAAAGCATCAGCGATGTCGTTATTAATACCTGGTATATGCCTAGCCCGAAATAACACATTGAGGCGTAGGCTGTGCAAAACAAACTGGCGCACCAATTCCATAACCCTGGGTGATTTTGACGTCTGAGAGTTGACAATGTGCACAACCGCAGCATTGTCACACCAGAAATGAACGACCGAATTGGCCCACTCCGCACCCCATAGTATCAAAGCTCCCAGAATGGGAAAGAACTCAAGGAACGTGAGATCGCGTAGACGCTCCGTGCCCTTCCAAGCTAGTGGCCATTGACCATATGCCCACTTCCCCTCAAAGTAAATCCCATAACCCAGGGACCCTGATGCATCCGACTGAACCTGGAAACGAGGGGAGACCAGAAGGTCAGACCTCCAAAATGAAACCCCATTGAACTCCTTAAGGAATTGAAGCCATATCAGCAGATCATCCCTCATACCCCTGTTCAGTCAGACCCTATGGTAGGGCCTGGACAATCCGGCCATGGCGTCACACAAGCGTCGAGCAAAAGCTCTGCCAGGCGCAACCACCCTGCAAGCGAAGTTAAGGTGACCATGAAGTACCTGTAGCTCACAGAGGGACACCTTGCGTTTGGCCAACAAGGCCGAGATCAACAAAGTGATCCGGGAAACCTTGTCAATGGGTAACCTGGATGCCTGCGCAACCGTGTCAATTTCGACACCCAGGAAAGTGAGCTTGGTGGATGGGCCCTCGGTCTTTTCGGGCACTAAAGGGACACCAAGTTCCTGCATTAGCGTCTGAAATGTGTTGAGGAGACGCGTACACGTGTCCCAGCCCCGTTCACCCCCGAACAAAAAATCATCGAGGTAATGGGCTACAGACCGAGACCCAGACCTGCGAACAAAGGCCCACTGGAGAAAAGTGCTAAAGCGTTCAAATGCCGAGCAAGAAATGGAGCAGCCAAAAGGCATGGCTTTATCAAAATAAAACTTGCCCTGGAATTTGAAGCCCAACAACTCAAAGTCGCCCGGGTGCACAGGCAGCAGACGGAACGCCGACTTGATGTCACACTTGTCTAATAGTGCACCCGGGCCACAAGAGCGCACCATGCGCAGGGCCTGGTCGAATGATGTATACCTGACCGAACAAAGGTCATCGGGGATAGCATCATTGACTGAATGG
Source organism: Bradypodion pumilum (assembly GCA_035047305.1). Taxonomy (NCBI): domain Eukaryota; kingdom Metazoa; phylum Chordata; class Lepidosauria; order Squamata; family Chamaeleonidae; genus Bradypodion; species Bradypodion pumilum. Next base: position 109,989,280 of record JAWDJD010000004.1, on the reverse strand, counting down.
CCAGCTGGGTACGACAGGTGGTGAATCAGACGAAACTCCCCCGGCGTCTTTTTGGGCACCAACCCCAAAGGGGAAACCTTCAGATTGGGAAATGGTGGGGCGTGAAAGGGACCAGCCACCCTACCTGCATTGACCTCCTTGGCGATACTGAGGGCAGCCACCTCCTCCCTGCCCCTAAGGGAAATTAAGTTGGGCGCATCTTGGGGGGACCTCTCCCCTTCAAACGGAATGTGAAACCCCCGCTGGAAACCTTCCAGCAAGTAATCAGCATCTCCCCTCCTTGGGTATGCTGCGAGCCAGCGCTCCAACATGACCACATTAATTGGGGAGGGGGCCTTTTGATTGACCAGCGCCCTCGGCGGCAGGTCTGCCCGTTCCTTGTCCACCTCTACCCCTGCCCCGAAACCCGCTCGCTCGCGGGCACGCAGCAGCGGTGTGGGGGCCAGCGCAAGAGGGACACTCGTGCTTGTACCGGCACTGCTTTCTATTACACGCACCATTGGCCGAGAAGCTCCAGCACAGCAGGTGGGCTGGAACCCCCTGCCCCGCCACCTGGCGGGGTGCCTGGGCTGGAGCAGCTCGCTGGACCGCATGTCCACAATGGTACCTCTCCCCAGGCGCAGGGCGCGTGGGGGTCATATACAGAAACCACAGCTTCTGGCAGGGCTCATCCCACCTCATCTCCGGGTGTAGGGGCACTCTCATGTGAAATTCCTCGTCGTAAGCCAACCACGACGGGCCAGGGAAATCAACCATTGCCCTGTAAATGTTGTCCAAATACTGGACCATCGGAATGGCCAGATCAGGCCGGGCCCTGAGGTACACCGCCATGTATATAAGATATGCAGGCAACCAATTGGCCCACGTGCGTGGTGGCTTACGACGGCGGGACTGTTCCTTGTCCTTTTCGTCTTGCCCCTCCCTCTCTTCCTTGGTGGGTTCCCTGTTTAACAGGGAGAAAATGTCCACGTACTCCCCCCGCCAATTTTTTTTCCTTAGTGGCTTGTGCCAAATGATCCCCAAGGGGCAAGGAGTAAACGGCCGTCGGGAGTGCGGACACCGGCACGGCAACAGTGCGGGGCACAGAAAATGGGGCTGCAACCTGCCCCGGAACCCCCGCAGCACTCCCTGTAACAGGAGGACCCCCACCCCAAGCGGGGCCTGCCATCGGCAAAGCCGCACCTGGGTACGCTGGGGGTTGCTGTCCCCCACTTCCCACTTGACGTGGCCACGGCCACTGTAGGCCCTCCCCAGTTGTGGATGGTGGTGTGGGTGCATTAACTTGAACCTGATACTCACACGTTGCACCCCCGTGGGCCGCCCCCACTGGGGGTTCCGGCCCACGGCGGGCGTCGGAGCTCGCGGCCGGAATCGAGCTCGGCGGACACACCTGACCCCTACCAGCTGGAGGTATCTGCTGTGCGGGTAGCTGCGAGGCCACGGCGGGCACCGGCCCGCGGGCCTCAAGCAGCTCAACCCGGCTGGCCACCTGCTGAAGATTGGCCGGCGCCGCGGAGAACTGTAGGCCAAAAGGTGCCCCCGATTGGGTGGATACCCCCAGGGACGCCTCCAAGGCCGCCACGCGGGCCAGAAGGGCGTCCACATTCACAGAGCCCCCAACGCAAAGGGGGCCAAGGGGGCATGCGACCCACTGACCGCCACGCCTGGGGCCGGTGCAGAAGTACTTGGGCCCGAGTATGGCCATGGCCGAAGCTCCGGCCCCTGAGGTACCTGGGGCATACCCTGCCAGGGAAGAGGCCCCAGCCCACCCTCCTGGGAAAAGACAATGGCCGGGGGATGTAGGCCAGGGGCCGGAGGCCCAGCGGCACTATGCCCACCCCCCTGTCCCAGGCCCATGGCTGGGGAATGCGGGCCGGGGGCCGCAGCCCCCGCAGGGCCGGCCTGGGGCTCTCCAGCCTCAGGCCATGGGTTGATCTGCCCCATTCCGCCGGTCCCGGCGGTTGCCCCCGCAAAGGGGGCCAGCTGAGAGGTCGCAGTCGTGGTCCTCCGACCCGGCTGCCGCCTCCTCGTCGGGCGAGCTGAGCTCGCCATCGCCTTCCTTTTGGAAGGCATCGATCCTGGGTTGGAAGCCCGATAAGCAGGCAAGAAACTGCTTGCTGCCGGACTGAGGCTTCCCTGCAGCGCGGAGAGCGACGGAGCGAAAAACTTCTCCTCTCCGTCGCTTTCACAAAATGGCAGCTCGGCTGCCTCGTGGCCACCCCCTTTTAAAGGGTGCTGGCCACACACCCTAACTACCCGGATGCCCAAGTCCAGTGGGGGGGGCCGCAAAGAGCGCGGCGGCCATTTTGGCGCCGCGCTTGCATTGTCCTAGCTCCTGCCAACCTAGCAGTTTGGAAGCAAGAAATTGCAAATAGATAAATAGGGACCACTTTAGTGGGAAGGTAACAGCATTCCGTGTGCTCCGGTGTCTAGTCATGCCTGCCACGTGACTACGGAAAAGTCTGCAGAAGCAGACAGCGCTGGCTCTTCAGATTTGAAACAGAGATAAGCACTGAACCCTAGAGTCAGATACGACTTTTACCTTTAGTTGTGTTTTGTCATTGATAATGAATCATAGTTATCATAGTTACTATGCTAAGACACAATGAGACACAGCCCAATTGAATCAATGGAACTTCCAAAGGAGTTAACTCACCTAACCCTTACTGATTCAATTGGTCTACACTAGATTTGACTTACTACACTAAGCAACAGAATTTCAGCCAGGATCTACTTTCTCTATCTCTTTTGTCTGGAATAACACAGGAAGTGAAAAACATACAGTAGACCCTTGAATAACGACGCTACTTGGTTTCCCAAGTAGCGTTCCTATAAAGGGAAACGTCGTTGTGAGATTTTCAATGGCAGCTGCGCCATCTAGCGGCAAAAAGCTGTCATTATCCGCACAATGATGTTAAAAAACGTCATTAATCCACACAATGACGGTTTTTCGTCGTTGTGTGGATAGCCACGTGGCAAATGATGATGCATTTTTAAGCGGAAATGACGCTATTCGAACGTGTCGTTAATCGAGGGTCCACTGCAATAGGTTTTCAAGGCTAGATTTCTTTTTAAAAAAATAAATAAAAGGCAGGTTTTAGCAGCACATTTGACAATAGTAAAACATTTATACATCCAGAAAGTGACTTGAGGCTCTTTTTTCACAGTAAGACCTGGAAACAAGAAGAAATAAATCTCTTTTTAGACCCGTCTATTTTCATCTACTGTGTCCAGGGGGATCAGCTTCTACCCTCACTTACACAAAACTGCCTTCCAATTTAAGGGCCAGACATTCCAGTTAACTTTTCACTAGACTTGGAATCACATTAATGTCCCCAATGTGATTCAGGCATATTTTCATATCTGGGAAAACAGAATTGCAAACAAAATGTGCTTGTGCCCTGGAAACCAATTGTAAAACAAAGTATGTAAGCTTGAAAACTGTGGGAAGTATGAAACGTTCTCGCTATGTTAGTGACACACAACTTTGTGTGTCCTAAAAAAAAAAACTAAGGAAATAAGCACACAGCAGGTTTTATATCTGAGTTTCTCGCTTCTTCAGGCCAAGACCAAGTATGTGCTGCCCCCCCCCCCCCCATTGGAATGTGGTCAGTTTGGAAGAATGGCAGATTTTTGCTCTTCCAAATAATTTTAGAAGGTGATAATAATAATTTTGTGTCAGAAATTATTCTGGGTTGAAAGGATTTTTGCTGGAGAAAATCCGTTCAGGGTACACCCACATTAGGCTCCTTTCATGTCCCCAAGATCTTTTCCCACCAAAGTGGTCTCTATTTATCTACTTGTAATTTCTTGCTTTCGATCTGGTAGTTTGGCAGGAGCTCAGACAGAGACGGGTGCTCATTCTATCATGCAGTACCCGGGTCCAGTAGTGGGGATCAAAAAAATTCCTACCACATTGTGGGTGTGGCCATGTGACTGGTTGGGTTTAGCCTGTACCGTTGGGTTTAGCCTGTACCGTTGGGTGGTTGGTATAGAGAAGTGTGCCTTCCCCCAAGGTCCCTTCGGTTCTTGCGCACCTTTTAGGGGTGTTTTTTTTTAACTTTTAACTTTTAACTTTTAACTTTTTTTATCATGTGTCTTTTATGTATTTACTGTCTGCTATGTAAACTGCCCTGAGTTGGGTTGTACCTGAGTGGGCGGTATATAAGCGTGAAAAATAAATAAATAAATAAATGTGACTGCTTTTCACTATAGAGCTATGAAAATAGAAGCCTCTTCTATTTTCGTCACTCTATAGAGAACCTCTGAAACCATTTCCCCCTTGTCCAAGGCTTTTCCAGGGCTCTGTTTCACCCCAAAGCGTATCCCCAGCCACTCCCAGCACACAGTTCACTCTGGAGTGGCTGGAGACGTGCTTTGGGGTGAAATGGAGCCCAGAAAAAGCCTTGGACAAGGGGGAAATGGCTTCAGAGGTTCGAGGGAGGTTCAAGCCAGCCCCCTCCAAAGCCTCTTCGAGGAGGAGGAGGTGGTGAGGTGGGCGGGGCTAGCCATTTTTACTACCGGTACACGCATACTGGTGTGAACCTGCTGATGCCCACCACTGCCTGGGTCTCGAACTGCCAACTTGCCAACCTTCTAGCTAGCAAGGCGAGCTTCTTAACTAATGAGTCACCATAGTCCCATTAGAAGATGATGAAGAGTCATCCTGATCAGATGAAGCTGCAGAATGCTTTAAGCAGCAGACACAGTTAGACCACCAAGCCCAGCCATTCTTGCAGAGCCTCCCTGTGGTTTTCCATCTGTTAAGGTCATACCTGTATAGGTAGTTCATCATGCCCTGTACTCTTGAGTCTAAATTAACATGCCACTTTCAGATTCTCTGGGCAGTGCAATGTCATGCAAAGTGCTGAAATAAAATGCCATTGCCAGCTTCTGTATATAGAATTCAAGGCATTAGTCATATTTCACCTGAAGATATATAATGTCTTGGTCTGCATCTCTGTTAATACCATATTCTAATATTTTAGTTTCAACTGTAACCTATATTGCTCTAGAAAAGGCAATATCCTGCTGGTATTTGTGTTGGATTTGTGTAACCTGCTGTAACTAATTGATGAGGTGCTAGTGTACATTTGAATGATATGCTTTTTCATGCACCCAGTTGCACAATGGAGACACTATGTAGGAGCACCCAATGCACAATAGAGACACCATGTAGGAGCCCTACATGGTAGTAGGCCAGAATATCTAAGAGACCGCATCACCCCAAGAACATCTGTCTGTTCAACCAGAGCGGACCGTAAATGAGTCTGTGGCTGACGTAAATGAGTTTACGACAGGCGTAAATGAGTCTGTGGCTGATTGCAGCAGTGGCTGGAGCAAGGGTGGGGCCCGGATGATTTGGCACCGCAGGTTGGATCTGGCCCATGGGCCATAGGTTGCCTGTCCCTATAATTGCTTTTTAGTTACTTCTTTTAAAAAATCTGGCCATTGAGATTAAGATTTTTAAAAAGGATTGTCAAAAGTGAATAGATTTAAAGATATAGGTAAAGTAAAGGTTTCCCTTGCTCAAAAGCCAGTCATATCCGACTCTAGGGTTCAGTGCTCATCTCTGTTTCAAAGCCAAAGAGCCAGCACTGTCTGCTTCTGCAGACGTTTCTGTGGTCATGTGGCAGGCATGACTAGACACCTGAGCGCACAGAACCCTGTTACCTTCCTACCAAAGTTCCTATTATCTACTTGTAATATCTTGCTTTCGAACTGCTAGGTTGGCAGGAGCTGGGACAAAGATGGGAGCTCATTCCAGCCTGCAGTACTCGGGAATCGAACTGCTGACCTTCCACCTCCCAGTCAGCGTCTTAGCCACTTGAGCCACTGCAGTCCCATGGGAAGCTTTTATAGAATTTATCCTATTGAAAGGGAAAACCCAATGCCAGCACATGAAACAATATATTTTTGAAGAGAAGTGAGCTTTGGTAACTAAAAGAGAAGAAGGGAAGGGAAAAGCATACAGGTATATGTTTTTAAAGGTCCTAAAGGTGGTGGTGGTCACAACATTTTTATTATAATTTGTTGTTATGTTTCTTTTTGGGATATTGAGCTATTGTTTTATGTATTAAATTAAAAAAAATCTTTCCACATCACACTGTTCTCCTGTCTATTTTGCTGCTGCCTCAACCTTTGTAATAGAACATCAGGCATCAGAAGAACCATGGGATGCCCCCTCCCTCTTCCATTTAGCAAAGCCACGCCCACACCACTATAATTGGGAAATTAAATAATAAGTTTTAGTAACATTGCATAAAGAATGAAGTTAATTTATAAAATTACAGTAATGCACCAGGTTCCATCTCTGCCTATATTTTAAAAACAACTAAAATCTTTCCTTTTTTAAAGAGACTTTTAAAGAGACTTTTAAGGATATATTGCCAATGGCCAAACGTTAGGTTTTCCCATTGCCACTAGGTTGGGTTTTTTTGGGGGGGCGTGGGTTGTTTCTGGCATTTTTTTAAATGCACAAGTGTTGTTTTTGCTTTCTTGAGATTTCTAATGTTATTCAATTTGTCTACATTTTTATTGTAAATATTTTTATTATTATTGTTGTTATGTTGTACCTAAGTGAAATACAGCTGTAATTTATTTACTGAAGAATAACATCCATTCAGCTCATTGATGTACATAGAACTGTGTGTCTTCTATCACTTGTTCTAAGTATTCCTGCATTTCACTGCTATTCAGAATGATAGTATATCTGCGGCTACCTGAGAGGTGTTCACTGTCTCTTATTTCCTGAGAGGTGATTCACTTTCCTCTTTATATATACAGTAGCTGAGAAAGCCTTTTGTTAAGTGAGCAAGATGAAAAAGTCAATTATGAAGATAGTCCTGCTGTCTTTTTAATAGTTCAGCTCCCAGATACAGTTTCCAGAAAAGATCGATTGATGTATGGTATTTTAATTTTACAACACTTCTGCCCTGCTCAGGAGCAAATGCTTTCTCAGCAGCTAACAGGGACTGCAGTGGCTGAAGTGGCTAAGATGCTGACTGGGAGGTGGAAGGTCAGCAGTTCGATTCCCGAGTACTGCAGGACAGAATGAACTCCCGTTTTTGTCCCAGCTCCTGCCAACCTAGCAGTTCGAAAACAAGAAATTGTAAGTAGATAAATAGGGACCAATTTGGTGGGAAGGTAACAGCGTTCTGTGCGCTCCGGTGTCTAGTCATGCCTGCCACATGACCACGGAAATGTCTACAGAAGCAGACAATGCTGGCTCTTCAGCTTTGAAACAGAGATGAGCACTGAACCCTAGAGTCGGATACGACGGGCTTTCGAGCAAGGGAAACCTTTACCTTTAACAATTGAATTATTCTAGCACTGTTGAATTAATTTGTTGAGCTACTCAACTGAGAAGTATGAGCTCTGTTGCCTCTTTGAATTAATTCATATCAATGGCTTTTCTTCCAGAAATTGCACGTAATGTGGGACCATTTCCTGTCCTTACTCAACCAAATAAATTAATAGAACATTTTAGTAAATGTGGCATGCTTGAGAGTCTGCTTTTAGCATTTTTAATTAGTGGCCAATATTGATTAAAAGAAATCAGTTACATTGTCACTGGGGACTCACTTTGTTTGATTTACACAAAGGAACTCTTGATCTCATTCTCAATAAGTGAGGGGATAGTGCCCTTTTTTTTACCCTTCTTCAATGTGTTTTGAAATCTTTGAAATTGTTATGTATCAGTGATACTTTTATATGCTTGATTGTATTTTAATATTATATTTGATGTATGGTGCCATTACAACTAGCCAAGATGGCTGAGAGCCAGCAGAAGCTGTACTAGATCCAAACCTCTCCTAATGAAGCAATGTTGGAAATTGTTTTGGATTACTCTCACCTGGCTTGATTTTGTGCCAACATGGTGACTGTGTGTTTAAGACAGAAGGAAGGTCACATCTAGCATAATTCAGTTCCTCTTCTGCTCTTCACTTCACTTCCTATTTTATGTGTCTACTTTTGGCTAAATAATAGCCAACAGTATAATTCCCCTAGCAGATCCCTCTGTAACTGGATCTCTGCAACACAGCTCTGAGACCTGTTTTCTAAAAAAGACAGGTTATTGTTGGATTGGGGCCGTGAGGAGGCCCTTAGGATCCCGGAGGAGACTGGTCAAAGGAACGACACGAGACAAGATGGAGCGAAGACCAGTGGTTTATTGTGGGAAAAACATCAGCATATATAGGAAAAGAAGGCAACGGTGATAGAATCGTCATCTGACAGAAAAATCACATCACCCATTTACCCGGGTTAATGGGGAATCTCTCTTGGGGAAGTTAATTAACTAGGGCAAACACTGACAGGGGAAATCCATTGTTCGGGGTTTACACCAGGGTAAATATGGCCTCTATTTGCACCAAGGATTAGGCTTAACTGCGAGTGAGTAATTGCTTAATACGTAACGGAGTTTAGTGATTCTCCTTCCTCAGCAGAATCGCCGGTCAGGTCAGATATGGGTGAATTAACCCTATGATTATTAATCCCCCCCCCCAATTTCTGTACTCACAGAGCTCAGTGACCAGGGGTCTGCCTCGCCCGGTGTGACCACCGTGAGGGACAGTTATGCCAATTGGGCATGCGGAATCCGCAGGTTATTTCACTCTATTTTATTTCAAAACAATGGTGCCCTGCCCAATAACTAAAGCGGTTAATAATGGCATGATTATAGGAAAGTATTGTTGAATTAATTTGTTGATCTGTTTAACAAATTAATTTGATATCAATATCCTTGATGTTATCTTTAATATCTTTGACGATTACTAGGAAGAACTGTCTCCTGGAAGAATACACTTGCTGAGAGGCAGCAGTCAGACTTTTCTGCACAGTTCTAACTTGCAAGAAAGCACCTTTTGATATGCCTATATGCAAGATATAAACTGTACCAATACATACATATGACAAGCACTATTGATACAGAAATGAGTCAGATGCACATCCAAAGAACCAATTTAATTTTCATGTTTAAAGGAAACCAAAATATGGTTATGGGAGTTAGCAAATGTTTTTTTTTTTCCGAGTGAAAGGTCCTCCCTTAGGAAACTGAGTACACAACTCATTACTTTTTTAAAAGTAGGGCAATCAATAATTTTTAGTTGGGAATAGTAAATGGGAGGAAGAAGTGTACATGCACACAGTACATATATAAAGTACATATATAAAGGCAGTTCTTGAATACATGAAATGGACATATATAAAGGCAGTTCTTGATACATAAAATGTGTACAGTTCTGGTCGCCATACCTCCAGAAGGATATTATGGAGTTGGAGAAAGTACAGAGAAGGGCAACCAGAATGATTAGGGGACTGGAACACCTTCCTTACCATCTGAGGCTGCAACGGTTGGGCCTCTTCACTCTTGAACGACGGCGTCTAAGAGGTGACCTGATTGAAGTTTATAAAATCATGCACGGTGTGGACAAAGTAGATAAGGAAAAACTGTTTTCCCTATCGCACAATACTAGAACTAGGGGACACTCGATGAAACTTTTGGGTACTAGTTCTCAAACAAATAAGAGAAAGTACTTTTTCACCCAGAGGATCACTGGCCTATGGAACTCCATGCCAGAAGAAGTGGTGACAGCTGTCAGTCTTGACAGCTTTAAGAAAGGATTAGACAAGTTCATGGAGGACAAGGGTATCAATGGCTATAATTATGGATACTTAAGGACAACCTCGGGGTTGGAGAGATAGGCAGGATATCTCTCAATGCCATTTCCAGGGAATCCTAAGCAGGTGAAGGCATCTCCTTGGGAATACCCTGAAGGAAATGGTGAGCCACTGTGTGAGACAGAATGCTGGACTGGATGGGCTGTGGCCTGTTCCAGCAAGGCTGTTCTTATGTTCCTATGTTCTTATAAAAGCAATGAAATAAACAATAACAGCAGACAGGGGGGAAACACTTATATTTCATAAAGACATGGCTAATATAGCTAGAAGCCTGTTTAACAATACCTACCCTAACAAATAAAATTAATATTTTAAAATCCAGATCTTTAAATTATACGTATGCTGGCTGCTCAGATGGCCTGCCCTAAAGCAGATGCAGAACTTGTATGAAGAAGAAAAAGCAGTGTTATATTTCCATGCAATGGTCTGAAGAGTGACCGTAAGTGGTTGGTCGGCTTTATGCTGGAAGTTGGATCTCTCTGCTGAGGGAAAGTCTGCAGTGTAATTCTTGACAAATGCTACATAAATAAGAGCCAGTTAACTGTGATAAATCAACTTTGCTTGTCTGTTTTAGAACAAATTCCTGTAAGTCAGCATTGGCCATTTCTAAAAACAGCATGTGACTAATACAGGGATTAAGACCGGACTGTACATTGAAGAGTAAAAACAACAGTGAGGTTTGTGAGTTAATGAGGAAGGCAGCAATATCAACTGAAAAATTCAAGTTAACCAAAATAGAAAATGAGTATTGTCCATTTTTGTTCTCGATATGTTTGCTTTATCAACCGATGACAATAGTGAAGAAAGTTAGTTCCTTCCAAACTTCTTTGAAGCAGAACTGACTAAGACATGTGATAGTCCAAATTAATGTGTACATGAGTTAGATACAGTGGGCTAGAGTTTCATTTGTATTATTTTATCCATTCCTCTTAAGGTTACAAACATTTTATATAGGTTGCAAGCAACCTTCATGGCTTTAAAACCTGAAACTAAACATATGTTGTTCAACTTTTCCTTTTATTGAGATGATGTAAAATGTTGTATCACTGAAAATCGATAAGCTTTTAAGTTTCCCAGAACTCCCCCTCATAGCTGTCAAGTATTGGCCGGGAACCTCCGTATTTTACCCTCTTTCCCCATGGCGGCCCATACCAGTCAGACTGCAATGCCCTAATGCCGCCACTGGAGGGCTGCACAGGATAAGCATAGCTGTCAAGTTTCCCATTTTGTCTGGGAACCCTTATTTTCAAATCCAAAACTTGACAGCTATGCTCCCCTGGCCAACCTGTTGGCAAGACACATAGTATGCATGCAAGCAACTTATTATGAATGGTTCCTGCTTCTCCCCAGCAAGGAATCAAGAACACAGTGCTAAACCAAGTTTTAGTCCTGCATGGTTTACAGGTTAAAATCAGTGGGACTTGTAAATCAACACTAATGTCAATCCTATGGATTTCAGTCAGCATACTCTAGTTGGGACTCATACTAGATTTAGTGCAAGGATGAAGGAAATATGGCAATCTTGAGTTACTGGACTGCAAGTCCCACCATTGCTTTCCATTGGCTATGGTGTGAGGGAGCTGTAGTCAAATATAATTTGGAGGACCTCATGATCACCTACCTGATTTAGCCCAGGGGTTAAATCTATAGGCCACAGGCTTCACTGGAGGTTAGCAATCTGTTATTCATAAGGGATAATTGTGTCTCAAACTAGTTGTTTTAAAGCACTGGTACTTCATGAACAAGCAAGAGCACATATTGCATTAGGAAAGCCACAGCATGTAATACTGTAATAACCATAATGAAAAACACAATATTGTATGTTCAAATTCCATTTAGAGGAGATATTAAGGTAATTTGCATGGATCATTATTTAACATTGAAGGTTTGTTGCTACTAACAATATACCAGTAAATCATTGGATTTATGGCTATATAGTGAAACCCCAGGTTACGGAATTAATCTGTTCCGAGGGGTTTTCCTTATAGTGATTGTTTCCATGAAGCGAAGCACGGTTTCCCATAGAAATGCATTGAAAAACAAAAACCGTTCTGAAGGTTAGAAAAGAGCCAAAAAAACATATATTTTTCTGTTGAAAACTCTTTCTAAAGTGGCAAAAACACAGCGGAAAATTCCAAAGTGCCCTTTAGAAAGAGTTTGGAAAAGAAAACATTTTTTTTGGTCCGTCCGGTCAGGGGAGGTGGAAGCACAGCTGAGCCACATTTGCCCATGATGGGGCCATGAAAAGCCACCACCGCCGAGCCGCCAGACCACACCCGGCTCCCTCCCCTGGCCTGTCCAGTCAGGGGAGGTGGGAGCACAGCAGAGCCGCATTTTTCCTGCAGTGGGGCCATTAAAAGCCACTGCTGCCGACCCGCCAAACCACCTCTGGCTCCCTCTCCTGGCTTGTCCGGTCAGGGGAGGTGGGAGCACAGCTGAGCTGCGTTTTCCCCTCAGCGGGGCCGTGAAAAAGCCGCCGCCACTGCTGGAGTCACTGCGACACTTTCTTTCCTCAGTTGGGTCAGGGCCGGTTCTTCCCTGCCTCCATTGTGGACGTTCAAGCCACGGGGCTACATCGTGGACATTGGGTAGCAGGGGAAATTGTGCAATCAGTTTCGTTATTTCACTGTTTAAATGGTATTTATTTTATAATTTATATTTGTGCTGTAAATTTTGTAAGGTCATAAATTGTATATTCTTGGTACTTTCTGTTAACTCCCTTGTAATTGTACTGCATTGTGAATTGTAATGATTTATGTATTGTATTATATACTTATGTTGTATGCCGCCTCGACTCGCACATGGTGTCAAGTGAGGTGGGGTATAAATTTAATAAATAATAATAATAATTTTATTGAGCTACGGAGCTGATATTTTTTTTTCAATGAATATTTGGCACATTTTTGACATAGCCATCTAGAGGCCACCCCAGGTAATTGCAGGAAAAATGCCGCCAAACAGATGATGGGGGGGGGGGGATTTCCGGCACTTCCTGGTTGCATTGAGAGCTTCTGCCAGAGCCAAAATACAATGAAAAATTCCAAAGCAGGAGCAGAAATGCTCCAAACACCCTCCCACCACCATGTGAAGCGTCGAAACATCCCCAAAAACTGTCCATAACACATTTTCTTCCCCCATAAATCGGGACATGATTTCCTCAGAATTTCCTTCCATAAGTCGAGTTTTCCATTACCCGAGGCGTTTGTAACCCAGGGTTTTACTGTATTTGCATTCTTTGCTTTTAGAAGAAACATAGATATCACATATATAGTGTGATTTGGCTGGATAGCTTAGAGGAAGAAATGTCCATGATGGAAAACACAAGATATATGTTCAAATACCATTCAGAGGAGATATTAAGATAATTTATATAGGTCATATTTAACATTGCAGATTTGTTGCTTTGAACTATAAGCCAATGAGTAAATCATTGTGTTTATGGCTATGTTTGCATTCTTTGTTTTCAGAAGAAACATAAACATCACAAATATAGTACATACAGTGGTGCCTCGCTTAAAGAGCATAATGCGTTTCATGGGATTGTTCTTTAAGCGAGTTTGCTCTTTAAGCAAAACACCATTGTAAGTGACCAATTGTGACTTCTGGCGGGTGGGGATTGTGAACCCCGAATTAGTTGTTAAGTGAGTTTTTGGTTGGTTTGAGTTGTTAAGTGATGTGACCATTCAGAGAAAATTGTGTTCTTTAAGTGAGTTAGTCTCTAAGCGAGGCACTCTTTATGCGAAGTTTTACTGTATAGGCTTAGATGTTCATAGAATCAGCACACAAACAGCAAAATGTGCTGTTTCAAGTGGGAAGGATATAATTGCTAATCTCCAAAGTTAAAAGCAAAAGAGCCACTGAGTTTAATACCCTGGAAACTGAACTTTGGTTTCAAGAGTGTTTCATACTGCCATGTAAACAATGATCTGATGAGGAAATGGCCCATTTGCATGTCTGTTCAGGGACAAAAGTGTTATGAACTCAGGAGACTTATCTAGGTTGCCTTTACCAATTTGCAAAGTAAGAGGATGCTGTGCTACTTAGCTGTAAAATATCATAAATGCACAACATTCACTGAGCAGTAACACAGATTATGGATTAGACATCAAGAGGCAAGCCTCATTACCTCTGCATACTTCAATGAACAATTAACATATGATTATACCCATACTCAGCAATCCTGTTGCCCCCCCCCCCCACACACACACACACACACATGGCCGGCGGCAACAGGGCCCCTGTCAGCTCCGGGCCCTGTACGGCAGTACTGGTAGTACTGCCCTGATGGTGGCCCTGATTAGACCTCCAATGGAATAAATCATACAACATGGCAGGTTCTAACTAGTTTGCAGTTGTAACTCCTCCCTACTATTTTTCCTGCTGATAGTTCTGAATATTTTCATATTTTTAATGTGTACATATACAATATTGTTCTGCACCTTTCTTGTGTAGCATGTAAATCTATATACAATAGGATATAGTGATCATGAAGTGCCTGTTTACGTTGTCAGTGCTAAGTGATCTGTAGAAAGCGCTCCGTGCGCTCCAATGTCTGGTCATGCCTGCCACATGACCACGGAAATGTCTGAAGAAGCAGACAGCGCTGGCTCTTCGGCTTTGAAACAGATGAGCACTGAACCCTAGAGTTGGATACGACTGGCTTTCGAGCAAGGGAAACCTTTACCTTTACTTTTACTAATAAACACTTACTTGTGCTAAGTTGCAGGGTTGTACCATATTTAGACTATACCTTATTGAGGCCAGAATCTTATTATGGATGCATCCTAAATCACTGAAGCAGACTGCCACCAATTAATGGGTTGCTGCTTCTGTTCTTAGCCAGATGCCAAGTCACAAGACTGACACATAACTGACACATTAACTATCAACTATTCCCCAACAATAAACCAGGAAATCATTGGGTTTGTGCATGTAATGCTAGCATTAATCCACAACCAAATTCTAACCTTAGCTGTATAGCTACAAATTAATTACACGGAATAGAAAAACAGAGTCTGGGAGAAAATAATTCTAGTTTTCTGATTTATATTATGCTAACTCCCCCATGGTGGCAGCAACATCCCATGGACATAGTAATCATAAGACAGGGTGATTTGATATACAGGAATTGTATGGGAACATTGCTAGTCAGCTCAGTACTTTAAAGCAAGGGTCCCCAACCACCAAGCCACAGAATGTCCTGAACTGGGCCATGGAGGGGAGGAGGTGGCACTGGGAGCCCCAATGGCAGCCTTCTGCCCTCAATGTGCTCTACCTGGTCTGTCCAGTGAATGGAGTGAGAGCACGGGCTTCTGATACAGCAGATAGGCAGGTGGCTGGGCCCCTCCTCCATGTTGCTTAATTACAGTGGGGCTCTGCCTCCTGCCTGTGTTTACTGTGATACCTCACTGCCCGAGTTGAACGGTGTGGCTGGAAGGAGGCTGGGACCCTCCACCTTTATTGTATTTTATTATGCACTTGCAATGTCCACTCCCACCACCCCCACTTACCAGTCCGTGGAAAAATTGTTTAGCATGAAACTGGTCCATGGTGAAAAAAAGGTTGGGGACCCCTGCTTTAAAGTATCTGGCTACAGGAGGTTGAAAGTTCAGTTTCCCACTGTGCCTCCTGCGAAGGGCTGGACTTGGTGATCCACAGGGTTCCTTTCAGCTCTGCATGTCTAGGATAATTACAGTGGTACCTCGCTTAAAGAGCATAATGCGTTCCACAGGATTGCTCTTTAAGCGAGTTTGCTCTTTGTGGATTTCCCACGCCCGCTGGGCATGGAACGGCCCTGACAGAGGCCACTACGGTAGAGAAAACTCCTGGCTCGTGGCATCTGCGGGCAGAGAAATTAAGGGGGGTGGATAAATGATAGGGTTTGATTCACCCAACTCCTGACCTGACCAGCGGTTCTGCTGAAGAGAGCAAATACCTAACCCAGTTACCTATTAGAGTAATCACTCATCTCCGTGTCTCAGTGTAATCTCAGGCACAAACAGATGCCATGTTTACCCCTGCCTGATCCCTGAACAATGGAGACTCCGAGGTCCATGTTTGCCCCAGTTAATTAACTTCCCCAAAGAGATTCCCAATTAACTTGAGTACACAGGTGATGTAATTTCTGTCAGGTGACAGTCTTGCCACCGTTGCGCTTTTCCTTCTATATATGTTGCAGCCTTTTCTCAATAAAGTACTGATCATATCCTCCTCCATACTGCCTTGTATCGTTCCTTGATCAGTCTCCTCCGGGACCTAAGGCCCTCAGCGGCCCCGATTCCTACATCTGGTGACCCCGATGTGATCTACTCGTGAGTAAGAGCGGTCTTCCTCAGAGTAGCGATCACACGGTCCGGTTCTGCGCTCGAACCGTGTCCGAATCATCCCGGAGGACAGCGCGGCACTCCGTCCGGCAGCCAACCGATCGGAGGGACGGCCTGCGGTGAGGCAGTCCAAAGAGGCTTTCCTACAGCTTACTCCCGGCTTTCGCGGCGGCTTGCACCAAAGGGAAACGCGCGTTCCGCTCAGGGCAGCTGTGAGCCCCTGACAGCGCAGTGGCCACCGAGGGCCCGTGACCGCAGTCCACGCTCCGAGCTCTACCCAGAAAGCGACGTCGCCAGAACCTGTTGCCTGCCAAAGACGCGTCGACTCGTCCCGAGGAGGAATCTTCCGAGGACCCAATCGCAGGTAATATGGGGACCTGTCCTCAGCGACAGCGTCCATCCGCTAGCCAAAGAACCCATGAGGAGGGGTTCATCATCCTGGCCAGGGTATTTAATTTGCGTTTTCACAGCGGGGAGCTAGCGAGACTTTTGGTGTACCTAGGGGAACACTGCCTGCTTTACCCAGAAGTAGGTACGTTAACCCTCGAGCTCTGGGATCAGATAGGAGACTGCATTCAGCAACCCCCGAAAGCTCCAGGAGGCGTAATTCGCACATGGAGAAAGTGTAGGAAGCTCTTAGCGGAGATAGAGCCAGTCCGGATAGAGGCCAAAGAACCCCCAAGTCTGCCAGAAGCGCCAGCCAATCCAACGGCGCCTACGGCGCTCTATCCGTCACTCCAATTTAGGCAGGGTAGCATAGGGAGCTTTCCCCCGGTGACAGCTGCAGACGTCACCGGTGGAATGCAAGGAATGAGGAGCGCAGGCGCTTCTCTGACAGTTCCAGGTTTATTTATTTATTTATTTATTTATTAATCACATTTGTATATGCCGCCCACTCAGGCAGAACCCGACTCAGGGCGGCATTACAACACACTAAAAATACATAAAAAACATTACAAAATCTTATAAAACCACCCAATAAAACCCACATCCCCCCCTTTTTTTAAAAAACCCGTATCCCACTCACCCAACCCACCCACCGCACAAGAAGGATGAAGAGAAAGTTCTTATAAAAACCAGCCGGCGGGGACCACAGTCCCGTTCGGGCCCCACACCTGCCCTGCCAGCCAGGTCTTCAGTCCTTTCCTGAAGGGCAGCAGTTCTCTTTGAAGTCTTAGTTCCGCTGGTAGGAGGTTCCAGAGGGTTGGTGCGGACACGGAGAAGGCCCTCCTTCGGGTGCTAGATAAATGTGCACCCCTCGTTGATGGCACCATTAGAGAGCCTCTCCGGTCCGCTCTGGTTGGACGGGCAGTCACTCTTGGGACGATGCGGTCTCTAAGGTATCCTGGCCCCCTGCCATATAGGGCTTTAAAGGTCAAAACCAGCACCTTAAATTGCACCCGGAGACAAACTGGTAACCAGTGCAGCTCCCGAAGCAGCGGTGAGGCATGGGCATATCGCCCACACCCCATCACCACCCGGGCCGCCGCATTCTGGACCAGCTGCAGCCTCCGAATGGTCGTCAAGGGCAGCCCCATGTAGAGCGCATTGCAATAATCTAGTCGGGAAGTAACCAGAGCATGAGTGACCATAAGCAAGGAGTCCCGGTCCAGGAGCGTGCGCAATTGGCGAATCACCCGAAGTTGGGCAAAGGCCCCCCTGGCCACAGCCGCCACTTGTTCTTCTAGCAGCAGCCGTGAGTCCAGAAGGACCCCCAAGTTGCGCACTGGGTCTGTCTGGGGCAAAACAGCCCCATCCAATACCAAAGATGGTAGCTCCTTGGATAACATGGGGCCCCTTATCCACAGCCACTCTGTCTTGCTGGGATTCAGCCGAAGCCCATTGGCCCCCATCCAGACCCCAACGGCTTCCAGGCATCCGGATAGGACTTCAACAGCATCACTGGGGTCCCCACGGGCCGAGATGTACAACTGAGTATCATCCGCGTACTGATGGTACCGCACCCCGTGGGAACGAATGATCTCACCCAGCGGCTTCATGTAGATGTTAAATAAGAGAGGAGAGAGCACAGATCCCTGCGGCACCCCGTACTTGAGAAGCCTAGGGCTGGACCTCTCACTCTCTAACCACACCGACTGGGTACGGCCCTCCAGAAAAGAGGAAAACCAGGACAACACAGTGCCCGAGTTACCAAGAGTCCACTTCAGCGTACCATTGAAGAGGAGATTAGGAAGGGGGAATTGGCAGCAGAAGAACTAGCTGAGCCTAGTCAGATATGTCCCATCCGCATGGAAATGGACGCGCTCACAGGCGCACAGCAGATAATTCACTCCCCAGTCCCGTATAAGCTTCTCATGGCTATACAGAAAGCCATTTCAGAAACAGGGCTCCAAAGTCGTTTTACAAGGGGCACGCTTCAGCAAGTGTGCGAGAACACCATGTTCATTCCTCATGACTGGAAAGCCGTCATGCGGATGATGCTCAACCCCAGTCAGTATTTAATTTGGGACAGCGAGTTTCGCCTAGAGGCGCAGACGAGGGCTGCCAGGATGGGAGGCACAGTACTTCCTGACCAGTTGTATGGTTCAGGTGCCTTCGAGCCCATCGATGCCCAAATCAACTTGCCTCTCGCCACTCTCCAGATGTCGGCCGAGGCCGCCTTTAGGGCGTTCTTCAAAGTCCCAGCAACTGGCAAAGCAGCTAAAAATTACACCGCTATCAAGCAAGGAGCCCAAGAGCCCTATATGGACTTCATCAATCGCCTGGAAGAAGCCATTAGCAGGCAGATTGATAATGAGCAAGCCCAGCAAGAGCTCATGATGAAGTTAGCCAAGGATAATGCCAATTTAGACTGCCGTAAAATCCTGCAGTCACTAGGCAATCGTCCCGACTTGACACTCACGGACATGATTAGAGCTTGCGCCGACGTTGGCACTGAATCCTACAAAATGGGATTGCTAGCGGCAGCGGTGCAAGGGGGCAAGAGACCAAAAGGAAAGACCCAAGGAGCATGTCACAGTTGTGGCAAGATTGGTCACTTCGCTAGGGAGTGCCGATCCAAGGGAGGTGGGCAAAAGTCCGGCCGTCCCAAGGCTCCGAAAACCCAGTGTCCGAAATGTCAAAGAGGCTACCATTGGGCCCGAGACTGTCCGAATTCGGGAAACCGGAACACGGGCATGTCTCTGGCCCCGGTCCAAACAGAGGCTTCCCTCATTCAGAGCTCACCCGAGCTAGACTAGATCCCAGCCCCATTCCAGGCATTGCGAGGGCACAGGCCAGCCCCAAGGGTAGTACAGGGTTAGACTTGACTTGTCAGGCGGACGTTACATGCGACCTGCCAGGCACGGTCTATCTGGTAGACTCCCAGTACATGGGTCCACTGCCCAAGGGCTTTATAGGTTTAGTTTTGCCCCGTAGCGTAGCTGGAGCATGCGGAATTTTCATAATTCCAGGAGTCGTTGACTCCAATTTTTCAGGCGTTCTCCAAGTTCAGCTTTGGACTCACCTGCCCCAAACAATTCACAAAGGAGACACCCTAGCGCAACTGATCATGGTTCCTTGTCACTCGCCAGCAGATAGCCAGGGAAGGCTCAGTGACAGCTCCGAGTCCCGGTCAGAGGACCGCTCGAGCGCCAGGGAGGCAGTACAAGGATACCAGGTCTTAGCGACAGTGGAGACCAACATTGAGTGGAAACAACGCCCGGTTATCGAGGTATTTCTGAATAATAGAATATTCTCAGGCTTGTTAGATACCGGAGCAGATGTCAGCGTGATAAGCAGGGGCTAGTGGCCAAGGGAATGGGCCATTGAGCCGGTCTCCGATGTGTGTGGGGTAGGCGGCATTCAGGAAGCGTTTAGAAGCCGAGAGTGGGTAACAGTCACGATCCCAAAGGCTGACGGCACGGCGGTAATTCGGCCGCACATTCTTGACGTGCACATCAACCTTTGGGGGCGAGACTTTTTGCAGCAGTACGGTGTTACGCTTACCTTCGGGTAATGGCGTTGCCACTTAAGTGGCTCACTGATGCGCCGGTCTGGGTAGAACAATGGCCGGTAGTAGGAGAGAAGTTAGTTGCCCTGAAACAGCTAGTGAGAGAACAGCTAGACGCAGGACACATAGAGCGGTCCACGAGTCCATGGAATTCGCCAATTTTTGTGATTAAGAAGAAGTCAGGGAAGTGGCGCCTCCTCCACGATCTCAGAGAGATCAATAAATGCATACAGCCAATGGGTCCACTTCAATGCGGCATCCCGAATCCGAACATGATTCCCGAGGGGTGGGAGATCCTAGTCGTAGATCTCAAGGATTGCTTTTATACAATTCCCCTAGACCCCCGGGACCGGGAAAGGTTCGCCTTTACGGTGCCAGTTGTGAACCACAGTGAGCCTACGCAGCGTTACGCGTGGAAATTTTTGCCACAGGGCATGCTCAATTCGCCCACCCTGTGCCAAATTTATGTTCACAACGCACTGGCAAAGTTCCGAAGCCTTTACCCAAAAGCTATAGTTTGCCATTTTATGGACGACATCTTGGTCGCGATGCCGCAACTCGGCAGCGAAATATTTTCTGACCTCCAGGCCAGCCTGGGGGACAAAGGTTTACTCATTGCCCCAGAGAAAGTGCAGAGAACCGAGCCCTTCTCGTACTTGGGTCATCGGCTTCTCCGCTCTTTCGCAGCACCGGTTTTGCCTCAGATCTATTTACAGGACTCAGTCACCTTGGTAGAATTGCAGCAGGTTTTAGGGAATATTAATTGGGCCAGACCGTATTTTCGTTTGGATACGGATCTTTTGAAACCGCTCTTCTCGCTGCTAACCTTAGGTAAGCAGCCGGCAGACCGGATACAGGTTTCTCGAGAAGCGCGCTTAGCTATCGAGAGAGTGAACCAAGTTCTCAGCCAGAGGTGGGTAGATAGGATCACCCCAGGGCCATACGCTCCGATCTTGAATTTGTACATCGTACGGTCAGGATCCATGTTCACCGGAGTGCTCGGCGTGGATGCCGAGAAAGGGGCGAGTATCGTGGAATGGGTGTACCTTCCGAACACCTCTCCACGAAACATCGTTCCTCCCCAAGAGCTGGTCTCCGCGGTGGTCTACCGCGGAAGGCTGAGGGCTAGGGACATTTCTGGGCACGATTTAGCCAAGATCGTAGTCCCGTTCACCAAGGAACAAATCCAGCAGTTGATGCAGCTCGGTGACTCGCTTCCAATTGCGTTGGAAGGATTCACCGGATGCTTGGCATACCACTTGCTAAAGGACCCCAGACTAGTCTCACTCCAAACGCAGACAGTCAGCTTGTTCGAATTGCTTTCGCTGGTTCCACTTCAGGGGGCCAGGACAGTTTTTAGTGATGGTGGTCGGACATACGGTGTCTTGACCTGGCAGGAGGGCCAAGCTTGGCGCACACTGCTAACTCTTCCACAAAAGTCCGCGCAGCGGGCGGAGTTGGCAGCGGTGAACCTTGCCTTGCGCACCTTCACCAAAGAGCGCCTAAACATCATCACGGACAGCATGTATGTTAGGAATTTACTCCACAGTCTACCGGGAGCATACATCACTCCCGCGATAGACAAGAATTTGCTTAGCCTGTTTCTTACTGCTGAATTTCACTTGCGAAACCGCACGGAGCCACTCTATATTGCCCACATCCGAAGTCACCAAGACCTACCGGGTCCGATTTCCGCGGGCAATAGCAGAGCGGATGCGGCGGCAAAGGAAATTCAGCAATGCTCAGTTTTGGGTGTTTTTACTACTCCAATTCAGAGTCATACTTTCTTTCACCAAAATGCCAAAGCACTTGCCAGACAGTTCAATTTGCCACTTTCTCAAGCCCAAGGTATAGTTCGCTCTTGCCAGCATTGTGCAAGGGCGCCGGGGGGGGCCTCGTGGGGGGTCAACCCACGAGGGACAGAGGCTAATCAGGTGTGGCAGATGGACGTTACGCATGTTCCGCAGTTTGGCAGATGGCAGTACATGCACGTCTGCATAGACACTTTTTCCCAGTTCGTTTGGGCCACAGCGCAGAAAGGGGAGACTGCTTCCCACATGGAGCAGCACCTCCTTTCCTGCATCGCGGCAATGGGCAAGCCACAGCACGTTAAAACCGATAACGCGCCGTCCTACAGCTCTAGGCAGTTGGCCACCTTCATGGCCACTTGGGATATTCAGCATACTTTTGGCGTTCCTTACAATCCGCAGGGGCAAGCGATTGTGGAACGGGTCAATCAGATGCTCAAGTCCTATATTGACAAACAAACAGAAAGGGGGGAGCCACCAGCCCTCCCCAAGTCACAGGGCCAGGCACAGCATTGTCTGAATAAGGTATTGTTCACTTACAACCACCTTAATGTTTTTTCGGACTGTACACCACAGGAGAAGCACTTCCGCCGCTCGGAAGCTCTCCCGCGACCGATGGTCCGATACCGAGTGCCACCGGACCCTTCTTGGAGGGGCCCGGCGCCGCTCATAACCTGGGGGAGAGGGTATGCTGCAGTTATGTCTCCTACAGGTGTCGTTTGGATTCCAGCACGGTGTGTCAAGCCTCACTTGGAACCACATGGCGTGGACCCAGACCGACCAGAGTCCGATCCCGGAGATGGAGGACCTCACCCTGACCGAGAGGACCCGTCGGAAGAGGCGGATATGGATGACGGCGCCGAAGGTCACCTGGGGGATGATCAAGGCGCTTTGCAATGAGGCCCAGGACACCCTCCGACGCGAGGAAAAGGAGCCAACACCGGAGAATTTCTTGGCCGCAGTTTTTGCCCAGATTAATGCCAACTCCGTGGCAGTTCTCATCATCCTGATCCTTTCCCTGCTTGTGGGGGGAGGCGTTCAGGCCGCCCCGCTTGGGGCCAGCGGTTTGATACCAGACGGAGACCTTTCCGCCCGGATGCATTACAACTTGTGGGAAAGGTTGGCGGGTCTCGTCAACCAGTCCGATTTTTGCCTGAAGCAGGACGCAGGTTCTGCCTCAATTCTGAGCACCTGTCTCATCCCAGTGTGCCACACTCTAGATGCGCACGCCAGGGATGGCGACTGGTTGCTGAAGAAGATTTTTGGACCGCATCTCCCTGCGAGTTTTGCAGCTTACGCTCGCTGGGGGGGAATTGCGGCTCACAATGACTTTGCCGGCTGACGCAGCCACTCTTCACACCCCGCGAGTGGCGGCCAGCCCGAACTCTACTTGTGCTCGAATAGTCGGCTGCGCTGCAGTCGGCCGAACTCAGCGCCGCTGCTTCGATACCGGCGGCAGCAACTGGACTTGTGATAAACCAGAGACACTTGGTTCTATGTATGCTCATGTTACATTACCATCTGGTTGGTTCTTTACATGTAATCAGTATACCTTCAACTACATTCCTGCCAATGTATCAGATTCCACATGTTGCCTTAGTCGGTTGGCACTGTTGCTCCCCACTAAGGATATGGTTACCCCAAGCACAAATGTTCCCAATGTTTCAAATGCTTCAGATGTTTCAGCACCCATAAGGCACACTCGTACCACCCA
Source organism: Bradypodion pumilum (assembly GCA_035047305.1). Taxonomy (NCBI): domain Eukaryota; kingdom Metazoa; phylum Chordata; class Lepidosauria; order Squamata; family Chamaeleonidae; genus Bradypodion; species Bradypodion pumilum. The sequence goes on along the minus strand of JAWDJD010000004.1, from coordinate 109,965,802 downwards.
GTTAGACAGCTCATGTGATAGCAGCTTTAGAGTTTTGAGTCCAGCCGAATATGTCTCGTTGTCAGTCAGCATAGTTGGCGTGCCGGCCTTAGCCGTCGGCAACGCTCGGAGGATCGGTCGTTTGGCTTGCGGATTAGCCAAAGCCATCAACCATACCTCCACAGCGATAGCGCTGCTCAACCGAGAGCAGGCAGAGCTTCGCCATGCCATTCTCGACAATCGAGCGGCTATCGACTACCTCTTATTGCTCCATCATTTGGGTTGCGAATCCTTCCATGGCATGTGTTGCTTCAACCTTACCGATAATTCCCGCAGAATACAGAATCAGCTCACAGATCTCCACACCATAGTGAAGGGTATCAGAGAAGGTTCCGCATGGGAGACCTGGTGGAGTTCATTGTGGAGCTGGATGTGGTCGTGGATTCCGTGGGGGTGGCTCCAGACGGTACTCAAGGTGGTAGTGGGGGTGATCATACTAGGCATAGCGTTATGCTGCTTTGCGCAATGTATTCCCTCACTGATCTCGAAGTGCCGCCCCGAGAAGGAACCCCGAAGCGTCATTCCCGCTCAACAGCTGATGCCGCTCCTACGCAAAGTCGCCGGTCAGGTCCTTAAATGAAAATTAAAGGGGAGATGTGGATTTCCCACGCCCGCTGGGCATGGAACGGCCCTGGCAGAGGCCACTATGGTAGAGAAAACTCCTGGCTCGTGGCATCTGCGGGCAGAGAAATTAAGGGGGTGGATAAATGATAGGGTTTGATTCACCCAACTCCTGACCTGACCAGCGGTTCTGCTGAAGAGAGCAAATACCTAAACCAGTTACCTATTAGAGTAATCACTCATCTCCATGTCTCAGTGTAATCTCAGGCACAAACAGATGCCATGTTTACCCCTGCCTGATCCCTGAACAATGGAGACTCCGAGGTCCATGTTTGCCCCAGTTAATTAACTTCCCCAAAGAGATTCCCAATTAACTTGAGTACACAGGTGATGTAATTTCTGTCAGGTGACAGTCTTGCCACCGTTGCGCTTTTCCTTCTATATATGTTGCAGCCTTTTCTCAATAAAGTACTGATCATATCCTCCTCCATACTGCCTCGTATCATTCCTTGATCAGTCTCCTCCGGGACCTACGGCCCTCAGCGGCCCCGATTCCTACAGCTCTTTAAGCAAAACACCATTGTAAGTGACCAATTGTGACTTCTGTGGGGGGGAGTGCGAACCCCGATTTAGTTGTTAAGTGAGTTTTTGGTTGGTTTTAGTTGTTAAACGAGGTGACCATTCATTGAAAATTCTGCTCTTTAAACGAGTTAGTCTCTAAGCAAGGCACTCTTTATGCGAGGTTTTACTGTATTTAAGATTATTATTCAAACAAACAATTCCATCATCTGTAGCTTAAAATGGTAAGTTCATAGGAGCTGTGCACTACATGATTATAGATCAAATCTTCTTAATATCTTTATATGCAAGTGACTACTGTACAGTGGAACCTCAGCTAACAAATAGCTCAGCTAACATAAAAATCACATAACAAAAGGAAATCCATAGAAAATAGTTGCTCAGTTTACATATTTTTTTCAGAACAGATTAATTGGTTTTCAATGCATTTCTATGGGAAACCACATTTCAGTTAACATATTTTTGGTTTTCAGTTAATTCCTATGGGAAATTGCATACAATGCATACCTATGGGGAATTCAGTTTAAGTAAATTTTCGTGTTAAGAAATGTCCCCAGGAACACATTATGTTAACTGAGGTTTTACTGTACTTGTAATTTCACATGTCTTTAGCTGAGAATCAATCCTACTGAACTTCATGGGGCTTACTTCTGAGCAGACGTGTTTAAAACTGCACTGTAAATTGGCTTCCAGTAAATGGATTTGACAACATTTTTGGCTCTTTAAAAATAATTTGCAGCTTTGTGTATATGTGATGACAGATGCCCATAGACTGGAGAAGACCAGTGAAAAATGTGCTGATGGCTGTCAAGTGAATTTGGATTTCTACTGCCTGAAGCCTCAGCAAGCCAACAGTGAAGTATTTTTTGAATTTCTCACCCAAAACTTCATACAAAGGTTTCCCATCCCTGGATTAAGGTAGCAGTCCTAACATAAATATAGATGAACTCCTGTCAGAATATTCTTCTGTGAAATAATAGGGTGGAACAAAACAGCAAAAATACAATACAGTATCAAAAAATTATGAGTGGAATACTCGGAACTCAACTAAATGAGATTAAATGTATGGTGTCCTGCTGTACATTGCCCTTCCATAAACTTCCTAAAAATAGCTTATTTTGGGATCCAAGCCAATGTCTGAAATTGCTGGGTGTTGTTAATATCTTTCTAAAGTAATCTTGTGCGAACATACATTCTGAGTGTGGATTGTCACAATTTTCCCAGGAAACGGAGAGATTCTATCATCCTCTCCTTGACTATACAAACCCCATGGGACAATATAGAAATGTCAAATAAGGCCACCCAGATCACAATGTACTATCAGTGAACAGAGCTGGAATCCAAGACCATCTAAAGCAGGGCTTCCCAACCTACAGCCCCATGGGCTGAATCTGGCCTTCAACACCAATTCATCCAGCCCGCACCATTCTCGCAGCTCCCAGAAGCAGAGGTAAAATGTGCCTGTGCATGCGCAAAATGCAATTGTAAATTAACTGTGCAGCATTCTGTGCATGTGCAGGTGTTTTACTTCTGCTTCTGGGTGGGAGGAACCACATGACCAGCCCGCTCAAACACGTGACCAGCCTATGGCCCCAAAAGGTTGGGAACCCCTGATCTAAAGGACTAGTCATTCTTTGCCCTGCTATAGATTTATCAATGACATACCCACATGAATGATATACCCACATGAAAGATGATGGGAATGGCACTGAAGGCCAACAGCATCTGGACTTAATAGAAGTCCCTTTTGTTGCAGCTACCACTTGTTGTGTTCTACACAGCCAATTCCTCCTCACAGCACATTGAAAGCCCACAGTCAAGTAGATCTAATGCAGAGGTCAGCAACTTATGGCCCACAGGCCAGATCCAGCCCATGGCACCAAATCATCCAGCCTGCACCTTTGCAACAGCCACAGCTGCCACAGATGGAATCAGCCATGGACTTGTTTATGACAGCCGCAAACGGTGAGGGGGGGGGACCACCAGTCCAGCCCCCTCAACTGTCTGAGGGAGCATGACCTGGCCCCTGACTTTAAAAGGTTGGCAACCCCTGATCTAATGGAACAAGACCAATCACACAGAATATTATGATAATTTTGTCTTTAGCATTCACCCAAGTATTGTTTATTTGTTGTTTTTTTTTCAAAAATCACTCTCCACAGAAATTGGAATTAAAAATCAACTAATTTTAGCAATTTAATGAGAATTGGAAAGCAATGTAAAATGTTGCTCACAAATTTTAAAAGCATGCCTCTGAATACACTTTGTAGCTCAACACACAAAACCATGTGGAAACTAAAAAAACAGTTAGTCTTATAGGTGTTGCATGATTATTTGTGGTATAAATTGTCACAACAGATTAACATGGCTACCTGCTACATGACAATGATAGTGTGACACATTTGAAGGCACATGATGAATCAATGGGTTACAGAGGACAACAGGCACGCTGGTATGCTTTCAAAATGCTGAAACAAATTTACATTTTCAAAAAGTAGAATCTAATTAATATTCACAAGTTACTGAACATTTAAGTTTGTTTAGAGGTGCCCAGGAATCCACTGCACATTCTGCTTTAAGTCTCCTAGTTACGGATTTTGTAATCAGGAATCTGCAGTGAGAGAAAAGAAGTGGAATAATGTCATTGTTTTCCTCTGAATTATTTGATTTTTCACAGTGGACCAATTTGGGACACAAAATTTTACATGTTTTTTTCTGGACATCAGACTTATTATCCTATTTTTCATCTATGCTAAAAGAAATATAAGAAGCAATTATACTGAGAATAACAAATGTACAAAGACAAATGCATTATAAACTTCAAAGCAATTTTGCTTGCTATTCCTCAAAGAGAGGAATAACTGAAATATAATTTTTGTTTCTGCATTGTGAGGAACTGAATGTCTGCATAGAAATACATGTATATGCATTTGGGCATGCTGGCCAAAAGAGCGTGTTTATGGCTCTCATTTATTTAGCTCGGTGCACAGTGAAATTTGTGTAGCATCCAATGAGTATGCATGGACATGACCCTTAAAGGTAGTGCTGAAAAGCTACAGCTTAACGGCCTGAGAAACTCAAAGTATGCCTGCTGAGTAATCATGAAAATAACTGGATACCACAACAGTAAATTGCAAAAATTACTGCGAGAGCTTATTTAGTGTATGAGAACCAAGACAATAGAAACAGCCGAAAGGTTGGCTTAACACATCTTTATTGCATGATGGTCCGGGGGAACATGTGGTAATGGCGGATGAACAGCTCAATATATACTGTGGCTATACATTTGAATGTGGCTCCTCGATAGCCCATTGGCTACTGTCTGTGTGACGTCACTCCCCGTCACGCCCTTCTTGTCCAGGTGAGGTGGTGGCGGGAATCTTCCCGCGCTGTAGGTATTTGGGGAATTGGAACCATGTGAGCTGGGTGCTCGCTATTGCCCCTAGTGGTCACTAGCTCGCGTCCCAATACACAAGGTTACAGTGTTACAGCTGGTGATTGTTATATCCACTCATTCGAGTGTTACATTACTTAAAGGCACAATATTCCAAACACAACATCCCTCCCCCCTAGGATGTGACGAAGTCTCTCATCCAATATGGTTTATTGCAAGCGCGTTTCGGGCGCAAGGCTGGCTGGCTTGTCCCAGGGGCGCTATCACTTCTGTGTTCCCTGGTCTCTTGTCCTGCAATGGGAGAGGGAGACTCGTTAGCGACCCACCGAGGTTCCGCGGTTTTCAGGGTAGGGGTAAACTCCATTGTGGGAAAACCGGGGCATTGGGGGCTAATGAAAAACCCCGCTTCTCGCCTGGATGGGTGGGGGACCACTCCGAACCCCCCCCCCCCCGGTTTTGTAACTCAAACTCAAAATCATCTTCTGGGGTGTCTGCGGGGGTATCCCGCAGGATATCTATGGAGACAAACTTATTCCCTTCCCCCCTTGGTGGGGACCACTGGCCCCCCTCTCCTCCCCCTTGGGCTGAACGGGTGGGGGAGAACCCTAACGTTGAATCTTGTTCCGCGCTGTCCGCGCTCTGGTTTCCGGAGACCCGGCGCCGGAGTTGGTCCGCGTGCTGCCTCCAGAGTAGACCTGTGCTGGTCTCTATGCAATACGACACGGGACCCGTTTGCCCAATGACTACTCCCGGAACCCAGGCTGGCCCTGCGCTAGCGTAGTTTCTGCAATGGACCGGGGCGCCTATTTTGAAACTCTTCGTGCTCGCTAACCCAATGTTCCTCCTAGCGTCTTCCACCCTCGTAGGGTCTAGCCTCGTCAGTACCGTAGTCAGTTTTCTGCGCATTAGGAGCTCTGCGGGCGAGTATCCTGACGCTAGGGGGGTTACCCTATACCCCAGCAAAAACTGGCACAACTGCAGATTTAAATCCCCGGGGCCCATGCGCCTCAGCGCGTCTTTGGTTGTATGCACGAGGCATTCTACCTGGCCATTCGTCGCCGGGTGGAAGGGCGCGGAGGTGATGTGCCGTATGGTGTTGATGTCGATGAATGCCTTGAATTCGGCGGACGTGAAGCAACTAGCATTATCTCTAACAAGCGTGTCGGGTATACCGAACGAGCTGAACACCTTGCGCAATTGTTTAATGGTTGCGGCTGAGGAGGTGTTTGCAACTGGGATAACCTCTAACCACTTGGAGTAAGCATCCACTATGAAGAGAAAAAGCGATCCTCTGAAAGGGCCCGCGAAGTCAATGTGCACGCAGGACCACGGCCCCTTTGCCGCATCCCATTCCCTGTGCGGAAGTCGGGCCTCTTCAGGCCGGGAGCTTTGGCAACTCTCGCAAGTGCCCACCATGTGCTCGATATCGGCGTCCAACTGGGGCCACCAGAAGTAGCTCCTGGCCAGTGCCTTGGAGCGGACAATCCCAGGGTGGCTGACGTGCAGCAGCTTGAGCACCCTTGCTCTCAGGGACTCGGGGACGACTACCCGCTGGCCCCACAGGAGGCAACCCCTCTCCATGGACAGTTCTAACTTTTTCCTAAAAAAATGGGGCAAATTCCGCCGCCGGGGAGGACGTTGGCCACCCTTTCTGCACCCATGAGCTAACCAGGGCCAACGTTTTGTCCCTGACCGTCGCCTTGGCGATCTCTGCGGGCACTATGGGGGGGTGAATCCTGGACCTCTATCATGAGCACTTGGTGGTCTTGTTCCACCTTGCACACGTGGCTGCCCGTGTGGGGGAGGGGTGACCTCGACAGGGCGTCCGCATTGCTTATGTTCTTTCCAGGGCGATACACCAGCGCGTTCTGGTACGCGTTTTAAAAAATGGCCCACCTAAGCATCCTAGGGGACAGAATCTGTGGCGTGGGCTTGTCTGCGGTGAAAATGCCTAACAGGGGCTTGTGGTCAGTTATGATGGTAAAGGGGCGGCCATAGAGGAGGTCGTGAAATTTCTTCGTCCCAGCAATTATCGCTAATGCCTCCCTGTCTGTTTGTGCGTAGTTACGCTCTGCCTTAGACAGGGACCTGGAGTAGAACGCCACCGGAGCTTCCCGCCCGTTTTCCAACACGTGGCACAGGACCGCCCCCACCCCCACTGGAGATGCATCACAAACCAGAACCACTGGTTTCTTGGGGTCAAAATGGGTTAAAATGGCATCTGAGGATAAGAGTTGCTTCAGTTCATTGAATGCCTTCTCCTGACTCTCGCCCCATCGCTATGCCTCGTCCTTTTTTAGTAACTTATGAAGCGGCTCCGCTACCGACGCCTTCCTAGGCAGGAAGGAATGGTAGAAGTTTAAGAGCCCCAGGAACGACTGCAAATCGGGCTTGGAGGTGGGGCGAGGAGCATTTTGAACGGCGGCCACCTTTGATTCGGAGGGTTTAATGCCTACAGGGGTTACCCAGAAACCCAGGAACTCAACCTCTTTTGCGAAGAAGACGCATTTGTCTTTCCGCAACCTCAACCCCGCCTTTTCAAATACCGTCAGTACTTTGTCTAGCCTCTCAGCCAATTCTGGTTCACTCCCCCCCCCGTTATCAATACGTCGTCAAAATATGGCAAGACCCCCTCCAGACCCTTTAAGAGATGTTCCACTAGTGATTGGAAGATGCCTGGCGCCGAATTCATGCCAAACTGCAGGCGCGTCACCTGAAACGCCCCCTTATGAGTGACTATCGTCTGCGCGGCAGCTGCAGCTGGAGTTACCGAGAGCTGCTGATAAGCCTGCGCCAGGTCAAGCTTTGCGAAGCACTTTCCCCCATGTAACCTGGCCAACAGGTGGCTGACTACTGGCACCGGATACGCATTTTGGTGTATCGCCTTATTAATGGTACATTTGTAATCAGCACATATTCGAACCTCCCCGTTGGCCTTAAGCGCTGTTACAATCGGAGTTTCCCACTCCGTGGAATCAACAGGAACAAGGATCCCCTGGCCCACCAATTTGTCCAGTTCCGCCTCTATTTTCTCCTTAAGTGCAAAAGGCACCCTTCGCGGTTTGAGTCTTATTGGGCGGACCTCCGGGTCCAGGTCGAACGCGACTGGGGGGCCCTTGAATTTTCCGAGTCCCTTCTTGAACACTTCGGGATGCGTGTTACACACCTCCTGTATTGGGTCAGTCCCAATGGCATGCACCCCCCCAATGAACAAACCCAGGGGCTTAAACCATTGAGTCCCGAGGAGGCAACAACTCCCCCCTTTGAGAACAACCAGGGGAAGTTCCACGGCATGTTGCTTGTATTGGACCTTGAATTTTCCAACCCCCAACACCGGAATGCTATTTCCCTGCACGTCCCGCAGCGTAGACCTCAGTGCTTTGAGCTTGGGCCGCACGTTGGGGGAAATTACCAAAAACTCCCTCTGGGAAATGATGGAATATGAGGAACCCGAGTCTATCTCCATCTTAACGGGGACCCCTTGCACCAGTACCTCTACAAAATAACGTGGGTGTCCTAAGGACACGCTGTGGACTGCCGTGTCGTCGTCGCTGTCATCGGAGATGCGGCCCACGCCGTCCTGCTTCCTCGAGGGCCGGACGCCTTCCTGGTTCTTCAGTGAGCGGTCTGTTGAGGCTTTCTGGTCTCTGCGCCGCCGTCTGCAAACTTTGGCTATGTGGCCTCGGCGCCCGCAGTTGTGGCACTCGGCCTTCCTGAACGGGCACTTGATGCGGTCATGGTGCGCCCCGCAGCCATCGCAACACCAGCCATCCTTCCGCACCTTCCGGATGTCCTCGTCCTCGCTGCTCTCCATGGAGGAGTGTGGGGCCCACCTGGCCGCTTGCACCGTGCCCGCTGCCTTGTCGGGTTGTGGGGGCCTTGCTCTGATGGTGTCCGACATCAGGTCCACCAATACCTTCATGGCGGGGAACCCGAGCATTCTGATGAGGATGGCCCTCTTCTTCCCCTCGTCTGAGATGTCGGACACCATCAGTGCGCTTTGGAAGTCCATCTCGAACAGCTCCCATTCTTCCGGTTTGTTGATGTTGAAACCGGCCTGAGTTGTCTTGATTCCGTGGGGATCCATTATCCCACCTTCGTCGCCAATTTAGTGTATAAGAACCAAGACAATAGAAACAGCCGAAAGGTTGGCTTAACACATCTTTATTGCATGATGGTCCGGGGGAACATGTGGTAATGGCGGATGAACAGGTCAATATATACTGTGGCTATACATTTGAATGTGGCTCCTCGATAGCCCATTGGCTACTGTCTGCGTGGCGTCACTCCCCGTCACGCCCTTCTTGTCCAGGTGAGGTGGTGGCGGGAATCTTCCCGCGCTGTAGGTATTTGGGGAATTGGAACCATGTGAGCTGGGCGCTCGCTATTGCCCCTAGTGGTCACTAGCTCGCGTCCCAATACAGAAGGTTACAGTGTTACAGCTGGTGATTGTTATATCCACTCATTCGAGTGTTACATTACTTAAAGGCACAATATTCCAAACACAACAGCTTATTGCAAAAATTACTACACTCCCCCTAACAGAAGTCCATATTGCAGAGAGAATTTGCATGCAGATTAAAGGAGTTTAAAATGCATTTAAAGGTAACACTGGTTTATATGCTGCCTATTTGGAAGTAAGAAAGAAGGAGGAAATGCCATAGCTTATTGGCTGAGCTCGGTCGTATCCTCCACGCTATGGAACCTCTTCCCAGTAGAACTACGCCTCCAGGCCCAAGTTGCTACCATTTAGGAAAGAATTGAAGACGTGGTTGGCAAAATGGGTCTGGGGGCCGGGATTGTCAACAAGCTCCTCTTTTTGGCTCATCTGAGGCTTCCCCCTCCTGTAATTATTTTTTAAAGGTTTTTGTAGATTTTATATTTGTTTTTAGATAATAGATGGCACGACGGGGGGGAGGGGTAATATTGTTATGTTTTAAAGGTTTTTTTTAAATTGTTTTACCTGTATATTGGTTTTAACTTGTGTCCTTTGGATAGGGCAGTATATAAATCTATTAAATTAAATTAAATTAAATTAAATTAGATATGTGGCACAAGCAAAAGATCCCAACTTTGCTCTCTAAATTTCAAAGGAGGGCTGGGAAAGACTGCTTTGCTCTCTGAAGTGGTGACTAAGCTCTGCCAGCAAAGAGAGAAAAGGCCATGGGCATTCCTCTGGTTGCTAATGGAGCACATCATTGTACTGGTTACATATTTAGCATGTCAGCAATTTTTTATTTTATAAACAACAAAAGGAGCCGTATGTAGGAGAAGAATTTGAAGGTATCAGTGTACAGTAAGATGGAGATGATGAGGAATGGTTTAGCTTTCTAGCTTTCAAGACCGACTCAAGAACTACCCAGAATCCTGTTGATGATTTCCGAATGTATACTTTAAATTGCATAGCTCACTGCATTGAATTGTTGTGAATTAACAAGGTTACAATGTGTGTGCCTGATTGAGCAGCAGGAACACGTCCAGTAATGTGACTTGTGCCTCATTAAAGGACTCCCTTGCTCGAAAGCCAGTTGTGTCCGACTCTAGGGTGCAGTGCACATCTCCGTTTACAATCAAAGAGCCAGCACTTTCTGTGTCTGCAGACATTTCCGTGATCATGTGGCAGGCATGACTAGATGTCAGATCACAAAGAATGTTGTTACCTTTCCTGCCAAAGCGATACCAATGTATCTACTTGTAATCTCTTGTTTTGAAACTGCTAGGTTGGCAGGATCTGGAACAGACGGTGGGTGCTCATTCTGTCATACAGCACTCTGGTCTTAAACTGCTGACCTGCCCACCTTCCAGTCATCAAGCTCAGCATCGTAACCACTAAGCCACCATGGGCTCTTGGCAACAATTCACCGCAGAAAGCTATGCAATTTAACTTATACATACTTAATCAACAGGATTCTGGCCACTGTTCCAAAAATCTTGGAAAAATATTTTTTCTATGCAGGTTGTCTCCTGGGTGATTTGCACACCTATGTCTGCATGCATAGCCCACCTTCAATATATGGGGTGACTACTAGAACTGTCATATGTGGGTCCTGCTCATAGCTGTCAAGTATCCCTTATTGGCCAGGAAAACCCCTTATTTTACCCTTATTAATTAGACTGCAATGCCCTAGTGCCGCCATTGGAGGGCAGCACAGGATAAGCATAGCTGTCAAGTATCCCGTATTTGCTGGGAAATTTCCCTTATTTCCAAATCCAAAACTTGACAGGTATGCTCCTGCTCTATAATGATTTTTTTAAAAAAAAACTGAGGAGAGAGAGGAGAGGAAGAGAGAATGTTCCACACAGAAACTTTAGGCTTTATTGGCAGCACTCTTACTTTCTAAAGCAATAGGGAACTTAGTGAGAAAAGGCTCACATGTGGCATCTTTCCCTACTGACAACTCTCTTCCTAGAAAAATTCAGTGACTTACTGCTGCCTTCAGAGCTTGGGACAAATCTTCAATTAAATATTCAGAGTCTTCTAAGCCAACTGACATGCGAACAAAGGTGTCAGTGATCCCAAGGGCTTCTCTATCTGCCTTGGGAACTGAGGCATGAGTCATGATAGCACTGAGAAAAAAGAGTAAACACAGGGCTTCAGACTCATAAATAAAAAAGCACCAGATGAACCAATACTAGTAATGTAACAGTTTAAATAACAGCAGAGCCAGAAATGAGACAAAGTCATGCTTCACACTGCAGTACATTTTTTGGAAAAAAATAACTGTCCTCTCTACTTGTTTATTTCCTATATTTCTGTTGGTACAGTGCAGCTATAAAATTTGCCAATGGTGCCTATGCCATCAATTGGATTAATGAGGCCTTGAATCATCCTGTGGAGTTATTCTGCATATTTCATGGTCTTGCTGAAACAGGAAATTAGTGGAGACCTCCTTCAGATACAGATACTTGCAACCATTTAATGGCCCACTTCCAAGCCAAGGTCCTGGACTCTAATGTTAAAGCAGTTGTTCCAGTCAAGACCTTCAGGGCACCATCTTGTCTGGTTTTTCTAGATCAGTTCCAGCCTGTTACACTTGATGATGTGGACAAGGTGATTGCATCCTGCAAAGCTTCCACCTCTCCTATGGATCCTTGCCCAACCTGGCTCCTTAGGTCTACCAGTGAATTAAAAATGGATGGGACCATGCAGACAATAAACTCATCTTTATCAGATAGCTATTTGCCTTCCTATCTGAAAGAGATGATTGTGCGCCTGATCCTTAACAAAACCTCCCTGGTGATGGATGACCTGAATAATTTTAGGCCTCTTGCCAGTGTACCATTTCTGGGAAAGTTGATAGAGAGTGGCAGCTGAACAGCTGTAGTTGCTCTTCGAGGATACCAATAGTCTGTATCCATTTCAGAAGGGGTTCGAGCTTCAGCATATAACCGAGACAACCAAGGTTGCCTGGTTGATGATGCGTTGAGGGAGGCAGACAGGAAGAGTGTGACTCTGTTAGTTCTCCTTGACCTTCTCCTTGACCTTTTCTGTGGCCTTCAATACCATCAGCAACAGTATCCTTCGAGTCAGGTTGATAAACTGGGAATTGGAGGTGTTGCTTTACATTGGTTCCACTCCTTCCTTGCCAACAGGGTCCAGACAGTAGAGCTTAGGGATATTTGGTCAGTCTTGTGGATACACCAATATGACTTGATTATTCCCCCCCCCCCCAAATGCTTTTCAACATCTACATGAAGCCACTGGGAGATGTCATCCAGATATCGGTTACAATCTCAGCAAAGGAGGTTGCCTTGACTTTGGACTGGAAATGAGGACTAGCAGACTGAGGCTGAATCCTGACAATACAGAGATCATGTTATTGAATGGCCCTGCTGACAGGTTGGGTGCAATTCGTCCATATCTTGATGAGGTCACACTCCTCTTAAAAGACCAGGTTTGGGATCTGGGCATGATCTTTCTCATCAAAAAGCAAATTGCTGCCTTTTTCTATCTCAGGGAGATTGCACAATTGCACCCAGCCCTTGATGTGAGGTAGGGAATGGCAGTGATTTATCCTTTGATAGTCTCAAGGACTGGCTCCTGCAATGTTCTTTACATGGGGCTTCTGTTGAAGATGGTACGGAAGCTGTAGCAGATGCAAAATGCTGCAACCAGGTTGCTGACAGGTGGTCGAAGGCTTCACTGTATCTCATTGATCTTGGTCTGGTTGCATTGGCAACCTTTTAGCTTCCATGTCTGATTCAAGGTTTTAGTGTTAACATATAAAGTCCTTCATGGCTTGGGAACTTGATACCTATCAGAGTGTCTCCTCCAGATACGTTCTGTCTCTACCACACAGCTCTCCTGGGATTCTGGGCTTGGGTTTCCTACTCCAAACAAGGCTCAAAAGATAACTGTAAGGAATCAGGTCTTCTCAGTGGCAGCCTGGAATGCCTTACCCCAAGAAATATTAATTCCTTTTATGTTCACCTTCCTGGGTGCCTTTTGGCGAGGAGAATGATATAAAAATAAAATAAACAAATAAAATAACAAATCTGCATCTTGCCATTTGGCTTAGATACTGATAATTTAATTTTGTATGAATTCAAATATATATAAAAAAACATAACTTCCCTTTGCTACACAAATTTTAACATTGCAGGAGCAATGTCTACTTTCAAAATAATGAATGGCTGGAAAGCTATAATCCTGCTATCAAAAGCAAACAAACATATGACAAACATATCTTGCTTAAAAGCTAACACAATGTTTGTATTGGAATTATTATTAATAATAACAATTAAACAATACAGAACAAGAAATAACAATTCATTTAAATGAGGAAACCTGCAGTGTTTCTTGTTGTTGTTGTTGTTGTTGTTGTTGTTGTTGTTGTTGTTGTTGTTGTTGTTGTTGTTGTTGTTGTTGTTGTTGTTGTTGTTGTTGTTGTTGTTGTTGTTGTTGTTGTTGTTGTTGTTGTTGTTGTTGTTGTTGTTGTTGTTGTTGTTGTTGTTGTTGTTGTTGTTGTTGTTGTTGTTGTTGTTGTTGTTGTTGTTGTTGTTGTTGTTGTTGTTGTTGTTGTTGTTGTTGTTGTTGTTGTTGTTGTTGTTGTTGTTGTTGTTGTTGTTGTTGTTGTTGTTGTTGTTGTTGTTGTTGTTGTTGTTGTTGTTGTTGTTGTTGTTACTGGATTAGATCCTCCCAGACTATCAGCCAATATAAAAATCTAGAACAAAGGAGTAAACATATTCAAACAAATTTAATTTATATTTTTCTCTGAAAACTTGCAAACTCAGTCTATGCAGAATTAATTGTGCTTATGTAGCAGGGACCTCTAATTCTGTCTGGGATCACAAGAAAAGAGGGATTATTTGGATAGCTCATGGGGCGAGGTACTTCTACTGCCAGAAACTGGGAGTTCAGCTCCCACTATGTATCCCAGAAGAGCCAATCTTTATGGCCTTGGTTTAGCGGCAGAACAGAAAATGAGCTTTTGCTAATTTCCGTTTATTAATTTACCTGTTAGTCATTCAAAAAACTTCACAGCAAACCTTCCTGAAATACAGGATGCCATTCTTACATCAGCAAAAGGTTCCATTTGTGATTATAGGAATTCCACATGTTTCCTGAAGTAATCACTTCAATTAATGCTGAAATACCCCTTTCCTTTCCTGTCATTGGTGCTACTCCCGATGACCATATGCCTTATTTACACCACATTTCGAGACGTCCCACAGAAGACTGCAGTTTGCTCTGCAGAGATAGAGAAAAGCTGCTTCCTTCTTCCTTTGGCAGAAAATCTTGACCAGGTCAACAGGTGGTGCTGTTCTTCCTCTACAGACAGTGCATCTCGAGTCAGATGTTTTACCTTCAAGCTTTTGAGGAATGGAGAGGCAGATTCAAAGTTTCCTTTAGTGTAAAAGGAAATCATTCCTGGGCAACCTGTGGATTGGCGTTTCACCAGCTTAAACTGTGCGTGTGATGGCAAGCCTGAAATGAATCACAGGTTTGATACATGGCTTGATAAATTTTTTTACTTTAAGACTCACATACACCAACAATGTACTAAAATATGACTTAGCTAGCTAAAGATGGACATGAAGTGAACATTAATTGACCAGACGAAATAACTTAACTTCTTCTTCTTCCATGTCTAGGCCAGACATGAAACTGCCAAAATATAATAATAATAATTTCGTATCCAAACTTATTTTGGGGTTTTGCTAGAGAAATTCCACTCAGGGGATGCCCAAATGAGGCTCCTTTCATGTCCCTAAGATCTTTTTTTCCACCAAAGTGGTCCCTATTTATCTACTTGCAAATTCTTGCTTTCTGAGCACTAGGTTGGCAGGAGCTGGGACAGAGACGGGCGTTCATTCCATCATACAGTACCTGGGTCTTGAACTGCTGACTTGCCGGCCTTCCAGCTAACAAGGCAAGCTTCTTAACCACTGAGCCATCACAGTCCCACTGCCAAAATGAAGGCACCTTTTGCTGAGTTCATTCTGCAGTTCCTTTCGCCTGACCTAGTGTGAGAAAGGTTAGCAGACACCACAAGGTTGCCGTAATGGAGGCACGCCTGACTGTGTTTCAAAAATACCACAATCTTCAAGGATGTTCTTTCTGTGTACCCCAATAACTTAACTGATGCTAAGGTTTACACTGAATCAGTTCCACAATTTTATTTGGCAGGAAAAAAAACTGCCTCAATGTGACCCTGGTCATCCGACAGCTATGGTGGTGGGGGTGAATCCCCCCCCAGTAGATTCAACCATGGCACAAAGTTGTTGGATAGTGGTCCATAATGGGGAGTTCTCCATTCTGGAACTGCAGGTCAGCTAAGTGGGGTTGGTTACTCAGGCAATGCACCTGGCCAGTGCATTGCTCTAATATGGCCAACTTTGACATGAGCCCAGCTAGCTGTGTTATTGCATTAAAATGGCTAAACGAGCATTAAAAACGTGGGCCTCAGTCCCCCGCTGCTATTGGACCCTGCTGCAGCAGCGGTAGGAGCTCCCAGTGGCAAGGGGCTGCTAAATAACAGTAAGCAAGGATTCTGATACTGTACTTATTTTTTCATTTCCAGGTCAAACTTTGAACTGCCAAAATGAAGCCACCTCTTTGGTTTTGTCATTAGCCATGTTGCCAATAGTAATCAGCAGACCAGAAAATGAGCCAGATTCTGTATCTTTCCAGATTTACACAGCATGTTGTTGTCTGCCAGCAAACACCACCACTACTACCATGACCTGAGTATGTTGATCTTATATTTTGGCACTCCAATCTTCAGCCTGTTCTGACTCCTCCAAATGACATAGAAAAGGATGAGTTCCTCCTTTAATGATATTTAAATCACCAAAGCAACTTTTCCAAGTGTGTTAGCATTTTTAAGCATTCACTTCAGTCTCAAAAACTGATATGGAAATATCCACCCGTGGCACGTTCTGATTTAGGGGGTTGCAACAGGTATGTGTGTGAAGACCATTTTTATCCTTACAAAATCCTCCTCATTATCTTCAATGAACTTTTTTAAAAAAATGTAAAGCATTAATTACCAATATGGGCACTTCTGGTTTTGTTTTTTCTCCTTTTTTTAGGTAAGAGGTTTATTTTATTTATTAGGTAAAGGTAAAGGTTTCACTTGCTTGAAAGCCAGTTGTATCCGACTCTAGGGTGCAGTGCTCATCTCTGTTTCAAAGCCAAAGAGCCAGCGCTGTCTGTTGCTGCAGATGTTTCCATGGTCATGTGGCAGGCATGACTAGACACCAGAGAAAATGGAACACTGTTACCTTCCCAACGAAGTGGTCCCTATTTATCTACTTGCAATTTCTTGCTTTCGAACTGCTAGGTTGGCAGGAGCTGGGACAAAGACCGGAGCTCATTTCATCCTGCAGTACTCGGGAATCGAACTGCTGACCTTCTGCCTCCCAGTCAGTGTCTTAGCCACTTGAGCCACTGCAGGAATATTAGGAATATTATTAGTGCAGGAATATTTTAGCAGCAGTTGTCTGACTTAGCAGGGAAAATAACTTTTTCCACCCTAGGATCAGATTCAAGGAACTGGGCAACAGCCAAGGCATTCTGAAAATGTTGTTTCATGCGAATCGACAATGTCTTTAGACCCCGATTGCAAAGGTAGCAGTCAAAAGGTGATGGAACTGCTCGGATGGCTGCAAAAGAAAAGACACCCTCTGCACTAATGGCCATGCTGAGTCATATATAAACAGGATCCAAGCACAATAGTTCTGTATGACTGTCAACATATAGACACATGTTCAGAAAAAAATAGAAAACCTGAGCTAAGATTTAATTCGAACAGTTTAAGTATTGCATTCTGTATTAAACCACCGAGCCTTAATCTGGTAAAATAAGACAGCGATTGCCCATCACCTCATGTCAATAATGTTCTTTAGGCAGAGAATGAAACTGTCATTATCATCATTGCTTACATTTTTATCTTACCGTCTCCCTAAGAATATCATGCCAACTTCCACCACAATCACTTAGGCATTTCTTTTTCATCATCACAGAAATACAGGCATGGTGAGGTAGCCTTGTCATAAGTTTAGCCAGTGGCTGAAACATTCTTGCTTTGTTATACAAGCATTAGGCAGCAGTGTAATTCTCTGTGCCTCCAAGTTGGCAATTAACAAAATGCACATTTACCCATCAATTCAAGGGCCAGACACATGTGACTGAATGATAGATCACTAGCCATTGCATGTGTAACAATGCCACAGGATTTCAGCCAGGGACATTATGGTTTGAATTTATGCCTCTTTGTTTTGTACTTCAGAACAAAGTACAGATGGTAGAGATACATCTTCAGACTTTCTAAGTGGGAGACAGAAATAGTCCTACAACTTGATAGGCCTCACATAGATCCTAGGGTCCTCGCTTCTCAGGCAGAATACAGTGGCAATTTTTTGTCTTCTGCAACTCAGGTTTGATTTGTTGTTGTTTTTTCCAACAACAAATCTTGTTATTTTCTGTTCCACCCTTTCTGCCCCTGACATAGATTAAGGGCAAATCTAAAAAGTTCCTTATTAACTCAGAGAACCCTCTAATAATGGCTAGTCAATAAAACCTTTCACCAGATGACTAGAGGATTCTGAGATTGGTGGATTGAACAAAATGTTTTGTCAAGCTCTGAACAAACCACTAAAAATAAATTAAGCAAGTTGTCTAACTTGTTATGGGAATGATCTGTTTTATGTTTTATACACTATTTTCATTGGGATATCTTTAAGATAAGCAAAGCGGGATATTAAAAAGCTTAAAGATTTCAGAAACTACATAGATAAATGTTTAACTCACCATATTGCAAGAATCTGAGTTTCTCATGCAGAGCATCATCATTTACTGAAATCAGTCCCATAAGAACATCAGTGTGACCTGAAAACACAAAGAAGCAAATTAAGGTAAAACGGCCAATTGTTTGCTTACTTAGATAGAAAATGTGGACACTGGATTTGTAATTGCCTCATTCGTACGACTCTACGTTTCTTCTCTACAGTTTTAAGCCATGATGCCAGATCTGGCTGGTAATACCAAACCTAGAATAAGAAATTCTTCAGCCAAAAGTGTGTGTTTTATTGCAAATAACCAGTGACTCTAAACTTAAAATAAAATTAAAATAAAATTCTTAGTTTTGAAAGTTCTACAAGATTTTTGTCCTCTCTCATTACCCCTTTACTTTGGTCAATATATTGAGGCAGTCTAAGATACTACTTCTTTAGAAATAAGTGTCAAAAGTCTGGTATAACGTGTGTGTGCGCTTTAGGACAGTGGTCCCCAACCTTTGGGTTTTGGACTTCAATTTCCAGAAACCTAAGTCAATTTCCCAAAGCACTGATCAGCCAATGTACTTATGCTTCTGTGAATTGAAGTCCAAAACCCAAAGGTTGGGGAACACTGCTTTAGGAGCTTATAGCTCAGTTGATTTCTTCACCTGGTTGTTGAGCCAGGAGCTGGACCTGTGAATCTCCACTGTTTGAATCTCCCAGGATAGAAGCCAGATGAGATCATTTGGAGCTGTTGGGATTACAGTAATGTATCTGACTTTCAACCTTTAAAATCTCTGGTAAACTGCATTTTCCCAGAGCACCAGCAGAAGGTATTTTATACTCAGGAAACCCTAGGAAGCTCACCACAATTCTGAAATTATGCTGATGACAGGAATTTATTACTACGTGTGTGTTATGTTAGCCCTGTGTTAGCAACTTGTGCTCTTCATGCAATGATCAGGGATTATGGAAATTGTATCTCCTTGCCTTTGTGTTCCAACATTTGGCCAGACATCTCTGGACAGAGTGAATCTCAGGCTGTCCCCCATGCAGGTAAGGACTGAACATCTAGAAGAAAAAGCCCATACAAGCAGGCCTCTATATATTTAGGCCCTCCAGAAGATCTGGAACACTGCACAATTTGTGCCTGTTCCCCCATCCATATGTACATTCCTATGTTTAATTACTAAGAACAAACCCCATTTTATCTAATGGAATTTACTCCCTAGCACAGTGATGGGCAGTCTTGGCCCTCCAGCTGTTCTTGATCTTCAATTCCCAGAAACCCTGACCAGCTGGTGTGTTGACTTGGGCTTCTGGGAATTGAAGTATAAGAACAGCTGGAGGGCCAAGACTGCCCATCACTGCCCTAGCACATGCATTTAGAGCAGGGGTTCTCAACGTTTTTCAGCCGTGGGCCAGACCATGGCCCTCAGACAGCTGAGTGGACTGGGCCAGTGCCATAAAATGCATCCGTGACTGTTGTAAACATTTTGACAACAACCGCAGACTCATTTACAGCTGTTGTAAATGTGTTTACGTGGCCGTAAATGAGTCCGCATGTGATTCCAGTGGCTTCGGGGGCGCCTGGAGTGAAGTTGGGGCCGAATTATTTGGTGCCATGGGTCATAGGTTATGAATCCCTGATTTAGAGCTATCAACTCACTGTAAAGATAATCAAGGATGAATGACTGTATATTAGCTTTAAATAACAACAAAACTTTTTTTAAAATTATTTTGTTTGCTAGCTAATTGTATATAGCTTTTCCTTTCAAATGTCATGTAGATGCTAGGGTGAGATCAAGGATATGAAGGACCTCTTGGCAGGGGCAGAAGGGCTCTCTTAACATCCCTTCCTACATGGGATATTCCTTCATCAAGGGGATGGATATCATCTGAAACTAAAATAAGCTTGTAGAACTGTTTGAAATACAGGTAGTGCACACGGCTCTCACACGACAAATATGCTAGACTAATTTCAGTTTGGAACAAAGCCTTAGATGCAAAGCCTTGGGTACCTCTGAAAAGGAATTTTTCTTATTCAGTCCTGGATAGATCAGATTTTACAGTGGAGACAATATGTTTTTCAAGCATTTAAGTAAGACTCCGCAAAAATGAAAACACAGCAAGTCTTCAAAAAACAAACTTCTCATCCAACAAATAAATATCCGTATACAATATTGTCATGACATAATAGTTAAAGCCAAAGGAAAATAGCAGAAGGGAAATCAGTCTGGAGTCTGGACTATAATTATATTCTGTCCTGGGAGAAGGGAAATAGCATTATATGTTTAAGGATGCCACTAAAAAACAATTCTTTTTCTTTCTTTTGAAGTGAAATGAACAAAATTAAAAGTAAAAGAAATAATATATCAGAAACAAAAAATAACCACTCAGCACTTTAAAGACTAACTGCTATATTTTTACTGTGAGCTTTCGTGGATCAAGACCACTTCTTCAGACAAAGGGGTAAAACTACCAGGCATGGTTTACTGCTAGCTGTAGGAAGCTGCATTGATTTGTTACTCTTAGCTGTAGGAAGATGTATTGATATGCATGCTTGTCTGTCATTCTGCTTTATTATTCTTTACCTCATTGCTTTGTGATCCATTTGCCTTGTGACATCTTGACCCCTGAATCTGGTGGATATAAACCATGCTTGGAAGTTTTACCCCTTTGTCTGAAGAAGTGGACTTGATCCATGAAAGCTAACAGTAAAAATATAGCAGTTAGTCCTTAAAGTGCTGCAGCGTTTTTGTTTTTGTTTTTTTGGTTTTTTTGTGATATGCCAGAACCACAGACTAACATGGCTACTATTCCAAGAAATAATATAATGCAAGATATAAATGAATTTGACTGCTGGTTAAAATAAGTATCAGCATAAGCTTGCCCCTAGTCTAAATAGTCACTAGTGTATGTTATGCCCAAAGGATGAAACTGATAGACTGTTCACCCTTGGTCCAACTAGTCCAGACACTTACCATTCATATATTTAGTGGCTGAGTACATACAGATGTCTGCACCTAAAGCCAAAGGTCTCTAAAAGAGAATGAAATAACACATTTCAAGGTAGAAAGGACTCATTTTGTCTTCTGCTGAGAGAATCAATAGGAATTATAAAATGGTTTCATCAGGAGTGTCAGGATGAGAAAATGAAACAGCAGAAATGGGGTCCGCTAATGCGGAGGGGGGGGAGCCAGCAACCTGAATTGCCTAGATGGATTATCAGACATCTTTAAACTTCAAAGAATTACATGGAAAAGGACATGTTACCTCATGAAAATAAAAATGCCTCACTATATGATGACAATGACATAGGTATCTTTATCAAGATAACTAATATCCCATAATGTGAACCAGAAGCTATTTTTATGCAGATAAACTTTTCCCCTCTGCATTTTATGAGCTGCTTATCAGTGGTATCAAATGTAGCTGAGACCTCCTCCTTTATTCCCCAGTGATATTTTTACTCAAACGCAAGGGCTCATTTAATTTAATTTAATTTAATTTAATTTAATTTAATTTAATTTAATTTAATTTAATTTAATTTAATTTAATTTAATTTAATTTAATTTAATTTAATTTAATTTAATTTAATAGATCTTAACTTATAAAACCAAGTGTTAACCGTTGGAACTGGCTATAGGTTGCTATGCCTCACCCTACTTGCCTGCACTCACCCTTCGTACAAACGGCCGATCTGGGTCCGCAGGTCAACAAAGGATTGAGAAAACAGGCAGTGGGGCAACAGCCCCACAAATGCGAAAAAACTTCCTTTCCCAACATTCCTTGAGCCGTGCCGCACCAGAGCCAATCAGGCTGAGAGGCTCTCGCACGGTGCAGCGCAAGGAACGTTTGGAAACATGCCGCAGCCAATCAAAAGAAAACACAAAGCACAAACCCATAACTACAAGCCCCAGCATCCTGCGCGCCATGAGCGCACAGAACGCTGAGGAAGTCGGCACCCAAAAAATAAAACAAAAACACCAGGAGAGCAAGTCCAACAAGCCGCGGGAACCAAAGCCCCCCTCCCCATCGGCGCCTGAAGCTCCTAATCGGAGTTTCCCCTTTAATATCACTGGGTGGGGGCGGGGGTATTGTGCTCACCCTCTCTACTGGCTCCCCTGGGGTTGAGAGGGTTGGGGGGACCAAAGGAGACTGTCTCCCCAACCCTCCTGACCCCAGGGGACCTGGCAGAGAGGGGATTCCCCTTCCACACACACACACGCCCCATATTAAAGAGAAAAAACCAAGCGGTTACTTCTATTTAAAAACGGAGGTTGGGGGGGAATCCCCCTCTCTGATGATTCTCCTGGGTCCGGAAGGGTGGGGGAGACAGACCCATTTTCTCAACCCAACCCTCCCAAACCCAAGGAAGCCAGTGGAGAGGGGGATCACAACCCTCCCCCCACTGATATTAAAGGGGAATCCCCAATTGAGATTTCCCTTTTAATATCAGAGGGTAGCCTGGATTCGATCCCCTCTCCTGGGTCCCATGAGTCTGGAAGGTTTGGGGAAACAAAAGGGGTCTGTCCCCCAAAGCCTTCCAGAGCCAGGGGAGATGGCAGAGAGGGGATCCCCCCCATAGGACACCAAAAACCACAAAAACAAACAATCAAAAACATTCAAAAATACACAAAAACAAACAAAAATAACACCAAAAAAGTTAACAACAACAAACATTTCCAAACACACCCAGCACCCAGCCAAACACCACAAAATCCAAACACCACCACCACCCCAAATAAAGAAAAACAGCCAACTCACCACCAGACGACCTCACACAACAACTACTGGAAAAGAAATGAATAAAGAAAGAGACTACTTACTGGAAGAAGCTCCACCCAGAGGCCATGAGAGAAAAAACAGTCAAAATACAAGATAATCCCTACCAGCAGCACTTGCTGCCCACAATAATAAAAAAATTCAAAAAGACACAATAGCCCCACACAAAAGGCCCCAAGAGTTTTTCGAAAAAGTATATCATCCTTTATTCTTTTTTTCATCCACAAAACCAAAACACAAAACAAAACTCATCACAGTTTATAACAGGCTATCAAAAAAATTGTATAAATAACAATTTTAAAAATTTCAATTATAGATTAACCTCTTCTTTACAAACACTAACAACAACAACAACAACAAAAAACTTTCCAACACCATTTAAAACAGCCCGGCAACGCCGGGCAACCTTTGCTAGTAGTTTTATATACCGCCCTAATCCGATGGATTTTGGCCGTTGTACACAAGTTAAAACCAATATAAAACAATTAAAAATCCCTAAGAACATAGCAGTATTGCCCATCGCTGTGCCATTACTATCTAAAAACAAATATAAAAACAGCATAACCTTAACGTTAAAAATTAATTACAGGAGGGGGTGCCTCAAACATGCCAGAAAGGGGAGCTTGGTGATAATCCCGGCCCTCAGACCCATTTTGCAAACCACGCCTTTAGTTCTTTCCTAAATGGTAGCAACTGGGCCTGGAGGCTTAGTTCTACTGGGAGGAGGTAGTAGTGAAAACTGTGAGAGATTGTGAGGAGCTCCAGAGGGATCTCTTGACACTGGGGGAGTTGGCAAAGCAGTGGCAAATGAGCTTCAACATTAGTAAGTGCAGAGTGATGCATGTTGGGGCAAAAAAAACCAATTACATTTATAAACTGATGGGTTCTGAACTCTCTGCGACAAACCAGGAAAGGGACCTTGGTGTCCTGGTGGACAGCTCAATGAAGGTGTCAACCCAGTGTGCCTTAGCAGTGAAAAAAGCAAACTCAATGCTAGGGATCATTAGGAAGGGTATAGAAAATAAGTCAGCAAGTGTCATTTTGCCTCTTTACAAATCTATGGTGAGGCCCCATCTGGAATACTGTGTACAGTTCTGATCGCCATACCTCCAGAAGGATATTATGGAGTTGGAAAAAGTGCAGAGGAGGGCAACCAAAATGATTAGGGGACTGGAACACCTTCCTTACCATCTGAGGCTGCAACGGTTGGGCCTCTTCACTCTTGAACGACGGCGTCTAAGAGGTGACCTGATTGAAGTTTATAAAATCATGCACGGTGTGGACAAAGTAGATAAGGAAAAACTGTTTTCCCTATCGCATAACACTAGAACTAGGGGACACTCCATGAAACTTTTGGGTACTAGTTCTCAAACAAATAAGAGAAAGTACTTTTTCACCCAGAGGCTTACTGGTCTATGGGACTCCCTGCCAGAAGAAGTGGTGACAGCTGTCAGTCTTGACAGCTTTAAGAAAGGATTAGACAAGTTCATGGAGGACAAGGGTATCAATGGCTATAATTATGGATACTTAAGGACAACCTCTTGGTTGGAGAGATAGGCAGGATATCTCTCAATGCCATTTCCAGGGAATCCTAAGCAGGTGAAGGCATCTCCTTGGGAATACCCTGTAGGAAATGGTGAGCCACTGTGTGAGACAGAATGCAGGACTGGATGGGCTTGGCCTGTTCCAGCAAGGCTGTTCTTATGTTCTTATTATGAGGTTCCATAGTGTAGATGCTATGACCGAGAAGGCCCTTTTCCTTGTGCTGGAGAGGTGAGCCTCCCCAACAGATGGTACCTGAAGGGTGCCCTCAGTTTGCTCTTGAGGGATGGGTGGATATCCTAGGGACAATGCGATCCCTGAAGTATCCTGGTCCGCTACCATGAAGGGCTTAAAAGGTGATAACCAGCACCTTGAATTGCACCCGGAGACACATAGACAGCCAGTGCAGCTCCCGCAGCAGTGGCAAGGTATGGGCGAAATGACTACAACCCACCACGGCATGAGCTGCCGGATTCTGGACCAACTGCAGTCTCCAGATGGTCATCAAGGGCAGCCCCATGTAGAGCACATAATAGTCCAAACAGGAGGTGACCAGGGCATGGGTAACTGTGAGCAAGTCCTCCTGGTCCAGAAGTGGGTGCAATTGATTAATAACATGCACTTGCCCAAAGACCCTCCTGGCTACGGCCATAATCTGCTTCTGGAACAGAAGCCGTGTGTCCAGGAGGACCCCCAGGTTGCGCAACTAGTTGGATGGGGGCAACAATGCCCCATCCCAAAAAAGAGGTGATAACTCCTTATGAGGACTGGGTCACCTCACCCACAGCCACTCAGTCTTGCCGGGATTCAGCTGTAGTCTGTTGTCCCCCATCCAGACCCTAACTACCTCCGGCCAACTGGTCAGGACCTTGACTGCATCAATGGGATCACCACTGGCAGATGTATACAACTGAGTATCATCAGCATATTGATGATATCTCACCCCGTGGGATCAGATGATCTCACTTAGCGGTTTCATGTAGATGTTAAAGAGTAAGGGCGAGAGGACCAAGCCCTGTGGCACTCCACACGTGAGATGACTCGGACTCGACCCCACACCCCACACCCACACCAACTAGGTCCAGCCACTCAGGAAGGAGGAGAACCAGGCCAACACACTGCCCTGGATCCCCAACTCACAAAGCCGTTCTAGAAAGATACCGTGGTCGATGGTATCAAAAGCCATTGAGAAGTCAAGAAGAGCAAGAATGGAGGGGTACTCTCCATCTCGCTTTCGCCAGAGATCATTGAACTGCACAACCAATGCAGTCTCCATACCATGACCGGGCCTGAAGCCTGACTGGAAAGGGTCCAGATCATACCTGTCAACTTTTGGATTTGAAAATAAGGGAAATTTTGGCCACACCCCTCTGTGGGTGTGGCCAAATCTATGGGCATGGCCAAATATAGCCATGTGACTTGCTGGGCTCTAGTCATGCCTGCCACATGGCCATGAAAATGTCTGTAAACACAGACAGCACTGGCTCTTTGACTGTAAATGGAGATGAGCACTGCACCCTAGGGTTGGATACAATTGGCAGATTTTACTTTCTTAAGATCAAAGATTGCTGCAGATGGTGATTGCAGCCATGAAATAAGAAGGCAACTGATGCTTGGGAAACAAGCTATGAGAAACCTGGGGAACATAGTTAAAAGTAGAGACATCACCTTGCAAACAAAAAATTGCATAGTCAAAGCAATGGTATTCCTGGTGGTAATGTATAGGTGTGAGAGCTGGACCATTAGGAAAGCTAAGCGCAGAAATATAGATGCCTTTGAAATGTGGTGTTAGAAATAGGTTGATCCTAGAAGACATCAACCATGACTGCTCATTAAAGGTCAAATAGTAAAAATGACGCTAAAGTACTTTGGACATCAAATGAGAAGAGAGGATTCACTTGAGAAAGCCTTGATGCTAGGAAAGATGGAGGACAAAAGAAGGGGGTGGCCAAAAATAAGATGGCTAGATGGTATTGTAGATTCAATGGGCACAAAGCTGTGTAGGCCAAAGAACCCCTTTCCAATCTTCTTGGGGGACTTTTGTTTTGTTTTCTTTCTTCTTTACTCATTTTTAATTATTATTATTTTCCTGAGAAGCAAAGTGCAGAATAGTAAACTAGCCCCCTAGGGTTACCAATTGCTTGTAAGCAGTTTGGCTTTAATGAACTAGCCCTGCACATGGCTAAACACACACACACCCAATTAGGGTGGAGGAGCAAGGGATTAATTCCCCCAAATTAACCAATCTATTTGTTCCTCACTGCAACCAATTGAAGCATCAACAACTGATAATGTCGGATCCAGTTTAAGGAAGGGAATTAGTAAAGTAAAAAGCAACCACTGTAGTTTCCAAGCCTCCCAGCAGCTAAGGAGTTAATCTCCCTCCAGTCCAGATGGTTTGTTAGAAGGTGGGGTGCCTGTTGGGCAGGGTGGGGAAACCTTTGGCAGCAGCTTTTCCTACTGTAAAAGGAACCCAGCCAGCAAAGCAAAGCAAAATAAACCTCATCTCTCTCTCTCCCTCTCTCTCTCTCACTCTCTCTCATATAGTGTGTGATCAAGCAACGCTCCGCCCCTCCCAAATTAACTCTAGAACAGAAACAAAAGCCTCTAGGAGGCAGGGCAGAAACAGCTTAATAAACCATGAGTGAGAGAGAAGTCTCTGCCCCAGACCAAGAGCTGATTTGCCCCTGCATATATGAAATATCGCTCACCTAGAGTAGACTCCTGTCCCATGGTGGCTCCGACCAGCAGCAGCAAAACTGAAGTTTCCATGACCATGTGGCAGGGAAATGAAAGAGAAGCCCTCACCCCACTCCCACCTTCTCTCTCCCCTTCCACAAGCGAAAAGCCACACAGCGACCTCTGGTGGCAGGAAAAACATAATGCAGCTTCACCTGTGAGGGCTCTGGTCAGGATTTTTTTTTAAAAGGGATATTACAGGAGAATTAATAAAATGGGAGGGGGTGGGAAGAGGGGTAAAAATGAGGGGTTTTCCTGGGGAAAACGGGATGCTTGACAGGTATGGTCCAGATAATCCGTTTCCTCCAGGACCCCCTGGAGCTTCTGCACCACCACTTTCTCGACAACCTTCCCCCAAAAGGGGAGGTTCAAGACAGGGTGGAAATTAGATGATATATTCAGATCAAGCAATGGTATTTTTAGGAGGGGGTGCACCAGCGCATATTTGAGTTGCGGTGGGAACATCTCCTCTCTCAGCGAAGCATTGACCAAATCCAGCCACCCATCACGGTCTTGCCCGCTTTCACGAGCCAGGCTGGACACAGGTCTGACTCGCAGGTGGTGGCATGTACACTCCTAAGGATCCTGTCCACTTCATCGGGGGCAATCAGACCAAACTGATCCCAGATAACCAGGCTTCTGGCCAACTCCCATGACATGATGTTAAACCCGGAATTAAACCCTGAGCAAATCTCAGTGAATTTATCCACCAGATAATCAGCAAACTCCTTGGCGGACCCCTGCCATCCGGGCCAGATCCCCCCCTACCAAGGAGGGACCTAGTCACCTGGAATAGGGTTGCTGGGCAGTTATCTGCAGACACAATATGAGCGGTGAGATACTGCCATTTTGCCCCCCGCATCACCACGAGGTAGGCTCTAATAGAGGCTCTAACTCGTGTTCAGTCCGAGACGCTCCAGGATCTCCTCCAGCAATGCTCTAGTCATCTCTTTACACATTTAAGCTCCCTAAGCTCCTCGGAGAACCAAGGGGCAGCCCAAGGCCCACGTGTGCAAAGAGTCCATAGTGGCGCGATTACATCCAAGGCCGTAGCAGCCCCCAATGCCTCAGTAGCATAGTGCAGCCGATCCATAGGAAAATCCCCCAGCTCCCTCTGGAATCCTTCTGGCTCCATCAGGGAGGGCCAGAATAATAGCCCCCACCTCTATGCTATTGGACTTCATGGCATCCACTCACGATACTCTCTGAAATAAAAATATGGCCACATATTTTCAGCATTTCTAGGACAGCTCTAAATTAACTCACCTGGAAATATGCAGACATAAATGTATTATCTACTGCTAAAATAAGTCCTTTGCAGGCGCACCCCCCAATAAAGAACTCCGACACGGGTAAAAGTGGATAACGGCATTGGGCCACATTTATTGATTCATGCCCTAGTCCGAATTATAAATTTCTATTGGTAAAACGACCAATCATAATTCTTAAGGAAAGCAGGCCGAAGTAACACTGGTAAGGTACCACCCCAAAATTGCCAACGGCAATTGGTTACAATGCATCAATTTGTATCAATTTGTTTGTTGAACAAACAAATTGTTGACCGTAGTCAATATCTAACTAATGACCCCACCCTCTGGCGCGTATCCGTGGAATCATGGGGTGATGCATGCTGGCTAGCTATCGCCATCACCCCGTCGCCTAGTTCGTCGTTGACCGGACAACGTTTAATCAACTTATGCCTGTCTATTGTTGTCCAATCAATTGCGAACCTGCCGGATACCTGTGGGTCATAATGTTTACCTTACCAGTGATACCCGCCCATGTGACCAAAGTCAACAGCATCACAGAAACCCCTATATCAAACCATAGCAACAGTGTGGGATGGGCGAAAAAACCAGGACCCGAAAGCCAATAGTGGGTCCCAGCCAAAAATTCCCACCCGGCCCCGAAGCGACCAAAATATCACACTGTTAACTAGGGAGGGGGTGGAGGGGAAAAACTTCTCCGCTCCGTCGCTTCGCAAAATGGCAGCTCGGCTGCCTCATGGCCACCCCTTTTATAAGGGAGCTGGCCACGCCCCTAACTACCCGGATGCCTTCATCCTATGGGGGGGCCCGCAAAGGGCGCGGCGGCCATTTTGGCGCAGCGCTTGCATTGCAGGCGCACCCCCCAATAAAGAACTCCGACACGGGTAAAAGTGGATAACGGCATTGGGCCACATTTATTGATTCATGCCCTAGTCCGAATTATAAATTTCTATTGGTAAAACGACCAATCATAATTCTTAAGGCAAGCAAGCCGAAGTAACACTGGTAAAGTACCCCCCCAAAATTGCCAACGGCAATTGGTTACAATGTATCAATTTGTATCAATTTGTTTGTTGAACAAACAAATTGTTGACCGTAGTCAATATCTAACTAATGACCCCACCCTCTGACGCGTATCCGTGGAATCACGGGGTGATGCATGCTGGCTAGCTATCGCCATCACCCCGTCGCCTAGTTCGTCGTTGACCGGACAACGTTTAATCAACTTATGCCTGTCTATTGTTGTCCAGTCAATTGCGAACCTGCCGGATACCTGTGGGTCATAATGTTTACCTTACCAGTGATACCCGCCACACGGGGAGGCTTCCAAAAAGGCTCACCGCCCCCCCCCAAGACCGTCAGCTCGGTCGACAGGCCTGCTCGCCAGTCCACTAATCCAGAGGTCCATACCTCCCTGCGACAGATGGGCCCCATCCCCTGAGTAAAGCTCGTAAATTTGCAGACTGATGGCGGGGAGGCTAATGGCGCATCCCCTGCCCTTGTCAAAAGGAACCGGGCAATAGCCCCGTTCACGGAGCGGCGGCTCAGTCAGAGCCCTGAGGCCAAACGCCCCCCTGTAAGCATACCGCGGTATCGTGTCCGACCAATTGAGGGATGTGGCAAGCCACACATAATGTGAGTAGGGCAGGTCACTGCGAACCGCAAGTTTCCGCGATAGGCCAGTGACCCGCCCCAAACCATCGCCCCCAAGGTACGTAACCAGGACATCTGGCGAGCCAGCATCCCTGATGTAGAAAAGGGATGGCAACAGTTCCCGCCATAACATGCCGCGCTTACCATAGCACCTGGGACGTGCGGATGCACCCTGTCCCCGTCGGGTACCCACTCTGTCGCCGCAGCGTAACGCGCTGCCCCATGCAGCGTAACGCGCTGCCCTGTGCATGCGGCTACGGCCCACCAGGCATACTGTCACCGGTGTAAAACGACACCCAGGATCTGTCAACTAAAAAAGGGAGGGGGGAGAAACAGTGCAGTGACTAAAACTGGTACTCGCAGTGGAGGAGGGCGAAGACAAAACAAAACATTGTGACCCCCACCCTCCCATACGGCGTATTTCAGCCCTGGAGTACCCAAAACAACTGCAGCAGAAGCCGCCCCTATCCGGAACGAATGGGTGCCGCAACGAGGCCAACACTGCCTAGTGCCTTCCCGGCACCCCCCAAATTGAAATTTAGTAATAGAAGATCCACCTTGGTGACAGAAAAAATGTGCCATGGTGCGTGCCACACAGTGCACGGAAATCCTGTAGGCCACCAACCAGACAGATGTCTGTTGAGGAACATCGCAGCAGTCTACTCCACTGCCTACGCCGTGCTGATTCACTTTAGAGGAGCGTATCCCCAACTGAGCCCAATATTGTCCCCACAGACATCTTCGAGTTCCAGTGCCCTACGACTTGCATCCGCCTTATACAGCATCTCAAGCTCGCTGATGCGGAGCGCTCCAAAAAGGCCACCTTTGTAGCCGCATGAAGTGGGCTGCCTCATGTATCAAAACAGAGGCCAGGCCAGCCCCGGGCCAATTGGGTAAAAACCCCTGGAAAAATCTTGCATCCGCCTTATTCAGCATCTCAAGCTCGCTGATGCGGAGCGCTCCAAAAAGGCGACCATTGTAGCCGCATGAAGTGGGCTGCCTCATTTATCAAAACAGAGGCCAGGCCAGCCCCGGGCCAATTGGTAAAATCCTTGGGAAAATCTTGCATCCGCCTTATTCAGCATCTCAAGCTCGCCGATGCGGAGCGCCCCCCAAAAAGGCCACCGTAGTAGCCGCATGAAATGGGCTGCCTCATCTATCAAAACAGAGGCCAGGCCAGCCCCGGGCCAATCGGGCAAAAAAACCCTGGGAAAATCGGGTGGCGGTCGCCCGGGAAACACCCGCGCACGCGCACCCACCCCTCCAAAACATGTCTCACACGGAAGTCATTGGTGCCGTCCACACGACCTCCCACTTTGGCCATAAAAGCCAACCCTGACAGCTGAGATGCTATGGTGCGTGGTGCAAGGCCCTGGGCATACAGGTAAACCATGAACCGCAGAACATGGGCCACTGGGATCGGCCAGGTTCCTGGCAGTCGAAATTGGGTACAGAATGCTCTGAAAGAACTAAATGCGTGGTGATACGCCTTACTCATGCATGGCGCTAGTGACAGGCCAATCGCCCGGGTCACCTCTCCTTGCCAACGTTCCATCTCTCGTCCGGGAGTGGCGAGGGAAATTCCTCCGCATCCGGGGCCGAGGCACGGAACCGGGAGATCTGCAGACGGGACAAAGCAGCAGCAATATCATTATCAACCCTTGGGACATGCCTGGCCCTGAAGAGAATGTTGAGGCACAGGCTGCACGACACAAACTAGCGCACTAGGTCAATAACCCCAGGCGATTTGGAATTCTGTGCATTGACGATGCGGACAACAGCCGCCTTGTCACGCCAAAAATGCACAACCGAGTTGGCCCACCCCTTGCCCCATAGCATCAAAGCACCCAGGATAGGGAAACATTCCAGATACGTGAGACCACGCAGGCGACCCGTGCCTGCCCAGGATGGTGGCCACCCACCATAGGCCCACTTCCAATTGAAGTACATCCCATAACCCAGGGATCCCGAGGCATCAGACTGAATCTGAAATTGAGGGGAAGCCAGGAGGTCATGCCTCCAAAATGAGACCCCATTGAACTCCCTCAGGAACTGCAACCAGACAAGCATGTCTGCCCTGATACCCCGGGTAAGCCTAACCCTATGGTGGGGCCTGGATAATCCTGCCATGGCGTCGTACAAGCGCCGAGCAAATGCCCTGCCCGGAGCGACGACCCTGCCAGCGAAATTGGGGTGACCATGTAGCACCAGCAGTTCCCTCAGTGATGCCATGCGCTCGGCCCGCGAGTCCGAGATAAGGGCCACTAGCCTTGACACCTTATCTCACTGCAACCTAGAAGCCTGCGCTACCGTGTCACTCTCCACCCCAGGAATACTAGCTGTGGAGATGGGCCCTCGGTCTTTTCGGGCACTAAAGGGACACCGAGTTCCTCCATTAGCGTCTGAAATGCGTTGAGGAGACGTGTGCACGTGTCCCAGCCCCGTTCAGCCCCGAATAAAAACCATCCAGGGAATGGGCTACAGACCGGGACCCTGACCTGCGGACAAAAGCCCACTCTAGGAAAGTGGTGAAACGCTCGAATACCGAGCCCGAATGTAACAGCCAAAAGGCATGGCATCATTGAAATAATATGCTCCCCGGGACGGGGTGCAGGGACAGGGCCAACGACCCTGCCCGCACAGACCCTCTTGTCAAAGCTGGCAGCAGCCACCTCCTCCCTCCCCCTAAGGGATCAAAGATTGGGGGCATCCTGAGGGGACCTATTACCCAGAAAGGGATCCGGAACCCCTGCCTGGAACCCTGAAGGAGATAACCCACGTCCTCTCCCTTCGGGTACAATGTGAGCCAACGCTCCAACATGCCCACCTTAATCGGGGAGGGAGCCCTTCGGTGGACTAGATCCATCTGCGGCAGTCTTGCCAGCCCCCTGTCCGCCCCTCACTCTGCCCCGCATCCCTCCGAGCCCGGGACAGGCAGGGGCCGCATGGGGGCCACACATGTGGGACACTCCTGTCCGTATTTGCAATTCTCCCCATTGTAGGAACCATTGGACAAGAAAGTCCAGGACAGCAGGCGGGCTGGAACCCCCTGAGCAAGGCGCGTGGGGGTCACGTACAAAAGCCACCGCCTCTGGCATGGCTCATCCCACCTAATCTCGGGGTGCGGGGAAATCCGCCTACGGCATTCCTCGTCATAAGCCAACCACAATGGGCCCGAAAAGTCAACCATCGCCCGGTATACGTTGTCCAAATAGTGGACCATCGGAATTGCCAAATCCGGCCGGGTCCAGGGGTACACCGCCATGCCTATGAGGTAGGCCGGCAACCAGTTGGCCCACGTACTTGTTGGCTTGCGACGACGTGCCTGCTACTATCCTACCCCTTCTGCCCCGCGCTCTCCTCCTTGGTGGGCTCTCTGTTTATGAGTGAGAATAAATCCACGTACTCCCCCCGCCAAATTTACTCTCCGGGGGCCTGTGGCAAGTGGTCACCCAGCAGTAAGGAATACCCGGCTGTCGGCAAGGCCGATACAGGCACCGCAGAGACTGCGGGCCTATGAAAAGGGGCTTGGACCAACCCAGCCACCCAACACGTTCCCCTCAGGGTAGGAAACACCCCCCACCACGGGGCCCTGGGTGGTAGTTGTCGTCGCCGGGTGGGGCGTCAGCGGTTGTACCGCCGCACCACCCACGCGAGGCCAAGGCCCTTGGAAAGCCCCCCCCAACATGGCCACGTGTGTAGGTGCACTAGTTTGAACCGCATACTCACACGCTGCACCCCCGCGGGCCGCCCCCACCGGGGGTTCCGGCCCGCTGGGGGCGTCGGAGCTCACGACCGCCGTAGAGCTCGTCACTGGGGGCTGACCCGCACCGGCCGTAGGTTGGGGAACTGCGAGGCAGTGGCCGAGGCCGTGCCATGCGCCTCAAGCAGCTCGACCCATCCCGTCGCCTGCCGCTGCCCAGCAGACGACGCGTCGAAATGAACCCCAAAGGGAGCACCAGAGTGGCTAGCCCGGGCCAGGGATGCCTCGAGGGCCGCAACATGGGCCAATAAGGCTTCAACGCTGACAAGGGAGAAAAAGGGGGGCAGCCGGCCCGCCTACTGCAGGCATGGGTACAGGTCCCTGTACCCCGGGGCCCGAATAGGGCCATAACTCCACACCCAGGCCCGTTAAGGTCGATGTAGCAACCTGCCAGGGGAAGGGGACCGGACCACCCCCCAAGGTTGGAAGGCCCCGGGGCGAGCTGCGCCCCTATAGAGGAAGGGCCAGCGGAATGGGCAACATCAGGAACGTTGTCCACCGTTCGCGGGCCGAGGGCCGCAGCCCCTACTGGACCCAAGCGTGGGCCAGCAGTCTCCAGCCAGGGAAAAAAGACCCCCATTCCACCGGTCCCGGTGGGTGCAGGCAAAGGCGGCCGCTTGGAGGCGCGGCCGCGGCCCTCCGGGAACCTCACGAGCGGCGCTCGCAGCCGCCTTCCCCTTCAAGGGCATCTCAGCCAATCGATGGGAAGCCGAAACGAGAGAGTTCAGCAAACAAAAGGCTTCCCGGGAAAGGTAGAAGCGACGGAGGTAAGAGGGAAAAACTTCTCCGCTCCGTCGCTTCGCAAAATGGCAGCTCGGCTGCCTCATGGCCACCCCTTTTATAAGGGAGCTGGCCACGCCCCTAACTACCTGGATGCCTTCGTCCTATGGGGGGGCCCCGCAAAGGGCGCGGTGGCCATTTTGGCGCCGCGCTTGCATTCTGTTTGTGGACAATTTTGGCACATCCTTGAATATCAATAACTTTGAGCACACACTTTATCTATGAACATACCTTCTGGTTGCAACCCACGAGATTTCATCCAGGTCAGCTAAAACCTACTACACACAAGAACAACACTTACCTACATAGACATTGTCTGAGCAAATAATAGTATCTCCTGCCTTCAGTAGATGTGCCACATTCACAACAGTTACTAATCCAGATGAATATGCTAAACCTAGAAAGAAAACAAAAGAGAGAAGTAATACATAAGAGCAGGCAAATGCAGGCACATGCTGGTAAATTGGGCAATTGGGCTTTGTCCCACCCCGCCCTCACCTTTGGTGCCCTGGGGTGCCAACAGCAATGTATGGGATTCCCCCCCAAACAGGTGCCCCCACCACTCCCTGTCCAGTGCCTTCCCATGGTACCCTGCACACCCCTACATAAGAGAATAAATCAACAATCTTTTCCAATATATTTGAGCATGCATACATGGACCAAAACCTGGTCTCTTTGAACATATATTTGTTTACAAGAGAACTGTTTGCTGTAAATAGCATTACATTTAAGGGTTTTGAGCCAAAAGTTGACACAATGTTTTAATAAAGAAGCAAATGTTTTACCCATGTCCTACAAAACTATAGTGTTGAGCTGCACACTGTTATTTTACATTGGCAAAATTAAAAAGGAAAGAGTGAGTGAGTACAAAATATGACAACACTTCATTGTTATTTTTCATGGATCAAAAGGAAGTAGATTTTGATCCACAAAAGCTCAAACTGAATATATGTCATGGTTTAAAGTGCCACAATATTTTGATCTTGGATTTTCCCCTTTCTTTTTACCCCTTGCTTTAATTTTGCCAACTTATAGAAACAAACTAAAAATGCTACTTCTTTGGAAATGCTTCTATTGTATACATCACTTT
Organism: Bradypodion pumilum; assembly: GCA_035047305.1. Taxonomy (NCBI): domain Eukaryota; kingdom Metazoa; phylum Chordata; class Lepidosauria; order Squamata; family Chamaeleonidae; genus Bradypodion; species Bradypodion pumilum. Next base: position 109,930,385 of record JAWDJD010000004.1, on the reverse strand, counting down.
AATATATATGCACAATGCACTCATAAATGTGGGTTAGCAAATATATCAATGTTTGTTGTTGTTGTTGTTCAGTCGCACAGTCGATTCCGACCCTTTGCGACCCTATGGACCATTGATCTCCAGACACCCCTGTCCTCCACCATCCTCCTCAGTCCGCTCAGCTCGGTGCCTGCTGCGTCCACAATGCCATCCAGCCATCTCATCCTTGGCCGTCCCCTTTTTCTTTTGCCCTCCACCTTTCCCAGCATCAAGGCTTTCTCAAGTGAATCCTCTCTTCTCATTTGGTGTCCGAAGTACTTCAGCTTCATCTTTACTATTTGACCTTCTAAGGAGCAGTCAGGACCGATTTCTTTCAAGATTGACCTATTTGTTCTCCTCACTGTCCAGGGTACTCTCAAAACTCCCCTCCAACACCACATCTCAAAGGCATCTATTCTTCTATGCTCATTCTTCCTAATGGTCCAGCTCTCGCATCCATATATTACCACTGGGAATACCATGGTGTTGTGTTCTGATGGTTTTATCTGACTCATGGATTACAATGTATCATAGCAACAATGTAACCTTCAGCTGTATCATATAAACCCTGTAATAGGACGCGAGCTAATGACCACCAGCTGGCAGCAGCGAGCGTCCAAGCTCTCTTGGTCCGAACTCATCAAAGGCAACAGCGCGGGAAGTTTTCCCGCCACCATCTACACCTGGACAAGAAGGGCGTGACCCGCAATGACGTCACGCAGACAGTAGCCAATGGGCTACCATGGCACCACGTTCGAATGTATTACCACTGTATATAAAGAGCTATCGATCCGCCATTACCTCATGTTCCCTCTGTCCACGATGCAATAAACCTGAGTTAACCCAGCCCGAGGCTGTGTCCTGTGTCTTGGTTTGCATACACCAAATTGGCGACGAAGGTGGGATTAATGGATCCCCACGGAACAGCCAGGGCACAGAGCGGGTTCAACATCACCAAACCGCAAGACTGGGAGCTGCTAGAGATGGACTTCCAGGCGGCACTGGTGGAACTCAGAGTCAAAGAAGACGACGAGGAGAGGAAGAGGGCCATCCTCACCAGAATGCTCGGGATGGAAACCAAGCGGACGCTGGTGGGCATAATCGCTCCGAAGAAGGTGAGCGAATTTAAGGCGGGCGACATCATGAAGCTGCTGCGAGAGCGGTTCTCCCCCTCGAGGGCAATGTTTCCCGCTCGGAGCGCGTTTTGGAGGCGAGTCCAAGCGCCGGATGAGTCGGTTGAGGCATTCGTGGCCGCCATGAGGATAGCCGCCGCCCCCTGTAAATGGGGCGACATCCTGGAGATGGCCCTCAGGGACGGCGTGTTGTGTGGCCTGAAAGACAAGGAGGTACAGCGCAGCCTGATGAATAAGGAACCGCCACCCACACTGGCAGAGGTCGTAGAGGCCGCGGAAGCCGCAGAGTCCACGAATGCTGGAGTGGACGAGATGCACCAGTGGCGTGAGTGGCGTCCGAGAGCCGGCAAGGCGGAAAATTCGGTGCACGGGAAGTCCGGACAGTCGGTGCACGCAACTCGACGGGCCTCAAAGTCGTCTACGGAAGGCAGCGACGGCGAGGAGGTCCAGAAGGTCCGAAAGGGTGGTCGACGCTGCGAGGGTTGCGGAGCGGCCCATGAGCGCGCGAGATGCCCGTTCAGGAAGGCCGAGTGTTACACCTGCGGCCGTCGGGGGCACATCGCCAAGGCATGCAGAAAACGGAAGGAGGGCCGGAGGCAGTCACAAGACCGTGCGGCCAGACCGGACCGTCCAGCGAGGCCCAAAGATGGCGCCCAGACCACGAGGAAGCAGGATGGCGTGGGCCGCGTCTCGGACGACAGCGAGGACGACGCCCCAGTGTTCAGCGTGTCCGCGGGACAGTCCCATTACTTCGTTGAGGTATTAGTACAAGGGGCCCCTATTAAGATGGAAATTGACTCGGGGTCCTCCTATTCTATAATTCCCCAGAAAGAATTTTTGAAAATCGACCCCCACGTGCGGCCCAAACTTAAAGCGTTGAGGTCCACGCTACGAGACGTACAGGGGAACAGCATTCCGGTGTTGGGGGTCGGGAAATTTCGGGTCAATTTTAAGAGACATTCTGCGGAACTGCCCCTAGTTGTCCTCAAGGGGGGAAGCTGTAGCCTCCTAGGGACACAGTGGTTTCAGCCCTTAGGTTTGTTCATAGGGGGAGTGCATACCGTGGGGGGGGACCCAATACAAGCGGTTTGCGATGCGCATCCCGCCGTTTTTAAGAAAGGACTCGGAAAGTTCAAGGGACCCCCTGTTGCTTTCGACATAGACCCGGAGGTCCGCCCGATAAGACTCAAACCGCGCAGGGTGCCGTTCGCACTCAAGGACAAGATCGAGGCGGAACTGGACAAACTGGTGGGCCAGGGGATTCTTATTCCTGTTGATTCCGCGGAGTGGGAAACTCCAATTGTAACGGCCTTAAAGGCTAACGGGGAGGTGCGCATTTGCGCTGATTATAAGTGTACAATTAACAAGGCGATCCGCCCTAATGCATACCCGGTGCCGGTGATCAGCCACCTTTTGGCCAGGCTAAATGGGGGAAAGTGTTTCGCCAAACTCGATTTGGCACAAGCCTATCAGCAACTTCCTGTGACCCCCGCCACGGCCGCGGCACAAACGATAGTTACACATAAAGGAGCGTTCCAGGTGTCGCGGTTACAGTTTGGCGTGAACTCGGCACCCGGCCTTTTTCAGTCGCTTGTGGAACGCCTCCTGAAGGGACTGGAGGGGGTGTTGCCTTATTTTGATGACGTGTTGATAACAGGGGGGAGTGAGGCTGAACTGGCAAAGAGGTTGGACAAGGTATTGACCGTGTTCGAGAAAGCGGGGCTGAGATTGAGGAAGGACAAATGTGTCTTTTTCGAAACCGAGGTCGAGTTTTTAGGGTTCCGGATCACACCCGAGGGGATTAAACCGTCTAAATCCAAAGTAGCAGCCATTAAAAAGGCCCCTCGCCCCACATCCAAAACCGAGCTACAGTCCTTCCTGGGGCTCCTCAATTTTTACCATACATTCCTCCCGCGGAAGGCGTCCGTGGCCGAACCGCTCCATCGGTTACTTAAAAAGGAGGAGACATGGATGTGGGGTGACGAGCACGAGAGGGCGTTCAAAGAGCTAAAGCAACTCCTAACATCTGAGGCAATCCTGACGCACTTCGACCCCAAACGGCCAGTGGTCCTAGTTTGTGATGCATCCCCGGTGGGGGTGGGGGCGGTGCTTTGCCACGTGTTGGAGGACGGGAGGGAGGCCCCGGTAGCGTTTTACTCAAGGTCCCTGTCCCAAGCAGAGCGAAATTACGCACAAACCGACAGGGAGGCGTTAGCAATAGTAGCGGGGACCAAAAAATTTCACGATTTTTTGTATGGCCGCCCGTTCAAAATCGTGACCGATCACAAGCCACTGTTAGGGATTTTCACGGCAAGCAAGCCCACGCCGCAGATCCTGTCCCCGAGAATGCTGCGTTGGGCTATCTTCCTCAACGCGTACCAACATGAATTGGAGTACCGGCCCGGAAAGGAGATCAGCCATGCTGATGCGCTTTCGAGATCCCCTTTGCCCTTGTCGGACGACCAAAAGGCGAGAGCAGAAAGAGACCGCCAGGTGTTGCTAATTGAGGTTTTAGACGCACCCCCAATAGTACCAGCCGACATCGCTAGGGCGACAGGCAAGGACAGGACGCTGGAAAAAGTTAGTTCATGGGTGCAGAAGGGGTGGCCGGCTTCGTCCCCGAGTACAGAGTTCGACCCATTCTTTAGGAAAAAGCTAGAGTTGTCCCTAGAGAGGGGGTGCCTTCTGTGGGGCCAACGGGTGGTGGTCCCTACGCCCCTGCGGACGAGGGTGCTCGAACTGCTGCACGTCAGCCACCCGGGCATAGTTCGTTCAAAGGCGCTGGCCCGGAGTTACTTCTGGTGGCCACAGCTGGACGCGGACATTGAGCACATGGTCGGCACTTGCGAGGCTTGCCAGGGATCCCGACCTGAGGCGGCCCGTCTCCCGCATAGGGAGTGGGACACAGCAAGGGGGCCATGGTCCAGAGTGCACGTGGATTTCGCTGGCCCATTCCGAGGAACCATGTTTCTCCTGGTGGTAGATGCGTTCTCCAAGTGGCTGGAGGTTATTCCAGTAAAGAGCACGTCCTCCGCCACGACAATTAGCCAGCTAAGGAGAGTCTTCTCCACGTTCGGTTTACCCGACACTTTAGTCAGCGATAACGCTAGTTGTTTCACCTCCGCCGAGTTCGGAGCATTCATGGGGGCAAACGCCATTCGGCATGTCACATCCGCACCGTTTCACCCGGCCACGAATGGCCAAGTGGAACGGCTGGTGCGTACAACAAAGGAGGCGCTGCGGCGCATGGGCCCGGGGGACCTGAATCACCAAGTTTGCCAGTTCCTCTTAGCGTATAGGGTAACCCCCTTAGCGTCAGGCTACTCGCCGGCAGAGCTCTTGATGCGGCGAAAACTGACTACGATCCTGTCCAGGCTGGACCCGACGAGAGTCGAGGATAAAGGAAAAAACATAGGGTTGGCAGTCTCGAAAGGTTTCGCCGCCGGTGACCCTGTTCACTGCAGGAACTATTCCAGCGCAGGGCCAGCCTGGGTAGCAGGGACGGTTGTAGAACAGACGGGGCCAGTGTCGTACCGGGTCGAGACTAGCACCGGCCTCCTCTGGAGGAGGCACGCAGACCAACTGAGGCACCGAGTGAGTGGGCCAGTCAGTGGAGCTCAGCAACAGGATTCAGCGTTAGGGTTCTCCCCCACCCGCTTAACCCAAGGGGGAGACAGCAGTGGACAACAGTCCCAAGCAAGGGGGGAAGGCAGAAGCAGCGGCCCCGACTCATATCCTTTTGATACGCCAGTCCTATCAGGGGCCGGGGAAGGGGGAGAGGAGTTCGCGACCGCTGCCCCCGATTGTAATTTTGATTTTGATTTTGCGAACCGGGGGGGTTTTCAGGAGTGTTCCCCCACCCATCCAAGCGAGAAGAGGGGTTTTTCGTTAGCCCCCAGTGCCCCCGGTTCCTCCCTAAGAAAGAGCACACCTCCCAACAACGCCGCGGAGCCGCGGCAAGTCACTAACGAGTCTCCCTCTCCAATTACAGGACAGGAAACCAGGGGACAAAGAGAAGGTAGCAAACCCGGGGAGAGGCAGCCCGCATCGAGACCCCAGCGTGTTCGAAATAAGCCATCTTGGCTGAGAGACTTTGTCTCCTAAGGGGGGGGAGTGTGTCAAGTGTGGGGCTCGAGACTTTGTCTCGTCCTAGGGGGGAGGGGTGTTGTGTTCTGATGGTTTTATCTGACTCATGGATTACAATGTATCATAGCAACAATGTAACCTTCAGCTGTATCATATAAACCCTGTAATAGGACGCGAGCTAATGACCACCAGCTGGCAGCAGCGAGCGTCCAAGCTCTCTTGGTCCGAACTCATCAAAGGCAACAGCGCGGGAAGTTTTCCCGCCACCATCTACACCTGGACAAGAAGGGCGTGACCCGCAATGACGTCACGCAGACAGTAGCCAATGGGCTACCATGGCACCACGTTCGAATGTATTACCACTGTATATAAAGAGCTATCGATCCGCCATTACCTCATGTTCCCTCTGTCCACGATGCAATAAACCTGAGTTAACCCAGCCCGAGGCTGTGTCCTGTGTCTTGGTTTGCATACACCAAACATTGCCTTGACTATACGGATTTTTGTTTGCAAGGTAATGTCTCTACTTTTCACTATGTTCCCCAGGTTTCTCATGGCTTGTCTCCCTAGAATCAGCCGCCTCTTTATTTCATGGCTGCAGTCACCATCTGCAGTGATCCTAGATCCCAAGAAAGTAAAATCCGTCACTGCTTCTACTTCTTCCCCATCTACTTTCCAGGTGCTGATAGAGCCTGTTACCATTATCTTGGTTTTCTTGATGTTAAGTCTCAGGCCAGTTTTTGCACCCTCTTCTTTCAACCTAATCAGGAGCTTCTTTAAATCTTCCTCACTTTCTGCCATTAGGGTGGTATCGTCTGCATATCTCAAATTGTTGATGTTTCTCCCAGCAATTTTTATCCCATATTGTGATTCCTCCATCCCTGCATTGCACATTATGTGCTCTGTGTATAGGTTGAAAAGGTAGGGTGATAAAATGCAGCCTTGTCTTACTCCTTTTCCTATTCCAAACCATTCTGTCATTGCAGGCGCACCCCCCAATAAAGGACTCAGACACCAATGAAAGTGGATAACGGCATTGGGCCACATTTATTGATTCATGCCCTAGTCCGAATTATAAATTTCTATTGGTAATAACCAATCATAATTCTTAAGGCAAGCAGGCCGAAGTAACACTGGTAAGGTACCACCCAAAATTGCCAACGGCAATTGCTACAATGTATCCATTTGTATCAATTTGTTTGTTGACAACAAACAAATTGTTGACCGTAGTCAATATCTAACTAATGACCCCACCCTCTGACGCGTATCCGTAAAATCACGGGGTGATGCATGCTGTCTAGCTATAGCCATCACCCCGTCGCCTAGTTCGTCGTTGACCGGACAACGTTTAACCAACTTATGCCTGTCTAGTGTTGTCCAGTCAATTGCGAACTTGCCGGATACCTGTGGGTCATAATGTTTACCTTACCAGTGCTACCCGCCCATGTGACCAAAGTCAACAGCAGCAACAGAAAATCCCTATATCAAACCATAGCAACAGTGTGGGATGGGCGAAAAAACCAGGACCCGAAGCCAATGTGGGTCCCAGCCAAAAATTCCCACCCGGCCCCGAAGCGACCAAAATATCACACTGTTAACTAGGGAGGGGGTGGAGGGAAAAACTTCTCCGCTCCGTCGCTTCGCAAAATGGCAGCTCGGCTGCCTCATGGCCACCCCTTTTATAAGGGAGCTGGCCACGCCCCTAACTACCCGGATGCCTTCGTCCTGTGGGGGGGCTCCCGCAAAGAGCGCGGCGGCCATTTTGGCGCCGCGCTTGCATTGCAGGCGCACCCCCCAATAAAGGACTCAGACACCAATGAAAGTGGATAATGGCATTGGGCCACATTTATTGATTCATGCCCTAGTCCGAATTATAAATTTCTATTGGTAATAACCAATCATAATTCTTAAGGCAAGCAGGCCGAAGTAACACTGGTAAGGTACCACCCAAAATTGCCAACGGCAATTGCTACAATGTATCCATTTGTATCAATTTGTTTGTTGACAACAAACAAATTGTTGACCGTAGTCAATATCTAACTAATGACCCCACCCTCTGACGCGTATCCGTAAAATCACGGGGTGATGCATGCTGTCTAGCTATAGCCATCACCCCGTCGCCTAGTTCGTCGTTGACCGGACAACGTTTAACCAACTTATGCCTGTCTAGTGTTGTCCAGTCAATTGCGAACTTGCCGGATACCTGTGGGTCATAATGTTTACCTTACCAGTGCTACCCGCCACACGGAGGGGCTTCAAAGAAGGCTCGACACCCCCCCCCAGACCGTCAGCTCGGTCAACAGGCCTGCTCGCCAATCACCCAACAGGAGGTCCATACCTCCTCGCGACAGATGGACCCCATCCCCTGCATACAAGTCATAACTTTGGAGGCTAATAGCGGGGTGACGACTGACCCTCCCCCAAGCCCTGTCAACAAGGAAACGCGCCACTGCCCTATTCACCATGCGTCTAGCGCGGTCAAGGGCCAGGAGGTCAACGCCCCCTCTGTAGGAATGGCGCGGGACCATGTCCGACCAAACAAGGGTTGTGGCGGGCCAGACGTAATGCAGGTAGGCGAGGTCCTCGCAAATCGCATGCTTCAGCGACAAGCCGGTGACCTGGCCCAAATCATTGCCCCCCAGGTGTATGATCAGAATGTCAGGCGGGTCAGCATTCAGGCATGAAAAAAGGAAAGGCAGCAGCTCCCGCCATAACATCCCAGGCTTACCATGCCATGTGAGACTTGCGTATGCACCCAGTCCCAGTTGGGGTCCCCACTCTGTCGCCGCAGCATAACGCGCTGCCCTGTGCACGTAGCTATGGCCCACCAGCCATACTGTCACCGGTGTAATACGACACCCCGGGTCTGTAAAGGAAAAAATGAGGGAAAATAGGTAAGGTGACCGGGTTGGTACTCACGGGGGGAGTGGGCGCACATAAAATTGAAAACATTGTGATCCCCACCGTCCCATGCTACGTATGTCAGCCCCTGAGTACCCAAAAGCCGCAGCGGTCGAGGCCGCCCCTATACGGAATGAATGAGTGCCATAGCGGGCGCCTGGGAGGCCCACACTGGCCAGCGCTTTGCCCGTCACCTTCCAAAATTGAAATTTAGTAAGGGGAGACCCATCTTGGTGACAGAAAAACGGGCCATGGTGCGTGCCACGCAGTGCCAGGAATTCATGTAGGGCACCAACCGGACAGATGTCTGCCAAAGAACACCGTAGCAGTCGCACACCACTGCCGACGCCATGCTGATCGGTATTAGAGGAACGTATCCTCAACTGAGCCCAGTCTTTGGCTACACAGACACCCCCGAGTTCCAGTGCCCTACGACTTGCATCCGCCTTAGACACCATCACAAGCTCGCTGATGCGGAGCGCTCCAAAAAATGCCACCGTTGTGGCTGCATGGAACAGGGCTGCCTCATATGCATCAAAACAGAGGCAAGGCCAGCCCCGAGCCAACTGGGTAAGGGCCCCTGGGGAAATCGGGTGGCGGTCGTCCGGGCAACGCCCGCGCTCGCGCACCCACCCCTCCAAAACATGTCTCACACGGAAGTCAGAGGTGCTGTCCACATGACCCCCCACCTTGGCCATAAAAGCCAACGCTGAAAGCTTGGATGCTATGGTGCGAGGTGCAAGGCCCTGAGAATGCAGGTAAACCATGAACCGCAGAACATGGGTTACCGGGATCGGCCAGGTTCCTGGCAATTGAAATTGAGTACAAAATGCCCTGAAAGAATTAATTGCGTGGTGATACGCCTTACGGGTGCGTGGGGCTAGTGACAGGCCAATCGCCCGGTTCACCTCTCCTTGCCAATGGTCCATATCTCCTCCGGGAGTGGCGAGGGAAATTCCTCCGCATCCGGGGCCAAGGCACGGAACCGGGAGATCTGTAGGCGGGACAAAGCATCAGCAATATCATTATTAACCCCTGGGACATGCCTAGCCCTGAACAGTACGTTGAGGCGCAGGCTGCGCAACACAAATTGGCGCACTAGATCCATAACCCTGGGCGATTTAGAAGTCTGTGCATTTACAATGTGGACCACGGCCGCATTGTCACACCAGAAATGCACGACCGAGTTGGACCACTCCTGGCCCCATAGCATCAAAGCACCCAGGATAGGGAAAAATTCCAGATACGTGAGATCACGCAGGCGACCCGTGCCTGCCCAGGCCGGTGGCCACCCACCATAGGCCCACTTCCCATTGAAGTACATCCCATAACCCAGGGATCCCGAGGCATCAGACTGAATCTGAAATTGAGGGGAAGCCAGGAGGTCATACCTCCAAAATGAGACCCCATTGAAGTCCCTCAGGAACTGTAACCAGACAAGCATGTCTGCCCTGATACCCCGGGTAAGCCTAACCCTATGGTGAGGCCTGGATAATCCTGCCATAGCGTCGCACAAGCGCCGGGCAAAAGCCCTGCCCAGTGCGACCACTCTGCAGGCAAAATTAAGGTGACCATGCAGCACCTGCAGTTCCCTCAGTGATGCCTTGCGCTTGGCCAACAAGTCCGAGATAAGGGCCACTATCCTCGACACCTTATCCCGCGGTAACCTAGATGCCTGCGCTATCGTGTCAATCTCCACCCCCAGGAAGACTAGCTGTGTAGATGGGCCCTCAGTCTTTTCGGGCGCTAAAGGGACACCGAGTTCCTCCATTAGCGTCTGAAATGTGTTGAGGAGTCGTGTACACGTGTCCCAGCCCCGTTCACCCCCGAATAAAAAGTCATTCAGGTAATGGGCTACAGACCGGGACCCTGACCTGCGGACGAAAGCCCACTCTAGGAAGGTACTGAAACGCTCGAAAGCTGAGCATGATATGGAACAGCCAAAAGGCATGGCCTTATCAAAATAATATTCGCCCCGAAATTTGAAACCCAGCAATTCAAAGTCGCCCGGGTGCACTGGCAAGAGGCGAAAAGCCGACTTAATGTCGCACTTAGCCAGCAGCGCACCCGGGCCACATGAGCGCACCATGCGCAGCGCGTGGTCAAAAGATGTATACCTGACTGAGCAAAGGTCATCAGGGATAGCATCATTGACCGATCGGCCGGCTGGGTAGGACAAGTGATGGATAAGGCGAAACTCGCCTGGTGACTTCTTGGGAACCAAGCCCAGGGGCGACACCTTGAGGTTAGTGAACGGGGGTGCAGGGAAAGGGCCAGCGACCCTGCCCGCATTGACCTCCTTATTAATGCTGGCGGCAGCCACTTCCTCCCTCCCCCTAAGGGACAAAAGGTTGGGGGCATCCTGAGGGGACCTATCAGCCATAAAAGGAATACGGAACCCCTGTCTAAAGCCCTGAAGTAGATAATCTGCATCCTCCCCCTTCGGGTACGATGCGAGCCAACGCTCCAGCATGTCCACATTAATTGGGGAGGGAGCCTTTCGGTGAACCAGCTCCATCTGCGGCAGTCTTGCCAGCCCACTGTCCGCCCCTCCCTCTGCCCCGCGTCCCTCCAGGCCTGGGACAGGCAGAGGCTGCATGGGGGCCCGCACAGGTAGGACACTCATGCCTGTACTTGCAATTCTTCTTACTGCATGAACCATTAGACGAGAAAGTCCAGCACAGCAGTCGGGCTGGAACCCCCTGCCCCGCCACTTGGCGGGGAACCTGTGCTGGAGCCACTCGCTGGACCGCATGTCCACAATGGTATCTTTCCCCTGGTGCGGGGCGCGTGGGCGTCATGTACAGCAGCCAAAGTCTCTGACATGGCTCATCCCACCTCATCTCAGGGTGCAGGGGAATTCGCATACGGAATTCCTCGTCATAAGCCAACCACGACGGGCCCGGAAAATCAACCATCGCCCGATAGATATTGTCCAAATACTGGACCATCGGAATTGCCAGATCCGGCCGGGCCCTCAGGTACACCGCCATGTAGATGAGGTAATCCGGCAGCCAGTTGGCCCACGTCCGTGGCGGCTTGCGACGACGTGCCTGTTCCTTATCCTTCTCATCCTGCCCCTCCCTCTCTTCCTTGGTGGGCTCCCTGTTTAGGAGTGAGAAGATATCAACATACTCCCCTCGCCATATTTTCTCTCTGGTGGCCTGTGCCAAATGGTCACCCAGTGGCAAGGAATAGCCCGCTGTTGGCAAGGCCGAGACAGGCACAGCAGAAACTGCGGGCATCTGGAAAGGGGCTTGAACTAGCCCAGCCACCCCCAAAACATTCCCCACAGGGTAGGAAATGCTACCCACCCCGGGGCCCTGGGCGGTGGTTGACGTCGCCTGTTGGTGCGTCGGCGGCTGTACCGCCGCACCACCCATGCGAGGCCAAGGCCATTGGAAAGGCCCCCCCCAACGTAGCCACATGTGTAGGTGCACTAGTTTGTACCGCATACTCACATGCTGCACCCCCGCGGGCCGCCCCCACTGGGGGTTCCGGCCCACTGGGGGCGTCGGAGCTCACGACCGCCGTAGAGCTCGTCACTGGGGGCTGACCCGCGCCGGCCTGTTGGTCGGGGAGCTGCGAGGCAGTGGCTGAAGTCGCGCCACGCGCCTCAAGCTGTTCGACCCGTCCCGTCGCCTGCCGCTGCCCAGCAGATGACGCGTCCAAGCGCACCCCAAAAGGAGCGCCAGCGTGGCTGGCCCGAGCAAGGGAAGCCTCGAGTGCCGCCACGCGGGCCAGCAAGGCCTCCACACTGGCCTGGGGCCACGGGCCAGCCGGCCCGCCCGTTTCGGGCGTGGGTACAGGCCCTTGCACCCCGGGGCCCGAATAAGGCCATGACCCCACACCCAGGCCCGGCAGGGCCGGCGTGGGCATCTGCCAAGGGAGGGGACCGCACCACCCCCCAAGGCTGGAAGGCCCCGGAGTGAGCTGGGCCCCGATGGAGGAAGGCCCAGAATGAGCACCAGGAGCGGCGTCCGCCGCTTGCGGGCCGCGGGCCGCAGCCCATACTGGACCCCTGCTCGGGTCCCCGGCCTCCGGCCAGGGGGTAATAGACCCCATCCCACCGGTCCCGGTGGGAGCCGGCAAAGGCGGCTGGTGGGAAGGCGCAGCCGCGGTCCTCCGACCCGGATTGCGCCTCCGCACCGCCCGAGCCGCGCTCGCGGCCGCCTTCTTCTTCGAAGGCATCTCAGTCGGACCTAAGGGAAGCCGAAAAGAGGAAAGTAAGCAGCCAAAAGGCTTCCCGCTCGAGATAAAAAGCGATGGAGTAAGAGGAAAAACTTCTCCGCTCCGTCGCTTCGCAAAATGGCAGCTCGGCTGCCTCGTGGCCACCCCTTTTATAAGGGAGCTGGCCACGCCCCTAACTACCCGGATGCCTTCGTCCTGTGGGGGGGCTCCCGCAAAGAGCGCGGCGGCCATTTTGGTGCCGCGCTTGCATTCTGTGTTCTGTCCTAACTGTTGCTTCTTGACTCTTGTACAAATTTGAGGTGTTCTGGTATTCCCATTTCTTTAAGTACTTGCCACATTTTATTGTGGTCCACGCAGTCAAAGGCCTTGGTGTAGTCAATAAAGCAGAGGTATACTTGTTTCTGATATTCCTTTGTTTTCTCCATGATCCACCGTATATTAGCAATGTGGTCTCTAGTCCCCTTGCCTCTTCTGAACCCCGACTGCACCTCTGGCAATTCTCTCTCCACGTGCTGCTGAAGTCTACCCTGTATTATGTTGAGTATCACCTTGCTAGTGTGTGGGATGAGTGCAATTGTTCGATAATTTGAACACTCTTTGGCACTTCTTTGGGATTGGAACGTATACTGATCTTTTCCAATCCTTTGGCCACTGTTTTGATTTCCAGATCTGCTGGCATATCGAATGCAGTAATTTGATTCCGTCATCTTTTAGAGCTTTGAAAAATTCAACTGGGATACCATCATCTCCACTACCATCATCTCCACTAGCTTTGTTGTTTGCAGTGCTTTTTAGGGCCTTTCTGACTTCACTCTCTAGGATGTCTGGCTCAAGTTCAATGTTCTCATCATTGTGATTATCAGTGGTGTTGAGGTCCTTTTTGAAAAGTTCCTCTGTGTATTCTTTCCATCTTTTCTTAATCTCTTCTGAATCAGCTAACTCCTTACTGTCTTTGTCCCTTATTATGGTCATTTTTGCTTTGAATGTTCCCTTGATTTCCCCAAAATTTTTGGAAAGATCTCTAGTCTGGCCTCTTGTGTTGTTTTCCTCTAACATATCAATGTTAGAAACAAACATTTTAGTGAAGTTTTAAAAATGAACCAAAATGATGTAATTACATCACTGGATAGCATAACAGCAACATCAAAACATAACCAAATGTTATTTTCACACACACACTTGCTATCTATAATTCTATATCTATCTAACAGATACCCAAAAACTGAAAATCTTGGCAGCTTACAATACTTAGCACCATCCCGTGCTGCCACAGCTTTCTCCAAACAATCTCGAGTTGGATTCCCACAACGACTACATTCAAAGCCCTATAAAAGGAACAAAGTTATATGAATGCTCAATAAAATTGAGAGTAGCAACTCAGATTTATTTGGAGGTTTAGAAAAGTAAGTACAAAAATCCGCTATTGATTATGAAAATCTATTTTCACTGTTGGTTTTATTTAAAGTTTAAAGAAAGAAAGCTGCTAGACCTCAACATTGTGGAAAATATTTGCAGAATGTTCAACATACTCCATTTCCTTTCCTTTCTTTTTGGCCTGAAGATAAGAAAACTAAAATTAAAAAAAAAATAGATTTTGCAAACGAGAATTGCTTTACACCAATGAAGTCACTGAAGTTAGGAACTGGTAATGTATGTGTTGAGAAAACAGCAATCTACATTTCTCACACTAAGTATCCGTGGAGGGTTGCTTGTAGTATCTAGAGCAGTGGTTCCTAACATGGGCCCCATGCCCCACCAGTGGACTTCAATTTCCATAACCCTAAGTCAGTACATTGGTGCTTTGAGGAATTGATTTAGGCTTCTGGGAACTGAAGTCCAAAAACTAAAGGTTGGGAAATACTGGTGTAGAGGAATTATTTCCCCCTACTGTGAGGCAAACCATGCAGCCACCACTAGTTTGTTCTGCTTAATTCCTCTCCCATATTGACACCTGCACCTGCCCACTTGTAGTATACAGCAACATAATGGAAAGTATTTCTATGAAGGTTGTATGAATAAGTTAAAATTAAACTAAGGCATAATAGCAAGAAAGAGGGAAAGGAAGGAGGAGTCCCAATTACTAAGCTCCAAGACAGGCTTATGAGTAAATCATGCTGGACTAACAATATATGTGGCACACCAAATATTGCTTTTTCATTAGCAATCATTCTAAAAGAGACACAAACTGCAAATAAATTATTGTGCAGGTAGAGACTAGGGAAAATTGCAAATGATACAGAAAGTATAGGAAGAAGCTTTGAAGCTTGAAACCTCTTGAGGCTGCATGTATGTGGCAAGATGGGCATCGGTATTTCCCTAGACAACCAATGATCAAAGATGATATCTGTGTTTCAACTGCTGTTTAATAAGTGTACAATTGTACCCTCATTTTAATTTCTATTCTTTTTCCTGTACTATTCTGGTCTAGTTGTTCGTTGTTCAGTCACATAATATTGTGATAAATATTGATTGATTGACCAAAGGTCATATCTTTACTTAAGTTGCTGTTTGATAAGTGGACAATTGTACCCATGCATTATCAGGATAGTTGATTAATTATCTCTTCTCAATTAATGTTCTGGAATAGTAACAGCTACTGTATTTTGTGTTTTTTTCTCCTTTATGAATTTTCTACAATAAGGAAAAAAGGTGGAGGAAGCAGCGGAGAAAGGGTGAAAGTTATATGCAGAGAAGGCTATCATCTGACGTTCCTGCTCAATTCAGAGAAAGTGACATGACCTTAATGTAAAAGTCTCATCTAAAACTTCTCTGTAAGTGAAAAAGTGTAGAAGGAGTGATGCAAAATCAAGGAAGATATCCTTGCAAATGAGACATGTACATTTTTCTGTGTAACTATTTACACCCTAGCTCTTCAGTTCTTAGCAGAAGAAATACTACTAAAATCCACATTTAAATGCGTTCCACATTTAAAGAGCAGTGGAGTAGGAGTAGGAATGAAGCATCGTACATGCCCCCATATCATTATTTAATTTACATTTAAGGATGTGTAAATGGAACTACAATTAAATCGCCAAGCATTCTTAAACTCACTGCTAATGCCCCCTCACCTGGAAAACACTATGATAGATGGTGCTGATCAGACTTCTGAGGGGAAAAGCATGAAATCTGATCTTCCCATAAACTACCCAAGCATAGTATGCATGTATGTAAGCAACTTGCTATGAGGGTCCCTTCTCCTCCCAAGCAAGTAATCAAGATACATTCAAAAATGAGGCTAGATCTAGTTTTAGTCTACCTGGTTTACAGGTTAAAATGAATATCACTTGTTAGTCAGCACTTCTGTAAATCCTATGTATTTCAGTCAGCCTACTCTAGTTGGGACTCATATTGGATTTAGTGCAAGGATTAAGCGAATATGACAGTCTTGGGTTATTAGACTGAAAGTCCAATCATTGCTTTGGATTGGCTATGGTGTGTGGGTCTGAGGAGAGCTGTAGTCTAATATAATTTGAAGGACCTGATGATCACCTACTTCATTTAGCCCAGGGGTGAAATCTATAGGCTACAGGCTTCTCAGGAGATTAGCAACCTGTTATACATAATGGATAACTGCGTCTCAAACTAGCATTTTTAAAGCTACAGTACTTCATGAACAAGCAACAGCACACATTGCACGGGGATCTATTGCATGTAATATTATAATTTGGCTGGGTGACTTAGTGGAAGAAATGTCTGTGATGGCAAACACAAGATATACAGTACAGTAAAACCCTGACTTACATATTCCCCGAGTTACATAAAATTCGACTTACATAATGATTTTGTGCTAAAACCATGTCTGGATTTACATGATTTCCTGTGGGTTTGCTTCAAGTTACATAAAAATTCTTTTTCCTATGGGTTTGTTTTGAGTTACGTAAAAATTCATTTCCCTATGGGTTTGCTTCGATTTACATAAAATTTTATTTTTCCTATGGGTTTGCTTCAAGTTAAATAAAAAATCTTTTTTATGGGTTTGCTTCAAGTTACATAAAAAAAATAGCTACCAAGATACCTGCAACATAAGCAGGGAGGTGCCACCCTACTGCTAATGAGCCAGTTCAAACTGGGCAGAAGAATGCCCTGCCAGCTTTACGGGTCAGCACAGAGAGGGCTTCTTAGCACAATCACACATAGACCAGCGGGGCCGTACCATCTAAGCGGGCCCAAAATTGGCAATAAAAGCAATGGGTCGCTAGGGGGGATGCGGGTGGACCCCCTGAGAAAGGTAAATGTTGTCCTTGCTCAAAAGCCAGTCGTATCTGACTCTAGGGTGCAGTACTCATTTCCATTTACAGCCAAAGAGCCAGTGCTGTCTGTTTGCAGACGTTGTCATGTCCATGTGGCAGGCATGACTAGATTGGCCACCCAGTTATTTCTTGGCTCTACATTTGATTACTTGCACGCCCCAATAAATATGATGTGAAAGGGGCACATGAATGATCAAAGTCAATCTGTGGAGTAGGAAGTGAAAAAAATCAGAATTCATGCGTTCATTTGGAAACAAGGCATCCCCTCCACTCACGCTGTGCTTCTCCGGCGCCTGTTGCTTGAAGGTGGTCGAGAGTGAGATGGGGGGCACCACTGCCCGGGAGCTCCATTGCTCGGGCTCTTGCCCGGCGTGGATGGCCTGCGTGGCGAAGTGGCGGAAGGGCGGCAGGAAAGCCCGGCTCCTCTCCTCCTTTGCCTCTTCCATGGTGGGCCCCTCTCTTTCTCTCTCTCTCTCCGACCACAAGCAGGTGCCTCCTCTCCTCCTTCCTGGACAGCAAAGGGCGAGCAAATGGACTGCACACTGCAATAATAATGCCTGGGCTCCAGCGCGTTCTCAGCCATGGACAACCAGAATAATTTCTGAAGTGAAATAATAATAATAATAATAATAATAATAATAATAATAATAATAATAATAATAATAATAATAATAATAATAATAATAATAATAATAATAATAATAATAATAATAAGTAGCAGTAGCAGTAGCAGTAGCAGTAGCAGTAGTAAAGGTAAAGGTTTCCCTTGCTCGAAAGCCAGTCGTATCTGACTCTAGGGTTCAGTGCTCATCTCTGTTTCAAAGCCGAAGAGCCAGCGCTGTCTACTTCTGTGGACGTTTCCGTGTGATCATGTGGCAAGCATGACTAGACACCGAAGTGCATGGAATGCTGTTACCTTCCCAGCAATGTGGTCCCTATTTATCTACTTGCAATTTCTTGCTTTCGAACTGCTAGGTTGGCATGAGCTGGGACAAAGACAGGTGCTCATTCCATCCTGCAGTACTTGGGAATCGAACTGCTGACCTTCCGCCTCCCAGTCAGTGCAGCGTCTTAGCCACTTGAGCCACTGCAGATATTGTTGTTGTTGTTGTTGTTGTTGTTGTTGTTGTTGTTGTTGTTGTTGTTGTTGTTGTTGTTGTTGTTGTTGTTTAGTCAGTCAGGTTGAGTCCCTATGCCCTCAGACGCCAGTAAATTTAGTTTAGTTTAGTTTGTGACGTATTTGTCGGTTGTTTATTTTGATTTGCTGTGTGTTCTGTAGTTGTTTGTTATCTGTTTATACACCGCCCAGAGTGAGACACCACCCAAATGGGCGGTATACAAATAAATAAATAAATTATAAATAAATATTGGCGCTCCGCAGAGGCGGCTGGTGGCCGGGTACAGAGACGGTCCTTGGGGTAGGAGGGGGGACTGGGGAGGGAGAGTTGTACTTCCCCCCCCCCCGCGACCGGCCCCTCCTTCCCAGAGAGCTCCCCTTCGCCCGGCATTGCCTCAAGGCACAGTCCCGACAATGCGAGTAAGCCCGGATTGTAGCCTGAAGTAATAATAATAATTTCGTGTCAGAAATTATTCTGGGTTGAAAGGATTTTTGTTGGAGAAACTCCGCTCAGGGGGTGCTCTAATGAGGCTCCTTTTACGTCCCTAAGATCTTTTCCCACCAAAGTGGTCCCTATTTATCTACTTGCAATTTCTTTCTTTCCATCTGCTAGGTTGGCAGGAGTTGGAACAGGTTGTGGCCACACCATGTTATTAGCCAATGAAGAACCATCTTAATGGTTAGCAACTTGGGAAGGAGGCAGAGGAGACAATCAGAAAGCAGGAAACTTTGAAGATGTCAATGGAACAAAAAGCAACTGGACCACAATCCTTTTTTCCTTTCCTCAATCCTGTCTCCCATTTTTGTTTCCTGAACATTGTCCCTTTCAAAAGGAGAATAATTTTCTCCCTGATCTCTTTCTCCCTACCAACCCTACTATGGAGGCTTTCTAGGATCCCCCACCTGAGATCTAGGAGGATGCTCTGCTGAACCAATCCAGACCTATGGCAAGCCCACTGTATCTCTGTACTGGATTAGGGAAATAAAATATTTTAGTTTCTGTTTCAATCACATTTTCATTTATTTGTTTTGCTTCCATATAGTTGAGAAATTTCAGGCTTGCTTCTAAAAGTCAGGATTGGAGGGATTTTAGATGATGTTAGGTAATATTTTAAGTGTTTGTTCATTACATAGGCTTGATGATATTGCCTCCACTCAGTTTTGACCTCAAGATTTTCCGGACCTGCTTTATGTATGTATTTTGTGTAGTACAGATATCTTGTGTAAAGAGTTAATTTGGTTTGTTCAGGATTGTTTCTGTTTAGACAGTTTTCATATGAATGGAATCTTAGTCTACTTTGTGTGGGGAAATTCCTGTGTGTAGCAATTGGTTTGATTTTGTGAAAGTTATCAAATATCTTGCCAGTCACACCATGCTGGGAGCAGATAGCCTTTCCATATTCCTATACGCTTTCTCCCAAGGCGAACCAGAAGAGGAAGAATAGAATGAGTTGCAACTAAGGGCATGAGCATACCTGTCAGGTTTTGGATTTTTATTTTATTTTTTATTTATTTAAATTCAAATTTTTATACCGCCCAATCTGGGTGGCTCACAACAAGTTAAAACATACATAAAAAACAATTGAACCATTAAAAACCCAACATACCCACCCACCTATCCCATTCATCTTTAAAAGACTACCCACGTTAAAACTGCCTGCATTTGGTAATTAAAAGAAATGGGGGCTTATTTAATAAGCCAACAGGTGGGGACCATCCTTCCATCTGGGCCCCACACCTGTCCTGGCAACCAGGTTTTTAGGTCTTTTCTGAAAGGTAGCAGCTCCGTCTGCTCCCACAGCTCTACTGGTATGAGGTTCCACAAGGCTGGTGCGGTCATGGAAAAGGCTCTCCTTCATGTACCAGAGAGACGAGCCCCTCTGGCAGATGGAACAATTAGGGAGCCCCTCCGGTCCGCTCTGGTTAGACGGGCGGACACTCTTGGGATGATGCGGTCTCTAAGGTATCCTGGCCCACTACCATGAAGGGCTTTAAAGGTCAAAACCAGCACCTTCTACTGTACCCGGAGGCAAACTGGTAATCAGTGCAGCTCCCGAAGTAAGGGTGAGGCATGGGCATTATGCCCACACCCCATCACCACCTGGGCTGCTGCATTCTGGACCAACTGCAACCTCCGAATGGTTGTCAAGGGCAGCCCCATGTAGAGCTCATTGCAATAATCTAGCCTGGAGGTCACCAGAGCATGTGTGACCCTGAGCAGGGAGTCCCGGTCCAGGAGTGAGCGCAACTGACGGATGATGCGAAGCTGTGCGAAAGCCCTCCTGGCTACGGCCGCCACCTGATCTACAAGTAGCAGCCCCGAATCCAGGAGGACCCCTAAGTTGCATACCGGGTCTGTCTGGGGCAAAACAGCCCTATCCAAGACCAATGTTGGTAGCTCCTTGGATAACACAGGACCCCCCATCCAAAGCCACTCAGTCTTGGAGGGATTCAATTGTAGCCCATTGTCCCCCATCCAGACCCCAACTGCTTCCAGACATCTGGATAGGACATTGACTGCATCACTGGCATCCCCATGGGCCGAGATATATAACTGGGTATCATCAACATACTGATACCTCACCCCATGGGAACGGATAACCTCACACAACGGCTTCATGTATATGTTAAATAGGAGAGGAGAGAGCACCGAGCCCTGAGGCACCCCACACTGTAGGGGCCTAGCGCTGGACCTCTCACTCTCCAACCACACCGACTGGGTACGGCCCTCCAGAAATGAGGAAAACCAGGACAACACAGTTCCCTGGATCCCCAAACCTTTGAGCTGTTCCAGAAGGATACCATGGTCAACAGTATCGAAAGCCGCTGAGAGATCGAGAAAAGCCAAGACGGATGGATGACCCCCATCCCGCTCCCGCAAGAGATCATCAACCAGTGCGACCAATACCGTCTCTGTACCATATCCAGACCTGAAACCCGATTAAAAGGGGTCCAGATAATCTGCTTCATCCAGGACCCCCTGCAATTGCCGCATCACTACCTTCTCCAATACCTTCCCTAAGAAAGGGAGGTTGGAGACCGGTCTATAATTAGCTAGAACTGCTGGGTCGAGAGATTGTTTCTTCAGGAGGGGGCACACCAAAGCATGTTTTAATGGTGCAGGAAACACCCCCTCCCGTAGTAAAGCATTTATTATAACCCCGACCCAGCCTCCCATCACTCCCTTGGAGGCTTTTACCAACAAAGTAGGACAGGAATCCAAAGGGCAGGAGGTGGTGCGAACAGCTGCAAGAAGCCTATCAACTTCCTCAGGGACAACTGGATCGAACCGATCCCAGATAACACAGCCAGACTGGGCTCTGGTCCCCTCCTGACCCTTCCCATCCATGCCGGGATTAAACCCCGAGTGAATCCGAGTGATTTTTTTCCACCAGATAGTCTGCAAAAACCTCAGCCGAACCCTGCCAACTGGGCACCGGCCCCTCCCTACCAAGGAGAGACCTGGTAACCCTGAACAGAGCTGCTGGGTGATTATCTGTGGAGGCAATGAGGGCAGTGAAGTATTGTTGCTTCACTACCCCCATCACCACCAAGTAGGTCTTAATAGCAGCCCTAGCCAGTGTCCAGTCGGAATTACTCTGGGTCTTCACCCAGCGGCGCTCTTGGCGTCTCTTTGCCCGTTTAAGCTCCCACAGTTCTTCTGTGAACCATGGGGAAGATCGAACCCCATGGGCTCGGAGAGGCCATAGTGGAGCTATTTCATCCAAGGCAGCCATAGTCGACCTGTGCCATAGGTCAACAAGCGCCTCGGAAGAATCATCTAACTGATCCAGAGGAAAAAAAACCAGTTCCCTCTGGAACCCATCAGGATCCATCAGTCACCGGGAGCAGGCCATTTTAATAGGTCCTGCCTCCCTGCGATGAACCGCTGCCCCATGGAAGTCCAGAGTCACCAGATAGTGAGCTGACTATGGCACAGGTATAGTGTCTAATTTCTGTAATTTCAGATTACAAATAAGGGAAATTTCCCAGCATTTCCGGGCCAAAACGGGAGATTTGACAGCTATGCTTATCCTGTGCTGTCCTCCAGTGGCAGCATTAGGGCATTGCAGTCTAACTAATACGGGATGGTGAATTTAAGTGTTCCATTAAAGGGATTATCAGAAGGTGATATTTAAAAACAGCTGGAAGTGTGAGAAGACCACCAAAAGCAAGTTTAAACAACTCCCCAAATCCTCTAGCCAGGAAGCTGTAGGGGGTGTTTTTAAAGTGGTTTTTCCAAACTCTGTGTCATAATGCCAAGAAAGAGCAGGTTTTTTTTTTTAACCACACCTAAGCTGCATGTATGTGGCAAGATGGGCATCAGTATTTCCCTAGTCAACCAATGACCAAAGACCATATCTTTGCTTCAGTTGCTGCTTGATAAGTGTACAATTGTACCCTCATTTTAATTTCTGTTCTTTTTGCTGTACTATTCTGATCTAGTTGTTTGTTGTTCAGTCACATAGTCGAGTCTTGGGCTGTGATAAATATTGATTGATTGACCAAAGGTCATATCTTTACTTAAGTTGCTGTTTGATAAGTGGACAATTGTACCTATGCATTATCAGGATAGTTGATTAATTATCTCTTCTCAATTAATGTTCTGGAATAGTAATAGCTACTGTATTTTGTGGCTTTTTCTTCTTTATGAATTCTCTACAATAAGGAAAAAAGGTGGAGGAAGCAGTGGGGAAATGGTGAAAGTTATATGCAGAGAAGGATATCATCTGACGTTCCTGCTCAATTCAGAGAAAGTGATATGACCTTAATGTAAAAGTCTCATCTAAAACTTCTCTGTAAGTGAAAAAGTGTAGAAGGAGTGATGCAGAATCAAGGAAGACATCCTTGCAAATGAGACATGTATATTTTTCTGTGTAACTATTTACACCCTAGCTCTTCAGTTCTTAGCAGAGGAAATACTACTAAAATCCATGACACTTGCATCCAAGTAACATATTTGGAATCAGAATATATTATAAAATCTTCGTTCTTCCTTCAAAGGACACACAAGGTAACTTTCTTAATTATTAGACATGGAGGGGCTTCACAAATTCTGGAGTTTACAGTGAAGCTGCATAGGTTGCACAGACAGATGTTTACTGCAGTACAGTTTACTAATTTCAATTACGTCTCTGTTGTGTTCTTAATACTATGCCTTTAAACACGTAACAATCATCAGCTGTATCCATGTAACCCGATGTAATCAGGACGCGAGCTAATGACCACCAGGTGGCAATAGCGAGCGCCCAGCTCACACGGTTCCAATTCCCCAAAGAACTACAGCGCGGGAAGTTTCCTGCCACTACCTCGCCTGGACAAGAAGGGTGTGACCAGAAATGACGTCACGCCGACAGTAGCCAATGTATAGCCACTGTATATATTGAGCTGTTCGTCCACCATTACCACATGTTCCCCTGGACCACCATGCAATAAAGATGTGTTAAGCCAATCCTTCGGCTGTTCCTGTGTCTTGGTTCTCATACACTAAATTGGCGACGAAGGTGGGATCATGGACTCCCACGAGATCAAGACACACGCTGGTCACGCCGGCTTCGACATCAACAAGCCGGAAGATTGGGAGCTCTTCGAAATGGACTTCCAAGATGCGCTGGTGGTGTCCGACATTACGGACGAGGGAAAGAAGAGGGCCATCCTCACCCGGATGCTCGGGAATGCCGCCAAAAGAGTATTGGTGGACCTGGTATCACCGAAGAAGGTGAGCGAGCTGCCGGTCAAACAGCTCCTGAAAGCGATGCGCGACCAATTCCAGCCCCCGGTTTCGATGTTTTCGGCTCGAGACGCGTTCTGGAAGAGAGTTCAAGCGCCTGGTGAGTCCATCGCCACCTTTGCAGCGGCCCTGCGGTTCGCCGCCGGCCCATGCAAGTGGGAAAACCTGGAAATCGTCCTCAGGGACCGCATGCTGTGTGGCCTGTGGGACGAAGAGGTTCAGTGAAAATTGATGAACCAGGAGCCACCCCCGATGCTGCGCGAGGTCGTGAAGGCGGCGCAGGCCGCGGAAGCCACGAGGGCCGGAGTCAAGGGGTTCAGAGAAAGGCCCCCACAGTCCGACAAGGCAGCGGGGTCGGTGCATGTGGCCAGACGAACGCCGAAATCTTCCACGGAGAGCAGCGACGACGAGGACGTCCGGAGGGTTCGGAAGGAAGGCCGACGCTGTGACGGATGTGGAGCGGCCCACAACCGCATCAAGTGCCCGTTCCGGAAGGCCGAGTGCCACAACTGCGGACGCCGGGGGCACATCGCCAAGGTCTGCAGACGGTGGCGCAGGGACCAGAAAAGCTCGTCAGACCGCTCGCCGAGGACCAAGGAGGGCGCCCGGCCCGCGAGGAAGCAGGACGGCGTGGGGCGCATCTCCGACGGCAGCAGCGACGACGCCCCAGTGTACAGCGTGTCCTTGGGACACCCCCGTTACTTTGTTGAGGTACTGGTGCAAGGGGCCCGTTAGGATGGAGATAGACTTGGGTTCCTCCTACTCAATCATGTCCCAGCGGGAGTTCTTGGGAATTTCCCCCCACGTGCTCCCTAAGCTCAAAGCGTTGAGGTCCACGCTGCGGGACGTACAGGGTAATAGCATTCCGGTGTTGGGGGTTGGAAAATTCAAGGTCCAGTACAAGCAGCACGCCACGGAACTGCCCCTGGTTGTTCTCAAGGGGGGAAGTTGCAGCCTCCTCAGGACTCAATGGTTTAAGCCCCTGGGTTTGTTCATTGGGGGGGGTGCATGCCATTGGGACTGACCCAATACAGGAGGTGTGTGACGCGCACCCCGAAGTATTCAAGAAAGGACTCGGAAAATTTAAGGGACCCCCAGTAGCTTTCGACCTGGACCCGGAGGTCCGCCCAATAAGACTCAAGCTGTGCAGAGTGCCTTTCGCACTAAAGGACAAGATAGAGGCGGAACTGGACAAATTGGTGGGCCAGGGGATTCTTGTTCCTGTTGATTCCGCGGAGTGGGAAACTCCAATTGTAACTGCGCTTAAGGCCAACGGGGAGGTTCGCATATGCGCTGATTATAAGTGCACCATTAATAAGGCGATCCGCCCAAATGCGTATCCGGTGCCGGTAGTCAGCCACCTGTTGGCCAGGTTACATGGGGGAAAGTGTTTCGCAAAACCTGACCTGGCGCAGGCCTATCAGCAACTCTCAGTAACCCCAGCTGCAGCTGCTGCGCAAACAATAGTCACTCATAAGGGGGCATTCCAGGTGACGCGCCTACAGTTCGGCGTGAACTCGGCGCCGGGCATTTCCAGTCGCTCGTGGAACGCCTCTTAAAAGGGCTGGATGGGGTCTTGCCATACTTTGATGACGTATTGATAACGGGGGGAGTGAGGAGGAGTTGGCTGAGAGGCTAGACAAAGTACTGGCGGTGTTTGAAAAGGTGGGGTTGAGGTTGCGAAAAGACAAATGCGTCTTCTTCGCAAAAGAGGTTGAGTTCTTGGGTTTCCGGGTAACCCCTGCGGGAATCAAACCCTCCAAATCAAAGGTAGCCGCAATTCAAAGCGCCCCTCGCCCCACCTCCAAGCTCGAATTGCAGTCGTTCCTTGGGCTCTTAAATTTCTACCACTCCTTCCTGCCTCGGAAGGCATCGGTAGCAGAGCCGCTGCATAAGCTGCTCAAGAAGGACGAGGCGTGGAAGTGGGGAGAGAGCCAGGAGAGGGCATTCGTTGAACTGAAGCAACTCCTAGCGTCTGATGCCATTCTCACCCATTTTGACCCCAAGAAGCCGGTGGTTCTGATATGTGATGCATCCCCAGTGGGGGTGGGGGCGGTGCTGTGCCACGTGCTGGAAAACAGGAGAGAGGCCCCGGTAGCATTCTACTCCAGATCCCTGTCCCAGGCTGAGCGAAACTACGCCCAAACAGACAGGGAGGCGCTAGCAATAATAGCGGGGACTAAAAAGTTCCACGATTTCCTCTACGGCCGCCCCTTCACCATAGTAACCGACCACAAGCCCCTGCTAGGCATTTTCACTGCGGACAGGCCCACACCTCAGATCCTGTCCCCTAGGATGTTAAGGTGGGCCATTTTCTTAAACGCATATCAGCACGCGTTGGTATACCGCCCAGGGAAGGAAATAAGCCACGCGGACACCCTGTCAAGATCTCCCCTTCCCCACACTAGCAGTATCGTGGGCGAGGAAGAACAAGACCGCCAAGTGCTCCTGATTGAGGTCTTAGATTCGCCCCCTATTGTGCCCGCAGACATCGCCAAGGCGACCGGGAAGGACAAAACGCTGGCTCTAGTCAGCTCCTGGGTGCAAAAAGGGTGGCCAGCGTCCTCCCCGGCGGCAGAGTTCGCCCCGTTTTTCCGGAAGAGGCTAGAGTTGTCCATAGAGAGAGGGTGCCTTCTGTGGGGCCAGCGGGTGGTGGTCCCCGAATCCCTGAGGCCTAGGGTACTCAAACTGCTGCACGTCAGCCACCCTGGAATTGTCCGCTCCAAGGCTCTGGCCAGGAGCTATTTCTGGTGGCCCCAATTAGACGCCGACATCGAGCACATGGTAGGCACTTGCGAGAGCTGCCAATGCTCCTGACCCAAAGAAGCGCGTCTGCCGCACAGGGAATGGGACGCGGCGAAGGGGCCGTGGTCCTGGGTGCACATTGATTTTGCGGGCCCATTTAGAGGGACACTTTTTCTCCTCGTAGTGGATGCTTACTCCAAGTGGTTGGAGGTCATTCCTGTTACGAGCACCTCCTCAGCGACGACAGTAAAGCATTTGCGTAGGGTTTTTAGCACGTTCGGTATACCCGACACCCTAATTAGCGATAACGCTAGTTGTTTCACGTCCGCTGAGTTCAGGGCATTCACCGAGATCAACACCATTCGGCACATCACCTCTGCCCCTTTCCACCCGGCAATAAACGGCCAGGTTGAGCACCTCGTGCGCACCACTAAAGACGCGCTGAGGCGCATGGGTCCCGGGGATCTCAACCTACAAGTGTGCCAGTTCCTGCTGGGCTACAGGGTGACCCCCCTGGTTTCTGGGTACTCGCCCGCGGAGCTCTTAATGCGTAGGAAGCTGACTACGATTCTGACCAGGCTAGGGAGGAACATCGGGTTAGCGGACACGAAAAGTTTCGAAGTCGGTGCCCCAGTACATTGCAGGAACTACGCTAGCGCGGGGCCAGCCTGGGTTCCGGGCATCATCGTTGGGCAGACGGGTCCCGTGTCGTATTGCGTAGAGACCAACACGGGTCTACTCTGGGGACGACACGCAGACCAACTCTGGAGCAGGGTTCCGGGACACCAGAGTGCGGACGGCGTGGAAAAGGATTCAGCGTTGGGGTTCTCCCCCACCCGTTCAGCCCAAGGGGGAGGAGAGGGGGGCCAGTGGTCCCCACCTAGGGGGGAGGGGAAGGAATCTGTCCTCGTAGATATCCTGAGGGATCCCCCAAATGATAATTTTGAGTTTCAGTTACAAAACCGGGGGGTTTTCGGAGTGGTCCCCCACCCATCCAAGCGAGAAGCGGGGTTTTTCGTTAGCCCCCAGTGCCCCCGGTTTTTCCACAATGGAGTTTGTCCCTTCCCCAAAAGCCGCAGAACCGCGGCAAGTCACTAACGAGTCTCCCTCTCCCGTTGCAGGACAAGAGACCAGGGGACAGAGAAGCAGTAACACTCCCGGGACAAGCCAGCCAGCATCGCGCCCAAAACGCGTTTGCAATAAGCCATCTTGGATGAGAGACTTCGTCTCATCCTAGGGGGGAGGGATGTTGTGTTCTCAATACTATGCCTTTAAACACGTAACAATCATCAGCTGTATCCATGTAACCCGATGTAATCAGGACGCGAGCTAATGACCACCAGGTGGCAATAGCGAGCGCCCAGCTCACACGGTTCCAATTCCCCAAAGAACTACAGCGCGGGAAGTTTCCCGCCACTACCTTGCCTGGACAAGAAGGGCGTGACCAGAAATGACGTCACGCCGACAGTAGCCAATGGGCTACCGTGGAGCCACATTCAAATGTATAGCCACTGTATATATTGAGCTGTTCGTCCACCATTACCACATGTTCCCCCGGACCACCATGCAATAAAGATGTGTTAAGCCAATCCTTCGGCTGTTCCTGTGTCTTGGTTCTCATACACTAAAGTCTCCCTTGCTCAAAAGCCAGTCATATCCTCCTCTACGGGGCGTTGCTAATCTCTGTTTACAGCCAAAGAGCCAGTGCTATCTGCATCTGCAAACATTTCTGTGGTCATGTGAAAGGCATGACTAGATGCTTGAGCACATGGAACACTATTACTTTTCCTGCCGAAGAAGTACCTATTTATCTACTTGCAATTTCTTGCATTCAAACTACAGTATTAGGTTGACAGGAACTGGGACAG
The DNA here is from genome assembly GCA_035047305.1 of Bradypodion pumilum. Classification (NCBI taxonomy): domain Eukaryota; kingdom Metazoa; phylum Chordata; class Lepidosauria; order Squamata; family Chamaeleonidae; genus Bradypodion; species Bradypodion pumilum. The sequence continues at coordinate 109,902,345 of JAWDJD010000004.1, read as the reverse complement.
ACAACAGGAGCTCAATCCTTCGTACAGCACTTGAGTCTTGAACGGCTGACCTCCTGATTTACAGGGAGTCAACTTCAGCATCTTTAGTGTCTTGCACGGAAGACAAGGAAGGAGTCGCAGTAAGGACTAACACAGGTTTATTGGTTGATGATCAGTATGAACATGTGGTAATGGCGGAGATACATCACATTATATACAGTAGTACAATGCATTTGAATCTTGTTGCACGGTAGCTCATTGGCTGCTACCGGCGTGACGTCGTTCAAGTCACGCCCCTCTTCTGTGGTTGTTTGCTTGTGCGGGAGAGTTCCCGCGGCTGTTGGTGATTTGAGGAATGAGAACCATGTGAGTTGAACGCTCGCAGCTGCCCTCTATGGGCAGCTAACTTGCGTTCCTTTAAGAGCTGGGCTACATTGTAATTGTGGTCAGGTTACATTCATACATTTCTTAAAGCGACATTGTACATACATAACATCCCTCCCCCCTAGGATGGGACGAAGTCCCTCAACCATTGTGGCTTGCCGCACATGCGCCTAGGGCGTGGGGCCGCTTGACTTAATACTGAGGAGCCTGGTTCTGCGGAGTCCTGTCCTGCAACGGAAAGGGGGGACTCATTAGCGGCTCGGTGTGGGCTCTGCGGTAACCTTGCATTGGGGGACGGGAATGGAATGAACAGTTGGGAAGTGAAACCCTGCCTACCGTTTGAGGAGCTTGGGGTCCCCCCCAGTACGAATCTCGGGACCGACGAAGAGGCCCTCGTGGCCACGCCACCCCCCGTTACCGGCCCGGGAGTTCTAGAGACTGTGGTGGGCGGACTCCCCCCCGTTGCCTGTCTTGGGGGTGTTTGTCTCCGGGGAGCTGGCGCTATGGGATATTCTAAAACAAAAGGACTGGGGGGACTGGAGGTACCAGGGGCTGAACTGAAACCCCTCTTCTCGCTAGGACGGGTGGGGGACCACTCCGCTACACCCCCCTGGTACTGCAACTCATAATCATAATCAAGCTGATCCCTCTCTTTCAAAGTATCCTCCTCTGTGGTTGAGAACCCAGGATATGCATTTGTATCCGCGGGTTCCGCCGTGTTTCCCCCTTGGGTAATGCGGGTGGGGGAGGACCCTAACGCTGATTCCCCTTCACTGGTGACTCGCCTTCTGAGTTGGTCGGCGTGCCTTCTCCAGAGTAGACCCGAGCTAGTCTCGACCCTGTAGGATACTGGCCCCGTCTGCTCAATGATTGTCCCTGGTACCCACGCTGGCCCCGAGGCCGCGTAGTTCCTGCAGTGAACCGGGTCCCCTACCGAAAAACTTTTGGAGCTCTCTCCCCCTATGTTTATATTCCTTCCTTCATCCTCCACCCTGGACGGATCCATCCGGTCAAAAAGTGTTACCGGACGCCTCCTCATGAGGAGTTCTGCTGGGGAGAATCCTGAGGCTAGGGGGGTTGTCCTGTAACAGATGAGGAACTGACACAGATGAAGGTTCAACTCACCGGGACCCATGTGCCGCAGTGCGTCTTTCGTAGTGCGCACTTGGCGCTCTACCTGACCGTTTGTGGCGGGGTGAAATGGGGCAGCGGTAATGTGCCTGACGGCGTTCCGCTCCATGAACGTCTTGAACTCTGCAGACGTGAAGGTACTAGTGTTATCGCTAACAAGGACGTCTGGCAGGCCGAAACAGGCAAAAAGCTTGCGCAACTGTTTAATGGTTGCCGCAGAGGAGGTGCTGTTCATGGGGATTACCTCCAACCACTTGGAGTAGGATTCGACTACCAGCAGAAACATGGCCCCGCGGAAAGGGCCAGCGAAGTCAACATGGATCCGGGACCATGGCCCGCGGGCCGTGTCCCATTCCCTATGGGGCAACTGGGACTCCTCGGGCCGAGAGCTCTGGCAGCTCTCGCACGTGCCCACTAAACGTTCTATATCCGCATCTATCTGGGGCCACTAGAAGAAACTCCTGGCCAGAGCCTTGGAGCGCACGATCCCCGGGTGACTGGTATGCAGTAGTTTCAGTACCTTGGCCCTCAGTTTCTCTGGGATAACTACCCTCTGGCCCCAGAGTAAACAGCCCCTTTCCAGGGAAAGCTCTACTCTCCGCCTGACAAATGGCTTGAACTGCTCCTCGGGGGAAGTAGTGGGCCACCCTTTCCTCACCCAGGAACTAACTTGGGCCAGCATCTTGTCGGCCGCCGTGGCTCTGGCGAGGTCGGCCGGGAGAATGGGGGGTGAGTCGAGAGACTCAATCAGCAGGACTTGGTGGTCCTGCTCTACCTCGCATGTGGGGTCCCCTACACTTGGGAGGGGAGATCGGGACAGCGCGTCCGCATGGGAGATCTCCTTCCCTGGGCGATAGACCAGCTCATACTGGTAAGCGTTGAGAAAGATGGCCCAACGCAGCATCCTGGGGGATAGAATTTGCGGTGTGGGTTTGCCGGTAGTGAAGATCCCCAGAAGTGGCTTGTGATCCGTCACTACCGTAAACTCGCGGCCGTATAAAAAGTCATGGAACTTTTTCGTTCGCGCGATGATGGCTAGGGCCTCCCTATCAGTTTGCGCGTAATTGCGCTCGGCCTTCGAGAGGGACCTTGAGTAGTACGCTACCGGGGCTTCCCTCCCGCTCTCCAACACGTGGCATAGAACCGCCCCCACCCCTACTGGGGACACATCACAGACTAGAACTACTGGTCTCTTAGGGTCAAAGTGGGTCAGGACAGCATCTGAGGATAGAAGTGCCTTTAGCTCCCTGAAAGCTCTCTCTTGCCTATCTCCCCACCGCCAAACCACCTCTTTCTTCAATAGCGCGTGCAGTGGATCCGCAACGGATGCCTTCCTCGGCAGGAAGGAATGGTAAAAATTTAGGAGCCCTAGAAATGAGTGCAGCTCCGGTTTCGTGGTGGGGCGAGGGGCGTTTTGCACAGCCGCAACCTTGGACTCGGAGGGCTTGATGCCTTCCGGGGTTACCTTGAACCCAAGGAACTCAACCTCCCTCGCAAAGAAGACACATTTGTCCCGTCTCAGTCGGAGGCCCGCTTTCTCGAATATTGAAAGGACCCTGTCTAGCCTTTGCGCTAGTTCTGCTTCGCCCCCCGCTGTTATCAACACATCGTCGAAGTATGGGAGGACGCCTGGAAGCCCCTTTAAAAGGCGTTCCACGAGGGACTGGAAAATTCTGGGGGCCGAATTCATGCCAAACTGAAGGCGTGTTACCTTAAATGCCCCCTTGTGTGTTACGATCGTTTGCGCAGCGGCAGCAGCCGGTGTTACAGAGAGCTGCTGATATGCCTGCGCCAGATCTAGCTTGGCAAAACACCTCCCCCCATGAAGCGTGGCCAGTAAATGGCTGACCACGGGTACCGGATATGCATTTGGCCGAATGGCCTTATTAATCGTACATTTATAGTCCGCACAAATCCTAACCTCCCCGTTTGATTTAAGGGCTGTCACAATTGGCATTTCCCACTCCACCGAATCCACTGGAACCAAAATCCCCTGCCCCACCAATTTGTCCAGTTCCGCCTCGATCTTGTCCTTGAGGGCGAAAGGCACTCTTCTGGGCTTAAGGCGGATGGGTCGGATTTCGGGATCCAGGTCAAAGGAAACTGGGGGCCCCTTGTAAGTCACGATCCCCTTCTTGAAAACGTCCGGGTGTGCGTTGCACACGTCCCGCATTGGGTCAGTCTCTATGGCGTTAATGCCGGACAGTTCGATTCCAAGGGGAGTGAACCACTGCGTTCCCAAGAGGCAGCACCTCCCCCCCTTGAGGACCACTAGGGGCAGTTTCTCGGAGTAATTCTTTAACTTCACCTTGAAGTTCCCCACCCCCAACACTGGGATCCCGTTCCCTTGCACGTCCCGTAGGTGTGACCTCATGGCCCACAACTTGGGCCGCGCATCTGGGGGAATGCGCATATACTCCTTTTGGGACAGGATGGAATAGGACGACCCCGAGTCTATCTCCATCCTCACTGGGAGCCCCTGTAACTGTACCTCTACAAAGAAACGCCGGTGCTCCAGGCCCACGCGGTTCACGCCTGCCCTGCTGTGGTCGTCTGAGACCTTCCTGGTGCCGGCCGCCTTCCGTTGGTGCGTCTGGGGATGGTTCGAATTGCCCTTGTCCTCGACTCGCCCGCGCCTGCACACCCGGGCGATGTGCCCCTTTCGGCCACAGTTGTGACACTCGGCCTTCCGGAACGTGCACCTCGTGCGGTCGTGGGACGCCCCACAACCGTCGCAGCGGTGGCCCTGCCGCTCGCGGGTCTGTCGCTTCTCTCCTCGCTTCTTGACCCGCTGGACGTCGTCGTCCTCGCTGGAGCAGGGGTCTGCTGTTGTGGACGACTCCTCGGACGCTGTTGGTGTGCCGGCGGGTGGCTTGGGGGCCCGCCAGGCTGTTTTTGCTGGTGTCCGCTGGGCCACCTGTACTGGTGACTTGGCCCTTTCGGACGTGGCCCCTCGGGACTTGAACACTCTGACCCCGCTCCTGGCTGCCTCAGCCGCTTGGGCCTCCCGCAGTACCTCGTTGAACGTGAGGCGGTAGTCGCGGGTCATAAGCTTCCGCTGAAGCTCCTCGTCCCTCAGGCCACACAGCATGCGGTCTCGGAGAGCCTGGTCTAGGCCATCCCACTGGCAGTGCACCGCTGCCAGCCTGAGGGCCGCCGCGTAGGCGGACACGGATTCGCCCGGTCGCTGGTCTCGCCTGTGGAACGCGACCCGGGCCGGGAAGATCGACACGGGAGGCTGGAAATGCTCACCCAGCAGCCCCAGCATGCGGTCGATGGGCACCTCTTCTACCTTCTTGGGGGCCACCAGGTTCATCAGGATGCGCAGCGTGGCCGGCCCCACCTGGGCAGCGTGGCCGGCCCCACCTGGGCCAGGAAGTAGGAGCGCATTCTCGCGTTGTCGTCGACGCCCGCGGCTTCCATCGCGTGCCAGAATTGGCACTCGTAGAATTGGCACTCGTAGAGCTCCCACTGTTCGGGCTCGCTGACATCGAACTGGTATGGCTTGACCTTGGGATTCGCCATTATCCCATCCTCGTCGCCAAGTGACCTGCGGAACTAGATTGGTGGTATGGGTGTCATGTTGCACGGAAGACAAGGAAGGAGTCGCAGTAAGGACTAACACAGGTTTATTGGTTGATGATCAGTATGAACGTGTGGTAATGGCGGAGATACATCACATTATATACAGTAGTACAATGCATTTGAATCTTGTAGCTCATTGGCTGCTACCGGCGTGACGTCGTCCAAGTCACGCCCCTCTTCCGTGGTTGTTTGCTTGTGCGGGAGAGTTCCCGCGGCTGTTGGTGATTTGAGGAATGAGAACCATGTGAGTTGAACGCTCGCAGCTGCCCTCTATGGGCAGCTAACTCGCGTTCCTTTAACAGCTGGGCTACATTGTAATTGTGGTCAGGTTACATTCATACATTTCTTAAAGCGACATTGTACATACATAACAGCATCTTAATCACTAAGGCACCACAGTACCTACTCATTTTATAGCAAACTGTTAATGGCTGTGTAAAACATTAAATACACAGTACTCTGCAAAGATTTAGGGAAGACTTGTCTGGCCAGGTTATCCTGCTATAGTAATAGAGTAGACCATACTACCAGCAACTCAACGCCATCAGGCAGCAGTTAACTAACCTGACAACCCTGAAGACTAATGGCCTTGGATGGCGAAGACCACAGGGAAGGGTGATGGGTCCAAGTAGGTTAAATTCCAATTGAATTCATCTTGATGGAGGGCAGCAACTTCATCAATACTGGCCTGCGGATGATGAGGACTTTTTGGGCCAAAAGTGCTTAGCACCAGAAAGTGACCTGCGGAACTAGATTGGTGGTATGGGTGTCATGCTGCAATACAGAAGGTGAGTGGAGGGCCACTGCATTATATTGTTCCCAGGAAAATCTTAATGGCTGATCGCCATGATAATAGCCAATATACAGAATCGGATACGGCACTTGAAGAAGAAAACAATACATCCGCTTCCATCGAATCAATGGAAGTTACAGCCCCATCCAGTAAACATATGAGGGGGAAGAATATGTTAGCCCTGGCCACCAATGTTCTTGTTTCTGTCAATGGATATTGTCCATTTCATAAGGAAATCAAAAAATCCGGGTCCTAAATTCCATGAATAACCTCCATTGACAGTGCTGGCTGTCCCTCTTCAGGCTGTTACCATCCACATTTAAAGAACAGTGGAATAGGAGTAGGAATGAAACATTGTACATGCCCCCATGTCATTATTTAATTTACATTTAAGAATTTGTAAATGGAACTACAATTAAATCGCCAAGCATTCTTAAACTCACTGCTAATGCCCCCTCACCTGGAAAACACTATGATAGATGGTGCTGATCAGACTTCTGAGGGGAAAAGCATGAAATCTAGTCTTTCCATAAACTACCCAAGCATAGTATGCATGCAAGCAACTTGCTATGAGGGTCCCTTCTCCTCCCAAGCAAGGAATCAAGATACATTCAAAAATGAGGTTAGATCTAGTTTTAGTCTACCTGGCTTACAAGTTAAAATGAATAGGACTTGTTAGTCAGCACTTCTGTAAATCCTATGCATTTCAGTCAGCCTACTCTAGTTGGGACTCATATTGGATTTAGTGCAAGGATTAAGCGAATATGACAGTCTTGGGTTATTAGACTGAAAGTCCAATTATTGCTTTGGATTGGCTATGGTGTGTGGGTCTGAGGGGAGCCGTAGTCTAATATAATTTGGAGGACCTGATGATCACCTACTTCATTTAGCCCAGGGGTGAAATCTATAGGCTTCTCGGGAGATTAGCAACCTGTTATACATAATGGATAGCTGCGTCTCAAACTAGCCATTTTAAAGCTACAGTATTTCATGATCAAGCAAAAGCACATATTGCACAGGGATGTACTGTATGTAATAATATAATTTGGCTGGGTGACTTAGAGGAAGAAATGTCTGTGATGGCAAACACAAGATATATGTTCAAATTCCATTCAGAGGAGTAGTTAAAGTGATTCAAACATGGCTCATTATTTAGCATTGCAAGTTTGCTGCTAGGAACAATAAGCCAATAAATCATTTATTCATGGTTATGTTTCCATTCTTTGTTATTAAAAGAAACATGGATATTACAAATATAGTACACATGAAGTTAGATATTCATAGAATCAGCACAAACAGCAAAATATGCTGTTTCAGGAGAAAAGGACTTAACTACTAATCTCCAAGGTTAAAAGCAAAGCAGCCACTGAGTTCAATACCTTGGAATCTGAACTTTGCTTGCTGAATTTGTATGCCTTCCAGGTTTCAAGGAGGACTCTGCATGCCAAAAGGGCTCAGGACCAGAAAGTGACTTGTGGAACTGAATCAGTGGTACAGGTGTCATGCTGCGATGTGGAAGGCAGATGAAAGGCCGTGGCATTATATTCGCAAGACAGTCTTCATGCGTGATCTCCATGATGATCACCAATATTTCGAATTGAATACGGCACAACAAGAAAGACTATACATATCTATAGGGAGTGACAGTTGGGAAAGGATAGTTGAGCTTTTGATCCTAGTTGAAACAGCCCACAGCACCCTATTTATCATTAATGCCATCTTTTTAACTACCTGTCACATGTTGCATTAATTTTCTCAGTCTAGGGAAGCTACCTTTTGGACTACAGCTCCCTCAATTTCCCAGATACCATTTTAATTGTCTAATGAGGGGCAAACTAGATGATACTCTTTGTGCTTATTTAGAAGTGGTTCTCCCTTAAGATGTGAAATGTGTCTTTTTGTTACAGCATGTACTTCTTTACCTTTGTATCTTGCATTTCTCTGTGACTGGCTACGTAAGGTAAACATGGGCTTAATTTGCAAGTCTGATTACTGAGGCCTTTGTAAAGAAATGCCATATCAAATAATGATTTGTTTTTTGTGTTATTGTACTTGTATCCATCATTTATTCTGTCTTTTGAATGCCCCATGGCACCTTTGAAAGTATTGTACACTGCAGTTACTGTAGATGAATGAGAGCTACTCCCATAATTAGCTTTCTTTTGAAGCCGTCCTCAATGTGTTGTGTAAGATTAAGAAATTGACAATATGACTTACCCAGCCAAAGCCTGCTTGATCCTTCATGATCTTTCTATCAATAAATTCAGAAATATGATTGAGGATAATCTGTTCCACTGACAATGGTCAGTAGTTTTTTGGGTCGAGTCTTTGCCAGGTTTCAATAAAGGACTCTAGCCCCGGGATTCTCAATGTTTTCGTGCCCTGGGCCAGACCACGCTCCCAACAGCTGAGTGGGCTAGACTGGTGGTTCTCCCTGCCGTAAAATGCATCCGCAGCTGTCACGAGTGCATCTATGGCACATTTATGACAGCCACAGGTGCATTTACAGCTGTCATAAATGCATCAGTTTCTGGTGGCAGCAGACCATATGAAATAGTGCCATGGGCCACAGCCAGACCACGGGCCATAGATTGTAAACCCCTGCTCTAGTCTGTCTCCACAATTTAGGAATCTTAGGCTCATTTATACAGTTGTTAATTAATCGCAGAAGCCATTCCAAAGTATGAGGACCAAACTACTTTAATTACTCTGTTCCTATGTCAGATACCTGCTGCTTTAATCGATTTCATGCTCTTTATAACTTCCTTCAATTCAGATGCCACAAAGAGAGTATTAATTCCCACCTCTTGGTACTCTGGTTGGATGGCTTGTTCCCACACCCTTTTGCCCTGCGCCTTTTGCTCAGCAACTGACTAGCTATATGGTCTGCTGTTACTCCAGTATAGTTTTTCTGTGGTTGGGTTAAAACTCAAATCTTTAACGAGTGTCCATGCTTGTCTACAGTTCTGCTTCATTTCCAGGTTCTCAACTAATGTCTAGCTTGTCATTTCCAATGTTCAACTGTGGCTTATATTAGTTCTTTTCCAGCTTCAACAATATCTTCCCCAAAAGGATCCTGGTTGCAGAGTGGCTTATATCTATCCAGTGGAGGTTTGTTGTTGTCGTACCGGGTTGGGTGCAACATCTTGTTGGAATATTTTTCAGTGATATGTAGAAATTCATCATATTTATCTCGATGCGGAGAGATCTGTTCCAAACTTTTATCCAACTGCTCTCGAATGATATTCTGAGTCAAATACCAAGCACCTCTGGTTTTAATTCAGCAGAACAAACATTGAGAAAAGAGAGGCAACTGGGTATTATTTCATACATAATTAGCATTTTATAGTACTTTATAGTACCTGAAGCCACATTGTGAATTTACAGCAGAAATGAGATATGAACTGAGGGTTTTCTGACTCTCATTTCAGTCATTATATGGCAGACAATTTGTTATAGTATTCCTGAGTATAAATGATAGTTATCCAAAAGCTACTGCTAGAAAGAAAGAGTTTGGGGAAGTAAAATAAGCAGCGCTGCCTCTGATAGAACTAGTCATGTAGCACTTGTAAGACTATATAATTTTAATTTTTCATAAATTTCATAAGTACACTTCTGAACACCAAGCACTTTGTAGCTCAACACACGGAAGCTTCTGAAAAAGAAAACCCAGTTAGTCTTATAGTTGTCACATATTTGCAGTATAAATTGCAACAACAGACTAACATATCTACCAGCTGTATGACAAGGATGGTGTGACACATTTAAAGGCACTTGCCGAATCAGTGGATTGTAGGGGACAACAGGCACCCTGGTTTGCTTTCAAAATGCTGAAACATAAATTTACATTTCCAAAAAAATATCTAATGAATATTGACAAGATGCTGAACATTCTGTTTGTTTATAGTTGCACAGGAATCAACTGCAGGTTGTGCTTTAAGTCTCCTAGTTACAGAATTTGCAATCAGGAACCTGCAATGAGAGAAAACAAGTTTTTGTTGTTGTTCAATTGCATAGTCGAGTCTAACCCTTTGTGACCCCATGGACCATCGCACACCAGATACCCCTATCCTCCACCATCCTCCTCAACCCACCCAGCTCTGTGCCCATTGTGTCAACAATACCATCTAGACATCTTATTCTCTGCCGCCTCCTTCTTTTGCCTTCCACCTTTCCCAGCATCAAGGCTTTCTCAAGTGAATCCTCTCTTCTCATTTGACTTCATCTTCAATATTTGACCTTCCAAGGAGCAGTCAGGGTTGATCTCTTTTAAGATCAACCTATTTGTTCTCTTAGCTGTCCAGGGTACTCTCAAAACTCTCCTCCAACACCACATTTCAAAGGCGTCTATTCTTCTGTACTTAGCTTTCCTATGGTCCAGCTCTCACAATCATACATTACTACCGGGAATACCATTGCTTTGAGTATGTGGACTTTTATTTGCATGGTGGTGTCTCTACTTTTAACTATGTTCCCCAGGTCTCTCATAGCTTATCTCCCAAGAATCAGTCACCTTTTATTTTATGGCTGCAATCATGTTATTATTTTCCTCTGAATTATTTGATTTTCCACTGTGGACCCATTTGCAACACAAAATGAGTTTATACTAGTTTTCAGAATGTCAGACTCATTATCCCTTTCTTTAACTATGCTAAAAGAACTACAAGAAGCAACTTTACCAAGAATAACAAATGTACAAAGACAAAGGCATCAAGATCAAAGTACTTTAATTGTGCCAGTATGGCACAAGAGAGGTGTAACTGAAATATACTTTTTGTTTCTCCATTGCGAGGAACTGAATGTCTGCAAACAAATACAGTGATACCTCATACAACGTCCAAACTTGGTTCCACAACTTTGGACTTTATATGGATTTGGACTTTGTATGCAAACTCCTAGCCGCGATGCCTCATACAACATCCAAATCCTTGCCGTGATGCCTCATACAACGTCGTTTCCATAGAGATACATTGTACTGTAACAGCACAGACTTCACAGCAAAGTCAAGGAAACAGACAGGAAACTGACAGAACTTTAAGAAATCATTGTCTAAAGGCTAAAAACATTACAAAAACATGTCAAACAACCCTGATTTTAGGAGACAGACCATACAACAAGTTTTTAACTTTTGAAAACTTTATGAAGTGCAGGTTTAAAAGTTAACATGTCCCATCATGCAGCGCAGTGTTAATTTGCAGCTATGCGGCCAATCATCCATTTTGTACAAGCTACTGTAAACAATTACTGGATGGAAGCAAACAATTGCCCACCCCACCAAACAGTGCCCCCCCCAAAAAAAATCTACATAGAAAAAAATATGGAACATGCAATCTGTTTTTAAAAACCATAGCAGCAAACACCAAAAAATTGCCCTCCCCCACCAAAAAATTGCCCTCTCCCATCCACCTCCCCAACCCAATCGGAAACAGAAAACCTCATTTACCTACCTTTCCACTGTGCCACAGAATGGTCCAAGAACTTGAAGAATGCTGCAAAAATCTCAGGAATGCTTCCAAAAATTCTGACGAAAAAATCCAAAAAATCCAAAATCGCGCTCAAAACCACTCCTAAACACTCTTTGCCTCGTGCAAAACCCACAAGAGCAATGCACGTATTCGTTCTGCCTTTTATACTGGCCAGGCACAATGCAACGTGGGGAAAATCTCAATGCCTCATACAAAGTCGCAGCGACTTTGCATGTGGCAACATTTTTCAAGAAATTAGGCGATGTTGTATGAATCCAATGTTGTACGAAGTGGACTTTGTATGAGGTATTACTGTATATGCAAGTGTGTATTGCAGATAGAATTTGCATGAAATTTAAATGAGTTTAAAACACCTTTAGTTGTAATATTGGTTTATTTGCTTGTTTGGAAGTGAAAAAGAAGGAGGAAATGCCATGCTTATTGGTTGAGTATATAAATTGGGAAAGCAAAAGGTCCCAGCTTTGCTCCCTAAATCTCAAAGGAGGCCTTTCTTGTCTTAAATGGTGAAGCGGGAAAGAGCCTCCTCAAAGATTGCAGTATTTTTCAACCACAGTTGGGCATACCCAGGTAACGACAACCTTGTGTTGCTGGCTAATCTTTCTCACACTAGGTCAGGTGAAAGGAACTTCAGAATGAACTCACTCATTTTGGCAGTTTCACATCTGGCCTAGACATGGAAGAAGAATAAATGGTGAAGAGGCTGCACCGGTAAGGAGAGAAAAGGCAATTCTGCAATTTATCGCAGAAAGTTATGTAATTTAACTTATGTATACCTAATCATCAACAGGATTCTAGCCACTGTTCCAAAAATCTAGGAAAAATAATGTTTTCATGCAGGTTGTCTCCTCGATGATGTGCACACTTATGTCTGCATACAATGGTCCACTTTAAATATGTGGGTGGCAGCTAGAACTGCAGCATGTGTGTCCTGTCTATTCATCAGGAGCACTCTTAATTTCTGAAGCAATTGGGGACTTAAAAGTGAGAAAAGGCTCACACATGATTGATTGATTTGATTTGATTTATTTGATTTGTATGCCGCCCACTCAGCATACACCGACTCAGGGCGGCTCACAACAAATCAAACATTACAATACAGTAAAACCCTGACTTACAAATGCCTCAAGTTACATAAAATTCAACTTACATAATGATTTTGTGCTAAAACCATGTCCCAGTTTACACGATTTCCTATGGGTTTGCTTCGAGTTACATAAAGATTCATTTTCCTATGGGTTTGCTTCAAGTTACATAAAAAATCATTTCCCTATGGGTTTGCTTCGATTTACATACAAATTTCATTTTTCCTATGGGTTTGCTTTGATTTATGTAAAAAAATATTTTTTCCTATGGGTTTGTTTCGTGTTACAAAATAATTCAATTTAAGCAAAAGCCTATGGAATCGACTTTTTTTTCATAAGTAGGGGTTTTACTGTATTCAAACCAGACAATATGTCAATACACGTCACATCACAAAATCATGTAAATCATAAATACTACATTACAGAGTATCACCGTAAAAAATACAACATTACAAAATAAGGCATCTTTCTCTGCTGGCAACTCTTCCTAGAAAAATTTAGTGACTTACCGCTGCCTTCAGGGCTTGGGACAAATCTTCTATTAAATCTTCAGAGTCTTCTAAACCAACAGACATACGAATTAAGTTATCTGTGATCCCAAGGGCTTCTCTATCTGCCTTGGGAACTGACCCATGAGTCATGATGGCACTGAAAAAAACAAGATAATGCAGGGCTTCAGACTCATAAATAGAAAGCATCAGGTGAGCCAATACTAGTAACATAATAGTTTAAAGAACAGTTTGGAATAACCAAAAATGAGACAAAAGTATCCCTTAAGATAATAATAATAATAATAATAATAATAATAATAATAATAATAATAATAATAATAATAATAATAATAATAATAATTATTATTATTATTATTATTATTATTATTATTATTATTATTATTATTATTATTATTATTATTATTATTATTATTATTATTTTCATCTCTTCTCATTTATTTCCTATATTCATCTTGGCACAGTGCAGCTATAATATCTTCCAAAAGGTGCCTATACCATCAACTGGATTAATGAGGCCTTGAATCATCAAGTGGAGCTATTCTGCATATTTCATAATCTTGCTGAAACAGGAAATGAAGTGAGGCCTCTAACATCACTGATACAGTACTTGCAACCATTTCATGGCCTACTTCCGAGCCAAGGTCTTGGATTCCAATGTTAAAGCAGTTGTTCCAGTCAAGACCTTGTTTTTCCAGATCAGTTCCAGGGTGTTACACTTCATGATGTGGACAAGGTGATTGCATCCTGCAAAGCTGCCACCTCTCCTATGGATCCTTGCCGAGCTTGGCTCCTTAAGACCACCAGGGAATTAACCATGGATTGGACCATGCAGATAATAAACTCATCTTTATCAGATGGCTATTTGCCTTCCTGTCTGAATGAGACAATTGTGCACCTGATCCTGAACAAAACTTCCCTGGTGATGGATGACCTGAATAATTTTAGGCCTTTTGCTACGTCCCATTTCTGGGCAAGGTGATAGAGTGTCAGCTAAACAGCTGTAGTCACTCTTGGAGGATACCAATAGTCTGGATCCATTAACTGAGAAAGCCTGGATCACCCTGCTTAATCACCCTGCTTAAGGACAACCTCCGGGTTGGAGAGATAGGCAGGATATCTCTCAATATCATTTCCAGGGAATCCTAAGCAGGTGAAGACATCTGCTTGGGAATACCCTGAAATGGTGAGCCACTGTGTGAGACAGAATGCTGGACTGGATGGGCTGTGGCCTGTTCCAGCAAGGCTGTTCTTATGTTCTTATGTTCTTATGTTCTTATGAGTTTAGGGAGGCAGACAGGGAGCATGTGATCCTGCTAGTTCTCCTTGGTATTTCAGCAAGTTTCAATACTGTCAGCTAAAATATCCTTCTAGACCAGGGGTGGCTAACCTTGGTGCTTCAAGTGTTCTTGAACTTCAGTTCCCAGAAGCCCTGGTCAGCAGGTGTAATGACTTGGGCTTCTGGGAACTAAAGTTCAAGAACACCTGGAGCACCAAAATTGGCCATTCCTGTTCTAGACAGCCTGGGAATTGAAGGTGTTGCTTTGCATTGGTTCCATTCCTTCCTTGCCAACAGGGTCAAGACGATAGAACTTAGGGATGTTTGATCAGCCTTGTGGATACAGCTATATGGTGTCTTGCAGGACTTGATCATCTCCCCAATGCTTCCCAACATCTACATGAAGCCACTGACAAACGTCATCCAGATATTTAGAGCAGGGGTGTCCAAACTACGGCCCACAGGCGGGATCCAGCCTCCAACGGCAATTCATCCAGCCTGTGCTCCCCTCATCACACTCGGAAGCAGAAGTAAAACAACCCTTTGGTGAATTCATTCTGTAGTTCCTTTTGCCTAACCTAGAGCGAGAAAGTTTAGCCAACACAACAAGGTTTCCAGTGCCTGGGATATGCCCAATTGTGGTTCAAAAATACCACAATCTTCGAGGAGACTCTTTCTTTGTTTCTGAGATTTATCAGAGAATTTACATTAGTCTTCACTGTGATTTTGTTTAAATACACTCAGCAAGATTATTTGTTATACTTTTGTCTAGAAGCACTCTGCATACAGCTAACTCAAATATGCACTCATGTATATATAGTTTAGAGGGACTGCAGTGGCTCAAGTGGCTAAGATGCTGAGTGGAAGGCGGCAGGTCAGCAGTTCAATACCCAAATACTGCAGGATGGAATGAGCTCCCATCTTGTCCCAGCTCCTGCCAACCTAACAGTTGGAAAGCAAGAAATTGCAAGTAGATAAATAGGGACAACTTCGGTGGGAAGGTAAACAGCATTCCATGTTCACCCGTGCCTAGTCATGCTTGCCACATGACCATGGAAACGTTTGCAGAAGTAGACAGCGCTGGCTCTTCAGCTATGAAACAGAGATGAGCACTGAACCCTAGAATCGGATACTACTGGCTTTCAAGCAAGGGTGACCTTTACCTTTATATATAGTTCAAATAGAAGATACTTTCTTACTGGCAAGAATAAAATGGATATATGCATGGACGTCTATGTTTCACATTTTTTCTCCACACATTTATTTCAAAAAACATTTTCCCTGCAGTGACTTCAGAGAAACTTCACTTACGGATGCCCAACCAGACTTTCATATCCTCCCAGACTATCAGCCAGGGCAAAAACCTAGAAAACACAAATAAACATGTTATATTCAAACAAAGATTAATCTATATGTTTCTCTGGAAACCTGCAAGCTCAGTCTATGCAGAAATAACTGTGATTATGCCACATGAAATCAGTGGGGAAGCACCCCTAATTCTGCCTGAGATCACAAGAAAAGAGGAATTAGTTGGGGAGAGAAATTATATGGATAACTCAGTAAGCTAAGTATCTGCCTGTATTGCCAGAGATAGGGAGTTCAGTTCCCCACTTTGTATTCCAGAAGAGCCAATCTTTATGGCTTTGGGCAAGCTGCAAAACAGAAAATGGGCCGTTGCTAATTTTCATTGATAAATTCAACTGCTAGTCATTCATAAAACCATTGCAAAGATATAGTTATGGGGAAATACTTTCCCAGTTTTTTTATCATATCAGAACCACACAAAGTTTCTTTCTGGGTTGAAAGGATTTTTGCTGGAAGAACACCGCTCCGGTGGACGCCCGAATGAGGCTCCTTTCATGTCCCCAAGATCATTTTCCCACTGAAGTGGTCCCTATCTATCTACTTGCAGTTTCTTGCTTTTGAACTGCTAGATTGGCAGGAGCTGGGATAGAGATGGGCACTCATTCCATCATGCAGTACTCGGGGTCTTGAACTGCCAATTTACCAACGTTCCAGCTAACAAGGTGAGCTTCTTAACCACTGAGCCACTGCAGTGCCTACTTTCTCAGTGATCCCTGCTGATCAGACAATGCTTTCTAACTCAAAGCATCTATTACATCAGATATTGGAAACACAGGATGCCTCCCCCTCCTCCCCGCAACCCCACTGAAGCCGCTGCGAGGCCAGCACCGCCCATTGTCCCCGGGGCTGCGGGGATGGCTTCCCTCCGGGAGACTAAGGCCAAGAACAGAGTGCCATTCTCGGTCTTCATCTGCTTGAGGGAAGTGGTTCACGCGTCAGCCATGTGTTTTTTACACACGCGCCGGCTGCCCCACCTCCTCCACGCTCGCGCCCTTCAGCCTAATTGGCTGAAGGGTTTGTGGCACAGAAGACGCTGGGAAGCATAGTTTTTTTGTTCGGGTTCGTGGAGCGTTGGACCCACTCTCAGCTTTTGGACCCTTATGGCGATGCTCGCAGGGTCAAAAAGTAAGTGTGGGTGACTTGGTACAGGATGGTTGGGATGGGTGTGGCCATGCATGCCAGACACGCACGGCCCATGCACCATTTTATAGGTAAATATGATGAAGAGGACAGGTGGCACAGAGTGGCATTCCACGGGTTTCCCAAACTAAGCATTTCCAATTAATTCTGAGATACCCTTTTCCTTCCCTGTCATTGGTGCTACTCCCAATGACCATATGCCTTATTTACATCATATTTTGGGACTGCCCATAGAAGACTGCAGTGGCTCAAGTGATTAAGATGCTGGACTTGACAAGCAAGGGTGAGCTTTACCTAAAGAAGACTGCGAACACCACCCTGTAAGGTTGCCCTTGCTGGAAAGCCAGTTGTATCCAACTCTAGGGTTCAATGCTCATCTCTGTTTATAGGGAGGGAAAGCGGCAAGGGTGCAAGGTATAGGCAAGGGAGGGAGAAAAATACACCCAGAATAGAAACACAAAATATGGAAATAATTAAATAAGCAATAATGGTATAGCTGAAAAATTTAATGTGAAGTATACATAAGACAAAACACAAGCATGAAAAAGCCCGCCAGACAAAAGCTAGTAAAAAGCTACTAAAAAACGAATGCTATGAAAGCTAGGCACACACCAAGGAAAAGTCCTAAAAGGTACAAAGAACAACTTTCAAGAGAAAATATATAATATTACCTAAGTATACACCATATCGAGAAGGTAGAGCCTAGTCATAGAGTCCGTATCAAAGTTGTGGCAAGGTCAAAAATATCTGGAGGGCAGATTCCGAAGTACCATGTAAAAGGTCCGTATCAAAAATCCATTTGGAGTCCGTGAAAACAATCATGTAGGTACGCAAAAAAGTACAATGTACAATAAGGGCAGCCAGGAGGGCTATGTAGACGTCAAAAAGAGGAACGTGGTAGTGGCAGCAACAAGTCAAAGGTCCGTATCAAAAATCCATTTTGAGTCCGTGTAAACAATCATAAGAGGTACGCAAAAAGGTACAATGTACAGTAAGGGCAGCCAGGAGGGCTATGTAAATATCAAAGAAGAGGAACGTGGTAACGGCAGAAACAGGTCGATATTCTTCCGGTACAGAATATTTCGTGCTCTTTATTAAGATCTGCAAAGGAAACCAAGACCTCAAGTAACAACAGTAATAAACAGGGAACAATGACATGCGGAAAATAGTTACATACAAAAAACAGTAATAAGCAAGAAAGCACCAATTCTAGGACATTCTTAACACGAAACATAAAGTAGTACCTGTAAAGACGCACTACGAATCACCTCACAAAGAATCCTCGTAAAGGGTGAGAGCGTTAGGGAAGCTCAGAGTGTAACAGCTACATATAGTTCCCAGGGAAGGTCATGTGAAACTGATGACTATGATAAGCAATGAAATCATAAGTAACGAGGAGTAATCTGTTAAAGAGGAGGGAGAGAGAGAGGGACTGAGTTGAAGGAACTTAAAGGAAAGAGGAATAATCTTGTTCTGTATTTAAACCTGTAGGATATAGAGTGGAAAAACGGTGGATGTAAAATGCTTCACGTTGTAACAAAAAGCGTTCCTTGTTAATAGAATGAAACTGGCGGGGGAAGAAAGATTCGAGTACAGCAGCTTTAAGATCAGTGGGAGCGTGCTTCTTATTAACATAATGTGAAACGAGAGGTGCTGTAATGACAATGTTCCGAATGCGAGAAATGTGTTCCCCTAATCTGGTTTTCAGGGGTCTCGACGATTGTCCCACATAAGCCAGACCACAAGGACAGATAATAATATACACGATATCACGTGAATTGCAATTTGAGAACCGGGATAGTTCTAGTCTGAAAGTACTACTTGGAATGGAAATGACATCCGTTTTCCACATATAACGACAGAACTTACAGTGTCCGCAAGGATAGTGCCCAACAGGAAATACAGAAGGAGTTACTGAAGAAAGTAGGCAATCGGTTTTAGATAGAATGCCAGCAATGGTTCTGGTTTTGCGGAACCCAATCATGGGTTTTTCTTTGCACCCAGAGACAGAATCCAATATGTGCCAGTGCCGATGTATGGTCTTTTTATTTTGTTGCGCAAGGGGAGTGAAATCTAGAGACCAAAAAATATTATTGTTCTGTGTATTCCTGGCCTTGCGCTCAAACATGGAGCACCTGGATCTATGGGTCACCTTCTTGTATGCGTTATTGATCACATGGATAGGATACCCCCTGAGTAGTAGTGAGTGCCGAATGTTGGTGGCTGTTGGTGACCTTCTTGATATAGCCTTTGAGCACAATTTCTTTCGTTTCATGGACACTTTTTATTTACAGATACAAGGTGTGGCTATGGGTTCAAATTTCGCCCCTTCTGTTGCTAATATTTTCATGAATAATTTTGATCACACTTTCATTTCTAATCCTTCTGTAAATCCTTTTTTTGCTGACATTATGATTTATAAACGATACATTGATGATTTGTTTTTTACATACCGTACAGTCTATTTCTCAGGGCTAAGAGGAATTCTACCCTTGATTCTGATTTTCAATCAGCAGCCACCAACATTCGGCACTCACTACTACTCAGGGGGTATCCTATCCATGTGATCAATAACGCATACAAGAAGGTGACCCATAGATCCAGGTGCTCCATGTTTGAGCACAAGGCCAAAAATACACAGAACAATAATATTTTTTGGTCTCTAGATTTCACTCCCCTTGCGTAACAAATTAAGAAGACCATACATCGGCACTGGCACATATTGGATTCTGTCTCTGGGTGCAAAGAAAAACCCATGATTGGGTTCCGCAAAACTAGAACCATTGCTGGCATTCTATCTAAAACCGATTGTCTACTTTCTTCAGTAACTCCTTCTGTATTTCCTGTTGGGCACTATCCTTGCGGACACTGTAAGTTCTGTCGTTATATGTGGAAAACGGATGTCATTTCCATTCCAAGTAGTACTTTCAGACTAGAACTATCCCGGTTCTCAAATTGCAATTCACGTGATATCGTGTATATTATTATCTGTCCTTGTGGTCTGGCTTATGTGGGACAATCGTCGAGACCCCTGAAAACCAAATTAGGGGAACATATTTCTCGCATTCGGAACAATGTCATTACAGCACCTCTCGTTTCACATTATGTTAATAAGAAGCACGCTACCACTGATCTTAAAGCTGCTGTACTCGAATCTTTCTTCCCCCGCCAGTTTCATTCTATTAACAAGGAACGCTTTTTGTTACAACGTGAAGCATTTTACATCCACCGTTTTTCCACTCTATATCCTACAGGTTTAAATACAGAACAAGATTATTCCTCTTTCCTTTAAGTTCCTTCAACTCAGTCCCTCTCTCTCTCCCTCCTCTTTAACAGATTACTCCTCGTTACTTATGATTTCATTGCTTATCATAGTCATCAGTTTCACATGACCTTCCCTGGGAACTATATGTAGCTGTTACACTCTGAGCTTCCCTAACGCTCTCACCCTTTACGAGGATTCTTTGTGAGGTGATTCGTAGTGCGTCTTTACAGGTACTACTTTATGTTTCGTGTTAAGAATGTCCTAGAATTGGTGCTTTCTTGCTTATTACTGTTTTTTGTATGTAACTATTTTCCGCATGTCATTGTTCCCTGTTTATTACTGTTGTTACTTGAGGTCTTGGTTTCCTTTGCAGATCTTAATAAAGAGCACGAAATATTCTGTACCGGAAGAATATCGACCTGTTTCTGCCGTTACCACGTTCCTCTTCTTTGATATTTACATAGCCCTCCTGGCTGCCCTTACTGTACATTGTACCTTTTTGCGTACCTCTTATGATTGTTTACACGGACTCAAAATGGATTTTTGATACGGACCTTTGACTTGTTGCTGCCGCTACCACGTTCCTCTTTTTGACGTCTACATAGCCCTCCTGGCTGCCCTTATTGTACATTGTACTTTTTTGCGTACCTACATGATTGTTTTCACGGACTCCAAATGGATTTTTGATACGGACCTTTTACATGGTACTTCGGAATCTGCCCTCCAGATATTTTTGACCTTGCCACAACTTTGATACGGACTCTATGACTAGGCTCTACCTTCTCGATATGGTGTATACTTAGGCAATATTATATATTTTCTCTTGAAAGTTGTTCTTTGTACCTTTTAGGACTTTTCCTTGGTGTATGCCTAGCTTTCATAGCATTCGTTTTTTAGTAGCTTTTTACTAGCTTTTGTCTGGCGGGCTTTTTCATGCTTGTGTTTTGTCTTATGTATACTTCACATTAAATTTTTCGACTATACCATTATTGCTTATTTAATTATTTCCATATTTTGTGTTTCTATTCTGGGTGTATTTTTCTCCCTCCCTTGCCCATCTCTGTTTATAGCCAAAGAGACAGTGCTTTCTGCGTCTACAGATGTTTCCATGTACATGTGGCCGGCCTGTTTTAACACCAGAGTGCAAGGTATGCTGTTTACCTTCCCACCAAAGGGGTCCCTATTTATCTACTTGCAATTTCTCGCTTTCGAAATACTAGGTTGGCAGGAGCTGGGAAAGAGATGGGAGCTCAATCTGTCATGCAGTACCTGAGAATCCAACTCCGACCTTCTAGTCAGCGAGTTCAGCACCTTAACCACATGAGCCACCACAGTGCTCTGTAGAAAGGGGGGGAGGAACTGCTCCCTGTTTCCTTTGAAAGAAAATCCTGACCAGGTCACCAGGTGGTGCTATACTTCCTGTACAGACAGCACATCTCAGGTCAGATGTTTTACCTTCAAGCTTTTGAAGAACGTAGAGGCAGTTTCAAGGTTTCCTTTAATGTAAAAGGAAATCATTCCTGGGCAACCTCTGCATTGGCGTTTCACCAGCTCAAACTGTGGGTGTGATGGCAATCCTAAAATGAATCACATGTTTCACAAATAGTTTGATTAATATTTTTACTTTAGCAAACACATACATGATGTCTGGCCAGGTTTCCTGCTATGGTAATAGAGTAGACCATACCGCCAGTGAGTCAATGCCAAGTGTCAGATGGCAGTTAACTAACTAACCTGACAACCCTGAGGACTAGCAGCCTTGGCAAAGTCCACAGGGAAGGTTGATGGAGGGCAGCAGCTTCATCAATACTGGCCTGGGGCTGAGGAGGACTTTGTGTGCTAAAAGGGCTCAGGACCAGAAAGTGAGTCACGGAGCTGGATCAGTGGTACGGGTGTCACATTGCGATGCAGAAGGCATATGAAAGGCCACGGCATTATATTCTCAGGACAGTCTTCATGGCTGATTGCCAAGATGATCACCAATATTCAGAATCAGATACGGCACAAGAAGAGAAGAAACACATACACACACAAAATCTACTGTTTCTTCTGCATCTAAGCCAGATGTGAAACTGTCAAGATGAAACTACTTTTTGGAGAATTCATTCTGTACTTCTTTTCACAACATAGTGGAACCCCCATAGAACATAGTCATATCCTCTTTTCATATTGCTGTACTAGCATATTTTGCCCGGCATTGCTGGACAGTTTTTGTGTGTGTGTGTGTTTTTTTTTTTTTTTGGTTAGGGGTGGTTTGGGTTGTGGTGACTTGAATTTGTGGTTTTCGAAATTTTTTGAATTTTTGAATTTTATTTATTTTTTATTTGGATTTTTAAAATATTTTTTGACTGTTGCATACTTTTCCGGCCTCTAGGTGGGGCTGTGATTAAGAGTGTGATTGTTTTTTCTTTCTTCAGTTCTGCTGCGGAGGCATGGAGGGAGGACATCTTTCGTAAGTGCTCTTGACTTATTTAATTTTTATTTTGTTTTGATTTTGGGGTGCTGGGCTGGGGGGTTTAAGTAGAGTGTTTCTACTTAAACCCCCCCAAAGTGTTTTTGCTTGTTCTTTTGTATTTTTTCTGGATTTTAGATGTGTTTTATTGATTTGGATATTTCTGGTTGTTATTTTTTTTATTTTTTCTGTATTTATTTTTGTAATTTGTTTTATTATTGTTTTTTGAGTAAGGTATTTTCATGTTGTTATGGTGTAGTTAGGTGTTTTTAGTGAGTTTTCATGGTATTTCATTAGCCTTTGTTATTTCGGATGTGTTTTGTTGAGTTTATTATTTTGTTGTTTGCTGGGTTTATTTGAATTATTTGTTTGTTTATTTGTGTTTTTTTTAATTTTTGATGGTTGGCGTTGTGTTAAACTGTTTTGTTGTGGTTGTGTTTTGTGGGGTGAAGAATGGCCTGTCTGTCGTTTCCACTCTTCCCCATTGCTGTTTCGAAATTAGGTTTTGATGCAGCGATGGGAAAAATGAAGAGCTGGCAGTCAGCTTGCTCTTCATCTGGTTAGGTTTGTTAGGTCAGTTGGAGGAGAAGGAGGCAGAGAAGAGCTATCTGCTTCATGATGGTTCTCTCCTCTCAGCCTCCTTTTCCCCTGGCTTACCTAACGGGAGATCGGCAGGCAACGATCCATAAGGGGTGGTGCTCTTCCTTGCAGATTGCTGTCTGCTGCTTTTCTATTACCTCCACCGCTGATTCGTGCTAGTTCTCGAAACAGTGGTGTCGGTAGTACAAAGGCAGCAGCCAGTCATTCGCCAGGGAGAGTGCTTCCCCTGACGAAGTGCTGCCTGCTGCTGTTTTTTTCCCTTGGTTCAACTTACCTTGATGCCGGCGGTGGTCTCGTTGTGTCTTCAGTGGGGTAGCAGGGAGGAGAGGGAGTCTCTCTTCTCCCCGTTGCTCCGGGAAAGAAGGCCAGAGGTTGTCTCGCCATGGTTTTTTGTGGGTTTGGATTAGTAATGCCATGAGGTGCTGCATCCGCCTGCAGTGGCCTTGCGCTCCCATTGTGTGAGGTGCTGCATCTGTCTGTGGCGGCCTTGCATTCCCATTGTGTGAGGCATTATTTTTTTGGTTTTTGTGTGCCGGCTTTTCCAAGTTTTACGCGCTCACACCTTCAGCCTGATTGGCTGAAGTGGTCACGGCATGGAGGATGCTGGAAGTTGTAGTTTGGTTTTTCTGTCTGCATTCGTGGGGTAGCTGCCCCACTGGCAGCTGGCGGACCCTTGCGGCGATGGTCGGTCAGCATAAAGGGAAATGTATGGGGCTTGGTACAGGATAGTATGGACGGGTGTGGGTGTTTTTACCAGATTCCAATGGTTAACGCATGATTTTATAGGTATAGATTCCTTATTCAGTGAGCTCCTTCCTCCATCTTCCAATTTGATTTTGCTCTTGCGTACCCTCAAGAAAGTTTATTCTTGCCATAAAGCTTTTCTTAGACCTATAGAATCGGTGGACTTGAGAGACATATCTGTTGAGAGGATGTCAATCAAGTTCATTCTCTTCCTTAGTTATCTCGGCATCTGCTGCTACTTCTTTCCTTATTTTTGGTGGAACAATACGAAGCTGGGGATATATTTTCTCAACTGATGTAGGTTTAAGGCATCCTAGCACTATATGCATGGCTTCATTAATAGGAATGTCAACTTGTTTCATCTGTGTGGATGTGCTCCATACTGGAGCAGCATACACTGCTGCAGAAACGCTCAGGGACAAAGGTGGTGTACACAGTGTTGATGGTTGACCTCCCCATGTATAATTTGTCAATTCTCTGATGATATTGTTCTCCAAACTAACTAGCCTTGGTATTAAGACAGTGCTGCTTAAAAGAGAACATCCTGTCAATGCCATGCCAAGGTATTTTGGTGCTGAACAATTCTGTAATCGATTCCCTTGCTATGTAACATCAAGCTCAAACCCTGCCTCTCTGTTTCAAAGGTGAAAAGCGCTCACTTGAGTCTTGCTCAGGTTAAGATTCAAGTGATTGATGGTGTAATACTATCCTAATTCTTCAAGTGTCCCAGTAGGTTTTCCAACCATTGTTGTTTTGTGTGTATTGTCAGGAACTGGTTGAGCATTCATGTATATATTATACAATGTTGGAGACAATACACTTCCTTGTGGCAGTGCATTCTTATACAACCTCCGTCTACTATTCTTGCCATTCATTGTCACATAGAACCTCTGGTTCTGGAGGAAGCTGCCAATCACCCTAGTAAGCTTGTTATCCCTGGTAAGATTTTTTTTATTTTATGGAGCAGTATCCTATGAATGGCAGTAATGAATGCAGCAGTTAGGTCAGTGAAAGCCACTCCCATAGTTAGCATTCTTTTGAAGCCATCCTCAATTTGTGGCATAAGGTTAAGAATTTATCTGCAACATGAATTTACCTTCCCAAAGCACCTTTTTCCAGTGTGCTAGCATCTTTAAACAGTCAGTTCAGTCTCAAAAATTTTTATGGCAATATCCACCTACAGGAGTTTGCAACAGGTATGTATATGAAGGCCACATTTTTGTCCTTACAATGTCCCCATGATCTTCAGTGAGCTTGGACATGACTGTTTTTCATTTTTTAAAAAAAATGTAAAGCATTAATTACCAATATGAGCACTTCTGTTTTTGTTTTTTCTCCTTTTTAGGTAAGAGGTTTATTTTATTTATTAGTGCAGGAATATTTTAGCAGCAATTGTCTGACTTACCAGGGAAAATAACCTTTTCCACCCTAGGATCTGATTCAAGGAACTGGGCAACAGCCAACGCATTCTGAAAATGTTGTTTCATGCGGATTGCCAATGTCTTTAGACCGCGATTGCAAAGGTAGCAATCGAAAGGTGATGGAACTGCTCCGATGGCTGCAAAAGAAAAGACACCCTCTGCACTAATGGCCATGCTGAGTTATATATAAACAGGATCCAAGCACGATAGTGCCACATGAATGTCAACATATAGTCATGTGTTCAGAAAAAAATAGAAAACCTAAGCAAAGATTTAATTTGAAAGTTTAAGCATTGCATTCTTTACTATTATGTGTTCTGAGACCTGAAACACAAAGCCTTAATCTAGTATAATAACACAATGATTGCCCATCACCCCATTTCAATAACATTCTTTAGGCAAAGAATGAAACAGTCATCATCATCATTGATTATATTTTTATCTCATTCTCTCCCCAAAAACCTCAGGATGATGATATGGGGTCCCCTTTCCTGCCACCCAACTTCCACCACAACCACAGACAATATTTTAATCTTCACAGAAACACAAGTAAAGAGATAGTGAAGTATCCTTGGCATAAGGTTGGCCGGTTGCTGAACATGGCTGCTTTTTTATGAATGCATAAGACAGCAAGTAAAACGGCCAGATCACAAGCCAAATAAAAGGTGTAAAAAACCTTTCAGTCCACATAACAATCTGCCCAACTCAAAAGGAGCAAAAAGTTTGAAACTTGAATCACCTGTGGATGGTTAGCCAGGCTAATGCATCAATCTTTCCCCTCAGACTAATGAAACTACTCTCTCCTAAATTCTATGGGGCAACCCTTGCAAGGAGCTGTCCAAATCCTAGCCAACCTCCATGGTGTTCCTGGGAACATTTGTGCTCTCCTGATCTTGCCCCAGTCAATGAGAAATTGGGATGCTAGTGCAGATATCCCTTATCAATCTATCCCAAGACTGGTCCCAGGATGGAAGGGAGATAAGCAGGTCTAAAAGCAGGGAACCCAGCAGGCTACAGATTTAACACTTGCAGTCCATTTAGTCTCCACTCTTTTCTCCCCACTTAATAATGTTCTAACCCTTTGGGGCAAGTTCATCACAGTGACTGGATGCTACATCACTGGCCTTCTGCATGTGTAACAATGCTGCAGGATTTCAGCCAGGGACTTTATGGTTTGAACTTATACCTCTTTGTTCTGAACCATACTGGCTGATATGCAACTTCAAACTCTCCATGTGGGAAACCAAAATAGTCCTACAGATTGGCAGACCTCATGTAGACTCACGTAGAGTAGCACTTTTTTGCTATCTGCACTTCATGTTTTACAGTAAAACCCCTACTTACGAAAAAAAAGTCCATTCCATTGGCTTTTGCTTAAATCACTTTTTTATGTAACTCAAAGCAAACCCATAGGGAGGAAAAAATTACGTAACTCGAAGCAAACCCATAGGAAAATGAAATTTTATGTAAATCAAAGCAAACCCATAGGAAAATGAATTTTTATGTAACTCAAAGCAAACCCATAGGAAAAAGAATCTTTATGTAACTTAAAGCAAACCTATAGAAAATCGTGTAAATCGGGACATGGTTTTAGCACAAAATCATTATGTAAATTGAATTTTCTGTAACTTGAGGCATATGTAAATCGGGGTATTACTGTATTTTTGTTTTCTTTCTTTCAACAACAGATCTTGCTCTTTTCTGTTTCTCTCTTTTTGCCCCGACATAGACAAAGGGCTAATCTGATTTTTTTAAAAATTAACTCCAAGAATCCTGTAGCCAATAAAGCCTATCGCCTGATGACTGGAGGATACTGAGATTGGTGGATCAAGCAAAAATGTTTGCTAAGCTCTGATCAAACCACTAAAATTTAATGAAGTAACAGTTTTACAACTTGAGATGAGAATGACCTGTTTTATGTTTTGTATGTTATTTTTCAGTAGGATATATTTATGACAAACAAAGCAGAATGTTAAAAAAGATTAAAGTTTCCAGAATCTATATAGATCACATGTTTAACTTACCGTATTGCAATAACCTGAGTTTGTCATGCAGAGCATCATCATTTACTGAAATCAGTCCCATAAGAACATCAGTGTGTCCTGAAAAGACAAAAAGGCAAAATAAGATAAAATGACCAATTGTTTGCTTACATAGGTAGAAAAAGAAGACACTAGACTTGTAGTTGTTCTGTTCCTTCTCCACAGTTTTAAGCCATGATGCCAAACCTAGAATAAGTAATTCTGCAGCCAAAAGTGTGTTTTATTGTAAATAGCTAATAAATTAAAACTGAAATAAAATTGTTACTCTCTAAAGTTATTTAATATTTTCCTGCTCTACCTCTTTCCCCCTTTTCTTTGGTTAATACTGTATGCTGAGACAGACTAATAGGGGCCATTCAACAACTACGTGATCCTCGAGGGGGGGAAGGGGTCTGCCATCTGAATTATGGAAAATTACGTTGGGGCGGGGGGGGGGTCAGTTCAAAGATTACATAATTCACTTGGAGCTTTTGTGGTTTCGAAACATGGCACTTTTTTAGGTTTAAAAATTATCTCTGGGAATTTTGATCCAATTTGAGATTATTGAATCTTCACTGATACGTTCTACATTATGCACCAATAATGAAAAGCTCTAAAAATTAGAGTTTTGCTACAAAAGCTCTGGATTATGTAATTTTAAAGGGAGGGGGGTTTGAAGCAAAAATTACCCTCAGATTACAAAAAATGGATCACGTAATTGTTGAATGGCCCCTAAGACAGCTACTTCTTTGAAAATAAGTTCATATCCTATTGTACAACACATGTGTGCAGCAGCTGATTGTTGAACCAAGAGCTGGGAATTTGAATCTCCATCATGCCTCCCAGGATAGAAGCCAGATGAGATAATTTAAAGCTGATCGGGTTATCTGTCTTTCCACCTTTAAAATCTCTGGCAAACTACATGTTCCCAGAGCACCAGCAGAAAGAGAAACCAGCAAACTGTTTCTGAGTATTTTATACTCAAGAAACCCTAGTAAGCTCACCACAATTCTGAAATTATGTTGACTGCACACAATTATTATGTGTGTACTTTATGTTAGCCCTTCTCCACCCTGAGCTCTTCGGGTAGTGATTAGGGATTATGGAAATTGCACATCCTTGCCTTTGTGTTCCAACCTTTCATGAGGCATCTCTAGATACAGAGATCCTCTGGCTGTCCCCCACCCCATGCAGATTTGTTAGGTCTGGACATCTGGAAGGAAAAGCCTATGCATGTGGGTCTCTAATTACTTAAACCTTCCAGACATTAATCAGAAGTATAATCCAAATAGTCCAAATAGTCAAGACACTTACCATTCATATATTTAGTGGCTGAGTACATACAGATGTCTGCACCTAGAGCCAAAGGTCTCTAAAAGAGAATGAAATAATACATTTCAAGGTGGAAAGGAATTATTTTGTCTTTACGAGTGAGCAATGGACTGACACTCATGACATTCCTTATGTCACACAATAAGATTTTGGGTAATGGGTTCTAAGAAATATTACACGTCACTAAAAATCACAGTGTGCCAGCAATTTCTGCTCTAAAGACATTAAGTGAGTTGATGTACTAGCACCTTCAAATCCTACTGAGACCTTGCTAAGCAGTAAAAAAATCTTGCCCAAAAGCCAAGCAGAGAAATAAAATATAGACAGGGGAAGAAAAAGGATAGGCAAAAGCAAGGGGTAATAAGGATGGGATCCAGTGAACTAACTCTACTGGTGGAATAGCTTTCATTAGGAGCTTGAGGATGGGAGGGAGGGCTTCCAACCTCTTCTGAAGCTTCTCAGATGTTCAGAAAATCAACTCCAGATGGTTGGAAGACCAACTAGAACAGATTTTGGGAGGATTTGGGAAGACACAGGGGGTGAGAACATAAAAAAAGAGTGATTGTGTGATGTGATGCTAGATTCCACCTTATGTACAAAAGCTTTGAAAGATTAGAACTCAATCCTCTAACTCACATATCTTCTCATAGGATGTAACCAAAATATCTTCATTTAGGTTTACACTGTCCAATGATAAAGAAACGGCATGGGTTGTAGTAGATCAACTGGGGCAAAAGCACTAGTTTTAAGCCCCCACTCAGTCATAAAACTTGACACATGACCCTCGCCGTCATTCTCCCTCTTTTACTCTTTCTATATTTCTTGATAAAATAGGACAAACTGCAAGAAGCTCTTTGCAAGACGATGGGACAATAAAATGAGTAAATGGTACTATAATTTGGCACAATCATATCCTTCTTCTCCATTTATCAAGTAAATCAATGCAGAGAGATACAGAGTCTGGCTCATTTACTGGTCTGTCAATTGCTGCCAGAAACATGTACTGATGGGGACTTAAGTTTGGCCAATGACAAAGCCAAGAAAGTGGCCTCATTTTGGCAGTCCAAAGTTTGATCTGGACATGAAAGAAGAATCAAGTAAACCAAAAATATATAACTGTAAAAAAAATGCCAGCCAACTTGTTAAGAGCAAAAATTTTCTCCACCACCATCCATTGCCACCTTAATAAATGTTATAGCATCAGCAAAAGTGAATGATTTCCAGCTATCCATAGTATCTGTGTTACAGTCTGCATCAACTGCTGCTACAGTAGAATCCCCTCAAGTATGATACAGGTATATGTTGTCTTGACACACTGGACGTACGGGCGCGTTTTACTTCCGCTTCCAGGAGCAACGAGGGCAGCATGGGCCAGATGAATTGCAGTAAACAATTCACAGAGGATTCACAGGGGCTTCTGGGAATTGAAGTCCAAGAACATCTGGAGTGCCAAGGTTCACCATCATGGCTCTATATTTTACTGCACTCACAAAATGCTTAGTGATTTGCTGCACTCAAAAGTTCTTTATTCTGCTGCATTGAAACACTCCATATTTTGCTGCTCTCACAGAAACACTCTGTACATTACTGTACTTCAATCACAGAAATTATCTGTATTGTACTGGATTTTACTGCACTCACAGAAACATCCTGAAATGTATTTTACTGCACCCTGTATTTTACTGCACTGACAGACAACTTTCTGTAATGACGTTTAATTTTTTGTACATTGTTGCAAGCTGCCGTAAACCAAGGATGACTGAAACCATGGAAACAGAACCTGTGGACATGGGGAGAGGGCAACATGTATGTATGATGTATTTCAGGGATTTGTTTATCAAATATTTTTGGACCTGTGGAAAACTGAAATAGCACAAACATGGTCTGTGGATATGATGGGGGTGAGAGACCTGAATTACCTAGATAGATAATAAGGTATCTTTAAACTTCAAAAGAATTACATGGAAAAATACAAGTTACCTCATGCATATGCAGTTTCTTCACTATATGATGACTATGACAGAGTTTTCTTTAATGAGACAAACTAATATCCCACAATGTGGGATGATCATCCCATAGCAAGCTATTTTTCTGTGCAGATAAATTGTTTCCTACACCTTTTTATAAGCTGATTATCAGTACTATTAAATCTAGTTGAGCTCTCTTTTTCTTGTTCCAGTAACATTTTTACTCAAACTCCATCCACTCAGAATCTTCTATGACATAAAAATATGACCACATAAATGTCAGCATTTCTAGGACAGCTCTGAATTAACTCACCTGAAAATATGCAGACATAAATGTGTTATCTACTGCTAAAATAGCTCCTTTGTATTTATGGACAATTTTGGCACATCCTTGAATGTCAATAATTTTGAGCATTGGATTTGATGGAGTTTCAATCCATACAAGCTGAAATGACAAAAATGGAAAACACATAAGTATTAATTGGCACAAACAAATATTACTTGGTGAAATCACCAAAACATCATTTACTACTCTTTCCTTCCATCAATTTTTCGAAACATTAAACTGCAAATGCTATATTTGGAACTTTCCATCTCATGATACTGTATTTCATCATGAGCAGAAAAAGGGGAGACGCCGCCGTTGCGGAGAGGGACTCCCTGTCTCACCTGGGAGCCCACGCCACCGGATCCCGGGAGTGGAGACAGGTGGGAGAGCCACCGCCCCCCCCCCACAGCTGACTTCGCTCTCTGGGCCGACCCGCCCAGAGAGCAGAAAAAGGGGAGACACCGCCGTCATGGAGAGGGACTCCCTGTCTCGCCCGGGAGCCCACGCCACCGGCTCCCGAGAGTGGAGACAGGTGGGAGAGCCACCGCCTGGTCTCGCCCGGGAGCCCACACCACCGGATCCCGGGAGTGGAGACAGGTGGGAGAGCCACCGCCCCCCCACAGCTGACTTCGCTCTCTGGGCCGGCCCACCCAGAGAGCAGAAAAAGGGGAGACGCCGCCATTGCGGAGAGGGACTCCCTGTCTCACCCGGGAGCCCACGCCACCAGATCCCGGGAGTGGAGACAGGTGGGGGAGCCACTGCCCCCCCACAGCTGACTTCGCTCTCTGGGCCGGCCTGCCCAGAGAGCAGAAAAAGGGGAGACGCCGCCGTCGTGGAGAGGGACTCCCTGTCTCGCCCGGGAGCCCACGCCACCGGCTCCCGGGAGTGGAGACAGGTGGGAGAGCCACCGCCCCCCCCCCACAGCTGACTTTGCTCTCTGGGCCGGCCCACCCAGAGAGCAGAAAAAGGGGAGACGCCGTCGTCGCGGAGAGGGACTCCCTGTCTTGCCCGGGAGTCCATGCCACCGGCTCCCAGGAGTGGAGACAGGTGGGAGATGCTGCGGGTTGTCCTGGTTGGCCCCCTGGGATGCTTCGCTACCATCTTCTTGTTGTTGGCTAGGATTTGGGGCCAGCCGCGGCGGGCGGCTGGACTTGTCATGGTCTGGGCCTCGGTGGAGGCGAGGAGCTGGTTGGCTTGGAGCTTCAGGACTTGTGCACGCTTTTGTTCCACCCACCCCCCTTCTGGAAGGACTAAAAGGACTGTGCTGGGTATATTTTTTATATTGTTATTTGACGCTTTGATATTTTTTTAAAAATATTTTGTACTCTTTGATGTGATTAACTGATGTTTAGGATTTTATTGTATTGTACCTTATTTGATGTATTGTTAGAAACTGTATTGTAGTGCACATGTAGTGCATATTGTAGTGTGTGTGTGTGTGTGTGTGTGTGTGTGTGTGTGTATATCTGTAATTTTTGCGGACCTGGATTTGTAATTGTACTTTTGGTGATTGATTTTTTGCTGTATTTATTGTATGTTATGTTACTGTATTTCGTATTATTGTCCGCTATGTAAACCGCCCTGAGTCGGGTTCGCCTGAGTGAGCGGTATATAAGCGCGAAAATTAAATTAAATTAAAATTTAAAATTACCATCAGATGTCCCTTGGAAACTGATTGCTAGACTTGTAATTCTATCTGGCAAATGTTTCACTGTCATCTCCAGTCACCCACAGGCATGAAAAGATTGCACAAGTTGAATTGATAAAATGCAAGATAGGTGGCTAACTCTACAAGCAATCAGAAGAGAGATGTTTGGTTGCTTCCAAATGTATGAGTAGCTTCTTAAGTCTTTCCAAAGCCTCTATACTTTTTGAGGTGGGGGGAGACAATGATCTCTCTTTCCTTACTTGAACAGGAACAGCAATGAAACCTAATGCACATCCTTGAATATCAAAAATTGTTAGGACCATCTCCAGCCAAATAACTAAATTGGAGGTGGTTACACTGAATAGGCATGGCTCCACTCATGGGGCCACATCATCATTGCTGTTGACTATTGCTGAAATTCAGTGGCTGACATTCTATGGTGATCATTGCAGTTGCAGTATTTCTCAAATCTGGTGGAAACTGCAATAGCTATGTATAGCAAAAAGGGTGCCAGATCACCTCACAGCACCACAGTCTTACCAATATGCGGGGTAGACCACCTTCAGTCCATTACAGGAGGAAACACTCCGTTTGATGGTACTGCTGTTACTAGCAAAGATCACTAGAGACTGGAAAAAAGCCAACCTAATGAGACTACCTTTTGCTTGTCTCTGCAATAAATCTACCAGTATTCAACAAATTTAAAAGCTGAAAAAGTCCTCACTGGGAAATTTACCTTACTAAAAGTCTTGCCTAGCATCATGAAAATCCCTCATGAAGCCATAAGAAAATGACATACCCATTAAGCGTGGCTCTGGAAAATACAGGACCCGCGCAGAATCCTTCTGCACAGAACCCTTTTGCGCATGTGCAGAAGGGTTCTGTGCACACGCGCATGTGCAGTAACTATTTTCACCGCCGGTCAAATTACGGGATGACGGTAGGAAAGTGGAGGAAGCAGCGCAGAAATATGGGAAATCCCAGCCAATCTGGGATACTTGACAGGTATGGAAAATGAACAGCTTTCCAAAATTTTCTAAGAAGATCCCAAATCTCTTGCCCTAATTCTTTGTATGCTCCACCTGAAGTAATTCTGTAGTGTTTGTTATCTCGACATATTAATGCACTTCACTTATATGTTATGTGCTAGCTTTGGCAAATAGATATTTTCTATCAGTCAGAAAATCTGACATTGCACCTACATGCAATGTCATTACAATGATTTCTTCATAAAAAGCCCAATGAAAAAGCCAACATAAAGAAATATGCTCACCTTAACTGCTCGCCTACACTTTTGCTTTGGATAACTTCAACCAAATAATAGCCCAACCAAATAATAGCCCTTTCCACTCAGCAGGTTTTACAGCAGAAAACCATTCACTGACTCAGGAGGTCTCCTCCCTTACCTTGGTATCTGGTGTCATTGCTGCTTCAAGGCATTCCAGCTTGGTACAGTCAACAAAAACAGATTTCAGACCCATGCCAGATGCTATCTTCCGGAAATACAGATCTACACCTAGGATATGAAGATAAACAATTATAATTATCTATATCTTACATTAAGGGGAGTATTAGAAAAATCAATGAAGGAGAGGAGAAATATTTATTGCTTTTTTTAATCAGTGAGATGTATCTCCTGACTTTCTTCCTGTGAGATCAAGGCAATCTAAATCACTATTTTCTTGGTCACTTCAGAACAACTCAATGTATTCAGCCTGATGGAGGGAATGTTTAAGATCAGCAGAGATACTTCATGGCTCAGTGAGGACCTGAACCCAGTATACTGTATTATGGTTTTGGAACTTGTGATACACTGCCCATGACACTTACTGACACCTGCATCTTAACCTATAAGGAAGAGGTGTGGACGTATGTGTCCAGGAAAGGCTCCCACACCCCTGAAGCCTATCCTGTAATGCTCCCAAAACATCTACCTTTTGCAACAGAGATCAGCCCCACGAAGGTCCGGAGGCTGAGGGCCCTCAACCTTCCCCAGCATCAAGGCTTTCTCAAGTGAATCCTCTCTTCTCATTTAACCCACCCCCAAAACAGGCCCCGGCAACCACCCCACCACCCACACAGTCATGCCAGCTCCGGCAAGGGCCGGGCACCTTTGCTAGTTGTTTCTATATACTGGCAGAAGTAGTGGTGGAAAGCCTAGCCAGCTTCCATGGGTCTAATTTCCAAGGAAATGGGACAGTGATTTAACAACCCATTGCTAAATATGCATTTGTTAAAATATTTGAAGCTTGCCTTTTGACTTTAAAAGTGTGTCGGCTATCAGCTTTGCCTACTGTGAAAAAACGATTTCAGACTGCAAATGGACAGAAACGGGGCTCCCACGAGAGACCACAGCTATGTGGCTGCAGAACCTGCTTTGTCTACAAACATGCCTTCTGGTTGTTGCAACCCACAAGATTACATCCAGGACAGTTAAGACCTATTATACACAAAAACAGCACTCACCTCCATAGACATTGTCTGAGCAAACAATAGTATCTCCTGCTTTTAGCAGATGTGCAACATTCATAACAGTTGCTAGTCCAGATGAATACGCTAAACCTACAAACAAAAAAAGAGTGAAGTAATGAGATAAAATGAACAATCTTTTCCACTATAGTTGAGCAAGCATATATGGGCCAGAACATGTTCCATTTGAACGTGTATTTGTTTTACAAGATAACTGTTATCTGTAAATTGCATAACATAAAAGGACTTTGAGCCAAAAGGTGACACAATTGTATTATGTAAAAGCAAAAATGGTACCCATGTCCTACAAAACTATAGTGTTGAGCTGCACAATGTTAATTTATGTTGGCAAAATTAAAAAGGAAAGAGGGAGCAAATGAGGGCTAAATAAGACAACAATTCAACAAATTTGCTTCAGTGTTATTTTTCATGGCTCAAAAGGAAGTAGATTTTGATCAACAAAAGCACACACTGAACATATGTTATTGTTTAAAGAACCACAATATTTTGTTCTAGGTTTTTCCTCCTTTCTTTCCACTCTTTGCTTTAGTTTTGCCAACACATAGGGACAAATGGAAAAGACTACTTCTTTCCAAAATGTTTGAACTATATGCATTGTTTTAATATATACATGTATTGCAATTATAAATGAGGGCTTTGAGCAAGGGAAACCTTTACCTTTACTAAAAGAGGGTTAGCAAATATATCAATGCTAGAAACAAACATTTTAATTTTAATTTAATTTAATTTTCAAATTTGTACAGCCGCCCAACTCAAAATGACTCAGGGTGGCTCACAGCATTAAAAACAATACAACAATACAAAAAAAACCACCAACATTTTTAGTGAAGTTTAAAAAAATGAATAAAACAAAATGATGTAATTACATCACTGGATTAACAGCGACATCAGAATATAACCAAATTTTATTTTCACACACACAATTGATATCTGTATCTATCTAATAGACAACTAAAAAACTGAAAATCTTGGCAGCTTACAATACTTAGCACCATCTAGTGCTGCCACAGCTTTTTCCAAGCAATCACGAGTTGGATTTCCACAACGGCTATATTCAAAGCCCTATAAAAAGAACAAAGTTATATGAATACAATTTTATCAATGCTTGATTAAAGTGAGTGTTGTGACTCAATTTATTTGGAGTTTTACAAAGTAAATACAAAACCCCCACCTTTACTAATACTTCAAAAGGAGGAATAATAAATAATGATAGCATGTCATCATGTTAATTCTAACTTATGGTGACCCTTTCCAGAGTTTTCTTGGCACAGTACTGTACACAGTACATAGAAGTGGTTTACCATTCCCTTCTTCGGGAGGCACCCTGGGACTGTGCAGCTTGCTCAAGGCTACAGGGGCAGACTCCTCTCCCTGGAGGCACAGTGGGGAATAGAACTCCCAGCCTCTGCCTCAAAGGTACAGACATACCTAAACTTCTGAGCTATCCAGCCAGAAAAAAGATTAAAGTTTTCCTTTCTCATACTACAATTGTAATATAACTTAGTTAAACTGGGAGGTAGGAAACCCTAGGTTTTTTTTTTTACTGCTAGAATCTCCCAGACAGCAACTTTCCCATGCTCTGGTTAGAGATGTTGTAAAAAGGAACTAGCTATCAGTAACATGTTATCAGTAATTGACCTTGCTGATCTCAATATAGCTCCTACCACCACGTGCCCCACTGGAATCCAGGTTATCTATCACACACACCAAGTAATTCCCCTTGGTGGGAAATGAGTGGTCCTCTAGATGCTTGTGAGACTACAACACCCATCAGCCACAGCCAGCACACCCAATGGTGGGAGAAGACCAGAGTTGCAGTCCAAACATCGGAAGGGCCACAGGTTTCCAACCTCTAAATTAGCCCTACCATAGCAAGAATTTAACCAAGATAGGTGCTTGAAAAGTTCAACTGTGTTTTCTTTCTTGGAGGGAGAGGAAAAGTAATTAGCTGCACGCAGATTGCAAGGACCACAAGGCAAAACACACAACAAACTTTTTTTTAACATATAAAAGACCCTAGGCGGCTTATTTTTTGGCACCAATTACTGTTCCAAAAAGGCATCTTGGTATTCATGCCGGCTCTTCTGGCATGCATAGAGGTTACTCCTTTGCATTAAAGCGGGGGTGCCCAAACTTTACGGTCTGCAGCCCGGTCATATGGTTCAGGTGTCCGGTCACTATGGTCCATGGGCCGGATCCAGCCCCCAAGGCCAATTCATCCGGCCCGTGAAGCTCTCATCGCTCCTGGAAGTGGAAGTAAAATGCACACCATCTGGGCGCGTTTTACTTCCGCTTCTGGGAGCGATGAGAGTTTTGTGGGCCAGGTGAATTGGCACCAGGGGCCGGATCTGGCCCACGGGCCGTAGTTGGTGCACCCCTGCATTGAAAGCACAATTATCCCCATGACTCTCGGCTCTCCATTGCACGTCCCAATAAATATGATGTGGAAGGGGCACACGAATGACCAAAGCCAATCTGTTGAGTTCAGAATTCATGCGTTCATTTGGAAACAAGGCATCCCCTCCACTCACGCTGTGCTTCCCCGGCGCCTGTTGCTTAAAGGTGGTCGAGAGCGAGATGGGGGGCACCACCGCCCGGGAGCTCCATTGCTCGGGCTCCTGCCCGGCGTGGATGGCCTGCGTGGCGAAGTGGCGGAAGGGCGGCAGGAAAGCCCGGCTCCTCTCCGCCTTCGCCTCTTCCATGGTGGGCGCTTCTCTTTCTCTCTCCGACGGCAGGCAGGTGCCTCCTCTCCTCCTTCCTGGACAGCGAAGGGCGAGGGAATGGACTGCCCACTGCAATAATAATGCCTGGGCTCGAGCGCGTTCTCAGTCATGTCCGCCAGGGGGAGCTGCCTTATGCGTGGAGGAGACCTCTCTCGCCGCCTGGAGAGGTGGAGAGCCACGCCGCCCTATCCGGCGCCCTCCTGGCCCGGCCCGGGCCTCTCATTGGCGCTCTGCGGAGGCGGCTCCCCCTCCCGCGAGCAGCCTCCAGGCGGCGGGTCAGGGGCGCGCCAGCAGATGGTGGCCTCCCTCTGTCCCAAGGACGCGAGCAGACCCCGAGTTGCAGCCTGAATGAATGGGGCTCTTCCATCCATGTTCCAAGCGCCTCCAGAGGAGCCTTTGGGGTTCCTTCCTGCACAAGAGCGCTGCTCCCTTTTCAACCTCATGCAAAGACTGATTCTCACATGTAATAATGCACACTTCAATAAAATGTAGATTCACTGCATGATCTCCACACATTTAGTCAAATAAATGTATTCAGGAATGCTGACTGACAGGGAATTTTTCTTTTTCTTTTGTTATTCACACAGTCAATTTCGACCAGGGGTGGGCTCCCAAAAAATTTTTTACTGCCACACTGTGGGCGTGGTATGGTGGGCATGGCTAGGGGGAAAGACCTGCGTTGCACCCAAATTAGGACTACTTGATTTCAAAATTTGGATGGGCAGAAGGGCCAGCCAGAATTTCTGCTACCGGTTCTACCGAACTGGTGCGGACCTGCTGATGCCCACCACCTGCTGATGCCCGCCACCCTTTGCAACCCCATGGACCTTTGCCCACCAGGCACCTCTGTCCTCCACCATCTTCCTCAACCAGCTTCAAGAAAGGACAGCTTTCTTGACAGCTTCAAGAAAGGATTAGACAAGTTCATGGAGGACAAGGGTATCAATGGCTATAATTATGGATACCTAAGGACAACCTCCGGGTTGGAGAGATAGGCAGGATATCTCTCAATGCCATTTCCAGGGAATCCTAAACAGGTGAAGGCATCTTCTTGGGAATAATACCCTGAAGCAAATGGTGAGCCACTGTATGAGACAGAATGCTGGACTGGATGGGCTGTGGCCTGTTCCACCAAGGCTGTTCTTATGTTCTTATATTCTAACCCGCCCAACTACAATACCATCTCTAGCTATCTCATTTTCTGCTGCCCCCTTCTTCTTTTGCCCTCCACCTTTCCCAGAATCAAGGCTTTCTCAAGTGAATCCTCTCTTCTCATTTCATGTCCAAAGTACTTTAAAGGTAAAGGTAAAGGTAAAGGTTTCCCTTGCTCGAAAGCCAGGCGTATCCGACTCTAGGGTGCAGTGCTCATCTCTGTTTCAAAGCTGAAGAGCCAGCGCTGTCTGCTTCTGCAGACATTTCCATGGTCATGTGGCAGGCATGACTAGATGCGGGAGAGCACGGAACGCCGTTACCTTCCCGCCGTTACCTTCCCACCGTTACCTTCCCGCCGTTACCTTTCCGCCGTTACCCTGGGGGGGGGATTTTTCAGGAGGGGCAAAAAAAATTCAGGAGGGGCAACAATGTCACACTCACATATAACATTGGTACCAAGGGGTGAGGTGGGTGGACTGTTAGCTCAGGAGGGTTTTTGCCGGGGGGGGGGGGGCTGGCTACGGCCCTGATGGCATGATTTGCATGTCTCATAGTGGGCAGGTTTTTGTTGGATTTCCCCCCTCCTTTTTGTTAACAGAAGGCACTTTCACTAGTCAATAAGAAGTAACTCTTCCTTCTTGAAATGCTTAAGATTGCATCTAAACCAGTGCTTCTCAACCTTTGGTTTTTGGACTTCACTTCTCAGAAGCCTGAGTCAATTGCCCAAAGCACTGGTCTGCCAATGTACTCACTGACGTCTGGGAATTAAAGTCCAATTGGGAAACACTGGTCTAAACAATCCTATGCTGTTGCAGTGGACTGCTAAGCAACCTGTACAGACCTAGAACTGGGCTGAGGGCATATGTTTGCCAGAGTCAGGGGCATAGGCACAGCACTGGCACAAGGGCAACCAAACTAAAGGTCAAAGGCAAACCTTATCCAAGTCCAGGATCAAAGACAGGAGCAGAGAGAATAAGGTTAGTTTAGAGTATGAAACTAAGACACAGGACACAGCCTCGGGCTGGGTTAACTCAGGTTTATTGCATCGTGGACAGAGGGAACATGAGGTAATGGCGGATCGATAGCTCTTTATATACAGTAGGGATACATTTGAACGTGGTGCCATGGTAGCCCATTGGCTACTGTCTGCGTGACGTCATTGTGGGTCACGCCCTTCTTGTCCAGGTGTAGGTGGTGGCGGGAAAGCTTCCCGCGCTGTTGCCTTTGATGAGTTCGGACCAAGAGAGCTTGGACGCTCGCTGCTGCCAGCTGGTGGTCATTAGCTCGCGTCCTATTACAGGGTTTATATGATACAGCTGAAGGTTACATTGTTGCTATAGGCAAGGTTACATTGGCTCAGATACATTGTAATTCATGTGGAAGGTAAAACCATTAGAACACAACACCCCTCCCCCCTAGGACGAGACAATGTCTCGAGCCCACACTTCAACACACGCCCCCCCCTTAGGAGACAAAGTCTCTCAGCCAAGATGGTTTATTTCGAACACGCTGGGGTCTCGATGCGGGCTGCCTTTCCCCGGGTTTGCTACCTCCTCTTTGTCCCCTGGTTTCCTGCCCTGTAATTTGAGAGGGAGACTTGTTAGTGACTTGCCGCGGCTCCACGGCGTTGTTGGGATGTGTGCTCTTTCTCGGGGAAGAACCGGGGGCACTGGGGGCTAACGAAAAACCCCTCTTCTCGCTTGGAAGGGTGGGGGAACACTCCTGAAAACCCCCCCGGCTCGCAAGACCAGAATCAAAATCAAAATTACATTCGGGGGACGCGGCGGCGGCCGCACATTCCTTTTCCCACCCCCCGGGCTCTGATAGAACTGGGGTATCAAAAGGATATGAGTCGGGATCACTGCTTTCCCCCCCGGATTCGGACTGATGTCCCTCATTTTCTCCCCCTTGGGCTAAACGGGTGGGGGAGAACCCTATCGCTGAATCCTGTTGCTGTGCCCCACTGACCGGCCCTTCACTCACTCGGCGCCTCAGTTGGTCAGCGTGTCTCCTCCAGAGGAGACCGGTGCTCGTTTCCACCCGATATGACACTGGCCCTGTTTGTTCTACTATCGTTCCTGGCACCCAGGCTGGCCCTGCGCTTGCATAGTTCCTGCAGTAAACAAGGTCGCCGGCGGCGAACCCTTTCGAGACTGCCAATCCTATGTTCTTTCCTTTATCCTCGACTCTCGTCGGGTCCAGCCTGGTCAGAAGCGTGGTCAGTTTTCGCCGCATCAAGAGTTCTGCCGGCGAGTAACCCGACGCTAAGGGGGTCACCCTATACGCTAACAAGAACTGACATACTTGGTGATTTAGGTCCCCCGGGCCCATGCGCCGAAGCGCATCTTTTGTTGTACGCACCAACCGTTCCACTTGGCCGTTCGTGGCCGGGTGAAACGGCGCGGATGTGATATGCCGAATGGCGTTTGCTCCCATGAATGCCTCGAACTCCGAGGAGGTGAAGCAACTCGCGTTATCGCTGACTAAAGTGTCGGGTAAACCGAACGTGGAAAAAACTCTCCGTAGCTGGCTAATTGTTGCGGCGGAGGACGTGCTCTTTACTGGGATAACCTCCAGCCACTTGGAGAACGCATCCACCACCAGGAGAAACATGGTTCCTCGGAATGGGCCAGCGAAATCTACATGTACTCTGGACCACGGCCCCCTTGCTGTGTCCCATTCCCTATGCGGGAGGCGGGCCGCCTCTGGTCGGGATCCCTGGCATGCCCCACAAGTGCCGACCATGTGCTCAATGTCCGCGTCCAGCTGTGGCCACCAAAAGTAACTGCGGGCCAGCGCTTTCGAACGAACGATGCCCGGA
The DNA here is from genome assembly GCA_035047305.1 of Bradypodion pumilum. Lineage (NCBI taxonomy): Eukaryota > Metazoa > Chordata > Lepidosauria > Squamata > Chamaeleonidae > Bradypodion > Bradypodion pumilum. The sequence continues at coordinate 109,860,648 of JAWDJD010000004.1, read as the reverse complement.
TGGCTGACGTGCAGCAGTTTGAGCACCCTCGGCCGCATGGCTGCAGGAACCACCACCCGTTGGCCCCACAATAGGCACCCCCTTTCTAGGGACAACTCTAGCTTTTTCCGAAAGAATGGGTCGAATTCCGTGCTTGGGGACGATGCCGGCCACCCCTTTTGTACCCATGAGCTGACTTTCTCGAGTGTCCTGTCCTTGCCTGTCGCCCTCGCAATATCGGCTGGTACTATTGGGGGTGCATCTAAAACCTCAATTAGTAACACCTGGCGGTCTCTTCCTACTCTCGCCTTCTGGTCGTCCGACAAGGGCAAAGGGGATCTCGAAAGTGCATCAGCATGGCTGATCTCTTTTCCGGGCCGGTACACCAACTCGTGTTGGTAAGCGTTGAGGAAAATGGCCCATCGCAGCATCCTCGGTGATAGGATCTGCGGGGTGGGCTTGCTTGCCGTGAAAATCCCTAACAGGGGCTTGTGATCCGTCACGATTTTGAACGGGCGGCCATACAAAAAATCGTGAAACTTTTTGGTCCCCGCTACAATTGCCAATGCCTCCCTGTCGGTTTGTGCGTAATTTCGCTCTGCCTGGGACAGGGACCTTGAATAAAATGCAACCGGGGCCTCCCTTCCGTCATCCAACACGTGGCAAAGTACCGCCCCCACCCCCACCGGTGATGCATCACAGACTAGGACCACCGGCCGTTTGGGGTCGAAATGCGTTAGAATTGCGTCAGAGGTCAAGAGTTGCTTTAATTCTTTGAACGCCCTCTCGTGCTCGTCACCCCACATCCAAGTCTCCTCTTTTTTAAGCAACCGATGAAGCGGTTCGGCCACGGACGCCTTCCGCGGAAGGAATGTATGGTAAAAATTGAGGAGCCCCAGGAATGACTGTAGCTCGGTTTTGGATGTGGGGCGAGGGGCCTTTTTGATGGCTACTACTTTGGATTTGGATGGCTTGATACCCTCGGGTGTAATCCTGAACCCTAAGAACTCGACCTCGGTTTCGAAAAAAACACATTTGTCCTTCCTCAGTCTCAGCCCCGCTTTCTCGAACACCGTTAGTACTTTGTCCAATCTCTTTGCCAGTTCGGCCTCACTCCCCCCAGTTATTAATACGTCATCAAAATAAGGCAACACCCCCTCCAGCCCCTTCAGGAGGCGTTCCACAAGCGACTGGAAAAGGCCGGGTGCCGAGTTCACGCCGAACTGTAAACGCGACACCTGGAACGCTCCTTTATGTGTGACTATCGTTTGTGCCGCGGCCGTGGCGGGTGTTACGGGAAGCTGCTGATAGGCTTGTGCCAGGTCGAGCTTAGCGAAACACTTTCCCCCATTTAGCCTGGCCAAAAGGTGGCTGACCACCGGCACCGGGTATGCGTTAGGGCGGATCGCCTTGTTAATTGTACACTTATAATCAGCGCAAATGCGCACCTCCCCGTTAGCCTTCAGAGCTGTTACAATTGGAGTTTCCCACTCCGCGGAATCAACAGGAATAAGAATCCCCTGGCCCACCAATTTGTCCAGTTCCGCCTCTATTTTGTCCTTTAGTGCGAAGGGCACCCTGCGCGGTTTGAGTCTTATCGGGCGGACCTCCGGGTCTAGGTCGAAAGCTACAGGGGGTCCCTTGAATTTTCCAAGTCCTTTTTCAAAAACGGCGGGATGCGCATTGCACACCGCTTGTATTGGGTCCACCCCCACTGCATGTACTCCCCCTATAAACAGGCCTAAGGGCTGGAACCACTGTGTCCCTAGGAGGCTACAACTCCCCCCCTTGAGGACAACTAGGGGCAGCTCCGCAGAGTGTCTCTTAAACTCAACCCGAAATTTCCCGACCCCCAACACCGGAATGCTGTTCCCCTGTACATCTCGTAGCGTGGACCTCAATGTTTTAAGTTTGGGCCGCACGTGGGGGTCGATTTTCAAGAACTCTTTCTGGGGAATTATGGAATAGGAGGACCCCGAGTCAATTTCCATCCTGATAGGGGCCCCTTGTACTAGTACCTCAACGAAATAATGGGACTGTTCCGCGGACACACTGAGCACTGGGACGTCGTCCTCGCTGCTGTCCGAGACGCGCCCCACGCCGTCCTGCTTCCTCGTGGTCTGGACGCCATCTTTGGGCCTCGCTGAACGGTCCGGTCTGGTCGAACGGTCCGGTGACTGCCTCCGGCCCTCCTTCCGTTTTCTGCATGCCTTGGCGATGTGCCCCCGACGGCCGCAGGTGTAGCATTCGGCCTTTCTGAATGGGCACCTCGCACGCTCGTGGGCCGCTCCGCAACCCTCGCAGCGGCGCCCCCCCTTTCGGACCTTCTGGACCTCCTCGCCGTCGCTGCCTTCCGAAGACGACTTTGAGGCCCGTTGAGTTGCGTGCACCGATTTTTCCGCTTTACCGGCTCTGGGACGCCACTCACGCCACTGGTGCATCTCGTCCACTCCAGCATTCGTGGACTCTGCGGCCTCCGCGGCCTCGACGACCTCTGCCAGCGTTGGTGGCGGCTCCTTATTCATCAAGCTGCGCTGCACCTCCTTGTCTTTCAGGCCACACAGCACGCCGTCCCTGAGGGCCATTTCTAGGATGTTGCCCCATTTGCAGGGGGCGGCGGCTACCCTCATAGCGGCCACGAATGTCTCGACCGACTCGTCCGGCGCTTGGACTCGCCTCCAAAACGCGCTCCGAGCGGGAAACATCGCCCTCGAGGGTTGGAAGCGCTCCCGAAGCAGCTTCATGATGTCGTCCGCCTTAAATTCGCTCACCTTCTTCGGAGCGATGATGCCCACCAGCGTCCGCTTGGTCTCCATCCCAAGCATGCGGGTGAGGATGGCCCTCTTCCTCTCCTCATCGTCTTCCTTGACTTTGAGTTCCACCAGCGCCGCATGGAAGTCCATCTCAAACAACTCCCAGTCTTGCGGTTTGGTGATGTTGAACCCGCTCTGTGCCCTGGCTGCTCCTTGGGGATCCATCATCCCACCTTCGTCGCCAATTTAGAGTATGAAACTAAGACACAGGACACAGCCTCGGGCTGGGTTAACTCAGGTTTATTGCATCGTGGACAGAGGGAACATGAGGTAATGGCGGATCGATAGCTCTTTATATACAGTAGGGATACATTTGAACGTGGTGCCATGGTAGCCCATTGGCTACTGTCTGCGTGACGTCATTGTGGGTCACGCCCTTCTTGTCCAGGTGTAGGTGGTGGCGGGAAAGCTTCCCGCGCTGTTGCCTTTGATGAGTTCGGACCAAGAGAGCTTGGACGCTCGCTGCTGCCAGCTGGTGGTCATTAGCTCGCGTCCTATTACAGGGTTTATATGATACAGCTGAAGGTTACATTGTTGCTATAGGCAAGGTTACATTGGCTCAGATACATTGTAATTCATGTGGAAGGTAAAACCATTAGAACACAACAGTTAGTTAGTCCAATAGAAAAGGTATAAGCAGGTCAGGAATGAGACAACCAAACAAATGAAGCAGAGCATCCTTAGGGATGGAGCAATTGCAGGAGGTCCAAGCAGTCAGGGTACTCTGAAGTCTGGAGCAAGAGCAGGATTTTTGCACAAAGCACCACAACAAATGTGAAGACATGCGCAGGAAATACAAATGTGACATACTTCTGTTCCAGGAAATGCATCAGGGGATAGCAAGGGACAGATCCAAAGCGACTGGAATGGAACCAATTGAGAAACCGCATGACCAGTATGGGAGTGCAATTTTTGTATTATACTGGCTTCGGTATATCAGCTGCACTGACGGAAACAAACAACATTGAAATTCTTACCCTCCAAACCCCACAATTCTCTGCTACATCTGGCTATAAGTCACCAGAAGCAATTTTTAGTTTTAATGAACTGGACAATTTTACTTATGACCAAATAATTTTTGTTATTGGAGATTTTGTTAGTGAGGTTTGGGAATATAACCAGACCAATGAGGATGGTGTACAACTTGTATCTTAGGCAGATATCAATGACCTCCAACTTGTCCATGATCTGAAACAGCCTGCATCCTTTAAGTGGTGGATGAAGGAGGGGGGGGGGGGTATAATCTGGACTTTTTTAGCAAGAAGATAGCAGCAAAGTGCATAAAAGTTGTTGATGATCTGATCCCACACATTCAACACAAACCCATCGTGTCCATTGTAAATGCTGCATTGAAACCCCAGGAGGTGCTTTTCCATAGATGTTTTAACTTTAAGAAGGCTAAATGAGTAAATTTTCGAGAGCAACTGGATAAAAATGTAAAGAAGATCTCCTTGCACCCAGATAAATATGTCTCTGTCCATCTTGTGAAAGAAATATAAAAAATTTCCAAGATGATGCCATGCCCAGTACATCCAGGGCCTAACTGATGCCATCAAACCTCTGCTGGATAGGTATCAGGCACTCTACAACCAGGATCCTTTCCAGGAACATACTGTTGAAGTGGGGAAGAACTGGCGGATGCAGGCTATATACAAATGATCAACCAGTTCCTGACAATACAAAACTGTTCATCTATGGAGATGACACAGCAATGGCAGTTCAAGGGTCAAGCTTTGATGAGGTACCTGGAAAACTTACTGGAGCACTTAAAGAGTTAGGACAGTATTGCAACATCAACCATTTGAAGGCAAACCCAAGCAAGACTCAAATGTGTGATTTCCACAATCAAAACTGAGAGGCAAGAGTTGAGTTGGATGTTACGTGGCAAGGGAACCAATTACAGCATTGTCCAGCACCAAAATACCCCAGTGTGATGCTTGCCAGGACACTCTCTTTTAAGCAGCACTGCCTGAATACCAAATCAACAGTTAATACAAGAAACAATATCAACAGGAAACTCACAAAGTTTAAATGGGGAACTCAACCATCCATGCTGCGTACATCAGCTATGGCCCTGAGCGTCTCTGCAGCAGAGTATGCTGCTCCAGTATGGAGCACATTCACACACACAAAACAGGCCACATGGGCGCGTTTTACTTCCACTTCTGGGAGCAATGAGAGCAGCACAGGCAGGATGAATCGCAGTAAACCCATTCGTGTGGATTCACAGGTGCTTTGGCTTCTGGGAATTGAAGTCCAAGAACATCTGGTGTGCCAAGGTTCGCCATCATGGCCCTAGGGTTATATCAGCCCCTAAAATAAAAAGAGAACTGTTCCCCCCCCCCATGCTTGTGGTCTCCCCATGCTATTAACTAATGAAGAACCAGCTTATGGTTAGCAACTTGGGAAGGAGGCAGAGGAGGCAATCAGAAAGCAGGAAAATTTGAGGGTGTCAATGGAACAAAAAGCAACTGCACCACAAGAGAAGGGTATCCCTTTTTATCTCCTCAATCCTATCCCCAGATTTTGGTTCCTGAACATTTTCCCTTTCAAAGAGAGATTAGCTTTCTCCTTGAGCCATCCTTCTCCCAACAACCCTACTATGGAGCCTTTCCAGGAACCCACATCTGAGATCTAGGAGGAGGCTCTGCTAAGCCTATCCATCTGGACCTACAGGACAAAGCCTTCTGCATCTCTGTACTAGATTAGGGAGACATAATATTCGTTTCTCTTTTAATCATACTTTAATTTGTCATCTTTACTGCCATATAATTGAGAATTTTTAGGCCTGCTTCTAAAATTCAGAGCTGGAGGGATTTCAGATGGTGTTAAATAATATTTAAGTGTTTGATCACTTCATAGGCTTTGATTTTGCATAACACATATATCTTGTGTAAAGAGTTAATTTAGTTTGTTCAGGACAGTATCTGTTTAGATGGCTTTCTTGAAAATGGACTCAGTCTACTTTGCATGGGAAAATTCCTGTACTGTATGTTGATTTTGTGAATATTATCGTTTTCTTCATGGAATGTTGCTGTTTTGATTTCTACTTTCTGGACCCATTCCAGTCAGGATTCAGGCTCGGTTTTGAAACTGAGACTGCATTGGTCGAACTTCTGGATGATCTCTGGTGGGAGCGGGACAGAGGTAACCCCTCTGTTCTTGCTCTTCTTGACCTCTCAGCGGTTTTCAATACCATCGACCACGGTATCCTTCTGGGCCGGCTCCGAGCAACATTGGAGTTGTTGCCTTGATGCTAGTTGTTGGTGTTGTTGCTTTGATGCTAGCAACAATATTCTGAGTTTTGGCATCATGGTGAAAGAGCAGGTGGGAACACAACAATTTTCCTCCTATATAAGTAAATGCAGTGGTGGGTTTAAGCATTCTTTCAAACAGATAACAGGAAGCTGAGATTTAAAAATAGCTGGAAGTGTGGAGAGAAGCCCACCACCAGCAAGAGATTAAACAACTTCCCCAGTTCTCTAGGCAGCCTATGGCATTCTGGAAGCCGTAGAGCAGGGGTAGGCAACCTATGGCCCATGGGCTGGATCCGGCCCATGGCACCAAATAATCTGGCCCCCACCCTCGCTCCAGCTGCTGCCACCACTGGAATCAGCTGTAGACTTGTTTATGGCTGTCGTAAATGCATTTACAGCAGCTGTAAACAGTGAGGGGGGACCACCAGTCCGGCCCCCTCAATTGTCTGAGGGAGCATGACCCAGCCCCCGATTCAAAAAGGTTGACAACCCCTGATGTATCTATTCTAAAATAAGCATTATACACTTGAGTAGTATGTATATATACCCTCTCTTGCCATTTTAATTATCTCCATATGTCTTTCAACTCTAGATCCTCCATTAAGCTGCTCAATATAGATGGTCTGGAACCAATTACAGTGGTACCTCATACAACGATTTTAATCCGTTCCATGGAGCTCGTTGTTGTATGAACCAATTGCTATACGATGCATGCATCATATAGCGATTTTCCCTATGGGATGCATCGTACGATTTTTTATTTTATTTTTTGCTAAGTGGTTTTTCCCATTGAAAAATTGTTGTACAATTTTTTCCATAGGGAAAATTGTTATGCGGGATACCATTTCCCCCCAAAACCTAATTGTTATGCAATTTCATTGCTATACAGGGCAATTGTTGTATGAGGTTCCACTGTACTTTCTTATTGACAGTTGACCAATCTAGCGTTTCTTCCCTGATTAGATTCCAATCTCCTGCTACTATTATCCTTCCTTTATTTTCCTCTCTTATTAACTTACCCAAATTAACCAAAAATTGGCCTTTTTTCCTGTTGGGTACATATACATTTACTAGCAGGATTTCTTCTCCTCTCAGCCAACCATATATCATCAAATATCTGCCATCTTGATCTCTAATAACTTTTTCTACATTTAACCCACTTCTCTTGGATATCAAGATTGACACATCTCTAGCTTTAGAGGATCCATATGCTTTTTCATAAATACTGTACTTATCCAGTTTAATCTTAATTCCTGCAACATTTTGCCTTGCGTTTTCCCATTCTTCAGCAACTATTTGGTCTCCTCTTACTCCCGTTTTTTTCCCTGTGGTTGCGTTAAACCTCCACCTAATTTTTTTTATTTTATTAATTAAAATAGGGGGGATGGGATGGACACACAGCAACAAAAACTTAAACAAAAATACATATACTTCAGTAAAATTTTCTCATTTTTAAAATTAAATTGAATAACATAAGTAATATCTTAAAATGAAAGTTAATACTCTGGAGAACTAAAGGAAGTTCCTTTAAGGTGGTTAGGTTTTTGTTTGTTGTTTTTTCCCCTTTCCTTTTAAAATAAATTAAAAATTTTAATATAAATAATTTATGCTTTTTTATCCCCCCTTCCTATTCATCTTTTTAATTTTCTGTTTGAATGTTAGCAGATATATCTCGACCTATTTTTTTAAAGGAATTTCCAAGCTCTTCTACTATTCTGCTTCATATCCAGGTTCTTGGTTAACATGTACCATTATAATTTCAGATTTTCAGCTAAAGTTTGCATCAGTTTTTCCCCATCTTTAAAAGTATCTCCCTGAAAAGGATCCTGGTTGTAGAGTGCCTGATATCTATCCAGTAGAGGTTTGATGTCAGTCAGGCCCTAACGCTCTGGGTGCAGCATCTTCTTGGAATATTTTTCCTTAATATGTTCAAATTCATCATATTTATCTCAACGTGGAGATATCTTCTCCACACCTTTATCCAACTACTCTTGAAAAGTCACCCATTTAGTATCTTAAAATTTTATATACAAATGACCAATTTCATAACCTTTAACTAAGACTCAGCCCTACTGAATTTCATTTGGCTTACTTCTGAACAGACATATTTAGAACTGCAGTGTAAATCAGATTCCAGTAAATAGATCAATCATTCACTTTATTATGGTCAACAACCAGCACAAATAAAGGGTTTCTTAAAAAATATTAGGCGCATAAAGGTTTCCCTTGCTCGAAAGCCAGTCGTATCCAACTCTAGGGTACAGTGCTCATCTCTATTTCAAAGCCGAAGAGCCAGTGCTGTGGTCATGTGGCAGGCATGACTAGACACCTGAGAGCACGGAATGCTGTTAAAATGTTCCCTATTTATCTACTTGCAATTTCTTGCTTTTTTTTTTTTGGCAGGAGCTGGGACAAAGACGGGAGCTCATTCCGTCCTGCAGTACTTGGGAATTGAACTGCTGACCTTCCACCTCCCAGTCAGCGTCTTAGCCACTTGAGCCACTGCAGTCAAATGTACTACCCACAGGCATATCTACTTGAGTTAAGTCAAAACAGTTTTGACTCTTAAAAAATAATGTGCAGTTTTGCTGTATCGACAGATGCCCATACATTGGAAATAACCTGTGAAAATGTACAGATGGTCATTATTAAGACAAAAATGGGAAATATTTCGTTTTCAAGTGGACTTGGATTTCGACTGCCAGAAGTCTTGGCAAGCCAGCAGTGAAGGATTTTGGAATTTTCCACCAAAAACCTCAAGCAAAAATTGGATTAAGGTAGCAGTCCTAACAAAAATAAATAAATAGATGAACGCCTGTCACAAGAGAGAGTGGGGAAAAACAGCAGAAAAATTTATGAGTAGACTACTTGGAGCTCAATTACATGAGATTAAATGGTTGTTGCTCTGCTGTACAATGTCCTTCTGTGAACTTCCTAAAAATAACATATGACATTTTGACTGGGTGGGAGCCCAGAAGACCAATGGCATCTGGAGGGTTAGATGAGGACTACATACAGTAATAGTTCCTTTTATTGCAGTTGCCACTACACAGCCAGTTCCTCCACACTGCAGATTGAAAACACACAGTAGGGTAGATCTAGTGGAACAAGATCAATCACACAGAATATTCTGATAATTTTGTCTTCAGCTTTCACCCAAGTGTTGCATATTTGTTGTTTCAAAAGTCACTCTCCAGAGAAATTGGAATTAAAAATCAATCCATTTTAGATATTTTATGAGAAGTGGAAATCCACAGAAAAAAAGTTGCTCACATATTAAAATCAGATATTGTGACAAGAAATGTACACCTTAGAACTAGAATCTCTTCAAGTAAAGACAAGAAATGTAACCAATGGAAATTAATTATATACGGGTTGATAATTCAGAAGAGAAACCAATGCAAATTCAGGATGGTTTTTTTAAAAAAAGCAGTACACGTGATGCCATGCAAATAACTTCAATCCATTTTCCAATATTGCATGAAAGGGGAAAAAAAGCTGATCTAAGGAATCCATCTGAAAATCATTTTTTAAAAGAAAAGTAGTAATTTTCTGTGTCAAATACCAAGCACATCTGGTTTTAATTCAGCAGAACAAACATTAGAAGAGAGAAATTACTGGGTATTGTTTCAAACATTATTAGAATTTAATGGTACTTTATAAAACCTAAAGTCACGTTGCGAATTTATAGCAGAACTGAGATATGGACTGAGGCTTTCCTGAATCTCACTGGTGACATTATATGATGCCACTATTTTAAATGTTCTTTGGAAACAATAGTATTCTTGATAATAAATAATAGTTATTCAACAGCTACTGATACAAAGAAAGGTAGTTTGCAGAAGTAAAACAAGCAGTAATGCTTCTGATAGAACTAGTTATGTAACACTTGTAAGACTAAATAATTTTTATTTTTCATAAGCTTTCATGTGTCTAAACACACTTTGGAACACTAATCGCTTAGTGCCACCACACATGAAAGCTTGTGAAAAATAAAAAAAATAGTCTTATAGTTGCCACATGATTATTTGAGGTATAAATTGTATCAACAGACTACCTGCTACATGACAAGGATGGTGTGACACATTTAAAGGCACTTGATGAATCGGTGGATTGTAGCGGACAACAGGCACCCTGGTTTGCTATCAAAACATTGAAACATAAATTTACATTTTCAAGAAATAAAATCTAATGAATCTTCACAAGATGCTGAACATTCAGTTTGCTTATAGTCGGTCAGGAATCACATTCTGCTTTAAGTCTCCTAGTTATGGAGTTTGTATTCAGGAATCTGCAGTGAGAGAAAACAAGTGGAATAATGTTATTATTTTCCTCTGATTTATTTGATTTTTCACAGTGGAATGGAAAATGAGTTTATATTCATTTTCAGGACATCGAACCCATTATCCCATTTTTCAGCTATGCTAAAAGAACTACAAAAAGCAATTCTGCCGAGAATAAGAAATGTACAAAGTCAAAGGTATCATAGGCGTCAAAGCAATTTTGCCTGTTCTGCAAAGAGCAGAATAAATGAAATATACTTTTTGTTTCTGCATTGCAAGGAATTGAATGTTTGTATACAAATACAAATTTGGGCATGTGTGGGTCAAAAGAGTGTTTATGGCCCTCATTTATTTAACTTGGTGCACAGTGAGATTTCTGTAGCATCCAATACATGTGCATGGATGGGGAAAGCCATCCACCGCCGTCACCACGAGGCCTCCAGAGCCAGGGGCCGCCCGGAGACCTTCACCCCCAGCCTCGCGGCAGTGGTAGTGAATGGCTTTCCCCACCACTCAGCTGGTCCTCCTCCTCACCCCCCGGCTGGGGGTGGGGCTCTCCGGGCAGCCCCTGGCACCAGAGTACCTGGCGTATAAGATGACCCCCGACTTTGGCACAGATTTTTCAGGGTTAAAAAGTCGTCTTATACGCTGGAAAATATGGTATGCCTCCTAATCATGGAAATAACAGGATGGTATGAAATACTGCAATAGCTTATTACAAAAATTAGTACACTCACCCTACCAGAAGTGCATATTACAGAGAATTTTCATGCTGATTAAAGGAGTTTAAAACACATTTAAAGGTAACAGTGGTTTATTTGCTGCCTATTTGGAAGTAAGAAAGAAGGGGAAAAAATGCCATAGCTTATTGGCTGAATGTATATGTGGCACAAGCAAGAGGTCCAAACTTTGCTCCTTAAATCTAAAAGGAGGGATGGGAAAGACTGTTTTGCTCTCTGAAAGGTTGAAGAGGCTCTGCCAGAAAGGAGAGAAAAGGCAAAGCTAGATTATCTGAATTGACACAAAGGGGCATTCCTTTGGTTGTTAATGGAGCACGTTCTTGTACTGGTTATATATTTAGCATGATAGCCATTTTTCTTCTTATATAAACAACATAAGGAGATATACGTAGGAGATGAATTTGAATGTATTGTTGTATAGTAGGATGTTGCTGATGAAGAATGGTTTACCTTTGTAGTTTTCAAGACCAACTCAAGAATTGTCCCAGTTAGTGCCCAGAATCCTGTGGGTGATTTCTGAAGGCATAAGTTAAACTACGTAGCTCACTACATTGAATTCCTACTAATTAACATGTTACAAAGTGTGTGCCTGATTGTGCAATAGGAACATATCCAGTAATGTTACTAGTGCCCCATTTAGATAGTGACAATTCATTGCAGCAAGTTACATACTGTAATTTAACTTATGCATACCTAATCATCAACAGGATTCTGGCCACAAAAATCTAGGGAAAAATATTTTTTCCATGCAGGTTGACTCCTGGATGACTTGCACCAGTTGTGGGATTCATTTTTTTTACTACCTACTCTGTGGGCATGGTATGGTGGGCATGGCCAGGGGTAAAGCCCTGCATTATTTCAAAACTTGGATGGCCGGGGCAGCCAGAATTTCTGCTACTGATTCTGGCAAACTTGGGCGAACCTGCTGAATTCCACCACTGACTTGCACACGTCTGCATACAGCGGTCCATTTTCAATAAATGGGTGGCAGCTAGAACTGCAGTAAGTAGGTCGTGTCTATACTTAACTGCCCTATAATTAAAGTTTAAAGAAACACTGAGTAGGGGGAGAGGAGTGTGTGTGTGTGGGGGGGGGGGGGGGAGAATGTTTCACATAGAAATTTCAGGATTCATCAGCAGTGCTCTTAATTTCTGAAGTGAGAGAGGGTATCTTTCGCTGCTGGCAAATCTCTACCTAGTAAAATGCAGTGACTTACTGCTGCCTTCAGAGCTTGGCACATATCTTCTATTAAATCTTCAGAGTCTTCTAAGCCAATCGACATGCGAATTAAGGTATCAGTGATCCCAAGGATTTCTCGATCTGCTTTAGGAACTGAGGAATGAGTCATGATAGCTCTGAGAAAAAAGAGATAATGCAGGGTTTCAGACTCATAGATAGAAATCAACAGATGTGCCAATACTAGTAATGTAACAGTTTAAAGAACAGTTCAGCACAGCCAGAAATGAGGCAAAGTTACATTATTATCATTTTTATTTTTAAGTTTCATTTCTTCTCATTTATTATCCCAACATATCTGGATTTTGAGTTTTGGCTTACAAGGTTTGGGGATACAGGGCACTGTGCAGTCCTGGTTTTCCTTGTTTCTGATGGGCCGGACCCAGTCGGTATTGTTAGGAGGATGAGAGGTCCAGCCCTAGGCTCCTCTAATATGGGGTGCCACAGGGCTTGGTGCTCTCGCCTCTCCTGTTTAATATTTACATGAGATATCATCAATATGCAGATGATATTCAGCTATATACCTCAGCCCGTGGTAATCCAGATGATGCAGTGGAGTTCCTATCCAGGTGTCTGGAGGCTGTAGGGGTCTGGATGGGGGACAACGGGCTACAACTGAATCCTGGCAAGGCTGAGTGGCTATGGATTAGGGCCCCCGCGTTATCACAGGAGTTACCATCTTTGGTACTGGATGGGGCTTTTTTGCCTCAGACAGACCCGGTGTGTGATCTGGGGGTCCTCCTGGACTCACGACTCCTGCTCAACAAGCAGGTGGCAGTCGTGGACAGGAGGACTTTCGCACAACTTCACGTCATTCACCAGTTATGCCCGTTTCTGGACCGGGACTCCTTACGGCCACTCATGCTCTGGTCACCTCCAGAATGGATTATTGTAATGCGCTCTACATGGGGCTGCCCTTGATGACTATTTGGAGGCTACAACTGGTTCAAAATGCAGCTGTCCACGTGGTGATGGTGTGGGCACTATGCCCAAACTTCACCCCTGTTGTGGGAGCTGCATTGGCTACTGGTGTGCCTCCGGGTACAATTCAAGGTGCTGGTGATGACCTTTAAAGCCCTATATGGTAGTGGGCCAGGGTACTTAAGAGACCACATCACCCCCAAGGACATCTGCCTATCCCACTAGAGCAGACCAGAGGGGCTCTCTGATAGTCCCATTGGCTAGAGAGGCTCGCACGAGAAGGAGGGCCTTTTCTGTGTCTGCTCTAGCCCTGTGGAACCTCCTGCCGACCGAGATGTGTCTCCAGGCACAGTTTCTGCCCTTCCGAAAAAAATTTAAAACCTGGCTGGCGCAGCAGGTGTGGGGAGTGGCTGGAGTGATGGCCACTTTAGGGTGATTCACTTGAGGGTTACCCGGGTTTTTAGCTTTAGTTTTAAAAGAAATCCTATGATGTGGCTGCTGGGAGAGGGTATGTTAATTTTTAATTTTAAACAATTTTATATTTTTACTTCATTGTTTTATGTATATCTATGCTGTGGTTTTATACGTGTAAGCCGCCCGGAGTCACCTTGGCAAGGGGGCGGCAGCATAAATATGACTATTAAATTAAATTAATAAACTAATTTTGCAGGAAATCAAAAAATATACAAATCCATAACTTCCCTTGCTTCACTTTGCAAGAGTAATTTTTCAGAGAAGTCTGCTTTCAAAATAATGAATGGCCGGAAAGTTATAATCCTGCTAGCAAAAGCAAACAAACATATAACAAACATATATCTTGCTTAAAAGCTGACACAATGTTTGTTTTATACTGGAAAAATAGAAGCAGTACTTCTTGTTGCTATTAGTATTATTACTCCTACAGTAAAACCCCAGGTTACAGACACCTCGGGTAACAAAAAACTCGACTTACAGAAGGAAATTCTGAGCAAATCATGTCCCGATTTACAGAAAGAAATCGTGGTATGAACAGTTTTTTGGGGTGTTCCGATGCTTTGCATGGAGGTGGGAGGGTGTTTGGAGCATTTCTGCTCTGGTTTTGGAATTTTTCATCGCACTTTGGCTCCAGCAGAAGCTCTTAACGCAACCAGGAAGTGCTGGAAATTTCCCCCCGCCCCCTCATCAGCTGTTTGGTGGCACTTTCCCTGCAATTACCAGGGCTGGCTACTAGATGTCGATATCAAAATGTAACAAATATGAATAGAAAATTTTAAACAATCATCTTTGGAGGTCACTAAAATGCCCCCCAAATTTTTTTTTCTGTTCCAAACTCTTTCTAAAGGGCATTTTGGAATTTTTCACTGCAGTTTCACCACATTAGAAAGAGTTTTCAACAGAAACATTATGGTTTTTTTGGCTCTTTTCTAACCTCCGGAACATTTTTTTTTGTTTTCAATGCTGCTTTGCTTCACAGAAAAATCGCTATAAGGAAAACCCCTCGGAACAGATTAATTCCATAATCCAGATTTTTTTTACTGTATTAGTACTTTTTGGATTGTAACTCCTGATGGTTTTGATGACTGAGGATTCTGCGCACACACACACACTTGTTTAGTTTATAACCTATGGACTTCACCGTGTTTTTGTTTAGATGCACTCTGAGCACAGCTGACTCAAATATGCCCTCATCTATATATAGTTTAAACAGCAGACCACCCTCTTACTGGCAAGAATGAAATGGATACATGCATGGATGCCTATCTTTCACATTTTTTTCTCTACAGTTGTTTTCAAAAAACATTTTACCCTGCAGAAGCTTCACTTACGGATGCTCAGCCAAACTTTCATATCCTCCCAGACTTTCAGCCAGGGCAAAAAGCTAGAAAAAAGAAGTAAACATAATCAAACAAAGATGAATCCACATTTTTTTCTCTGAAAACCTGCAAACTCAGTCTAGGCAGAAATAACTGTGATTAAAACATCAATGGGAAGCCTCCTCTCCCCCCCCCCCCCGATAATTTTGCCTGGGACTATAAGAAAAGAGGAATTAGTTGGGGAAAGAAATTATTTGGATAGCTCAGTGAGTTAAGTCTCTGTCTGTAGTGCCAGAGATCGGGGGTTCAGTTCCCCACTCTGCATCCCAGGAGAGCTGATCTCTATGCCTTTGGGCAAACTGCAGAAGAGAAAATGGGCCTTTGATAATTTCCGTTCATTAATTCATCTGCTAGTCATTCAAAAAACAACAGCAAAGATATAGTTACGAGCAAATACTTTCCCAGTGATTCCTGCTAGTCATACAAAACTTTCTAACTCAAAGCATTTATTACATCAGACATCCGAAACACAGGATACCAGCAAAAAGTTCCAATCATAGGAAATGAAGAGGACAGGTGGCACAGAGTGGCATTCCATGGGTTTCCCAAAATAAGCACTTCAATAAATTCCTGAGACCCCCTTTTCCTTCCCTGCCATTGGTGCTACTCCCCATGACCATACGCCTTATTTACACCACAATTTGGGATGTCCCACAGAAGATTGCTAAAACCACCCAGTGCTCTGCAGAGAGGGTGAAAAGCCGCTTCCTGCTTCCTTTGGCAGGAAATCCTGACCAGATTACCAGATAGTGCTTTTCTTCCTCTACAGACAGTGCATCTCAAGACAGATGTTTTACCTTCAAGCTCTTGAGGAATGTAGAGGCAGATTCAACGTTTCCTTTAATGTAAAATGAAATCATTCCTGGGCAACCTGTACATTGGCGTTTCACCAGTTCAAACTGTGGGTGTGACGGCAATCCTAAAATGAGTCACATGTGTGACAAATGGCTTGATTAACAATTTTACTTTAGCACACACAATCACAAACACACATTCTGCTAAAAATATGACTTATAAAATTGGGTATGAGTGAAGGCCGCATTTTTGCCCCTGCAATATCCCCATGATCTCCACTGAGCTTGGACATGGTGATTTTTCATTCCCCTGCCCCTTCTTCTATTTTGGAGGAGAGAGGTTTCTTTTAATTATTAGTGCAGGAATATTTTAGCAGCAGCTGCCTGACTTACCAGGGAAAATAACCTTTTCCACCCTAGGATCTGATTCAAGGAACTGGGCAACAGCCAAGGCATTCTGAAAATGTTGTTTCATGCGGATTGCCAATGTCTTGAGACCGCGATTGCAAAGGTAGCAGTCGAAAGGTGATGGAACTGCTCCAATGGCTGGAAAAGAAAACACACCCTATCCACTAATGGCCATGCTGGGTTATATATAAACAGGATCCAAGCACAATAGTTCCGCATGACTGTCAACATATAGTCATGTGTTCAGAAACAATGGAAAACCTGGGCAAAGATTTACTTCAAAAGTTTAAATATTGCATTCTGTTCTATTAGGTGTTCTGAGACCTGAAACACAAAGTCTTAATCTGGTATAATAACAGAGATTGCCCATAACCCTTTTTCAATGACATTCTTTAGGCAAAGAATGAAACAGTCATTATCATAATTGATTATATTGTTCTCTCCCCCCTCCCCAAGAACCTCAGGATGATCGTATGGGGTCCACTTTCCTGCCACCCAACTTCCACCACAACCAATTAGGCATTTTTGTAATCCTCACAGAAACACATGTTAAGAGATAGTGAAGTAGTCTTAGGTACTCAAAAACTTGAAGTAAGGCTGGCCAATGACTGAAACATTGCTGCTTTTTTATGAATGCATAAGGCAAATCGTGTAATTTTCAGTTCCTCTAAATTGGCAATTAACAAATCCCCTTCTCAAGCATGCATTTACCCATGAATCCAACTGCCAGCTACTTGTCACTGGCCTTCTGCATGTGTAACAATGTTGCAGGATTTCAGCCATGGATGTTATGGTTTCAATTTATGCTTCTTCATTCTGTACCATACTGGCTGAGATGCAACTTCAGACAGAAATAGTCCTACAGATTGACAGGACTCACGTAAATTCTAAGATTCTCCCTTCACAGGGAGAATACAGTGGCACTTTTTTGCCTTCTGCAACTCAGGTTTGATTTTTGTTTTGTTTTCTCCCCAACAACAAATCTTGATCTTTTCTGTTTTTCCTTTTCTGCCTCTGACACAGATTAAGGGCAAATCTGCAAAGTTCTTTATTGACTCAAAGAACCCTCTCACCAATAAAGTTATTACCTAGATGACTGGAGGATTCTGGATTGGTGGATCAAACAAAAATGTTTGCTAAACTCCGATCGAACCACTGGAAATGAATTAAGCAACAGTTCTATACAGTAACATGACATGGGAATGACATGTTTTATACATTATTTTCAGTGTGATATCTTTATGACAAACAAAGTAGGATGTCAAAAAAGCTTAACTATTTCAGATTCTATATAGATCACATGTTTAACTTACCGTTTTGCAAGAATCTGAGTTTCTCATGTAGAGCATCATCATTTACCGAAATCAGTCCCATAACAACGTCACTGTGACCTAAAATCACAAAGAGGCATATTAAGATAAATTGGCCAATTGTTTGCTTCCATAAGTGGAAACCAAGGACACTGGACTTGTACTTGTTCCGTTCCTATGGCTCTACGTTTCTTCTCTACAGTTTTAAGCCATGATGCCTAGTCTGGTTGGTGATACCAAACCTAGAATTAGTAATTCTGCAGCCAAAAGTGTGTTTTATTGTCAATAGCTAATAAATTAAAACTGAAATAAAATTGTTAATCTCTTAAATTTTCAGTATTTTCTGACTGTACCTCTTTCCCCCTTTTCTTGGGCCATCAAGATGAGGAAGACTAAGACAGCTATTTCTTTTGGAATAAGTCTAAAATTCTGGTATAATGTGTGTGCTTTAGGAGCTTATAGCGCAGTAGATCGCAGCACAAGAGCTTGGAGTTTGAATCTCAGGACTGGAACCAGATGAGATCACTTGAAACTGATGGGGTTATCTGCCTTTCCACCTTTAAGATCTCTGGCAAGTTGCATGTTCCCAGAGCATCAGCAGAAGGAGACACCAGTAAATTGTTTTGGAGTATTTTGTACTCAGGAAACCCTAGGAAGCTCACAACAATTCTGAAATCATGTAGATGTGCTCTTCAGGTCGTGATCAGGCTTTATGGAAATTGCATGTCCTTGCCTATGTGTTCCAATCTTTAGCCAGGCATCTCTGGATACAGAGATCTTCAGGATGTCTCTCATGTACGTTTGTTAGGTCTGGAAATCTGGAAGGAAAATCCTGTACATGTAGACCTTTCAGAAGCTTAATCTGAAAATTTCTAGGGCAGTTGGAAATGCATGGAGTGTTCTTTGAGACGGATTTCCTATATCTGCTTGCAATTCACCGTCTGGCCATTGTCTATTTGCTCATAAAAATAGGAGAGATTAATTTCAGCTTGCAACAAACCCTTACATGCAAAGCCTTGGGTACATCTGAAAGGGAGTTTTTTCCCCTTTCCAGTCCTGGATCAATCAGATTTTACAATGGAGACAATATATTTTTCAAGCATTTGAGTAAGATTGCTCAAAAATGAAAACACAAGTCTTCAAGCAAACAAACTTTCCATGCAACAAATATGCATTCGTATATAATATTGCCTTTTGACATTATAGTTAACATAAAGAAATGCCAAAAGGGAAATAGCAGAAGGGAAATCCACCTTGACTATAATCCTATTATGTACTGGGGGAAGACAAATGTCACTCCAGGTTTAATGCTGCCACTAAAAAAAAACACCAGTTATTTTTCATCTTTCTCTCTTTTGAAGTAGAATGAAGAAAATAAAAGAAATAATATACTGGGAGATATAAACAAATTTTGACTGCTGGTTAAAATTAGTATCAGCATATGTTTGCCCTTAGTCTAAACCAGGGGTGGCCAAACTACGGCCCGTGGACCGGATCCGTCCCTCAATGCCAAATCATCTGGACCCCACCCTCTCACAGCTCCCAGAAGTTGAAGTAAAACACATCCATGCATGCACAAAACACTGCTGTGAATGCATCCACGGCTGTCGTAAACATGTTTACGACAGCCACGGGTGCATTTATGGTAGTTTTGTGCATGTGCGGGTGTGTTTTACTTCTGCTAATGGTGGGAGGAACCACGTGACTGGCCCGCTGAACCACTTGATCAACCCTTGGCCCAAAACTTTTGGCCACCCCATTCTAACCAATGCCCCACCTAACCATCTCTAAAACCCTGATGCTCCTTCCCCAGTGACATGATTCTTATTATTCAAAAAGTGAACTATTCACGTGGAAGAAGCCTAAAAGGCCATTGAAGTGTAGAGAGAAGGATGTTTAATAGTAATGTAATTAAGTTTTTTGGGTATTAGAATGTTGATATATGTTAGAGAATGTAAGGGGTTTAGATATAAATTCTATATATTCTCTCCTCTTTGAATTACTTTTTAATATATAATAAGAGTGATTAATATTATATTATGTCTTTGTGAGTTAATGTATGTTTTATTTTTTTCTTAAGTTTGTGTAGTAGTAAAAATCAATAAAAATTTAATAAAAAAATAAAAATAAAATAAAAGGCCATTGACTTTGCCGCCCTGAGTCGGGTTCTGCCTGAATGGGCGGCATATATAAATATGACTATTAAATTAAATTAAATTAAACAAGCTTCCAAAGAGAAAGTACAATTGAAGTACTGAGAAAGAAATCACTAAGAAATTCACTATAAATAACGTATTCTCGAATTGCCCCTCTGTCTGACGTGTGCCCCATGTTGGGAGCCATAGGTCTAAACCAGGGGTGCCAGTCACGTGGTTCAGTGGGTTGGTCATGTAGTTCCTCCCACCGGAAATAAAACGTGACCGCACATGTGCAAAACACTACTGTAAATGCACCCGTGGCTGTCATAAATGCATTTACAATAGCCATGGGTGCATTTACAGCAGTGTTTTGCACATCTGCGGGTGTATTTTACTTCCGCTTCTGGGAGTGTCATGGGCATCATGATTTGGTGCCACAGGCCGGATCCGATCTAAACTGTCACTATTGAGTGTTATGCCCAAGTTATGAAACTGATAGACTGTTTGTCCTTGGTCCAAATAGTCAAGACACTTACCATTCATATATTTAGTGGCTGAGTACATACAGATGTCTGCGCCTAAAGCCAAAGGTCTCTAAAAGAGAATGAAATAATACATTTAAAGGTGGAAAGGACTCATTTGGTTTTCTGTTAAGAGAAAAGGAATTATAAAATGGTTGAAATGTAAGTAAAGTTGTAATTTTCAGCCTGTTTCTCATTCGTAAATGAGGAATCAGGGGTCCGTGAGCACACTCTTGCTTGAAGCATGGGCAAGAGCAGCCCCAAGAATTACAGTGGAGGCTCTTTATTTACCAGTGAGCAACGGACTGAAACTTATGACTTTGCTTACCTCACACAATAAGATTTTGGCTGATGGCTAGAAATATTTTAACTGTCAATGCATTTTTGTTGCCCTTTGAATCTGGCAAACAAGTTTGCATCACTAGACATTGTTTTCCTTTCTGTATAGGCTAATTTGTTAGGAATGTTTGGTCACTGAGGATTACTTTGCAAGAATAGACTATATTATAGGCCTACACCACTGTCAGAATAGACTGCCATGGAATTAAAGGCTTTTCATTTTACTGCCCTTCTTTTCTACAAAGGCTGTCTCAGTGCAACACTGTTATTAACCATGACATCTGTTCCTGTTTTCCAACCAATTAACAAATTACAAACTCTGAACCTTAATATTTAAACCATGTATTCATGTAGTCCCATGTATTCTTACTCAGACGTATGCTCCATTTTCTCTGTTCATTTATGATTGCAGCATCACTGTACAAAAAGTGAGTCAAGGATTAACTCTTTATACTGAAACAATGCCTTGCCTTTTAAGCCCTCTCAAATTGAATGTTATTTGTTAGACATGTAGACAAAGTTCCAAATCCAATATTTTTAAATGCTTAAAAATCCTTGCAATAATCCTGTGTTGTACTGTGGCAGATACCCTGTATTTTGAAGATTGCAAGAGATAAGTCTAGTTTCCAGCCCACTGACTTTTAGGGCCATTAAAGGCTAAACTGCCTTACTTATTAATACCAATACCACAACACAGGAGAGCCAATTACTGCAATACAGCTTCTTTGCACCATTGCAATATAGTTTGTCTCTTTTATGCAAAATATTACAAGAAATATAGGTTTCCCCTCTCCCCTATATCCTCAGGGTATGCATTCCAAGATCTTCCACAGATACCTGAAATCATGGGAAATAACAAACCCTATATAAAGTACACATATCTGGGTCATAGAAATTGGGATGTGTGTAAATACTTCTGTTGTTCTACATGTGTGCTAACAAAATGACTGCCATAAAACACAATCTGTTCCTTCTAAAAAATTCATTGTAGAGAGTGGCCTTTAGTGGTCAGCTCTGGTAATGCACCATAGAAATACATATGTAGTAATCCCTACTCTGACATGAGGTCCCTCTGCCCACTTCTTCGGACTCCATCTTCGAACCACGATTGATTCAAAGTCTCCCCAAAATGCCTTCAGAGCTAACGTTTGAAAAGAAAAGTTGTGCCCATTCCCCAGGGGTTGAAGGTAACATCTCTGATTGGACACCTTCCTTCATATACCATTACTAAACTTGAGATCTTCACTGGAGAAACATAAAAGCCTGTATTATGGAGATGTAGTAGAAAACTTGCTCACAACTCCTTTGAGCTCTCCAAGATTCTGTTCCTTTTTGATTCACCGTGTGGTTTTTCTAAGAACACTGATTGGAATACAACATTCTAGTCCTCAGTTTGAACTCCTGCTCCAGTCTTCCAGTCCTGCCTGCAGTCTCCTCCTTGATCACAGAGATTGGTTGACTATTCATATGTTTGTTTGTTTACAGAGAAATCTAGAGCATTAAGCCACAGAACTCTGTTATAGCTGTAGTTTGAGTTGACCCAAAAATCAAGGCAAATGGGCCCATCCCTCTCCAAGTAGCCTTTCCTATTCTGGGGCTTTAATTTAAAGCTCTTAAATGCAAGGAAATTTGAACTTGATATATGTGAGATCAGTTGAAGTACAATGTGGGCAGAGGAAAAGCCAAAAACTCCTGGTCTATATAATACTCAAGGCTGTTGTTTCAGTTCTCTTGGGAAGGGTTCAATAAACCTCCTTGCCAGCTGTTTGGCCCCTGGTTGATTTCCTGATTTGCCAAACTGACTAGATGGAGGCTTCCGTCCTGTAGCTGAAGTCAGGTAGAGAATGGTGGCAAGTTGTCTGCTATTCCTAAACAGATTGGGAAAGAGAAAGCCAAGGCAACTGCCCAACAAGGTACACTTACAGTAACAGGAGAAAAGATGATGGATTGGGGTATATATTACTATTCATACATTCTCTATTTTGGACAGCTGGCTACTCACATGTTGAATTGGATTTCTCATTACTAGGGTGAAAAATGAACTGGTTGTGTTATATTCTCTACAGCAAGAGATCTGTTGAGAGAGCTCTGATTTTCATTGTATGGGCAGCTCACCTGGAAATATGCAGACATAAATGTATTATCTACTGCTAAAATAACTCCTTTGTGTTTATGGACAATTTGGGCACATGCTTGAATATCAACAACTTTGAGCATTGGATTTGTGGGAGTTTCAATCCATACAAGCTGAAAAGACAAAGATAGTAAACACAAAGTTATTAAATAGCACAAACATGCAGCATATTACTTACTAACATCACCTAACCATCATATACTAATCTCTTTCCTTCCGTCAATTTTTGGAAATGTTAAACTGCAAGTGCTTTATTTGGAACTTTCTGTCTCATATTTCATTTTGATTACCATCAGATGCCCCTTGGAAATTGATTGCTAGACTTGTAATTTTATCTGACAAATGTTTCACTGTCATCTCGTCACCCACAGACATGAGTAGATTACACAAGTTGAATTGGTGAAATGCAGGTTAGGTGGCTAACTCTGCAAGCAATCAGAAGAGAGATGTTGGTTTGCTTTCAAATGTATGAGTAGCATCTTAAGTCTTTTCATGTAAAAGTAGCTTTGGTCAATCTTTGTGTCTGAAACCATTCAAAATATTGCACCCCTTTGGCTATATGTTCTCAGTGAATATCACCTGTGTCCCTTTGCCTGGCTGGCCAGGTGATCCTGCTATGGTAATAGAGTAGACCATACTGTCAGCGACTCAACACCAAGTATCAGCCAGCAGTCAACTAACCTAACAACCCTGAGGACTAACGGCCTTGGGTGCCGAAGTCCACAGAGAAGGGTGATTTATTTATTTAGTATGCTTATATACCGCTTTACTAGTCTATTGACCACTCAAAGCAGTTTACAAAACAATCAAATAAATACAAAGCATATCATAAGTATGGGGGAAGGGAGGGGGAGGGGAAATACAACAACATACAGAAATAACAGTGCAAAATACCATAAATAATACAAGTCACAATAAACTTTACAAAAAATCAAGTCAAGTCAATAATACAATTAATTGTTCGATTTACAAATACAAAAATCACGTCATTACAAAGCAACACAACCTAAGCCCACTCACTGAGTCCAAAAACATGGAAGAAGTCCTTCAGCCCATGGTTGCGGGCGTCCTTTTGACCTCCCCCCCCCCCAAACAAGGCTGGGAGGGAAAGAGATGTCGTCTGCAGCGGCAGCTGCCTCGAATCCCCAGCGATGACAGTTCTTTATCCCTCCTGGGCAGGGAGGGGCTGGCCCCAAAAACAGCTGTGCTGGCAGTGGACTCCTCAGCAGGCCAGTGAGTTGGGCCAGCAGTTCTTTATCCCTCCCTGGCAGGGAGGGGCTGGCCCCAAAAACAGCTGTGCTGGCAGTGGAGTCCTTCATTATTACAGACACGTCCTCCCTCCATGGGGACTGGAACTAAAACTGGTCCCCAAGTGGATTAAATCCCACTTGAATCCATCTTGATGGAGGGCAACAGCTTTGTCAATACTGGCCTGAGGCTGACGAGGACTTTGCGTGCCAAAAGAGCTCAGGACCAGAAAGTGACTCACAGAGATGGACCAGTGGTGTGGGGATCACGCTGCGGTGTGGAGGGCAGATGAAAGGCCACTGCATTGTATTCTCAGGACGGTCTTCATGGCTGATTGCCATGATGATCACCTATATTCAGATTGGGATAGGGCAGAAGAAGTCCCTTTACCAGTGTCTTACCTAATAGCAATGGATATTCCCCGAATCAGTGGGGCAGATGTCATTTAGTCTAGGATAGCGTCTATTAAATGACAACCCATCTATAATTGCTTTTGTGGGAAGGACAAGGCAAGGAATTTATGCCTCTTACTCGAACAGCACCAAAGCTAATGCCTCAGATTGTTAGGACCGTCACAGCAAACCTCTCTAGCTAGAATAACTAAACTGGAGGTCTCCACTTCTGGGGCCATCCCTAATAGTCCTATCGCTATTGACTGTTGCTGAACTCCAGTGACTGACATTCTATGGTGGCCATTGCAGTTACTGCTCAAATGTGGTGGCAACTGCAGTAGTTTTGTGTAGCAAAAAAGGTGCCAGGTCATCTCACAGCACCATAGAGCTTTGCCAATATGCAGGGTAGACCACCTTCAGTCCATTACAGGAGGGAACACTCTGCTTGATGGTACTGCCATTGCTAGCAAAGATCACTAGAGACTGGAAAAAAGCCAACCTAATGAGGCTACCTTTTGCTTGTCTCTGCAATAAATCCACCAGTATTCAACAAGTTTAAAAGGTGAAAAAGTTCTTACTGGGAAATGAATGTAAGGCTCCTACACATCCATAGAAGGGACCTGCACAGAAGGGGATGCGCAGTAACCACTTTCCCCCACCGCCAAATTATGGGATGGCGGCAGCTCTGGGCAGGAAAGGAAGAAAAGCGGCCCAAAATTACGGGAAATCCTGGCCAATATGGGATACTTGACAAGTATGCTCTGGAGGATGGCAGATGACACAGGAGTCTGGCATGTGGTGTTCCATGGGATCACAAAGGGTTGGACTCAACTCTGCGACTAAACAACACAGCAGTTTAACCACTGCACCATCATGGCTCTACATGTCGATTTCTTCATAAAAAGCCCAATGAAAAAGACAACATGAAGAAATGTGCACATCTTAAGCACCCGCCTACACTTATGCTTTGGATAACTATGGCCAAATAATAGCTCTTCCAAAACTTCTTTGCACTCAGCAGGTTTTACAGCATAAATCAATTCACTGATTCAGGAGATCTCCTCTCTTACCTTGGTCTCTGGTGTGATTGCTGCCTCAAGGCATTCCGGCTTGCTACAGTCAACAAAAACAGATTTCAGACCCATGTCTGATGCTACCCTCCGGAAATACCTATTTGTACCTAGGATATAAAGATAATCAATTGTAATGATCTACATCTTACATAGAAGGGAGTATCAGAAAAATCAATGAAAAAGAAGACAAATATTTATTGCTTCTTCTATCAGCAAGATAGATCTCGTGACTTTCTTTCTGCGAGATCAAGGCAATATAAATAATGATTTTCTTGCTCACTTCAGCATTGCAACAATCCGGTGAGGTCAGCCTGACAGAAAGAGAATGCTTAGGATCAGCAGAGAAACTTCATGACTCAGTAAGGTACTGAACCCACTATTTTATTGTTTTGGAACTTGTGATACATTGGCCAGCCATGAAACTTAATGACATCTGTGATCTGTCTGTATACTGGCAGAAGAAGTGGTAGAAAAGCCTATCTGGCTTCCATGGGTCTAAATTCCAAGGAAACAGGACAGAGAATTAAAAACCCATTGCTGAATAAGCTTTTGTTTAAATATTTGTAGCTTGCCTTTTGACTTTATAAAGTGTGGCGGCTATCAGCTTTACCTAATGTGGAAAGGGGTTTCAGACTGCAAGTGGACAGAAACGAGGTTGCCTTGAGAGACAACAGCAATGTGGCTGCAGCACCTGTTTAAGGTTCAGTGTTTGGACTTATTCCCAGATATTTTATTTAGGATTGAAATTTGCCGCCATCCCCCTTTTTTCAAGTGGGCATAATATCCTTTCTTCAAATTCTCTATATCTCACTGGGTTCTATGGCTTGCTTCTGAGAATACACAAGACTATACTGCCAATCTATTCAACGTGCTTAGCTGAGAATTAAGGAGATAAAGCCCCCTCTTTGTCACTGAATTCAGTTCAGACCTCTACAGATTTTCCAAGGACCTGAGAATACAAGCCATGATGTTAATCTGAAAACCTGTGAATGCGCAATATTTAAATGCAATTTTATAAACCCTAGTTTTGGAATGATCTGAGGCTATTTTTATTTTTTAAGAGAGTAATATTAAGAGAAGCATTTAATGGTCATTACTCATAGGTAATAAGTAGCCTCTTATTCCAAAAATAACAGGGTCTAATAGGTGATTCCAAGCTGTGGCCTTTCTTGTAAAGAAGCAGAAAGGTACACAGTAGAACTTTCAAATGAATAAGCAAAAGATCATGCTATGAAATAAATGCTCTGCTCCTAGCAGAACAACCGAGAAATGTAGTAACTGACTTCATCCTTTCAGTAACAAAAATGATAAAGTAATCCCAATATATTTTTCAGTATAGAAAATGATGCACTGAAAAACCTCATGCTGATCTAGTTACAGTAGGGATTCAACAACAGTGGACATATTTGCTGGGACATGTTATTTGGCTACCCAGCTTTGAGCTCTGGTAAACAGATACCTGTTTTGCTCATCCTGAAAGCCATCCTTGGCTCCCAGCCCAGCAGGGCAAAAACACAGCAGCACAGAGATCTCAAAGGAAGATAAGAGAATAATTTTAAAAAAGACTATGACCTTGATTGGTGATATATATGTGTGTGTGTGCGCGCACGCGCACACGCACACACACATATGGTGATATATATTTGGCAAAGTGAGCGGAGGAGGAAGTCTGATTCCCAATGGTCATGGAGGCGGAAGAGGCCATGCCAGATGGACTGGCTGTGAAGGCACACTTTATCCATTTCCTCAAGGCTGTGGCAGTCCATTGCAGTCCTGATGTTAAATCCTGCACATCATGTATCATATGTGCCACAGGAGATGGCTCCGAGATCATAGTGTGTGGGTCACTTCTTGGCAAGGTGGAATCCACCTTAAACAAACACCAGTGACATTTTTCCTCCTTCAGGAAAAAATGCATTCTCGGATACGAGTTGCAGTCGATGATGATGATTTGGTTTTAGACAGAAAGGCCAAGTTCAACAAAGTCACACTTTATTATGAGGGCAATCTATGTTTTCATCAATTTTCAGCTATTTTGAATTATGATTCCAGTGGTCTGAAATTTAAACACAGTGGCTGAAATCCAGGAGTAAAATGCAACTAGAGTAGGCCCACTGAATTGGCGAGGATTTGGTAAGTCAGTTCCTCCATCATTTCCCAAGATTCAATGACCCCATTCTAATTACAATTTATTATAGAACTTCAACTGATATTTACAGGTGTATGTATTTATATATTTGTATCTATGGGTATTGTTAGATTGAAGTATTAAGTTATTTAGGTTATAATTTTGGGTGAGCTTTGTTTTCGTTTTGATTGTGTATGTTATTTCTGTAAACTAAAAATTAAAAAAAACTTCAACGGTCAACAATCTGCCCAGTGGACAGAAAAGCTACACTCACTGTCTCTGCCATTGACGGTTCCCTCTTTCTCTCTCTGTACCGCCTCTCACTTCATGCAACAGGGCCCTCTGCACTCTGAAATAGTTTCACTTTTCATAGTTGCCCTGGGAAGGAGGAAGAACTAAAGTCTGCTTATACCAGCCCAGTTATTTGTAGCTAAATCTGGTTCCAATTCAAGAGTTAGTTGACTTTCAAACGGACAAAAGCCACCTTAATTGATGAAATGTTATGCAAAAATACTATGCCTTCTGTTAGAATTGCTCCAGTCCCTAGCACACCTGGAATATGGAACTGAAACCTCTAGGAAGAAAAAGATCAAGCATGGATGGATAAGCAGCCCACGTGCTCCAAACTAAATAGCAAATAGAACAGAACACCATTTTGATTTGTGATACAACAGCATCTTCTAAGGCATTCCAATTCTTCTTTAATGCAAACCATAGGTTGTCTTGAAATGATGCTGAACCAGATAAATATGGTGTGCCCTTGTCCTCAGAGTTATCAATCCAGCTTCAGTTTGAGCTCAGTGGGTGAAAACAAACCATAGATGACTGGCTCAAATGTAATGACAAACTAAGAATTTAAGCAAAAGATGGAGTAACTGCGTGCATGCAACCGTGTACATTATTGTATAAAGAATAACCAATAAATATCTAATAACTAATTTCATGATCAATTGGTACCCACTGTCGAGAAAAAAACCTAATTGTATCTCTCCTATTAAAAACCTATGATGCTAGCTTTATAAGGCATCCAAACTATCTTAAAAAGAATGGATAAGGATAGTGAATTCAGAAAGACTGAAGGCTGATTCACAAATACCTCCACTACAATGGTAAGTCATAGTTGGATGTGCCCAAGCTTAAAAACCATTGCTTCTGAAGAAATATGAAAATGGCACCCACGTTGACCTGTTGTGTCACCTCCAGGTCATCCTGAGTGTCACAGTCAACAAGGAATAGACACACATGTACAGACTCATACCTTCTGGGTTGCCACCCATGAGATTACATTCAAGACAGTTAAGACCTACCATACACAAGAACAGCACTTACCTCCATAGACATCATCTGTGCAAACAATAGTGTCTCCTGCCTTCAACAGATGTGCAATGTTCATAGTAGCTGCTAGCCCAGATGCATATGCTAAACCTAGAAAGAAAACCATATGAGATAAAATGAACAAACTTTACCAATATATTTGGGCATGCATACATTTGTTTAAAAGATAACAGTTTGCTGTAAATGTTATTACATTTAAGGACTTTGAACCAAAGGTTGACACAATGGTTTTATGAAAGATTTATCCAAGTACTATAAAACTATAGCGTTGAGCTGCACTTAGTTATTTTATGTTGGCAAAATTAAAGGGGAAAGTGGAGGACAAAATATGACAGCACTTCAACAAATCTGCTTCAGTGTTAGCTTTCATGGATCAAGAGGAAGTAGATTTTGATCCACAAAAGCGCACACTGAACATATGTTATGGTTAAAGTGCTACAATATTTTGATCTTGGGTTTTTTCCCCTCCTTTCTTATTACTCTTTGATTTAAATCTGCGAACATGCAGGGATAAACTAAAAAGACTACTTTCCCCCCAAAATGTTTAAATTATATGCATCATTTTAATATATACGTATAACACACTTCTAAATTTGGGTTAACAAATGTACAAAAATGCTAAAGACAAACATTTTAGAGAAAATTTTAAAAATCCATGAAACAAAATGATGTAATTACATCACTGGATAGTATAACACCATCATCAGAATTATTATGTCTATACAATTACTAGAAATCTATATATTTGTTTTCTGATAAACTTCATATAATTATATATGCATTTGTAATTACATCACTGAATAGCATAATGCCAACATTAGAATTAAAAACTAAATTTAATTTTTTACATAGACACACACACACACACAAAATTGCTTTCTATTGACCACCGCACAACAGGCTCCTCTGTCATCTGCCATCCTCTGTAGCCCACCCAGATCTACGACCACTGTGTCAATGATGCCATCTACCCACCTCATCCTCTGCTGCCCCCTTCTCCTTTTGCCTTCAATCTTTCCTAGCATCAAGGCCTTCTCCAGTGAGTCCTCTCTTCTCATTTGGTGGCCAAAGTACTTGAGCTTCAGCTTCAGTATTTGTCCTTCCAATGAGCAGTCAGGGTTGATTTCCTTCAAGATTGACTGCTTTGATCTCCTCACAGTCCAGGGGACTCTCAAGAGTCTCCTCCAGCACCACAGTTCAAAGGCATCTATTCTTCTGCGCTCAGCCTTCCTTATGATCCAGCTCTCACTGCCATACATTACTCCTGGGAAGACCATTGCTTTAACTATTCAGTCCTTTGCTTTCTATATATATCTAATAAACACATAAAAAGCTGAAAATATTTGCAGCTTACAATACTTAGCACCATCCAGTGCAGCCACAGCTTTTTCCAAACAATCACGAGTTGGATTTCCAGAGCGGCTATATTCAAAGCCCTATAAAAGGGGAAAAAGTTATATGTATATAATTTTATTGATGCTCAGATTTATTTGGAGTTTTACAAAGTAAATACAAAAATCTGCTATTGATCATGAAAATATATTTTCACCATTGGTTGTTATTATTAAAAAATTAATAAAGCAAGCTACTAGACCTCAACATTGTGTAAAATGTTGGCAGAATGTTCAACATACTCCATTTCCTTTCATTTCTTTTTGGTCTGAAGACAAGAAAAGTAAAATTGAAAAGGCAAAATAGATTTTTGCAAATTAGAATTGTTTCACACCAATGAAGTCACTGAAGTTCGGAACTGGGAATGCATGTGTTGGGAAAACACCAATCTACATTTCTAACACTGTGTATTGGTAGAAAGGGTGCTTGCAGTATCTAGACTAGAGGGATTCTCTTTTCCCCTAATCTGAGGCAAGCCATGCCTCCTCTTCTAGTTTGTTCTGCTTAACTTCTCTTCCATATATATACATCTGCTCACTTCTAGTATACAGCATAGAAAGTATTTCCATGTAGGTAGACTTTGGTTTTTTTAAACCTTTCTTCTTCTGTTTGGTAATAGATGAATTTGATTGTAAGTAAAGGTGTCTTATCTTTCATTTGAGCAGCTACTAAAGTGATCTTGTACAAAATACTAGTTACTGTGAAAGGGGAAGGGATAGTATTGGCCATTTGTGCTACTATTCTTAAGCTTTTCTCTAGGCAAGTTGCTTAGTGCCTTATACTCTGCCTAACCAAAAGGAAATAACCAAAGTGAAAACTACATACCACAGTGGATCAGGTGTCTTTTAAGCATTCAATGTCAAGCTAACACTATGAATTTATAATAAATAAATAAATTCATGTCAGAAATTATTCTGGGTTGAAAGGATTTTTTCTGGAGAAACTCCGTTCAGGGGACGCCCGAATGAGTCTCCTTTCATGTCCTCAAGAGCTTTTCTCGCCAAAACGGTCCTTATTTATCTACTTGCAATTTCTTGCTTTCAAACTGCTAAGTAGGCAGGAGCCCCAGAAACGGACAGAAACGGGCACTCAATCTCTCATGCAGCACCTGGGTCTCGAACTGCCAACTTGACAGCCTTCCAGCTAACAAGGCGAGCTTCTTAACCACTGAGCCACCGCAGCCCATCAAAAGATACTGTACTGTCTAGTTATATTATTGAACCATAAATATATACAGATGGTGCTAATATGCATAATGGATGACAATGAGTTTTCTTCAGATACTCATTTCCATACTTCGTAGGTAAGGTAAGGTAAGGTTTCAGTCAGCGTCTTAGGCACTTGAGCCACTGCAGTCCCACTATATGGAATACTTTGTTTAAAAATAAGTTGAATTCTTTCACTTCCTACCATCTTCACTAAACAGATTAGCTTTCATCTTTTATTTGCTCCTTTCCCATCATATTTATTATCAAATGTAGAGCAAAGAGTGATAGAAATGCTTATAATGCAAAAGAACAACATCTGTGCATGCCAGAAGAGCCGGCATGGATGCTAAGATGCCTTTGAAGTATTTGGAGCGGTAATTCTTGTTGCCAAAGAAGGAAGCTGCCTAGGGTTTTTAATATGTTAAAAACGCTTATTTGTTGTGTGTTTTGGCTTGTGGCCTTTGCCAAACTCCATGTAGCTAATTACTTTGCCCTTCCCCCCAAGAAAGAAAACACAGTTGAACTTTTCAACCCCTATATTGGTTAAATTCTTATTAAGGCTAATTTAGAGGTTGGAAAACTGTGGCCCTTCCAATATTTGGGCTGCAACACCCGCCATTGGGTGTGGTGGCTGATGGGTGCTATAGTCTGACAGCATCTGGAGGACCACTCATTTCCCACCATGGGAAATTTCCTACTTGGTGTGTGGGACAACCTAGATTCCAGTGGGGCAGGTGGTGGCTGGAGCTATATTGAGATCAACAAGATCAATTGCAGATACAGTATGTTGTTACCGACAGCTAGTTCCTTTTTGTAACACCTACTGCCCACGGGCCGGCCTGACCCCCAATGCTGTTCCTTCCAACCCACGGCGACGACCCCGCGCAAGCACAAACATGCCTGCTGCCATTACATCCGGCCCGGCCTGCAGCGCAGTCTGAGGTGTTTGACCTGCCTGTGGTAAGGTTGAGAACCCCTGACTTAAAGGGTAACCAGAGCCTGGCTGTGGGAGTCTAGTAGTTACATTACAATTGTAGTTCAATAAAGGAAAACTTTAATCTTTTTTTCTGGGTGAATAGCTCATGAGTTCAGGTACAGTACGCAGAGGCTGGGAGTTTGATTCCCCATTGTGCCTCCAGGGAGAGGAGCCAGTCTATGTGGCCTTGAGCAAGCTTCACAGTCTCTGGGTGCCTCCAGAAGAAGGGAATGGAAGGAAGCCATTTATGTATATTGTGTACCTAGAAAACTCAGGAAATGGCCACTATAAGTCAGAATTAACATGATCTCATGCTATTATTGTTATCCCTGTTTTTGCAGTACTGTATAACTAAAAGTCTTTTAATTTGTTTTTGTTTGTTTGGCTTGATTTGGCTATCTAGGTGTCGTGTGGCTTCACTACTTATTTTTAGTTCTTGATCTAAGGCGTCAATCCCAGCATGTTTTACTCTCTAGGCCTGTAAACAAATTAGCTGAATGCCCTCTCTGAATTTCTGGTTTCCCCTGAGTCAGCGTACAGGGTAGACCTTTAAAGCCTCATCAGCTGTTCTCCCCATTTCCCACTTGACCGTGGCAAATTAGTTTCTGCCTCCTCCTCTGTCCCACATAGCTCTTGAGATTCAGAGATCTGGAATGGCTTCCTAGAAAGCACAGAGTCCTACTGGCAATCTAATTTTAGCTCAGTATCTTATGTCCTGTCCCCACATTGCTCACTAGGCAGAATAAATTCCACCTTGTTTTCATCTGCTTCCTTCTTGGCAACAGAATGCAACCTGAAAAACAATGCAGCTATGCTGCATATAGCTCAGATTTCCACCACATGCCTTGTGTAGGCTGATAGTACAAACTGAAAGATTGTACAATTGTAATGTTTTCTTAATGGATTTATTTGCAGTTTTTGTTCTATTAGAATGACTATGCTAATGAAAAAGCAGTCCTTGTACCACACATGTTGTTAGTCTAGCATGATTTACTTGCAAGCCTGTCTTGGAGCTAAGTAGTTGGGACTCTTGCTTCCTTTCCCTCTTCCTTGTTTTTGTTTAATTTTAGCTTTCAAGGATAAGACGTTGACAGGGAAGCAGAAGATCAGCAGTTCGATTCCCGAGTACTGCAGGACAGAATGAACTCCTGTCTTCGTCCCAGCTCCTGCCAACCTAGCAGTTCAAAAGCAAGAAATTGCAAGTAGATAAATAGGGACCACTTCGGTGGGAAGGTAACAGCGTTCCGTGCGCTCCGGTGTCTAGTAATGCCTGCCACATGACCACGGAAACGACTGCAGAAGCAGATAGCGCTGGCTCTTCGGCTTTGAAACAGAGATGAGCACTGCACCCTAGAGTCGGATCCGACTGGCTTTCGAGCAAGGGAAACCTTATTCCATATAGTGTACAGTAGGATATAAATGAAGACACAGGGAGATTCCCCCACCCCTCGTCCCTCCAATCTTGTAATTACTCGGGCTAGTCTAAAGTTTCACAATTAAACTAGTAAAGTATTAAGTATATTGCTGAACATTAACAAAAGGTTAGTGGTGTTGCAGTGTTGAGGCAAAACTAGTAAAGAATTATGTGAGACCTTGAAGGCTAAGAGATTTATTGTGGCACAAATCCACAGTAACAAAGCCTTTTTAATGCCAAGTCTGCCAGATGTTAGTGAATACGATATATCATGTTATTGGAAATACATGTGCCTTTTCAACCCAAACTACATAATGTACCATATACTACTCTGGACAGCTGTTTGCTTGCTTATGCAATTTCCGTATTGTATTGAATCATGCCAAGGTAGCAAGGCAGGTTTCGACCATTACAATGACTAAGCATTTCCTTTCAGCCTCTGAGTTACTCAGAGCTATTATATTCTCAGAAATTCGACACTGGAGAATTTGCAACAGATGCTGGGGAGACGGAATTTCCTTGGTTTAAAAAAACAATTAAACTAAAACAAGTCATTTAAAAAAATATGCAAATAACTTTGCTATACCTTAAATGTACTGTATATATTATAAATGGGATTGAAGGAAGTAAATAAAAGCCTTAACATTATTTTCTTTTGTCCTTCTAAATTGTTTCTTCAGGGTCAAACGAGAAAAAATATTAATAATAAGATGCTTGCATGCAGTTCATGCATGTGCCTCCTTTTTTGCAAGAAATAACTGTTAGAACATTCACTTTGGAGGGGGTAGTTTTCACCAAGGCTGTAGTGTAGGAGGAAAGGGCTAACCTCACTCAAACGCCATCATCTTAGCCCTGAAGAGAAACTTACAGGCATGGCTGATGCTTGAAAAACAAAATACAGTACAGGTCTGTCTGGTTTGACCCTTAGAATGGCTGCGTGACTTCTGTCTCTAACAAGGTTTAGTGTGACATGGGGTGGGGGGAAAGTGACATCTTCAATAATGGATTTGACCACAGTCTTTCTTGGGCTGCAGATGCTTCTGTTGTACTTTCACTTCTTTCAACATTATGCTAATGAACCATAAAGTTGAGCAAATAGCAGTCAACATATCTGATCTCATTGCCGTCCACAGATTTATTTGCCTGGCAATCAATATTCAAACAGCTCTTGCAGTCAGCACTACCAACCCAAGGTTACTCACTACCTGCAGTCATCTTCTTCTTAATAGATCGTATGCACAGGTGTGTTTGGCAGAGAAAAGGGCATAAAGCCTGCCAACAGCAAGTGATGACATAAAAGAAGAGTCCAGGAAATGTCAGTGATAATTGTGCAATTAAAAAAAAACACTAATCTGACAACATCCTAAATTGCACTTCCATTGACTCTGGAATTCATTTGTTAAGCCATTTCAAATACTAGAAGGAAGAAACTACTTGATAGCTCAATGCTTTTAAGTATCTGGCAGTGCAGTCAGAGCCTGGGGGTTCAATCCCACCCTCCTTGGCAAAGGCCGGACTCAGTGATCCATCAAGTCTCTTCCAGCCCTGCAGTTCTAACATTATTACAGTCTTATTAAAACCATAAGACTCTGACCTTATAAGGTTAAGTTTATTGACAATATACAGTAAAAACCCGGGTTATGACGGAGGTCTGTTCCAACAGCCTCCGTTGTAACCTGAAAAAAATCGTAAACTGAAACATCCATAGGGATGCACTGAAAAAATGGGGAAATGGTCCTGAATTGATCGTTGTAAACCAAAAAAATACATTAAAAATTTGTGAACTGGGACATTTCCATAAGATTTGCCATTGTAAACTGCAGCAAACTTAAACTGAGGCAGTTATAACCCGGAGTTTTACTGTGTAACATTAATGTTATATATTTGTCCCCAATTTCCAGAGGATTGTGTATTCCTGTCCCGGTCTTATTCCTCCCGCTTTAACTAGGGCATACATTTCCCTCAAATCTCTTTGAAATCCTTTATTTTAGTTACTATTAAAACCATAAGAGTCACGAGACTAGAGGTGACAGTAGCATGGCTGCCAACCACCCTACGCGTCAATTTAATGCTAGAGGTTAGTGTCATGGGGATATCCCAGTTCTAGTCCACCCCTTGCCAAGAGGCTCTCGGGGTGACTAGGATCCAGCCCTCAAAAACACCAACCTGGCTCATCAATTAATGTGTCCAGTTGGTGTCCCCCGTTTCCCCGCCCCCAAATTGCATAGGTTCCCCTTGCTCGAAAGCCAGTCGTATCCGACTCTAGGGTGCAGTGCTCATCTCTGTTTCAAAGCCGAAGAGCCAGCGCTGTCTGCTTCTGCAAACGTTTCCGTGTGGTCATGTGGCAGGCATGACTAGACACCGGAGCGCACAGAACGCTATTACCTTCCCACCAAAGTGGGAAGTATTTATCTACTTGCAATTTTCTTGCTTTCGAACTGCTAGGTTGTCAGGAATTGCATAAGGAAGCACTAATGAGCTTATGTTGGAGAGAGCAGTGGGGAGAAGGCAGACGCTGCTCAGAGATGGCATGGGGGGGGGTGTCCTGGGAAAGCAGGAAAGGCTCCACAGCTGGGTCAAAAGAAGCGGAAGAACGAGAGGAAAGGGTGGGGGAACCGGCCATTGTTCTCCAGGGCACTGGCCGTCGTTTAAGAGAAGGCAGTAAGTTGCGAAAACGGCTGCCCTGGCTGAGTGCCCTTCCCTCCCCATCCTCGCCCTCACTCACGCTGTGCTTCCCCGGCGCCTGTTGCTTGAAGGTGGTCGAGAGCGAGATGGGGGGCACCACCGCCCGGGAGCTCCATTGCTCGGGCTCCTGCCCGGCGTGGATGGCCTGCGTGGCGAAGTGGCGGAAGGGCGGCAGGAAAGCCCGGCTCCTCTCCGCCTTCGCCTCTTCCATGGTGGGCGCTTCTCTTTCGATCTCTGTCTCTCTCGGGTGACTGGGCAGTGGGCACTGGCGGCAGATGCCTCCTCCTTCCTGGACAGCGGAGGGCGAGGAAGCCGGGCGGAATAGGAGGAGGAGGAGGAGGAGGCAGACCCAGTGCGGGTAGTGACGAGAGCGACGCGGAGGCTAGTGTGCAATGCTTGGGCAATGCGGGGACTACTCGGCGTGCTCTCTGCCTGTGCCTCCTGGCAAGGGCAGCTCAGCTGCCTTAAGGCTCCTCCTCCTCGGCCCGGATTGGCTGGACGGCCGGCGCAGCCTGCCCCCTTCCAGGGGTGGAGAGCCACGACGCCCTATCCGGCGCCCTCCTGGCCCGGCCCAGGACTCTCATTGGCCCTCCGCAGAGGCGCCTCGCGCGCTGCCCCGGGCGGCGGGTCCCGGGGTTTCCAAGGGACGCTAGCTGGGCTAGCACTAGTCTAGGCGGGCGGGGGGACAACAGGTGGCTTGCTGGCGGGACTTGGAGCCGCTCCTCTCCTCGGAGTGGTGGGGGGGGGAGGTCGACTCGAGAGAGAGAGAGCAAACACGTAATTGCAGCCTGAAGGGTCTTCCGTGTTTACAAGCAGGAGCGCTTCCGAAGAAGGCGCCTTTTGGATTCCGCACAAGAGCGCTGTCCTCATTTCCACTGCTGTTATATATTGTTGTTTGTTGGGACTCCTGCAGTAGCTCGAGTGGCTAAGACGCTGACTGGGAGGCGGGAGGTTAGCAGTTCGATTCCCGAGTACTGCAGGACGGAATGAGCTCCCCCCCCCCGTCTTTTGTCCCAGCTCCTGCCCAATTTAGCGGTTCGAAAGCAAGACGTTGCAAGTAGATAAATAGGGACCACTTCCGGTGGGAAGGTAAACAGCGCTCCGGTGTCTAGTCATGCCTGCCACATGACCACGGGAACATCAGCGCTGGCTCTTCAGCTTTGAAACAGAACATTTATTATTTATTTATTTAAAGCTCAAATTTCTATGCCGCCCAATCAGGCGAACCCGACTCAGGGCGGCTCACAATAGGATTAAAACATAAGAGCAGCCTTGCTGGAACAGGCCACAGCCCATCCAGTCCAGCATTCTGTCTCACACAGTGGCTCACCATTTCCTTCAGGGTATTCCCAAGCAGATGCCTTCACCTGCTTAGGATTCCCTAGAAATGGCATTGAGAGATTTCCTGCCTATCTCTCCAACCCGGAGGTTGTCCTTAGGTATCCATAATTATAGCCATGGATACCCTTGTCCTCCATGAACTTGTCTAATCCTTTCTTAAAGCTGTCAAGACTGTCACCACTTCTTCTGGCAGGGAGTTCCATAGACCAGTGATCCTCTGGGTGAAAAAGTACTTTCTCTTATTTGTTTGAGAACTAGCACCCAAAAGTTTCATGGAGTGTCCCCTAGTTCTAGTGTTGTGCGATAGGGAAAACAGTTTTTCCTTATCTTGCTTTGTCCACACCATGCATGATTTTATAAACTTCAATCAGGTCACCTCAAGAGGCCCAACCGTTGCAGCCTCAGATGGTAAGGAAGGTGTTCCAGTCCCCTAATCATTCTCATTGCCCTCTGCACTTTTTCAGAGATGAGCACTGAACCCTAGAGTCAGATACGACTGGCTTTGGAGAAAGGGTAACCTTTACCTATTATTATTGTTGTTGTTGATATCTATACCCCGCCGTTCCCTCAGATAAGCTCGAGGGAGTAGGGCAAAAGCCTGAGTGCCGGAGAGCAGAAATGGGAGAGAGAAAGGCTTCCAAGACACCCTAAGGCTGAACCCAAGCACTGTGGAAGAAGGGAATAGCCAAAGATGACCGGACAGAGGGTTAGCTAAAGTAAACCTGCACTCCTATGTTTCAGAGTGTTGGCTAAAAGCTTTGATGAAGAACAGGGATTCTTAGTTTACTGTAACAACAATAACAGCAGCAACAATAACTTTAAGGGTTAAACCAATAAGAAACTCGAAAACAATTCCAAACATTGCTGCCTTTGAAAACAAGGTTGGTTAAGCTGATTGATGTGGCAATCCCAGGTGATGGTTAGGCAGAAGAAAAAGAGATTGTGTAATGAATTAATATAGGGGCTTTGCTTTTCATGAGTACAATAGTTTCTTTGAGTTCTTAATTGGTTGGGCAGAACTAGAGAAGCCTGGGAAATGACCTTCGAGGCAGATGTTAGCTAATTTACTTTGAATGTACTGTAGTCATAAGTTAGTGAAGGTAAAGGCTCCCCTTGCTTGAAAGCCAGTCGTATCCGACTCTAGGGTTCAGTGCTCATCTGTTTTAATGCTGAAGAGCCAGCACTGTCTGCTTCTGCAGACGTTTCTGTGGTCATCATGTGGCAGGCATGACTAGACACGAGCCATGGAATGCTGTTACCTTCCCACCGAAGTGGTCCCTATTTATCTACTTGCAATTTCTTGCTTTCGAACTGCTAGGTTGTCAGGAGCTGGGAGAAAGACGGGAGCTCATTCCGTCCTGCAGTACTCAGGAATCGAACTGCTGACCTTCCACCTCTCAGTTAGCGTCTTAGCCACTTGAGCCACTGCTGAAAACTGGAGAATGACCAATTCCTGTAAAACCTGACATAAAGAGTGCCTCGCTTAGAGACTAACTCACTTAAAGAGCAGAATTTTCTCTGAATGGTCACCTCGCTTAACAACTAAACCTAATCAAAAACTCGCTTAACAACTAAATCGGGGTTTGCAGTCCTGCCCCTCAGAAGTCACAATTGATCACTTACAATGGTGTTTCGCTTAAAGAGCAAACTCACTTAAAGAGCAATCCCATGGAACGCATTATGCTCTTTAAGCGAGTTACCACTGTAATAGCATTTAAGAACTTGTTGCTCCTGAATTGATCTAGCCCTCCATGGAAATTATTTATCTTTTTGCCATCACAATATTAAATTTACATTTAGGTGCCTTTGCTATTTTTTTTCAGTTTTATACTTATATGATTTATGGTATTATTATTATTTTAGGTTGGGTTTTTTTTTGTTATGCATTTCGTCTATATGCTTCTTAATTGCCCAAAGTTAATGTTTTGATAGATGGGTGGTATAAAAATCAAACGAATGAATGAGTGAATTTTTCTATTAAACTGGCATAAGATGAAAATTGAACTCTAGGAGGGGTTGTTTAAGCCCACACATCTGCAATCACCTAATTGGTCAGTATAATAACAGATTCCTCTAAGAGTTGAAGACTGCAGAATGCTAGGCTAAAAATAAGTAGAGAATCATATCTCAATCTAACACTGTATTTCCTATACACCAGACACTGTCCCATTTATGACAGACCCAGGACCAATGAATTGTGAGAGTGGTTGATAGAGCTATTAATATTAAAAGGAGGGAAGTTTGTTTGCACATGTATTCCTACATTGATTCATTCAGTAGCACACAGAAATCTGAAGGCTAAAAGCAGATTTCACAGCTTGAATACTAACATCTTCAGAAGTAGAAGCATTTCAAAACATGTATCCAAGCTGAATCTGTAGTAGGATACAATTGTTTTATCAATTTGATTGGTTTCAAATTCTGTAATTGATTAAAATAGGTTGCTGAATCTTATCTTTCTCATTGCATTAATCTGGTATATTAGACATGTGAATTGCTGGAAAACTCCAAATTAAAAATGCCTTGTTTGAATTCTAAATTTAGCAGCAGAATAGATCCCTATTCGAATCCAAATTTAGTTATACGTACCTAGTGTAGACTCACAGAAATTAATGAAACTTAATTTCACTGGTTGCAGTGAGTTAAAGACAGTCATAGGAATAAATTCAACAGAAACCAATAATCATACACACACACAGAGGTATAAATCAGCAGTTGCTCAATGTGTTTGAAACAACATAAATTTATCTGGTTTGATCTATACAATGAAACCAACACAATCTGCGTATTCCTTTCTATATATTTTATTATACATTGAAACTGCAACAAGCCTTTGTTAATCATCACAGTGAATGTAGTTTGACAAAATAAAGTCAAGTTGCAGTGGAATTGTTCCAAGTGATTTTCATTTTCTTAAAGCCGGATCTTTATCTCAACACTGAACAATTCAGAATGTTTGCAGGAATTGGGCGCTGTCCTACTCATTGTTTCACTTCCAAAATTACTGTGAATTGTTCTGAAAATGTTCATACCCTAGAACAGTGATGGTGAACCTTGGCACCAGTGGTGGGATTCAATTTTTTTTACTACCTATTCTGTGGTGTGGTGGGCGTGGCCAGGGGGAAAGCCCTGCGTTGCACCCAAATTAGGACTACCTTATTTCAAAACTTGGATGGACTGGGCCAGCCAGAATTTCTGCTACCGATTCTGCCGAACTGGGGCAAACCTGAATCCTAGCATTGCTTGGCACTCCAGGTGTTCTTGGACTTCAATTACCAGAAGCGCAAGTCAGCACTGATGTTGGTCAGGGCTTCTGGGAATTAAAGTTCAAGAACAGCTGGAGTGTCAAGGTTTGCCATCACTACCCTAGAAATATGTTGACATTGGGAGTAAAATCATATGCATGACTATTTTATTTTTTACACCATACAATAACTTAAGTTTTACTCAGTGGTGGGATTCAAATGTTTTTACTACCTACTCTGTGGGCGTGGTATGGTGGGTGTGGCCAGGGGAAAGCCATGCATTATTTCAAAACTTGGATGGGCAGGGCCAGCCAGAATTTCTACTACTGGTTCTGGCGAACTGGGAAGAACCTGCTGAATCTCACCACTGGTTTTACTGTATGGTGTATTTCAGTTTAAATTTGTCCCTGTCTAATCCTGAATGAGCAAAAGGTATTTCATACTTTATGTTACTGTTTTATATGTTCTATGAAAAAATGTACAGTAGTTTAATGGCCCTATTACCTGTCAAAATGTGGTCATATTGTATAAACAAACACATATGGTTGGATGTGAAGTCACAATATTGGTAGGTGTGACATCACAGAAAGGCCACAGGCAAAGCAAATTCCACATGACCAGAAATGGTGTGTCTTGCTACTCCCTGTGACCAGAAGGGGTGTAATTTGCATCATGTGGCCAGAAATGCCCATCCTCTTGTATACAACAGAACTGGAAATGGGCCACCTTTCACCTGAAAAGCAGTATGGTCTGCCCACCCTTTTATGCCGCAGATTTGATGCAAACCTTATACTATAATTTTGGTGTATGCAAACCAAGACACAGGACACAGCCCCGGGCTGGGTTAACTCAGGTTTATTGCATCGTGGACAGAGGGAACATGAGGTAATGGCGGATCGATAGCTCTTTATATACAGTCGTAATACATTTGAACGTGGTGCCATGGTAGCCCATTGGCTACTGTCTGCGTGACGTCATTGCGGGTCACGCCCTTCTTGTCCAGGTGTAGGTGGTGGCGGGAAAACTTCCCGCGCTGTTGCCTTTGATGAGTTCGGACCAAGAGAGCTTGGACGCTCGCTGCTGCCAGCTGGTGGTCATTAGCTCGCGTCCTATTACAGGGTTTATATGATACAGCTGAAGGTTACATTGTTGCTATAGGCAAGGTTACATTGGCTCAGATACATTGTAATCCATGTGGAAGGTAAAACCATCAGAACACAACACCCCTCCCCCCTAGGACGAGACAATGTCTCGAGCCCACACTTAAACACACTCCCCCCCCCCTAGGAGACAAAGTCTCTCAGCCAAGATGGCTTATTTCGAACACGCTGGGGTCTCGATGCGGGCTGCCTTTCCCCGGGTTTGCTACCTTCTCTTTGTCCCCTGGTTTCCTGTCCTGTAATTGGAGAGGGAGACTCGTTAGTGACTCGCCGCGGCTCCGCGGCGTTGTTGGGAGGTGTGCTCTTTCTTAGGGAGGAACCGGGGGCACTGTGGGCTAACGAAAAACCCCTCTTCTCGCTTGGATGGGTGGGGGAACACTCCTGAAAACCCCCCCGGCTCGCAAAATCAAAATCAAAATTACAATCGGGGGCAGCGGTCGCGAACTCCTCTCCCCCTTCCCCGGCCTCTGATAGGACTGGTGTATCAAAAGGGTCTGAGTCGGGGCCGCTGCTTCTGCCTTCCCCCCTTGCTTGGGACTGTTGTCCGCTGCTGTCTCCCCCTTGGGTTAAGCGGGTGGGGGAGAACCCTAACGCTGAATCCTGTTGCTGAGCCCCACTGACTGGCCTACTCACTCGGTGCCTCAGTTGGTCTGCGTGCCTCCTCCAGAGGAGGCCGGTGTTAGTCTCGACCCGGTACGACACTGGCCCCGTCTGTTCTACAACCGTCCCTGGTACCCAGGCTGGCCCTGCGCTGGAATAGTTCCTGCAGTGAACAGGGTCGCCGGCGGCGAAACCTTTCGAGACTGCCAACCCTATGTTTTTCCCTTTATCCTCGATTCTCGTCGGGTCTAGCCTGGACAGGATCGTGGTCAGTTTTCGCCGCATCAAGAGCTCTGCCGGCGAGTAGCCTGACGCTAAGGGGGTCACCCTATACGCTAAGAGGAACTGGCATACTTGGCGATTCAGGTCCCCCGGGCCCATGCGCCGCAGCGCCTCCTTTGTTGTACGCACCAGCCGTTCCACTTGGCCATTCGTGGCCGGGTGAAACGGTGCGGATGTGACATGCCGAATGGCGTTTGCCTCCATGAATGCCCCGAACTCAGCGGAGGTGAAACAACTAGCGTTATCGCTGACTAAAGTGTCGGGTAAACCGAACGTGGAAAAGACTCTCCTTAGCTGGCTAATTGTCGTGGCGGAGGACGTGCTCTTTACTGGGATAATCTCCAGCCACTTGGAGAACGCGTCCACCACCAGGAGAAACATGGTTCCTCGGAATGGGCCAGCGAAATCTACGTGCACTCTGGACCATGGCCCCCTTGCTGTGTCCCATTCCCTATGCGGAAGACGGGCCGCCTCTGGCCGGGATCCCTGGCATGCCTCACAAGTGCCGACCATGTGCTCAATGTCCGCGTCCAGCTGTGGCCACCAGAAGTAACTCCGGGCCAGCGCCTTTGAACGAACTATGCCCGGGTGGCTGACGTGCAGCAGTTCGAGCACCCTCGGCCGCAGGGGCGTAGGGACCACCACCCGTTGGCCCCACAAAAGGCACCCCCTCTCTAGGGACAACTCTAGCTTTTTCCGAAAAAATGGGTCGAACTCTGTACTCGGGGACGATGCCGGCCACCCCTTCTGTACCCATGAACTAACTTTCTCCAGCGTTCTGTCCTTGCCTGTCGCCCTAGCAATGTCGGCTGGTACTATTGGGGGTGCGTCTAAGACCTCAATTAGCAACACCTGGCGGTCTCTTTCTACTCTCGCCTTTTGGTCGTCCGACAAGGGCAAAGGGGATCTCGAAAGTGCATCAGCATGGCTGATCTCCTTTCCGGGCCGGTACTCCAACTCATGTTGGTATGCGTTGAGAAAAATAGCCCATCGCAGCATTCTCGGGGACAGGATCTGCGGCGTGGGCTTGCTTGCCGTGAAAATCCCTAACAGTGGCTTGTGATCGGTCACGATTTTGAACGGGCGGCCATACAAAAAATCGTGAAATTTTTTGGTCCCCGCTACTATTGCTAACGCCTCCCTGTCGGTTTGTGCGTAATTGCGCTCCGCTTGGGACAGGGACCTTGAATAAAACGCTACCGGGGCCTCCCTTCCGTCATCCAACACGTGGCAAAGCACCGCCCCCACCCCCACCGGGGATGCATCACAGACTAGGACCACTGGCCGTTTGGGGTCGAAG
Organism: Bradypodion pumilum; assembly: GCA_035047305.1. Lineage (NCBI taxonomy): Eukaryota > Metazoa > Chordata > Lepidosauria > Squamata > Chamaeleonidae > Bradypodion > Bradypodion pumilum. Next base: position 109,816,143 of record JAWDJD010000004.1, on the reverse strand, counting down.
TGCGTCAGGATTGCCTCAGATGTTAGGAGTTGCTTTAGCTCTTTGAACGCCCTCTCGTGCTCGTCACCCCACATCCATGTCTCCTCCTTTTTAAGTAACCGATGGAGCGGTTCGGCCACGGACGCCTTCCGCGGGAGGAATGTATGGTAAAAATTGAGGAGCCCCAGGAAAGACTGTAGCTCGGTTTTGGATGTGGGGCGAGGGGCCTTTTTTATGGCTGCTACTTTGGATTTAGACGGCTTAATCCCCTCGGGTGTGATCCGGAACCCTAAAAACTCGACCTCAGTTTCGAAAAAAACACATTTGTCCTTCCTCAGTCTCAGCCCCGCTTTCTCGAACACGGTTAGTACTTTGTCCAATCTCTTTGCCAGTTCAGCCTCACTCCCCCCTGTTATCAACACGTCATCAAAATAAGGCAACACCCCCTCCAGTCCCTTCAGGAGGCGTTCCACAAGCGACTGAAAAAGGCCGGGTGCCGAGTTCACGCCGAACTGTAAACGCGACACCTGGAACGCCCCTTTATGTGTAACTATCGTTTGTGCCGCGGCCGTGGCAGGGGTCACAGGGAGTTGCTGATAGGCTTGTGCCAAATCGAGTTTAGCGAAACACTTTCCCCCATTCAGCCTGGCCAAAAGGTGGCTGATCACCGGCACCGGGTATGCATTAGGGCGGATCGCCTTGTTAATTGTACACTTATAATCAGCGCAAATGCGCACCTCCCCGTTAGCCTTTAGAGCCGTTACAATTGGAGTTTCCCACTCCGCGGAATCAACAGGAATAAGAATCCCCTGGCCCACCAGTTTGTCCAGTTCCGCCTCTATCTTGTCCTTGAGTGCGAACGGCACCCTGCGCGGTTTGAGTCTTATCGGGCGGACCTCCGGGTCTAGGTCGAAGGCTACAGGGGGTCCCTTGAACTTTCCGAGTCCTTTCTTAAAAACGGCGGGATGCGCATCGCAAACCGCTTGTATTGGGTCCACCCCCACTGTATGCACTCCCCCTATGAACAAACCTAAGGGCTGAAACCACTGTGTCCCTAGGAGGCTACAACTTCCCCCCTTAAGGACAACTAGGGGCAGTTCCGCAGAATGTCTCTTAAAATTAACCCGAAATTTCCCGACCCCCAACACCGGAATGCTGTTTCCCTGTACGTCTCGTAGCGTGGACCTTAACGTTTTAAGTTTGGGCCGCACGTGGGGGTCGATTTTCAAGAACTCTTTCTGGGGAATTATAGAATAGGAGGACCCCGAGTCAATTTCCATCCTAATAGGGGCCCCTTGTACTAATACCTCAACGAAGTAATGGGACTGTCCCGCGGACACGCTGAACACTGGGGCGTCGTCCTCGCTGTCGTCCGAGACGCGGCCCACGCCATCCTGCTTCCTCGTGGTCTGGGCGCCATCTTTGGGCCTCGCTGGACGGTCCGGCCTGGCCGAACGGTCTTGTGACTGCCTCCGGCCCTCCTTCCGTTTTCTGCATGCCTTGGCGATGTGCCCCCGACGGCCGCAGGTGTAACACTCGGCCTTCCTGAACGGGCATCTCGCGCGCTCATGGGCCGCTCCGCAACCCTCGCAGCGTCGACCACCCTTTCGGACCTTCTGGACCTCCTCGCCGTCGCTGCCCTCCGTAGACGACTTTGAGGCCCGTCGAGTTGCGTGCACCGACTGTCCGGACTTCCCGTGCACCGAATTTTCCGCCTTGCCGGCTCTAGGACGCCACTCACGCCACTGGTGCATCTCGTCCACTCCAGCATTCGTGGACTCTGCGGCTTCCGCGGCCTCTACGACCTCTGCCAGCGTGGGTGGCGGCTCCTTGTTCATCAAGCTGCGCTGCACCTCCTTGTCTTTCAGGCCACACAGCACTCCGTCCCTGAGGGCCATCTCTAGGATGTCGCCCCATTTACAGGGGGCGGCGGCTATCCTCATGGCGGCCACGAATGCCTCAACCGACTCGTCCGGCGCTTGGACTCGCCTCCAAAACGCGCTCCGAGCGGGAAACATTGCCCTCGAGGGACGGAAGCGCTCTCGCAGCAGCTTCATGATGTCGTCCGCCTTAAATTCGCTCACCTTCTTCGGAGCGATGATGCCCACCAGCGTCCGCTTGGTTTCCATCCCGAGCATTCTGGTGAGGATGGCCCTCTTCCTCTCCTCGTCGTCTCCTTTGACTTTGAGTTCCACTAGTGCCGCCTGGAAGTCCATCTCAAGCAGCTCCCAGTCTTGCGGTTTGGTGATGTTGAACCCGCTCTGTGCCCTGGCTGTTCCGTGGGGATCCATCATCCCACCTTCGTCGCCAATTTTGGTGTATGCAAACCAAGACACAGGACACAGCCCCGGGCTGGGTTAACTCAGGTTTATTGCATCGTGGACAGAGGGAACATGAGGTAATGGCGGATCGATAGCTCTTTATATACAGTCGTAATACATTTGAACGTGGTGCCATGGTAGCCCATTGGCTACTGTCTGCGTGACGTCATTGCGGGTCACGCCCTTCTTGTCCAGGTGTAGGTGGTGGCGGGAAAACTTCCCGCGCTGTTGCCTTTGATGAGTTCGGACCAAGAGAGCTTGGACGCTCGCTGCTGCCAGCTGGTGGTCATTAGCTCGCGTCCTATTACAGGGTTTATATGATACAGCTGAAGGTTACATTGTTGCTATAGGCAAGGTTACATTGGCTCAGATACATTGTAATCCATGTGGAAGGTAAAACCATCAGAACACAACACCAATGCAGGCACACATTGGGATTGGGTAAAAACCTTGGAATCCCTCTGTAAACAGAGGGCCAGTAGGAAGAGATTTTGAAATCTCGAGACCCACACGGATTGATTGGCCCAAGGCATTCATAACAGCTATCAAAAAGATACTTGTTCAAGCAGTGTTTCAATATGTCATAGACAGATGTTCTTATAATTGTTCACATTGCCCCACGGCTCTTTCTTGATGAAACAGGCTGTGTTTCATCAGTCTTTGGGCTAAGGAGGTTTCCCAGTATCACATTTCAAGATTGGCCAGAGGATAAAGCTTGAGGTTCGTAGGAGATTCATAACAATTTCAGTATAATCACATTTTTATGGTCAAATATCTATTTTCCTGACAAAAAGGGCATTTGTAAGACTTCATACCATCGGCCCTCCTAAATTCTTTTCAACTATTCATCTTGCCATCCTCCAATGTTACAACCAGACCTTCCCAATCCTATTTAAGGTAAATATACTGTCTGAAGAATTGCCGCAGACAAAGGAATATCCCAAACTATAGAGTTTTAGTTTATTCCAACATACATAAAATAACTTTCCCCCTAATTTTAAGGTTCCCCTGCCATGGACCTAGTTACTTGCGATTTTGGTAAACAGCCAACATTCTTCAGTGTCACAGGTTTGCTCATTTCATTCTTTACAATAATCCTGTCATTTTCCTGAACCTTGCAGCAGTGCCTGATATAATACAGGGCCTGTTTAAAGTAAAGGTGGACAACGTACATTTCTCCAGATGTAGTGCATTGTCACCCCTCACCTTATGTTGCTAGTGCTAATGAGAGTTGTAGCCCTGGGAATGTAACATAAGTTGTATACATGATAGAACCCAGTTCTATATCTTTGTCAAGTGCATTTATGGGGTAAACAGTTTACAGGAGTAGGTAGGTAGAGTGATTGAGAGTGTACACTGTACACATTGGTATAGATGAGGGGAAAAGCTAAACTGTATTCAATCCTGAAAATGTGGCAAAGGGTAGGAAGAGGAGATGCAGGTAAGGCCTGCCCCTGCTCCTCCATCCAGGATTTACTCAGACCTTTGAGTATTCAGTTTATTTATTTTTTCACATTTGTACCCTGTGCTTTGGGTGCAAGCGCCACTCGGGGTGGCTTACACTGTATATATACATTATGTGTGTGTCTATTAAATCATCCCAAGAAAAACATGTTTGCAGATCAACTTGTAAGTTTAGACTGAATGCTAAGGATAGGATTTTTTGAATGAAAGAACGTGTACCCCCCATAATTTGGTGAGATCCACCATGTCAAATTTTGGGACTAAAACCCCTCAGCATAGCAGGAAGCAGCTGTTTTACCTTGCTGCTGTGGAGCAGGAAGAAAACTGCCCTGTTGCATAGTGTGAGTCACAAAGATAACCTGCAATTCACAAAAGTTCACAGGAGGGCATGTTCCAACAAAAGCTGCCTCTGCACAAACTATGCTTGGGAGCTTTTATTTACTCTTGACTGCACTCTTATCACAACCACACTTCAGATATGGAATCAGTCTTGTTTTGTTTTCCTTTGCTTGGAACAATTTCAGGCTGAAGGTCATTACTAATAATACAGTGAGAAAGTACCAATCTGTTCTGGATGGACTTTATAAGGCTCCTGTTCTGAAGGTGTATTAACACCCCCTTAATCCAGTGGCTATGTTCATGTATCTAGGCAGAGTGTCTCCTGTTGTATTTTCATTGAAGATGCAGTGATTTCATAAAGCTCTAAAGCCAGCACTGCTTTCAGATTACTTTGATCCCATGTTGAATCAGTCTCCATGTTGAATCAATCTTTATTAAGATGGAAATGTACAAAACTGTTGCTCCACCCTTTCTACTTTATAGAGACTTGAAGTAAGTGCAGATACATTAGCATCCAGGAGAGATCTAGCCTGGGTTGCTTTGGAACACTGGCGCTTGATTAGAATGCTCTAATAGTTCCACCATTCCACCTTTGGGTATTGGCTTGGCAGAGGACATGAGAAGTGATTTTTTTTCCTGTTTAAGACTATCACTTGTCTTAAACAGTTACAAAAAAGCACTTTTCTTTCTTTGCCAGGTTTCTTGACCAAAAACAAAAAAGACTGACTTACTGCATCAGTGATAGTCTTTGGGGGGGGGGGGGGATCCAATCCCTTTGCCCTCTGCCAAATAGCAATAATAATTGAGTTGCCAATGTTTGGAAGTGGGTTGCTTATTAAGCCACTTCCTGATATTCTGGTGCAATCTTGGTAACTGTACATTGAGAAAACATATTTATCTCAAATGATCCTTAATCATTCCAAAGAAACGGTAGACTCCAACCCTAGATCAATGTGAGATAGAGTGGTTTCCATCAGAAACAAGTCGGAATGCTCTGAACAAGAACATCATGTAGTCAAAGTTTTTAAAAGCAATTCAAACTATTCTAGCAAAGGGCTGCAGATCAGGATAAACTTCCGTGTAGATGCCCTCTTGGTCTATGTATCAACACCACGTTTGGAAACTTCTGTGTCATTCTGTGTCATCTTAACCGTCTTCAGAGAATTCTCAACAATAAATGGCAAGATAAAACTCTTAATGTTAAAATCTTGGAACAAACAGAGGTGACAAGCATTTTTATGGTTTTGAAAGAGCGACAACTTCAGTACCGTCAGAATATTAGAATAAACAAAAGAAAACAAAAAGACAAAAAATGTGACACCTTAAAGACTAGCTGCTATATTTTGATATTAGCTTTCATTGATTGTTCACTTCATCAGACACAAGAGTGAGACCTCATGGCATTAATTTATAGACATCAGGTAAAGAGGCACACAATGGTTGGCCAGCCTAACATAAAAGTAAAAGTAAGTTAGGATATTAGATCTCCCAAAACAAGCAATTCAAGGATACACTGAAGATCACACTGAAATAACTTAATACAGTGATACCTCATACAACGTCCAAACTTGGTTCCACAAGTTTGGACTTTATATGGATTTGGACTTTGTATGAGGCATGCAAAATCCTAGCCACGATGCCACATACAACGTCCAAATCTTTGCTGCAATGCCTCGTACAAAGTCATTTCCATAGAGATACATTGTACTGTATCAGCACAGACTTCCGGGCAAAGTAAAGGAAACTGACGGAACTTTAAGAAATCATTGTCTAAAGGCTAAATACATTACAAAAACATGTCAAACAACCCTGATTGTCCAAGAAACTGAAGAATGCTGCAAAAATCCCAGGAATGCTTCTAAAAATTCTGATGAAAAAATTCAAGAAAATCCAAAATCGTGCTCAAAACCACTCCTAAACACTCTTCGCCTCATGCAAAACCCACAAGAGCAATGCACGCATGTGTCCTGCCTTTTATACTGCCCAGGCACAATGCAACCTGGGGAAAACCTCAATGCCACATACAAAGTTGCATGACTTTGTATGAGGCAACTTTTTCCAAGGAATTAGGCGATGTTGTATGAATTCGATGTTGTACGAAGCAGACTTTGTATGAGGTATTACTGTATTGGCCATACCAACCAGGAAGTCCTCACTTAAACCCAAAATGTATGTCAAAACACTGTCAAATTTGAATACACAAGAAAAAAGAAGTGAGAAAGGAAGGATGTAACAATCCAAAAAGTCCAGGACCAGCTAACCTACTCCCAGTTCCCCTATCTTCCTGGCTTGTATTGGGCTCATCAGCCTACTATTACTCAGGCTTAACCACTGGCAAGTCGGCTGTTCGAGACATGGGTACTGCATGGCATGAAATCATTATAACCACCTACCTTCCCCCTCCCTGTAAATGGTCTCCTTTGGAAATAAAGAATATCAGAAAACATGGCAGTAAAGTTTAACTTCTCCATACAGTTGGGCATGACTCTGCATAGGATCAGCCAAGCAACATTCTAATGTAAAAATAGTATGTCTTTCTTCTGACTCAACGGGCATAGAACTAGGCTGTTAGCACTGCCATCTATAAGAGAAGAAACCTACAGTAATTCTTAATTTCTCCATGGACGAAAGGCCACTTTAGAAAGCCCTTGCACAGCTATACTGTGTCTAGTTTGTGTCATTAGAAAAATTCACTCCCACATTATTGAGATTTTTGCCTTCAGGTAGGAACTACCTGTGGATTTCATATTGTCCACCAGGCAAATCCTAATTCCAACATCCATGCTGAGCTAACTGGATTTTTGGTACTGAGAGCCATTAATGCAGGCTCGAATCCCAGTGACTGATCATGCCAAAGCAAGCAAGTCTTTTCAACTGCCACTGGGCATCTTGAAGGTGCTAGACATTGCTGTAGTGCAAATCCCATTGTCCACAAACACAAAACAAGTTGTCATCGCTGTCAATGAAGCAATGTGCATAGTGGCAGGATTCCTCAAACCTATACCATCTGAGAAAATAGGTCCCCTTGTTGGTATCAGTCCAGTGGTGGGCATCAGCAGGTTCGCACCAGTTCGCCAGAACACGTAGCAGAAATTCTGGCTGGCCCAGCCTATCCAAGTTTTGAATTAAAGTAGTCCTAATCCGGGTGCATCACAGGGCTTTCCCCCTGGCCATGCCCACCATACCATGCCCACAGTGTGGTAGTAAATTTTTTTGGAGCCCACAACTGTATCAGTCCACCTAAAATAAGGAGAGAAGTGGCAGCAGAGGCTGAAAGAACCAAGCAAGAAAAGGACCCTGAAGGCTATAAGCCTCAAGTCTGCCAGCTCAGATACAGAAATAGCTTTATGGCAAGAACAAACATTCTTGAGGGTACACAAGAGCAAAACCAAATTAAAAGATGGAGAAAAGAGCTCACTGGGCAGGAAACATCATTTAAGGAGGATATAGCTGAGGAACTCAACCTCACCTATGTCACTTAATGTAAAGGTTTCCCTTGCTCGAAAGCCAGTCGTATCCGACTCTAGGGTTCAGTGCTCATCTCTGTTTCAAAGCCAAAGAGCCAGCGCTATCTGCTTCTGCAGATGTTTCCGTGGTCATGTGGCAGGCATGACTAGACACCGGAGCACACGGAGCACTGTTACCTTTCTACCAAAGTGGTCCCTATTTATCTACTTGCAGTTTCTTGTTTTCGAACTGCTAGGTTGGCTGTTGGCAGGAGCTGGGACAAAGACGGGAGCTCATTCTGTCCTGCAGCACTCGGGAATCGAACTGCTGACTTCCCGCTTCCCAGTCAGCGTCTTAGCCACTTGAGCCACTGCAGTCCCCTGGAGGTTCCTAAATAGGCTGAGGGTTGGAGTGCCTAAATCAGGGGTCGGCAACCTGGTGCTAAATCATCTGGCCCACGCTCCCTCCGCCACCGCTGGAAGCAGCCGCATTTCTGATAGCTGTAAACGCATTTACGGTAGCTGCGGACACACTTACAGCAGAGTTTATGGAGCGTTTATGGCGGGGGACCACCAGTCCGGCCCCCTCAACTGTCTGAGGGAGCGTAAGTGACTCAGCCCGACACAGAAAGGTTGCCTAAATGCAAGACCAACATGCTCAAGTGTGTGTGTGTGTGTGGGGGGGGCTGCTGGCGGACAACAACACACGGTGTAAATGTGGAGACAGAATCCAGCTCATTTACTGGTCTGCCGATTACTGCCAGAAATGTGGTATCCGCGCACACAATTGGTATACTGGCCCTGACAGAACCCCAGTAATGGGTGATCACCTCGTTGCCAGGGGTTCCTGAAGGGACAGAAATTGGGGGAGCGGAATATTAGATAGAGTTTAATTCATCGATAGCTGATCTGACAAACTGCTCGGTCAACAGAGAGCTAATGACTAACGTGTTAGGTGCGTAATAGGCAATCTCGCGCCTGCGGATTACCTTAAGCCCTAGAACCAATACCAGCCACATGTTTACCCCGGATAACACGGAACAATGTATTTCCCCTGCCGTTAATTAAGTTAGTTAATTGACTTCCCCAGTAGACTTCCCCAATTAACTTGTGTAAACACGGAGTGTGGGTTCTGCAGATTGCGATGCTTTTACATGCAGCCTGTACATTATAAATACTGATGATTTGCCTTAATTAAATCACTGGTCTTTGCTCCATCTTGCCTCGTGTCTCATTGCTTGACCAGTCTCCTCCAGGACCCAAAGCTGCTTCGCGGTGCCGATCCAGCTTGCGTAATCTGCTTCGCGGCCCAGATCCAACAAGAAACATGTGGATTTAAATTTGGTCAATGACAAAGCAAAGGTGGCGGCTTCATTTTGGCAGTCCAGGGGTTGATCTGGACACGGAAGCAGCAGCTAAGCCATCTGAGGAGGGCAAATCCATACTGACCCTGCGCGTTAATATACGGCAGTGTTTCTCAACCTCTGGTTTTTGGACTTCAGTTCCCAGAAGCCTAAGTCAGTACATTGGCTTTGGGGAATTGACTTAGCCTTCTGGGAATTGAAGTCCAAAAACCGAAGGTTGAGAAATACTTATATACGGTCCCTTCCTTTTCTTGAGCAGTGGCTTAAGTGGCTAAGACGCTTTGATGTTTGCAGATTGATATGCAGTAGCCAGCAGTCAGGGGGCCAAACACATCTTTATTGGAATGTAGTCAATCTAAACATGAGGCCAATGGCAGAGCAATGCTCCTTATATACAACAGGTAATGATTCAAACCAGGCGCGGAGCCACATGATTGGTGGGTACAGGTAAACAGCCAGGTGACAACACTTGATTGGATAATGAGTAAACGACAACTACAGCTATGGCAGGAACCAAGTCCTGCAATATTTACACAAGAGGAGTATTTACACAAGGGGGAAATGGCGGGGGAAATGGCGGATCGTTAGATCCGATTTCACTCGCATTTCACTTGAGTTACATGTTCGCTTTCAATCACATTTCGATTGAGTTACATACACAACAGATGCTGACTGGGAGGCGGAAGGTCAGCAGTTCGATTCCCGAGTACTGCAGGACGGAATGAGCTCCCCGTCTTTTGTCCCAGCTCCTACCAACCTAGCAGTTTGAAAGCAAGACATTGCAAGTAGACAAATAGGGACCACTTCGGTGGGAAGGTAAACGGCGTTCTTTGCGCTCCGGTGTCTAGTCATGCCTGCCACATGATGACCATGGAAACATCTGCAGAAGCAGACAGCGCTGGCTCTTTGGCTTTGAAACAGAGATGAGCACTGAACCTTAGAGTCGGATACGACTGGCTTTTGAGCAAGGGAAACCTTTCCCTTTACTCCCTTTCCCAAGCTGCGCTGCCAAAGCATCACATCTCTCTAACTCACTCACTAAGAAGACCACCCCCATGTCCTTTTCCCGCCAAAGCCCTCTGTTGTGTATACATGCAGTTCAGCTGCTCGCCATTAGCGCAGCTAACGGAGCTCACATGGCTCCAATTCACCCAATGAGGAACTAATGCGGGAAACCTTCCCACCACAGATGAAACTATGTCAGGTATGCATTACGTCAGGAAGATGACACCAATACAGTAACCAATAGGCGCCTTTGGGCGAGATTCAAATGTATCATGTACCATATATAAAGAGGCAAGGCTCCGCCATTGCCTCATGTACAGATTGACCATGTTACAATAAAGTAGTGTTTAGCCCGTCTGCCGGCTCGTGTGCAATCAATCTGCCTACATCAAATTGGCGATGAAGGTGGGATAATGGCATCTCATAGGGTCATCCTATCTCTGTTCGACACCTCCCAGCCGGAGTCATGGGACCTCTACGAGGAACAGTTCCTATATGTGATGGACGCAGAGAAGATCGAGGGCGAAGCACAAAGGCGAGCCTGCCTACTGGCCCAGTGTGGGTTGCCAACCCTGGAGCTGGCAAGGAACCTCCATATGCCGATGGTACTCAAGATGGTGCCACTGGCCGAAATCCTCGCTGCCCTGCGGGCACATTTTCGCCCAAAGGTATCCGTGTTCCTGGAAAGGTTGGCGTTCAACTGGCGAGACCAATGGCCTGGAGAAACTGTGGCAGAGTACATAGCCGCGCTGAGGCTGGCGGCTGTTCCATGCTGGTGGGGAGCCTTCCTGGCCGAGGACTTGCGAGACCGTCTCCTACTCGGCCAGCGGGACGAAGAGGCTCAGCGGAAATTGTTAGCCCGAGACGAGGACATTACGTTTGAGCAGGTCTTGCGGGCCACGCAAGCTGCTGAGGCAGTAAAAGACGGGGTACGGGCATGCAGGACAAGGTCCACAGCCCCGGGAAGCTCGGCATCCATGGTGCAAGCCCACCACTGTTCGTCACCACATGCACGAGAGTTGAGAACTGCGGCAGCCGCCACGACGTCCTCTTTGGGCTCCGGCGAGAGCGAGAGTGAACCAGAGGTCCAGAAAGTGAGAAAAAAGGCCATCCAAAAGGAGAGACACCACTGAAGCAAGCCAGCGCTGCGTGGGGTGCAGGGGCTCACACGACCGGAAGAAATGCCCATTCAAGAAGGCAGAGTGCCACAACTGCGGACGGTTGGGGCACATAGCGAAGGTGTGCAGGCAACACAGAAGTCGAGACCCTGACCGGACCAGCCGCTACGGTCGAAAAGACGAGGCCATCGGAAAGGTGCACACAGGGGACACCATAGTGAGACGTGTGTCGGACCGACGCACCCGTTTTTTTGTGAAGGTACTGTTGCAGGGGGTTCAGGTGAAGATGGACGTGGATTCAGAGACCGCCTATTCCATAGTTTCGCAGACGGAGTTCCTGCGAATACCCCCTAGCGACCATCCAAAACTGAGAGCCCTCAGGATGAACATGCGGGACGTTCAAGGTAACTACATTCCAATCCTGGGGGTGGGAGATTTCACCGTCCATTTCAAAAACTTCACGAGGAAGCTGCCCCTGGTAGTTCTTAATGGGGGGTCCAGTTGTCTTCTAGGGACTCAGTGGTTCGAACCACTGGGCATTGCATTGACTGGCATCAACACCGTCCGGGCTGACCCCATACAGTATGTGTGCAACGCACATCCCGCTGTTTTTGAAAAAGGACTGGGGAAGTACAGGGGGGCCCCAGTGGACTTTGATATAGACCCTTCTGTTCACTCCGTACGGCTCAAGCCGCGAAGAGTGCCTTTTGCACTAAAGGACAAAATTGAAGCGGAACTGGACAAACTGGTGGGTCAGGAGATTTTGGTTCCGGTGGACTCCGTGGAGTGGGAGACACGAATTGTGACTGCCATGAAATCTAACAGGGAGGTTAGAATTTGTGCTGATTACAAGTGTACTATCAATAAGGCCATTCGCCCCAACACCTACCCGGTAGTTTGCTGGCCAGGTTACATGGGGGTAAATGCTTTGTGAAGTTGGACTTAGCACAGGCTTATCAACAGTTAACGGTTACACCTGCGGCAGCAGCTGCCCAGACGATAGTTATGCACAAGGGTGCGTTTAAGGTGACACGCCTCCAGTTCGGCATGAACTCAGCCCCCGGGATATTTCAGGTGCTTGTAGAATGCCTGCTTAAGGGTCTCCCCGGGGTCCTGCCATATTTTGACGACGTGTTGATAACAGCTGGGGATGAGTCAGAGCTAGCCCAGAGGTTAGACGAGGTACTATCCATTTTTGAGAGGGCTGGGCTACGCCTGAGAAGGGACAAATGTGTGTTCTATGCAAACAAGGTTGAGTTTCTGGGGATTCGAATCACCCCCGATGGGGTAAAACCATAGAAATCCAAGGTTGTGGTGGTACAGGATGCCCCCAGACCAGCTGCTAAACCAGAGCTGCATTCTTTCTTAGGGCTCCTGAACTTCTACCACTTCTTCCTACCATGGAAGGCATCCGTGGCGGAGCTGCTTCACCGCCTGCTGAAGAAGGATGCAGTCTGGCAGTGGGGGGAGGGTCAAAAGCGAGTGTTCAATGAGTTAAAGCGGCTCCTCTCTTCCGAGGCAATATTAGCTCAATTCGACCCCGGGAAGCACATAGTACTTGTGTGTGATGCCTCTCCGGTGGGGATCGGGGCTATCCTCTGCCACGTTCTCAAGAACGGGAGGCACCGATTGCGTTCTACTCGAGATCCCTCTTGAAAGCGGAGCGCAACTATGCCCAGACAGACAGGGAAGCCCTTGCGATCATTGCAGGGACAAAGAAGTTCCATGACTTCTTGTATGGGAGGGAATTCACTATTGTCACAGACCACAAGCCCCTCCTGGAATTTTTGTCACGGCCAAGCCCACTCCCCAGATCATGTCCCCACGGATGCTACGGTGGGTGATTTTTTAAAATGCGTACCAGTTCATGCTGGTGCTCCGCCCAGGGAAAGACATCGCTCATGCGGATGTGCTTTCCAGGTCCCCCCTTCCAGAGTTGGGAGAACCCGAGTGCGAGGTCTAGCAAGATCACCAGGTGCTGCTCATCGAATCTCTCGATCCCCCCCTCCAATCTTGCCCGCAGACATCGCCAAGGCAACCGACAAAGACAAGGTTCTGGCATGGGTAAAGAAGGGCTGGCCTGCAATGTTCCCATCCGAGAAACTTGCATTGTTTTTCAAGAAACATTTTGAGCTTTCGCTCGAGAGAGGATGCCTCCTCTGGGGCCAGAGGGTGGTAATTCCCGAGGTTTTTCGAGCCAAGGTGCTCCATTTGCTCCACACAAGCCACCTGGGGATCGTGAAGTTGAAAGCTCTGGCAAGGAGCTATTTCTGGTGGCCCAACATAGATAGGGACATAGAGCAGTTGGTGGCTGCATGTGAGAGTTGCCAACACTCATGGCCCGAGGAGCACAGATTACCACCCAGGAAGTGGAACACAGCCCATGGACCATGGTCAAGGGTCCACGTGGACTTTGCAGGGCCTTTCTGGGGTACGATGTTCTTGTTAGTGGTTGATGTGTTCTCAAAATGGCTTGAGGTAATTCCAGTGCGAAACACGTCTTCCGCAGCCACAGTCAAACACCTGAGGAGGGTGTTCATGTGTTTCGGGCTGCCCGATGTGTTAATTTCGGATAATGCGACCACATTCACGTCCGCCGAATTCTAGGCATTCCTCGAACGGAATGCGATCAGGCATGTAACCTCCGCTTCGTTTCACCCTGCCACAAACGGCCAAGTAGAGTGCCTGGTCCGCACTACAAAGGAGGCGCTACGGAGGATGGGTCCGGGGGATCTGGAGCTACAGCTCTGCAAATTCCTCCTGTGCTATAGGGTTACTTCGCTGGTGTCCCGGCAATCCCCGCGGAGATCCTAATGCGAAGAAGACCCACAACGTTGTTTGACTGCTTGGATCCTTCCAGGGTGGAGGACAGAGGCACAAACGTGGCGGTAGATCAAAGGAAAGTGTTCGGGGCAGGCGACCCAGTGTATTGCAGAAATTACGCAGGTTCAGGGCCAGCGTGGGTACCCGGGGAGGTGGTGGAACAAACCGGGCCCGTATCGCACCAAGTAAAGACAGGGTTGGGGTTGTTGTGGAGGAGGCACGCCGATCAACTTAGTAGAAGAGCCATGGAAGCCACGGGGGAAAGTGGGTATCTTGACGAGTCAGCGTTAGGGTTGCCCCCCACCTGCATGACCCAAGGGGAGAATACAGGACTCAGCCTAACAGGCGGCATAAACCCACAGGAGACCGTCACCCAACCCGGAGATGAACAACCCGTTTGATTTTTTGTTACAGAATAGGGGGAGTTTTCGTGTTCCCCCACTCGTCCCAGTGAGCAGCGGGGATTTGAGTTGTCCCAGAGGTCTCCCTATCCTCCCCGACACAGAGATACCCCATCCCTGCCCTTGCCGGGGTTTGATGGGACACTTCAGTTTTCCCGGGGGGGGAGGCATACCTGTCAACTCGCGGCTCCGGATAAACGGGACCTGCGCACATGCGTGGAAAGGTTTTACCCCTTCCATGCATGCACGGAAGCGCTACGCCGCTTGCGCAGCCCTTACGCGAGCGACGTAGCGTTTCCGCGCATGCGTGGAAGGGGTAAAACCCTTCCGTGCATGCGCAGAAAGCGTTTCCCCTGCTGCCAAATTACGGGGTTTTGGCAGCGGGGGTCGGGTTATGACGTCAATTTATGGGGTAATCCTGGCCATATCGGGAAGGTTGACAGGTATGAGGGAAGGTTCGGGCGCAACAGCTGATTCTGGCAGCACTGCTGAATTGACTAGCTGACCGCAGCGCACCCGCCGGCCCCCACAATGGTTAAGGGTCTTTGTCCCATCCTAGGGGTGGGATGTTGTGTATACATGCAGTTCAGCTGTTCGCCATTAGCACAGCTGACGGAGCTCACGTGGCTCCAATTCACCCAATGTGGAACTAACGCTGGAAACCTTCCCGCCACAGGTGAAACTACGTCAGGTATTCATTACGTCGGGAAGACGACACCGATACAGTAGCCAATAGGCGCCTTCGGGCAAGGCTCCGCCATTGCCTCATGTACAGATTGACCATGTTACACTACAGTAGTGTCTAGCCCGCCTGCCGGCTCGTGTGCATTCAATCTGCCTACATCAAACCCTCCTTTCGGGGCAAGCGCCGCCACGCCCAGGCTCCGTCCGCTCCGCCCGGGGCAAAAAGCAGGGCTCCTATTCATTCCATCCTTCCCCACCACCCCCAACCAGGTGAGGTGACCCTCTCGCGATACCTTGGGCCGGAGCCTCTACTCTCGCGAGATCCCCTCTACAAGATGGCGGCGGCGCCGAGTCGCTGAGAGCGGCTGCGGCGGCAGGTGGAAGGGCGCGCGGAGGAGGCTTGTCGGCCCCCCCTCCCACCTCTTCCTCCCCCTCCCCCCGGCCTTGCGGGGCTGTCCCCCTCCTCCGGTGGAGGAATGCCGTCGGGACGGGCTTCGCCGCGGCGGCGGCAGCCTTGAGCTCCTCCTCGAGCGTAACCCCCCCTCCGCCGGGCTCCCACTACCACAACACCCACCCTACCCGCCCGCCCGCCCGCCGCTGGCGATGACCGGAGAGAAGCTGCGCTCGCTGCGCAGGGACCACAAGCCCAGCAAGGAGGACGGGGACCTGCTGGGGCCTGGCGAGGACGAGGCGGCCGCCACTCCCGGCGGCGGCGGCGGGGGCGCCTTCGTCGGAGGCAAGGGCGGCCGCGCCGGCGGCAGCCACCGCATCTTCACCAACCACCACCGGCTGGCCCTGAAAGCAGCACCGGGGAGCTCTTCCCTCGCCCCCGCCGACCACGGCTCCGAGCCGGAGCCATGCGCGCCGGCCGCCCAGTTCCCGGTCCACGAGTGCGTTTTCAAGGGAGACGTCCGGCGGCTCTCGGCCCTCATCCGCACGCAGGGCATCGGCCAGAAGGACAGCCACGGTAAGCAAGCAAGCAAGGCACGGGCTGGTGGTGGTGGTGGGGTGTGTGGCCCACCCACCGTCTTCTTCCCGCTCGTAGGGGGCGGGCGTCCTCTTCGGGTTTGGGTCCGGCGGCTCCGGAGTCCATCGCAACCCCCCCCCCCATGGGAACCGAGCGTGTGAGGGAAGAGCCCCCGGGGTCTCCTCCCTTGAGGGGCAGCCCTGGTGCCTGCCAACCCTGGTGGGCCCCTGGACCCACCGGATGTGTGAGGCCACGAAGTCTCACTCTTAGTTCAGACGCAGTGGACTTGATCCACCCGAGCGCCCATTAAAATAACGGAGCGATTCAAAGTTTTAGGTGACCAACAGTAGTTAGTCTTTAAGATCCCACAACGTTTTTGGGGGACTTGATCCACCAAAGCTCACAATTAAAATACATAAGTCTTTAAGGTGACGAACAGTAGTTTGAATGTTTGGTTTTAGGTGGTAGCCATGTTAGTGTGTGTTTCAAGCACATCAGAGAGTAAACAAAAGACAAAAAATGTTGCAGCGCCTTAAATACTATCTCCTGTATTTAAATGTGTGCTTTTGTGGATCCAGTCCTTTTTGTCAGACATAAGACTAGCGCATACCTGTCAAGTTGCTGGTGTCTAAATACGGGAAGGTTTCCGGGTGTTGGTGCATGCACAGCAACCCCTGCACACATGCGCAGAAACCCCTTCGGCCAGGAAAGGGGGTATTGCGCATGCGTGCCTGTCAGAGGCAGCGGCGTGCATGCATAGTAACCCCTTTCCTTGCCGTTCGAGTACGGGATGATGGCGGGAAGGAGTGTGACGGAGCGGTGAATTACGGGAAATCCCGGTCAAAACAAGATACTTGACAGGTATGGGCTAACAGTAGTTAGTCTTTAAGTGGCCACAACAGTTTTTGGACTTGATCCAAGAAAGCTCAATATTAAAATACAGCACTTAGTCTTTCAAGGTAAAGGTTTCCCTTGCTTGAAAGCCAGCCGTATCCGACTCTAGGGTGCAGTGCCCATCTCTGTTTCAAAGCCAAAGAGCCAGCGCTGCCTGCTTCTGCAGACGTTTCCGTGGTCATGTGGCAGGCATGACTAGACACCGGAGCGCACGGAACGCTGTTCCCTTCCCACCGAAGTGGTCCCTATTTATCTACTTGCAATGTCTTGCTTTCGAACTGCTAGGTTGGCAGGAGCTGGGACAAAGACGGGTGCTCATTCCGCCCTGCAGTTCTCGGGAATCGAACTGCTGACCTTCCGCCTCCCAGTCAGCGTTTTAGTTTTTTTGTCTTGTTTACTCCCTGATATCTTTGCACAGACTAATGCGGCTACCACTTTGAAAATTTCGACACCCCCATAAATTGACCCCGAGGATTATTTCTCCTTCAGAGGTCAGTCTCCTGGGTGTCGTGTTCCAGCTTTCCTAGGGCTAAGCTGGTTTCTATCCCCAGTGTCAGGAAAGATTTGATCTCTGGCTTTTTTTTTTTTGATCTTGTGCGATAGAGCTGTTTTTCCCCTCTGTTTTTGTGTTAAACTGCCAAAACGAAGCCACCTTTCGGTGAATTCATTCTGTAGTTCCTGTCTCCTGACCTAGTATGAGAAAGAGTAGCTGGCACAACAAGGTTGCTGTTGTCCCGGCACACCCAGTTGTGGTTCATAATTACCAGCTGGAGAGCCTGAGCAATTGCTGGAGAAAGGGGCAATTGTGAGTAATTCGGAAAATGAGATATTGACGTGGAAGCCTGCATTGTGTTTTGGCATTGGTATTTAGTGGGATGGCTTTCATTCTCTTGCACTAAGGGTATGCCCTTTCCCTCTTGGATATCTTGGCTCTGAAGTGTGTCAACCTGTCATGACCCAGTAAAGTAGATTTAGCCCAGAAAAAGCTTTGCGAGGCCGAACTTTTAATAACCCAGTTCTAGGTTGTGTCAAGTTAAAGAAGGTTAGTTTAAGTAGGATGAATAGACATGGTGGTAGCCATGTTAGTCTGCGTTTCAAGCACATCAGAGAGTAAACAAAACAACAAAAGACAAAACACGTTGCAGCACATTAAATACTATCTCCTGTATTTAAATGTGTCTGAACTGTAATTTTTGCCTAGATTCTAAATTGTTTAAAAGAATTAGCAATCGCACTTATACAGTATAGCGCTCCATAGCACTTCGTACACTCTCTGAGCAGTTCACAAGGCAATTAACATTATGCCCCGAACATGGGTACTTGTCAACTCCTTCAAAGTGAGAAGCATTTTGTCATAACCTGTACTTTTTTTTGAGGGGTGGGGGGAAGTTAGAACAAATGTTTCTTATCTCAATTGCTGGGTAGCTGAATTAGTTGGAGTTAATGTTTTAAGTGAAAGAGAACTGCTTATGAGTACAACAGCTCCCTTTTCTTCCTGAAAAGATTACTGTACTAGTTAGAACTATGGACATAAGTAAATTCTTCCTGCTTATGATGTTCCTGATTTTTGTGCAAGTTGTGAAGTCAACTCTGATCTGAATTTCAAAGAAATATGTTAGCCTTTGCTAGCATAAGTCCTACAGATATTTTGGACACCAATTTCCATCACCTCCCAGCTAACATTATTAATGTTCTGAAATTCTAGCCATGATTAATGAGAAAAGTCTAGAGCCGGGGAGACCAAACTCTTTTGGCCGTGGGTCGGTAATGTGGTTCAGGGGGCTGGTCACTATGGCCCGGGAGCTGGATTCGGCCCCTGATGCAATTCATCTGGCCCGCGAAGTCCTCATCGCTCCCGGAAGCAGAAGTAAAATGTGCCCGTATGGGTACCGTATTTTCCGGCGTATAAGATGACTTTTTAACCCTGAAAAATCTGTGCCAAAGTCGGGGGTCGTCTTATACGCCGGGTACTCCAGAGCCAGGGTCCGCCCAGCAGGGAAATCCATCTGCCGCTGCCGCCGTGAGGCTTCCGGAACAAGGGGCCACCCGGATATCACCACCCTCAGCCTTGCCGCGGCTGGATTTCCCCTCCGGTCAGCTGCTGCTGCTGCTCCTCCTCAACCCCCCCCCCAGGTGGTGAGGAGGACCAGCTGACTGGCGGGGAAAGCCACGGGGTGGTGGAGGAGGAGCAGCAGCAGCTGACCGGCGGGGAAATCCAGCCGCTGCCGCCGCCACGAGGCCTCCGGAACAAGGGGCCGCCCGGATATCACCACCCTCAGCCTCGGGCGGCGGAGGATTTCCCCCGCTGGTCAGCTGCTGCTGCTGCTGCTGCTGCTGCTCCTCCTCCTCACCACTTCCGGGGGCACCTGGATCAGCAAAGTGCTTGCTGATCCAGGTGCCTCAACACCTCCCCCATGGGGTGTGTGTGTGAGGCAGCCCCACGCTCTTCAGGGAAGGCGTCTACGAAGCTCCGCTTGCCTGGGGAATGTGTTTCTAGACAAGCAGAGCTTTGTAGATGCCTTTCCTAAAGAGCGCGGGGCTGCCTCACCCCCCCCCCGTGGGGGAGGTGTTGAGGCGCCTGGATCAGCAAGCACTTTGCGACCCAGCCAGTTGGTTTGCAGAGGTCTGGGAAAGAGCCCCTGTCTCCTCGCAAGCAAGCCACCTGGATTGGCAAGTGCTTTGCGACTCAGGCGGCTGGCTTAGCAAAGTAAATAGTTTCCATCAATACATAATACGACAGCGCACTAAACATGGCTATGCGTTAAGTAGTATTGGAAATATGGATGAAACACCAATGAATTTTGATATGGCTGGAAATAAAACTGTCCATCAAAAAGGTGAAAAAAACAATTTTAATTAAAACAACAGGACATGAGAAGTCCAGTTTTACAGTGGTACTGGGATGCACAGCTGATGGTGCCAAACTGAGACCAATGATTATTTTTAAAAGAAAAACAATGCCG
Source organism: Bradypodion pumilum (assembly GCA_035047305.1). Classification (NCBI taxonomy): domain Eukaryota; kingdom Metazoa; phylum Chordata; class Lepidosauria; order Squamata; family Chamaeleonidae; genus Bradypodion; species Bradypodion pumilum. The sequence continues at coordinate 109,796,375 of JAWDJD010000004.1, read as the reverse complement.
AAACTCAAGTTCCCTGTTGGTTGTTTTGTACACGTAAATGAAAAAGGACTGGTTTACGTTTACATGTTTGATGAAAAACAGCCTTATGTTTATCCGTGACAGTTTTTCTGCTAAGTACATGCATGCCATAAGCATTTGAATTAAAATTACCATATTGAAATCAAATCTGATGTTTTTTTAATTTTTATTTGGTGTGCGTTGGAAGAGGGGTAGTCTTATACAGCGAGTATATTCCAAACTCTATATTTTAACTGGAAAAGTTGGGGGTTGTCTTATACGCCCAGTCGTCTTATATGCTGGAAAATACGGTACGTTTTACTTCTGCTTCCGAGAGCGACAAGGGCTTCGCAGGCTAGATGAATTGGCATTGGGGCTCGATCCAGTCCCTGGGCCGTAGTTTGGGCACCCCTGGTCTAGAGGACATGAAGTTGGGGAAGCTTGCAGAGTGTTTTGGTATATTATCACACTAATTAGTTCATGATTTATACATTCGAAAGTATGCATCACATTCCATCCCAGGCTTTGTTGTGAGATACGCCTATGTATGCTTGAGATTAATTATTTTTGAAGGCAGGGAATTTGAGTTAGATTGATATTTAATCTTTGCACGCAGGAAGCTCTATCCTTGGGAATATGATTTTTCTGGAAATAAATTTGTCTCTCCAGAAGTTCTTGACTGTTACTAGGTGACTAGATTTTCCAAAAGGATAATTATGATGTCACCTGGTTTTTTTACCTGGAGCTATGAAATTGGGTTGTAGTCAGTTTTTTAAAATACTACTGAATTCTTGGTGTATGTGTGTGTGTGTCTTTGTATTTTTATGTCTGATTTTTTCTGTGGCTTTTAAAAATCAAGTAGTTTGAATCTGGGATTCTTGCTGCTTGTCCCACTCTAAGCTTTATTTCTGGTACAATTTTACATAATGCTTCTTTTTTATTTTTTTAATTCAAACAACATAAAAATAGACAACAAGTAATACATTCAAACATAAATAAACTGACAAAACATACGTTACAATTACACTTATTAAATCACTCAGTTTGGTTTTAAAAACTTAACTTTGAATGATTTTTTTAAAAATGAAAAAGTGCATTTTGCTCTTTACTATAAATTATGGACAGAATTTGTTTTGCTAAAGACTCACAAGAACTTATTAAAATAGAAGTAGTTAGGTCAGGTCAGGTCTATGTAGAGGTATTTGTTCCTGTCCTTTACAACTTTTATGAAGACCTACCATTAGCTTTAAAAAGCCTGATTGAACAGGATCATTCTTTTTGTTTTTAGAACGTTTTAAATTGTTCCAACAAATAAATCAAATATTGTTAGCCAATTAAAGATTGTTGACACCTCTAATTCATTTCATTTCATTTATTAGATTTATATCCCGCCCCACTCAACAAAAATGTGACGCAGTTTTGCAGCAAACCTTTTATTGAGTGGTTGTTACATCCAAAAAATAATTGTATGGATACTAAGTTACAATGTTTGCTTCAATGTGACAGCTGTCTAGTCGTGTGCATAACAACATTTTTGTATTTCTTTTATTTTTGCATTCTTTTGGAGATGTCGTTTTAGTTTAGTATTTTTTTCATATTGGTTTTTCATTTTTACACTAAGGGACCACTTCTTTTGGGTTTTCCCAATCATGTTCTGGTACTCCAGAAGCCCTAAAATGTCCTAAAATATCCACAGAGGCAAGGTACCTATGGAAAAGGTGGAGGGGATTCCCAAATAATCAAGTAAAAAAAGGAGAAAGAGAGGATCCAATATCCAAGAAAGGGTCCGGGATTGAAGTAGGCAGGCAGGCAGCAATCCAAAATGGATGGCACAAGGAGCTCAGCATACATCATTGCTATCCACAAGGAAGTGCTGAAAATAAAAGTATTTCTCATTGGTTTCCACACCTTATTATCGGTTCCAAATTTGTACTCTCTGCATGTTCTGATTGGCTGATAGCAGCATTGAAATGATTTAGCAAAGGTTGAAAGAAGACCTACATAAAAGAGGAAACACAAAAGAACATTAAAAAAAGGAAACTTTCATTTACCCATCTTTTGTAAACACGAATAGTTGACAACTGATTAACTTCTAATAAACCACATTTTGCTTTTCCCAGGATAATTCTCTGAAGTTGCTGCTATGTGTATTTTGTCCTGTAAGGACCATAAACAGAACCATAGTAGAAATCGTAATATATTGCTAAAAATTATATGTATTAATAAAATTTGCTCACATTTGATCCATTAATCATGTGAAACAAAACTCTGGTGAGCCAGTGTAGAAACCAAATTGGACTTTTTCTTGGATTTTTAGCAAAGTGTGGATTTATAATTGTTTATTTAGTTGTTTTACATTTGTTTTTTATTCAAATACTGTATTAATATCAATACATAGGGCTTATAATTAATGGATATGCAGTTTAAAAAACCATAATAAATTATATCTCATATGATTTTTTTATTTCAAATCATTCCATTGTTTACACTTTTTTTCAGACATCCCTCCTTGGATAAATCTACACTATAGTCCAGAGACTGTCCTTAGGTCTTGACAGATTTGTATTCTGGCTGGGCTGTAGTAGCCAGAACTGTTGGTCACCTTGCCTCTTCTTCATTATTTTCTCACTTACAAATGCATGTTTATAAAAAAAATATGGGAGTTGAAGAAAACACACTTCTGTTCTGGCACTTTCTAGTACTTCGTGGATCTTCTCCATTATGTTTTATCCAGCACTTATTTGAGTGAGAGTCTTAATTCTGATGAGATCCAATGGCATGATAATAATATACTGGCTGAAATTCTGTAATGTGGTTACATAAATACAGTAGCTTAATTTTGGAAGCAGATTGTGACATGTTAAGACATTTCCATAGACATTGTGTGTTGCATGACTTGTCCTGCAACAAATAATGTCTATGGAGATTTCTTAGCTAATAGCAAACTGTGTCTAATAGTTACATCATTTGTGCAACTTTGGAGCAAGATTTCACTCAGAGCTAGTGGGTCAGTGGTTTCCAAGCATGTAGAATATGACTGTTCTAAATTGGTTGCACTTTTTCTGAATATTTTAAGTTTAAAATCTAGTTACACCTAACTTCATCTGTATTTCTGGTGGCTCAACTGGCTTTGAGTGCTTTTTGGCCGGTTGCAAGCAGAGCTAAGACCATTGTTTTCCAACCTTTGGTTTTTGGACTTCAATTCCCAGAAGCCTAAATCAATTCCCCAAAGCACTGATCAGCCAATTATTGACATAGGCTTCTGGAAATTGAAGTTCCTCTGTGGGGCCGGTGCCCCACGTTGGGAACCACTGACCTAGACACAATAATGCAGGTGCTGGTAACCCTAAATTGACAATTGCAGTACTCTGTATCTGAAAGTCTTGGAAATAGATCAAGAAGTTGCAGGTAGTGCAAAGTTTGGCAGCTTGGCTATTGTTAGGAGTTGCTTGATTTCTGTCAGCATTTAAGTCCTTTGGTTAAAGGAGCTACAGTATATTGCTTGTTGAGTCAGGTTAAAGGATTTGATGCTAGTCTTTAAACCCATAAATGATCTGTGATCAGGATATATGAGGATATGTATTTTTCTTTATCAAGCTGCCCACTCTGTGGCAGTTGTTATGAATCCAAATGTGCCTGAGGTCCTTTTGAAGATCACTTAGAACTTAGTGTGATTCAGTTCCTACCCTATGAATGTGAATACATTGGTGTGAAGTATGCACCAATAATGCTTTGCTTCTGGTGTTTCCTTAAGACATTTTTATTCAAAAAAATCATGCCTTATTGTTAACAAATTCTTTCTGGATGAGGTCATTGGCAATGGTAGATTGCCACTGATTAAAGGATTCATTTGTATTTACAGAACTCATGTGAATTTGATGCATTTTATGCGAGCCATAGGCACTCCAAAATCGGAAACCAAGTTTTTAGTTTGTGGTAGCCTCCCACTGCAAGTGAAATCATTCTCATTGCTCAGGCAGAGCTTCACAGTGGGATTTCAGCAGTGGTTTTACTGATGTTTCCATTTTTAAAATACAGTAAAACCCCGACTTACATATGCCTCGAGTTACATAAAATTCGACTTACATAATGATTTTCACACTAAAACCATCTCCCGATTTACATAAATGTCCCGATTTACATAACACAATTTCTGTAATTAAGTAGCAGTAGTAATTTACTATGGGATTGCTTTGAGTTATGTAAAAAGTTCATTTTTCCTATGGGGTTGCTTCGGTTTACATAAATATCATTTTTCCTATGGGATTGCTTCAAGTTATGTAAAAATTCATTGTTCCTATGGTTTTGCTTCGAGTTAAGTAAAAAACCAATTTACATAAAAGCCTACAGAACAGACTTTTTATGTAAGTAGGTGTTTTACTGTATGTGTTTATTCTGTTGACATTTTGATGTTGTAATTGTTTGTATATCCCTTAGATTTGTTTGTTAAGCATCCAACAATTTATAAACAAATTGACCTAATTACTGAGAAAATTGGCCTGCTAAATTAATCAGCATACCACTGCTATATGCAGAGACCAGAGCGCACGGAACGCTGTTACCTTCCCACCGAAGTGGTCCCTATTTATCTACTTGCAATGTCTTGCTTTCTAACTGCTAGGTTGGCAGGAGCTGGGACAAAAGACGGGGAGCTCATTCCGTCCTGCAGTACTCGGGAATCGAACTGCTGACCTCCCGCCTCCCAGTCAGTGTCTTAGCCACTTGAGCCACTGCAGTCCCTCACAATCAAGTATACTGGTGTATAAAGTGCTCAACAGTAAGGTAAAGGTCACCCTTGCTCGAAAGCCAGTCATATCTGACTCTAGGGTCCAGTGCTCATCTCTGTTTCATAGCTGAAGAGCCAGCACTGTCTGCTTTTGCAGAATTTTCCGTGGTCATGTGGCAGGCATAACTAGACACTGGAGTGCACAGAACACTGTTTACCTTCCCTCCAATCTGGTCCCTATTTATTACTTTGTAAATAATTTGGGCTATCTTACAATTAACAGTCATTAGCTGGTTAACTGAGCTCTGATTACTTAGGTTTACAGTATGTGCAAATAAAACTATAGTTTGCTGACCTTAATTCAATAGCTTCCCTCCGACAAATTTGGTACAGAAATTATCTTTCCTGCTGCAGCCCTCATGAAAACCCAATTCGAGAAAGCTTAAACACCCTTTGGAGTAGAGTTCAATAAATACTGTAGTGGGTTGGGGAAGCAGGTTCTGTTGCGCCAACTCTGAATTTAGATCTTGTCCATGAAATTTAAAATGTAATTGCTGTGTCATAAAGTGATAGCTTTTCCAACATATGCTGTAGGACATTGAAGAGGCAAAAAAGCTGGAAAATCTCACTTAGCTTTGCATTCTTATTTCCAAATTTTTCCAACCATTGATTTCTGCAACTTTTACAGTAATATATTGTGATTTTTTGTGTTCATTTTGGCAATAGCAATTAACAATAACAATTACACTTATATTCCGCCCCAAGCGAATTAGCCTTTTGCCCTTAACATGCTGGGTACTCATTTTACCAACCTCATTTTACCAGTTTTCCAGGATGGAAAACGGAGTCAACCTTGATTCCTGGTCAGGATTGAACTCACAACATTTTAGCTGTAGTACAACTATAAACACTGCACCACCAGTATTCTATTTAAAGTGTTCTATGTTTTATCATTGTTATTACAGTGTAGTTTGCAATTTAGGAATTGATTTAATTATCTATGGTTTACATTGTTATGTGATAAGTTTTAATGCAAAACTGGTAAGTGTTTGTGAAACTGGATCTGTGCTGCAAATAAATAAAATATGATGTTTAATTTTTTATTAGAATAAATTCCTTATAGGTACTGACCTAGATCTGTCACTCTTGATAACATTGGGTACTTTACAGGCCTTAATTAATTTAGGGTACAATAATGTTTCAGTTTTTCTGTCCTGTTGCGTTAATTAAACTTTCCTAGGAATAAAAGTAAATCTATAAATAATATGAATGTTATACTAAAGTTATGTGACATAGGATTTTAATCATTTGAACAATCTGATGTTCTATCTATCCATCTGATACAGTTCTATAAATTGATTTTTTCTTTTTTCTTTTTCTTTGTAGGAAATACTCCTTTACATCTTGCTGTGATGCTGGGGAATAAAGGTTGGTAATTCAGATCTTATACTGTATTTGCTTTAAAAAAATGCATTGTAGAGGTCAGCAGCACGAATCTCAGATTTGTGTTTCCTTTGTTCAATTTACACCTCTTTGAAGAGAACTGTGAATTGAGCAAGAGGAGACCTCATTTACCTCTTTCAATCAATCAATCAATCAATCAATCAATCAATCAATTTAATTTGTACCCCGCCCAACTCAGCACTAAGCCGACTCAGGGCGGCTTCACAACATATCATAGAAAATTACACAGTTTCAAAATTACAAAATACAATTCAAAAAAGAAAAGAAAAAATATAGCATACACTTAAACAAAGTTCATACGCAGCTGCCCCACTTCCCCGGGCCAATGAAATGGGTCCCGGGGCAGGCAACACGGCGGCGGTAGCGGCAAGTCCGGAGTCTGCTCCTTTTCAACCCCTCCTGGCTCAAGCACGGGAGGGGCGTGGGCGACGCAGCTGCCCCGCATCCCCGGGCCGATGAAGTGGGTCCCGGGGCAGGCAACGCGGCGGCGGTAGCGGCAAGTCCGGCGTCTGCTCCTTTTCAACCCCTCCTGGCTCAAGCACGGGAGGGGCGTGGGCGACGCAGCTGCCCCGCATCCCCGGGCCGATGAAGTGGGTCCCGGGGCAGGCAACGCGGCGGCCTTTTGTCCAGTTTGCCTTTTGTCCAGTTTGCAAATCCGGAATGACTGCAGATGATGGAGGAAAGGGTGATTGGAGAATAGTGCAAATTAGAAGGCAATAATATTTCCTTCTCAATATCGATTCCTCCCTGCCAACTTGCTGTTACCTATTGAGTTTGAGCAGGAGGAGAATAGTGGTCCTTGCTATCTATGACCCAGTCAATACCCCCATCATATTGGCATGATGATATGAACTCTGGCTGGACAAATGGAGACATTTTTGTTAATACTTGTAGAGAGTGGGGAATTACTGGGAAAATACAGTTGTGGGGATAATTTAAGTTGTGGGGTGAAATATTAGCGTTCTTGCACATAGGACAGTCTTGATGTACAGACTTGGTACTGTATATAATTGTAAGAAAGCTTTGCAAACTAGAAAGTGGCAAGACTGATGCAGAGAGGAAGGAGAGGTGCAGTGTTTGTTTTCACTTTTCCATGCCTCAACTGAGGTTGGGGACATGCAAGGGAATTTGATCTGCTCTATCAACATTTTCTCTTTCACGCCCAATTATTATTAGAAATGTGGAGGTGGAATAGCAATCATTCTCAGGCCATAGCATAGGGATGTTGAGGAGGGACTACAACAGGAACTAGCATTGTGTTGATGGAAGCTCAATTGAACCCATAGTTCTTTGTGAAAATGCTTTCATTTTCTCCACAGTTGTCACATTAGAAGCTGGGCTAGTCAGAGTGATGGATCTTAAGAGCTGCAATATTTGCATCCCCTTTCTTTAAAAAATATATATAACCCAATGTTGACTTTATCAGGTTGTTTTTAGAATAAGAACATAAGAACAGCCTTGCTGGAACAAGTCACAGCCCATCCAGTCCAGCATTCTGTCTCACACAGTGGCTCACCATTTGCTTCAGGGTATTATTCCCAAGCAGATGCCTTCACCTGCTTAGGATTCCCTGGAAATGGCATTGAGAGATATCCTGTCTATCTCTCCAACCCGGAGGTTGTCCTTAGGTATCCATAATTATAGCCATGGATACCCTTGTCCTCCATGAACTTGTCTAATCCTTTCTTAAAGCTGCCAAGACTGACAGCTGTCACCACTTCTTCTGACAGGGAGTTCCATAGACCAGGGATCCTCTGGGTGAAAAAGTACTTTCTCTTATTTGTTTGACAGCTAGTACCCAAAGGTTTCATGGAGTGCGCCCTAGTTCTAGTGTTGTGCGATAGGGAAAACAGTTTTTCCTTATCGACTTTGTCCACACTGTGCATGATTTTATAAACTTCAATCAGGTCACCTCTTAGATGCCATCGTTCAAGAGTGAAGAGGCCCAACCGTTGCAGCCTCAGATGGTAAGGAAGGTGTTCCAGTCCCCTAATCATTCTGGTTGGCCTCCTCTGCACTTTTTCCAGCTCCATAATATCCTTCTGGAGGTATGGCGACCAGAACTGTACACAGTATTCCAGATGGGGCCTCACCATAGATTTATAAAGAGGCAAAATGACACTTGCTGACTTATTTTCTATACCCTTCCTAATGATCCCTAGCATTGAGTTGGCTTTTTTCACTGCTGAAGCACGTTGGGTTGACACCTTCATTGAGCTGTCCACCAGAACATCTATCAAAATTCCCAGACTCTTAAGCCCAATTCAGGTGTTTGAGAAAGGGTTCGTTTAGAGGGATGAGTTGGAAAAGAGTTCGAGCCTTCTCCCCTGCCTGTCACTGGCTTCATGGAGAGAGAGATTCTCTGAAGAAGAAAGCTTTCCTGTGGAAGACTCTCCACACTTCGAGGCACTGATAACCAGGGGATGGAGCTAGAACTCTCTCACTGCTTGCATTTCCAAGTAAGTCTTTTCCTGCATGTCTGAATAGGGCTTTAGATATCTGTGTTTTGTTGGAAAAAATACCTGCTAGCAAATTCACAAATTCCTTCATACTTTTGTTACAGCTGCACCAACAAAGATGCTTTGGTAGCAGATGATAAGGTTTCACTCTCCTTAATAGCTGAAATGTCTTTTGGTGCAAATGACTGCTTGGTTGAAGTTGTATTGGAAAGTTGGACACAATGGGCACTTGTTTTGATGACAGAACACACAGTTCAGTACTAAAGTAACCTTAGTGATAATCCCTTGCCCTTTACTGTTCTTAAGATTAAAATTGCAAAAATATATTCTCTAGGAACTGACTCTTGGGTCAATGAATTATATGTATACAACAAAGAACTACAGATCTTCAAAATTAAGGTTCCTGATATTCCTGTTTTTGCTTTTTGTGAAAAATATATTTCTATTTTTATCTGTGTCGTTCACTATTGGATCCAGATCCAAGAGGCAATTCTAAATGGGCAAGGTGGCCAGGGGTTAGCTGATTGGTACAACAGTAGGAGAGCTGAAGCAATGTTGAATCCAAACCCATCCCAGCCCACAAATGTTGAAAATTGCTTGAGATTGCTCCTACCCTGACCAAATGTTGTGGCATGGTAACTGTGTCCCTAGACTGGAGCTGGGCAGGGCGTTGGGCTCGATGGTCTCAGAAGCCCCACTTAGTTATTCTGTGATACTATATTTGAGAACAGATCCTGCCTGTCACCTCTATGATAGTATTAGTTCAGTGGTTAAGAAGCTCGCCTTGTTAGCTGGAAGGTTGACAAGTCAGCAGTTCAAGACCTGAGTACTGCGTGACAGAATGAGCATCCATCTCTGTCCCAGCTCCTGTCAACCTAGCAGTTTGAAAGCAAGAAATTAAAAGTAGATAGATAGGGACCCCTTCGGTGAGAAAAGGTCTTGGTGACATGAAAGGAGCCTCATTCAGGCATCCCCTGAGCAGAGTTCCTCCAGCAAAAACCCTTTCAACCCAGAAACCATCTTTGTGTGCTTCCGACATGATTTAAAAAAAAAAAAAAGGATTTGGAAAGCACTATATCTCCCCTCAGATTCTTTTTAAAAAGCTAAACATGCCCAGTTCTTTCATTCTTTCTTCATAGGGCACCTAGAAGTTACAACTTCAAATAGAGTAACAGTATAACATTAAGCTAAACCATGTTAAATTGAAGATTAAGATGTTCATTCTAGTCCCTGCTAAATAAAAAGCTTTTAGTCATGGCTGTTCTCTGTGTGCTGCTCTTTTCCACTAGCTTTCTTGACTGAGTCAGCTAGGTAGAATACTCAGACTAAATTATTCAAGAAATGTAATATGTTGGATAATTAAGAAAAAATAAAGGCTAAATGTATCTGATACCATTTCCTTTTAATCTCAGATATATATTTATATACCTTTTGATGGGGAATAAAATGATGTTGCATATTTTTAATTTGCTTGCTCATTTTGCAATTATTTCTAAATTACAATATCATCAAAGTAATATAGGTTCTAGCCTCATTCCTCTGTTGGTTTAATGTCTACTTTGAACTAAGTCTTTTGTAGAGAATGATAAAGGCACATTGGTTTATGTTTATGTTTATTCAATTTTATATCCCGCCCTACTCAACACATGGCCGACTCAGGGCGGCTAACAACATATAAATGACCCTGGGACACCCCACAGGGTTTACATAAAGATACAATATTCAAATTATAATAATAAATACAATGTTGTAAGTAAATACAGTATAAGGCAAGACAGTCAACAATAATACAAATAATACAAATATCAGCACCACATCAAAATAATATATCAATAATTACAATAGAATCACAAAGGATGAAAACATCACGTAATATAACAAAATTACCAAAGTACCAGATGCGCCAGGAGCCAGGTGCGTGGTGGCAAAGTTCCTCCCGGCACCCCTCGCCTTTTAAGTCCTAGGCAAGGGGATGGAGGGCGGAGCCCCAGGACGCTGGCCGATGGAGTGGCCGGCAGGACCTCTTTGCCCACACCGGGGTCGAGCGCGTGGCGGCAAAGTTCCTCCCGGCACCCCTCGCCTTTTAAGTCCTAGGTGAGGGGGGGAGGGCGGAGCCCCAGGACGCCGGCTGATGGAGTGGCCGGCAGGACCTCTTCGCCCTCGCCGGGGCCGAGCGCGCAGCGGCAAAGTTCCTTCCTGCACCCCTCGCCTTTTAAGTCCTAGGCGAGGGGGGAGGGCGGAGCCCCAGGACGCCGGCCGATGGAGTGGCCTGCAGGACCTCTTTGCCCTCGCCGGGGTCGAGCGCGCGGCGGCAAAGTTCCTCCTGGCACCCCTCGCCTTTTAAGTCCTAGGCGAGGGGGGAGGGTGGAGCCGCAGGACGCCGGCCAATGGAGTGGCTGGCAGGACCTCTTCGCCCTCACCGGGGCAGAGCGCGCGGCGGCAACATTCCTCCCGGCACCCATCGCCTTTTAAGTCCTAGGCGAGGGGGAGGGCGGAGCCCCAGGACGCTGGCCGATGGCGTGGCCGGCAGGACCTCTTTGCCCTCGCCGGGGCAATTGTATGAATTGTAAAAACAAAACATATCAGCTAATTGGAGCCCATCCCTTAATAGGGGCCTTTCTGACCTGTTGGAGGGTTCTGTCAATTAATTGCAACAGGAATTTTTTTTGCTAATTTACTTTCTCTCTGTAAAACCTATGCCTTCTCCCCACCTATGCCGAGAATGCCTAATGCATCACAAGAACAAAAATTTTCTTGAGGGGAGTGGTAGGTAGATCTCTTCTACTGTAATTTGCCTAATAGACCTATTCTACTGTCAGCCATGCTGTTTTAAACTTTTACCTGTTGATAGATATCAGTTTATGCAACTCAGAAAACTCTAATATCTGTTTTAGAAATAACAGAATTAAAATGTTAATTTAAGCATTGAAACTGTTCTGCAAGTAGTTTGTTTGGTAAGGTAATATGTGTTTTAGCAATGACTATGAGATTATGAGAACTGCAGTATTCGTTTTCTTAAAATACAGTGATGACAATCAACTTGGATATCTTTAAAAAGCTTAGATACATTTATGATTTTAAAAAGTCTGTGGTTGCTGGTCATGATGGTTGTTCATTATATTCAGTATCAGATATGGCATACCTCTTAATTTCAGATTTTGGGCAAGGCAAATGAGATGGTGCTGTTGTACTCATTTCCTGCTTATGAGATCTTTCAATGGTGTCTGATTGATACCTATGTGAGCAGAATGCAAGACTTTGTAAACCTGGTCTACTGCAGCTCTTCCAATCCTAGGGTGCAGTATCCGGAATGGGCTGCCACACCCCTTGACCAAACCCCGTGAAATTCGGCACACATGTACCTTGCGCACGTGAGCAGGTCACTGTCGGGATCCCAAAGCCCATGGAGGGGTTATGCCCCCCAAATCGATCCTTTAGTCCTCAACCAATCACAAGGGCTGACCAGGGCTGGGGCTTTGTGATGTCTTGCCCAGACCTGGTCAGCCCTTGGGAGTGGTCAGCCCTTGGAGTGGTCAGCCAATGTGACATCACAGGGCCCCGCCCCTTGGCCAGGCAGGCCAGCTGGCAGGGTGGGGCAGGAGTCCAGTGGACAGAGGTCAGCCCAGGAGAAGGAGCACCTGAGCAACGCAACCCCGGGAGATAGGACAGTGCGCCCCCCCAAAAAAAACCCCACCTGGGCGAAGCCGGGTACCCCTGCTAGTTCTTTATAAAATCTCTTGAAAGTATTGTACAGATATATTCCAATGTTCATATTTGAGTCTAAATACATTTCAAACAGTTGTGGTTTAAGAAGACTGTATCATGAGATATCACCGGTGGGATTTTTACATTCTAGAATGATTTGTTTGGGTTGTTAAATAAGCATTTTTAATCTGGTGTTATTTCATTGGTGGTTCAGTTGTCTTAATTCTTGCCTGCCACGTAAAAGGCCCTGGTTTAAATCTTGGCCAATGCAAGATTCCTTGGGTGCTTGCTGGATAGCTCAGTGTTTTAGGTATCTGGCTGCAGAGCCAGAGATTGGGAGTTCCTGTCCCCACTATGCTTCCCGAAAGAAAAGTCAGTTTATGCAGTCATGGGTAAACTGTATAGTCCCAGGGCATGCCAGAGAAGGGAATTTTAAATCTCTTTTGTCTATTCTCTACCTAGAAAACTCTGAAAAAGGTCACCATAAATCAGAATTGACAACACATAATTATTATTACTTTTTAATTAGAACCTATAGTATACTATTATACTGTAGATCTGGTGATAATACACTGTGGAAAACAATTTTTTGTCCTGATGAAATCAGTAGGACAAGTTTGTCCTAAATTTTGATGTCAGTAGTGCTACTGCATGACAACTTGTTTCTGGTTCCAGTTCATTGTGTTGTGAAATCCAGAAAAAGGTGTGCTGTCTTTTTGGATTCTTGCATTAATTTGTTTGATAGAAATTAAACAGTCCCTCTTGTGATTGTAAGTTGCATGAAAAGCCAGTCAACTCAGCACATTGAGGTTAAGTTAAAGTAGTTAGGACTAAGAGCAAGTAACCCATTAAGTAGCAATTTTATCACTGCCCCTGATATAATTTCCTTATGGAATAGAATATGCAAGATAGTTATGATCAAAATGCCTGAAATCCAAGTAAATGGCTTAAAGTAATATGCTTTTCAATAGTAAATTAGAAAATCAATATCATTTTGTCCATTTTTAAGTGTTGATTTGCAAGTAAGAATTTGTTAGTTTTGTTTGGGAAATAATTGCTGCCTCTTATTTTATTGCAGAATGTGCCCATTTGCTTTTGGCCCACAATGCTCCTGTAAAAGTCAAAAATGCTCAGGGATGGAGTCCTCTTGCAGAAGCCATCAGCTATGGAGATAGACAGATGAGTAAGAAGCTTTCATTATGATTATGTGATGTAAATAAAGGAAGTGGATTTAGCCTGAGATCAGCTGTAAATTGCATGTCGATAAAGTATTTGGACTTAAAATTGTCTAAAATTGCCTTTGTTTTAAATATATAATGGATTTGTCAGCTTTTTAATGGACTAATCAGGAATTTGAATGATGTGGGATGCATACCTTAATGATAGATCAAGCATACATTGCAGGAGCTTCCCCTGCCTTCTGTGATACATCAGCACAGGGATGCGTATGCATGTATGCTATGCTGGCTGAATAGTTCAGTAAGTTATCTGGCTGTAGAGTCAGAGATTGTGAGTTCAGTTCCCTACTTTGTATCCCAGAAGAGCAGGCTGTGTGGCCCTGGGCATTCTGCACAATCCCAGAATTCCCCCTGGACTCTTTATCTAGAAAACACTGCAAAGGATTGCCACAAGACAGAATTGACTTAAAGACACGTAGTTATCGTAAAAACAACAGTTTCCCATCTATATTACTGACCAAATCATACAGAGAATGCAGCTGGAAATGTTATTGAAACTGATTGCCTTTATTTCTAGCTGTATAATAAAATAATAGTAGTAGTAGTAGTAGTAAAGGGAACGCAGTGAATTTTTAACACTATTACAGTACACTTTGGCTTATAGTATATCTTTTTAGTTACAGCACTGCTAAGAAAGCTGAAACAACAGTCCAGGGAAAGTGTTGAAGAGAAGCGACCTCGGTTGTTAAAAGCTCTGCAAGAGGTATGTTTGTAATGGGTACCTTTTAAGAAGATGGAGTCATTGCTTTTCAAATTTGTGGCTGATTGCACCTAATGAGATTGAACTGACAAACAATTCAAGCTTGACTTTCATTCCTGAAAGCTACCAAGACTTAAAGGTCTCTTGAGGTGTCTTGGTCAACAGTTTGTTAAGTGCATCTTGTCATCCTGTCCACTTTCCCTTGAAAAGCTGGCCATGGATGATCTGATCACAATTGATTTTTGAAAAGGCTGTGACAATATTGATGTGGCATATGAATTTTATGTTGCCTATTCCTGCTGCAGAATTATAGTGCTATTTTTTATGATTTGTAACTGATAAAAACAAGAGACCACATCACCCCAAGGTTTTCGACCTGTCCTACGAGAGTGGACCGTAGGGGCTCCCTAGTGGTCTCATCAGCCAGGGAGGCACATCTCACTGGGACCAGGAGGAGAGACTTCTCGGTTTCTGCTCTGGCCCTATGGAACCTCTTGCCACTTGAACTGCGCCTCCAGGCAGAGTTGCTCCCCTTCAGGAAGGCCTTAAAAACGTGGCTATGCCAGCAGGTGTGGGGTACAACTGGTATCACAACCCAGCCCTGCTGGCTTATTTAGCCCTGCCCGGGGTTCTTATTTATTCCTGCCCGGGTGTCCTTTTTTTCAGGGGATTGGGAATGTTTTATGGACATTTTTAGATAGTTTTATAGTATTTGGTTTTAATTAGTATTGGATATGGGTTTTAACTGATGTTTTGAGCCACCTTGGTTCACTTAGGTGAAAAAGGTGGTTATATAAATCCAATAAATAAAGAAAGAAAGATTTCCAGCTGTGATGATTTTATACAGCTATCTCTTGACCCAGAACACGAAGAGAGGATGATTTGGATCTTCATTAATATCCTCTTTCCTGGATCTCCTGCTTATGATATTTTCCTTTACTACTGGGTTGTTTTGGAGTCGGTAAACCACTGTGTTTGCATGTTTCTTTCTATATAGTATTTCCCCCTTTGAATATAGAACTAAAAGTCTGAAAGTTCTCATACATTGATGCTGTTGGAAACATGAAGTGTTGTGCTCTGTGACCAGTTACAGTTCTTTTCCTCGTTAGAAAAAAAATGTAAAATGTAAAAAGAGATCTGGAATATAAAATCATCAGAAATTATAAAATAGCATTGAAATATTAAAAATTAATTGTTTATATTGCTATCTCCTCCCCCCTCCCCCTCCCCCCCGCTGGCTCACATGACTACTCTAAAATAACCCGTCATCTGGGGACTGACTGGGGTCTGACTAAGATGTTTTTAATTAAGCTGTATTTTATGTCGACTGTAACCCGCCCTGATTCGCTGTGGCGAGTGGGCAGCGATATAACTCTAATAAATAAATAAAAATAAATATGCCTTTAATGATTTTAGTTAGGAATAGACAGGTGCACAAACACATTTTTAAAGGAACAACAATGACTGACATCCTGTTTGTTTTAGTGTAATGTAAAGTTTCACTTGTGTAAATCTCCTGGGCATTACACCTAGGCAACAAGGATTATGGAAATTGATTCCATGATTGATTGTGTCGTCCCTGATGCAACCAGTTGTGCAGTGTGCTTATGGAGGTGCTTTGTGAATAGCACCTGCTTTGGTACATTCAGAGTACAACTTGTATTACATCTAGTCATGAAAGCATAGCTGCTCAATCGGATTCCAGCCAGCATCCTTGGTAAACTTGCAGAATAGTTGAATATAAGACAGGTCTTTTGAGATAAGCAGTTAAATGTACTTGCATGTTAGATATGCAAACCAAAGGGACAGGTTCCTTTCCTAAATAAAGGATACCTGTTAAAGGCTACAAGTTATGGAAAAGAACAGGGACAGATTTTCTGAACTATAGTACCATCCTTCTCTATTTTGGGAATTCTACCTGCGCTGTCTGCTTCTGCAGACGTTTCCGTGGCCTTGTGGCAGGCATGACTAGACACAGGAGTGCACGGAATGCTGTTACCTTCCCACCAAAGTGGTCCCTATTTATCTACTTGCAATTTCTTGCTTTCGAACTGCTTGGTTGGCAGGAGCTGGGACAAAGATGGGAGCTCATTCCATCCTGCAGTACTTGGAATCGAACTGCTGACCTAAGTTCCGCCTCCCAGTCAGCGTCTTAGCCTCTTGAGCCACTGCAGCTAGAGAACCTAAATGTGACACACTTGGGAGAAAGACCTACTTTGGTATGTTTTGAGTCATAGCTAGGCCTATCACCTTCCAAGTGTCCTCCTACATCAGCTAGCACTCGGGCAGGAACAAGAATTCTCTAGAATGGAGAGTAGTGGCATTTGTTGTCCAAAAAATTCTGAAAATCCCATCCCTAGAGAAGATTATTGTAGGAAGTACAGTTAAGATCTACTGTTTTTCAGTAATTTAATGCTGAATGTATCTCACATCAGGGGAGGAATTTGGAATATGTGAACCAAGTCCTCAGTATTAACAAATGTCTCTTCTCCAGTCCACTCCCTATGATAATCTTCTTTTCTAGAGATGGGATTTTTTTTTTATTTTTCTGGACTACAAATGCCACAATTCTCTATTGTAGAGAATTCAGTCAAGCTAAAAAAAGAACAGTTTGGTTGTTTCCCGATTTAGCTTTCTCCTTCCTCTTACACTAGGGGAGAGATGGTGAAGCGGAAACTACAAAGCTGCTTTGACCTTCATTTCCTGGCAGAATACTAGAAACATTGTAGAGGCAACATCTAAGCCTGTCATCAGTGCACTAATAAGATTGGAGAGAAATATGTTTGCGATATAATCACAAGATTACAGTGATTTTAAAAAGTACCTAGCCTACACTCGAACCATCTTGGATTTTTTCCCATGAATATTTTAAACTATTAAATGAAAAATAGGAAATGTTGACTTCAGTTCTTTTGAAGATGTAAGGGGACAAGTTAATGTAATCGGTTATTGCAGATTACATTTGAGTGTTGTAGATTGTCCTTCAAATTTAGTATGTTCAAGAGGAAAAATATATGTGTGTGTTTCTGGGGGGAAAAGTGAGTTGGTGTCAATTTTTAACAACATTCTTTTCTTAAAAAATCAGCTAGGTGACTTCTATCTTGAACTACACTGGGATTTTCAAAGTTGGGGTAAGTTTTATGACATCTATAAGAGATTGATAGCATTTCACCAGTTTGACAGAACTATGCTTAGATTTGACTTCTTATAGCCAACTTGGTGTATAAAATCTAAATACTGTTCTTACAAAATATATATTCTGTTTTTAAAGTCTCTGTTCTTAAAGTTATGATGCAGATTATGAAGAAATGCAGTGCAGTTAGTACTGTCAAATAAAAACAGTATCTGACCAGGTCTGTCCTTATTACTCTCTCAACCTTGTGTCCATCCATAAAGATCCACAGGGAGGGGGCTTTTGTGTATTTCTCTTAAGACATAGAATCCACCCCCTTTACCTTTTCAGTGCAAATTATGGTTACCATTTTCTGTACACCAAGATTAATCTTTCTCATAATTTTGAATCTGTCTTCCAGACATGGGTTTAACTATAGCTTATATTCAACTCAGTGAAGGTAAATATGCTGCTCCAAAAAATTAAGGGAACACCTAAACAACACAATGTAACTCCAAGTCAATCTCACTTCTGTGAAATAAAACTGTCCACCTTGGTAGCAACACCGATTGACAATAAATTCCACATGCTGTTGTGCAAATGGAAGAGACAACAGGTGGACATCAGAGGCAATTAGCAAGGCATCCCCAATAAAGGAGTGGTTCAGCAGGAGGTGACCACAGACCACTTCTCAGTTCCTTTGCTTTCTGGCTGATGGTTTGGTCACTGTTGAACGCTGGCGGTGCCTTCACTCTAGTGGTAGCATGAGACGGAGCCTACAACCCACACAAGTGACTCAGGTAGTGCAGCTCATCCAGGATGGCACATCAATGCGAGCTGTGGCATGAAGGTTCGCTGTGTCTGCCAGCGTAGTGTCCAGAGCATGGAGGCACTACCAGGAGACAGGCGTCTCCAGACCCTGACACGTCTGTCACATGTGCTCAGTGTGAACCTGCTTTCATCTGTGAGCAGCACAGGGCCCCAGTGGCGAACCTGCCAATCTTGGTGTTCTCTGGCAAATGCAAAACATCTTGCATGGTGTTGGACTGTGAGCACAACCCCCACCTGTGGTCGTCGGGCCCTCATACCACCCTCATGGAGTCTGTTCCTGACCGTTTGGGCAAACACATGCACATTGGTGGCCCACTGGAGGTCATTTTGCAGGCCTCTGGCAGTGCTCCACCTGTTCCTCCTTGCACAAAGGCGGAGGTAGTGGGAGACGTGGAGGAGGCCATAGGAGGGCAACAATCCAGCAGCAGGACCTGAGCCTCATTTTGACTTGATTTAAGGACATTACATCACAGTTGGATCAGCCTGTAGGGTTTTCTTCCACTGTCACTTTGAGTGTAACTCCAAATCCAGACCTCCATGGGTTGGTGACTTTGATTCCCATTATTAAGTTTTGTGTGATTTTGTTGTCAGCACATTCAACTACAATATGTGAACAATAGGAATACGGTATTTCAGTCATTCAGATCGTAGGATGCCTTATTTTTGTGTGCCCTTTATTTTTGTGAGCAGTATAGTTTGTGCGTACTGAAAGGGGAAGGGAGAACTGTTGGAGTAGGTAGGGGACATCCGATCCTTAGGCTCAGTTATAGTTCAAGGGTTGGGAGACATTGTCTATAATCCCAGCCTGTGTTTCACAGGAATCACATTTTTGTTCTCTTATGTCATAAGGAAGATAGCATTTTAATATTGCTATTGACAGAGCATAAATCCAAGTTTCCTATTTTAATATTTTCTTGTTCACACCAATCTAAAATGTGTTTTGCCACATTCCAGTGGAATACACAAGTTATTTCGAAGGAGTTTGACATCTGTCAAATTAAATTCTAATAGTATTGGTAATGTTGTACATCTGTGTTCTGTGGGATAATTACATGTAGTGACTTATTATATTCTGCTGAAAGTAATTGGGTTAGCATGTGCTAGAATGGCCCCTAGTTTACCCCCAAACTTTCAAGCAAAACTGCCCGGTTTTTAGATTGGACATATGATGCCCACAATGTGTGATGGAGCAACAGCTGTCAGAAGTCCTAGGCCTCTGTGGGCTCGTTCACCATCACACCAGTACAGAGTTTGTCCCACCCCTCTGCCCAGCAGCCCAATGGGAGTACTTCCTCCCTCCCTCAACAGAGTTTGTCCCACCCCTCTGCCCTGCAGCCCATTGGGAGTGCTTCCTCCCTTCCCCCAGCACAGAGTTCACCCTGCCCCTTTGTTTGAGCACTTGGTCTCTAAAAGATTCACCATCACTGTCCTAGGCTTCTGCTGTGGTGCCCTCCTATAGTCTGACATGGGGGGTACTTTTGATGACTATTAATACAACTGATCCACAGAAAGGGGAAGAGAGCTACCCTCAGATCCTTGCTTAAACTACTTACCCCTCACTTCAGTGTCAACTATAAGAATGTCCACCAGTTTCAGTTTAAAAACTAACTCAAAGTACAGTATATACCCTAATATAGCTACTAGCCTGGATATTTTGTTTCATGGTGTTGGAACTACAGCTTTGATATACACTATCCTCTTTTAAGTATAATAAAATTAATAGTATGTCATTTTTTTTTAAAACAGTGCCTTTACTTTCCCGAATCCTGCCTTCTGATGCATGTAAAATATACAAACAAGGTATAAATATCAGGTACGAATAATTTCCATTTTTGATTATACTATAGTAATGCTGCTAAAATAGTTATAACAATTTAGAATACAGTTTTTGCCTATGATATGTCTTTAATCATGTTTTATACCTTGATAGTTCCAAGGATAAGAATTGCTGAATAGGAAACAAAGAACTGTATGCAGCATATTCTCTAGGGTTTTTTTTATTTATGTTTCCTTCACAATCTTCCTAAATGGTTCAGAAAGCTGTTCAGGGGCAAGGCAGCGTACTTTAAGCTGGCATTTAGTGTACCATACAGTTCTCGAATTAGGAAAAATTGTGTGTGTGTCCATGCATTTGTGCATGAATGGCTAGAAACAGAGCCATATATTGAGGTATGCTCATAGTTTTGTTTTGTTTTTTATTGGGGTGGGGTGGGGGTGGGGGTGGTCTTGCCTTTGAGATTATAATAACGTAATTTTAAATACTGAGTCTGGAAGTGATGACATACATAGAGCTGCACATATTTTTTGCCACTTAGTTCCAGGTCCTTTTACATTAAAGTGTGCAGCGACTCATAGTTGATTGTTGAAATGACTTTTTGTTGGAATGATAATTCTCATACTCTTAGTTGGCTAAATTATTCATTACGTTTATCCTGTAAAATGGTTCACCCTAAGCTGGGTAAAGAAGTGAACCAGATAAGCATGCAGTCACATCCAAAATCCAATCCTTTAGGAACAGACTTAACATTTGCAACTTTTTTGTTTAAAAGCAACATTTTACATAACCATATCTAGAGGGACAATTTCTTGATAGATTTAAGTATTCAGTTGTCTGTTTGAAGCAGGCAATTGAATACTTTCCAGAGAGGCCTCTGTCCTTGCCTCTCAATGGCCTGGTTTTTCAATGCTGCTTTTAATTGAATGTAGGCTATTTTGTATATATTGTTCAGTCCTGTTGTGGCTATTTTAAATGATGCACGTTAATTACTGTAATTATGTTTTGAATTCCATTATTTCAACTTCTTTGTGAATTGCCACAAGGAAGCTAAGTCAATAACAGTACATCTGGGTTAAGAAACATACATTATATTTTAGACTGCTGATAATGCTAACATAAAAATGAGCTAGAATCCTCTGAGTTTTTGTTTAGTTGCCTTTTAGGATTTTAAACAACTAAAGTTTAAGGTCCTTTTTTATTCCTTTTGAAATAGAGATCTTGTTTTTAGTTTGTGTCAAATAAGATAACTTCTATCCCTTCCCAAGATTCAAAGGAACATATTCTCTGTAAGGGTGCCACTACATGCCAGGAAAAATACAAATGGTTCCACTGTGAAGTTGCCTTCGAAGAGCAGAGAGAAGAGAGGCAACTGACACTTAGAAACCTTGTTTGCAGTTGTTAAGATACCTCTGCGTTGCTCCCGCTGTCCAGATTTGCAGGAGGCACGGTTAGAGGAGAGCTACCTTAACAAGCTATAAAGAAGTGCTGATTAGCAAATTCCTCCTTGCTTTGTGCTGACTCATTGCTTGTTTTTCCTTTGGTTTCCTATGTGGTCTAGCAGCCAATCCTTTAAAGAAAAAGAAGAAAATAAACAGAGTGGGAAGGAAAGAGGAAAACAAGCAAACCAAGGCATCAGTTTTGGGGGAAGAGAGGATTCAAACAGCTTCCATGTTTTCATTTGAATGGGCCTGGTACCCTACCACTTTCACTGCTGCATCTGGGCAGAATAGCTTGAAACAGAAAGGCCAGAAACAATTCCACATTGAACCAAGTGATCACATCACTTGTATCACCAATGTGAATTCATTCACTATAAAAAGATGTAGAAACCTCAGTGGCAGAGGGAAAATAATTGGATTAGAGGAAAACTGGGCTGATTTGCATTGACTGATGGGGTGTGTAGTCAACCAAAAATAATACAGATCTGACTGTCCCAAATCCTGGATTATTTGTCAATATAGTTGCCCCTGAATATTGAAAGAATATCTGAGTGTTGACATGTTTCCCCAGGCTTGACACAACACTCATAGATTTTACCGATATGAAGTGCCAACGGGGGGACTTAAGCTTCATTTTCAATGGTGATGCTGCACCCTCTGAATCCTTTGTAGTTTTAGACAACGAACAAAAGGTTTACCAACGAATACATCATGAGGTAAGCCACATTATGTTTTGGAGTATTATAAAGTACTACAAAATATTATAAAATGTTTCAAAATATGCAATTACTGCTTTTACTCAAATGATTGGGGTACCTTGTGGTTTTTTGTTTTTTGCTTTTCTTTTTTTAAATAGAGTAGGCAGTGCCCTTCTGTTAGTAAGTAGCAAGGCTATAATCTTTTATGTTCATATTTAGGAGTGAGTTCTGTTGTATACAGACATACAGGAACTTCAGCTATAGATCTACTATAGGGTTTCCATATGAGTAATACCAATTTACAAGGTGCCTAGTTACTCGGCAGCTCATTACAAACTGCTGAATATGGTAAGTTTCTTTGCCATATGAATTTGTAGTACCCTTCCAAAATACCTTTACATGTTTAGCAATATCATTACATTTTATTGGACAATATTACAAGGTACCTCTCTAGGCCAGCCTTTCCTAGCCTCGGTTCCTTTTAATAATATCTGTGACTGCAGTTCAGCTCCAGCTACTGTGGCTAAATGGAGAAGTAATTGATGTCCTAAATACTTGGAGGGCACCACATTAGTTTAGAGTCTAGACTGACCTAGAGTTTGAATAGAACAGAAGACAAAAAAGGAAGGAATAGCCTAGTTCTCTTCCAAATTTCCTGGTGTGCATGTATGCATGCCAGAGGAAGAAGCTAGAATGGAAATGCAATTATTCCAGAGCCTGGGAATTTGGCTTAATTTCCTAGTAAAGTACTTCTTATCAGCATACATGTATTTGAGGGCATTCAACAATTATGTGATCCATTTTTGGGGGGAGATTGACACCCCCCCCATGTAATCCGACTGTAATTTTAGCTTTGACCCCCTCCCCCTTTAAAATTACGCAATCCAGAGCTTTTGTATCCAAACTCTAATTTTTAGAGCTTTTCACTATTCGTGCCTAATGCACAACAGCTCCAAATGGATTACGTAATCTTTGACGTGACACCCCCGCCCCCAACATAATTTTTCCGTAATTCCGATGGCAGACCCCCTCCCCCCTTCAAGGATCATGTAATTGTTGAATGGCCCCTTGCGGGTCTCTAAGACTGATCCCTAAGACGGTTAGTTGATTTTCAGAAAGCTTGTAGTTATGTGAAGTGAGAGTTGATGAGATGAAACACAGCACGTCTGTTTAGGTATGTGGGGAATTTTGTGTCAAGTCATTGAACTGCACACTTTATCTCAAAGGAATCTGAGATGGAAACAGAGGAAGAAGTTGACATTTTGATGAGCAGCGATATTTATTCAGCAACATTATCAACCAAATCAATTACCTTCACCCGTGCCCAGACAGGATGGCTTTTTAGGGAAGATAAAACAGTAAGTTTGTTTTTATTTAAAACAGGGATGGTAATGGAAGTGAGCTGTTGACTAGCTCCCTGCATCTTGAGTCTGGCTTTGATGTATTTAGTGGGGAAAGTTCACATGCAAGGTGGCTGCCCAGATGTTGGCTCCAGGAGCGCCTTTTGCAGCTGGCAGTTGAGGAGGCTTCTTTCACCTCACACCTTTCTTGACCTTAGAAGATCTAGGATAGCAAAGCTCTATGAAGCCATGTGCCCTTGCTGACCGAAGTGAGCTGTTGGCACTTTGTCATACCTCTAACCCTGCTAGAGAACTCCTGCTGTTATATCCCATTTCTAATGCAAAGTAGTAATAGGGACTCTCTTGTGAAGGGAGTAGAATTTTAAAGTAGGGAGAGTACTATGGGCAGGGTCCAAAGCTGACAGGGAACCCTCTTTGGGGCTAGATTCTGATATTTTAGAGCTGTACATTTCTCTGCCTTGATTTGAGATACCCACTTCTTATATATGCTACTGTACCTTAGAAGGATGGCACCGAGGAAAGCCAATTTTATCAGACTGTAATGCTTGCAGTTCCCAGTTCTATTGAAGGACAGAATCGTAGCCAGAGAAGGTGCTTCTAGTCATACTTGAGGGAATGGGAGAGACAGAGAAAGGCTAGAATAATCTTTAATCCTTTAAAATGCTTTTTGAAAACACAGTTCTTTTGGGGTGTATTTGGGGAGATTCTTGGCTAAGTATCCCCAGAATGGTTATATGTATGCTGATAACTCCTGCTACCACCTGTTTAAAATAGTGGTTTTATTACTATCATTACCATTTAATGTAAATATTTAATATTATGTTTATGGGTTTCCTCTGATGATTTTGTTATTATTCTGATTTTTTTTATTATGCAGTTTGTCATTTTTATTTGTATTTTGTATAGTATTATGTTGCAAGCTGCTCAGAGTTATTTTACGCTTGATAAATTGAATAAATAAATAATAGGCAATGAGTGGTTGAAAGCCAATAGTAAGTCACAGAGCAGGCCCATTGAATCAATGTAGATTTGGTAAGTAGGTTCCAGTGATTTAGTGGGCCTACTCTACCAGCAACCTACTGTTGGATTTCAGCCTACAAATTGCAGTAAGATCAGTAGTAATAAATAGTCATGTGCCATCAAGTCAGGTCTGAGTTATAGTGGCTCTTTTCAGGGTTTTCTAGATAGAGAATACATGGGTGTGGTTCACCATTCCCTTCTTCCGGGATTGCCCTGGAACTGAGCAGCTTGCCCCTATGTGCACAAGGAGGGCTCTTCTCCTAGGAGACACTGCAGGGAATTGAACACACAACCTCTGGCTCCGCAGCCAGAAACAACCACTGACCTATCCAGCCAGGCCATAAGGACTGTAAATAATAACAAAGGAAGAGGTACACGATAAATGGCAAGTCTGCACCCCCAAAAATAGTGTTGTTCTTTGTATGAAATACTTATTTTATTTTATTTTATTTTATTTTGCAGGAAAGAGTTGGAAACTTTTTGGCAGACTTCTATCTTGTTAATGGGCTTGTGTTAGAATCAAGGAAAAGACGAGAACATCTCAGTGAAGAAGATATTCTTCGAAACAAAGCTATCATGGAAAGCTTGAGTAAAGGTGGGAACTTGATGGAACAAAATTTTGAGGTACAGTTAAACTTTTATAAAATTGGCCATTCAGCTACAACTGTGGATTGGGGACTCTGCTGGTAACTAAATGATCACTTTAGTCATTGACAATGTATGTTCTAATGTATAATACTTCTTATTATGGTGGACTAGTGTAAATCTTTTCTGTAACTGACATCAAGAGTGAAATTCTGGATTATATTCCAATTTAGTTGTAATAGAACTTTTTTGGTTTAATAATGTTAAAAGTGAGTATCTCACATTTTCATAGTCTTCTTACTTGATAGTCCCCATACCTCCTTGTTACTTTGCATTTATAGTCTGTTATGTTTCTAGTTTCTTTTAATTGGTCAGTTACAAGACAGAAAACTGTTATTTTTGTCAAGATGCTGAAATGTTGTACATTTATTTTATATGTATTACTTTCTTCTTTTACTCTTCAGAGGTGACGTGCTGTCCCCTGAGTAGGTTAAATTTAGATTTAGGAGTGTTTTTGTGACCCTGTACAATGCAATCAGTCTTTTTAAAATTCTGTTGTGTTTTGAAGGCATATTACAGTTCTGCTGTATTGACAAAGATAATTATTTTCAGTTTTTATTGTGAGTACCTATTAGCTATTTTGTCAGAAAATAGGCTAATAACACAAGTAGTAGTTGTAACATTAACTTATAAATTAGATTTCTAAAGTTTTACTCACAGTTTTAACATGGGCAAATAGGAACAGGACAAATACAGGGCTGGCCTTGTTGAAGGTTGCCTAGAGAAGGTAACCAGAGGCTGGCTAAACCATCTAGGAAAAATATGCTCTTTCCCTTTCTATCGCAGATGGCTTGTACACTGGCTCTCCTTTGGACAAACTTCAAAAATAGGAACACTTGTGGGAAAATGTCCACCGGTATATTATTCTGTTGAGAAAGCTTCATTTCCAGAAATGCTGGCTGAAATCCTGCTGCCCAGTTCTGTAAATGTGAAGCTGCAATAGTAAAAAGTATAGCAGGAGAGTGCAAAAGCTGGCTTGAGACTTGATATCAAGAAAACCAAGATAATGGCAACAGGTCCGATCAGTCCCTGGAAAATAGATGGGGAAGAAGTAGAAGCAGTGACAGATTTTACTTTTCTAGGATCTAAGATCACTGCAGATGGCGAGTGTAGCCATGAAATAAAAAAGACGACTGATTATGGGGAGACAAGCTATGAGAAACCTGAAATATAGTGTAAAGCAGAGACATCACCTTGAAAATAAAAATTCGCATAGTCAAAGCAATGGTATTCCCAGTGGTAATGTATGGGTGTGAGAGCTGGACCATTAGGAAGGCTGAGCGCAGAAGAATAGATGCCTTTGAGATGTGGTGTTGGAGGAGAGTCCTGAGAGTCGCTTGGACGGCAAAGAGAACACATAGGTCAATACTGGAAGAAATCAACCCTGACTGTTCATTGGAGGGACAAATAGTGAAGATGAAGCTAAAGTACTTTGGACATCAAATGAGAAGGGAGGACTCACTTGAGAAGGCCTTGATGCTGGGAAAGGTGGAGGGCAAGAGAAGAAGGGGGCGTCCAAAGATGAGATGGATAGATGGTATTGTGAACACAATGGGCACAGAGGTTGGTGGGCTGAGGAGGATGGTGGTGGACAGAGGTGCCTGGAGGAAAATGGTCCATGGGGTCGCAAAGGGTCGGAATCGACTGTGACTGAACAACAACAACAACAAAGTAATTGCCTATGGGTTTGCTCTGATTTATGTAAAAAGCGACTGAACAACAATAGCAGGACAGAGGCATACAAGAAACCTTTCCATGTGCCTGCCATGCAACAATTGCAACAGGATCTGCACAATCAGTTGGCAATCAAATTGTGTAATGCTGTTGCCTAGATCTAATATCCAGCATTTTCCCCTGGATGGATCTCAGGCACTGTTCCTTATATTCAGCTAGCAACATAATCAATGAACAGAAGACAAGCCAAACTCAGTAACTGGAATGGATATTTTAACTAGTTGAAACTAAACTCTTTTCAAGTAACTATCCTCAGGAAATATGTGTGACTATAGACACAACTTTTCAGGTGTGCGGAAATTACTGTCAGTAATATTTATTGCCTTTCTTTCCCCATTAAATCCCAGTTACAGTAAAGTCTGTCCCGTAGCTTTTTATGTAAGATTTTTTTTTACAGAAAATGAGGCATTCCCATAGGGATGCATTGGGAAAAATAATAATCAGCACAAAAGGAATGACGAAATGCTCTTCCTATCTTTTCCATGCTGCTGCTGCTGTTTCCTCCTGAGCTGTTCCCCTCCCTCTCTGCTGATTTTACCAGGGTTGGGATTTTTGTGTGTGTGTGTGTGTGTGGGGGGCTCATCCGCTCAGTTGCTTCTCAGCTGGGAACACATGGTGGACAAAGACGATTTTATTTACTTAGGCCATTTTAAAGTCTAGAACTTTGGGGTGAGATTTTAATTAGGATTCAAGGAAGCCTGTAAATGGAACCAAGATTTTGCGCTATTTAGGCTATAAGTTGTCACTTCTTAATAAAGGGCACACAAACACCATGCGTGTGCAATACTTAGGCAAAAATTAGTTTTTAGGATGATCTGATAAAGAATTTACCTGAGTTATCTGTTTGAATTTCTTGCATTATGTAGAATGTTGAAATGGCACTGTTGGCCTCTTCAAACTGGTCTGATTTGATTTTCTCCAAGGTGGCAAGTTTGCTACCTCTTGGAGGAAGTGGGCTATAGATGTGCTTAGAGCAGGGGTTCCCAATCTTTTCAAGCCGGGGGCCGGGTCATGCTCTCTCGGTCAGCTTTGAGGGCCAGGCGACCATTTTGCCCTGCCTTTCTTGACGGGGCGGCCATTTTGTCCCACCAGCTTCGAAGGGGTGGCCATTTTGTTTCTCTAATGCTGTTGGATGGATGGGGGCCACATGAAATGGCACTGTGGGCCAGATCCGGCCCACAGGCCTTAGGTTGGGAACCCCGGCTTAGAGGATAAATGTGGCTAGCCTGCAAAGTTGTTTGAGCTTACAAAGTATACTGCGTTTTCTTTAAACAGCCTGTCAGGAGGCAGTCTCTTACTCCACCTCCACCCAACACAATTACATGGGAAGAGTACATATCTGCGGAAAATGGAAAGTAAGTATTAATATGTGTGGTTGTAGTATTACTATGTTGTAGGTATTGCATTTATTTGCAAAATCATAAGTTATTGGACATTACAAAGACTCAGTAACTTTTCACTCTTAAATAAATTATCAAATTAAATATTTTGATTGTTTTGCATTTCTACCCATTTTGGTTTTATATATAGTTATCTGTTCCCATTTATTTTTACTGGCTTTGTTTAGAATAGCATCTAAGGAATTGCTCAATTAAAATACCGTCTCAGATTATACAAAGGAATCAAATACCATCTGCTCTGAACCATACATACACGTTGTAAAGTGCAAAATTGTGAAATTTAATAATGTATCAGGCTGAAACAGCCAAATTGCTTGTATAAGTTGTCCTTCGTTAATCACATAGTACTTGTTTGATATATCTAGTTTAGAATTGATTGTATGAAAACATTCTTGTTCCCTTTAACACCGGGGAGATACAGTCCAATCCATTTGGACGCAGAAATGTCTGGTTAGAATTTTGCATACAAGTTTTACATTCTGTGTGTTGGTCTGTTTTTCCCCAAAGGGTTTATCACTTTTAATGTATAATTAAACTCATAGCCTCAAGTTCTCATTAAAGTCCAATGTATCTGATATTTATACTTGGTGCTTTCTATTTAGAGGAAAAGTAATATGACAGGAATGCTATTTGATGGAAATCTTTTAAGTACTGTCTTCATAATTCCCATAATTTAGCCCACAATTTAAAATTAAACTACTTCTGGATTTTGGCCTAGAGGAAGCAAATCAAAGTTCTTTGTAGTTGAGCTTATTCTTGAAATATGAGAGTTTTTATTTTAGCCTCTGAGTAATTTTCTACTTGAAATTATTATACAGTACCATCTTAAACTTGAATACATGTCAAGTTACAGCTCGTACATATGCAGGATTGTCTTGCTCTTTTCACATCCTAAAATCAAAGGTAGTCATGTTTGGGAAGGTGTGAGGTGCAGTGGTCATAGACTTAGTAACAGAGCAAATATCCATTCTGCTCTTTAGTCCAGGTCATTTTTCTCGTGCTGTTCGTAGGTCTTTATTTAGTTAAAAATACTTTTTGGGAGACAAGGTCCGGTTCAAACGGTATGACTTTAAAGATAACATTAATGATCCATTTATCAGTCTCCGAACAGTGTTTTACTTAAGGTAGTGGTTACACTTCAGTAGGACGATGCTTAATTTCTTCCAAGACATACAAACAACATAGCAGGCATTGTCTAAGAAAGTATACTCTAAACCCAGAGGTTCCCAATCTACGGCCCGTGGGCTGGACCTGACCTATGGCACCAATTAATCCAGCCCATTTGAAGCCCCGAAAACGTGTCGGAAGCGATGAAAATTAGCCAGAAGCACTGAAAATGTGACAAAAACGCGCTGGAAGCACTGAAAATGCAGCGAAAACAGCTGAGAATGCGGCAAAAACAGCCAAAAATGCGGTGAAGCTGCACCGCCCTTGCTCCTGCCATGGGCAGCGACAGAAGCTGCAAAAAATAGCAGAAAACACGCAGTGATCGTACCTGCCGGCGCCACAGGAAGCGGCGGAAGCGGCAAGAGAAACCATGCCTCCGGCCCGCACATGTCTAAGGGTGTGTGGTCCGGCCTGTGGTGGGAAATGGTTGGCCACCCCTGCTCTTACCTGACTGTATCTGTTCCAGTGGTGAGCAGCTTTAAGTGGTTGCAAGAGCCTGGTTATTTTTGGTGTCTATCAATGCAGGAGCTATTAGAAGATGACCAGTGGTTCCTGGAGGCTTCCAGTAGTGGCAGTGCATGTTTCTTACCTTGGGAAAATACTTTCCTTTTTTTGCAGGGGGGCAAGGAAGCTTGATGCACTCCCTTAGACATGTTGCCAGTTTTTACTAGTAAGCAGGGAGCTTTGGATCTGACCTTGTTTTCACCTGAGAAGATAAGCCAATATGCTCTTTCACCGCTGTTATCTCAGTATACGTGGGATATCTGGGCTCCTCCTTCAGCTTTTACTTCATCATGTGGAAGATTTTTATTTTAGCTTTTTGTAAGAACTTGGTTCTGGTAATGCTCTCACCACTGATTCCTAAACTGGAAACCTTTCAAAAGATTTCCCCCCCCCCCTCTATTTCCCACTTGAGCTGTGACCAAGAGGCCAACTTGCCCATTTGTATGATAACTACCACTAGAAAATAAATGTTTACTGTATAAAATTCTTATTTTTATAAAAGATTGAATTGTAAAAAGTTGGAATGACAAACAAGAAAGTAGGACAAAACCATCTTTCAGATTAGGTTTAATCCTAACCAAAATTAATCAAATCTATCTCTTTACCCATCTCACTCTGTCTTATTCAATTCACCACACTTATTATCTCTGTCTGAACACTGTCTGGGCCTATCTAATCTGTTAAACATTATCCCACTTACATATATTATCTCCTCTCTTTAGAGCAGGGAAAAACAGCCAGAAAAAAAAATGTTCTTTTTTGTGGTCTCTGAGTTGTTCCAAAGAAACAATAACCAGGGAATATGTGGTACAGAGGTGATGTGAGGTTCCCACATTCTTCAACAAGAAGGTTTTGAATTGGTGGCCCTGTATATCTAACTAAAGCATCTGAAAAGATAATCAAAGCTTTTGAAATGTGGATCTACAGATGGCTGCTAAGGAGATCATGGGTTGACCATGTGACTAACGTAGAAGTGTTGTGCTGGATGGATAATGAACGAGAACTCTTTAAGACCATTAAGCAAAGAAAGCTCCAATACCTTGGCCATACCATGAGGAAAAACATAATGTATAGAATACTCCAACTCGCTCTACAAGGAAAGATCCCTGAGAAGAGAGGCCCTGGACGTAGACGGACTTCATGGCTGAAGAACCTGAGAGACTGGTGTGGCATGTCCTCGGAAGAACTGTTTTGAGGGGTTAAGGACAGGAAGACTATTGCCATGATGATAGCCAATATTCGGAACAGATACGGCACCCGAAGAAGAAGAAGGTCCTGTGCAAGTGCAGAAGAGTTAATGTGAATGCTTAGCAGACCACTTGAAGAACAAAAGTTACAAATAGTAACTTATTTCTCTCCCCCCCTCCCCCTGTGGAGACATTTCCCCCCACCAACCAACTGTCATAATGATCTTATTAGGCACACATCAGGCTTTCAACTCATTCATTCCATCACACAAGCAGCCAGCTTCAATCCAAAACCAAGGGTAAACTTGGTGAAGAGTGAGAACATCTTAGCACCCTGCATTATTTCTTTTTTTAAAAGTTTCTGTGCGTTCTCTACTCTAGTCAAAACAACTGGAAATCATTGGCCAGTATCCAGGAAACTGTTTGAGGTAATCACATGTCCAAGAAGCAAAAATGTCTTCTTTTAAATGGCAAACCTCTGTGGCTAAACAAGCAAAATGCTTCTGAAATGGTGTGAAAGTTTGTTTCTCAGACAAAGAAGGTAGCCAGAACAATTTTAGATGCCAGCTGTTGAGTTCTTATAGATCAGTGATGGCAAACCTTGGCACTCCATTTGTCATTGAACTCGAATTCAGTAGGAATGCTGACTTCGGCTTCTGGTAATTGAAGTCCAAGAACAG
Organism: Bradypodion pumilum; assembly: GCA_035047305.1. NCBI lineage: Eukaryota > Metazoa > Chordata > Lepidosauria > Squamata > Chamaeleonidae > Bradypodion > Bradypodion pumilum. The sequence continues at coordinate 109,764,531 of JAWDJD010000004.1, read as the reverse complement.
CTGGAGTGCCAAGGTTCACTATCACTATTATAGATCATTGTGTGAAATCTCCTCACTGTGTCCACACGTGTGTGTCTATGTGTTTATGTCATATTCTTTTTATCAGAGTTCTATTTAATCACTGTATGTTTTTTAGAGGGAGGCAGCTCACTCATTTGATTGCTACTATCTGAAGTCTTCCGGGCTTTGTTAAATAACTTCTGTTAAATAACTTTTCTTGCACATTAGAAATGCAATATAATGTGTCATTGTCTGTGAATCGTAAATCTTATGGAGGTTTTAATTTTTATTTTCTTCAACTAGAGCACCTCATTTAGGCAGGGAACTTGTCTGCAAAGAAAACAAGAAAACATTTAAAGCCACAATAGCCATGAGTCAAGAATTTCCTCTAGGAATTGAATCGTAAGTGTAAACAGCTACAAATATTTTTGAAAGGATGTGTGATAAATGTAATACATTGATAAATATAAAATTATGTTTATTCCAGAGACCGTTATATATTAGAATAGAAAAAGCAGTTGTCAGTGATAGAATTACAATTCGTATTATTATGTTGCATAATAAATATCTATACTTCATTTGTGAGATATATCTATAATCCAGATAATATTTCCTTGATATTGCTTATTTAGATATTTCAAATGTAGTGTTTCATTCAATAAATCAGTAAAATACTCTCCCCCCCGCCCGGTGGGGGACGACTAAGTGGCCTTTATCAAGTGTATGTGTTACAAAAAACTAGAATTAAAGAGACTGCCATGTAATAGTGGTAATTGTCAACACAAAAATAAATACATTAAACTTTCCCTCTGTAACCATGAAACTGTAAAAAACTGAATGTTTTTGAAGTTTTAAAATTTTCACTAGTTTTTTAGTTAGAATTTGATAATTTAATGTTTACCAAAAACACTTGAACTATACAGTTTACTATGTTCATGCACTCTGTAGTAAACAAGAGAAGATACTGCAGTCTGAATAAACTAGCCACTTCCAATGGCTTTTCAAAGGAAGTGATATCAATGAATTGGTGGCACACAAATTAGTAACATGTAAATACACAAATATTTGATAATTTGATTTTGAAAGGGCAACTTGTGGTGCTGTTTTTTCTGTACCCATTTTTCATTGCTGTTCTAGGGTTATCTGTGAGCGGCAGTGGACCCGAATTGAATGTGGAAGTATTTGGTCTATATTTGTTTAATATGCTTCAGTGATTTTCAGCTTGTGGTACATGCCTTCCTTCTCATGAGTACATTAAGATTTTAGGAACAGCATATGTAGTTTGGGGGGGGGGGACCACATTCAATATAATGATGTAATTTTTATTTGAAAAATGTAAAAAAACCTGTTTTTTTCCTTAGTACACAGAAAACAGACATTGTTTTTTCCTCTGATATGCAGTATTTCGCTTACTATTTCCCCCTTGTTTTTCTTTGTCTTTTTCTTTACACTGTGTTTAATAAAAAATATTTGAAGCTTTTAAAAAACTGTCCTGTATAGCTACAGATTTTCAGTGTTTAAGTAAAATGACTAAAAGGAGACAGGTTTGAAGAGATGTTTATGTTCATCAGAAGGAAAATATGCTTTTTAAAAGGCTGAATTACATTTGGTTTTGTGAGTTAATTTGATTCATGAGTCAATAGCCAACTATTTACTGTCCTCTCTTTATACTATGTGAAGTGTATGGATAAATCTTAAAGCTGCTAATTATTAACTTGTATATTTGCTTTTCCCTCCTCAGGTTATTGAATGTTTTAGAAGTAATTGCACCTTTCAAGCACTTTAACAAACTGCGGGAATTTGTGCAGATGAAACTTCCACCAGGCTTTCCTGTAAAGTTAGGTGAGCTGTCAGTTTGCATTTTTAGTTTGCTCTTTGCCTTACCAAAAATATAAGTGGTTGTTTCATCAAGACTTTAAAAGTCTGTGTGATTGCTTTTGAGTCTGGAATAGCCAGGGTAACTCTCGCAAATTGATGTTACATGACAAGATTGCTTGGCCACGCCAAATGCTCTGGTGGCTGAATTTAGGAGCAGCTGAGTTTCCCAAGCTGTCTTCAAAACCACATGTATAAGTTGGCTGTAACCATCAGGTCTTCAGTTAAGATTACGGTTGGCAAACCTGCCTAAGCAGCTGAAAGGCACTTCTAACCATTGGGGACTGTGTGGTCCTTACTAAACTTACATTATCCCATGCACACCTGTACACGGCCAGGTATATTACATAACTATCATTTGGCTTCTCGTCTCACTGCCAATCTGTGCTTTACAAATGCAGCTACATTTAATATATTTGTAAATTGAAATACAGTGCTTCTAAGAATAAGGGAGGAAGGGTGCTTCTACCAACTCTGTACCAGTGCACTGGGCCTGACCATCACCTTGCTGATGCTTGTCCTCTTTGTTTCCATCATCCTCTTGGGAGAAGTGTATATCCCTGAATACTTCAGGGAAGCCAAGAAATCAAGGATAAAGAATAGGGCCTTCTCTGTGGTGGGCCATTCTTTACAATACTTTAAAAAACAGCTGAAGGCCAGCACTCTTTAGGGAAGCTTTCGAGGACTTGTTTTCTGTGTAATTTTTTGTTCTGAGCCATTGATGATGATGATGATGATAGTTAAGAATTGTTTCATTTATTTAGATTTATGCTGTAATATCTTTCATTCTATCTTTTAAATTATTTTATTCCCATTGCTTCTTGGATTTGTATTTTTATGTGCTTATTTATGTTTTGTTGTATCAATTTTTAATTATATTATGTACAGTGCTCAGCGTAGCATACTAGTGGGAGGCATATAAATATAACAAAACACACACGAACACACACACTCTGTCCAGTGCACAAGCATAGCTTCACCACTGTCTCCACTGTGCTTTCATACTGTAGATATCTCAGCCAAAAGCTTGGGATGTTTTTCCCTTTTGTTTTGCTTAGATTGGGAATGGGAATCTTGAAGTACCTCAAAGGCCAGTGGCCAAGAGATCTATGAAAACATTTTAAAAAACCATCTTCAAACCACATTCTGGCAGTGGTTCAGAAGGATACCTTGAAGATCACCAGATGGATATTGAGGGAGATTTCCCACCCCCTTTTTTTTAATAAAAAGGAAACAAATGCTCCTTACTATGCATTTTTTTATAGTTCATAAGTGGTTCTGTTTTGTCCTTCCCAGATATTCCTGTGTTTCCAACGATCACAGCCACTGTGACTTTTCAGGAGTTTCGCTATGATGAGTTCGATGAATCCATCTTCACAGTTCCTGAAGATTACAAGGAAGACCCTAGCCGCTTTCCTGATCTCTAACCTAACTGGAAAGTTAGCAGAGAATAAAGAATACCAGCACGCCACAGAGAGGATGCAGAAAGCCCAGAGACAAGTGTCTGGAAGGGGTGAAATCAGAATAAATCTTGTTTAAATGAATTCAGAAAGGGAACACAAAGTGAATCTCAATCAGATGTACCCTATAGTGAGCATCCATCTATGTCTAATTGAGAGCAGGTCTCCTAATGTATCATGTACATTTATACAGCCAGACCCACAAGCATGGTAGCCGGGTGTCTTGGTGACACCTTCCTCCCTGAGATACTTACATAACAGCTATAAGGACTTTAATTTGTTTTTAATTTGTTTTTTGTTTCTTGATAATAAGAAGCATTCTTGGACCATTTGTATAAAAAACTAAAATGTCTTATCTGGCTGTTGGCCCTTTAACACGTGCATCTTTCTCAAGATGGCCTTTCCTTCCAAGCTTTGTTTTCATGAATTGTAAATTCTGTAACAATCAGTAAATGGAATATCAGCTGAACATATGGTAGAAAGAATTAATTTTTTTGTAGACGAATGAACCAAACAGTAACTATATTTAGACAGTTGCATTTACTTAACTGCAATACGTTTCAGAACTAGAGCAGTCACTCTGCAGGGAATAAGGTACCTCCTCTAGCACCTTAGTGCAATTCATTGTGGTGCTATTCATATTTTATTTTTTCCAAACTGTTACTTTCTCCACTGAACGTTTACTAATCTTACTATGAAATCTGCAGATTTTGTTGTTTTCCAAGCTGGTTGGAAATGTCCTCGCTGTGTGTGTGTGTGTTGGAGAGCATGCCTGGAGAATCACTGACATTCCTTTGGGCTTAGCCTGGTCCAAGGAATCTGCGCATCAAAACACTAACCTTGTACCGAAGTCCAGCAGCTTTGGGGAATCATACTGCATATATGCACTTACGTTATGATCTCAGAGCTGAAGCTTTTTTTCCCCTAAGTAAAAACCTAGGAGATATGAATAGGGTTTGTAATTAATAAAAGAAAAAATGTAAAAAGAAGGATGAAGGCATTTCCACATGTGCATAACTGCAGAAGGGCGTCAACTCCAATGGTTTTTTTAAAAAATTTGGATATTCATATGGTTCCAGTGTATGAAACTTGAAAATAACCTAGCCTTTTTGCTTTACTGGAAAGAATGTGTCCACAACTGTCAGTACCTATGTTCATTTGTATTCAGAGGTTTAGCTTCCAGTGATGTGTAAATGTAAACAAAAAATGTAAATATTTTCAGAGTATATTCTTTGTGCAGTCTAGTCAATATTTTTTTTTCCTTCTGGAAACTACTCAAGTCAGTTTTGGACTTGAAGAAAAACATTGTGCTGGATAAAAGTCTCAGTACTGGTAGTAACATTCGAATGTGAATTGAATGGGGTAACGTGTATTACGGTGCACAATAAAACCAGGCTCATGAGTCTGTTTAGTATTTCCCCACCACCACCACCACCAGAAAATGAGCCTCATGACCTGAAGTAGTTGAAATGTTGGGCCCAATTCCAGAAATACTGTAAACTTATCCAGAGTTCCAGTGTTGACTGCTGCTGGGTATGGAGACTGACAGCTCCATATGTAAACAGAGCCACTGTTGGCTTGTATGTATTGTTGATGGTGCCATTTCAATGCTCATATCCATTATTATGCAATCTACTCCCTGTAAATAGGTAATGAACTTTAACATTCAGAGGCATTTGCCAATTTTTAAGAAGGCATAGTCTGTTCCCTCTGTCAGTTGATTTTTAGAGAAACTTTGGGTCAGAATATATCGACCCTTATTCAATTAGCAGCTTCAGTTAAAATGACAGGAGAGTGTCCCTCAGATCTTCTCTAGAGGGCTGGACAGCTCTTTGGAGTAGAGAGGAGATGATTGGCAGGAGGGAAAAAATATGTTCTATTGCAGTTGTGGCTAATCTCGGCACTCCAGCTGTTCTTGGACTTCAATTACCAGAAGCTCAAGAAATCAGTATACCTGCTGGATCAGGGCTTCTGGGAATTGAGGTCCAAGGACAGCTGGCATGCCAAGGTTCGCTGCCGTGGCTCTATTGTGTGAGCAAAGGTGCTCACATGACATTTGAATTTGCTGTTTATTAGGGGTCTCTTCTAAAATAGATCATTTATAGGAATTTACAGTACTGTTCCTACAGCAAGTGACGGGTAGTATGGTATTGCTTACGTAGTGGCCACTGAACTGTGGAAATATGCAATTGGTCATCTTCAGTATTTGACGTTATTAGGTAAATAATGCCAAAGAGGTTTACAAAAATAAATATTGTCCCAAGAAACTCACACTAGCATCTGGTAAATGAATGTCATTCACAATGGGCTAAGTCCAGGGTTAGTCATGCTCAAGGGTAGGGCCACTGAAGTTGTGACCAAATAAAGTCTCCTTGGCTTCAGTGGATCTAAAGTACACCTAAGTCTGGATCCCCCATAATGGAAATGCTAGTTATAAAGTCACAGTCATGGCCTACTAAGGTCTGCTGGTCAAAAAGAGTTTAATTTTAATTTAGACTCAGTGGCTGAAATGGAAACGGTGAGCCCTCAAAAGTGCTAATAGCTCTTCTGATGGCATTGCTAGATTTTGAGGTGACAGTTTTTCTCATCCCATTTAAATACCTGTTATAAAGGGAGTATTTCTGTTTTATTTCAGTAGTGGATTTTCTTGAAAAACCAGCTCCCATTGCAGCAGGTCTATGGCCAGTCAAATTTCTCCCACACATAGAGCTTCTAGTTCATGCATTTGGGAAAGCTTATCCACCTATTCAAAAAGAGCATGCTTTTCAGTAGCTCTTTAAAATACTGTATTTGCCAGCATATAAGACACATTAGAGTATAAGACGCACTCTGGTTTCTGGTGTATTTTAAAGGGGGAGAGTGTACTTATACAGTGGCAAATTGGTATTTGCTGGCGTATAAGACACATCAGAGTATAAGATGCACTATTTTTTGGGTGTCTTTTCCTGGGGGGGGGAGAGAAGAGATATGTCTTATGTACCGTCAAATACAGTAAGTAGGAAAGATGTTCCAAGTAAGAAATGCAATAATTTTGCCACACTTAGAGCAAATGACTAGACTAGGGGATACTTGATTTGGTTGACGAAGAATCAGAGAGGAGTGAAATCAAATGGTTTAGCACTTAGTAGTTAAGCACTTCAGAGCACCTAGTGCAGTGATGGTGAACCTTGACACTCCAGATGTTCTTAGACTTCAATTCCCAGAAGCCCAAGTCAGCATTCCTGCTGATCGGGGCTTCTGGGAATTGAAGTTAAAGAACAGCTGGAGTGCCAAGGCTAGTTATCACTGACTTAGTGTAACTCTTTTTACAGTGGATGCTCACAATTTGTTCTGATGTAACCAGGTCACAGTTAAGTAGCTGTCTAGCATTCTTGCATGGCAAACTTTTTTCTTTAAGTGCATCCCAATTAATTGGGATGAGAAACTTCCTGCATCCTGGAAGATTTGAACCATTTTCAAGGTTTTAGAACCTGCTGCAAATGGGGTCTGTGGGTTGCACTAGGAAGAAAAACTCATGCAAAAATGCATAAAATATTATGCACTGTTATGTATCAGAAGAGGCCAAGTTATAGAATGAAGTCCCTCTTCTTCCATGCTTTTAGGTCATGGCTGGAAATTAGTAACATCCTTGGGAAAGCAGAGTGTAAATAATCAAACTAGAAATATTATGTACAAATGTAGTCTTCTTAAAACCTGGCAAAATATTTTGGTAAATACATCTATGGAATCTTTCTTAAGAATTCCCAGAACTCTTCCTTAACCAAACTCAGTCTTACTTGTCTTCCAAATAATTGCTTTAATTCATGGCAAAGGGAATAATTTTTCCAAATAGCTGGTGTTTAGGGCATCTTATTAAGTTAGAAATTGCAGTTCATGGATATCTAGCAATTTTCTCAGATTTCCGTGAAACTCGGAAAAGTCGAATATTGTGCAAATGTTCATTCAGTTCAGTAATGCAACTTAAAAGGTGAAACAAATATATGGGATAGACTCATTACATGCAAAGCGAGATAGTTGAAGTCTTACTTTGTTATAATATTGATGCTTATGGCTTACAGCTTATGAAAACCCCAACCCCCCCATCTCATGTACCCCATAATCATCACATAATCTCATGTATGCTGCACACCATGATCACAATTATAACAAATTAAGGCAGAACATCTCTCACTATGCATGTAGTGAGTCTCTCTCATATTTATTTCAACTTTTAAGTGAAATGAATGAACATTTGCACGATATTCTAATTTTTTGAGTTTCACCTGTGGATACAAATCTGTGCTGGAAGCCCACCTTTTATGTTGAACATAATATATTCAAAATGTCAATTTTTAACTATATACTTGTTAATTTTTATTCATTAAAAGATAATGACATTATTTAAATTTATTAACAAACTTTCTATAATGCTGCAGTTTTTCTTTGAGTTTATAATTGTGGAAACTTAACGTCATTTTTGTATATTGCTTTTCCTGTGTTCTTACTCTCCTTCACTAATAGGGTTTTTGGTTGAACTACTTAGAATAAAGGGAAGAAAGGGGCGCAAACGGTGAAGAGCTCAACTAGTGAAAAAACCGTTTGGAGAGATGTCTTGGCTAAGAAAAGAGTACAACCGTCGTATTTTCATAAAAGTCTTTATAGGTGTAAATATAGCCAGAAACGTAATAACATAAAAAATTCCTCTATGGGTAGAAACAAAAACTATAGCTGATTGCTGGTAAATAGGAAAATAAGCCAAGATGAACAAAAATGAGCTGTACAAGCATGGAAGTGCACAGAAATAGCGATGTAGTTCTCTAAGTCGATACTAGTTATAGCGACTTTTCGAATAAGAAATATCTTCTTCAAGGAGATCTATACATAGAAATTACACATAAACAGAATGATTAACATGGCTGAATATAAATAACATAGGCACATAAAAATACAATGTATATACAGAATGAGAATACAAGCTTACCAACGTGTAATGCTGATTTCTTAAACCCGCGTCCTGCCTCCGCTCAAATTATTAGGTGCATATGGACGTTGAAAGGTGTATGAGAAACAGCTACCTTTATCACAGTTGAAAGCTGACTCATGTGTAGCTGATAGCTAAATTAGAGCTCACCCAGGTGATGAGGATTGTACTCCTACAGAAATGCTGCCAAGTCGAGCTCCTGGTTTAACCCATTAGGATACATTGTGTCGAGAAAATGAATGAAGAATGCTTCCCTTTGTCTCAATCTTTTGTAAATGTCACATCGTTCGAATAATTTTGGTCTAACAATCTCTAATACCACAAAACTAAGGAAATTGAGGGTCCCAACAAGGGTTTAACATTCACCTTGCAATCACTCTCAAGTTGTGCCAGTAAATGTGTTATTTACATGTGGGAATGCCCTTGTCAGAAGCGCTATGTGGGTCTTACCAGCAGACCCCTCAGACAGCGGATTTCGGAACATAGGTCCAAAATCAGACATCAGGTTATAGAAGCCCCTTTGGTCTCTCACTATATTGAAAAGCGCCATACGGATAGGGACTTTCGTTTTGTGGTATTAGAGATTGTTAGACCAAAATTATTCGAACGATGTGACATTTACAAAAGATTGAGACAAAGGGAAGCATTCTTCATTCATTTTCTCGACACAATGTATCCTAATGGGTTAAACCAGGAGCTTGACTTGGCAGCGTTTCTGTAGGAGTACAATCCTCATCACCTGGGTGAGCTCTAATTTAGCTATCAGCTACACATGAGTCAGCTTTCAACTGTGATAAAGGTAGCTGTTTCTCATACACCTTTCAACGTCCATATGCACCTAATAGTTGAGCGGAGGCAGGACGCGGGTTTAAGAAATCAGCATTACACGTTGGTAAGCTTGTATTCTCATTCTGTATATACATTGTATTTTTATGTGCCTATGTTATTTATATTCAGCCATGTTAATCATTCTGTTTATGTGTAATTTCTATGTATAGATCTCCTTGAAGAAGATATTTCTTATTCGAAAAGTCGCTATAACTAGTATCGACTTAGAGAACTACATCGCTATTTCTGTGCACTTCCATGCTTGTACAGCTCATTTTTGTTCATCTTGGCTCATTTTCCTATTTACCAGCGATCAGCTATAGTTTTTGTTTCTACCCATAGAGGAATTTTTTATGTTATTACGTTTCTGGCTATATTTACACCTATAAAGACTTTTATGAAAATACGACGGTTGTACTCTTTTCTTAGCCAAGACATCTCTCCAAACGGTTTTTTCACTACTTAGAATAAAGACCAAAAGATGCTGTTTGCTTTTGAAACTGAGTATATGAACATTTTCAAATTATATTCTCTAGAGTGTATGGACACTTCCTCCATAGGAGAGGAAGGATAAGTACAAAAAAGGCTGTTACAGTGTACCACTTTCACAAGGACATTTTATTGGTCAGTTTTTCAATAAAATCCTCAATTTTCAGTGCATTTTGGTTGCTTTCAGTCTCTTTAACTGGAGGTGAGTCATAGATGATTTAACATTTTGAGTACCTGTGCTATCCCTTTGAACATGCTGGCATTGGCTGTGCAACATATGTTGTCCTACATCAGGGGTTCCCAACCTAAGGCCCAAGGGCCGAATCCAGCCTGAAGCACCATTTCATGTGCCCCCCCACCTCTCCAAGGTTATCCAAGAAACAAAATGGCCACCTCCTTTGAAGCTGTTGGGACAAAATGGCCGCCCCCATCTTGCAGACAGGGCAAAATGGCCAGCTGGCCCTCGAAGCTGGCTGAGAGCATGACCCAGGTCCTGGCTTGAAGAGGTTAGGAACACCTGTCCTACATAATGCTCATCCTTGGTATCTGTGGAAGCTGGCTATACTTACTAGAACTTGGTCATATGTTAACCACTCCTCACAGTGCAGTTTCTCCACAGATCCACACCCATCCTTTAGCTTTCAGGGACAGTTAAAGCACAGGAAGTCATGTTTTCCCCACCTGCATTCCAAACAACATCTGCTGGAATACTGTAGATTTGTACTAGGTGATGTGAAGTGGTAAATCTGCCATGCTTTGCCTATGCCAGGCTGTAGTTTGCACATACCTGGCTTGAAATTGTTGTACTGCAGGACCATTAGCAATACAAGTATCCTTTTAGAATATGGTTCCTTTTCCTCAGTATTACATAACTGACTGAACTGCAAGCCTATGAATGACTCTTTCAAAAGGTTCTCTGCTTGGGTCTTGTGAACTTGAAGACTGTATTCTTTTATTGTGTCAATCCAGTTCATGCTTGTCCTTTCCCGCCCTGCTGCGCCCACCTTTTCCAAGCTCTTGCTTTTCCACTGAATTTTGTCTTCTCACAATGTCAAAAGTACAGTAAAACCCCGACTTACATATTCCTTGAGTTACATAAAATTCGGCTTGCATAATGATTTTGTGCTAAAACCATGTCCCAATTTACACAATTTCCTATGGGTTTGCTTCGATTTACATAAAAATTTCATTTTTTCTTAAGGGTTTTCTTCGAGTTATGTAAAAAAATATTTTTTCCTATGGGTTTGCTTCGAGTTACATAAAAAAACGATTTAAGCAAAAGCCTACGGAATGGATTTTCCCCCGTAAGGGGTATTACTGTAGTCGTGACACGGTTGTCATTTTTGCTTCTGTTTCTCAATGTGGTGGATGTTGTATTTGATGACTGTATTTTGTGTTATCCCTTTGAACATGCTGTTTTGTGTTACACAAAATGAGCAACGTTTCCTGAGATAAAGTGGGATCCATTTTTTCATATGACCCCCTGGAGCCACAGACATTGCCCAACCCTAAGTTAAAACACTTATGGTCTGAAAGACAAGTCTTAGCATAGAGGCTGAAAGGGAGAAAAAATACACTTGCAGAGCACAGGGCTGGGTCAAAGGGAGTCACAGAAAGTGGATAGGTGTTTTTTGTCTCCCTGGCTTTGCTAGGATACAAATACTGTACATTGTTTAAAATAAGGGGACTGTGTGTGTGTTCAGCTCTTTATTGCAGCTACAGTACTCAGATACAGCGGAACCTCATACAACAATCGCCCCGTATAGCAATGAAATCGCATAACAATTAGGTTGGGGGGGGGACGGACGGACAGACAGCGTCCCACATAAGTTTTCCCTATGGGAAAAATGCAACAATTTTTCAATGGGAAAAACCACTTAGCAAAAAAATAATCATTGTATGATGCATCCCATAGGAAATATCACTATATGATGCATGCATCGTATAAAAATTGTTTCGTACAATAACGAGCCTTGTGGAACAGATTAAAATCGTTGTATGAGGTACCACTGTACATGGTTGGAATGGTATTTAGCTTGCTGAGTAGGCATATAGTCTAGTAAAAGGTTGCCCTTGCTCCAAAGCCAGTCATATCCAGATCGAGGGTTCAGCGCTTATCTCTGGCCAAAGAGCCAGCTGTGTCTGCGTTTGAAGATGTTCCATGGACATGTGGCAGGCATGACTAGACACAGGAGTGCACGGAACGGTGTTTACCTTCCCACCAGAGTGGTACCTATTTACAATTTCTTGCTTTCAAACTGCTAGGTTGGCAGGAGTTGAGACAGACAGCTCACTCCGTCATGCAGCACTCAGGTCTTGAACTGCTGACTTGTTGACCTTCCAATTGTCATGTTCAGCGTCTTAACCGCAGCCACCGCAGTCCCTTAACCATATAGTCTAGAAAACTCTTAAATGTAGGGTGGGGTAGGGGTACTTTAGAAAAGGAAAAACCAGCTCAGCCACTGTCTTTTTAGAGCCAGACACACATAGGGGCCATTCAACAATTATGTGATCCATTTTTTGGTGGAAATCCCCCATGTAATCGGACCGTAATTTTAGTTTCAACCTCCTCCCCCCTTTAAAATTATATAATCAAGCTTTTGTATCAAGACACTAATTTTTAGTGTTTTTCACTATTGGTGCCTAATGCACAACAGCTCCAAATGGGTTACATAATCTTTGACCTGAACACCCCCCCCATATGTGATTTTTCCGCAATTCAGATGGCAGACCCCCTCCCCCCTTCAAGGATCGCGTAATTGTTGAATGGCCCCATACAGAATTATCTGAGATGTATTTTTGCAGCCACTTAAAAGGAAACTTTTGCGACAGCTCATACCATCAGTTGTGCGCTCCTCAAACAAGCCAAAGATTAAGCCACAGCATCCTGCTTAGTTTTGAGTGGTTGATGAATGGTGTGTATGAAACATGTTTCTGGAACTACAAAAAATGGACCCTGACACTCATGTTAATTTACACCTGTATTTGAAGACATTTGTTGGTTATTTTCTGCACCCTTACACACATGCTGTAATCAAACCTGAAAGCCTACCTACCATTCCTCAAATGAAGCAAAATACTCTTGAGCAAAACTAACACACTGGTCAGAAACTATACTGAAATTATTTTGACTACCAAGGAGGGAGGCATGCATTTTCCTCCCAAATAAATACATGAAGGACTGTACCTTTGTCTTCTTTTGCCCCTACATTTCATTTTTAAAAATTCCCTTTGGGTCAAGGAAATGAAGCTCATCAGCTCACTATGAAGCTAAAGATTCAGTCTCTATTTATTCTGTTTGCACAAATGTGAGATCAAGCAAGTCCAGCTGACCATTGAGTTATCACAATTCATGCCAGGGGCCTGCATGATAGCATAATTTATCCAAGCACCTGCATATAACGCATTACATACTGGCTTCTACCAATAGGAACCAGTTTTGTTTCTAGTGAGATACAGAAGACTGGTGTGGTAGTTTCATTCAAAAAGCAGCAGGTAACAGGAATTAATTTACACAAAGGTTAACTTGCACTAGACACCTGTAGCTTAAACAATGGCTGCTGTTTCTAAATGCGGTTCCAGAGATCCAGATGTCTCTTAATTCATCTTTCAGAGACCCTCCTTGCTTCCAAATTAACTCACATAATAGCATTTTACGCCATTTCCCCCTCACCAAAGATAGGGACAACCAAAATTCAAATCAGAACCATAGCACAAAGTTATTAACTTGGGAGCCAAGCTCAGGTTGTTTACACTCAGTAGTTTTCTGCACTTTCCAAGTCATTTGATGCTTATGCATTCAGACAGACATGTGAAGACTGGCAAGCTTCCAAGACACAGCTCAGAGTTAAAAGTCAAAATATCTTCATTGTTCTTGTATGACTGACATTATCCTTTGATGTTATATTTTTCTGAGGGGAAAAGCTGGGAAACATTTGTTATAGTTTTCACTATATTAAAAAAAAACCTAAACCGCTTTATAAGTTACATATTTATAAATTCTTTAAAAGTGCCTTTAAGTAGCATAGGAAAATTTTCATTTTAAAATGTTTGCAGAAAAATGCTGCTTCTTCTGTTAAACTACTCAAATTATACAAGACATAAATATATCAATTCCAGGAACAAATCAATCAATTTTAATAATTTTGGAGCAAATTTTAGGACCCCACCCCCAGTGGCATTATTATCCTCTTCTCCTGACTCTTTAACATTGACTAGCAATATGTCATTGATGATGAAACTGCCTGTGAAACAGTGTACAGTAAAACCCCTACTTACGTAAAAAGTCTGTTCTGTAGGCTTTTATGTAAATCATTTTTACTTAACTCAAAGCAAACCCACAAGAAAATGATATTTATGTAAATCAAAGCAACTCCATAGGAAAAATGTATTTTTTACTTAACTCAAAGCAAACCCATAGGAAATTGTGTTATGTAAATTGAGACATTTATGTAAATCAGGACATGGTTTTACATCATTATGTAAGTCAAATTTTATGTAACTCGAGGCATATGTAAGTTGGGGTTTTACTGTATTTTTAGGTGCCAAAGTAAACACAAAAATTCCTAGAAGTCATATACAAGCCAACATCATAAACAGACATGTACACTTCAGTACAAATACAAGTACATATTTAAGGGTTTTATTATCAAAGTCTTGTAAAACAATTTCAGAAACTGTACATCAACATGGCACAGACTAGCCTACGTTTGATTTTACTTGCACAACAGTATATGCTCCAAAAATTATTTGGAGCTAAAAGAAAAGGGTTGCCCAACTACTTTGCATAACATAGAATCATTGTGCAAAAACTACTTCAGTGACTGTAACACAAGTTTATTAGTTTGTACAACTTGAGATCAAGTACATTACCAAGTAGACTTGTTTTAAAACCACCAGGAAGTTCAATTTTTAAAATGCACTACCCTTTTTGGCAGGGCTTTTACACTCACAAAAAAAAGAAAGAAAAAAAAAAAAGGGGGGGGGAGAAAATGCAATTTCTGAAAAACTACACAAAATCTCTCATCTTGTAGAATACAAAGGTTTTCATTACTATTTCAAGAAATCCAAGTTGCCAAATATCAAACACATCACCTGAGGATTCAGACTCAAAGGTTCACCTTACACTGGGCATCAAAAAAAGGCTAGTGCATCTCAACCTTGTCAAAGCCAAACAAATCCACAACAAAAAGATTCAGCCACAGGGCTAAAAGGATAGTCTACCTCTACCGGAACATTTGTTTCCAGACGAAGCTAATGTTAGTTTACTTATCTACACTTAAGACCCTTAAAAGAGCCACCATGTTATAGATGAGGATGTTCTTGTCACAGTTAACGTGCAGCCAGTGCATTCCCTATTTTGCTTTTATTACCGCAAATTAATAAAATTCTAGAAACACTATTGTAGTGGGCTGCCGTACTAAAAAGGGGATACAACACAAACAGTCCATACCTGCCAAGGAATCATGCAACTTTCTGTTCAAAAATAAAAAAGCAGCACCAAGCAAGTAAAAACTGCTTGGCCTCCAAGATTCAATGTGACCAATAATGAGAATGGAAACCCAGGATATCACTTCTCCAAAAGGATGGTGTAATTATTTAATGTCAGGAGCTTTACAACCAGTTATAGTTAACAGCTGTGTACATCTAGCATAAAAGATTAAACAAGTACAGCATAAAAGAATCACACAGGAATGACACTGATGCATGTTGTCAACTGTTTTCAGGGCAAGGGCAATCTTAGTCACTCATATCCATATCCTCCTCGTGATGATCATCTCCATTGATTTTGGACTCCCTTGCGTCGCCACTCCCTTTCTCAGCGGGTGACTCCTTAAGTGTGGGGGAAGCCGGTTCTGTGGCCTTTTCTTCCTTCTTCTCCTTTTCACTATCGTAGCCCTGTTCCTCCTCATCGTAGTCTCTGGTGACCTGCTTTGCCAAGATAGAACACAAAGCAACACACACGTAAGACATGCTTCAAAGCTTGTGGGGTTTAAATTAAGTGGGACACCCCACAAACATCAAGGGAGAACAGATTTTTAAGCATACTTTAACGTCCTTGTCACTCTCAGTCTTTCTCTCCCGCTCCTTCTCTTTATCTTTGCTCTTCTTCTTTTTGCTTGTTGACCTTTCTCGTTCATCCCTGGTTTTCTCTTTGTCTTTATCCTTTTTCTTCTCCTTTTTATGTCTACAAAAAAAGGGGACGGTATGTAAGCGCAATTGCTACTGTAAAAAGACATTCCAAGAAACTGAGAAATAGAGCAATTTGTAGGATATAAGGGATTCACATGAAGATTTCTGTGCTAAAATCAGCTGCCCATTTCAAATACTGTGCATAGTTATAGGAATATTTCACATATAGACTATAATGCAGCTGGTTCAAAGTTGTGACAAATACACAAAAGTCTAACTGCATCATAATATTCATGCTCTGGTTACAGATGTTTAGTTAAACCTATTGAAGAATGGTGTTTACTTAATTCAATTTAAACCATCTGTATTGTTCCATTTTTCTTTCCTCCCTATAAAATCTTTTTCACATCCACGCTATCTGTATCAGATGCAAAGACTAAGGACATTTTAATGTTCCCAAACTTGATTAAACATATCTACTCAACCGTATTTTGAAAATAATCAGCACAGAAGTTTAATCAAGCATAAAACATAACAGATTCACCAAATAAGTCAAAATGCTATACTTATATAGAGCAGAAATACCTTATCTTACAACCTCTTGTAACCTAAAGTTGCAGCATGTCACATTTAACTTAACGAACGCTAATATTCTTTTAACACTTCATTACCATCTGCCTGAATGGCAAGAGTAATAATTAAATGTATGATTATTATACAAACAGAATGTTGTGTGAACAAGTTCCAAGGAATTTACTACAAGAGCTGTAAACAATTAGATTGCAGATCTTGTATTATTTCCTGTCCAGAAAAAAATAGCCTATAGCCCAGGAAACTATTCATTGTACCTTTTTGGTGAAGGTGATTTAGACATCTTTCTCTTGGGTGATCGAGGCTTTTTAGGGGACCTGGATCCACTCCTGCTTCTTCTGCGCCGTCTTTCTCTGCAGAAAAAAACCAGGCTCAATATCAAAATTCCTATTGTATAATATTACTTTAGGATTCCCAAGCATTTTCCAAAGCACACCCAAGTAAGCATTTTAAGTTATTCTTTGCAAATCCTTTTCATCATCCCATGCACTTTCCCGATGAAGACAAATTATACAATTAAGCAATAAAAATAAATTAAGTGAACTGTAAGCACTTTGACAATGAACTATAATGCAGCTGAACCAGGCAGCTGTTTTAAATTCTATGGAATGACCTCTGCCAAGGTAAAAAGTAAGTATTTCCTTTGAGCCTTCTGGTTTTGGGGGCAGATTTATTTATAGTGGAATCTCGTATAGCGTATTTATTTATTTGGATTTATATCCCGCCCTAGGGCAACTCAGGGCGGGGCACCATCACATAAATATTAAATACACCCCCTTAAAAACTTTACTTAAAAAAAGAAAAAATGCATCATACAATGAAAAAATCATACAACAAAGAGAATTTTAGAACAAATGGGTGCATCGTACAACGAAAATCTCTATGGGAAAATCGTACAACAAAAATTTTCTTTGTACGATTTTCCCCATAGATATTTTGTTATAAGATTTTCCCCATAGGGATTTTCATTGTATGATGCATGCATCATACAATGGAAAAAAAAATCGTATAACGAAGTGCCTTGTGGAACCAACTATTTTTGTTATACGAGGTTCTACTGTATATCCATTTAGTTGTGATCTGAAAGCACTTGCAAACAACAATATTGTAGCACCTTAAAGACTCCTCGCTATATTTTAGTATGAGTGTTGTGAATCAGGTCCATTTCCTCAGACTTAAATCTGAGATCATAAATGGCAACAACATACAAAAATCTTTTCCAGAACATTTCACTCTATCTGAACACTCTTTATGGCCATTTTAGAATAGAAAAAATCCACACAGAATCAGACTCAATAGAAACAACTGAGATAAGGCATAGGCTGATAAAGGCCAATTTAAAAGGAATTAAGGGTTCTATACCAAGTGTGAATTCCTACAGATTCCCAGTTTGCCACCTGTGTCAACATTGTTACCTTATAGATTGCGAGCTGAAATTATTCAGTCTAACGGTCCTATTCTTTTACTAATGAACCATTGTTATTTTGTCCATTATCTGCATCCCTGCCTGGTTATGTGGCCATGTATAAATATGTCAGTCACATAGTCTCACTTATCTTTGAAGAATTAGACCTGGCCCACAAAAAAGTGCACTTAAATACAGGAGTTAGTCTTCAAGGTGGCACAACATTTTTTGGTCTTTTGTTTGTTTTATCTACTCAAGCAAGTTTTCCTCCGTATGTTTTTGTTGGATGGCTATGCTCATACAGAGAGCCTCTCCGTTGGATGCCAGAAAATAACCTTCATTGCCATTCCCCTCCTGTAGGTATTTTATTTTTAAAAAATAAAATCTTAGTATTTTTTTCAGTGGTATTATTGGTTTTTTAAGTGAAGTCCAGTGGTGGGCCCCAATTTTTTTTTACTACCACATTGTGGCCGTGGTATGGTGGCCATGGCCAGGGGGAAAGCCGTGTGTTGCATCCGAATTAGGACTACTTTATTTCAAAACTTGGGTGGGTGGGGCCAGCCAGAATTTTTGCTGCCGGTTCTGGCGAACTGGTGCGAACCTGCTGATGCCCACCACTGGTAAAGTCTATTAACTTTACTTATTGTTTTGACATTCCATTCAGAGGTAAATCACCCCAGGGGCATTTGCTAGTTGAGCAGAGTAGTTAAAAACCCTCCACATAGAAACAGTATTTTAAATCAGTTTAGATGTGCCATTCGGCGAGTTAAGACCCAAACCATTTTCAAAGAGCTAAACTACTTCCCATAGCTCTTCTTTGCTAATTTTAAACACCTATTTTAACAAAATACTGTACCTGCTTGCGCTTCTGGATCGCCTGGCTGTGCTGTAACTTTTTGGTGGAGTTTTAGACCGCTTCTTCTCTTTTTCTTCTTTCTTTTTATCTCTGAAACATTCCAACATTATGTTAGAGTACACACCGAATTAGGTTCCTTCACTATAGTCCAAGAAGGATTAAGTTACTTTGTCTCAGAAAGTGATAAAAATGACTTCTCTTCAGAAATTCAGTAAATGAAGTACTTTCGGTCACAGCACCCTATTAGCTCCAGGCAATTTATAGGGCAATTAACACCCTTGCGGGAGTGGAGCAGGGGCAGGAAGTGGTGCCAACTGGCTCATCGTTACACACAGGCAACAGTTCTCATATCACTACACTTAGCATAGTTAAACCTCTTCAACACAAAATATATCCCAGGATTTCACTAAATCTCATGGGAGTACCTGACTTTGGATGTGCTCCTAGATCTTCTAACGCGCTCTCTGGAATGAGACCTTCGCCGCCGAGGACTTTTAGACCGTCTCCTGCTTCTTGATTTTGAATGGGATCGTCTTCTGGATCGGCTCCTTGACCGTCTGCTTAACAAAATATGAGCTATCAAAAGAATGTCCTCACCCGTAATAAGATACATTGGATGAGTTATCAGACAATTCAATACTTCATCCCTTGCTCTGGCTCTCTCTCTCTCTCTCTCAAGTTCACCTAGGATCCCCCAGTTTCATTACCAAGGCAATCCTTTGAACAACCAGGATTGCGGGGACTAAAGAATGAACCTGTCAAAACCTGCCTTTCTCCCGGCAGACCCTTGCCCTAGATCCAGCAAGTACCAGAGTAAGCACTTAATTAAAGTGACTCTGAACAGATATTTACGTTGGTAGCTTCGAGGCTTTTCTGCGGCATTCATTCTACCACCTTTTTAAAAGAATCAGGCTTCGTAATAAAAAGAATGTTGGTTTATTGTAAGTTTACCAGTGCAATCCATTTCTTCAGTTACAGGTTACTAAGCAGGACTAATAAAAACAAGAATAGCAACATTCATCAGAAGTCTACTTTCCTTCTGCCCTCTCTTCTATTCTAGTTTTCCTTTCTTCATTCTCCCTTTTCACTTCTCCATCCCTCCTGAAACAGAAATCTACCATCCTTTTTAAAACCTACTAGCAGAGGTGCCCGTCTTTCTTCCGGGACGGACCCTCCCTGGCCCGTGTGGTACTTTCTGTCCGAGGTGGAGGCTGGGTTGCGCGGCAGGGCAGCGTCTGCATCTACGACGGCACCTCATCCGGCCGCGTCTTCAGGCGGAGATCGAGGCTGGGTGGTGCGGCAGGGCAGAGACTGCGCCTATGGCGCGGCCTCGCCTGGCCGCATGTTCTGGTGGCGATGCAGAGGCTGAGTGGCATGGAAACGCTGAGGCGGTGCCTTCAGCGGCGCCTCACCAGGTTGCGTTTTCAGACAGCGCAGCGGAGTCTTGGTCGAGCCGTGGGTGGCCTCTGGTGATGCGGGGATGCCGCTGGTGACGTGCCTGCGTTGGGCGTCTGGTTGTGACGCCTGCACGCTACATATGAGGTAACTTTTTTCAAGAAATTAGGCGATGTTGTATGAATTCGATGTTGTACGAAGCGGACTTTGTATGAGGTATTACTGTAAACTGTTGATACAACTCCTACAAATTTCTCAAATTAAACTCTGCACTCTTTGAGGCTTCGGTGCTGGCCTCTTACATACATTCCTTGCTGGCTATAGATTATTTATTTATTTATTTTAGGTTCAAATTTATATGCCGCCCAATCAGCTAAACCCGACTCTGGGCGGCTCACAACAAGTTAAAACACACATAAAACAGTACAACCAATTAAAACCCAACATACCCACCCACCTACCCCATTCCTCTTAAAACCCACATTAAAATAAAAATTAAAAAATATGACAATTAAAAGGAATGGGGGCTTAATTTATAAGCCAACAGGCAGGGGCCACTCTTCCATCTGGGCCCCACACCTGCCCTGCCAACCAAGTTTTTAGGTCTTTTCTGAAAGGTAACAGCTCCATCTGCTCCCGCAACTCTACAGGCAGGAGGTTCCATAAGGCCGGTGCGGACACGGAAAAGGCCCTCCTTCGTGTGCCAGAGAGACGAGCCCCTCTGGCAGATGGAACAATCAGGGAGCCCCTCTGATCCGCTCTGGTTGGACGGGCGGACACTCTTGGGACGATGCGGTCTCTAAGGTATCCTGGCCCACTACCATGAAGGGCTTTAAAGGTCAAAACCAGCACCTTGAACTGCACCCGGAGGCAAACTGGTAGCCAGTGCAGCTCCTGAAGCAATGGTGAGGCACGAGCATAACACCCGTGCCCCATCACCACCTGGGCTGCCGCATTCTGGACCAACTGCAGCCTCCGAATGGTTGACAAGGGCAGCCCCATGTAGAGCGCATTGCAATAATCTAGCCTGGAGGTGACCAGAGCATGTGTGACCCTGAGCAGGAAGTCCCGGTCCAGGAGCGAACGCAACGGACGGATAACACGAAGCTGTGAGAAAGCCCTCCTGGCCACAGCCGCCATCTGATCTTGGAACTAAAATAAGCTCAGGGTATTAATACCCTGACATGAGTAACCACAGCAATGACCTCTTGTGAAGTAAAATGTGGGCTAAACTCAAGTAATGTACAAAAGTGCATGAAAAGGGATTGAGGGGGAAAATTATAGAGTTATACACATTTACACACACTTTTAGGTTTGCAAGAAAAGTCTTGATATAAACTCTATTATCTGATGAAAATCTTATGGGCCGGGGTTATGTGGAGTGAAGGGTGGAAGGTGCAACATGACATCCTGATATCAGGTGGGGCTCAACTGCTGTGCATTAACCTTTTCCATTCTCCAATTGCTACCAGAAACACAACACATTGGAATTCTGCATAAGTGATCTGCCTCCTAATTGTTCATTAACTATGAAAATGTAAGATTAAGAATGCAAGAGGGTAAAATATTTCAACTTGTTATAATCACTATAACTGACTCCACTACACTTCAAATTTAAAAGAAATTCTGCATCTTTCCTATATACCTTCCACTACGTGACTTTTCTAATAGTTAATTGTATCATTCAGCCACTGAACTTAAATAGATGTTAAACTACAGACAAAGTTAGGGCTTGAGAAGATATTTCTTATAACATAATTCTGCAGTGAAGTTCATAAGAATGTGTCCATTTCCTATTTAAAATTTCCCATCAACAATCCTACCCGACTTACCTTGACAGCAAGCCCCATCAGGCACTATACAATTAACTTCTGAAGGGCACACCAACATTCTAAATTATATTATTTTCATATACTATAAAACTGTATCCTACACACTTCTGACTTGGCAGACTGTCAATGATCCCAAACTACAAGCTCTTACCTATGCCTAGAAGATGATGGAGTTCTCCTTCTCCTTGAACGTGATCTTGATCTTGAATGTCTTCTCTTATCATCCTTCTTATCTGAAATTAAAATATTAAGTATTGTCAATATCACACAACATCTACAAATAGGATCATATTTGCTCTTGGACTTCCTTAAGCTGAACGAATTTCTTCACCTATAAGCAGTATGGAGACTACTTCTGCCTATTTTGATATGGGAAAATTGGCCAAAAATATGAAGAAAAAGATGCTTCCTCTAAGAAACAGTGACTGAAAACTCAATAGACCAATGTATTCTAGAGCATTCCTCTTCCCTTATTTGCCAACCAGTATATATTTCACACTTACAGTAAACAGCATTTACCATTTTTTAAAGCCACTCTGAGTAATTTAGTGTTAGCATTCAAATATGAAGTACCGTATTTTTTGGACCATAAGACGCCCCCCCCAACCAAATGGGGGAAAATGAGGGTGCGTTTTATAGTCCGAATTCTGTCCTTCGGGGCCAAGGAGAAGAAAAGCCACACTGCAGCACATGTGGCTGGCCGGACACTGCTGCCCAGCTGACCCCTGGGGCCCCTCTCTTCAGGGCAGGGGAGAAGAAAAGCTGGACACCGCTGTCCAGCTGACCCCCTCCCTTTGGGGCTGGGGAGAAAAGCTGCACTGCAGCACTTGCAGGCGGCCGGACACCGCCGGCTAGGTGACCCCCGGGCCCCTCCCTTCGGGGCTGGGGAGAAGAAAAGCCACGGCACGTGTATGCGGGTGGCTGAACAATGCCGCCTAGCTGACCACCGGGCCCCTCCCTTTGGGGCTGGGGAGAAGAAAAGTTGCATTTTTAGAGCAAGCGCCGCAGCTTTTCTTCTCCCTGGCACTGAAGGGAGGGGACCGGGGGTCAGCTGGGCGGCAGTGTCCGGCCGGCCGCATGTGCAGTGGTGTGACTTTTCTTCTCCCTGGCCCCGAAGGGAGGGGACCGGGGGTCAGCTGGCTGGTGGTGTCCGGCAACCCACGAACACCATGGCTTTTCTTCTCCCTGGCCCCGAACTGGGTGGTGGTGTGTGGCCACCCGTAAGTGCCGTGGCTTTTCTTTTCCCTGACCCCGAAGGGAGGAGCCCGGGGGTCAGCTGGGTGGCGGTGTCTGGCCGCCTGCAAGCGCTGCAGATTTTCTTTCCCCCGGCCCCAAAGTGAGGGGTGCAGGGGTCAGCTGGGCAGCGGCGTCCGGCCGGCCACAAGCGCCACAGCTTTTCTTCTCCCGGGCACTGAAGGACAGCATTCAGACTACAGTTAGTTCTCTTCGGTCCCTTTGGGGCCGGGGAGAAGAAAAGCTGCGCACTTGCTCTAAAAACTGGGTGTGTCTTATTGTCAAGTGGATCTTATGATCTGAAAAAATACAGTAACTTCTGTAATATAAGACATTCTACACTAGCTTACCTGGTTCTATGGCAGCAGAAATCAGAGACTGTGCTTCTCGTACTCGTTTCATGGCTTCTTCTATCTCTTTACTGGAGGTATCTGTTTTCAGACTTGGAGAAACAAGTCCAGCAGCTACATGGTTCAGCCTGGAAGTAGCCAAAAATTTAACAAATGGTTTTACAGCCAAACCAGAATTTATACACACTCAATTACTAATACTTGTTTTTAAGTGAATAGCAGTACAACTATATGTTACTTTTAAAAAGTAATAACATAACTTCAAAAATAGAAGTTTCTTCTTTGCTGTGAATTTTGTGTAGAATGTTTAGATATTTTAGTCACCTCATTTTTTTAAAAAACATAAGGAATTATAACTTAAGGCAACTCTCTCACAAAAGAATACTGAATAGATAGCAGTAATATAATTTCTTCAAATTAGGAAAATACAAAAAAAAACTATTTTAGATAAGCTACTAAAAGCTCAGGGAAAACACTGTAGACTCTATTTCAGGAAATAGAAGAAAATCAACATTGCTAGACTTTTGAAGCAAAACCAGTGCCAACATATATGGAGAAAAGTGAAAATCTGGGCCAGTGTGTCATTTTTCTTTTCTTCATAAAGACCCTAACTGGAATGACTCAAAATTACCCTAGACCTTTTAGAGCCTTTTAGAGACCGAGTGCCCAAACTGCAAGCCAAAACCACTTGTTTATCGCAAAGTGCCAACAAAGCAACAGGAGAGGAAGGTAACACTCCCATTGGGCTGCTGGGCAGAGGGATGGAATGAACTCTGTGCTGGGGGGAGGGAGGAAATGCTCCCATTAGGCTGCTGGGCAGAGGGGCAGGGCAAACTTTGTGCTGGGGTGACTGCACAGATAGATGCCCACAGAGAGGGCTCTGAGTGCCACCTCTGGCACGTGTGCCATAGGTTCGCCATCACTGCCCTAAACTTTGTCCCTTCATAACAGTTCAAGTCCATTTAAAGAAGGCACACTATCTGTTGCTGCCTTAAAGTTTTGAAGTCCAAATGCTGACTGAGTCACTATCTCTCAGTTTTTCCTACTTGAAGGGCTGCTGGAGTAACAAAATGAAGAGAAGGAAAACCACGTAACCAACTTGCTTTCTGTCCTTGGCTGTTAAAAAAAATGCAAACACACACACACACACACACATGAGCAAACCCCACACCCTCCCAACAGCTTCACATTGAAGTACCCCTTCTGGTAGCCAGAGGCAAGGAATTGCATGCAGGGGGTGCAGAAAAGGGCTAAGCTCAACTCAGAAACTTGAATGTGCAGCTGTAGGAGGAACTGTTTGTCCTTCCTCCCTGAATACACTCCAGGGGGGATTTATTTAAAATACTTCCTCACTGCAATATGGCATAGGCAGGTAAAGAGCACTGGTGGCGCAGTGATTAAACTGCTGTAGTTCAGCCAAAACTGTTGGCATTGTGAGTTAGATCCAGAGGGAGCTCAAAGTTGACTCAGCCTTCCATCTTTACGACGGCCAGTAAAATGAGCACCCAACATGTTTGGGGAAAAATGCTAATTACTTCGCGAACCGCCCAGAGTTAAGGGGCAGTAAAAGGTAAAGGTCACCCTTGCTCAAAAGCCAGTCGTATCCAACTCTAGGGTTCAGCACTCATCTCTGTTTATAGCCAAAGAGCCAGTGCTGTCTGTGTTTGCAGATGTTTCCATGAACATCTGGCAGGTATGACTGAACACCGGAGTGCATAGAATGCTGTTTACCTTTCCACTGAAGTGTTACCTATTTATCTACTTGCAATTTCTTGCTTTCAAACTGCTAGGTTGGCAGGATTGGGACAAAGATGGGAGCTCACTCCTTCATGCAGCACTCAGGTCTCAAACTGCTGACCTGCCGACCTTCCAGTCGTGAAGTTCAACGTCTTAACCACTAAGCTACCACAGTCCCTGCAGATCATTAACAGGGTCTAACTTTTTCATGGATCTAATGTCTGAGATCCTGCTGCACACTTGCACAGTGGTGGCATAAACAGCAAGAGCAAATCAACACCGATTAAAGGTTTTCTTGGGGGGATTTCAGCTGGCTGAATGGCTCAACAAGTTTAGGCATCTACCTGTGGAGCTATAGGTTGGGAGGCCAACCAAGTTCAGCGTCTTAACCACTAAGCCACCACAGTCCCTTATGGGGCAGTATGTAAGGAAAGAATGGATCCCGCCAGGAGCAGTACAACTGGAGCTGCAGCTGAAATTCAATGGCTCTTCTTTCAGTTGCTGTAGCAGCTTGGTATGGTTCTGCTCTGAAAAGGCTGCCTATGGACAGATGGAAAAACCCCAGTTCTGGTAGCAACTGGAGCACGGCACTATGTCAGGAGCCACACAACTACAGTGAGTCCATGTGCACTGCCTACTCTCTCTCTTTTTGCTAAGAACACCCCCCAAAACATCTTAAATTCTGGGGGTGGTAACATTTCTGGCAATTGTCTATGATTCAGTTTCACAGTCTTTCCTTGACCAGAATACTGGGTTAATTTTTAAAAAGGCAGACTTTATTTATATTTGCTTTTCCGTGCAAATGTGAAAACTTTTACTTACTTTGGATCTACTGTGCTCATAAGCTTTAAGAGTTGATCTGCTGCAATTGTCTGAAAAGAAATGTAACACAAAAAGCTTTTTAACTCCAAAATTTGGGGGAAGAAAATTTATACCAAAATAATCCCTAAATCTAAACAAAAGAACATCTGGACATTAAAGAAGCTAATGTGCAAAATGGAACTGCCAATCGCATGAAAGTAAAATACTGAACCTTTCCAACAGCACAGTATATTTCCAACCAAAGAAAAGCACTTTTTTCCTCAGTTTACCTTGTTGTGTTTAATTCTCAACTTGCTGACAGAGACATTATAATCTGTTTTAACATCTGATATTCCTCCTACTCTTCCTTTCTCTTTAGAGGTTTAAAGCTAGGCCAAGGTTTTAGCATTTATCATCTGAATGAAGCTAAATGCAGGCTAACTTTACATCAGCTAAACCTGCTGTAACAGAATTTGCAGATATGGTTCTATCAGGAAACTCATTAAAATTTAAAATGCACTTTTTGTTTCTATTAGTTTCCATTATAGTTGTGCCTACAATTAACATTTTATAAGCTAAAATGTAAGTTAAACTTGCATTAACAATAATAAAAAGAAAATTATCATTTGAGATACAATTCTTATCTTACTTCTTGGAAAATATTCATTTCCATTCTCTTATCAAATGCATAACTCTTTTAAACATGCCTTCCTTTATCAAGTTCCCCCATCTATATGCCCATTAGTAATCTATCATTTGACCATTATTACAAGAAACTAACTAGTTTTCTTTTGAGCAATTTCCTATCCCATTAAGAATTTATGTCGTTAATTTTAATTTCTACCTTTCTTCCATCTTTGCAATATTCTACTTTTTTATGTGATAAAAATTCTCTTCTTAATAGTCAGTTTATCCATAAAAATACATTCTTGTGATTTAGTCAAACATTCATCCAACTTTCCTTTCCCAGTGTTTTGCTATTTGAATCCTTGCTGCTGTTACCAAAATATAATTTTGATCTCGTTTTGTTTTCTGCATTATCAAGTTCAAAAGGAATATTTCTGATTTTCTTTCCACACTTAAGCGTTTTACAATTTTATGGATTTCTTTCCAAAATTTCCTTACTACTTTATAATTCTACCACATATGAAACATTGTTCCATTTTCTTTTTGACATCTCCAACATGTATCTTCTTCGCTTTTTTCATTTTTGCTAATTTCTCTGGAGTCAAATACCTTCTAAACAGCAACTTTAAATAATTTCCCCCGAATTTCATTTCTCCCAATTATTCTTTGGTTCTGGTTCCAAGTTCTAGCTTAATCTATCTGAATAGTCCTTTCTATATCCTGAATCCATTTTATCATAATATATTTTGCCACTTCTTGTTGTGTATCTCTTTGTATCAACAATTTATATAATTTTGAGATCATGTGTTCTTCTTTCCCCAATAGGTCTCATCCAAATCTGCTTTTCCTTTTCCAAAATTCCATAGCTTCATGTCCATTTTCATCCTCTCCATAAGTTGTCTGTATGAGAATCACTGACAAAATATTCCCCATTGCTGCGTTGCAATTTTCGCTTTTAATTTTAGGTTTCCCTATTCCTTAACCATTAATAAGGTTTTATAGGTTTTCCAAGTCTGTTTTCATATCCACTTCTTTCAGAAAGGCTTCACACAGTGAGAACCATCAAATTCTTTATTAACTTTCCTTTTTTCATAGCATAAATAGGCATGAAATCTATGATCTTTGATGAGACAGAATCCATAAAAAGAATAAGTGCAACAATAAAGAATACACTAACAAACAAACAACATTTTACTATTATAAAACTTTGGATACCAGTCTGAGAAGCCATGTACTAAGCATCACTTTCAATACACACATTCCATTATGCAATAACTAAAAAAAATTCAAATCATATTATTGATGCCCAAAAGTCACTGGCTGGATGTGGCTCTCCAGGGTTTTTCACCAAGTCTATTTGTGAAATGAATATTTCACCAAATATTTTGTCTGGCCCAGGCTTCAGTTTATTGACTGACCCTCATCCCTTCCATTCCTTATTTCATGTACACCCCACCCATTCCTTAGCTCAGCATATCAATTAACTTTACCTGAATAAGATGACAAGAAGAAACAAAGCTAAATGTTGTCATGTTAGTAATGACACCATTCTTCAAATCCCCAAATGATCTGTTAGTGGCTCTATGTACACATTAAAAAGTGCAAGGAATAGAACAGAATCAAATTTCTAAGTAAGTGAACCTCTACAAAATGATGAAATTATATAGTTTGTTATTCTAAAGTATACAAATTATATTGTTTGTATTTTAAAGTATATAAAAAGTGCACTTTATTTTAATTTTATCTAAATCTCTTACAACTCTAGAATAGTTTATTCTACTGAAAGTTTGAATACTTGGCTGTATCACCATTCTGAAACACTTGCTACATTTCATTTATGCCAATAAAGTAGATAGTAAAAACTACAACATAAATTATTATAAAATAAGTGCTGACAATTTTACACAACTGACAATTTCCCAGAAACCTGAGATGTGTGTATACAAATGCAAACACACACCTGTGAGTTTAAATTTGCTGTTGGAAGCCCAAGTGCGGCCAGCGTTGGGTCAAGAGTTGGAGCTCCTAAAGCAGCCAAAGGAACAGCACCAATCTGTGAAAAGGAAAGTTAATGAAAATACCTGCAACAATGTATTTTTGTAAGATAAATCTCATGCACCTGGAACATGTGTCCTCCGTATTAAAACAGCTCTTTTTAACTTTTGATGTACCATTACATGACAACTAGTAATGGCATTAACAAGAACCAACACAGGAAACTGTTATCTTCCTGATCAAATTACTGTTCATCTAAACATACTGTTGTTTAAGAGCAATTCTCTAGGGTCATTCCCATCATCACCTCCCTGAAAAATTTCTCAACTAGGGTCACTCATGTCATCTTCATGCAATGTGTAAGTTTCTTCATTTTGCTATGGTTCTTCCTCAAAGATGCTGGCCTTTGTCAAATCATTAGTCATGGACTATTCTGACTGATGGCATTTCTCACCTGTTGTTTGATCCTTTTACAACACCCAGAACTGGGCTAACTGTGGAGTCAATGACTGAAATCCTGTTACTTAACTAAACTATGCCATTGAGCATGCATACAATTCTGGAGTAGGCCACTGAACCACTGGGAATTTGGAGAGTCAACTCCGTCAGCCACAATGATTCAAGTGAGCCTACTCTAGTTGCAGCTTACTATACCAAAGTAAGTTTCAATTATAGTAGGTCCCTTTAAATCAATGGATTTTACAGAAGAATTGACTCACTAAATCCCTATTGATTCAATGGCGTACTCTAGTACATTGTACTACACTAAGCAACAGGCTTTCAACCAGTGTATGCTAGATGCATGCCATACTAAACTGTGATCTCCCTCTAATTCAGTGTATCTAATTAAGGCAATTATTTGACTGAGAACCTTCCAAATCATTCAACAATTATTGAAATTTCCAAGCATTAGACTGCCATTTTCAAAAATTTCTTACTGTTCTTCTAAATGTAAACCTTGACACTTCCATCTTCTCCACTGGGTCACAGAACAAGAGAAAAAGGTAAATACAGGCATGCAGTCTCAAAGCACTTATATGTTGGCATCACTGCTTGCCTTCACTTCACTTACTGGGAGCGGTTAGCTTTGCAAGGAAAAATCACAAGGAGAGCACTCTGTCACTAACACTGCACATCAAAGTGTGCAAATGTCACACATAGCATGTTGTTTCCCATATTCCATGTGGAAACTTACCTGAGAAAGAGGGTTGGGTGTAGGCAGGAGTCCACCCCCAGGGAGAAGACCTGCCACAGCATTAGCTGGTGCCAGAAGAGACAAAGCCTTAGTCTCATCAGGAATAACTCCTGCAGAGAAACAGCTCTGCATTAGAAGACATTCATCAATAATCCTTTTTTTAAAATTAAAAAAAAACCACACACACAATACACCCAGAAAATGTCTCCCTGAAACACCACCTGAGTTTGCTGAAAGTACTTATGTTGTCTATAATACAATGTTTGATCTCTTAATAATCTATCATTAATTTGCATGTCAGAATGAAACGTCAATGTGTGAAATCTGACTGTTCCCTTTGCTCTACAAAAGGTTAAATTCTAGAATAGAAAATAGCACAATACACACTACTTTTTTTGTTAACACTGCCAAGATTTCATCACCTGTACTCGATTTTTAAGTCATGAACCAAACGTAAGCAAGCACAGTCGGTTCTCCAGGGGTGTGCTCTCAACTTTCAAAAGCTGTTTTATGAACAACGACTCGTGTCGGCTGCTTCACTATAAAGCACACAGAAAAATCAAGATACACAAGACAAAAAAAGTTTGATTTAGGGGTTAATAATATGGTACAGTTCACTATGATTTCTTTTACACCTACCATACAATTTTGTAAAACTTAAAGAGAAGGTAAGAAAAGTGTAGGGCTTTTGCTGACATGTCACATGGATGGCAAGGTCTCCAAGAGTTCCAAATACAAGTTCTGCATATGTGTCCATGTGTACGTGTTTATGGAAAACACCTTAAAAAGGGCACATTCCTTACCTGTGCAGTAAAATGCATGCTCCACTGTGTGTCATGCTTACTGTACCAACAATGTGGCTGAACAATCCCTATGAAACTTCTGGTCTGTGGCTTTTTGGCCTATGCAGTGCCTAGGTCTACTGCCTATCCTCGGTGAAGAACAATCTCACAAAAAGGTCCAACATGAGACACACAATAATGTTGATCGTCGTTATTTTAACAAACAGCAAAAGCCCTATACATACGGATTAATCTGTTAATGTGCCCAAGCCCCCAATATGAGTGTTCAATAATACAACTGTACTACATATTTTCAAATACCAGTAATGATTCTGCGAGACATATTTTAAAAACTGCATCTCATCATAAGACATACAATATGTACAGGGCACTTAAGAGAAACTGGATAAGCTGCAGAAGAAAACTGTTGGGTGGTATTTTCAGCAGGGCCTGGTATATAGTTCAGGCTGAACCAGGGAAAAGAACTGTAAAACACAACAACAAAAAAGAAAAACCACTGTTAAATAAAGGTAATGGTTCCTTCCACCTATACTGAGAAGTGCCGATAATATAAACAAACGTATAATATACAGCACTGTTATCTTTCTTCTGTCACTGAGCTGTCATAATTTCAATACCAAAAGTTATGGTGGGGAAAATGGGAGGAGGTCATTTAGATACAGGGCATTAATGCATCAATATAAACATTATCTATAGAGATTATGGGATAATTTTGCATGCAAAATTATGTCTCAAGAGGATGTTATTTATGCTTAAACACAATTAGTGGAACTATTACATTTCTGGCAGCTAACTAGAAATCCTCTCTTTCGAGACACCTCACAGAAGATCTGCATCCATTAAGTAATCATGCATATGATCCTCTCATTTTTAGGAAAAAAGTTATTCAGAAGTAAAACTACAATTTTCAAAAAAGCAATGAGGCCCCTCACCAGTTAATTTTCATGCGTCAAGAGTTTTTTACTGCTGCTTTGCTAGAACCATGACATACTGCGTGAATGTGTAGAAATGAAGAAAAAGAAACAGACAAAAGAAACAAACATTAACCAAAGAGCCTATACAACCCCACCCAAAGCCATTGTTAATATTTGCGTTCCTTGAAAAATCCATGAACTTTATAGCGATGCTTAATAGTGATATCTATGCCTTACCGTGAACTGTCTTAAGACCAAAACACAAAGCAAGAACTAACAAGATATAGGAACGCATTTGGAACAGAAACGTGACTGAAATAGAGGACAATGCTTAGCACAATGCAGAATTTTTATATACTGAAAAACATGTTAGCAATTATCCCTGCAGTGATTTTTAAAAATGCAAAAATTCAGCAGAGTACTGAAGGACATGCCTCGCTGCATAAGAACCATCCCAGTGAATTAGAAGTATCATACTGAACCATGCTTAAGTATCTAGCAAAAACTGGGCTCTTGAAACATGAACAACTGAAGAATAAAGTTCATAAGGAAGAAATATAAGAACACCAAAGTCATTAAGAACAAGGACATAATTATGCTCAGTGGTATAATTATCCACAAACCAGTAAACTGTGCACAGCCCCAACCCCAAACTGTATGCTTGACAAACTTCAGGAGTCTATTTGGCCAACTTCTTAGTGCCAAATGTATAAGTCATCTACAATTTCAATGTGGCACATACAATCGTATTTTGAAAGAGAAAAAGATTTTTAAAAAGCCTCTTAGTGATTCATAGTCTTCAAACACTGCCAAAAGCTACTAACTCTATTCGTTATAGCCGCACTAGATATGATAGTAACAGTCCTGCCCATCACATAAAGACTATGGATCAGTTTTTAACAACTGAAGTAACACAAAGGAGGAGGGGACCCTGAAATCTATCCCAACCTGCTGCTTTACCCATCTAAAGCCTCTTTTTGTGAGCAGTGAATGCATCTCTAGCATTGGCATTCAGGAATCCCCCCCAAACCCAAGCTGAACAGATGTTGGGAATATTAAGCTGCAGTCACGGAAGGGTTCTGCAATTGTCACCCATGTGCCACCCGTACACTTAAAGACAGCTTCCATCTTACTCCTCTTTCCATGATCATGGAAAAACCCCAGGCACTATCACATCTAGCTTGGCCTTAGAACATGTGTATGTATCTTTGTCATATTTTAAATAAGCTTTACACGGCTATATAAAACTTACTGAGATTATAAAGTTTATGCTGTCTTTAGTTTCAGTTACAAATTACTATGTCTTGCCAGCTTTGTTGGCACACTGTTAGCAAGATTAGTCCTGCTAACTGTAAACAGCCTTTTGTTTTTAAAGACACTGAATTTAAGATTTACATTGCAACTCATTACACAACCAGTGACTTCATGCAGCTTCAGTAATCTTTGTGTGAAGGAGTGCATCATAAAACTTCACAAGATTTATTATAATCAAGTGACTTAAGAAGATTACTGCTTTATCAGTGAACGGTGCCTTTGAAAATGTGACGGAATCTACAGTAGTTCAACAGAACTCATTAGAACAGCCGTCTTCTTGGTACAGAATTACAATTATGCTCCCAACCCTGTTCACTGTTTTTCAAATTACTGTAACAGCCTAAAAACGTAAGAAAAAAAGAAAGAGAAAAATGTTGTTAACAAGTGATGACACCAGGAAAACACTTGGGGGGGACTTGAGTGCTTGCTGGCCTTTAGTTAATGTCTAGAATCCCCTGTAGCTGCAGAGGACCCCACTGTTTCAGTCATCTGGAAGGGCCTTTGCATTTGCCTTCTCCACTATAAAAATCACACACACAAATAACAGAGAAAAGAGTTTATTATTTAGTGAAATTCTAGAAAATATAGCAAGGTTGAACAAGAAAAAGCTGAATAAGATCTAATACCCAGTGCCTATTTTGCACCTCTGGAGATTTTTTCTGACTAACCAAGATCATCAAACCCCTGGTGTACCAGAATTTGTTCAAAGGATAATTATTACCAAATCATAAAACTGCAGTAAAAACAACAACTGCCTCATAAATTTCAGTAAAAGTCAACCCATTCTCTGCAGAAGAGAATGAATCCTAAAATACCCTATGCCGTGTAACTTAAGGCAGCATTTTAAAAGTAATTTAAATGATATCTTAATGAATGGCTGATGAAACTAAAACTTCAAAGAATGCTGGTTACACTTATCTGATTTCTGACAAGTCTTTATAAAAAGACTGAAAGCCAAATTTTAGTTTTTGCTGAACAATTTGCTGTTTAATTTGCTTTTATATTAAAACTAGAGAGATCAGTATACCAAGGGTTTTTAAAATGTAACTAGCTTATATGTTTTCTATGCTAAACTGCCTAATACGAAATTACATCAGGAATCATTACCATTGTTCTATGGCTTCATAGATCATTAAACAATTCACAAACCTTCTGCGTATGGTACGACTATCAATGCTCTGTCAACGAATACAGTATTTGTCAGATGTTGCGCCACAACTGCAGAGTCGGGTTCTTGGAATTTAACAAAACACACACGTGAAGAAATGGGCAAAGGGGAGTCACTGGAGAGGAAAAAAGAACAATGAGTGCATCAGATTGCAGTTCTAGAAAATCCAGAAATTTCAGTGAAGAGACATAAAAATGAACCTGCATTTCAAATTGCTCTTTATTTTAGTTAAACCACAACTAGCTGCAAAAGAGATGTGATTATTATCATCCTTCCCTGGAACTCCACTTCAAGAGAACCAAAGCCAACATAGGTTATGCATAACTATCACAAAAAAGATAATTTGGATGGCTATACAAAGAAACCCCAGCACATTTAGTGTGTGTACTACAATAAAGTCAATAAGATGACTCTGGGGAAGAGGCATCTAGTGGCAATGGTGGGGAATTACCCAATTCACTTTCCCCCTTATTAGTACAGCAATAGGTGAATTACAAAATGGCAAACTGGGGATACAGTATTCTTTTGTAGATCTCTAATACAGTGGTACCTCGGATAAAGTCCGATTCGGATAAAGTCGCAGTTTTCATGCACACGTGATGCATCGCATAAAGTCCAAAACCACTAAAATGGATGTTATCTGAGGCATTTGGTATAGGAACCTCAGATAAAGTCCATTTTTGGACGTTATCCGATGCATCGCCCATTTGATTCGGATAAAGTCCAAAATCGGATAAAGTCCAAACTTATGAGACGGAATTTGGACTTTATCCAAGTTTCTACTGTATATTCATTGGGACTGTGGTGGCTCAAGTGGTTAAGACGCTGAACTTGACAACCGGAAGGTCGGCAGGTCAGCAGTTCAAGATATGAGTACTGCATGACAGAATGAGCTCCTGTCTCAGCTCTTGCCAACCTAGCAATTCAAAAGCAAGAAATTGCAAGTACTGTAGATAAATAGGGATCACTTTGGTGTAAAGGTAAACAGGGTTCCGTGTACTCCGGTGTCGAGGCATACCTGCTATGGAAATGTCTGCAGACAGAGACTGTCCTGGCTCTTTGGTTGTAAACAGAGATGAGTGGGATAAGACTGGCTTTGGAGCAAGGACAACCTTTACCTAATATTCATTAATCATCTCACCCAGCCCTGTCAAAGCCAGGCTAATCTGTCCTAGGGGTATCTCACCAGTGGAACAGGACCATTTTTTATTTTAAAAAAATGGAAACATGCCACCATATAAGCATCATTCAATAAGATTATCAATGAACAAAATAGTGATCACTATTTTAAAGTTTTAAAGTCTAAATTAATGTTTCTGTCTTATTATCCCTAGAATGCATGATATATTTCTGTAGCTAACAGACGTTTCTGTTAACGTGTTCACTGCCACACAACATATTTGAGTCCTTTCTGATTAAACTCAAATAATTTCTTTTAAAATCTGAATGTAAGACAGGTTTATGCTATTTTCATGCATTTCAATGTGTAGAATCACAATTTTCCCAGTGCTTTTGGATACAATGTTTAAACTGTATAATCAGTGAAAGTCTATGTCTGCTTGCTCAGAAATAACATCTGAATGTTATTTGCTATACTTAATCCCTATTAAAGTTATCCATGATTTTACTAACAAGAATACGCTAATTTATTCTTTCAATTAAACATGTCATTCCAATATTTTGTAATACTCAAAAAACATTCATAGCAATTCTAATGTATCTCAGAATAAATGAACACATCTTTTAGAGCGTCTGCTTATTAAATATAACTGAAATGTCCAAATCAGATTGTAATCAATTTATAGCACTGGATTATTCACTTCAGGAAATCCCCATACCTACTACTGATATCACCTACACTGCAGTTGCTGCAGTATGGGGTTGCTTCGAGTTATATAAATATTCTTTTTCCTATGGGTTTGCTTCGAGTTATGAAAAAAATCATTTCCCTATGGGTTTGCATCGATTTACATAAAAATGTCATTTTCCTATGGGTATGTTTCGAGTTACATAAAAAACCGATTTAAGCAAAAGCCTACGGGACGGACTTTTTTCAGTAGGGTTTTTAACTGTACTACATTTTTACTGCTCGTGGGCCTGAAATTTCTACTTGAGGCCTCATGGCATCAATTTACACACACATCAGGTACACAGGCACACAATAATTGGCCAGCCTAATAGAATAGTAACATTGTAGTTTCAAACTTCAAACATTTCAACTATTAAGTACATTTATACCATCAAAAGAATCAGATGCCCATTTCTTAGTTTTTGAGAAAGTTATGGCCAAAATACTGTACATGTTATTTTTCTGGAGCAATCACTGACAGTATTCATTCGTGGCAAGGGCGAACTTCAGACAAGTTTGCAAACTGGTGTGCCTGCTCGCTTGCTCCTGGTTGGGAGGAACTGAAAACCACCCAGACATCTGACATGTGATCATCCTAAAAGTGTCTCTCTCACAAGCAAGAGAAATAAATCATATTCCTTTTGCCAGACCTCGCTTTGTCAGAAAACCGGAAGCCCCCAAGGGCTCCTCTTTTCTGGCTGGGTTTAGCCACCCAGCTGATGGAAACGGGAATTGTGGAGATAAATCCTCACAATTTATTTGACAAAGGGGTAGAGCGAGAGCAACTAATTAAACTAAAATGACAAAACAACAACAACAACCAACAGTTGTGGCACCTTAAAGAAGTGGACTTGATCCATGAAAGATGTTAAAATACTACATAGTATAAACTGTGTGTAAAAATTGGTGCCATGAGGCCTCACTCTTATAGCTGATGAAGTGGACTTGGTCCATGAAAGGTTTCCCTTGCTTGAAAGCCAGTTGTATCCGACTCTAGGATTCAGTGCTCATCTGTTTCAAAGCCGAAGAGCCAGCGTTGTCTGCTTCTGCAGACGTTTCCGTGGCTATGAGGTAGGCATGACTAGACACCGGAGCGCATGGAACGCTGTTACCTTCCCACCAAAGTGGTCTCTATTGATCTACTTGCAATGTTTTGCTTTCGAACTGCTAGGTTGGCACGAAAGCTGTTAAATACAGGATTTAGTCTGTAAGGTGCCACGTTTTTGTCTTCACCCTTTTTTTGCTGTTCTGTTTTATTTACTCTCAGATAAAGTATAGTAGTTAGTCTTTAAGGTGCCACAATGTTTTTGGAACCTGACCCTGAAAATCTCGCATTAAAACAGAACAGAAAGTCTTTAAGATGCAACAACTTTTTGTCTTTTTTCGTTTTCATTTTCTTTACTCTCTGCTATGCTTGCACAGACTACCCCGGCGACCCCTTCGAAAATGTAAACTGCTCAAGAGCATCCCAACCAACAAGGAAGACAAAGACCCATCTGGCCAGAGTCGGGCCCCACCTAAGACTTCTGTGGGAGCAGAGAAGGTGCCATCACGGCACAATGCGCACAAGAAGGTACGAAAACCGGGTTGGGCAATATATATATATATATATACACTAAAACCTCTCCTTACGAAAAAAAAATGTCCGTTCTGTAGGCTTTTGTTTAAATCGGGCTTTTTATGTAACTCAAAGCAAACCCATAGGAAAAATTAATTTCTTACATAACTCGAAGCAAACCCATAGGAAAATTATTTTTTTACGCAAACCCATAGGAAAAATGAATTTTTATGTAAATTGAAGCAAACCCAGAAGGAAATGAATGTTTACGTAACTCGAAGCAAACCCATAGGGAAAATTATTTTTTTTAAAGTAACTCGAAGCAAACCCATAGGAAAAATTTTTTTTTAAGTAACTCGAAGCAAACCCATAGGAAAAAGAATCTTTATGTAACTCGAAGCAAACCCATCATGTAAATCGGGACACGGTTTTAGCACAAAATCATTATGTAAGTCGAATTTTATGCAACTCGAAGCCTATGTAAGTCGGGGTTTTCGTACTGTATACATATTAGGGGCCGGCTGGCTTAACTAGGACCCGCTCGCTTAGTATTTATCCGCCGCCTTTAATTTGGCGGCGAAACCTGCGTTTCTCGCTTAAGAGAAGCCGCTGGGCTGAGGCGACTCCCCGGAGCCGCGTCGGGAGGAGGCCCGGCCCCCACCTGAGGCCTCGGTCTTGGGTCTCCCTCGCCCCCGCCTCGCCTCGCCGAGGCCTTGTCCGCCCGCCCC
This sequence comes from Bradypodion pumilum, assembly GCA_035047305.1. Classification (NCBI taxonomy): domain Eukaryota; kingdom Metazoa; phylum Chordata; class Lepidosauria; order Squamata; family Chamaeleonidae; genus Bradypodion; species Bradypodion pumilum. Next base: position 109,726,436 of record JAWDJD010000004.1, on the reverse strand, counting down.
GAGGCCTCCCCTAGGCAGCACGGAGGCCTCGACCAGGGCCCAGCGGGCGGGCCTTGCGGAGGCGCTCCTCCCTCCCTCGGCCCTGCCACTCACTCGGGCGGGAAGAGACGCAGCTCCTCGATTTTGCCCAGGAAGCCGAAGAGGGTCCGCATCTGCTCGGAGGTGGCGCTCGGGGAGACGTTGGTGACCTGGATCACGTCGGTGCCGCTGCTTGAAGCCATCGCGCTGCCTCCTTCCTTCCGCCGCGCTAGACACACATCGAGGGGGGGGGGGAGCGAGCGCCGAGCGAGAGGGTCGGGTCGGAGGCCCTGGCAAAGCCGGGCAGTTTCCCTCTGGCTCTTGTCCCTCGAGGCGCCCCGTAGAACGGCAAACGACCGAGCCAAAGAGCTTTTTTTGGCCTCGCGCTCACTAACCGCCGCCGAACGCGCGTTTCTCTTCGCCTTCGCCTGCCTGGCCTGGGCCGCAATATCCCACAATCCTCCGCGGCCGCCGCCCGCGCCGCGCCTGCTCCCAACCTCCCAGGAAAACGAGGGCGTCTGCGTACGCAGGCCTAGTGGCTCGGGAACCTTTCTGCGCATGCGCCTGGGAGAGTCCGTGGGTTCTATAATAATGGTCCGACTCCGCTCCGAAGATCCTTTTTCCCCCCAGGCGCCAGACGGAGCAGGGTGGTTGTCAAGGGCGAGCCTTCTCAGAGTGGATAGCTTGGGATCTATTGGAACTACAGGGGGTCGGTCCTTCCTTCGCAGGAGAATTATACATTCACTGCTTTGAAGAAAAATCTGTGTACGGTCTTCGATTCATAGCAGTTAGAGCAGGGGTGCCCAAACGACGGGCACCTTTTACTTCCGCTTCCAGGAGCGACGAGGGCTTTTAGTGGGCCGGATGAATTGCCATGGGAGGTGGTGGTGGTAGGAGGCCAGATCCAGCCCCCAGGCCGTAGTGACTGGCTCCCTGAACCACGTGATCAGCCCGCAGCCCAGAAAGTTTGGGCACCCCTGAGTGAGACATTACTCTGGGTTCCCTGAGTGGCATTTCATCCGCCAGAAAAAAAACCCAACCCTTTCAATCCAGAATAATTTGTGACACAATTAAAACAGAAATTAGATTTATATACTGCTCCATAGCGCGTAGTACACTCTGTGGGTCCTCATTTTACCGATCTCGGAAGAATGGAAGGCTGACTCAACTTTGAGGACCCGTCAGGATCGAACTTACAACATCCTGGCTGCAATACAACAGTTTAACCACTGCACCACTCCTGCCAACCTAGCAGTTCGAAAGCAAGAAATTGCAAGTAGATAAACAGGGGCCACTTCGGTGGGAAGGTAACAGCGTTCCGTGCACTAGTCATGCCTGCCACATGACCACAGAAACGTCTGCAGCAGCAGACAGCACTGACTTCGGCTTTGAAACAGATGAGCACTGCTCCCTAGAGTCGGATACGACTGGCTTTCGAGCAAGGGAAGCCTTTACCACCAGGGCTCTTTATGATAGTTTATGAACTTTAAAAAGCAATTGTAGCAAGCTCTATGTTTTAAAAAAAATAAAAGGTAAAGGTCTCCCTTTCTCGAAAACCGGTCGTGTCCAACTCTAGGGTCCAGTGCTCATTTCTGTTTACAGCCAAAGAGCCAGCACTGACTGTCTGCAGATGTTTTGGTGGTCACGTGGCAGGCATGATTAGACACCAAAGTGTATAGAATACTGTTACCTTTCCTGCCAAAGCAGTACCTATTTATCTACTTGCAATTTCTTGCTTTCCAACTGCTATGTTGGCAGGAGTGGGGACAGATGACTGGAGCTCACTCCCTCACACAGCACTCGGGTCTCGAGTTGCTAACCTACCAAACAAGCTCAACGTCTCAATCACTAAACCACTGCAGCCCCAGGCTCTACATTACACTACTAATTATTTCATATCAGTCATTAAGGGGGAGTGAGTACTCTGAAAGCATTTTGTGAATATCATGCTTCTGGTTACACTCATCAAATATGCAGGTGAAACTCGGAAAATTAGAATATCGTGCAAATGTTCATTCATTTCACTTAAAAGGTGAAACAAATATATGAGATAGACTCACTACATGCAAAGCGAGAGATGTCATGCCTTAATTCGTTATAATTGTGAGGATCATAGCGTACAGCGTACATGAGATTATGTGATGATTATGGGGTACATGAGATTGGGGGGTTGGGGTTTTCATAAACTGCAAGCCATAAGCATCAATATTATAACAAAGTAAGGCTTGAACTATCTCGCTTTGCCTGTAATGAGTCTATCTCATATATTTGTTTCACCTTTTAAGTTGCATTAGTGAACTGAATGAACATTTGCATGATACGGTATTCTAATTTTCCGAGTTTCACCCATACCTGTCAAGTATCCTGGATTGGCTGGGATTTCCCGTATTTCGGCACCAATTTTTGTCCTTTCCCGCCAGGAGCTGCCGCTATCCCGGATCTTGGCAGCGGGGGGAAAGGAGTTACTGCGCATCCCTTCTGCGCAGGTACTTTCTACGCATGCGTAGAAGGGTTTGTGCAGAAGGGGATTCGTAGAACCCTTCTACGCATGCGCAGAACCGACCAGCACAGAACGGTTTTGCGCAGGTCCATTGTACGCATGCGTAAAAGCCTCTACGCATGCGTAGAACGGACATGCACAGAACGGTTCTGCGCAGGTCCGTTCTACACATGCGTAAACAGCTTTTACGCATGCGTAAAACAGACCTGCGCAGAACCGTTTTGCGCAGGTCCCGTATTGTCCGGAGCCGCGCTTGACAGGTATGGTTTCACCTTGGCTAATGTAGCAGAGAACTGACTCAAGACAGAAGCCCAATTTGAAACCACAGATTTCGTGGGCAGAACTGGCCATATGTTTCCAAACAGAATCTATTGTTAGGAAGGTTATGAACTAGGAACTACAAAGTCCTTCCTAATGGTGATTCCTGTAGAAATTAAGACTTAAAACATATGTACTTATTTGTGCATTATATCCGTTGAAACAAGTGGAAGTGACATTGTCACATCTCTAGAATTACATGTGCAAAGAGCATAGATGCCCCTTTACTTTCTGCAATGCGGAAGGCAGTGTTCCCGGCTTAGTAGTGGTTCGGCTCCCAACGTGTGGAGCCTGCCTACGCCCCATAGGGGGACTTCAATTCCCAGAAGCCTAAGTCAGTACATGGGCTTTGGGGAAATTGACGTAGGCTTCTGGGAAGTGAAGTCCAAAAAACTAAAGGTTGAGAACCAAGCCTTAATAATCCCTCCCTCCCTCCGTGGAGGCGGCGGCGGCGGCAGCGGGAGGGAGGAGAAGGGAGAAGCTCGCTCGGGGCAAGCAAGCGGGCCCGTGATGTCGTCGGGCGCTGCCAAGCGAGGGGCGGCCCGAGCGGCCCCTTCTTCCCTCGCGGGCTTCAGGCGCAAGGGCGCGGGGGACGGCGGCGAGGCGAGCGCTGTGCCTCAGGGGCTGATCCGGGCCGCCCGGAAGAGCGGGCAGTTGAATTTGGCAGGGCGGGAACTGAACGAAGGTAAAGGGGTTGGGGTTGGGGGGAAACAAAGTGTGAAAGGGACCCTAGCGGGCCTTCCTTTGCTTTCCTTGCGCTCCCCCTCCTACCCTCTCGAGTTATCCAGCTCTGCTTTGACAACAGAGAAATGCAAGAAGTAAAATCAAGATATGAGTAGGTTTGCTCCATAACCATTGCAGTCAGTGTAGCTTTGTTGTTCAGTTGCACAGTCGATTTCGACCCTTTGCAACCCTATGGACCATTGCCCTCCTCCAGGCGCCTCTGTCCTCCACCATCCTCCTCACCCCGGCCAGCTCTGTTCCCATTGTGTCTACAATACCATCTAGCCATCTCATTTTTGGCTGCCCCCTTCTTCTTTTGCCCACCACCTTTCCCAGCATCAAGGCTTTCTCAAGTGAATCCTCTCTTCTCATTTGATGTCCAAAGTACTGTAGCCTCATCTTTACTATTTGACCTTCCAAGGAGCAGTCAGGGTTGATTTCTTCTAAAGGTAAAGGTTGCTTGAAAGCCTGTCGTATCCAACTCCAGGGTTCAGTGCTCATCTCTGTTTCAAAGCCGAAGAGCCAGCGTTGTCTGCTTCTGCAGACGTTTCCGTGGTCATGTGGCAGGCATGACTAGACACCGGAGCGCATGGAACGCTGTTACCTTCCCACCGAAGTGGTCTCTATTTATCTACTTGCAATTTCTTGCTTTCGAACTGCTAGGTTGGCAGGAGCTGGGACGAAGACGGGAGCTCATTCCGTCCTGCAGTACTCAGGAATCGAACTGCTGACCTTCCACCTCCCAGTCAGCGTCTTAGCCACTTGAGGATTAACTTATTTGTTCTCCTTGCTGTCCAGGGGACTCTCAAAACTCTCCTCCTACACCACATTTCAAAGGCGCCTATTCTTCTGCGCTCAGCTTTCCTTATGGCCCAGCTCTCACAACCATACATTACCACGGGGAATACCATTGCTTTGACTGTGAATTTTTGTTTGCAAGATGATGTCTCTACTTTTAACTATGTTCACCAGGTTTCTCATAACTTGTCTCCCAAGCATCAGTCGCCTTTTTTTTTCATGGCTGCAAACCCCATCTGCAGGATTTGGATCCTAAGAAAGTGAAATCTGTCACTGCTTCTACTTCTTCCTCATCTATTTTCCAGGGACGGATAGGGCCTGTTGCCATTATCTTGGTTTTCTTGATGTTGAGTCTCAAGCCAGCTTTGGCACTCTCTTCTTTCAACCTAAGCAGGAGCTTCTTTAGGTTTTCCTCACTTTCTGTAGCTTACTTCTTTGTAAACATGACTAGGATTACGCTGCAGTTTAGAAATACTATGAGCAGCTTCATAGATGAATTAAACCTGGAAACATTTTAAATGGTTCCCCCCCACACCTTTTCAGATTTGCAAAGTCAGTCTGCCTGACGAACCTTGGTGCTCCAGCTGTTCTTGAATTTCAATTCCCAGAAGCGCTGATCAACAGGAATGAACACCTGGAGTGCCAAGGTTTGCCATCACCATACTGTCAGCAATTAAACTCAGCGTCAGGCGGTGGGTAACCAACCTGACAACCCTGAGGTCTTGGCAAAGTTCATAAGAAATGGTAATGGTCCCCAAGTGGATTAAATCCCACTTGAATCCATCTTGATGGAAGGCAGCAGCTTCATCAATACTGGTCTGGGGCTGAGAAGGACTTTGCGTGCCAAAAGGGCTCAGGACCAGAAAGTGACTCGTAGAGTTGGATCAGTGATATGGGGGTTACGCTGCGATGCAGAAGGCAGATGAAAGGCCACGGCATCATATTCTCTGATCACCATGATGATCACCAATATTCAGAATTGGATACGGCACAAGAAGAAGAAGAATAGATTCAGTAAGTTTTCATGACACTAGAAAACCACATATACATTAAATTCATTGTAGCTTACTGGGGTCCACAGAAAGAGCCCCTCAAAGATTGTGGTATTTTACAATCGGGCATACCTAGGTAAGAACAACCTTGTGTTGCCGCCTAATCTTTCTCACACTGGGTCAGGCAAAAGGAACTACAGAATGAATTCACAAAAAGGTGCCTTTATTTTTGCAATTTCACGTCTGGCCTAGAGATGGAAGACAAAGAAGACTTCTTTGTAAACATAACTAGAATTATGCTGCATCTTAGAAAACCTGAGAGCAGCTTCATAGATGAAACCTGGAAACATTTTAAATGTTTTTTCCTTTCCAGATTTGCATAGATGCAATAAGTTTTTATTCACTAGTATTATAAATCTTCTGTTTGTGTATGTCTTTATGTTTGTGTATACTTCTGCAGTAGTGGCTCAAGTGGCTAAGACACTGACTGGGAAGCGGAAGGTCAGCAGCTCGATTCCCGAGTACTGCAGGACGGAAATGAGCTCCTGTCTTTGTCCCCAGCTCCTGCCAACCTAGCAGTTCGAAAGCAAGAAATTGCAAGTACCGGTAGATAAATAGGGACCACTTGGGTGGGAAGGTAAACAGGGTTCTGTGCACTCTGGTGTCTAGTCATGCCTGCCACATGACCACGGAAACGTCTGCAGAAGCAGACAGTGCTGGCTCTTCGGCTTAGAAACAGAGATGAGCACTGCACCCTAGAGTCGGATATGACTGGCTTTTGAGCAAGAGAAACCTTTCCTTTACCTTTATTCGTATACACAAACAAGATTGCAAATACTAGTGAATTGATTGTTGAATGCAATGTGCAATCACAACAATGTGATTGTTGAATGCAATCTCATTTTTCTGTTTGTAGTTCCTCTCCAAATATGGCGGATAAATTTGGATACTCCAGAGGAAGCCCCGCAAAATCTCTCTTTTGGTGCTTCTGATCGGTGGTGGGAGCAAACTGATCTCACCAAACTAATCTTATCTTCTAACAAACTGAAGTGTCTTTCTGAAGATGTCAGACTCTTGCCTGCCCTCACGGTGCTGGATGTGAGTACAAAAGTTTTGGCGAATGTTACTTTCATTTTGTGAAATATTCTGAGGAAAGAATGGGTGAAATAGGTCTCTTCCATTCTGTGAATTATGAGAGTTTCCTTGCATTGAGGAGGTATGTATCATCTGTGGTAAAAATATAAGTCTGTGACATGTCCAGTACATAAATAGTTGCATTATACCCTGGATTAAAGAGGATTCAGGAATAAACCTGCAACAGGATGAGTCAGTGTGTGCAGGCAATAGTGTCTCATTAGGCTGTGTTGTCCCTGAGTCTAATCTATGTTAGTTAGTCCTCTGAATCTGATTCCTTAGACTAGTTATCTGTTTCACTCACTGGACTCTTGTGAGCTGATTGAATTACCTTCCCTGGACTGTTTGGAGAAAAGTGGGAACAACAAATAATGAATTTGGCTGAATATGAAATCTTGAGCATGAAACTGACATGAAACTGATTTCTTTAAATGAAAATGTTTTAAACACAAGTGAATGTCACAGAAAGATAAAGTCCTTTTTAAAAATGGAATTTTGGCTCCAGATGTGTTGCACTCTTTGACCAGTGCTCAAATTTCTGTGTAGCATTTTTTTTGGCATGGAAACATTGGTCTTTTTATTGGGGGTTAATAAATGTCTTGCCAATTTTGTTTCCTTTTAGCTTCATGATAATCAACTGACTTCTCTTCCTTCTGCTATCGGATCACTAGAAAACCTTCAGAAGCTTAATGTGAGGTAAATTTATTGTACAAACATTAGAATAGTGTTTATGGAGGGGTTTCTGGGGTTTTACTCTGGGTTAAGTGGCATCACTTAAATTGAAGTGCCATTCATGTGCTTTAGTTGCTTGCCCGATCGTGTGACTGACGTGGGACAGGCATACAACCAGTAACTTGTTTATTCCTTGCATTGTGGCACCAGGTCATACGTGGTTTCATTTATTGCAAGTAAAAACTCAATAGCATTTAGTCAGGTTTGTTAATGTTTGTTTCTAATGTTATAAAAAATTGCAACCCATCTCTTCCAGAGTACTTTTTAGCCTTGTGGAGCATATTACGAGGGTATATTGAGGAGAAGAAAGAAAGTACCAGTAGTTTCTTTCTCACTTTCACTGGCAGAACTGCCACTATTAGCAGTTTAATGCCACTGGATCCTCACTAGTGTTCACTGTATAAACAGGACTGGTTGCTTTAAAAGGTTAGGTTAAAAATAAAGAATTTTCTTACAGGAAAAGTAGATGGATTAGATTACTGCAGCAAAACCAGAGCCTTATAGCACAAAAATTTATAGACACACATCTGCTTTGTCAGCTTAAATTGATAAGATTTTCTTGTTATGCATAAAACAGGTAGTTTTCTTCAAGTCCAGCTGTTCATACATGTTTTGAAGTCAGCTCATCATGGCTTAATAGGATAAATGTATAAGCTTTTATTATTATGTTATAGAGCAGGGGTGCCCAAACTATAGTCCATGGGCCAGATCTAACACCCGACACCAATTCATCCGGCCGACGTTGCCCTCGCCACTCCCGAAAGCAGAAGTAAAATGTGCACGTGCAGAACACTGCCATAAATACACCCATGGCTGTCATAAATGTGTTTATGACAGCGGTGGGTGCATTTATGGAAGCGTTCTGTGCATTCATGGGCATGTTTTACTTCCGCTTCTGGTGGGAAGAACCGTGTGACCGGGCCACTGAACCACATGACCAGCCTGCAGCCCAAAAAGTTTGGGTACCCCTGTTATAGAGTTTAATTCTTAAAAATGAAATTATTAATAACTCAATAAGAGAACTTGATCTTGCATATTATTTACATATATTCAAAACCATTGGTTCCCAATGTGGGGCCCATGCCCCACAGGGAGACTTCAATTCCCAGAAGCCTAAGTCAGCACATTGGCTGATCAGTGCTTTGGGGAATTGACTTCCAAAAACCAGAGGTTGGGAAACACTGTTCTAAACAATACAGCCAGGCTTCCAGAAACCTACAAAATAGTTTCATCATAAGTATTGCTGTCTCTTACTCCAGATCTGATATGTTGAATTCACTGTAGATATGAACCTGTGTTAATTTGTTGGAAACTATGTTCTTGTATACTTGGTTTTTAAACTACTGCAAATCTGTTAATTTGTCCATATAGAATTCTTAATTTACTAATATCTGTAAAGAGAGCACATGTCCTGATTTTGAGACGAATTTTGTAAGCACAATAAAAGCAACTGATCTTGTATATTGAGGTCTCTTTTTAGAGAAAAGCTAAACTTCAGTTTGTTAGCTTATCACCAGGATAATTTTTTTCAGTGAGAGGTTTTAACTGTGTTTTCTGTAAATGTTGATACTGGAAATGCTGTAGGCGTCTTTCCCAGTTGAAAATCAGTATTATTTATATTATCACCAAAATCCCAGTATCACTGTCATTTATCAGAGTGTAGCTTGCATTTAAATATATAACAGATTGTAAGTTTAAAAGGACTTATTCATTTTTGTAACCTTAATGCTAGGATGAATATCTCTGGATCAGATATACTGTGTTGCAGCTTTTTAGGAGAGGCTTACAAATAGTCATTGTGTTGTGGCAGGAAAGGAACTTTTTGAGGCTTCTCTTCCTCCCAAGATATTGTAGGGCTTTAGATGACTTAAAATTACAGTTATAAATATATGTACAGGGAAGCAGATAATATTTAAGGTGGTAATGCATCTCAGACAACAGACATAGATCTAGCAGTATTATAGGTGTATGTGGACAGATAGGGTAGTAAAACATCTTGTAACATTTGTGGCCTTTCAAGTCTATTACTGTCTCATCAGAAATAAGTCTCAAGGAATTCCCTGTTGTTTATTCCCAGGTAAGGAGGTGCAAGTTTGCAGCCTTATTTACCAGGCTGCTTTAGAAAAACGTTGTTAATACTTTTCTTTATGGTTACTGCTTTACTAATAGCCATAACAAACTGAAAGATTTACCAGAAGAGCTTACTCAGTTGAAGCACTTGAGGAACCTCCTTTTGCAACACAATGAATTGCATCACTTGCCTGATGGATTTGGGGAGCTGAGCAGTTTGGAAGAGCTGGTAGGTTCAGGATTCTTATAATGATTTCCTCTTTAAGCCAGAGGACCCTCTGGAACAGTATAACCTATATCCTCTTTGAACTCCCATTTATAGTCGGTACAATAAATCAATTGTTAACTGGTGAGTGAACGCTAGTGGAAATCATATTGATTTAGTATGTCTACTCTAGTTAAGATCACCAATGGGATTCTGACCTGGGTGTTTATGTATGCTTTCTCTGAAGTAAGTTCTGTTGTGTTAAGAGTGCTATTCAAGGATAGGCTTTATTGCTTAGACATTTTATTTAATTTTCTCCCTCTCTTCAGGATGTTTCAAACAACCATATTTCTTGTATCCCATCAAGTTTTGCCTTTCTTACAAATGTAACGCGCCTGAATTTGTCTCATAATCAGCTGAAGAATTTACCTGCAGAAATCAGTGCAATGAAAAGTAAGTAATCCAGCAGCATTCATCTGTGCAGCACACCAAATCTTTTTTGTGAACAGTTAGGAGGAAATACATACACATGCGTATGCACACACCTACAAATTGGCTCTCACAAGTTCTGGATATTAATCACCATTTAATGTAAACTGTATGCAGCATTTAACGAGACATTTTTATTTGTTTAAAATATGTAAAGGCTGCTTCTCAGTCTGTTTCACTGAAGTTATTATGAATCTGTCAACTAGCTTGTTTATTCTACATGTCTTAAAGGTAAAGGTAAAGGTAAAGGTAAAGGTTTCCCTTGCTCGAAAGCCAGTCGTATCTGACTCTAGGGTGCAGTGCTCATCTCTGTTTCTAAGCTGAAGAGCCAGCGCTGTCTGCTTCTGCAGATGTTTCCGTGGTCATGTGGCAGGCATGACTACACACCGGAGCGCACGGAACGCTGTTACCTTCCCATCGAAGTGGTCCCTATTTATCTACTTGCAATTTCTTGCTTTCGAACTGCTAGGTTGGCAGGAGCTGGGATGAAGACGGGAGATCATTTCCGTCCTGCAGTACTCGGGAATCGAACTGCTGACCTTCCGCTTCCCAGTCAGCATCTTAGCGACTTGAGCCACTGCAGTACATGTCTTAGAATAGCTAAAAATAATGGCTTGTATCTAAAGATACAAGGTAACGTTCTGATCATATAACACCCTTCTCATCCCATCTCTTGATTTATTCTTACAGAATTAAGGCAGCTAGATTGCACTAAGAACTGCCTAGAAGCAATACCCCCTGAATTGGCTAAGATGGCTTCATTAGAACAGCTGTATCTAAGAAGAAATAAATTGCATTATTTGCCAGACTTTCCTTCATGTACAGTTTTAAAGGTAAAATATGTTTTATCTTGCCTTGGTACTTAGTTGTATATTAGTAGATGGTGTCCAAATCCAACTGTGAATCACATTGGTCAATATCCCAATGCACAAGTACACAAAAAGTGTTTGGTTTTACACACACACACACACACACACACACACACACTCTAGTGAAAATTCACACACACACACACACACACACACACACACTATCTAGTGAAAATTCACTCACACACACACACACACACACACACACACACACACACACACACACTATCTAGTGAAAATTCACACACACACACATACACACACACACACACACACACACACACACACACACACACACACACACACACACACACACACACTATCTAGTGAAAATTCACCAGACTGGGCAGTTGACGAACAATAAAATGAAAACAAAAAACTGTCATCCCACCAGCATTTAAAACTTTTAACACTATGGATCCAGAAAAAAGAAAAGAAAAGTTAATCATCATGGGGGGTGGGGGGAAATACTTTCAAATATGACTCCCTGCATAATTCAGTTTTTAATATTTTTTAAAAATATTTAATATTTTAAAATATTATTTAGTTGCAGCTTTGTGTAATTTAGAAAAATCTGCACTGGCATTATCTGTTTCATACAGAATACGCAATGTATAAATGTCTGGAGGTTTCCTAGCTTACAGAAGTTCACTAGTAAAAGCTATGCTTCTTGCATAATTGCACAACCGGTCATTTAATCAATTGCTGAATGGAAATTCAATATTGACCTGAATCCCATTTATTTAGTGAGTCAGCCTTAGTTGAGACTAACAGTTGCATTTAGGCCACTGGTGTTTAAATATGCATAGCTTTTTTTGTAAGACTGTTGTAACAGACTTACTCATCTGTCTGTATCTCAGTCCATTGGCTAGGCAACTTACAAAGTTCCAGGCCCATGCCCACTTGCGCCCCTTGGAAGACTACACAGATGCCTCCTTCTGCCCAAATGTTTTCTTTTAAAAATTCTTCTTTGCTAAAAAAATGGATTCACTGAGTCCTTTTTTCAACAACAAGAAAAAGGACACTGGAAACCCAGTCCTTGTGTCTTTTGAATTCCCTTCAAAACCACTCAAGTGAAAAGGGGATTTTCTGAACAATTTTTAAAAAGACGAGTGGAGGAGTTGGGGGGTCAAAAGGGTAGACGAAGCACATTTGATCCTCTGGGGTTCAGAATACAGCCCATGGGTCTTACATCTATGTCATTTATTTATTGATTGATTGCATGATGAACTTCAGTTGTCTACATTAATGTTAATATATACAGTAAGCACAAACTGTCCATCTCAAGTTCCTAGCTACAGTAGAGTTCCACATCTAGGTTTGAAAGCCATTAAAGGGCTTCATCTGTGGTACTATGCAAGTCCTCCAATGTGCCTCCAAATGCACATAAAGGACACCTAAATATAATGTGGTCCATGGTTTGGTCTTCTTCACAGTCACATTGGGGAGAGGACTTCCATGCCCATATGAACAGAGTGGCTCTGCATCTACCACAGCCAGTCCTCACTCTGTTCAGCATCCTCCACTGCCATTTTGGAAGGGGAAATCCAGCTGGCCATTCGCAGGGATCCTTGATTAGGTGATGATGGGGATTGGAGATAGATGTTGCCAGAGTTCCATCCAGGCATCTGAGATGTTGAAATGGTTATTCTGTAGGTTGATTGCAGTGCGCCAAGCAGGGTGTCTAGATTTTAATCATTGTGAAATCTATGTTGTGAAATGGATCTAGTGTGATTATATTCATATAGCTACATACTGAAATCAGATCTGTGCCTTAATTTTGCAGGGTCTGATTGTGGAATTAGAGCAGGAATGGGAACCACCATATTAATTGTTAAATAAAAGCAGCATGACAATTGGTACTATAATCCAGTTTTGGGAAACCCTTGCCCCTCTACATGTTTTGGATTACTATTACTATTTTGTTCAAGATCTTTAAAAAAGATTGGTGAGGTATACTCCCAGGCAACTATGAGTAATATAGCAAGCTACTGAGTTAAGTAAGTGCCTACAGGATTACTTCAGACTCCCCACTTGAGACACTAGATTGGAAAAAAAACACCATTTACTTGATTTTAGACTTGTGGAGAAATGAGAGTACTTTTTCTTAGCATACTCTTTGACTAATACAGTGAAACCTTGACATACGAATGGTTCTACTTATGAAAAACGCATGATACGAATGGAAATCTCAGGGGGGAAATCAGGTTTCAGATACGAATTTGTAATGTAATTTTTTGAGATACAAAAACATTTTTGGGGGCACTTCTGACACTCCCCATGGTGGCAGGAGGGTGTTTGGAGCATGTCAGCTCCATTTTTGCATTTTTTTGTCGTGTTTTGGTACCACCAGAAGATCTCTCCGCAACCAGGAAGAGCCAGAAATTCCCCATCTCCTTAACAGCTGATCAATCATAGCTGGCCACTAGAGAGAGATGTTGGAAACGTGCCGGATATACATTGAAAACCAAGAAAAGTTTTAAAAGTCTTTTTTTCTGTTCAAAAGTCTTTATAAAATGCACTTTAAAGGCATAGATACTGCATGGTATAGTATCTAGCCTTTAAAGTGCACTTTATGAAGACTTTTGAAAAGAAAAAAAACCTTTTTTTACATGTTCAGACCTCTGGAACCAATTATTTGGTTTTCAATGTATTCCTATGGGAAACCGCACTTCGAGATACGAATAACCTCGTAGAATGGGTTAATTTCATATCTTGAGGTTTTACTGTATTAATTTGTCTGCTTAAAGTTGCTGTTTGTATTTGTTTCTCTAGGAGTTGCATGTTGGTGAAAATCAGATTGAAATGTTAAAAGTTGAACACCTGAAACATTTGAATTCCTTGTGTATACTGGAACTTAGAGATAATAAACTGAGATCATTACCTGATGAAATTTCTCTACTGCAGAGATTAGAACGACTAGACCTATCCAACAATGACATGAGTAGGTATGGATATAATCTAGTTATAGGAAAGCATTTGTAATGATCTTTTTGCTTTGGAATAGTACATCCAGATTTCTGTAGTTACCATCAAAATCCTGTTGTGCAGTTACACAAAAGGTTAAGATTTTTCTCACAATTGCTATAAATTAAGCAGTATCCATAGCCACTGTCTATCTATGTCATGTTGAGTAGCCACAGAGATTAAACTGTGACAATCTTCTCTGTAAATTATGTCTTTGGCACAACTGTACACCATGAATTTTGGCCACTGAGTTCTAAAATTGTGATGATAGTTTTCTCGGGGGTGGGGAGCACTAGTAATTTATAAAGTAATATTGAATCCTGAAGTTTCTCATTGTGACAACTAGAATGTAATTGGCCTGAATGTTGCTAAATTTTTTAGTCTTGAGGTGCTTTTTAAAGAGAACTTTATCTTTCCAGCCTTCCTCCTATGCTTGGAAACCTTTCTCAGCTGAAATTTCTAGCTCTGGAAGGAAACCCTTTAAGGACAATTCGAAGGGATGTTCTCCAAGTAAGTACGCATACTTTTAAGTGCTGTGTTAGATTATTTCTACCCCGGTTAGCATAATTAACAAGCTTTTCTCTGCTTTCATTTTTTAATTTAGAAAGGAACACAAGAAATCTTGAAATATCTTCAAAGTAAAATACAAGGTAAATGTTTGTGATTAAAAAGTTATAGAGGAGTTCTTGGAATAGTGTTACTTTCTACCTATTCTTGCCTCCATTCACTTCTGTTTGTTTCGAGTGTATTTCTAATTTTCTACTTACTGGCGTAATGGGGCGCAGTTTTCTGATGTTTAAGTGAAGTTGAAAATTCTAATTTGCTTTTTAATCAGATACGAATCTGAACAACTGAGGCCAATATCTGACTTAATATTTAATATACATAAAACTCCAACTATAGCAGGCACTGCAGAGATTTGATGCAATGATAGTTGTGTGTTTCAGTGCACATTGAATAACACCATGCCATAACACTATAGTCATTTCCAGGGTTGGTGCCTCTCTCTCTCTCTCTTATTAAATAGGGTACTGACCTGAGTATCTTCAATAATTATTTGAAATCTAAAATTATATTAATATTTCCCTAGCTCTATTTACTTACATGCCTGCCGTCTCTCTCTCCAAAGGGGACCCAAGATGACTTAATGTGGGACCACTTAGTTAGGTACCCATATTTACCATTTATACACAGGTTAATTTTAAACACATCTGTTGGTTTTAGTGGAAGAATATAATTCCAAGTAAGTACAATATGTTCTGGAGGGATCACCAAATAAGTGTGCTTACTACTTTAGTGGAACGAAGTATGAAAACAGGTTTATTTTGGCTCAATGTATTTAATTGTTTGTACCCTAGCAAAAGCTCAAAACAGGAGGAAATGCTTTCATATTACAATTTGACTTCACACAACACCCATCCAATATTAGCACAGTGTTTCCTATTCTTGTTTAGAATTGCCTTGTTATTTCACCTTGTTAAATGTCACATTGTCTCTTTGAGTCCTCTTGCCTGGAATGATGTGGCTAGCAAAAGAAGCTTGTAGTCTGAAGTGCAGATGTAACTTAAACTACCAACTGAGGTTGTGAAGAAGCTGCATGCCACCCCTCAAAAAAAAGGAAAGAAGAACATAGGGCAGGCACTCAGGAACTTCCTGTGCATTGGATGGATTGCAAATATGATATATTGAGAGATTTCAGTCTTTTACAGACTTGCATGATGACCTACACTAAGCAAGTGGATAAAATTGGAAAGAAGGAATGGCTCTGACTTTATCTACACTTAACTCTTCCTGAGTTTTTTATAAGCTGTAAAGCAGGGGCTCCCAACCTATGGCCCACAGGCTGGATCCTACAGTCCCCGGGCCAAATTCATCTGGCATCCAGGCTGAATTGCCACTGATGCCAGAGGTGCCCTAACATCACCGGAAGTGCTGAAATCAACGCATTTTCACACCAAAACGCCGCAAAAAACGTGACAGAAAATTAAAAAAATGACTCAGAAATGTTCCTTGCTCTCTCCAAGAGAAGCAGCAGAGGTGGGAAAAACACCCAGAAATGCAGAAATGCAGCACAAATGCATGTGCCACTACCACCAGGAAGAACCACGTGACTGAAGGGGCATGGTCAGGCCCCTGGCAGGAACAGGTTGGGAATCCCTGCTGTGAAGTGTGCCAAGTATAAAAATCTATTTCTGTTCTTTTAGATGACAATCTGATTAGTCCAAATGGAGAATTGCCTGCAACAGCAATGACTCTCCCAAGTCAGTCAAAGATTAATCTGCATGCTATAACTGCATTGAAAACACTGGATTATAGGTAGGAATATTTAAACTTGTCAAGGTACGAATCTGTAAAATAAAGAGGAATGCTTCATGCTCCAGTTTCATACGGTGGGACCAGTCCATAAGTGTGTATGAAGAAAAGAACCACAGAATCACATTCCATCCTGTTGCACCAGTACACTAATACCTTTAAATAGGGCAATGGGAACCCTGTGAGCGGCCTCAAATTGTCCTTACTAAAACCTGACTCCTTGGGGATTTTCTCTTGTAGTATTACTGTAAATAAAGTTCAGTAAACAAATTAATATCTTTTCCCAGTGGTTTTGAAGTAGATTTGTATCATATGTAATGATATGTCATAAAAAGCAGCTCTCAGCAACCTCAGTGATGATAGCCATTGGCTAGAATAGGAGTGTAGTCCAACATTTAAGAGACTTTCTTTATGAGTTTGGTTCTGCCTGAGTGGGCGGCATATATAAATATGACTATTAAATTAAATTAAATTAAAATTAAATATACACAATTACATACTCAATTAACCACTTCACAGAAGTTTTATTGATTGTCTCCCAACCAAACAAATGGCATCTGTTAACATTGTTAATGTTAGCTTTTTCAGCAGCAGCCGTCACCTTTAGGAAGACTTTCTCATATAATTAGACACGTCAAGTTTAAATGCAGCTGAAAAGTTTATCTAAAAATGCCGCATAAAATGTATTTGGAAGAAGCTGAAATGAATGCGGTTGGGGAGAATCTCTCTGTTAAAATATCTGTCCTACCAAAATGTTGTTGTCTCTTCCATATAGTTGCATTTGGACTAACAGGATTTCTGAGTAAATCAAAAATTTCTACATACAAAAAAGATTAAGAATACCAAATACAATGCAAAATAAGGGAGACAAAGAAGCTGGATTAAGAATTTCAAGCCTGTTCTGTATTAGGTAGATTGTCAGATCAAATAGCTACTTAGATTGATTAATCAGGACAAATAATGTACGAGGCTGCTACTTGAATCACCAAAGGGGGCCTTGAATAAATTTATCAAAATTCCCTTTCTCTGTAGAAAGGGAATACTAGTTTTGAAGACTTTTAACATATTGGGGTAACATGAAAGACAAGATCATTACAATCTAACTTGTTCCCATACTAATTTTAAAGTCATCCTCTAATAGTACAACAATGACAATGATTGCAGTTTAGAGACTGGAAGGAATATGGTTTATTCCATCTCGATGATCTTTTTAAAGAAAATGCACCAAAAACTAGGGTTTAACTTTTGGTGCAAATTGGTGTCATGAGAACCACATTGTTCCAACTTCACTAAGTAACTCATTTTATTCACTACCTCAGGTTATATAAGTGATTGGTAAACCTCTTGGAAACACTGGAAAAGGTAATATTATTGGCCAGCAGTAATTATAAGGCCATGAATGCCAAGAGTTATGCTATATTAAAAAGATTTTGGGTTTACTACCAGGGCTGAGGCATAAAAAGCCTTTTAAATAAATTCAAGTACATGTATTTGTAAGAGAGCATTGCCTCCAAGTGGCACAAATGTGGTATTACATTCTGCTCAAATTGAACTATATTAACCAAATTCTGGATCCAAATTGCTGGAGAGACTGCACAGCGGTTGGATGTATTTATATTCCTGAGAGCTGCTGCAGAATGTTTAATTTTTGGGTAAAGGAGTTTTATATAATTGGAAAGATAACATCAGAATGAATTGTCATGACCTCACCATTGGGATTAATAAATTTAGTCTTGGACTCCAGTGAATTATTACACCCAAAGGAGTTAATCACTTTTCTGTGAGTAGCAGATAAATAAATGAATATTCAGTCTTGGAAAAAGTAAAAAGGAAAAGCAAAGCAATCACTTTGTTATGGAAACTAGTATTGCTGGGGGAAAAACTCGCATGCGCTCACAATTGAAGTACCAGAATCCCAACACAGATTCACTTTACCAGACAGTATTTTAATAATTCTTTCACTGATCTACCCATCCCAGCCTCTAATGCTGACCTACAGGGAACTGTGATAACTTAATCTAGTATTACTGTTTGATGCTCTTAGTGTGAATGTTATTTAGGAGGACTGTAATTTGTATTGTTTTTGTATAGTATATTTTTATTTAAACACATTTTAAAGATATCTATTTATGTGGTTGTTCCCACACTAGTAATATTTTTCCTCATTCAACCATTTGCATATTTCTATTTATGGATTTTTTTTAAAATGTCTATTTTTAAATCACTGCTAAAAATGTGTTTTATTGTATATTTTAATTGTCAACAATGTAGAGATTTTATGTCTAGTCATGCCTGCCACATGACCACGGAAACGTCTGCAGAAGCAGACAGCTCTGGCTCTTCGGCTTTAAAACAGATGAGCACTGAACCCTAGAGTCGGATACAACTGGCTTTCGAGCAAGGGAAACCTTTACTAGAGATTTTATTATGTTAATACAATTTCAAAAAAATGATTCAGCATTGCTCTCTTTGTCAGATAAGATGATTTTGATCATTTGTTGTTTAGTGAAAAACAGACAGCCACAATACCCGATGAAATATTCAGTGCAGTTGGAAGCAATCCAGTCACTACTGTAAACTTCAGCAAGAATCAACTGAGTGAAATTCCAGCAAGGTAGTGTGCTTTTGCCACAGTCATATGAATACCTGTTTTATTGTAAGGAAAGCTTGGACGTGTTCTAATCTTAGAAGGATAAATATTAATTAACTTGGCTTTAGATTTTAGGATATAATTCAAGTCTTGAAGGACTTGTTCACTGTGAACCAGATATAGATAAACTAACAAAATGGTATCCAAGTTTGGATGTAAAACTAAAATGTGGTTTTGCACCATGCAACCATCTGGCAGGGCAAGACTGGCATAGTTTCAGGAATAGAACTGTACCTTTTAACTTGGAACATTTTGGGGCTGTTTGATTTAACTAACTAGTGCTAGGCTTCAGAAAGTAACTTTTAAAAAAAGGATATGCTAATATGCTGAAGTTATTGATAACTAAAAAGAATGATGCTCTGGGACCCAAAGAATTATCCTACCACTGAAGCTGCAGGCGTCAAATAGGAGAGCACACATTTCAGAGGCCAATTAAAGATGGATTGTGATTCAGTCTAGAGCAGTGGCAGTGAACTTATGGCATGCCTGTCAGTCATGGCACTTCCAGTCTTTCTCTGTTGGCACACGCGCCGTCACCCCATCACAGAGTTTGCCCTCTCTTCTACCCAGCAGCCCAATGGGAACACTTCCTCCCTCCCCCCAGCATAGGGTTTGCCTGCCCCTCTGCCCAGCAGCCCAATGGGAGTGCTTCCTCCCCCAGCACAGAGTTCACCCCACACCCTCTGTTTGGGCACTCAGTCTCAAAAAGGTTTGCCACCACTGGTCTAGAGCAATGTTTACCAATGTGAGGCACCCCCTCCCCCCACAAGGGGACTTCAATTCCCAGAAGCTTAATTGGTACAATTGACTGATCAGTGCTTTGGGAATTGACTTAGGCTTCTGGGAATTGAAGTCCAAAAACCAAAGATTGAGAAACACTGGTCTAGAGAGAACCAGCTTCTCACTTGATTCATTCTGAGCCTGGATCCATAACAGTTTCTCAATGCAGCTCACTATCTTCCCATTGACTAGCATTAGAAGACCAAAATGGCTGTAATGGTTGGTGGGTTTTTGCATTGATGTGCATGAAATTTAGATTGATAGATAAATCTTTATTGTCATTGTCCTGCACAGAACAACGAGATTGGGGGGGGGAAAACACTTATCAACCCAACAAAACCTAAACAAAATACAACTATACAAAATTATCAACATACTCCCACCCCACTTATACACATTTAACCCCTAAAAAGCTCTAAAACTCTAAAAACTATATGCAGAAGCTCCCTCATAGACTGCATTGCACTGCATTCAAAGGCAGAACCGCTTTTGGGTAGAAACTATTTCTCAAGCGGCTGGCCCTGGTCTTTATGACC
This sequence comes from Bradypodion pumilum, assembly GCA_035047305.1. NCBI lineage: Eukaryota > Metazoa > Chordata > Lepidosauria > Squamata > Chamaeleonidae > Bradypodion > Bradypodion pumilum. Next base: position 109,706,342 of record JAWDJD010000004.1, on the reverse strand, counting down.
CTATACCTAGAAGGCAGAAGCTGAAAGAGATCATTTCCGGGGTGCGTACTATCTTGCGCAATCTCTACAGCTTTCTTATAACACCTGGTGGCATAGATTTGATCTAGAGTGGGAAGAGTACGCCCGATTATCCGCTCCGCAGTCTTTATGACCCTGGACAGCATTGTTCTTTTCCTAGGTGTACAACTCCCAAACCAAACACACAGACCATAGGTTAACACACTCTCTATGGTACAGTGGTAGAATGCCAACAGCAGGTCCTTTGAAAGATTGTTCTTCCTGAGGATTCTCAAGAAGTATAACCTCTGCTGTGCTCTCTTCATCAGATCTTTGGTGTTTGCTCCCCATGTTAGATCATCCCTCAGCTCCATTCCCAGAAATCGAAACACCGAGACCTGTTCCACACAATTCCCTTCAATAATAAGTGGCTGGATGTTCAATTTGCATTTTCTAAAGTCCACAATGATCTCTTTTGTCTTTTTTACATTGAGGAATAAATTGTTTTCCGTACACCACTCCGTCAGCATCTCAACCTCCTTCCTGTAAGCCGACTCTCCCTCCCCAGCAGTAATCAGACCCACCACCGTTGTGTCGTCTGCAAACTTGATGATCTTATTGCTGGGGTAACTGGGAACACAATCATATGTGTAAAGGATGTACAGAAGTGGGCTCAACACACACCCCTGCGGCATCCCCATACTTATACTGAGATCTGTAGAGACATGAGAGCCTATCCTGACCCGTTGGGAACGATCTGATAGAAAATCTAGTATCCACCTGCATAAGCATGGCGGAAGCCCCAGATCTAATAATTTGGGCACCAGTCTATGTGGAAGAATAGTATTAAAAGCAGAACTAAAATCTACAAATAACAGTCTCGCATAACTCCCTTGTTTCTCCAAATGGGTCAGAACAGCATGTAGGGCCGTAGCCACAGCATCCTCCGTGGATCTCTTTCTCTTATATGCAAATTGACAAGGGTCAAGTCCAACTGGTAAACAAGCCATAATACGGTTCCGCACCAACTTTTCAAAGCATTTCATTATGACAGGTGTAAGCGCCACAGGGCGGAAGTCATTCAGACTATGTTAGGTTTTTTAGGCAGAGGTATAATAGTAGAGGATTTCAGACAAGGTGGGACAGTGGCTTGGGCCAAAGACCGATTAAAAATCTTCATAAAAGTTTCTGCCAGCTGTTCTGAGCATCCTGATAGACCTCCTAGGGAGAAGTAAACTTGCCAATTTTCATACAGCCAGTGTTAAAGATTTGTGCATTAGGCAGCTTTCGGAAAATAAAGGTTAAACCGCATGTACATTCAGTTGAATCCTCAGTCTTTCCCGTGTGTTGCCCCAGCCACCACTTGTTTGCCCATGTAGCCTAGCAGAAGCACCATCTTTTACTATCTGCTGCCGTCCATCTGCAACAGTTAATGCCTATGGAGGTGTCTTAATTCAAGGTAATTTGCTTCCAAAAGTTGCACCCAATATGTAACTCTGTGACAGGATTTTAGCCAGTGTGTCATTAAATTGAGGAGTAATTGTTTGTGTTTTTTAACAATATCTCCCAAGGGTTAATCTTCTGTTTCATGCAATCTCAAAGATTCAGTGAAATAACAAAATCACTTCTAGACAAGGTTCCTGTGTTTTGAAGTAAAAGGAGGTTTGTAGTCCCTCAAAAACTGCACAATTTTTTTTATTAAGCATTTTTTGTTTTTATTTGCTTTGGATGATGTTCAGTTTCTGAAGTGAAATGGCAGCTCTAGGTGTGTATAATATCAGGAATTACAGAATGATCAAGGCTAAAACTTATAAAGTCAGCAAATCTTTGATAAAAATGTGTGCTTAATTTTTTCCCCAGAATTGTGGAGCTAAAAGAATCTGTCTCTGATGTTAATCTTAGTTTCAATAAACTGTCTTCCATTTCTCTGGAACTCTGCATGCTTTATAGAATGACACATCTGGATATCAGGTAGGCAGCTAAACCTATTTCCTAAGAAACTTTTTGACTGTGGATTCCCTTAAAAGTTTTTCAGAACAAATGCACCATTAGTCAAAATGTTAGTTGATGTAGAGTCAAGGATGTTTTTGAAGTGAACTCAATAGCCTTCCACAGCATGCTAGGCAGACATAATGGAAGTTCTAGCCCAGAACTCCATAAAACGTTAGATTGGAGTAGTGTGAAACCTTTAATTCCTTGTAAATTGCTTTTCAGAATGTAGTTTATAAAGAGTTCCTGAGCGCTTCACAAGAATCTAGTGTTTTAAAACAGCAGTAACTTTCTACTATCACCACTGGATCTTATGCTCTTAGAAGTGAAGAAACATGAATTTTTTTTATTAGAAAAAAAGACAAAATCTCCTTTGAGCTTCTCTTTTCCCAGTGATAATTAAGTGCAATTTCAGAGTAGGTAAGAGAAAAATGGATTTTGCCTGTAACAATATTGTCGTCAGCTATCTTTGTCGTAACAGAAAATATTTTGGAATGGCTAGGACTTCGGTTAAGACACACCAGCTTTCCAAAGGACCCGTCTCTGGTGTAGATGTAAATTTCAAGAATGGGTTTCTTATCAATGGATTGGCACAGCTGTCTGTATTTGAGGGCATAGCAACTGAGAATGTAACTCAAAGTCTTAATGCCTAAGTCAATTCCCTAAAGCACTGACTGATCAGCCAAGTGTGCTGACTTAGGCTTCTTGGAATTGAAGTCTCCATGTGGGACATGGGCCCCACATTGGGTACCACTGGAACCTTTGAACAGATTGGAAAGACTTGCCTCATTTGTTACTGAACAATTTCTGTTTGTTTTGTTTGCTTAAATAATGCATTATGAACCTTACTCAGCAGGTAAAAATAATAAGAATTAGGTCATTTCATAGATATTGAATAATAATTCATGGAATCCATATAAGCTGAACTAGTTTTGAAATTTGTTGGGATTTTATAGGGTACATTGCTGAGTACCACCTAAGTCATAGCATATATAACACATTTTCCATATAGCTACTGGATAAAAAGTTCTTTCTGTAGGTCTGTTATTTCAGACATAGTGAATGTGTGTTTTACCATGTGCATATGCAGCTGGAATTTTCAAGAGAGTTTTGCCACAGTTTAAGTGCTAAAACAGCTAGGTGGTAAGAAAAGTCCTGCCAGATCTAAGGTAGCATTCTTTTCCTCTTGGTAGGTAACTTGATATAAAGCCTTAGAAGGTCGTAAATAGTATTGGATTCTAGAAGAATAAAGTTTCCCTTGCTCGAAAGCCAGTCGTATCCGACTCTAGGGTGCAGTGCTCATCTCTGTTTCAAAGCCGAAGAGCCAGCGTTGTCTGCTTCTGCAGATGTTTCCGTGGTCATGTGGTAGGCATGACTAGTCACCAGAGCGCACGGAACGCTGTTACCTTCCCACCGAAGTGGTCCCTATTTATCTACTTGCAATTTCTTTCTTTCAAACTGGTAGGTTGGCAGGAGCTGGGACAAAGACAGGAGCTTATTCCGTCCTGCAGGAATAGAACTGCTGATCTTACGCCTCCCAGTCAGCGTTTTAGCCACTTGAGCCACTGCAGTCCTTATTCTAGAAGAATACCCTCCCCATTATTTGACTCTACCAATTCAGAGGTATGTTATTGAGGTTGCACTAAAGATCATGTATGTGCATACAACCACAAATGAACATGTATATAGGGAGGACATCGTTTTCTGTACAGAACTGATACTTAAATTTGTTTGTCACAGAAAATGCTTCTCAATCCATATTAAAATAGCTATCAGTTGTTCTACCTACCTGCTAAAATGGAAACACTGAAAAGTTACCTACTGGAAATTGGCCCAGTTAAAATCTAATTTACCTATAAAAGTTATAATTGAAGTGTTTGATGTAATTTTTCTTTCTTTTATTCATTTTAGAAATAATTGTTTGACATCTCTTCCTGGGGAAATTGAAGCATTGGCAAAACTGCAAATCATAAATATTTCATTTAACAGGTAAGTGCTCTTGCAGATGCCAGATAAGGATACTAAATCATCTGTTGTTTTCGCCTTTGTTTTGTGGCATTAACGCACTGCTAATTTTGGCCTAGAAGCCATAGCAGGTTTGTGGATTCACAAGTTACTGCACTTGTCTCTTTCTATAAGTTAATATGTAAAAAGAGGAGCGTGTTGGGACACTTCAGTTCATGTAAGTAAACTGCCTTCTGGATATAGAAAGACTGGTCCAGTAGTGTTGAAACATCATGGTCCTTTCCTCCGTGTTCCACTGCTCGTGCAAGAAAATGTATTACATATGGAGAAAAGTAATTTTCCTAGAAGTTTTAGAGAATTTTCCCTTCAGTGGTTGGGGAGGGGAGATTAATAATAATAATAATAATAATAATAATAATAATAATAATAATAATAATAATAATAATAATAATAATAATAATAATAATAATAATAATAATAATAATAATAATAATAATAATAATAATAATAATAATAATAATAATAATAATAATAATAATAAATACCACCACCTAAATGTAATTGGACAACCTAGATTCGAAATGAGGAAGCTAATGATTATGCATCATGCCTTGCACCAAAAAGTAACATTGATCATTTGTACTTACCAAGAGCTGAGGGTGAGAAAGAAAAGTTGATGACAAAGAGAAAGAAGAAAAAAGCATAACTTGAATGATTACATTAGGAAAAGTGAAGAGCCTATGCTTCAGAAAGCTCATAAAAATCTTTTGAAAACAGTCAAACAGAAAGCTGAATTACAGCTAGGAAATGATCGAAAGGCAAGCTGCAACCTAGAAAAATAAGCCTATGCATGGTCAATACTTGAAAAACATAGAAAAGGCTGACCAAGAGCTCACAGGGGGATGGTTGAGAGCAAGATTGTAGAAGAAGGAAGCAGAAGTATTTATCCAGTTAGCTTGAGAACAAGTTTTGCCAACAAATTGCATGAAGGCTAAAATGCAACATTTATCCAGCAATAGCAAATGTCAACTTTGCAATGAAAAGGATGAAACAACAGATCATCTGATCAGTGGATATAACAAAAATTCACAGACTGATTACAGTAATACCTCATACAAAGTTCGCTTTGTACAACATTGAATTCATATAACATTGCCTAATTCCTTGAAAAAAGTTGCCTCATACAAAGTCGCTGCGACTTTGTATGAGGCATTGGGGTTTCCCCCAGGTTGCATTATGCCTGGGCAGTATAAAAGGCAGGACACATGCATGCATTGCTCTTGTGGGTTTTGCACAAGGCGAAGAGTGTTTAGGAGTGGTTTTGAGCACGATTTTGGATTTTTCTGGATTTTTTCGTCAGAATTTTTAGAAGCATTTCTGGGATTTTTGCAGCATTCTTCAGGTGCTTGGACAATCAGGGTTGTTTGACATGTTTTTGTAATGTATTTAGCCTTTAGACAATGATTTCTTAAAGTTCTGTCAGTTTCCTGTCTGTTTCCTTGACTTTGCCCTGAAGTCTGTGCTGTTACAGTACAATGTATCTCTATGGAAACGACATTGTACGAGGCATCGCGGCAAGAATTTGGACATTGTATGAGGCATCACAGCTAGGATTTTGCATGCCTCATATAAAGTCCAAATCCGTATAAAGTCCAAACGTGGAACCAAGTTTGGACATTGTATGAGGTATCACTGTATTTGCAAAGCTATGATTGGGTTGCAGAAATTATTCATTGGAAACTTTGTCAGAAGTTTGGTTTTGAATGCAGTAAAATTGTTGGGAACATCAGGTTGAGAAAGTAAAAGGAAACGAGAGTGTCAAGATCCTGCGGGACTTGATTGTACTTACCTTCTTCCATCTTACAAAAGCCTGAAGCCATTCTTCTCATAATTTCCATGTACTCTTCCCCCCCCCCCCCTTTCCACGTTACAGGTACAGTGGAACCTCAGTTAACAAACAGCTCTGTTAACATAAAAATTGCACGACAAAAGGAAATCCTAAAAAAATAGTGGTTCGTTTTACAGAATTTTTTCCGGAACAGATTAATTGGTTTTCAATGCATGCCTATGGGAAACCGTGTTTCGGTTAAAGTATTTTGGTTTTCAATACATTCCTATAGGAAATTACATTATGGGAAATTCAGCTAAAGTAATTTTCACTGTAAGAAACATCCCAGAGAACGCATTAATTATATTAACTGAGGTTATACAGTATTTGGTTTCTTGTAGGTATCAAATCATGTCATATTAGCTTGGGAGTATGCCCTACTGTATCAAGTGGGACTTACTCTTCAGTAAATATATTTAAGATAGCAACCTAGTTCAGTTGCATTTGGGTACCGGTAAAATTAGGCATGACTAACTTATTACGTTGGCTACAATGGACAGTAAATTCAACAAAAACTGGATCCAGCCTTTAGCTGTGTTTTAAAGATTACAGTAAAACCCCTACTTACGAAAAAAGTCCGTTCCGTAGGCTTTTGCTTAAATCGATTTTTTTTTGTGTAACTCGAAAGAAACCCATAGGAAAAAAAATTTTTTTTACATAACTCAAAGCAAACCCATAGGAAAAATGAAATTTTTATGTAAATTAAATCAAACCCATAGGAAAAAAATCTTTATGTAACTTGAAGCTAACCCATAGGAAAAAAGAATCTTCATGTAACTCGAAGCAAACCATAGGAAATCGTGTAAATCAGGACATGGTTTTAGCATAAAATCATTGTGTAAGTCGAATTTTATGTAACTCGAGGCATTTGTAAGTCGGGTTTTTACTGTATTTGAAAGTCTGATATGCTTAGCTTTCCGTACATATGCAATAGCTGGAACCTAATGCCGTGAGTGCTTGTGCTAAGGTAGCATATTTCCTAACTTGAAATTAACACTGCTCAGCCTTGGTAGTTGTCCTGTGTGTCTTTCTATATTGGTGTAATTATACTGAAGAAGTGCTTCCTGTTTTCCTTTATAGATTTAAAATATTTCCAGATGTTCTTTATTGCATCCCAACCCTGGAAGCAATCCTCCTTGCAAATAATCAGATTGGATCCTTAGACCCCCTGCAAATAAAGAAGTTGGACAAGCTTAATACCCTTGATCTCCAAAATAATGATCTTTTCAATATACCACCAGAACTTGGGAACTGTCTCAGTCTCCGGTATGTTTAATTTTTTGAATATTGAATAAATAATGTGTTTCTGTATAACAGACTTATTTGGGAAAATAAAAAGAACCAGTACAAATATTCATAACTAAACCAATTTATTCTGTTAGATAAATAGAATTATTAATAATTTTAAAACATAGGCCAAAAAATCATATGTTTCAGTGTAAACTCACCCTTCCGGGACTAAGGCTTATAGCAGTCCAACTTTTAATTGGAATTAGAAGATGATTTCAGATATCCAATTAAAAGGAAGCTGGAGGACTTTGCACTGCAGAGGAGAGGAACCAAGAAGGTATAATCCTGTGGTTACACCTGTTTTTAAATAAGTGTATAGGAGTAGAGTGTTGCTGTGAGTTCTTGAATTGTGCAGCATTAAAAATTAAAACAAAAGAACATGAATATAATACTAATCCTTCATTCTGTTAATTTCAGTTGTGTCTGAAAGATGGCAAATATAATTGACTAGAAGCACATTTTTTTTAAATGACAGCAAGCTAGCAATATAAGACTTCACACAATTTAAATTATTTTTCTCTTTTTTATTGGATCTTGCCTGAATGCTTATGTGCATGTACCTGTATATAAGCATTGTGTGAATTCACAGATATCATGCAAGAAATTGTGATTGTTTTCTAATCCTTCCATTAGGACACTTTTGCTGGAGGGCAATCCATTTCGGACTCCACGAGCGACCATTCTTGCCAAGGGAACTGATGCTGTACTTGAATACTTAAGAAGCAGGATTCCTACATAATTTGTTGTTCATTGGGTTTGAGAAGATGCATGCACAAAATTATGGTTTCTGAAGAATAAAGTCTATTTGTTTGAATTTGCATAAACCGTAGGTGCACATGGATGGAGTAACTTAAGGAGTGGTTCACTGAGGATTTCAACCTTACATGTAGGGGATTCAAGCTCTTTTGAGAATAAACTTGCATGGTGTGTGCAAAAGACTCTGTTCAGCAGTGATCCCTTTTATTGTGGTAGCAGAAGGGGGAAAGGCTACTGGTGTCAAGGAATTCCTGATGTCCAAGTATACTCCAATACCACCTCTTCCTTTCTCTCTACTGCATGAATACATTTCACCTAAAATTGTCCTGGTCTTGGGTTTCAGCATTTTTCTCCATTTCTGTTCAAGACTTCATTTTCTTTATCGGACTGTAAGAGCACTAAAAAGGGGGTTATTAAAAATAAAATTAAAAAGCAATGATTCATTTGCACAGTATCAGATTTTTGGGTCAAGGAATGGCTGGCGTAGTATGATGAATGTTAATATCCCTTGATGTACTGTAAGCTTCCCAGTATGCTTTGAAAATCAAATTCAAATATACATTGAAAATCATCAGTTGCAGAAATGCAACTGAATAACAGGGTGTTTTTTTAGCTATGAATGACTGCTATAAATCTTATGTTTTTCAAAAAGAATGGTGGTGTTGAGAATACAACAGATGTTATACAAACATCTTCTGCAGTCTTTTGTGGATAGCTAGGCATGTTTGGATCCCATCCCCCCACCCCCTGGTAATATCCTAAATGAAAATGACTGCATGGTTGATATGAAAAGTCACAAAAACCCATTTCACAAATTGGCGAGGCCAAAAGATAAACAACCCACCTAGAGACCAGGTACAAAGCAGGGATGCAACAGAAAACCATCCCTTTTGTTTCCCTATTTTCTGTTTCCAACATTTGTTTCACAGCAGCCGGAACAGTGTATAGCCCTGATTCATGATATCATCCATATGCTTTCAGATTTCCTAAGTATGAAACCCTGCAATGCCAGACAGCTGCTTTCCTATAGTGAAGACACTTTGCTGCTCCTGTCTGGCTTGCTGCCTTCTCCTCCCCACTTACCTTTTTCTCTTGTCTTGGTGCTGGATGCATGGCAAATTGCAGCACTGCTTATGAACCAAGCTGTTGGTCATTTTCTTCTCCTTAATGGCCCTAGTGGAACTCAGCTTCTGGGCAAAGTCTGTCTTGTTTGTCATTTCATCCTTCCAGATGAAGAGTGGAGTAAAAATGCTTTAAAGAAATGAGATCTGGGAAGATGGTACTTCCCTGCTGCTGTGTTGTAGAATGCCCCAAACAGATGCACCCACAGCCCCCAAAGTGTGAAAAGTAAAACACAAAAGAATGAATAGTGCCAGCACAACATATATCAGCTGCCTTGCCATCCTACTTCGGAAGGGCATGTGTTTTGTTAAATACTATATGCTGAAATGGCATCTTTTTTCATGGATCATGTATGAAAATGTCCATTGTTAGTATAGAGACATATTTGGAGACGGGAAGTAAGGCAAGAGGAGAAGCTGCAATTTTTTGACTTGTCTCATTTTCTATGCAGTGTAAAAATTGTATTTTCTAATACACCAATATGAGAATTTTCCCCACACCACAGGTCTTAGTCATAATAATAGTAGTGCCTGCCTCTGCCACTACAGCATATTGGGGAAGGAGGCTCCTCATCGTTTCTTCAGCAATAAGATTTTACAGGGCCGGGGTGCTAACCCGATGCCCGGTATTAGTCATTGGCCCAGTATAATGTTAACTACTGTTTAAATCCTCTGTAACTATAGGTGGCCATAGACATTTGTTATTCCTAACAATGGTGATGTTTGTACAGATGAATTTGTTATCCCTAGCAATGGTGATGTTTGTACAGCCATCCATGAGGCACGCCATCCTACATGGGTTGTAAGCAATACTTGTGATCCCCAGCCGTAGGTAGGCTTCAGAAGCAGATACTGAAAGTTAGAAAAGTAAGTTGGGAGGCAGCTTTGCCCTGCCCACTTCCACTGCCCCCCCCCCCCACTGTCTCCACAGGGAGAAGCACTTCTTGCTCATGCTTTCAAATTAACCCTTTTAAAATGGCTGAGTAGTTTTGTATGAGCGGGCTTCATATCGAGACCAGCAACAATATTTCTTCTGTGGCTACGGCTTCTACAGAGCATGACAGCTGGCATTTTCCTTTTTAAAAAATTCTGGAAGATGCAGACTCCATTGCTACTATTGATGTGCTCGTAGTAAACATTTTGTTAAAAAAATGTTTAACATTAGCATGTTGAAAAATATTATTTTAAACTTGCTTTTCAGCAAAAATTGAAGCTTTGTGCTGGTGTCCTGTCATTACATTTTTTGTAAAAAGACTGAGCACTTACAATGAGGTGACTTTATACAATAAACTTTTTAATATATTATTCAAAACACCTTTTTTTTAAATACTGAAAAAGGTTTTGAGTACATCAAAGCCGAAAATGGCTCTGCTATACACTGCACAGCATTGTTTGGAGTCCCTGTATTGTTTTTGTATACAGAAAGCATCTGCAAAATGCATTCTAGACACATTATGCACCTTGCCAATTAGTGTTGATTCACAAAATAAAATGGGAAGGATACCACCTGCATGTGCAAAATAAATTGATTTCACTGAATCAATTGATTTAAAATATAGCTTTAAAGTACTTTGCACAGAAAATGAAGCAGCTTTCAAGTTCAGTAAATCTGTATACTGCAAAAACATTTAAATACATTCACAATGTATGTTTGTAAAGTAGCAAGTGATTCTTCCTTCAGCCTTATTTACAACGATACTGTAACTAAACTGAAAAGTACAGTTTGTCATATAGCAATTTTTGTAACACATACAAAAATGACAGTTCTGTATATAATTTAAGCTCAAAATCACAATTGTTTCAAAATACTAATTACAATACAGCTATCTCTATAATTAAACATGTTTTTATAAAATGGTAAAATTTGTAATAAAGTAAGTTGGTTCGACTTGATTACAGTACTCACAAGTAGAAAAATGTAACTAATAAGTTCTTGTCTTGCTGAGTGTTAAGCCACCTAAGCTAGCAAAGAGGCAAGAAAGGCCTCAAGTTTATAAAAATTCAGCCTCTTGTGCTGAACTGGTGTGGCTTTACTGATGTTCTGAATAAAAGCTTGTACAAGGGAGCACGAACCTTTTAGATGGAGTGGAATGACATGCATCAATATGCATATTCTACCTGAAATTTAATGCACATTGAAAAGATTCAAAAAGGCTCATATGGGAGGACTTATTTTAAAATTCTAAATTGAAAGGTGTTTGTTTTTAACAGAGAAGAGAGAATTTGATAAATTATCAAAAATCTGTGATGAGAATATGTTTTGCCTCTGGGTGTCGCTGTTGGACTACACAGATACCTTTCTTGTCAAGCACCACATAACTTATTTTAACCCCTTTAAAGTGTACAGTATTTCAATCCAAACTACTGGTCTAAAAGTTGGTTTTACTCCTGTCTCTTATTTGGAACACAATGCAATGCTGAAAGATCTTATTGAAAAAGGAAAAATAAAATAAAATCCAAATACTTGACCACAGTTCCAAAAGAGGGAAATGGTTTGACAAATGCATAGACCACTCGTATTCAGATTTTAGTGGAAGTACAGGCAAACATGGAAAAGCTGAACCAATCTGTTACTAGTGTGCCATTAAAAATGTACTGCTTTGCCATAATGGTAATTAGGTGAATTTTGTGGAATGGTTAATTGCTCTTGGTACAGCAGTAACCATAAAGTACAGTGACTATTTGGAGTGCAACTTATTAAACAAAAATTTTGGACTTGATTAAACTACAGATATAATTGCTTGCTTAGCATAATTAGGTATTAATCCTGTGAACTTTGATTAACATACCATGGGTGAGTGGATGGGTGGGTGGGTGGGTGGGTGGAGGTTAGGAGGTCAGGATGGGTGGAAAAGAAAGCGATGGGTGGGTGAATGTTTACTTGCCTGCCTGACTACCCACCCTCCCTCCTCTTGGCCCTGGGTAAAATGTCAACCCTACTAAGAAGTTAAAGAAAGGGAGGCAGGGTGGGCCCAGAGAGGCACCCCGTGACAAAGCCAGAGCCAAGCTGCAGCAGTGGTGGCAGTGGCCAGGTCAGGTCTGGCCATGCCTGCCTACCCACTTTCCCTCCTGCTGGCTCTGGTGGTGATGCACAGGACGCGGCAGGCAGGGGTGGCCGCAGAGAGGCGGCACACCATGCACCAAGCTTGGGACTGGACTCTCCCCACCTTCAGTCCCTTCGGTTTCACTCACCTGCCTTATCCCTGCTCCACAGTGACAAACTGGCTGCTCTTCCTCTTCTTACTCTGGGGTGTGCCAAGCCAAATGGGAGAAGCCTTGCTTCATCCAGCTTGGTGTGCCCCAGAGGAGGAGGAAGAGGAAGAAGCAGCCTTTGCCGCATGCTTCTCCCATTGTGTTGTGTCATCGACGTGAGAGAGCCCCGCTGCCAGGGAGCTGGTGTGTCGCTGTGTAGCAGGGATGACAAGGTGACCCCCTGCACCTGAGAGAGCCCTGCTGCTCCTGCCACCAGGTAGCTGGTTTGTCATTGTGTAGCAGGGACAACAAGGTGGGTGAGTGAAGCCGCAGAGAAGTGCCGGCAGGGAGTAGGACCTGCAAAGCCTCTGCTCTCTCATAGTGAGAGAGAGCCGGCTCCCCCCTCAGCCCCTGCGGCTTCACTCACTCGCCTTGTCATCTCTGCTCCACGGTGACAAAACGGCTGTCTGGTGGTGGGGGCGGTGGGGCTCTCTTGGGTGCAGGGCCCCCTCAAATGTGCAGATGACTCGAGTATAAGCCGAGTGCTTTTTTCAGCACATTTTTGGTGCTGAAAAAATCTACTTGTACTCGAGTATAAACGGTAATTACTAAAATTATATGTGCATAAAATTAGTATTTCAGAAGTGAGAAATAAGATACCTCTATTGTAAACCACTTTTGTGTATTCTCTATCTAGAAAACTGGAAAGGGTTGCCCTAAGTCAGAATCGACTTAATGGTATGCAGTTATTATTATTAGTAGTAGTGTTATTGATGATGATGATGAAAGACTCCAACTGATGAACTAAGAGCATACTTTTAGTTAATCTGTTTTTAAATACTTGTTATAATTTATTGATTACAACCATAAAAGCTGCAGTCCTGTTGGGTGTTGTTAGCTAATAGATAGCTTTTAGTTAGTTAAACTACCCTTAGGAGTGCCAGAGGTTGGGTGTTCAGTTATCCACTGTGTATCCCCGAAGAGCCAGTCTTCGCGGTACTGGGAAAGCTCTGCCTCTAGAAGAGGAGTGGCAAACCTCTTCTGAGTATTTTCTACCTAGAAAATCCTGAACAGGGTCAACATGAGTCAGAAATGACTTCATCACACACATTAAAAAATCAGAGAATAAATATAGTGGAACCTCAGTTAATGAACATTTTGGTTAACGTAATATTACATTAGTGAAAGGAAATCCAGAGAAAATAGTGGCTCGGTTAACATTAATTTCACACAACAAAGCACTTTTTTGGGCTGCTTGGGCACCCTCTGCCTCTTTCCATGGCAGCGGGTGGTGGTGGTGGTATTCAAAGCATTTCCGCTCCATTCCCACCATTTTTTGTCACATTTTTGGTGCATTTCGGCAGCTTAAAAGCAGCATTTGGCACTTCAAGGTTGGTGGGGGAACTAACAGCTGACTGTTGAGTCATTACCAGAGCTGGCCACTAGAGGGCAGAAAGCACAGTTTCCCATAGGCATACATTGAAAACAAATTAATCCATTCTGGATGTCAGAAAAATTAAAAAAAACAACCCTATTTTTTCTGTTAATAAACTCTTCATAAAGTGCAGTCTGGAATTTTTCACCACTTTATAAAATGTTTTGAACAGAAAAAGTAGGGAGTTTGGCTTTTTTTCTGAGATCCAGAACAGATTGATTGGTTTTCAATGCATTACTATGGGAAACCGCATTTTGGTTAAAGTAATTTTAACTGTAAGACACATCCTGTGTAACGCATTAATTATGCTATCTGAGGTTCCACTGTATTACTATAAATTATAGTTTTGTAGAATTCAGCTTTCTTGAGTTTCTACCACAAAAGTATCTAATAGCTTCATATTCATGGTCGCTTAGATGCAAAGCAAAGTCTTGCTGCTGAATCAATGATAATGTTTATAAGCTGTGCAATATTGCATCCCACAGCCATTGATTCTAATGCATCCCTGAACAGGTTTTGTATTGACTCAAGGGTAAAAAAAGGAATGCTAAGAGTCCCCCCCCCCCGTGCTTTTACTTTAATTTTAAGGTATAATTTGGGGGAATAGGCATTGTATAGAAATATAAACTGCAGGGACTGTTGCTAATAGAACTATCTCCATGGGAATAAATACAGCCAAAGTCCAATTCTAATGAACAGGAAAGTGGAGAGCTAGCATTTCAATTTAGGATTTTACAGAGATATTTCCAAACTGAAAATAAGCATGTTTAAACACAAAATAAGCTCTTTAACAGCATAAGAGACATAGAGCATGTCCAGATGGGCATATAGCATACCTGTCAAGTTTTGGATTTGGAAATAAGGGAAATTTCCCGGCAAATACGGGATACTTGACAGCTATGCTTATCATGTGCTGCCCTCCAATGGTGGCAATAGGGCATTGCAGTCTAATTAATAAGGGATGACGGCAGGAAAGAGGGTAAAATAAGGGGTTTTCCCGGCCAATAAGGGATACTTGACAGCTATGGCATATAGTCCACTTTGGGGCTCTCCCGGTCGGTCCTGGCTTTTACCATCCACATTTAACGGATGCTGGGGTATCCTAATATCTCCCTGAGCATGTTTTTTTGATTTCCCATCAAGGGATTTTGCTTAAAATGGCGTAGAATAGAGGGTTATAGCCATCAAAGGCTGCTTCTGCTGTAGACAACTGTTATGCTAAAAGAACTAACTAGCTCCTTCAGCATATCCAATACTAGAATTAAACACTTCCCTTGCTTCTGCCGTGTAATTTTCTCCACCTCCTAGCTAACTGTTGTAGTGTTAGATCTGTTAGGAGGATTTTTTTTATAAAAAAAAACCACCTTATTTTTCATTTTCCCAAGTTTCACCAATCAAAACTGCAGATATGAGCAGTCTCTTGATTTGGTGATACAAAGAAAAATGAAGGGAATACAGTATAGGGAATATACACAAAGCTTGGTGGTCACACAAGAAAGGAGTAAGGTCTCTTTGAACATTTGTATCAGTATTATTGTTGCTGAGGAGACAGTAGCAGATGGGGAGGCGAACAATGAGAGAAAGTGGGAGGCGAGGATCCTTGCATACCTGGATGGTCGTCTCCCCTCCCCAAATAATTTTTTTTGGGTTAAATGTTTGGCTCAGCCTCTTGAGAAAACCAGCACCTGTCCAGATAGTAGACACCCAAAAAGGTTGGTTGTGTTCTTTTATGTGACTTTCATATTGTGCCATGTGCTCCCTCTTCCTTAGGTAAAGGTCACCCTTGCTCGAAAGCCAGTTGTATCCGACTCTAGGGTTCAGTGCTCATCTGTGTATAACCAAAGAGCCAGCACTGTCTGCATCTGCAGACGTTTCCATGGACATGTGGCAGGCATGCCTACATACTGGAGTGCACGAATGCTGTTTACCTTCCCGCCAAAGTAGTACCTACTACTTTGTATCTACTTGCAATTTATCTACTTGCAATGTATCTACTTGCAAAGTATCTACTTGCAATTTCTTGCTTTTGAACTGCTAGATAGGCAGGAACTGGGACAGAGATGGGAGCAGTACTCAGGTCTCGAACTGCTGATCTGCTGAACTTCCAGTCAGCATCTTAACCACTTGAGCCACTGCAGTACCTCTCTCTTTACAGCTCTGTGATTTTAATGGGTTTCTTTAAACTTTTTATTAAACAAAGGTAACCACTCTGAGCACATTTTTAAAGTGAAAAGGCAAGATAAAATATTAATTTTAAAACATGGCATGGCATGGCATTAAAATACTCAGTTACTCTGGAGCTCTCTCACTTTGTTCTTTGTCTGAAATTATACACATGGTTAGATCTGGGTGGAACTATAATGTTTAAAAGTTTTAAATGAAGCTAAAAGACACCATTTCCAACTTTAACTAAATCATGTTCTACCCGTTTCATTCATTTTCATGGAGTGAGCGGACAGTATCAGCAAAAGCAAGATAATTTATTCTCATCTTTTCTATTTATTTATAGGTTGAAGGAATAATGGTGTTATTTATAAACTTTCTCACCTTGACTGCTAATATATTCCGTGGAGTAGAACAAAACCAGTTAAAATCATGGCCCCCTGAACCAAAGCAGAATATATGCATCAGTATTGTGGATATGCTGATTTGCCTTCAGCTCTAATGCACTTTGGGGTGATGAAATGAACCCACCCACTCCAATTTCTCTAACAAGCTGGTGCTGTCAGTGCCTTGTTTCTCAGTGTACACCCACACCCCTGATCCTGCTACTTTATGTAAGATATGGAAAGGCTTGAGTAATAATAACCTTTAGTGCAGGGGTGCCCAAACCTTTTGGGCTGTGGGCCGGTCATGTGTTTTAGTGGGCAGGTCACATAGTTCCTCCCACTGGAAGGATGTTTTGCAACAGGATGAGATAAATTCTTTAGGCTGCCATTTTCTCTCTTTAAATCAGGGATGCCCAAACTATGGCCTGTGGGATGGATCCGGCCCCTGATGCCAATTAATCCAGCCCATGACACCCTCGTCGCTCTTGGAAGTGGAAGTAAAACACACCCGTATGGGCGCACTTTACTTCCACTTCCAGGAGTGACGAGGGTGTCACGGGCCAGATGAATTGGTGTCAGGGGCCAGATCTGACTCACGGGCCATAGTTTGGGCACCCCTGATTTAGTGTATAATGGAGATGAATATATTCACTTCTTTTCAAATTACATAACTGTTTGCTAATTTGTTTCCAAGTACAAATGCATGTATCACACATTACTTTTTCAGACCTGAATGGCTTGCTTAAAGGAAGCACATTCTCCTATACCAGCTTGTTTGTTTCTTAATGTCTGCTGGAATGAGTCTGTGGTCAGGAGACGAGAAAGCGCTTTCCCCGTGGCTATGGAGAAACTGTAAAACAGGTTTCCTCCTGATGTCAATCTAGACCTGTCTCACATTTGTTTGATCTTATAACCAAACTTTCTTGTTCTTGTCCAGCAAGCACTAAGTGGATTACTGTTGTGCATACCCTTCCTTCTCCTTTGTAGATGTGGGAGAATAGCCCAGATTGGTGGCAAATGAATGAATGAATAAATGAAGGAACATTTCCTTCTAAAGCCTCCAGGAGGTCTGGATTTCCCGAAAGAAGGCCATGTTGGCCAGAGCTAGTGGGAAAGGCAGCCCAAGACATCAGGAAAGTACAAGTTTGGGAAAGTCAGTTTATATGACCCTCATTGTTTGCTATGTCAGTGATAAGAATTCATTGAAAGAGAGCAGGATATAGGCAGGGGTGTGCTGGGCACCATGGATGGGAGGGCACTGGACAGGGGCGAGGGGCGGCAACCAAGGGACAGGGGAGAAGGCTGCCCTCAGGAACTGCTTGGTCACTGCCCCTTGCTCACTTCGCCTAGCACATGTCATCGCACTGAGGGGGGAAAAGGTAAGATTTAAAGAGCAGTCCTGTCCACCTCTCAGAATCAAAATTCCTATTGAATTCAACTGCCAGATAAGTGAGTATAGGATTGCTACCCTAATTTGTGTGTGTTTTCTAGGTGTTTATGAAAATATTCTTTTATATCTTTGTCTTGAAATAGAAATACTTTATGGGGATTATAATTTAATGTATTTTTTTCTTTCTTTCCAAAGGCAGATATAACTTTGAGGCAGTACTTTGGATGAACATCGGGATTTTTAAAGGGCTTTTGGGTGGTTCTGTGTTCTGAAACACCACGAAATACGTAATAAAAAGAATAGTTCAAAGCTGCTGGCACCAAAGCATAGCCAGAGGCTTACAATGAAAACCAGTACATAATTACATGGAAGTTATATAATTGTTTCCCCTCCAGGATGGTCCGTACTAACATATAGTAGTATACATTTGGCACTATGTTTGCCATTGGTCCAGCAATTGGCAAAAAAATTATTTTATGTATATTATATATATATTTATATGTATAAATGTTTTATTTAATTAAACATAAGATGCAGCTAAGCATATTTTACTATATATAAAAATATTTAGACGGTAAGCTCACGTTGAATAACTAGATCTACTGTATTCTGGAAACTCTTCAGTAGTAATACAGCTTTTTCATGTTCCATATGTACAAAACTGTGTCCATTTGCCTGCAACAGACAAAAGAGAAAAGATCAATATAATCATTGATCACCAGGCAGAAACAGTATATGAGCAACTGAACTCATGTAACAATGCACAATTGAAAAGCGAACTTATAAAGTTATTGTCCTAACTGTATTCTCCTAATTATTGTCCTAATAGAATCTGCACTGTCCTACATGTAATTATCTGTGAAGTCTCCCACCAAAGTAACCCATGTCAGTCTTAAGACCTTTATGAAGAGTTTCTCCCAAAATTGTTATGGGCATTTGCAACTTTTATTCTAACACCAAAGTGTATGTAAATTTGGAGCTTGAGTGGATTTGACTCACATTATGTAAAAAATTAGTAACATCATCAAGAGAGCTGTAATCTGGAGGCAAGACGTCTGATTGAACCTTAGTCTACACAACCAACCAAATTAAAGACTGTGGTGTTGGTCATCTTTAAGGCAGGGAGCATTGCAAGCCCGCGCTACAGCTTTGTGTATACAGTACCTATATCCTGCATATGCCCCAAATTATTTCCTGATGACAGCTGCTAAAATTTGAAAGCCAAGCGTTTGGTTGCCAGACAGCTTTGGGGGAAAACAAACTTCAGGCGCAAAATATCAATCTTCTACATGCAAAATAAACACATTCTGCTTAATTTCATGGGATGTTTTGTTTTGTTTCTGTTTAAATTAAAAAAAGAAAGAAAGAAAGGCAAGAGGACAGGAAAATTCTGTGAAGGATGTCAAGAGAATGTAGAAGTCATCTGGCCACCAATTTTCCAAACAGATTTTCAGTATCATCTGGCTACTCCATAAAGTGTATAAAACACTGACAAAGTTTCTGATGGATATACATCCTGTATTAAAATATTATCAATATACACTATAGAACATGCTCTGTTGTACAAGTTACTAAGGGTTATTGATGGTAATTTCTGACCAGCAAACACGATACTAGAATAAATAAGGGAGATCTTAGGCAAATATTGTGTTTAGTCTCTATTTCTCCATATTAAACACTAACAATTTTTATTCCACATGTAATCAGAATGTATCATAGCTTAAATACAGCTTCATTTAAAGAATTGTTACAATATTCATGTAGTGATTTCTGTCAGATGACACAACTAGAAATTATTTGATGTACATCCTCTTATTACATTTCCCATTTAACTTAACATGTGATTCATTTAGGAGTCAGCAGTTAGAAGAGGGAAAACCTGACATTTACTTGAATTAGCTATGGGATAGGAATGGTTTCATATCAGGCCCTGAAAACTTCCACTGACTTAATGAAAGAATCTAAGAGATGAATGAGTTAAGCAGTGGACCAAGGACTCTGTCCCATCTTTTGTTATCCAGGCTAGCATTTCATATACAGTATAATGAATAAAAGTCAACAAAGTGTGTGAAGAGATGATTCACAAGCTTTAAATAAAAGAAGTCATTTTTTTTTTGCGGGGGGAGCACTACTACAATCATTGCACTGGCTTTCTATGTCTGACCTTGAAAAAAAAATATTCAAGTTTTTTTCCATCCTGGTAAACTCATAAAGGGCAATAATGCTCTTATTTTTTTCAGAATAAGTGTTCGTGAAATAAAGGACTTTTTATCTGCTAAATGGGCAATAACAATTCTAATTTGGTTTTTAAAGATATAATTTTAAAAAACATAGTTAAATCCAACATCTTTATCATAATTTAAGAATATTTTCATTTCAGCAATTCATTTTTCATTATCAGTATTAAAACGGCTGAAACAGGTCACAGGTTTAATCAGTTGCATATAAACAATGTATGGATTAGTCATCTTCATTCTGATATATCATTCTAAACTGAATAGAAGGAGCTGTTCAAAAAATGCCCAAATGAGTTCATGAGTGTACTGATAGCATCTCTTGGATCCCATCAAATACATCTGAAATTAATGCAGTACCATAGATTTACTCTGTTTTAGAAATCTGAATGCCTGGGAAAGAATGGAAAAGTCAATGGAAAATGACTCCCCCCAACTTTCTCCGCTGGGCCTTCATATGGCTTCAACAGTTGCTCAGTACCATCTTTTTGCAAAGCTCTCTCCTCCATTCAGTCAAACAGAGAGACTTCTGGAAGTGGATAAGGAAGGACGATGTATGTTCTACATCCTCCACGCTCTGAAGAAAATTACTAGATTAAGGCTTTTCATGACATTTCAATGTACAAAACTACATTGTTGAAGTGCAACATAAGCATTAATAAGTAAGATAAACTACTATTTTCCTATAAGAAATGCAGAAGCAGTGAGAAGAATGAACAGAGAGCCCATTCACTTAAAGAGAAAATCCTTTTATTAATTTAAATGTTGCTTTAACAAATAGCAGGAAAATAATTTAAGAGAAAGAGTACAAATTCCAGACAGACCGAAGACATTCAACAAAGCCTTGAATTTCATGTGCAAAATCTCAGAGGAGTACTTTCTGGCAGCCATTTAGATTTTAGGGTTTTTGTATTTTTTGTTTGTTCTTGTTTTTCTGTAATGGCTGGTGGTCCATCATGTTGCAGTTAATGGCCTTAAGTACAAAAACATTGGTCTGAGTATCCCCTTTTTCATATCATGGTGGCCTGATTTTGACTTTCAACCTAAGTACTGAATACCCTTAACATAGACCACAATTCTCCATCTACCTACTCCAGAGCAATCCTAGTGGTTGTGATGAGAGAAAAAGGATTTCAGATGCTTTTCTGACTGGAAATGAATAAACCCATTCTCAAATTTGTTTCTTTACGGGTTTAGATGTAGTGCAAAGGGCCAAAAACATAAAAACATGTTTTACCAGTCAAGGGGTTTAT
This sequence comes from Bradypodion pumilum, assembly GCA_035047305.1. Classification (NCBI taxonomy): domain Eukaryota; kingdom Metazoa; phylum Chordata; class Lepidosauria; order Squamata; family Chamaeleonidae; genus Bradypodion; species Bradypodion pumilum. Next base: position 109,685,283 of record JAWDJD010000004.1, on the reverse strand, counting down.
CAAAGGATCAGACTATGATCCTTGAACATGCAGCATGGATTAATTGACATACAGTAAATTGACTGGACTGACTGACTTTATCATAAGCAAGCTTTCTGCTCTCTTCTTTTACAATTTTAACCTCTAAATTAGATGCAGCTGACTACAAAGATCAGATGAAAATGTGGGAACACTTAAGGATTTACTGGTATATTAGTACATGCTACAAAATGGTGATGTAAATGGAGGCTGAAAATTTTGAAAAAAAATCCTAGCAGTCATCTCCTGAAATAAATGGATTATTTAGGGCAGAATTAAAGCATACATAAATTGTAATTGTCCTAAAACCGCAGAAATGCAAGAGAAATGAGAATTATATGGAACTCTAGAATCTTCAAACTTCTAAACGTGGAGAGATATGTAGCCACTGCTTCCAAACCTGTAGGTTTCCACCTTGAAGTGACACCATTACAGTTTAAGCACAAAAGGTTGTTTTCCTAATTATATCAATGTATGCCATGAATACTGAAACTTGGTGGCAAAATATTATTTTTCTACCGTAGTGCAGGATGGGAATTCATAGGAGCTATAATTCTGAACCAACAGATCACATATGGTCCCCTTCAAACATAAGCCTATAAAGGAGTTGTTTTTAATAAGAACTGCATGCCAGATTTCTGAATAAAGGAATATGGTCTTTGTTTATAATTTGTTCCATTTTCTTATTAGCTGGCCTTGAAATAACATGTTACTTGAAACAATTTTATCTGGTAGCTACTGCTGGAGTCACCGACTCATTTACCATTTGAAAATAAATATATAAATAAATCAGCAGGTAGTCTTTGTGATGAAAACGTCCTCTGTGGATGAGCCATATCAATGTATGAGGCAGGCAAACAATATATATTAATTTCACAGTTTCTTTAACTCAGATATTTTGAGGGTGCTTTATAGTGGATTGTGAGAGGCAACCCTGGATTCTGAAATGGGCTTCAAAATATCTCCAGTTGTTCATGTGTACTCAGTGCCATCTGCAATAAGAACAGATAAATTTCAGAATCTCATTTGCTAATTTTGGTCTACAAAAATTAAAAAATATATATTAATCTTAAATTCACTGTCACACTTACCATGGATCCACCCCAGGTTTGCTGGCCAGAAGTCAGGGTAATAATCAGGTTCTGAAATCTGAAAAAGGAAAGTATTGTGGCTGTGGTTTGGCAACTTTGCCACTGCCCGCTTATAGATAACTGGTACGTGAATGCCAGCTGTTTATATTGAAGTCTAAAATACAATCCAAATGCTAAAGAGCACCTGAAACAATTCAATCTGCATGACAGAGATGTTCTTGATTGATTATCATCAACATGAATAATTTTGCATTGGCCCTGTTTTTGAATTCACAACATCTTACAGTAGAAAATCTAATGCACTCAGTGCTAAGCTGGCAGACATGTTTATTTACAAGCAAGTTTTATTCAAATCACATATAAAATGGAAGATGGAGTGTAAGCATATATATCTGCACAGTAGATGGAGTTTCCCCAATTCCTGCTTGTGTATTCTGTTTATGCCCACAGCCCCTGTTTTAAGCATTTCTCTCCCAACTGTGCTTCTTATTTATGTTTAGCTGAGAAGGAACATGTCTGAGAGGAAGTAAACTACTGGGAAAGTAGTGTCCGCCCCCTTAACCTCATCTGCTCTAAAAATAGGATCATTATCGTAATCAATATGTAAAGAAGACAGATTTTTTTAAAAATGAATCTTCAGTTTTGCACTTAATTTGGCTTCCATGTCCCTTTTTAAATATGATTGAACTTTGAAAAGACCTTTCTTCAATACAGCTGAGATACAAAATGAAATACTGTTTTTAATTAAGAACCAGCCAGTTTATGGGAAATGAATTAATGATTCCAGATGAAAACAGATGAAGAAAGGAAAACTTTGTTTAAGCAAAATACCAGAATGTTCATTTTTTCCAGAATGCTCAGTGGGACATACTCCATATGTTCTAAAGCAGGCTTTCTCAAGGTTTTTGGGTCACAGGGCTGACCATACCTCCTGGACTGCTGACCGGGCCGGTCACGTGGTTCCTCCCACCTGGAAGCAGAAGTAAAATGCATACTGCGCATGTGCAGAACGCATTCTAATTCTGCTTCTGGGATCGGTAAGGGTGTTGGGGCCCAAATGAATTGTCATTGGGGGCCGGGTTTGGCCCGTGGGCCATTGGTTGAGAATGCCTGTACTAAAGCTTAAGATGCCTTTTTTACTCTGAGGCCGTGGTTCCCAACTGGGGGGTAATTTTACATTTAAGGGGGGGCAATTCAAGAATGAGTTATTAACAGTGAAAATTTCACATTCCATATGGTTCTATGGGCTTCATATACAGTATACAAATATTGTATATATTGTGACATACACATTTTAAAAATTAAAATCAGAATGTACAGCTGGTGACAATGGAGAGGGGGAAGGCCTGCTAATAGAGATGAGTGATGAGAGCATAGATTTAACCAGAGAGTGCATGAACACAGAAAATTGAGGCAACTTTCATTCCTTCTCTCTGCTTGTTGACCTGTTTTGCGCCTTGGTCTCTTTGTTACAGTGTGGGGCTCTCCCACTTCATTGTAGCCTCAGGGCCAAATTCACACATAAACTTAATGGTGTTAAAGCCACTTGGGGGAAAAAATCTCAAAAAGGCTGCCCCACAGGACATGCCTTCCATGTAATGTCAACAGCTACTCATATTGCTCTAAACAATTACTGTCATACAACTACAAGCTGTAAACCAGGAGGGAATGTGACAGTGCAGTGAAAATTTCTAAAACTACAGTACTTGGGGGCTATCTTATTGCAAAAGGCTTTCTGAGTGAAGTTTGTATGTTCAAGTCATTAATTTGTTTTCAGGTTATTTTTCAAACTGTCAGATGATTGAAACATTTAGAATAAGAATGAGCTTACATGTTCATGGCTTGTATTGTTTTGAACCACCTGTGTGCACAAGCAATCACAGATTAATCACCACAAAAAAACTATTGTTCCACACAATGTGAACATAATACTTTCAGCTGTGACACTTCCAACCTATGAGCAAGTCATAGAACTTTGTTATCAAATAATGATGTACCTAAGTGATATAAGCCCTAATTAACATTTTTCAAGGAAGCAAGCAAATGTTGTGTCACTGAGAAAGGAATTAAAAGCAAACAGAGTAAGTAAATGATATAGAAAGTCTTAGAGTCATAGAATAACTGATTTGGAAGTAGCCTTTTAGGCCATCAGGTCCAGCTCCCTACTCAATGGGGAAGACTTACAGAGATTATTTAAGTAATAGACGCTTAGGACTTCCTCACTTCATGACCACTTGTTAATAAAGGTAAAGGTCACCCTTGCTCAAAAGCTAGCCATATCTGACTCTACAGTTCAGTGCTCATCTCTGTTTATAGCCAAAGAGCCAGCACTGTCTGCATCTGCAGACGTTTCTGTGAACATGTGGCAGGCATGCCTAGGCACTGGAGTGCATGGAACATAAAGTACCTTTACCTTTACCTTCATCCACTTTGCTGTGGAAATTTTTTCCTCATCTATTTTGCATGGTGTCTCTAATTTTTCATTAGTTACGTATGGTGAATTTCATTTGAAAGAAGCTGGTCATGATGGAACTGCCCTAGCTCTGTACGATTATTAGGCTAAACCAGAGTTTCCCAAACTTTGCTTTTTGGACTTTAATTCCCAGAAGCCTAAGTCAATTCCACAAAGCACTGATCAGCCAATATACTGACTTAAGCTCCTGGGAATTGAAGTCCTCCTGTGGGCATGGGCCCCACATTGGGAACCACTGGGCTAAACTGAGAACCAGACTAAATGAAGTATCAGGTTCACAGTCAGAAGTTGGTTGATAATTTTCATTCAGCCATTCAATGTCTTCAAAGTTATGCATCTAACCCAGGGGTCAACAAACTTGACTCTCCAGATGTTCTTGGATGTCAATTCCCAGAAGCCTAGATGTACTGATTTGGGCTTCTGGTACCGTATATACTCGAGTATAAGCTGACCCGAATATAATCCAAGGTACCTAATTTTGACCTGAAAACCAAGGAAAATAGATTAACCCAAGTATAAGCCAAAGGTGAGAAATGCAGCTGCTGCTAGTGAGTTTCAATAATCAAAATACATGAAAATATGGTAAAATTAATTAAATTGTTGGCACATCTCAATCCGGCATGGTTTTTGGACCCTCGTGGTCATTGACCCAAGTATAAGCTGAGTCCCCTTTTTGGGGCTAAAAAACTCAGCTTATACTTGAATATATACAGTAATTGATGTCTAAAACATCTGGAGAGCCAGGTTTACTGACTCCTGGTCTAACCAATCAGCCTTGCAAGTGAAGACTGTGCTGACTTCTAGGTTGATGCAACCACAAAGTAAAAGCAAGCTAATTTGCAAAATACAGCTAATGAAAGATTATACTAGAACAAAAAGACACCTTTCATTTCTCAAGGATTCTGATAATCACACTTTTTAATTTACCCTCAGAAGGTAAGCATACCCTGAATAAAACCTCACCCGAGAACCTCAATGTCCACAACTATGGGAAGGCATCACGAGGGAGCAGACAGTCCCTAAGTTAAGCAGCAATCAATTTTGTGGCTCACTTACTATTTAAAGGGACAGAATATGTGGTACAGAAATCATGCTTTTATTTCTATGTCTTATTTTATTCTGTTCCTGTGCACTTGTTGCTTTACAGTTTCCAATGCTCCACAACACATCTGGTAGAGATATGAGGAGGAACCATTAAAACAACAACAACAACAACTCTGCTTGTGAATTTCAATATATCTATTTAGAACATTTCTATATTGTTGGATTTAGTGTCAGGCACTACTCACAGCAGTTATCATGGAAGTGAGCAAATTGAAGCACATTGAAGACCACATTGGCTACTACCGTAAATACAATCAGTTTCTCTAACAAGGCAACCTAATGCGATATTTACTATGTGAAACCAGCAACCTAATCTTCTGGTGATGTGTTACTATAGGGTGTTCTCAACCTTTTAAAGTCATGGGCAGGACCATGTCCCCTCAGACAGTTGAGTGAGCCAGACTGCCATAAAACTGCCATAAAACACATCCACGGCTGTCGTAAACACACTTACGACAGCCATGGGTGCATTAACGGTTGTTGTAAATGTGTCTGCGTCCGCTTCTGGTGGTGGCGAATATGCAGGCCACATGAAATGTTGCCATGGGCCAGGGCCAGTCCACAGGACATAGGTTGAGAACCTCTGTGTTACTACATCAAAAGTGAAAATGGAAACCAGATGCAAAGTAACAAAACTGAGAACACAGCCAGTGTGACAATGAAAACGAAGGGGTGAGCCATCATTTTAGTCTACCTATGATAAAAGAGAAATACAGTGGAACCTCGGTTAATGAGCAGCTTGGATAATGAGAAAATCACTTAGTGAGTGGGAATCCATAGGAAATGGTGGTCTTGGATAACACAAAAAACTCACAAGGTGAGATAAAGTTCCCCCAGGCTGCATTGTGCCTGGGAGGTTTTATAGTGCTGAAACCGGGCATGCTTGAGTCTGTTGGTTCCACGCAGAAGCAGGTGTGCAGGTGTGGAGTGGATTTTGGAAGCAACTTTTGGAGAGCCATTCTTGGATTTTGGGGAGAACAGTTTGGGATTTTGGAGCATTACTCAAGCAATGCAAAGGTAAGGATATGTGATTCACTGTTTGTGGGGTTTTTAGTGGGGGTTGGAGGTTTTTTTAAAATGGAATATGAGAGCCATTTTCAGTTTGTTCTGGGAGCATTTTTAGTTTGAAATTTTTAGTTTGGGGGAATTTGTATATCTAGCATTTTTGCATGGCTTTTAATGACCACTCTGGTGTCTTCATTGAAAATTTTATTTTGGGGGCATTTGTACTATCTAGCATTTTTGAATTGCTTTTAATGAACATTCTGCTTTGTGTGGTGGTGGTTTCCATGTCAGCACATGTGTTGCGCATGCCTTTTACTGTGTGTTCTGCATTATGGGTTGGTTTCCATGCCAGCACATAGACAGATTTTTGGGCTTTTTTCTGAGGTCTAAAACGTATTATTTGGTTTTCAATGCATTCCTGTGGGAAAATGCATTTCACTTAATGCATTAATTGTGTTAACCGAGGTTTTACTGTAGTACCCATAATCTCTCAAATTAAATGCGAAAGAACTGTTGATATTTTGGAATATGTCATGATTTCTCCAAATGTGCCAGGAGTTTTCTTTGCTAAGTCCCTCTCCCCAGTCCCTCTCCCTTAGCCTTTGCTTTTCAGTGTCATTAATTATCCAGATCAGCCAGTCCAAAGCCATAAAGAAATGGAGTAAAAAGGACTACTTTGGCTCAGCTCCATGATCCTATGTTCAATATATTCATATTTCAAACAATAAACCTGCCACTGCAAGCATGACTATTAAACAAATACAGATTAAAAGGAAACACAAGTGAGCTGCATTTATCAAATTTGCATCAATCTACTACATAATCAATATACATCAGCAATGTTTCTTAATTAAGTAAAAGGTTGAAACATTGCCTCTTATTTTGAAAAGGTGAATATTTAACCCAATTATACTTGGGATTATCATGAGGTATATCTGGTTATATGCAGAAATACTTGAGAACCTTTGTACAAGTGCTACTGAAATTAACAGAACTGCAGCACAAGTCCAAGAAAATTCTAGTATATATGGAACATGCTGGATTATTTACATTCATATCTCTACTTCAAAAAATAAGGGTAGCATTTAATATATACTGGACACTATGACATGTTTTTCGAATTGCTTAGATTCCTTCCTGGCCATAATTAGTTTTGCACATTTATTTTAAACAATTAATTAAACATAGCACAGTTATAGTATTTTGAATATATTGTAGTTTTTTATGTTTCAAGAACTTAAACTGCTAAGCCAAACTTGTTGTGAGCCCATGGACCCTTGTACACCTCCACCAAACTCCTCAACCTGCCCAACTCTGTGCCCATTGTGTCAACAATATCATCTAGCCCATCTTGCCATGAAGTGATAGGATCCACGTTAAACAAACCTGGCCCATCTTGCCATGAAGCGATGTGATCCACCTTAAACATTTTTCCTAGGGTTTTGGCTAAGATGGCCGCTGTGTAACATCTAGTTTCGGACGCTCGCGCTCAACAAAGTGGTGAACGATGTGAAGGAGCGGAATAGAAAAATTTTCAAGTGGTAAAGCTTAAAGTTAAGATCCTTGCCTGTCTCCTTGGAAAGTTTGCTGAGCTTTTGAAGCTGGATGATCGAAGTTCGGGAGGTTTTTCTGGGCGGTTGAGCTGTGACGGTAGTCGCGGCTTTTTCCGCTGGAGAGCCGAGGAACGGGATCAGCGAGAGGAGTGAGGAGAAGGCTATGGAACTGGTTTTGGAAGTGGCAAGAAGCGGCTGGAGTGAAGGCAATTTGTGTGTAAGTGCCTGAAGGGAGCTACATTCTTAGCTATAAGCTATAAAATCGGCTGAGTTTTTCAGAAGAAAAGGAAGGGGAGGAAGAGCTGGAGGTACTGTAATGGCGACGGCCAGGGAAAACGAAAGTGATCGTGTATAGACTGTGTTTTTTTTTTCTACATACCAGAGGACCGCGCCACATTTTGAAATCAATAAAGCGGATTAATTTTCCTTTCTCTTTTTTTTCACCTCCTCTCTGGTCTGGAAAAGAGGAGAGCTGTGGGAGTTTGTTTTTTTTTCTCTCTCTTCTCTTCTGCCTAAACTGCCTGCTCATTTAGGGAAGAGGGGGAAGAGGGGGGGCCTCTTCTCACTTCAAAGTTAAGGCACTCGCTGGAAAAGGGTGTTTTGATTATCCACTTCAAAGGAAGGATTATGTGGCTTTGATTGAAGGGTTCCATCACTGTGTGGATTACAAATAGCTGCTCAACTTCTCACCTTAACCCCTTGGTGGCTGGATTTTTCTTTCCTTCTGAGCTCCCCCCCCCTCAGCAACCCGATTAACTGTTTTTCTGAAGCCTTTTTGCTGTGGTTGGAAGACGTCATTTGACTGCTGGCTTTGTGGGAAAGGATTATTTGTGGTTAACAACTTTTACTTTTAAACTGCCTGTTTGGAGAGCTGTTTTCTTTTGTTTTCCTTTGTTCCATCGTTGTGGATTACAGTAAATTTTGGATCTTCTGCTGACATAAGAACCTGCCGGTTGTATTGGTGGAACCTATGGCTGCAGTGTAGTAAGCCTTACTATATTGGAATTGTTACAGCGATCTGCAACATTGGGTTTGAAATATATTACATCACTATGGATAAAGGTACGAGAGCGAAAGCAAAAGAAGAAGAACAGGTTGTAAAACCTAAGAAGATTGAAAAAGCACCAATGGATGAATCTGTTCAGCCAACAGCTCTGCCCACAGTGTTATTGGACCAGACTCAAATTATGGTGGAAATTGGCAAGTTGTCGCAAAAAATGGAGAAAAATGAGGCTTCAAGGGTGAAAGATAAAAATGAAATGTTTAAAAGGCAAGAAAAGATGATGTCAACACTGACAGATTATACCAAAAAGGTGGACTTAAGTTTGAATAAATTTGAGGGAATGCTGAAAGTGGTTCAAATCGAGGTGGATGCGGTAAAGAAGGAAGTAAAAGGGACTCAGGAAGTGGTGCGGGACAGTAAGTTAAAACTGCAGGAACAAGAAATGAGGATAGATGCTGTCGAAGACATGATGAGAAAGCAGAACATTTTGATCCGTCAGGTACCGGAACGCACTCCGGATCTGTTAAGAGAGAGGGTGGTTCAGTGGTTAAATGGTTTAAAAATGGGGAAGGAATTTGTTCAAGAGGATTTAGGAAGTGTATTCCGGGTGGGTCCAAGAAGAGGGAGAGTGGCTCAAAGAAATGTGTTGGTTAAATTTGCAAATTGGGCAGATAAATTAAAAGTAATGGCTCATCTGAAAAGTGTTGGTTCAGACGCGTTGAAATTTGATGGCTCAGATGTAGAAGTCTACAATGATATTTCACTAAAAGAAAGAACATGGAGATATAAGATGAGGCCTGTTACTAAATTATTGATGAGTAAAAATATAAGGTATAATTGGAGATTTCCACAACAATTGCGCCTTTTCTATGATAAAAGAATGCAAGTTATTGATGAAGGCACTAATCCATTGGAATACCTGAGTTTGTTGGGATTGGTACAAGTAGATTCAGAAGAATGGAAAAATCTTAAGAAGGAAATGATGGATTCTGGAGCTTTGGGGAGGGAATATGGGAGGGAGGAGCCCGGTGGGGCAACAGGTGGAACACCACAACGAGGGGAGGAGGAGGAGGAGCCGTCTTTGATTATGATGGAGGAGGAGATAGGTAAGGAAGGATGAGCATTAGATAGTAGTAATCTTAATTATCTAATAGAGGTAGAATGGGTAAGTAGCGCATAGCGCCGGCAGTAGGGCGCATCTTGCAGGTCCCCCCTCTCCCCTCTTTGGTTGACAGAGGCGACTTTTCGTTGGAAGGTGGGGAGAGTGAAAAATGTGTGTTTTATGTAGTGGGTATGGGGAAGGGTTTTTGGTGGCACGCCCGATGGAGAGTTTAAAGTTGGGAGAAGAATTTGGTTATGGATAGTATTAAAATAATATCGTGGAATGTGAAAGGTACAGGCTCTGTTCTTAAGAGATGGAGGGTGGAATCGGCGTTGAAAAAAGATAGACCAGATATTTTATTTTTACAGGAAACACATCAGAAATCAAAAGATACGAATAAACTTTATCTGGGTTGGATGCAACACTATGAGATGGCGTTTGGAACATCTAAAGCAAGAGGGGTGGCAACTATGATTTCTAGGAAGTTAGGATTTGAAATCACAAAAAAGATTGCTGATCAAGAGGGTAGGTATCTGTTGTTAAGAGGAAAATTGGAGGATGAGGAAATATTGTTGGTAAATATTTATGCTCCGAATGACCACCAAGTAGTGTTTCTTGAAAAAATTCGGAAAATAGTGGAGGGGGAAAATGTTGCAAAAACTATTGTGGCTGGTGATTTTAATTTGATCAGGTCAGGAATGGATTGCACAAACATAGCTAGAAGTGGAATGGGTGTGAAAGGGAAGGCGATGGACAAATGGATGAAAGTTATGGGTTTGAAGGATTCGTGGAGAGAGTTTAAAGGCTTGGAAAGGGCATATTCCTTTTTTTCGCATGTACATGGGACCTACTCGAGAATAGATTATGTTTTTCTGTCGGAAAACTTAATTGGGGATATAGAAAGTACGGAAATTGGGATTATTAAGGAATCGGATCATGCTAAAGTATATCTGGAATTGAAAGCACCAAAAAATATTCAAAGAGTTAGAAATTGGAGGTACGATCCTAATTTGTTCAAAGATCAGAAAAGCAAAGAGGCAATTATGGAAAGTTGGAAAGAAAGTTGGCAATGGAATGATAATAATGAGGTTGATTTTAATATTGTATGGGATACCATGAAGTCAGTTTTTAGGGGGGAAAGCATAAAAGTGGCAAGCCTTAAATATAAAAGGAATAAAGCAGAACACATAGAAAAAGAAAGGGAAATAAAACAATTACAGGAAGAACACGTAAAGAGTAAAGATAAAAAAATTCTCTTGAAACTACAAGGACTCAAGGCAGAAGTAATGGGTAAAGATATTGATAAAGTTAAACGAGATCTGATTTATTTAAATAGAGAATATTTTGAATTTAGTAATAAGAACTCAAAACTATTAGCAAGAGCAGCTAAGGTTAAAAGGGAAAAAAGAGAAATTGGGGTGTTAGTTGACAGGCAAGGTTCAAGGTGTAATAAGAATAGCGATAAATGTAAAATAGTCAGGGAATTTTACCAGGTGTTATATGCAGAAAAAGAAATAGATATGGAAAAGCTTAAAAGGATATTGGAGAGGCAGTTAGGGAATGGGATAAAGCAAGAGCATAGGGAGAAAATGGAGGAAAAGATAACTGATAAAGAGGTTAAGGGGGTAATAAGCGGATTGAAGATAGGGAAAGCCCCGGGGGAGGATGGATTATCAACAGAGTTTTACAAAGAATTTAAAGAGGTGGTGGTCCCGAAATTGGTGAAGTTATATAATTATATATTAGATGGAGGATCAATCCCGACTTCATGGTATAACACTACAATTGTTCTTTTGCCAAAACCTGGTAAGAATTTGGAAAGGGTGGATTCGTACAGACCAATTTCGCTCATAAATCAAGATGCGAAGATCTTCACGGCAATATTGGCTAACCGTTTAAATAGTTTTACGGGGGAATATATAAATGTTGATCAAGTTGGGTTTCTAAAAGGACGACACATGGCGGATTTGACTAGAAGGGTATTGGATTTAATAGACAGTGTTAATCAAACAAAGGAAAAAGTGGGATTACTATCATTGGATATTTTTAAGGCATTTGATTCATTGCAGTGGTCTTCAATTAAGGAAATAGTTAGAAAATATGGGTTTGGAGATAAATTTAATAGGGTTATAGATTTACTATATCAAAAAGGAAATGCCAGGGTTAGAGTAAACGAGGAGCTCACGGATGTGGTAAAGCTAGAGGCAGGTACTAGGCAGGGTTGCCCATTATCTCCTATTTTGTTTATAATGGCAATGGAGATTTTAGCTAAAAGTATAAGGGAGGATTCAAATATAGAAGGGATTATGGGTAATAAAGTGAGCATGTACGCTGATGATACATTGCTTATGGTGAAGCACCCCGAACAGGTAATGGACAGGATTAAAGATCATCTACAAGTATTTCAAGCTATAACAGGATTAAAGATAAACTGGGATAAATCTGAATTGATGTTGTGTAATTTGAAATTGAGCGAGATGGGTAGGACGGTCTCGACACTTAATATACAAATCAAAGATAAGTTGAAGTATTTAGGGATAACTATTTCAAACAAATTAGAAGAACTTAAACGACTGAATTATGACAGCTTGAGAATTGAATTTAGGAATAAAATACGAGAACTTCAGAAGTTAAAGCTGTCATGGTTTGGAAGGATTGCTATGTGTAAAATGATACTGTTACCAAAGATTAACTTTTTATTTGACACGCTCGCGATCCACTTAAAAGAGAAAGAAATCAATGAGTTTCAAAAAATGTTTAATGACTTTTGTAATGGAGGAAAAAAATCTAGGCTTCCAAAGAAATTATGGTATTTGTCTCAGAAAAAAGGGGGGTTGGGTATGCCAAACCTCTTAGTATATTACCGAGCATTTCAAGTCAAGAATGTTGTGAAGATCTTGGCAAGAGAAAAGGTAATTTGGGAACAATTGGAAATGAAAGAATACAGAAATATTGGAAACTTGAATTTTCTGGGAATGAAAGATAAGGCGAAAAGGTCAAATAATACTATGATGAAAGGTCTCATGGAGGTGTGGAAGAAGGTAAAAAAAGATATGGTTCCGAATCTCTCCCCAATCTTGGAATTGACTGATATGATGTGTTTCCCAATAAAATTAGACAAAGAAAAAATAGAAATATTGGATAAAAATGGGACGTTGTTATTGAAGGATTGGTTAAAAGCATGTGATGTTGATGCCGAGCGGAAAAAAATGTTTGAGATATTAAACTTGAATTGGTTTCAGAAGTTAAAGGTGGACAATTGGAATAAAAAATATAAAAGAGAACTAGGATCAGATAGAGTACTTACGGAATTTGAGGAATTGGTAAGGAAGATTAGAAAAGGTGAAAGTAGTATTAAGGGTCTTGTAAGTAAGCTTTATAATATATTGAATAGAGGTGCAGATCCACAGGAGGATTTGAAACAGAAGTGGGAACAAAATTTGAATATAAAAATTGGGGAGACTGAATGGAAAAATAAATGGAAAAAGAGAATTATGAGAACAATGTCTGTAAGAATTAAAGAACATAATTTCAAGATGTTGTGGCAATGGTACCTGACACCATTAAGACTTTACCAGATGGATAATAAAAGAGATAAGTTATGTTGGAGATGTAAAGAATTTGATGGAACATATGAACATATGTGGTGGAGTTGTAAAAAAATAAGGGATTTTTGGGGAAGAATAGAAAATGAATTTGGTGAAATATTGGGTAAAAGTGTTAAGTTGGTGTCGGGTACTATTCTATTAACGAATGTGGAAGATCTGGGTTTAAACAAGGAGGAAAAAGAACTACTGGAAATTGTACTGACAACGGGTAGACAATGTATAGCCAGAAATTGGAAAAACGATGTAGATATTCAGGTTGGAGAATGGTATAAAGAAATGTGGAGTTTAGCATTGAACGATAAATTGACATGGGAGATTAAAGTTAAAAGAGATAATTTAAAAGAGAATAGATTCTGGAATATATGGAAACCGTTCGTGGATCACTCTATTATGGCAGGTGATAGTTCAGGACCAGTACCATCTCAAAGAAGTTTCTGGACTTGAGTAAAAAATAAACTCTCCGGGCATTGTATATATTCACAGGGTGTTTTTATTTTTTTTATTTTTTATTTTTTTATTTTTTATTTTTTTATTTTTATTTTTTATTTTTTTTATTGGTTAAAAAGATTAGTGGTAGTACAGAAAGTTTTTTTTTCTATTATTTTGGATTTTGAAATAAAGGTTCCTAATATTTGGTGGTTAAATAGTAGTTAATGAATATAGATATTGTTATGTGCTAGCATATAGTAATGTTTGTTAGTATGATATTATGGACTTGTTAGTGTAATGTACTGTTAATGTATTGTTAATGTTTTCTTTTCTTTTTCTATATGTTTATTAAAGATTTAATAAAAAATTTTAAAAAAAAAAGGAAATGGGGACTGGGTCTAGATTCCCACCTCACCCCATCACATACGCACAGTCCGTCCGTGCCTCCTAACTCTTCCCCCCCCCAACCCCAGGAGGGAAGAGGGGGCTTCAGAAAGGATCCCACTTTCTGTGGGACTTTGCAAAGGATGTTTTGTTTTTGTTTTGATTTGGGGGGGGGGCAGGCGGGTAATGTTTTGTTGCTGTGATACTGATACTGTGATTTGTGATGATGATAGGTTACATTTTTATTATTATTATAATGTGGATAATTTATTTTTACTTTTCTTTATTTACATTGTATCTTGTTATTGGTTGTTTTAAATGTTGTAAACTGCTTTGGGTCTCCCATTGGGGTGAGAGAAGCGCTATAGAAATGTAAATAAATAAATAATGTAGAACCTTGTAATTGTAACTGTAAAAAAAAAAAACATTTTTCCTGCTTCAGGAAAAAAAGCATTCTCAGATATGAGTTGTAGTCGATGACCATCTAGCCCTCTCATTTTCTGCTGCCCCCTTCTTCTTTTGCCCTCCACCTTTCCCAGCATCAAGGCCTTCTCCAGTGAATCCTTTCTTCTCATTTGATGTCCAAAGTACTTTAGCTTCATCTTTAATATTTGTCCTTCTAAGGAGCAGTCAGGGTTGATTTCTTCTAAGATCGACCTATTTGTTCTCCTCGCTGTCCAGGATACTCTAAAAGCTCTCCTCCAACACCACATTTCAAAGGTGTCTATTCTTCTGTGTTCCACTTTCCTTATGGTCCAGTTCTCACAGCCATACATTACCACCAGAAATACAGTAAAAACCCAAGTTACAAATCTCTTGAGTTACAAAAAACTCGAGTTACTAAAGTTTTTTGGGGGTAAATCGGTGTCCTGATTTATACAAAAAAACCAACTTACGAAAGGGTGGTGAAAAGATTCCATTGGTCTGCAATTTTCTCCCAAGCTCAGTTCCTTTGTTGTGACTAGGGGGGAGGAGGGGGGGAAACATTTTCAGCCATAGTGAAGGCTCTGTGTTTGGGAGAAAGGTGAGAACTGAAGGAATCCACCCCCCCTTCCATATTCTGCAGCACCGGCAGACAAGCCAGGGACAGTGGCAGAAAGAGCAACGAGGACATTTTTTACGATGTCTTGTGGCTCTATCTGCCGCTGTCCCTGGCCTATGTGCTGGTGCCACATGCTAAGGAATGATGGTGGGGAAAGATTCCTTTGGTCGCCACCACTCTCCCAAGTCCTGGGGCTTGGCTGCAGCCTAAAATGTCTCCTCCACTTCTTAGGCTACAGCCAAGTCCATACCTGTCAAGTATCCTGGATTGGCCGGGATTTCCCGTATTTTTGCACCACTTCCTCCACTTTTCCACCACCATCCCGTAAAACGACAAGGGCGGGCTTGCGGTGAGGCAGCAAAATGAGCAGCCGGCCATGGTCCCATCACTTGAGGCAGAGTACCGCCGTGGGGAACAGCATGGCCATGGGGCGCCTTGGAACGCCCACCAGCATCTCTCGCCAGCACCCCAACACTTCACCTCCTTCATGCCCTGGGGTTTTTCTCAAGCTGAGCTCCTCCTGGGTCGGGCTGGCAAGCGGAAGGCACAAAAGTGCCCACTGGGGCTGAAGAAAGGAGGGCGAGGATAAGGCAGGGTACCCCCCTATACTACCCCTTCACCTCCACCGCAACCCTTTGGGTCTCCCTCTTTCGCGAAGAGCCGCTCCAGCGGTGGCCGCTGCCCGCAATGCACTCAGGTGGCATGCAATGTGGGCGGGCTCATGGAATGCCTGCCAGCAAGTGCGAGTGAGCAAGCGAAGAGGCTTCTCTGGTGAGAGATGCTGGAAGGCATTCTGAGGTGCCCCGTGGCCATGTTTGTCCCCATGGCGGCACTCAGCCTCAAGCTATGGGACTGCGAGCAGCTGCGCTTTCCACTGCCTTGGCAAGGCTGCTGCCGCTCTTCTCTGCCACGAGCCTACCCTTCTTGCACACCTTTCTCTGTGCCTTTCTCCCAAGCACAGAGCTTTCTCTGTGGCTGAAAATGTCCCTCTCCCACTTTTTCAGTCACAGCGAAGACTCGAGCTTGGGAGAAAGTTGCAGACCAAAGGAATCCCCCCCCACCTTTCCTTAGCCTGCGGTGCCCGCAGACAGGCTGGGGACAGCAGCCATTTCAGCTGCTCAAGACTTTCCTATGGGGATGCCTCGAGTTATGCCAAAAATCGAGTTATGAAAGGTTCCAGGGAACTGACTTTTGGCATAACTCGGGGTTTTACTGTACCATTGCTTTGACTATGCAAACTTTTGTTTGCAAGGTAATGTCCCTGCTTTTTACTATGTTCCCCAGGTTTCTCATAGCTTGTCTCCCAAGAATTAGTCACCTTTTTATTTCATGACTGCAATCCCCATCTGCAGTGATCTTTGATCCTAAGAATGTAAAATCTGTCACTGCTTCTACTTCTTCCTCATTTATTTTCCAGGAAGTGATAGGGCCTGTTGCCATTATCTTGATTTCTTGATGCTGAGTCTCAAGCCAGCTTTTGCACTCTCTTCTTTCAATCTAAGCAGGAGTTTCTTTAGGTCTTCCTTGCTTTCTGCCATTAGGATAGTATCATCTTCATATTTGTTGTGTATGTAACTCAAGTGAAATGTGATTGAAATCAGACATGTAACGCAAGTGAAATGAGATTGAAATCAGATATAACGATCCTCCATTTTCCCTTTTTCCCTTGTGTAAATATTCCTCTTGTGTAAATATTGTGGGACTTGTTTCCCACCGTAGCTGTAGTTGTTGTTTACTCATTATCAATCAAGTGTTGTCACCTGGCTCTTTACCTGTACTGACCAATCATGTGGCTCCATGCCAGGTTTGAATCATTACCTATTGTATATAAGGAGCATTGCTCCGCCATTGACCTCATGTTCAGATTGACTACCTTCCAATAAAGATGTGTTTGCCCCCCTAACTGCTGGCTACTGCGTATCAATCTGCAAACATCAAATTGGCAACAAAGGTGGGATATGTCTTCCCACAGAATCACGCTCCCTCCGTTCCACCTCAAGGATCTGGAGAAATGGACGCCAGTTCAAGCACGCCATGGCGGCCAAGATGATAGACGATGAGGAGCAAATGCGCTCTTGCTTCCTTGCAGAATGCTGCCTTGTCGCGCTTGAGCTTGCAACGCACCTCCTGTTTCCACGGGACATCGATGCTGTACCATTCAATGACATCTTGGCCGTGCTTCAGAATCACCTTCAGCCTAAGGTGTCCATCTACCCGGCGAGAGTAGCCTTCCACAGGCAAGACCAGTGCCCGGGGGAGTCCATGGCCGACTACGCCAGTGCCCTCAGGTTGGGTGCTGCCCTTTGCCAGTGGGACAACCTGGAGGAAGCCTTGAGGGACTGCCTGCTGTCCAGAATGCGGGACGAGGAAGCCCAGCAGAGGCTGATGGCCAGAGACCATCTCACATCCCAGTCTCATTTGACTTGGATCCAGCGATTAGACCCATCTGGCTCAAGCCACAAAGAGTACCCTTCGCCCTCAAAGACAAGATTGAGGTGGAACTGGACAAACTGGTGGGCCAGGGGATTTTGGTTCCGGTGGACTCCGCGGAGTGGGAGACACCGATTGTTACTGCTATGAAATCTAATGGGTAGGTTAGGATTTGCGCAGATTACAAATGTACAATTAATAAGGCCATTCAACCCAATGCCTACCTGGTGCTGGTAGTTAGCCATTTACTAGCAACTTTACACGAGGGTAAATGTTTTGCAAAATTGGATTTAGTGCAGGCTTATCAGCAGCTAACGGTCACACCTGCTGCAGCAGCCACCCAAACTATTGTTACACACAAGGGAGCGTTTAAGGTGACACACCTCCAGTTTGGCGTGAATTCAGCTCTGGGTATTTTTCAGTCACTGGTGGAATGGCTTCTTAAGGGTCTCCCCCCGGGGTTCTCCCCTACTTTGATGATGTTCTGATCACAGCTGGGAATGAGTCCGAACTAGCTAAGAGGTTTTAACTGTGTTTGAGAATGCGGGGTTGCACCTAAGGAGAGACAAATGTGTATTCCTTGCAAGGGAAGTCGAGTTCCTAGGTTTCAAAATAACCCCTGAAGGAGTTAAGCCCTCAGACTCCAAAGTTGCCACTGTTCACAATGCCCCCCCCCATCCAACCGTGAAACCAGAGTTGCAGTCCTTCTTGGGGCTGCTCAACTTTTATCATTCCTTCTTGCCAAGAAATGCTTCCATGGTGGAGCCACTGCATCATCTTTTGAAGAAAGATGTGGTTTGGCGGTGGGGGGAGAGCCAGGAACGAGCCTTTAAAGAGTTAAAACAGCTCCTTTCGTCAGAAGCAATCTTAACTCATTTCGACTCAAGGAAACCCACGGTGCTAGTTTGCGATGCTTCACCAGTAGGGGTGGGGGCGGTGCTATGCCATGTCCTGGAAAAACAGGCGAGAAGCCCCAGTTGCCTTCTACTCGAGGTCCCTCTCGAAGGCAGAGCACAATTACGCGCAAACGGACAGGGAGGCTCTTGCGATAGTCGCTGGAACCAAAATGTTCCATGACATCCTCTATGGTTGGGATTTCATCATTGTGACAGACCACAAGCCACTGTTGGGGATCTTTGTCACGTCCAAGCACACTTCCCAGATACTGTCCCCTAGAATGCTTCATTGGGCGATTTTCTTAAATGCTTACCAGTTCACACTGGTCCACCACCCGAGCAAAGAGATCAGCCATGCTGATGCGCTTTCCCGGTCTCCCCTGCCTGAGTTAGGGGAGCCTGAGTGCGAGATCGAGCAGGATCACCAGGTGTTGCTGATCGAATCTCTCAAGTCACCTCCAATTGTGCCCACTGATCTCACCAAGGCCATGGCAAAGGACAAGGTTCTGTCCCTTGTTGTTTCATGGGTAAAGAAAGGGTGGCCCACGACTCCTCCGGCTGAGGAGTTCAAAGTGTATTTCCGAAAGAGGTTGAAGCTTTTGCTCGATAAGGGGTGCCTCCTGTGGGGCCAGAGAGTGGTAATTCCTGAGGTGTTGTGCTCCAAGGTGCTCAGGTTGCTACACATTAGCCACCCGGGAATCATGCGCTCAAAGGCTTTGGCCAGGAGCTACTTCTGGTGGCCCCAGATAAACACAGATATTGAGCAGTTGGTGGGCACCTGCAAGAGTTGCCAGAGTTCTCGACCCGAAAAGTCCTGACTTCCTTCCAGAGAATGGGACACAGCCCATGGACCCTGGTTACATATCAATTTCACTGGTCCATTCAGGGGAACGCTTTTCCTGCTAGTGGTGAATTCCTTTTCAAAATGGTTGGAGGTTATTCCAATGCCCAGTACCTCCTCGGCAGCAACCATCAAGCAGTTGCGAAGGCTATTCAGTTGTTTTGGTTTACCCGAAGTGCTTGTCTCTGACAATGTCAGTATGTTCACTTCTGTCGAATTCCAGGCATTACTCGAGATGACATGTCACGTCTGCCCCATTTCACCCTGCCACAAATGGCCATGTAGAGTGCCAAGTGCATACCACGAAAGAGGCACTCCGGCGAATGGGCCGTGGGGACTTAGAGTTGCAATTGTGCCAGTTCCTCTTTTGCTACAGGGTAACCCCCCGGCATCTGGGATGTCGCCAGCCGAACTATTGATGTGCAGGAGACCGGTCTCACTTTTCGACTGGCTAGAGGAATGTTGAAATTGCGCACACAAAGGTGTTTGCAGCCGGGGATCCAGTACATTGCAGGAATTATGCGGCTGCCGGACCAACATGGGTCCCAGGGGTTGTGGTCGAACAAACAGGACCAGTGTCCTACCAAGTGAAGATGGGTACGGGCCTACTGTGGCGGTGACACGCCGATCAGCTGAGGCGCCAAGTCACGGAGTTTCAAGAGGTACAGGGCGGTGAAAGTCTGGGTGATTTCATGTTAGGGTCCTCCCCCACTCGCTTATCCCAAGGGGGAGACATGGTGGGCGGCACACAGAAGGGATCGGATTTCTGTTTCATCCATCCGAGCCCATCTCTAGCAGACAGGGAAGAGTACGACAGCCCAGACCCTGAAAATTTAGATTTTGAGTTGCAGGATCGGGGGGAGTTTGCGGAGTGTTCCCCCACTCGTCCAAGAGAGAAGTGGGGCTTTGATTTCTCCCCAGCAACCCCCCGTCCTCTGGTAGTTGAGTCTACCTCTACTCCCAAGCAAACAAGGGAAGCTTTTGTTGAGTCACCCCCTACTCAGAATAACAGGCGGGAATTTTCTTTGAGTTATTCCCCATCCCTTCCAGGGTTTGATTTAGAGCGATCCCCTGCTCCAGCTGAACTGAAACGGGGTTATGAATTGGGTTGTCCCTTTCCAGGTTCCCTTTCTGAAATGGGCCAGTGCTCCCAACATGCCACTAACACCACTCGTTTTCCCACTGCAGAACATGAGTCTGCGGAACCCAATCCCCCTAGTTCCTTCTAGCTCAGCCAAGCAGCTGTCTGGCCCAAACGAGTATGCAGGCCACCACAATGGTTGAGGGCCGTCATCCCATCCTAGGGGGGAGGAATGTTGTGTATGTAACTCAAATGAAATGTGATTGAAATCGGACATGTAACGCAAGTGAAATGTGATTGAAATCGGATATAACAATCCTCCATTTTCCCTTTTTCCATTGTGTAAATATTCCTCTTGTGTAAATATTGTGGGACTTGTTTCCCACCGTAGCTGTAGTTGTTGTTTACTCATTATCCAATCAAGTGTTGCCACCTGGCTGTTTACCTGTACTGACCAATCATGTGGCTCTGCACCAGGTTTGAATCATTACCTATCTGAGCGTTAACTGTTGGAACTTGACAAAGGATCCTACACCCGGCCATACTAGCCTGTACTGAGCATTCGTGCACTTGCCCGAAATGGGTCCGGAGGTCAACAAAGATTTTAGAAATGTGCCAGTGGGGCAGGAGACCCATGTGGTGTTGTGACGGGCATGGGGCGGTATGGCGGGTACCGTGGGGCAGGCCGCACTCGGGGAATGCGGGTCCGATGTTTAAGTGCAGTCCCTCATTCCAGCCCTGCAGGTACATCTCTGGGCCCTGAGCAGCAGATCCAGAGTGACCCCGCCCTTAGGCTGCTGCTGGTGAATGCCAGATCGGTCTGTAATAAGGCCCCACTGATCCAAGATTCTATCCAGGAGGGGCGGGCCGACCTGGCATGCATCACTGAAACCTGGCTGACACCTGAGGATGGAGTACCTCTTTCGGACATGTGTCCAGCTGGGTTTGGTATTTGGCACCAGCCTAGAGGTGAGCGGAGGGGCGGTGGTGTCGCCATTGTTGCCAGGGAGTCTTTGGGAATTGCTAGGGCCACTGCTCCACAAGTGTCTGGTTGGGAGGCCCTGCTTCTACGGTTGGGCCCCAAGGGTCAGTTGGGGATCTTACTCCTGTACCTGCCCCCTTGCAGGGTAAGGGATGCCCTGCCTGAGCTCCTCGAAGCCGCCTCGATGCTGGCGTTGGAGTTCCTGAGGCTTATGGTTCTGGGGGTCTTCAATTTGCCATTATTGGGGATGGCTTCTGAGGTGGCAAGGGAGTTCATGGCTTCCATGGCAGCCATGGGCCTGACTTAGGTAGTTCGGGGTCCGACCAGGGGCAGTGGTCACATGCCAGACTTAGTTTTCTTGTCGGAGCAGTGGCAGAGTGATCTGAGATTACAGGATTTAGTCATCTCACCTGTGCCATGGTCAGATCACTATCTGGTGACTCTTGACTTTCTGGGGGCGACGCTTCATCGTAGGGAGGCAGGGCCTATTAAAATGGCCTGCCCTCGGCGACTAATGGATCCAGATGGATTCCAGAGGGAACTGGGGGATGTTCCTCTGGATCGGCTACACGATTCACCCGAGGCACTTGTCGACCTGTGGAACAGGACGGCAACAGCAGCCTTGGATGAAATCGCGCCACTGCGGCCTCTCCGCGCCCGTGGGGTTAGGTCATCCCCGTGGTTCACGGATGAACTGCGGGAACTCAAATGGGCAAAGAGACGCCTAGAGCGCCGCTGGGTGAAGACCCAGGATGACTCCGATTGGACACTAGCTAGAGCTGATATTAGGGCCTACCTAGTGGCGATGGGGGTGGTGAGGCGGCAATACTTCACCACCCTTATTGCCTCCGCTGATAACCGCCCAGCTGCCCTGTTCCGGGTAACCAGGTCCCTCCTTGGTAGGGGGAGATCGGTGCCCGGTTGGCAGGGTTCGGCTGAGGACTTTGCTGACCATCTGGTGGAGAAAATCGATCGGATTCGTTCAGGGCTGAATCCCGGCGTGGATGGGGAGGGTCGGGGGGGGGGGCACTGGAGCACAGTCTTGCTGTACGATCTGGGATCGGTTTGATCCTGCTGTCCCTGATGAAGTGGACAGGCTCCTTGCAGCCGTGCGTGCCACTACATGTCCTTTGGACCCCTGTCCCACTTGGTTTGTGAAAGCCTCCAAGGTGGTGACAGGTGGCTGGGTTGGGGCGATAATAAATTCATCATTATGGGAGGGGGTATTTCCTGCACCGCTAAAACATGCTTTGGTGCGCCCCCTCCTGAAGAAAATATCCCTTGACCCAGCTGTCCTTAACAACTACAGGCCGGTTTCCAACCTGCCCTTTCTGGGTAAGGTTTTGGAGAAGGCGGTGGCGCGCCAGCTGCAGAGTGTCCTGGAGGAAGCAGATTATCTAGACCCCTTTCAATCAGGATTCAGGCCCGGGTATGGTACGGAGACGGCATTGGTCGCACTGATGGATGATCTCTGGCGGGAGCAGGACGGGGGTTATCCATCTGTCCTTGCTCTTCTTGACCTCTCAGCGGCCTTCGATACCGTCGACCACGGTATCCTTCTGGAATGGCTCAAAGGACTGGGGATCCAGGGCACCGTGTTGTCCTGGTTTTCCTCTTTTCTGGAGGGCCGTACCCAGTCGGTGTGGTTAGAGAGTGAGAGGTCCAGCCCTAGGCTTCTCAAGTATGGGGTGCCTCAGGGTTCGGTGCTCTCTCCTCTCCTATTTAACATCTACATGAAGCCACTGGGTGAGATCATTCGTTCCCACGGGGTGCGGTACCATCAGTATGTGGATGACACCCAGTTGTACATCTCGGCCCGTGGGGACCCCAGTGATGCTGTTGAAATCCTATCCGGATGCCTGGAGGCCATTGGGGTCTAGATGGGGGCCAATGGGCTTCGGCTGAATCCCAGCAAGACAGAGTGGCTGTGGATAAGGGGCCCCGTGTTATCCAGGGAGTTACCATCTTTGGTACTGGATGGGGCTGTTTTGCCCCAGACAGACCCAGTGCGCAACCTGGGGGTCCTTCTGGACTCGCGGCTGCTGCTAGAAGAACAGGTAGCGGCTGTGGCCAGGAGGGCTTTTGCCCAACTTCGGGGATTCGCCAGTTGCGCATGCTCCTGGACCGGGGCTCCTTGCTTATGGTCACCCATGCTGTGGTCACTTCCCTACTAGATTATTGTAATGCGCTCTTCATGGAGCTGCCCTTGATGACCATTCGGAGGCTGCAGCTGGTCCAGAATGCGGCAGCCTGGGTGGTGATGGGATGTGGGCGATATGCCCATGCCTCACCGCTACTTCGGGAGCTGCACTGGTTACCAGTTTGTCTCCAGGTGCAATTCAAGGTGCTGGTTTTGACCTTTAAAGCCCTATATGGCAGTGGGCCAGGATACCTTAGAGACCGCATCGTCCCAAGAGTGTCTGCCCGTCCAACCAGAGTGGACCAGAGGGGCTCTCTAATAGTGCCATCAGTTAGGGGTGCACATCTGTCCAGCACCCGAAGGAGGGCCTTCTCCGTGTCCGCACCAACTCTCTGGAACCTCCTGCCAACAGATCTAAGACTTCAAAGAGAATTGCTGCCCTTCAGGAAAGGATTGAAGACCTGGCTGGCAGGGCAGGTGTGGGGCCCGAATGGGAACACGGTCCCCGCCTGCTGGCTTATGTAAACAATTAAGAACTCTCTCTTCTTCTTCTTTTTATAGTGGGTGGGATGGGTGGGTGGGATATGGGTCTTTTAAAGTGTTTTAATGTGTTTTTAGAACTTGTTGTAATGCCGCCCTGAGTCGGGTTCTGCCTGAGTGGGCGGCATATATAAATATGACTATTAAATTAAAATTAAATTAAACAAAGAAAAAGAACTTCAATACCCAACATCCTGTGTGCTGTGGCGAGCTGCAGCCAATTAGGATGAGAAGTGTGACCAAATAGAACGTTGTCA
This sequence comes from Bradypodion pumilum, assembly GCA_035047305.1. Lineage (NCBI taxonomy): Eukaryota > Metazoa > Chordata > Lepidosauria > Squamata > Chamaeleonidae > Bradypodion > Bradypodion pumilum. The sequence goes on along the minus strand of JAWDJD010000004.1, from coordinate 109,661,304 downwards.
GTCGCTCTGCAGCCAATCAAAAATAAGCTTCAGAAAATATTTCAACACACGACCAGTAACACCACAAATTAAACTTCATGTCCCAGCATCCTTTGCACTGTGCAACCCCTCAGCCAATCAGGCTGAGGGATACGAGTGCAGAGGAGGCTGGGAATGTACGTGCTGACTGGAAAAAAAACCCGCTGGGAGCCGGAGGGAAAGACTTTGAAAGACCCAGCTGGAGGGACCCAGGAAAAGGTAAGTGCAGTCGGTGGGGGTGAGGGAGTGGGTGAGGGAGGCAATGAAAGGTGCTGGGTCCAGAAGGGTTGGGGAACAGACCCCTTTTGTCCCCCCAACCCTTCTGGACCCAGGGGACCCGGGCCAGGGAATCGAATCCACCCCCCTCCCAAACACTCCGTTTTAAAAGAGAAGAAACAGCTTGGTTTCTTCTCTTTAAAAATGGAGTGTTTTTTTGGGGGGGAATGATCTCCTCTCTGCAGGGTCCCCTGGCTCTGGAAGGGTTGGGAGGACAGACCCCTTTTGTCCCCCAAACCCTACCAAACCCAGGGGACCAGGGACAGGGGATTGAATCCACCCCCCCTCCCAAACAGTCCATTTTAAAAGAGAAGAAACAGCTTGGTTTCTTCTCTTTAATAATGGGGTGTCCTGCGGGGGGATCCCCACTCTGCAGGGTCCCCTGGGTTTGTGGGGACAACACACACACACACACACACACACACACACACACACACACACACACACACACACACACACACACACACACACACACACACACACACACACACACACACACACACACACACACACACACACACACACACACGACACTCCTGCCTTGCCAGGAATTTTTAATGTGTGTGTTGGTGGTTGGAGAGGTATTGTATGGGTGGTGGTGGTTGTGCACAACCAAAACCACCCCTAACCACCAACACACCTCTGTTTTAAATAAATTACCAAAAAAATTATCCCTTACAACACAATTTAAAACAGCCCGGCAACGCCGGACAAACTATGCTAGTTGTATATAAGGAGCATTGCTACGACATTGACCTCATGTTCAGATTGACTACCTTCCAATAAAGATGTGTTTGGCCCCCTAACTGCTGGCTACTGCGTATCAATCTGCAAACATCAAAATATCTCAAATTGTTGATGTTTCTCTCAGCAATTTTAATTCCAACTTGTGATTCTTCCATCCCTGCATTGCACATTATGTGCTCTGTATGTAAGTTAAATAAGCAGGGTGACAAAGTGCAGCCTTGTCTTCCTTCTTTTCCTATTCCAAACCAGTCTGTCATTCCGTATCCTGTCCTAACTGTTGCTTCTTGACTCTTGTACAGATTTCTCATGAGACCTATAAGGTGTTCTAGTATTCACATCTGTTTAATTACTTGCCACATTTTGTTGTGGTCCACACAGTCAAAGGCTTTAGTGTAGTCAATGAAACAGAAATATTCGTTTTTTTTCTCCATGATCCAACATATGTTGGTGATTTGGTCTCTAGTTCCCCTCCCTCTTCGGAACCCAGCTTGCAATTGCTTTGGAATTTAGAGTTTGCAAAAATTATAAACAGTAACAGATACCAGAATATCTATTTTTCTGGCATTTTCATGACATAAGGAAAAACATACCCCAATCTGTGCCCAAATTCTGATCGGTGCTATAGAGCTATTATTTTGGGGGCCCTAGGATGAAGTGATTCCCAGGGTCACTTTAAGGGAGCTCTCGTTAAAATGATCCCTTCTAGTGTGATCAGGTGCGCATGTTTCCAGCTGTCTTATCACACTCTATGATACATTCACATTGATATATCCTGGCTCTTTTCCTGCAGAAAATATAGCACTTTGCTCCTAGGAACTGAAATGCTATGGTTTTCTAGCCCTCCTGCTTCAGATGCCCTCTTTTATAGCACAAATTCAGTGGGTATGCATTAAAGTGGACCTAAAAGAGCAATGTTAACCACAGACATGACTTTTATTGTTCCAAAAGCAACAATTAAGTGACTATAACTGAAGACAAACTACAAAAGGACAACTTTGTCTCTTTGCAAAAATATAAAATAAATGTCTGTGCAGTAATACCTCATACAAAGTCCGCTTCATACAACATCGGATTCATACAACATCGCCTAATTCCTTGAAAAAAGTTGCCTCATACAAAGTCGCTGTGACTTTGTATGAGGCATTGGGTTTTTCCCCAGGTTGCATTGTGCCTGGGCAGTATAAAAGGCAGGACACATACATGCATTGCTCTTTTGGGTTTTGCACAAGGTTAAGAGTGTTTAGGAATGGTTTTGAGCACGACTTTGGATTTTTTTGAATTTTTTTCGTCAGAATTTTTAGAAGCACTCCTGGGATTTTTGCAGCATTCTTCAGGTTCTTGGACAATCAGGGTTGTTTGACATATTTTTGTAATGCATTTAGCCTTTAGAAAATGATTTCTTAAAGTTCTGTCAGTTTCCTGTCTGTTTCCTTGGCTTTGCTCTGAAGTCTGTGCTGTTACAGTACAATGTATCTCTATGGAAACGACGTTGTACGAGGACATTGTATGAGGCATCGTGGCTAGGATTTTGCATGCCTCATACAAAGTCCAAATCCGTATAAAGTCCAAACTTGTGGAACCAAGTTTGGACATTGTATGAGGTATCACTGTACTTTGTTAAGAAGAGTGAATTTAGGCTTTTGATGACTTAAGTGTCTCATTCTGTAAAAGTTATTATACTACTTCTGTGCTATATTTATAATATTGAAGGCACACAATGAATAGTGAAAAATAAGCACAGAAAATAAATATACAAGTAAAGGAAAAAAATCCATAATGAACCAGTGGTTTGTATATGCATAGGACCATGATGGTGAACCTTGGCATTCCAGGTGTTCTTGGACTTAAATTCCCAGAAACCCAAGTCGTGAAGCCCAAGTCGTGAATCCACATGAATGGGTATACTGTGTGTACTTCAGTGAATCCATTTTTGTGGATTCACAGACTTGAGCTTCTGGGAATTGAAGTCCAAGAATGCCTGGAGTGCCAAGATTCGCCATCACTGGCATAGGACTTTCCTTTTAACAATCTGGTGATACATATTCACTGCTCACTTGATGATAAATTCACTGCTCACTTGGTGGATTTAAGTACAAAGAAATATAAATGAAGTGTATGTATATGTTATCATGAATTCTCTGTAAAACTGGATAAATGAGTAAATACATGCTAAGAGAAAATTCCCAGAGATAACAGTTTATAGATATGGAATTTTGTTATTGATCTAAAAAGGCAAATTTAATCTCTTGTCTTGAAATATTTGGCTATTTTGTATTACTAGCAGTTGAGTAAATGGGAAAAATGTGTTGTGGATTACTGATTTAGCTCTACCACTCTTTCTAACATTAATTATACACAGGTAGTCCATCATGTGAATCACATATGAAATGATGCAAGGCAAAGTTGCATATATTAGCAACTTTGTTCAAAGTGACTAATTCCACAGTGATGTTTTACTAAAATGAAGCAGCGAACGTTACTCTCCAGCTTGTAGGATTCTGGCCATGATCTGGCTAAAGGTGTAGCCACTGCGCTAATACTGCAACGTAAACAACCTATTCCTTGCTGGACATGTTATCCCCCCTTTTTTTCATTGCAGTTACCCTGATCTTAAAAGGAACCTGAGGATTCCCAAGGAACCCTTCTTTCATGATCTTTGACCCCTGGGTCTACATTTACTTGTGAGGGTAGCAATTTTGCCAGTGGGGATTGTCATGGTTTTGTAGCAATTGAATCTCCACTTGGGACAAACAGGAGCTGACTGTGGGCAGGCAGGTACAACAGCAGTCTGACAGCATGCATATATGAAAGAATATTTATAATGAATATTCATGAAGAAAAATATAAAGTTTCCAACCTACCTGAATAATCTTATCACCAGGCTGGAGCATGTTGGATGCTGGTCCATCAGGCTGAACCCTAGTAACAAAGATACCCTATAAGTCAGAAGTAACAGAGGTTAGGGCATTATTATTAAGAGCTAGGCTGAAGGTTTGTATATGAAGTAAATGGATGATTGGATGAATGAATCAGTCTATTTGTGATACTAATTATAGCTATTGCCTCTGCTTAATCTTAGGTTTGTATATTAGCCATAACTCAGAATAATTTAAAATCAGCAAGCCACAACAGCTTACCTATACAAGCCACTATAGAATTATCTATGAAAGCCATATGTATATTACAGGTAAATCAATCTGTATACAGTACTTGTTTTCTGTAAACTGGACTGAATAAAAAGACCTCTGATGTCACATTGCTCATGTGTATGTTTTCCTTGTGTTGTTCTATAGGTTTTCAACACTCCTCTACAACATGTAGCTTAAAACATATCTTATTTTGCATCTCACTATTTCTTAAATAACAGCAATCCTCTTAAAATTGCCAATTACTTTGAGGAATAAACAGCTGAGAACAAATAAAGCAAAGACAGATAACCAGTGACCTGCAGTAAAAGTATAGTTCTGCCCACATGAAAGATATGCACAGCTCATTCATCTGAAGAAGCTGGCGTAGGATTACAATCCATTGGGTGTCTATGATAAAAGCATAAAGATATGCTGCACTAGACCCAAAACCTCTGAAGACCAGAAGATCTACTGCAAAGCACCTTTGTGTGCTTCTGACATGATTTCTTTTTTTAAAAAAAGCTTTCTGCCAATAGTTTTCTGAGACAAATCAGCCCAAGGGGGTTCTGCCAGCATAAGAACAGTTGTGTTAAGAACAAGAGACTTCTGTCCATTCTAAACTCACTACAGAGAGCATCTTTCAGTCAGGACTGCATTGTTGAGAACAGCCATAACCTAATAATATCAGTATTGCAGCCCGTTTCAAGTCTGTTAATTTCCCCGTTTTCCTGAAATCTCTGTGCCATATTACTAAATACTCATTAAACACACCAGCCCAGAGGGATAGCAAAACTAGGGCATAGAGAATTGAAGGACTTGAACTTTCTGATTAGCAGGGGCTATCAGAGCTTTTTATAAAGTATGCGGTTGTACACATTATGTGCTTTTGGGGGGAAAGTGCAATTGTCATCTGCAGATTCACACATTTGGTTGTTTCTGTACCTGCATGAAGCTGTTGGAACACAGGCACAGAAACGCCACACGTGTGATTCACAAAGATCACAATAAAGAAATTATTGTAATGCAAAGGGTTTGAAGGTTGCTTGGTCTTGAACGATCAAATAAGAGGTGTTAGTTTTACAAAATAGATGTTCCTGGTGGGAAAAAATACTAGAACTCATTCATTGTAAAGTATCAACCCAGTTTTCTGTGTTTGGAGACTTTCCTGGTAGACAGGGAGGAGTTGGTTATCGGGAATCTCAGAAGGAGCACTTACCCTTCCAAATGTACTACTACACCACTGGTCCTAATTTAAAATATATAACCAATATAAAAATGTGGCAACCTATCCACTGCTTCAAAATATTAGTTGGTGTTGATAACAATGATAAAAATATCAGTGAATTCAGCTGTTTAAAAATTAAAGTGGTATAGATAAACAAATGTCCAAAATCAACCATGAAAGAAGAGAATTAGTATTAATTAATTTATAACTAATTTTCACAAATAGTCTATCTGAATAAAATAACCATGTGGTGCGGACACAATCAAAAGGTAAAGATATGTTTATTAGATCACTAAAAATTACCCCAAAATGCTAGTTTTCAAACTATACAAGTTGTCACCAGACTGGCCACCCTTCTTTTGGTGATGGTCTAGACAAAATTTATCAAAGTTATAAAAATTATGGAAGAATGTCCATGCCAGCTTGCTTTTTGGAACTCAGTTTTAAGAAGGAGACATGGCACTGACATTTGCCATGATTGTTTAAACTTTAATTTGTTTTCATTACTAATGAAAACTTATACAAGTAAAAAGTTAGCTTCATTGTGTGTGTGTGATTTTTAGTGTTCTAATAAGGGTATTAAATATTTACCTTTCTATTTCAAGAAGATATACTAAAGAAGCCCCGAATCCCCATGAATAAACTGTCTGTATTATTCTTTTTATCACAATAATGTTAAAACTTTGAAAGATGTTCACGACTTTAAAATATGCAGTGATCTTTCATGCACAGATGCCCATATCTGCCTTGTACTACTGTAATATTGTATTTCTGTATGTTTCTATGTATTGTGAACTGCTTTGGGTCGTCTGCTAGATGTGAAAAGCGGTATATAAAAATCAAATCAAATCAAATCTCAAGCTTCCCACTACTGATCTTAATGAACTGTTAAAAAACTTTAAAATAATGTATAATTATGAAATAATCATATTTTTGCTAGATGCACTTATTGCAAGATTATCTCTATTCACCATGATACCATGATGTGTTTTGGCATCATCCACTCAGTACTGGCCTCAACTGAACTATATTACTCTAGAAATTAATGTTGCACTTAAGGTGGTATACATTAGCGATGAACAGAAGCAGAATTGGATTGGTTGGTAGATCTCTGGGCAGTTTGCAAACAACCAGAATGGATTTATAATTCATAATCATTTAATAACAGTAGTGTGAAAATGAGATTACTGTTGAAATGAAGATTGCTTGGAGTAAATGAAAATGGATTTTTATGTGGAGTGACATGTTCAACACTCAAAGCAAATTCCTTGACCTTTCTTTTCAAAGCATGAAATAGCTCTGTATTACAACAGGAAAAATTATACTGTGGTGATCAAAAATAATCAATATAAATGTTACTGTAATATTTTTAATGATGTGAAATCAAATAGAAAGGCATAATCTAATAGAATAAGCTTACTGTCCATGTCTAAAATATCCCAAATTGCCTATGGATAAATTTAGGTGTTTGAGTTCAGCTTCATGAAATATAATGCATAATGGTTACAAAGGATCCTAAGGCAAACCTTCTAACTAACTAACTAACTAACTAACTAACTAACTAACTAACTAACTAACTAACTAACTAACTAACTAACTAACTAACTAACTAACTAACTAACTAACTAACTAACTAACTAACTAACTAACTAACTAACTAACTAACTAACTGGTGAGGCGTCAATACTTCACCACCCTTATTGCCTCCGCTGATAATCGCCTAGCCGCTCTGTTCCGGGTAACCAGGTCCCTCCTCGGTAGGGGGAGATCGGTGCCCGGTTGGCAGGGTTCGGCTGAGGACTTTGCTGACCATCTGGTGGAGAAAATCGATCGGATTCGTTCAGGACTGAGTCCCGGCGTGGATGGGGAGGGTCGGGGGGGGGGGTGCCGGAGCACAGTCTTGCTGTACAATCTGGGATCAGTTTGATCCTGTTGTCCCTGATGAAGTGGACAGGCTCCTTGCAGCTGTACGTGCCACTACATGTCCTTTGGACCCCTGTCCCACCTGGTTGGTGAAAGCCTCCAGGGTGGGGACAGGTGGCTGGGTTGGGGCGATAATAAATGCATCCTTACGGGAGGGGGTATTTCCTGCTCCATTAAAACATTCTTTGGTGTGCCCCCTCCTGAAGAAAATATCCCTTGACCCAGCTGTCCTTAACAATTACAGGCCGGTTTCCAACCTGCCCTTTTTGGGTAAGGTTTTGGAGAAGGCGGTGGCGCGCCAGCTGCAGAGTGTCCTGGAGGAAGCGGATTATCTAGACCCCTTTCAATCAGGATTCAGGCCCGGGTATGGTACGGAGACGGCATTGGTCGCACTAATGGATGATCTCTGGCGGGAGCGGGACGGGGGTTATCCATCCGTCCTTGCTCTTCTTGACCTCTCAGCGGCCTTCGATACCGTCGACCACGGTATCCTTCTGGAACGGCTCAAAGGATTGGGGATCCAGGGCACTGTGTTGTCCTGGTTTTCCTCTTTTCTGGAGGGCTGTACCCAGTCGGTGTGGTTAGAGAGTGAGAGGTCCAGCCCTAGGTCCCTCAAGTATGGGGTTCCTCAGGGCTCGGTGCTTTCTCCCCTCTTATTTAACATCTACATGAAGCCACTGGGTGAGATCATTCGTTCCCACGGGGTGCGGTACCATCAGTACGCGGATGACACCCAGTTGTATATCTCGGCCTGTGGGGACCCCAGTGATGCTGTTGAAATCCTATCCGGATGCCTGGAGGCCATTGGGGTCTGGATGGGGGCCAATGGGCTTCGGCTGAATCCCAGCAAGACAGAGTGGCTGTGGATAAGGGGCCCCGTGTTATCCAGGGAGTTACCACCTTTGGTACTGGATGGGGCGGTTTTGCCCCAGACAGACCCAGTGCGCAACTTGGGGGTCCTTCTGGATTCACGGCTGCTGCTGGAAGAACAAGTGGCGGCTGTGGCCAGGAGGGCTTTTGCCCAACTTCGGGTGATTCGCCAATTGCGCACGCTCCTGGACCGGGGCTCCTTGCTTATGGTCACCCATGCTCTGGTTACTTCCCGACTAGATTATTGTAATGCGCTCTACATGGGGCTGCCCTTGACGACCATTCGGAGGCTGCAGCTGGTCCAGAATGCGGCAGCCCGGGTGGTGATGGGATGTGGGCGATATGCCCATGCCTCACCGCTACTTCGGGAGCTGCACTGGTTACCAGTTTGTCTCCGGGTGCAATTCAAGGTGCTGGTTTTGACCTTTAAAGCCCTATATGGCAGTGGGCCAGGATACCTTAGAGACCGCATCGTCCCAAGAGTGTCTGCCCGTCCAACTAGAGTGGACCGGAGGGGCTCTCTAATGGTGCCATCAGTTAGGGGTGCACATCTGTCTAGCACCCGAAGGAGGGCCTTCTCCGTGGCCGCACCAACTCTCTGGAACCTCCTGCCAACAGATCTAAGACTTCAAAGGGAATTGCTGCCCTTCAGGAAAGGATTGAAGACCTGGCTGGCAGGGCAGGTGTGGGGCCCGAATGGGATCACGGTCCCTGCCTGCTGGCTTACGTAAAGAATTAAGAACTCTCTCTTCCTTTTTTAGAGTGGGTGGGATGGATGTAATAACGGCAAGGGGTTATTAAAGAGGAAACAGAGATTGCAGAGAGACTCAATGAATTCTTTGCTTCAGTATTCACTGAAGAAGATAGAGACCACATGCCCAAAACAGAACCTATCTTCGTAGGGAGGGAAACCGAAGAATTAAGCAAGATAGAAATAACCAGGGAGGAGGTCCTTGCATGTCTTGTTAAGCTAAACACTAACAAATCCCCAGGACCAGATGGCATCCATCCACGAGTTCTCAGGGAACTTAAAGATGAAATTGCTGATATCCTAGCCAAAATATATAATCTTTCCCTCAAATCAGGCTTTGTGCCTGATGACTGGAAGGTAGCGAATGTAACACCAATTTTCAAAAAAGGATCCAGGGGTGATCCAGGAAATTACCGGCCTGTCAGTTTGACATGTGTCCCAGGTAAAGTGATGGAAACCATCCTAAAAGATAGAATTAATAGGTACATAGAAGAGGAGGCGCTGCTAAACGAGAGCCAACATGGCTTTTGCAAGGGCAAATCATGCCTCACTAATCTGTTGGAATTTTTTGAGAGTGTCAACAAGCATGTGGATAAGGGGGATCCAGTTGACATTGTTTATCTGGACTTTCAGAAGGCTTTTGACAAGGTCCCACACCAAAGGCTCTTGAATAAACTTACCAGTCATGGAATAAAGGGACAGGTCTTGTCCTGGATCAGCAACTGGCTAAGGGACAGGAAACAGAGGGTAGCACTAAATGGACACTTCTCCAAGTGGAGGGAAGTAAAGAGTGGGGTCCCCCAAGGTTCAGTACTGGGACCCCTGCTTTTCAACCTCTTCATAAATGATCTAGAGGTAGGAGTAAAAAGCAAGGTAGCCAAATTTGCTGACGACACTAAATTATACAGGGTAGTGAAAACTGTGAGAGATTGTGAAGAGCTCCAGAGGGATCTCTTGACACTGGGGGAGTGGGCAAAACAGTGGCAAATGAGCTTCAACATCAGTAAGTGCAGAGTGATGCATGTTGGGGCAAAAAACCCCAATTACATTTATAAACTGATGGGGTCTGAACTCTCTGCGACAAACCAGGAAAGGGACCTTGGTGTCCTGGTGGACAGCTCAATGAAGGTGTCAACCCAGTGTGCCTCAGCAGTGAAAAAAGCAAACTCAATGTTAGGGATCATTAGGAAGGGTATAGAAAATAAGTCAGCAAGTGTCATTTTGCCTCTTTATAAATCTATGGTGAGGCCCCATCTGGAATACTGTGTACAGTTCTGGTCGCCATACCTCCAGAAGGATATTATGGAGTTGGAGAAAGTACAGAGGAGGGCAACCAGAATGATTAGGGGACTGGAACACCTTCCTTACCATCTGAGGCTGCAACGGTTGGGCCTTTTCACTCTTGAACGACGGCGTCTAAGAGGTGACCTGATTGAAGTTTATAAAATCATGCACGGTGTGGACAAAGTGGATAAGGAAAAACTGTTTTCCCTATCGCACAACACTAGAACTAGGGGACACTCCATGAAACTTTTGGGTACTAGTTCTCAAACAAATAAGAGAAAGTACTTTTTCACCCAGAGGATTACTGGTCTATGGAACTCCCTGCCAGAAGAAGTGGTGACAGCTGTCAGTCTTGACAGCTTTAAGAAAGGATTAGACAAGTTCATGGAGGACAAGGCTATCAATGGCTATAATTATGGCTACCTAAGGACAACCTCCGGGTTGGAGAGATAGGCAGGATATCTCTCAATGCCATTTCCAGGGAATCCTAAGCAGGTGAAGGCATCTCCTTGGGAATACCCTGAAGGAAATGGTGAGCCACTGTGTGAGACAGAATGCTGGACTGGATGGGCTGTGGCCTGTTCCAGCAAGGCTGTTCTTATGTTCTTATGTTCTTATGATGGGTGGGATAAGGTTTTTTTAAAGTGTTTTTATATGTTTTTAGAATTTGTTGTAATGCCGCCCTGAGTCGGGTTCTGCCTGAGTGGGCGGCATATATAAATACGACTAAATAAATAAATAAATAAATAAATAAATAAATAAATAAATAAACTGACTAACTAACTAAACAAACAAACAAACAAACAAGTTTCCAAACTCTAGGTCAAATAGTTCCATTACATTCCTTCTACTCTTGCCTGCATTCTCTTTGTAAACTGAAGGTGTAACTTAGTACATCATCACTTCCTATCCATAACATTCAAGCCATTATTCCGTCATTCTACATCTCTGGGTGTCAATTTAAATAAGGGAATAATATCTTACCTTATCAGAAGGTTTGAACGGATTTCCTTGTCCACTTATGCCTCCACTGATACTAAATCCAAGGCCTGGATTTTTTTCTATCCTCACACAAAACTATAGTTAAAAAATAAAAAGGAATGACTAAAAGCCTGCATTAAATTAATAATGAATAATTTGTGATTCCTTGACAAATGTTAGTTAGCATCATTTTTATTATATCAAAGAGACAACACCAGAAATAATTTTATTCATCATTAAAAAAAAATTCAAAAAAGCAACAGCTTGTGCTTTTGTTGGAATCCCTTGCAAAACAGAATGTAGTGAATCAGTCCAATATAATCTTTTTGTTTCATTGTTATTAAAATTTAAAAAGTTTTGAGCACCTGGTTTTGGTGAAAGTTGGGAAGTCTGGAAATCACTAAATAGACTGTGCCCATTCACAGTAACTTATAGATACGCTGAATAAATGGGGACACACAGTTATGTCAGTCATCTGCAATTGTGGAGAGGTGCAGGCATACAACCTGTATGTACACCTGCCCCTTGTGCTCAATGTACATTTGAGAACAGAATGCAATCATTGTTGCCTTCTTTGGGACAAGAACTGTCTTATTGATACTTTTAAATAATGTAAATGCTAAATTTTATATACAAATCTTACATTTTTGTATTTATTTTAATTGCAATGCTTCTGATACGAAAAAGAAAGAATAGGGCAAAATCCTGATGTCAGAGTTACACTAGCATAAACTGAATCATCTGGCTGCTGTAAATAATTTATATTAGATTAAAGCTTCCTATATGCCTGGTGCAGATTCCAATGTTCCCTGGGGTTCTCTTTTGCCCTTAGAAAGCATTTGGAAACCTTAGTATGGTTGGGAGCCTTTAATAAAAACAACAATATATTGCTGGGTTGCAAATATTAGGTGAGGCTACCATCTATAATGAGGTCAAAATGCAGGATCCAAAGCTGGAATTCCACTGACAGAACAGTGGAAACAAGAGGAAAGGGGAAACATGTCAACTTTCCATTTCACTGGATGTTGCAGCACTATTCAGCCCCAAAGCTTGTGCTATAAGGCTGGGGAATATCCCTCCTTTTTTGGTTGATCTGGGGCATGATGTGAAGAGAAAAGGAAGGAGTTTTCTTTTGCATGCTGCTATGCCACATTTAGGCCAGAGTTTAGAAAAATCCCTCATAGCAATGTTATGATCTGAGCAGCACAAATGATGAATTTATCTGGACCAGGGGTCAACAAACTTGGCTCTTTGGATGTTCTTGGACTTCATTTCCCAGAAGTCCTGATCAGCAGGTGTACTGGCTTGGGCCTCTGGTAACTGAAGTCCAAGAGCACCTGGAGAACCAAGTTTGCTGAACCCTGATCCAGAAAGATGATAAATGGCATTTATTATCCACATGGACATGCCTGATTATTAAGCAACATCTGCCTACCATATATGTTTTGTGCCATCAAGAGCATATCCAAACTGATCCTTGTGAGATGGACTCAAAATTGCCAATTTTCTGGTTGCTTGAGGATTGTGGAGTACCTAACATGTATTTATCCTGCTCTCCTTGTCCAAACAATACAAAATAACTTTGTTGTATGATGAGCTACTTCACCCTACTGGCAGATGAAAAATATCCCCTGCCTCTTTGAGGAGGATGAGGAAAAGCATAATTCCCCTGATCTGATCATTGGTTATGAGGAGAAAAAAATCTTTGCTTTTCCATGTAGCATTGATAATTGTAAGCAATTTCTTGAAGGAAAATGAAGGACAGGTTACTTACCTGTAAGTGTAGTTCTTCGAATGGTCACCTGTGCACTCATACTAATGGGTTGTTCATGTGCATGCATGGTAGGCTGGCTTTTTCCAAGCTTAATGTTTTTAGAAAAGTCTATCCAGTCATGCCTAGTGCTAACGCCCAACCCCTTGCTCCCCAGTTCCATTTGTATCGCCGTCAGAGGTCTAGACAACTCTACAATGACATAAGAGGAGAGGCTGGGCAGGATGTATGAATGCACAGGTGACCACTTGAAGAACTACACTTACAGGTAAGTATCCTGTCCTTCTTCGTCGTGGTCCCTGTGCAATCACACTAATGGTGAGTAGCAAGCTTTGACTTACTGGAAGGAGGGATGTCATTGTAGAAGAGTGGAGAGGACCTGTCTGAAGGTTGCCTGCTGAGACTGTCTGACATCTAGCTGGTAGTGTTTCACAAAGGTGGAAGGTTGAACCCATATTGCAGCTTGGTAGGTATCATGCAGAGCGACACCCCTGACGAAAGCGACAGATGTAGAGAGGGCTCTAGTAGAATGGGCACGTAGACCCTCGGGAGGGTCCTGGTGTGCTAACCTGTATGAAAGTGAAATCACCTCCATAATCCATTTGGAAAGGCATTGAGATGTAACAGGCAAGACTTTTTTGTGTCCAGCGTAACAAACAAGAAGTTTCTGCATTCTCCTGAAAGTTTTAGCCCAGTCTAAATAAAAGGCTAAAGCTCTTTTGACATCCAATGTGTGCAGTGTCTTTTCGAGTTCTGACATAGGGGAAGGAAAAAAGATTGGGAGGACAACGGGCTGTTGAAGGTGAAAAGCCGTCATTACCTTAGGCAGAAAGGAAATGTCAGGATGGAGAATCACCTTGTCTGTGTGTGTTTAGTTCACTTGCTTAGGAGTAAAGTAAAATGTTTAGTTAAGTTGATAGAAATCATTTTGTTGCTTTCATGTATTCAAAAAGGTTGAGAGTCAGACTCAGCGGGATTAAAAGACCAGCTTCTCTGAGTGCATACCTCAGACATACCAGAGAGATGACATCAGTGAGAGTGAGCCAGAGGGATACTCAAAGTCTCTCTAGCCAAAAGTATACTATTGGCTGGGTTCCATGACATTTAGTGGTCACATGCCTTAATCAGTAGTGACCTAATCTTACACTCCACCCAGGAAGTTACGAAGGGGAAGGGAACTTTTAATCCTTTTTCTGATCATATTCTTTCTGGCCCTTGATTTGTTACATCATAGGTCTAAGGTAGAGGGGGAAAGGTTAGCTCCCAGACACCTTTGAGAAGACACCTGTGAGAACAGGAACTTTCCCATGACATAAACACATTCCATTCCATGGGAGCCCAGGTGCTTTCCCATGAGGTAAACACATTCCATCCCCATGGGGGCAGCTGCTTTCCCATGAGGTTAACCTCATTACCTAATGCATTCCTAGGGAGAGAAAAAGCCCCAATTTCCCTTTAAAAGGGACACCTTTTGAGCCCTAAAATCAGTTCTCTAACAGAGGACCGCAAAGTTCTTGTTGGCTGAACGTTATTCCCTGGAGAGAACACTCCAAAGACCAACAGGGCTAACTGGATTCTATCTTGGAGATATACCCTGCTCAATGGATTGATGATGGATTTCTGATGGACTCAGAGGAATGCCTTGCCTGCAACATCCCAACACTTTGCCATTTCATAGACTATGCTGGACTTTGCCATTTCATGGACTGATGAATATTTCCATGGACTTGGGGGGGGGGTGTTCTTTTGCTCTACAGGTTTATGGACATTCTGATGGACTTATTGGCTCTTTAAAATGTTTCATGGACATTCCTGGATCTAAAAGAGCCCTATGGACTTTGGGATTTGGGGATTTTATTCTCTACAGGTATTTCTTCTTATGGAATAGAAAATAAAGTTCTGTTTTGGGACTTTACCCTATTGGCTTCTACTTGGGCATAGCACTGGCACCTAGCTCTCTGCTTCCACCACAATGCTACTGCTACATCCACGCTACTATGGAAAAACCACACTCCCTGTGACTGGGTAAGATCAGGGTGCCTGGGTCCATGGGAGAGGCTGGCAGAGGCTGAAAGAAGGGAGTTGTGGTGGACTACATCATATACAGCATTCTGTCACCATCAAAAACTTTTAGGACCTCGTGAAACCCCTGACAATTGGTGCCTGTGTTGTTTGGCATGGAACTGGCTTGGCAACCAAACAATGTCCCAAAGGCTGGCTAGGCACCAAAGTATGTCTGTGCTTCATGGAGTCGAGCTGCTTAAAACAAGGCTGGAATCAGAGTCAACAGTCATGGCATGGAACTCCACACTGCTGTGGGGACTGAGCCCTCAGAGCCAACAGAACACCACAATTACAGCCACAATGGTGAGAGACTGGTTCATAATACCCCTCAAATCCAGTTTTGGTAGTCCTGCCTGCATTTGGAGCCAACGGTCTTGAAGCCCATGGGCTGTAAGAACAGTCCCATCCATGGGCTGGTGGATGAGACTCTTTGGGATAAGAAGAGTGCTCATTGTTGCCAGCATCAGAGTCCTCAACTGCTAAGTAGTGGCAATTTTGCAGCCATCGCAGTCATGGCCAGTGTAATCATCCGCAGCCTGAGGTGGAGGCTTAGTGCAGGAGCAGTTAGTGTCCATTTCAGAATTCGGCTGCTGCCCAGTGTCATGCTTTGCTGAAACTTGCAAACTAGGAGGAGAAATAGAGGATGAAAAGGAGCCCTTGTTACAATTGGGGGGTGGGGAGTTATGAAGAAATCCCTTGTTGAGTCCAAACATTAGCTACATTATTTACTTAAATTTACGTTCACCCTTAAGTCTTTGCAATATTTGTGCCCTTTCTGCAAGGCGCTGGTTCATGTGTTTGCAATGATCCTAATGGGTTTGCACAGGTTTCCCACATTAAGTCTGGGCAAATGTATCACTATAACTGCTGCCTGTGTATATATAGAGCTACCTCATCCTGTTTATTCCAGTTCTGTTAGGGTTCTCACAAGTTCTGACTATGTTCTGTTATATTATGTTTGAGTCTGTTAACAATCCGAACTGAGCTTAAGAAAGATCCTTTGGTTAACCCCCAATCTGCTGTGGCTTGTATATAATGCAATGGACTCAACATCCCTGAAGTGGTAACTCAAGTAGTGAAGTAGGAGGTAGTGGTGCATCAGACTCCAAATCTATTTGTGAAGGCTGAGGCAATTCCACATTTCATTTACGGGTAGAAAAATAATACAATTCTTCCAGAGCAGAAGAATCCCTACGTAGTACTGGAAGTACAGAGGGAGAAACATTTAGACACTTCTCCTTAACTTTCCCCTGTTTAATAATAATAATAATAATAATAATTTTAATTTGTACCCCGCCCCTCTCAGCACATGGCCGACTCTGGGCGGCATTACAACATAATCAAATACACAATATACAGTCAAAATATAAACAAAACCAACAGTAAGTACAATACAGGTAATACAAATAAATTACACTAGAATTCTCTACAAAATGGCAATTTCTACAATGTTAACAATACAACATTATCACGTTTAATACAGACCCAAACATAAACACGATCCCTCAACTACTAATGTCCCCAAAACATAACCCCATAGCTCATAGGTCCCTAACAAAGCCAAAGAAGAGGACGATCCAGTCCCAAACAAATAGTAAAGATACAATGTAAACCCAGAAACACAAATAAATTACAGGTACAATAGAAATTTCCACAAAGTGGCAATTCTCAGTTACAAAATACAATAATACAAAAACACAATATAGGCAATATAAAGTGTGACTGTACTACAGCCACACTAACAACATCAACTGTCACACACACTCAATCCAACCCCGCCAGCAGATAAAAATACAAAAATGAAAGTTCTAGTGCCTCACACAGCCTTTTTAAAGTCCTGGCCGGAGGCGAGTGATGAAAGGTGGGCCCGAGGTGCAGCGGTGGCGACATTCGGCATCTTCACTGCGGGTCAAGGGGAGGGGCGCTGGGCGCAGCTGTTTCTCCTCCCGGAGCCGGTGGCAAGGGCTCTGGGAGTGGCTCAGGCAGCAGTCCCAGTTTGGCGGCAGCAGCAGGATCTCTGGTGCCTCCAGCGTCTTTTAAACTCCCCGCCCGATGGCCAAGGGGAGGGGCGCTGGGCGCAGCTGTTTCTCCTCCCGGAGCCGGTGGCAAGGGCTCTGGGAGTGGCTCAGGCAGCAGTCCCAGTTTGGCGGCAGCAGCAGGATCTCTGGTGCCTCCAGCGTCTTTTAAACTCCCCGCCCAATGGCCAAGGGGAGGGGCGCTGGGCGCAGCTGTTTCTCCTCCCGGAGCCGGTGGCAAGGGCTCTGGGAGTGGCTCAGGCAGCAGTCCCAGTTTGGCGGCAGCAGCAGGATCTCTGGTGCCTCCAGCGTCTTTTAAACTCCCCGCCCGATGGCCAAGGGGAGGGGCGCTGGGCACAGCTGTTTCTCCTCCCGGAGCCGGTGGCAAGGGCTCTGGGAGTGGCTCAGGCAGCAGTCCCAGTTTGGCGGCAGCAGCAGGATCTCTGGTGCCTCCAGCGTCTTTTAAACTCCCCACCCGATGGGCAAGGGGAGGGGCGCTGGGCGCAGCTGTTTCTCCTCCCGGAGCCGGTGGCAAGGGCTCTGGGAGTGGCTCAGGCAGCAGTCCCAGTTTGGCGGCAGCAGCAGGATCTCTGGTGCCTCCAGCGTCTTTTAAACTCCCCGCCCGATGGCCAAGGGGAGGGGCGCTGGGCGCAGCTGTTTCTCCTCCCGGAGCCGGTGGCAAGGGCTCTGGGAGTGGCTCAGGCAGCAGTCCCAGTTTGGCGGCAGCAGCAGGATCTCTGGTGCCTCCAGCGTCTTTTAAACTCCCCACCCGATGGGCAAGGGGAGGGGCGCTGGGCGCAGCTGTTTCTCCTCCCGGAGCCGGTGGCAAGGGCTCTGGGAGTGGCTCAGGCAGCAGTCCCAGTTTGGCGGCAGCAGCAGGATCTCTGGTGCCTCCAGCGTCTTTTAAACTCCCCGCCCGATGGCCAAGGGGAGGGGCGCTGGGCGCAGCTGTTTCTCCTCCCGGAGCCGGTGGCAAGGGCTCTGGGAGTGGCTCAGGCAGCAGTCCCAGTTTGGCGGCAGCAGCAGGATCTCTGGTGCCTCCAGCGTCTTTTAAACTCCCCACCCGATGGCCAAGGGGAGGGGCGCTGGGCACAGCTGTTTCTCCTCCCGGAGCCGGTGGCAAGGGCTCTGGGAGTGGCTCAGGCAGCAGTCCCAGTTTGGCGGCAGCAGCAGGATCTCTGGTGCCTCCAGCGTCTTTTAAACTCCCCACCCGATGGGCAAGGGGAGGGGCGCTGGGCGCAGCTGTTTCTCCTCCCGGAGCCGGTGGCAAGGGCTCTGGGAGTGGCTCAGGCAGCAGTCCCAGTTTGGCGGCAGCAGCAGGATCTCTGGTGCCTCCAGCGTCTTTTAAACTCCCCGCCCGATGGCCAAGGGGAGGGGCGCTGGGCGCAGCTGTTTCTCCTCCCGGAGCCGGTTCTTAGCATTCTTCGATTGTTTAGAGAAGCCCTCCATTTTCTTAGGCTTAATGTGTGAAGGTGTGGTAAAAATGGCTGACTGTATAGTCATAGGCAGTTTGGGTGGGAAAGTATCCATGCCCTTTAGAGAAGTGTGCCACAAAAACATCAGACAACCTAGCTGCCCTATTTATCAAAGTTGACTTATTAAATTTTTGGCAATGCACACAAGAATTAGGTTGGTGTTCTTCACCAAGGTAGTAAAGACAATTTCTACGACCATCTGACACAGGAATCTTGTTCTAGCAAATGGAACAACATTTAAAAGGTGCAGAACTATCTACTGCCATAAACAGTCAACAGCCACAATATTGTGGTTGCAATTAATATCCAAAGTCGCAATTCAAGAAAACAAGTATGCAATAAATAAAGCAAGCAATTTACAGCAAACTCTTCTGGTGAACAAAATACTTGAAAGAATTGTTGTAATGCTACAAATAATTCCTATTGTCTTGTTTTTAAACTTAACTACCTAAAACAATACTAACTAAACAAAGTCAGAAATAAACAAAATAAATTCCAATATAGTTACAACACGCAGGAGCCTGGAAGAGCATGACCAGCCACACGGCAGAAAAAAATGGAACTGGGGAGCAATGGGCGGTGCACTAGCATTAGGCATGACGGGATAGATTTTTCTTAAAAAATTAAGCTTGGAAAGAGCCAGCCTACCACACATGTACACAAACAACCCATTAGTATGATTGCACAGGGACCACGATGAAGAAAAATGTGTTTTATTTTTCTAAGTAATGTGGTGGTACACTGATCAGCTAGGAGAAGGAAAAAATACACTTCCCCAACCTACTCCTCAGAGAAGCAGGGGAAGTGTTTTATCTGCTTCTATGGTTTCCATGTCATCCCAAACTTTTGCAGCATGCCCACCTGTTCCGGATAGCCATCTGTACTCCTTTGCCCTTTAGTTTGGATTACACATCTTCCTGCTTGTGGTGCCCGAGTATTCTGAGAAGGGATCTGTATTGGCAATGGTGGCTGATACTGCTGGATGGTCACTTTATTCATGCCTCCCTCATAGGTTTGTGCCTGTTCTCGGTTCCGATGCTGTAGGCTTTGCGATCCCATCAGAGTCTGGATATGGCTCACTGCCTGAACATAACATTAACCCATTTTATAAAAATTGAGAATATTGAAAGAAAAAAAAAAGAAAATAAAGGGAGAGAGGGATTATTAAAATTTTGCACAGAGAAGAAAGCTAGCAAGTATGTAAATGCAGAAAGCTGTAGTTAGAAACAACTCTGAACTTGCTGATATCATTACAACAGCTAGATTTGAAGATAAATGTATACAAAATTAGTTATCAAATGAGAGCATTATTATTATAGCATATTTTCTTAAAAAGATATAACATGCCAAAAGCAATTAAAGACTAGCCTCTGAGAATACTATATTTCACAGATTATTCTTAAAAACATTTTATTTTTGCTGCTGTCCTTTGTAAATGTAATATACAATTAGATCTTTTATACTCTTAGTATTCCAAAACCAACCATTCAGGATCCAAAGCCTAAATTCAATGCTCTGCTAGAATCCAGAGGTCACAGTGTTTTCAACTCCTTGCTGACTCAACAGTGTTTTCTAACTTTCTGGGACAGGTTCAGGTGATGGAGTTAGGGCAGATAGGGACTGCAGGAAGAAAGAGGATTGTCCGTCTGGTTTATGCTCATGGAAACGCTTCTGTGAGCACTAAGATCTATTAAAATCTAAGAGCTAGCAGCCATGGCTTGTTTTCTGACCATGATTACAAAGAATGAAAATTTCCTGTTTAACTATGAACTCTGATTAGTTTAAAACAGGAAAGTTATACATCTATTCTATGATGCACACTAGAAGAGATCAGGATAGGAAAATGCAGCAATCTTAATCATGATTTAATACTACAGCTGAACCACAGTGCACAGCTGCATTGGAAAATATGGCAAATTGCAATCTGCAGCAAAACACTCACATGTGATTATATTATATCAGAACATATTGGACAGAATCCCGGAGTTTAGTGTAGTCACAACTAGAGTAGGCCCACTGAATAAATGAGGACTTGGTTAGTCAATTCTTTCAATTGGCTTACTCTAGTTGTGGCTTACTAAACTAAACACCTTTAAGAATGACAAATTAACTTCAGTCTGAGCTTTGATATTAATACAAATTATATGCTCTCATGGCTTTAAGAGTTGTGATTCTCCGGTCTGGGGAAGTAAAGTGAGGAAGGGGTGATAGGATGCAGGTAAAGGTAAAGGTCGCCCTTGCTCAAAAGCCAGGGTCTGACTCTAGGGTTCTGTGCTCATCTCTGTTTATTTCCAAAGAGCCAGCGCTGTCTGCGTCTGCAAATGTTTCCATGGACATGTGGTAGGCATGCCTCAACACCGGAGTGCATGGAATGCTGTTTACCTTCCCACTGAAGTGGTCCCTATTTACCTACTTGCAATTTCTTGCTTTCGAACTGCTAGGTTGGCAGGAGCTGGGACAAAGATGGGAGCTCACTCCGTCATGCAGCACCTGGGAATCAAACACCGACCTTCCAGTCAGTGAGTTCAGTGTCTTAACCACTTGAGGCCATGCAGTGCAATAACATGCAATTTCCTGATTTGAAAGAAAGGTAACAGCAGCGTGGCTGACAATCACTTAGGGTGTGACTACACTGGAAAGGTGAATCAGAATGACTTAGTTTTGCTCTGATTTACTTCAGAACCTATATTGTATTTAAAATAGTAATCAGTGTTCCCACAGGGGTTACAGAACATCTTGGAAGTATGGTATTTGCAGTGAATGTGTTGTGACTGGCATTTCAGCCCACTTCTCCCAATCTTTCCTCCCTTTTCTTCATTCTTCTAGTCCCACCTTTGGCTTTCTTTTTATTGATTTTCTAATACGCACATTCAATGGCATCATCTTTTGCTTGCTTATTTTCCTTTCCCCCTTTTATACTTTTTATATGCAAAGGTGACTCAGCAAGAGAAGAGAATGGGGCACTGTTCTCTCATCTCGCTGATTATTTTCTGCTTTTTATTTTAGTTTTGTTTAGGGCTGAATCATTACCACAAATGATAAATTGTAAGCCAGACATGGGACTATAGGAATACAGGAAGGACAGAGACTAAAATACACCCATTCTTCTAAAACTGACTGCATGGGAAAAGCCTTGTTTGAATCGTTCTTGAAAGAAAATGTAGAAGATTCCCAGTGACAAAGAAATAGTTCTGAATGGATTCAAATCAGCCTTTGTGTCATACAGTCAGTAAAAATTAGTTCAAATGCACCTGTTTTTTAAGTGGAGCAGATTGGGTACAGAGAAAGAGTCTCCTAGAAGATTATGGTATTTTTGAACCACAATCAGGTATACCCTGGGCAACGGCCACCTTGCACCAGCTAATCTTTCTCACACTAGGTCAGGCGAAGGGAACTACAGAATGAACTCCCCAAGGTGGCTTCATTTTTGCAGTTTCATGTCTGGCCTAGACACAGAAGAAGAAGTGGAGCATATCTGAAGATACCGCCGATGCCGCCAAGCCGACGCTGCAGAGCCGCTGCGCCTCCCCGCTTCCTCCACTGGTGGGGAGTTCAAAAGGAACCTCTCATGGCCTGAGAGGCTCGAAGAAGACATCGCTGCCATAGCCGCCTCCCTGTCGCAACCTCCCCACTGCGCCTCCCTGCCATGCCTCCCCACCACACCTCCCCGCTGCACCTCCCCACCACGCCTCCCCGCTATGCCTCCTCACCTCCTCCACCAGTGGGGAGTTCAAAAAGAGCCTTCCGAGACCCTTCCATGGTCTGGCATTGGCCGCGGGGAAGGAGGCAACACCTGGGACTCCTGAGGCGCTGGTCTAAAACCTACCATCACCGCTGCTGCTCCCGAGACCCTTCCCTGGTCTGGTATTGGCAGCAGGGAAGGAGATGGCCTTGCTCTCCAGGACGGCCCACCCGGAGAGCAGAAAAGGAAGCTGCCACCTCCCACCTCGAGAAGCTCCCTGTCTCCTCCCGGGAGTCCACGCCACCAGCTCCACAGGGGAAGAGGCAGGTGGGAGCCATCGCCGCCGATGCAGCTGCCCTTGCTCTCCAGGACGACCTGCCTGGAGAGCAGAAAAGGAAGCCGCCGCCTGCTGCCTCGAGAAGCTCCCTGTCTCCTCCTGAAAGCCCATGCCACCGGCTCCGTGGGGGAGGAGGCAGGTGGGAGCCATCACTGCCAATGCGGCTGCCCTCATGGATGTTTGAACCATGGGGTGCCTTTGTGACTGCTGGATGGTTGAGGTTAATTTTTGTAATTTTTAATAATGTATGTTAGTTTCTTGATCTGATTTTTTTGAATTGTACTGTATTACATTGTTTTGTTTGAGATTGTGTTGCCGCCTTGAGTCGGCCTTGGTCAGAGAAAGGCGGGATATAAATTAAAATTTGATTGATTGAATGAATTTGAAATCCTGTGTTTTGCTGGCAGTGTAGTTGGGTTCTAAATAGTGGTTATAAGACCTGTAGGGCTATAGAACTCTGAGCTATACCTCCTTCAAAGTGAATTTCCCCAATCCACCTTACCTTGGGGTAAACATCCTGACTGTTAATAATACCAAAAGTCCTTAATTTAGGCTTGCTAATAAAAATCAAGCTTGACTTTCAAGCTGCAGTCAAGAAGGAGCCTCTTAAATTAGTGATGTATTTGTTTATCATATGATGAACTTCAGCTGTCTACATTAATGTTGATATATACAGTGAGTGCAAATTGTCCATTTCAAGTTCCTAACTAGAGTTCCATGTCTAAGTTTGAGAGCCATTCAAGAGCTTCATATGTGGCACTATGCAAATCCTCCAGGTAAAGGTAAAGGTAAAGGTAAAGGTAAAGGTAAAGGTAAAGGTAAAGGTAAAGGTAAAGGTAAAGGTAAAGGTAAAGGTAAAGGTAAAGGTAAAGGTAAAGGTAAAGGTAAAGGTAAAGGTAAAGGTAAAGGTTTCCCTTGCTCGAAAGCCAGTTTATCTGACTCTAGGGTTCAGTGCTCATCTCTGTTTCAAAGCCGAAGAGCCAGCGCTGTCTGCTTCTGCAGACATTTCCATGGACATGTGGAAGGCATGACTAGACACCAGAGAGCACGGAACACTGTTACCTTCCCACTGAAGTGGTCCCTATTTATCTACTTGCAATTTCTTGCTTTCGAACTGCTAGGTTGGCAGGAGCTGGAACAAAGACGGTAGCTCATTCCATCCTGCAGTACTCTGGAATCAAACTGCTGTCTTAGCAACTTGAGCCACTGCAGTCCCTCCAATGTGTCTATAAATGCGCGCAAGGGATACTTGAATATAATATGGTCCATAGGTTGCTCTTCTTCTCCTCAGTCACACTGGGGAGAGGACTTCCATCCCCATGTGAACAGGGTGGCTCCGCATCTACCATGGCCAGGCCTTACTCTGTTCAGCATCCACCAAGGAGAGAATTTACAGTAATGAAAGCTCAGAATTCCACGAATCACTCTCATTATCTTAATTATGACTAAGAGATCACTGGTATACTTCAGCATCAGAGTTATATCTATATACATGTATCTGTTAATCTCCCTGAGGTTCACTATTTATGATGTATGTTACCTTTTTAGTAACAGTTTCTGGTGGAACATCTCGCCTTCCAAGGGGATATGCATTCCATTGGTTTCCAGCTGTCATATCCTCTTGTCCATTGTCTAGAACACCGCTCTGTTGTGATGGAGTCTGTTTTTTTTTAAAAAAATGTGAAAAATAATACATTATTTAGTGAGATGAAGATCAATGTACAAAATTATCATTCATGCTCCAGGTATTTTATTTGTGATGTGAAATGGTCACAAACTAGTTGAAATCCTATTGTGTAATTAATTTACAACTCAAGCAGGTCTACTCAATCAAAGGGGATTTAGTGAGTCATTGATTCAAAAGGAACCCCTTTAGATGGGACTTATTGCTCTAAAATAAGTCACAAAAATGGAGGCCCATTTGAATCGGTACAGTAATGAATTAGGCAAGATAATTTGGGCCTATCTACAGGTATATGACCATCCTTCAAATATTGGGCAATGGCTGTCATATCAGTCATCTCTTTTTCAAACTCTTACAAACTATATTTAGTGTTGTACCATTACTGAATATTACTTTTTTGAACTGAAGCAATTATGAAATGTTTAATAATATGGAACATCAATCCATGTCATTGTTAAATGTGTCTTCTTCAAGAATTGATTAAATTTTCATAGTGATTTTACCATTTGGGAATAAAAGTAGTAATGTTTTTTCTATCGGATTTCTTCACTGCTAGTATGAATTTTAGTTTCCCTGCATGTTTACACATATTCAGAGTCTATATCAAAATGAAAGTGTTGGCTCACCAAATCGTCACAAATTCAGTGGACTACTCTTGTTATTTAGTACACTGAGTAACAGGATTTCCATCTATATGTATATTTCATTGTGGTTTCAAATGTATTCATGTTTGGGTATAAATTACTACAAAGTTGGATAGGAATTTAAACTAAATGCCAAAAATGTATAGACAAATTGACTGAACCAATTGTCTGAAACATTACATACTGAAATATGTATTTTGATATAGACTCTGAATATGTGTAAACATGCAGGGAAACTAAAATTCATACTAGCAGTGAAGAAATCCGATAGAAAAAAGATTACTACTTCTATTCCCAAATGGTAAAATCACTATGAAAATTTAATCAAGACACATTTAACAATGACATGGATTGATGCTCCATATTATTAAACATTTCATAATTGCTTCAGTTCAAAAAAGTAATATTCAGTAATGGCACAACACTACATATAGTTTGTAAGAGTTTGAAAAAGAGATGACTGATATGACAGCCATTGCCCAATATGGTCATATACCTGTAGATAGGCCCAAATTATCTTTCCTAATTATATTGATAGAAAAAAGCAGACTTTAGTGGTGAATTACCTTATGTTAAGAAGTCACCATATACATTATTAGCTGCAGAATGAGCTACGCCACAGTGATCTTTTTACCTCAGGTAATTTGCCTCCAAAAGTTATGTCATTTGCATAGCTATGCCAAAGGATTTTGACCAAAGTGAACTAAATTTATTTTGTTTTTTCAGAGGACCAAAAAAGATTCTGGGTGGGATTCACATTAAAATTAGGAATAATTTAATGATATTACATATTATTGAACAGTGTAAGAGTTTGATGGAGGAGTATTACCACTCAAGTTAATAGTCTTTGTTTCATTAGAGTTTTTGAAGCAAAGGGAAAGAGCTACATCTGATGCTTGATCCATTTACAGCAGACTTAATAAAATCAACTGGATTTACATAAGTGCTGACAAACAAGTCCATTTACTTCTTTGGGACTAATATCTGATGTATATTGGATTTTTTCAGAATGAATTAAACAGGTTTTTGAAGACCCTTCCAACTCCATGGTTCTTTTAATCAACAAAAATTCTAAAATACAAGCTAGAGTAATTTCCTTTAAGGTCTATGAATTGACTACAGTCATAGAAACAAATCGGTCTAGCTCTCTCAAAGTAATAATTAAAATACATGACAACTTATATAGCTTCAAGAGAGACAATAATATGTTGCTCAATTGCATGCTCAGTATCCTATTTTTCATAACAAATATATTTTGTATCAGCTGTCTTGTCGGAGACAGGAATTAGCATGCTTCCATGATTTACCTGTCATGGCAGGTGGAAGGTTAAGGCAGAGGGAGAAGACTGAAACAGTATGGATCCAGTTTTCCTATTTGAATTTGGGAAGGGAAAGATAAGCTATTTTAAGCTGGACTGTGTCCAGCATGGGGATGAAGCTTTCTGGGAATTGAATGCAAATTCAGTGAGCATTCTTACTACTAATTATAATTTCATGTCAGAAATTATTCTGGGTTGATAGGATTTTTGCTGGAGGAACTCTGCTCAGGGGACACTCAAATGAGACTACTTTCATGTCTCCAAGATCTTTTCCCACCGAGGTGATCCTTATTTATCAAATAGCAATTTCTTGCTTTTGAACTGTTGGGTTGGCAAGAGATGGGACACAGACGGGCACTCAAACCGTCATGCAGTACACGGGGCTTGAACTGCCAACTTGCTGGTCTTTCAGCTAGTATTCTTCATACCTGTCAAGTATCCCGGATTGGCTGGGATTTCCCGTATTTTGGCGCCAATTTTCGTCCTTTCCCGCCCAGAACTGCCGCTATCCCGGATCTTTGCAGCGGGGGAAAAGGAGTTACTGCACATCCCTTCTGCGCAGGTCCTTTCTACATATGCGTAGAACCTTTCTACGCATGCGTAGAAGGGTTCTGTGCAGAAGGGGATGCATAGAACCCTTCTACGCATGTGTAGAACCAAACAGCACAGAACGGTTTTGCGCAGGTCCATTGTACGCATGCGTAAAAGCCTTCTACACATGCGTACAATGAACAGTTCTGCGCATGTCTGTTCTACGCATCTGTAAATGGCTTTTACACATGCGTAAAATGGACCTGCGCAGAACCGTTCTGCGCAGGTCCCGTATTGTCCGGAGCCACGCTTGACAGGTATGGTATTCTTACTGAGAGAGAGAGGTGTACAGCACTTTGTAAGTTACCTTCTATATGCATAAATATATCTACAAATATATCTACATTTTTGGAATTCCAAGGAGATGTAAGCCTTTCTTCTTCCACAGTCTATTATTATAAGTAGACATATTAATACTAAACAGTATTACTGGAAGATTTAAGCAGTGAACATTTCTTCATTATTAATCTCAATGTTCACATTTTTCCAGAAATCAACTAGATCATAAAAAGAAGAAAGTACTGTACATAGCACTGGGACAATCCTTTAAGAAATCTATAATACATTTACATTTGCTTGCTGCATGTTATGTTTCTTACTTTACATACAAGACTTCCTCATTATATGTCAAACTACAATAGAATGTGACACTGGAACAAAAAGGATACTGCCATTTATTTTTATGTGCATAAATTAAATAGAGAAACTCCACGTGGTGAACTAAAACTATCAAAGTACTGGTGTTATTACCAGGCTTGGAATCCATTGTGCAGTCAGTTAATAACAACTTGCCATACTGAGTTACATAATTGAACCTATGCACTGGCAGAATTCTGGGCATTATTTCTTGGTCATACATTTAGGTAAGGTAAAGATCACCCTTGCTCAAAAGCCAGTTGTATCCAACTCTAGAGATCAGTGCTCATCTCTGTTTGTAGCCAAAGAGCCAGTGCTGTCTGCTTCTGCAGATGTTTCTGTGGACATGTGGCAGGCATGCCTCAACACCAGAGTGCACGGAACACTGTTTACCTTCCCTCTGAAGTAGTCCCTATTTATCTACAGTACTTTCAATTTCTTGCTTTTGAACTGTTAGGTTGGCAGGAACTGGAACATAGAGGGGAGCTCATTCCATTTTATATATGAATATAAAATAAAATAAAAATAAAATAAAGTACTTGGGTCTCAAACTGCTGAAGTGCCGACCTTCCAGTCGTCATGTTCAGCATCTTAACCACTTGAGCCACCACAGTCCTTCATACATTTACATGCATACAACCATTACCCAATTCTGGCTGTATTCCAGGAAATTCCACCTATTGGGAAACAGAACAAAATGACCCCCAACACAGTGAAATGGATAGTAATAAAAACTTTGGAAAGAAAGAAGGGGATGGTTGCTAACTTGGAAAGATGGCTCTTCGTTACATGGCACTTATTTTGGAAGCTAGAACATGATAGCTTGTAAGATTTTAGAGTATTAGGGATGTAAATTAGTTTAGTATTAAAATAGTAACTGGAGGCTAGTAGTAAATAAAAAATATTTTGTAATAAATTACATGGAGATTTGTAGCTGAATACAATGTCATTTCTCATCATCATGGACTTGCACATTTACTACCAAAGGAATTTACAGCCCCCTACATGTTGGTATAAATCCCTAGACCAATCTGTATCCCGCCCCAAATTTCAAGCTAGTTATGCATACTGACTTCCATAGAAAACAATCTTAGTTATCTCTCTTAGCCAACACTTTTTCATTACTTAATCTGTGGCAGAAATAATGAATGTCTATACAACTGGCAACTGTGATTTGCTATTTAAGGTCTAATCCTCAATGCTATTGTAATTTAGATTCACTATCTCCTATTCCTTTAACAGCAGTGAAGAACAATTGTATTTTTGTCTCTGTGCGTGCAGACTTTAACATTTTTCAAAGACAATGAGAGAGTACTACTTTTATGTTGTACCTCATCCAGATTACTATCCCATGTTATTTGTGGTCATGATTTCTCTTTAATTAATTAGAGCTTGATTTGTTTTGGCCTTGGAAATATTATTGAGCTATGTCTCAGCAAGACTATGTCCGAATTTTGGAGACCCACAACAGTTAATTTTGCAACATTTTACATACGATACAGCAATCTAATAAAAGACATGAAGAAGACATTAATAAAAGATATGAAGAAGACATTTTGAAATGTCATTTGAAATATAATTATAATCTAGTTTTTACCAGGCCACTGAACTGGGTCTACAACACTATACAATTATAGCAGTTTGATACCACTTTCAAGTTCCATTGTTCTATCCTATGAAATGCCAAGATTGATAGTTTGATGTGGGACTTAGAATTTTGTGGTAAGAAGCTCTGTTGCATTCACCTGAACTGCAGAGAAGATTAGGAGGAAAAATTAGCCAGCACAACAAGGTTGCCATTGCCCAAGGTACGCCCGATTGTGGTCCAAAAAACCCACAATTTTTGAGGATTGTGCTGTAATTACTATAATTGTGCAGTCTAGATACACTCAGTAGGACTAGGCTGCTCTGACATGTGCTAAATGATAACATAGTTTGTAATGGAATTATTCTGACATTTACACCATTCTAACACAACTGACATCTTCAAGCATCTACACTACAACATAAAACACAGCCCTTTGGTCTGTCCAACTAACATAATGACCACATCAGTCTGCAACAGAAGACCAGAAAGCAGCATGACTATCACATGAGGAGCCAATTACTTGGAGAAGCAAAGCTGTTAAGTAGGCAAATTATATTAGCAACTTTGCTTTTTTAAAAAACCTGCTTTCAGGACACAAGCATGAATAATACGTAAAGACTAAAAAAGGAAGAAGAATGTGAAAAGGTATTATATGTGGTGTTTGACACCTGTAGGCTATCTCATACTTACTTTCGATAGAGGTAGCTCTTGATGCATTTGGTTTTCAAATTTAGATTTAGTCTGCAAGTTTAATGTCATGCTTCTGCCTGCATGCACTGCTGACATACCTCCAGAGCGCAGCATGCCAAGGTTAACAGTGTTGTGTTTATAAGCAGCCGTCTGAGTAGAGGAAATAACAACCACGTGACAGGGTATGAACACACATGCTCATTAAGAGAAAATATTGCACATATATGACTAACTTCACATGATCTTGATTTAAGCAAACAAACAATACCAAGGAATAAAGTAGCTTTTAATGCATGCACTGAGTCAGACAGAAGCACATAGAGTGCTAGTTGTACATAAAATGGTTACCATAAAAAGACATTGACAAAAAAGCAAAGAAGATATTTTGTACTGAGGACTTTTAGGATGTGCTTAATAGAAAAATATAGCCCCTCTATGCAGAAGAGGGCATTATATTGAAATGCTGATAAGCCTACTTACAATAAAGTTTCATATCTGCCCATAAAAACTGGACACAATTGTATCTGCTCCATACAGTGTCCTTCACAAAACTGCAAGACAGATTTCTGGAAAGCTGAAGGTTTACAATAGCTGATGAAAAGACTAAACAAAGAGTTGCTTGTCATAAGACTATGACGTGACTGCATATTTGAATCTTTCACATCTGTTATAATAACTGTTTTAATAATAGAAACATCTGACTGGTTGAGGCTTACTTTCAAACAGAAAAATAATAAGTATCCATTCAAATCTTCCAATTGTCATAAAGGGCTGCCCCTTCAAATGGATCTTGCAGAACAAATGGCAAAGATTACATTTCATTGGCAAAAGATTACCAACTGCACATGTACTCTACTTTCCAAATATACAATAATCCAAATTTAGTAAGTGAAAAATCAATCTTCATCAACTGTTCTTGATTATATATAAAATATAAAATTAACATATAAATTGTTATTTAACCTAACCACATTTCCAGAAATATAAAGTTGGTCCTATAACATGTGTTTTATCTACTTGCGTACATGACATAGTACATGAAATCTCTAAAGAATGAACCGTTTTACATCAAGCAAAACAGCAGATAAGCACAAAATTTATGAAAACTCACTATTTTCCATTTTAGACCACTGTTTTTCAAAAGTCCCTCTCAACCTCTCAAAAGTTGTATATGTCTTTAAAATATACAAATAAAACTTTGATGCAGTTAATGCAATACAATATTAATGTAATGCAATAGATGCCCGCTTCTGTATTTGAACTGGATTTTTATCTAGTGACAACAGTGTAATATTCTCAAATTAGACCCTACATGCTTATTCTAGAAATGCTATTTTTATCGGTCAAGAGCAGGGGTTCTCAACCTACAGCCCACAGGTCAGACTCTGCCCATAGCACCATTTCATGTGGCCCACATTGTCATTGCCACCACCATGTTGTGTTGTTGTTAAGTGGATGCATCTACAACAGCTGTACATGCGCCCAGAGCTGTTGTAAACACATTTATGACAGCCGCGGATGCATTTTATGGCAGCGTTTTATGGCAGCATTTACAGCAGGGGAACCACTAGTCCTGCCTGCTCAGCTGTCTGAGGGGGTGTGGTCCAGTCTGTAGCCTGAAAATGTTGAGAATCCCTGGTCAAGAGATAATAGCAAAACCTACCGCTTATACTTTGTACCAAGTTAAGTGATGCAACACTAAAACTGAAATAAAAAAGTTGTGAGCTCAGTTACATCCACCACTAGAGAACAGGAGAATGTAGAGAGAGTGAGAATGAATAAGAACCCCAATGTCCTAAGTGTCTTCCACTCAGCAACTGTTCTAAATGGACAATTTGCCTTGCTGGCGGTGGCAGTTGTGTGGCTGCTACTTCTGTTTTCCCCAACCCCCATTACATTTTCTGCATGTTGCAGAAGGATGAAGGATCTAGCATAATCTAGCATTTTGAGCAGAAAAAGAGGACTTTTTGGCAGCATAATCCTGCTGCCTGAATTTGGCACTTTGGTGCTCAAATTTCTCCTCAGTTCCTTTTTTTCTTGTGTAGAAAAATATTTACTGCTCATTTAAATCACCTTTTAAATAGTGTACATATATATTTTTTCAAAGTGGCACAGTGCATAATGACTTAAGTGATGCAGCACTAAAACTAAAAAAAGTTATGAGTTCAGAATACAGGGTATCATGTAGTCCAAAACCTGTTATTTGGTACTGCCAAAATGTCCCCCCCCCAAAGAAAAGTGGTTGGAGTCAACTCAAAATAAACAACCCCCTCTGGGGGTGCTTAAAATAAACAGAATTAGCTGTATGTCTTGTGGTTTCTCATCTTTCAATCAATGTCAAGCATGGTAAATCAGATGCAAAATTAGGAGTCATACAACATGTAGTAAGAACCTTAATTATATGTCTTAGGCTGCGGTGCTGCATCCATTAATCTAGGAAGAAGTTTATAACTTCTGAATAGGCAAAAAAGGATGGCTGTTTTTTTCTGAATGTGAAACGGGGCGATCCAAAAATAATTTAGAAGCCTCAGACTAACTCAGGAATATCCTAGGTGTGCAGAAGTACTTCTTCTCATAAATTAAAAGGAAAGAGTGTTTGAAAATAAACAACAAATGCAATAGACCCTACAGGGATCCTTCATGTTTTCAACTGTGAAGAAGATATCTGCTCTCTACACTATGCAGCATTTTAACACAAATGACAACCAGCCCAAAACCTGCACGTTTTAGGACTATGTAGCAAAGTTGGAAAGAAACAATGTGTTCCTTTTCTTGCCCCTCTCTGAATCTCCTTTGAAATACCATAGCTAGAGAACATGGAAGGAGCCTCCCCGAATCATGTGAGGAGTGGGAATATATTTGGACATCCCCTAGGCAACAACAGCACCTGTTCGCCGATCTTTCTACTCCATAACACTATTGGATCTCTTCTGACAAAGAACCCCATATACCTCTACAAGAGTGTTGCTCCATGTCAGCCAGAGTTCTGAGCAAAAATGGTCCTGATTCTAGATTTATTAATTATTATTATTATTATTATTTGGGGGGGGGAAGATATTTTTCAAGAGAGGCAAACTTTTTTCAGGAAGGGCAACAATGTTACACTCACATATATAACATTGGCATCACAAGCAAAAGTAAAAGGTGGCTGAAATAGGGTCAGAACCCTGAATGAAGCTTTTCAATGGCTGTCACATAAAGGCAAAGAGAACTATTACAATAGCCAGTGCAAAGATATAGAAGAGAAAAGTAAAAAGGAAAAGACAAGAACATCTTCCAGAAGATTCAATGACTCAAACAAAAATTTAAGTCTAGTTTAGACCAATATGGAAGCACACTATTTGATTAGGAGAAAATAAAGAGAAGGAGACTATGCTGAAGGGTTAAAAGGGTGACAGGTTCATTTGAAGAGGAATCCTATGACAAAAAGTCTGCAGCACTGTACTAGATATTGGTGTGAAAGTTTATTCCAATAGGAATAAATTAATCACTTGTGACAGATGAGATACCAAAAGAAGTATTTCAAGCCACAGAATCTGCCCAAATCCTAATAAGCATTTGCCAACAAATATATAGAAACAATACAATGGTCTATGTAAAGAACTCAGGGAGTCAATCCTATGTATTTAACGAGATAAAGACACTTCACTCCTCTCTTAATCCCACCAACTTTCACCTAAAGCTAGCCTAAAAACCCTTTGCTGCTTCAAGGTGAATGGAAGATTGGGAAGATCGCTAGGGAACTCTCCTCTAGCTTTCCTGTCTCTTATTTCCTGGTTATTATTTCACAACCACCAGACCAGGTAGTCTAGGTAGCAATTAGTTCAAAGTAGCAAATGTAATGCAACATTTGCCTTTGGTCAAGGTAACTTCATTACACACATCAACCCTTGTTACTCCAAAAATGACACCTTGGTAAAATATTTAAAAATTTATTAAAAAGAATAAAAAAGTTGCAAAAAAATTTAAAATTTCAAAACATCACAAAAAGACAGTTATTACATTAAAAGTAAAACAGCAAAGAATTAAAAATCAGTCTGTCAGATATTTCCCATATCCTAAAAAAAGCAATAAAGCTCTAACTAAGCCTTAATTCTAAGTGACCATGATGCAACGCTAACCTGATAACATGTTGCTAGCTCTCGGTGCACGATCCGAGGAAACTAATAGCCAAAGCTTTCAACTAAGGAAACTAACAAGAACTAGCTGCAGTTATTTATTTTTCTCCTTGCCTCTCGCTCTAGATTTAAGCAATCAGGTAACATTACATCATAGCAATCATTTTCCTCCCTCCAAATTTCTCTTTCCCGTGAAAATGATTTGTTGCCAATTAGCGTGGAATGCATTTTGGGCCTTGTTGTGTCTTCAATACTCCTTCCCATCCTTGGATGTCTCTGTGCCAGTTCACCTTATCAGCCACCTGTGAAAAGACAGCTTAGAAAAACAAGGCATTTCCCCCTCATTTCTTCTCCATTCCAGATGTTAGCTCTTTCCTAGGAAAGTGAACAGCCCCTACAACCATTTTTACATCAAGGCCTACTTTCTGGTACATTACATGCCCCTCCTTCAGAAGTGAAACATCCAAGATTTACAATCTTGCATTTTTAGTAGCAGAGACATATATGGTTACGTATTTTATAAGCTACATTTCCTAGGACTAATACAATTTTAAAACTATAAATCCTATATATTAAATGATGCAAAAGCAATCTATTATAGCAAAAGCTGGAAATGTTTAATATACATTTCAATCCCCCAGAAAGATGCATAGGAATGCAGTAGTTCTAAGACCATTGCTCTAATTTCCCATTCAAGCAAATTGAGGCTCAAGGTGTTGCAACAAAGGCATTTACTTAACATGGAGCAAGAAATACACTGATGTTCAAGATGGATTATGGGAAGGAAGAGGCATTCAAGATCATATTGCAAACATTCAATGGCTCTTGGAGCACACCAAATAATTTCTGAAGTTCAGTCTATGCTTTATAGACTACAGCAAGGTTTTGGAATGTGTGGATCATGAGAAACTATGGGCTTTTCTGAAAGAAATGGAGGTGCCTCAACCTTTGTTTGTCCTGCTGTGCAATTTGTATTGTGGACAAGAGGTTACTGTTAAGACAAAATGAAATGGTTTCTTATAGACAAAAGAGTTCATTCTATCTCCTTATCGGCTCAATCTGTACACAGAACATATAATAGGAAAGCAGAACTAAATTTAGATGAAAGAGGAGTGAAAATTGTTGGAAGAAACACCAGTAATCTAAAATATACTTTTGACATCATACTACTGGAAGAAAACAGCAATGACTTGAAATGACTTTTAGTCAAAGGGGAAAAAAAGAAAGTGCCAAAGCAGAACTGCAGTTGAACATCAAGAAGACAAACATTATGACAACAGAAGAATGATACAACTTTAATGAAGAAATTGAAATAATGAACATTTTTATATAGTTGGGTTTTATCCTTAATCCAAATGGTGACTGCAGCCCAAAAATTCAGAAGACAGAGTCCCAGAATGGCAGCAATGGATGAATTTAAAAAGATTATCAAGTGTAAGTAAGTGTCACTGGTGACCAATGTTGTCCACGTTCAGTGTCTATTTTAATTGTGATGTTTCTGACATCAATAATGAAAGACTGGTGGCCAAGATAAAGATAATCTACGCTCTTGCATTTCCGATCACCATGTACGGGTGTGAAAGCTGGAGAGTAAAGAAAGCTAACATGAAAAATAATAATTAATTTGAAATATTGTGTTGGAGAACTACTTCAGGGATGCTTTGGATGCTAGAAAGAAGAATATGTGGACCCTGGAGCAAATCAAGTCTGAACTATCTCTGGAGGCAAAATTGATGAAATTGAGGTTGTCATACTTTGAACATATCACAAGAAGGCAAGATACTTTGGAAAAGACAATAATTTTGGAAAAGGTTGAAGGCAGCTGGAAAAGAGGAAACCCAAACATGAGATAAATTGTCTCTGAAAAGGAAGCCATAGGCTTGAGCTTATAAGAGTTGAGAAGTTATTGAGAACATAATATTTTGGAGATTACTAATTCATATACTGTAGTTGCCATAAATCGGGAGTTACTTGATGTCATGTAAGAATAAAAACAAAGCACTCTATCAATTAACAGCGTAAAGTTAGGACTGTATCTTTGAAAACCCTTGTCTATTCATAAACTTCAACATCATTTAAAACTAGCACACTGAAGAAAAATAATCACACTTCTATACCACCCCATAGCACTTAGTGCACTCTCTGGGCAGTTCACAAGTTAATTAGCATTGTTGTCCCTAACATGGTGGGTATTCATTTTACCGAACTCGGAAGGATGGAAGACTGAGTTAACCTTGATTCCTGGTCATGATCGAACTCACAACCTTTTGGTTGCAGGGCAGCAGTTTAACCACTGTGCCACCAAGGCATGTCCCACCACCACACTTGCTTCCATAGACACAACATTCTGATATGTATTTTCTTTCTGCACTTTAGTCTATTACATTGCTCAGACTTTATTGGAAAGCTAGTTCAACTTTCCAATGAATCACAACAGAGCTGTGAAATGTGAGATGCCTGCAATGAAAAATACAGGAAATGTATGCGAGAAGATAAAGACGTTGTTTGCTGTACGTTAGCTAATTCCAACATGCAATTGCCTGTGATCATCAGGCAAGAGTTATTTTGTGACAAGGTTTTCAAGAAAGGTATATTTTCAGTATTAAATATTAGCAAATATCACTTTGAGAATTTGTTTATAACCTTTCCTATTAACTGATAATTCCACGGAACACCAATGATATTTAGATGAAGGATAGTGTGGACATTAATACATTATAAAGATCATATTCAAGTGATAGAAGACAGATGAAATGTCTATAAGCAAGACACCATCAAAGATAATGCCAAAGGTTTGGGGGAAGGAGTAATACATATTTTATTTTAGAATAAACACAGAAGCATACAGATTGAAACCCTATTTGCACAACTGTTCCACACATAGCTGATGACATTATCAGTCACAGAAATATTATTTGGAAATACAGTAAAACCCCGATTTATGTAAATAGTCCATTCAATAGGTTTGTACATAATACAGTTTTTTACAAAAATTGAAGCAAACCCATAGGAAAATGAATTTTTATGTAATATGAAGCAAACCAATATGAAAATGAATTTTTTATGTAAATCGAAGCAAACCCATAGGAAAATGAAGTTTTATGTAAAATGAAGCAAACCCATAGGAAAAAGGATTTTTTTCCCATGTAAAATAAATTAAACCCACAGGAACTCTGGGGAAATCGCATTATGTTAATCGGGACATTTACATAATTCGGGACACATTTTCTGCAGAAAATCAATACATAAGTAAAATGCTACACAAAATGAGGTGTATGTAAGTCGGGGTTTTACTGTAAAATACTTCCAATTCCCTCCTCTCCAAAAGTCCCAAGATTCCCATGGAATCCTCTTCATCGTTGGGAAATTGTTGGGCAGGTGAATGGCAGGGGGAGGGTAGTATTTAATTTTTTGGAAATTAAACACTCCTCCCCACCCCAAAGCCTCCAATGTCTTCCTCAAGATAAAAAGAATTCTATGAGAACCTCAGGACCTTCAAGCTGGAAAACGGAAATGGTTTATTTCTGAAAAATTGCAGAGCAGATGCACAAAGAGAATTTTAATAACTGGGCTATGGTGGCATAACAAAAACATACAATACTGGAAGTTCCTTTTTCAGAATGCCTGCATACTAGATCTTTTCTGGTCAGTTCAATTATCATTGAAGTTACAATAAGTGGAGGATTAAAAAAAAAGAATATTCTTATTATTATTGCAAATAATTCAACAGTTTATATGTAATCCTTCAGACTTTTAAAATGATGTTTCTTGTCAACAAGCTAATCTGCATCATTTAGCTGACAATAAATGCTAATTAAGAAAGTTCTTCTACCACACATAGTTATATTGAGCATGCAGTGAACTGTTGGGGTTTACAGCTTGAAATCCTAAGAATATTTGTAAATGAATGAAACTCAAATCATTTGACTTCCTCCCAATTGAACAGATTTAAGATGGAAATACCAACATATGAGTAGTGCATTTTATTCCTTAATCAAAATAGACGTTCTACAAAAAAACCTATAAACCCAGAATTAATCTGCTACGTTCAATAACTCTGTATCAAGTGTTCACATAGGACAGGGTCTTATTCACAACACAGCTGAAAATGAAGCCCCGGAGATGCACAAAGTTTTGGATTTTAACTAGAAGTCTTACTAGGCCATATAATTATAATTATATAATTATAAATATATAATTATATAATTAAACAATCTGAAGTGTAACAATGTAAAAAAAGTAAAATAACAGTAACATTGACATTCAAAAATATTTTGACAAAAATTCTTGTTGTTAAAAACATTTAATAAACAAAGAATAACTACAAATCATAATAAATTAATACTGGGCAAAATTGAGTTGTGTAACTATGCTGGTTCAACACTGATAGTACTAAGAGAGTAGTGCTATTCATGAAGTACTTCTGCTGGTACATTGATCAATTGTTCAGACCAGGGACAATTAACCAATTGCACAATTGAAGGGCAGAAATTCCTTGTTGCTGGGCATAATATCAGAATACCTTTATCTTAAACCAATGTAAAAATGATTTTGCCCAATAAATTAATAAATATTCCATAACTGAGACTAAGGCTATTAGAAATAGAAAGTATTGCTTTTTGTGTTGAAAGTCTCTGTTATGTTAGGGAAGCTCTTTCATGATTCTCATCCAGATAACCTTCATGCTAACTCATCATGTACCAATCTTAATAAATTAGGCTTCATGGTTTATCCATTTATAACATAAATCTTGGGATTATTGTTGGATAACATATCAACCACTGCAAGCAGAAACTTTTGATATATATAAAAATGTAAAAACTAAAGGCGTTAATTGCAGAGAAATGCCAAACATACCCTGTCTAACCTTCTAGCTTCTATATGTCTAAGTAGCTGTTGTCTCCAGTCAGCGGGCATTTTACCACAGCTTTCATTTCCCTTCACAGGGGTAGGCCTTGTCTTTATGTCAGTGTTATCTGATGGCTTGTCACCATAGTTACCCAGGTTATAGTCTGATGGTATCTTTTCCAACAGAGCTGCCATTGTAGGCCTAGCTGAAACTGGCCTGGTTTGAGAGGCACCATAACTCTCTGTACTGTAGCTTCTTGCAGACAATGGCCTCCTTTGTGTAATATTTTTAACTGGAAAACTTCCAGACTGGGATTTCACTTCTTGATATGAAGGGTGCTCATCTTCATACCTGCCATTTCTTTTGAGGAACTGGGATTCAGACACTGAAACGCTGCCTTGGTGTTCCATAGCTCCTCTATACTGATGCCTGTTATACCTCTCAGTCTGAGGCAGTTCTTGTGGCTCACTGACTCTTCTGTACATTGACATCTCAGTAGAACTGGCCAATGAATCTGCCCTTCTCAAAAATCCAGCCCTTGATCCCTGACTGGAGAACTGAGTATTGATGGTTTCCTCATTAACAGAAGGCTGAGAAAATGAAAACATGTGCTCCATGGGTGGATATCCTCGGTAAACCCTTGGGCTTACCAAATCCTTGGAGACATTTTTAGTCTGCTGGGGAATGTACTCTGGAGTCTGTTGAAAAGGTGGTGGTATCCTCTTTTCTGCTTTCACTTCCACTGATCCTTGAGGATTAAAACTTTGGTCAAACTGATATACTTTCTTTGTCACAGAAGGCTTTTGCTGTGGCTGAACCTTAACACTTCCATAGGTCAGCAACTCATCATCAAGCATTGGCACAGACTGGCTACGTGACATGCTAGACATTCCATGTTCTGGCCCCAACATTTTATCTGGCCTCTCATGCATTCCTGCATTGTCAGTAGTAGCTGCATAGTTTTCCAGTGGTATATTATAAACTTTATATGCTCCAATATCTATTTCATCTATACTTTGTGACTTCTTAAACCTATTAGTCTTCAGATCTTTCAACATCGGGGAAAGCCTCTCAGTACTCTTGCTGATGGAAATGACATTTTTTGGAGGCTCCTGGCGACAATGAATATGTGAAAACATATTACTAAGACTTCTATTAGCATTGGAATCATGATATTCCCAATGTGTCCCTGGAGGAAAAGTGCTAGTTAGTTCAGGAGAGTCTTTAACAAGATCCTTCCTTTCAGGTAAAGGGCTGGTGGTAGGTGTACAATCCAGTTTAGATGGAAAGGCTGTCCTATCTTCAAAAGGGCTAGGGGTCCTCGTCCAGTTCTGCCAAGGATTTGATGGAGGCACTTCTGAATCAGGCGTATTTCTGAGAGAGGGCTGATCAAGTTCTAGGGGAATACCAACTATCCTGTCTTGTCTAATTAATGGCCTACGTCCATGAGCAGATGTGCTTCTTGATTTGGAGCTTAAGAGGGGATTAGTGCTTGGGTTCTCTGCTGTGCTCTCCTCTGCTACAAATCCGGTGTTATCATAGTGAGAGCTGTCATTCCAGCTGTCAGAGAAGGTTTCACTCATTGGACGCCTGTCATTATGCTGCTGTAAGTTTCCTGTTGGAGCAGAATCCCGCTGGCTGAGCAAAGGCTTTGCATCAAGAGGCTGGGGAAAAGATTGGACAAGCCTGCAAGAAACAAAGTTTTAATATATATATAAATATATCAGAAAGTAGGTAATCATATGAGAAAAATCATAACAAATTTCTTACCACTGTTGTACACATTGTTTAATTAGCTGACTAATGAATGTAAAGTTTAGCTTATGTGCAATCCATCATGTCCCTCCAAATGTTTTTCAGGGGGCAACATGCACCTGACGAAGGTGATTTTTTTGTCCCCAAACACATGAAAAGGTAGGAGATCTCATTGTCCCTTTTGTGGGGGTGGGCAGCCGGCGTACAGGTGCTCCATTCGGCACCTGCCTTCTGGAGAAGGCAACCAGGCATTTTTTTTGTAGCGTTATCCAATGCATGCATTGGATAACGCTAAAAATCGGATAACACTAAGACTTGTGGAACCAAGTTTTGGCGTTATCTGAGGTATTATTGTATTTCTTTCTAGTGACTTTAAAATTTTATGATCACATATTATATTTTAGAGAATAAACAAAACAAAACAATTTATTCTCTGATATGTTTGAAACACAGACTAAAATGGCTACTATTCCAAAATATTACATTTTGAAGATATTGTGATCTTCCAGATCAAGGAGAGAAGTCTAAAAAGGTGGCATTAGACTTTTTATATGATAGTTATTTCTTTCTTAATACCCTAACATATGTCAATTTTTTTAAAAAATGAAGTAATCATATGTATCTTAGTTGCCTCCTTACCTGAGAAGAAGAAAAATATTAATCATGCCAATGTTTACAAGTTAGAGGTGAAAGATTTCATGGCATTACTGTTAAACCACCCACCTCCACCACCAGAAGATGATGATTCTTTTGTTTATAATAGCTGAACAAAACCAATCAATAGAGAATGAAAATGTTCCAATTAGGTGAGGAAATATAATGCTACCTTGAGCATTAAAATGTTAGAAAGGCCAGGGTAAAAATATTTCAAATACATAATAATAAAAAGGATAGAAAAATGGTTGACATTGGAGTAGAACTTTTAACCTTATATTTACTGAATGTCCTTACAAAAGTAGTTTGATTTTTAATTTTTCAAAGGTCTTGCTCTAAGCAAGCCCTTCTGTGAATCTGGACAGATGATACAACAGTTCATTTGACTTTTTGTTCCCCAAAAATGTTGTTTAATTTTCTTTAATTTTACAAGGGCAGAAAATGTTTTGTAGAAGCAAAACAGACAAATTATAAGGGACACAATCAAGCTAAACTCTTCCCTTCACCTCTATGGAAAATATATTTTTCCCTTGCATAGTCTTCATTTTGTATTTTAGCTGGATGGTTTCCAATCCAAATATCTAATTACATTTGCATAAACTTAATTATTACTTACAGACAAATTACAGAGAAAATCTGTTCACTAAGGAAACTTAGGTACACAGCACACAGCCTGGAAGTAACACCAAAGACTTTTAAAATTCATTCTACTGTATCCCTGATGAAATAAAGTTACTATACAGCTAATTTAATAGTACTGTATGTACTAGTTGATACACAATTGTATCATATTCACTGTTATTTTGTTCTTGCTCTTTGCTAAATAATTTACCCAAGAACTGAGTAATATGGAGGAAATGTTATTTACCATATACAGTATAAGACTAAGCTCAGAAATATGGAAATAGATCTGAATTCTGAATAGAAAGATTCTCAGACAACTAATTGTACAACTGATTGTATATTTCTGGTTTTAATTGTTGTACACAGCCCAGAGTGGGAAAATACTCCAGATGAGTGGTACAAAAATTAATGAATGGGACATTGTACTATTTTTTAAAAATCAGGCCCAGAAAAGTTAAGATCTTTTCAGTTTTTTTTAAAAAAATTATATATATATATATATATATATATATATATATATATATATATATATATATATATATATATATATATATATATATATATATATATATATATATATATATATATATATATATATATATATATATATATATATATATATATATATATATATATATATATATATATATATATATATTAACAAAGTACAATGTTCTATTATTGTCTAAGTCCCTGTCATTTTAAAACTGTAGGATTTGCTAGCTTCTGGAGGTTTCATTTATTTACACTTCTGGATGGCTAATTCATATTTATAGTCAAAACTATCACTGCAAATGGGACATGTCACACAATCATACCTGTTACCCCATAAGGAATTATTCATTGCATCTTTAGCAGTAGCCTGCAAAGACCCCATTTTAACACGAGCATTAGAAGACCCTGAAGAAGCCTGTGAAGGTGAATAGTCAGAGTAGGTTCCTGAAGAAACACTGTTATTCATGCAGTGAGCTTTATCTGCTTCAGACTCATCTGTTGACTCTGAAAGACAGGACAAGAAATGTGAAATTAGAACATCATAGAGTTGAGTAAAAAGAACCAATATAAAATCACTGCTGTAATTAGGAAACTACCTTACAATTCCACTGTAATTATATAATGAGGAGTGTACTTTTCCTGGGTAGGACAAAGAAAAGTAAGACAATAATACTGAAATACCTCCATCTCATCCTTGAATATATTGGTCGAGATCTTCTTGCTTCATTATCACAGAAAGGAGGCAACAGATATTGCATTCACTCACTTCTAGCCAGGAATTCAAGAGTTGCTGCAATCATTCTCTGGGTGCACAGTTGAGAATTCCAGCAGTGACTTATCAATTGCTGACTAGAAGTAAGTGAATGTATGCTTTTTGCCTTCCCAATGTAGTAGGCCTGTTCCAGCACAACTTTCCTTGTGCCATTACAACTGCACTTGAACCAACTAATCACAAGAGATCTGATAACAGAAAATCTCATGGTCTATGTGCTGTGTTGGTCGAAATAAAACAGTAGAAGACAAAAACAGGGTGGAGAAGAGGTTGTGTAAGAGATGAGCTGAGTTATGCCAGATCAAAAACTAGTCTAGCTTGGAGATTATGACAGACAAAATTAGTCCAAGGGGAAAATAATCCTAAGAAATCTTATGACATTTCCAACAGCCCTAGCATGGGAAAGGTTTTGATTAGTATGACTCCAGATAGCCTATTGTCAGCTCTGCTGGCCAGCAGTTACCCTGGCTGATTCAGGTTGCACCTTTGTTGGAAGAAGGAATTAAAAAAACTATTTTCTTTTTTGGGTGACCCAGGAGAGGAAAGCTAAAGCAGCTAGATGTTATTGCCTCTGCATCTTTCATCATCTGTCATTATTAAGTAACTTCTAAATAATTAAGTACCTTTTTTTTCTTTCCCCAAGAGAACACGTTTAGGTGGATACAATGGTGCTTCAGCCATTGAAGGGCGAACTTCTCCAATCCTCATATCATTTACAGGGTGTATAAAAGGGTCCTATAAAATACAACAGGTGAATTAAATAAGTAGCCCTACAACGCATACTAAATAAACCCCTTGCCTAACTGTCATCCGCCAGGCTATCACATATTAAGCCACCAGAGTCATATACAGTTTCAGAATCTTCAAAGATATCCACACAAAGTGCATTCAAGATTTAGGCACCAGTGATGTACAGTTTTTAAAAAATATATATATACAAAAATGATGCCAATTCATGTATTCATGATAAAAATTTAATCCCATGCTAATCTTTAGGCAAACTATGATGATAAGACATTCCATTCTCTAGTCATGAATAGACTGGCTCCATTCAAGGCTTTTTTTGTAGTGATCAGGAATGTACATTGAACGGTTTGAGACATGTACATTAAAACCTAATCAAATACTACTCATAACCCCACTAAAAATCCTCAAATACATTGGAATTATTATGGGGTCTCTCATTGCTCAAGATACAGGTGAAACTCGGAAAATTAGAATATCGTGCAAATGTTCATTCAGTTCAGTAATGCAACTTAAAAGGTGAAACAAATACTGTATATGAGATAGAGTCATTAATTGCAAAGCAAGATAGTTCAAGCATTAATTTGTTATAATATTGATGTTGATGGCTTAC
Source organism: Bradypodion pumilum (assembly GCA_035047305.1). NCBI lineage: Eukaryota > Metazoa > Chordata > Lepidosauria > Squamata > Chamaeleonidae > Bradypodion > Bradypodion pumilum. The sequence goes on along the minus strand of JAWDJD010000004.1, from coordinate 109,616,981 downwards.
AGCTTATGAAAACCCCAAGCCCCCAATCTCATGTACCCCATAATAATCACATGGTCTCATGTATGCTGCATCATCATCATCATCATCATCATCATCATCATCATCATCATCATCATTATCATTATTATTATTATTATTATTATTATTATTATTATTATTATTATTATTATTATTATTATTATTATTATTATTAAATTTCTATACTGCCCACTCGACCAAAGCCGACTCAGGGCGATTCACAATCATGGATAAAAACAGATAAAAACAGAGTTAAGAACCCACCCCTAAAAAAGGGGTGCAGGAACTGAAGGAACCGTGGGGGAAGGCATGCTCCCCTATACCAACCACCCACCGGAAGCCACCCCTCCACCTGCACCCCAAACTTGGCCCACCAGCCAGGTTTTTAGTTTTTTCCTAAAGGGCAGCAACTCCATCTGGAGGCGCAGTTCTACTGGCAGGAGGTTCCAAAGGGCCGGTGTGGACATGGAGAAGGCCCTCCTCCTTGTGCCAGAGAGGCAAGCCCCCCTGGCCGATGGCACAATTAGAGAGCTCCTCTGGTCCGCTCTGGTTGGATGGACAGACGTCCTTAGGACGATGCGGTATCTTAGGTAACCTGTCCCACTACCATATAGGGCATTAAAGGTCAAAACCAGCACCTTGAATTGCACCCGGAGGCAAACTGGTAACCAGTGCAACTCCCGAAGCAGTGGTGAGGCATGGGCATAACGTCCACACCCCATCACCACCCGGGCCACAGCATTCTGGACCAGCTGCAGCCTCTGAATGGTCATCAAGGGCAGCCACATGTAGAGTGCATTACAATAATCTAGTCTGGAGGTCACCAGAGTGTGAGTGACCATGAGCAAGGAGTCCCGGTTCAGGAGCGGGCGTAGCTGATGAATCACCCAAAGTTGGACAAAGGCCCTCCTGGCCACAGCCACCACCTGTTCTTCTAGCAGCAGCTGCGAATCCAGGAGGAACCCCAAATTGCGCACTGGGTCAGTCTGGGGCAAAATAGCCCCATCCAAAACCAAAGATGGTAGCTCCCAAGATAGCACAGGACCCCCTATCCATAGCCACTCAGTCTTGCTAGGATTCAGTTGTAGCCCATTTGCCCCCATCCCGACCCCAACAGCCTCCAGACAACTGGAAAGGACTTTGACTGCATCACTGGGGTCCCCATCGGTCAAGATGTACAACTGTGTGTCATCCGCATACTGGTGGTACCGCACCCTGTGGGAATGGATGATCTCACCCAGGAGCTTCATGTAGATGTTAAATAGGGGAGAAGGGAGTACCGAGCCCTGAGGCACCCCATATTTTAGGGGCCTAGGACTGGACCTCTCACTCTCCAACCGACTGGACCTCTCACTCTCCAACCGACTGGGTCCGGCCCCTCAGAAATGAGGAAAACCAGGACCACACAATGCCCTGGATCCCCAATCCTCGGAGCTGTTCCAGAAGGATACCATGGTCAATGGTATTGAAGGCCGTTGAGAGGTCAAGAAGAGTAAGGACGGATGGACGACCGCCATCCCACTCTCGCCAGAGATCATCCATCAGCGCGACCAATGCAGTCTCAGTACCATATCCAGGTCTGAATCCTGACTGGAAGGGGTCCAGATATTCTGATTCATCCAGTACCCCCTGCAACTGACATGCCACTGCCTTTTCCAGTACCTTCCCCCAAAAGGGGAGGTTGGAAACAGGTCTGTAGTTAGTTAGGACTGCTGGATCGAAGGATGGCTTTTTCAGGAGGGGGCGCACCAAAGCATGTTTCAACAGTGCAGGTGCATGCCATGATCATCACAATTATAACGAATTAAGGCATGACATCTCTCGCTTTGCATGTAGTGAGTCGTCCGTCATATCTTTGTTTCACCTTTTAAGTGAAATGAATAAACATTTGCACAATATTCTAATTTTCAGAGTTTCACATGTATAACTCAGATATACTGTATACCCCTTCTCAGTCAGACAAGAAGGTACCACGGCCCTGGGAAAATGAAGGCATTTTGCCCGATTTTGAGAACACGGAAGGCAAAGATGTGGTGTGTCTCTTCAAAGTTTTGGAATTGCCTGATTGAAGGAATGAAAGCATTTTTTGAGCCCTGATTCAAGGATCAAGGTGGACTTCTATTTACCTCACATTGTGAAAACTTTCCAAGTGGGCTTTTAAAATCCATTGTTGGATAGCCTGCTTAATGTCAACAATGCAGAGACAACATTCAGCCATAGCTATTCATATTGCACCCTCAATAAATAGATGAATACTGCATTAATCTGCAAGACAGTTGGTATTGTGACTTGTTACCTCCACTGACATATCTTTTGTTGCCATTGGCCACTTGTGCTCATATTTGTCTTTCACAGCTTGTTCCATGCTGACAGTCGGTGTGGAATTTTCAGGTCTTACACCATGGCTAGATTTGCCCACCAGATTTTGAACAGATTTCACCATATTCTTTAAATCTTCTGGATATGGGGTTGGGTAACGCTTTAAGTTTATTTCAACCTGAGCATTCATTTAACAAAACAAATTAAATAGGAAATAAAAATAATCATTAAATATCTAGGTTTGATTTTCTAGGCTATATTAAACGCAAAACACAGAGACAGTGAGCGTAGGCATTTGAGACAATGTTAACATAAAACATTTGCTATACCATGTATTTTGAAATGTTAAAGCCTATGTCACTTTACAACATGTCAAATGGAGAATTCAAATCCACCGGTGTAAATTATTAGAATTTATTTTTCCTTGAACTGTATAATTCAAGAATACATTTGCTAAAATTGCACCTTGATATTTATACTGCTAAATACCTTTTATAGTTTGAAAAAAATTATCTAGAACTCCATTAACAAATGGAAAGTCACTCTGAAATCATAAAACATGATTGTGACAGCTCATTTGAACATGCTAGGCACAATCCCAAAAAAGTTAAATGTTCTTAAATCCTACTGAAATCAATGAGACTTAAGTGCATATACTTTTCAGTGGATTGAACCCAGTATGGAACATTTTTGTTCTTCTCCAGTTATGTTTATATATAAGTGAGACATTACTAATTTTACCATAAATGGGAAAAAATAGCATTTACAGCCAAGGTTCCAATGCAGACACAGGTTAATAGGCATCCATTCAAAAAGCTTGACTGATGTGAAGAGTACAAACTATGGTAGCAACTTACACTCAGAGCTGAAGTATAATAAAGTATATAGAACAAACAAGCACATCCAAACATGGATTTAAATAGCAAATATGAAATATTATATTACTTATCAACATACAGCTCCAACAAGAAAACTAAATAGGTGATGTGTGGAATACAACAGTACTACAATCCTAATTTGAAATTTAAAGGATATAATTGCTAATATTCTAATCCGTTTACTCCATGGACTGGGCCATGGTTCAACTAAGACTTACACATAACCTTAAAGATAACTGTGTGTAAGCCAAATAAGTACAGTACATGCATTGGAAAGGATACTAAAAAGACAATGTAACTAAATTAGCTATGTAAGGAGATTTGAGTACAATCAATTTATCTTAGAGTCAATATTAACTTTCATAGCTAAATGTACTCTCAGATGTGCTTAATAGAACTAGGGTGAAGATATTCCCATATTGATATTAAAAATGATAATTACCAATGAAGTCTAGACTCCCTTTCTATTCATGGTCTTTTATGTTTCACATTTAAAGTTACCTCAGAAGTAGCATGCCGCTGGGGATAAAAACCTTCCAAAGTGCAATATTCCTGGATAGAAGAATTTCTTTTTTAATTTCTACTGTCAAATTCATTTTCGCATACAATGTTACACTTGACCATAAGTAAATTTCACAAGACTGATCAATAAAAAATTAGTATGAAAACCATTAAAAGATCTATTATGAAATATACACCAAAAAGAAACCAAATACTTGTTTATTATTATTATGCAATCTGTTGTAGGACAAATACGTCCTTGAAAATTAGGCCCTTGATACTAAAGGTTCTTTCACCCCCTCAGAATTGTCTTCATATCAGCCAAACAGTAAGATGCCTGCTGTTGATATGCAAAGTACTGTATAGATAAACAATATGCCCAAAAATGGTTTGTAAACATCTGTAATCACAATTGTGCATTATATTTACTGAATCGTACGTTCCAGAATCACCTTCAAACATTCATAAAATGGACAGTCCCATAATCATTTGTTCAACAACATAATACAACTAAAATGTGCAATTTTCAAGTTTATGTTGAAGTATTAAAGTCAAGCATCTCAATGAGATAAATTAGTAAAGTATGTTACTTAACCTATTTAAATTAGGATTTAAACAAATATATTATTGAAAGACAATAGTTGCTTTTAGCTCTAAAAGTATTTCATTGAACTTGCAAGTACTCTTGTTAAAACCAAAATGAATATAAGGGATAATGTACACATCCTTACCTAATGATGTGCAACAAACAAAAATTGTTCTTCACTTTAAAAAATATTTCATTTTAAATCACTAGGAATTTAAAAGGACTGTTTGATGTCTGATGGGTGTTTTATATCTGTGATATTTGTTTCATGCATAGAGGCTTATTGTGATTGAAACATACTTGTTTGAGCTCACTCTGTTTGCAAACACCTAAAATAGGATAACAACATTTCCCTTGAGGAGGCAATAGTAGTTTGGTGCAGATATAACACTGTGTCTCTCTTAATTCACAATACTATCTCCCTGTTAAAAACTGGAGGTGCTGTGACTATAAGCATGGGACTTTTGTATTTTTTTAACTACTAGAAGATGCTAGAAGCTTACAGCTTCAACTATATCTTGGTATGTGAAAGTCTAATAGACTAAGAAAACAACTGAAAACCTGGCTATTCCAGCGGTCATAGGGCATGGATGCATCAACTTCCTAGTCCCGCTGGCTTATTTAGCCTATACTGGCTTGTCCTGAAATTTTTTGTTTTTAATTGTGCGGGGAGGGGATGGTTTTTAGGTGGTTTTAAATTGTTTTTAATGGGCTTTGTTAAATTGTTTTATTGTTGTTTTTGATTATGTTGTGAGCCGCTACGGGTCGCTCTCGAGTGAGGGAAGCAGGACAGAAATGTATTTAAATAAATAAATAAATAATATGGAATATGAAAATCTGCAGGTGTTTCCTCAGCCAGATTTATGGGGCTTTAGCAAAAACAACAACATCAAAGTTATCTCAGATGTTTTAAATCATTTTCAAATGAGCAATAAAGCATTGCAGTTCCCACAGAGCTAGTACCTTGCAGCCTCTTTCTCCATCTTCATGAAGATTCAACATGTCTGAGAGGAACTTTTATTCCTCGGATATAAGCAATTTATAACACCTGAGAAGACTTTGATTCCCCCCCCTCCCCATCTGTCTGAAGGAAAGTTCGGTTTCACTTACCAGTGATAACTTTCGTTCTTCGAGTATATAGTTTGTGAATACACACTCATGGGTTATGCGCCTGCGCAGAACGGAGATCGGAGGCTTGAAAAGCTATTGGTCAAAAGTTTTGGCGGTAAGACCGCCCACCGTACCGCCCACCCTGAGGCGCCCGCGCGCCATTTTACCTCAGTTCCATACTTAAGCCAAGCACAGGATAAACCAATCGATCTCATCCGTGCAGCTCAAGAGGGGAGGCAGGGTGGGTAGTGTGTATTCACAAACTATATACTCGAAGAACGAAAGTTATCACTGGTAAGTGAAACCGAACTTTCTCCTTCGTATAGTTTGTGAATCCACACTCATGGGAGATTAGCAAGCTCACACTTACTTGGTCAGTGGGCAGTCGGATGAGATGATCCCACGATGAGCTGAAGATCCAGTAGGTGGACCCGTCAGGGGCGTTGAGTCCGGAGCCCTCTGGTGAGGACGACACGGCCAAGCCTGGCGTCCGCAGTGGCTCTGGTGTCCACCCTGTAGTGCTGGACAAATGTGGACGGTCTGGACCATGTGGCAGCCTTACATATGTCCTCAAGCGGTGTGCCCTCCAGAAAGGCAGTGGATGTGGCAACCGCCCTGGTGGAATGCGCCCTGACATGCGGTGGAGGTGGCAGTGAGGCTGACTCGTAGGCCAGGTAGATGGTAGAGGTGATCCATTTGGAGAACCTTTGAGCAGAGATGGGTTCACCCTTGGACTTTCCCCCATAAGCCACAAAGAGGCGTTGCGACTTCCTGAACCCTCTAGTCCTGCTGGTGTAAAACAATAAAGCTCGTTTCACATCCAGTGTGTGCCAAGTCCTTTCTTGGGCGTTAGTGGGGTTCTGGAAGAAGGTTGGCAAGGAGATAGTTTGTGCCATGTGAAACTTGGAGACCACCTTGGGCAGGAAGGTGATGTCCGCTTGGAGGACGACGCGGTCGTTGAAGAACTGGAGAAAAGGTGCGTCTGCTCGCAGGGCAACCAGTTCACCAGCTCGTCGTGCAGACGTGATAGCTACCAGGAATGCCACCTTCCATGTGAGGAGACGAACATCGGCGGTAGCCATGGGCTCGAAGGGGGTCCTGGTGAGCGCGTTGAGAACGGTGGACAGTGACCATTGAGCCGTCGGTGTCCGGGCCGGCGGAAAAGCGTTCCTTAGTCCCTTGAGGAAGCGCTTTACCGTTTGGTCGCGGAAGGCCCCAGAAGCGGGCGAGCCAGCAGGAGAGTGCGCTACTACTGCTGCGAGATGCACTCGGATGGAGGTGATGCTAAGGCCAGACTCCGCCAGCTGGAGGAGGTAGGTTAAAATGTCCTGCAGTCCCACCTGCGGGGAGGGCGTTTGCCGGGAGGCCAGGAAAGCACAAAAACGCCTGTATTTGGAAGCGTAGGACTTCCTTGTGGAAGGGCGCCGCGCTAGTTCAAGGATCCTGGACAGTCTGGGGTTATCCTCCACGCAGTGAGGTGGAGGCTGGGCAGGTCCGAATGGTGTAGCTGGCCGTGCTCCATTTGGAGGAGCGTCGGTGACTCCGGCAGTGTGCGATACTGCGACGACATGCGCAACAGTAGCGGAAACCAGGGTTGGCGTGGCCATGCTGGCGCCACCAGAATTGCATTGGTTCTGTGTTGGTACATCCTGGTGAGTACTTTCTGGACCAGAGGAAACGGAGGAAAGGCATAGAGATAGTCCTGATCCCACCGTTTCATGAAGGCATCGCCTTCGGAGTTCAGTCCGATGCCTGCCCTGGAGCAGTACCTGCTGAGTTTCCTGTTGGACTCCGATGCAAAGAGGTCGATGCTCGGCGTCCCCCAGGCCTCGCAAAGTGACTGGAACACTCCGTCGTCCAGCTCCCATTCGTGGGTCGTCGAAGTGAGACGGCTGAGGTGGTCTGCCAAGACATTCAGTGTGCCCTGAATGTGCACTCCAATTGGGAAAATGTGCCTCTCCAGGCACCATTCCCACAACTGCACTGCAAGGTACAGGAGGGTGGTGGACCGTGTTCCTCCCTGCTTGTTGAGGTACGCCACCGCCGTGGTATTGTCCGAGGCCACTTGAACCGCCTTGCCGGTGAGCAGAGTCTCGAAGGAACGCAGGGCCTCCCAAATGGCCAGCAGTTCCAAGTAATTTATGTGGTGCACCGTTTCGTGTGGTGTCCAGGTGTCGTTGACCGTGAGAGTCCCGCAAGCAGCGCCCCAGCCGAGGTTGCTTGCGTCGGTCAGTATCTGCAACGAGGGTTGCGGGGGGTAGAAACTCTTCCCCGTGGCCACGTTGAGTGGTGTAGACCACCACAGCAGTTGGTCCCTCAGTTCTGGAGATGGGGTCAACCGTTTGGACTGGCTCTCCCGAAGTGCGTCGAACTCGTGAAGGAGCCACGATTGCAGGGACCTGAATTTCAACTTGGCATGGGGAATCACTGCCGTCGTTGAGGCCATCAGGCCTAGAAGTCTCTGAGCCTTCTTCGCCCGGATGCACGGTTTGGTGCGCAGCTCGCTCACCCCCTGCGCAATATCCTGTAAGCGTTTCTGGGGGGCGTAGGCTCTCGTAGCAAGCGAGTCGAGTACCGCTCCGATGTACTCGACGCGTTGGGAGGGAGTCAACTTCGATTTGGTGAAGTTGATCCTGAGGCCGAGACTCTCCATGAGGTGGACCGTGTATTGTGTGTCCCGAACGGCCGACGATTTGGTGGGGGAGACGATCAACCAGTCGTCGATGTACGGGAAGACCCTGATGCTCCGTTGGCGGAGGAATGCAGCCACCGGAGCCATGCATTTGGTGAAGACCCGCGGTGCCGTGGCTAGACCGAACGGTAGGCATCGGTACTGGTACACGGAATTGTCGATGCGGAAGCGGAGAAACCGTCTGTGTTCCTCGAGGATGGAGACGTGGAAGTAGGCATCCTTGAGGTCTATGACTGTGAACCAGTCCCCTTTGTTGATGAGGGGGAGGACGGTCTGTAGGGTCACCATCCGGAACTTCCTGGTGTGGATGCATTTGTTCAGGCGGCGCAGGTCCAGGATAGGGCGAAGGCCTCCGTCCTTCTTCTGGACCACGAAGTACCTCGAGTAGAAGCCGTTTTCCCAGTCGGACGGTGTTACCCGCTCGATGGCTCCCTTGGAGAGAAGGGTTGATATTTCTTCCTCCAAATGGGGGGACGAGGTGGTGAGACGATGTCTTCCTACCCGAGGCACCCGCACGAACTCGATGGCGTAGCCAGAGGACAAGATCCTTAAGACCCACTGGTCGTCCGTGATGCCCGACCATACCTGGAGGAAGTTCCGGAGGGGGAGGTACGGGATGTGGAGCGAGAGAGACTCGGCCGTCGCAGCTTCAAACGCGGGGCTTGGGCCTCGCGCCCGAACGTTTGTCCTGTCCGTAGGGTCGGTAGCGGGGTTTGTGCTGCCGCCGCTGTTTGTAGGAGCTGGATCTAGGCTGCTCCGTCGGTCCCTGCTGCTGCGGGTTGCCCTGGAACCGCCGTGTGAAGGGCTGGAACCTCGGCCTGGCGGGCGGAGCCGGCGTGGTGAGCCCCAGGAACTTTGCCGTGGAATTGGTCTGGCGCATCTCATTCAGGACCTTGTCGGTGTCCTGACCGAAGAGGCCCTGCCCGTCGAAGGGAAACTCCTCGATGAGCTTCTTCATAGCGTCATCGAGGGAAGTGTCCCTGAGGCAAGCATGGCGACGGAGGTAGATTGCGGAGGCCATGTCCTTCGCCGCATAGTCGTTGATATGCCGGGCAGTGCGCATCAGCTGCTCGGCGACGAAGTCCCCCTCGGTGGCCAGCGCGTCAATCCGCTTTTGGGCGTCGGCAGGCAGTTTCGCTATCTCAACCTTCACCTGCTCCCAGAGGTGAGATTGATACAGGCCCATGGCGGCCGAGTAGTTGGCGGCACGGAAGAATAGGGAGCCGGTGGCGTAGAACTTACGTCCCACCGCGTCCAGTTTCTTTCCCTCCGGCGTTGATGGGACCGGGAACCCGCTGGTGGCCGTCCTGTGCTGGAAGGCCTTGACCACCAGGGAATTCGGCAGGGGGTGAGCCTGCAGGAACTCGACGTTCTCGTCCAGGACCCGGTACATGTTGTCGAGCCTGGATGAAACGGAGTGCGCCACCAAAGGTTTCCTCCATGTCGCCCTCGCCGAAGTCATCATGGAGGGGAGCATGGTTATGTGGACCGGCCGCACAGCACGTCTGTCGAGCTTTGCGGTCATCTGATCCTCACCCTCCAACGGCGGTTGATCAGCCTTAAGGTTGAGTGCGGTGCCCAGCCTTGTGAGCATGGCGGTCAGCGAGCGTTGGTCCTCACCATGCGGTGGGTCCACTGAGCCGATAGCCTGCTCCGGCGTGCGCTCGGCGTCGACGTCTCTCTCGTCCTCCTCCGACGACGAGCTGGACTCATCGGAGGACGAGGGAGGCAGCCTTTCATCCACGTCGGGACCGCGCCAGTACGGCCTGGGCGGGCCGGCGGGATGGGAGTCCACCGCATCAACGTCCGGACCACACCATGACGGGTTGGGTGGGCCGGCGGAGCGGGCACTCGACCCACGGGAGGTCGGTGGGGCCACGGCAGGGCCGGGATGCCCGGGGCTTGCGGTGGTCGGAACCAGAGCCGCAGAGGCCGCAGGCATGGAGGCCTGGAACTTGGTCGCGAACGACGCCATGACCTGGAACATTTCTCGGACGAGGGCCATCTGAGATACGTCCGAGTCCGCTGATGGTGGAGCCCCGGTAGCCGGCGGGATGGTGGCCCACGAAACGGTGGGCGTCGAAACGGTGGCCGGCGTCGGTGTCGGCGAAACGGTCATCGGAACGGTGACGACCGCGTCGTCTGTCGGCGTCCTGGGCCTTGGGGAGACGGAGGCCTGCCTCGGCGAGGGGTTTCTTCCCCGAGGAGGAGAGGGGAGCACCTGAAGTGGGCGAGCTGGAGCCCCAGCCCTGCGTCCTTTATCAAGTGACCCGGAAGACGACCGTCCTCCCCAGATGGAGGATCCCGGAGAAGGACATCGGGCAGTCGAGAACGGCGGCGAAGGCCCGGGAGAGGTGGGTGTGCGCGGGGTGGGAGGAAGCGACCGTCTCTTCTCCGACCCACGCTTGCACTTCTTCTCACCGTTCCTGTCCTTCTTTTTCTTCTTCCTAATCGGAAGCACGGAGGAAGAGGCCGGCGGCGGCTGTGAGGCAGCGGCGGATGTGGAAGCGGACGCGGCGGGAGCCAGAGCGAGCTCCATCAGATGAGCCTTGAGGCGATTGCTTCGGTTCTGCACCGCGAGGCGCGTAAACTTTTTGCAATGCGGGCAAGACTGGCTCTGATGCGACTCTCCCAAGCAAAAAAGGCACAGGCTGTGACCGTCGGAAGCCGGGAACTTCTTAAGGCAAGCCGTGCACTGTTTAAACGCTGCAGCCATCAACCGCGGAAAAATTCTTCCAGTGGAAGTTTCTGGAGGCAAGTACCCCGAAGGGCGGATCAGCCGCCACCCCCTTGAGGGGGGAGACGGTGATCGATGCAAAAAAATTGGCTACTGAATCCACTCGAAAGAAGAGACAGTGCCGGGGTGGCAATCCTGCCCGAAGGACAAGATCACCGAGAAAAATTGTTGAAATTTGCCAAAAGACTTTCCCTCAGAAGGGCGAAAAAATTGAGGAAGCTCTCAACGATCGTCCTGCTGCTACGGCGGAAAGAAGAGAACTGAGGTAAAATGGCGCGCGGGCGCCTCAGGGTGGGCGGTACGGTGGGCGGTCTTACCGCCAAAACTTTTGACCAATAGCTTTTCAAGCCTCCGATCTCCGTTCTGCGCAGGCGCATAACCCATGAGTGTGGATTCACAAACTATACGAAGGAGAATTCCTGAGACCTCAGGGTGTTATAGACCAAAAAAGCAATCACACTTGCATACCGCCCCATAGTGCTTAATGCATTCTCTGCACAGTTCACAAGTTAATTAGCATTTTGCCCTCAACATGCTGGGTACTCATTTTACCGAACCTGGAAGGATGGAAGGCAGAGTCAACCTTGAGCCATGGTCAGGATCGAACTCACAAACCTTTGGTTACAATACAGCAGATTTGAAACCACTCCTATACTTGGTTGTGAAGGTCCTATACTTGGTTGTGACTCTATTCTAGGATTTAATTTGCTCTTTATTTTGTCTTCAAAATGCTGAACACCTAGTTTGGGGACAGTATTCAGTTCCTAGAGTCATTCCTGTAAAGGACAGACTAAAACCAGAATGAATTCACAACAGTTATAAAATGGAAGTCTCTAGCTTTTAATGGGTCAGATTTCTGAAGTAGGAAATCAGAATCTGTTCTTGAGAAAGAAAACGCAAATACATTTCTAATGCTTCCTCCCATCTTGTTAACTGTTAACATTAAGCCAGAGTAATAATTTGCAATGCACACTGTGGAAAATAAATCTAGGAGTGGTATTTTATGCCATCTTAGTTCTGAATTATTGGTTAAAAGAGTTCTTCTTTTACTTTGTAAATCAGCATGATAATAGAAGATAAAATGTGCTTCCAGATGCAACTTTCTTAAGCTTGGAAAATGAATCAGAAAACAGTTAGCAATTAAGTAAAAGCATTCAGGTTAACCCATATGTTGTGAATATTTCTGAAGCAGATATATATATATATATATATATATATATATATATATATATATATATATATATATATATATATATATATATATATATATATATATATATATATATATATATATATATATATATATATATATATATATATATATATATATATATATATATATGTATATATATATATATATGTATATATATATATATATGTATATATATATATATATATATATATATATATATATATATATGTATATATATTACAGTCACAAAACATGCCACCAAAAGTCAGTTATGAGCTAAATGCAGCAGTCTGCCAGAGATCACAGTATAACTTCCTCCCTCCCTCCATGCTACCCAAAGACAGGCTCCAGCAGAGGATTCTCCAGGTAGCAAGACAGTCGAAACAACCTATATAGTGATAACCTGTTCATGGCAGCAAGAGCTAGAAATCCAAAATTGTGCACAAAAAATACTGATATCTCGAGCTGAATTTACTGGACAGGTTGTGTGGGGTGAAAATATTTTTCAAGGCTGAGCTGTGTATGCCATATGCAGCCAATGTGGAGTCCCTTAAGTTAGACCTTCCTTCAGGTGTGCTGAAATATGATCTCCCTTTTGCTCATGTTGTAGTCAGATTCTACTGACAATCTGATTGCCATCTTTACATGGAAGAGGGCAACCTTGCCCTTTGGCAGGCCCAAAAAATTATTGTGGGAGTTATAGTCTTCTTATTGAAGCTGTAAGGGTTAGAAAAATAAAAGTGTGCAAAGATATAACTGTTTCCCCCAATGTAAATAATTAGATGGTTATATTTTGATTGGCCATGGTGATTGGCGGACTCTGAAACTAGGATAAGGGAAGAAGTACAGATAGTACACTACGATAGTGGGTAAGACTTATGTACAGTATTTCTAACTCTGGTTCAAGATGCTTAAATACATGGGTGGAGAGCAAGACTACAGCAAAAGAAGGAATGGGGAGAGAGAAGAGGGAGACACCAATTATTTTATTTTATTTTAATTTAGTTTGTGATGTATTTGTTGGTGGTGGGTTTGATTTGTTGTGGGTATTGTTGTTATTTGTTTTCTGTTTGTTCATCACTCAGAGTGGGATAACACCCAGATGGGCGTTATAGAAAATCAATCAATCAATAAATGAATAAATAGGGCTGAAAAGTAAAAACCATGAATATTTTTAATCTAGGCAATCAATGCCTCATTTGTTAGCACCAGTCTCACAAGCGGTTGCATTTTCGTGTTATGAGTGAAAATATTCAGACAAGTTTCTCAGAGGTTTATATGTAGGGGGCTTTTGCACTTACAATGGTGATGACATCATTGGCAGCAGCAAATTGCAGCTGATTAAGACTTCCTTTGGTGATTCCTGGGTACGTGTGACTTTGTCTCATTGTATATGAGTTAAATGCACCCCCAAATTGCCTTTAATTAATGGTGATTTACCATTGATGATCATATCCCCAGAGGTGCACAACAAGATTTCAGCCATTGTTTTACTACCAGGCACCCTCTAGGTTTCCTAAATTCTGAACCTTTGTTTAATCTTGAAGGAACAACTGAAAGCCTATCCAGGCTACCCCTTAATGGGCTTGCTAAATTTTGGGTCTCTATAATACATTGGAGGGGTTAAATTACACTTGGTCTGACCCCCTGGTTTGCCCACCAGGTGCAGTAGCCTCAGCCACTTTACCATATGAGCAAATGATACACTTTGCTTCTTTCCAGAGGGGGGGAGGGAGTGTAAATTCCAGCCCCCCTTGCTGACCCATTGTAGCACTGGATTAGCAAGGAGAGAAAAATATTTATTTCCTTTGCCCCTCTGATCACCAGTCAAAGCTGCTGCTGTTTGCTGTCAGATGTAGCTTTGATTGGCAATCAAAATGAAAGCAAAATAAACATTTTAATCCTTCTTGCTGATCCAGTGCTACAATGGGTTGCCAAGAGGGGGGAAATCACACTCTGCCTCTCTCTGAAAAGAAGCAGGGGAAGTGTAAATTGAAAATATCTGGTATGTTGACAGGGCTCATTAGCTCTGTCAACAAATCAGATGTTGACAGAGGAAGAAGACTTTGAAGGCTGCTGCCTCTGTTGAACCATGTCCCAAGTGTCTGGAGATACTTGGGATGCCATTTCCCCCCTGAGATTTTAAAAAGTAGAACCCCCAATGGGTGTTTTAAAAAGTTGAACCTACCATGGGGTATTGTGTGCACTGTAAGAGCTCATTTAGACATGTTCTAAGTTATGTGTGTAAGCACCAGGCATATATTACAAGTTGTGTGGGGTGAAAATATTTTGCAAGGCTGAGCTGTTTATGCCATATGCAGCCAACGCTGAGTCCCTGAAACTAGACTTTTCTTCAGGTGTGCTGAAATATGCTCTCCCTTTTGCTTATGTTGTAGTCAGATTTTACTGACAGTCTGATTGCCATCTTTACATGGAAGAGGGCACCCTTATCCTTTGCCTTAGCATCAAACTCTCTTGGGTCAGCTGTCAAGATGAGACAGGCTGAAATCACTGCATCTTTATATATGATTCAAGGAGAAATCAGTGCTATGGTAAGAAGACAATTAGGGCTTTCCATATCATGCAGCATTCAAAGGCTTAATTTTTTTTTGAAAGATCTGGAAGAATTACAGAAAGGTTGCCTTACTCAGGACAACTTAATGATCAACATTATCAATCTCCCTTATGTAGTATAAGGGATTTTATGGTTATTTCAAGTCTCAGAGAAGAAAAGTACCGTATTTATTCGTGTATAACGCGCACTCGTGTATAACGCGCACCCCTAATTTTCCATGAAACCTCGGTATAAAATTTTGTTTCACACCACGCATTGTAATTGAATGCGTGGTGAAAAAGCTTGTTCATAAGAGCTACCTCCGGGCCACGCCTCGTCTCCCGCGCCACCCAATCAGATCCCGTCAATTTCTTCAAAGCCACGCCCCCGCCTCCCCTTCACCCGCCGCAGCAATAGACAGCCGACCCAATTCTAAAAAGGAAGTAAAAGAGGCTTGCGACGGGGGTGGGACTCCGGGAGTGAGGAGGCGTATGGCGGGAAATGGCTGGAGGCGGAGGCCACGCCTCGTTCTGCTGGAGAAAACCATGCCGGCGCCGTCCTTGTAGGGTGGGTGATGTCATGCGCTCACTGAGTCTCCCGTGTGGGCGAGGAAATGAAGCGGCACAACCCTATTTGTGACGTACACTGTACACGACAAGGTGACGTGAACTCGCGGGAACTCACCATTCGCGCCCTCAAGGGACCGGCCGCCACTGCCACACCAGTCCTCGTTTATAACGCGCACCCCAACTTTGATTTCTTTTTTTGGTATAAAATTTTGCGCGTTATACACGAATAAATACGGTATGTCAGTGCTAATTAATTAACTGTGTTTCTCCATTTTTTCCCCTGAGTAACTGCCATGCCAAATAATGCCTGGCTTTAATAAAGGAATCTAACCTATCTTCCTCCTTTTTATGTAGAATAAAAACAGCTGCTTGAAAAGGCTATTTGTTTCATCTTATGTGACAGTTCTGAATCATAGCTAATTAGAGATGGTCTTCGTGAACATAAGCCGTCAACTTACATTGCTTCCATACTGTTTCACTTTTTCTAAAACAGCAAAGCAAGATTCACTTAAAACATTTTCACTTCAGAATTGTCAACATGACATGGAAAGAGACAATATGTAATTCTTGATCTCCCTAGATACTTATAAAAGTGCCAACTGCTTTCTTTCTAAAGGTCCCAGCTTTTAATAGACCATTATAGGAAGTATATAAATATGAGAAGCAAGGATGTCAAGGAAAGATTCATATAACAATGATAGCATGCTACTTTCTAATGAAAAGTCATACTTGTACAAGACACACAAAAAATGCAGCCTCTCATACAAATTGGACTTCCTCATGGCCAATTATGAAAGAGAAGTCTTTAAAGCAACTTCCATAGCTGGCAATGTGAGGCCCCATAGTAGTCCTAGATGTCATAGTCTATTGGCTTTGTTCACTGAGTTTTACCACTCCCCATGCTACTTGTGAACCACCCAGTGCACAAAGCACTATGTAGTGGTATATAAGTATAATTGCTATTGCTATCATGACAGCAATTTCATCCAAAGTAAAAAACAACAACAAAAAAATACCCCAAGAAATAAAATCTCAGTTACCTTAACTTTTCCAGCATTTTCCTCTTCTTCCTTTTTCCCTTCAAACTCAAAGGCAACTGTCATACGTTGCTGCCGCTGTTCCTCCCACAAAGTAGGATTAAAGCTATCACTGTCAGACTGGAAATCTATAGTTAGTTAGAAAATTAATGCAAGAATCAAATGGGTTTTGTGACAAAACCTTGCTCACCATTAGATTATCAACAACTTCAAACTAAGGGAAAATGTGCAGCCTATGGCCAAGAGACTGCTTAGTATTCACACAGCATAAATCTTGACTAGCAGGATTGCCCTGGATCACACAGTTCCACAAGTGACTGCATAACACAGAAGTTCTCAACCTTTTAAAGCCAGAGGCCAGGTCACGCTCTCTCTGACAGCTTTGGGGGCCGGATGGCCATTTTGTCCTTCCTCCACCACATGGCACTTCCTGGTGTGGTGGGCACATGAAATGGTGCCGCAGGCCGCATCCAGCCTACAGGCCATAGGTTGAGAATCTCTGGCATAACAGGTACTGTATTGTTGCTATCAGTTATGTAATGTTGGGGAACACACTCAGGCATACTCAAAGGAAGCAAACCTCCTTCCATAACCTTTTGCAAGCAGAAGAATCTTATGTGAGGTTTAAGAAAGTGCACCCATTTGGGGAAATAGGAACTACAAAACATGATGACACAATAGGACTCTGGTCTAAGTTTCAAATTACTTATTTATTTTAATGCAATCAATTAATTCAAAATATCTACATCTTCCTTATGTGAAATGAGTAGAATTAGTCAAAAGAACCACATAGAAGATTCAATCCACAGAAGATGCATAGAGGTTGTAGTTAAGGTCACTTTAGTGACTTTTTTTGTCAGTGCAAACAACTGCCTGCCAATGGCTATCAATTTGTCACAAATTTAGCAAAATCATTCAAGATGAAACCCTTTGCAAGAGTTAGTTCATTAGTTTGAGAATTCAGAATTCAGGAATCTTAAGAGCCCTTGGCAAATGGAAGAGACTGGTGTATGCTTTCCTTAGAAATAAATATATGTTATATTTTGATTTTATAGCCAGAGGATATTGGATATATTCAGATTAGGGAATGACTTTAGTAAGGCTGCTTAACATGCCCTGTGATCTTCTGCTGCAATGAGATTAAAAGATTTTGATTTCATACATTCCTTCATTTATAACATTTATGCTTCATATTGTGACCAAAAACTTTTTCTAGAGCACCTTAAAATATAAATAGTATGACAATCTCCACCCTCAGATTTATAAATTAAATTTAAGACATGATGTGCAAGGAGTAAGGGGTGGGAAGGAAAGAGAGGAAGAACTATATTTATTAGGTAAAGGTCACTCTTGCTCAAAAGCCAGTCATATCCGACTCTAGAGTTCAGTGCTCATTTCTGTTTCATAGCCGAAGAGTCAGCACTGTCTGCTTCTGAAGATGTTTCCGTGGTCATGTGGCAGGTATGACCAGAGTGCAAAGTGGCCCTATTTATCTACTTGCAATTTCTTGCTTTAGAACTGCTATGTTGGCAGGAGCTGGGAAAAAGACGGGAGCTCATTTCATCCTGCAGTACACGGGAACCGAACTGCTGACCTCCCACCTTCCACTCAGCATCTTAGCCACTTCAGCCACTGCATTTATTACTTATTTCAAATTTCATGGGGGCACCCCTGGTGCGCCAGTTATGGAGCTATGTCCAACCACTACATTCTGGCCAATCTCATTTTGGTTTCAAAACATTACAGTTAAGATGAACTATCATTTGATGAGCTCAGGTAAGGTAGTTAATAAAAAAAGAAAACACAATCCCAAGCTCTTCTTCATAGCCTCGCTAGGTCAACAGAGAATGAAGGAGGGCTCATTTATGCCACAATAAACCATGGTATTTCATGATATTCTGATATATCACATTGATGTTATAGAACAAAAGCTAATTTAAGAGGAAACTTTCAGTAAATCTGTAGAAAAAGCAGGGTCCCAGTGGCTTCAGAAATACTAAATGTATGCTTTGGTGTGTCACCAGAGCAAAATCTTTCAAAAGAATCATTGTTTGGAATATATAAATTTACTTTAAAATTATTGCATAGGTTCTTGTGTTTAAAAGACTGTGCTGACAGCACTTTACCTTCATCATTGCGAGGCTGCTGAGGAAACATGTAGTTAGTAAGCACTCTTTGTTTTGTTTCTGGATGTGCCTCAGTTTGAAGAGGAATAAGGGCCTTAGACTGTAAAGTAAGCAACATTATAAAAACTTGAGTTGGTGAATAAAGCAAGTGATGGTATCTAATAATAACATGAATGCCAAGAGATAAATGTAGCACTACCATGATAACTGTTGCTAATTTTCTTGATGAAGATATGGTACTAATGTACAGTGGACCCCCATATAACGAATGCTTTGTATAACAAAGATTTCGTTTTGTTGTTGTTGTTCAGTCGCACAGTCGATTCCGACCCTTTGCGACCCTATGGACCATCGTTCTCCAGGCGCCTCTGTCCTCCACCATCCCCCTCAGTCCTCCCAGTTTTGTGCCCATTGTGTCTACAATACCATCTATCCATCTCATCCTTGGCCTCCCCCTTCTTCTTTTGCCCTCCACCTTTCCCAACATCACGGCCTTCTCAAGTGAATCCTCCCTTCTCATTTGATGCCCAAAGTACTTTAGCCTCATCTTTATTTCGTATAACGTATTTCGTATAACGAAGCATTTTTGAGCTATTGGTGATACACTGTATAACGAACATTTTTTGTTATATGGGGTTTATCCCGTATAATGAAATTTTTTCCATTATGTGGGGTATTGCCAAAAGCACTTTGCATAATAAAAAACATATAATGAAGAGCTCTGTGGAATGGAGCTTTTTTTTGTTATATGGGGTTCTACTGTAATTTACAGGTAAGTAATCAAATGTTATGGAATTAAGATACAGTATCTGCAATATACAGAGCTAAATTAAATTCTTTGAACTTATGTTTCTGTATGTTGCCATACTGTTTTAATGAGGAATATTAAAATGCTTACAACTATAGAAGTATAGATGCATAATGCTTT
The DNA here is from genome assembly GCA_035047305.1 of Bradypodion pumilum. Classification (NCBI taxonomy): domain Eukaryota; kingdom Metazoa; phylum Chordata; class Lepidosauria; order Squamata; family Chamaeleonidae; genus Bradypodion; species Bradypodion pumilum. The sequence goes on along the minus strand of JAWDJD010000004.1, from coordinate 109,597,734 downwards.
ATAAGCTTGATACTTGGTATTACACATGCAAATTTTTCAACATCTATAAACTCTAGAGGGCAACTCTTCTGTAATTGAGAGACTGTCTCATCCCTATTGGATGATAAGAACATTGCAAATGGAACATGTTGAGCTTGAATTTACATCATCCCTTATCTGTTAATACTCCCCCCTTCACAGTGTCTGGTAGACAAATATGATTTCAGAAGATTGTATATTTTGTTTCTCTCTCTCTCTCTCTCTCTCTCTCACTCAAATGTTATGTGTTATGAAACACTGGTACTTTTGTGTGCTGATTTAGCCACCACCTCCCATGGAAAAATAGATTACAAACAAACTAACTATTGCTATTTCAGCAAGAAAACTCTTTCTATAGTCAGTACATTCTTATAGCAAATGAGAAAGTGTGAACACACAATCACAACATGTACAATAGTTTAAGAGAAGAAGTAGCAGAGCTGAAATACATTCTTCATTCTGTACACATTCTGTAACATTGAATAGTACCCCTCTAGGTATGTTTACTCAGTCCCACTAAATTCTACAGAATGCATTCCTATGTGTTTCCATAAGTTCAGCCTTAGAAGTAATATACAGTATGCAAGAGAAAGAATTGGGATGAATATGATAACAATAACAACAGCCAAATAGCCTAGTGAAAAAAGTGTTGGGACTCTTGTTGAGGGCATCAAGGTTTACCCTGTCATGAAACTCAGTTGATGCTTTTGGGCTTGTTATTGTCTCTCTAACTTTCTTTACAAGGTTGTTTTCACTATAAAAATACGACTTGGATTATGGATGCCACCTTGGGCTTCTTCAAGTAAAGACAAGATATAAGTATAAGAAAGAAAGAAAGAAAACAAACATAAATTGGAATGTTCAATTTAAAACTTTTTAAGAGAAAAAGCAACTAAACCATCTTATTGATAAAAATAATGTGAACTTCTGTGAACTATTCTGAATTCATGTTGATATAGTGTAGCTGATTGGATGAACAAGCTATCTGTGTGCTGTATTAATAACCTGTGAAAATATCCTCTGAAAATAAGAACATAAGAACAGCCTTGCTGGAACAGGCCACAGCCCATCCAGTCCAGCATTCTGTCTCACACAGTGGCTCACCATTTGCTTCAGGGTATTATTCCCAAGCAGAGGCCTTCACCTGTTTAGGATTCCCTGGAAATGGCATTGAGAGATATCCTGCCTATCTCTCCAACCCGGAGGTTGACCTTAGGTATCCATAATTATAGCCATTGATACCCTTGTCCTCCATGAACTTGTCTAATCCTTTCTTAAAGCTGTCAAGACTGACAGGTGTCACCACTTCTTCTGGCAGGGAGTTCCATAGACCAATGATCCTCTGGGTGAAAAAGTACTTTCTCTTATTTGTTTGAGAACTAGTACCCAAAAGTTTCATACCATGCATTAATTAGAAGCAGTTTCTTAACTGGCAGCTTTTGTAACAAATAAAAACTCATTGACTGTACACTTCTGGATTGAATCCCGATTTTTCAAAGTGTCATTTCCAATGGTTGGCTTTTACTTTCATTATTCAAAATAGCTGATTACAAGGCTGCGCTGCTTAGCTCTCAGGATGCGAACAGATATAAAATGTGTACCTGGTTGTCTGAAAGCCACAACGCTGCAAGTTCCTTAAGCTTTGTAAAAGTAATAGGCAAATTTTTCAACCTGAAAAACAAATCAACCCCGGTATTGAGGTAATGCTTGCAACAACAATCTTTATTAAGAGATTTTAATGCTATGTGGTCAGATAACAAAGAACATTATGTAATTTTCATTCTACTAATCTTTTTGCAATGTCTTACACCTTTTAAAAGAAACATTCATTCTAAACCACTGGTTTTGGCAAAAACATTTCAGTTTTAAATGCACATTTTTCTCTTAAATCCTCAGATTATATCCATAAAACCCAGATCATTAAAATAATAAATGAAATACCACCAGTTTCAAAGAATAGGTGTGATTCATTTATTTTAGCCAACGTCTAAGAAGGCACTTAATTTTATTTGTAAGTTCATGAGACTCTGGGAAATGTGACCAAATTCACCATTCTTATCACTGGTTTTATTTTCATCAGACACTGTCCTATCAGTTTCAGTGTGACATTTTTGCTGGCACAGTGTGCATCATGGTTTTTTAAAAGTCTTACATTTGCTTCTCTTTCGCCAGGTTCAAAGTAGAATCAAATACTGTACTGAGGAATTCATTACGCACGGCTGTGATGCACATTATCTTAACTACCCATTGGGGTTATTTATTTGTACTGATTCCTAAACCACTATATTCTTCTGTGCATGTGTGTGGATCAGTGCATTGTATATATTGTGACTCTTCATAAATTTTGTAGGAATAACTGCAACCTCAAAAACAAAAAACAAAAACACACACATACATTTCCCCCGGCCCTTATTCTTATAGTGCTACAGTTCAGTGGTCGGCTGTCATGACAAAGAACTATTGTAACACTATAATAGTATAATATTTCTTTAAAATGGTACCATATATCAGATGCAAAGCAGTGGCAGTGAGGGCTGCCTCCAAACAGCTTTGAAGCAAAGGCAGAGATAGAGTTGTTAACAGTGGTGGCAGCAGATTCCCTCCCCCACCTTTGGAATAAAAGCTAGTGTCAGTGAGGATAAGTAAAAGAAAAAGAAGGAAACCCCATGGGAACCTGAAAAGGAAGGAGGAAATCAGGAGGATGCTTTGCATTGATGACTGCTGGCTTAAATAAATAAATAAAAAACCTTTTCAGATAAGCTTAATTCCAAGGACGTGGAAACTGGGACAAGCACCACATGACCTCCTCCTGATCTCAAAACAAAACACAACAACCACTGGATTGGAACACTGACACTTTTAACAGTCAAGACGCACTTACAGTGAGAGTGATATGATATCATTGGCAAGGGTAGATTGCTGCTAATTAAAGAGTTACGCCCTGAGTCGGCGTATGCTGAGTGGGCGGCATACAAATCAAATAAATGAAAAAAAATGAAATGAAATGAAAATGAAGAGTTCATATTTTGATTGTGGGTTATTTTCAACTTGTATACAATGAAGTGAATTTTTCTTCTCTTCTTGTTCTGTCATATGCAAATCTGAATAGTGGTGATCCTCATGGAGATCAGCCATGAAGACTGTCCTGAGAATATAATGCAGTGGCCTTTCACCTGCCTTCTGCATCACAGAGTGACCCCCATACCACTGATCCAGTTCTGTGAGTCACTTTCTGGTCCTGAGCCCTTTAGGCATGCAAAGTCCTCATTGGCCCCAGGCCAGTATTGATGAAGCTGCTGCCCTCCATCAAAGTGGATTCAAGTGGGATTTAATCCACTTGGAGACCATCACCCATCCCTGTGGACTTTGGCCCCCAAGCCGTTAGTCCTAAGGGTTGCAAGGTTAGTTAGCTGCCACCTGACACTCAGTGTTGAGTTGCTGGCAGTATGGTCTACTCTATTACCATAGCAGGTTAATGTGGCCAGACACCCAATTTCAGGCTGTAGAATTTTTCTAGAGTTTGAAATTGAAGGAGGGACTCTTTAATTAGCAGTAAATTGCCATTGCCAATGATATCACTCCTGCTATGCTGGCAGGAAGATCCTGGCTATCTTTTTCTTCTATTTCTTTCATTGTATTTTTTACACTTGTAACATATTTTGATATGTTTGGATTTCTGTTTTTTTGATGCTAATTGGGCATGATTCCTATGAAAATACTGCATTAGGAGAATATCTCATAGATTTTCATCATTGTATGCTGCAACAAAAATAAAAATAAAGCAATGCCCAAATAAATTTTTTATTTCTTCTGTTTATAATCTTTTTGCTTGGAACCACTGAATTTACAAAAATTTAAATAAGAACATAAGAACATAAGAACAGCCTTGCTGGAACAGGCCACAGCCCATCCAGTCCAGCATTCTGTCTCACACAGTGGCTCACCATTTCCTTCAGGGTATTCCCAAGGAGATGCCTTCACCTGCTTAGGATTCCCTGGAAATGGCATTGAGAGATATCCTGCCTATCTCTCCAACCCGGAGGTTGTCCTTAGGTAGCCATAATTATAGCCATTGATACCCTTGTCCTCCATGAACTTGTCTAATCCTTTCTTAAAGCTGTCAAGACTGACAGCTGTCACCACTTCTTCTGGCAGGGAGTTTCATAGACCAGTAATCCTCTGGGTGAAAAAGTACTTTCTCTTATTTGTTTGAGAACTAGTACCCAAAAGTTTCATGGAGTGTCCCCTAGTTCTAGTGTTGTGCGATAGGGAAAACAGTTTTTCCTTATCCACTTTGTCCACACCGTGCATGATTTTATAAACTTCAATCAGGTCACCTCTTAGACGCCGTCGTTCAAGAGTGAAAAGGCCCAACCGTTGCAGCCTCAGATGGTAAGGAAGGTGTTCCAGTCCCCTAATCATTCTGGTTGCCCTCCTCTGTACTTTCTCCAACTCCATAATATCCTTCTGGAGGTATGGCGACCAGAACTGTACACAGTATCCCAGAGTTGGGTTTACTAGCTTTTATGTACAAAACAAGGCTCTTTTCCCTAATAGCACCTGGAAGCTGCTTTTGATTCTAAAGGAGTTTTAGATACAACGTAGTAGCCCTTGAGGCAGGGCTTATTCCAGCTAAATAAAACAGATAAAAGACACGCTGCATACAAGCTCAAACACAGAGATGAAAAAGCTTACACTAATGCAGACTTTCCTTTCCTAGGATTAAAGGCTACTCAAATTTAATCAAGTTAATAATTTAAATGGTACTTTATAAAACTGCAAAATAACACTATCCTAACATCTCAAGTATACCCAAGCAGTCAAGGGCTCTGATGCCAAAGTGATTGCTTTGTTTCCTCAAGTAGAAAAGATATTTTTGTTGTTGTTCAGTATTCAATCATGCTACAATAACAAAAACCCAATGATATTTAAAAATTCTTTAAATCTCACAAAATGAACAACTAGGGCTTAAATTAGCTGATGTTGATTTTTTTACTCCTTTTTAAATTACACATATCAGATTTGTACTTTTCACTACTATAGTCTTTGATACTATTTATTTTTGTTGTTCTTCAGTCACACAGTCGACTCCGACCCTTTGCAACCCCATGGACCGTTGCCCGCCAGGCACCTCTGTCCTCCACAATCCTCCTCAGCCCGCCCAGCTGTGCCCATTGCGTCTACAATACCATCTCGCCATCTCATTTTTGGCTGCCCCTTCTTCTTTTGCCCTCCACCTTTCCCAGCAACAAGGCTTTCTTAAGTGAATCCTCTCTTCTCATTTGATGTCCAAAATACACTAATACCCCGAATAATGCTAAAACCTGGTTCCATGAGTCTTAGTGTTATCTGATTTTTAATGTTATGTGATACATTTATTGCACAACATTAAAAAAAAGCCCGGTTTCCTTTCCAAAGTGCTTTCCCAGGTGGAGACCAGCTCTGCTGACTTTGGGGCTTGGCTCTCTGATGAGCATTGCCTTTTCTGAAAGGAAGCCGGAGTTGGGACACTCTGAATGCCAGCTTCGTTTTGGGGAAAGGAGTCTGCCTTCCCCCAAAGAAAAACAGTGATCGGAGCATTGGATCTCCAGTTTCCTTTGGGGGAGAGCGGACGTGCATGCATTTCCCCAAAGGAAACCGGCGCACCGACGCTCCGATTGCCGGTTTTCTTTGGGGGGGAGCGGAAGCGTGCGCATTCCCCCAAAGGAAACTGGCACTCTGACACACTGATCGCCGGTTTCCTTTGGGGGAAAGCAGACGTGCATGCATTTCCCCAAAGGAAACCGGTGATTGGAGCATCGGATCACCGGCTTCCTTTGTGGGAATGCATGCCCGCTCTCCCCCAAAGGAAACCGGGGATAGGACTCTCTGATCCCTGGGTTCCTTTGGGGAAAAGCATGTGCACGCGCTCGCCCACTTCCCCCCAAAGGAAACCGGAGATCAGAGCATCTGATCCTCATTTCCTTTGGGGGAAGGTGGACTCCCTTCCCCCAAAGGAAGCCGGCGTTCAGAGCTTTCAGTTCAGATATAACCATTAACTGTGGGTTGCCCATGGGAATAATTGGCCAAACCTTTCCCCAGGGGTTCACCTGGCCTTCAACAGATCCGGGGACCAACCGGGCTTTGCAGGAAAGGCAATTGGGGTACGGGCTGGTTAGTTAGTTTGGGGGCAAATAATAAAGCTTTGGGTGATGGCTACGAAGGAAACAGGGCAAAAACCAAAGATGATGACTCTAATGGAAATATACAATCCGCCGCTTCTGGCTGCAGATTAAGTTGGTCAAACAAGCTGCGCCAGACAGCAGAACAAGCTAGGTACCCAGAGTCAATACACATAGACTCCGAGCTTAGGGCAGGAACAATGGGTTTCGCCAACCCAAGGCAATTAGGTGCGAGTTGTCCATTAACCACAGGGTAACTTCCAAGAGCTGGCATTGTAGCTAGAAAACGCTGCGTATGCAAGCCTTCTGTATTAGGGGGTCACACAATCCTATGTACGCATCACCCCAAGGCAGGGTAATAAATACATGCCACCCGACCCAGATCGGGGTTGGACTTCACCGCACGATTGTCTTGCGTGTCTTCCTTGCGGCCAGCCACTCCAACATCTGGTAGCCATTGCAACAATTAACTCCCTCAATAGGATGTGGCTGCATTGTATATGGTAAGAACACATTTGGGGTACACAGAAAGAACCTCCTTGAAGATTGTGGTAGTTTTGAACCATAATCGGACATATTCCGGGCAATGGCAACCTTGTGATGGCTAATGTTTCTCACACTAGGTTAGGCAAAAGGAACTTTGGAATGAATTCACCAAAAGGTCGCTTCATTTTGGTAGTTTCACATCTGGCCAAGATATGGAATAAGAGCACATTTTGGCCACAGGTTCACATTTATTTGAAAACCAAAGAGATGTGTACTTCCTATATTTTAAGAATCTGAAAAGAATAATACAATTGTAGAACACACTTTTTTGAGAGACTCCCTCTTGCCCTGTGGTCTGGCCAAGACTCTTTTTGGCCAGGCTATTAATCAGTGATGGGATTCAATTTTTTAAACTACCTACTCTGTGGGCATGGTATGGTGGGCATGGCCAAGGGGAAAGCTCTGTGTTGCACCCAAATTAGGACTACTTTATTTCAACTTGGATGGGCAGGGCCAGCTGGAATTTCTGCTACTGGTGCGAACCTGCTGAAGCCCACCACAGCTTTTAATCTATAAATGGGTTTTTTAGGGTTGCTGCATTTTTGGAATTCATTCTTAAAATTTATTTTGAAGCATTTTTAACTACAGAATGAGTTCACCCAAAGATGGCTTTGTTGTGGCAGTTTAAAGTATGACCTAGACACGAAAGAAGAAGACATGAGTAATATGGCACCCTAAAAACTAAGTACTTCTTTGAAGGAAGATGTCTGAATCTCATGCAACTAATCAGTATAAATATTCACTTGTTGCTTTATCAACTGATGATCTGAAAATAGTTTTTAAAAAATCAGTATTTCAGTATCCATAAGCTTTGAACCAGTTTCAATCTGTTCAAAAGAGTACTGATTACAAATGTCATTAGGCAAGAAAAAAAGCATTACCTGTTGTCACTCAAATTTAAGACTCGAAGTTTCTGCATCTGACCAATCTCATCAGGAAGAAATTCAAGTTTGTTTGAACGCAGGGACATAACTGTTACATTCTTGCAACTTCCAATCTGTGGGCATCAAAGATAAATTATAAGACACTATATATGCAGCTTGTACTAGGCTTGTATTACAGCCCATGCAGTAATAGTGCTTTATATGGGGTTTTACTTTGTGTAAATTGAATTTAAATTGAATTTAATAATGAATTCTTACTTCTCTGGGAAGCTCAGGGAGGAAATTTTCATCTACAGCTAATGTCCGCAGACTGTGCAGGTAGCCAATGGTGGGAGGTAGAGACTCCAGTTCATTACAGCTGCAGTCAAATTCTTCTAATAAAGATAAACTGAAATATTAAGAACAGTTGTTAGCCTGTTTCATAAAATACACCAATTATTTGGTATTTTTTGGTGTTAAATCTTTAATGTTCCTGATTTGCAAACTATGGGAATTGAAATAAGATTTTAAAGAGGTGAAAGTAAAGATTATTTTGTGCATTTTAGAGAGCTAAGAGTATGAAGATATATTTGAAGAACATAATAGAAAAAATGTTTACAACAGACTTTTAATTGTATCAAAGTAGTGGTTCATCCAGTACATTACAATCACCACCGAGTGGCAATAGTCTAAAATCTAAAAGGTTACCTTGTGCAAGAGGATTCCAAAATGAAGCTATAAAAAAAGCATGTGGATGTGGTACATCATGACAAACTGTTTTGCCATGTGACTGATAGTGGCTGAAATCCAGCAGCGTAATTTATAATGTTAGCAGCCACTGCAGCTTTTCAGAAATTAAAAGTTTCTATCTCGCTTTCATTGTGAGGAGGTTGCAGAATGGTGATTGGAATAAGGAGACTATTAGTAGTGTTATTTGGAAAGAAAAACAAAATTTTGCAACTAAATCTCTGTTATATATGTCATCCAGATCTATATAACAAGCATTTAACCATTCCTCTATTTCAGATTGATAACTTTCATGTTAGCCTTAGAAATGAAATACATAAATGAAACAGCAAGCAAAACAATCCCCATAGAAACTTTAGGTGATTTTATGTAATAAATGTAGAATGTAATGTATACATGTCCACTCAGAAGTAAGTCCCAATACAGGTCCACTCAGAAGTAAGTCCAAAATAGGACTTAAGGGCCAATATCCTATTATAAAACATCACATAGGTAAGTAGATTCTCACAAGCAGTTTTGATAATTTTCCAGCCACCTATATCCAAGCCCATGCCAGACATCCAGGACAATTATGCACATTAGTTATGTAATTTCCAGTTTAAATTTCACAAGTGCAGTAAGATTTTGGCCATTGCCAGAATACAGAATACAACTATAAGTATTTTCATATTGTTGAATTAAAAAGCCCTCCTTTGTGTAATTCTTTATTAGATGCTTGAAAATTTGACATAGTTTGTCTCTTTCCTTCCTTGATGTTTGCTTAAAACACATGGGATTATCTTAATGCCTATCCCCAGATAGTTATGGATTTTTGTATTCTGCTTACAAGTGAATAAACTAAGCAAAACATTTTTTTTACTTGAGACAATCATCCTCGCCACCAACTATTTGGACAGGAGGGAAAACAGCACTTGCTTGCTGTCCATGAATAGACATACAGTAACAGGTTTTCCATATATAACCAATATCCCTTTGCCCCAATAGCCTTTGCCCCATAAGGTAACTGGCAAAAGGAAAAAGAAAAAGAACGAATACCTGTTTTAGGGCCTTGGATTGTTTTCTTCTTCAATATTTATATTTAACATTTCTCAGACTAAAGAATTTCAAGCAGTTTGATTTACAACCCACAATCTATCAGTTTCCCCATACTTTTTCGCCTTTCACCAACTACTAGACCACACTTGTCTGGAGGACTGGAGTGTGTCATCCTTTCAAGAGCTGCACAATGATTAATGAAGTAGTTTGGTAAGAGAACAGCTGAATGCTTTGTTACATGTTTTATTATATGCTGGTGGGTGTCAAGCTGTCATTCAAGCCAGAGGAAGTCATCATTTCTAAAGGCAACATTCAGACAAACTGGCCCAGATCCATTTTAAGCTTGTGCTGGCTGAGAAAGATATGGACCTTAGGTGAACAGGCCTTAAGAGATCACCTGGTAAAACTATGAAAGTCACCAAGTGATATTTTTGTGCTGTTCCCTTTAAGTTGCCCCCATTGCATAGAATGAATAAGGCTTGAACACTGCCATGAGGAAACATTGTGGTTGCAAAGGCATCCATGCTAATACAATGCTGAAGGTCAGTGCAATCATACTAAAAATACTATCAGTTTCAGATCTAAAAATTAAATGATAACTTATCAGTTCAATGCTGAAGTTGCTACTTTCAAAGCATAAAATATTCTACATGCTCTGGGTTCTTAGTCATCGAGTTCAGTGTCTTAACCACTTGAGCCAATGCAGTCCCCCATTTTTAGGAACAAAAGTTCTAAAATGCATATATACTTCAGTCAGCATTCCTGCATTGGAAGGCAGTGGGAAATTCTTCACCAAAGTAAAATTCATGGGGAAAAAACAAAACCCACAAAAAACCCACAAAATTATATACAGTAAAACCCCGCTTTATGGACTTAATTCATTCCGTGGGGTTTTCCTTATTGCAAAAATTCTTTATTATGAAGCACCCATTGGAATGCATTGTGCAGTTTCCCATAGGAATGCACTGAAAAACCCTTATCATGAAATGTGGTTTCACATAGGAATGCATTGAAAATAAATTAATCCATTCCGAAAAAATTCTGTAAAACAAGGCATTATTTTCAATGGATTTCTTTCTCTGTGGCGAGTTTTCTGTTGTGCGAGGCATTCGTAAGGCGGAGTTTTACTGTACAGTATTTCAAAAAATTTCTTCTTACATTCATTTTTTTAAAACACAAACTTCTCCTTGAAAAAGAGTTCTTTTAAAATGCACAAGAAATCTTATGGACTTCTGATGTTGTCTGTTTTATAACTGACATATTTTCCACCACAGATATAATTGAGCCTCCTTTTCAAAGTCTCTCAAGGATCTTAGTTCCTAGGTAGCAGGACTGCCAAAAATGTTGAGCCATTAACATTTAGAGGAGAAAAAAATGGGTTAGAAGGACCAAGAATGTCATGATGGCAAATGGTAACTTCAGCTCTTCTTATAACCAACAATATTCAGGATTGGAGCAAAGCTGTCTCACAAAATAATTCCTTACTTAAACATCTAAATATTAACAATAAATTAGGATATAATGACTTCAAAATGATTTCAAAATAGCAAAATAAAATGAAACCAACTGGCCATTTCAAACTCATAATGAGATGTAAATGATTACAAACTAGTTTCATGCTAGCTGCATCCATGAAGTTTCTAAAACTATGGGGACTTGATCTGAAATAATCAGTACAAATACCAAGATGTCCAAACATCATTTGAATATATCAAGGAGATTTAGTGTAATTTGTATAGGTTGAAGATAAGTACAGATCTGAGAAATGAGAGAGATTAGTAGACAATTTCCCATTGCAGGCGCACCCCCCAATAACGGACTCAGACACTGGTAAAAGTGGATAACGGCATTGGGCCACATTTATTGATTCATGCCCTAGTCCGAATTATAAATTTCTATTGGTAAAACGACCAATCATAATTCTTAAGGCAAGCAGGCCGAAGTAACACTGGTAAGGTACCACCCCAAAATTGCCAACGGCAATTGGTTACAATGTATCAATTTGTATCAATTTGTTTGTTGACAACAAACAAATTGTTGACCGTAGTCAATATCTAACTAATGACCCCACCCTCTGACGCGTATCCGTGTAATCACGGGGTGATGCATGCTGGCTAGCTATTGCCATCACCCTGTCGCCTAGTTCGTCGTTGACCGGACAACGTTTAACCAACTTATGCCTGTCTATTGTTGTCCAGTCAATTGCGAACCTGCCGGATACCTGTGGGTCATAATGTTTACCTTACCAGTGATACCCGCCCATGTGACCAAAGTCAACAGCATCACAGAAACCCCTATATCAAACCATAGCAACAGTGTGGGATGGGCGAAAAAACCAGGACCCGAGAGCCAATTGTGGGTCCCAGCCAAAAATTCCCACCCGGCCCCGAAGCGACCAAAATATCACACTGTTAACTAGGGAGGGTGTGGAGGGGAAAAACTTCTCCGCTCCGTCGCTTCGGAAAATGGCAGCTCGGCTGCCTCATGGCCACCCCTTTTATAAGGGAGCTGGCCACGCCCCTAACTACCCAGATGCCTTCGTCCTATGGGGGGGGCCCGCAAAGGGCGCGGTGGCCATTTTGGCGCCGCGCTTGCATTGCAGGCGCACCCCCCAATAACGGACTCAGACACTGGTAAAAGTGGATAACGGCATTGGGCCACATTTATTGATTCATGCCCTAGTCCGAATTATAAATTTCTATTGGTAAAACGACGAATCATAATTCTTAAGGCAAGCAGGCCGAAGTAACACTGGTAAGGTACCACCCCAAAATTGCCAACGGCAATTGGTTACAATGTATCAATTTGTATCAATTTGTTTGTTGACAACAAACAAATTGTTGACCGTAGTCAATATCTAACTAATGACCCCACCCTATGACGCGTATCCGTGTAATCACGGGGTGATGCATGCTGGCTAGCTATCGCCATCACCCCGTCGCCTAGTTCGTCGTTGACCGGACAACGTTTAACCAACTTATGCCTGTCTATTGTTGTCCAGTCAATTGCGAACCTGCCGGATACCTGTGGGTCATAATGTTTACCTTACCAGTGATACCCGCCACACGGGGAGGCTTCCAAAAAGGCTCACCCCCCCCCCCCAAGACCGTCAGCTCGGTCGACAGGCCTGCTCGCCAGTCCACTAATCCAGAGGTCCATACCTCCCTGCGACAGATGGGCCCCATCCCCTGAGTAAAGCTCGTAATTTTGCAGACTGATGGCGGGGAGGCTAATGACGCAACCCCCGCCCTTGTCAAAAGGAACCGGGCAATAGCCCCGTTCACGGAGCGTCGGCTCAGTCGAGAGCCCCGAGGCCGAACGCCCCCCTGTAAGCGTACCGCGGCATCGTGTCCGACCCATGAGGGATGTGGCAGGGCACACATAATGTGAGTAGGGCAGGTCACTGCGAACCGCAAGTTTCCGCGATAGGCCAGTGACCCGCCCCAACCATCGCCCCCAAGGTACGTAACCAGGACATCGGGCGAGGCAGCATCCCTGATGTAGAAAAGGGATGGCAACAGTTCCCGCCATAACATGCCGCGCTTACCATAGCACCTGGGACGTGCGGATGCACCCTGTCTCAGCCGGGTCCCACTCTGTCGCCGCAGCGTAACGCGCTGCCCCATGCAGCGTAACGCGCTGCCCTGTGCACGTGGCTACGGCCCACCAGGCTTACTGTCATCGGTGTAAAACGACACCCAGGGTCTGTCAAGTAAAAAGGGGAGGGGGGGGAGAAACAGTGCAGTTACTAAAACTGGTACTCACAGTTGATAAGGGCGAAGACAAAACTGAAAACATTGTGATCCCCACCGTCCCCTGCGGCGTAATCAAGCCCTGGAGTACACAAAAACAACTGCAGCAGAAGCCGCCCCTATCCTGAACAAATGGGTGCCGCAACGAGTCCCTGAGAGGCCAACACTGTCTAGTGCCTTCCCAGCACCCCCCAAATTGAAGTTTAGTAATAGAAGACCCACCTCGGTGACAGAAAAACGCGCCATGGTGCGTGCCACACAGTGCACGGAAATCCTGTAGGGCACCAACCGGACAGATGTCTGTCGATGGACATCGTAGCAGTCTACTCCACTGCCCACGCCGTGCTGATTCGGTTTAGGGGAGCGTATCCCCAACTGAGCCCAATATTGTCCTGACAGACATCTTCGAGTTCCAGTGCCCTACGACTTGCATCCGCCTTATACAGCATCTCAAGCTCGCTGTTGCGGAGCGCTCCAAAAAGGCCACCGTAGTAGCCGAATGAAGTGGGCTGCCTCATTTATCAAAACAGAGGCCAGGCCAGCCCCGGGCCAATTGGGTAAAAAACCCTGGGAAAATCTTGCATCCGCCTTATTCAGCATCTCAAGCTCGCTGATGCGGAGCGCTCCAAAAAGGCCACCGTTGTAGCCGCATGAAGTGGGCTGCCTCATTTATCAAAACAGAGGCCAGGCCAGCCCCGGGCCAATTGGGTAAAAACCCTGGGAAAATCTTGCATCCGCCTTATTCAGCATCTCAAGCTCGCCGATGCGGAGCGCCCCCAAAAAGGCCACCGTAGTAGCCGCATGAAATGGGCTGCCTCATCCATCAAAACAGAGGCCCGGCCAGCCCCGGGCCAATTGGGTAAACAACCCCTGGGGAAATCGGGTGGCGGTCGCCCGGGAAACGCCCGCGCACGCGCACCCACCCCTCCAAAACATGTCTCACACGGAAGTCATTGGTGCTGTCAACACGACCTCCCACTTTGGCCACAAAAGCCAACCCTGACAGCTGAGATGCTATGGTGCGTGGTGCAAGGCCCGGGCATACAGGTAAACCATGAACCGCAGAGCATGGGCTACTGGGATCGGCCAGGTTCCTGGCAGTCGAATTGGGTACAGAATGGTCTGAAAGAACTAAATGCGTGGTGATACGCCTTACTCATGCATGGCGCCAGTGACAGGCCAATCGCCCGGGTCACCCCTCCTTGCCAACGTTCCATCTCTCGTCCAGGAGTGGCGAGGGAAATTCCTCCGCATCCGGGGCCGAGGCACGGAACCGGGAGATCTGCAGGCGGGACAAAGCAGCAGCAATATTATTATCAACCCTTGGGACATGCCTGACCCTGAAGAGAACGTTGAGGCCCAGGCTGCACAACCAAACTAGCGCATTAGGTCAATAACCCCGGTCGATTTGGAAGACTGAGCATTGACGATGTGGACAACAGCCACATTGTCACGCCAAAAATGCCCAACCGGGTTGATCCACTCATTGCCCCATAGCATCAGAGCACCCAGGATAGGGAAACATTCCAGATACGTGAGACCGCGCAGGCGACCCGTGCCTGCCCAGGATGGTGGCCACCCACCATAGGCCCACTTCCAATTGAAGTACATCCCATAACCCAGGGATCCCGGGGCATCGGACTGTATCTGAAAGCAAGGGGGAGCCAGGAGACCAGACCTCAAAATGACACCCCGTTGAACTCCCTCTGGATCTGTGGCCAGACAAGCACGTCCGCCCTGGTACCCCGGGTAAGTCTAACCCTATGGTGGGGCCTGGATAATCCTGCCATGGCATCGCACAAGCGCCGAGCAAATGCCCCGGCCGTTGCGATGACCCTGCCAGCGAAATTGGGGTGACCATGTAGCACCAGCAGTTCCCTCCATGATGCCATGCGCTCGGCCAGCAAGTCCGAGATAAGGGCCACTAGCCTTGACACCTTATCCCGCTGCAACCTAGAAGCCTGTGCTACCGTGTCACCGTCCACCCCAGGAATACTAGCTGTGGAGATGGGCCCTCGGTCTATTCGGGCGCTAAAGGGACACCAAGTTCCTCCATTAGCGTCTGAATGCGTTGAGGAGACGTGTGCACGTGTCCCAGCCCCGTTCGGCCCCGAATAAAACCATCCAGGGAATGGGCTACAGACCGGGACCCTGACCTGCGGACGGAAGCCCACTCTAGGAAAGTGGTGAAATGCTCGAATACAGAGCCCAAATGGAACAGCCAAAAGGCACGGCATCATTGAAATAATATGCTCCCCGGGACGGGGGTGCAGGGACAGGGCCAGCGACCCTGCCCGCATAGACCCTTTTGTCAAAGCTGGCAGCAGCCACCCCTTCCCTCCCCCTAAGGGATAAAAGATTGGGGGCATCCTAAGGGGGCTTATCACCCAGAAAGGGATCAGTAACCCCTGCTTAGAACACTGAAGGAGATAACCCGCGTCCCCTCCCTTCAGATGCGCTGTGAGCCAACGCTCCAACATGCCCACCTTAATCGGGGAGGGAGCCCTTCGGGGGACTAGATCCATCTGCGGCAGTCTTGCCAGCCCCCTGTCCACCCCTCCCTCTGCCCCTCATCCCTCCAGGCCTGGGACAGGCAGGGGCCGCATGGGAGCCAACACATGTGGAACACATCTGTCCGTAATTGCAATTCTCCCCATTGTAGGAACCATTGGGCAAGGAAGTCCAGGACAGCCGGCGGGCTGGAACCCCCTGAACAGGGTGCGTGGGCGTCACGTACAAAAGCCACCGCCGCTGGCATGGCCCATTCCAACTAATCTCGGGGTGCGGGGAAATCCGCCTACGGCGTTCCTCGTCACAAGCCAACCACGATGGGCCCGGAAAATCGACCATCGCCCGGTAGACAGTGTCCAAATACTGGACCATCGGAAACGCCAGATCCGGCCGGGCCCTAGGGTACACCGCCATGCCTATGAGGTAGGCCGGCAACCAGTTGGCCCACGTGGTTGGTGGCTTGCGACGACGTGCCTGCTACTATCCTTCCCCTTCCGCTCCCCCCTTTCCTCCTTGGTGGGCTCTCTGTTTAGGAGTGAGAATAAATCCGCGTACTCCCCCCGCCAAATTTACTCTCTGGTGGCCTGTGCCAAATGGTCACCCAGCGGTAAGGAATACCCAGCCGTCGGCAAGGCCGAGACAAGCACCGCAGAGACTGCGGGCATCTGCAAAGGGGCTTGGACCAACCCAGCCACCCAAAACGATCCCCTCGGGTAGGAAACACCCCCCCACCACGGGGCCCTGGGTGGTAGTTGTCATCGCCGGGTGGGGCGTCAGCGGCTATACCGCCACACCACCCACGCGAGGCCAAGGCCCTTGAAAAGCCCCCCCCAACATGGCCATGTGTGTAGGTGCACTAGTTTGGACCACATACTCACACGCTGCACCCCCGCGGGCCGCCCCCACCGGGGGTTACGGCCCACTGGGGGCGTCGGAGCTCACGACCGAGTAGAGCTCGTCACTGGGTAGGTTGGGGAGCTGCGAGGCAGTGGCCGAGGTCGTGCCAAGCGCCTCGAGCAGCTCGACCCGTCCCGTCGCCTGCCGCTGCCCAGCAGACGACGTGTCGAAATGATAAAGGGCCGGCCGGCCCGCCTACTGCAGGCATGGGTACAGGTCCCTGTACCCCGGGGCCCGAATAGGGCCATAACCCCACACCCGGGCCCGTTAAGGCCGATGTCGGACCACCCCCCAAGGTTGGAAGGCCCCGGAGCGAGCTGCGCCCCTATAGAGGAAGGGCCAGCAGCATGGGCAACACCAGGAACGGTGTCCACCGCTTGCGGGCCGAGGGCCGCAGCCCCTACTGGACCCATGCGTGGGCCAGCAGTCTCCGGCCAGGGAAAAAAGACCCCCATTCCACCGGTCCCGGTGGGTGCCGGCGAAGGCGGCCGCTTGGGAGGCGTGGCCGCGGCCCGCCAGAACCTCACGAGCGGCGCTCGCAGCCGCCTTCCTCTTCAAGGGCATCTCTGCCAATCGATGGGAAGCCGAAACGAGAGAGTTCAGCAAGCAAAAGGCTTCCCGGGAAAGGTAAAATGGCAGCTCGGCTGCCTCATGGCCACCCCTTTTATAAGGGAGCTGGCCACGCCCCTAACTACCCGGATGCCTTCGTCCTATGGGGGGGCCCGCAAAGGGCGCGGCGGCCATTTTGGCGCCGCGCTTGCATTAGTGGGCCATTTTCATTTTCACAGTAAGACAGCGAAAATGCCACTATATGTTTTATGTAAGTAGGAGTTCATCTTAATGTTGTTTGAAATAGCTGTTACATTAGAATGAGAATCTCTCTGACTAACATGGTAAATTATCACTACTGTATCTTATTCATAATCACTAAAGCTGGACTATGTTCTAGAAAATTATTGAACAAGACATTTCATGAAGTCTGTACCAGTTTCTTATGCACATCTGAATTGCTCCTAAGATTGAAAGTAAGACTCTTGTGAATTTGTTATAATTGTTCACAGCATAGCTGTCAAGTATCCCTTATTGGCTGGGAAAACCCCTTATTTTACCCTCTTTTCCGCCGTCATCCCTTATTAATTAGACTGCAAAGCCCTATTGCCGCAATTGGAGGGCAGCACAGGATAAGCATAGCTGTCAAGTATCCCTTATTTGCCAGGAAATTTCCCTTATTTTCAAATCCCAAACTTGACAGGTATGGTTCACAGGATACTATATTCAAGACAGGAAAGGTAATATCTTTTACTAGCATAGTTGCCCGGCCTCATCTGGGTCCCTCTCATGCCCTGAGACGTGGGCTATCCCCTGTCCTGCGAGGTTTTCGCAAGCAAAGGCATCAGGAAAGGGGAATCCCTGTGTTATGTTTTTTCATAGGTCTTGCCTTTGGCGCCACACAATGCATGGTGGGATTTGTAGTCGCTGTTGAGGTCCCGTATGCCCTCCTGTCTTTCACAGGGACTACAATCCCCACAACACATTGTGTGTCTGAGGGGATGGTCCTGGCGAGGGTTTGGGAAGAAGGGGGAGCTTTTCTTGCACTCTGGAGGATGCTGCCTGGTTCCCTCCATCTTTCCTTCTCTTCCTTCCCCTTCCTTCCCTCATTCTTGCTATCCCTTCTTCCCCCTTTTCTCCATCTCTCACTCCCTTCCCCCTTCCTTCCTGCCTGTGCTTATCGCACTTTTTCCTTCCCTCCCTTCCCTCCTTCCTTGCTTTCTCTCCCTTCTTTGTTTCTTTCTCATTTCCTCCATCCTGCTTTCCTTCCCTGCCTCCCCCAGTCCTACCTCCCTTCCATCCTTCCGTACCTCCCTGTCTTCTGCATTTACTCATTTGCTGCCTGGAGTGTTGTTTTGGGTGCGTGTGTCACCTCAGTTGGTGGCATTTGGTGGGGTCTCTGAGGGCCATTTGTTTTCGGTGTGCTTGCAGTCTGGTGCACTTGGGCGCCAGCATCTTCTGTCATCTGCGTTCAGCGTGAGCCGCCTCTGAACGGCTGTGCACACGACCAGCTCAGCACGCATGCATGTTCATTTTCCGCAATTTGTGTGGTCTTTGCCCCACCTTCAGCCTCCAGATCTTCGCACAGACCATTGCTGTTAGGGAAGGAAGGTGTGTGCGAAGCAACAGGGGATGGTCTCCAGGGGTGTGGGCATGCCCGAGGGACACGTACGTCTACACCCCTTCCTTATAGGTATAGATTAGATGAACCTTTATCTGGTAACCTGACATAGCATTTAGGTGCAAGTGATCTGCTTGCCATCTGCCCGGCTCCTTCCCTAAAGTAGTAATATCCAAATCTATTCATCAATCCATATCAGTACTCAAGGTTGCAGGGAATAGCAGCATCATTATGGTAATATATAATATTATTTGCCTACTTCATATGCTGACTGGATCTGGATGTTGCTCCTGTTGTATGAGTAAGCATTTTGGAGAGGTAACATACAAAGAAGCAGTAACCACTTGGAAGAGGTAGCATACAAGTCCTTCACAACTATGATTTAGGATGAAACTACACAGGAAAGTGATTTGCTGTGAAGTCTCACCTGGGAAGTTGGTCCCCCTCCCCCCGTGTGAATTCACTTTAATGGATCGAACAGCAACCAGCAGAGAGAGTAGAGGAAATTGCCAATCTGAAATTGTTAGTATCTTGTTACTAAAGCTGTCCAGTGTCAGAGGGAACTTTTAAAGGATGTTGCTTTTTTTAAAAAGTAGTATTGTGTTAAATTAGATTACGTTGTAGTTTGATTGCATATACTTAGGTTGTGAGTACTCTAAGCTCTTATGTCTTTGTTTCACATTCCAAATGCCCACACACACAACCCATCAGCAGGTGCTTACCATCACAATAGCTTGCTAAGTGTTCAAGGATGCTTCAATCGGAATCTAAGGAGATGGGCTATCTCTCAAAGATGGAACCCAAGATAAGAACATCTGCCTAGATGCAGGTGCCTCAGACATCTGTTAAATGCAGGTGTTTTGATAATCAAAACAACTATGGTTTTGTAATATTTCCACATTCCAAGGGTGGGTGCTGAGGGGGCAAAATCATATAAAATGTCCAGCTTTTCGGACCTCGGCAGCTGTCTTCCCTGATGCTAGGGGAACTCCATCATTTTTCTTTCAAGATGCCTTAAATGCTGTGGACGTAAACTCTGAGTCCATGGGGGCACAGATGCCCACTTTAGATCATGCTTTTATTTCTAAAATGCTGATTTTTATTCTTTACTTTTGTATCCAGTATCTTACTCAGTGTAGACTAGAAGACTTTTTAGATGAATTATTCCACATACTCTGTTTGCTTATTTTGCTACAATAAACGCTACTAACTTGAAGAAGCCAAGTAGAATTTTTCCTTCCACTGGAAGAGGGGAGGAAATAGCAGGGATGAGGTAAGGACTTTAAAAAGGGAGCCTTCTCAAGCTCAACTTGTGGGGATGTACCAGGAGGAGTAAAGAAGATCCTGAAGGTTTTGTTTCCAGACTGAGGATCCTTATCAGTTCAACCTTGGGTTTCACTTCTAAGGTACCAACGTAACACTCCTGAAGGCCAACTGGGTCCCTGCCAAGTATCAGATCAGGGAGGTGGCATAGGATGGGTTTTATTAAGGGGTTGTCATTTTAGGAACCAGTTTAATCTGGACACCAGGAGGTCCGATGAAGGTAGCATAACCAGCCTCATCGGGGAAAAGCCTCCTTAGCCACGCTAACCAAGGCATCCAGATTTGCAGGAGGATGGCTAGCACAGAACTACCTTAACAAGATACAAACAAGGGCTGGTTGCAAATTTCCTTCTCTATCATACCCACCTTTCATCTTCAGCTGATCTAGTGCACCAAACCTTTGGAAAATAATAACAATTTGGAGGAAAGTTGTGTTTGATTGAAGGAAACTGTCACCTCGACAAGTGTCCCTTTGCTTCCTCTCTCCCTACCTTAAACTAGGAAGCTGAGAGAGCTAACATTTTCTGGTTATCCACTGCATGAGCACAAGTTCACTGCCTGAACCGATGAAATCACATTTAATTTTTAACAAAGCAGAAGCCCTAGCAATAGAGTGTAAAAGTATAGACTGAGTGAAGAAAAGTTTTCCATCTATACAACGTGATTATTCCTGCAATCCTAAACAAACATTCTAATTACCAACCCAACTCAACATTGTGCATTTTATTTCTGTGTATAAGAGGTCACTGTAAGCTACTGGAGATGGTAATAGCTATGAAATGCTCTCCACTTACTTTCCAATGGCATTGGGCAGAAGTGTAAGCTGATTGTCATCTACTTTTAGAGTTGTCAGCCTTTTCAAGAGCCCTACAAAAAAGAGAGAGTAAGAGAAAAAAAGATAGTGAAGGTAACTTAAATTACACATAGCATACCCGATTAAACAGTATTAATATATTATTTCCTTCAATTATCTTTGTATTTTTTTTAAAAAAATAGCTCTTAGCATTCTGAACACTTTTCGCTATAGTGCTTAATCAATGAAGAGCCACTTGAGCTTTGAAATAAGAGGACTAAAGGACACCTGACAATCCAATCCTAAAAGTTAGCTGGCACTATGAGCAGAAATAGTGGAAGCTATTTAGTGAGGCACTCCGGATTCAAGAAATAAGGTATATTTGGGGATTTACCTTCAAATTGCTAAAATAAGAAGAATTATAGCTACAATGAAAAAACTACAAGATTTCCAAGGAATTAAGATTCAGATGCCTTTGACTGAAAAATACAAAAGCCGAACAAGATCAGAATACTGAAGAAATTTGAAGGCAACTATGAAGGAAGAGAATAGAAAGGGGAAAATCCTGCAAGAATGCAAAGATCCTGTCTGAATACTCTCCAAGTTTCTCAAGGTCATCGTAGGAAGAATATATATAAACAACCAAGCTGTTACTTTGCTGGAGTAACTGTAAGAATGGAGAAAATTCCTGGAAGGACTACAAACTGAATTATGTTTATATAGTTTAAAAATAGTTTATATATTATGAAATAAGTAAAACGAGTTTTACAAAACATTCTTACACTTATTTATTTATTTATTTATAAAAGATGGTTAAAAGAAAAAACTACTTAGGTAAAAACTAATTGGCTCCAATTAATCCAAATAAAGAATTTTTTAACCCAATTGTATAATGCCTCATGTCCTATAACAGTACTTACAATATAAGAAGACTATTGTATTGAAGACTATTTTAATTTTGAAAAAGAGACTTAATCTCAGTAATTTATAAAAAAAATATTGTTAATAAATGTATGGTAATTATATGTAAGCTAATACAGTTTGGGGAAAGAAATTTAAATGTTAATACAACAGAAGAATCTTGGGCAAAGATATGTATTGCATAGTGTTATAAATTAGTATTAGCCAAATCTAGGGAAATAATATTAAAAACAGTTCATAGATGGCATTTGCGCCCTAGAAAATTTCACAAAATTAATAAGGAGATACGAGACATGTGTTGGATAAATAGTAGTTTAAAAGGATAATTGGAACATTTGTGAATCTCCTGTCTGAATGTCAAATAATTTTGGCATGGTTTATTAGATTGGCTGGGCAAATTAACAGAGCAAGAGAGAGTTCCTAATAAAAACTTTTCTATTGTTCTTATTCACTGGAGAGAATGAGAATTTATTTTATAAAGAGTTGGTGTCAATCTATTTAGGTGTTGCAATAACTGAAATTGCCTAAACCTGGGGAAATGCTCAAGGACTTTCTTTCTGAAGATATTTGGATATAATATGAGCAATAGCACTGATGGAAAAAATGGTTATTCATGTTAGACTGATTAGAGGAGAAATAAAAGTAAATAATGGTATCAAAATTTGGCACCATAACTGATTTTTGGTCTGGAATTAAATACAGAGGATGACTTTTTAAGAAGTCAGCTGGAGTACTGGTCTGCTATCTTTTAAGCTTGATATAATCCATGTGTAAATGGAATATAGAAACAGATTGTATAAATAATAGAGATAATTTTATTATAATGTACTGTATATGATTGAATGAGTAATTGGGTTGTAGGTCTTGTATGATGATGATGATGATGATGATGATGATGATTAGACTTGTATGCCGCCCCACTTGCAGAGTGACTCTGGGCAGCTCACAAAGACACAAAATATACAGTTACAATTACAAGGTTCAAAATACAAAAAGATTTCAGCATATCATCATCACAAATCACGGTATCAAAAAGTATCAATATCACAGTAACAAAGCATTACAAAAAGCAAAAAGCAAAAAACCTCAATTGCAAAATCCCACAACACTCATTTGAGAAGGTACGACAGTAACAAAGACAAATTCAAAAAGTCACCGCTCTTGTCCTCCACCTGGCCGGTGGGAAGGGATAATTAAACAACACAAAACACAGTGCCCGATATAATCCCTATTATTGCTTTTGTCATTTCCAAAGATTGTCAATAAAAGTTTGTTTAAAAAACCACAATGGAATCATGCTACATTTTTAAAAAAGCCTTTATAATGCAGACATAAGCCACTACATATTAAAAGGTAACGCAAAGCCCATTGACAATTATTATCTTTATGTACAGTTAAATAAGACAATGAAACTTTATACTTTTGTTTTTCAAATTTAATATAAAGACCATATATCATTTTATAAAAGTTCTTAATGGTCTGCATTTACTACAGGGCAATGGACAGTAGTAGGAATTTCCTCTCTGCTCAGAGTAAACTGAAGCTTGAATCCAAACCAGTTCTCATTAAGAAAAGCCATTTTTTATAGCAGCAAGAACCTCAAACACAGTATCTATTCATGCTTTGATTTATTTACCTATAGTATCTGGCAGTTGTTGTAGCATGTTGGAGGACAATAGTAGATCTTCAAGGGATTCACATCCTGATATGTCCAAATCTATACCTTCTATCCTATTTTTTGACACATCCAGGTATACCAGTTGCTTTAATCTTCCTATAGACTTGATGACATCACACACAAAAGGGTTAGTTGATTCGACTAACATTCATTGAAATCACTAATAACTAACCACATCGTTCATACAATTTTCTATAGAAGTCACATCCAGGCAACTGTAGGCTGCTGAAAGGAATGAGAGGCCATTTCCCTCTTCATACCAGCCCCTTCACTTAATTAAAGAATGTGAGTTCAAGTTTCTTGGAGGAACTAAGCCAGATTCTAGAGGTATGCACAAGCATCACATTTCCCATTATAGCTAATACACTGAACAAAAGTTAACATACACTGTTGGAAAAGAAATATTTTATGTTATTCCTTCATCACAATGTGGATTGGGCCCAGCTTTTCGAAAAGTGCAAATTAGGCCTTTGGTCTTTAGGGGACTACTGGGACCGACATAAAATAAATCTCACAGCATGTTGTGTTCTTGTTCAGTGCTCCAGCAAACTAACAAGTTATTTTCTAGGATATTCCACCCCATTTCCCCTACCCAATATTCTGTCCCTCTATGCCAGCACACATCCAGATTCTAAGCATGCTCAGTTCTTATTAGACTATGATATCGTTTTTTCTCCTTAGGGTTCTCCCCACAAAATATTCTTTTCAAATGATACAAATTTTGAGATTTCCATAAGTATACTGGTACCTCTTCCTTATGCTATTTTGCCTACATGAAGATCAACACTGAGACCATGAATTCATTATTAGCATACAGTATAACTAAATAAGAATCAAAATCATGTGGATAGGCAATATTTGTCAGTCATGTAGAGTTAACTCGCATTTAGACCATATTGAAGCATTTCCCAAACCATGTTCCATGGAATGCTGGTGGACCTCAATTCCCAAAAGCATAAATCAGTACATTGGCTAACCAGTGCTTTGGGGAATTGACTTAGGTTTCTGGGAACCGAAGTCCCCAAACCGCCATATTGGCAAGTTTAGATATACCGGTAAATATGGACCAGGAACTAAAAAAGGAATCTAAAAAATACTAATAAACATCCATCTGTTTTCCAAAAAAGACAAAGCCTGTAGAGGTGTTGCCACTGCCATAGTCTATATGGTTCCTTTATGATCAGTGAAACCATAGTTGAATATTCTGATAAAACTAAGAATAAGCTAATTGCATAGCTATTTGGGGAGAAAACAATAATACAAGTGTAAGTTATAATGCTGCTTATAATGCAAGTAATGGAATTATCTACGGAAACTGCATGTCAGTAAAGCATAGAGATGCTGCCTTAATGTTTATGATTTCATACATATGAAAATATTTGCATTCTTGATTTAAGAAGGCATCTCTATATATTTTATATATATCTGTATCTTTGCTATTTCAAATCTTACTCTGAACCATCTTTTACTATCAGATCCATTAGACAGTCCACTAATTGAAACAGTATCCCCACTATTCTAAGCTCCAGTTTGTAAGAAAAATGAATAATTCTGATATTTAGGTTTAATTCCAATTTTTCTACCATCAACTTCTACTGTCCCTTTTTCAACTGACTAGAACTGTCATAGTCAAAAGGGAACTTGCAAAGGAAGGTTGCAGAGGTCCAAGCTGCAGACATGACCCTCTACCCTTTCTAAAATCAGCATCCCCGTTTGGACCTGATAATCCTGTTGTGCCCTCTGAATGCATAATTCTTGTGGATTCAGCTGATTCTCATGCTCAATGAACATCTGGTCTCCAACAATATTATATAACTGACATTTCTTCTTTATTTAAGTGATGTCTCAAAATCTGCTGAAACACTTTTTAAAAAATGTTTTCTTCACATGATAGTTATTACATATCAGATTATGATACATTATTGGCATCAGATTTAATTCTTAAGAAAGATCAGTGTTGAGAGTCAAAATGGCACATTCTTCAATAGTTAATCTTCTTTTAATTATGCAGCTTGAGAAGCCTGTCCCTAAAATGGTTTTAAATTTAGTTCTTGCACATATATTTAAGTTTCCACTTTTTCTCTCCCTTCTTCTGTACTCAAATGTCAGATCATTTGGAAACATGTCTAAAAATTTTCAAAATAAAAAAGCTGAAGTTTCTGCATACCTGAAATCCTACATAATTGTGTAATGTTGGAACAGATATTATTATTAACTCAATATTGTGAAATAACACATCTTCAAAAAAAAAGTCTGTTCAAACTAAATTCCCTCTGCACTAACAATAGATAATGTGATCTTCTAAAATACATATATCATATTTCCTCACAAGATTCTAAATTATAAATATTCATACCCCAGGTAGTGTTTGAAGTGCATTATTATCCATCCATAATTCCCTTAGGTTTTGTATTTGTTCCAGAACCTCAGGCTGTAAAAAACAATAGCTTTTATAAAAATATGATTTTTTAAATCAAATCAACAGTATTATACTTGTTTTAGACTAGTTTTGTAAACAAAAGGAAAATAAAATTGTAGTCTTTTTAAATCTAACTGTTCACTTTTTAATGCTGCATTTATCAAGAAAACTGACTATTAAGTTAAATATTCACAAAACTCACTCTTCAGATTATTACTTTTTGCATTGGATTAGTTCATGCTCTGGTAATCTTAGAAAGTGATTGTTGTAATGCTCTCTACATGGGATTGCCCTTGAAGGTGGTACAGAAATTGCAGCAGGTTCAAAATGCAGAAATCAGATTATGGGGATTAACAAATTTGACCATATTTCTCTAGCTCTGGCAGGTTTGCAATGGTTGCGTACTGTCTCAGTGGTGGCTCTACAGCTGTGGAATAATGTACATCCTGAAATAATTGCTAATTATTAAAAACTAAGAATTCCTGATTTTTTATTCTCATTAATTTCATGTTTGAATGCTCTACAGAAAAATCCTTCACATGCTCTTCCTCAGATTAACTCAACTCTTTACATTGACTATTTGAACTCTTCCACTATTATTCTTGTTTATGCACATGACATTTCAAGTGTGGAAAGAGATCCCTTAATCAAGAGTTGAGTCTGAGATTGAGAGATTGGGCCGTTGGCATTGTGGAAGATCTATCTGCAGATCTTTCTTTCTTTTTTAGCAACAAAAGTTGTTCTTACCAACTCAGAAAATTCATTATTGCCTAGGTCAAGTCTCTCCAGCTGTGTCAGTTTATGCATTGACCTGTAAAATAAGCAATTATAAATCATTAATATTTTCATTGCTATAACAAAGATAACATGTTAAAAACTAGACAAAGCAGGAAAGGATGTTGTGATTTTAGTTTATTTCAGAGGCAGTCAAGACATACCAGAAGGGACAAAAATGTATCAAATGTTCATATTTACTGCCAGTTGGAACGAACCTGCTAGATGTATGATCAACTATAACAAAATATTTTCTTCTCTTCCAAGTCCACCTAACAATAATGATTAGTCCCGGTGGATCCAATTTAAAGCCCACAAACATTTTAGGGAACAAAAATATTCCTATGTAAACTACTACTCTATTTCAGTTGTAGATTTACTTTGAAGAAGGAATGGAATTGCTCTTTCACCTATGAATAAAAGGCTCTACCAGAACAATATATGTGATGGCCAGCACAATGCTGTGGCAAGAGTGTTGGATTGTGAACTGAGAGATGCAGCTCAAGGTCTTGTTGGGCCTTTAAATTCAAAAAGAAAGAAAGAAAGAAATTCACATATATCTAAGCGACATCAGGTAACATGAAAGAAACACAAACTAGACATTAGACTTATATTAAATAAACATTTTAACCTCCGAGGCCTAGCACAAACCCATAATGTGTGGATCTATTCAGTACATACAAACAAAAAGGATAAGAGCAATAGAAATATGCATGCCTGCAACCATGTTGATGCTGCAGAACAAGTTGATACACTGTTGTTATCATATTCAATACAACCTGCATTACTGGAAGTCCAGTCATCTGACCTCTTCTTCTTGGTCTGCTGTATCTGAATCCAAATATTGGCAATCCTCATGGCGATCAGCCACAAAGACTGTCCTGAGAACATAATGCAGTGGCCTTTCATCTGCCTTCCACATCACAGCATGACCCCTGTACCACAGATCCAGTTCCATAAGTCACTTTGTGGTCTTGAGCCCTTTTGCCATGCAAAGTCCTCCTCAGCCCCAGGCTAGTATTGATGAAGCTGCTGCCCTCCACCAAGATGGATTTAACCCACTTGGGGACCAACACCCTTCCCTGTGGATTTTGGCACCAAAGCCATTAGTCCTCAGGGTTGTCAGGTTAGTTAACTCTATTATCATAGGAGGATAACCTGGCCAAACATCTATCTGACTCACAGGGTATTTAGTGTGTAGTAAATTGCATAAATTTACAACAGCAGCTTCAAACAGCTGAAAATTTACAACAGCAGCTTCAAAGTGCTATATTAGAGGAATACACTAATTCCTTGGTGCTACATCTATACAGCCATTATGTCCTGAAAACATAAGTTTCAAATATTAAGTATAAATAAAAAGTACAAATATGTATAAAATTATTGTTTGTTTATTTATTTACATTTATATCTCACTTTTTGATGCAAGCACCACTCAGCCTGGCTTATAATATATAAAACATTCAGTATAAAATCATAAAATATGTATAAAAATCAGAATAATAATCATATGAAAATAACAAAGCATAATCCAAGGAGACAATGCCATGATCTTAGGTAGACAGCTCGTTGCTAAGCACCTACATTCTTTCTTTGTTTACTCATATCTCAGATTCCAATCAGATTAAGTCAGCCACAGGTGTCAGACAGCCACACGTGATGTCAGGGGAAAAAGCTGGTATGTTCCTAGCATACATTGGGAAGCCAGGTGTGTTCTCATGACCTCATACATTCCTAACATACATTAGGAAGCCAGGTGTGTTCTCATGATCTCATGCATTCCACACCTGCAGTCTAGGGAATTTCCAGACATAAACACATTACATAAGACAGGGTTTTTTCCATTAGGTAATGCCATTAGGTGATACATTCCTAGGGGTGGCAGGAGTCACTCTTTCCCCTATTTAAGGGGTGCCTTTTCAGACCCCAAATTGGTTCTCTAATCCAGGGCTACCAGGCTCTTGTTAGCTGAACTAAAATCCCTAAGGGGAACAACCCATGGCAGGATGAATGTGCCCATCAGGGCAAGGAATAGATTTAACTAGATTGGATTCTATCTTGGAGATAATTCCCTGCCCACCGATCTCTAACAACAGCATCAGATAACAACAAAATCGGATAAAGACACAATATTTTTTGAAAAGTCATTCACCGGGTAACGACTTTGCGTTGTTATCCAGTGCATCGTGTTTGATCTCCTACCTTTCCACGCAGGTTGGGGACAAAAAAAATAATCGCCATTTTTGGGTCCCTGTTTCCGGCTCTCCGCCTCCCCAGCAGGGCCAGGGAGGCTGGGATGAGCTATTTCCCACTATTCCTGCCTTCCTGTGATCTCCCTGTGCCACACAAAAGCTGAAAATAGTTGCAGCCACCATTTTGATTTTTTTGGACTACAATTCCTAGAAGCCCAAGCAAAACAACATCAAAATGGCAGCCACAACTATTGTCAGCTGTTGCGTGGCACAGGGAGGTCCCAGGAAGGCAGGAATAGCGTGGAATAGCTTCTCCCAGTTTCCCTGATCCTGCTGGGGAGGTAGAGAGCTGGAAACAGGGACCCAAAATGGTGATTTTTTTTCATCCCCAACCAGCATGGAAAGGTAGGAGATCACATCTTCCTTTTTGTAGGGGTGGGCAGAGGTGTGGAATGGCTCTCCTGACCCTCACGAAGACACCCAGGCTGACAGAGAACCCAAAATGGGCAAAAAAAAATCCATTGTGATGGATTTTTTCTGCCCATTTTGGGTTCCCCGCCAGCCCGGGTGCCTCCGTGAGGGTTGGGGGAGATGATCCACACTGTTTCCAATGGCCCCCAACCTGCCCAGGTGCTTCTGCAAGGCATAACCTGTAGCTGACAAAGGAGTTTTCCTTGACACATGGGCAGGTTGGGGGGGGGCATTGTAAACAGCGCAGATCGGCTCCCCTGACCCTCACCGAGGCAGCCAGGCTTTTTTTAAAGCATTAGCCAATGCATGCACTGGACAACGTCAAAAATTGGACAACGACATGACTTGTGGAACCAGGTTTTGTCGTTATCCAGGGTATTACTGGATGATTGCTTTGCTTCTATGAAATTACATCTTGGAAAATAAAGCTCTTTGTGAGTTTTACTATCTACTGAGTTGGAGTCTACTTATCAGGCATATCCAGGCACTATTGCTCTTTGCTTTAACACACTACCAACTAAATAACCGAATACTCCCTGAATCCATCAGGTGGGAGCACGGTGACCCGGGTTCTGGAAGGAGAGGTGACAAAAGGCTGTTTAGGGAGTTTGCAGAGTAATGGAAAATCTAACAGCCTATTGATCATTACCAGCCTCTTGAACCCCGGCAAGGGTCAAGTCCGTGCCAGACAAAACTAGATAGTGACAGATAATCTTAAAACCATAATGATATTAATAGTAAACTCTATTGACATTAAAGTTTGCTCCTTTGTGACTCCTAGGCCTTAGACATAGAGAAATTTATGAGCCATTCTGCCTAATTATTCCCTCTCCCTCCAGTAGTTTTTTATATTTTATATATGGATGCTAATTAGCATTTTACATTCATGTAAAGCACCTGAAATTAACTGCTGAAAATAAAATGGGCACAATTTTTTTTCATTCATTTATTTATTTGCATAAATTAATTACTCATTTACATAAATATTTAATCCACTATCAATATATCTGATCTCCCCAATGAGGGACAATTTTGGCCATTAAAAATTTCATTCACCAATGCTTATGCTAAACAAAACTGTTTTCTGCCAAATAACAATCTGATCTTGAACTCACTTGCTAGTACAGTCACCAAATAATACTAGGAAAGCCAAAGCCAAACTCCAACTGCATTTTGCCACTATAACACTTGACTCAGTTCACAAAAATCTTGCATGGAAGAAAAATAAAGTGTAAAATGAGATTGTACAGTCTGAGTTCTTCCTCTGAGGGGAGATGGGGGTGGGACGTGGGATATGAACTGGCCAAAAAGATTTGCCATTCTTTTGCTTTAAACTAACAAACAGGTTTGAAAAGTAGCATATACAAGCATTTCAACAGTATTACTATTGCTTTGAAAATCAATATCATTATAATTTGAACACTACTTTCCTATATCTTGTAAAACTGGCAGTATTTGCCTAATGCCCAGCGTTGCTGTTTCCGTATTTTCATAGTTTATACTCAGTCTTGGCTTTTAAAAACATAAACAGTTTTCTGCAGGATACCCTCCCTTGAAAAATCTGGGTCTGCAACAGTCTGTATTACTTAAGGGACAGCACAAAATAATGTTTTTATCTTATTTATTTATTTTGTCAGGAAAAACAATCTATTCAATTCTGCTTCTCGAAATTATTATTATAGTCCCTTCGTTCAATTACCCAAATCATTTCTATAAGCAAAAAGATGAGATTCTTATGACTGTGAGGAGCAGGGAGCTAGCAAATCACATTTATCTAAACATACTGCCAATTTAGTCAACAAGACAAGATGGAATTAGATATTGATAAATTTGAGTAAGTCTAAATTAATAAATTTCAAAATAAAGAACTGTATTTGCACCCAGAAATATAATTACGCTGGTAGATGTGTCTACATGATTTCTCAACAGAAAGTTCTCTTATGAAAGTGTATGCCCACCTTTTTCCTGTGTCACTTTCCAATTTTAATAGTCTTAGGGGATGCTGTTAAATAGAGGCTTAAAACTCAGTCCAAGCATTGCATAAGATAGGCATTCTCCCATTTAAATGAGTAGTCTAGGTCAAGTGTGCACAAACGTTTTGCGCCAGGGGCCTGACCATGCCCCCAGAAATGCATCCACACTACTCCTGGAAGTGGCACGGGCACATGTGTGAATGTGCAGGGGCATCCCCATCCACTTCTGGGAGTCGGGTGGATGTGTTTGTGCACGTGCATTGGCAGGTCTACTTCCAGGAGTGGAGAGGGTGTCGTGGGCTTGCTGAATTGCTGTTGCGGGCTGTATCTGGCCTGTAGGCAGTAGTTTGGGCACCCCTGGTCTAGGTTTTACACTGCATTTATTTTTTATAATTAAAAAATATGGCTTTCCCATCGGTTTCCACTCCGGTCGCAGTGAGCAATGAAACAGTTTTTTAGTATTATGGAGATTCTACAAAAGTATGGAACAGTGTGGATTTATACAAGAGTAAGTATTGATAGTTCTACTAAGGATAGATGTTGGTTTTGCTCCTGGAAGTTGGTGAGGGGCTAAGAAGGATCTGGAGCTACCTGACGTCCTCTGAAGTGTTATAACATTTGAACACTATTTTTAGGGCCAAAGTTTTGATCACAATCAGAACACACTGGGGGTGCCACTCGGTAGAAAAGGAAATGCAAATTAACTTGTATTCTCTTACTCTGAAGTCGCACCAATGCATTTGGTTCTCTTCAATGTAAGTGGCTAGAAAGCTCCCCAGTGGGGGTGAATTTGACCTGGCAGCTAGTTGAGGAGTGGAGCTTCCTAATTAGAAATAACAGCCTCTTGCTGATGTTTAGCTTGGCCAATTTGCCACAAAGAAGTGCATGAGGAATAGAATTGAAGGCCCCATTCAGATCTAGAAAGGCAGAATAAAGCTTGCCATTTGCTTTTTTTTATCACCCAGATGGTTAAGGACGACACAATGTTTAAACTGTTTTAAAAATAAATAAAAAGCAACATCGCCCAAGAGAAGCTTTTTTTTAAAAAGTGTGTTTTGTGATGAGAGGGGAGTGCTGGCACTGCTTGTGTGTATACGCATCTGCTCACTAGGTCTTTCCTTTCTGCACTGGAAAAAGAGAATGGGTTTTATTTTTAAAAATTAGAAAGGTTTTTGCTAAGGAGGAAAAACTATGGATTAGGGGTGTAGGACTCAATGCTGATTTTTTTCTATGCCAAGATGATCTGGTGCTAAGTTAGTTTGTCAATGCAATGATTCGGTGAAAAACTCATTTAAAAATTCAAAAACTTTAAATAATTCTGGAACACTCAAGAGATAGATCCTGTACTTCTGCAGTCCTTAAACATCAGGCCCAATTGCCTAGGTGACCACAAAACTTTCCAGAGATATGCCTTCCTGGTCATTTTACAGAACAAAACAACTGCTCACATGAGGAAAGTCCTTTGAGCTTGAAAAAGGTAGAAGCCTCCCAATGACAGAGAAACATACTCCCTGTCGGGGGCAAAAAGGAGCAAGCGGATTCAAACTGGCCTTTGCATCATGAGATAAGTAAAAAAAATATTCATTTTTTATATTCACCTATGCCATATCTACTTTAAAATGTTCATTTTATACATAGAGGTGAAACTTGGAAAATTAGAATATCACGCAAATGTCCATTCATTGCACTTAAAAGGTGAAACAAATATATGCGATATAGACTCACTACATGCAAAGAGAGATATGTCATACCTTAATTCATTATAATTGTGACAATCATGGCGTACAGCGTACATGAGATTATGTGATGATTATGGGGTACATGAGATTGGGTAATTGGGGTTTTCATAATCTGTATGCCATAACAAACAGTATTATAACAAAGTAAGGCTTGAACTATCTTGCTTTGCATGTAATGAGTCTATCTCATAT
Organism: Bradypodion pumilum; assembly: GCA_035047305.1. Classification (NCBI taxonomy): domain Eukaryota; kingdom Metazoa; phylum Chordata; class Lepidosauria; order Squamata; family Chamaeleonidae; genus Bradypodion; species Bradypodion pumilum. Next base: position 109,564,559 of record JAWDJD010000004.1, on the reverse strand, counting down.
ATTTGTTTCAGCTTTTAAGTTGCATTACTGAACTGAATGAACATTTGCATGATATTCTAATTTTCTGAGTTTCACCTGTACATTGGAGAATACAAACTCTTTGAATCACTCATGATTTGACCCAGTGACTAAACCCTATTTTCTGTCCTTTCATCTTAGAGAATTATGTTTGCAAGTGAAAACAACGACAACAGAATGATGATTTTTCAACTGTTAGACACATCATGACTGCTTTAGTTTACTTAGTCACTATGACACCTTCTTTAACTGTGGGCACTTTATTTTATGTGCTATAGTTTTTATTGTGAAGTCGAGACTTTGCCAAGAAAGGAACGGTACTGGAAAAAAGAGGGCAAAATTATTGATTTCTTAGATTTCTACATTTCCTCATTTACAGTAACAAACTGTTATGGGTACTACTGGGAAAGAATACCCCTGTACAGGTTTCCCTTGCTCGAAAGCTAGTCGTATCCGACTCTAGGGTGCAGTGGTCATCTCTGTTTCTAAGCCGCAGAGCCAGCGCTGTCTGCTTCTGCAGACGTTTCCGTGGTCTTGTGGTAGGCATGACTAGACACCGGAGCGCACGGAACGCTGTTACCTTCCCACCGAAGTGGTCCCTATTTATCTACTTGCAATTTCTTGCTTTCGAACTGCTAGGTTGGCAGGAGCTGGGATGAAGACGGGAGCTCATTTCCGTCCTGCAGTACTCGGGAATCGAACTGCTGACCTTCCGCTTCCCAGTCAGCGTCTTAGCGACTTGAGCCCCTGTACAGCTTTATTTAAAATATATTTATTGAATAGACTAAAAAAGGAAAGCATGCAATGAAAGCGCGGCGCCAAAATGGCCGCCGCGCTCTTTGCGGGGCCCCCCCACCCGGACTCAGACATCCGGGTGAGTTAGGGGGCGTGGCCACCCCTCTATAAAAGGGGTGGCCACGAGGCAGCCGAGCTGCCATTTTGGAAAAGCGACGGAGAGGAGAAGTTTTCTCCATCGCTCTTCGTTTCTCCGAGAGCCGCGGTTGGCTATAGAGCCTTAGCGGGTCTTTTGCTTTGCAATCTTCGGCTTTTCAGCAATCTGGTGCTGATCCCTGGAAAGGGATCACGATTTCATTATGCCTCCCAAGAAGAAGGGTATGGCGACTCAGGCTCGCCCAAACAGGAGGCAGCAGTCGGGTCGGAGGACTGCGACTGCGCCTCCCCAACAGAACTCCTTGCAGGAGGCACCCACCGGGACCGGTGGGATGGGGCAGCTTAGGCCATGGCCCGCAGCTCTCCAGCCTCAGACTGGCCCTACAGTGGCTTCGGCCCCCGGCCCGCAATTGCCGGCCATGGGCTTCGAGCATGGGGGAGGGCCTGGTGCGGCTGCACAGCAGGGCTTACCCCCGGTCCCTCATGGGCTGGAGTTTTGGGCATGGCCCTATTTGGGGCCTGGCTCTCAAGTCGGGGGCCCTGGACCATTGCCCAGTGGGCCGTCCGACCCACCTGGCCCCCTTTATGCAGGGGGATCTTCGACGGAGGATGCACTACTGGCCCGCGTAGCGGCACTAGAGGCATCCCTAGGGATTACCAATAACCCCATTGGGGGGGGCTTCATTGCCATCTGGGGCCCCCTTTTGCCAGCCTCCTAGCACGACAGCCGCCACTCTCCAGCAGGCAGCCAGTCGGGTTGAGTTGCTTGAGGCACGCAGGCCTGTGCCCGCCGCGATCTCGCAGCTCCCCGTACATCAGGAACTGCAGACAGGTAGTGGTCGGATGTGTCCTCAGAGCTCGATTTCGGTCGTGAGCTCTGACGCCCGACGTGGGCCGGAACCCCCAGTGGGGGTGGCTCACGGGGGTGCACCCAGTGAGTATCAGGTTCAAGCTAATGTGCCCACATCACACTCCACTTTTGGGGATAGGTTTCAGTGGCCATGGCCTCGTAATGTCGGGGCGGGTGGGCAGCAGTTCCTGGCTTACCCGGGTGCAGCTTGGTCTCATACTGGCATAACATTGGGCGGGGGGGTTTCCGCCCCCGGGGCTGCACCGGGTGTCGCAGGGACGGTCCAGGCTCCTCTCCTGATACCCCGTGTCAATACTGTGCCGGTGTCGGCATTGCAGACGGCCGGGTATTCCTTGCCCCTCGGGGATCATTTGGCCCAGGCCACAAGGGAAAAGATTTGGCGGGGGGAGTATGTCGATATTTTCTCCCTATTGAACAGGGAACCCACCAAGGAAGAGAAAGAGAGGCAGGATGAGAAGGACAAAGAGCTGTCTCGCCGTCGCAAGCCACCACGCACCTGGGCCAACTGGTTAGCCGCATATCTCATCTATATGGCGGTGTATCTCAGGGCTCGGCCTGACCTGGCCATTCCTATGGTCCAATATTTGGACAATATTTACAGGGCAATGGTGGATTTTCCTGGCCCATCGTGGTTGGCTTACGATGAGGAATTTAGAATGAGAGTGCCCTTACACCCGGAGATGAGGTGGGATGAGCCATGTCAACAACTGTGGCTTTTATACATGACCCCCATGCACCCGGCGCCTGGGGAGAGGTACCATTGTGGCCATGCGGTCCAGTGAGCAGCTCCAACACAGGCTCCCCGCCAGCTGGTGGGGCAGGGGGTTCCAGCCCGCTTGCTGTGTTGGAGCTTCTCGGCCAATGGTGTATGCAATAGGAAACAGTGCCGATACAAACATGAGTGTCCCTCTTGCGCTGGCCCCCACGCCGCCGCTGCGTGTCCGCGAGCCGGTGGGTCACGGGGCATAGGTAGAGGTGGACAGGGAGTGGGCAGACCTGCCGCTGATGGAGCTGGTCACTCAAAAGGCCCCCTCCCCGGTTAACGTAGCTATGTTGGAGCGGTGGCTCTCGACTTATCCAAGGAGGGAGGATGCTAGGTACCTCCTCGAGGGTTTCCAGCGGGGCTTTCGCATCCCATTCAAAGGGGATCGGTGCCCCCAAGATGCCCCTAATTTACTTTCCCTGAAGGGTAGGGAGGAGGTGGCCACCCTAAGTATTGCTAAGGAGGTTAATGCAGGTAGGGTTGCTGGCCCCTTTCCTATGCCACCCTTTCCCAATCTGAAGGTTTCCCCTTTAGGGTTGGTGCCCAAAAAGACCCCTGGGGAGTTTCGTTTAATTCACCATCTGTCATACCCGGCAGGCCATTCGGTCAATGATGCCATTCCTGATGACCTTTGTTCGGTCAGGTATACATCATTTGACCAGGCCCTGCGCATGGTGCGCTCTTGTGGCCCGGGTGTACTTCTGGCAAAATGTGACATTAAGTCGGCATTCCGTTTGTTGCCTGTGCACCCGGGTGACTTTGAGTTATTGGGTTTTAAATTCCAAGGAAAGTTTTATGTTGATAAAGCCATGCCTTTTGGCTGCTCTATTTCCTGTTCAGCATTTGAGCGTTTTAGCACTTTCCTCCAGTGGGCCTTTGTTCGCAGGTCTGGGTCTGTGGGAAGGCATCTGGTTTCTGTCTCCTGTCGCCTTCACATTTTGTAAACAAAGGTCTCTTTGTCTGCATGAGAGACAACGCTGGATTTTGGGCATGCATAGAATAGTGAGAAGCTCCTTATTTCTCCTTATTTGGTTCTGGCATTCTGATTGGCTGTATGTGCCTTAAGTTTTGTTTCTGATATACTCTGTTGGAATAAAGAGACGCCATTAGTATTCCTTTGTTCAGCCAAAACTGCAGTCGTGTGTATGCTTTGCTCTCTACTTTGTCTCTATCTCTGTTTCCCTCCTCACTCTGCCTAATGAAGCTGGACTTCAGCAGACTTTTTTAACTCTTCCTGTGTTTATCTGGGGCTATAAACTGCTCCGTTAAATGAGGCTGATTATCTTTACATGGATCGGATTCCTACAAGTGGTGCCCCGTCGCGAGGCGTTTGAATGAAATTCAAAGGAATGCTTTGAAGCAGCAATCAGCGATTAGCACCTAATTATCACCTCATTGCGACCAGGGCAAGGTCTTCATTCACGTACGACCAGACAGGTCCGACCAGAGGAAAGGTCAAATCAAGCGCTTGAAATTCATCCAAAGTCTACTTTGGGTCCCAAAAGGGTGAGTGAAAAACAATAATTATGGGGTGCGTACTAGCTTCGCCTGAGCAGAAGTTTTGTAAAGATATCTCATATCTTCTGCATAAAAATGGGAAACGGGCTGATAAGAAGGAAGTACAACAGCTGGTCCAAGTTATAGGAAAACTCTGTCCTTGGCTTAAATATGATTATTTGGACTTAAAAGATTGGGAAAAAATTGGGAATGAATTGCAAAAGCATGAAGGGATTTATGTTCCAGTGCAATTTATGTGGAGTGAAGTCAGAAACTGTCTTCAAAGACTTACTCCAAGAAATATGTTATTGTCCCAGAGGCTTGATGGTCCCCTTCCACAGCTTTTGCCAACAGCCAAGGGAGGGACTCTGGCAACGGCCCCTCCATCATATGAGAGACAACAGCATGAGCCCCCTGATGGAGATGGGGGTGGAAAAGGAGATGGGACATTATATCCTGCCTTGCAGCAATCAAGCACTTTTAGCCCTACAAAAGACCTGTTCTCTGCTGCTTTAACTGCAGCTGTGCTGGATGTGGAATCTACTGAGATATACCCAGTAATCAGGGGGGCTCCGGCTGTTGGCAATGCACCGGCAATCCCAGATAGATATGAAACCCTCCATTACAAATATCTGAAGGAACTGAAAGTCAGCATACGTGACTATGGGGCTAATGCACCTTTTACAAAAGCTCTGTTGGAAGCCATTGCTTCTCAAAAATTGCTACCAGTTGATTGGAAACAGATGATCAAAGCACTCCTGCCCCCTGCAGAAGCCCTGCTCTGCTTGCAAGAGTGGAGGGATGTGGCTTGGGAGGTACAGCACACACGCCCTGCACTCACGATGGATATGTTATGGGGGAGGGAAATTTTGCCAACCCCACACAGCAGTTGGCACTCACTGATGCCCAGTTGGGAGATATTGCACAGATAGTTATGCATGCCTGGAGTAAGATTCCTTCCAAAGGGGATAGCTCAGTTGCTGGGTTTGCAGCAATAAGGCAGGGGCCTAAAGAGAATTACACTGAGTTCATTAACAGACTCATGACTGCCCTCAGCCGCCAGGTGGAAAATGTCCCGGCACGGGAAATGCTCATGAAACAACTGGCTTTTGAAAATGCCAATGAGGATTGTAAGGGTGCTCTGACAGCTGTTTATGCTCGGCCAGGCACATCGATAGCAGACATGATGAAAGTTTGTCAAAATGTGGGGACTCACAGTTACAAGGCTCAACTTCTGGCAGCTGCAGTTCAGTTGCCCACAACTCAGGCTCAAAACAAACGTTGTTTTGGCTGTGGAAAAGAAGGGCATTTTAAAGCACAATGTCGCTCCTCTCAAAAGCCGGCAGCACGCCCTTCAAGGAAATGTCCCATTTGCCAGAAGGGGTACCATTGGGCCAATCAGTGCCGCTCAAATCCTAATGCCAACCCCTCAGCTGCTCAGCACAAAGACTCTGACTCTTCTCCACAGCAGCAGGGAAATGGGAGTGCGGGCCAGGCTCGGGCCCAGGCAAAATAATAGGGCTACCAGAGGTCAGGGAGGAAGCAATAGCGGAGGTTTTGGAAGAGATGGAAGAAGATATGGAACTTGCCCAAGAAATGATTTCACAATATAGGAAAAAACATCCTCTAAAAGAAGGGCTTTTATTGAGGTTATCCAAGGACTGTACCTTTACTATGCCAGGGTGTGTGGAGGCTCTTCCCACACTGGTTGATGATGTTATTCCCCAGGGCATGGTGGGCATTGTTCTTCCTTGCCCAGACGCCTTACCCGCTTCTGTACACATTGCAGCAGGGTCAGTTACATTGGGTCACCAAGAAATTGTCATCCCTGCATCAGCCACGCAACATCTCACCCTGCCTAAGGGACAACCTGTAGGACGCCTTCATCTGCTCCCACTAGGGACCACTGCAACTCCATCCCAGGAGGGGACTGTAACAGCAGCTATGGCGGTGATACAAATCACTGAGGATAGACCGACCCGCTCGCTGATTATGGGTGGACGTTCAGTGTCTGGACTAATCGATACAGGAGCCGATATTTCAGTGGTGGCAAAAAAAGATTGGCCAACTGGATGGGCCGTCCGCCCCTGTAGGGAAGTTTTTGGGGTGGGCGGGTACGAGCCATCACAGCAGAGTGTTCATCCAATCGTCTTTGAGACCTCAGGGGGAACAAAAGTTTCTCTTCACCCCCTGATTATGGATATTCCTATTACTTTGTGGGGCCGGGATCTCATGGCTAAAACAGGGTGTACCTTGCAGACAAATTTTTGATACGGGCCTCCCCTGCAGCGCCGTTGCATGCACTTCCACTACAATGGAAAAACACCCCGCCAGTGTGGACGGATCAATGGCCGCTCTCAAGAGAAAAGCTCCAGGCGGCGGAGGCCCTTGTACAGGAGCAATTAAATCTGGGACATATTCAAACAACCACTAGTCCTTGGAACTCTCCAATTTTTGTGGTGAAAAAGAAGTCTGGAAAATGGAGATTGTTGCATGATTTGAGAAAAGTTAATGAGCACATCTTGCCAATGGGACCTCTACAATCTGGACTACCTAATCCGAACATGGTCCCTGAAGATCATCAACTCATGGTCATAGATTTGAAGGACTGTTTTTATACAATCTTGCTAGCGCCACAAGATAGAGAAAAATTTGCATTTACATTGCCAGTATACAATAATGAACATCCTACTCAACAGTTTGAATGGTGTGTCTTGCCTATGGGTATGGCCAACTTGCCGACTCTATGCCAACATTTTGTGAACATGGCCTTGGAACCTTTCAGGCAACGTCATCCAGAGGTTAAAGTATATCATTACACCGATGACATTTTATTACATGGTCCACAAGTCACGGAGAAACACCTGCAGGACCTAGCAGACATTTTGCAACAAGCGGGCTTGATCATAGCTCCTGAAAAAGTGCAGCGGATGTATTCATTCCAATATCTGGGACATAGGCTCTCAGCTACCGCTTCAACTCCGCTATTGCCAACAATAGCTATTCCAGAGCAGTTCACTCTTGTACAATTGCAACAATTGCTAGGGAACATAAATTGGGCTCGTCCCTTCTTGGCCCTGAGCACTGAGGAACTGTCACCACTCTTTGCTGCTCTTTCTGGACACACTTCTCCAGCGGACATCATTCCCTGCACAACGGAGATGCGTACAGCTCTTCAATGCCTCAACGAAAAGCTGCATACCATCGCTGTGGATCGGGTGCCCTCAGGCACCATTGCGCTGGCATGCGCTCTTCTTCCCACACCGAGGCTGCCCACTGCTGTTTTGTTCGCGCCTGTCAACGCTCAGAAGGTGGCCATCGTGGAATGGCTTCACTTGGCGCACACTCCCTCGAAAAACTGTTATCGCCTGCCTGATGCGATTGCTGATCTTTTCCTTAAATGCCGTACTAGGGCAAAGCATTTGACTGGCTATGACGTTGACTTTGTTTGTTTTCCTTTTTCGCAGGATCAGCTAACCGCCTTGCTACAGCATTCTGAGGCATTTCAGGTGGCCATGGCGGACTTTGTGGGACAAGTTAAATTTAACCCCCCCCCCCAAGGATAAGCTGTTTACCTTGCTGAATCTCACTTCTTACTCCCTGTCATCCCCGCTTTGCATGCAACCTATCTTGCATGCCGTTACTCTTTTCTCGGATGGCTCCCCCTCCTGTGGAGTCCTTACATGGCAGGGTCCTACTGGGGAATGGGAGGTTGTTTTTACAGGACCTCAAGCATCGGCCCAGCGATCGGAACTGGCAGCGGTCATACTTGCTTTCTCTACGTTTTCTGATGTGCCTTTTAACCTGATTGTGGATACTCAATATGTTTACCGCCTTGTTTTTACTTTAGCTCAAGCTTATTTGTCTCCATCGATGGATAGGGATCTTTTTGCTTTATTCCAACAGCTTCAAGGTTTTCTTTCCAACCGTACGGTCCCATTCTTCATTGCCCACATACGCTCTCACACAAGGATCCCAGGTTATTTGACGGAGGGCAATGCACGAGCAGATTCTGCTCTCCGGGACTCTGCTGAGGTTTTTTCTCTCTTTGACAACCCCATTGACAGTCATGCAATGTTTCATCAATCTGCTAAGGTTTTGCATAAACGATTTTCCATTCCTATGTCACAGGCTAGAGACATTGTGTCATCCTGTGCTTCCTGTACGAAGTCTCCTATATTCCTGCCATTTGATGCTGTTAATCCTCGAGGAACAGAAGCCAATCAGCTATGGCAGATGGATGTCACGCAAGTACCTGCTTTGGCTCCGCTTTCTAAGTTACATGTGACTGTTGATACCTTCTCTGGATTTATATGGGCTACACCCTTACGGGGGGAAACATCCAGACATGTTATACAACATTGCATTCGTTCGTTTGCGGTAATGGGTAAACCTAAAATCCTTAAGTCAGACAATGGGCCATCATATGTTTCTTCTGCCTTTCAGGACTTTTGCCGTCAGTGGGACATTAAGCTAACCCATGGAATACCCTATAACTCGACTGGACAGGCGATTGTTGAAAGAGCCCACCTGACATTCAAAAATTTGTTACACAAACAAGTGGGAGATAGAGGGGTTCCTGTGGCTGAAATACCTACAGCTGTTGCTAAAGTACTGTATACTCTTAATTTTCTTCTTGCTCCCCATAACAGGTCACACTCTCCAGTCGAATTGCATTTCAGGACCGAGGAGTGTCTTCCTAAGCCATTGGTCGTTTATCGGCAGCAACCGGATCCTGAGTGGAAAGGTCCTGTGCCTCTAATCACCTGGGGACGAGGATACGCAGCGGTTTCTATGACCTCAGGACCTGTGTGGATTCCTGCTCGAGCGATCCGCCCATGGAGAGAGAAGAAGGTTACTCAGCTCCAGGACGGTGGTTCACCAGTGGACTAAGTTTGCTGACATTTGTTCTTTTCTTTCTTACTGTGCTTCCAGCTGTAAAAACAATGACTCATGGGGGCAACCCCAACTTTTGGCTTCGTCATGCTAACTATATGTTTGAGGTTCATGGTAAGAATGCAACGTTATACTATGAGCATCCACTGGCAGTGTCTCAAATGGCCTTTCTTCCGGCATTGTTCAACACGCCTGAGTTGGTTATTGGACACTTGCAACATCTTGATAGGTCTACACTCTTCTCTAATCCCCCAGAACAATTTAACGACACCCGCTGGCGAAGCATGACATTCAAGAAATACACTAAAGGACTTTGTTTCTGCTGTCATAGTTCTGGAGTCTGGAATAGTAAATGGAAGCACTGGACTCAAGCAAAACGGGTTTTGCGGAATGTAGGCAATTATACAGGATGTGACGATTATTTTTGGTTATGGGGTAGTTATAACAGTTCTTATAAGCTTAATTATACCTTGTTTAACACTACTATTGAAGATATATATGATGTGTTTCCTATGTTTACTCCTGATTATTCTGCTATAGATAGTGGTTCAATTTGCAATGGATGGCAAATTAAGGATCCCAACATGTGGTTCTTTTTTAATGGAGTTGCCACGAATTTCCATCCAGGACAATATCAATGTGCAGCATTGGGTTATTTTACCTTACCCGTACAAGTGCAAATGCCGCTTCAGGCAGATGCACGGCGCCGGAGAGCTGCTGCCGGCCCGATGGGTTCTGGTTGCAATGATGAAGTGATAATCGATGTTCAGCTTTCTGATGGTAGCTCCTGGGGGAGAGCTATAGGGAGTGTTATCACTGGAGCACTCACATTGGGATCATACCCAGGTGTCATTTCCCAGGAGAATAGAAGGTCCATTTTGGGACTCACCTGGAGAAATCAATCAATGCCACAGGGAGGGTCATACGGGATCTTCAAATGGAAATCACTGAGCTCCATCAAGACCAAATGCAGGACAGACTGGCCATAGATTACCTGTTAGCAAAATCCGGAGGATTTTGTAAACTGGTCGGGAACCAGGGATGTCGGGTAAAATTCCAGGATCTGAATAATACTATTGAGAAAGAACTTCAGAATTTACAGGAGAGCATTACTAACAATGTACGCATGGATGTTAATCTCTTTGATTGGATGACTTCTTGGTTGCCTGATTTGTCTGTCCTTAGACAAGTTTTCTTTTATGGGTTCATTATTATTATTTGCCTTATATCTTTGTGTTTTTGCAGTTATTGTATGCCTAACCTTATTTCTATGTGTAACACATGTCCACTGCGTAGAAGGGAGACATCGGGTTTTGCACAACGGCAATTGTACTCAATGAGGTATCATCCTCCGGAACAAGGTACCAGGAGTCAGGAGGGGTACGATGTCCAGGAAGACAGTGATGCTGTATATGGAGGAGTAGTTATGGAGTATGATGACATGCAGGGGTATGATTAGCCATCCCTCTCTCAAATTTAAATGAAAAAGGAGGACATGTGGGAAGGCATCTGGTTTCTGTCTCCTGTCGCCTTCACATTTTGTAAACAAAGGCCTCTTTGTCTGCATGAGAGACAACGCTGGATTTTGGGCATGCGTAGAATAGTGAGAAGCTCCTTATTTCTCCTTATTTGGTTCTGGCATTCTGATTGGCTGTATGTGCCTTAAGTTTTGTTTCTGATATACTCTGTTGGAATAAAGAGACGCCATTAGTATTCCTTTGTTCAGCCAAAATTGCAGTCGTGTGTATGCTTTGCTCTCTACTTTGTCTCTATCTCTGTTTCCCTCCTCACTCTGCCTAATGAAGCTGGACTTCAGCAGACTTTTTTAACTCTTCCTGTGTTTATCTGGGGCTATAAACTGCTCCGTTAAATGAGGCTGATTATCTTTACATGGATCGGATTCCTACATGGGTCCCGGTCTGTAGCCCACTACCTCGATGATTTCTTGTTCGGGAGTGAACGGGGCTGGGACACGTGTGCGCGTCTCCTCAATACATTTCAGACGCTAATGCAGGAACTTGGTGTCCCTTTAGCGTCCGAAAAGACTGAGGGCCCATCAACTAAGCTCACATTTCTGGGTATTGAAATTGACACGGTTTCGCAGGCATCCAGGTTACCCATGGATAAGGTTACCCGGATCACTGCGTTGATTTTGGCCTTACTGGCCAAACGCAAGGTGTCACTTCGTGAGCTCCAGGTTCTCCATGGTCACCTTAACTTCGCCTGCAGGGTGGTCGCACCTGGCAGAGCTTTTGCTCGACGCTTGTGCGACGCCATGACTGGCCTATCCAGGCGCTATCACAGGGTCCGACTGAACAAGGGCATGAGGGCTGACATGTAGGTTTGGCTTAAGTTCCTGACGGACTTCAACGGGGTGTCATTTTGGAGATCTGGGTTCCAGGTTCAGTCGGATGCCTCGGGGTCCCTGGGATATGGGATTTACTTTGAGGGGAGGTGGGCCTACGGCCGATGGCCTCCAGCCTGGAGGGGCACGGATCATCTACGCGATCTTACATTCCTTGAGTTCTTCCCGATACTGGAAGCTTTGATGCTATGGGGTGAGGAGTGGGCCAATTCAGTGGTTCATTTCTGGTGTGACAATGCTGCGGTAGTGCACATTGTCAATTCCCATACATCTAAATCACCCAAGGTCATGGAGCTAGTTCGCCAGTTTGTGTTGCGCAGCCTACGCTTCAATGTGCTCTTCAGGGCCAGACATGTACCAGGTATTAATAACGATATTGCTGATGCTTTATCCCGCCTGCAGATCCCCCGGTTCCGCGCCTTGGCTCCGGACGCAGAGGAATTCCCCTCGCCGCTCCCAGACGAGATTTGGACGTTTGGCAAGGAGAGGTGAACCTATCCAGGCGCTATCATAGGGTCCGACTGAACAAGGGCATGAGGGCTGACATGTTGGTTTGGCTTAAGTTCCTGAGGGACTTCAACGGGGTGTCATTTTGGAGATCTGACCTTTTGGTTTCCCCTAGGTTCCAGGTTCAGTCGGATGCCTCGGGGTCCCTGGGATATGGGATTTACTTTGAGGGGAGGTGGGCCTATGGCCGATGGCCTCCAGCATGGAGGGGCACGGATCGTATACGCGATCTTACATTCCTTGAGTTCTTCCCAATACTGGGAGCTTTGATGCTATGGGGTGAGGAATGGGCCAATTCAGTGGTTCATTTCTGGTGTGACAATGCTGCGGTAGTGCACATTGTCAATTCCCAGACATCTAAATCGCCCAAGGTTATGGAGTTGGTTCGCCAGACATGTACCAGGTATTAATAACGATATTGCTGATGCTTTATCCCGCCTGCAGATCCCCCGGTTCCGCGCCTTGGCTCCGGACGCAGAGGAATTCCCCTCGCCGCTCCCGGACGAGATTTGGACGTTTGGCAAGGAGAGGTGAACCGGGTGATCGGCATGTCGCTGGCGCCCCGCATGCGTAAGGCGTATCACCATGCATTCAGTCAATTTAAAAAATTTTGTGCGCAACTCCGGTTGCCCGAGGTGTGGCCCATTCCAGTTACACACGTTCTCCAATTTATGGTCTACCTACACAGTCAGGGCCTAGCTCCCCGCACCATAGCATCCAGGCTGTCAGCACTGGCATTCATGGCCAAAGTGAGGGGTTCTGCTGACAACACGAATGATTTCCGTATACGACATGTTTTGGAAGGGTGGGCACGGGAACGTGGACGCCGCCCGGACAATCGCCACCCTATTTCTCCAGGGGTTCTTACCCACCTTGCACGAGGCTGGCATGACCTGTGTTTTGACAGTTATGAGGCAGCTCTGTTTCATGCGGCTACCACGGTGGCCTTTTTTTTGGAGCGCTCCGCATCAGCGAGCTGGTGCTGCTGTCTAAGGCAGATGCGGCTCGTAGGGCACTGGAACTCGAAGATGTCTATGTCGCCAATGAGTGGGCTCAGTTGAGGATACGTTCCTCAAAGGTTGATCAGCACGGTGTAGGCAGTGGTGTTAGACTGCTACGATGTTCCATTGCAGACATCTGTCCGGTTGGTGCCCTACAAGAGTTCCTTGCAATGCGTGGTACGCACCCTGGCCCGTTTTTCTGCCACCAAGATGGGTCTCCCCTTACTAAATTTCAATTTTGGAAGGTGACCGGTAAGGCACTGTCCAGTGTTGGCCTCCCCGGGGCTCGTTACGGCACCCATTCCTTTAGAATAGGAGCTGCTTCTACTGCGGCTGCATTTGGGTACTCTGAGGCTGATATATGCCATATGGGGAGGTGGGGATCGAAGTGTTTTGAATTATATGTTCGCCCTCTTCAAGTATGAGTACCAGATAAGTCACTGTCCTGTCTCTTTTTTATCTTACAGACCCTGTGTGTCCCCGCACACCGGTGGCAGTATGGCTGGTGGGCCACAGCTATGTGCACTGGGCAGCGCAGTACGCTGCGGCGACAGAGTGGGGACCCCAGCTTGGACTACGTGCATCCGCATGTATCAGGTGGTATGGTAAGCGCGGAATGTTATGGCGGGAACTGTTGCCATTCCTTTTCTCCATCAGGGATGCTGAACCGCCTGATGTCCTGGTGCTGCACCTCGGGGGCAATGACTTGGGCCAGGTCACTGGCCTTTCTTTAAAACATACGATCTGCAGTGACCTAGCTTATTTGCATTATGTGTGGCCTGCCACAACGCTGCTATGGTCGGACATCATACCGCGTCACACTTACAGGGGGGGTATCAACCTCCAGGCCCTTGACTGCGCTCGTCGCTTGGTGAACAGGGCAGTGGCCCGGTTCTTTGCTGACAAGGGTTTGGGGCGGGTCATCCGACACCCCGCCATTAGTCTCTAAAATTACAATCTTTACACAGGGGATGGGGTCCATCTGTCGCCCAGAGGTATGAACCTCTTTTTGGAAGATTTGCAAGCAGGCCTGTTGACCGAGCTGACGGTCGGGGGGGGGCGGTGAGTCTTTATTAAGCCTCCCCGTGTGGCGGGTAGCACTGGTAAGGTAAATATTTATGACCCACAGGTATCCAGCAGGTTTGCAATTGACTGGACAACACTAGATAGGTACAAGTTTGTTAACGTTGACCGGTCAACGATGAACCAGGCAATGGGGTGATGGCAGGAGCTCTTCAGCATGCATCACCCCGTGATTTTACAGATACACGTCAGAGGGTGGGGTCAGTAGATAGTTTATTGACTACGGTCAACAATTTGTTTGTTGTAAACAAACAAATTGATACAAATGGATACATTGTAGCCAATTGCCATTGGCAATTTTGGGAGGAACCTTACCAGTGTTACTGCGGCCTACTTGCCTTAAGAATTATAATTGGCTGAGTACCAATTGAAATTTATAATTCGGACTAGGGCATGAATCAATAAATGTGGCCCATTGCCGTTATCCACTTATACCGGTGTCTGAGTCCTTTTTTGGGGGGTGCGCCTGCAAAATATATGCAGTATGACAAAGAGATAAAGCTTTCAGTCTAATTATCAAACAGTAGATTAAGTAATATTCTATTCAGTTGTGAATTCAGAGGTGTTAGTGGCCAATTTTACACTATTCTTCAGAGAGAAAAAATTCAAACAATTATCAGTGGGAAACCTGATTTCAAGCTATTCTAATCACACCTCTCCCTATATTCAAATCTATTCATCCTCTTTATTACCATATTTTTGTTTCATATCTGTATACAAACAAAATATTACAACTATTTAACATTGAATTCTTTTCTGCATTGTTTCCCAGATTAACACAGATACCAAGTGTTAAATCTGTTTATATCTTCAGGCAAACATATATTCTACACCTGAACATTTTGCGATATAGTTGCCATGGTTATATGTTCTCTGCTGCTTTTACTGCCAAATTTAATCACACCACATTTCCTTCACACTTTTGTATTTCCTCTGTGGACAAAGCTAATATCTCACTGCTCATGTCTTCCTACACTTGGGCCATAAGCCAACATATTCATCCATGTTCAATCCAATCGAAATCAATAATTCATTATCATTTTCATGCCCCATTGTGTTAAATTATTTGTTCAACTATAAGAAAGAATTGCAAGCTCCTTGCAACAAGCTTTCCTGAAGAAACTCAACTTGAATAATTTGGCATTTTCTCAAGTCAGCATTGATGTCACTCTTCTAATTCCCATCTTAGAGTAGTACATTACACTAGACATCTACTAACAGAACAGCTGAATCCAGCAGAAGCAGGAGGGATGGTAATCTTGCAGCCTGTATTACAGCTCAAAAGCCTGGCCCATAGGACTTGAACATCTGAAACTGGGTTTCAGACAGCTCCAAAGATTACAAGGAGGAAGGTGGACACGCCATTATGCTCACCCAGTAGTGGTGAAAATATTTTATATTTGGATCCATAAGGTTAAATTCAATGGTGGGATTCAATTTTTTCCCCCACCTACACTGTAGGCATGGTATGGTGGCCGTGGCTGGGGGAAAGCCCTGTGTTGCACCTGAATTAGGACTACTTTATTTCAAAACTTGGATGGGCGGGGCCAGCCAAAATTTCTGTAACTGGTTCTGGCGAACTGGTGTGAACCTGCTGAATCCCTTGTTAAATTACCAGAGAATATAGAACATTAGGAGAAACATCTGTGCAACAATGATAAAAACAATGGAACCAGCCAGCTAGAGAGAGAAAAAGAGAACCAATTAGCTCAAAGACCTCTCTTGGAAGTCTGAATGTTTGATATTTGAGATGTTCTCATTCTGGTTTTCAACACAGAGTTGGACAAGATAGTCTACAAGGCATAATCCAGTTCCTTTATGCTGTGTAGGAAAGGCAAGACCCTTAATTTTCTCTCAAGAAAACCAGATTTCCAACAACCACATTTGTGCTAGGGTAGATGGGTTGAAGCTTCAAGTACTTTACAGTGATGTTATTAAATATTTTCAAGTTGTTTCTTTTGCTTACTTCCAGAGAGTCTTTCAGTTGACCAGGCAACCTTTAATAGTTAGCAAGCTAAATAGCATTCGTTTCAGAAAAAGGCATGATATGCTTCTTTCACATTTGGGTTTTGATAGCTTATGTTCTTCCCCAGAAAGCTCTATAGCAGTGATGGCGAATCTTGGTACTCCAGCTATTCTTGAACTTCAATTCCCAGAAGTGCTGATCAGCAAAAGTGCTGACTTGGGCTTCTGGGAAATGAAGTTCAAGAACACCTGGAGTGCCAAGGTTTGTCATCACTGCTCTATAATATTTCCATGAACACTATCTCTATGAGGCACATGGTGGATTAAAGGGTCATAATATATTATCTATCACCAAAAAGGCCTAGGGATGGGTCACATGTCATCCATCTACTCATTCTTGGACTTGTCTTTAGGCTAGCACCAAGCAACCAAGACTTTTTTGCATTTTCCCCTGTGACAAAAAGGAGTTCAGGCAGGCAATGCATAGATTGCAATTTGAAGAAGAAAGTAACTCACTTGTGCCTTTATATTGCACAGTGTGAACTGCTGCAATATTACTAGGCTGTTTCATATGTTACTGTATAAAAATGTATCTATATCTAAAATCTTATTCATTCCCAAACTTTCATTTTAATATAATATTCATAATGAACATTAAAAAGCCATTTATCTTTATCTGCATATTATATGTTGCTCCTGAATTGCTGAAATCAATAATGTCTACATAAATGTTAAGATAAGATAGCTACAAAGACAAGAAAAACACATTATATGTGCAATAGAGGTTCTAGCAATAATATATATATATATAATTCACTATAATTAAAATAATCTTACTCCAATAGCACACCGTACATCACATAATCAAACAGAGGAATCAAATCACCAAATTATGTTTGGTGAAAATTAATATGAATATGACAAAAAAAAAGCTTCTTTCCATTTTGCCTTGAAATTACATGGCTTTAATGCTTGTCTTGGACACTTCACAATTACACAACATTAAAACTTGAATGTCTACTTAGTAGGGAGCTGTAGCCAATTATGACTCTCTGATAAGAATACCTATATCATATATGCTATATATATGTTGTATACAGTGCCAGACATGTGGTGGTGTTAGGGACAGCTCCATCAGAGAATACGAAATGTTGTCCATATTTCAAGAATTTCGATATAGTTCTTATGCAACTTTTGCTTTCTCTTGCTGTATTTATAAGGTACTCGTACAAAATAAATACATTATCATTTCTTGAAAAAAATGGGACACAGATCCCACTGTTACTGAAAAATGCTATCATTATCATAATTTTATAGTACTTTATTACACATTTTAAGGTATAATCAACTTACAGCTATTTGCTAATGATATAAACTCATCATTATAAATAAATAAACACTCCTGACTTGAAATATTTAAAATATTTACTATTTTTTCATTTTTTTAAAAAAGTGCTAAAATTTCTTAATTGTGACGTAAAATTACTAAAACACGCACATCTACAGAAGTATATCATCAATGAGTTGTAGTGTTGTTCCACTGTCATATAGAAATGTCTCTCAAGATATTATATCTAATGCAAGCTAAATGACAGGACTACATTTAAACAACCTTGAGATTTAAATACACATTTTGTATTATACCGTATCATCATATGCTATTACATAAATATGATCAGGTTGCTCAGCAAGATATCTATATAATTTTCTACTTTACAGATTAGAAGAATATGCCTAAAAGCAACTGTGTGGAAAAAGTGTCACATTCTAGATAGTCTAGAGCAGGGATTCTCAACCTGCGGCCCACAGCACCATTTCCTGTGGCCCACCACCACATCCACCACACCAGGAAGTGCCATGTGATGGAGGAAGGGCAAAATGGCCCTTCTGAGGGAAAGTGACCCAGCCCCCATCTTAAAAAGGTTGAGAACTCCAGGTCTAGAGAAAAGATAATACAGTAATTTTAATGGTTCTCACAATCTTCCATGTCTTGTTGATGGGGGAAATGAACATCCCCCCCAGTGAACTTGCACTTTCTTGCTCTAGAGAAAAAATCCACACCTCTCCATGGATGATAGGAACATTTGAATATGAAACACTCTTGCTTTTCTGGGATGCTCAAAATGGCTTCTCAGACACATGTCTTATGTCCTACTCATGTTACATCATTCAGAAGAAGAGAGACCTTCAATATATGTGAGCACAAAAGTAATTTTAGAAACAAAGTTAAGAGAAAAGAGTGAAGACTGTATAGAAACTCGGAAAGTTACTGACAGGTTTCCTACTCTCATGCTATCCTAATTTCATATTTATTGGGACCATTAATGACCAGAATACCCTTTTGAAATAAAAAAAATACATGTGATATAGTAGTGGCTGCTTTGGCTACATTATAAGTTAGTAATGCTGATCTTCAAAATGAATGGTTATAAACTGGAAAGATTTCTGAGAACTAGCCTAAAGTGCATGAGAGAAAAAGTTCACATGCTGAGAGGGTAATTCTCTACTCAAGGAAAATGTGCATATTCTAAAACACAGCAGAACATTTTGCACAAAGATCAATATAGTAAGAGGCAGCCTCCATCAGCATGTAGTATCCCCAAACTGATTTGCTTTCATAGTATAGTGTGGGAGAACTACCTCAACACAGTCTATTCGTGCTGATGCTCCTGATGCTGCCATTTCAGTTGCTCGAAAAGGTGCTGCCTTCACATCCTCTGCTGTTGGTGCCATTGTACTCTCCCAGGCGATGGGGCAAGGGGCACACTCTGGATCTTCAAATGCTAAGATGAGAAAAATCAATTTCAATGCCCAAAAGATGGAACTGCTAGAGCAGAAGTGGTGACTAAAACTACCAAAATGGATTATGGAATTTAAGAGAGAGCTAAATTACAACAATAGGAAAGAATCCGAAACTAGATTTTCTGCTTTTGTAAATTATCTTAAGCAAAATGATAAATTTGAAGATTGAAAAATATGTGATTCTTTTGGTCACAGGTTTGGTCTGAATTACGTCACATAGGTACTAGGTCATGTTTAGAATTAGAAATCATATATTCATACCTGTCAACCATCCCGATTTGGCCGGGATTACCACGGAATTTGACACCGATTGATGTCATAACCTGCCCCGCGCTGCCAAAACCCTTTAATTTGGCAGCGGGGGAAAACACTTTCCACGCATGCATGGAAGGGTTCTACACAAGTGTAAAACCCTTCCACGCGTGTGTGGAAGCGCTACACCGCTTGCGTAGGGGCTGCGCAGGTCCCGTTTTTTCCGGAGCCGCAGGTTGACAGGTATGCATATATTTTGTATCAAAATGCTTTTAGAATGTCTCAGCATCATGGAAATATTCCTCCAATTAATAGTGAAATAACATAATTTCTTCCTTAGCCTAAAGATTAGTTCTTAACCTAAAGACCAAAAGATTTCAGCTTTAGTCTGGACTCCTAAACCCATTTTGTATGCTTAATTTTTGATTGGTTGAAGTCACCACTCTCCGATCATATGATTATAATGGGATGAACCTTCCTTGTGACTGAACCCTAATCTTATGAAATATAGTATCCAGGCTGTTATGAATATCCTCTGAGGGATCTCCAGATGAAATAAAACCTGGGTCCCAACTCATATCAACAGCTCCTATGGGTCACAGAAGGAGGTGAGACTAGAAAGTTCACCTCTGTCCATGGTGACTGTATACTTAGATAATACCTGGATAATTTCTACCAATTTGTGTACCATTCTAAATAACCCTGTTTATCTTAAATAACCTTGTTTTTCTTAAAAACAAAACAAAAACTCTGTGTTTGAAAAAAGAATGAATCTCACTGTTGATCCAGAATGCGTACACCACAGATACAATATGTAGATGGTAGACAGAACTATACATCCTTAGTATATGGGTTTCTGAACTAACATCCAAGGCCAGTGAGGGACCTGAATAGAACAAATAAACTAAAATTACACCAGAACAAGATCATGAAGGTCTTCTGTCCTAGTGAGGTTGCATACTGTGTGAAGAATTATATTTGGAGTATATTAGTGTAGAGGTACTCTTAGATGCTCAGTTGTCATGTGTGGCCAGGAGCATTTTTGCTGAACATCTACTGCTCAAACTTTGTTGCATTTGGATTGGATTTGTGTAACATGCTCTGCATATGGTTACCCTTAAAGACTCCTGAACAACTTTGTCCTATGAAATAGTGGCACTAAGTATTCTGGCTGGCATTTAATAAGAACTTGGAAATAACATACTATAAAATGAATACCATTATTGCAATTGCTTTTTTCCACATAAGGCTGAAATCCAGTATTAAGTGGCAACTGGAGTAGACCAACTGAATCAGTGGGATTTGGTGAACTAGCATCAATGCACATTCCATTGATTCAATGGGCCCATTCTAGTTGTAGTTTATGCTGGATTTCAGCCAATGGAGGCAGCAGAATTACTTTTTCAACAGTACCAATAACATAAGATTTGTTCCATTAATGTTGTGAGTAACATTTTAGTCAACATCACACTCTTATGTCTGATGGAGTGGACTTGGTACACAAAAGCTCACAGTTAAATACAGGAGTTAGTCTTTAAGATGACACATTTCTTGTCTTTTTTGCTGCTCTGTTGTATTTACTTTCAGATATGCTTGCACAGACTAACACGGCTACTACTTCAAACATCACACATTACTGTTATCTTTCTTATGCATGATGGCTGGGGGAACCATTCTATATTTAACTGGAAATGATTAGCAACTCTGACAATCCAGTGAGAATTTTCTTTATTGCAGACTAGGTGGTGTACGAGAAAGATGCTCACATTTCCTTTAATGATTCAATGGCTGAAATCCAGTAGTTAAGTGGCAAGTATAATAGGCTTATTGAATCAATAGAATCTACTGAGGAGTTGACTCACCAAATCTCCACTGAGTCAATGGATCTACTCTAGATGTGACTCGATACTGGATTTCTGTTAGTGTTCTGTTCTAAGCTAGAATGGGCAAAGAACCACCCACAGACCCAGATACACAATTTTAAATGTTAAAAATGCTCATAAAATACTCTTATGCCCTCTGGTAGGCAATTTTGCCAATTGGGGGAGAAGGATGTAGAGCACTATGCTACCCCAATTTAATTTTCCCCTCAATAAAATAGCTACTGTATAATTTTTAAAACTGATTACTGCAAAGGGGAAAAAACTATTTTAAGGTAAGTAAGACATAGGAACAGATGTGGCCTTCTATCGGCCAAAGATATCAATGTCCAATCCTTAGGCATCTGGAGGTTGCCCACCTCTTCTCAGGGTATTACATCAAATGTGGGCACTTTCATGACTATAAAAGATGTAATTGTTTAGGCAAGAAATTACTTCCACTTCTCGCTCCAATATGGGAATCTCATATTCCAGTTAAAGAGAAATCAGAAGCTTCCCTTCCCATACGGAAGATGAAACAAGTAACTTTGATATCTGAAGTAATAAAAGCAACAACTACTGAAGATTTCTATGCCCCAGTGCAGTGATTTACTTTTCAAAGAAATGTGCTTAAATGCTGGTGTCATATGGCACTCCCCTATACTGGTCCCTGGGATACTGTTTATTATTTATTTTAAAATATCCTTGGAAATAAGCCCACAAGAGTTACCAGCCTGAAATATATTTTTGTTTCCTGCTAGTGTAGTAAACCATGTTTTCACAGATGCTTCAGCTTCTGAAATGAAATTGGTGGTGACTTAGCAAGAAGTGTTTGGGTAGTGGCATCCTGCATGTTGAACCCAGACAGACCATGAAAATTGCTTCAAGACCTGAGTGGAAAACTGGTGTCGGATGGGGGAGCACCCTCCATGGTCTGGTGTGTAGCCATCCCTGCCAAAGTCCAGTGACTGAACAGCCAAGCTACTTCCTTTAGTATTCCTAGCAATTAAAAAAAAAACCTCCACTATAAAATATGGATGGGAAAGAGACTCCTATTCTAAGGCAGAAATCACTCCCTAACTTTGCTTTGTCTATTGAAGTTATAAAACAGGTGCAACAATGCAACAATCTGCTCAAAGTATCCTCGTCATGGATTTGAAAGCCTCACAACCACAGCTGTCAAGTATCCCTTATTGGCCAGGAAAACCCCTTATTTTACCCTCTTTCCCGCCGTCATCCCTTATTAATTAGACTGCAATGCTCTATTGCCACCATTGGAGAGCAGCACAGGATAAGCATAGCTGTCAAGTATCCTGTATTTTCTGGGAAATTTCCCTTATTTCCAAATCCAAAACTTGACAGGTATGCTCACAACTGATTTTACATGTGCAGTACAAGGTATTTCAAACTGGAGCAGTTTGGAACTTTCTAGGAGGCAAACAAAGATATGATGAGAGGCTAATGGAGTCATCATGATGTGGGAATCCAACCACCACTCATGGTCCTTGATAGAGTCCATCTTCAGAATGCCAGTGAAACTGTCAAGGATAGCAGTGGCTAAAGATGCTCTTCTTCCTGCTTTGCTGCAGGCTACCCACCACCACCACCACCACCACAGCTTCCGTGTTTTCCTTTAGTAGCCTAAATGATTTCTGACGGGTGAGAACACCATTCACAAAAAGTAGCTGAACTAATTTATGAAAGTGCTTCTACCCAACAGCAACAGATGCACATTTTGTACTTGTTAATTCATGCAAACTAAATGATGAGCAAGTGTCACAAGACAATGTGAGTTCAAGCCTCGTTTAATTTCAAAACTGCTTTTAATTTTTTTAATAGAAGCATTCCAAATTGTTTGATATCATGTTTTAAATTAGACTGATCAATGAAATTATCGGGCTAAAATTGCCTTTTAAAGCATCTTGCTTTTTTATAATAAATGACTTGGTTACTTGGCAGCTTGGTTTCGTAAGCAGCACAGAATAATGGCCATGAATTCCTTCACTAAAGCAAGATAAACTTATACGGTAGCTAGCTCATGGAGCACTGTAGCAAGTTGTGCTGTTGGCAGTCCTTTATTGGAAGTAATTGTGCATCAGGAATCTTTACAAATCAATTAGTGGTACTAAAAGACTTTTTAAAGTTATGGGATGTCGCAGCACACAGAAATTATATTACTAATATTTTATGATAATTACTGAACTATCGGTAGTTTAGCTTAAGCCAAAATTGCATTTCTTTCATGGAAAAAGAAATTAAGTAATGCTACCCCACTCTAGCTCCTCATCTGGCACACTTGCTCTCCAATAATAATAATAATAATAATAATAATAATAATAATAATAATAATAATAATAATAATAATAATAATAATAATAATAATAATAATAATAATAATAATAATAATAATAATAATAATAATAATAATAGTGTGTGTGTGTGTGTGCGCGCGCACACTGTACTACTAATTTCCTGGCCAGTCTTCAACATACTCTTCCCCTTGTTGCACATATAGAATACATAAATAAAATAAATCTGTTTAAGTAAAAAAAAATCCTGCTTTTATTAAATGTGAGTATGAGCCAGATCTAGATTCTTGCCTCGTATTATCTGCGCAAGAGACAAGAGAGTTATTCCAACAGATACAAGAAAATGACTCTCCCCCCCCCTTATATTGTCAGGACAAACCACAACAAGTACAATGGCACCTGCATTCAGAAGTTAGGCAGCCGTTTTATTTTTTCCATCACGACTTCACCTAGTAGAAATATCAGAGAAGGAACCCAGGACTTTCCATTTGCAAATACAGTAATACCTCATACAAAGTCCGCTTCGTACAACATCGAATTCATACAACATCGCCTAATTCCTTCAAAAAAGTTACCTCATACAAAGTCGCTGCAACTTTGTATGAAGCATTGGGGTTTTTCCCAGGTTGCATTGTGGCTGGGCAGTATAAAAGGCATGTGTGCATTGCTCTTGTTAGTTTTGCATGAGATGAAGAGTGTTTAGGAGTGGTTTTGAGCATGAATTTTTCATCAGAATTTTTAGACGCATTCCTGGGATTTTTGCAGCATTCTTCAGGGTCTTGGACAATCAGGGTTGTTTGACATGTTGTTGTAATGTATTTAGCCTTTAGACAATGATTTCTTAAAGTTCTGTCAGTATCCTGTCTGTTTCCTTGACTTTGCCCTGAAGTCTGTGCTGTTACAGTATAATGTATCTCTATGGAAACAACGTTGTACGAGGCATCGCAGCAAGGATTTGGACGTTGTATGAGGCATCGTGGCTAGGATTTTGCATGCCTCATACAAAGTCCAAATCCGTATAAAGTCCAAACTTGTCTAACCAAGTTTGGACATTGTATGAGGTATCACTGTAGTATGTTTTGTCAATGAGATACAATTCTACCTTTAAAAACAATTCAGAACTCTCATTACAACTATGGTAACTTTTACTTCGGTAGGATACTGCTTTGGCAATGTTTTTGTGCTCTTTTTGTCTGTGTGAGCCAGCTATGATATTTGGCTACCACTGTTTGGGAAAAAGATAACAAAAATAGAGCATGAAATAATTTACCTACAAGTCTTTTTGATAGGTGTCATATCTTAAAGTTCCAAATTCTGACCAAAAAGAGGATAAAGTAAAGTAAAAGGGGAGGGAGAAAGAAGAAAAGGTGAAATGCAAGCAATTTCACGATTTAATACCCCAGAATACCTGATTTTCAAACTAAAAGTTGACTTCAAGTCACTTTTGAATTATCTTTTGTGAGGTTTTTTGCTCTTTGATGGTATGAGTAGTTTGTAGACAGTCCAAGAGGAGAAAACTAGCCATTCATGATGCCAAAGTTTCCCATTTCTGCTTTAAAAATAAACCACCACTGCCTTATTGAGGTGTGCCCAAAGAAAAGGAGAGAAAATTAAAAAGAAAACTCCCCTTGACTCAGAGGCAGGCACAGTAGGTTTGCTGCCAAAATTGGACAAAGAGCTTGTTTGTTAACAAATATGGAAATGTACTTTTTGAAACCTGAAGAAGGTATAAAAAGCCAATTCACAGTATGTTTTCACAGGGCTCAATTATTTGGGAAGGATCCTACCGAGACACTGCTTGCAGGAATAAAGTCTGATTTCTCCTCACGGTCTGGTCTCTGTCTCGTTTTTTTGCTTCATTATGATGTATCTTAACTAAAAGTAGATTTTCCAGGCTGTTACTTTCTACTGCTATTTTATAATCCTTCTTTCAGTATAAACTACATGGACCCCTTTTCCCATTAAGGGGTGGGTGGAGGCGAAGATTGGTTCAAATCCATTTAAGTTATGTTAAAATGTTCACTTAATTATTCTTCCTATCATTATAGGATGGCTATTTCAACCAAAGGTGTTTTAACTCAAATTAATAGATCTAGTAGAAAACAACCAAACTAGTAAATAGCAAAGATAAACAAAGCAGCAGTGGGGTGCCAAAGTGGATTGGTGATAATAAGTTCAGTTTGCCAGCATCAATGCACATACAAAGTCAATTTTCTTTTAAAACAAGGGAAAGAAACATATGAAAGCGCGGCGCCAAAATGGCCACCGCGCTCTTTGCGGCCCCCCCCACCCGGACTCAGACATCCGGGTGAGTTAGGGGGCGTGGCCACCCCTCTATAAAAGGGGTGGCCACGAGGCAGCCAAGCTGCCATTTTGGAAAAGCGACGGAGAGGAGAAGTTTTCTCCGTCGCTCTTCGTCTCTTTCAGAGAGCCGCACTTGGCTGCAGAGCCTTAGCGGGATCTTTGCTTCTCAATCTTTGGCTTTGCAGCCATCGGTTTCTGATCCCTGGAAAGGGATCGTGCTTTCATTATGCCTCCTAAGAAGAAGGCTATGGCGACTCAGGCTCGCCAAAACAGGAGGCAGCAGTCGGGTCGGAGGACTGCGACTGCGCCCCCGCAACAGGACTCCTTACCAGAGGCACCCACCGGGACCGGTGGGATGGGGCAGCTTAGGCCATGGCCCACGGCTCTCCAGCCTCAGACTGGCCCTACAGGGGCTTCGGCCCCCGGCCCGCAATTGCCGGCCATGGGCTTTGAGTATGGGGGAGGGCCTGGTGCGGTTGCACAGCAGGGCTTACCCCCGGCCCCTCATGGGCCGGAGTTCTGGGCATGGCCCTATTTGGGGCCTGGCTCTCAAGTCGGGGGCCCTGGACCATTGCCCAGTGGGCCGTCCGGCCCTCCTGGCCCCCTTTATGCAGGGGGATCTGCAACGGTGGATGCATTACTGGCCCGCGTAGCGGCGCTAGAGGCATCCCTAGGGATCACCAATAACCCCATTGGGGGTGGCTTCCTTGCCATCTGGGGCCCCCTTTTGCCAGCCTCCTACCACGACAGCCACCACTCTCCAGCAGGCGGCCAGTCGGGTTGAGTTGCTTGAGGCGCGCAGGCCTGTGCCCGCCGCGGTCTCACAGCTTCCCGTACATCAGGAACTGCAGACAGGTAGTGGTCG
Source organism: Bradypodion pumilum (assembly GCA_035047305.1). Taxonomy (NCBI): domain Eukaryota; kingdom Metazoa; phylum Chordata; class Lepidosauria; order Squamata; family Chamaeleonidae; genus Bradypodion; species Bradypodion pumilum. The sequence continues at coordinate 109,538,311 of JAWDJD010000004.1, read as the reverse complement.
GATGTGTCCTCAGAGCTTGATTGCGGTTGTGAGCTCCGACGGCCGCCGTGGGCCGGAACCCCCAGTGGGGGCGGCTCACGGGGGTGCACCCAGTGAGTATCAGGTTCAAGCTAATGTCCCCACATCACACTCCACTTCCGGGGATAGGTTTCAGTAGCCATGGCCTCGTAATGTCGGAGCGGGTGGGCATCAGTTCCCAGCTTACCCGGGTGCAGCTTGGTCCCATACTTGCATAACATTGGGCGGGGGGGGGGGGGGTGTTCCGCCCCCGGGGCTACACCGGGTGTCGCAGGGACGGTCCAGGCTCCTCTCCTGATACCCCGTGTTAATACTGTGCCGGTGTCGGCATTGCCGACGGCCGGGTATTCCTTGCCCCTCGGGGATCATTTGGCCCAGGCCACAAGGGAAAAGATTTGGCGGGGGGAGTATGTCGATATTTTCTCCCTATTGAACAGGGAACCCACCAAGGAGGAGAAAGAGGGGCAGGATGAGAAGGACAAAGAGCTGTCTCGCCGTCGCAAGCCACCACTCACCTGGGCCAACTGGTTACCCGCATATCTCATCTATATGGCGGTGTATCTCAGGGCTTGGCCTGACCTGGCTATTCCTATGGTCCAATATTTGGACAATATTTACAGGGCAATGGTGGATTTCCCTGGCCCATCGTGGTTGGCTTACGATGAGGAATTTAGAATGAGAGTGCCCTTACACCCGGAGATGAGGTGGGATGAGCCATGTCAAAAACTGTGGCTTTTATACATGGCCCCCACGCGCCCGGTGCCTGGGGAGAGGTACCATTGTGGCCATGTGGTCAAGCAAGCTGCTCCAACACAGGCTCCCCGCCAGCTGGCGGGGCAGGGGGTTCCAGCCCGCTTGCTGTGTTGGAGTTTCTCGGCCACTGGTGTATGCAATAGAAAACAGTGCCAATACAAACATGAGTGTCCCTCTTGCTCTGGCCCCCATGCCGCCGCTGCGTGTCCGCGAGCCGGTGGGTCACGGGGCAGAGGTAGAGGAGGACAGGGAGCGGGCAGACCTGCCGCTGATGGAGCTGGTCACTCAAAAGGCCCCCTCCCCGGTTAACGTAGCTATGTTGGAGCGGTGGCTCTCGACTTACCCGAGGAGAGAGGATGCTAGGTATCTCCTCGAGGGTTTCCAGCGGGGCTTTTGCATCCCATTCAAAGGGGAGCGGTGCCCCCAAGATGCCCCTAATTTACTTTCCCTGAAGGGTAGGGAGGAGGTGGCCGCCCTAAGTATTGCTAAGGAGGTTAATGCAGGTAGGGTTGCTGGCCCCTTTCCTATGCCACCCTTTCCCAATCTGAAGGTTTCCCGAAAAGACCGAGGGCCCATCAACTAAGCTCACATTTCTGGGTATCGAAATTGACACGGTCTCGCAGGCATCCAGGTTACCCATGGATAAGGTTACCCGGATCACTGCATTGATTTTGGCCTTACTGGCCAAACGCAAGGTGTCACTCCGTGAGCTCCAGGTTCTCCATGGTCATCTTAACTTCGCCTTCAGGGTGGTCGCGCCTGGCAGAGCTTTTGCTCGACGCTTATGCGATGCCATGACTGGCCTATCCAGGCGCTATCATAGGGTCCGACTGAACAAGGGCATGAGGGCTGACATGTTGGTTTGGCTTAAGTTCCTGAGGGACTTCAACGGGGTGTCATTTTGGAGATCTGACCTTTTGGTTTCCCCTAGGTTCCAGGTTCAGTCGGATGCCTCGGGGTCCCTGGGATATGGGATTTACTTTGAGGGGAGGTGGGCCTATGGCCGATGGCCTCCAGCATGGAGGGGCATGGATCGTATACGCGATCTTACATTCCTTGAGTTCTTCCCAATACTGGGAGCTTTGATGCTATGGGGTGAGGAGTGGGCCAATTCAGTGGTTCATTTCTGGTGTGACAATGCTGCGGTAGTGCACATTGTCAATTCCCAGACATCTAAATCGCCCAAGGTTATGGAGTTGGTTCGCCAGACATGTACCAGGTATTAATAACGATATTGCTGACGCTTTATCCCGCCTGCAGATCCCCCGGTTCCGCGCCTTGGCTCCGGACGCAGAGGAATTCCCCTCGCCGCTCCCGGACGAGATTTGGACGTTTGGCAAGGAGAGGTGAACCGGGTGATCGACATGTCGCTGGCGCCCCGCATGCGTAAGGCGTATCACCATGCATTCAGTCAATTTAAAAAATTTTGTGCGCAACTCCGGTTGCCCGAGGTGTGGCCCATTCCAGTTACACACGTTCTCCAATTTATGGTCTACCTACACAGTCAGGGCCTAGCTCCCCGCACCATAGCATCCAGGCTGTCAGCACTGGCATTCATGGCCAAAGTGAGGGGTTCTGCTGACAACACGAATGATTTCCGTATACGACATGTTTTGGAAGGGTAGACACGGGAACGTGGACGCCGCCCGGACAATCGCCGCCCGGACAATCTCCAGGGGTTCTTACCCACCTTGCACGAGGCTGGCATGACCTGTGTTTTGACAGGTATGAGGCAGCTCTGTTTCATGCGGCTACCACGGTGGCCTTTTTTTTGGAGCGCTCCGCATCAGCGAGCTGGTGCTGCTGTCTAAGGCAGATGCGGCTCGTAGGGCACTGGAACTCGAAGATGTCTATGTCGCCAATGAGTGGGCTCAGTTGAGGATACGTTCCTCAAAGGCTGATCAGCACGGTGTAGGCAGTGGTGTTAGACTGCTACGATGTTCCATTGCAGACATCTGTCCGGTTGGTGCCCTACAAGAGTTCCTTGCAATGCGTGGTACGCACCCTGGCCCGTTTTTCTGCCACCAAGATGGGTCTCCCCTTACTAAATTTCAATTTTGGAAGGTGACCGGTAAGGCACTGTCCAGTGTTGGCCTCCCCGGGGCTCGTTACGGCACCCATTCCTTTAGAATAGGAGCTGCTTCTACTGCGGCTGCATTTGGGTACTCTGAGGCTGATATATGCCATATGGGGAGGTGGGGATCGAAGTGTTTTGAATTATATGTTCGCCCTCTTCAAGTATGAGTACCAGATAAGTCACTGTCCTGTCTCTTTTTTATCTTACAGACCCTGTGTGTCCCCGCACACCGGTGGCAGTATGGCTGGTGGGCCACAGCTATGTGCACTGGGCAGCGCAGTACGCTGCGGCGACAGAGTGGGGACCCCAGCTTGGACTACGTGCATCCGCATGTATCAGGTGGTGTGGTAAGCACGGAATGTTATGGCGGGAACTGTTGCCATTCCTTTTCTCCATCAGGGATGCTGAACCGCCTGATGTCCTGGTGCTGCACCTCGGGGGCAATGACTTGGGCCAGGTCACTGGCCTTTCTTTAAAACATACGATCTGCAGTGACCTAGCTTACATCATACCGCGTCACGCTTACAGGGGGGTATCAACCTCCAGGCCCTTGACCGCGCTCGTCGCTCGGTGAACAGGGCAGTGGCCCGGTTCTTTGCTGACAAGGGTTTGGGGCGGGTCATCCGACACCCCACCATTAGTCTCCAAAATTACGATCTTTACACAGGGGATGGGGTCCATCTGTCGCCCAGATGTATGAACCTCTTTTTGGAAGATTTGCAAGCAGGCCTGTTGACCGAGCTGACGGTCTGGGGGGGGCCGTGAGTCTTTATTAAGCCTCCCCGTGTGGTGGGTAGCACTGGAAAGGTAAATATTTATGACCCACAGGTATCCGGCAGGTTCGCAATTGACTGGCCAACACTAGATAGGTACAAGTTTGTTAACGTTGACCGGTCAATGACGAACCAGGCAATGGGGTGATGGCAGGAGCTCTTCAGCATGCATCACCCCGTGATTTTACGGATACACGTCAGAGGGTGGGGTCAGTAGATAGTTTATTGACTATGGTCAACAATTTGTTTGTTGTAAAGAGGCGGCTGATTCTAGGGAGACAAGCCATGAGAAACCTGGGGAACATGGTGAAAAGCAGAGACATCACCTTGAAAACAAAAATTAGAATAGTCAAAGCAATGGTATTCCCAGTGGTAATGTACGGATGTGAGAGCTGGAAAATTAGGAAAGCTGAACGCAGAAGAATAGATGCCTTTGAAATGTGGTGTTGGAGGAGAGTTTTGAGGGTACCTTGGACAGCGAGGAGAACAAATAGGTCAATCTTAGAAGAAATCAACACTGACTGCTCATTGGAAGGTCAAATAGTAAAGATGAGGCTAAAGTACTTTGGGCATCAAATGAGAAGGGAGGATTCACTTGAGAAGGCCGTGATGTTGGGAAAGGTGGAGGGCAAAAGAAGAAGGGGGAGGCCAAGGATGAGATGGATAGATGGTATTGTAGACACAATGGGCACAAAACTGGGAGGACTGAGGGGGATGGTGGAGGACAGAGGCGCCTGGAGAACGATGGTCCATAGGGTCGCAAAGGGTCGGAATCGACTGTGCGACTGAACAACAACAAACAAACAAATGGATACAAATGGATACATTGTAGCCAATTGCCATTGGCAATTTTGGGAGGAACCTTACCAGTGTTACTGCGGCCTGCTTGCCTTAAGAATTATAATTGGCTGAGTACCAACTGAAATTTATAATTCGGACTAGGGCATGAATCAATAAATGTGGCCCAATGCCGTTATCCACATATACCGGTGTCTGAGTCTTTTTTGGGGGGTGCGCCTGCAATGAAAGCGCGGTGCCAAAATGGCCACTACGCTCTTTGCGGGCCCCCCCCCGGACTCAGACATCCGGGTGAGTTAGGGGGCGTGGCCATCCCTCTATAAAAGGGGTGGCCACGAGGCAGCCGAGCTGCCATTTTGGAAAAGCGATGAAGAGGAGAAGTTTTTCCCTCCACCCCCTCCCTAGTGAACAGTGTGATATTTTGGTCGCTTCGGGGCCGGGTGGGAATTTTTGGCTGGAACCTACAATTGGCCTCCTGGTTCTGGCTTTTTTGCCCATCCCACACTGTTGCTATGGTTTGATACAGGGGCTTTGCTATTGACTTTGGTCACATGGGCGGGTAGCACCGGTAAGGTAAATATTTATGACCCACAGGTATCCGGCAGGTTCGCAATTGACTGGCCAACACTAGATAGGTACAAGTTTTTTAACGTTGACCGGTCAACGACGAACCAGGCAATGGGGTGATGGCAGGAGCTCTTCAGCATGCATCACCCCGTGATTTTACGGATACACGTCAGAGGGTGGGGTCAGTAGATAGTTTATTGACTACGGTCAACAATTTGTTTGTTGTAAACAAACAAATTGATACAAATGGATACATTGTAGCCAATTGCCATTGGCAATTTTGGGAGGAACCTTACCAGTGTTACTGCGGCCTGCTTGCCTTAAGAATTATAATTGGCTGAGTACCAATTGAAATTTATAATTCGGACTAGGGCATGAATCAATAAATGTGGCCCAATGCCGTTATCCACATATACCGGTGTCTGAGTCTTTTTGGGGGGTGCGCCTGCAAACCAAAATGCCAATTTGCTACTGTTTTGTTATTGCTGCGCATGAAATTTTGCTGCTGCAGTCTCACCTCTTTTCTAAATGGTTTGGTTTCTCTACTTATGTTTGCCAGAAAGAATTTCACATCCTAAACTAATAATGAATGTTGAACATATAATCTATTCATGTGGCTTTTTATGAAACAATCCCACAGAAAAGCAATCAGCATTAAGGGCTGCATCTTGTAATATGTGAAAGCTAGTTGCCCATTCTCTTAAGAAAGAAATGCAACTCTGTGGATTTATCAAAAGTATTTATAGAAAGTCCAGAAAGTATCTATTACTGTGAAAACAAAACCACAAACACATGAAGTTAAATGACTATAGATAATAAGAACCCAATTTAGGAGTAGAAACCAGAATCAAGGCTAAAAGTCATATTCTCTATTAAAAGAATGAAATTATCGCAAAAAGATTCACAAAGCATTAGTTGAGTGAACATTCTATTTAAAAAAGACAAGATTATTGTCTCTATAATGAAGTGAAGATTACAGTCATATGGTTTAACATTATTATTTTAAAAAATCAAGTGCTAATGTACAAATTTACAATTAGATAGGTTCTGTAATTTTATTCAAATGATTCATTCTTATAGAGTATTAAAAGTGCCTTACCAGTTACACTATATTATTAACTTAAAGGTTTTACATTTCTTGGTACAGCTTTACTTCTGTACTTTGTATTTACTGTATTTATTTTGTTTATGACAGTTCAGTCCACCTTTGAAATGCAATGTAGTTACTTCTGCCTAGAGCTTCAGTTATAGTTTAATAAGGATTTGAGAACTTTCAAGTGCTGCTACTTACGTAGCCAAAATTGCACCACACATGCACATGAGGGAGATTCCAGCAGACTTTAGGTAAAGATAAGATTTGTAGACATAATGAAATGTCTTTTTGAAAAAGTTCTAACAATGAGACCCCCACCCCTAAACAGATAATTTGGATGAAGCATCTGGTTTGAGCACAAAATATGGACAAACCAGGGCCATAGCCAGGGGGCCCCAGGGGGGTGAAAACCCTCCTGAGCTAACAGCCCCCCCACCCCACCACATGGTGCCAATGTTATATATGTGAGTGTGACACTGTTGCCCCTCCTGATTTTTTTGCCCCTCCTGAACCCCCCTCCCCCAAATCTAGAATCCTGGCTACGGCCGTGGGATAAACTGTTGGGACAAAACTCAGAACATTTATGCATGGAAGTTTAAGGAGCAGAACAAAAATTAATGGAATAAGCAGTTAGTGTGCAGAATCACACACACAGACACATGCCCCAAAGAATTCATATTTTAAACAAAATGAATGAAATCTATTATCTATCAATTAACGTACTTGCACCAACTTTGATGCAGTTTTTTCAACCAGATTTGCAGAGCCATTTACAATATCTACATGATTTTTATTTTAATTGTTCATATTAAACTATCCACTCAGATTTACTGTTGCTAATATGTGTCCTCAAGTGACTTTCAACTAATCACAATTGAACAAATTAATGGCCTCAAAAAAGTCCTATCATTAAGAGAGCTATGAGGTCTTACAAACTAAATGTTAGGTCTTGCTTTTTTACTTATTGCTTCAAATTCTCCTAGTATTATTATAACCCAGTATCAAAGTTGTTCTAAGACTAGCGTCAACTAAGAAAACAATTGTTCTGAGTGAAAAATGTAAAACAGCATCATCTGCACTTTAAGCCATTTTTAATATTATACCTGCAGGCTCACTTCTTGACATTTCTTATTTCTGAAAGCAGGAACCTTTGGTTTAAAACTGACACTTTAGCTACTCTGAAAACAAAGAAATTCACAGATCAGGTATCATTCCTCACTCAGAACACGGACACATTGGCCAGAATCCTATTAGTTACATACACTAGTGCAAGTCAAATTGTGTAAATCTCAGCAACAAACTGTGGTTAGTTAAGAAGGTGAAGCTTCTATTCAACTGGTCTAAATTAATACAACTGTTGACTCCTTAATTAGCATCAATTCACTGAGATTTACACTACTTTTGCTGAGTCCTGAGATTTGCACTGTTAGATTGAATTCATTTCATAAGTAATATGAATCTGGTCATTGATGTTTCCTTCTGCAACTCCTTTCATGCCATGCCTAAGTTATCTAGAGAATAACAAATGTAGATCACAGGTTTTTTTTATAAAAAAAACCTCAGTTATTTTTCTTTTGTCCAGCTACAGATGTAATGTCGGATCTTAATTTAAATTTTCTGGAAGGTTAAGTTCTATCCTTCGAAAAAAGGATTATCCATTCTGAATACAAACACATGAAAGTTTCTGCTGTGGAAGATCCTATAAATCAGAGAACAATTTCAAAAGAAATAATGGCACACATAATTGTACTTCTCTTCTTTATGAAAGATCTGCTGTGCATGAAATTATGAAAATCTGTCAAGTGGTATAATTTAAAAAGTTATGCTGAGTAGTGACACCTGAGTGACCTGTTATTTATTTAACTTAAGGTTAAAATGTATTGCACAACTTATTCAAAGTTTATCTTCTGCTAAGTGATCTGAAGTTGCATCTCTCTCTCTCTCTCTCTCTCTCTCTCTCACACACACACACACACACCTACAACTAATGAAACAAACTTCTGTGGTTGCAAAGGCAAGCCAGTTGCTCCCTTTTCTACAAAGGTAGAAAATCTCTATTTCTCTATCTATTCAGTGATATTTATTGTTAAAATGCATTTTCCAACCGTACAATTTCACACCTATTATCTACTTGAATATGGATATTTTAAATGAAGTCACTGGGAACTCCTCCCCATGATTTTACTTTCATTGGGAGAGGAGTGTTCAAAAGTGACATATACTGTTATGAATTTCCTATTTCTATAGAGGCTTTCCACATGATCAGGAATGCACCTGAGCATGTGGTTTTCAATGACATCTGAACAGAAAGTGCTCTTAAATCATGCACAAGGTATATACATCGGATCTGCACCTCATTTTTTCTGAAGAAATGAAGAGTTAGTAAACAGTTTTTTTAAAAAAAAACATATGATCCATAGAGAACCACAAGAGCACGGGACAGCAGATTAATTCAACTAAAATTTTGGTTCTCTGGTTTAGAGGGAAAAAAATTCATATCCTGAAACTTTCAAATTTTAGTAGCAGTTTCATTAACAATTGAAGAACTATGGATATTCAGGAAGGCGTTTATGATAAGAAATTCTAAACCTAGAAAGTAGAATACAGTAGTTACCACTAAGAGCCATTCAAACTAATGGGGGTGGTAAATAAATGTAAGCTGATATTTCTTTGTTCAATTTCTATACCATCCCAGTTAATGGAAAACCAACTGCTCTGTGTGGTGCACATAATACAATCATGATACCTTCTCACCAAATCTACCCCCTGTCCATCCCATCCACACCTATCTAACAAGAGAAAAATTGCCATAGTGTCATCCAAAGATTAAAAACAGTAATGTTATGGGTTACAGGTTCACTACCTGTGATATTATATTCTTAAAGTCAACTTCAAAGAGCTCTGCATTAACTTTCTGAATGTTTGAAGGGAGGGATCCCAGTGTATCACCAATGGAAATCTAAGAAAGCTCACCATAATTTCTTGTTTCTGCTTTCTTCACGTCCCATGTGTGGCCACCCTCAGTAGCAAAGGCTGGGAGCAATGAGTGAGACAGACAGATGTTCTTTGGAGAAACCATTCTGACAACCATCGAGATCCCAAACCATATAGGGTCATATAGGTGAGAATTGGCACCTTGAATTGGGCCTGGCAACTAACAGGGAGCCAGTGCAAGCACACCAAGATTGGGGAGATATGATCAAATTCATTTACCCCAGAAATCAACCTAGCTGCTGCATTTTGGACCTGCTGAAGTTTTTGAACTGTTTTTAAGGGTAGCCCCATGGAAAGAACATTACAGCAATTTTTTCTTGAGATTGCCAATGCATATGCCACTGTTGTTAGGGATTTCTTGTCTAGGTAGGGGCACTAGGTAGGGGCGCAAGTGAGCAAAATCAGTCAAAGTTGAACAAAGTCTTCGCCATGGCAGATATTTACAGATATCCATCGAGAGTACCAGGTATAAGAGCACTCCTAAACTGTGAACCTGGGAGGGTGTAACCTTGTATAAACTAGACAATTTCCCTTCTAGCCAGTCAGGTGAACCTCCTAACAATAGCACCTCCATCTTGCCAAAATTCAGCTTCAATTTATTAGTCCTCATTCAGTCCATTATTGATACCAGGCAACACTGAAGGACATGGGCAACATCTTCTGCAGAAGAAGAGAGAGAGAGACGTGTTTTCTCAGAATATTGATGGCAGCAAACTCCAAATCTCTGGATAACCTCTCCTAGCAACATCATGTAGATGTTGAAGAACACTATAGAGATAATTGACCCATGTGGGACTCCACTACGAAGGACTCAAAGAATCAAGATAACCTTCCCAAACTGTACCATCTGAAAGCGGCAATTGAGAGAAGATGGAAAATGGTGAAGTGCCAGATCCCCTCTAATCTCCAGACTTGATAGCCTTCCCTGTGATATAACACAGAAAACAGAGTTGGAAGATTTTGTCTCATATCTATCAAGAGAGGTGTATTTAAGATAATGATATATATATGCTAGGTCATTTCTCATTGCGACATTATTCTGGGAACAGAAATAAATTGAAGAAAAATACTATTAAGCGACCATAAAAAAGTAAAGACTATAAAATATTTTTTTTCCAGAATTCCCATTGGAAAGTAATCGTGACCATCTTTTCTCTAAAAATGTCTCAATGCAAAATGACAACTAAAATGATCAAGGGGCTAAACTGCCTCTCTTCTGATGAAAGGTTATAATGTTTAGGCTGTTTAGCTTTGAAAAGGAATGATGAAGAGAATGCATGACATATGTATGTAAATCTATGCATGATTTGGTGAATGTATATAGTGACAAGCTTTTCTCTCTCTCTTTCTTATAAGAACTCAAATGCATTTGCAAATGCTGAATGATTGGAAATTCAAGACATATAAAAAAGCAGTACATTTCCATAAGGCATATGATTTAACAGTGTAAGTCATTGCCAAAAATGTTACATGGCTTTGAAAGAGAATAAGATGAATTCATGAAGAATGGGGCTATTAGTGTTTACTAGTCATGTTGGTCATATACTAGACCATAGAGCAGGGGTCCTCAACCTTTTTAGCCACAGACCGCCCCCTCAGACTGTTTGCCTGGCAGGGAGAAGTGGCAGGAGCACCCTGATCCCCCACCACTCCCCCAACTGCTGCCAGCAGTGGGACCACCCTGAGCTCCCCCACTCCCTGAACTGCATCATTGCTTACCAGCCTGGAGGAGCTGCATGGCATGGGTGACTGAGGGGTCGAACCTGTCCTTCTCGCCCGGGCTCAGCCAGAGTGGCCCTCGGGAAAGATGTGGGCAGCCACGTGCAGCCACCACCACTGCCACCTCAATCCTTGTTCCCTTTGTTGGCTTGGTGTGTCCCTAATGGTGATCCGTATCAGGGTGGATGTTGTAAGGCTTACAACATTCACCCTGCTATGGAGCGCTGTTAGGGACACACCAAGCCAAGTGGAGGGAACAAGAATTGAGGCAGCAGAAGCAGCGACTAGAGTGAGCCACATGAAATGGTTCCATGGGCCAGATCCGGGCCATGGGCCATAGGTTGAGAACCCCTGCCATAGAGGAAGTGTTATGCTTTGTGCCATTAATTTTGGGACTGATTTATAGTGACCCTAATATAGCTTTCAAGATGAGATATTTAAGGAGTTTCCATGGCTGAGTGGAGATTTGAATCTGGGCCTCCTGAGTGCTAGTCCACCATTCTATCCACTATACTACATTGGGTCATAGATGCAATAGGTTTCTTCACAATAAGTGCTGGGGGAGGGGGATGTTGTAGTTGCATTTTTGTCCTGCTTGTGGGCTTTCTATAGGCAATTTTAGGGCCACTGTATGAATATTATAATAGACTAGCAGAGGTTACCCGGCGTTGCTGGGCTGTTTTAAATTGTATTGGAAGGTTAAATTGTGTTAATGTTTTTTTTAAATTGCTTAGTCTGGAATTTTAATTTTTAAAATGTTTATTAATGTAAATTTTTTTTGGCTTGGCTGTTATTAACTGTGATCTGCTTTTTTGGGTTTTTTTGAGGATTAATAAAAGGACAAAGTATGATATAATTTTTTCAAATTGTTTTATGTAAGCGAATGTTTTAGTTTTTTGAATTTTTTAAATTAGTTGTACCGTAGGTAATAATTTTAATAATGTAAAAGTAAATGTTTTTTACATTCAATGTTTTAAAAATGTGTTTAGATGTTTTGGGTTTTAATTTGAGTTAAAACTCAGCACAGGCTTTTTAAAAGTTTCTATTGTATTTTATTGACATATGTTTGTGATTTGTGTTAAAGTGTGTTTTAGTGTAATTTTTTTGACTTGTTTTTATTGGTGTGACCTTTTGTGTAAAATTGTGAATTTGTGTTATGTTTTTGATTTGTTTTTACTCTTGTGGCCTTTTGTTTGGGGCTGTTCTGTGTTTTTGAATTGTTTTTACTATTATGGCCAGCAGGTGGTGCTGGTAGGGGTTATTGTATTTTGACTGTTTTTTCTCTCCTGGCCTCTGGGTGGAGCTTCTTCTGGTAAGTAGTCACTTTCTTTATTCATTTCTTTTCCGGTCCTCGTGGAGGTAGGACATATTTTGGTAAGTTTGCTTGTTTTCTTTCTTTTGTGTGTGTGTGTGTGTGTGTGTGTGTGTGTGGGTTGGAATTTGTATTTTTGTCTGTTTGTTTTGTTTTTGATTGTTTTTGTGTATTTTTGATGTTTTTGACTGTTTTTAGTAATTTTTTAAAATTATTTATTTATTTGGTGGTGGGGAGGGGGCATGGTTGTTGGGGGTTAGGAAGGGTGGGCTAGGTGGTGGGGAGGGGGCGTGGTTGTTGGGGGTTAGGAAGGGTGGGCTAGGTGGTGGGGAGGGGGCGTGGTCGTTGGGGGTTAGGAAGGGTGGGCTAGGTGGTGGGGAGGTGGTCGTGGTCGTTGGGGGTTAGGAAGGATGGGCTAGGTGGTGGGGAGGGGGTGTGGTTGTTGGGGGTTAGGAAGGGTGGGCTAGGTGGTGGGGAGGGAGGCTTTATTGTGTTATGGTGCTTTGATTGTGTGGAGTCGTGAAAGTAGTTCGGGGTTTCCCCTTTAATATCAGTGGGTGGGGGGTTGCGACCCCCCTCTCCGCTGGCTCCCCTGGGGTTGGGAGGTTTGGGGGAACAAAAGGGATCTGCCCCCCCAACCCTTCTGGAACCAGGAGACCAGGGAGAGTGGATCGATTCCACCCCCTTCCAAATTAAAAAACTCCATTTTTAAAGAGAAGAAACCGCTTGGTTTCTTCTCTTAAAAGATGGATTTTTTTAAAGAGGAGGGGAATCGATCCACTCTCCCTGGTCTCCTGGGTCCAGAAGGGTTGGGGGGGGCAGATCCCTTTTGTCCCCACAAACCTCCCAACCCCAGGTGAGCCAGCGGAGAGGGAGATCACCCCCCCCCCACTTACTGATATTAAAGGGGAAACTCAAATTGGATTTTCCCTTTTAATATCAGGGTGTTGGGTTGGAATCGATCTCCTCTCTCGGTTCCTGTGGGTTGGGGGGGATAAAAGGGGTATGTCCCCCCAACCCTTCTGGACCCAGGAGACCAGGGAGAGTGGATCGATTTCCCCCCTCTTAAAACAACTCTGTTTTTAAAGAGAAGAAACCGCTTGGTTTCTTCTCTTTAAAGACGGAGGTTGTTGTTTTTTTTGGGGGGGGGAATCAATCCACTCTCCTTGGTCTCCTGGGTCCAGAAGGGTTGAGGGGACATACTCCTTTTGTCCCCCCAAACCTCCCAACCCTAGGGGAGCCAGCGGAGAGGGGGATCGCAACCCCACCTACTGATATTAAAGGGGAAACTCCAGTTGGGACCTTCAGGCGCCGTTGGTGAGGGAAAGAAGGCCAGTTGGTGTTTGCGTGGCTGTGAGGCGGTGAGTTTTTTTTTAATTTTTCAGGCACCTCTGGGGCTTGTAGTTATGGGTTTGTGATTTGTGGTTGTGGTGTGTTTTTTTCCTGTGGCTCAATTTTGATTAGACACGGCGCATTTATCAATGTTCTTTGTGGTCACGCCTCTCAGCCTGATTGGCTGTGGCGCAGCGCAAAGAACATTGGGAAATGAAGTTGTTTCCCTTTTTTCGCATTTGTGGGGCTCTTGCCCCACTGGCACATTTCTCAATCTTGCATTTACCTGCGTACCCAGTTTGGGCATGTGCATGAATGGTGAGTGTGGGCTAGTAGGGCCTGGCTAAGGAGCCTATGCAAAGTTCCAACGGTTAACCCTCGCTTTTATAGGTTAAGATGAGATAGACCCTAGGTTTTATCTGGCATGGCTTTTCCGGTATTCTTCAATGAGTAATTATTGCAAAGATAATCATTTTATCTGTTCTGAGTTCTCAGAGAAATATACGGTGGTACCTCACATAACAAACGCATCGTATAGCGAAACATTCGCACAATGAAGTGTTCGTTATGCAATGGCGATACCCCGCATAATTAATTTTTTTGTTATGCGGGTTTTTGGTAACCAGGGTATACCCGCTTAATGGGAACCATGGTTAATGAAATTTTCACCCATTATGCGGGGCATCTCCCATAGGGAACCACAAAAAGAAAAAAACGCATAGCGAAGAGCTCCGTGGAACGGAGTTTTTTCATTATTTGGGGGTTCTACTGTACTGCCTTCTGAATGACAAAAATAAGATCTGTTAGGTCCCCTCCATTTTAATCTTGAATAAGTACACATTCCCTAGGATGTCTAAATTAGGACCATAATATGGAGAAGGGAGTTTTAATCCTCCATGCTATTATGGGTCCAATGAAGAGTGTGCCATTCACAGCTGCAATTTACAATGCAAACAGAGGATCTCCTTCAAGCCAGTGGAGGTTTTATAGATTATTAGCCCCTACTAAGAGGGGGAGTGATATCTGTACATGGTAGGTCTCCTCTACATCAGGCCTCTGTATGAATGAATGAATGAAAGAAAGAAAGATTTCTTTTCATACTACACATTTAACTCATCATCTAATTTAACTGCAACAGCAACAAGCTTAGGAATCAGAGGTTCTTTAATACTTCATTTTCCTCATTCTTAATTCCTTAATATAGAACTAATGTCCTAGGCATCAGTACATTTCAGATACAGCCTGTACATTGCTAGAAACAATTCTGTTTTAGTGTCCACCTACAGCTAGAAAAAGTGTATCCTCCTGAATCATTGGAGGTGGAAAGAAAATCATGTTATCTGGGAGAATAGACAAGCACACAGGCATGTATCCTACTGAATTCCAGCTTTGTAGAAATTCCCACCAGCTTTGTAAAGCAGGAACACAACCACTCTTGTTGGCAAACAGAGAGTAAACTTTCTTCATCAAGATAACTGCTTGTAAAATGGCAATACTTTACAGAAATGTTGCCAACTCCTCATTTAGCAGAAGTTCCACAGACTACAGGTCATAGTGGCTTCGTACAAACTTTGTTTAGTTTTGTTCATTCATGTCCAAATACAGTTAAAAGAAACTGTGGAAAGTGGTATAAGAACAGTCACAAATATTAAAAAATTGGGAACATAAAAAATGATAATAGAAAATGACAAAGGGTCGACTACACAGGCACGACTCGCCCCACTGTTTGGTACACTCCAAGAACAGGATGGCTTGTTCCTTTTCCTGGCAATTAGACAACGAATGTGCCAGCACAAACCAGGCAATCCCCAGAGGGGATCTCCCACCCACACTTTTGGGGTCTCTATTAGAAGCTACTGTTTTTAAGGCATGGGTACATTAGCTCCATTTGAGTTTGTTTACAACATATGTAATTGCTGGGACTGAACGAAAAGGAACCAAAAGTGGATAGCAATCCCCTGCTTTAAATTTCCCAATAGTGTTAAGTAGCTTTAAAAAATCAGTCACTTCACAATATTGGAAAATTAATTTTTTTGAAATGGTAGCTGCGTTAGTCTGTGTTTTAAGCGTATCAGAGAGTAAACATAACAAAACAAAAAGAAAAAACATTGTGGTACTTTAAAGACTAAAAGTAGACTTGATCCACGAAAGCTAACATTAAAATACAGCAGTTAGTCTTTAAAGTGCCACAATGTTGTTTTCTTTTTTGTTTAGTTTTGTTTACTGTCTGATGTGCTTGGAAAATTAAATACTATTTCTGCTCCTCTATGGAGGGGGAGAAGAAATAAGCAAAGGTTGCCTTTAAAAAAAAAACCTATTTATGGCAGTGCTGATGTGCTGTAAAGTTTTAAAAAAACACATTTTAATGAAAACCTCCTCCCAGAAGAGGAATCAGGAAGGGTGTGTGTGACTCTATTTAACCCATTCCCACCCACTCCAATTGAGCCCTTTAGCCATGTCCCAAGATTCTACATGCCACCTGGTAAACAGAGCACTGAAGGCTATTGATTGAGAGGTATGCTATTAGCCTTTCCTTTCAATAAAATGGCTTCTGCTGGAGGAACAGGTATGAAAGCAATTGCCCCTTCCCTTACATTCCACCACACCCTCAATACATCGGGAAGGTTGAGTGACATCTGGCCAAAATCCAGTTACTGATTAATGCATTTATAAGTTCTATTATTTAACACAATCAAGCAACTAACACCTCATAACACAACCAACACATTACAGTGGGTGGAAATTTGTCATTGTGTTTCTATTTCATTGCCACAGACAGAACTGCAGGACTCTTCATTGATATGTTCTACTGCAAGGCTGGTCCAAACCATTTTGCTGCTAAAGCATTTTGTTATAACTCTCAATCCAAGTCACAGTGTTTAGCGCCCAAATCCACCCAAGTTATTTTTGCATGTAAGTAAGAAACTCCTCAAGTATCTCTCTATCCTGGCTGTAAAAATACAACAATAATAAATTAAGCTATTAACAATTTCTTTCACTAAACAAATTAACAATATCCAAATCCTGCTGTCTAATTCGATCCACTTGTCCCTGAGGAAGTGGACAGGCTTCTTGCAGCTGTTCGCACCACCTCCTGCCCTTTAGATCCCTGTCCCACCTGGTTGGTGAAAGCCTCTAAGGTGGTGACGAGAGGCTGGGTCGGGGCTATAATCAATGCATCACTATGGGAGGGGGTGTTTCATGCACCTTTAAAACATGATTTGGTGCGCCCCCTCCTGAAGAAACAATCCCTTGACCCAGCAGTCCCAGCTAACTATAGACTCCTTTTTGGGGAAGGTATTGGGGAAGGTGGTGGTGCGACAGCTGCAGGGGTTCCAGGATGAAGCGGATTATCTGGATCCCTTTCAATCAGGTTTCAGGCCTGGATATGGTACAGAGACTGCATTGGTCGCACTGGTAGATGATCTCTGGTGGGAGCGGGACGGTGGCCATCCGTCCGTCCTTGCCCTTCTTGAACTCTCAGCGGCCTAAAATACTGTCGACCACGGTATCCTTCTGGAACGGCTCAAAGGATTGGGGATCCTGGGTACTGTGTTATCCTGGTTTTCCTCATTTCTGGAGGGCCGGACCCAGTCGGAGAGTGAGAGGTCCAGCTCTAGGCCCCTAGGTTATGGGGTGCCTCATGGCTCGGTTCTCTCTCCTCTCCTATTCAACATCTACATGAAGCTGCTGGGCGAGATTATCCATTCCCATGGGGTGAGGTATCATCAGTATGCTGATGATACCCAGCTGTACATCTCAGCCTGTGGGGACCCCAGTGATGTGGTCAATGTCCTATCCAGATGTCTGGAAGCTGCTGGGGTCTGGATGGGGATCAATGGGCTACAATTGAATCCCTCCAAGACTGAGTGGCTATAGATAGGGGCCCCCGCATTATCCAGGGAGCTGCCAGCTTTGGTCTTGGGTGGGGTTTCTTTGCCCCAGACAGACCCGGTACGCAACTTAGGGGTCCTCCTGGATTTGGGACTGCTACTTGTAGATCAGGTGGCAGCCGTGGCCAGGAGGGCTTTCGCACAGCTTCGCATCATCCCTCAGTTGTGTTCGTTCCTGGACCGGGACTCCCTGCTCATGGTCACACATGCTCTGGTGACCTCCAGGCTAGATTATTGCAATGCGCTCTACATGGGGCTGCCCTTGACGACCATTCGGAGGCTACAGATGGTGCTTAATGCAGCAGCCTGGGTGGTGATGGGGTGCGGGCGTTATGCTCGCACCTCACCATTGCTTTGGGAGCTACACTGGTTACCAGTTTGTCTCTGGGTGCAATTCAAGGTGCTGGTTTTGACCTTTAAAGCCCTACATGGTAGTGGGCCAGGATACCTAAGAGACCGCATCGTCCCAAGAGTGTCTGTCCATCCAACCAGAGCAGACCGGAGGGGCTCTCTAATTGTTCCATCTGCCAGAGGCTCGCCTCTCTGGCACACAAAGGAGGGCCTTTTCTGTGTCCGCACCGGCCTTGTGGAACCTCCTGCCAGTAGAGTTGCGGGAGCAGACGGAGCTGCTGCCTTTCAGAAAAGAATTAAAAACCTGGTTGGCGGGGCAGGTGTGGGACTCAGATGGAAGAGTAGTCCCTGCCTGTTGGCTTATAAAATTAAGTCTCCGCATCTTTTTAATGCGGGCAGTTTTAATGTGGTTAGTTTTTAATAGGTGGGTGGGTATGTTGGGGTTTTAATTGTTTTTAATATGTATGTTTTAATCTTGTTGTGAGCCGCCCTGAGTCAGGTTCGCCTGATTGGGTAGCATAGAAATTTGAGTTATAAATAAATAAATAAATAAATAAATAAATAAATAAATAAATAAATAAAAATAATGTGGCCATGGACACCTTTCTCATCTAGTGAAATCTCAGGGTTGACCCTAATCATCAATAGCACTTTCACACGACAATAATATGGGTGACTGAAAAATTGTGGAAATAACTAAGACTGATAATTATGAAACACTCTGAATACTATTAGAATACAAAAGGCTAAATATTACAACTAGTGGTATAATAAAAGGAAGGAAGGAACAAGAAAAGTCACAATTTATGAGCTTAATCTGTAAATACGTCATTGTCATTGTCATTGACTGCTACTTGTATCTGAACATAATTTTCCCCCTGGAAGTCATTATAAAATCAGATATAAACAGATGCTTCAGATTAAATTAAATAAGAAAGACCATTCCTTCACCATGCAGGTTAACTCTTGAGACCTAGTTAGAGCTAGTTATTTGTGGAAGTCTCCTAACAACATTTGCCTGAATAAAGGGCACACAGATTGGGGCTGACTCACACAACATCCTTCCAATCTTCTCCTTGCCAAAATCTGTGATGTTGTTTGTACATTTCCAAATCTCCATTAAATAAATACCCACAAATGGGGAAATATAAACCTTATAGTGGTGTGATAGAAAAGGAAAAGAACCAAATTACACAAATGGTATTTTTTCCTCCAAAGGGCCTCTAACAGTTTTCAAAATTCTACATGCTTTTTAAAAATTTTGATAGACCTAATACCAGTTAAGATGAATAGCTGCTTTGCCATCAACATGTCTCTGATACATTTTTTTGAATGCATATAAAGAACATTAAGTTCTAGGTGTAGGAAGGAAGAGTTTGGGATGTTTGGCAAAACATTTAGGGAGATTTAACACATGAATGCCTAGATTCAGGGAAATATGATCATAGACCTGTTGATTTATTTATTTTTAATAAATTTTATTAAGTTTTTTAGCATAAAAATATAATAGAAAAAAGAACAAAAATTACATCAACATGCTAGTAAAAATAAAATAAAAATAATACATAAATGCAAATTAATACAAATTAATTATTTCAATAAATCCAATCTCTTAACCATTCTACTTATATACTGTATATGTGCTAATGCTTTGTTCAAATTATTCTCATTAATATGGTTTTCCGGTTTTCACATAATACAAATACTGTACCTAAAACACCCGTGTACTAACCCTATGTCATTAAATCTAACAGTTGTCTTCTATTAACTTATTTATACTGCCAAAAACTCATTACCATTTTTTGTTTTTGTTTTTGAAGTGGATTTGAAATAATCACTTTACCCCAATCAATATTTAAAGTCTAAGAATTAAAAATTGGAAATTCATTAATTAAATCTTATAAATCATATAAGTTCATATAAATGTGTAAACAGTAATTTATAAAAAGATCCATTTATATCAATCTATAAAGTCAGATAAAGTTCATATATAATTCATCAATTTTAAAGTATTAATAATCTTCTAAAAAATCAGACAGTTTATTATAAAAATCAATTTAGGTTCTCTTAAATGGAATTTAAAAAATCAAACCAAGTAAGAGAAAGGAAAAAAATGTAATAAGAAAAGAAATATTTTCTTCGTAACTTGTAATATATTCTAATTCATGTATAGTTCATATACATTTAAAAAAGGGAGGAATCCAAAGTTTATCTTCTTATGGCACAATTAATTATGAATATTACTTATATGTAATCCAAGTCTTGTACTATATCTATCTATCTATCTATCTATCTATCTATCTATCTATCTATCTATCTATCTACTGTGTGTGTGTGTGTGTGTGTGTGTGTGTGTGTGTGTGTGTGTGTGTGTGTGTGTGTGTGTGTGTGTGTGTGTGTGTGTGTGTGTGTGTGTGTGTGTGTGTGTGTGTGTCCCTCAGTTCCTCAGCACCATCTTGGTTATATAAAAATGAAAAGGAAAGGAGAAAAGAAAAAACACAGTTCCAGCTCAACTCTATTTCATTTTAAAAAAGAAATCAAGCAACAAAACAGTGCTCAGAAAAATCCAGCAAGGAAAAATAAAAGGAAAACAAACGGAAGATAAACAAAGCAGTAAGACTTCTCTCGTCCCCAAACTTTTAGCACCTCTGATGATTTAGGGAAAGGTTCTAGTGGTGCCACTAGCACAGTCCAACAGTTCTGCTCACCAAATAGATAATTAATTCTGGCTATATACAGATGTTTATGTGATAAAAGATAAAAGTCATATCTGACTCTAGAGGGGGTGCTTATCTCCGTTTACTGCCAAAGAGCCAGGGCTGTCTGTGTCTGCTGCCATTTCTGTGATCGTGTGACAGGCATGATTATATGTCGGAGTGCATGGAACACTTTTGCCCATCCTACCAAAGATGTACATATTTCTCTACAGTACTTGCAATTTTTTGTTTTTGAACTGTTACGTTGGCAGGAAATGGGACAAATTACAGATGCTCACTCTGTCACACAACACTCAGGTCTTGAACTACTGACTTTCCGGTCATCAAGCTCTGCATTTTAACCACTAAACTACTAATTTATTTTGATGATACTACATACGCTATATGTTATAGGACTGTCTTATGACATATGTGGGTATGGTATCTAAGGTCTTTGTCTATATAACAACAAGCTTTGTTTATAAAAGACTTTCTTTTTAATGAACATAAAAAACAGAAAACTGTAAGAGTAATGTTTAATGCTGTTACTTTCTAGAGCACTGATTCTCATCCTGTGGCCCATGGGCCAGATGTGGCCTGCAGCACCATTTCATGTGGTCCCCCACTGCCTCCACCACACCAGGAAGTGCCATGTGGTGGAGGAAGGGCAAAATGGCCATCTGGTCCGCAAAGCTGTCGGGGGGAGCGTGACCCAGCCCCCGGCTTAAAAAGGCACACATCCCACAAACGGCTGTCAATTAATCTGAGTCCTTACCATGCAAAAAGAAAGAAACCTATATATAAAATATATTTACAGTGCAGAATAGGCAGCCTACCAGCTCTGTGTCAGATGGTACATATCCCTGTTGTAGCTGTTCTTGTAAAGATGCAGTCTTACAAAAATTAGTGACTTTTGATTAAAATTTAGAACTCTTACACAGAACACAAAAGAGACTAGAACACTTACAGTATATCTGAAATAACAACTGAACTTGAACAATTGAAACTGAAACAATAGTTGTATGTCAATGGAGAGAGAGGAATGATCACAGTAGTAAGTATGTGGTCACAAGGAAAAATGCACTGGTTTAGTCTGAAATTTATGCTTCCAAGTCTACTAAAATGTAGGAAAAATGATTATAGAAATAGATGCCTTGTATAGTTGTTTTTCTTGTTAGCATAAGTTTTAAAATGTAAATATTGAACAATCATCTTGCCACAGAGATTTGCTATGGATACGAACAGTTCATATGGACTGCAAACATGGAATTTAAATGTTACTTACAGAAACATGAAGTGTATATACATTGAATAACTATTTTTATATAGAAATCTAAAGTTTGTTTTAAAGTATCAGAAATGATCATTGCGAACACATAGTGGGAAGGATGTAGATCTGTGTTTTTGTTATTTATTGAAATGGCAACAAAACAAAGCAACCCATATGTCGTGGATCCTGATGAACCAGACAGGAGTCATTTTGAATCTTTCATCCATGTTGGAGGCACTTTCTCACAGGAGAGAGCCAGAGAAACTCATGCTGAGTCATTTAGGGGAAGTCCCTTGGAAAGTCCCTAACCTGACCACACCTCTAACCAACCAGGAGAGTCTCCACCTATACCCTAAAGGAGGGGTAGGAGTGATCTATCCTAATAGGATACTGTTATCAATGGTTTAATTTGGTTGGCTTTTCTTATCATAGCCAAACCCATCCTGGGGAGGAGATCTGAGGATCCAACGAGTATAACTAGGGTCACATTTCACTCCTAAGATTAGGACTGTTAGCTAGAAACCCAGGTTTCACTAATACAATTCCCCTAACTCTGAGAAGAGCATAAATATCTAACGAGAGCATTTTCCTGTCCAGGATCATGCCTATGGGAAAGAAACTCTAACTATTTTTCTGTGTGTGTTCTGTACTGTACTTTGTCTTTTTCAGATAAAACTCTTTAATAAAACTTTGCTGCTTCAAGTCTGAGTGGAACTCAGTCTTTTCAGGCTAATCTTGTTACAATAAGATTATCTGCCTTACACATTACCAAAACCTGGAAAATTGCATATTTCCTGGAGATGAAAAGATTGGCACTGTGGATCAGGTACAGGCTCTGTGAGGTTCCGGTAATTGCTGCATGAGGGAGTGTGCATGGAAAAATATACAAAAAGCAGCTTACTGAGAAACACCCACCTCACTTTACCAGGGTACCGATCTGCGAGGGTGGCGACACCATATACTGTCCCACTCCAGTGCTATGGATTCTGGTGTCAAACAGAAGAATCTTTTTCTGCAAGCCAGATCTTTAAATGAACTTCAACAGCAGACATAAATTTCCCTTCTCATAATGTTTATTTATTTATTACATTTATATCTCACCTCCCTGCCTAAAAATGGAATTAACAGCAGCCATATTCTAATTATGAGTATAATAGGTAATCTGACAGGAGAATGTTGCAAAGATACATGAAACAGATTCATATTTGTTCATGATAGAGATTCATCTTCATATATCAAAATATATGTTCCACCATAGTGTTCCATGCCATCTTTCTGGCAAAACAAGTTTTTGCTCTATGCATTTTTATGCAGCCAAAGCACACATGAAGGGAGTTGTCCAATGCGGCTTATGAACTCCTCACATATTTTTGGTAGGAGGCAAACAAAATATGGCATCTTTACTTTCAACATTTCTTGACCCATTCCACTCCATTTTATTAACTGTTGCTTATGTTATGCTATATGCCATTAAGAGAGATTTCAACTATGTGAGATATTTAGAGAGTGACTTTGCCAATTCCAGCCCCACCTGGGGACCTTCCATGGCCATGCAAGTATTTGAACCCACATCTCCTGAGCTGTAGTTCATCATTCCATCCACTACACCATGCAAAAGCCATTGTGTTTTGGCAAGTTGCATGCTTTTATTTTCATCTTTGCATGTTTATTTTTGCATAATTTTGCTTAATTTGCATGTGCACACACACACACACACACACACACACACTATAATTATTTTCTCATTCTCTTGCTGAGAGTGCCACAAAATACCTTTCACTCTCATAGGTTAAGAATAATATTGAAATTTCTCATTCTCACATACAAGGATGAAACTAGTGTTCTTATACAACTAAAAAAACAAATTCATTATTGCATTTTTGATGTGAAATCAAAATAAAGTCTAAAGAACAGCTTTAAGAAACTGGTGGTACTCTGGGAGGGATTGCGTGTTTTAGGAGGCAGAGTGGGGAAACGAACTCCCAACTTCTGGCTCTGCAGTCAGAGACCTAATTCATTGAACTATCCAGCCAAATTAACTCCTTTGACTAAGGATATCAAGAATATTCACTAAACTCTTCATCAGTGTAGGCTATCTAAAATGATGAGACACATCTACAAATAATCTTCAAGCCCCATCAGAGTCTGCACTAGTAGGGAAATATGAGGCAGGGAATGATAATTCCCTTCCCCAACTTCAAGATCTCTATAATTCTCATAGACTGTCTCTGAGTGAAACTAGTTCCCTTTCCCTTTGGGAAGCAAAGCACATACACGCACACAGCGAGTACAGAATGACTGGCTCATCATTAAAAGACATGCAGAGACTCTGCCAATGTGTCCAATCCTTAAAAATCCATGCAACAAAGCAGCAGCCATATTTATTTCACACTGTTCTTGTCATTTTAGCTTTAGATGCATTGAAGGGTGATTTGCGCCATTTTGCTAAATTAGCGCCGCCCAAATAGTCTCATCCCCATTCTTTACAAGCTCCACAAAATACTTTGTTATGCTATATACCATTAAGGAACATTTTATCGATTTTTGTCCTCAAAAGCAAGGACATAAGTGAGTACTGTATTTATATCCCTAAATACTAATTTCTATTTTTCAGAAGCTATTGAAAATTTCCTACTCTTAACCCTCAAAACTGTTCTCTGCCTTCAGAAATATTTCATTTTATTAATCTGTCTTTATAATTTCATGATTTAAAGAAAAACAACAACAACAACAACTTGAGTTACATCCCCGGGTTCCTTCTCGGCTGATAGAAGGCTCAGATCCAGGGAAGACTTCCCCAGCAGATTAAAATAGGAGGTAAATTTTGCCAGTCTCCTTTCCATGCTTTACAAATACTCTGTTTTGAAGGGTGCCCAGTTCTCTAGAAATAACAGTGTAAAGATGAAGGAAGCAGAAATCACCTCCTATTTATTCCTCAGGGGAAAGTTTCTGTTGGAATGAAGAGCCTTCTGTGATGGACACCTTGGGAAACAACCCTGAATACTCAAAAGAAAAATAATTATCATGTATCACATGTAGAAAGTTTATGTGTATATTTAATAGAATTAATATTAGGGTCATCAAATAGTTATGTAAAAATCAAATATTTATAGCAGTGCACAAGGTTTAAAACCATCATGCCAAGGTTTAAATCTGAAATTTGAAGTCGTTTTACAAATTCTAATCAAGAAAGATGGGTCTTGAACTTACTGGAGGCCCCTGTTGGTAGTGTGGTGGCCCTCTGATCAGAAAAGGTGGTGGTTTAGCCACTCACCCCAGCATGGTGGTTTCCTTGAGTCTACAGAGGGAGGTGCCAGAAGCATGCCAGGAGGTTGAATGCACCAGCCAAAGTATTGCATGGTGTAAGCTGAAGGGCCAGGTGGGTGGCAGGTTGAGGGTTATATTGAGGGAAATCATAGCGGCACATCAAGGGTCAGGTTAAAATGTGTATATGCACTGCTGCCCCCTCCTCTTTGACCATAGCTCTGCACTGGGCATCCCTCCTGCCTACCCTGTCTGTTGTTAATAGGACATTGTTGTGGCTTACATATGGCTACTGTGTGAGTGGCAGGGATAGGTCAATAAAGCAGTAGTTAGGACATTAGTGATTTTGTTTTCTATCAAGTTTCATTGTCCACTATTACATCTTTGTTGATGGTTGGGAGTATTTGGGATAGATGGTGGTAGAAGGTTTGTAGATTGTGGACCTACATGTCCAGGTTGGAGTGAACTTCTCCTTCAAAGGGGGAAAAGGGCAGGACCAAGGCCAGGCTTACCTCTTGGGTGGAGCAGAAGCTTGGCCAGGCCCATTTGGATGGCAGGGAACCACATAGTGATGTATACCCACAACAGGCTCCCAGAAACAGGCATTACCTGATTTCTTTTTCCAGAGAGCACCTGGAGGAGATGATAATTAATAGCACTTGGCATGGCTTACTATGAACTGGATCCATATCCCAATGCTAGGCCAGGGATGCTGCTGCTGTAACTAATTAAGTTGTGGTCTTTTTCTGCCAATCAAGTGTGTGTGCTTTTTGTGGGGATGGGAGGACAGCTCAGTAGTAAGCCAACAAAGAATCTGATGTGTAGAAGTAAAATGGGTGAGTAGCATAAGGGAAATTCTGTCTATCCTATTCATGATTAGGAAACTGATAACATCAAGACAGCTGAGAATAAAAAGTTCCGTACTAATAAAACACGTCTGTATCAAGTTTCCAGAATCCTCAGTCATATTTCTTTATTGAATTCTGGCTAAAAGTATGTTAGCATACTTCAGAATGTATGTACTGTTTGATTACTTATGATTTCTAGTCATTACTATTGGTGGTTGAAAATATGTGCCCCAAAAGTATGGTTATCAAAAATTATAAAACACAAATGACAAGGAAAATCACCCAAGAAAAAACCACAATTCTCAGTGGAAAGGAAAACTGCATTCTTTTAACATTTCAGGCAATTAAAATAAATAAGTACTTACTTTGGTAGAGTTTTCAAGTGATTCTCTCGTAATTCCAATATTCGTAATTTAACAAGTCTAGAAGTAATGAAAATTAGAAAAATGTAACCTCAGAATGAGAAGTTAATTAACTATGTGCACAAATTGTTAGGAGGTTTCTTCTTTCAGCACAAATGGTAACATGTATATATTTCCATGGAATTATTCCCATGCACCTGACCAGCCTCTAATGAGAACATGAACATATGTCTGCATACGTAACTAAAGAATGTAAATTAATTTTTCTCCTGATTATTTCAGCAAGAGAAAATGGTTGAATCTTAATATTTAGCAGATGTTTCCAGATCTAGATTATTTACTGATTTCAAGACAGTACAACTATTATTGCTGAAAGGATCCACATGAGAGCTATTAAGCAGAAGAGGAAAAGTCAGACTATTGAATGCTGCTGGGCACTAGCAGGGGGGCAGTTTAACCCCACCCTCCAGCTACTAGAGGTTTCCCCATAGGAATGCATTGAAAAGAGGCTTTGTTGACCATCCTGAAAAAATATTTGCCCACTCACATCTAGAATCATGGCTATGGCCCTGGAATGCTTTAATAAATTTATGTTGCTCTCAGTGACAAGATCTACTTATTACATAGAATAAAATGGAACAAATACAACCTATTATCTCCTAAATAACTATTCAACATGTATATATTTACTTTTGTTTGTTGACCTGTTGCAGCTTATATTGGCAATACAGTACATCCTACATAATATGGAAGCATTAATTGACTATATTTCCATGAGATAGACAATTTACAAAAGAGAAATTGAAGGACAGAAAGGGACTCTTGTGGAAAACAAAAACAAAAAAAGAAAGATAATGTACTCTAAACATTAATTGCAGTTAAAATCTTTGAAAATATTTTGTAAGATTCAAAATGGATATTTTGTCAATAAAGTACATTTAGCTACAATTTCTCATTTTCCCTTTGGGGCCATTCAACAATTACGTGATCCCCCCTTTTTTTGGGGGGGGATTGATCCCTCATGTAATCCGACTGTAATTTTCACTTCGAACCCCCTTCCCTTTAAAATTACGTAATCCAGAGCTTTTGCATTGAAACGAAACACTAATTTTTAGAGCTTTTCACTATTGGTGAAATAGAAATAGACTGCACAAGCAATTCAATAATCTCAAATCAGATCAAAACTCCCAGAGATTATTTTTAAACCTAAAAAAGCATCGTGTGTCGAAACCACAACAGCTCCAAATGGATTACATAATCTTTGACCTGACCAACCCCCGCCCATGTAATTTTCCATAATTCAGATGGCAGACCCTCTTCCTTCTCTTCGAGGATCACATAATTGTTGACTTCTGGGACATCCTGTATTAAAAAGATCAAATTAAAAAAACCTTTTTGTACAATTAAAAAACAATTAAACTAGATTAATAATTAAAATACATTAAATGGTTAAAACAGGACTAAAATATTAAAAACATTTTTAAAAAACAGAGAATTAAAAAAACAGATCATAATGTAGCTAAAAACCAGCATCCAGGGGCTCAGTTATAATTATTAAAATCCTGCCTAAAGAATGAGTCTACAGCTGTTAGGGGAAGGATAAAAGAAAGGAGGCCCAAAATAACTCTTGAGGGAATGCATTCCATAATCTGGGACCTGTCAGAGAGAAGAATTATTCTCACAATAAAACATCAAAGCTGTTGGTAAGGTAATGGTCGCCCTTGTTTGAAAGCCAGCTGTATCTGACTCTAGGGTTCAGTGCTCATCTCTGTTTATAACCAAAGAGCCAGTGCTGTCTGCATCTGCAGACATTTCCATGGCCATGTGGCAGGCATGCATAGACACCGAAGTGCACGGAACAATGTTTACCTTCCCACTGAAGTGGTCCCTATTTATCTACTTGCAATTTTTTCTTTCAAACTGCTAGGTTGGCAGGAGTTGGGACAGAGATAGGAGCTCACTCCATCATGCAGCACTTGGATATCAAACCCCGACCTTCCAGTCTTCAAACTCAGCATCTTAACCACTAAGCCACCCATAAATTAAAGTGACAATATATAAAATCTTATATGAAAAGTGGGTAACTTTTGCAGGTCCAGGCACCAATTTTGTGTCACAAGACTCCTTCAGTAGTTAAATGGGCAGTAACAAGAAGAAAAAACCAGAAGTAGCCAAATGTCCTCTTTCAAATTAGAAAAAAAAATGTACTTTTTTTGTGTGTTAGTGCTGTGGAGGGTGGGCTGCTTGAAAGATAAATTTCTACTCTTACCTTTTTGCTGGGAAAAACTATTTTTTTTTTTTGGTTAGGAGTACAAAAGTCTTACAAGAGTAGAGCTGAAAACACGGTTTATGTTGTCTCAGGTCTATGCTTTGCCAATCCCAGTTTACATGGCTGAGTCTCAAGACTACCTCCTCCTCTTGTAAATTCATCTTAAATAGTTACTTCCTGACTTCCAGCAAACTGATTTAGACATAATGGCAAACTCTAGTTTGTGTCTGCTCTGCAATCCATGATTGTCAACCACAGTTTGCTACTGGTTGTGGATTTACAGTATAAGTTAATATAAACTATAACTTGCCATTTCAATTTAATAACAGACTATGCTTAGCTGTTAAGTAATTAAATCAAGTTTGCAATGAAAAGAGCAGTTTACAAACATGGAATTTAATCTAGCATCTATTTTTATTTATTTCTAAACCAGAAATTCAGCATCCAAGAATATATTCAAATAAAAATAAAGTGAAACAGTTGGCTGATTCAGTTCATAATTTCAAAATACAGTTAATTTAAAAACTGAGCCTCTGCTGGTTATTCTATATTGGGGAGAGGTGGATTTTTGGTTCTGCTGACAATTAAGTTGGTTCTCTTCCATCTCTATCAATATCTCAATATATTAACAGTTGTTCTCTTTCCCAAGCAAAAAAGGTATCCAAAGATACATCAATTAAGCCTTATTTCCACTTCAAAAAGGAAAGGGCTACAATTCCTAAAAAAAACCACATACTGTACTGTCATTTTCATGTCTTGTTTGTAGTAAGCATACTGAAATAAATAATTTTCTGTTGTTAGCAGGGAGCTGATATACGTGATGCTTACCTTCCAAAATTAGCTGGAAGAAACTCCAGAAAGGCGTCATTTAGGTAGAGTTGGGTCAAATTTAAAAGCTGGGTGAAACCATCTGGAAGCCTAAAAGATGAGTTAAAAATTTAGTTTTGATACTATATAAATGAAACAAATGTAAATCCCAGAATATACATGCCTTCTCCACACCAACACCCACCCTGCTGTAAAATAAACAGGAAAAACAATACTGAACGTTTGTTAGAACTAACAGTTTTCGTGTTCTGGGTCTCTCCTCCCCACCTCCTTCTCCCCCAGCCGACTTGCCGGGCAACTTCTGCTGGGCCAGCGGGAATGGCAGCAGTGGTGAGGCAGTGTTTTAGGGCCTACCGGAGAGACCCTTTGTGTTGCAGGTCGGCCGGGGGAATAGAAGGCGGGTAGGAGAGATGGCCAGAGCATGAAGGGTCCCTTTGGCAGCCCTATAAAGCTGCCTCCCCGCCTCCTTCTCCCCCAGCTGACCTACCGGGTGAACTCTGCTGGGCCGGCGGCAGAGGGAAGGCAGATTTTTAGGGCTGCTGGAGAGACCCTTTGTGTTGTGGCCATCTCTCCTCCCTGCCTCCTTCTACCCCAGCCAACCTGTAACACAAAGGGTCTCTCCGGCAGCACTAAAAAGCCACTGTACCCAGCACTGCTGTCCCAGCAGAGTTCGCCTGGCAGGTTGGCCGGGGGAGAAGGAGGTGGGGAGGAGAGATGGCTGCAACATGAAGGGTTTCTTCGGCGGCCCTGAAAGTCTGCCTCGCTACTGCCACCGGCCCAGCAGAGTTTGCCCAGTAGGTAGGCCGGGGGAGAAGGAGGCGGGGAGGCAGCATTTTAGGGCCGCCAGAGAGACCCTTCGTGTTGCAGTTCTCTCCTCTCTGCCTCCTTCTCCCCCGGCCACCCGGTGGGGTGAACTTGGCTGGAACAATGACGGCGGGAAAGGTGGCTGTTGAGGGGGAAAAGGCGCACACGAGTCGGCCAATTTTTCCTCTTGCACACGCCAGCTGTCCTGCCTCCTCTGCATTTGCGTCCTCATGCCTGATTGGCTGAAGCATGCTGTGGTGCAGAGCTGTGGTGCAGAGCATGCTGGATAGCATAGTTTTTTATTTTTTCACAGTTCGTGGGCCGTTGGCCCCACTCTCAGTCCCCAGACCCTCGCGGCGATGTTGTCCAGGAGGTAAGGTAAGTGTGACCAGCTCATTACAGGATGGCCTGGGCGTGTGCAGACACACATTCCGGACACGCACGGCCAAACCCATTCTTATAGGTATAGATATATAATGCCTATCAAATGAGTATATACATGACTAGACAAAATTATGATCAACATACTAACAGTGAATATATGGTAGTAAATGAATTTTCCCTAACTTCTTTAAGAAGCCTAAAGCAAAATAAAAATCCTATGGGTACACATGGAATAGTATTTTAGTAAGTATTTATTCCTACTGTATTCAACAGAGTTTACTCCCAGGATTTCAACCTTAATAACCTCAATAATGTAGGCTACCTTATTATATTTAAATGTTATGCCCATGAAAAAGGATCCTTTCAATGCTACGGTAAAACATCTACATAGAAGCTAGCATAGTTACAATTTCATAAATCAGAATTCAAAGCTGTTTAAACAAAGGAGGTAAGATAATATGTAACACATGTCTTCTTCATTTGCCCAAGCTGCCTTTGATGTAGGTAACAGCAGGGCAAAATTTCCAGTTCAATCCCAAAATGTATAACATCTCTAGAGCAAGGAGCCACTTCTATTCCAGGAACTATGTCTGATACTTATTCACGGTTTTGCTTCTGTGTCCAACTGTGGTAAGCTATGGTTCTACTACTAACCTAATTAGAACTATTTTTCAGAGAGCTCACATCTTCTTGTACTACATATATATTAGCTCAAGGTAATCTATTTTCCTTACTCTCCCTGATCTCTACACCACAGCCCCATCTATCCCTTTTTCTACATTTCATGCAAATTACTTGTTTGTCAGAGCTCAGGTAATTTGAATGATTTCCTCTAATTAATATATTTTCCTTCCAGAATGGGATTTCAATAGAACATGTGTCCTTCTAGTGACCAATCACAAAACAAAAGATATTAAATGCAAAATAGGTAGTTGGGGAAAATTATGTGAGAACCAGCCATCTTTCCATTTTGAGGGATTGTCTTTTCTTAAAATAAACAAGGTGCATTGTTCAATTTGTTTCTAATGGTTAGAAAAGAGAAATGGGAAGTGGGCAGAGATCTTGCATCCTTCACAAATGGCCCTTGTAGTTTCTCACCCTACTTTTGCTCACATGAAAGCAGGACTCTTGTATGTGCAGACTCTATAGTGTGGAACTTCTCAAAGTGTGGCTGTTCCAATGGTATTCTAGGTAGTAATGTATGGCTGTGAGAGTTGGACCATAAGAAAAGCTAAGCGCAGAAGAATAGATGCCTTTGAAATGTGGTGTTGGAGGAGAGTTTTGAGGGTACCCTGGACAGCGAGGAGAACAGTCGATCTTGACTGCTCCTTAGCAGGGCAAATAGTGAAGATGAAGCTAAAGTACTTTGATGATCAAATGAGAATAGAGGATTCACTTGAGAAGGCCTTGATGCTGAGAAAGGTGGAGGGCAAAAGAAGAAGGGGGCAGCAGAAAATGAGATGGCTAGATGGTATTGTCGATGCAAAGGGCACAGAGTTGGGTGGGTTGAAGATGATGGTGGAGGACAGAGGTGCCTGGCGTGTGATGGTCTATGGGGTCGCAAAAGGTCGGAACCGACTGTGCAACTGAACAACAACAACAAAAAATATTATGCTTATGGAACACAGAAACAATATAGTTGAATAAAACTTGTAGAATTAAACATGTGACTGTTGCCTTGTATCATTTCAACAATGAAACTACTTATACTTTGATATCTGGATGGATATTTATATGATTGAAAAATGTTTTCTGACAACATTGGAATTAACCCCTTTCAGGGATAAATGTTAACTATGACTGACCACCACAGACTCAAACTAACAAGGAATGTTATAAATTTTATAGTGCTCTGTGGACTTTGTTAAAGTGTTATACTTTTGATCTTGACAGTATTTCTATTCCTTTAACTACAGCGCTTCTACACCTTAATATAGGTTTCATTTTGCTCAGTTTCTTATGTATGTTTATTATGAACAAGCAAGATGGCAATGCACATGAAAGACCTTCACTTGACATTTATGTGTAAAACACTGCATAAAAGACTGAAATAACTCCACTGAGAAATACTCACTTAGAAATAGGATTGACACTGGCCTCAATTACTGTTAAACACTTACAGCACTTTATATTTTCTGGGAAATCTTGGATTCCTAAAAGAATAAAAACAAATATATTAAATCTTATCTGAGAATGAATGTTTTGCTTATTACATACATTAATATACTGTAGAAAACAGAAATGTTGAATATAGTACTAAATACACCACAGGATACACAGAATATCAATAAATGTTGGCCAAAATCATATTGGCATTTTACTCCATAGTAAATGAAATTGTGACAAATTACAGTTAATTAACAAAGCTCCAATGATCTCATTAATTAATTTCAATTTTTTGGGCATTCAGTGGTGGCCAGAGGTCACTATCAAAAATGCAAATCAGCTATACAAATCCCAATGTAGACTCCAAATTGTCTTCTCACTTACTGGGGAGTTCCAATTATTAGTTGGAAACAGTGAGAGGGTGAAATGTTCCTGGCCCACAGTCAGACTATGGTAGCCTATACCAGTGTAGGTGAACCTATGGCATGCGTGCCAGAGGTGGCATACAGAGCCTTGTTTGTGGGCATTGTGGAAACGTCTGCCTCTGCCAATGGGGAGGTGAGAGAGGAGGCTGAAATCCCACCTGGGAGGTGGCGGCAGGGACAAGGTGAGTTGACCAGCTACCCCCAGCCACCCCTCCTAGTAGTAGTAGTAGTAGTAGTAGTAGTAGTAGTAGTAGTAGTAGTAGTAGTAGTAGTAGTAGTAGTAGTAGTAGTAGGCAGTGGTGCATTCAAAGGGCACAGTTGTGGGTGGATTAGGTGCATATGTAGTTGGGTCAGGCACACTTGTGGGGGGTCAGATGTACCCACTGGGAAGTTGAGTGGACTCTCAGGGGAAAGGTACTCCCATGGGGTGGATGTGCACAAACCCATGTGATGTTGCTGGAGACACACCG
Source organism: Bradypodion pumilum (assembly GCA_035047305.1). Lineage (NCBI taxonomy): Eukaryota > Metazoa > Chordata > Lepidosauria > Squamata > Chamaeleonidae > Bradypodion > Bradypodion pumilum. Next base: position 109,504,905 of record JAWDJD010000004.1, on the reverse strand, counting down.
GTGACATCACATGGGTGCATGGGCACGCACGATGCCTGCCTGTCTGCGCACCTCCTCCTCCTCCTTGAGCACTCAATTTCTAACAGGTTTTCCATCACTGGCCTATACACCCTGTATTGGAAGCAAATCAGCAAGACTAGTTTGTTCTTCAAACTGAGATGCAGTACAGTATATGGAGTAGACCAGAGAACTAGAGTTATATTACCACTATCAAGAAGTTAATTTTACTGGTAACCACTGGAGTGGGGAGGGGGAGTGGGGACAACTGAGAAGAAAAGAGTCTTGAAGTTCTTAGTATATAGAAAGGCAGATGTGGAAACTGGCTTCCTGTTCAAATTCAACTCCCCTTCCTCTAATATTTCTTATGTCAAAGTTTAGATTGTAATATCCTCAAGGAATAATACTGGAAAGTCCTAAGGCAGTGAGCAGGGACTTCCATAGTGCTATTGCTTTTCATATTGTTATAGTTCAGAAAAGAGCCAATGGCAAGCACACTGTAAACAAGAAAGGACCAACTGAAGTTCTACTATCTGTGAGTGTGAATTAGATGCTAATAACAGACAAGGTTGCTGCTTTCTCTTGTCACAGATGTCTGTCAGGAAAAAACAGTGGGGTGTTATAGTTGATTCTACTGACTTTGCTGGTAAGTGTATGAATATTGTCTTTTTCCCCTTAGCAAATGAGTCATCATCAGTAGCTATTCCTTATGTTAATTTTGTATTAAGCATGTCAGAGAAGTAGCCTGTCGATGTTTATCCTGCAAATGAAATGAAGTAAATCATCAGAGGCGGATAAAATGCAAAGGAGGTCACAGACCAATGAAAGAGAGAAACAAAGTATGAAAACTGAATTTATTACTCAAGGACTAAGAGAGTGTCCTTGTTCAAAGACTTTCTCTTTGAAGAAGAACAAACATTTCTAGTGAAACATACAGTAAATTATAGAAAGTCTACTCCTTTAATTACTGTTTTCAGTTCAATATTTGGCCACAAGAACTCTTTGACCCCACCTTCCTTTTGTTGTAAGGCTGGAAGAAATACAGCCGTACATGTGGGCTAGGAAGCACATTTACATAGCTGATCACTAGGGTTTGACACCTATTTCAGTTTCTGTTCATGGACAAACAAAACTCCTCTCCTCTTTCCCGTTCCTTCTAAGGATCAAACTAGATTAATGTTGACAAGTTATTAAAGCAGTTTCTCTAAGTGCTAAAAGAACTCAGACTGTAAGAACACATGTTTTCACTCAGCTCCACATCTTGCGTTCCAGTGAACTTTGCTTTGTGGATTGGTCAATGGAAGGTAAAAGAAGGTTTATTTTGGAAGTATGATTTGCTCAGTTGTGCAGATTACTCATATCTCTGTAGTAATCATGTTGTGTGAGGAAATACAGATTACCAACTGAGTATTTTATAGAAATTTATGCTCAATTTGGTTTTAACCTGCATCTTGTGTGGAAACTGCAGCTAGAATCTGAGCAAAAAAAAAAGGGGACATGTTGGAACATTCATCTGGACTGGAGCAATGAGTTTGATGATAAAAAGCTTGAAAGGGATCTGTTTGCTCACCAAAAGGTTCATGGACATGTGTGGATTTTAAATAACACTGTGCTAGCTTATTCTCTTCTGTGGTGATGAGGTTTTTTCTCTCCTCATCAATGTGCTCTTTTTCCCAAGTAGGTGTTTGTAGCAGTCATTCCTAGTATCCTAACAACACTTTTTTGGTATCTCCAGCTACTGTATCTTTGCTATGGAACCCATTTCTCAGCTACCACATTGGTCTAAAATTGAACACCCCTAAAAAGGAGAATATCCTGATGGGGGCTCAGGGAAAGCTTGGGCCATGGCAGCATCTATAAACATAACTTCAAGCGACCCCAAAAGCACTAGCTGTATGCCCTGCCTGGACATGCAAACTGCACCTCACAGAGTCTTTGAGGGACACAATCTGGCATTCTGAGGACTGGGGAGAGGGCAAAGGAAGAGGATTCCTAGAGGATCACAACTTAAAATCTTCTTTGTCATAGACCCTGTTTTCTTAAAGTGAGCTTTTTGTCCCTTTTTTTGATTAAATCAATTAAAGTTCAGCAGTACCAATTAGAGGGACTGCAGTGGCTTAGTGGTTAAGATGCTGAACTTGATGACTGGAAGGTCGGCAGGTCAGCAGTTTGAGACCCAAGTGCCATGTGATGCAGTCAGGTCCTGTTGTCTATCCCAATTCCTGCCAACCTAGCAGTTTGAAAGCAAGAAATTACAAGTAGATAAATAGGCACTGTTTTGGTTGGAATGCAACAGAGTTCCATGTGCTCTGGTGTCTAGTGATGCCTGCCTGCCACATGACCATGGAAACATCTTCAGATACACACAGCACTGGCTCTTTGGCTGTAAATGGAAATAAGCACCATACCCTAGAGTTGGACACGACTGGCTTTCGAGCAAGGGACACCTTTACCTTTACCCTTAGTATCAATTAAGTTCACATTAAACATTGCTTTCATATCTATTCATTTTAAAAATATATCATGGCCTCTTACTGCTGTTTTACAGTGCACCATGCACGACTCATTTTCTTCCAGTTCTTCAGTGCCATACAGTTCCCTTTATGCAACAAAGCCAAGCCTTCCTAGGGTTCAAAAGCTGTCTGGACTTACTTTAATGAGTCCAGGAACTCAATGCAGTTATTCCCCCACCCCCAAGGATCTTGAGTTAACTTCTAATGCTTTGGGAGAGAGAGAAAATATAGTAGCTGCCATAATCCACAAAGTCTATGTGTCCTAATAATAAGAAGACAAGGACAGGCAATAGGAGAGCTTTAAAAACCAGAAGGCCATCAGCTGTGGTCCATGGAATGTCAGAAATTATTCTGGGTTGAAAGGATTTTTGTGGGAGGAACTCCACTCAGGGAACACACAAATGAGTCTCCTTTCATGTCTCCAAGAGCTGGGACAGAGATGGGTGCTCAAGTCGTCATGCAGTACCCGGGTTTTGAATTGCTGACTTGCTGGCCTTCCAGCTAACAACGTAAGGTTCTTAACCACTGAGACACCGTGGGCCCTTGTGATCCATGTGAGGCTACTGGAGCCATGACAGATATTCAAGATACCCAAAGTTGAAGTTAATCCTTTATAAACAAAGTATTTTAGTGGCCCTAACCACATCAAACAAGTTCCCATCAGATCAGCACATTAACTTCCCATTTAATACTTTTAGTAAGGCCTACTTCTTTGTTCTTCTTCAGCAAGGCTAAGCTGTTTTTAAAACAAAGTCGAAACACTGCCTGGGCTTAACTGGTTTGAAGACTCAGCTCTGAGAGTGGGATGTAAATACATAGAAGGAAGTAGAGGAAAATGTAAATTAACTTGGCTCAAAAATAAAGTAGACATTCACTGTAGCAATAAGGAAAGTGATTTTACAAAAATAAAAATAGTTCCAGCGAGGCAAGGAGGCCCTGAAGGCAGGCTGAATATAACATAATTTTCATCTTAATGATACAGTCCTGTGTATTATGTAATGCTTTTTTTTAAAAAATTCTGACACAATTAAAAAAGCAGAGTGCCAAAATGGATAGCAGGGAAAATTAAAGAGAATCAGTTATGTGCAATGTTGTCAGAATTTGTCCCTTTGAGGGTTGGCTCTGTTCCTGAAGCTCCCCCAGGCTCTTAAAAACTGTTTCCCATTTTGAAGACTATATTAAGACATACCCTGCAGAGATCACTGTACATTTTTTTCCCTGGACAGCAAATTTCTCAGCTGGTCATCTTAGACCTGGTGAGATTCTGTTGCAAGTTACAAAAAACAGAAGCTCTCAGAAAACACACACACACACACACTATATGTTTCATCTGCTATACCTATTGTGAGATGGCAGGACATAGTGTAGTATTTTGTTTTAAAGAAGTACAAGAAGCTTTCTATTATCTATCTCTTTCTACCATCTCTATAATGAAATGAACTTTTTTTTAGTGAAAATTCTACAATTATTAATTGCTAATATACAAAGGCTAAAATGTAATGAACATTTTGTACCTAAAGGTAAATTTAGCAACTATTTCCCATTTTTCCTATGTGTGGCAACTTTTGGGATACCCTGTATTTTATCATATTTTTCTACAGTCTCATGTGTTCCTCAAAATCTGGATAGCTGCAGAATTACCTGAAATAGAAGACAAAATCAGTGGAAACAACCTTTCCCTATTCCATCAGAATGGAAAATGCTGCTACATTTGGTCATTATATCCAAGATCATTATGTATTTAGATTTACACGTCTTTGCAATTATGTCTTCACATAATAACATCACAGATAATTATGCCTTTGAATGGAAGAGCTCCTTCCATGCACAGGTACCCTAGGATGAGCTAAACCATAAAACAAATATGCTTTTCAAAATTCCTTGGGTAGCCTTTCAAGGACATTTAATAGATTGGTTTGTAGTGATATTTTATACTGTTCTTTCACTTTCACAAGGATGGAATAAATTGTTTCTTTTTTTGGTAGAAAGGTAGGATGGCCAAAAGGTATGTCCATCCTACTGCATGCTGTATTTCACTGGTGAGACAAAAAAAAAGACATTTCAACAATGAATGTGTTTGTTCATTTCACATTTGGCAGACCTAGTTATATCTACACAAGCCATTGAAAGATATGTTTATGGGCTACCAGGGGTTATGTAGTTCTGGGAGAGGCTCCCAGGACTACATTAGATCCAAATGAACAGAATATAGATGTAAATGAACAGAAAGATGATGCTTCTCATGCAATAACTCTCAGGCAGCCGGGCTATGCTGCCCGCAAACAAGAGGGATTCCTCCATCCTCTCCAAACCTGAAATACATGGGACTGAGTGGAAGCAGGCCTGTGCTGGCGCAGTGGTATACTGGGACATGTTTCCCTGTGCCTCTACTTATAATTTATAACTTAAAGAGCTCTGCCCTGATCTTCCACTCAGGCCTGTGCTGGCCCTGTGGGATACCGGGACGTGTCACCATGCACCACCTACTTATAACTTATAACTTAAAGGGCCATGCCACCTTAGCAGTTTCCGCTCCTGCTTCGGCTCCTCTCGCTGGGCTCCCCTCTGCCCTCATTATATAACTATAAAATTATATATGCACATTTTGATTTATATGGGATTAATTAATTAAACAAAAGGGTAATAGCTTTAAATTAATGTTAATTCCAAATAAAGTAAAATGTAAAAGCCAGTCATAGTTAGGACAAATATTTATTACATTTTAGTTCTGCAATAATGTTGTATCTTACAATAAAACTGCCAGATCTGTATGTTACAGTCAAAGACAATTTGGACCATGGCTCAACTCTCCTTACTCAAAACATGAACACTTGGGTAGACTCTTTTTGTACTTTAAAACTTCTGCCCCAAGAAAACATCACAGCACAATTCCACTAGCCAACCCTATATAGTGCATCACTAGTAGCACTGAAGAGCTGAAAACTTTGATACAGGCAACATATATAAACAGCAAATTTGCAGCCAAATCTTATGAAGAGTTAAATAATCATTCCCAGTGCAGTACAGCTGATCCATATTTGGAGTCTCATTGTGTTTGTTTGGCTTGCTCTATGTAACCAGTATTCTTTAGGAAGGAGAGGGGAGGAAATTAAGGCTCAAAATAATTTATCATTAATAAACTCAAAAGAGTTGATCTGTAGTCTGAATTTCTTTGTTGGACATTGCTTCTACCATAACTTTTTTGTTGTTGTTTTAAATGAAATGATTTTTGTCTTAGGGAATTTCCCTGCTTTTTGAAACACAGTAATGCATAGATATCAATACTGGGACTAGAAATCCTGTCTTTACTGAATAATTTAATATAACATGGGAGATACCTTTATAAATAGAGCAAATAATTAACAGCTTGTACTTTGACTTCATTTTTCAAAGCACACTAATTTCTAATCAGTTCCAAACTGGATCTCTAAAAAAACTACAATGGGTAAGAAAAGATATTGGGATTGCTATTTAAGCCTGTCTCTTAAAGACACTGATTCTGCATAGTACAATGTGTTACTCACAAATCTCCTCCAGGTGGGATATGTTGTTGAATCCCATCCCTCCACTCCAAAATAAAAAAGTCAATGATCAAATGTGTTCCACCAAGAGATAGTCTTAGAAAAAGGGCAAGTGCATAAAAACCAATAGTTTTCACCCATAATTGCCACAACATTTTCCACTTGATTAATAAACACATACAGAGACCACAAGGTTACAAAAAGCATCAGGTTTGAAAGACTGAAATGCAGCATACATGAATAATAGTTCTAATTAAAAGGGGGAAAAGCTCTGAATCCACATTTTGTTTCTTTTGGGACAATAACATGAAAACACTTTTATTGAATAATGCCCTAGTCCGAATTATAACTTTCAATTGGTGTATTCATCCAATTGTAATTCTTAAGGCAAGCAGGCCGCAGTAACATCTCATCATGAGATGAATTATGTGTATGATGGCTGGGAAAACCATTTAAAATGTTTCTGAATATACCATCTTGTGCTTTAGGAAAGAATAAGAGTATAAACCCTATATTTTGGCTAGAATCCTATTGGTGCATATGTATGGGATCATCAGGTGTGGCCTTCTATCTTAAAAGTTTCCTCCACCCACAATTCTGAGGCTCCTTAGGGATCCCTTTCAACTGGGAGAAGCCTTTTGTAGCCTCAGGATGTGGTTGAAAAAACCTTTAATGTATAAAAATGTCCACCACCAGTCCTGGTTCCAGTCCAGTTTTGGTACATTAAAGACTTTACTCTGTCTTGATCCCCCCCCCCCCCAATGGCTTCCTCAGGTCAAAAGTCTCAGCACCTGAATAGCAGAGATAAAGTACTTTTAATTAAAGATGAAAGGCTGAGGCTGATTACATCATCAGCCTTATGTGCTCAGAGCGAACAGGATACCAGCCAATACCATCTAGGTTCAGAAGATGAAAATGAATTATCTACCAAAATGGCTAGTATTTTACTCTTAACTGACATTAACAGCACTGAAAATTCAATGCCATTGTTACCAAACTAGAAATTGTCAACAATTAAGTTGCATTAACGTTTTGTACCTTCTCCCCATGAAAATGATGGGGCTGTCTGAGCAAACTAGAATATGTACTGATAATAGTTCATCTGAACAGCATTCTTTCTATTTTGCTCTCTTTCTATTTTATAGTAGATGGGGAACACCCTGCCATTTGCACAATCACAATTAACATTTTAACTCTAAATATTTGCATAAGCAATTCCCCCCCCCCCACATACACACACAGTTTAATGCAAAAGTTGGCATTATCACGTCATAGCTAGTGAGATTGTTGTCACACAGCTGTTAGTCCACTCAGTCTTGCTTGTGTGCAGAAACAACTTTGTAGGTATGCCACAACAGATCTCTCATTGGAGAAGAAACACCAGTAGGAAAAAGTTAATGTAGTAATTTATTTAGTGGGTTTTGTTTTTTAATTATCTATACAAAATATAGGTGAGGTTAATAAGGTAGTTTCTTTGCTATTAAAAATATGTAATTCTATGATAAATGAAACAAAACAAGAGAACAGGTTTTTTTGCTTACCATTTTTACTGATGTCAAGTTCTTTAAGATTAACTAAACTGGCAATGCTGGGGGGAAGGCTTGAAAGGTCATTATCTGGAATACTCAGTTTACGCAGAGCTTGACAGTTGAAAAGTTGCTACAACAAGAGAAAATTGGTTATAATACTCATTACATTTTAGAATGGTGCTAACATTTACAAGCAATAATTAAATACAGAATAAAATAGCATGCATTTGCTCACAATCAATAAGGACTAATATGCACATTTTAACAATGGCTTCAGACTTCTGCTGTGACAGAATCCTTCATTTCCATACCATGGCCTAATCCAATGTTTTCCCCAGCGAGAGCAAACCTTTTAAACATGAGGGACTTTATGTCACCTGTGACTTAAAAGCACCTGTGCTCTGGTTGGCAGTACCATCAGTCTTAGCTCCATTATTATGGTAAAAAGAAAAATTGACAGCAAAGTTGAAAAACTTATTTGCTTAACCAGTTTCTCAGTGAAAAGGGTTAAAAACAACAATCATATATGCATCACCAGGAAACAGAAGGATGTTTGAGGTTCCCAAGATAAAAAACAATTACCTATTACATTTGTTATCCATATTTTGTGTGCACACAAATATATTCCTAAAAATCTAATGAAACCATTCCTCACCATTTTTCTATTGTAAACATTTGGGTAGAACTAAAAAGAGAACAGAAACATTGCAGGCACACCCCCCCCCCCAAAAGAAATACTCAGACACCGGTATATGGATAAAGGCATTGGGCCACTTTTATTGAATAATGCCCTAGTCCGAATTATAACTTTCAATTGGTGTATTCATCCACTTGTAATTCTTAAGGCAAGCAGGCCGCAGTAACACTGGTAAGGTTCCTCCCAAAATGCCAATGGCAATTGGCTACAATGTATCCATTTGTATCAATTTGTTTGTTGATACAAACAAATTGTTGACTGGAGTCAATAAACTATCTACTGACCCCACCCTATGACGTGTATCCATCAAATCAAGGGGTGATGCATGCTGAAAAGCTCCTGCCATCACCCCTTGCCTGGTTCGTCGTTGACTGGTCAAAGCTATTACACCTGTACCTGTCTAAGTGTTGGCCAGTCAATTGCAAACCTGCTGGATACCTCTGGGTCATAAATCTTTACCTTACCAGTGCTACCCGCCTAAAGTGACCAAAGTCAAAGAAACCCCTTTGCTCAAACACTAGCAACAGTGTGGGATGGGCAAAAAAGCCAGAAACCAAGGGCCAATTGTGGGTTCAGGCCAAAAATTCCCACCCGGCCCCGAAGCGACCAAAATATCACACTGTTCACTAGGGAGGGGGTGGAGGAAAAAAATTCTCCTCTCCGTCGCTCTTTTTAAAATGGCAGCTCGTCTGCCTCGTGGCCACCCCTTTTATAGAGGGGTGGCCACGCCCCCTAACTCACCCGGATGTCTGAGTCCGGGTGGGGGAGGCCCGCAAAGAGCACAGCGGCCATTTTGGCGCTGCGCTTTCATTACAGGCGCACCCCCCAAAGAAAGACTCAGACACTGGTATATGAATAAAGGCATTGGGTCACTTTTATTGAATAATGCCCTAGTCCGAATTATAACTTTCAATTGGTGTATTCATTCAATTGTAATTCTTAAGGCAAGCAGGCCGCAGTAACACTGGTAAGGTTCCTCCCAAAATTGCCAATGGCAATTGGCTACAATGTATCCATTTGTATCCATTTGTTTGTTGATACAAACAAATTGTTGACTGTAGTCAATAAACTATCTACTGACCCCACCCTATGACGTGTATCCGTCAAATCACGGGGTGATGCATGCTGAAAAGCTCCTGCCATCACCCCTTGCCTGGTTCGTCGTTGACCGGTCAAAGCTATTACACCTGTACCTGTCTAAGTGTTGGCCAGTCAATTGCGAACCTGCCGGATACCTCTGTGTCATAAATCTTTACCTTACCAGTGCTACCCGCACTGTCCATGATGAATCCATGCTGTCCATGATGAATCACCGCCCCCCCAGACTGTCAGCTCGGTAGCCAGGCCTGCTTGCAACACACCCAGAAAGAGGTACATACCTCCAGCCGACAGGTGGACCCCTTCTCCTGCCTACCAGCAAAATTTTTGTAAGCCTATCCTCAGGTGTCCAATGGCTGTCTCCCAGCCATGCTCAGCAAGGGACCGAGCAACAGCCCTGTCCACTGACTGCCGGAACAGTCCGAACCACGGAGATCCACGTCTCCCCTAAATTGGTGTCTCGGCACGATGTTAGACCATAGCGACCGTGTGTAAGCCATACATGATATAAAACGCCAGGTCACAGCCCCTCGACAGTTTAGGAACAGCAGTGATCCGTATAAGATCGTTGCCGCCGAGGTGCCTATTAAGAACATCGGGCGGTCCAGCATCCCCGAGGGACATCAGGAATGGCCACAGTTCCCGCCCCCTTGTGCCGCGCATACCATACCATCGCTTATGTGCGGATGCACACAGCCCAAGTCGGGGTCCACTCTCTGTCACCGCAGCATATACTGCTGCCCAGTGTACATAGCTGCGGCCCACCAGCCCCACTGCCACCTTGTGTAGATACACACAGGATCTGTAAAAGAGGAGAAGAGGTTAAGGACATAACTAGGTACTCGTACAGTGAGGGGACGTACATATAAGAAATTGCGCGTACATGCATGTCCGCCTCCGAGTACCCCAAACGTAGCCGCAATCAACGCGACGCCTATCCTAAATAAATGGGTGCCAAAACGGACCCCCACACCGCGAAGCGTGGCACCGGTCACCCTCAGTAACATTACTTTGGCAAGGGTAGACCTATCCTGGTGGCAGAAAAACAGGCTGGGGCGCGCAGCAGGCACTGTCGAAAATTCATGTAGGGCACCAACCGGACAGATGTCTCCAATGAAACTTCGTAGCAGTCTGACTCCACTGCCTAGGCCGTGCTGAACAACCTTTGAGGACCGTATCCCCAATTGAGCCCACTCATGTGTGACAGAGACATCGTCGAGTTCCAGTGCCCTACGAGACACATCCGCCTTACACAGATGGTACCAACTCTGGCACCCACTCACTGATGCAGAGCTCTCCAAAAAGGCTACCGTGGTAGCTGCGTGACCAAGAGCCACTTCACACCTATCCGAACATAAGTAATGCCAGCCTCGTGCAAGGTGGGTCAGAAACTCTGGGAACTGGGGTGACGTGTGTCCGGGCAGCGGACACGTTCACGTGTCCACCCCTCCAAAATACGATGCATGCGGAAGTAACTCACGCAGTCATTGAACCCCCCAACGTTGGCCATAAATGCCGGTGCCGAAAGTCTGAAGGCTAGAGTACGGGGGGCCAAACCCTGACTGCAAGATAACATGCATTGTAGAATCTGGTCCACAGATATTGACCACACTTGAGGTAACTGTAGTTACTCGCAAAAAGTTCTAAATAGCATGAACGCATGGTGATACGCCTTACGCGTGCGAGGTGCCAATGACATGCCCGGTTCACCTCTCCTCGCCAAACGTCCAAATATCGGCCGGGAGTGGCGAGTGGAATTCATCTGCTTCCGGAGTAAGGCACGGAACCGGGGGATCTGCAGGTGGGATAAAGCAGCAGCAACGTCGTTATTAATACCTGGAACATGTCTGGCCCTGAACAGCACATTTAGGCATAGGCTACTCAACTAATGTCATGACCCTGGGGGATTTGCATGTCTGGGTGTTGACAATGTGCACCACTGCCGCATTATCACACCAAAAATGGACCACTGAGTAGGCCCACTCATCGCCCCATAGCATCAGTGCTCCCCAAATTGGGAAGAAACTCAAGGAAGGTAAGATCGCGGAGGTGATCCGTGCCAAGCCATGCGTGATGCCATTGGCCGTAAGTCCACCTACCCTCAGAGAAAACCCCCATAAGTCAGGGAGCCGGAGGCATCCAACCGTACTTGAAATCTAGGGCAGACCATAAGGTCTTATCTCCAGGAAGAGACCCCGTTAAAACCCAGGAGTAATTTGAGCCAGGCCGGAAGGTCCACCCATATGGCCCTGATCAGCCGGACCCTGTGGTGACGTTTTAACAGGCCAGCCATGGCGTCACACAGGCGCCCGGCCAATGCGCTGCTGGGTGGAACCACCCTGCAGGCAAAGTTAAGGTGGCCATGAAGTAACTGCAGCTCACGAGGAACACTTTATGTTTGGCAATCAATGCCAAAATCACCGTGGAGATCCGAGCCACCTTATTCATGGTTAACCCGGATGCCCGTGCGACAGAGTCGATTTAGAAATGTGAGCTTAGTAGCTGGGCCCTCGGTCTTTTCAGGCGCCAAGGGGACACCCAGTTCCCACCTGAGTGTCTGAAATGTAGTGAGGAGACGTGTGCACGTGTCCGAGCCCCGTTCACCCCCGAACCAAAAGTCGCCGAGGTAATGGGCTAGAGACCGAGACCCCGACCTGCGAGCAAAGGCCCACTGAATGAAAGTACCGAATCGTTCGAATGCTGAACATGAAATAACTCAGTCAGAAGGGGTTGGCCTTATCTAAGTAAAATTCCCCTTGGAACCTAAAAACCCAATAGCTCTAAATCCATTGGGTGCACTGGCAGTAATCGGAAAGCCGAGTGCATATCACACTGTGCCAGGAAAGCACCGGGACCGCATGAGCGTACCACCCGTAGGGGCTGAACAAACTACGAGTACCTGACTGAACAAAGTCATTGGGAATGGCATCCCTGACCGGAGAACCCACAGGGTAAGCTAAATGGAGGATTAAACGACATTCACCCTGGTTCTACCTCAGTACTAGTCTCATAGGGGAGACTTTCAAAGTAGGAAAGGTGGTTCCAAGAAGGGACCCGCTACTCTCATAGCCTCAACTCCCGTAGCCGTGCACAGTGGAGCCACCTCTTCGTTACCTTTCAAGGGAACTAGATTAGTAGCATCCTGGGACCCCTAACACCCCCGAATGAAATACAAAAGCCCCATTGGAAACCCTCCAGCAGGTACCCCGCATCATCCCTTCTTGGATGAGCTGAGTGCCATCGCTCCAGCCTGAGTACACTAATTGGGGAGGGGGGGCTTTGACAAGGCTAGTTCCTTCAGACGGAGCTCTGATCGCCCCCTGTGCACCCCTACCTCTGCCCCGTAACCCACCAACCCACGGGCACGCGGAGGCGGCGTAGAGGCCAGTGCAAAAGGGGACACTCAAGTCGGTAACGACACTGGTGCTTAGTACACACGTCGCTAGCTGAGCAGGTCGAACACAGCAGGTGGGCTGGAACCCCCTGCCTGGCCTGTGTCTGAGCAGCCTGCTGCACAGCATGACCACCATGGTACCTATCACCAGGCACCAGTCACGTGGGAGTCATGTACACGAGCACAATTGCTGACAGGGCTCATCCCACCTCCTCTCAGGGTGTAGGGCCACCCTCATCCACATTCCTCATCGTAAGCCCACTGCGATGGGCCCCTCAAATCAACCATCACCCTGTAAATATTAGCAATGGATGGAACCATCAGGATGGCCCAATCAGGCCGGGCCCTGCGGCATACCACCATATATATAAGGTATGCCGACAACCAGTTGGCCCAGGTGCACGGTGGCATACGACGACGGGACAGCTCTTTGTCTCTGTCATCCTGTCCCTCTCTCTCCTCCTCAGTGGGCTCACAGTTCAATAGGGAGAATATCCACATATCCCCCTCCAGACCTTATCCCTCGTGACCTGCGGCAAATGATCACCCAGGGGCAAGGAATAACCAGCCGTCGGCAAAGCCATCGACGGCACGTTCTGTATAAAGGGCATACGCAGCAGGACCCGGACAGCCCCTGCGATGCTCGGCACTGCCCCAGGGGCGGACACCCCCGCCCTTAATGAGGGACCATTTAGCAACCATGGGATACTGGGATAAGATGGTAACTGATGCCCGCTCGCATCAACTTGACGAGACCAGGGCCACTGAACCCCACCACCGTAAGTGGGCTGTGGTGTTGGTGCACTTAAATTGAACCTGATACTCACTAGGTGCACCCCCGTGAGCCGCCCCCACCGGGGGTTCCGGCCCACGGCGGGCGTCGGAGCTCGCAACCGGAATCGAGCTCTGGGATCACCCCCGACTGCTCCCAGTCTGGACATCAGGTAGAACGGGGAGCTGCGAGACACCAGCTGGGCCAGCCAGACCGTCTCACGCAGCTCAACCCGGTTGGCCGCCCGCTGAAGCATAGTGGCCGGCAAGGTAGCTGGGTCGATGAAGGGGCCCCTGTTGAAAAAAGAGAAGTGCCCCCCGCTCCCGAGGATGCTTCCAGCACTGCTAAACATGCTGACAGAGCATCCACTGCCACAGAGCCAGCATAAGGTGGGCCGGGTGGGCCGGACGGCCCACTAGGCAGTTGGAAAGGTAACCCAAATTGGCGAGCCAGGGCCAGAATAGGGCAATGCCCAAAACTCCAGCCCATGAGGGGCCGGAGGGGGAACGGGTTGTATGCCCACACCAGGCCCTCCCACGCTGCCCTGACCCATGGCCGGTAACGGCGGACCAGGGGCCGAAGCCCCTGAGGGGCCGGCCTGTAGCTGGCCAGCCACTGAGCTGGAGCCCGGCTGCCAAGTGAACTGCGGGCCGAGGGCCGGAGCCCCTGAGGGGCCGGCTGGAGGCTGGCCAGCCAAGGGCCAAGTACCAGCCTGAATCACCCCACCGGTATCGGTGGGCAAGGCTGTGATAGTGCCCTGCCGCGGGAGCGCAGCCCTGGTCCTCCGACCTGAAGGCTGCCCCCTGTCCTGCGCAGGGCCCGCAAAAGTCCTCCCCTTGGGCCGCGGTTTCGTCGCCGGGGCCTTCCGTTTGGGAGGCATATCTTCCAAGAAAGAGCAGGATCCCTTTCCAGGGATCAAAAACTTAGCGCCAAAAAAACACAGAGCAAAGCAAGCTAAGGCTCTGTGCTAATCCTCCCTTCCCAGCTGGGAAGGATCAAGGACTAAAGAGCCGCAGAGTACGGACAAACAGCGACGGAGAAAACTTCTCTCCGTCGCTCTTTTTAAAATGGCAGCTCGTCTGCCTCGTGGCCACCCCTTTTATAGAGGGTTGGCCACGCCCACTAACTCACCTGGATGTCTGAGTCCGGGTGGGGGGGCCCACAAAGAGCGCGGCGGCCATTTTGGCGCCGCGCTTTCATATAGCTCCAGATTTTTACTGAAATTCATTACCTAGTACTACTGGATACTAAAAGTCACTTCCTTTAAAACATTTAGTACAGATTTGGACAACTACTTTGGGTATATTTTATAATGGGTTCAATAATTTATATGTTCAGTAACTTTCAGATTTCAGAAAGTCAGAACAGAGAGCATACAATTAGGCTGGTGAATGCAGCTAAATGCAAACCAACTTCCATTAACAAAATGGTTCTTTTTGGAATAATTTTGCCATCTCCCTTTCACTCTGAAAAGAATGACAGTTATGGTAACAATAGGACAAGAGTGAGAATTGCATCCATTTGAAGGATAAAATTACTTTGAAGAGACACTTTAACATAACATTTCTTTAGGAAATCTTACCTAATTCTGAACAATGGTTGTAACCTTGGATATTACAACTCCAAGGGGAATTACTCTTTTTCCTTTTGAGACTGAACCCAGTCATTGTTGGTGCTATTATCATTTAAGCTGGACAAACATCTGTGTCAACTATATTCAGAGTTAAATGTGATAATTTTCCTATTTTGTTCTTGGGATGCTCTCAAAATAATGAATTAGGGTGACTTAATCATTCCAAAATCATGCTGACACAAAAAGAACACAATAGACACAAATTATAAAGAGAACTGTCCTAGACTCTTGCTGAGATTGAAATCCACATGCATTAAGACACTTAGAAGCACATACTAGTGCTCCATAAAAGCTACAGTTAAGAGATTGTAATTGAAAAGTAAAAATAGTCACAATGGCTTTAGAGGCTTTGAGCACTGCAGAAAACCAGCAAATGTTAATTTGGCTTAAGTTGGACATCTGTTGATAAAAAATGGTGATGCTGAAGAACTACAAAACCTAAATGTTAGGTGTACCAGGTATAAGAGAATGAAAGCGCGGCGCCAAAATGGCCGCCGCACTCTTTGCGGGCCCCCACCCCACCCGGACTCAGACATCCGGGTGAGTTCGGGGGCGTGGCCACCCCTCTATAAAAGGGGTGGCCACGAGGCAGACGAGCTGCCATTTTAGAAATAGCGACGGAGAGGAGAAGTTTTTCCCTCCACCCCCTCCCTAGTGAACAGTGTGATATTTTGGTCATAGGGTCGGGTCAGTAGATAGTTTATTGACTCCAGTCAACAATTTGTTTGTGTCAACAAACAAATTGATACAAATAGTGACATGTAGCCAATTGCCATTGGCATTTTGGGAGGAACCTTACCAGTGTTACTGCGGCCTGCTTGCCTTAAAGAATTACAATTGGATGATTACACCAATTGAAAGTTATAATTCGGACTAGGGCATTATTCAATAAAAGTGGCCCAATGCCTTTATCCATATACCGGTGTCTGAGTCTTTGTTTGGGGGGTGCGCCTGCAAAGATAACTTTGTTTGAGTCTGTGTGCAATACTTACATTACTGGAATAAATGACAGTATAGATACTTAATTGTCAGAGCCAGAACAATAGTCATAGAACAGCTTTTTTGTTTTAAAGAGAAGGGATAAGAAGAGAGTGATGCTGAACTGAACAAAGTTCAGAGGAATTTCATACAAAATATATATAGAGCAGTCCTTTCCAAGAGCTTCTTATGATAAAACAGGACATGTGTTTTTAGTTTGAAATGAGAGAGGAATTCCAGACCAGTGGAAATTTCAGGTACATAGAATTAAACGAGGACAAGCATACTTGACCATATAAATGGGGAAAAAATAAACTGAAACACAGTTCCCCACCATTGGATAACAGAAAACATTAGCTACACAAAAGTTGAGCCATTTCTCTCTGGATTGCATGAAATCTAATGGATCTGGTACATCACTCTCTCTTCTCCTGACTGTCTTCAAAAATTAATTTTGTAGATTCTGGCCAAGCACAGCAAAATGACTCAGTCAGGCATCCTCCCATTTTTTTATTCTGATAAACGTAGGATTAAAGGACCTTTGTAATTTATTTGTTTTGCATAGAGGAAGAAACTGCAGACCAAGCAAGATGGAATTTTTAAATTAATGTTTTATGAAATATTCAAAGAGATTATTATCCACAAAGACAACTAAAAAATAGAAGCTATATTGTTTTTACACAAAACCCAAGAAAATGCAAATAAAAGATAGAATAAATGTATCTTTCAAATGTTCTAATCTAAAACATACCGAAGCAGCTGGTAGTAAAAAAAAGGATCTGACTTGAATGTTAACTTCATCTCCCTTTTTGTCTGAGGCAGACTCAAGGTTTTAGGCTCACAACCCACTGAAGCTACTGACACTGATGAGCTCCACTTGAGTACCCTGTGTGAAGAGCTATATAACATTGCAGGCGCACCCCCCAATAAAGGACTCAGACACTGATAAAAGTGGATAACGGCATTGGGCCACATTTATTGATTCATGCCCTAGTCCGAATTATAAATTTCCATTGGTAATTGACCAATCATAATTCTTAAGGCAAGCAGGCCGAAGTAACACTGGTAAGGTACCACCCAAAATTGCCAACGGCAATTGCTACAATGTATCTATTTGTATCTATTTGTTTGTTGACAACAAACAAATTGTTGACCGTAGTCAATATCTAACTAATGACCCCACCCTCTGACGCGTATCCGTAAAATCACGGGGTGATGCATGCTGTCTAGCTGTAGCCATCACCCCGTCGCCTAGTTCGTCGTTGACCGGACAACGTTTAACCAACTTATGCCTGTCTAGTGTTGTCCAGTCAATTGCGAACTTGCCGGATACCTGTGGGTCATAATGTTTACCTTACCAGTGCTACCCGCCCATGTGACCAAAGTCAACAGCAGCAACAGAAAAACCCCTATGTCAAACCATAGCAACAGTGTGGGATGGGCGAAAAAACCAGGACCCGGAAGCCAATATGGGTCCCAGCCAAAAATTCCCACCCGGCCCCGAAGCGACCAAAATATCACACTGTTAACTAGGGAGGGGGTGGAGGGGAAAAACTTCTCCGCTCCGTCGCTTCGCAAAATGGCAGCTCGGCTGCCTCGTGGCCACCCCTTTTATAAGGGAGCTGGCCACGCCCCTAACTACCCGGATGCCTTCATCCGGTGGGGGGCCCCCGCAAAGAGCGCGGCGGCCATTTTGGCACCGCGCTTGCATTGCAGGCGCACCCCCCAATAAAGGACTCAGACACTGATAAAAGTGGATAACGGCATTGGGCCACATTTATTGATTCATGCCCTAGTCCGAATTATAAATTTCTATTGGTAATTGACCAATCATAATTTTTAAGGCAAGCAGGCCGAAGTAACACTGGTAAGGTACCACCCAAAATTGCCAACGGCAATTGCTACAATGTATCTATTTGTATCAATATGTTTGTTGACAACAAACAAATTGTTGACCGTAGTCAACATCTAACTAATGACCCCACCCTGTGACGCGTATCCGTAAAATCACGGGGTGATGCATGCTGTCTAGCTATAGCCATCACCCCGTCGCCTAGTTCGTCGTTGACCGGACAACGTTTAACCAACTTATGCCTGTCTAGTGTTGTCCAGTCAATTGCGAACTTGCCGGATACCTGTGGGTCATAATGTTTACCTTACCAGTGCTACCCGCCACACAGAGGGGCTTCAAAGAAGGCTCGACGCCCCCCCCAGACCGTCAGCTCGGTCAACAGGCCTGCTCGCCAATCACCCAACAGGAGGTCCATACCTCCTCGCGACAGATGGACCCCATCCCCTGCATACAGGTCATAATTTCGCAGACTAATGGCGGGGTGAGGGCTGACCCTCCCCCAACCCCTGCTGACAATGAACCGGGCCACAGCCCTGTTCACCATGCGTCTAGCCCGGTCAAGGGCCGGGAGGTCGAACCCTCCCCTATACGTGTGCCGCGGCACCACGTCCGACCAAACAATGGTGGTGGCGGGCCACACGTAATGCAAGTAGGCGAGGTCGCCGCAAATCGCATGCTTTAGCGATAAGCCGGTGACCTGGCCCAAATCATTGCCCCCAAGGTGTATGATGAGAATGTCAGGCGGGTCAGCATTCCGACCTGAAAAAAGGAATGGCAACAGCTCCCGCCATAACATCCCAGGCTTACCATACCATGTGAGACTTGCGTATGCACCCAGTCCCAGTCGGGGTCCCCACTCTGTCGCCGCAGCGTAACGCGCTGCCCTGTGCACGTAGCTATGGCCCACCAGCCATACTGTCACCGGTGTAATACGACACCCAGGGTCTGTCAAGGGAAAAAACGAGGGAGAGAAAAGATGTGGTGACCAAGCAGGTACTCACTGTGGGAGAGGGCGGACATAAAATTGAAAACACCGTGAACCCCACCTCCCCATGCGGCGTATTTCAGCCCCGGAGTACCCAAAAGCAGCAGCAGTGGAGGCCGCCCCTATTCTGAATGAATGGGTGCCGTAACGGGCCCCCGGGAGGCCTACACTGGCGAGCGCTTTGCCTGTCACCTTCCAAAACTGAAACTTAGTAAGGGGAGACCCATCTTGGTGACAGAAAAACGGGCCATGGTGCGTGCCACGCAGTGCAATAAACTCATGTAGGGCACCAACCGGACAGATGTCTGCCAAAGAACACCGTAGCAGTCTCACACCACTGCCTACGCCATGCTGATCCGTCTTAGAGGAGCGTATCCTCAACTGAGCCCAGTCTTTGGCAACATAGACATCCTCGAGTTCCAGTGCCCTACGACTTGCATCCGCCTTAGACAGCATCACAAGCTCGCTGATGCGGAGCGCTCCAAAAAATGCCACCGTTGTGGCTGCATGAAATAGGGCTGCCTCATATCTATCAAAACAGAGGCCAGGCCAGCCCCGGGCCAGTTGGGTAAGAACCCCTGGGGAAATCGGGTGGCGGTCATCCGGGCAACACCCACGCTCCCGCCCCCACCCCTCCAAAACATGTCTCACACGGAAGTCAGCGGTACTATCCACATGACCCCCCACCTTGGCCATAAAAGCCAATGCTGACAGCCTAGATGCTATGGTGCGAGGTGCAAGGCCCTGGGCATGCAGGTAAACCATGAACTGCAGTATATGGGTCACTGGGATCGGCCAGGTTTCTGGCAGCCGGGATTGGATACAGAAGGCTCTGAAAGAATTGAATGCATGGTGATACGCCTTACGCCAGTGACAAGCCAATCGCCCGGTTCACCTCTCCTTGCCAACGGTCCATATCTCGTCCGGGAGTGGCGAGGGAAATTCCTCCGCATCCGGGGCCAAGGCACGGAACCGGGAGATCTGCAGGCGGGACAAAGCGTCAGCGATATCATTATTGACCCCCGGGACATGCCTGGCCCTGAAGAGGACGTTGAGGCGCAGGCTGCGCAACACAAACTGGCGCACTAGGTCCATGACCCTGGGCGATTTGGAAGTCTGTGAGTTGACAATGTGGACAACGGCCGCATTGTCGCACCAGAAATGGACAACCGAGTTGGCCCACTCCTCGCCCCATAGCATCAAAGCCCCCAGGATAGGGAAAAATTCCAGATACGTGAGATCACGCAGGCGACACGTGCCTGCCCAGGCTGGTGGCCACCCACCATAGGCCCACTTCCCATTGAAGTACATCCCATAACCCAGGGACCCTGAAGCATCAGGCTGTATCTGAAAGCGAGGGGAAGCCAGGAGGTCAGACCTCCAAAATGATACTCCATTGAACTCCCTCAGGAACTGGAGCCAGATAAACATATCCGCCCTGATACCCCGGGTGAGTCTAACCCTATGGTGGGGCCTAGATAAGCCTGCCATGGCGTCGCACAAGCGCCGAGCAAACGCCCTGCCCGGTGCGACCACCCTGCAAGCGAAATTGAGGTGACCATGTAGCACCTGCAGTTCCCGCAGGGACGCCTTGCGTTTAGCAAGCAAGTCCGAGATAAGGGCCACAATCCTTGACACCTTATCCCCCGATAACCTAGAAGCCTGCGCTACTGTGTCAATCTCCACCCCCAGAAATACTAGCTGAGTAGATGGGCCCTCGGTCTTTTCGGGCGCTAAAGGGACACCGAGTTCCTCCATTAGCATCTGAAATGTGTTGAGGAGACGTGTGCACGTGTCCCAGCCCCGTTCACCCCCGAATAAAAAATCATCCAGGTAATGGGCTACAGACCGGGACCCTGACCTGCGGACAAAAGCCCACTGTAGGAACGTGCTAAAACGCTCGAAAGCCGAGCATGATATGGAACAGCCAAAAGGCATGGCCTTATCAAAATAATATTCACCCCGGAACTTGAAACCCAGCAACTCAAAATCGCCCGGGTGCACTGGCAAGAGGCGAAACGCCGACTTAATATCGCACTTGGCCAACAGCGCACCCGGGCCACATGAGCGCACCATGCGCAGCGCGTGGTCAAAAGATGTATACCTGACTGAGCAAAGGTCATCAGGGATAGCATCATTGACCGATCGGCCGGCTGGATAAGACAAATGATGAATCAGGCGAAACTCGCCCGGTGATTTTTTGGGGACCAAGCCCAAAGGTGACACCTTAAGATTGGGGAACGGGGGTGTAGGGAAAGGGCCGGCAACCCTGCCCATACCGACCTCCTTAGTAATGCTGGCAGCAGCTACCTCCTCCCGCCCCCTAAGGGACAAAAGGTTGGGGGCATCCTGGGGGAACCTGTCGCCCACAAAAGGGATACGGAACCCCCATCTAAAACCTTGAAGAAGGTAAACCGCATCCTCCTCCCTCGGGTACAATGCGAGCCAACGCTCCAACATGTCCACATTAATTGGGGAGGGGGCCTTTTGGTGAACCAGCTCCCTCCGCGGCAGTTTTGCCAGCCCCCTGTCCGCCCCTTCCTCTGCCCCGCATCCCCCCAGGCCTGGGACAGGCAGAGGCCGCATGGGGACACTCATGTCTGTACTTGCAATTCTTCCTGTTGCAGGAACCATTGGACGAGAAAGTCCAGCACAGCAGGCGGGCTGGAACCCCCTGCCCCGCCACCTGGCGGGGAGCCTGTGCTGGGGCCACTCGCTGGACCGCATGTCCACAATGGTATCTTTCCCCGGGCGCCGGGCGCGTGGGAGTCATGTACAGCAGCCACAGCCGCTGGCAGGGCTCGTCCCACCTCATCTCTGGGTGCAGGGGAATCCGCATACGGAATTCCTCATCGTAAGCCAACCACGACGGGCCCGGGAAGTCAACCATCGCCCGGTAAATGTTGTCCAAATACTGGACCATCTGAATCGCCAAATCAGGCCGGGCCCTGAGGTATACCGCCATGTAGATGAGGTAGGCCGGCAACCAGTTGGCCCACATGCGTGGTGGCTTGCGACGACGCGCTTGCTCCTTATCCTTCTCATCTTGCCCCTCCCTCTCCTCCTTGGTGAGCTCTCTGTTAAGAAGGGAGAAGATGTCCACATACTCCCCCCGCCAGATCTTCTCTCTGGTGGCCTGTGCCAAATGGTCCCCCAGTGGCAAAGTATACCCTGCCGTCGGCAAAGCTGACACAGGCACGGTGGACACTGCGGGCATCTGCAAAGGAGCCTGGATTAACCCGGTCACCCCTAGAAGATTCCCGACCGGGTAAGAAGGACCCCCTACCCCGGGGCCCAGGGTGATAGTTGAATTCACCGGGTGGGGCGTCGGTGACTGGACCGCTGCACCACCCGTGCGAGGCCAAGGCCATTGGAAAGCCCCCCCCAACGTGGCCATGTGTGTTTGTGCACTATTTTGGACCGCATACTCACACGCTGCGCCCCCATGGGCCGCCCCCACCGGGGGTTCCGACCCACTGGGAGCGTCGGAGCTCACGACCGCCCTAGAGCTCGTCGACGGGGCCTGATCAGCACCGGCCCGTTGATTGGGGACCTGCGGGGCAGTGGCCGAAGCCGGGCCATGCACCTCAGGCAGCTCAACCCATCCCACCGCCTGCCGCTGCCCAGCAGGCGATGGACCGACCAGCCCCCCAAAAGGGGCTCCAGGGTGACCAACCCGGGCCAGGGATGCCTCAAGGGCTGCAACGCGGGCCAGGAGGGCCTCCACGCTGACATAGCCACCTAAACCAAGGGGGGGTAAAGGGCCAGCCGGCCCACTAACCACCGGCGTCGGCACAGGTCCCTGTACCCCAGGGCCGGCATAGGGCCACGATCCAAAGCCCGGGCCCTGTAGGGCCGGGGAAGAACCTTGCCATGTAAGGGGGCCACACCACCCCCCAAGGCTGGAAGCCCCCGCATTAAGCTGCGCCCCAACGGAGAAAGGCCCAGCAGAATGGGTGACGCCAGCAACGGCGGCCGCCGCTTGTGGGCCGGGAGCCGCGGCCCCTACTGTGCCCGCACGCGGACCCCCAGCCTCCGGCCAAGGTGGAATTAACCCCATCCCACCGGTCCCGGTGGGTTCGGGCAGAGGAGGCTGCTGGGGAGGCGCAGCCGCGGTCCTCCGACCCGGATTGCGCCTCCGCGCAGAACGAGCCGCGTTCGCCGTCGCCTTCTTCTTCGAGGGCATTGCAGCTTGTCAATTGGAAGCCTAAAAGGAGAGAATCAGCAGCCAAGAGGCTCAAGTACAAGCGACGGAGGTAGGAGGGAAAAACTTCTCCGCTCCGTCGCTTCGCAAAATGGCAGCTCGGCTGCCTCGTGGCCACCCCTTTTATAAGGGAGCTGGCCACGCCCCTAACTACCCGGATGCCTTCGTCAGGTGGGGGGGCCCCGCAAAGAGCGCGGCGGCCATTTTGGCGCCGCGCTTGCAATCTATCCATCCCCCTAGAAGATGCGTTAGCAACAAAGGCTCTTAGATTTGTTGTGGTGGTTTGTGTGAAGCTCTTGCTCCAACCCTCCAGGTTCTCTGCTTCAATTGCTTCCTTGGTTATCTGGTTCGTAGCTTGCTTGGACTACACTTCCTCTGCTGGACTAAGTTTGGTCCTTTGTCCACTTTTGGATTCGGCCTTGGATTTGAATTAGGACTTAGATAAGGTTTGCCTTTGACCTTTAGCTTGGTTGCCTTTTTGCTTCAGTTTTTTAAATGGCATCTCTTGCATTCTTTCAGGACAAATATCCCCCAAACTCTTCTGTGTGTTTCATGTATTCTTTTTTCCATTTAACACAAGGTGATTCTGCCACTACTATCTCCTTATCTGACCCTTTCTCTTATTTTCTTTTTTACCATTCTTATTCTTTAATGTCCAGATCAAACTTTGAACTGCCAAAATAAAGCCAATTTCTTAGCTTTGTTGTTGGCTAAAATTAAGTCATCCTTGGTACATGTTTCTGGTAGTAATTGGCAGACCAGCAAATTAGCCAGATTTTGTATGTCTCCACATTCACACAGCATGTTGTTGTTTGCCAGCAGCCCACACTTGCACCATGTTGATCTTACATTTAGGAACTCCACCCATCAGCCTATTCAGGGTTCTCCAAGTGACATAGAGAAGACCGAGTTCCTCAACCATATCCTCTGTTAATGTTATTCTTTGTCCATGAGCTCCTTCCTTCATCTTCTAATTGGGTTTCACTCTTGCATACCCTCAAGAGTGTTTGTTCTTGCCATAAAGTACTTCCTGGATCTGAGCCAGCAGACTTGAGGCACATATCCAAGGATGTCAAGGGTCATTCTATTGTTTAGTTATCTTGGCATCTGCTGCTACTTCTCTCCTTATCTTAGGTGGAGTGATGCCAACAAGAGAATATATTTCCTCAACTGGTGTAGGTTTGAGGCATCTTGTCACTATATGCATTGTTTCATTAACAGCAATGTTAACTTCTTTTGCATGTTTGGATGTGCTCCATACTGGAGGAGCATACTCAGCTGCAAAGACACTCAGCGCTGATTTACACAGTGTAGATGGTTGAATTCCCCATGTATAGTTTGTATATTTCAAAAATGTTTACAATTAAGCCTAAGTAATGCTCTACAAGACCTGTCAGTAGAATCTTTCTTGATTTTCCTTTCTTGTTTTATCCTTCAGTTGTACTATACACAGCCATCATTCAGAGCCACAGGCAACAAAATAGCAGTGGTGGCTAATGAAAGGTTTATACTTAATTTTTAGGCCACATTTCTCCTAGTAAGGGGACCCAAGGAGGCTGAATCCCAGCAAGACTGAGTGGCTGTGGCTGTGGGTGAGGGGACCAGATCCTCATAAGGAGTTATCACCACTGGTTTGGGATGGGGCATTGTTGCCCCAATCTGATCAGGTGCGCAACCTGTGGGTCCTCCTGTACTCACGGCTACTGCTCCAGGAGGAGGTTACGGCCGTGGCCAGGAGGGCCTTTGGGCAAGTACATGTTATTAATCAATTGTGCCCACTTCTGGATTGCTCACAGTCACCCATGCTCTGGTCACCTCCCATTTGGGCTATTGTAATGCGCTCTACATGGGGCTGCCCTTGATGACCATCTGGAGACTGCAGTTGGTCCAGAATGCAGTGGCCCGTGTGGTGGTGGGGTGTAGTCATTTTGCCTGCACCTCACCACTGCTGCGGGAACTGCACTGGCTGCCTATATGTCTCCGGGTGCAATTCAAGGTGCTGGTTATCACCTTTAGAGCCCTTCATGGTAGCGGACCAGGATATTTCAGGGACTGCATCATCCCTAGGACATCGACCCATCCCACGAGAGCAAACCGAGAGGGCACCCTTCAGATACCATCTGTTGGGGAGGCCTGCCTCTCCAGCATGAGAAAATGGTCCTTCTCAGTCATAGCCCCCTCATTATGGAACCGCCTTCCAGTAGAACTACACCTCCAGGCCCAGTGGCTACCATTTAGAAAAGAGCTGAAGATGTGGTTGGCAAAATGAGTCTGGGAGCTGGGATTGTCAACAATCTCCCCTTTCTGCCCCCCCTCCTGTAACCAATTTTAATGCTAATGTTATGTTGATTTTATATTTGTTTTTAGATAGCAAAATGGCACAGCGGTGGTCAATATTGCCAAATGTTCTTAAGGGTTTTAAATTGTTTATATATTTTAAAAACTTGTTTTATTGTATGGTCAGTGAGGTGCTCAGAGTCCACACTGCCCAGAGTCCATTGGATTAAGGTGGTATATAAATCATTTAAAAAAATAAATATTAAAATAATTCAGGCTAAACCTTCAATACATTATGAAGTTAAAAACAATTGTACACATTATAATAATTGAAAAGGTTACCTAAGCAAAAGGAGGCTTCTTTATAGGAATACAATGCCCTTTAACATTAAATGACACACAAAAATGTATCAGGAGATGTCGTCTGTGTGCTTCTCACACCTGATTTAGGAAGTTCCACACTGAACAGCAAAAGCAGGGTTAATATGGACATCAATGGGCCTTATTAGGGTCTGTTTAATTTGTAAGTGACAAAGTTATCTCTAGCTAGTTCTCAGTAATGTTGTTATATGCTGTCAAGTTGTTACTGACTTATAGTAACTTATCAGGTTTTTCATAATATGTTTTACTATTGCCACCTCCAAGTCAAGCAGGAGTTTGAATTTAGAATTTGAATTTAGAAGTCAGGAGACCTATCTGCTATATCATGCTAATTATCTTGGGTACTGAAGATTAACTAACCCACACCTTAAAGCAACTTAACTAGGAACAAATCTGTTTATTGATATAATGAGGAGTGCTTTCTAGCTGTTGTCAAAAGTTACTATTTAAGAGCATCTTAAATAGTTTTATTCATTGTATTATCAATCCTAATTTTCTTTCTCAAAAGCAACAGAGAGTAACAACAAAAAAGCAATAGCACAATGAGTTACTTTGACAATAGAACAATAAAAATTGACTACTTTTCAAACACTAATGAGTCACACAGCCTTAGTCAGCTGAGATGGCGTTTGGAACATCTAAAGCAAGAGGGGTGGCAACTATGATTTCTAGGAAGTTAGGATTTGAAATCACAAAAAAGATTGCTGATCAAGAGGGTAGGTATCTGTTGTTAAGAGGAAAATTGGAGGATGAGGAAATATTGTTGGTAAATATTTATGCTCCGAATGACCACCAAGTAGTGTTTCTTGAAAAAATTCGGAAAATAGTGGAGGGGGAAAATGTTGCAAAAATTATTGTGGCTGGTGATTTTAATTTGATCAGGTCAGGAATGGATTGCACAAACATAGCTAGAAGTGGAATGGGTGTGAAAGGGAAGGCGTTGGACAAATGGATGAAAGTTATGGGTTTGAAGGATTCGTGGAGAGAGTTTAAAGGCTTGGAAAGGGCATATTCCTTTTTTTCGCATGTACATGGGACCTACTCGAGAATAGATTATGTTTTTCTGTCGGAAAACTTAATTGGGGATATAGAAAGTACGGAAATTGGGATTATTAAGGAATCGGATCATGCTAAAGTATATTTGGAATTGAAAGCACCAAAAAATATTCAAAGAGTTAGAAATTGGAGGTACGATCCTAATATGTTTAAAGATCAGAAAAGCAAAGAGGCAATTATGGAAAGTTGGAAAGAAAGTTGGCAATGGAATGATAACAATGAGGTTGATTTTAACATTGTATGGGATACCATGAAGTCAGTTTTTAGGGGGGAAAGCATAAAAGTGGCAAGTCTCAAATATAAAAGGTATAAAGCAGAACACATAGAAAAAGAAAGGGAAATAAAACAATTACAGGAAGAACACGTAAAGAGTAAAGATAAAAAAATTCTCTTGAAACTACAAGGACTCAAGGCAGAAGTAATGGGTAAAGATATTGATAAAGTTAAACGAGATTTGATTTATTTAAATAGAGAATATTTTGAATTTAGTAATAAGAACTCAAAACTATTAGCAAGAGCAGCTAAGGTTAAAAGGGAAAAAAGAGAAATTGGGGTGTTAGTTGACAGGCAAGGTTCAAGGTGTAATAAGAATAGCGATAAATGTAAAATAGTTAGGGAATTTTACCAGGTGTTATATGCAGAAAAAGAAATAGATATGGAAAAGCTTAAAAGGATATTGGAGAGGCAGTTAGGGAATGGGATAAAGCAAGAGCATAGGGAGAAAATGGAGGAAAAGATAACTGATAAAGAGGTTAAGGGGGTAATAAGCGGATTGAAGATAGGGAAAGCCCCGGGGGATGATGGATTATCAACAGAGTTTTACAAAGAATTTAAAGAGGTGGTGGTCCCGAAATTGGTGAAGTTATATAATTATATACTAGATGGAGGATCAATCCCGACTTCATGGTATAACACTACAATTGTTCTTTTGCCAAAACCTGGTAAGAATTTGGAAAGAGTGGATTCGTACAGACCAATTTCGCTTATAAATCAAGATGCGAAGATCTTCACGGCAATATTGGCTAACCGTTTAAATAGTTTTATGGGGGAATATATAAATGTTGATCAAGTTGGGTTTCTAAAAGGACGACACATGGCGGATTTGACTAGAAGGGTATTAGATTTAATAGACAGTGTTAATCAAACAAAGGAAAAAGTGGGATTACTATCATTGGATATTTTTAAGGCATTTGATTCATTGCAGTGGTCTTCAATTAAGGAAATAGTTAGAAAATATGGGTTTGGAGATAAATTTAATAGGGTTATAGATTTACTATATCAAAAAGGAAATGCCAGGGTTAGAGTAAACGAGGAGCTCACGGATGTGGTAAAGCTAGAGGCAGGTACTAGGCAGGGTTGCCCATTATCTCCTATTTTGTTTATAATGGCAATGGAGATTTTAGCTAAAAGTATAAGGGAGGATTCAAATATAGAAGGGATTATGGGTAATAAAGTGAGCATGTACGCTGATGATACATTGCTTATGGTGAAGCACCCGGAACAGGTAATGGACAGGATTAAAGATCATCTACAAGTATTTCAAGCTATAACAGGATTAAAGATAAACTGGGATAAATCTGAATTGATGTTGTGTAATTTGAAATTGAGCGAGATGGGTAGGACGGTGTCGACACTTAATATACAAATCAAAGATAAGTTGAAGTATTTAGGGATAATTATTTCAAACAAATTAGAAGAACTTAAACGATTGAATTATGACAGCTTGAGAATTGAATTTAGGAATAAAATACGAGAACTTCAGAAGTTAAAGCTGTCATGGTTTGGAAGGATTGCTATGTGTAAAATGATACTGTTACCAAAGATTAACTTTTTATTTGACACGCTTGCGATCCATTTAAAAGAGAAAGAAATCAATGAGTTTCAAAAAATGTTTAATGACTTTTGTAATGGAGGAAAAAAATCTAGGCTTCCAAAGAAACTATGGTATTTGTCTCAGAAAAAAGGGGGGTTGGGTATGCCAAACCTCTTAGTATATTACCGAGCATTTCAAGTCAAGAATGTTGTGAAGATCTTGGCAAGAGAAAAGGTAATTTGGGAACAATTGAAAATGAAAGAATACAGAAATATTGGAAACTTGAATTTTCTGGGAATGAAGGATAAGGCGAAAAGGTCAAAT
Organism: Bradypodion pumilum; assembly: GCA_035047305.1. Classification (NCBI taxonomy): domain Eukaryota; kingdom Metazoa; phylum Chordata; class Lepidosauria; order Squamata; family Chamaeleonidae; genus Bradypodion; species Bradypodion pumilum. Next base: position 109,475,881 of record JAWDJD010000004.1, on the reverse strand, counting down.
AATACTATGATGAAAGGTCTCATGGAGGTGTGGAAGAAGGTAAAAAAAGATATGGTTCCGAATCTCTCCCCAATCTTGGAATTGACTGATATGATGTGTTTCCCAATAAAATTAGACAAAGAAAAAATAGAAATATTGGATAAAAATGGGACGTTGTTATTGAAGGATTGGTTAAAAGTATGTGATATTGATGCCGAGCGGGAAAAAATGTTTGAGATATTAAATTTGAATTGGTTTCAGAAGCTAAAGGTGGACAATTGGAATAAAAAATATAAAAGAGAACTAGGATCAGATAGAGTACTTACGGAATTTGAGGAATTGGTAAGGAAGATTAGAAAAGGCGAAAGTAGTATTAAGGGTCTTGTAAGTAAGCTTTATAATATATTGAATAGAGGTGCAGATCCACAGGAGGATTTGAAACGGAAGTGGGAACAAAATTTGAATATAAAAATTGGGGAGACTGAATGGAAAAATAAATGGAAAAAGAGAATTATGAGAACAATGTCTGTAAGAATTAAAGAACATAATTTCAAGATGTTGTGGCAATGGTACCTGACACCATTAAGACTTTACCAGATGGATAATAAAAGAGATAAGTTATGTTGGAGATGTAAAGAATTTGATGGAACATATGAACATATGTGGTGGAGTTGTAAAAAAATAAGGGATTTTTGGGGAAGAATAGAAAATGAATTTGGTGAAATATTGGGTAAAAGTGTTAAGTTGGTGTCGGGTACTATTCTTTTAACGAATGTGGAAGATCTGGGTTTAAACAAGGAGGAAAAAGAACTACTGGAAATTGTACTGACAACGGGTAGACAATGTATAGCCAGAAATTGGAAAAACGATGTAGACATTCAGGTTGGAGAATGGTATAAAGAAATGTGGAGTTTAGCATTGAACGATAAATTGACATGGGAGATTAAAGTCAAAAGAGATAATTTAAAAGAGAATAGATTCTGGAATATATGGAAACCGTTCGTGGATCACTCTATTATGGCAGGTGATAGTTCAGGACCAGTACCATCTCAAAGAAGTTTCTGGACTTGAGTAAAAAATAAACTCTCCGGGCATTGTATATATTCACAGGGTGTTTTTTTTTATTGGTTAAAAAGATTAGTGGTAGTACAGAAAGTTTCTTTCTAATATTTTGGATTTTGAAATAAAGGTTCTTAATATTTGGTGGTTAAATAGTAGTTAATGAATATAGATATTGTTATGTGCTAGCATATAGTAATGTTTGTTAGTATGATATTATGGACTTGTTAGTGTAATGTACTGTTAATGTATTGTTAATGTTTTCTTTTCTTTTTCTGTATGTTTATTAAAGATTTAATAAAAAAAATTAAAAAAAAAAGAACTACACCTCCAGGCCCAGTGGCTACCATTTAGAAAAGAGCTGAAGATGTGGTTGGCAAAATGAGTCTGGGAGCTGGGATTGTCAACAATCTCCCCTTTCTGCCCCCCCTCCTGTAACCAATTTTAATGCTAATGTTATGTTGATTTTATATTTGTTTTTAGATAGCAAAATGGCACAGCGGTGGTCAATATTGCCAAATGTTCTTAAGGGTTTTAAATTGTTTATATATTTTAAAAACTTGTTTTATTGTATGGTCAGTGAGGTGCTCAGAGTCCACACTGCCCAGAGTCCATTGGATTAAGGTGGTATATAAATCATTTAAAAAAATAAATATTAAAATAATTCAGGCTAAACCTTCAATACATTATGAAGTTAAAAACAATTGTACATATTATAATAATTGAAAAGGTTACCTAAGCAAAAGGAGGCTTCTTTATAGGAATACAATGCCCTTTAACATTAAATGACACACAAAAATGTATCAGGAGATGTCGTCTGTGTGCTTCTCACACCTGATTTAGGAAGTTCCACACTGAACAGCAAAAGCAGGGTTAATATGGACATCAATGGGCCTTATTAGGGTCTGTTTAATTTGTAAGTGACAAAGTTATCTCTAGCTAGTTCTCAGTAATGTTGTTATATGCTGTCAAGTTGTTACTGACTTATAGTAACTTATCAGGTTTTTCATAATATGTTTTACTATTGCCACCTCCAAGTCAAGCAGGAGTTTGAATTTAGAATTTGAATTTAGAAGTCAGGAGACCTATCTGCTATATCATGCTAATTATCTTGGGTACTGAAGATTAACTAACCCACACCTTAAAGCAACTTAACTAGGAACAAATCTGTTTATTGATATAATGAGGAGTGCTTTCTAGCTGTTGTCAAAAGTTACTATTTAAGAGCATCTTAAATAGTTTTATTCATTGTATTATCAATCCTAATTTTCTTTCTCAAAAGCAACAGAGAGTAACAACAAAAAAGCAATAGCACAATGAGTTACTTTGACAATAGAACAATAAAAATTGACTACTTTTCAAACACTAATGAGTCACACAGCCTTAGTCAGCTAATTTCACTTCATCTTGCCCAGAGGTCAGCAAACTTGGCTCTCCAGGTGTTCTTGGACTTCAATTTCCAGAAGCCCAAGTCAGTATACCTGTTGATCAGGACTTCTGGGAATTGAAGTCCAAGAACATCTGGAGAGCCAGGTTTACTGACCCCTGATCTAGCCTAACCTGGAGATAATGTTTTAGGCTAGTCCTTCAGAATATGCAAAGAACAAATTAGGAATTCCATAACCCAGGTGAGAATCTATTGCCCATCAATTTCCAAATTCCCAATTAAATGGAATATACTTTCCCTCTAGCATCATGAAAGAGATAGTAACAGTTAAAGTACTGGTCTGCTTAGGGAAACCATCTGCAATTATTAGCCATCAGCAATTATTCCAAAATATTAGGCATTACTATTTCTAGTAGCTGGCTTGACCAATAGAAATAAACAATATTTTTTTCAAAATAGACATTAAGAATAAATAAAATTGTTTTGTGACTGTTCAATTTAATTTTAAAAGCACTTTCTTTGCCCTAAAACTCATACGTTCCAGATCAATAAACTCTATGGGCTAGATTCAATTATTAGTTCCAATTATAGAGTAGACATATAGAATGTATGGAACAATTAAGTTAATACTTGAAGTATTCCTATTTATTCTGTGAGTTCATTCTAGCTGGGACTAATGACTGCATTCAGCATATTGAATTCATTATCCTGGACATGTTATTTTTAAGGTAACGATAGCGTTATACCAAATAATTTTTGGGAGCTTAGAAGCTATTTCACCACATTTTATTTGAGCAGCATATTAGTTATCACAGACATTCATCTCTCCAACAAAATTCTCCAGACCCCCCCTCCCCTACAACATAATTATACTATTTTATCTTTTTCAAGATGCTAGAAGGAATACCTATTCCATTTAATTAGGAATACATCATTATAAAAATCTATCTGCCTACTCTTTGTTCACTTCAGTGAACTGCAAATATTGCATTACAGTCAAAGTGTATTTCATTGTGAAGTTCAGAAGGTATATGCATACAAAAAGAGAATGCTCTCTTGTCAGTTTCACAGTATTTGTTCAAAATGAGATTGCCAGATTATTCAACTGCATTTTCTTTCTTTGTTATTATTTTTAAAAACATGGATCATAACATCTTTTAAGGTGGTGTTCTTTGGTTCATTTTTCACCTGCAGGATATCAACAATCCATCCCTAAAGCCAAATGTCTCTTTTTAACAGTAAACTGCCTGATGCCTCATGCTCATTTCACATTGAAATGTCAAGTTTGGTCATATTTCAGCACCACTTACAAAAGAATTGAATTAAATCTACCAAATGTCAAATCAATCATTAGAAGTCTTTCTCTGGGTGCCTTGGGGACTGGGTAGGGAGAAAGGAGCCCAAAGGCCCCTGAACACTTTACCCCAAATGCCCGTCTGGTGTCCATGCTATTGAACCTGGTATATCCTTTTTATTTATGTGAGCTGTTAGCAATCAGCTGGTTCGGTAGCTCAGTAAGTTAGGCATCTGGTTGTGGAGACAGAGGTTGAGATTGCCCTTTGAACTTTATCTTGAATGATAAAAATCATATATACAGTATATGGATGTGGGGCTAAAGGGGGAAGAGCATGGTCAAAAAATTTTATTTATGTGAGCTGTTAGCAATCAGCTGGTTGGATAGCTCAGTAAGTTATTTTTTATTTCTTCTTTTTAATATACAGGCTCTGTATATTGTAAAGCTTACTACAGTGGGTTTTAAATGAAAAATGTCTTTTGATTTTATTTTAAAAGAAAAATTTGTAATTGGAAAAGTCTCATAGATGGGACATAAATAGACCCTGCCAGGGCTTCAGGGAGCTATCCAAAACATGGCAAACTTTAGCAAATTCCTTTAACTAAGAAACATCCAAACTGACATTTGCAGGCGCACCCCCCCAATAACGGACACAGACAACATTGAAAGTGGATAACAGCAAAGGGCCACATTTATTGATTCAATGCCCTAGTCCGAATTATAAATTTGTATTGGTAAAACGACCAATCATAATTCCTAAGGCAAGCAGGCCGAAGTAACACTGGTAAGGTACCACCCCAAAATTGCCAACGGCAATTGGTTACAATGTATCAAATTGTATCAATTTGTTTGTTAACAACAAACAAATTGTTGACCGTAGTCAATAACTAACTCATGACCCCACCCTCTGACGCGTATCCGTGAAATCACAGGGGTGATGCATGCTGGTTAGCAATCATCATCACCCCATCGCCTGATTCGTCGTTGACCGGACAACGTTTAACTACTTTATTCCTGTCTAGTGTTGTCCAGTCAATTGCGAACCTGCCGGATACTTGTGGGTCATACTGTTTACCTTACCAGTGCTACCCGCCCATGTGACCAAAGTCAACAGTAGGAACGAAGAAAGACCCCTATATCAAACCATAGCAACAGTGTGGGATGGGCAAAAAAGCCAGGACCCGAAGCCAATGTGGGTCCCAACCAAAAATTCCCACCCGGCCCCGAAGCGACCATAATCACACTGTTAACTAGGGAGGGGGTGGAGGGGAAAAACTTCTCTGCTCCGTCGCTGAGGCAAAATGGCAGCGCGGCTGCCTCGTGGCCACCCCTTTTATAAGGGAGCTGGCCACGCCCCTAACTACCCGGATTCTCTGTCCTGTGGGGGGGGGGCCCGCAAAGGGCGCGGCGGCCATTTTGGCGCCGCGCTTGCATTGCAGGCGCACCCCCCCAATAACGGACACAGACAACATTGAAAGTGGATAACAGCAAAGGGCCACATTTATTGATTCAATGCCCTAGTCCGAATTATAAATTTGTATTGGTAAAACGACCAATCATAATTCCTAAGGCAAGCAGGCCGAAGTAACACTGGTAAGGTACCACCCCAAAATTGCCAACGGCAATTGGTTACAATGTATCAAATTGTATCAATTTGTTTGTTAACAACAAACAAATTGTTGACCGTAGTCAATAACTAACTCATGACCCCACCCTCTGACGCGTATCCGTGAAATCACAGGGGTGATGCATGCTGGTTAGCAATCATCATCACCCCATCGCCTGATTCGTCGTTGACCGGACAACGTTTAACTACTTTATTCCTGTCTAGTGTTGTCCAGTCAATTGCGAACCTGCCGGATACTTGTGGGTCATACTGTTTACCTTACCAGTGCTACCCGCCACACGGAGGGGCTTCACAGAAGACCTGACGCCCCCCCCCCAGACCGTCAGCTCGGTCAACAGGCCTGCTCGCCAGTCACCCAACAGGAGGTCCATACCTCCTCGCGACAGATGGACCCCATCCCCTGCATACAAGTCACAATTTTGTAGACTAATATCGGGGTGATGACTAACCCGTCCCCAAGCCCTGGTGGTGAGAAACCGCGCCACTGCCTTATTGACCGCGCGCCTAGCTCGGTCAAGGGCCAGGAGGTTAACGCCCCCTCTGTAAGAGTGGCGCGGAACAATGTCCGACCAAACCAGGGCTGTGGCAGGCCAGACATAATGCAAGTAGGCGAGGTCCTCGCAAATCGCATGCTTGAGCGATAAGCCGGTGACCTGGCCCAAATCATTGCCCCCCAAGTGGATGATTAGAATGTCAGGCGGGTCAGCCCCCAGGCCAGAAAAAAGGAAAGGCCGCAGCTCCCGCCATAACATCCCAGGCTTACCGTGCCATGAGAGACTGGCGTGGTCACCCAGTCCCAGTCGGGGTCCCCACTCTGTCGCCGCAGCGTAACGCGCTGCCCTGAGCACATAGCTGTGGCCCACCAGCCATACTGTCACCGGTGTAATACGACACCCAGGGTCTGTAAGAAAATTGAGAAAAAGGAAGGTAAGGTGACTGGATTGGTACTCATGGCGGGAGTGGGCGCACATAAAACTGAAAACATTGTGAGCCCCACCTCCCCCTGCTACGTATGTCAGCCCCAGAGTACCCAAAAGCAGCCGCTGTAGAGGCTGCGCCAATACGGAACGAATGTGTGCCAGAACGGGCACCCGGTAGTCCCACCCTGGTGAGGGCTCTGGCAGTCACCTTCCAAAACTGAAATTTAGTAAGGGGAGACCCATCTTGGTGACAGAAAAACGGGCCGTGGTGCATGCCACGCAGTGCCAGGTATTCCTGTAGGGCACCAACCGGACAGATGTCTGCCAAAGAACACCGTAGCAGTCTTACTCCACTGCCTACGCCATGCTGATCTGTTTTAGAGGAGCGAATCCTCAACTGGGCCCAGTCTTTGGCAACATATACATCTCCGCGTTCCAGTGCCCTACCACTTGCATCCGCCTTAGACAGCATCACGAGTCCGCTGATGCGGAGCGCTCCAAAAAATGCCACCGTTGTGGCTGCATGCGATTGGGCTGCCTCATAATGATCAAAACAGAGGCCTGGCCAGCCCCGGGCCAACTGGGTAAGAACCCCTGGGGAAATAGGGTGCCGGTCGTCCGGGCAACGCCCGCGCTCGCGCACCCACCCCTCCAAAACGTGTCTCACACGGAAGTCAGAGGTGGTATCCACATGACCCCCTACTTTGGCCATAAAAGCCAACGCCTAGAGCTTGGATGCTATGGTGCGAGGTGCAAGGCCCTGTGCATGCAGGTGAACCATGAACCGCAGAACATGGTCCACCGGGATGGGCCAGGTCTCTGGCCATTGAAATCGAGTAGCAAAAGCCCTATACAAATTGAATGCTTGTTGATACGCCTTACGCGTGCGTGGCGCTAGTGACAGGCCAATCGCCCGGTTCACCTCTCCTTGCCAATAGTCCACATCTCGTCCGGGAGTGGCGAGGGAAATTCCTCCGCATCCGGGGCCAAGGCGCGGAACCGGGAGATCTGCAGGCAGGACAAAGCGTCAGCAATATCGTTATTAACCCCTGGGACATGCCTGGCCCTGAACAAGACGTTGAGGCGCAGGCAGCGCAGCACAAAATGGCGCACTAGATCCATGACCCTGGGCGATTTAGAAGTCTGTGCATTGACAATGTGCACAACGGCAGCATTGTCGCACCAGAAATGCACCACCGAATTAGCCCACTGTTCGCCCCATAGCATCAAAGCCCCCAGAATGGGAAAAAATTCCAGGTATGTGAGATCCCGCAGGCGACCTGTGCCTGCCCATGCCGGTGGCCACCCACCATAGGCCCACTTCCCATTGAAGTACATCCCATAACCCAGGGATCCTGAGGCATCAGACTGGATCTGGAAATTGGGGGATGCCAGGAGGTCAGACCTCCAAAATGAGACCCCATTAAACTCCCTCAGGAATTGCAACCAGACAAACATGTCTGCCCTGATACCCCGGGTAAGCCTGACTCTGTGGTGGGGCCTGGATAACCCTGCCATGGCGTCGCATAAGCGCCGGGCGAAAGCCCTGCCCGGTGCGACCACCCTGCAGGCAAAATTGAGGTGCCCATGTAGCACCTGCAGTTCCCTCAGGGATGCCTTACGCTTAGCCAGCAATTCCGAGATAAGGGTCACTATCCTGGACACCTTATCACCCGGTAACCTAGAAGCCTGTACTACTGTATCAATCTCAACCCCCAGGAATACTAGTTTGGTCGACGGGCCCTCGGTCTTTTCGGGCGCTAAAGGGACACCCAGTTCCTGCATTAGCGTCTGAAATGTATTGAGGAGACGTGCACACGTGTCCCAGCCCCGTTCACCCCCGAATAAAAAGTCATCCAGGTAATGGGCTACAGACCGGGACCCTGACCTGCGGACGAAAGCCCACTCTAGGAAGGTACTAAAACGCTCGAAAGCCGAGCATGATATGGAGCAGCCAAAAGGCATGGCCTTATCAAAATAATACTCCCCTCTAAACTTAAAACCCAGCAATTCAAAGTCGCCCGGGTGCACCGGCAAGAGGCGAAAAGCTGACTTAATGTCGCACTTGGCCAGCAAGGCACCCGGGCCACACGAGCGCACCATGCGCAGCGCATGGTCGAACGATGTATACCTGACCGAACAAAGGTCATCAGGTATCGCATCGTTGACCGATCGGCCGGCTGGGTAGGACAAATGATGAATAAGGCGAAACTCACCTAGGGACTTTTTAGGAACCAAACCCAATGGTGAAACCTTAAGGTTGGGAAAAGGGGGTGCGGGAAAAGGTCCGGCGACCCTGCCCGCGTCTAGCTCCTTTTTAATGCTGGCCTCGGCTACCTCCTCCCTTCCTCTGAGGGATAAAAGGTTGGGAGCATCCTGAGGAGATATATCACCCATAAAAGGGATACGAAATCCCTGCTTAAAACCTTGGATGAGGTACTCCCTGTCCTCTCCCCTTGGGTACGATGCGAGCCAGCGCTCCAGCATGTCCACCTTAATTGGGGAGGGAGCCTTTCGGAGAACTAGCTCCATCCGTGGCAGGCTTGCCAGCCCACTGTCCACCCCTCCCTCTGCCTCGCACCCCTCCAGGCTTGGGACAAGCAGAGGCTGCATGGGGACCAGAACATGTGGGACACTCGTGCTTATACCTGCAGTTCTTCCGACTGCAGGAACCATTGGACGAGAAAGTCCAGCACAGCAGGTGGGCTGGAACCCCCTGCCCCGCCATTTGGCGGGTAACCTGCGCTGGAGCTGCTCGCTGGACCGCATGTCCACAATGGTATCTATCCCCCGGGGCAGGACGTGTGGGTGTCATATACAAGAGCCACAGTCTCTGGCACGGCTCATCCCATCTCATCTCGGGGTGCAGGGGAATCCTCATACGGAATTCCTCATCATATGCTAGCCATGAGGGGCCCGGGAAATCTACCATCGCCCTGTATATGTTGTCCAAATATTGGACCATGGGAATAGCTAGATCCGGCCGCGCCCTCAAATACACCGCCATGTATATCAAATAAGCGGGGAGCCAGTTAGCCCAGGTACGCGGCGGCTTACGGCGGCGTGCCTGCTCCTTGTCCTTCTCATCCTGACCCTCCCTTTCTTCCTTAGTGGGCTCTCTGTTCAGGAGTGAGAAGATATCCACGTACTCCCCTCGCCATATCTTTTCTCTGGTAGCCTGAGCCAAGTGATCACCCAATGGCAGGGAATACCCTGCCGTCGGCAAAGCCGAAAAGGGGATAGCTGGCCTACCCAAAGGGGCCTGAGTTAACCCTGCCACCCCAAGTACGTTCCCAGCAGTGTAAGAACCAATGCCCACCCCAGCGGGCATGGTGGCAGTAGTTGTCGCCGGGTGGGTCGCCAGCGGCGTAGCCCCTGCACCACCCGCGCGAGGCCAAGGCCACTGAAAGGTCCCCCCTATATTGGGAATGTGTGTGGATGTACTCGTTTGCACCATATACTCACATGCTGCACCCCCGCGGGCCGCCCCCAACGGGGGTTCCGGCCCACTGGGGGCGTCGGAGCTCACGACCGATGTAGAGCTCATCACCGGGGCTTGACCCGCGCCAGGTTGCTGGCTGGGGAGCTGCGAGGCAGTGGCCGGAGCCGCGCCACCCGCCTGCAGCAGCTCAACCCTCCCCGCCGGCCGTTGTCCTGCTGCCGATAGCGCCTCCAAAGGTACCCCGAAAGGGGCACCTGCCTGACTGGCCCGGGCCAAAGACTCCTCTAAGGCCGCAATACGGGCCAGTAAGGTGTCTACAGTAACCATGGGTAAAGAGCCGGCCGGCCCACCTGACCCTTGCATGGGGACAGTTCCCTGCACCCCATGGCCCAGATATGGCCATTGGCCAGGGCCGAAGCCCGGTAGGGCTGGTGAGGAAACCTGCCAAGGCGGGGCACCGGGCCACCCCCCAAGGCTAGAGGGCCCCGGGAGAGGCTGCGGCCCAGAAGTGGTCGGCCCAACGGGTTGGGCGGAAGGAGGAGCGGTGTCCACCGCTCGCGGGCCGCGGGCCGGAGCGCCCTCCGCGCCCGCACTCTGAACGGGCCAAGGTGCGATAGACCCCAAGCCACTAGCCCCGGCCGGGGATGGCAAAGGTGGCTGTTGAGGAGGCGGCACCACGGTCCTCCGACCTGGGTTGCGCCTCCTAACAGCCCGAGCTGAATTCGCAGCAGCCTTCTTTTTGGAAGGCATCTCGAGCAAAAAAGGGAAGCTAGCTAAGCAAAATCGACCCAAAAGGCTTCCCGGCAATACCAACGAGCGACGGAGGCGCAGGGGGAAAAACTTCTCCGCTCCGTCGCTGAGGCAAAATGGCAGCGCGGCTGCCTCGTGGCCACCCCTTTTATAAGGGAGCTGGCCACGCCCCTAACTACCCGGATTCTCTGTCCTGTGGGGGGGGCCCCGCAAAGGGCGCGGCGGCCATTTTGGCGCCGCGCTTGCATTTTGCTTCTTCTCCATATTTTTCTCTCTGCACTAAAAGGAAATAATCAAATCTTCCTAAAAATGTTCCCTCCAACCCACACATGGTTAGGCAGAAGGAACACAACCTGTTTCATCACCCCTCAACATGCTTTTGGTCCTATTTTACAATCCCATTTCATAAGGTGTTATTAAAGTGGATGCTATTGCACAGTGGTTAACGAGAAAAATAAAATATTTTTAAAACAAGTAAAATCAAAAGGGCTCTTTAAACTTCTACTAAATAGCAACTCATATTCTGATTAAAAAGAGGAAATAACTCTGAACTATTTGTGAGCAAATTGACCCCTATCACATTCTATTTCATCTCTATGAGGCAGAAAAATATGATTTAGTATCCAGAGTCTTCTCTGTGAACAGATACAGCTGTCTATACCACTTTTCTCTCCACACCCTGGAGAGTGTAACTAAATTGTTCTCTACTCGTAAACAATTGCTGGTAGAGTGAACAAGCCAGTGCTCTGAGCATTCAAATTTGGTTAAGAGAAAGAAGATGCCAGAAGAACAAATACAGTGTTGACAACATCTAAAGTTATGCAATTTTAAATACATCTAATTAATGCACGAGTCTTTTAAAAATAGTGAAATCAACGGGACAGCCACTTTTAGGATAATGCCAAAGTTTGAAATCCTATGTACACTTAATAGGGAATGAATCTTACTACTACTTCTTTCGTGTCCATATCAAACTTTGGACTGTCAAAATTAAGCCACTTTCTTGGCTTTGTCACTGGCCTAAATTAAATCTTCATTGGTACATGTTTCTGGAAGTAATCGGCAGACCAGTAAATGAGCTCTCCACATTCACACAGTGTGTTGTTGTCTGTCAGCAGCCCCCACTTGATCATGTTGGTCTTATATTTAGGTACTCCAACCTTCAGCCTATTCAGGGTCCTCAAAGTTACATAGGGCAGGTCAAATTCCTCAGCCATAACCTCCTTTAATGTTATTCCTTGTCCAGTGAGCTACTTCCTCAATTTTCTAATTTGACTTTGCTCTTGTGTACCTGTTCTTGCCATAAAGCTCTTCCTTGATCTGAGCCGGGGGATGTGAGGCATGTATCCGCTCAGAGGATGTATACAGACAGAGCCTCCTCAAAGATTGTGGTTACTTTTTAGATTTTTGAACCACAATCGGGTGTATGTTTTCAAATGGGGCTTTGCAGCTTGGATGGCACTTGATTTCTGCCAACAGGACTTCCCCCTTTCTGCTGTATTTCTTAAACCCACTCTCATCAAGTGGAAATACATCCATAGCTAACCACTCTTTAGGGTCAACAGATCAAAATCTGGAGAGGATTTCTACCACTTTAACCACCATCTTACTATTAGTTAGCCTACCTAATATCAGCTTCCCATATTTCTGAGGATGTTGCTGTATTCATGTCTTGCTTGTGGACTTCCTGCAGGAAACTGTGTAAACTGAATGTTGGACTATCAGTGGTTCCCAATGTGGGGCACATGCCCTACAGGGGGAAAATTTGATTTTAAAGGGTGGCAATTCAAGAGTTAGATCAAGTAAATAGCCTTTTGGGCTTCCTCCTCATGAATATGACTTCACTTTTTGAATAATAAAAATTATATGTCTTGGGGGAGGGATCAGGATTTTAGGGATGCTTAGGTGGGGCATGGCCAAAAAAATTTGGGAACCACTGGACTAGATAGACATTTGTTCTAGTCCAACATGGCTCTTCTTCTTATCTTGCTACTTGCAATCATCATCGATCTCTTTCTTCTGAGCATTTCCTTGCTTTCTGAAAACCTCTGTTCCACATTACAAAGGAAAAGGACAAAGTGGAATATGGAGAGAATGAGGAGCTGCAAAAATGACAAAAGGTAGTCAATGTCAGCTACAAAAGTAAAAGAACTGTACTGTAATGGTGAAGTGAACTGTCCAGGGAGCTGATTTTCTATGGCTTCACCACAAGGTGCTGCTCTAACATTGAAAGTCCGAGTACCAAATAAACTGGGCTCAACTGCTAAGCAAAGGAAATGGGTACAGAAATGAGTATGTTTGCACTTTCCCCAGTACTGCTGATATATATCTGTGAGAAAATGCAAGCGCGGCGCCAAAATGGCAGCCGCGCTCTTTGCGGGCCCCCCCATCGGACAAAGGCATCCGGGTAGTTAGGGGGCGTGGCCAGCTCCCTTATAAAAGGGGTGGCCATGAGGCAGCCGAGCTGCCATTTTGCGAAGCGACGGAGCAGAGAAGTTTTTCCCTCTTACCTCCGTCGCTTTTGGCTTTTACCAGGAAGCCTTTTGGCTGCTGAATTCTCTCGTTTCGGCTTCCCATCGATTGGCTGAGAGGCCCGCGAAGAAGAAGGCGGCTGCGAGCGCGGCTCGTGCGGTTCGGAGGCGCAATCTGGGTCGGAAGACCTCCCCAGCAGCCGCATTTGCTTGCACCCACCGGGACCGGTGGAATGGGGTCTATTCCCCCTGGCTAGAGGATGGTGGCCCACACACGGGGCCAGTAGGGGCTGCGGCCCTCGGCCCGCAAGCGGTGGACACCTCTCCTGGTGTCGCCCATTCCGCTGGGCCACCCTTTATAGGAGCGTAGCTCGCTCCGAGGCCTTCCAGCCTTGGGGGGTGGTCCGGTCCCCTTCCCTGGCAGGTTGCTACATCGGCCCTAACGGGCCCGGGTGTGGGGTTGTTGCCCTATTCGGGCCCCGGGGTGCAGGGACCTGTACCCATGCCTGCAGTAGGCGGGCCGGCTGGTCCTTTGCCCCATATCAGCGTGGAAGCCTTATTGGCCCGCGTTGCGGCCCTCGAGACATCCCTGGCCCGGGCTAGCCACTCTTGGTCTCCCTTTGGGGTTCATTTCGACGCGTCGTCTGCTGGGCAGCGGTAGGCGACGGGACGGGTCGAGCTGCTTGAGGCGCGTGGCACGACCTGGGCCACTGCCTCGCAGCTCCCCATTCAACAGACCGGTGCGGGTTAGGCCCCATCGATGAGCTCGACGGCGGTTGTGAGCTCCGACGCCCCCAGTGGGCCGGAACCCCTGGTGGGGGCGGCCTACGGGGGTGCAGCATGTGAGTATGCGGTCCAAGCTAGTGCACCTACACACGTGGCCACGTTGGGGGGGTTTCCAACGGCCTGGCCTCGCGCGGGTGGGGCAGCGGTCCAGCCGCTGACGCCCCACCTGGCGACGACAACTACCACTCAGGGCCCCGTGGTGGGGGGTGTTTTCTACCCTGTGGGGAATGTTTTGGGGGTGGCTGGGTTAGTACAGGCCCCCTTTCAGATGCCAGCAGTTCCTGTTGTGCCCGTGTCGGCCTTGCTGACGGCGGGGTATTCCTTACTGCTGGGTGTCCATTTGGCACAGACCACCAAAGAGAAGATCTGGCGGGGGGATTACGTGGATATCTTCTCACTCCTCAACAGAGGGACCACCAAGGAGTAGGGGGGGCAGGATGAGAAGGATAAGGAGCAGGCACGTCGTAGCAAGCCACCACGTACGTGGGCCGACTGGTTGCCGGCCTACCTCATATACATGGCGGTGTACCTTAGGGTCCGGCCGGATTTTGTAATTCCGATGGTCCTGTATTTGGACAACATCTACCGGGCGATGGTTGACTTTCCGGGCCCATCGTGGTTGTCTTATGATGTGTAATTCCATATGCGGATTCCCCGGCACCCCGACATTGGGTGGGTTGAGCCATGCCAGAGGCTGTGGCTTTTGTACATGACGCCCACGCGCCCCGCGCCCGGGGAGAGATACCATTGTGGACATGCGGTCCAGCGGGCGGCCCCAGCACAGGTCCACTGCCAGGGGGCGGGGCAGGGGGTTTCAAGCCCGCCTGCTGTGCTGGACTTTCTCGTCCAATGGTTCCTGAAATAGGAAGAATGGCAAATACAGACATTAGTGTCCCCCCTGTGCTGGCCCCCATGCGGCCTCTGCCTGTCCCAGGCCTGGAGGGATGCGGGGCAGAGGGAGGGGTGAACAGGGGGCTGGCAAGACTGCCGCAGATGGATCTAGTTCACCAAAGGGCTCCCTCCCCAATTAATGTGGACATGTTGGAGCGCTGGCTCACATTGTACCCGAAGGGAGAGGATGCGGATATCTCCTTCAGGGTTTTAGGCAGGGGTTACGTATCCCTTTCATGGGTGATAGGTCCCCTCAGGATGCCCCCAATCTTTATCCCTTAGGGGGAGGGAGGAGGTGACTCCTGCCAGCAATGATAAGGAGGTCTATGCGGGCAGGGTCGTTGGCCCTGTCCCTGCGCCCCCGTTCCGGGGAGCATATTATTGCAATGATGCCATGCCTTTTGGCTGTTCCAATTCGGGCTCGGCATTCGAGCGTTCCTCCATCTTCCTAGAGTGGGCTTTTGTTCGCAGATCAGGGTCCCGGTCTGTAGCCCATTCCCTGGATGATTTTATTCGGGGCTGAACGGGGCTGGGACACGTCCACACGTCTCCTCAACACATTTCAGATGCTAATGGAGGAACTTGGTGTCCCTTTAGCGCCCGAAAAGACCGAGGGCCCACCTACACAGCTAGTATTCCTGGGGGTGGAGATTGACACGGTAGCGCAGGCTTCTAGGTCGCAGCGGGATAAGGTGTCAAAGCTACTGGCCCTTATCTCGGACTTGCTGGCCAAGCGCATGGCATCACCGAGGGACCTGCTGGTGCTACATGGTCACCTCAATTTCGCTGGCAGGGTCGTCGCACCGGGCAGGGCATTTGCTCGGTGCTTGCGCGACGTCATGGCAGGATTATCCAGGCCCCACCAAAGGGTTAGACTTACCCGGGGTATCAGGGCAGACGTGCTTGTCTGGCTACAGATCCTGAGGGATTTCAATGGGGTGTCATTTTGGAGGTCTGAGCACCTGGCTTCCCCTCGCTTTAAGATACAGTCCGATGCCTTGGGATCCCTGAGTTATGGGATGTACTTCAATTGGAAGTGGGCCTATGGTGGGTGGCCACCATCCTGGGCAGGCACGGGTCGCCTGCGTGGTCTCACGTATCTGGAATTTCCCCTATCCTGGGTGCTTTGATGCTATGGGGCGAGGAGGGGGCCAACTCGGTTGTCCAATTTGGTGTGACAATGCGGCTGTTGTCCACATTGTCAATGCACAGACCTCTAAATCGCCCAGGGTTATGGACCCAGTGCGCCAGTTTGCGTTGCGCAGCCTGCGCCTCAACGTTCTTTTCAGGGCCAGGCATGTCCCAGGGGTTACTAATGATATTGCTGACGCTTTGTCCCGCCTGCAGATCTCCCGGTTCCGTGCTTTGGCCCCGGATGCGGAGGAATTTCCCTCGCCACTCCCGGACGGGATATGGAACATTGGCAAGGAGAGGTGAACCGGGCGATTGGCCTGTCACTAGCGCCACGCACGCGTAAGGCGTATCACCACACATTTAATTCTTTCAGAGCATTCTGTACCCAATTTCAAATGCCAGGAACCTGGCCGATCCCGATAACCCATGTTCTGCGGTTCATGGTTTACCTGCATGCCCAGGGCCTTGCACCTCGCACCATAGCATCTAAGCTGTCAGCGTTGGCTTTTATGGCCAAAGTGGGAGGTCATGTGGACAGCACCACTGACTTCCATGTGAGACATGTTTTGGAGGGGTGGGTGCGCGCGCGTGGGCGTTGCCCAGACGACCGCCACCCGATTTCCCCAGGGGTTTTTACCCAATTGGCCCGGGGCTGGCCTGGCCTCTGTTTTGATAAGATGAGGCAGCCCATTTCATGCGGCTACAACGGTGGCCTTTTTTGGAGTGCTCCGCATCGGCGAGCTTGAGATGCTGTATAAGGTGGATGCAAGTCGTAGGGCACTGGAACTCGAAGATGTCTGTGTGAACAATATTGGGCTCAGTTGGGGATACGCTCCTCTAAAACGTATCAGCACGGCGTAGGCAGTGGAGTAGACTGCTACGATGTTCCTCGGCAGACATCTGTCCGGTTGGTGCCCTACAGGATTTCCTTGCACTGTGTGGCACGCACCATGGCCCGTTTTTCTGTCACCAAGGTGGGTCTTCTCTTACTAAATTTCAATTTGGAGGGTGCCGGGAAGGCACTAGACAGTGTTAGCCCCTCTGGGGCTCGTTGCGGCACCCATTCGTTCAGGATAGGGGCGGCTCCTACTGCAGTTGTTTTTGGGTACTCCGGGGCTGAAATACGCCGCATGGGAGGGTGGGGATCACAATGTTTTCAGTTTTGTGTTCGCCCTCTTCAACCGTGAGTACCGGTTTAGTCACTGCACTGTTTCTCCCCCCCTTTTTTCCTTGACAGACCCTGGGTGTCGTTTTACACCGGTGACAGTATGGCTGGTGGGCCATAGCCACGTGCACAGGGCAGCGCGTTACGCTGCGGCGACAGAGTGGGGACCCCGACTGGGACTGGGTGCAGCCGCGCGTCTCAGGTAGTATGGTAAGCGCGGCATGTTATGGCGGGAACTGTTGCCATTCCTTTTCTACATCAGAGATGCTGACTCGCCCGATGTCCTGGTTATGTACCTTGGGGGCGATGGCTTGGGGCAGGTCACTGGCCTATCGCAGTAGCTTGCGGTTTGCAGTGACCTGCCCTACTCACATCATGTGTGGCCTGCCACATCCCTCAATTGGTCGGACACGATACCGCGGTACGCTTACAGGGGGGCGTTCGGCCTCGAGGCTCTTGACTGAGCCGACGCTCCGGGAACGGGGCTATTGCCCGGTTCCTTTTCGACAAGGGCGGGGACGCGTCATTAGCCTCCCCGGCATCAGTCTGCAAAATTACGAGCTTTACTCAGGGGATGGGGCCCATCTGTCGCTGGGAGGTATGGACCTCTGGTTAGTGGAATGGTGAGCAGGCCTGTCGACCGAGCTGACGGTCTTGGGGGGGGGGCGGTGAGCCTTTTGGGAAGCCTCCCCGTGTGGCGGGTATCACTGGTAAGGTAAACATTTATGACCCACAGGTATCCGGCAGGTTCGCAATTGACTGGACAACACTAGACAGGCATAAGTTGGTTGAACGTTGTCCGGTCAACGACGAACCAGGCGACGGGGTGATGGCTACAGCTAGACAGCATGCATCACCCCGTGATTTCACGGATACGCGTCAGAGGGTGGGGTCATTAGTTAGATATTGACTACGGTCAACAATTTGTTTGTTGTCAACAAACAAATTGATACAAATAGATACATTGTAAGAAGGTCAGCAGTTCGATTCCTGAGTACTGCAGGACGGAAATGAGCTCCCGTCTTCATCCTGGCTCCTGCCAACCTAGCAGTTCGAAAGCAAGAAATTGCAAGTAGATAAATAGGGACCACTTCGGTGGGAAGGTAACAGCGTTCCGTGTGCTCCGGTGTCTAGTCATGCCTGCCACATGACCACGGAAACGTCTGCAGAAGCAGACAGCGCTGGCTCTTCGGCTTAGAAACAGAGATGAGCACTGCACCCTAGAGTCGGATACGACTGGCTTTCAAGCAAGGGAAACCTTTACCTTTACTTTAACAATTGCCGTTGGCAATTGTGGGTGGTACCTTACCAGTGTTACTTCGGCCTGCTTGCCTTAAAGAATTATGATTGGTCAATTACCAATAGAAATTTATAATTCGGACTAGGGCATGAATCAATAAATGTGGCCCAATGCCGTTATCCACTTTTACCAGTGTCTGAGTCCTTTATTGGGGGGTGCGCCTGCAATGCAAGCGCGGTGCCAAAATGGCAGCCGCGTTCTTTGCGGGGCCCCCCCCATCGGACGAAGGCATCCGGGTAGTTAGGGGGCGTGGCCAGCTCCCTTATAAAAGGGGTGGCCGCGAGGCAGCCGAGCTGCCATTTTGCGAAGCGACGGAGCGGAGAAGTTTTTCCCCTCCACCCCCTCCCTAGTTAACAGTGTGATATTTTGGTCGCTTCGGGGCCGGGTGGGAATTTTTGGCTGGGACCCACAATTGGCTCTCGGGTCCTGGTTTTTTCGCCCATCCCACACTGTTGCTATGGTTTGATATAGGGGTTTTCTGTTGCTGCTGTTGACTTTGGTCACATGGGCGGGTATCACTGGTAAGGTAAACATTTATGACCCACAGGTATCCGGCAGGTTCGCAATTGACTGGACAACACTAGACAGGCATAAGTTGGTTGAACGTTGTCTGGTCAACGACGAACCAGGCGACGGGGTGATGGCTACAGCTAGACAGCATGCATCACCCCGTGATTTCATGGATACGCGTCAGAGGGTGTGGTCATTAGTTAGATATTGACTACGGTCAACAATTTGTTTGTTGTCAACAAACAAATTGATACAAATAGATACATTGTAACAATTGCCGTTGGCAATTTTGGGTGGTACCTTACCAGTGTTACTTCGGCCTGCTTGCCTTAAAGAATTATGATTGGTCAATTACCAATAGAAATTTATAATTCGGACTAGGGCATGAATCAATAAATGTGGCCCAATGCCGTTATCCACTTTTACCAGTGTCTGAGTCCTTTATTGGGGGGTGCGCCTGCAAAGGTCATTTTGGAGATTAAAATGAAACCATTCATAGATTTGGAACTTCTGCATAAAAACATTTAAATCAATGTAAAAGTTTGAGGAGGGGAATGTGTCTATTTGGGAAAAATGCATATAAAGGGGAGGGGTGGAAATTGACCCAAAATATACATCAACTTCCATGGAAGAGGAATGTATTTTCTTATGATTGTACATCTTGTTTGCAAATGGTATGAAATGAAATAAGTGGGGAATTTGGTGTTCTGGCTGAAAAACCTCAGCCAGAACAAGACTGGCAAGACTTGCTTGACCATATGCCAACTTGCATGGTTTAAAAAAAAACAAATAAATACCAGTTGGCTCTTATTCATACAATGCTGAACCTCTGAGCAGTAATAGAATATGATGAGGATGATACCAGATAAAGTAGTGGTTATTGTAACACTGGTTTTCAGATATTTAAATGAGTGGACAAGTTCAAAACTTTCTGAAGTGTGCTCAGCCCTCATAAATAAAGTACTACCACATCATGTTTTCCAGGCAGATGCATTCATGCGAGCACATCTGCACGCACACACGCACGCACGCACGCACACACACACACACACACACACACACACACACACACACACACACACACACACACACATCTCTCCTACCTCTCCCCCCCCATTTTTTTTTTGAAAAATTATGGAAGATAGATGACAGATTCTAGTTAAATATAAAAGGTATTCTGACCTACTAAGATGAGAAGTGTGAAAGTAAGAGTATGGAAGGGATCTTCTCCAGGTTTAATGAAAGACACAAGGAGGCAGTATGTCTTTTGCTCTTAAGCATCCTTCTCTTCAGTGAACTAAGGGCAAATGAAGTTGTGGATGTCTGGTCAGTGGTGCACATTGGCTGGTTTCAGATATTAATTAATACACAGGGAAAGGAAGGGAAGTGCACCTTTCTTTACCCATTCTTCCTATGTAGTTATCATAGCCAGGAACAATTACTTTCCACTTGTTGGCTCTTTGGCTGTAATCAGAGATGAGGACTGACTGCTGTATTTTAGTGTGAGCTTTTGTGGATCAAGGCCACTGGCTCTTTGGCTGTAATCAGAGATGAGCACTGAACTCTAAAGTTGGATACAACTGGCTTTCAAGCAAGGCTTAAAGACTAACTGCTGTATTTTAATGTGAGATTTTGTGGATAAAAGCCACTGGCTCTTTGGCTGTAATCAGAGATGAGCACTGAACTCTAAAGTTGGATACAACTGCTCATCGATTTATTTTGGGAAATTGTGTATTCCAGCTGCCGCCGCCACCCCAATGCGAGGAGAGAGAAAAGTGTGTGGGTGTGTGGGGGACCCCAATAGGATTGCTCAGTACGGGGCCCAGAAATTTCTGATGGCGGCCCTGCTCAGCTTGCCATGAAGTGACCCACATACTATTAAATCATGCCATCTTCTGCAGCACGTATGAAATGAGACATGCAGGATTTGACACTGGGTCATTGGTAATTAGTTACTAGAGAAAGTCTTCCTTTCTGCTTGTCTTCAGTTTCTCTTCTATTGTTGAAATTGCTAGAGATTTAAGTTAGTGGATAGGTGTTTTAAACACAGTCTTCACACAGTGTCTCAGATAACAGCGCTTCTATAAGAAAACTCACAGTACCAGTCAAACATTAAGGGTTCTTTTGGAAGAGTACTGAAGCCCATCAACCGCCCTCCCTGAAGAGGCAACTACCCATCTTATTAAAGCAGAAAATGTCTTAGGACAGATGGGTGATTCACTGGTCCCTACCACCTCAGATTGTAACAAAAAGCAACAAGTGCAATCACATGTTAGGTTTTCCTTCCTTTCTCCTGAGTAAAAATGTGAATCTGTGGCCAAAGTCTTGTTGCCTGTGTCTTACTTTATATATACTTGAGGAGGGAAAATTCATCATGACTAGTCCCCCAACCTACAAAAAACACAAAATACTAATCTTAAGCAAGTAATGTACCCGGCTAACTTTGAATGAACATGTTTATTATGTAGCTGTGAAGCCAGGGGTGGCATTCTAGGATATTCTAATTTTGCACCACAGCATTAAGTAAGAATTTCGTAACATTAGAGTTGCAGGAACCAAATTCAATTCTTCCTCTTTATCTGTAGTAGCAAAGCTAACAGCAGTATATTTTCTAATATCCAGCATATATATTATTAGTTAACACTCTGAACAATTGAAGTCAGCAGTACATCTATGCTGAACTTCCTTTTAATTCAAAGCATTCAAGCATACTTTAAATGTTCATCTAGCAAGACAACTGTATTTGCATATTGGAGAAAGGGCAGGGTTTACCTTAGGTAGCTCTTCAATTTGATTGGCATCTAGATAAAGCTCTTCTAACGTCCGTTCAACGTTAAAAACCTCCTTTGGCACCTGCTGAAGGCTGCAGTGGGAGTAATCAAGCACTGAGACGATTTCTTCTTCCCCTCGAAAACATCGACATGGCACCAGGCGGCCAATAATTTTTCTTTTGGTTGTCATCTCCAAATGCTGTGCTAAAGGGGGGGGGGGAGAGAAGAAGAAAAATTGTTTCCCCAAAAAATCGCTTCTTTTACTAGAAAAACACAAGGCCTATAATTGTTTCCAATATGTTTGTGTTATTGGTCAATTTTGGAAAATGCAGAGTAAATGCAAACTTTTTGTCCTCATGTTTCAGTCTTCTCTAGCTTATTTAATTTTGCATGAAGCTTTCCAGCCAAGGTAAAACAGTTCATTAGAACATGACCACCAGAAGAGATTCAGCGCTTGCTATGTCCGGCCCTCATAAGCAATAGTCCAGACAACGATGAACAAAACAGCAACAAGTCTTTATTCAACAGTCTTTTTAGGTTATGCTTACAAGGTGCTCCAGACATGGAGATGGCTGTATAATCCCACTGGAATCAGTCCCTCCGGAATCTTGCCATGTAGCAGGCAAAGGCTAGCTACTGTAGAAGCGGTAGCATAATGGAGGAGACCCAGGCTTAGCCGTTGCTGGCTACCTGTGCGGAGTAGGTAGTATAGATCCAGTCCGGCCCCACCCTTGTTTACCCGTGGGGCTTATATAGTGTCTCCCCGGTGGAGGCTCCTTGATACAAAGTAATGACCCACCGGACAAGCACAACTAACCAATCATAACAGGGTATACTTGTAATTAACCAATGGGTAACATGATCAAAAACTGTAACTAATCACAGGGCTTGGATTAGCATAATGAGCGCGCCCTGTGTAGGGGGATTTCGTGCCACTTTAGGCTTCTAATTTGGATGATGGGAAACCGCCAATTTACTCTTA
The DNA here is from genome assembly GCA_035047305.1 of Bradypodion pumilum. Taxonomy (NCBI): domain Eukaryota; kingdom Metazoa; phylum Chordata; class Lepidosauria; order Squamata; family Chamaeleonidae; genus Bradypodion; species Bradypodion pumilum. The sequence goes on along the minus strand of JAWDJD010000004.1, from coordinate 109,453,413 downwards.
CAAGGCGCTGCCCGTGCTACTTGCAATTGTGTCTTAATACACAACAGCGCTCTTGCTATTTTTCTTAAATAAACAAAGAGCACAAGCTCATTGGATAACCAGTGTTGTGTAGTGGACAGAGTGCCGTAATAGGACTCAAGAAGTCTGAGTTTGAATTATTTCTAAGCCATGGAGGTTTACTGGGTGTGTGGAACTACTAAAAACACTCCTTAAATATCTCACTTACGTTGAAAGCCCTATGAGGCTCACTATACACTGGTTCTCACTTGAAACACCTATTGGCTCTGATAAATATTTTAGCTTCACTTTCAAGCATTCCGTTACACAGTAATATTTAGCTTCATTACAGCTTTTGTAACTTGCAGACCACTACATTCACTAACCACATTGGGATCACACAGGCGCCTAGTGAAAACCAAACCCCTCCAACTTTTTCAAAGAAAAGGCCATGGATCAATGATTGATGGTGAAAAAACACTGTTTTTAGGTAAACAAGACTTGGGAAAGGGATGAAGATGGGACCAATGTAGGTAAGAACTACAAATAAGAACTATATATATAAACATGAAGTGAAGGTGAAGGCTCTAAGGCAGGGGTTCCCAACCTAAGGCCCGTGGGCAAGATCTGGCCCATGGCACCATTTCATGTGGCCCCCACCCCTCCAAGGGCATTCAAGAAACAAAATTGTAGCCCCTTTGAAGCTGTTGGGACAAAATGGCCATCCCCATCATGCAGGCAGAACAAAATGGCCATCCAGCCCTCAAAGCTGACTGAGACAGCATGACCTGTGCTCTAAGGAATGCTCCCATAGTGCTACCTCAGTGATTAAAAGAAATTGAGGATTAACTACAGGGTAGAGTCCATGCACGATGGAAAGAATGTAGAGTAGCAAACTCTTTTAGGCTCTAGAATACTCTGCAGGTCTCTGCACAGACACAGAGCAAACCCAAATGTGTGACTTAAAGGCCACAAAGAAAAATGGTAGTTCAAAGGCAAAATTTAGAAGGAAAGACTGGAAAAAAATGTTTATTTTCAAGGAACTCGGAACCCCAAGGAACTTGGAGTACTAGCCATGTTTTATTCCCTACCGTATGAGACAGTAAGAAATAGGTGGTAGAAATAAAGCCATCACTTTGTTTTGTATGTAATCACCAAACTACAGTTCATGAAGTTTATGAATTATAATGTTTGAATATAATATAATTGGAAAAATTACTAACTTTGGATTTAAATTTTCATTTTATTTGCAGATCTCATTGTGCATAATGCAATTTGAATTAGACCTGCATATCATAAATAGATAATGATGAGCTACTTTATACATCTTACTTTGAATATTCATGGTCTGCACTGTTTGTGACAATCAGAACAAATACTGAACTAGGAGTCTAGGAAAAATAGAGAAAAATCCTGCTCTGTTCATGGCAAGCAAGGTTTGGATGGAACTAAAGCTTTCAAAAGCTACATCTCAGGTGTCTAAACCAGGAGTTCTCAACCTTTTAAAGCTGGGGCTGGGTCATGTTCCCTCAGACAGCTTTGGGGGCCGGATGGCCATTTTCCCCTTCCTCCACCACATGGTACTTCCTGGTGTGGTGGAGGTGGAGGTGGGCCACATGAAATGGCACTGCAGGCTGCAAGTTGAGAATCCCTGGTTTAAACCTTCTGAAGCAATACAAAAAGTAGAAATGGGGTTGGATAAGAGGGGACCAGCAATGCTGGCTTTTCTAGTTTTCCTCACATCTGATATTTTCACTCCCCACACAAAAGGAACATTTCTAATCATTTGGAGCAGATCTGGTCCAGCCCATTTCTTTATCAGTTAACCTGTCTATGCACTGAAATTCCTATAGCCTTCTAGGTACACATATACAGATACAGATATAGAGAACATAACAAAGCTGCCTCTTCAAAGACTGAATGTGTAAGATGTAACTTCTGGCTCTTCAAAGTCAAAATACTTAAGGGTTAGTAATGATGGTGGTGGTTCTGAATTATAATGATCCTCCTAAGGTTTTCTAGGTTTAAAGTGCTCAGAAGGGATTTGTTGATCCATCCTTCTGTTGTGCCTTGGAACTTTTAAGTTAATCAAAGACTGTGCTGGTGACAGGGTACTCCGAAGCATCAGGAGCACATGTGCCAGTGATCTCAGCTGGCCCCTCTCCCAGGAGGCAGCATGGGGATGTGAACTCATAATACTCCATCCCATTGAAGTACACTAGCCCAATAATACAAAATACATAAAAAAGCTTTTATTCATGACTCATTAGCAGCTATTTGCAGAGTAAATAGGATAATTACAGTTGTTATAATTTCATGTTCAAATTCCTTAGGAAAACAGAGAAGCTGAAAGACCTTTCCATTTCCTTAGCTAGGCATGCTGTTTCAAGTAGGAAAATGTTAGATCAAAGAAAATTCAATGCGGTCTTTGTGCTAACAAGGACAATTATTATTAATGTACCTACTAAAAAACAATTGTTGCTATTTATAAAAATAAATAAGCCAAGTAATACATGAAGCGTGATTTGAACACAAAATAAAATGAAATCAAAAGCTTTAGCCCAATTTCTGGTCTCTGAACACAGAAATGAAACATATTGATGAATAATAACTTTAGCTATCTCTCATTGTATTTCCCCCTTGACATTTTGTTGCTGTGCAACAGCCATGTCCCCACTCCCCACACTTGAAGAGTCAGTACTCTGCTCAGTTGTATTTCTATTATGCGGCAATGAGATCCTGGGCTGCTTCTCCCAGCCTGAGGGAAGGTAAAAGCCACCAGCCCCTGGCCTGCCGAGAACACCAAGGCCACAGCTGATCCTGGGCTGCTTCTCCCACCCCGAGGGAAGGTAAAAGTGACCAGCCCCTGGCCTGCTGAGAACACCGCCTTCGGGAGGGAGACTGGCGAGAACACCTGAGGCAGGGCAGCTTCTGGACTTCTGGTTGGGCTCCAAGGACACCTCCACCACCTCCACCACCTCCACCGCCGCTTAGCCGGTTTCATCTTCGGGAGTGGAGGCCGTTGAGAACATTAGACGTTTGTCTTCTGTCCCATGGCTGGTTTTGGAGAGGGGATATTTTTCCCGGCTGTGCGGGTCCGGCGCAGCAGCTACAAGGAGGACCTTGTGCCGCCATGGCCGGGGGCGGGGAGGAGAACAGCGGCTGCACCTGGGGTCGCTTGTGGCCCCAAAGATGGCGCCCCCCGCCATCTATGCAGCCACGAGCCTTGCGCTGCCAGGACTGGGGTGGGGAGGAGAGCGTTGATTGTACCTGGGGTCGCTTGCGGCCACAAAAGCAGCGCCTTCCGCCATCCCTGCAGCATCGCGCCTCGTGCCGCGTGGACCGGGGTGGGGAGGAGAACTATGGCCACACCTGGGGTTGCTTGGTGGCCTTAGGTGCGGCGCCCCCCTCCCCGTCACCCCCGCGGCCTTACAGTGCTTGGACCAGGGCTGGGAGGAGGAGACTCCCATCATTGGAGTTCTGTTAGGGGGGTGGAGGGAGTGAGAGGGTATGTTTTAAGTAGGTTAGGGAGGGAGGGAGGGGGAGATGGCCTTGCCAGCCGGGCAGAGAGGGCGACACTCCATCTGGGTTAATGGTGGAGGTTCCAGGGGCTCATTTAGAGGTTGTGACGGGCATGGGGCATTATAGCGGGAACCATGGGGTGGGCCACACTCGGGGAACACGGGAACGATTGTTAGTATCTGTCCCACGTTCTGGCCCCCCGGTTTCACCTCTAGGTCCTGAGCAGCTGATCCAGGGTGACCCCACCCTTAGGCTGCTGCTGATGAATGCCAGGTCGGTCTGTAATAAGGCTCCCCTAATACAAGACTCTATTTTGGGGGAGCGGGCCGACCTGGCATGCATCACTGAGACCTGGCTGAGACCTGAGGATGGGGTGCCTCTATCAGAGGTGTGTCCGGCTGGGTTCGGTGTTTGGCACCAGCCTAGGGATGTGGGTAAGGGCGGTGGTATTGCCATTATAGCCAGGGCATCATTGGGAGTCGCCAGGGCCACCGCTCCACAAATTTCGGGTTGTGAGGCCCTGCTCCTGCGGTTGGGCCCTAACGGTCAGTTGGGGGTCCTACTCCTGTACCTGCCTCTTTGCAGGGTAAGGGACTCCCTGCCTGGGCTCCTTGAAGCCATCTCGGCATTGGCTTTGGAGTTCCCTAGACTGATGGTTTTGGGGGACTTCAATTTGCCTTCGCTGGGGTCTGGTTCCGAGGTGGCACAGGAGTTCATGGCTTCCATGGCAGCTATGGACCTGGCTCAGGTAATTCAGGGCCCAACCAGGGGCAGTGGCCACACGCCAGATTTAGTCTTTTTGTTGGGGTGGTGGCAGAGTGATCTGAGTTTACAGAAGCTAGACATAACACCTGTGCCATGGTCAGATCACTATCTGGTGGCTCTAGACTTTCTGGGGGCGACACTTCATCGTAAGGAGGCAGGGTCGATTAAAGTGGCCCGCCCCCGGCAACTGATGGATCCGGATGGATTCCAGAGGGAACTGGGGGAATTTCCTCTGGATCGGCGACACGATTCACCTGAGGCACTTGTTGACCTGTGGTACGGGTCGACAACATCTGCCTTGGATGAAATCGCTCCACTACGGCCTCTCAGAGCCCGTGGAGCTAGGTCATCCCCGTGGTTCACTGAAGAACTACAGGAGCTCAAATGGGCAAAGAGACGCCTTGAGCGCCGCTGGGTGAAGACCCAGAGCGATTCCGATTGGACACTAGCTAGAGCTGCTATTAGGGCCTACCTAGTGGCGATGGGGTGGTGAGGAGGCAGTACTTCACCTCCCTTATTGCCTCCGCTGATAATCGCCCAGCCACCCTGTTTCGTGTGACCAGGTCCCTCCTGGGGTGGGTTTTTTAACTTTTAACTTTGTTTTATCATGTGTCTTTTATGTATTTACTGTCCACTATGTAAACCACCCTGAGTTGAGTTGTACCTGAGTGGGCGGTATATAAGTGTGAAAAATAAATAAATAAATAAATAAATAAATAAATAAATAAATAAATAAATAAATAAATAAATAAATAAATAAATAAAATTGCCTGTTTGTCCTATATAGAACTAGCTGATTGCCCAGCCTTGCCGGGCAGGTATTGTTTTTGTGTTGCTGGTGGGGTGGTTTTTGGGGGAGGTGGCTTAATTGGGAAGAGAGGATTCATGTGAGTAAGCCTTGATGCTGGGGAAGGTTGAGGGCAAAGGAAGGGGATGGCCAAAGACACGCAAGGGTGAGAGGCAGGTATCCGTCAGGGGAGGTGCCTTCCCTGGCAGATCTCTGCCTGGTGCCTTTGCATTTCCCCCTCCGCTGTTTTGAGGGCTGTCTTTGAAACAGTGGAGGGGAAATTGCAGTGCGAAAGGCAGTTATCTGTCAGGGGAGATGCCTTCCCTGAAAGATCCCTGCCTGGCACCTTTGCATTTCCCTCTCCTCTCTTTCGAGGGCTGTCTTTGAAAATAGCAGAGGGCAAAGGGCAGAGCGAGAGGCAGGTATCCATCAGGGGAGTGCCTTCCCTGGCAGATCCATGCCTGGCACGTTTGCATTTCCCCTCCGCTGTTTCGTTGATAGCCCTTGAAACAGCAGATGGGGGAATGCAAAGGCGCCAGGCAGGGATCCGCTAGGGAAGGCACCTCCCCTGATGGATACCTGCCTCTTGCCCTGCCATTTCCCCTCTGCTATTTCAAAGACAGCCCTCAAAATAGCGGAGGGGAAAATGCAAAGGTGCCAGGCAGGGATCCGCCATGGAAGGCACCTCCCCTGACGGACACCTGCCTCTCGCCTTTACAATTCTCCCTCTGCTGTTTCAGGTGGTGTGGCTGAGGGTGGAAGGGGCAGCATGGCGGAGGCAGTGCCTACAGCACCGCCTCGCCTGGCCACATCAGGTCTTTCAGCTGTAGTGCACATGCACACAAAGTGGCCGTTGAGTTCAGCATTCAGGCGCTAGCTGTCCCACCTCCTCTGTACTCAGGCCATCCTGCCTGATTGGCTATGGTGTGCCATGAAGGATGCTGGGATTTGGAGGTTTTTTGTTGGTGTTTGTGGGGCGCAGGACCCACTCTTGTTCTCTGGACCCTTGCAGCAATGATGTCACGGGCGTAAGGTAAGTGTGAATGGCTCATTCCAGCCTGCAGTTCTCGGGAATTGAACAACAGTGGACCCTCAATTAATGACGCGTTCGAATAGCATCATTTTCGATTAACGACGCTACGACGCTCCCAATATGGTTGTTGGAACAACGACGTTATTTGAATAATGATGGTACCTTTTCCCATCGTTATTTGAATAACGACATCGTTATTTGATTAATGACAGTATTTTACCTTCATTATTTGAATAACATCATTTTTGTCGTTATTTGAATAACGATGTTATTTGAATAGCGACGCTACTTGGGGAACCAAGTAACGTCATTATTTGACGAGTCTACTGTACTGACCTCCCGCCTTCCAGTCAGCATCTGAGCCACTTGAGCTAAGTGAGAGCACTGAATAAATAAACAAACAAATAAACAAACAAGCAAATAAATAAATTCTGTGTCAGAAATTACTCTGGATTGAAAGGATTTTTGCTGGAGAAACCCTGCTCAGGGGACACCTGAATGAGGTTCCTTTCATATCCCCAAGATCTGTCATGCAGTACTCCTTGGTTAGTTTCTAATTTTTATTTCCTACATACAGTGGAACCTCATACAACAACCACCCCGTATAGTAACGCAATTGCATAACAATTAGGTTTTTGGGGGAAATGGTGTCCCGAATAACAATTTTCCCTATGGAAAAAATCTTAGAACAATTTTTCAATGGGAAAACACTTAGCAAAAAAAAAAATTGTTGTACAATGCATCCTATAGGGAAAATCGCTATATGATGCATATAACGTATAGCAATTGTTTCGTACAACAACGAGCCCCATGGAACAGATTAAAATCATTGTATGAGGTACCACTGTATAGGTTTTAAAAAAAAGAATTCAAAAAAGTATTTCTAGCATGATATATAAATACATTAAAGTTGTTTCTTCAGCACCCTTATACAGACCTTGTGCTTTCTAGCTCTAATGCAAGCGCGGCGCCAAAATGGCCGCCGCGCCCTTTGCGGGCCCCCCCACCGGACGAAGACATCCAGGTAGTTAGGGGGCGTGGCCAGCACCCTTATATAAGGGGCGGCCACGAGGCAGCCGAGCTGCCATTTTGCGAAGCGACGGAGCGGAGAAGTTTTTCTCTCTTACCTCCGTCTCTCTTGCCTTGCTCGAGAAAGCCTCTGGCTGCTGATTTTCTTGACTTTTAGGCTTCCCATCGTTAGCTGCTATGCCCTCGAAGAAGAAGGTGACTGCGAACGCGGCTCGTTCTGTGCGGAGGCGCCAGCCGGGTCGGAGGACCGCGGCTGCGCCTCCCCAGCAGCCTCCTTTGCCTGAGCCCACCGGGACCAGTGGGATGGGGTTAATTACCCCTTGGCCCGAGGCCGGGGGTCTGCGTACCAGCCCAGCTGGGGCCGCGGCCCCTGGCCCGCAAGCAGTGGCCACTGCCTCTGGCACGGCCCATTCTGCGGGGCCTTCTTCCATGGGTCCGCAGCTTCCTGCGGGGGGTTTCAGCCATGGGGGGTGGCTGGGTTCCCTCCCCTGGCAGGGTACCCCCCCGGCCCTGCAGGGGCCGGGCCTGGGGTCGTGGCCGTATATGGGCCCCGGGGTCCAGGGACCTGGACCGGCGCCTGCACCCAGTGGGCCGGCTGGCCCTTTGCCCCCACTTGGCTTAGGGGGCTACGTTTGCCCCCACTTGGCTCAGGGGAGATGCCTTCCCTGAAAGATCCCTGCCTGGCACCTTTGCATTTCCCTCTCCTCTCTTTCGAGGGCTGTCTTTGAAAATAGCAGAGGGCAAAGGGCAGAGCGAGAGGCAGGTATCCATCAGGGGAGTGCCTTCCCTGGCAGATCCATGCCTGGCACGTTTGCATTTCCCCTCCGCTGTTTCCTTGATAGCCCTTGAAACAGCAGATGGGGGAATGCAAAGGCGCCAGGCAGGGATCCGCTAGGGAAGGCACCTCCCCTGATGGATACCTGCCTCTTGCCCTGCCATTTCCCCTCTGCTATTTCAAAGACAGCCCTCAAAATAGCGGAGGGGAAAATGCAAAGGTGCCAGGCAGGGATCCGCCATGGAAGGCACCTTCCCTGACGGACACCTGCCTCTCACCTTTACAATTCTCCCTCTGCTGTTTCAGAAGGTGGAAGGGGCAGCATGGCAGAGGCAGTGCCTACAGCACCGCCTCGCCTGGCCACATCAGGTCTTTCAGCTGTAGTGCACATGCACACAAAGTGGCCGTTGAGTTCAGCATTCAGGCGCTAGCTGTCCCACCTCCTCTGCACTCAGGCCATCCTGCCTGATTGGCTATGGTGTGCCATGAAGGATGCTGGGATTTGGAGGTTTTTTGTTGGTGTTTGTGGGGCGCAGGACCCACTCTTGTTCTCTGGACCCTTGCAGCAATGATGTCACGGGCGTAAGGTAAGTGTGAATGGCTCATTCCAGCCTGCAGTTCTCGGGAATTGAACAACAGTGGACCCTCAATTAATGACGCGTTCGAATAGCGTCATTTTCGATTAACGACGCTACGACGCTCCCAATATGGTTGTTGGAATAACGACGTTATTTGAATAATGATGGTACCTTTTCCCATCGTTATTTGAATAACGACATCGTTATTTGATTAATGACAGTATTTTACCTTCATTATTTGAATAACATCATTTTTTGTCGTTATTTGAATAACGATGTTATTTGAATAGCGACGCTACTTGGGGAACCAAGTAACGTCATTATTTGACGAGTCTACTGTACTGACCTCCCGCCTTCCAGTCAGCATCTGAGCCACTTGAGCTAAGTGAGAGCACTGAATAAATAAACAAACAAATAAACAAACAAGCAAATAAATAAATTCTGTGTCAGAAATTACTCTGGATTGAAAGGATTTTTGCTGGAGAAACCCTGCTCAGGGGACACCTGAATGAGGTTCCTTTCATATCCCCAAGATCCGTCATGCAGTACTCCTTGGTTAGTTTCTAATTTTTATTTCCTACATACAGTGGAACCTCATACAACAACCACCCCGTATAGTAACGCAATTGCATAACAATTAGGTTTTTGGGGAAATGGCGTCCCGAATAACAATTTTCCCTATGGAAAAAATCTTAGAACAATTTTTCAATGGGAAAACACTTAGCAAAAAAAAAAAAATTTGTTGTACAATGCATCCTATAGGGAAAATCGCTATATGATGCATATAACGTATAGCAATTGTTTCGTACAACAACGAGCCCCATGGAACAGATTAAAATCATTGTATGAGGTACCACTGTATAGGTTTTAAAAAAAAGAATTCAAAAAAGTATTTCTAGCATGATATATAAATACATTAAAGTTGTTTCTTCAGCACCCTTATACAGACCTTGTGCTTTCTAGCTCTAATGCAAGCGCGGCGCCAAAATGGCCGCCGCGCCCTTTGCGGGGCCCCCCCACCGGACGAAGACATCCAGGTAGTTAGGGGGCATGGCCAGCACCCTTATATAAGGGGCGGCCACGAGGCAGCCGAGCTGCCATTTTGCGAAGCGACGGAGCGGAGAAGTTTTTCTCTCTTACCTCCGTCGCTCTTGCCTTGTTCGGGGAAGCCTCTGGCTGCTGATTTTCTTGACTTTTAGGCTTCCCATCATTAGCTGCTATGCCCTCGAAGAAGAAGGTGACTGCGAACGCGGCTCGTTCTGTGCGGAGGTGCCAGCCGGGTCGGAGGACCGCGGCTGCGCCTCCCCAGCAGCCTCCTTTGCCTGAGCCCACCGGGACCGGTGGGATGGGGTTAATTACCCCTTGACCCGAGGCCGGGGGTCTGCGTACCAGCCCAGCTGGGGCCGCGGCCCCTGGCCCGCAAGCAGTGGCCACTGCCTCTGGCACGGCCCATTCTGCGGGGCCTTCTTCCATGGGTCCGCAGCTTCCTGCGGGGGGTTTCAGCCATGGGGGGTGGCTGGGTTCCCTCCCCTGGCAGGGTACCCCCCCGGCCCTGCAGGGGCCGGGCCTCGGGTCGTGGCCGTATATGGGCCCCGGGGTCCAGGGACCTGGACCGGCGCCTGCACCCAGTGGGCCGGCTGGCCCTTTGTCCCCACTTGGCTTAGGGGGCTACGTTAGTGTTGAGGCCCTTCTGGCCCGCGTTGCGGCCCTCGAGGCATCCCTCGCGAGGGTTAGCCACCCGGGGGTGCCTTTTGGGGTGCAGGTTGATCCATTGTCTGCCGGTCTGCAGGTTGATCCATTGTCTGCAGGCAGCAGGACGGGTCGAGCTGCCCGAGGCGCGTGGGCCGGCTTCGGCCACTGCCTCGCAGCTCCCCACTCAACAAGCTGATGCTAGTCAGGCCCCGTCGACGAGCTGAATTGCGGTCATGAGCTCCGACGCCCCCAGCGGGCCGGAACCCCCGGTGGGGGCGGCCCGCGGGGGTGCTGCATGTGAGTATGCGGTTCAATCTAGTGTACCCACACACCTACCCACGTTGGGGGGGGCATTCCAGTGGCCGTGGCCTCGCATGGGTGGTGCGACGGTTCAGTCGCCGACATCCCACCCGGCGACTTCACCGCTCACCCAGGGCCCAGTTTTGGGTGGTACCTCTTATTCAGTTGGAAATGTGTTAGGGGTGGCTGGGTTGGTCCAGGCTCCTTTTCAGATCCCCGTGGTTCCCACTGTGCCGGTATCAGCATTGCCGACAGCGGGGTATTCCTTGCCCCTGGGGGACCATTTGGCCCAGGCCACCAAAGAGAAGATCTGGCGTGGGGAGTATGTCGACATCTTCTCCCTTCTTGACAGAGAGCCCACCAAAGAGGAGAGGGAGGGGCAGGATGAGAAGGATAAGGAACAGGCACGTCGTCGTAAGCCGCCACGTACGTGGGCCAATTGGTTGCCGGCGTACCTTATATACATGGCGGTCTACCTCAGGGCCCGGCCGGATTTGGCAATTCCGATGGTCCAGTATTTGGACAACATTTACCGGGCGATGGTCGACTTCCCGGGCCCGTCATGGTTGGCTTACGACGAGGAATTCCGTATGCGGATTCCCCTGCACCCTGAGATGAGGTGGGATGAGCCCTGCCAGAAGCTGTGGCTTCTGTATATGACTCCCACGCACCCTGCGCCTGGGGACAGATACCATTGTGGACATGCGGTCCAGCGAGCGCCCCCAGCACAGACACCCCGCCAGGTGGCGGGGCAGGGGGTTCCAGCCCACTTGCTGTGCTGGACTTTCTCATCCAATGGTTCCTGCAGTAGGAAGAATTGCCGGTACAGGCATGAGTGTCCCTCTTGCGCTGGCCCCCATGCGGCCTCCGCTTGCCCCAGGCCTGGAGGGGTGCGGAGCAAAGGTAGGGGCGGACAAGGGGCTGGCAAGACTGCCGCAGAGGGAGCAGGTCCACCGAAAGGCCCCCCCACCAACTAATGTGGACATGCTGGAGCGTTGGCTCGCATCGTTCCCGAGGGGGGCAGATGCGGTTTACCTGCTTCAAGGTTTTCGACTGGGGTTCCGTATTCCTTTCCAGGGTGATAGGTCCCCCCATGATGCCCCCAACCTTTTGTCCCTTAAGGGGAGGGAGGAGGTGGCTGCCGCCAGCATTTCTAAGGAGGTTGATGCGGGCAGGGTCGCTGGCCCTTTCCCTGCACCCCCGTTCCCCAACCTTAAAGTGTCACCCTTGGGCTCGGTGCCCAAGAAGTCACCGGGCGAGTTCCGCCTGATCCATCACTTGTCCTACCCAGCCGGCCAATCGGTCAATGATGCTATCCCTGATGACCTTTGCTCGGTCAGGTATACATCTTTTGACCTGGCGCTGCGCATGGTGCGCTCATGTGGCCCGGGTGCGCTGTTGGCTAAGTGCGACATTAAGTCTGCCTTTCGCCTCCTGCCGGTTCACCCGGGTGACTTTGAGTTGCTGGGTTTTAAGTTCAGGGGTGAATATTATTTCGATAAGGCCATGCCTTTTGGCTGTTCCATATCGTGCTCGGCCTTCGAGCGTTTTAGCACCTTCCTACAGTGGGCTTTTGTCCGCAGGTCAGGGTCCCGGTCTGTAGCCCATTACCTGGATGATTTTTTATTCGGGGGTGAACGGGGCTGGGACACGTGCACACGTCTCCTCAACACATTTCAGACGCTAATGGAGGAACTGGGTGTCCCTTTAGCGCCCGAAAAGACCGAGGGCCCATCTACACAGCTAGTCTTCCTGGGGGTGGAGATTGACACGGTAGCGCAGGCTTCTAGGTTACCAGGGGATAAGGTGTCAAGGATAGTGGCCCTTATCTCGGACTTGCTTGCTAAACGCAAGGCATCACTGCGGGACCTGCAGGTGTTGCATGGTCATCTCAATTTCGCTTGCAGGGTGGTCGCACCGGGCAGTGCATTTGCCCGGCTCTTGTGCGACGCAATGACAGGCTTGTCCAGGCCCCACCATAGGGTCAGACTAACCCAGGGCATTAAGGCAGATATGCTTATCTGGCTCAAGTTCCTGAAGGAGTTCAATGGGGTGTCATTTTGGAGGTCTGACCTTCTGGCTTCCCCTCGTTTCCAGATACAGTCCGATGCCTCTGGGTCCCTGGGTTATGGGATGTACTTCAATGGGAAGTAGGCCTATGGTGGGTGGCCACCAGCCTGGTCAGGTACGGGGCGCCTGCGGGACCTCACGTACCTGGAATTTTTCCCATCCTGGGGGCCTTGATGCTATGGGGTGATGAGTGGGCCAACTCGGTCGTTCATTTCTGGTGTGACAATGCGGCCGTTGTCCACATTGTCAACTCACAGACTTCCAAATCACCCAGGGTGATGGACCTGGTGCGCCAGTTTGTATTGTGCAGCCTGCGCCTTAATGTACTGTTCCGGGCCAGGCATGTCCCGGGGGTCAATAATGATATCGCTGACGCTTTGTCCCGCCTGCAGATCTCCCGGTTCCGCGCCTTGGCCCCGGATGCAGAGGAATTTCCCTCGCCACTCCCGGACGAGATATGGACCTTTGGCAAGGAGAGGTGAACCGGGCGATCGGCATGTCGCTAGCGCCACGCACGCGTAAGGCGTATCAACACGCATTCAATTCTTTCAGGGCATTCTGTGCCCAATTCCGGCTGCCAGATACCTGGCCTATCCCGGTGGCCCATATACTTCAATTCATGGTTGACCTGCATTCCCAGGGCCTTGCACCTCGAACCATAGCATCCAGGCTGTCAGCGCTGGCTTTTATGGCCAAAGTAGGCGGACATGCGGACAGTACTGCTGACTTCCGTGTGAGACACGTTTTGGAGGGGTGGGTGCGGGAGCGTGGCCGTAGCCCGGACGACCGCCACCCAATTTCCCCAGGGGTTCTTACCCAACTGGCACGGGGCTGGCAGGACCTATGTTTTGATGGGTATGAGGCAGCCCTGTTTCATGCGGCTACAACGGTGGCCTTTTTTGGAGCGCTCCGCATCAGTGAGCTTGTGATGCTGTCTAAGGCGGATGCTAGTCGTAGGGCACTGGAACTCGAAGATGTCTATGTGGCCAAAGACTGGGCTCAGTTGAGGATACGCTCCTCTAAGACGGATCAGCATGGCGTAGGCAGTGGAGTAAGACTGCTACAGTGTTCTTTGGCAGACATCTGTCCGGTTGGTGCCCTACAGGAGTTCCTTGCACTGCGTGGCACGCACCATGGCCCGTTTTTGTCACCAAGATGGGTCTCCCCTTACTAAATTTCAATTTTGGAAGGTGACCGGCAAAGCGCTGGCCGGTGTTGGCCTCCCAGGGGCCCGTTACGGCACCCATTCATTCAGAATAGGGGCGGCTTCCACGGCGGCTGCTTTTGGGTACTCCAGGGCTGAGATACGCCGTACGGGGCGGTGGGGATCGCAATGTTTTCAATTTTATGTCCGCCCTCTTTCACCGTGAGTACCAGTCGAGTCACTGTACCTTTTCTCTACTCGTTTTTTCCTTGACAGACCCTGGGTGTCGTATTACGCCGGTGACAGTATGGCTGGTGGGCCATAGCTACGTGCACAGGGCAGCGCGTTATGCTGCGGCGACAGAGTGGGGACCCCGACTGGGACTGGGTGCATACGCAAGTCTCACATGGTATGGTAAGCCCGGGATGTTGTGGAGGGAGCTGTTGCCATTCCTTTTCTCGGGCCGGAGTGCTGACCCGCCTGACATCCTGATCATACACCTTGGGGGCAATGATTTAGGTCAGGTCACCGGCCTATCGCTCAAGCATGCGATTTGCGGCGACCTCGCCTACCTGCATTACGTGTGGCCCGCCACAACCCTCGTTTGGTCAGACATGGTGCCGTGGCACGCGTATAGGGGAGGGTTCGGCCTCCAGGCCCTGGACCGGGCTAGACGCATGGTGAACAGGGCTGTTGCCCGGTTTATTGTCAGCAGGGGTTGGGGGCGGGTCAGTCGTCACCCCTCCATTAGTCTGCAAAATTATGGCCTGTATGCAGGGGATGGGGTCCATCTGTCGCGAGGAGGTATGGACCTCCTGTTGGGTGATTGGCGAGCAGGCCTGTTGACCGAACTGACGGTCTGGGGGGGGGCGTCGAGCCTTCTTTGAAGCCCCTCCGTGTGGCGGGTAGCACTGGTAAGGTAAACATTTATGACCCACAGGTATCCGGCAGGTTCGCAATTGACTGGACAACACTAGACAGGTATAAGTTGGTTAAACGTTGTCCGGTCAACCAGGCGACGGGGTGATGGCTACAGCTAGACAGCATGCATCACCCCGTGATTTTACGGATACGTCAGAGGGTGGGGTCATTAGTTAGATATTGACTACGGTCAACAATTTGTTTGTTGTCAACAAACAAATTGATACAAATAGATACATTGTAACAATTGCCGTTGGCAATTTTGGGTGGTACCTTACCAGTGTTACTTCGGCCTGCTTGCCTTAAGAATTATAATTGGTCAATTACCAATAGAAATTTATAATTCAGACTAGGGCATGAATCAATAAATGTGGCCCAATGCCGTTATCCTCTTTCATTGGTGTCTGAGTCCTTAATTGGGGGGTGCGCCTGCAAAGAATGCCAGACTCAATAGTGAGAATTTTACTCACCTTTGGCAATCACAAGGAGATAAACATATGAATGCTGTCAAGACAAATCCCCTTTTCTTTTTCACAGATTCTCAAAATGTGAAGAACAAATGAGAGAGGCAGAAATGAATATCAGTGAGACCAAAGTGCACCTGGTTCCACATTTATCAATGCCAATAACGATGTTTCTCTCTGGCTGCTTTTGGCTGGTGGGTATGAACTAAAACAGACCAAGGGATAACTCTGTTTCATAATTTAGCTGGGCCAGATGCTGTCTTTCAATGTATCATACAGTAATTACATTTTTAATTAGGATCAGCTAGCAAGTTTTAACCATGTTCACAACTCACTCTGAACATTTCTTGATTATTTCCACTTCCTCTAAGTTCCGTGAAGGAAGACAGGAGTTCTCAGTCCCACAGATCAGAAGCCATATACCCCACCATAATACACATGCCTTGCAGAGTAGGAGGGGGCATGAAAACTGTATTCACCACACAAATATTCAGTTGTATTCAGGGGGGCGGGGGGGGGACAGATGTTAACCTGTAAGGACTTTGTATATCTTTTAATACAATAATGAACAGCAGGCACATAAAATACATTTGCTTCAAGGTTGCAGGGTATGATCTTTACTCATACAAGTGACATCATCTTAGAAGAAATATGCATGATTTATAATTAATTGGCTAGAATTCTGTTGCTTAGTATAGTAAGTTGCTAGAATAAACTAGAGGAGCCCCCAAATGATTAGATATTTGGTGAGTCAACTCCTTTGTAGGTCCTACTGATTCAATTGGCCTTCTCCAATTATAATTTACTGCACTTGGCAAAAGGATTTCAGTCTGTATATGTAAGGGAGACAGAAAAGTAGAACTCACATTCTATGCTTAATTGAGCAGAATTCCAAGTGAACAATTAGATCTTCCCTTCTTGTTCCCTGAAAGTTCCCTTGACTCCACTAAATCTGTAACTCCAATGAGGAACTTTAGAGACTTTTGGGAAGGTGTCAGAAAATTGGGAAATTGTTGAATGCTCTTGTTTCTTAGAAACATTAAAAGAGCTATAGCATTAATATCCATGTTGCAGTTGCCTAAAATTTGTTGCTTGTTTTTGTTTGTTCTGAGACAGTTAATTTGAATTGCACATTTATTTTAAGGTGGAACATCCATGTATTCATTGACTTCTTATATAACTGGAAAGAGAAGCATGAAACAGGCTTAACCAATAATAATGGCAGTAGTAGCAGCAACAGCAACACAAGTAGCAGTTTTGGTTAGTAAATGCATGGCATGAATGACTCAATGAACCCTCCTAAATGTTCCAAACACACAGCCAAAATGCATCAGGCATCAAGGAATATACCTCCTAGCAGGCAACACTGTGAGGGAAATTAGCTCTATTTTATGTCTGATCAGTTAATTCATCTTGGAAACACAAAACCTCATGCAAAACATCTCCATTTCATGAAGCATGAGCCTCCTAGCAGACACAGACATACCCTGCTGTCTTTTCCCATTTTTCTGCTTTTCCTTCCATTAGCAATGCTAATAACATTGTTACGTCTGAGTAATACTCCTTTTGTTTTTAATAGACTAATTTTTGAGATTTTACGAAGCCAAGTGGGATTGCCTGCCACTTTATGGGACTTAATTCACTTTCCCCTCTCAATTATCATCTTCTATACAAAAAATTTGCTGTGTCAGCTAGTCAACCGAGACTGGCTCAGGTATTGATCACTTCCTTCTATATTTAAACAACACTGTTTATTTAAAACTAGTGCCATAAATCCTATAGAAAGGAGTCATAGAGTTTTTGTATATAGAAAGAAAGGGAGACAAATTCTCAGTGGGTTGTGATGTCCAGGAAATAAACTCTGTGCTTCCCTCCCTCACCCCCACCTCACGTATCCTTTTTTCTCGGTTGGGTTTTTCCCCCCAGTGTGGCCTCCTTCGTTGGGAGGCGCACCGGCGTCTCCTTTGTCTCTGCGGGCATCGAGGGCAGAAGGCCGTGCTGGGGGAAAAGACCCAGGCGGCAAAGAAGGGTATGTGAGGTGGGGGTTAGGGGGTGGGGTTGGGGGCAAGTTGATGGGGTGGGTGGGTGTCATGGGTGGCAGGCCTGTGCCTCCCCCCTTCCTCCCCCACTTACCTTTTGCCGGTTGGGCTTTTTCCCCCTGTCGTTTTTTTTTTAAAGTCGGCGCGCCATGCTTTTCTGGCCTCCTCTGCACTCGCATCCCTCAGCCTGATTGGCTGAGGGGTTGTGCAGTGCAGAGGACTCTGGGAGTCATAGTTTTGTTTTTTTGGTCGCATTCGTGGGGTGGTTGTCACACTGGCGACTTCCAGAACCTTGTGGCGATGGCCGGGTGGGGTTAAGGTAAGTGCAGGTGGCTCGGTTCAGGATGGTTGGGCCGGGTGTGGGAGCCTTTGTTACATTCCAACGGTTAACGTCCTTCCTTATAGGTAAAGTTTTATCTTTAGTACCTTGTATCTTGAAAAAGCTATTGCTTGTTTTATGTTACTCTTCCATATTTTTGTTTTTGGTTTGGGCTCAACTCCCCATAAATATTGGCCTCCTTTTATAAGAGGCAACCAAGGGGAGCCTGATGCCTCCTCAGAATATTCTTTTAAAAGTTGAATGAGGCTAATTCCCACTGAGCCCTTGTAAAGCAAGCTCTAGCCAAAGGCTGTAGGAAAAGTGAAGACTAATTTTAGTGGAAGTGAGATTAGACTGTGATCCTCTAACCCAGCAAAGTGGGAGAGGAGCAAGAGACTTTGTGTATTCACCCTGAAATTTCTCATTTAATGGCACATTCACAAATTTCCTTGTGCTACCATGCAGATCTTTGGGAAGGCCAGTTCCATTTTTCTATGTCCTTTCAGAAACCAAAGCGGGGAAAGTACCAGAGGATGAAGTAAGGATGGAGACTATTCCCACTAGTTCTATTACCCTGAGTGGATTCTGAGAGTCCCTTGCACTTGTTTTAGACTAAAGATAGTAACAAATATGGAGAGGTATTATCACAGGTCTCCTGAATCATGTGTGCTTTGCCTGTAAGAAGGAAAAATTTAATGTGTGGCTGCTATCTTACTCCAAAGTAATAAGTTTGAGCAGAATGCCAAATTAAAAATGTGTCAATTTCTCTTCTGCATGCATGCTTTGTTTTCTTAGCTATTGTAAATAAAATTCATTTTAAAGGCCAAACCTCTCAGTGCCTATGTGTGGTTAAGGGCCTCCATAACTTGCAATCCAGAAAGTGACACACACCCCCGCCAGCACACAGCTCTGATACAAGTTGAAGCAAAGGAGAGACATTCCTTTTATCATTTCCCATATAGGATCTTACATATTTCCTCTGCTTCTGATGTTCAAGCTTTCATTCCTTCAGGCCAAAACAGTGTTAGGTCCACAAAGAAGGCAGTATCAGCAGGCTTGGAGGAACATAAAGTTTTGCAGAAAGTATAAAAATATGCCCATTTCCCCCCATCACAAAGCTCAATGAGGACAAAACTCAGCGACTTCAAAGAACTGAGTTTTATGAGGAGGAGAGAAGAAAATGTCATCAAATTGGAATAATCCTGCACAAGAGTGCTTACTATACACTACATCTTGTTGCATACTCAGCCCAAATAAATATTATTTCATTTTGTACCAAATGTGCTATTGAAGAGGGAATGCTATGTACATACAGGTGAAACTCGGAAAATTAGAATATCATGCAAATGTTCATTCATTTCACTTAAAAGGTGAAACAAATATATGACCTAGACTCACTACATGCAAAGTGAAATATGTCATGCCTTAATTCATTATAATTGTGATGATCATGGCGTACAGCGTACATGAGATTATGTGATGATTATGGGGTACATGAGATTAGGTGGTTGGGGTTTTCATAAAATGTAAGCCATAAGCATCAATATTATAACAAAGTAAGGCTTGAACTATCTCGCTTTGCATGTAATGATTCTATCTCATATATTTGTTTCACCTTTTAAATTGGATTACTGAACTGAATCTAATTTTCCGAATTTCACCTATAAGTACCACCCTTTAAACCAGAGGTGGAAAAGCTGTAGTACAATCTATATTTATAAATTTTTATTTTCCTTTTGAATTTTTTCTTTTCTGAACAGCAGATTAGGTCAGAAGCAGAAAGGAACTACATCAGAAAACCAAATGCAAACAATGCTATTTAATATTTTGTGTTGGCTCTGCCTTTATAATTATATGTTAGGATTATCCTCTTAGAAAGACTACATTTAATCTAGCAATAAACCATTGGTTGTAAGGAAATTAATTAAAATAAAATCTGATCTCTATTCAATTAAAAGATTTTTTGTGCAGCAAAATCACTAATCCTCATTTTTCATTAATCCAAAAATGGAGATGCTTTCTGCTCTGCTATTTTTTAAAGAAACAAACAACCCCCAATCAAAATCAAAACAAACATTCTGCTTTTAGATACAGTATATATCGTGTTGTATGCAATCAAGTTGCATTTAATTTATAGCAAGCCTAATTGGTTTTCAAGGAAAACAATAGTGATTTTACCAAGGCTGTTCCCCTCCTTGTGAGTTTCCATGGCCAATTTATTTGAATCCAGGTCTCCAGGAGATAATTATTTTGATTATGCCACAGTGGACACTATAGCATTGCATAGTATATAGCAGGGGTGCCCCCCAAAAAACTGAGTGGACCTGACCACAACTCCCAGAAGCATAAGTAGATGCATCCACTTCCACATTTATGGCAGCTGTGGGCACATTTGCGCATTGTGGGTGCTTTTTATGGCTGATGTAAATACACCTTCCACTTATGGGTGCAGTGGAGGTGGCGACAGGCCAGATGGGATGGTGTCAGGGTCCAGTTCTGGCCCACGGGCCATAGGTTGGGAACCCCTGGTGTATAGTGTATAGTGTATTTATTTGCAAATTAATACAAACCATTTGATGATTTACAGGTACCTCCAAAATTGTGGGAGACCAAAACAGGAGCAAGATAGCCCATCTGAAATTTTGTTTTGACTATTCTGTATTTGAAAACGATATTATGTTTAAATCCCTGTATATTAAAAAAACTGCTCTTGTTCTTTTATATGTGACATCAAGAATTTTACAGACTATTTCACCTAATGTTTTTTTTACAAAGTTAAGGTGACCTTTCCCCCTTATTGTACTTAAAATGTAATTCAAAGGGTTACATCCCTTAATGTAGTTATGTTGCTTAAAATGAAACCAAAGGAGATTTTTAAAAACCTTTTAAAATAGCCATAAAAAGAACATGAACATCTATGTGAAAGATTATCCATTGTTCTTACTACATCTCAAGGATCTCTCAATGCTTTGTGTATAGAGTCATAGGGCTCCAGGCTTTAAAACAATTCTTTACAATGTAGAACCTTTGAAAAAAATAATGTTCCCTGAAGAGGCAATCTTACTTTGAAATATGCCATGAAAATACTGTTTTTCACTGTGCACTTGAACCAGAATTAAGGAGTGGGATTGTTCCTATAGATATACAGCTTCTTAATGGTGAATATATATTGAAAATGTACTTATTTTTCCATGTCTAGGCCAGACATGAAACTGCCATAATGAAGGTACCTTTTGGTGAGTTCATTCTGCAGTTCCCCTCACCTGACCTAGTGTGAGAAAGATTAGTCTTAAATTCTCTCTCTCTCTCTAAAAAGGTTTCCCTTGCTCGAAAGCTAGTCGTATCCGACTCTAGGGTTCAGTACTCATCTCTGTTTCAAAGCCAAAGAGCCAGCACTGTCTGCTTCTGCAGATGTTTCTGTGGTCATGTGGCAGGCATGACTAGATACAGAACGCTTTTGACCTTCCCACCGAAGTGGTCCCTATTTATCTACTTGTAATTTCTTGCTTTCAAATGGCTAGGTTGGCAGGATGTGTGTGTGTGTGTGTGTGTGTGTGTGTGTGTGTGTGTGTGTGTGTGTGTGTGTGTGTGTGTGTGTGTTTGGGCTCCAAATCTGAAAACCATGGAAACTCATTGGGTTGTGAAAATGGTGAAAACATTCCGTGCATATCTCATTTTAGAGGTCCCATTAGAATCGCTATAAGTCGTTTGTCATTTTTTTGTTCCTAAAATAAGCAGAACACTTGCCAACATCCCTATGTACCAAAGTATCTAAAAAACAAGACTGCCTCATGGCACATAAATGAATGGCATTTTTCTAAGTGATATATCTTAATATGAAATCATTTTACAGAGAAGTCATAAGCCTCTTTATAAAAGGCTTCCCTATATGCAAAAATTAAGAAAACACATAAGCACATGCAATGAAAGCGTGGCGCCAAAATGGACGCCGCGCTCTTTGCGGGGCCCCCCACCCGGACTCAGACATCCAGGTAGTTAGGGGGCGTGGCCACCCCTCTATAAAAGGGGTGGCCACGAGGCAGCCGAGCTGCCATTTTGCGAAAGCGACGGAGAGGAGAAGTTTTTCTCCGTCGCTCTGTGGGACCGCAGTGGCTCAAGGGATTAAGATACCGAACTCACTGCCTGGAGGGTCGGAGTTTGATTCCTGAGCATTGCAAAAGGCTCTCGATCTTCGGCTTTCCAGCCAGCGGGTGCTGATCCCTGGATAGGGATCTTCCTTTTCTATGCTCCTCGAGTTAGCTGGCCAGTTTAGAAAAGCGACGGAGAGGAGAAGTTTTCTCCGTTGCTTTATCCCCTTTCGCCTCTTTGCAAGAGGCTTGAGTTTGCTAGCCTCTGTTCGAGGCTTCCTTTTGGCTTTCTAGCCTATTGGCTTCAGAACGCGACGGAACGGAGAAGTTTGCTCCGTCACTCACACCTTTTCCTAACTCAGGGGTGCCCAAACTTTACGTGGGACTGCAGTGGCTCAAGTGCCTCAGACGCTGACTGGGGTGTTTAAGGTCAGTGGTTCAATTTCTGCGTACCGCAGGACAGAATGAGCTCCCGTTTTCAGCCTCAGGCCGGCCCTTCAGAGGATGCGGCCCTTGGCCCACGATTGGGGGGAGGGCTGGTGCTGGCTCACAGCATGTTTTTTTCTTCCCATTAGGGGCTGGATTTGTGGGGCATGGCTTATTCTGGCACAGGCTCTCAATTTAGGGCCTCTGGCACAATTCCTATCAGGCCGTCCGGCCCACCTGGCCCACCTACTGGGGGTTTACTGTGGCAGGGGATGCCTGGTTAGCACGTTTGGCTGTACTGGAGGCATCCTTAGCAATCCAGTGGGTGGGGGTCCTTTTTCCTATCTACCGGGCCCCCTTTGTGTCTGCCGGCTACTTCGACCGCTGCCACTCTGCAACAGGCGGCCGGCCGGGTCGAGCTTATTGAGACAGTCCAGCCTGTGCCTGCCGCTGTCTCGCAGCTCCCTGTTTGTCCGGAACAGCGACTGGAGTGCGTTGGAGGTCGTCCCAGAGCTCGATTTCGGTCGCGAGCTCCGACGCCCACCGTGTGCAGGAACCCCCAGTGGGGGCAGCTCACGGGGGTGCAACTAGTGAGTATTGGGTCAAGTTGAATACACCCAAATCACAGTCCACTTTCAGCGGTGTGGTTCAGTGCTCATGGCCTTGCCAATTAGAGGCTAGTGGGCATCACTTGCCATCCTATCCCAGTGCCCCTTGGTTGCATTCTGGCACGACGTTGGGGGTGGGGGTTTCTGCCCCCGGGGCAGTACGTGGCATCGCAGGGGCTGTCCAGGTCCCGCTGCGTATGCCCTGTGTACATCATGTACCGGCAACGGCCTTGCCGATGATTGGTTATTCATTGCCCCCTGTTGATCATCTGACCCAGATCAGGAAGGGAAAGATTTGGTGGGGGGGGGAATCCGTGGATTTATTCTCCCTATGAACTGGGATCCCAATAAGGATAGGAGGTATGGACAGGAGGACAGAGACATGGTGTGGTCCCGCCATAGTAAGCCACCATGCACTGGGGCGTCCGCCCCTGGGACAGTGCTGGGAATTGCAGGGGCTGTTTGGGTCCGGCTGCGTATGTCCTTTAGACAGAACGTGCCGTCAAGGGCTTTGCCGACGGCCGGCTATTACTTGCCCCTGGTTGATTATTGGCCGCAGGCCAGGAGGGGTAAGGGATGGAGGGGGACGTGTGGATATTCTCCCTATTGAACTGCGAGCCCACTAGGAGGAGAGAGAGCGACAGGGCGACTGCGACAATGAGATGTCCCATCGTCTTAGCCACCGCGCACCTTGGGCCAACTGGTTGTCGGCATACCTTGTACGTATTGTGGTATACCGCAGGGCTTGATCTGCTTGGGCCATCCTGATGTTGATCAGATGGGCCCAGGGCAGTTGGCTCATGGTGACGAAGGTGGAGGAGGGTGGCTCTATACCCTGAGGGGAGGTGGGACGAGTCCTGTCAGCAAGGGTGCTCGTGTACATGACTCCCACGGGACGGGTGCCTGGTGAGAGGTACCATGGTGGTCCTGCTGAGCAGCGGGCTGATCAGACACAGGCTCCACGCTCACTGGTCGGGCGGGGGGTTCCAGCCCGCCTGCTATGTTTGGCCCGCTCAGCTGCTGATGCGTGTACTAAGCACCACGGTCGTTACCGACTTCGTGTCCCCTTTTGCGCTGGCCCTCACGCTGCCTCCGCGGGTTGGTGGGTTACGGGGCAGAGGTAGGGGTGTACAGGGGCGATCAGAGCTCCGTCTGAAGCAACTAAACTTGTCATAAGCCCCCCCCCCGCCCCAATGGTTATAATCAGCCTGGAGAGATGGCACTCATTTCATCCCAAAAGGAATTGGGCGGGATACCTGCTGGTGGGTTTTCTATGGGGGCTTTTATATCCATTCGGGGGTGTTAGGGTCCCAGGATGATACTAATCTGGTTCCCTTGCAAGGTAACGAAGAGGGGGCGCCACTGTCCACCGCTGAGGGAGTTGGGGCCATGGGAGTAGCAGGGGCCCTTCTTGGAACTATCTTTCCTAAGTCGAATGTCTCCCCCATGAGCTCATACGGAGCTATACTAGGGGGAATGTCCTTTAAGCCTCCATTCAGCTTACCCTGTGGGTTCCCCATTCAGGGATGCCATTCTTGATGACCTTGTTCACTCAGGTGCTCATAGCTGGGTCGGTTACTATGGGGCACGCTCACGCAGTTATGGTGCTGTTTTGGCACGGTGTGATATGCACTAGGCTTTTAGATTATTGCCAGTGCACCCAATGATTTAGACCTATTGGGTTTTTTGGGTTCCGAGGGGAGTTTTACTTAGATAAGGCCAACCCCCTTCTGACTGAGTTAATTCATGTTCAGCACTAGACAGATTGGGGACTTCACTCAGTGGCCATTTGCTCACAGGTCGGGGTCTCGGTCTCTAGCCCATTACCTTGACGACTTTTGGTTCGGGGGTGAACGGGGCTTGGACACGTGCCCGCGTCTCCTCATAACCATTCAGACACTCAGGCAGGAACTGGGTGTCCCCTTGGCGCCTGAATAGACCGAGGTCCCATCTACTAAGCTCACATTTCTGAATCGACTCTGTCACGTGGGCATCCAGGTTAACCATGCGTACGGTGGCTTGGATCTCCGCGGCGAGTTTGGCATTGCTTGCCAAACATAAAGTGTGCCCTCGTGAGCTGCAGTTAATTTATGGCCACCTTCATTGGTCCGGTCTGGCTCAAATTACTCCTGGGTTTGGGGGGTCTCTTCTTGGGTATCAGACCTAATGGTCTGCCCTGGATTTCAAGTACGGTGGGATATCTCCAGCTCCCGGACTTATGGGGTTTGCTCCGAGGGTGGGTGCACGGATCACCCCACGATCTTACCTTCCTTGCGTTTTTCCCCAATTTGGAGAGCACTGATACTATGGTGCAAGGAGTGGGCCTGCTCAGTGGTCCAATTTCGGTGTGACAATGCGGCAGTGGTGCACATTGTCAACACCCAGACTTGCAAATCCCCCAGGGTCATGACATTAGTTCATCTATTATCTGGAGAAGCCTACGCCTAAATGTGCCGTTCTAGGCCAGACATGTTCTAGGTGTTTATAATGACATTACTGCTGCTTTCCACCACCTGCAGATCACCCGGTTCCGTGCCGTACTCTGGAAGCAGAGGGAGTCCACTTGCCACTTTTGGCTGATGGCTGGACGTTTGGCGAGGAGAAGGGAACCGGACATGTCATTGGCACCTCGCACGCATAAGGCGTATCAGTATGCATTCATGCGTCGTGTTTGGGAGGGGTGGACACGGGAACGTATCCGCCGCCCTTACGCGAGTTACCCCTGTTCCCAGAGTTTCTGACCCACCTTGCACGAAGCTGGCATTACTTATGTACAGTTAGGGGGGAGGTGGCTCTTGGCCACGCAGCTACCACGGTAGCCTTTTTGGAGCGCTCTGCATCAGTGAGTGGGTGCCAGAGTTGGTGCCACCGGTGTAAGGCGGATGTGTCTCGTAGGGCACTGGAACTCGAAGATGTCTCTGTCACACATGAGTGGGCTCGAGTGGGGATGCGGTCCTCACGGGTTATTCAGCATGGCGTAGGCAGTGGTGCATACTGCTATGAAGTTTTTGAGACATCTGTCCGGTTGGTGCCCTACATGAATTTTCAACAGTGCCTGCTGCGCGCCCCAGCCTATTTTCTGCCACCAGGATGGGTCTACCCTTACCATAGTCAAGTCCCTGGGTGACCGGTGCCGTGTTTGCGGTGTGGGGCCCGTTTTGGCACCATTTACTTAAAATAGGTGTCGCGTTGATCGCGGCTACGTTTTGGGCACTCAGAGGTGGAGATGCGTGTACGCGCAATTTCAGATATGTACGTCCCCTCACTGTACGAGTACCTAGTTATGTCCTTCACCTTTTTTTTCTCCTCTTTTACAGATCCTAGGGGTCTCAACACACCGGTGGCAGGGGGCTGGTGGGCCGCAGCTATGTACACTGGGCAGCAGTATATGCTGCAGCGACAGAGAGTGGACCCCGGCTGGGCTGTGTGCATCCGCACGTATGCTATGGTATGGTATGCGCGGCACATGGGGGCGGGAACTGTGGCCATTCCTGCTGTCTGACAGGGATGCTGGACTGCCCAATGTTTTACGGGCACCTCGGCGGCAGTGATCTTATAGGGCTCACTGCTGTTATTAAACCATCGAGGGGCTGTGACCTGGCATTTTGTATCACGTATGGCTTAGAAATGGTCGCTATGGTCTAACATCGTGCCGAGACGCCAATTTAGGGGAGATGCGGATCTCCCTAGTTCGGACTGTCCTGGCAGTCAGTGGACGGGGCTCTGGCTCCGTCCCGTTCTGAGCATGGCTGTGGGACGGCCTTTGGAGACCGGGTGATAGGCTTACACAAAAAATTTGCTGGTAGGCAGGTGAAGGGGTCCACCTGTCGGTTAGAGGTATGTACCTCGTTCTGGGTGATGCAAGCAGGCCTGGCGACCGAGCTGACGGTCTTGGGGGGGGCGGTGAGTCATCATGGATGCCTCCCCGTGTGGCGGGTAGCACTGGTAAGGTAAATATTTATGACCCACAGGTATCCGGCAGGTTCGCAAGTGACTGGCCAACACTAGATAGGTACAAGTTTGTTAACGTTGACCGGTCAACGACGAACCAGGCAATGGGGTGATGGCAGGAGCTCTTCAGCATGCATCACCCCGTGATTTTACAGATACACGTCAGAGGGTGGGGTCAGTAGATAGTTTATTGACTACGGTCAACAATTTGTTTGTTGTAAACAAACAAATTGATACAAATGGATACATTGTAGCCAATTGCCATTGGCAATTTTGGGAGGAACCTTACCAGTGTTACTGCAGCCTGCTTGCCTTAAGAATTATAATTGGCTGAGTACCAATTGAAATTTATAATTCGGACTAGGGCATGAATCAATAAATGTGGCCCAATGCCGTTATCCACTTATACCGGTATCTGAGTCTTTTTCTGGGGGGTGCGCCTGCAAAGAACTCCTGATATCTAAAATCCAGTAATGTATTTTGTTTAAAGTGCTTCCTTCAGAGTGAGGAGCTTTCTTTCTAGCAAACATGAGAGCAGATGTGTGATAACTCTCTCCAGGTTTTTATTGCCTTTAGTTTGGAGTAAGTGCAAATGTCTCTAAATCAAATCAGAAGCTGCAGTCATGCTAGGAAAAACATTTCCCCCTTTTTCCTTCTTTCACGGGGTCAAGCATCTCAGGTACTCAAGCCAAATATAACTCTTCTAGGGTCCTAAATTGGGCTTTCATGAGTTCCACAGACATCCATTTCTCCTTGTCAAGGCATTCTAATGTGATAAATAAACAAATCAGCTGTGTGATCCATATAAAAAACAAATGTAGAAGTAGAAGGCGATACCTTTTTTTTGGATCACTAAACAAAAAAAAATCATTGCAACCTTTTCTGATTCAGGATAACTTCTTCAGGCATGCAAAGACATAAAATGAAAGTCCAAATGTTCATGGCATGATGGTCTGTTTTCCGGGCTCCATCCTTAAAAATAAATATTTGTGATAGTTTTCTACTTTTTGGTCTGTTTCCCAATCTAAAATTTTTAAAATGCCTTTCCTAAAGCTTAATTCTATCAAGAGCTTTAAGTTAAATGGTCTAATAAGTTTGGTTTCATTATTTTGCTTTCACATCTGCTAGTCAATTGAAGTTCAGTTTCCAGTTATACAAAATTTGTTGAAATCTTGTTGACAGTTGTACAAATGATGCAATGTCTATAGAGATTTGTTTTTCATTTAGCAATTTGCATCAGAAGTTGTGATTTTTATGTAGCCAAAAAATAAGATATCAACCACTGATGTCACATCTCAGACTGACATAGATTTCCTGCCGTTTCCCTATTTAAATCCCATACTAGGTTACTGTTATCCCTATACCTTGTTTTCCCACTTCTCCATGGGATTAACAGATGTTTTCCAGAGTGATTTCAATCAGAGAGGCAATATTGCACTCTGTACTGTGATTGCTATATGTCTATCCAAGAACGGGAGTCTCCACTATTGTAAGGGAATGCAAATAGCAAATACCATAGCACCACAGAATACAACTGCATGCTTTTGTTCTGCACCTTCACTCTAATTCATTTCTAGTTACTTCTAGCTCAGTGTGATCCAAATGCATTTTTATTTTGGCTATACATTACAAGATGAAGAAAATAGAGGCCAGGAAGGTGAGATAGAAATGCTAGCATAGTCTCACATTTGTTTCACTGTATCAAAAAAAAAATTGCATCCTCATTAACACAGTATGGAACATGAGAAGCGGCACTACATATAGCAGATTTTTTAAAAAGAAACATTTATTTAGTATAGCCCCATAAAACATAGGAAAAAGTCTCTGACTTTTTTTTATTAAAAAAGCCCTAACAACAAATCTATACAATTGCTCCTATATTATTGGCATGATCGTACAAATGATCGTGACGGATCTCAAGAACCTTTGACCTGTATCACTCCTGTGCCATCTTTTCAAAGTCCTGGAAATAAGGGTTATGAACAGAATTTATGGCCTTACAAATACCACATGAGGAGCACAGTCTAATGTTCTCCATATACCTGCCGTTGCCCTGTACTGAATTTCTCTGCTACAGAGTATGCTGCCCCAGTATGGAGAAACTCTACCCAAGCTAGTCAAGTTAACATGCCCCTTTATTAAACAGGCTGTATAGTTAAAGGCTGTTTATGACCGATGCCTGTTAATAAAATATTCTCACTCTTGGATATAGCATCTCCAGATGTTAGAAGATGAATAGCAGCAGAGGTTGATAAGAAAAAGCAAGGAAAGGACCCAAGGCAGCCAATGTTTGGACTTCAACATCATCCATCAAAGCTGAAGTCAAGGAAGAGCTGACTAAAAACAACAGCACTCATTTCATCTACAACTGAGGCTCGTCAAACTGAACTATGGAAAAGAATATCACCCAGAGTGACAAAGGAGAAGCCAGCAGCAGGTCATCATCTCCAATATAGGACATGGAAGGACTGGGGTGACACCATGCAAAACAACCTTAAAGAGGTGGAGGATGGTAAACAGTGTGAATGTGATGAGAGATAAGACTTTCAACATCTGCTAATCTGTGGCACCTTGCCTGAACAGCGTGATATCCAGGATTTGTTTGAAGCAAATGACAGGGCTATTCAAACTGCTGAATATTTGAAAAGCAGAGTGTGAATATGTAAACCTGCAGTTAATGTATGCATACATATATATATATATATATATATATATATATATATATATATATATATATATATATATATATATATATATATATATATATATATATATATATATATATATATATATATATATATATATATATATATATATATATATATATATATATATATATATATATATATATATATATATATATATATATATAGGTTTTAAATTGTATTGCTTTAGATTAGGATAAATACATAAACCCTGGGTTTGTATCCTACTAGCTACTGTGAAAGCTTTCCCTTCTTTTTTCTCCCATAAGGTTTTCTAGACCAGCCACATAAAGAGAAAGGAATTCTTCATGGCTTGTCTCTTAAGAAAGCTTGTAACTTGCCAATTTTTGCCAGCTTTTAAGTAGACTCTGAAGTCTGCTTTATTAGTCCTGGATGATGAGTCCCTGCCACAATTCTCTTGGCCTGTACATGTGACCACCCCCACTATCCCCAAAGGATTGTAGCAATGATTTTTTATTTGCCAGTTAGGCAATGACTGAGAGTTACACATTTTCTTACACTAAGCAACAGAATTTCAACCAAAGTGTTGTTTTCTGTCAAGAGGAATAGCTATTAAATTACTAATATACAAAATCCTGGGTGACTCTCAGTGCAAATAATGGCCACTAGACTGCAGTACAAAAAAGGAACACAGGGTAAAGGGAAAGGGGTGGGGGTTCCTTCAAAAAGGCCCAAATCAATCCTCCACCCATATAGTAAGTATTTTATGTAAATGTATGTCAAACAATCCTGAGCACATCCCCCCCCCCAAAATGCATCATAATGCTTTCAATGGAACTTAGCTTAAATAAGTGTGATTAGAATTATTTCCTTACACACACATATATACACAGAGAGATATTTGACGGCATATTACATATACTGTACTTACTTTGTTCGCTCAAATTATCTTCCTCAGATATTTTTTAAAATTATGAAGACATAACAAATTAAAAACTCTGCTTTCAGTGAAAAAGCTGGCAAAGTATTTGCAATTTTGATTTCTAAGTGTGACATATCTGAGACGTGACCTATGGCAGCCCCACTGTATTATGCTTTGAAGTCTGTTTCATGGTGTATGCCTGAGGCAAGATGGTAACTCAGCAGAAGCTTTCTGGATAACCATTTTACAAACATCATTCACTGCACACTTCAGTGCCCTTATGTTATGTACTGTTTGGCACTCACCACACTTCACTACTCACATACCACATTGTTTGACTTTTACGAGCCCATAAGGCACAAAACTGACCCTGAGCAAACTAACATGCACATCTAAGTGGTCCAAGCCTAAAGGACCATTTTACTTGTAGTGCTATGAACAGAAGGCTCCTTATTGAAGCTAAAGCACAGCAAGAGCCATGCAGCTTTGTCTTGACACAGAAAACCCTTACACATAGGAATCCTAGTGTACATTAGTACAGCTAGCATGATGCCTTATGAATATGTGGGACAGCTGCCAGCCTCACCTCTGGATGGGTTCTGCCTCCATGGCTGATATTAATATATACAATGACAACCATTATATGCATAACTTCACAGGTTTTACAATCACAGAGAAGACAATAGAAGTGTGTAGACTAGAATTTAGACTGCCCAAAGCCTTGTATTACACAAGGTGTCTGTCCAGTGTCAATAGTGACAGAAATAAACTAAGCAACTGACTTAGTTTTTTGGGAGGTTAACAGAAGGCTAACTGAGTTCAAATTCATTTTACCTTAAATATATGCATTAACTGCTAGAAATACAATATATTGGAAATTAAACTGGTGGACAGCTCAATGTCCTGGTGGTCAGCTCAATTAAGTTGTCAACCCAGTGTGCCTCAGCAGTGAAAAAAGCAAGCCCAATGCTAGGGATCATTAGGAAGGGTATAGAAAATAAGTCAGCAAGTGTCATTTTGCCTCTTTATAAATCTATGGTGAGCCTCATCTGGAATACTGTGTTCAGTTCTGGTCACCATACCTTCAGAAGGATATTATGGAGCTGGAAAAAGTGCAGAGGAGGGCAACCAGAATGATTAGGGGACTGGAACACCTTCCTTATCATCTGAGGTTGCAACGGTTGGGTCTTTTCACTCTTGAATGACGGCGTCTAAGAGGTGACCTGATTGAAATTTATAAAATCATGCCCGGTGTGGACAAAGTAGATAAGGAAAAACTGTTTTCCCTATCGCACAACACTAGAGCTAGGGGACACTCCATGAAACTTTTGGGTGCTAGTTCTCAAACAAATAAGAGAAAGTACTTTTTCACCCAGAGGATCACTGGTCTATGGAACTCCCTGCCAGAAGAAGTGGTGACACCTGTCAGTCTTGACAGCTTTAAGAAAGGATTAGACAAGTTCATGGAGGACAAGGGTATCTATGGCTATAATTATGGATACCAAAGGACAACCTCCGGGTTGGAGAGATAGGCAGGATATCTCTCAATGCCATTTCCAGGGAATCCTAAACTGGTGAAGGCATCTGCTTGAGAATACTCTGAAGTAAATGGTGAGCCACTGTGTGAGACCAATGCTGGACTGGATGGGCTGTGGCCTTTTCCAGCAAGGCTGTTCTTATGTAACTTAGCTCTTACATTGATTAGATTGGTGATTAAGTTAGAATGTAACACTTATCTTCATTTATGTTTAGCTTAGCACAACAAAAAATGCCCCTCCTGTAGTCTCCATTGGTTGTCTACCCATCCCAGGAAGCATTATAATCTGAGAAGCAATGGTGGCAGACAGACTCTCCCCACTTTGAAGCCACTTGCCTGTAGAGAGTAGATGGAACTCACATGGGGTGTAGCCTGAAGCTTGACTTTGATATACATGGGAAATGTTTGAGTGAGGCCAGAAATACAGTAGATGTCAGAGTAAACTAGTGGCAGAAAGTGATTCTGATTTCACTGGGATGTGAATCTGCTTTGACTCTATGTTTGAACATTAAAGAAGTTGTGTAAGTTTCTAAAAGTCTTTGAGGATGGAGTTCCATGCAGTTTGGACTAAAACTTGTAATGAACTCACCGTGCTTCTAAAATTAGAGCTTCCAGCCTCCTGCGATAGGTGAAAGGTGATTAAGACATTCCTTTGAGATTTGTGAAATCATGTCTTGGAGGAATCCTATGCTTAAGGCCTAAGATCAATCAGACCTTAAGAGCAAGCTAATTTTCTAAGGTGAGAGATGCTCATGCTGTTTATCTAACATCTCTTTTTGGCCTTAGTCAAGTGAATCAAATTTTGTCACTGGACCAGCTACACAGCAGCTTGTGCAGCAAATCTTTGCCTACAAGTAGACTTGCAGGCTTGATGTGCGGCCTATAAGATGGGACTGAAAAATATTGACTTTTCCTTGGAATTGTTGTTTCCTCCTGTTTGAGAACATCATATGTACTAACAAACTTTCAGCAACTGTTATGTTCATATCTAGGTGATTAATGAATGAAGGAAAAGTTCTCTCCCTTTTAAAATTGCAATATTATGAATGAAGTGGGGATTAAAGGCTACCATTGTACAATCTTTTATATGAGGACACAGAAGTAGTTTAATCAAGTTCAAGGAGGCTTATTCCCACTTAAGTGACTGCAGCATTGCATCCTTAATTATGAGGACTTTAAAAAAAAAGTTGTAATGTCAATCATGTGATGTCATCACATTCAGTGTATTTCGGCCAACTGAACCTCAGCCACTGTCAAGCAGAAAATAGCATGCTCACAAAGCATACAAAAGAGTATTAAGAAGAGCCATACTGAATAAAACCAAAAGACTATGTAGTGCATTTTTAAAAATTCACACAGTAGTTCAACCAGTTACTATGTGCGACCTACCAGCAAAACATCAGTTAAACTCCACCCTCCATCTCACATTTCTCAGCAAGTTATTTATTATTGCCTCTGATACTGGAAATGATAGTATGTCAACCTGAGAAACAGCCATTGATGGATCTAAGCCCCCATGATTTTCTCTGAGTTTCTTAAGCCATCCAAATTGAAGTGTTGTGGTGTTCAATTCAACAGTTTAAGCATATGCTCTGTGAAGAAGCACTTACTTTTATGTATCCTGTGTCTCCACTTTAGTGGATAATCCAGGGCTATTCTATTATAAAAGAGGAAGAGAAACTTCTTTCTATTTACCTTTCTCATGGCATACATAATTTAATCCTCTATCCTTTTTACTCTATTATAGCTTCCCTTATTCACTTTTTTCCTAATATAAACAGCCTCAAATGTCATGACCTTTCCTCATAGAAGAGTTACTCAAGTCCTTTGATCATCCTTCTGTCCCTTTTGTTTGCATCTTTTTACATTCCACAATATTATTTCTTCAGGGGAAGCAACCATAACTATACATAATATTCTAGATGTACAATGGTTTTATATAAAAGCATTATGTTAATTGGTTTAATTTAAACTAATTTTCTAATTATGCCCAACATAAAATTCACAGTTTTTACAACAGTCTCTGTATTTTTATCAAGATATCTACCAAAATCACACATCCTAGTTGGTCACTACCAGCTCAAGCCCCCATCAAAGAATATTTGAGTTTGCCTCCAACAGGTGTCACTTTATGCTTGCTTTTATTGAATCTCATTTACCATTTTAATGCCAATTTCTCCAATCTGGAGACATCCTTTCAGAGCTTTTCATTATTTCTTTTAAATCTAAATAATTTTATCTCATCACCAACATAGCCACTTCATTGCTCATTCCTAATTCTGGCCTATTTTTTAAAAAAATATTTTTAAAATTACATTTCTATTACAGAACCTTGAGCAGTCCCCCTGTTTTTATATGTTTATTAGGAAAAATGACTATTTCTTCTGACACTTCTGATTCTTATTCTTTAACCAGCATCTTGGCCACACACATGCTAAAGGAGTGCCTTGCAGGATTTGTGAAGTGTCATGTTTCAGATACAGGGAACAGTAACCAATTACATGGTTGATTACATGTCTATTAGAGCATATGGTGTATCATTAGGTATCACACGGCACTGAAGATTTTTGCAAAGGCCACACTGGCGACTTGTCTATTTTGTTCAGTTGCACAGTCGATTCCGACCCTTTGCGACCCTATGGACCGTTGATCTCCAGGCACCCCTGTCCTCCACCATCCTTCTCAGCCTGCTCAGCTCAGTGCCCGCTGCGTCCACAATGCCATCTAGCCATCTCATCCTTGGCCATCCCCTTTTTCTTTTGCCCTCCACCTTTCCCAGCATCAAGTGAATCCTCTCTTCTCATTTGGTGTCCAAAGTACTCCAGCTTCATCTTTACTATTTGACCTTCTAAGGAGCAGTCAGGACTGATTTCTTTCAAGATTGACTTATTTACTCTCTTGTCTATGGACTTGTCTATGGAAATAGACAATTTCCACAGACAAAGTCTATGGAAATAGACTTGTCTATGGAAAGTCTTATTACAACCTTGCAGAATGTTAGGCTGTGAATGTTAGCTTACAGTGAACAGAAATACAGTTCAATTTCTTCATTTTCTATGGAATATCTAATCTAATAATAGAAAATTGCAGAATAAGGAGTATGTAAATATAAAAGACTTGGATCAGCACTTGTTCCAAAACATTAGCTTCTTCTATTTCTTCTTTTCTTTAATATATAGGTCTGAATCCTATTAAACATTTCTGCTAGCATAATGACATTGGTATAATTGCTATAATTTAAGAAGCCACCATAGGTACTTCCTATTGCACCCCAAGTCACACAATTAGTATATGGCAGGAAACATCTATGTCAAATTCTTAGTTGTGTTTTTTTAATAGAAATGAGCCACTGAAAGTTACCATGTTGGTGTCAGGCCAAAAGGTTTAACTAACAGGATTCTCAACATTCTGGCTATCTGCAACACATATCTGTTCCAAAGGCAGGGGTGAGTGATGCCTTTATTAGACCATCAAAAAATTATAAACAAAAGCTAACTTTTGGCCCATGTAGGTCTTTATCAGGCTGGACACCACAGTACTTTGGAAGATGCAGAAAGACTTAGGTGTTTTAAAACTCATGGCCTGGTGTAAAGGCCAGTTTCCTTTGTTAAAGATAGAGGCTGCAGACTCAGGTCAGGGATGCCAGTCTTCAGGTTTCAGACTCTGGTGATAATGATTGGAATGTGTTTCCCAATCTTGCTAGACAAAGAGTTGCCAGTCAATCAAGAAATGGGAAAGACATTGCCATCAACACCATCAGAGATGAAATCTGAAACCTTTACACAGCACTGTGGAACCTAGCCTGATGAAGATTTATATGGGCAAAAAGCAACCTTCTGTTTGTAATTTTTTAGCAGTTTAATAAAGACATTGCCCATCTTCGCCTTTGGATGGTGTAAAAGGACCACATGACTTTTTTCTTACATGCCAGTTTGCCTGTCTGATCACACTGGCTTAAATCTTGTTCAACAAGATTTGCCTGGGCAACAGAAATGATGTCATAATCATCAACAGACTTCCTTTTATGATGATGAGATGCATGTGACTTATTTTCATTATGCGTGAGCTGCGTAGACCTAAATCACAAAATAAAGCCTTTAACATCAGCAAACTGTCACTGCTGACAGTGTTATGCAGAAAGAGCTGCACAACTGGATTTTAGTCATAAACTGTTTTGATAACAGGCAAGTCTGCAAATGAAATTATATATATGTCCACCAAGGAATAAGTTTCAGGTACTAATTAATGTGTGGTACTTAGTACAACTTTCCCATTATTTCAGGTGACAACAAATGAAAGTACACATGATAATTTGAGGTAAAATAAATGGAAAACAAAATACAAGGAGGAGGATTGGTTGCTGAAGAATCTTGGAGAATAGTTAAGATGCAACACAGTATATTGTTTACTGCAGCCATACCCAAAGTTATCCAGTCCATGTAGTAACAAATTTGTGGTAGAAATAAAAACCATACAAGAATATTAAACATGAATTTTATAATGAAAATAAAGTTGTTGAATGAAACTTTTGTTTATCTCTATTTAATTTCCTGGTATGTGAAGTTAATTATAAGGACACCTATGTGTAGAAGATAATGTCCACTGATTAGTTTAGATTTTTTTTACAAATCAGGATACAGTATGTTGCTCCTTTGGATTCACTGTAATTATTCTAACCAAATGATAGCCCATTTAGAAAGTAATGACATCCTTTCATTAAAAAAAGAAATGTTTTAGATATAAAGCACATACAAATTTGCACAGAAAAAGAAAAAGACAAAAAAATTGTAGCAATACAGCTTAAAGCCATCTCTTTTTTATTTGCTCCCATTGATTAGTCTCTTTCTGAATGTCTTCAGCTGTGATTATTGTGGAGATAACATTTTCTCCTAGATCTTCAGTATGACAGGGTATTAAAAATAATTCTATTTGGGTAAATATTTGAAATGATTAATCATAATACCAGGGCAAAATCAGTCACTTCCCAACTGTGTCTCTCTTGAATGGAGATGCCCTCCAGATGTTCCCAGACTACAGTCTGTATTATCAACAGTTAGCAGTGAGTGATGCTGAGAGTTGCAACTGAAGCTGTATGTTCTTATCTCTGATCTACCTGATGCACAATTTTAAAATGCATGTGCTCCAAAACTATTGTAAATTGCTGGTATTGAAGCAAAGCAGAGGGGTTTTTTCCCTAGAAGAGCCTTGCTAAGTGGGATCCATGTAGTCAAGCAGTTTGTTTCTGAGCATGGTCAGTGTACTGCTTGCGGTAGGGGACTGCACACACATACAGACAAATATACACACACATGCAGGAGGGAGAGAGAGAGATATCCAAGGCAATATATCTTCTCCCACTGGAAGTAGGATGTAATCATGGCTAATATAACTTTGGACATGGCTGCAGGAAAAAATGATATGCCAATTATATTACATGGAAAGCCAATGGGCTTTAGTTTTTGATCTTTCATTCAGTCTACTTTGTGTCTGATACACAAAATGGTTGCAAAGAATTCTGGGACAAAGAATTCATAGGATGTTCACCTACGATACTGCCCAAACTTCACTGGGCTTCATGATTTCTGTAATCATTCTTTTATGCTACACATTTTAGGGGGGAATCAGTGTAGTGGATATAACAATCCACTTACTCCCAGGGAGAACCCGATAGTCCTCCGGCCTCCTGGCGATGGGATTGCACCTGATCCTGCTTCCCTGGCCCAGGTTGGACCCAGCAGTTCAGAGCTTTTCCTATCGATGTGCCCAGTCACTCCTGACTGAAATCTAGGTAGTGAACAAAGGGTGCACGTGTGACTAGTGTAGATTCAGGTAATATGTGCCAAGTAATCAAGTTTAGAAATATATTGAAAGCATAGCAAGGATACGGTCCATTTCAAAGCAGAAATAAAGCAAGCTGCATAGTTCCTCCTTTTCCCCCAAGCCTCTACATTTTGTCAGGTGGCAAAGCACATATTCCAGAGAGTGTCTGAGTGTTGGCCTGTGTGTGTGTCTGCATGTCTGGGATATATCTCCTCCCCCCAGGGTCCACCTTTGGCCCTACCCCTCAGGGATTCCAACCAATGATCTTACAGCAAGCCATGTCAATCACACATTAGGTTCCATTTCTTCTCCACCACGAGGCAAAGAATGTTTACATTCTTTCTAACTCCCACAGATTTGAAATCACCATTTTGAAAAAGACACAGGGTATACCTAGCTTCGTGACAATGGATAATGCTTTTCAGCCAAAGAGCTTGTCATTCTTCTTAAAGAACCCCTACCAAGTTGACAATGAATGTATTTTAAAAGCTGATGCAATGACCTGTTCATTAATTCAACAATAAATCTAACACATTTTCAATTTCTATGCAGTTATAAATGACTGGTGATTTCATACTACAACACAGACAAGATTTTGTTAAATATCCTGTTATTTTACAATTGTTTTGGCCACAGTCCCATATAATTTTGACATGTCTGACATTACATCAGCTCAGCAAGTATTTAATCAAAGAAAACTGTGGTCATGCTGCTGATAATAAATATTTATAATTAGAAAAAGTGATTTATTTTTTTAAATTACATCTGGAGCTATGAATTATTACATCATATTATGATTATTATAGGCCAATATCTAGCAAAATAACATCATTATTATTCATTGAATAAAAGTTAAGTGAACTCATCAATGCATTTGTCCAGAGTAAATTATTACTTTCTCAGATTAATACACAACAACTTAGAAACAACAGAGAATGTCCTTTGGTGTTCAAGCTTTAAACATGAGAAGATACAGAGGATGTTATTTAGGGCTCATTCACATTTCTGGAGCTTTCCTTCTGTGAAGATTGGCAAGCCAGAAAATCTTTTGGAAGTCCCCCCCCCCCCCCAATTATACTGCATGTTTAATTATCAAACCCCTGTTGCTGGAGACTAGAGCCACAGTTCAAGTTCCACAAAACTAGGAAACTACAAGATAAGGCTGATATCTTAATCATGGTTTACTATGATCAAGAATTATAGCGTGTGAAAAATATCACAACATATGTTTGCATATGAGTCACCACCCATGCATTTTTATTTTGCTTTTCAGGACCAATCCAGATGGGGTAGATGAGGTGCCCAGGACCAGAAATCACATTACTTGTTGTCCAAGTCCTGTATTGCCTTCTGATGCATTTAACTCACACTATATTTAATTGACCGCTATGGTAATAGAGTAGACCATACTGCCAGTGACTCAATGCTGATCATGAAGCAGTGGTTAATTAACCTAACAACCCTGATGACTAATGGTATTGGGTAGCAAATGACACTTAAAGAAGAACATAACAACAGTTATAGGTACTAGTGAGAGATTAGGGCCTTTCTTCCAGGCTTGGCTGCTACCACACAGGGATGGGTCTCAGTTGAATGTCATCTCTGCTATTAGGTTGACTGAGATGATTACCTCAGGCAGAAGATGCCTGGAAAGGGTAGCTGTAAGTCAGAATCAACTTGATGGCACACAGCTATTATCAAAAAAATAACTACAATATGATAAATCACATTTTTGTTTTCATTATTACATGTTTAATGTGAGCTGTTCAATTTATACAGTGGACCCTCGATTAACAACGTGTTCAAATAGCGTCATTTTTTATTAATGATGCTACAACACTCCCAATGTGATTGTACGAATAATGACGTTATTCGAATAGCGGCGGTACTTTTTCCCATCGTTATTGGAATAACGATGTCGTTATTTGATTAACGATGGTATTTTTACCGTCTTTATTCGAATAACGATGTTTTTTGCCGTTATTTGAATAATGACATTGCAAGCGGGCGCCAAAATGGCCGCCGCGCTCTTTGCGGGGGCCCCCCACTGGACGAAGGCATCCGGGTAGTTAGGGGCGTGGCCAGCTCCCTTATAAAAGGGGTGGCCACGAGGCAGCCGAGCTGCCATTTTGCGAAGCGACGGAGCGGAGACGTTTTTTTCCCCTCTTACCTCTGTCGCTTTTGCCTTGACTGGGAAGCCTTTTGGCTGCTGATTTTCTTCCTTCGGCTTCCCATAGGTTGGACTGAGATGCCTTCGAAGAAGAAGGCGGCCGCGAGCGCGGCTCGCGCGGTTCGGAGGTGCAATCCGGGTCGGAGGACCGCGGCTGCGCCTCCCCAGCTGCCGCCTTTGCCTGCACCCACCGGGATCGGTGGGATGGGGTCTATTCCCCCTTGGCCGGAGGCGGGGGACCCAAGCATGGGTCCAGCAAGGGCTGCGGCCCGCGGCCCGCAAGCGGTGGACACCGCTCCGGGTGCTTCCCATTCTACTGGACCTTCTATAGGGGCGCAGCTCACCCCGGGGCCTTCCAGCCTTGGGGGGTGGTGTGGTCCCCTTCCCTGGCAGGTGCCTACACCGGCCCTACCGGGCCTGGGTGTGGGGTCATGGCCTTATCCGGGCCCCGGAGTACAAGGGCCTGTACCCACGCCTGTAGCAGGCGGGCCGGCCGGCCCTTGGCCCCTCGTCAGTGTGGAGGCCTTACTGGCCCGCGTTGCGGCCCTTGAGGCTTCCCTGGCTCGGGCCAGCCACGCTGGGGCTCCCTTTGGGGTTCATTTTGAAGCGTCGTCTGCTGGGCAGCGGCAGGCAACGGGACGGGTCGAGCTGCTTGAGGCGCGTGGCGCGTCTTTGGCCACTGCCTCGCAGCTCCCCAGCCAACAGACCAGTGCGGGTCAGGCCCCAGCGACGAGCTCAATGGTGGTCGTGAGCTCGATGCCCCCAGTGGGCCGGAACCCCCGGGGGGCGGCCCGCGGGGGTGCAGCATGTGAGTATGCGGTCCAAACTAGTGCACCTACACACGTGGACTCATTGGGGGGGGCGTTCCAATGGCCCTGGCCTCGCGTGGGTGGTGCGGCGGTACAGCCGCTGACGCCCTACCCGGCGACGACAACTACCACCCAGGGCCCCGGGGTGGGGGGTGTTTCCTACCCTGTGGGGAATGTTTTGGGGGTGGCTGGGCTAGTCCAAGCCCCTTTCCAGATGCCCGCAGTTTCTGCGGTGCCTGTCTCGGCCTTGCCGACAGCGGGGTATTCCTTGCCACTGGGCGACCACTTGGCACAGGCCACCAAAGAGAAAATATGGCGGGGGGAGTATGTAGATATCTTCTCACTCCTAAATAGGGAGCCCACCAAGGAAGAGAGGGAGGGGCAGGATGAGAAGGATAAGGAACAGGCACGTCGTCGCAAGCCACCACGTACGTGGGCCAACTGGCTGCCGGCTTACCTCATCTACATGGTGGTGTACCTGAGGGCCCGGCCGGATTTGGCAATTCCGATGGTCCAGTATTTGGACAACATCTATTGGGCGATGGTTGACTTCCCGGGCCCGTCGTGGTTGGCTTATGACGAGGAATTCCGTATGCGAATTCCCCTGCACCCTGAGATGAGGTGGGATGAGCCATGCCAGAGGCTTTGGCTTCTGTACATGATGCCCACGCGCCCCGCGCCAGGGGAAAGATACCATTGTGGACATGCGGTCCAGCGAGCGGCTCCAGCACAGGTTCCCCGCCAGGTGGCGGGGCAGGGGGTTCCAGCCCGCCTGCTGTGCTGGACTTTCTCGTCTAATGGTTCCTGCAATAAGAAGAATTGCAAGTACAGACATGAGTGTCCCACCTGTGCGGGCCCCCATGCAGCCTCTGCCTGTCCCAGGCCTGGAGGGACGCGGGGCAGAGAGGGGCGGACAGTGGGCTGGCAAGACTGCCGCAGATGGAGCTGGTTCACCGAAAGGCTCCCTCCCCAATTAATGTGGACATGTTGGAGCGTTGGCTCGCATTGTACCCGAAAGGGGAGGATGCGGATTATCTCCTTCAGGGCTTTAGGCAGGGGTTCCGTATTCCTTTCATGGGTGATAGGTCCCCTCAGGATGCCCCCAACCTTTTGTCCCTTAGGGGGAGGGAGGAGGTGGCTGCCGCCAGCATTAATAAGGAGGTCGATGCGGGCAGGGTCGCTGGCCCTTTCCCTGCACCCCCGTTCCCCAACCTTAAGGTATCGCCCCTGGGCTTGGTTCCCAAGAAGTCTCCAGGCGAGTTTCGCCTTATCCATCACTTGTCCTACCCAGCCGGCCGATCGGTCAATGATGCTATCCCTGATGACCTTTGCTCAGTCAGGTATACATCTTTTGACCACGCGCTGCGCATGGTGCG
Source organism: Bradypodion pumilum (assembly GCA_035047305.1). Classification (NCBI taxonomy): domain Eukaryota; kingdom Metazoa; phylum Chordata; class Lepidosauria; order Squamata; family Chamaeleonidae; genus Bradypodion; species Bradypodion pumilum. The sequence goes on along the minus strand of JAWDJD010000004.1, from coordinate 109,411,605 downwards.
CTCATGTGGCCCGGGTGCGCTGCTGGCTAAGTCGGCTTTTCGCCTCTTGCCGGTGCACCCGGGCGACTTTGAATTGCTGGGTTTCAAATTTCGGGGCGAATATTACTTTGATAAGGCCATGCCGTTTGGCTGTTCCATATCATGCTCGGCTTTCGAGCATTTCAGTACCTTCCTAGAGTGGGCTTTCGTCCGCAGGTCAGGGTCCCGGTCTGCAGCCCATTACCTGGATGACTTTTTATTCGGGGTGAACGGGGCTGGGACACGTGTACACGTCTCCTCAACACATTTCAGACGCTAATGGAGGAACTCGGTGTCCCTTTAGCGCCCGAAAAGACCGAGGGCCCATCTACTCAGCTAGTCTTCCTGGGGGTGGAGATTGACACGATAGCGCAGGCTTCTAGGTTACCGAGGGAGAAGGTGTCAAGGATTGTGGCCCTTATCTCGGATTTGCTGGCCAAGCGCAAGGCATCACTGAGAGAACTGCAGGTGCTTCATGGTCACCTCAATTTCGCTTGCAGGGTGGTCGCACCGGGCAGGGCTTTTGCCCGGCGCTTGTGCGACGCCATGGCGAGATTATCCAGGCCTCACCATAGGGTTCGGCTTACCCGGGGTATCAGGGCGGACATGCTTGTCTGGTTACAGTTCCTGAGGGAGTTCAATGGGGTCTCATTTTGGAGGTGTGACCTCCTGGCTTCCCCTCAATTTCAGATTCAGTCTGATGCCTCGGGATCCCTCGGTTATGGGATGTACTTCAATGGGAAGTGGGCCTATGGTAGGTGGCCACCGGCCTGGGCAGGCACGGGTCGCCTGCGTGATCTCACATATCTGGAGTTTTTTCCCTATCCTGGGTGCTTTGATGCTATGGGGTGAGGAGTAGTCCAACTCGGTCGTGCATTTCTCGTGTGACAATGCGGCTGTGGTCCACATTGTCAATGCACAGACTTCTAAATCGCCCAGGGTTATGGACCTAGTGCGCCAATTTGTGTTGCGCAGCCTGCGCCTCAACGTCCTGTTCAGGGCCAGGCATGTCCCAGGGGTTAATAATGATATTGCTGACGCTTTGTCCCGCCTACAGATCTCCCGTTTCCGTGCCTGGGCCCCGGAGCCGGAGGAATTTCCCTCGCCACTCCCGGAGGAGATATGGACCATTGGCAAGGAGAGGTGAACCGGGCGATTGGCCTGTCGATAGCGCCACGCACGCGTAAGGCGTATCACCACGCAAGTAATTCTTTCAGGGCATTCTGTACCCAATTTCAACTGCCAGGAACCTGGCCGATCCCGGTAACCCATGTTCTGCGGTTCATGGTTTACCTGCATGCTCAGGGCCTTGCACCTCGCACCATAGCATCTAAGCTTTCAGCGTTGGCTTTTATGGCCAAAGTGGGGGGTCATGTGGACAGCACCTCTGACTTCCGTGTGAGACATGTTTTGGAGGGGTGGGTGCGCGAGCGCAGGCGTTGCCCGGACGACCGCCACCCGATTTCCCCAGGGGTCCTTACCCAGTTGGCCCGGGGCTGGCCTTGCCTCTGTTTTGATGCATATGAGGCAGCCCTATTTCATGCAGCCACAACGGTGGTATTTTTTGGAGCGCTCCGCATCAGCGAGCTTGTGATGCTGTCTAAGGCGGATGCAAGTCGTAGGGCACTGGAACTCGAGGATGTCTGTGTTGCCAAAGACTGGGCTCAGTTGAGGATACGCTCCTCTAAGACGGATCAGCATGGCGTAGGCAGTGGTGTGCGACTGCTACGGTGTTCTTTGGCAGACATCTGTCCGGTTGGTGCCCTACAGGAGTTCCTGGCACTGCGTGGCACGCACCAAGGCCCGTTTTTCTGTCACCAAGATGGGTCTCCCCTTACTAAATTTCAATTTTGGAAGGTGACGGGCAAAGCGCTGGCCAGTGTGGGCCTCCCAGGTGCCCGCTATGGCACCCATTCATTCCGTATAGGGGCGGCCTCAACCGCAGCTGCTTTTGGGTACTCCGGGGCTGACATACGCAGCATGGGAAGGTGGGGTTCGCAGTGTTTTCAGTTTTATGTGCGCCCACTTCCGCCGTGAGTACCAATTCAGTCACCTTACCTTCTTTTCCTCATTTTTCTTTACAGACCCGGGATGTCGTATTACACCGGTGACAGTATGGCTGGTGGGCCATAGCTACGTGCACAGGGCAGCGCGTTACGCTGCGGCGACAGAGTGGGGACCCCGACTGGGACTGGGTGCATACGCAAGTCTCACATGGCATGGTAAGCCTGGGATGTTATGGCGGGAGCTGCTGCCTTTCCTTTTTTCAGGCCAGAATGCTGACCCGCCTGACATTCTGATCATACATCTGGGGGGCAATGATTTGGGCCAGGTCACTGGTCCTTTATTGGGGGGTGCGCCTGCAAAGAGCCAGTGCTATCTGTGTTTGCATACATTTCCATGGACATGTGACAGGCATGACTAGACCCTGGAGTGCATAGAATGCTGTATAACCTCCCACCAAAGTGGTACCTATTTGTCTACTTGCAATTTCTTGCTTTCAAACTGCTAGGTTGGCAGGACCTGGGATAGAGATGGGAGTTCACTACATCATGCAGCACTCGGGTCTCGAACTGCTGACCTTCCAACTTCCAGTTGACAAGTTCAGTGTCTTAATCACTAAGCCACCACAATCCATATGCTGATTGTAAACATAAAAAATGCTACATGACTCCAAAAACAAATTGGTTGAAGCCACCTGTAAAAACAGATTTGAAGGGACTGGTATGTTTTGGATGCAAGTCAGGTTGGGAGGTATTTGTACATTCCTACTTTGAGTTATGGTGTTACTTTACTTTCTCCTCTTCAGCTATTGTATCTCTCTCCTCTCCCTTGTAGAAAATAAGTAAGCTCTTCAGGGGAAAAATGTGTTGCTTAGTGACAAAAAAATTTGTCATGGCCTTTGTTTAGTTATATATGTGACAGAAGTTATCAGAACTCCCCATAAACTGACAGCAGCTTTTGTAGTGATCATTTTAATTGGACAGGAGTTGTCAAGATGTTTCCAGCAAGTGGAATGCATTATCCACTGAGCATCTTAATAAGAAAGTAGAAAATTGGAAAGCCACTAATAAATACTCTAAGGTTAAAATACTGGTCTCATGTAATTGGAGCATGTCTTGCTGAGCTAAGTGGGACTCGTTTCTGAGCAAACACACTTAAGGTAGAGACAGGACTGGATGACTGTATTCTTAAGCTTGGTGAGCTAGTTCCAAGCAGGTGCAAGCTTACTATTCATGTACAGCTCTGGTGTTCTTGCACAGTTCTGGCCTTGCAAAAATGATGGTGTAATTAATCCATGCTGAAACATATTGTACTAAATGTTTGCCACTTGGGCTGCTGAGGAGAAGGGATTTATGCCTGTTCTATCTAAGGCACACAGGGAACACAGATTTCCCCTGAAATCTGTTAGGCCACCTTTCTTTCATGCTAGAGTAGTGGTTCCCAACTTTTTTTGGCCATGCCGCACCTAAGCATCTCTAAAATCCTGATCCTCACTCCCTGTGAGATATAATTCTTACTAGTTATTTTGCCCGGCCTTGTCAGGCAGGTGTTTGTTTTGGTTTGGGGTTTGGGGTGGTTGCAGGCATGCACGCACGTGCACGCATGTGCACGCGCACACACATGTGCATGTGTGCACATGCACGCGCGCATACACACACAGGCATACATGCACACACAGAGAGAGAGACAGAGGGGAGGCCAGCGGCAGGTGAGTAGAGGAGGTGCCACCAGGGGGAGAGGCAGGGAAGGAAGGGAGGTGGACACGTTTCATTTCCCTCATGAAGGGAACTCATAAATGAAAAACTATTGTGATATATTGTGATCTTATTGTCTTGCACAATTTTCTTCATGCCATTCAACTATTTTCCTGTGGTTCTACTGAGATTGCAAATTTAGCTCACATGTATTTTTTATTTTTGCTTTCTCAATCTACCAAGCCCCCAAAAGCCATAATGTATAATCTACTGTACAAGTAAAACAAGGCTGGAAAAAATGTAAACACCTGTTTACTTCCTTCATCATATAAAAAATATAAAAGGGAACTATGTTGATGAAAAATTCAACATCTGAGGGTCTTTAGATAAACATCAGAGAAATTTCAAAACTTGTCAGACCTCCAGCCCCTCTGTAGCAAAACCAGAAAAATATTAATTTAGTATTGTTAATTAACACCCAGTTGCTTTATTTTATTAAGAGTTGTATGTTCACAGCCAGATTAGAATGTCTTCATCATAGCTTGCAGCAGGAATTCAAATTTTCTTTACATGGTTAGAACAGTGGTCTTATAATAGCTATGTGTTTTCAGAGTCCCTGATCAAGTTTCCTATTTTTATTCAGTTAAACATTGAAAGTGGGATTTCTGCTCAGACTTCCTTTCCTAATTTGGAGAAGTCTATAGTTGAAGGGTTGGTTTGTACTGATTGTTGGAGAGGCAGACCAGCATGCACAACCATCCTTCCACTTTGAGCTTTCGAAGTAGAAGCAGTGACAGACTCTACTTTCCTAGGATCTAAGATCACTGCAGACGAGGATAGCAGCCATGAAATAAAAAGATGACTGATTCTTGGAAGACAAGCTATGAGAAACCTGAGGAACATAGTTAAAAGTAGACATCACTTTGCAAACAAAAATTTGCGTAGTCAAAGCAATGGTATTCCCGGTGGTAATGTATGGTTGTGAGAGCTGGACCATTAGGAAAGCTGAGTGCAGAAGAATAGATACCTTTGAAATGTGGTGTTGGAGATGAGTTTTGAGAGTCCCCTGGATAGAGAGGAGAACAAATAGGTCAATCTTAGAAGAAATCAACCATGACTGCTCCTTAGAAGGTCAAATAGTAAGATGAAACTAAAAAACTTTGGACATCAAATGAGAAGAGAGGATTCACTTAAGAAAGCCTTGATGCTGGGAAAGGTGGAGTGCAAAAGAAGAAGGGGGTGGCAGAAAATAAGATGGATAGCTGGTATTGTTGATGCAATGAGCACAGAGCTGGGCAGGTTGAGGAAGATGGTGGAGGACAGAGGTGCCTGTCGGGCAATGGTCCATGGGGTTGCAAAGGGTCAGAATCGACTGTGCGACTGAACAACAGGTGTGGGGTGCTGCTGGGAAGATGGCACCTGCCCAGTGGCTCATTTGAACTTCCCTCATTGCAGATGAGGTGGGCGGGCTTTTTAATGGTTTTAATTGGGTCTTTTAATGGGATTTTAAATGTTTTTAGTATGAATGTTTTTATATTGTAAATTTGATTGCAAGCTGCCCAGAGTCGCCCAGGCGAGGGGGCAGCAATATAAATTGAAATAAATAAATTAATAAATAAACTATTGGATTGCAACCTTATGCTGCAATGAAATAAATCTCGTTGAATTCAGTAGGGATTATTTCTAAGCCAGCATGCTTACTATAGAGCTGGATCATCACAATCTTAAAATCATTCTCTAGGGGTTGGAATCTGAACTTTCTGGGAATTCTGAGAAAACATGCTTAGACTCATGCTAGGCAATTTAGGAGCCTTGAGCTCACCCTGATAAGGGACAGACAGTGGGTGAATTACAGCTAAGGTTATGTTCCTTCATTGGTCTTGAGTAATAAATACCGTAATTCAAAGGGTTGAATGTAGAATGACACTGCCTTCTCCAAGCATTCTCATTCCCCTGCAATTTGTTCACTGGCCCTTTTGATGCAGAGAGAACAACTTATGGTTTATCAGCTCACAGACTCTCCTTCAAATTGCGGGATGCCTTGATACCTGCAGAGTTGACTGTGCTGATAGCATGACTGGATCTCAGTGTCCCTTTCCAAGAGTCAACATATGAACAGAAGAATGACTACCTCCACCCATGTATATCTTCTCCTTCCTCCTCTCTCTGAAGATGAGAATTCTTTTTATACATGGACAATTTCCATTTGAACAAGAACCCTCAAAATTAGAGTTCTGCATCTTGTATGAAGAGCTTCCACATAGAAATGAAATTCTCTTGCATAGACATATAATTTTCTCTGGGAGAAGAGTGTGTGAGGCTAAGGGTAAGATGAGTAATGTCTGAATATGGCTACTATATGTGGAAAATGTAATATCAGAAATATGCATCATGACTTCCTGAAGAACAAACAGGTGTTTTTGGATAATTATCTATGTTTTCCCATTCTATATCTTTTTAATTTTTTTATAGATATTTCAGTGTAATTCAACTTGCCTGCAATATCAAACAGCTTTGTTTTTGCTAATTCTAGTTGCATAAATCCACCCTTATTCACTTCATGGAATTCATACTGACTCTTTTTTTAAAAAAAAAACCTGTAAAACTTCCTTCTCCATTAAAAGGTAAGGTTAATTACTCAGTCAATCAAACAAACAACTGCTGGTCTGCAAATCTCACAAAATGTAGAGAAGCATTTAAGAGCATTTACTGCATGAATGTAATATGGAGCACTGATGGTTTCTCACCCAAGTCTTTCCACCTGTCTTAAAATTAGAAACCTAGTTGTTGTTTTTTCAATCTAATGGAAATAATTACCTGGGGGGAAATGTAATTTCCCACTTGTCTTCTGCTATAATTGATGTTGTCCTAAAAATTAAGTGCCCATTTAAGTAACTTACATAAAAATCCAATAAGAGAGAAAAGTGGTGTGCCTTTTGTAACAATATGGTGCCTTACTCTCGAGTAAGCCCTATTGTTCTTCTGAGTTGCAGCTCCCTGGATGGACAACCCAGGCATCAGATGTGTGTAGATAAGGTAGCATTGAACCAAGTAATCACCCCAAGTCTCTTTGGGTATTTTAGAAATATATTGAAAGCATAGCAAGATTCAGGATACAGTCCAACAAAAAAAACAAGATGCATTTCAAAGCAAGGAAATAAAGCAAACTGGCTCTCTAAGGGATTGCCCATAGCCCTCCCCCTTTCTCTCAAGCTTCTACCTAATCCGGTATGAAAGGCACGATAGGCACGATAAGAGTTAGCATTGTGAGGCCACTTTGTCGCAATAGGAAATATTGAAATCTTCCTGATGAAGGTATTATATTGAAAAACCATCTACCGGATTAGGTTTTGAATTTTGGATGTATTACCTTTTGGACTTATGAAGTGAATTTGATTTTTGGATTTATTATCTTGTTGAATTTAAGAAGTGAATTTTGAACTCATTACCTTGGAACTTAAGTACAGTAATACCTCATACAAAGTCCGCTTCATACAACATCGAATTCATACAACATCACCTAATTTCTTGAAAAAGTTACCTCATACAAAGTCGCTCGACTTTGTATGAGGCATTCAGTTTTTCCCAGGTTGCATTGTGCCTGGGCAGTATAAAAGACAGGACACATGCGCGCATTGCTCTTGTGGGTTTTGCACAAGGCAAAGAGTGTTTAGGAGTGGTTTTGAGCGTGATTTTGGGGAAATTTTTTGAATTTTTCATCAGAATTTTTGGAAGCATTCCTGGGATTTTTGCAGTATTCTTCAGGTTCTTGGACAATCAGGGTTGTTTGACATGTTTTTGTAATGTATTTATCCTTTAAACAATGTTTCCTTAAAGTTCCGTCAGTTTCCTGTCTGTTTCCTTGACTTTGCCCTGAAGTCTGTGACGTTACAGTACAATGTATCTCTATGGAAATGACGTTGTATGAGGCATCGCGGCAAGGATTTTGCACGCCTCATACAAAGTCAAAATCCGTATAAAGTCCAAACTTTTGGAACCAAGTTTGGACATTGTATGAGGTATCACTGTAGTGAATTTCGGATTTATTTCCTTTTGGAACTCATTTAGTGAACTTGAACTCATTACCTTTGGAACTTATAAAGTGAATTTTAGATTTATTATATTTTCATTGGAACCATATGAATAATATGAACTTTACACACTACAGATAAGAGGTTGGATTATCAATAAACAGACTTTGCACAAGTGTAACATCATAATTTTAATACAAGTCAACTCATTGTGTATTATTGCCTCAAACGGTTTTTCCAGTTTTTTTTAATCATTATATAGCTTATTGGACACATGTGCAAACTGAAAGTGAAACTTGTTTCTCTTAGCATTTTACAGGCAATCTAGGCTAGGAGTTCTCAACCTTTTTAAGCCGGGGGCCAGGTCACACTCGCTCAGACAGCTTCAGAGGCCGGATGGCCATTTTGCCCTTCCTTTACCACATGGTGCTTCCTGGTGTGGTGGAGATGGTGGTGGGCCACATGAAATGGCGCTGTGGGCCACATTTGGCCCATGGGCTGCACGTTGAGAATCCTTGATCTAGGCTGTGGAGGAATTGACTGACTTCGGAAAATTATTTTTATATTTTGTCACGACAGCATGAAGTGTGAATTGTTTCTGAGAACTGCCTTTAGGGTGAACTTTACTGTAGTTTCTGCTTACTTGTCAAATAATTTTAACATATTAACTTGTTTTAAATTGTACCTATATTTCATATATGTCTGTACAGTAATTTTAAATCGTGAAATTCTCTGATACGAATAATGAATGACATTTAAAAGAAGGTTTTTTGTGAGAGCGAGCGGCCTTGAAAATGAGTCCCTAGATATCTTCCTCATGTTGGCAATTCAGATGTACATTTTATGAACATGGATCATATAAGTTAGAATGGAGATGTTATGCATTGGAGATGTTATGCTAAAGCCTCAGAAAGGAAATAAGTATGGATCTTACTATTATGATGAGGTGCTATAGCTGCATAATTTATACAGTAGATGCCAGTGCGTTGAGATACTGAAGCATTTTGTGAAAAATTAATATTTCCTAGAAATTTTGCAATCTTCATGTTAAAAATCAAACTGAATAGTGTAACGGGAAAGGCCAGCAACAGTCAGCCTATATGGCAGGCTGATGGTTGGGGTTGCATGCAAGATGGCCAGGAAATTTCCATAAAATAATGAGATGATGCTATAGAAGCCAGCAATTGCCTTTTCACTTTATCCCAAGATTGCTGCAGAGATTAAGTGTGACAAGAATGTCTTAAACCAGGGGTGCTCAAATTTATTGGGCCGTGGGCTGGTCACATGGTTCAGGGGGCTGGTCACTATGGCCCATGGGCCATATCTGACCCCCGATGCCAATTCATCGCTCCTGGAAGCAGAAGTAAAATGCGCCCGTATGGATGAATTGGTGTCGGGAGCCAGATCCAGCCCATGGACCTTAGTATGGGCACCCCTGTCTTAAACGGTGGGTTGGAGAGCGGGAGTAGGTACAGAATGTTACACCATTGAATGTAGGAAAATCAAAACGTATATTCTTTAGTGTGGCCAGAGGAAGCTCAATGAATGTACGAAGCACAATACTCCAATATAGGAATATTGGTCCTGTGATGCATGGATAAATACTGAGGGGGAAAATGGGAACTGATGCCCCTAACCATAGAAAAACACTCTAACTATCATCATAAATTTTCTTTAAATAATTTTACTTAAATTTATAGGAACACAAACAAAAATACAGGTACATGGTTAAAAATAAAAAAAAAGTTATATCTAATACAGTGGACCCTCAAATAATGACGTTACTTGGTTCCCCAAGAAGCGTCGCTATTGGAATATTGCAGGCGCACCCCCCAATAAAGGACTCAGACACTGATAAAAGTGGATAACGGCATTGGGCCACATTTATTGATTCATGCCCTAGTCCGAATTATACATTTCTATTGGTAATTGACCAATCATAATTCTTAAGGCAAGCAGGCCGAAGTAACACTGGTAAGGTACCACCCAAAATTGCCAACGGCAATTGCTACAATGTATCCATTTGTATCCATTTGTTTGTTGACAACAAACAAATTGTTGACCGTAGTCAATATCTAACTAATGACCCCACCCTCTGACGCGTATCCGTAAAATCACGTGGTGATGCATGCTGTCTAGCTATAGCCATCACCCCGTCGCCTAGTTCGTCGTTGACCGGACAACGTTTAACCAACTTATGCCTGTCTAGTGTTGTCCAGTCAATTGCGAACTTGCCGGATACCTGTGGGTCATAATGTTTACCTTACCAGTGCTACCCGCCACACGGAGGGGCTTCAAAGAAGGCTCGACGCCCCCCCCGACCGTCAGCTCGGTCAACAGGCCTGCTCGCCAATCACCCAACAGGAGGTCCATACCTCCTCGCGACAGATGGACCCCATCCCCTGCATACAAGTCATAACTTTGTAGGCTAATAGCGGGGTGACGACTGACCCTCCCCCAAGCCCTGTCGACAAGGAACCGTGCCACTGCCCTATTCACCATGCGTCTAGCGCGGTCAAGGGCCAGGAGGTCAACACCCCCTCTGTAGGAATGGCGCGGGACCATGTCCGACCAAACAAGGGTTGTGGTGGGCCAGACGTAATGCAGGTAGGCGAGGTCCTCGCAAATCGCATGCATCAGCGATAAGCCGGTGACCTGGCCCAAATCATTGCCCCCCAGATGTATGATCAGAATGTCAAGCGGGTCAGCATTCTGGCCTGAAAAAAGGAAAGGCAGCAGCTCCCGCCATAACATCCCAGGCTTACAATGCCATGTGAGACTTGCGTATGCACCCAGTCCCAGTCGGGGTCCCCACTCTGTTGCCGCAGCGTAACGCGCTGCCCTGTGCACGTAGCTATGGCCCACCAGCCATACTGTCACCGGTGTAATACGACACCCCGGGTCTGTAAAGAAAAATGAGGAAAAGAAGGTAAGGTGACTGAATTGGTACTCACGGCGGAAGTGGGCGCACATAAAACTGAAAACACTGCGAACCCCACCTTCCCATGCTGCGTATGTCAGCCCCGGAGTACCCAAAAGCAGCTGCGGTTGAGGCCGCCCCTATACGGAATGAATGGGTGCCATAGCGGGCACCTGGGAGGCCCACACTGGCCAGCGCTTTGCCCGTCACCTTCCAAAATTGAAATTTAGTAAGGGGAGACCCATCTTGGTGACAGAAAAACGGGCCATGGTGCGTGCCACGCAGTGCCAGGAACTCCTGTAGGGCACCAACCGGACAGATGTCTGCCAAAGAACACCGTAGCAGTCGCACACCACTGTCTACGCCATGCTGATCCGTCTTAGAGGAGCGTATCCTCAACTGAGCCCAGTCTTTGGCAACACAGACATCCTCGAGTTCCAGTGCCCTACGACTTGCATCCGCCTTAGACAGCATCACAAGCTCGCTGATGCGGAGCGCTCCAAAAAATGCCACCGTTGTGGCTGCATGAAATAGGGCTGCCTCATATGCATCAAAACAGAGGCAAGGCCAGCCCCGGGCCAACTGGGTAAGGACCCCTGGGGAAATCGGGTGGCGGTCGTCCGGGCAACGCCCGCGCTCGCGCACCCACCCCTCCAAAACATGTCTCACACGGAAGTCAGAGGTGCTGTCCACATGACCTCCCACTTTGGCCATAAAAGCCAACGCTGAAAGCTTAGATGCTATGGTGCGAGGTGCAAGGCCCTGAGCATGCAGGTAAACCATGAACCGCAGAACATGGGTTACCGGGATCGGCCAGGTTCCTGGCAGTTGAAATTGGGTACAGAATGCCCTGAAAGAATTAATTGCGTGGTGATACGCCTTACGCGTGCGTGGCGCTAGCGACAGGCCAATCGCCCGGTTCACCTCTCCTTGCCAATGGTCCATATCTCCTCCGGGAGTGGCGAGGGAAATTCCTCCGGCTCCGGGGCCAAGGCACGGAACCGGGAGATCTGTAGGCGGGACAAAGCGTCAGCAATATCATTATTAACCCCTGGGACATGCCTGGCCCTGAACAGGACGTTGAGGCGCAGGCTGCGCAACACAAACTGGCGCACTAGGTCCATAACCCTGGGCGATTTAGAAGTCTGTGCATTGACAATGTGGACCACAGCCGCATTGTCACACCAGAAATGCACGACCGAGTTGGACCACTCCTCGCCCCATAGCATCAAAGCACCCAGGATAGGGAAAAACTCCAGATATGTGAGATCACGCAGGCGACCCGTGCCTGCCCAGGCCGGTGGCCACCCACCATAGGCCCACTTCCCATTGAAGTACATCCCATAACCGAGGGATCCCGAGGCATCAGACTGAATCTGAAATTGAGGGGAAGCCAGGAGGTCACACCTCCAAAATGAGACCCCATTGAACTCCCTCAGGAACTGTAACCAGACAAGCATGTCCACCCTGATACCCCGGGTAAGCCGAACCCTATGGTGAGGCCTGGATAATCCCGCCATGGCGTCGCACAAGCGCCGGCAAAAGCCCTGCCCGGTGCGACCACCCTGCAAGCGAAATTGAGGTGACCATGAAGCACCTGCAGTTCTCTCAGTGATGCCTTGCGCTTGGCCAGCAAATCCGAGATAAGGGCCACAATCCTTGACACCTTCTCCCCCGGTAACCTAGAAGCCTGCGCTATCGTGTCAATCTCCACCCCCAGGAAGACTAACTGAGTAGATGGGCCCTCGGTCTTTTCGGGCGCTAATGGGACACCGAGTTCCTCCATTAGCGTCTGAAATGTGTTGAGGAGACGTGTACACGTGTCCCAGCCCCGTTCACCCCCGAATAAAAAGTCATCCAGGTAATGGGCTACAGACCGGGACCCTGACCTGCGGACGAAAGCCCACTCTAGGAAGGTACTGAAACGCTCGAAAGCCGAGCATGATATGGAACAGCCAAACGGCATGGCCTTATCAAAGTAATATTCACCCCGAAATTTGAAACCCAGCAATTCAAAGTCGCCCGGGTATACCGGCAAGAGGCGAAAAGCCGACTTAATGTCGCACTTAGCCAGCAGCGCACCCGGGCCACATGAGCACACCATGCGCAGCGCGTGGTCAAAAGATGTATATCTGACTGAGCAAAGGTCATCAGGGATAGCATCGTTGACCGATCGGCCGGCTGGGTAGGACAAGTGATGGATAAGGCGAAACTCGCCTGGAGACTTCTTGGGAACCAAGCCCAGGGGCGATACCTTAAGGTTGGGGAACGGGGGTGCAGGGAAAGGGCCAGCGACCCTGCCCGCATCGACCTCCTTATTAATGCTGGCAGCAGCCACCTCCTCCCTCCCCCTAAGGGACAAAAGGTTGGGGGCATCCTGAGGGGACCTATCACCCATGAAAGGGATACGAAACCCCTGCCTAAAGCCCTGAAGGAGATAATCCGCATCCTCCCCTTTCGGGTACAATGTGAGCCAACGCTCCAACATGTCCACATTAATTGGGGAGGGAGCCTTTCGGTGAACCAGCTCCATCTGCGGCAGTCTTCCCAGCCCACTGTCCGCCCCTCCCTCTGCCCCGCGTCCCTCCAGGCCTGGGACAGGCAGAGGCTGCATGGGGGCCCGCACAGGTGGGACACTCATGTCTGTACTTGCAATTCTTCTTATTGCAGGAACCATTAGACGAGAAAGTCCAGCACAGCAGGCGGGCTGGAACCCCCTGCCCCGCCACCTGGCGGGGAACCTGTGCTGGAGCCGCTCGCTGGACCGCATGTCCACAATGGTATCTTTCCCCTGGCGCGGGGCGCGTGGGCGTCATGTACAGAAGCCAAAGCCTCTGGCATGGCTCATCCCACCTCATCTCAGGGTGCAGGGGAATCCGCATACGGAATTCCTCGTCATAAGCCAACCACGACGGGCCCGGAAAGTCAACCATCGCCCGATAGATGTTGTCCAAATACTGGACCATCGGAATTGCCAAATCCGGCCGGGCCCTCAGGTACACCGCCATGTAGATGAGGTAAGCCGGCAGCCAGTTGGCCCACGTACGTGGTGGCTTGCGACGACGTGCCTGTTCCTTATCCTTTTCATCCTGCTCCTCCCTCTCTTCCTTGGTGGGCTCCCTATTTAGGAGTGAGAAGATATCTACATACTCCCCCCGCCATATTTTCTCTTTGGTGGCCTGTGCCAAGTGGTCGCCCAGTGGCAAGGAATACCCCGCTGTCGGCAAGGCCGAGACAGGCACCGCAGAAACTGCGGGCATCTGGAAAGGGGCTTGGACTAGCCCAGCCACCCCCAAAACATTCCCCACAGGGTAGGAAACACCCCCACCCCGGGGCCCTGGGTGGTAGTCGTCGTCGTCGGGTGGGGCGTCAGTGGCTGTACCGCCGCACCACCCACGCGAGTCCAGGGCCATTGGAAAGCCCCCCCCCCCAACGTGGCAACGTGTGTAGGTGCACTAGTTTGGACCGCATACTCACATGCTGCACCCCCGCGGGCTGCCCCCACCGGGGGTTCCGGCCCACTGGGGGCGTCGGAGCTCACGACCACCGTTGAGCTCGTCGCTGGGGCCTGACCCGCACTGGTCTGTTGGCTGGGGAGCTGCGAGGCAGTGGCCAAAGACGCACCACGCGCCTCAAGCAGCTCGACCCGTCCCGTCGCCTGCCGCTGCCCAGCAGACGACGCTTCAAAATGAACCCCAAAGGGAGCCCCAGCGTGGCTGGCCCGAGCCAGGGAAGCCTCAAGGGCCGCAACGCGGGCCAGTAAGGCCTCCACACTGACGAGGGGCCAAGGGCCAGCCGGCCTGCCTGCTACAGGCGTGGGTACAGGCCCTTGTACTCCGGGGCCCGAATAAGGCCATGACCCCACACCCAGGCCCGGTAGGGCCGATGTAGGCACCTGCCAGGGAAGGGGACCACACCACCCCCCAAGGCTGGAAGGCCCCGGGGTGAGCTGCGCCCCTATAGAAGAAGGCCCAGTAGAATGGGAAGCACCAGGAGCGGTGTCCACCGCTTGCGGGCCGCGGGCCGCAGCCCTTGCTGGACCCATGCTTGGGTCCCCCGCCTCCGGACAAGGGGGAATAGACCCCATCCCACTGATCCCGGTGGGTGCAGGCAAAGGCAGCAGCTGGGGAGGCGCAGCCGCGGTCCTCCGACCCGGATTGCGCCTCCGAACCGCTCGAGCCGCGCTCGCGGCCGCCTTCTTCTTCGAAGGCATCTCAGTCCAACCTATGGGAAGCCGAAGGAAGAAAATCAGCAGCCAAAAGGCTTCCCAGTCAAGGCAAAAGCGACGGAGGTAAGAGGGAAAAACTTCTCCGCTCCATCGCTTCGCAAAATGGCAGCTCGGCTGCCTCGTGGCCACCCCTTTTATAAGGGAGCTGGCCATGCCCCTAACTACCCGGATGCCTTCGTCCAGTGGGGGGGGCCGCAAAGAGCGCGGCGGCCATTTTGGCGCCGCGCTTGCATTAGCTATCCACAGAGATGAGCACCAAACCCTAGATGCGGATACAACTGGCTTTTGGGCAAGGGTGACCTTTACCTTTACCTAATCAGCATTTCAAAGAACGAAACAAAAACCTGTGGGTGGGTGGGGGGGACAAAACCTATCAGCTAGGATGAGGGCACTGTACATCTCCAATTTTAGAAATGCAGTATGCCTTAAATAAAGGATTCTGCATATGTACATTTTAGACCGTCTTGAACTTTTTCAGCTGTGGGGGAGAGTTCTTTCCAAAGTAATGTTTGGCAAAGAACCAGAGACTGACATTCTGTGAAGGCGATTCACAGTCTGTAATCTACCTTCCCAAGATATATACAGACAAAACACCAAAAGGGTTTTGTTGCCATGGACAACAAAAGTTAAGAAGCTGATAGTATGTTTAAAAAGAAAATTTCAGAAAGCAACAATTAGACTAAAAGCAAAACTGCATCTTCCCTTCCCCATGCCTGAATGCAATGTGTGCACTCCAAACAGCTGTACTCTGAGCCTTGCCCCTATGTCTCCATGTACCCAGGAGAGACCAGAGTCTGAATTGATATTTCTACTGTCACACTCCATCTTCCATGATGCTTTTTGTGCATGCTATTGTTTTAACCCAGACAATGATAGCGTGAACTTGTAAGATCTGTTGAGATAACTGGTCTGTCCACATCATACCTGTCAACCTTCCCGGATTGGCCGGGACTTCCCGATTTTCAGCACCGATTTGTGCCATTTCCTGCCCGCAGCTGCCAAAACCCCAGAATTGGCAGCGGGGGGGGGGGGAGGTACTGCACATCCCTTCTGCGCAGATTGCCTTCTACGCATGTGTAGAAGGCTTTTACGCTTGCGTAGAAGGCGATCTGCGCAGAGGGGGATTGTAGAAGCCTTCTACACATGCGTAGAAAGGTTCTACGCAAGCGTAAAAGCCTTCTACACATGCATAGAAGGCGACCTGCGCAGAACGGTTCTGCGCAGGTCCCGTATTTTCCGGAGCCGTGGTTGACAAGTATGGTCCACATTGTGCTCCCTCCTATTCCATTCCTTATGTGAGTTTACTCAATAGTGAAAGCAAGTTCTAATGAAAGCAAGAACAGGCACAAAGAAGGTTCGGGGTTGGCTGGCAGCTGAGAACTAGATTTCAATCTTTTAGTTGGACCAAAACTATCTGTTTGCAAAGGTCCAGTTCCTCTTTTTTTTAAACTCCAAAAGGTCCTGATCCTGTCTCTGCAGTTGAATAATTTGCTGTACAAGTACAACACAACAAATATTCCCTTTTGCCAGTTTAAATTGCAATACTATAAGGAAGGAAAAGAAGACAGCACCCAAAAGGTCAAACCTGCCTAAGTGGAGCTCATATCCATTATGAGTTCTGTAATGTGATACACCCAGAATTAAATGTCAATAAATATTGGATAACATGCATTCATTTGCCTGCAGGGTCCCAGAGAGTTCACAACAGCAAGAATCTGGCCAGATGCAGTGATATTTGGAGGGCAGACAGAAGATGGTAGGGGGGAGAAATGCAGAAAAGATACGAAAAGTGGCATTTTTCCATCTTGAGTCGGATCCATGAAATTAAAACACACCAGACAATTTCAGCTGGTCCAAAATGCTGCATCCTGGCTGCTGGCTAGCACTGGTTAGAGCAGTGATGGCAAACCTTTTAGAGATTGAGTGCCTAAACAGAGGGGTGGGGCGAACTCTGTGCTGGGGGGAGGGAGGAAGTTCTCTCATTGGGCTGCTGGGAAGAGGGGTGGGGCAAACTTTGTGCTGGGGGAAGAAGGATGCACTCCCATTGGGCTGATGGGCAGAGGGGCAGGGCAAACTTTGTGCTGGGGGAGGGAGGAAGCACTCCCACTAGGCTGCTGAGAATGGGAAGAGGGATGTGCCAAACTCTGCTGGGGGAGGGAGGAAGTGATGGCATGTATACCAACAGAGAGGCCTGGGAGTGCCCTCTCTGGCATACGTGCCATAGGTTCACCACCACTGGGTTAGAGGGAACATGCAACTCCCTTATTGTGCCAGCTTTACTGGCTGTCTCTTAATGACTGTCTCCCTTGATATGATATCACTTGATTTCTAAGATATTAAAGGGAAGCTGTCCTCTCACCCCTGGGGATCTCTCAGGCACTTTTTGTGAAGTCAGGAGAGAAGGCCTTTTCTGTGGGAGCTCCCAGGTTGTAGACCCTTCTCTCAAGAGTCTAGGTTGACCTCCTCCCTCTTCAGAATGACAGTGTATGCTATACATTATACATAAAGAATGTTTATAAATACAAGTCTGTAAACATAATATTCTTAGTTCAAAGATGGAAAATGCATTACAATAATCGTTCTATAGTAAACAGAGCAGCAGCCAAATATTTTTTTAAAATGTTACAAAACACTTCCCTTCTCAAACTAATCACTATAAGGAGAACAGAAATAGTTCCCTGGGGAATTCTGGGGGTTGTAGCCCAAAATAACAAATTTGCCCACCTCTTGTAACAGCTACACATTCTTAATATTCATTCAAATCCCACCTTAAAAAGAGAAACTCAGAAATGCAAGCTGACATCTCAGTTATTTATTTCTCTGGAACTGGCAGTAGCTATCACCCAAAAGGAAATCTTTTGCTGAGTACAAAAGATAGCTTATCAGAGACATAAGAGGTGTTATTGCAGAGCTGCTGTTGCCAAAGATATACAGCACCCGTTTTTTTGCATCTGCATCAGTCTGTGTTCAAAATGGGTTTGCAGCTCCAGTTACACTAATTTAGGTAAAGGTAAAGGTCACCATTGCTTGAAAGCCAGTCATATCCGACTCTAGGGTTCAGTGCTCATCTCTGTTTATAACCAAAGAGCCAGCGCGGTCTGTGTCTGCAGACAGTTTCGTGGACATGTGGCATGCATGATTAGACAGTGGAGTGCATGGAATGCTGTTTAACTTCCCCACCAAAGTGGTACCTATTTATCTACTTGCGATTTCTTGCTTTCAAACTGTTAGGTTGGCAGGAGCTGGGACAAAAACAGAGGCTCACTCCAATATGCAGCACTTGGGTCTTGAACTGCTGACCTGTAGACCTTCCATTCATCAATTTCAGCAACTTAACCACTAAGCCACCACAATCCCTTTTGACTAAAGTAACTTACAGAAGCCTAAAATTTGGTAGCCAGAGGACACTAGCAACTTCATGCAGCAATTTGGTGAAAGTCAGAGTCCCTGATTTGTCTTCTTTGCCCCAGCAGAGAAACTGAGCAGACTATTTTAGAAAAAAGCCTCCCTCCATATTTAGCATAAAATTTTAGTTTTATATTATCCTTGCGACAAGAAACTCAAGGAGGCATAGATGGCTTTCATATACACTGTAGGCATGTAGGTTTCCATGCTTCCCATGCCCGCGCACAGCAGTCTGGCTTACAGTTTTGCATGTTAAGTAACTCTGGGGAGTGCTTTGTATTTTTTAAAACAGAGATAAGCTCTAGAAATCTGAGTATGCTTGGTGATAGTTGCCAATTGCCATCAATGAATAATAGGCTTTTGTATGCATTTCACAAAAATGCCTAAAACTAAGGTATTGGTACATGAAAGGAAAGGAATAGCTACATAAACGATATAGTCTTTTTAAAAAAGTCATAAAAGAAGTGCATCATTCCCCTGAGGAATAAATTAACTAGCTCAGAAACAGCTTGCAATTTAGACTTGCTAAATGTTGACTTCTGCTGTCAAACTCCATTGAAGGTAGGAATCAGCAGCAAGACTCGCCTGCACCCACCTCTGGACACCACTACAGAATCACTAACCTGTTGCCTGTGCAAGGTCAATTACTACTATGGACTAGGGCAGTAATGGCGAACCTTGGCACTCCAGGTGTTCTGGAACTTCAATTCCCAGAAGCCCTGATCAGCAGGCATGCTGACTTGGGCTTCTGGGAATTCAAGTCAAAGAACACATGGTGTGCCAAGGTTCACCATCACTGGACTAGGGCAAAGAGAAATTTTCATATTGTTCTAAAGCAAAAGTAAAAAAGACATAAGTTGGTATCCTACTGTATAGCTGTTCCTGCTCAATAGGAGAGACATCAGTGGCAAATGCAGATTACCAATAATTAAAGAATTTATTTTTCCATATTGACACTTGAGTGACTTTATATCATTGCTCACACACATTCCAAAATGAAAAAAGTGACTCTTTACTTAGCAGCAATCTGCCATGTCCAGTAATATCACTCTTATTACACAAGCACAGTGGTAGGCTTCAGCAGGTTCGCACCAGTTCGGCAGAACCGGTAGCAGAAATTCCAGCTGGCTCCGCCCCGTTGAAAGCAATTTGAAACTTTCCTTTATTCATTTGAATATAACTATATTCATTTGAATATAACTAGAGACTGCAACTGTAAGTAAATATACTTTCTAAAATCTTCATTAGTACCAAGTGTTGGGCTAACCCTCTCATCACAATATAACTCACTTTCCCTATGGTGTCTTGGATAGAGAGCTAGTTATTTTGCAATGACTTTTCACACACAGCTGTTCAAATCTCATTTTCATAAGCACAACGTACAATTTCAGGTTTGCATTTTTATACTCCCTCTAATTATTTTAGCAGAGAAAATTTCAATCCTTGACATTGCCATGGCAAGATGATTGGGGAAGGTAGAAAGAAAAGGAACTAAAGAGAGACGGGGACAGAGAACAGGGAGCCCTTGTGACACAGTGATTAAACAACTGTACTGCAGGCAAAATGTTGAGAGTTCGATCCTGACGGGCAACAAGGTTGACTCAGCCTTTCAAGGTTATTAAAATGAGTACCCATCATGTTGGGGGTGTTGTCTAAGTAATAAAAACAGGTATCTGTTACTCCTTTTAGCACCCTTGTTTGCAACTCTACATGTAAGAGTCCCATTGATACAAATATGCATGCCATGAACAGAAGAAAGCTAGTAGAATGCTTGAAACAAGTTGTTTAAGTGTTGTATTTATGGTCATCAGGGAAAAGGAGACAATACTCCTTTCTTTTTGTCTGGTATATCCATTAACTCTTTTTCTTTGTACAGGTCTGAGGCACTATATATTTACCTATTACTCATTGCATGCAAGGGACTGTAAGCACATTTATCCTTTGGCCTACCTGAACCACCGTAAAGATATGAAGTCCAATATTTATGGGCAGCATGTGACAAACAGAGTATCTTGGAGAGAAGTGCAAGGGTGCCCATGACAATACATCAGGCAGTTAGTGAGGGCAAGTCCATGCTCTGCATCATTGGGTAAATATATTTTGATCCGACTCACTATTTCTCTCATTCTAAAATAATAATCAGAATAATCTGATGCTACTTTCTTCACTGTAACCATGTACTGTACTGCATTTTAACCACACAAAGTAGCATGCTTGAATGGTAAAAAGAAAGAATTTCCTTTGTCTTTCCTCAAGACTTTGTTTGGTTGGGTACTTTGTTTGGTTTGGTACTATTTAAACAAGTGCTGGATAATTGTGTTTTACACAATTGTATATATTCATTTGGTAACTTTTTGCAGGAGACAAGTGTTACCTTCCACACATATGAATAAAGATGTATACTGTATATTCAATTAAGCATTGAAGTATTAAACATATTAAGATTTAGCAAAAGGCAATTTACAATGAGTGTAGTAGTTTTAGTAGTCTGCCTTAATTTACCATTTCTACCTGTCATAAATTATTCTGGGTTGAAAGGATTTTTTTTGTGGAAGAAACTCTACTCATGGAACACCCAAATGAGGCTCCTTTCATGTCCCTAAGAGCTGGGACAGAGATGAGCGCTCAATCCATCATGCAGTACCCAGGGCTCGAACTACCAACTTGCCAGCCTTCCAGCTAAGAAGGCAAGCTTCTTAACCACTCAGCCACCGCAGCCCCTTAATTTCTACCTAATATTATAATATCATGAAAACACAGAACTAAACCCTATTCCTCCATAACATATATGAGATTTATTTTCCAGCCTCTCACAATAAGAAATGGGAATACCTTCAAGCTGGCTGAGTTTCTCAAAGATTAAAAATGGCAAATGGAAAGTAATAATTCTCCTAGTTTGATATATTTATTATTTTTTACGAGGTCATTCTACTTTTGTCCATACCACTTTTACCCTTTAATTCATTGGTGCTACTGATGTCACACATGACTGGACAATTTGGAGCATAAAGTATAGCCTTACCATCAAAAGGCATACTGTCAGAGAAGCCAACACTCCAGAAGAAGGAATCAAGCTTTCAAGGAACTTAACAGTCCTGAAAACATTATTTTGCCCTGTTATGTTTTTTTTAATTTCATTACAACAATCACCACAAAAAAATTCTGACAGAAAAAGAATAATTTGGCGTATAGAATTAGTGTCTGCATATAACTCAGCCTGCATAAAACCAAGCTTCTTTAAAATTCCTGGAACTATGGGTTGCTCTTATATCATGATGTAACACTCAAATACAATAAACATATCAGTTCTGAAATATTTATGTTAGTCTTGTGGTTCTTCAATGGGCCATAAAGCTATCTATATACAGTATATAAAACAGAGATGAGGTCTTGTATGTCCAGTATAGAAATCCACCTGCACCAATCCCACTGAAACTACGCAAACACATACCTTGAGTGACGGAGATGGCTGAGGCAGGGGTCTGGTGGCCAGTTTTGGGGGTTGCACCCTCAAAATAGGGCCATGAAGGGGCCCCCTGCCAGATGGGGAAAAAGACCAGAGGCAGCGGTACTGCGCATGCGCAAACGTCTGCGTGCGCAACAAGGCCTCAATGGCAAAAATGGCGAGGCCATGCCAAACATGGTGGCGGCTGAGAAGGTGGAGGCCAGAGGGCATGAGGTGGCGGGTGGCCCCAGAAACAATGGCAGGGACATAATGGTGAGGCCGGGAGCCAATATGGTCAGGCCACACCTCCCATCAACACGGGAAAAAATCCACCACCATGACCCCTCAGACCATTCGCTGAGCCTGGGCCATGAGCAGCAGAGACAAATTGCCAGGCTGCAAAGCCCCCCCAAACAACACTGCAGGCCCGGCCATGAACCCAGGGCCACCAGCAGCCGAGGACAAGGAGTAGCAAGGGGTGACAGCGCTGATCCCAGAATGCATTGCAGGAAGCCAGCCAATCCAGTGCTGGCTGGCAGAATGGCCATGCCTGGCCAGATAAGAAAGAAACCACAAAAGCGGGGCCTGGACTGAGGCCTGCTCCACTGTGGCCGGGTTAGAGCAAAAAATAACGCACAACTACCTACCTTGCCTCCAAGGCTTGAGTAGCCATTGGGGGTGGGCCCGGGTGCAGTCGTCAGCTGTGCGGATCCTTCCCTCCACTCCAGTCATGGGGGGCACAAGGCAGAGGCCCTGGTCACTGCCAGCACACGTACGGAATCTTGCCTCACCACCGGGGTTTGCAGGGTAGCCAGGATCAACTCAGAGCCATGGTGGCAGGAGTGCAGAAAAGTCGCTCAACTCCGGAACTTGGGTGAAGGCCCGATGTAATCCCCAGCACTGGTGCAGGGAGCATGGCTACATGCACCACACAAACGATGGGGGTGAGGGGGGAAGCTGTGTGGCCACCAACAATGCCCAGAACCGCCTCTGGCTGCCCACCAGGAAACATCCCAGGCAGAGCTGGGTACCCATGCTAGTGCTTAATACATATGTGCCAGTTTACACCATCAGATATTCATTCTTTTTAAAACTAGGTGATTATCAGCATTTCTTTATGGGGATTCTTTAATTAAAATCTGAACAAAAATAATGAGTGATTTGATGCACACAGCTCACTAATAGCCACACAGCGCATGGTATAGCAAAACAAATTCATCATATAGGAGTGTTTTAAATCAAAATAACCTCACGTGAATGAGATCATTTTTCATTCCACAAGGCTGTGAATAAAAGATGAGCCACCATAAAACATGTTGCACAAAGAAACATGTTTACATCTTTTTGTGCAGTATACTTGATCCATGTTAATTAAAAAGGAGAAACTCCTTAGAAAATCCAAGGCTGCACAACTTCAAATCTTCTGCAGTTGGGCCATCATAAGACCAGTGAGTCACAGATGAGGAGCTGAGGCAGTAACTTGTCAAACTATTTTACCAAAAGCTCAAGATGAGAGAACAGAGATGTTAAAGATCTTTTTAACTTTAGCATTTTCTATTCTAATTACCAGTTAGCACTTGGTTGTTACCATGATTTAATCCTGAAAACTTGCTGAGCTATCCTTTTCTTTAAATTCTGCTTTTAATGCTAATCAACACTGTAACAATTACAAGGATTCTGAAGTTTAGGATGAATTTTGTTCATAAATAGTCAGTATATAATGATGCATATTCAGCAGCAGAGAAAAATATGCTATTTTTAAAATAAAGAAGCCTATTACTTGTCAACATCAAGTGCTATACTGTCAATTAATTAATTCCTTAGTCCTGGTAAAACCACTTAGAATGAACCTTAAACTGATTAGTTGAACAGCAGTCCACCTTTGAAGGTTGGCTGAAGACATCATGAGGGAAATGAGAAGTTGTACAATTTATTACTCACACAGAAACCAAATAGGAAGGCAACAAGAGGCCCTCCAGCCATGGGCGCCAGGACCCCTCCACCTGCAGGTGCTCCTGGGCCCCTCCCCTCTCTGGGCTTGAAAAGGCTGTTATGGTGGCAGCACCTTGCCGCCGCCACCCTTGGAATTTGCCTGTGGCCAGGGTGGAGAGGCCGTTATAGTATTGTATTGTGTTGTTGTATATTATTATATGCTGTTTTTGTAGATTGAATTTTGTATATTGTATTACTGTGTATATTGTTTAATTATTGTGTGAGCTGCCCTGAGTCGGGTTCCCTGATTGGGCGGCATACAAGTGCAAAAATTAAATTGCATTTTAAATTAAACAGGATCCTTCCTTAGCCCTGTCTATGGGACATCATGTCTCAGGGCTCTTGGTGACAGTGTGTGTCGGCAGAAATCATGTGACGAACATAACTCTACCTTTCAACCATCACTTTCTTCTCTGCCTCTTGGGATGGCGAGTCTTGCTGCCTTCTGTTTGGTATAATAACTGCGTTTAGTGAACTGTGAATATGAGAATGTAAGCTGTGGTATATATTATTGACACAGTTTGTTGATTTATTGGAATGTCATCTTGGTAGATATTTTTAAAACATTTTGTTTATATGATTTTACTTACGTATGGTTATTTGAAGTAATTTGTCTTATTTGTTGATTTCTCAATGTCTATGAGCTACCCAGAGTGTTGCTTGCATTACTTGGGTGAGATATAAGTCAAATAAATAAAGAAATTCTGTATGTGCAATTTAATTTAGTATGAGCAGTCCCAGCAGATTACTGTATGCACAACTGCCTTTAGATATATAGAATGCACCATGGGGCTCAAATGCCACCATCACTACCATACATCTTTTAAAAATATATAAAAAGAAATGCTATTTGAAAAACACAGGATGTCCCATGCAATGACTTACAAATGTTCCACAGATCTTGTTCACTGATCCTAGTTTGACAGTAGGAGGGTGTTGTGCCATCACAGAAGACTCTTGTTATACTGAGGTCATGATATGTAGCAGTGTTACTCATATGCCCAAACCTATCTGTGTCTACAGGTTTCCATTTTTGCTTAGATTATTATTAGCTATCCTTAGCCTGTCTGTTCTAGGAACTAGTTCTGTTTCACAGCTCTGTTTTCTTTCTCATGCCTTTTGTCTGACCTGATAAATGAAAAGTGTTTGTTTATCCCAACTATAACAGACCAATACCGATTTTTGTACACCCAGAGATGGGAGTCTAAGGTAATTATTTTGCTCTTTAATCAAATGTTTTGAAAATATCTTTGTCACTTGCTCTTTTGTCATTTTGCCAATTAAAAATGAATTTATTATAGTTCTGGTTGGTGTGCACATGCCAACTGAAATATATAAGATCCCCAAAGTCTTTGATCAGGGTGCCCCAGTACAGGCCACTCCTGAGTTGGTGTTGTACACTCATTTGTAAGCAATCAGAAAGGGTCAGATCTCTTTTGGGGGCAAATTGCGAATTACCATGTGAAATGCCCAGAGAGTGCAGTATATAAGTATAATTGCTATTACTATTTTATTCTGCCTTGACTGTGTTGTTTTGTACTTTGCTGTATTAGAGCTGAGTTATTCTGCACTAGTGCTTAGCATAATTCTATGTGATTCCCCTACGGTAGTTTTCCTACTTCATTGTTTTTTAAGTAAAGATTCATAACCTTTGTTTCCTTACTTCTTGAATCCAAAACAACCTATTTCCAGCTAGGCAAGACAGACTGGAAAATACAAATCTCTAGCTTCAGCTCCAATACTGGCCTATAACTGACTACAAAGGGCATGTTCAAACATGCTTGATATTCTATTACATATTATGTAATATGTAATACAGGGAATATTTTTAATAAGTTGTTTGTTGTTGTGCTGTTAGCCACTTCGTGTAGGAATTCATTTTTCCCTAGCGGGGCGGGGTATAAGTGTAACTAACAAATGAATGAATGAATGAATGAATGAATTAATTAATTAATAAAGAACAAACACATATGGCAGAGGTCGCCATAACAGACTGCTTCTTATGGTAGCTATTTCCAAGAGTCTATGTATTGAATGGTCATGGACATGAAAATAGGAAGCAGGATTAGACAATTAACCTAAATATACTGAAGAATGTAGAAAAGAAAGGAAAAAGCCACCATAAATCTGTGACTATACAGGTAGGGCAGAGAAGGTAAAGCCAGTGATTGATTGTAAGGGTCAGAGGCTTGAGGACCACTGGCTGAGAAGCAGTTGTTCAGAACTAAACAATTTTGTCATTAACCTCAGTTTTAGACATTCAACCATATCTAAGGTAATCCAAGATTTCTTAAGTAAAGTTCAGAAGTACTGTGAAATCTTCAATAGAAGATGTATGTTGCATGGTAGTGGCCAAGACCTTATCATACCTGTGAATCAAGTTTCACTAATAGCACTTAGAATGCTATTTGGGCACCAGTACATGTGCAGAGTGAAAAAAGTTAAACAGGCACAAAGAATTGAGGTTCTGGATGCACACACACACACACACCCCAAAAAAAGGAAAAAGATAAAAAGTAAATGAGTGAGGCTATTGTGCCAAGAATAACAATTTAGATTTTTAGCTTCTTGGCAAACACTGACTTTAAAGCAGGCAGCTCTACCTTTAGGCTGTGAAAGATAAACACATGACAAATGCATGACATTTTATGCAAAGATAGAGATATACAAAATGCAAATAAGAATACTTCTCTTTTAGTCATACCCCTACAGGCTTGGTAAAAGGCATGGACATGCAATCAATGCTGTGGAATGAACTTCTTTCTAAACATACATTAGTAGTTTGTTTTTAAAACTTGTCTGCATCCTTAGAAAGGAAAATTAGAAAATCCAGCCAGTGAAAACTTGAAAGCTGGGTATGTGGATATAGCCTGCCCAGTAGGAAATGGAAAACAACAATAGCCTTAAAATGTTTGATTAGGGTGGGGGTGCATAACTGCCCCATTTCAGCTCTGCTGATAGGTAAAGGTCGCACTTGCTCGAAAGCCAGTCATATCTGACTCTAGGATTCAGTGCTCATCTCCGTTTAAAGCCAAAGAGCTAGTGCGGTCTGCGTCTACAGACGTTTCCATGGACATGTGTCAGGCATGCATGGAATGCTGTTTACATTTCTACCAAAGTGATATCGATTTATCTACCTGCAATTTATTGCTTTTGAACTGCTAGGTTGGCACGAGCTGGGACAAAGATGGGAGCTTACTCTGTCATGCAGCACTCAGGTCTTGAACTGTTGACCTGCCGGCCTTCCAGTCTTCAAGTTCAGTGTCTTAACCACTAAGACACTGCAGTCCCTAGCTCAGCAGATACAAAGGGTAGAATTCTGCCAAATCTTGCAATCACATTTCATAGGCTGTATATGATCAATATCTGTCTATGATAGCTTACTTGGCAAGTCAATTTACAAAATAGTTTTATACAATACTATTCCGGAGCTTTTAACCTGGCATCATGCTTATATTTCCACTGAAGTACTTGGGGACACTGATATTAAACACATTAGCTGAGAGTTGGTAAGAATACATAAAAGTAAGAATGCACCAATCACAAGGTAATACTAAATGCCATGTTTCAACCTGTTACAATTGCATTGTTGGTTTATATCAAGCTGAAATTTATCACCCAAGTGTGCGCCTGAAAAAACACAATTAAAAATCTATTGGATTTTTAAATTCTTGTGCACCTCGACATATATTGTACCATCCCTTCCAGCATTCACTTATCAACACCTGATCGTTAAGAAGAAACTGTTGCCATCTTAGCTGGAAGATGCGTGGAAGAGGTGGACCATTCTCCATGAGCTCTACTTCTATTTTTCTCAAGCTGCTTGAGGATATGCCAGATGGACTGGCTGTGAAGGCACACCTTGTACTTGTCTATATTTTGTACAGAAGAAGAACTAAGACTCTAAATTGAGTTCTATTCTATTATAATTTATATAGATTTTATTGTGTTTTACATCACCCAGTGAGATAATTATAGGACAATGAATAAACCTTGGAAAGCCATAATACATCATAATCACCAATTTACCCATGGAACTCAATGGAAATTTATTCTGAGTAGATCTGTACAGGATTGAACAGACTCCAACTGAAAAAAATATGATATGTATAACTCCATTGACATAAATTTCATCTGGGAATTTCTCCAAGTTAAGAAGTCAGGTATGGTTTGCAATAGCAAATACCTATGCCTTCTTTATAAACTGAGATATTCAAAGCTCAGAGGTATGTTTATGTATTTATGCTGCATTGGTACAGGAAACTTTCACTTGACTTGAATTAATTATTTCCAGAGTCCGGATCATGTTTACAAGGGCATACCTATGCCAAGAGGATTTTGCCTAATGTGATGAATTTTAACTGGATCTTTTGAAAGAGATGATCTGGAAAGCAAGACATTTTTAAATAACCTTCCTGCATTAGTTTACAAATAGAATACAGTATTTAAATGTAAATACATTCCCTATCCACTGATTCATCTCAGGTAATACTAGCATCACTGTACAGATTCTGGGTGCAATTAAACATAATAAACATAATTGAATTCCAAATATCTAGCCTTCTAATTTTAAATGGATTGCATGTGAATATTAATATAATTGTGATAATACATGAAGCAGAATTGTCCAAATGGTGAGCAGACACCCATCTATTCTTTGCATTTAAACAAGTCAGAGAAACTAGCAGCATGTTTATTACCATTCATTGACTATCTAAACATTTGCAAATAACTGCTGAATACAGAACTTAAACTGAGACTCAGATATTTTACATTATGACAAGTTCTCCCCCCCCATATGATATATTCAGAAGTAATTGCATTTAAGCAGTATAAAGTGTAACAGACAAGTTTCTATTATCATTTTATTTTACACATTACATATACATCGAAAATTATGTTTTACCCATTGTTGGGAAAGCTTTTTTCTGGACTACAACTCACATAAATTTGAAAACCAATATGATGGAATGATACTATATTTATATATCAGATTTTCTACAATAAAGGGATAGTGGAGACATGTTATGCTCCTAAAGAATGGAAAATGTTTCTGCTTCCCTGCAGTTATGCTCCTTCCCAATGGCCTTACATATATTTTACTTTCCTTTAAGATGCACAACAGCTACCACAAAGTGGGATCAAAAATGCCTCATCTCTCTCCATTTCAGCGTATCAGCAGGGATCTAAGCTTATTTACATTTCCCCTCCTTGTGATCTGGCAGGCCTCCTGACAAAAATGTTTAAGATAAGGAGGAAGTTGGTCTGTTCTCCCACTGGTCATGACAAGTAAGAAATCCTGCTCTACTTTGCAACTACTATGCAATCCAAAATACTGGCAAGCTACTAGTGAACAAAGAAAGATGTTAGATCCTAACTAAAGCAACATCTCGGTTGAGACTGTCCTCCTCCTCATAGCCAGCATCTAATCTCGCCTACATTTCAGAAGTATTATGCTTCCCAAATGTTGCAAGTCCTGAGGGCAGCTCTGAATACAGTAGCCATGGGGATGGCTCATATTACTCTAATTGAGGTCAAATGGGTTCAGGTGAATGCCTGCAAAGATAACTACTTGGTGAATTTATTGCTATGCTGCATTATAAAAACCTGTTCCCAAAATAAAATAAAAAATTGATTTAAAGCAAAAGAGTGTGGTTGAAGCTGTACCATAATAAGAAAACAAAACAAAACAGATCAACCCCACTTCTTCGGGACATGGCTACATTGGTGCATCCTCCTTTACTTTGTACATCAGTGTGGCTACACCTTCGGTGAGGAGGGAGAGTCTTGAAAAAAATGTTATCTCTTGAGAATGTCCTTGCCACATAAAACACTGGCCCAAACCTTCTTGCATAGCATGCACTGATGTTGAGGAAATTTTATTGACACAATAGCAACAAACCGACAACCAAATGGCTGTACTGTATCTGTAATGACATCACATTCAGTGATACAGAGCAACTATTAAAGCTTCTATCTTAAAGAGATAGGTCTTGCATATTACACAGCATCATTCACAATCCTGAGCAGCTGGCATGATGTTCAAAGTCAACCTGGGAAACACATCCCAGGTTTAGACCGTTTCCACCACAAACTACTCCTATCAAAGCTCAACATACAGTAACCCCACAAAACAGCTAAAGCAAAAGGAACACCCCAAATGTTGACAGCCCTCACAATGCTATCAGATGAAAAACCTATTAGGCAATTCAACAGACAAAAAGGCACCAAAATAATATACAGAAGGGGAAACAGGAAAGAAAGATGGGAACTTTTGTGTATAAAGGTAGAGGACATATATATGCACCCAGTGATGCACTGCAAAAAAATTAACTACCTACTCTGTGGGCGGGGCCAAATCTGTGGGCCGGGCATGGCCAAAATTCTGCATTATGGGCTATGGAGGTGGGCATGGCTAACCAAGTGGGCATCGTCTGGGGGAATTTCCGCTAACGGTTCTGCAGAACCTAACAGAACCTGCTACAGCACATCACTGTATGCACTGCTTGTGTTTAAAGACTGGATTTCAATGTTCAGAAGCTCACAGAGAAATAAATCTGTCAATCTGAAAAGTTCCACAACATTTTCTCTCCCTTTCCTTTTCTTTTTCCCCATTTACTTTCTGTGGTGACTTATTGGTTAAGAAGCTCACCTTTTATCCTTCTTTGTTTGCTTCCTTGGTTGTTAGACTCCTGGCCTGTTTATCTCTTCTACTGGACTAGCCTTGTCCCTCTGTCTGCTTCTAGGTTTGACCTTGACCTTAGATTAGGATTTGTACAATGTTTGCTTTGGACTTTAAACTTGGTGCCCCTGATTTTTCATGTCTGTGCTGACAGCCTACATCCCAGATTCTGTCAGTCCATCACTTTCTTAGATTACCAGGTATTTCTGTTGCTGCCTCTTTGCTTCCTCTTAACTTCAGGATTCATTGCTAGATCTAATCTGATATCTGTAATATCCACAAATAACCTTTTCATTCAGTTTGATTCAGTTTAAATTGCTGTCTTCACAACCACAACATCTAGCCTATTTTTAAAAGTCAAATGCTTGCACATTTGACAAAGTGTAGCCCATGGGCCAATATCAGGCTATCCAGTGTGCATCTTTGGACCCCCCTAACTTTCCCTTGTGTCAAAAAATCCACCACTATTTTGCTATTATTTTCTATTTTCCTCCCAAAGACTACTATGAACCTAAGGTGGCCCATATGGGGGGGGGGAGAGGTATGAAAACTTGTTAAATGGCCATTGGTATATTTGCTGGCTTTTTGGGGGGTGGTGTAGAGAAAGGCCAGCAAGCCACCCAGCATTGTCCAGGATGTGGGAAAAATCCTCCTTTACATTTCAAGGTTACCCAAACATTTAATGCAGGTATTGTCAATCCTTTGATTTTTTTAAAAAAAGCAACCAAAAATATCATAAATCATTTATTATGATTTTAAAAATTGCACAACAATCTCCAAAACACAGATATCCTCACATTTCAGATGTCACCAGTTTATATAAGCACACATGAATGGTAAGTACATACAAATGATAAAAAATAAAATTATGATGCATAGAAGGGGAAACACAGCACTAAACTTGAAGGAAAACTATATTTTGTCTGGTACAATGATACACATCAATGCATCTTTCCCCAATCTGTTGTTTTGCAGGTGTGTTTAACTACAATCCCAGACTGCAGTGGCTCAAGTCGCTAAGACACTGACTGGGAAGTGGAAGGTCAGCAGTTCGATTCCCGAGTACTGCAGGACGGAAATGAGCTCCCACCTTCATCCCAGCTCCTGCCAACCTAGCAGTTCGAAAGCAAGAAATTGCAAGTAGATAAATAGGGACCTCTTCGGTTTGAAGGTAACAGGGTTCCGTGTGCTCCGGTGTCTAGTAATGCCTGCCACATGACCACGGAAACATCTGCAGAAGCAGACAGCGCTGGCTCTTCGGCTTAGAAACAGAGATGAGCACTGCACCCTAGAGTCGGATACGACTGGCTTTCAAGCAAGGGAAACCTCTTAACTACAATCCCATGATCCTCATCCAGCAAGCTCCTGGGAGTATAGTCTAACTCTACCAAGTTGGGAAATTGTTAGGAGAGTGATATAGTTCATAGGGACATTGGGCATTAGAAAGAGCTTATACTAGAATCAAACTAACACAAATATATGCAATTCAAGATTTATTGTAACTTTCCCTTTGGCTTCTCTTTTCTTTTCTGTTCTGTTTTCAAAAGATCTGATGATTTGAAAAACTTGTCATAATGATGGCTAATAGACTGTACTGAATGTGTAATGGTACTAAGGCAAGCACTGGATAACCTATATCTGCCACTGAAATAAAGTACTTAGATTTTTAACTGCAGTTGGACAGCACTCAACATTGGTAACTATCTATATAGTTATACACACAAAGGGGGGAACTAAAGTGGAAAGCTATTTCAAACAGCACACAATTCTGAACATCTGAGTTTTCTGTAAATCTGTTGTTAAATTGATCTGATTTAAAAGAGCATTTGTGACACACCCTTTTATGCCAAGGTTTCTGAATAGTCTGTGTAGGTTTTACTGCTCCTGGCGTAATATATGTCAAAGCTGTATGAGTAGGCTCCTGAGAGAACAGGAGCATTGTTGCACCAGTTTGTTCTGCTTGATAAGACATTTTGTTTTTGATGCTTGATCAGATTTACTCAGACTTGTAGGCTCGATGCTTACTTGCAACAGATTCCCAAACTGCATCTTTTTATAAACATATGGTGCAATATGTATGTTCATCTTTAAGATGGCATATGACCCGTTGATTGGACTATGTTGTTCCCCACAAGATCAGAGATATTGAAATAACAAAAATCTATGATAACTGAGTTTATTTCTATTTGAACCTGAACTTTAGGTAATACAGTATTTTAACAAAATTTAAGATTAAACTATATCATGATGCAATGAAATGGATGAATAAATCAATCAGAACTTCAGCAGTCTTCATGAGATGCAGGGAATTAATGAAAAGAACAAAGTCAGGAGATTTACTTTAGTGGCTGAATGAATTGCCATGTCACACACTTTTCTAACTCCTAGAAATCTATCTACATTTCAATCAACAAGAGAGAGGGAAAAGGAATATATTGGCTTCCTTCTGCTTCCCCCCTCTTTCGGCTGGCGGACCAGAGGGGAGAGTGACTTCAGTTGTGGGAGGGTGGTGGGTGCTTCCAAAAGCCTGCGCTGCTGTCATGGCTATGTTCGTCCGACGGCTGATTGGAGGGAGACCAGTGGCACCTTGGGCTCCACCCCCCGTGTGTTTGGCCGTGGGGGAGTAGGAGCTGTTTGAGTGTGGTGTTACGGCTTATAAGAACTCTCATCACTGACGCCACTGTTGTTTTGGGACATGAGCTGGACTCCATCCGTAACATCAAGCTGGGTCTCCATTTGGTAGCGTTGAGTACCGGGACTCCACTGGTAGCGTCGAGCCCAGGCTCCGCTTAGGATCTGGACTTTGTTAACTGTTTGTCATTGATGTTTCAATGCTAAATTGTGTATCATATGTACAAATTGTATTTTTGTTATGACTGCTATGTGCTTATTGTTTTAATTTATATTTTGTACACTGTATCCTGTATTTTGTATTCTGTAAACCGCTTTGAGTTCCCTTAGGGAAAGTAAAGCGGTATAGAAATTTAAGTATAAATAAATAAAATAAATGTTTCCTTTACACCTTCATGAGGAGAATCACATAGCTTTTTACCAATGTCCTTTTACATAAAAATGTCATGAATAATTCATTAAATTCATAATGCACCCAAAGACTGCATCCTTTTCTTCAGTCATCTGAAATGTATATCCTTCCCATACTGCTTGACCTACAAGCCCCCAACACAATGAAATTCCTATAATTAACAGTACTCATTAGTAAAAAACCAAAAACAATTTGTATCACCACTCTAATTCTTCCAGAACATTGTTCTTTTGTTTCAGCAGCTATGACAAACAACAATTTAACTAGGAGTAAATGTCAAATGGAGGTTGTTAAAATTACATGCAGTGTGAATATAGTTGGAACATGTATTTTTCTAATCTAATGTTCCAATGTTGTTGTTTTTTTCCATTTTAAAACAAAAAAATATTCTACCACACTCTGCTTAATCAAAGTTTTACATTTTTCCAGGTGCCTACTGCTTAGTAAAAAAAGAAAAAAAAAAGAAAAACAACAAGATTTTGCATTATCCATAATAGTTAATACAAGTGATGGAAAAATATATTAAAAATTGTAACAATAGGCTTTAAAAACTGTTACATTGCCTGTTACAATGTTCTCAAGAAGAAATATCTAAACATTTAATTATTTCCCCTTACTCTAGGTAGGACCTATGCTGAATTTCCTGACAGAAGGAAGTATATAAAAAACAAGATCAAATAGATATTAAAAGCTGAGAATACAATAGAAGACAGAGAGCAGGGTATGTGCATGATAAACTAGATAAGCTATTAGAGTACTATAATCAATATATAATCTTGTAAGATGCAAACTTATGATGTTAATAAGATACAAGACAAAATAAAGTAATGTACAAATCTTATAGATGTACTGAATATAACTAAAGGTATGGCATGCCCCAGTTCTGTAAACCATGCTGGTAAAATTGAGTTTAATATTGATCCACAAAAAAGAACAGATTCAGAGAATACTACTACTATAACAGATGCCTTAAAACTAAACATGATTGCTATTAATTGATTCTTAAGTGTTGCTGATGCACAATATTTAGATTGGTAAACATCTGGCATAATGTTACAGCACATAGCCCCTTAGGGATGTGGAATGAGCTGGTTTTGATTATAGTAATTAATAATTATTGTAATAACATTAGTTAAGAGTAGCTGTCTCTTATTTGCTGCAGATATGACCAATGTTGTTGGGAGAAGAGGGACTTTGTAAAATGGTTGCATAAGTGATTAAGTAGAATAGACAATCACACCACAAATGCTACAGGACAATGAAGGTGTCATTTAAATTTAAAATGTCAAACAGCACAATTTATAGATAATTTTATCTGAAGATAAATTAACAAGCCTTCATAAATGCTTGTTAATATACCTTCAGATAAAATTGTATATAAAAGCATCCCAATGCAAACCATTAAAAATTAAGTCACAACCATCTTATCTCCTTCACACTAACTGTAGCCCACTTTCCAAATTTAGATTGAATACAACAAAGGAAGCTTAAATCAATCATACATA
Source organism: Bradypodion pumilum (assembly GCA_035047305.1). Classification (NCBI taxonomy): domain Eukaryota; kingdom Metazoa; phylum Chordata; class Lepidosauria; order Squamata; family Chamaeleonidae; genus Bradypodion; species Bradypodion pumilum. Next base: position 109,376,638 of record JAWDJD010000004.1, on the reverse strand, counting down.
TTAAAATGTTTTAACAGATAATTCAAGGAAGCACCCAGAGCTTAGTCTATGTGTATTAACACTGTTTGTGATAGTGTTTGTTCCAGTTTAAATGTCTCCTCAATCCTTTTAGTCAATTTGGGAAGAGAAAATGTTTCACTTGTTTGCTATGTAGGAGTCCTCATGGAATCATTTTTTAAAACAAGATGACAGGTTTTTTTTTCTTAAAAGAATACCAGCAGAATAATGGTGGAAATGGCCTTTGACACTATCAATTTCCCCATATAATGTGAGGAAATAAGAGGTGGAAACAAAATAAAAGGCCACAGACACAGAATACTCAAAGGTATTGAACAAAGAAAATGTCTATTAATAGCAGACAGTCAGATTTTTTTTATAGATAGCAAAGATTAAACTACTGTTCACACAGCAGAGACTGGAGTAGAACTCAACATGTACTTCAATAGGCATCTATTCAGAGGTAACAAACAAAAGAGAGAGAAAGAGAAGGCAACTATGTAGTTGTTGTCTACATTGTTACAGAGCCAGTTGAAATCTTGGCTACAAAAGCAGCAAGATTCTAGTGCTTTAATCAGCACTTTAATCCCAATAACAGTGCATCAGCTTTTCAAAATACATTACATTTTCCAGATGAAACTGGGGGATTAATCTTGGCACTTTTAAAATATACCCCTAGCATGTAAACTGTGGTGGCTGAAGTGGTTAAGACACTGAACTCGAAGACTGGAAGGTCGGAGTTCAAGCCCTGGGTACTGCATGATAGAGTGAGCTCCCATCTCTGTCCCAGCTCCTGCCAACCTAGCAGTTCAAAAGCAAGAAATTGCAAGTAGATAAATGCTGCGAGTTAAGCAACTCTGTAGGCGTTATCTTTTGCACTCCAAGTCATGCAACTGAGTATGCAACACATAAAGCCTGTGGAGATTTCTTAACTTATGGCAACTTCTCCCTGAAATTTGCACCTTTTGTGTAATTGCACAAAAGACTTTTGCCAACATGTGAAATGATAAAAATATAGACCCCTGTGGCATTAAATGTAAGCTTACTATTTAATATTTAACTTCATAAAAACGATATACAGTACTTATTTCTCTATTTCAATGAAAGAAGCTTCATCCTGCCTTGCAGAGCAAACTGGTTTTTCCCAGACCAATCCAAATTACATAATTCCACAATAATTTTTAAAAATAAAACTAAATAGTTTTCAAAAGAAACAAGCTGTAGATCAACATGAACATTGTATTTTGGATATAATTTAGTATAAATGCATTTCCTGTCAATGAATATAAAAATCTCAAAACAAGTAGAAACTATTGAATGGTAAAGTAAAGGTAAAGGTAACCCTTGCTCGAAAGCCAGTCATATCCGACTCTAGGGTGCAGTGCTCATCTCTATTTCTAAGCCGAAGAGCCAGCGCTGTCTGCTTCTGCAGACGTTTCCATGGTCATGTGGCAGGCATGACTAGACACCGGAGCACACGGAACACTGTTACCTTCACACCAAAGTGGTCCCTATTTATCTACTTGCAATTTCTTGCTTTCGAACTGCTAGGTTGGCAGGAGCTGGGACGAAGACGGGAGCTCATTTCCATCCTGCAGTACTTGGGAATCGAACTGCTGACCTTCTGCTTCCCAGTCAGCATCTTAGCCACTTGAGCCCCTGCAGTCACATATGTAATGGTACATATGTAAAAAATTACTGTTTGATTTCTAATGAAATAAATGTGAAAAATGGGTCATGATTGCACTGGGTTCTACAGTAAGTGCTACTCTTAGTCTTGAATAAAATGCTGGGAATTGGAGAAGAACTCAATATGTGCTTCAGGTGAATACCAGAATGTATTTTTCCATATTTAGTCACATCAGTACAATCTTCATATACTGTACTTCCATCTTCCTCTCTTCTTTTATTTTATTTTACTACCTTTACCTTCTCTTTACCATCAATTACCACAGCACTTTAACCAATGTAGAATAAAAATAATTAGATTTCAAAATGTGTCAGTTTTTTTGCTCCATAATGACTACTCCACATTATAATACTACAGCACAAGTTAATAGAGCTTAACTTATCTTGTAAAGAAATACAATGTTTACACACTGTTAAGTGGCTACACAAGAGGTAAACCTATCTCAGTACTGGAATAGTGCCTATCCTCAGGTTGCAAAGAGCAAAGCTTTAAAAAACCCATTCCAGAAAAATACCAAAACCAGACAGTGTTCCAGTTTGCTTTTTATCTAGTTTACCATACCTTGTTAATGCTCCAGATTGGAAGCAACTTACAAAATGTGCAGTGCTAAAAAGCTATTTTGGGCAGCAGGACTTTCATGTCTGATGAATTCAAAATCATAATTGCTGCTGTAGTTGACAGTCATGTTTATTTTTTTTTTAAAGGGGGGGAATACTGCATAACGACTGTTAAAAAAATCCCATTTAAACCTTGAGTGTGGGATCAAATTAGCTGATATGGAAATTTGTTCTGTTCTCTAACACCCACAAGTCCCAGAACATTAGGCTGAAGTGCTGGCATGAATAAGAACCATTTGTCAAATGCAAAAAGGAAATAAAATCACAGAGATGTCAAAAATTGTAGAAGTGAGCAATTCAGAGTGGTTTAGGCACCTGGCTGCAAAGCCAGAGGTTTGGGAGTTCAATCCCCTTCTATGCCTCCTGGGAGAAGAGCCAGGCTATGTGGCTCTGGGCAAGTTGCACTATCCCAGGGTGCCCCCAGAACTAGGAAATGGTAAACCACTTCTATTTATTCTCTTCCTAGAAAACCCTGGAAAGGGTAGCTATAAATGAGAATTGACTTGAAGGGACAAGATTAAATTAATTGCAAAAAATTTCTATTGCAATGGTATGGTTTCCCCATGCCCGCCTGGCATGGAAACGGCCCTTGCAGAGGCCACTTAGGTGAGAAGGCTCCCGGCGGTGGTTTCTGCGGGCAGAGAAATTAAGGGGGGTGGATTAATGATAGGGTTTGATTCACCCAATTCCTTGACCTGACCAGCGGATCTGCTGAGAGAGCGAATATCTAACTCTGTTACCCATTAGAGTAATCCCTCATCTCCGAGTCTCCGTCTTATCCCAGATGCAAACAGAGGCCATGTTTACCCCAGTCTTATCCCTAAACAATGGTGTTTCCCATGTCAATGTTTGCCCCAGTTAATTAACTTCCCCAAGAGAGATTCCCAATTAACCCGAGTAAACAGGTGATGTGATTTCTGTCAGATGACGGTTTTGCCACCGTTGCGCTTTTTCTCCTATATATGTTGAAGCTTTCCCTCAATAAACTACTGATCTGATCACGCTCCATATTGCCTCGTATCGTTTCTTGATCAGTCTCCTCCGGGACCTCCGGCCCTTTGCGGCCCCGATTCCTACACAATGGAGATTATATATTAATGTTGGTGTGCACATAGCAGATGGTTCATTTTCTGGATTTCTTTTTACAAAACCACCACCAAAACCTGAATACTGTATTAAAGTCTGTGTCATTATGCACAAACATATTAACAGTCTTAGGCCAAAACTGTTGCATACGTACACAAGCTGGAAGGAATGTTACAACTTGCAGAAGCAAATTGCTGCTAATAAGTCCCCACTTAGATTTCTAGATACCCAAGCAAGCCATCCAACTTGTGTGCAACAGCAAATCCAAAATGGGACTTGTTAGTCAACTGTAATTTGCCATTGCAAGTTATGTCATTTCCTTTTCACTGGCATAATTATGGAACAGGATTTTAGCCTTAGGTTCTTGAAGATGAAGTGACAAACAGGAAAAGGAATATAGAGAAGAAAAACAGATGGACAAAACAACTTTGCAACTGCTACTTCAAAATGTGTTTGCAGACGGATGTTCAAGAATAGCTTTCCTGTTACTGTTCCTTTTCCTGAGATGTAGGAGATGCTCAGGATATGTTTTGGGATCTGCTCAGACCAAAGCCCTCTCATTCTTCTATAATTAGAAGCAGTGCCGTATTTAGGATCTGTGGGCCCCTAGGCTGAACTTGTGGCGTGGGCCCTTCCAGGGAAAGGGTGTTTTTTAAAAAATTAACACCCAAACACCACATTAAGTTAAACCAAATGCAAATGATAAATGATGATTACAATCACCAAACTTTTATACTATTTATTTACTAAAACAAAAAACCTGATTTTAAAAATTGACTTAGAATCACGTGGTGTGGGCCCCCCTTTGTGGTGCGGCCCCATAGGCTGCAACCTAGGTAGCCTATGCTTAACTCCGGCTCTGCTTAGAAGAAGGCTAGATGTTACCCACCAGTGAATGAACTAGGGAAAAATCATATTTTTCTTTATAACATGCAAATCCCTGGCTTCCTGCCTTTGGACTGTAAAAAGATATAGCTTGCTGTCTATTTTCCCATGTAACATCTGAGCAAAGCAACCTGGCTTGAACATCATGCCATGAGAATCTGCCTGAAGACATACCTTTAGGTCATGAAAGCTTGCAATATTTTATTTTTTAAGTGACCCTATAAAAGGTATTGCCTCTGTTCTGCATTTGTTTGAATTCATGGATGGGTCACACCACTTGTTTTTGCTAACTTTACCTTTACCTATTCCGATGTCAGGATTCTGTGGATCTTTAGGCTAAAAAAAAGGTTGAAAATATTTTGGGGGATTGTTTCAGCTCCATTTCGTTTACACTGTGCAACTTTTGAAGCTTTAATGAATGTTTGGATGGTGTTTATCTTTCCAGTGTCCCCCCCACACACACACACCCACACACCCAAAAACCCCAGAAGCCATCCACCCATACAACATTTTTCTTTTGCTCTCAAAAACATGGGCTACCCTGGTTGGCAATGGTGGGAGTTGTAGGCCAACATATATGGAAGTTGTTCCAGTTGGGACAGCCTGGACACTGAAACATACCGGACATTAAATCTGTCTATGATACTCATTTCCAAGCCACTGTATTTCAGCAAGCTGTTTAAGGTCTGATACAGAACATACTGCAAAGAAAACATTTACTGACTTCACTGATCTTTGAGTCAAGCGATTAATCAGTCTGCACTTCCCATCCCTAAAGCATCTTCCAGCAGGATTGTGTGAATTTGTTTATTTATTTATTTATTTATTTATTTCTGCACATTTATGTCCCGCCCTCCTGGAGGATACACCACTCAGGGCGGCTAACAACATAATAAAAATTACAATAAAAACAATAAAACTACAATAATTAAAACAGGTCTAACAACCCCAATTAAAACCAACATTAAAAACACAAACATATCATTATTAACAAACAACCCACCCCCAACCTACCCCCATTAAAACAGAATAACCAAGCCAGGGAGCAGCCCACCACATAGGCTAAATCAGCCACTGGGCTTGACTGGTAGAGTCAAGTGTGCCCCAAACCTGCTGGAAGAGCCATGTCTTCAGCATCTTCCTAAAAGGGAGTAGTTCCGTCTGGAGCTGCAACTCAGGTGGTAAGAGGTTCCACAGGGCTGGGGCAGACACGGAGAAGGCTCTTTTCCTGGTCCCAGTAAGATGTACCTCTTTCACTGATGGGACCACCAGTGAGACCCTCCTGTCTGCCTAGTAGGACGGGCTAAGTTCCTTGTGGTGACATGGTCTCTTAAGTAGCCTGGTCCAATGCCATAGCAGAGAATAGCAGAGAAGCAAGGATTCCATCTCCTGAACTCCTTATTGACAGAATAAATGTGAATTTATTTCAAAGACTCAAGCTGTGGAATTCTTATCTTAGGCTTGTAGCATTTAGACTATTCTTTATATTTCCCTCTCTTTTTCAGTGTTGCAGGCACAAACCCGAGCATGTCATAGCTGCATTTGATAGGAAAGCAATAAAACAAACTGAAGAAGGAAGATAATTTTGTCGCACTTCCAAGAATTACAGTCTTAAAGCCATTTCAAAATTTCTAAGAAACTGGTAAATTGATTTTTAATAGATCCAAAATAATTACATCATATCCTCCAGCTGTGGCTTCTCAGCCACCATTTTCTAACAAATCTGAATTTGCAAATAATTGGTAATTAAGCATGTAACTATAATAATAATTTCATGTCAGAAATTATTCTGGGATGAAAGGATTTTTGCAGGAGAAACTCTGCTCAGGGAATGCCCAAGACCTGGGATAGAGACGGGCACTCAATCCATCATGCAGTACCCGGGTTTCGAACTGCCAACTTTCCGGCCTTCCAGCTCACAAGGCGAGCTTCTTAACCACTAATCCACCACACCCCCTAGCATGTAACTGAAATGTGCAAGCTGCAATCTTTTGATGTATTACACATTACATTAGTCTTCAAACTTAATATTCTGCTATGGGATTATTGGGTTCCAACCCTAAAATTCTTGGTATAGAATATTGAAACTAAACTTTAGAATTTGAACTTTGATACCTTTTTAAACAAGTATATGCAAGATTATCAATATTTTAAGTTGTGTCCTGTCATCACAGAGCATCGTAGCTTTTAGCATTAAATAAATAAATAATGTGATGGGCCAGTATGTCATAATCATCTTTCACTATTTTGCCATTTCCCCCAGCCAATGTAGCACGTTGTTTGATTGCACTGTCAAGCTGTACTCTTGGGAAGCTTAGCTCTATATTCCCTAAGTTGTCATTCATTCTTCACACAGACAGACACACCCTTTATGGCTGCTCCATGTTTAACGATTTCCTTTCTCTGTAACAGCCTTTTCCAAAAATGATTTAGAAACAGTATTTCATAGACAGAAAAATTCCTCAAGCCCAACACTGACTCCACATTTTTGTTTTGATGTGAGAGCCATTGTCACCTTTCTGTATATGATCTCCACTGTGCAAGAGGCCATGCCTTGATCAAAACCTTGGGCAAAATCTTATTGCTAGCATGGTACTTTTGGTGCAACTTTTGGTGCAAGTTACAACGTCATTGCATAAATCATTTATTGTGTACTGAGTTACCCAACTCAGCATGCAGTAAAACATGACTATTTATTTATTTAATAAATTTGTACCCCACCCTACTGGTGAGAACACCACTCAGGGTGGCCAACAACAGGATAAAAAATACAATATAAAAACAATCAACAATTTACAATTAAAACAATTACACGACCTTCATCTAAAACAGAATTAAAAACTACGCTGACTTCATAACTTACAACAATTCACCATCAAAACTAATACCATTTTATAGTATGGTAGCTACAATTTGGGGGCCATTATATACTGACAACATACAACCCAAAGGCTTCTGTTTTGCTGAAAGAAAGTACAGTACTACATTTCAGATATGTTCTCTCTGCATGCATGGTAGAACCCAAAATATACAACACTAAATTGCATAATTGCGTTGTGCTTATAAAGCTGACCTATGTTAACCTCTTCTCTTGAACTTCAGTAACTATCTATACCTATAAAAAGGCCTCTTAACCATTGGGTTGGGACAAAGGCTCCCACACCCGGCCCAACCATCCCCGACCGAGCACTCTGCACTTGCCGTAACCCCCACCTTCCTAACGCCACGGGGTTCTGGTAGTCACCAGTGGGGCAGCAATCCCACGAACGTGACCAAAAAAATAAAACTATGAGTCCCAGAGTCCTCTGCACTGTGCAACCCCTCAGCCAATCAGGCTGAGGGACGTGAGCGCAGAGGAGGCTGGGAATGCATGGTGCGCTGACATTAAAAAAAAAACACAGGGAGGGAAAGACTTTGAAAGACCCAGCCAGAGCCAGGAGGTAAGTGCTGTCGGTGGGGTTAGGGGGGGAGGCACGGTAACCATGCCAGCGCCCCCACCCCAACACCTGCCCCCCCTCTCTAACCCCCACCGACGGCACTTACCTCCTGGCTCTAGCTGGGTGTTTCAAAGTCTTTCCCTCCCAGTGTGGCCTTCTACGTAGGGAGAAGCACCAGCCACTCCTTCATCTCTGTGGGCGATGTGGCCTCAATGCCCGCAGAGATGAAGGACAGGCTGGTGCTTCTCCCTACGCAGAAGGCCACACCGGGAGGGAAAGACTTTTAAAGACCCTGGAGGAGCCAGCAATAGGTAAGTGCAGTCTGTGGGGGTTAGAGCCCCGGCCCCGGTAACTATGCCCCCCGTCTTGCTCCCCCCATACCCTAACCCCCACCTTCCGCACTTACCTATTGCTGGCTCCTCCAGGGTCTTTAAAACATTTTACCTGCCAGCGTGGCCTACTGCATCAGGAGAAGCAACAGCCTTTTCTTTTCCCCCCTGCGGGTGTGGAGGCCTCCACCCACCACAGGAAACACTCCCCCCCGGGCCACCCACCCACCATGGAAAACCCTCCCCCACCCGGCACACCCACCAACCCACCCGCCATGGTAAACCCTCACCCACCCTGGCACACCCACCCACCAACCCACCAAGAGAAACCAGCCCACCCACCCACCACGGGAAACACTACCCCTGGGCCAGCCACCCAACCCACCCACCACAGGAAAACCCTCCACCCCGGCCCACCCACCCACCAACCCACCATCAGAATCCCTCCACCCATGGCCCACCCACCAACCCACCACAGTAAACCCTCCACCCCCCACCCCCCCACACAACAAACAAACAAAAAACTGGGAGCACTTACGGGAGACGTCTTACAAGAAACGTCTTTCCTCCATTCCGCCGGGAATGAACTGAATTAAAAAACAAAAATTGAAAACTCTTACCACAGCTCCACCTTCAGGCCATAAGAGTAAAAGCAATAAAAAAACAAAAAACAAACAAACACAGTACTCTTAACCACAGCCCCACAAGAGAAAAAACAGTCAAAAGAATAATTAAATAAAAATAAACAATAAAAAAACAAAAAAACATAAAGTCAAAAACAACAAATTCAAATCACCACCACCCAAATCTCCCCTAACCAAAAAACACACACCCAAGAAACTGCCCGGCAAGGCCGGGCACAAATATGCTAGTATTATTTAAAATCAACATTTATGTCTAACATGTTTTTCTGCTCCACCATTAACCACAGCCAAACACTTAGCTATGTGGGACAATCTAGTTGAGTGTCCTTTTCTTCTGTCCATCATTCCCTAGATATTACAAGTATGTAGTGAAAAGGTTTCTTTGTTTCAGTAAAACTCTTTGTTCCCACTGGTAAAGGATTAACTTTGTGTTACATGGATGTTTTTTGTCTCTTAGTAACCTGTGACATATTCTTAGAGCCTGTCTATTCTAGCCCTTCTAGACTAGCAGTTGCCTGTGATCAGAGAGAGGAGCAAAACGCCATCCTGATAGCATTTTCCTCCTCCAGCGAACTAATTTCCAGTACCTTGAAGCAGTTGACAGCTAGTATAGGATATCTTAAGTTGATAATTTCCCTTGATCATTGCTTCAGTGAAAGGGGCGGGGGAAGCCCTGAACTATTGAACTACACTCCATGTGAACTTGATAGCAATACACAAAAATGGGAATTTCCCCCCCTTTCACCAAAGTGATACAGAACAATAGGACTGTGGTGGCTCAGTGGTTAAGAGGCTCGCCTTATTAGCTGGAAGGTTGGAAAGTCAGTAGTACAAGACCTGAGTACTGCATGACAGAATGAGTGCCTGTTTCTGTCCCAGCTTCTGCCAACCTAGCAGATCAAAAGCAAGAAATTGCAAGTAGATAAATAGGGACCACTTCAGTGGGAAAAGATCTTCGGAACATGAAAGGAGCCTCATTCGGGCGTCCCCTGAGCCGGGTTTCTCCAGCAAAAATCCATTCAACCCAGAATAATTTCTGACACATCATTATTATTATGCAGAGCAATGACAATTATATGGAAAATATTTTCTTTTATTTCTTCTGATCATCTACAGATAATCAGGTATGGTCTATAGATGATCAGGGGCATTATCAATTTACAATATCCTGCTCTGGGTGGATGTTTATGTGGGAAGCAGCAGAAAGTCTGCTTACAATGAGGAAATTTCTAGTTTAGTTGATCTCAGTCAAACACAATCGATTCGAACAGGCTTAAAATACAGTGCCACAAAATAGTAGGGCCCCCTAACAGAGGTTCAAAAGAAGTGTAGGTTGTGGGGAAATGGCCCAACCTTAATGGCTCCCACATGAGGTCACCAAAATTTGAGTTGCACCAAATTGCTCTAAAAATAGCCCCAAAAGTGTGATATGTATAACTATAGACAACCTCTTAGTAACACAAAGAATAAATAATGACTTTGGTTTAAACAAATAAGATTTTTATTGAGGGACCACAGGCATAAAGGGAAAAGTAGATTCTATGATGTGAGTGATAAAGGTTAAAAATAACAATAAACTCTAGATAGGTCTCAAAAGATCAAAATAACTTCTTTATAGACTGTCAGTCTTTTTTACATACATACATACACTGTAAGTTCTAGAGACATACTTCACTGAACAAACACTGGCATACATTATCATAGACTTCTTATAAGAATATAAACTAGACTTCTAACTCTTCAGCAACTCTCTGCTCTAACTTTCTAACTAAACTATTATCTCTTAAGTGGCATGAAAAAACCGCTCCCCCAGCATTCCAGTTATGGTAATTAATCAGTATTTAGTTCTTTAACTGCCAATCACTAGCACTGTGTCCATATACATATTCATTATACAGTAAAAACTTGCATAAAGAGCGCCTCTCTTAGAGACTAACTCACTTAAAGAGCAGAATTTTCTCTGAATGGTCATCCTCATAACTCGCTTAATAACTAAATTGGGGTTCGCAATCCCCCCGCCACAACTGGCCACTTACCATGGTGGCAGCAGCACTTTTTCCAAGTGTTTTGGACAGCCTCTGCCATGTCCCAAGGTGGTGGGAGGCTTGACTGACCACGATCCCTTTGTTTTTAAATTTTACTTAAGTGTGATGTTTTAAAAGTTGAAGTTTGATGTTTGAAAGGTTATTGTTTGATTTAACATGTCCCTGCATGTTAATTTATGCAATTAAAGTGCACTTTATAAAGAATTTTGGGGAAAATGTTTTTTGGTCTTTTTTCTGAGGTCTGGAATGGAATATTTGGTTTTCAATGCATTTCTATGGAAAAATATGTTTTGCCTAAAGAGCAACTCGCTTAAAAAGCAATCCCACGGAATGCCTTATGCTCGTTAAGCGAGGTACCACTGTACAAGCATACAGTTATTCTCATACAAATCTATATAATTATAGATATATTTATACAAAGAAGCTAGAAAATGGGGGAATTGCCTTAGTCTTTTTCCACCAAGTACATATCTATGGAAGGGACACACATTGAGTGATGGGGGGGGGGGACATCTGCTTAGCTAGCCAATTTAGCCTAATCAACCCTGATGATCAATGGGGTTATAGATGGCAAAGCCAGACCAACCTCCAGACAGCTGAATCCAATACAGATGTTCAAATCTTCTGTGTACACTTGTTCAGAAATATAAATTCTAAGCCAGTGTATTCACTTTTCTGCACTGGGAAGATTATGAACAGCAAAATTTTCTCTTTACTCCAATGAGAGAATGAGATATTTTGTGGCACTCTTAAATAAGGGAATAAGAATTGTTTTGTCCACAGTTTAGGCAAAACTGCAAATAACACTTTGTCACATGTTGCAAAAGGATGAAAATGGTTGCTGCTTTGCTTCAGGGGCTTTTAAAGTTTGAAGCATGGGGTGGGTTATTTTCATCTTTTTGTTAACAATCTGTGCTGAAACAAAAGTACTTTTTTCCTCATTCATGCATGGAGGTGAAGTTCCACCAGGTTTGAAAACTCCTTGCTGTGATATCTTGTGGGGGGCGGGGGATTAGTGAGTATTCTTTATATCTCTATACTTGATCCATCAATTTAGTTACCAAATCAAGAAGCATTCTGCAAAAAGATACCTTAAGTGGGATGTGAATTCCAGTCATGCTGGCAAAACCGGTTCAGCCTCACATTTCCTCCTGCAAACCAGGAGTACACATTGTAGGGAAATTTGAGTAGTTGTGGCTCCCTTTTAGAAAACATACCTACCATTATATACCAATAGGTAGAGACCTAATCATTATTACAATATGTAAGTTTCCATAGAATATACTGAAAAGTATTTGTAGTTTTTTATACCACATTTTCAAAAGTTTTCATGAAGGAGGAAGTACTCTACTACATCAAATACTAAACTTGAAAATGCACTCGACACATACATATTTAGAGTGAGGAAAAATGCTCTTTAAATAATTCTCCTATTACAGATCTTTTCTCCAAGTATGACCTAACTCTTCCAATTTATAATTTAAACTATTTGTTTGATGTCCTTTCCTCACAACATATAGTGTGCCATTATTCTCCTCATATACTCTAATGTCACCTAAATATTTGATGGTTACTTGTTCTTCTCAAAACTGGCAGTGCTCTCCTCCAGCCTTAGTACTTTGTGCAAAGAACATGATTGCAAATTTAGACCTTTTAAAATTCTCTCAGCTTTCTTATGAAACCTTTGTAACAAGGATGGGGAATTCATGTTGTGCAGGATATTGGAGCCATTGGCCAGCTAGCATGGCTAATGGCCAAGGCTGACAAATACTATAGTCCAGCTGTGGGTACCCTCTCAGTGGATGGTTCAGTATTCATGGAATCCTTGGTTAAGACTGCTTCTCATTTAAGTCTCTTTCTCCTCATAAGTGCAGCAGAACAAGTGAGAAAAGGAGATATTTTTGCATTTGCCCAGCCAGATATACCATAAGAAAGCAAAACCTTTATAAGAACCAGCTACAATTCCACAATTGTGTGTGAGCTTCCCAGTTCTCCAGTATAAGTATAGGTCACCTCCATATCCACTGACAATACATTCTGAGAACTACCACGGATACCTGAAACTGTGGATAACTGTGAACTCTATATTTCACATGGATACTGAACCTGCAGATGGGGGAGGGGACCTGTAGTGAAAAGAGGAACACATAAGTGAAAAAATATTGGCTAAATGTATTTAGTTGTATTCAGCCATGAAGCCTGCAGTTACACTTAGTCACAAGATGGTTAGTGCAATTTTGATTAGTCAGTGGTAGGTGTGTGGTATCACAGGACATTTAGCAATAAATACTCAAATAGCAATCAGATGTAACTCTATTATGCCCTAATATCCACACATAGCTGCTGCTCATGTGGGCAACACTTCTGCCCTTCTGTTTCAATCTATCAAGAAAATGCACACATGCATAGATACATATGTATCTATATCTTTCACCAAAATGAAGGGGTGCATGTATTTGATGGAACTCCTGCATCATAGAGAGTTGCTCAAATAGTCCAATAATATTTTGAGGTTTTCCAACTGGAACTTGTTTTTCTGGCACTAGCAACTGAGCAACATGATACTTCTCCCCTTTGTGTCATACTCTACCTATACAGATAGCATCCAATAACCACTTTCTAACAAACATTCACCATCCTAAATGTCTTATATGATTTACCACCACAGAATATATAATATGAATTTAAGTATGGCCTTCAATGCATTTTGCATAAATTTAACTGAATTTTAAAACACCCACACTTTTAAAGATCCCTGAAAATGTAGCGCGTACAATGAATTGTTGTAGTTTTCGCTACTTGTGTTTACCTGCTGGATCAATATGCTGTTCTGTTTAGAAGGTAGGTTATGTTATTTTATGTGGCAGATTCTAATCACCCATTATATATTATTATTTTCTTGGAGGAATGTCCAATACAATTTAATTCTATCAAGTTTTACAAGTAAGACTGCAATACAGAAAATGGCAAAAGTATGTCACATTCCCAATTAATGCATATTGCCCACCCAAGGAATGTCAGTTTCCCATAGTCTAGTACTTTTCAGTGAATCAGCATTGACATATTATAAAAGGCAAACATTATGTATTAAAAAAATACCCTATGCATCCTGTCTTACCCAGGTAAAAATAAGCTTGGAACATTTAAAACATTTTTTAATATAATCTTGTTTGACTTGATAATATATTCTTTAAAACTAATACAGTTGTCAAGATATGCTATGAGTATATAGTAAAGGTAAAGGTCACCCTTGCTTGAAAGTCAGTCATATTTGACTTTAGGGTGCAGTGCTCTTCTCTGTTTACAGCCAAAGAGCCAGCGTTGTCTGTATCTGCAGATATTTCCGTGGTCATGTGGCAGGCATGACTGGTGACACTGTTACTTTCTCACCGAAGTAGGACCTATTTATCTTCTTGCAATTTCTTGCTTTCAAACTGCTAGGTTGGCAGGAGCTGGGAGAGAGATGTAAGTTCACTCTGTTGCACAGCACTCGGGTCTCAAACTACTGACCCGCTGACTTTCCAGCCATCAAGTCCAGCATTTTAACCACTAAGCGACTGCATATATAAAGTGATAAAACAATTACATGGGGCATAGAAGAAATCATCCCTAAAACTGTATTTAACTTTAAACTGAAGAGTAAACCATACTGTTTATTATTCATTATTGTTAATTCTATAGGAATCTCATGCCAATTAAATATTATTTATCTTGCTTTAGATAAATGATATTTTTGTATTGTATAAATGTATGGAAATTTAAAATGTTGAGTGTAAAGAGTTAAAACAATGAAGAGGTTTGGAAAGAATAAAAAGGGTAGTGTCCTTTTAAAACCCAACTTGAAAGTTGTTTTGCTCAAGCCAGTCACAATTCTTTTGCAAGCAAACCTATTTCTCTCTTGCCATGCAAGCAGAAATGTGTTGTACCTTATAACATGTAAACAATTAATGAATAAGAAAAAATGTGAATGAATGAGAGAGAAAACATTTGTTATACAATAGCATCACCTACTGGTATTGGTAAAGGTTGATACAAAATTCACAACAGGAGCAATTTGCTAAACTTGCCAGTAGCTAGTAAAGTGAATAACTTCAGTAGCCAGCAGTTAAAGCAGCCAATTTAGACAAAATAACTTATGTAATGACCTTAAATCATTAGAGTTGCAGTCAGCTAAGGTAGCCAAGCCTATTGGCAACTGTATACCAGGGTTTCCCAAACTTTTCATGCCATGGGCTGGTATTATGGTTGAGTGGGCTCATCACATGGTTCCTCCCACTGGAAGCAGAAGCAAAACATGCCCTTGCATGCGCAAACGCTGCCATAAATGCACCCGTAGCTGTCGTAAATGCATTTACGACAGCCGTGAGTGCATTTACTGCAGCGTTTTGCACATGTGCAGGTGCATATTACTTCTGCTTCTGGGAGCAGCGAGGGTGGCATGGGCTGAATTATTTGGCACAATGGGCCAGATCTGGCCTGCAGGCTATAGTTTGGCCACCCCTGCTGTATGCAGACACTCTGTGACTCCCTATCTGATGCACTGTTTATAAATTGATGCCATGAAATCTCACTCCCATGTCTGACGAAGTAGACTTGGTCCACAAAAACCTATAGTAAAATGTAACAGTTAGTTTTTAAAGTGCTACAGCATTTTTGTTTTTATTTGTTTTGTTTATTCTCCGATATGCCTGAATACAGACAGTTAATATAGCTAGCAGCTACATGATATTTTTTTTCATTTTGATAAGACATCCAAGTTAGTTAGAAACAAACACACAGAGCCAAACAGGTGTTCACAGGAGGAACACATCTCAGCTCTACACAAGGCTACACTGATATCCTCAATGCCAGTACCATGTAGTAGGGAAGCCAGCTGCCACAACCTATCGGCATCTACTCTCCATAGCATTTAATAGGCATGGCTTGGGTAAATTTTTTATAATTCTCTGAGTTATTCATTCTAAGTATGCTTAAGGTTTAAGAGTTATAATGCATTTTAAGAAGTGTGGGGGTTTTTAACTTTTAAAGTGATGTATTTTTGAGATGTACTTTCTCTTGTAGGACACTTATTGTGAAGTATTCTTTGGATACTGAATATTTCTATATATGAAATGTAGAAGCCTTTGTAAAGAAATAAAGCTTGAAGAAATATGCAAGCTTATGTTGCCTTGGGTGTATTACAAAACCTAAACAATTTATCTCTTGATACACAGATGAATGACATGATTTGGAATGGTTATTTGATGTCATTTTGAATTTAACCCTTTTATTGGGATAACGGTCAGCAGAGGCTTCTAATATTTTCCCTAGAGCTGTGTTTCCCAACCTTTGGTTTTTGGACTTCAATTCCCAGAAGCCTAAGTCAATTCCACAAAGCACTGATCAGCCAATGTACTGACTTAGGCTTCTGGGAATTAAAATCCCCCTGTGGGGCATGTAATCCATGTTGGGAATCACTGCCCTAGAAGTCTATTACCTCTGTAGGACTCATGGGAGAATTCTCTGGCATCAGGAATATAACCTTGACACACTACTATATCATTTATTTTGCTCTTCACCTATCAGTAGTTGATCAATACTCTTCCAGAGTTTTATGGAGTTGCTATAGTCAAATTAAGTGTGATAGATCAGAAACACTTCTGATCTCGATTAAATTTCATTATGTTTCAATTTCTTAGCCTTCATCCAGTCCATAGGTCCTCAAACCTGGATCTCCAGGTGTTCCTGGACTTCAATTACCAGAAGCCCAAGTCAGCTCACCTGCTGATCAGGGCTTCTGGGAATTGAAGTCCAAGAACATCCAGAGAGACAAGTTTGAGGATCTATTATTTCCAGTCCATTACTGACATCAAGCACTGTCAAAGTATAGAAAATCTTCCTTGGAATCAGATGGGAAGGAGAGATAGAGTTGAGTATCATCAGCATAATAATCAACCTCTGACACTGCAGCCGGATATCTAAACCATTGTGGTATCCAGCCATCTAAGCTGTATATACCCAACAAATTAAAAAAAATCAACATAAAGCAACAATAAGTTATAGAGAATATTTTAATTCGTTTCAATTCTGAATTTTCTATTAAGAAGGACAAAACTCTGCAGATTTTGCTGTCTTAGAGATATTTCCAGTCAAGATCAGATGTGGCTGCTATGGACAATTTAAGTCCTCTCCCCTACTCATGAGTGAATGAGTTCCAACATATCTGTGGTTATGCCATTTTGCCTATGTATGGTGACTTTTTTATAAGGATGCATATAAAAAGGCAGAGTAATTATACTGTACTGTATCCCATTAGTTTAGTACTGTATATTATTATGAGCTTTCCACAAAATAGAATTCTGTCCATTAAAAATTAGTGTGTATACATAAAAAAGTAATTTAGTATGCTAAATTACATAGCTTTAAAAGAGATTCGAAATATTTTCAATAATTTTGCATGCACCTCATTGTTCAAGGTTTACAAATGAGGTGCTATTTCTTGATGATACTTCCAATAAATAGGATTTGCTGCTTCAGCCATAGTTGGACTAGTTGACCCTTTAAAATCTTTCCAACTCTACAATTTGATGATACAGGTCACACTTTTTCTCTAAAGAAGTATAAGATCTTCCCAAGGATATTTAAATTCATAGAAATTTACTGCTTAAGTCATACCTGTCAAGTTTCGGGAAATTCCTGTCAAACCCCCATATTTTACACTCTTTCCTGCCGTCATCCCGTATTAGTTAGACTGCAATTTGACTGGAGTTAGACTGGAGGCCAGCACAGGATAAGCATGGTTGTCCAGTTTCCCGTTTTGGACAGGAAATTTCCCTTATTTGACAGGAATTTCCCGAAACTTGACAGGTATGGCTTAAGTGGACTCTAAAAAGCATTCTACTTTCAGTGAAAGTGTTTTCATCAGAAAATTTAAGATGAGAAAAATGAAATCATTAAAATCTAAAAGCCACATTGGGGAGGCAATGTGGTCTTCATCACAAAGTAGATACAATTCTAATCAGGGAAAAAAGTTCTGCACAATTTATTTTGGTGGACAATACATTACCATGTTGCAATTTCTTTAAGAAGGTGCCACTTTTTTCCTAACACATATGCATTGCAATGTTTGGTAAAGAAAGAGAAAGGGAGGTTGCCATGGTAAGTCTGCATCTTTTGTTGAATACAGAAATAAATTGGTGCATAGAACTTACACCCACATAACTTGTCAGCACAAGTAACAGATTTTTTAAATGCCCGTAACACTAACAAGAACATGTTAAATGTAATTGTTGTTAATCAGACTTCACTCTGCCTTGCTTTCTAAACTGCCCACAACACCTCAACCTAAGAGAAACAAGAATAGAAATCTCAGCCTGCGCTGTTCTTAGGTGAAAATGTCAGAGGCCAAGTAGAAAGCACGAAAATGTTACCATGGTGACATTATAAATATCTAAGATAAGAATATACCTATCTCCCTCATATTGGGAACTTATGGTCAAAAGAAGGTTATATTTCTAAGAGGGCCACAAAGAGAGTCATTCACACAGATACCAATCTAACTCTTTCTTGCAAGAAAGCGAAGAATGACAAAACTCTCACCCATAAGAAATGAAATCAAAATCCTCTAAATCTAAAATTACTTATGCATCACAGATCTTTCTGAGATGACTAGCAACCAAACATCAGGAACTCTCAATAAAGGAAGTCCTATCCAGATGCTGGAATTACCCTTTTCCCCAAACATGCTTCAAGGTAAATGCTGAACTGTATCTCCTCCATCTTCACCCAACCTGAAGATCAAAGATTCCTGTTTACATGTGGGCTCTATACATAAGGAAAACTCCATAAATCTTCATTCTTACTAGTATGTAAGGCCTACACATACACCAGAACTTATTTTTTCACACTCAGTCATCATGTGACAAAAGAAAGAATGGGGAGGCGGAGGGGGGGCTAGACACTATCTTTAAAGCATGTTTAAAAAACTAGCTATTCTAGCACATGAACAATGCTAGACAATTTATTTCCATTGACATTATTTAGCTTATGAACACTGACTTCTATAGAGATGTACTGGAACCACAATCAAAGAGCCAATTTCTGCTTTCTAGGTATGGGTTCTCCCATTTTGGTTTCTCACACAGCACTTTTGCTGAATTGTTAAATTGAGACAGATCCAAATACAGTATGATCTTACATGCAAGTAATATTGAGAGGGTAAATGTTTTCTTTCCTCTTGCTTCCTGTCTCACCAAAGAGGTGTCTATTTAAAGCAGGAATATCTTACTTTCTCCTCCCCAAATGGATCCTAAAGATGAAGAAACATAGAAGGCGATTCTTGCTTCCAAGTTATGATTGGAAAATAAGATGGGGGGGGGGGATTCCATTTCCTACTCCAAAGTAGAAAGGGGTAGAAAACTCACCAATGTCAAGGTGCTTAATAAGACAAGGCATTTTGATACGGAGAGAGCCTGCTGAGAATTCTCCAGTATCTGTAAGAGTCTGTAGTTTTGTGGGTCTGTGAGACCCGCAAAAGCAAATAAACAAGCATTTTGGTCAGCATTTTTGTGCAGGATGCACCGGCATAAAACTTGTGCCTTTCCCAAAAACACATAAACATAGCTAGCACAAAAGGAGGGATTAATTCACAGCACTATTCATGCACTATAATTTTTCCCCATGCAGATTGTTTGCCAGCAATACGCAGCATTTAGCAGATGACCCACAAGAGTTAAGGAGCCTAACTGCAGTTCAGTGAACAGTCTATGCTCATAATCTGTGGATATCAGTCAAGGAATTATCTCTGTTGTTGCAAATGATTACACAAGAACAGTCCACGTGTCTGTGATCAAATAGATGAAGTTGGCAGTAACTGTGGAAAACAGTTACATTTTTAGGAATTATTCATTTGTAATTATATAATAATTACCAAAATGAAAACATTATTTTTCTTCAGATACAGTATAGTCTAACACTAGCATTACTAGAAATTATCATCTGCCAGTAGCATGGCCTTTGTACGTTTTTACTAAAAAGGTGACATCTTCCACTCTTTGTAATGCACATCTGCCTACATTTTGTCTCATAAAGGAAAATGGCACAAATTATTGTGTTAAATCTTTTTCTGAAGTTCATATATGAGCGTCAATGTCTTTTGATGTTTCATAAAACAGGAGCCTTAAACTTGACAAAAAGCAGTGGAGAGCACAAAAACTGATTGGCTGCTCTTTGTCTATTAAGATGGGAAAAGACAATTGATTTTATATTCCTTCCCTGCAACCCCAGGTGAAACCAGATAACTTCACATCTCAAGCTGATTCTTCAAGGTTGCAACTTCAGTGTAACATGAGATCCAGTGGCTTCAACATCCGGCCTGGATAATGTTTGGATTTTTCTACATCCCCACACCCTTCCAAGCTGTACAATACCCAACCTGAAGATTTGAAAGCTCACCTTTTTAGGATGCTATAGTGCTCCAGTTTTTTTTAATTCTGATACTGGATCATTATGTGATAAAAATAAT
Source organism: Bradypodion pumilum (assembly GCA_035047305.1). NCBI lineage: Eukaryota > Metazoa > Chordata > Lepidosauria > Squamata > Chamaeleonidae > Bradypodion > Bradypodion pumilum. The sequence continues at coordinate 109,356,406 of JAWDJD010000004.1, read as the reverse complement.
ACCACACATGCACAAGTGGAAAGTATCAGCAAGCTTGGAGGAAACACCAAGGTTCATAGAAATTCAAAAATGTGTAGGGGAGAATGTGATTGTTTGAAGACAGCCCAAACAGGTCAATGAAGACTAAGCATTGAATGCTCACAGAATGAAGGGGAGGGGCTTGGTGGGAAAGAAGCATCAAAAATAGAGCACCCTGGAAAAAAGCATGGCCAGCTGGTATCCCGAATAGGAGCACCTTATAGGGACCACCCCATAATGCTTCACTTTGCTGCAAGTTCTAGTTCCAAAATTTCCCAGTATTATTTTTTTAATTGCCTAGACCTAGAGCTTCATTATAGACAGCACGTCGGGATTTTTAAAAAATGCATACATGGACATCGGTGTAGATGAGTAGGAAAACCTGAACCATGTACATTCTTAATAATGTCTCCATTAATCCAAACATTCTTTGTAAGATAAACTCCCTTGAGGTGAAAAATTAATTGAGGTATTTGGCTAAGTGCCCTTACACTCGTGCAGACAAATACAACCTGCATTCAGCACAAGTTTCCATAGTGACAGGTATATTCATGGATAGGGATGGGCGAGGAGGAAATACAAAGCAGGGTTACAGACATTTCTTTCACATTAATCATCTTTCCCACCCTCCAAACAAAAATTAATTCTGAGGCATACACTACTGGGGAAAAGAGGGTAGAGGAAGAGGGCACTTGGTGAGTGTCACATTTATGAGGCTATGGCTATTTTTTAAAATATTTTCACAGCAGCTGCACAAAGATAAGTAAGGTATAAATTAAAACCACTGGTAGTTTTCTATTTTTAAACAAATAAATGCAAAGAACTATGATGCCAATCTAGGTATGGGCCCTCCTATTTTGTTTTCTCACACATACTTTTGGTGAATTGTTAAAATGGGACAGATTCAAATGAGGTCTTACCTGCGAGTAATGAAAAAAGCAAGAACAGGCGTATGAATATGTATATCATACTGCCTTTGCAACTACAAAATTAAACTATCTGATCCTCTTATCTGTACTGTATATCTATTTTTTTAAAGAAAAAATTAAGTCAACAATGAATGATGAAGTAAGCTTCTTTATCCAGATCTAACAGATCTTAATATTGGTGATGGTCCAATGTTGCCAGTCAGAGAACCCAGTACAGGTCAACACAGTGATGAAGTCTAACATCTGCTTTTGAGGCAGATTCACAAACTACAACCCAGCTCCTCCTGAAATGCTCACCCATTCTTTTTGGACACCCACATCAAGGTTGCCATAGTGCATGTGAAGGAGAGAAAGTTAATGTTTCCATTCACTTACTCATTTCTCCCAGGAAGATCTGCCCCCAGCACTGCCAACTCTCTGGGCCAAAGCTTTTCTCAATCAGTTGCCACAGCAGTGTCCAACTCTACAGTACACTCAGAGAATGTACTGTATAGGCAGTAAGCAGAATGCTCTTGACCTGACCTCACAGGGCTGCTTCCAGATTAGGAAAAAGTGCTAGCAACACACTGTGGGAGTATAACATCTTTCTCCTCACCCAGTCACCAGAAACCTTACTGCGCCTAGAGCAGGGGTGGCAAAGTTTGGTGTCCCAGGTGTTCTTGGACTTCAATTACCAGAAGTCCAAGTAAGCACACCTACTGATCAGGGCTTCAGGGAATTGAAGTCCAAGAACACCTGGGGCATCAAGGTTGGCCACCCTTGGTCTAGAGAGAGCAGCAAGTGGAGAATGAAAAGCAGGTCAGGGACTTTAGTGCTTCCTAAGGAGATATGCTATTACCACCTCCTCTGTCCATGGTAGAGCACATAGGCATAGCTAAATCTCCCACACTTCATGAAGGGAGCAACTGCTGCATCTTCTATCCACTCTCCTAAGCGCTCCTTCTCTCTGCAGAAGTGTGGGCTGAGCATGATGAACAAATGAGGTAAGTCAAAAGTGACTTCTACTCATCCATGTGGAACTGCTGGGTCCAATCCTCCACAATGTGCTATCCAAACAAAGGAAAGTAAGAAATGGAAGAGAGTTCTTCATAGTCCTCAGTTGTCCTATCGTCCTCACAATGCCACTGAGAAAAGCTATTAAGCAAAAAATGGCAGGATAGCAATTGCACTTATATACCACCCCATAGCACTTGTGTACTCTCTGGTTGTTCACAAGGCAATTGATCTTGCATTAAGAAGAAGCTGCCTTCTCTTCCCACTTGCTTGGCTTTCCCATTTGGTGGTGAGGCAGAGAAGACTGGGCTCACTGCCATATTGCCTTAATGAGAGAACACAGGCAGGTGAGCAGAGGAATCCCTGCCTCCATTTTCCTGCTCTCCTTTCTCTCTGGGATCAGGCCCAGACATGAAAGAAGAAGAAGCTTTTTATGCTTGGCTGCTCTCTGGAACTAGCAGACTAGTTCAGCTACCACTGAGATAACTGTGTCACCCAAAAGGACCACAGGTAAGTAAAGAGAAGATGAGGCTCTTCTTGGTAGCAACACACCAAGGCCACTTGCACATCTCCACGCTCCCTTTATGCTGTGGTTCTAACTACAGAGAGAGAGAGAGAGAGAGAGTGTAGGCAGGCAATAATAATGTCTTCTCTGCCTTTCCCTCACCCCTTCTCTCTCTTTGGTAAAAGGTCCAATCCTTCTTCTGTGCTGCTGATAGATAGATAGATAGATAGATAGATAGATAGATAGATAGATAGATAGATAGATAGATAGATAGATAGATAGATAGATAGATAGATAGATAGATAGAAAGAGAGAGAGAGAGAGAGAGAGAGAGAGACTCTGTTCCCAAACAGCTACCTCTGTTCACTTGCTCACACCCACTCTCTCGTGAGCTGAGCTGAGCCACCACCGGCCCTGCAAGCTACAAATCCCTCCATGCCCAAGTGCCAAGCAGGCACATCTGTGCCGCTTACTCAAACCAAAGCCCAGCTTCTGCCACCTTCCTCATCCACCTCCTCATCCGCCCACCCCACCCACTGGAAATCCACGCGTCTTTTAAGAGGAGGGGGCTACAGAGGCTGGGGGGGAAGGAGGGGGAGGATCCTGCAGACTCCCCCCTCCCGCCTCCCCTTCTTTGCAGTGATGCTTCCTTCCCTTAGCAACCACTGCATGTCAGCCGGTTGCCACCAGCACCCTGGGGTGCTTCCTTCACTCCACCCCCACCACCATATAAGCCACCCTCCATGCCACCCGCTGACACCGAAACCAGGCAAACCTCCGACTATTAGGGGGATGGGTGGGTGGAATGGGGAATAAGGAAGCCACACCGATTGCCACCGCCTTTACTCTGGATCGCCGGCTTACTAACCCAGGCAGGGTAACACGCCCCTAGAGCAGCCCTGGCCGTGGGGAAAAGCGGCACAGTCCCCCCCCCCCGTCCCCCCAAAAAAGACGCAGCCCCGGCAGACAAGACTCTCTCGCACGTTGTAGGCAGGAGAGATCGCCCACTTGTCTTAGAGCCGGTGAACCACGAGACGGCTCCGATGACGACCCTATGGACATATTGGGGGAGGCGGGGTGGGGGTGTCGCGATTTGGGGGTGGGGGTGGGGACACAGGAGAAAAGGAGGGGAGGGGATGGGGTAGGACAGAAGAAGGATGCCAATTCCCCTCCCCCTCCCCTATAATAGACCTCGATGCGGAATATACCCTTCAGGTGAACAAGGGGGGCGTCGCCCCTCCCCCCTCCGTCCAAAGGCACCCAGCGGAAAATGTGAAGCCGAGCAGGTACCTCGTCAGCTGAAGTCTCCTCTCCGTTGGCCAGACCCCCCCAAGGCAGCCCCGAAGCAAGCTCTTCATCCAGTAAATCCTTTAGGACCGAGCGAAGAAAGACCGGCGCTGGCTCCTGCCGCCGCCGCCGCCGCCGCCACCCCCCCCACCCCTTTCCCGGCGCATTTGTCAGCGCGCGGGGCGCGGGAACGAGGCTCCACAAGGGCACGCGGGGAGGAAGAGGAGGAGGAGGAAAAGGAGGGAGGCTGACTGCTTCACATCTCCACGGCGACGGAGCGGGCCACGAGGAGGAAGAGGAGGAGGAGGAGGAGAAAGGCAACCAAGCGCCTCACGCAGCCCCGGAGAGAGAGGGTCGGACTCGGAGGCGCGCGGGAGCTGGGGTTGTCCCCCCTCCTCCCCCCCCAGCCGCCTCCTCTCTCTCTCTCTCTTGCGTGTGTGTCAAGGGCTCCCCTCAGGGCGGCCGCTGGGCTCCTTCGCCCGCCTTCCTTCCTTCCCAGGTGGAATGAGTTGCTGACTGAGGCAAAAGGAGCGGGAAAAAGAGGCGCTCCCACTACCCCGCTGCCGAGCCCCCCCCTTCGCTCCCGTCCGACTCCGCCCCCTTCGAAGGGGGGGGGAGGCGCCCTTCCTTCGCCTCACGCCGCCCCCGGGGGGCTCAAGCGAGTGTAAAAGCCTCTGAGGCGGTCGGAGTGACCCCCGCCTCAAGGGGCCACCCGGCGGTGGGGGGGGGGTAGGAGGGTAGCTCTCCCGCGAGGGGAGGTGTGAGGCGGCTTCTCTGCCTCCAAGACACCAGGGGAGGGCGGAGGGGGGCTCAGCCTTTCCCGAGCCCCGCATCAGGAACGCCTCGGCTTCTCATGGGGTTTTGGGGTGCCCCCTCCCTTCTTCTTCCGCCTCATCCTTCTCGTCTCCTCAGAGGAAAAAATGAGGTGGGGGCAGGGGGGAGTGTATGAATGCCCCGCCCCCTCATACACTCTCCCCCCTCCTCCTCCTTGCTTTGCACGTGGCCACACCTGTCCCTTGGCGAAGCTCACGCCCCCTTTCCCTCCCCCTTTGATCCTACCTGTTCTTCCTCTCCTCTGACAGCCTTGTCCCACCTGCCTCAGGATATACTTCTAGCCAGCCCACGTTTACCTGCTTGCCTACCGGTTCGCTCAGGGGTGCCCAAAAATTACAGCCCCTGGGCTGGATCTGGCCCTCCCCATGCCAATTCATCCTGCCCACGCCACCCTCCTCGCTCCCAGAAGCAGAAGTGAGATGCACCCTATGGGCATGTTTATCCTCTTGCCAACCTAGCAGTTTGAGAGCAAGAAATTGCAAGGAGATAAATAGGGACCACTTCGGTGGGAAGGTGACAGCATTCCGTGCGCTCCAGTATCTAGTCATGCCTGCCACATGACCATGGAAATGTCTGCAGAAGCAGACAGTGCTGGCTCTTCGGCTTTGAAACAGAGATGAGCACTGAACCCTAGGGTTGGATATGACTGGCTTTCTGGGCATGTTTACTTCCACTTCCAGGAGTGACGAGGGCAGCACGGGCTGGATGAATTGGCATCAGGGGCAGGATCTAGCCCACTGGCCATAGTTTGGGCACCCTTGGTTTAAGCAGAGAAAATGGCAGCCTAAAATCTATTTCATCCCGTTACAAAACATATCTGTTGCAAAACAGATTTTCCAATCTTGGTGGGAGGACCCACTTGACTGGCCCACTGAACCACGTGACTGGCCCACTGAGCCATGTGGCCGGCCTAACGCCCAAAAAGTTTGGACACCCCTGTGCTAGCTAGACATAGAAGGAGTCAGGGTTCATTCTTCCTGTGTGTATGTGTGAATACTTGTCCACTTGCCTGAAAGTATGCATGGGTATATGTGTAGTAATGTTAACTTTTTGCCCTTGGGCTTGGCTGTCATCCTTTGGTCTAACCACCAGTCTGGCCAGGTTATCCTGCTATGGTAAGAGAGCAGACCCTACTGCCTGTGACTCAGCACTGAGTGTCAGGCTGTGGTTAATTAACCTGATAACCCAGAGGACTAATGGCCTTGGGTACCAAAGTCCACAGGGAAGGGTGATGGTCCCCAAGTGGATTAAATCCCACTTGAATCCATCTTGATGGAGGGTGTCAGCTTCATCAATACTGGCCTGGGGCTGATGAGGACCTTTTGTGCCAAAAAGGCTCAGGACCAGAAAGTGACTTGCAGAACTGGATCTGTGGTATGGATGTCATGCTGTGATGCGGAAGGCAGATGAAAGGCCACTGCATTATATTCTCAGGACAGTCTTCATTGCTGATCGCCATGCGGATCACCTATATTCAGATTCTGATATGGCAGAAGATGTAGAACCACCTGAGCTGCACCTTCTGCCCCACCAACTGCAGTGGACGGCTCTGTTTGTGGTGCACAAGAAGCAACCAGATCATCCAGTTCTTCACAACAAAACCCAGAGGGCCGTCAGCGGAGCAGCTGCAGATTATTTAAGGGTAAGTGAGGTTGTTTAAGCACAAGCCAAATAAACTCAGATTATGAAAGACCTCTAATGACAACAATAATAAAATCTTGAATTTCAAATCTTATGTAATTGTTACAATCATAATTTTGTTTTGAGAATGCCAATGGATTCTTTAAAAATATGACATAAATAAAGACTTCTGCATGTGTTAATCCAGCCCTGATCCGTGGGGATAAATAAGCGGTGACTGCAGGGTGAAGCTGCTTTATCTCCAACTCTTTGTCCACTATATCTCTGGGAAGTAGTTGATGATGATGATAAACCTGGGGACAACATGTGGGTCAGCTTGGCCCAAAAATTTTAGCTACCTGAAATGATGGACATGCTGTCCTCTCCCATTCCTTGTACAGAAACTCACAGGACAAGTTATTGGAATTTATTTCAGCACTGGTGAAAAATGGACAGCACTCTCCAAGCACATTTGAACTAAACAGATGCTGGAGCTTTTCTGTGATCTAATACCTTTATTTTTGGATCACAGAAAAACTCTTTCTCTCTCTCTCTCTCTCTCTCTCTCACACACACACACACACACACACACAATGGTCTTCTTTGGAAACTGCTGGTTTCTGGCTGGCTGGGAAACATGGGAACACACAAAAAAAATAAAAAGGAGCTCTCATTGATAATTTTCGTGCAGTATCCACAATAAATTGGTGTGTATGTGAAGAAGTGATCTTGAATCACAAATGCTAATATAATGTTGTTTCTGCACTTATATCATGTAAGAATCACATTGTTCTCTTTGTTTATTTTCTGAATTAAACAGACTCCTTTAGGAAAAAAAACCTAAGCATCTACCTTATATTGAGTCAAAAGTGTCTATCCATCTATTGTCAACTCTGACTGGCATAGAAGTTCCAAGATTCTAGGTAGGCCTGTTTTCTAACATACCTTCAGATACCTGGAACTCCCTAGACCTATGGTTCCCAATGTGGGGCACCCCCCCCACAAGTGGGCAATTTGATTTTATGGGGAGGGGGCAATTCAAGAATGAGTTAGACCAAGTTAATGGCCTTTTAGGCTTCCTCCAAGTAAATAGGAGTTCACTTTTTAAATAATAAGAATTATAAGAATTATAATAAGAATTACTGCGATGGGGGCATTTTAGAAATGTTTTGGTGGGGCATGGCCAAGAAAAGGTTGGGAACAACTGTCCTAGACATTTCCCACACCTAGACATTTTTCTATCCAACCTTACTTAGCTTGCAAAACCAGATGGCATTGCGATGCATCCCAGATTGCTCACAGAGCTCTTTCTGCACCAACCCACCATCTCCCAGCATGGCTGGGTTAAATAACTTTTAATATTGATTAACCTCTCCTTGATGTAAGCTTCTTGGGCTATATCTTCACTCCTGCATTTTTGAATGGCAAAAATGTGAGGAGAGAAGGAGTTTGGTCCTTCCCTCCTCCTCATCTTATTGGAAACGTTTGGTAAAAAAAGGTTTTTCTAGGGATATGGTTTTTCCATCAGTTAGCATAATATAATGCAGAAAAACACAGAAATGTAGAGACCAGCACAGTTTCATCAAACACCTCCCTAGTGCACACAACACTAGAATTTTGTATGGTAGAAATCACTATAGAAGAAATTACAATTTTTAAGTGTCTTTACTTACAGTAACTATTTGTAGTTATAGTAAAGGGGAGAGATGAAGTCTCCAGCATATAGAAACCCTATGTGTTAGCTGTTTGGAGGATGGTCAGGGGAAGAAGAGAGATCTATCAAGAGAATGATGGGAGCAAAAACAATCAGGAAGAGAGTATATTACTGGGAACACGTTAACAGGGAATAGATGCTTGCTTCAAATGCCAGAGGCAGGAAAGAAATTTACTGGTGAATTTTGTGGTAAGGAACAATTACATTAGGCTGTAAAACTCTCCCACTAATACCTACTGTTAGTGCATGCAAGATTGCTATTAGTTCAAAATATCTTGTTCCCCTTTCTTCTGAGTAGTGCTCAGTATGAAAATTCAAGCCAGATACTATCACTAGGCAGAGTGAAGGAATTACTTTAAGTATTAAATGCTGGTGGAGTAGCACAACCTGTGGTGGCTAAATAATACTCTCTTGTTGAAGTAGCCGCCCCCCAAAAAATAATAATAATGCCCCATTGATCAATAGATGTCAAGCAAAATCCAAATGTCAAAAATCCACAAGTGGATAATACCTTTATATGCATAGTTTATGTGAGCTTCACACTCTAGTACCGTTATTAGGTTACATAGTAAAACAGTGAGATGGAGAAAAAATACACTGAAGTCCAGATTAAATGACTAGCTGTTTCAAACCACAAAGAACTGTAAACAAAATCCCAGGTAAGAAAATGTGACTTGACTCAGAGGACCTGACTGATTTACATACCACATGGCCTCTGGCAAAACCCAGTGAAGAGTGATCACATTCCCCTTCTCCATAGGGACAAAGGCAATATGTGTCTACATTATGTATGGAACATATGGGTTCCTTTATAGGCACTTCCAGAGGTGCAAAAATTATTGAAGTGAGACTCAGTTATAGTCAAATTGATTTCTTCAGGTGTAATAAAGGGGAATGCCATTTAATCCTTTTCATTGAGCAGCAAAATATTTTTGCCTGGCCCAAGGAGGGTCAACTCTAAGGAGGGAACGATGAAAGGTATATTACTGGGAGCGTGTTAACAGGGAATAGAATTAGAAGTGGACTAAACTCATGACGAATGAAGGCCCACATTTGGCAGACTAGTTAGTATGCAGTGGGTTCACTTAGAGATTTCCTCTTAGTCACTGCTTAGTAAAGACTTCTAAAACAATGCACTCCTCTACACCATCATACATACACAAAGCCATTGTTGAGAGCAACCATTCATTTGATGGTGCCAAGATAATATATTGCACTCTTCTTAATCTTTAATCTAAAAAGACACAGCTCCTATAGTTCAAGGCACTGACAGATACAGCCAATCCTGCATCCTTGTTATGTCTATCTGTGTAATCTGCATATTTGCAGATATGTTTGCAGTGTTATACTGTACTTTACATTTGGATTTTCTCAGGTATAACTAATATGTAGCATCCCAATAGCTTTGGATAATTTAGTGGTCACTAGAGCTACTTCAAATGGAATAAAATTTCTACATGGGCAGAATTTCTGTGTAAAAGGTATTGCTAATATTGACATGCAAAGTTCTGTATGAACAATTGGGCTGTGGAGAGGGTTTTGTGCCTTTTGTAAAACATGAATCACTTCCTAGGATGTTTTCAGAAGGCATTTTTATATCCCAGAAAGCTTCCATCCTCACTGGTGGCATTTCCCATGTGAATGGATAAAAATGCCTTGATTAGAATATTTCCTATTTTCAAAAATATGTCTGAAGAATACATTTTATTCCATGTCATTTCTGATTACAGAGACATCTTTGCTACTTTGTATTTATTAATATTTCCTATACTATGTTCTATATAAGGTGGATCTGCCTTGTTCTTGTAACTTTTCATTCTTCAAAGAATCTGTGTGACTGGGAATGTTGTCATATACAACATGACATACTGTACATAATGTTTTCAAAACTTCATTTCAGCATTACATATGCATTCTTCATTTACCTCTAATGAAATGCTAATAATGAAAGAAAAGGTTTTGAAGAACAATTGAGCACACCCTGAAGCTATTGGGGATCCTGAAGGCCAATTTAAAACAATGCTGATTTAAGAGGGAAATACGCTGGCTCTTTGGTTATAAACAGAGATGAGCACTGAACCCTAGAGTCAAACACGACTGATGTTTGAGCAAGGGAGACCTTTACCCTATGAGTTTATCTGGCCTTTTATTTTTTACCTTTCCCCCCAGAAGATGTAAATCAATGGGATATGCCATTCCTGTCTAGCCACTAGTTACAACAGGTCTTCTCTAACTATGACTAATCTCATTGTCTTTCTCTTTGCCAAAGTTAGGGATGTAGGCCTCCTGATGTTTTTGAATTTCATCTTCCTGCAGTCTTAGCAGTGAGGGATTGTGAAAGCTGAGGCATGGTGATGTTTGTATGGCCACAGTTGCTCATCCCGTACAAAACAGAACCTTTATTTTCCCACAATATTCTTAATTTCATTATTGTACAGCTGTAGCTGATGTGTTTCTCTTTGCACTCTTCCTGATCTTCAATTCAGAAAGGCTTATCAGCTCTCATAGTTCAAGACACAAGCTCCTAAAATTTAACAACATGGCTTTTCCCCTCTTAAATGAGGAATATCCACAGGTCTCAATAAGAAACAGTTTGACAAAAGAAAATGTCAAAAAGAAAGCCCAGATTATCTGTTCTCAGGGCTGTTCCAGAGACAATAAAGGGGAACCCAAGCATCATTCTTAACACAGCTCTAGTATTTGCTCTGATGCAGTGCTGGCAGCAAGATGTTCTGCTCTGATCCACCCCCATGTAATACATAGCATAGGCCATAGGTAGACTCATTGCAGAGAAGAATCCTACTGCAAGAGGGATGGGCTCCATGTTTCTGTGATTTGGTTCTGATTAAAGAACAGTGGTGTAGTGTACTCCTAGCTCTCAGAACTGAAGCCCACTACTTTCTGAGTAGCAGGGATTATGTCATCATCCACTATCACCCCAGGCTTCCTCTTAAATTCAGCTGCAATTCCCACAAATAGCTGGGAGAGGAATTGACTTTCCTCAGAAACAATTTTATTGATGCAAGCCATCTCTATTGTAATGCAAAGCAAAGCATTTCAGGGTGGTTTGCTCTTGATTGGCCAATTAAGAGCTGTGAATTTTACCAAAGACCTAATCCTAATTTGTTGAAAACCAACCAACCAACTAATCAGTCAATCAATCAATATTTGTTACAGTCCAAGACCAGCATAGTACAGCAAAAAGAACAGAAGTTAAAATGAGGGTATTTAAAATATGCTTTTAAAAGGAGTATTTCTGCTCAGAATTAAGTAGCAAAATTAGTATTTAAGATTAATTAGTTACAGCTATTACTAAGCCTATAATATAGCGCTAATCATTTATTTAGCTGAAGGACCTGCCATATTTGTTCTTCTGATCTTACATGCTGCTGCACAGAACCTGGCAGTATTGCGGGTGAAGATGGGGATTTCATCATATAGCAGTCAGTCAGTGTATGTGAACATAACATAAGAACATAAGAACAGCCTTGCTGGAACAGGCCACAGCCCATCCAGTCCAGCATTCTGTCTCACACAGTGGCTCACCATTTCAGGGTATTCCCAAGCAGATGTCTTCACCTGCTTAGGATTCCCTGGAAATGATATTGAGAGATATCCTGCCTATCTCTCCAACCCGGAGGTTGTCCTTAAGTATCCATAATTATAGCCATTGATACTCTTGTCCTCCATGAACTTGTCTAATCCTTTCTTAAAGCTGTCAAGACTGACAGCTGTCACCACTTCTTCTGGCAGGGAGTTCCATAGACCAGTAATCCTCTGGGTGAAAAAGTACTTTCTCTTATTTGTTTGAGAACTAGTACCCAAAAGTTTCATGGAGTGTCCCCTAGTTCTAGAGTTATGCGATAGGGAAAACAGTTTTTCCTTATCTACTTTGTCCACACCGTGCATGATTTTATAAACTTCAATCAGGTCACCTCTTAGACGTCGTCGTTCAAGAGTGAAGAGGCCCAACCGTTGCAGCCTCAGATGGTAAGGAAGGTGTTCCAGTCCCCTAATCATTCTGGTTGCCCTCCTCTGCACTTTTTCCAGCTCCATAATATCCTTCTGGAGGTATGGCGACCAGAACTGTACACAGTATTCCAGATGGGGCCTCACCATAGATTTATAAAGAGGCAAAATGACACTTGCTGACTTATTTTCTATACCCTTCCTAATGATCCCTAGCATTGAGTTTGCTTTTTTCACTGCTGAGGCACACTGGGTTGACACCTTCATTGAGTTGTCCACCAGGACACCAAGGTCCCTTTCCTGGTTTGTCGCAGAGAGTTCAGACCCCATCAGTTTATAAGTGTAATTGGGGTTCTTTGCCCCAACATGCATCACTCTGCACTTACTAATGTTGAAACTCATTTGCCACTGTTTTGCCCACTCCCCCAGTGTCGAGAGATCCCTCTGGAGCTCCTCACAATCTCTCACAGTTTTCACTACCCTGTATAATTTAGTGTCGTCAGCAAAATTGGCTACCTTGCTTTTTACTCCTACTTCTAGATCATTTATGAAGAGGTTGAAAAGCAGGGGTCCCAGTACTGAACCTTGGGGGACCCCACTCTTTACTTCCCTCCACTTGGAGAAGTGTCCATTTAGTGCTACCCTCTGTTTCCTGTCCCTTAGCCAGTTGCTGATCCAGGACAAGACCTGTCCCTTTATTCCATGACTGGTAAGTTTATTCAAGAGCCTTTGGTGTGGGACCTTGTCAAAAGCCTTCTGAAAGTCCAGATAAACAATGTCAACTGGATCCCCCTTATCCACATGCTTGTTGACACTCTCAAAAAATTCCAGCAGATTAGTGAGGCATGATTTGCCCTTGCAAAAGCCATGTTGGCTCTCCTTTAGCAGCGCCTTCTCTTCTATGTGCCTATTAATTCTATCTTTTAGGATGGTTTCCATCACTTTACCTGGGACACATGTCAAACTGACAGGTCGGTAATTTCCTGGATCGCCCCTGGATCCTTTTTTGAAAATTGGTGTTACATTCGCTACCTTCCAGTCATCAGGCACAAAGCCTGATTTGAGGGAAAGATTATATATTTATGTGCTGTTTGACTGGCCAGATACTTGAAAAGCAGTGGAGATATGAACTTGTTCTGGATGTCTCTATAAAAATGGTAGATGCTTCTAGGCCTTTTGGGTAAGATCAATTGTAGTATCTGTTCTTATCAGTTTGTAGTGTGACATCTGTAGGTATTCTCATGATTAACACTTGCACCAATTTATCACTACACTGCTGTTAAAGAAAATAGCTTTCCTATAAGTGGAGATGGAAGGTGGGTGTCTTTATTGATGTCTGCTGATTTTTGAAAAGGCTTTGATATGCATTCCTGAAGTCATTAGTTTACAGCAGCCATTCACAACCCCCGACCCACAGGCCTAATATGGCCCATTCATCTCTTTAATCCGGCTCACAATGGCCACCTGACCACCTTTAGGGCCACCCACCACCTACCACCCGCCATTGGAAGTTGTGATACATCACTTACCATGGTGGTGGTGACAATCGCACGTTTCTTTTGGGGTTTTGGACAGTCTCCGCTGTTTTCCAGGGTGGTGGGAGGCTTGTCAGAGCACAATTGTTCCATTTTGAAAATTTCCACTGCTTGCCTGCTGTGTCCCAGCAGCTAATTTGCATTGCTTGGAGACATCCATTGGCACATGGTGCTGACATCAGCATCTGGTTTCCCAATGCTAAACCCGGACATATCCAAGCGCTGCCTATTAGCTGCTGGGACAAAGTTAGGAAGCAGCAGTGATTGTGCTCCAACATAAGAACAAAGAGAGAGAGAGAGGTACCACCCAAAAATGCGGGGCAACAAGGAAAAAGAGAATGCTACTTTAATGTCAAAAATTCATCATGAAAACGAAACAACTAGGAAGAGCAACAACATCAGGGGGCTCATACGAGACCATAAAACTGTATACCCAATATAATAGGGACACTGTACAAAGATATACAATACATGGAAATTATAATACAATATCTCGTAAGTAAACAGCAATTATACTCAGTAACAGCATTCACTTTTTCCTTGTTGCCCCGCATTTTTGGGTGGTACCTCTCTCTCTCTCTTTGTAGCATACACCCTGGCCGCTCTCCTTTCCTAACATAAGAACAGCCTTGCTGGAACAGGTCACAGCCCATCCAGTCCAGCATTCTGTCTCACACAGTGGCTCATCATTTGCTTCTGGGTATTATTCCCAAGGAGATGCCTTCACCTGCTTAGGATTCTTTGGAAATGGCATTGAGAGATATCCTGCCTATCTCTCCAACCCGGAGGTTGTCCTTAGTTATCCATAATTATAGCCATTGATACCCTTGTCCTCCATGAACTTGTCTAATCCTTTCTTAAAGCTGTCAAGACTGACAGCTGTCACCACTTCTTCTGGCAGGGAGTTCCATAGACCAGTGATCCTCTGGGTGAAAAAGTACTTTCTCTTATTTGTTTGAGAACTAGCACCCAAAAGTTTCATGGAGTGTCCCCTAGTTCTAGTGTTGTGCGATAGGGAAAACAGTTTTTCCTTATCTACTTTGTCCACACCGTGCATGATTTTATAAACTTCAACCAGGACACCTCTTAGATGCCGTCGTTCAAGAGTGAAGAGGCCCAACCATTGCAACCTCAGATGGTAAGGAAGGTGTTCCAGACCCCTAATCATTCTCGTTGCCCTCTTCTGCACTTTTTCCAGCTCCATAATATCCTTCAGGAGGTATGGCAACCAGAACTGTACACAGTATTCCAGATGGGGCCTCACCATAGATTTATAAAGAGGCAAAATGATACTTGCTGACTTATTTTCTATACAAGCCTCCCGCCGCCCTGGGAAGTGGTGGAGGATGTCCAAAACCCCCAAAAGAAATATGTGCCACCAGTGACGATGAAAACATAAGTCCAGGGAGCCACCATGCCTCCAGCCCTGGCAGGAAGTGTTGGGGGTGGGTTCAGTCTCTGGCAGGAAAATGTTGTGAAAGCCTGTTTTACAGGATCACCATGAGTTGAAGCATCTCAATAGCGCATGAAAGCTCCTCCACTTCTGCTGGGATCAGGTTGTCAGGGTACTTGCATAGGTTTTACCCTGGATAAGAGTGCTTCATATACCAAACTGGAAGATATATTTGAGTTTGCATAACTTTCATAGCTTGGAAATGTTATTTTTAAAAATCTCAGTCCTTAGAATGTCCCAGTCAAGTAGGCATTGGCTGGATGGTTGGGGGATACGGAGAGCTTTGATGCACTCAAAAGTACCTTTTCCAAGATCTGCACATTTCATGCTAAAGATGAATGTTGTTAATTCTGGACAGAACAAAGAGGAATGAAGGAAAGAAATCCAGAGGTAATTTCTAGTTAATATAGTTATCTGGATGTTCTACATCAGGGTTCCTCAAACATGGCTCTTCAGGTTTCTTTGATTTCAAATACCAGAAGGCCAAGTCAACAACCTGCTGATCAGGTTCTAGACCAATTTTATTCACAAAACTGTTTTGCACAATAAACATTCAAATATATATATATTATGTGCTACAGATTGGTGCTATTAAGAAGTGTGAAATATTTAGTTAAACTAATTCTTACTAATATTGCAAAAATCCAGCTAGGGATAAAGTGCTGTTCTTATTGGTATAAAGAGGATTACCCCCGCCCCCTTGATAAAGTTTTCCCCAGCTCCTGCCAACCTAGCAGTTTGAAAGCAAGAAATTGCAAGTAGATAAATAGGGACTACTTTGGTGGGAAGGTAACAGCATTCTGTGCGCTCCAGTGTCTAGTCATGCCTGCCACGTGACCACAGAAACATCTGCAGAAGCAGACAATGCTGGCTCTTCGGCTTTGAAACAGAGATAAGCACTGAACCCTAGAGTTGGATACGACTGGCTTTCGAGGAAGGGAAACCTTTACCTTTACCTTTAGGTAGAAATGTATTAATAGGAATAAATAATAATGAAAAGGCACATATTCTACATCTACAAGAATGAATGTGTGTTATGTTCAACCTAATAGGGTTTTTAGAGTGTGAGAGATCTTCAAGGAAAAGTATTACAGTTTTGTTGTTGTTGTTGTTCAGTCGCACAGTCGGTTCCGACCCTTTGCGACCCTATGGACCATTGTTCTCCAGGCGCCTCTGTCCTCCACCATCCCCCTCAGCCCTCCCAGCTCTGTGCCCATTGTGTCTACAATGCCATCTAGCCATCTCATCCTTGGCCTCCCCCTTCTTCTTTTGCCCTCCACCTTTCCCAACATCAATGCCTTCTCAAGTGAATCCTCCCTTCTCATTTGATGTCCAAAGTATTTTAGCTTCATCTTTACAATTTGACCTTCCAATGAGCAGTCCGGGTTAATTTCTTCTAAGATTGACCTATTTGTTCTCCTCGCTGTCCAGGGGACTCTCAAAACCCTCCTCCAACACCACATTTCAAAGGCATCTATTCTTCTGCGTTCAGCCTTCCTAATTGTCCAGCTCTCACATCCGTACATTACTACTGGGAAAACCATTGCTTTGACTATTCTAATTTTTGTTTTCAATGTGATGTCTCTGCTTTTCACTATGTTCCCCAGGTTTCTCATTGCTTGTCTCCCAAGAATCAGTCGCCTTTTTATTTCATGGCTACAATCCCCATCTGCAGTGATCTTTGATCCCAAGAAAGTAAAATCTGTCACTGCTTCTACTTCTTCCCCATCTATTTTCCAGGAACTGATTGGGCCTGTTGCCATTATCTTGGTTTTCTTGATATTGAGTCTCAAGCCAGCTTTTGCACTCTCCTCCTTCAGCCCAATCAAGAGGTTCTTTAGGTCTTCCTCACTTTCTGCCATTAGGGTGGTATCGTCTGCATATCTCAGATTGTTGATGTTTCTCCCAGCGATTTTAATCCCATATTGTGATTCCTCCATCCCTGCACTGCGCATTATGTGCTCTGTGTATAGGTTGAATAGGCATGGTGATAAAATGCAGCCTTGTCTTACTCCTTTTCCTATTCCAAACCACTCTGTCATTCCATGTTCTGTCCTAACTGTTGCTTCTTGGTTCATGTACAGATTTCTCAGGAGGCATATGAGGTGCGCTGGTATTCCCATCTCTTTAATTATTTGCCACATCTTGTTGTGGTCCACACAGTCAAATGCCTTAGTGTAGTCAATGAAACAAAAGTAAACTTGTTTCTGGTATTCCTTTGTTTTCTCCATGATCCAGCGTATGTTGGCAATGTGGTCTCTAGTCCCCCTGCCTCTTCTGAAACCTGCTTGCACCTCTGGTAATTCTCTTTCCACATGCTGCTGAAGTCTATCCTGTATTGTTACTCAATGAGTTTCTATGGCTGATCAGAGATTTAAACTCAGTTTTCCCAAGTCCTTGCCTCTAACACTATCAGCTATACCACACTGGATTTCTGCTTCAAAGTAGAACATTTAAACTACTAAAATGTTCACACTTCATTGTAAACCTTGAAAAGGCTTCTTTGCTTGTAAGAGCTCTTGGGAACCCTACCTTTACTTCAATGGCTTTACTTCTAACAAATCAAGAAAGATCTTGCACACACATGCATACCTGTGAACATTGGTTTCCAAGAGTCTGCTATGTTTCTTGTGAGTGAGCAGCTGCAGTAATTCAGGTGCTTAGCAGCATGGATGCTTGTCCTCTTGAAATAATAACCCAGCCCAGGGCCACCATCAGGGCAGTACTACCAGGACTGCCGTATAGGGCCTGGAGCTGACAGGGGCGCTGCCGGCGGCCATAACTATGTCTCAGGTTACCTGAGAGACCGCATCATCCCAAGAGTGTCTGCCCATCCAACCAGAGTGGACCTGAGGGGCTCCCTAGTTGTGCCTTCAGCTAGAGGGGCTCGCCTCTCTGGCACATGGAGGAGGGCCTTCTCCTTGTTGGCTCCAGCCCTATGGAACCTCCTGCCAACAGAATTGAGGCTACAGACACAATTGCTGCCTTTCAGGAAAGGTTTGAAGACCTGGCTGGCAGAGCAGGTGTGGGGCCCTAATGGGAATACGACCCGGCCTGCTGGCTCATCCCCAACTAGCCCATTTGTGTCCTCCTTCGGTGTCTTTGCATTCCCCCCCCCCCTTCTTAGCTTTTAGTTTGGTTTTAAATGGGGTGGGAGTAATGAGGGTGGATGAATGGGAGGATGAGGGTGTTTTGACATGTTTTTATATGTTTTTAACTGTTGTACGCTGTCCTGAGTCGGGCTTTTACCTGAGTGGGTGGCATAAAAATTTAAATAAAAAAAATAAATAAAAATAAATATCTCTGTGTGTGGGGAAATAGGATTGCTCAGTATGGGTCCCAGAAATTTCTGATGGCGGCCCTGACCTAGTCCATGTGATGTATATGGGGTTAAGATCTCTTGACTGATTTTCTGCAAGAAAATGACAAGTTTGCTTGAATTATTCTGCTTCTGATTGCTTTGTTCTCTGCAGATATATATGATCAAGATACTTTTGTTATTGGCTCTTTAGAAATTTATTCTTGGGTCACTGAATCTTTCCCTGACAATGATCCACTTCTCAGCCCAGTGACTTTTCAGGCTATCAATGTCTCTGTGATTTCAGTCAGAAGGCAGAAATAAGTCTTCAGTCGACTTGAAACTTTTAACGTCATATCCTTCTGCTCATGGGTGTTGTCAACCATGAGGATAAAGTAGTTTATTACTTGGGCAGATCACACTCCCACTCAAATTAATAATAATAAGCCACACATTCCAAGAATCCCAAATACAGTTTCTAAAGTAAAAAATTACAGCTAACTTTTAAACAAGCAGCTCCCACTTAGCTATCTGATATAAATACAACAATTGTATATATTTTTTCTCTTGTAGCTATGTAGGATGTCATAAGGGCTGTTTTGCATCTAAGCAGCTGTGACTATTTTCCTTCTTTAAATTTAGAAACACGAAACTCTGCATTAACTTATAGATTAATTAATGCAGAGTTTTTGTGTTTCTAAATTTAAAGAAGAAAAATTATAATGTTATTCTGTAGTTGTGTATTTTCAACAGTAATATTTAATTAAACTATTTATTGATCACAATTATATCCATACAAAAACCGTCCAATATGGATTATAGGGATGGATAAATAAATTCCATTGTGCTAGTAGATGATGCAACATTTGTCACTTTACAGCACAAAGTGTAGCCTCAAAATGACTTACTAAACACATGTTTAAATGCACAAAGTCCAGAAGTAGTATAATAAAACCTGCAAAATAAAGTAAATTAAAATCAACACAACAACACACACACCATGAAAGAGCAATCTAAAATACACAGTGACATATCCAACTTAGAATAAACCGTACAATCCCTATAAACCAGGTGCAACAAATGTCCAAATTCCATGGGAAAATAGTAAGCACACCTTTGCTTGACAGAAAGATGACAAAGTCAACTTGTGATCGTAAATTTCTCATAAGTATGGGATTGTCATAGGACTTCCCAATTTGATTACTGAAACACCTCCTTCCAAGCTTTCCTCAGAATGGTAATACAAGCAAGGTCACGATGGGAGAGACAGATCTTGTGGTACATGGATCTTGACTGTTTAGGGGTTGATTGGTTAAAACCTGTATTTTTAATCAGAAACTGTCAGCCCATGTAGACAAGCTAGGCTGGACCGCTAAAAAAAATCAACACCCCCTTTAGCTGAAGTTTCTAAACTGCATTTAAAGGGGACCTGATATAGAACACATTACAGTAATCTAATCCAGGGGTCTCTAGAGGATAAATTACTGGTGTCAGGCTAGCCCTATTCAGCTAAGGTTTTAGCCAGCCAAAGGTACCATTGGCAAGATTTGAGCCTCCACTGACATTGATAATCTAGGAGTATCTAAATTACATACTCACAGCTTCAATTGAAATATGACATCATCTAGTCCTGGTTGCACTTTCCTCATCTGAACGGATAACCCACCTACAAGCAGCATTTCATTCTCCTTGTGAGCACATCACTCAATCCATTACCAGGATCAAACACTTATTCAGCAGATGTTCTGCTATCTGCTAGAGTTACATTCATGAGCATACACGTTAAACACCCTCAAATTCCGGATGACCCCCATCCAGATGTTTCATGTAGATGTCAAGCAAAATTGATTTTTGTGGAGGCTCCTCAGGGCTGAATAATACATCTTTGCTAAGCCCATCCCAGTCTCTACCCATCCAGTCTTGTATGATTTGAGAAGCTCCAAAGGATCAGGCTTATAACTGGATGAAAGACCACCATGGACTCAAAGAGATCTCCAGGTATGACCAGAAACAATCCTGCCAGCAGACCTGGAGAGTTGCTGCAAGTCAGAGTTGACAAATTGGGGTAGAGAGACCAATGATGAGATGCTGCTCTTGTGAAGTACCAACCTCTGAAAGATATTCTCCAGGCAGGAGAAGATGATTACAAAGTGGCAGTCTATACTACTTGATATGGTTGGTTTGTCTCCATTGTTCTGCGTTTGTGTGAACTAGAATCACAACCTGTTGCTTGTTACATCTGATTAAGGGCACCTACCAAATGACTTAACCCACATTAGTTGCTGCATAGCACCTGCTTAGCATATAGACGATGGCTTATCACAGATTAATAACTCCTGTTTCCTGCTCATTGCAGTACCATACAACTAGGGTGATCTTTTTAAAACTTGTCAGTAACGGCTTATGTATGAACTAGAGATGCTAATACATTTCAGTGAAGTTTAGTAAATCTACTAAAGATAGTAATTACAGCGAAAGAAACCAAATTTATGCTGTGTGCTTTTGAACCCTTGTGGTGCAGTGGTTAAACTGCAGTACTGCAGACAAACCTTTGCTCATGATTTGGGTTCAATCCTGATGGAATCCAGGGCTGACTCAACCTTTCAACCTTCCAGGGTTGGTAAAATGAGTACCCAGCATATTGGGGGATTCTTCTTTATTATCTTTTTAACATCTTCGGGTGTCAAGGGCAACTAACATTGGCACAATGGAATTTATGGAGGAGCTGACTCACAAAATCCTCAGTGCTTCAATGGGCCTTCTCTATTTGTGATTTAATATGCTAAGCAAAAGGATTTCAGCCTGTTCAATTTTTAAAAAACTAACTCTTTAAACAATCTTATGCAGCTCTGCTCAAAATTAACTCTTGAAAGGTTCAGCAGGTCTTTTCTCAGATAAGATCATAGAGCTTAATAGATGAAATGTATTCCATCTTCAGCTCTATTAATTCTGTTTAATCTCTTTGCCATGTTATATATTTATTTTAGCTCAATTAAATAAAGTAAATATATTTCTATTTCTCTGCCTGTTCCCTCATCATCTATGGAGTTTACCTCTTATAGTTCAAACAGCTACAGACCTTTAGATGATCCTGTAAACATGTCATAGCTTTGCTATTCCGTAATGATATCTTGTAAATCATCTACAGCAGAAGACCAAGGGCTTAACATTCCGTTTCTGATTTAATTTGTCTTGCATTGTGTTTGTTCGTTTATTCATTAGTTTAAGCAGCTTGCTTCTGAAATAAATTCTAGAAACAAGATTTATATAGTTTTTCATATAGAATCCTTTTCCTATATGTTGTCCGTATATCTAAAATCCCTATGACTATATCTCACAATAAAGAAGCGTGCTTATGGAGCTGCATCCCTTGCTTTTCAAAAAGTACTTAGAGCAAAATTATATGCAGCTGAGTGTGTCTTTTGCTCAGTGCTTTAGTTTATGTTCACTGAAAGGTAGCCTGAGGAACTCCAATCCATCACACACACACAAAGCATAAAAGGAGGTGGGATAGAGGTACTGATTGTGAATGAATAAATGGCAGGAAGCAAAAGCATTGCCATTTATCTACCCCCCCCTTTTCTCCTCATTTCTAGTCTCAGAAGTTGCCTGCTTTTAAATGAAAGAAAAGAAGCCAAGCAACCTAAGGGAGAAGGGAAAGGAATGTGTATGTGTAATATGAGCCATTGTGGCAGTGGTTAAACTGTAGTACTGTAGCAAAACTGCTGATGTTGTGAGTTCGATTTTGACAGGGATCAAGGGATAAACCACACCCACTTCTTTTGCACAATAGTTGTATAAGGTGTGTGGTGCGTCAGATGTCTATCTGTTTTAATTATGAAGTCCCATAGGATCTCAACTGTCTCATTTTCTAAAACTTTCTCTACCTGATGTTCCCAATGATTTTTACTACATTCAAATCAAAACTTCTGGCAAAGTTTCTAATTAGTAATTTTTGCAACCCTGTCATGGCATTGTGAATAATTAGTCTGTGAAATTTTGCTGCATCCGCTGATCAGATGATAGCAGCAGCAGCAGCAATAGTAGTAGTAGACAACAACTACAAGTGCTAGCATACCAAAGCCAGCATGGGCTATTTAAATATGTGGGTGCTGAGTATGTTGTAGGAGTGCTTCTGCTTAAGCCTTGGATATATTTAAACAAGGGATGAGAAAAATATTTTTTTATTTGAATCATTCAGAGTTCTTTTAGAATGTGCTTGGTTCTTTTTCAGGTCTTTCATTTTCAGGTTATTTTGTTAAACACAAAGTGTTCCAGGTCTTTTGGGTTATTTCCTTTTATTTTCCTCCATTCATGTCCTATCCAAATATCCCAAAAAAACCCTTACAATACTACAAAAGAGCAGGTGAATGGTAGGTTGCAGAGAATCACTTCAAATGTACTAAATAATCTTTTTTTTTAAAAAAACTACTGTACTTCAAAAAACAAGGTGGTGCCTTTTTGGCCACAGTAAATTAGTAAAATGACATAATTTTAAAAATATCAGTCTAAAAGCGACCTACCTACCGAACGTACAATATGTGCATGGGAAGAAAAAGACAAATAAAAGCACATACATTTCCTGCTGCCAAAATCCAAGAAAATAAAGGCAAAAAATATAGACAATCCCTCCCCAAACCATAATGGATAGAATATGGGGAGCTTTTTCTCCCCACTACCATTGATGTCTTCTCTTCCCACAAGGAAGGACTAAAGCAGGGATTCCCAACCTTTTCAAGCCAGGGGCTGGGCCATGCTCTCTCAGTCAGCTTCGAGGGCTGGTTGGCCATTTTGTTCCAACAGCGTCAAAGGGGGTGGCCATTTTGTTTCTCAAATGCCCTTGGAGGGGTGGGGGTGTAGTTATGACTCATGTAAACCCCAAAATCATATATAATGTTATTTTATATAAACAGATTCCAATCCGGTGAGGCAGAGAAAAATCGCTCGGCTTAGCATTTTCTCTGGAGATTGATGATACACTCTTGATCTCACAATAGTCCATTTCTTGTGGATCGCAACGTGGAGGAATTTGTAAGTAATTAAGGCAGGACAAACAGTCTTGCAAACCAAATTGGCCAGAGTTCGAACTCTGGCATGGGTCGCAACTAATCCTATTTGTTTCATGTATGCTTTTGTTAATTAACCAGGCTTGTTTGTTTGTTTTTCCTGAAACCTTGGACCAGGAAATCCTTGTGTCAATACTGCTAGTCAATTACAGTCTGTTAGTTATTAAGCACATAGTAAGTAGGAATCTTAGGAAGTCACTAACTTTGGTGAGGTAGAAATGATTATAAATATGCTATGTAAAAAATAAAGTATGAGCTGCCAAGCTGATCCTCAATGTGTCTGTCTCATTCCCTGTTCTCCCGAGGCTCTAATCACAACAAGGGGGCACAGGAAATGGTGCTATGGGCCAGATCCAGCACATGGGTCTTAGGATGGAAAGCCCTGGACTAAAGGAAGAATACTTTTCACTTGATAGCTCAGTGGTTTAGCTATCTGGCTGCAGAGCCAGAGGTTGGAAATTTGTGCCTCCTGGAAGAAGAGCCTGTCTGTACAGTCATGGTTATGCCCCAGAAGATGGGAACGGTAAACCATTCCTGTATATTCCCTACCTGGAAAACCCTGAAAGGTTCGCTATAAATCAGAGTTGATGATGATGATGATGATGATGATGATGATGATTTCCACGGTTCCAACCATTTTAGACCCTTCTATAACTTAAAGTTCCCTTTTCATTTCCCTCACAGTTCTGGCTTCTTCTTCTTTTTCCATGTCTAGGCCAGATGTGAAACTGCCAAAATGAAAGCACCTTTTGGTGAGTTCATTCTGCAGTTCCTTTTGCTAGATCTAGTGTGAGAAAGATTAGCCTGCAATACAAGATTGCCATTAACAGGGTACGCCCAATTGTGGTACAAAAATACCACAATCTTTGAGGAGGCTCTTTCTGTCTACCCCTGATTGGCTGCTGATCGTAGCCTTTGTGACATTATTTGGTTACACATTTCCTAGGCCATTTGACAGACAAGAGGTAGAGGGAAGAGCAGATGAAAGCAGGAACATTAAGCATACAAAGCTTTTGTGTACTTTGCTTTCATTTTAAAAAATTGGTTTTAAGAAGTACTTTTTTCGGGAATTAACAACAGAATTGAAAAATGAAAGAGTGAGCCTATTTTGCATTTTATTTTTATATTCATTTATTTATTTATTGGACTTATACCGTTCCCATCTGGGATGGACTCCCACTCTGGGCAGCTTACACTATTCTTTTTTTAAAAGCAAAACAAACGCCATTTTCCTCTTTTCTATTAGCCTGACTGTCCCATATCGAATTGAAACTTTCCTGTAAATGTTTCTGACAAAGTAACCCTGTTAGTCAGTATAGCAAAACTGAAAATAAGAATTGTGGCATTTTCAAGATTAACCTATTTATTTCAGTGTGAGCTTTGGTGAATCAAAATCCACTTCTGCAGACACATCAGGAAGTGGATTGAGACAAGCTCAGACTTGGATAAATAAATTAATCTTTAAAGTGTCACTAGTCTTGCTCTTAATTTTACTATGTTTGCTGTATCAGAAACAGCTGCTGCCTTATTGTACATTGACAAATAGAGAATGATACCCATAAACTGAATCTACTTTATTCTTTGCAGTTCATTCTAGGATTAGTATCTGGTTGGACTGAGACAGTGCCTATCTTCCAAAGAAAAGGATGAAAACATCATACCGTAGTGCCTTTGTCATCTTTCACTGCCTTGAAATATTATAGAATTAATGGCATTACCCATTACTACTTGTGCCTGTCTGTGATATGATCTATAAGATAGCAACACAGTTTACATGATTCTTGAACTTTTGGGTTACTTGTATTCCATCAAAATGACACAGCTCTTTTGGTGTACATTAATTTGAAACATTTTTGCATGTACTGATGTTGTTGCTCTGATATTTTATACCACACTACACTCTCATTTGTGGTGAAAGGCAGCCAGGGAAAGATATTTCATAATCTATGTCAAACAGCAGTCCTCCTACTAAGTGATCCTTAGACTTTTGCTGCACTCACCAAGGGAAGGGTCTTCCCATTCTCAAGATGGATCCAGATGTTCTCGTCATTGTCATTGGCTACTACTCATATCCGAGTATACATTTTCCCTGGAAGTCATTTTCACATGAAAGATTGGCAAACAGTAAAAATGCCACTGCCATGAATTTGTTTAAGGTGGATCGCAGCTTACCTTGAACTGACCCACACACTGTGATCACAGAGCCATCTCCTGCGGCTAGATTGCCATAATTCTCCACAACAAAACCGAATGGCAAAAATATATATATATAATATATTAGGCAATGAAATTGAATGTGGCATGAAATGAATTAGAATGAAAGACTGTAGTTCTGCTTGAAGGCCAAGTAGGTAAAAGAAGTAGGGAAGGCAACAGCAAAGGGATACTAACAATAGGATTATGAGACTATCTTTCGTATGTACAGGTACAGGTATGTCAACATCGATGAATTTATGTGCTTTATATCATAGCTTGGGAAAAAATGATTTTTCTTCTGCAGTTTCCAAAAAATCCCAGCCATTGTAGTATCTTAGCTTTCAAAGGATTCTTGATGTTTTTTCCATTTTATAACTTTTCCAAACTCTGGTTTATGCATCTGGAATAAATAATCTGCTAGGCCCCTTCAAATTAAGAACATAAATTTCACCTCATCTTCAAGCCCTATTCATGCATTGTCTCCTGAATCTAGGTAGGGTTTGAATTGTAGTGGGGACAGGATATTCACTTAAGGCCTGCCCCTATGGCACCAGTCAGAAGACAGACAATCCTTCATGTGTTCATAGGAGAGCCAGTGCCGGATTAGCCATATAGCAGTAGTAGCAAATGCTATGGGCCTGCGTCTCTGCCCCCTCCCCCACACACACACACCACACCATCAACCCTGGCCCACTGCCTTTCCTTCTCTTTCTACATCCCATGATGGAAACCACTTTTCTCTCTATGCTTTTTCAAAAGTGAAAGCTGTGTCCCTCATCCCTGGGCAGGAGACAGGAAGGCAGGCTTTCTTTCTTTTTCCTGCCTACTCTGTTGCAGCCTTTTTGAGAGAGCATGGGAGGAAGGCGTGCTGTGCGAGTGTGCAGGGGGTGGCTCTGGGGCTTTTCTCCTTTCCCTCCTCCAGCACCTTCCCAGGAGTTGAGAAGCTCCCCAATGGAGAAAATCCCCAGGTGGGATCTTCTCCCATGGCTCCAGGGTGGAAGGCAAAGGCAGGTCAACACAGGAGGGGGGGTTGTATGGATGGAGGAGATGGTGTGCATGCCCAGTGAGTAGGCTGCAACCTGACCAACTGAGATAGGGAGGAGACTAAAGGTTGCAGCCCCCCAAATGAGGTTTTCATTGATATTATTGTTCTTTCCTGGGCCACAGTAGAAGGTGATGACACTCTGTAGCATAACAGAGATGAGCACTGGACCCTAGAGTCAGATATGACTGGCTTTTGAGCAAGGATGACCTATTCACCAAGTGCCAGCACAGCTTTTCTTACATTGTTTAATGTTTCGTTAAAATTTATACATTTCTTGATGTTCATAAACTCAAAACACAATCTGAGTCTAAATGTTTGAGTGGTTCAGGTATTTAATGAGATATTTCCTGCTTCTGTGACTCTTAGCTTCCTCTCTAAACTAATAATTAAAAACAGAGTGCTCCATGGTCAAGATATGTTCCTTTAAGTATATCAAACACTAAATTCTAAAACTTTTTCAAGGATTTGTCCTCATACATTTTCAGTTGGCTCTATCCTGTATGAAAACAACAACCTTCTGTCTGACACAGGGTATGCGTGAAGGAGTGTATGTGTGTGCAGAGTAAGGGTTTCTCTTGCTAGATAGCCAATCTTGTCCGATTCCGTTTACAACCAAAGAGCCAGTGCTCTCTGCATCTGCAGATGTTTCTGTGGTCATGTAGCAGGCATGACTAGATGTGCAGAACACTGCTACCTTTCTGGCTGTAGCAGTACCTATTTAACTACTTGCAATTTCTTGTTTTTGAACTGCTAAGTTGGCAGGAGCTGGGATAGAGATGGGAACTTGCTGTGTTGTGGTTGACACCATAGTTTGCTCTTAGTGCCCAGTCTTGCCTGCCAGGGTACACACTGCATGGGGCCAGGTCTTTATATTTAGCTCCGTGCATTTATTGTAAGATGGCTAGAAAATGGTGGAGAAGGCTACAAGGTAGGAAGGAAGGCTCTCTTAGTGTACCTGAGTGAGAGCGGGGCAAGGCAAGGGGTAGAGTACCATATTTTCCGGCGTATAAGATGACTGGGCATATAAGACGACCCCCAACTTTTTCAGTTAAAATATAGAGTTTGGAATATACTTGCCATATAAGACTACCTCTCTTCCAATGCACACCAAATAAAAATTAACCCACACTCAACCCGAAGACGCGCAGCCCTCCGAGTCGAATGGGCAGGTTCTGGTGGAGAGCCAATCCACGCTCACGTTCTCCTCCTCGAGGTACAGGAAGATGTGTGCAGCTTGCTTCCCCTTGCTTCATACTCCCCGCACAGAGCAGGGACTCGGCCGCGGCACCCCCCACCATATGCGCCGGACATATGAAGCAAGGGGAAACAAGCTGCAGTTAAGTACCTGTCCTATAAGACGACCCCCGACTTTGGCACAGATTTTTCGGGGTTAAAAAGTAGTCTTATACGCCAGAAAATACAGTACTTTAGAATGTGGCTGTGGGCATTGGCAGCAAAAAGCACAAGGCTCTGGAACTGCAATTTTTTCAACTTATAATGGAAAATTCCTTACAGTCATGTTTCCCAAATGTAGCAATCATCTTACATCTTTACTTATCTTTAATGATTGCTAACTGCAGCAGAGAACATTCTTTTTCAAAATTAAAGTGAATAAAAATGAGTTAAGGAACACAATAGAGGAAGATCATCTAAATAACCTCATCTTAATGAGTAATGAATGTGATTTACTTAGAGAAATTGATTTGACAACTGTTATCTCTAAATTTGCCCACATTAAATCAAGAAAAGTTTGTTTTTGCTAGTGGTGTTTTACTTTTTTTGGTATCCTAAATCTAAGCAAGGACCCCTTGACATGATTTGCTACAGGCCCCGCACTGGCTTAATCCGGCACTGAGCAGAGGTCTGCAGTGGTGCTCATAATCACATTCTGCTGAATAAAGTGTTTCTGTGTTTGGAAGCTGTAATAAGTCAGGTCTTCCACTTGTAGAAATCCTGGGAGCATGGTAATTAAAGCATACTTACAGTTGCTGCTACAGAACTTCGCATCTCTTTTCAATGTGGGTAGAGATATGGGAATGGTTGGAACCAGTGGTGGGCTCCAATTTTTTTTACTACCACACGGTAGGTGTGGCCAGGGGGGAAGCCCTGTGTTGCACCCGAATTAGGACTACTTTATTTCAAAACTTGGATGGGCAGGGCCACCCAGAATTTCTGCTACTGGTTCTGGCGGTGCATACCTGCTGATACACACCACTGGTTGGAACTTACCTGCACCTCTTATAGTCTATCCACTGGTAGCAGGATTTTCCCATTTCTCTTTTCCCTCTACATCCTTCTTTTTCTCTCCCCCAGGTTTGTTCCAGAAGGTCACTAAAGCTTCCAGAGAGGTTTTGTGGGATGTGACTGCAGGGATGAAGACCCTGCACATACATTCTAATTTGAACAAACATAACTGAATACAATTTGTGATGAATAAACAACAATTGTCCACTAAGATATAGAACCAGGTACAGTACTTAGTGGACTCATGCCCCACACAGAGTCAGAATGCCAGGACTTTGGGATTAAAAGAAACAATGCCTCTGTTTGCCACTAGCAGACTGACACAGACTTTCTCTCTCTGATTATAACTGCTTTGAGATGACTTGGTCTTTGGTGAATATGTTCCATCAGCTTTTTTAAAAACTTCTCTTGACAGATAGGAAAACTAGTGGAACTTGCTTGTTGATGTGGGTTGCTTGTCAAGGCTTGCAAAGCAATTTTGGATTCAGTGACAATGAATACATTTGATGGAGAAGAGTACACAAAACTTCATTGAAAAGATAATAGAACAGAAAACATAAGCGGTACCATAGTGGAGTACAATGGCAGTTGAAGTCATTGGTAACATGCCACTGGACAACTGTCTGTTGGCGTGGCTTTGCCTCCCACCCCCGGGTGAGGTAGAAGTTAGGCACACCAGGGGTGTGCTGAGCTGGGAAAGGGGAGGAGCTATGCCCAATTATGGGCTTGTCCTCCTCGATCCCAGCTCAGTCGGCGCGAAGTAGCTGAGCAAAAGCCCACCCGCCCTCCCTTGAAGCAGCAGTGTGGGATTAGCTGGTCGCTTTGGGGCTGCGTGGGAATTTTTGCACATGTTCCTGATTGGCTGTGGGATGGTGGTGTTTTTGCCCACTTCACACTGTTGCGGACTGGGGTAATTGGTTTGGCGGTTTGATTTCTGGTCACTTGGTGGGTAGCACATAGCTAAATGGGAGGTGAAGGCCTAAGATTATTCAGAGTGACCTTGGGCGTGTCTGTTGGCCGGAAGCTGGAAAACCTTTGACTTCCACTTCCAGGTGAAGGGCATGTTCAGGGGTTGAGGGACATGCTGTTGGACTACAGCCTTGAGGCTTGAGAACAGCACTTACCATTATACCCGAATGGTGAACTGGGATGGGGACTGTTAAAGAACAGGACGATCCCAGTAAGCCGGTTTTCACCTGGGCGTGAGTGGAGCAGGTAAAGTGATCACCTTGGCTCCATCACTTGGAATCGCGCTACTCAGCCCCTGCCGCAGGCAAACAGTTAGTTTGAAGTTTATGTTAATAAAGTGGCCCTGAGTTTAAATCCAGCACTGTGTCTGTCTCGTTATTCCAGGGGTTGAGGGGCAAAGGTGTGCAGCACCCTTTCAAAACAGATCATCACCAAGGTTCCACAACAGCCAAGATATGTAGCCTTTCTGTATCTTTCAATTAAACCATCTCTATCCTACCAATTTATTTCAGCTGATTGCCTTTCACTAATTGGCAAGGTGAAAACAGAGCATGCCATTGTTGAGCAAATTGATAGTAAAATCAGATGTCAAAGGATGACACCATTTAGGACTGTGCGATTGGGTATACCTTATCACTTTTCATATTCCTCATCCCAGAATTTGTGGAATATGCGGCTTTGTACTTGGCCAAATGATGTCAGTCATTCCTAAAAATTAAAAAAATACTGATTTCTGTCAGCTTCCAACTGTTGAAGGCTTTCCCAAGTAACTTCTAGTAACATTTGATGTCTTAGCAGTGTCCAGCAGTAGCCTAAGTACTTTATAGCAACTTAAGCATTAACATGTATGGGATTCTAACCGTTAGCTTTTACAGCATCTTAAGGTTTGGTCACAAAGGAGAATTTTGTTGTGTACCACATTAAAACTTTTCTCCATTACAATAGTTTTCTGCAAATATTGTAGTATGTGTTATTTAAGCCCTTTTAAAGATACATTTAAATTAATGTTATAACATTTAATTTTTTAGAGTGCATTTCGACATGTCCCTTTTAAAATACAAAGCAATCTCATTTATCTAAACTAAGGCTTACCTAGTTTAAATAATGAGAGTGTGATATATAAATAGATGTGAAAATGCATGAGGAACAAATGCTTAGATAATATTCAAATAATAGCAGTGTATATACGCTGCCAAATAAAGTTACATATTAGTATAAAGCTGATGTGATGGAACTCTGGCATTACTTTTTCTCTGTTTAAAACCTAAGTGCATAATTATATTATAAAAAAATATTTCTGTTGTGGAGAGAGGAATAAAACCAAAGGGGGATTATAGGTATCAGCATTTAATCTTTCATTTGACTTTAATGTATCTGTTGGATATTCCATCTTATTTGGGACAAATAGACAAAACATTACAATTCCACCCCCACCCCCCAAATTTATTGTAAGAGCAGTTTGGTCTCTTAATATTTTTCTCATTTAGTCAATCTCTATTTTTGTATAATTGACTTTTTTTCAATAGGTTTATGTTTAGATGAGGTATAATCAATTTATGGAACTTTCTGTTTGTTGAATTACAGCACCATTTGATTCTAACCAGAATGACTAATGATCCAGAATGATTATTTTGGTGGGTTGTGGTCTCCCCATGCCCCAATGGCATGGAACGGCCCGCGCAGAGGCCACTTCGGGAGAACGCTCCCTGAGCCGTGGGCTCTGCGGGCAGAGAAATTAAGGGGGGTGGATAAATGATAGGGTTTGATTCACCCAATTCCTTGACCTGAACAGCGGCTCTGCTGAGAGAGCAAATCTCTAACCTCTGTTACGTATTAGGCAATTACTCACTCTGAGTTAAGCTTAATCTCTGGTGCAAATAGAAGCCATATTTACCCTAGCCTAAGCCTCAGACAATGGTCAGTGTTTGTCTTAGTTAATTAACTTCCCCAAGAGAGGTTCTCAATTAACCCAGGTAAATGGGTGATGTAATTTTCTGTCATATGACCATTCTACCATGCGCAGCCTTGGACATAATATATACTGATGATTTTCCCTCAATAAATCACTGGTCTTCGCTCCATCTTGCCTCGTGTCGTTCCTTTGACCAGTCTCCTCCGGGATCCTAAGGGCCTCCTCACGGCCCCAATCCTACATCTGGTGACCCCGAGATGTGATCTACTCGAGAGTAAGCGATCCCCGAGCGGTCTACTTGTGAGTAAGCGATCAGCACAGCCAGGTTCTGCGCTTGAACCTTGTCCAATCATCCCGGAGGACAGAGCAGCAGCCCCAGTTGGAAAGCCATCCGATTGGGAAGACAGCTACGTGGTGAGGCATTACAGAGAGGCATCCTACAGCTTGCTCCCGACTTTCGCGGCGGCTTGCGCCAAAGGGAAAAACGCGTTCCGCTCAGGGCAGCTGTGAGCCCCTGACAGCGCAGTGGCCACCGAGGGCCCGTGGCCGCAGTCCACGCTCCGAGCTCTACCCAGAGAATCGTCGCCAGAACCTATTGCCTGCCACAGACGCGTCGACTCGTCCCGAGGAGGAATCTTCCGAGGACCCAATCGCAGGTAATATGGGGACCTGTCCTCAGCGTCAGCGTCCATCCGCTAGCCAAAGAACTCGTGAGGGAGAGTTCAGAATCCTGGCCAGGGTATTTAAGTTGCGTTTTCACAGCAGGGAGCTAGCGAGACTTTTGGTGTACCTAGGGGAACACTGCCTGCTTTACCCAGAAGTAGGTACGTTAACCCTTGAGGTCTGGGATCAGATAGGAGACTGCATTCAGCAACCCCCGAAAGCTCCAGAGGGCATAATTCGCACATGGAGCAAATGTAGGAAGCTCTCAGCAGAGGTAGACCCAGTCCGGATAGAGACCCAGAAAACCCCAGCGCAGTCAGAACCATCAGCCCCAAGAAGTCTCTATTCGTCATTTCAGCTTAAGCAGGGCAGTGTAGGGAGCATTCCCTCAGTGGCAGCTGCAGACGTCACTGAAGGAATTCATGGCATGAGAGGCCTTGGCGCTTCTCTGACAGTTAAAAGTTCCCTGCAAAGAAAGAACTCCATTCAGTGCAGGGGTGAGGAAGATCCATTCACGGGGAAATTGCCAGTGGCACAATTAGCTAGCGCCCAACTGCTGTGCTCAGCCTATCTGAAGGCAGACACACGTTCAGGCAGGGCTGCTCAGCGCCCACTGCTCACGGAAATCTGCATGGCCCCTGGCCACGCAGGGCTCCAGAGCAGACCCATTACCACACTCAGGCGCAGAGCAGTGCCAAAACCCCAAGGCGCCTGCTTCCAGTGTGGAAAAGTGAGACACCTTAGAAGAGAAAGCCAATCTAGACCAGGCAGATCTTCAAAAGATTGTCTTCATAGCAAATGGCCACGCTGGCATGCATCTGGCCCAGGCTAGAAAGGAGGCAGCCATCGCCCTGGCTATGCCAGAAGAACCATCCCAGCAACAGTACCCCGAGTTCCCCCAGGGCACAGGCAGAACCTACTTGTCTCACCTTGGGAGTAGCCCAGAGAAACTTGCCCCTAAGTAGAAGCACCCAGATGGTTGTAAAATAGCCAGCTGTGTATTAGCCATCTCCTCATGTGTAGTACAGAACGCTGCAGATCAGGGGAGGAATGTGTGAATGCGTAAATAAATGTGTGTATGTGGATGCACCACTGAATGTATGACTGCAAGAACTGTGTATGATTGCAAAAGCCTTGTCTCTATGACCACAGTATGACTGGAAAAGTGTTCCTTGTGTGTAACTGCTTGGTAATGTCACTGTGAAACATGTGTTAAACAATTTGCACTCTGCTCATGGGCAGGAACTATTTAAAGTTTGAGGAAGCATGATGAACAAAGCCCCTTGCCTTGCCGGCTTCGCAGCTTGGGCAGGAGAGGGGGGGGATCCTAACCTGCAATAGGGCGGGGTGATTCCCCCTTCCTGCCTTGAGACTTTTCTTTGTCAAAGGATTAAGCCTCTCTTGGAAACCGGTTTTGCAACCCTTACAGATTTTTCTTTTCAGAAGCGCGATCTGAAAACAAAAATCACTTCTATGAGTTTTCCTCACTGTATCATAAGCTATGGGGCCCCTTCCTACGTCTGTGTTCCTCAAACCCCCATCTCTGTGTTTAAGGTTTTTTGAATGTCTCTTAGCGTCTGGAAGTCGTATCTCACTTAGGAGTGAGAGAATTGCATTGTCTTCATGTGTGTATTGTGTTATCATCTTGTAACCTCGGTTCTCAACCTTTTAAAGTCAGGGGCCAAAGTTCCGGGGCCTCAGGCAGCTCTGGGGGTCCGGACAGTCATCCTGCCCTTCCTTCGCCACACAGCCCTTCTTGGCTTGGTGAGGGTAGTGGCAGAGCAGCGTGGGCCACTTCCGGCCCACTCGCCCACATCTGGCCGCAGGTTGAGAATCGTTCTAACTCTCCTTCATTCTCTTAGGAAAGATACTGTTCAGGTATTTTGACTTTAATCTGTGCAAAGTAACTCACTCATTGTACCCCTTTCACAGGAAAAAGCACGCAAACATTCTTGCGCTCTGTATATTCAGGAAATGCTTATCCTTTTTACAGGAACAAAATTCCTCTCCAGGCTTTACTTCTACAGCCTTCAATTGCTTCCTTTCACAGGCTCCAGAGTTAATTATTTCTTAACAGGAGGACCCGGTTGTCTTAGTTACCTGACCTAATCTGATTTCGTTATGATAAGAGTTGTTGCATTCCCATTGTGCTAACTTCTGACTTGTCTTTCCTCCTTCCCTCCTTTCGCCAGTGGAACTCCCTGCTGGAAATGTTTAACTTGTGTGTCTTTTCATCTTTGTGTGTTATTTCCTTACAGCTGGCACGTCATAGTTGGCTTGTCTTTAATAAGTCTTAGTAGGTCATTTTAAGTATGGCACCTGGCCCACAGCGCCCTCTTTAGTGAGCAGACACATTTTGCAAACTCCGGAGCACAGAGGAAGGATTAGTCCCTGAGCTCCTGAGCATGTGCAGAATGCCACCCATTAGCCAGGACTGCCTAGGACCATTTTAAGAGTGCAGTCAGGTCACACCCTTCAATCAGATACAGGCATTTTTAGGCCACCCCTTCCCTTTTTGCTGCTAGTATAAGCGCAGGCAAAAGGCTAAGCCACCATCTGGCACTCTTCTAAACGCGTGCACGCACGCCATGGGCGGATGTGCGCAGGGGGGCCTTCTTGAGAAATTTACCCAAGGGAAGCCTGGCGCTTCATGCGCCAAGGTTTGCCATAAGACCCCAGACTCATCTCGCTTCAAACGCAGACAGTCACCTTGTGTGAATTTATGTCACTGGTTCCTCTTCAGGGGGCTAGGACAGTTTTCACTTATGGGGGTCGCACATATTAGGTTCTTACCTGGCAAGAGGACCAAGCTTGGCGCACGCTCCTGACTCTTCCGCAAGCGGGCAGAGTTGGCAGCCGTGAACCTCGCTTTGCGCACCTTTGCCAAAGAACGCTTCAACATAATTGCTGACAGCCAGTTTCCTAGGAATTTGCTTCACAGTCTACCGGGAGCATACATCACTCCCGCATTAGACAAAAATTTGCTAAGTTTGTTTCTCACTACCCCAATTCAGAATGCCAAAGCGCTCGCAAGGCAGTTCAACCTGCCACTTTCCCAAGTCCAAGGCCTAGTCCGTTCCTGTCTGCATCGTGCAGGGACACCGGGGGGGCCCTCGTGGGGGGTCAACCCACGAGGGACAGAGGCCATTCAGGTGTGGCAAATGGATGTCACACATCCCCACATTTTGGCAAATGGCAGTACATGCACGTTTGCATTAATACAAACAAACAGAAAGGGGGGGAACAACGTCCCATAG
The DNA here is from genome assembly GCA_035047305.1 of Bradypodion pumilum. Lineage (NCBI taxonomy): Eukaryota > Metazoa > Chordata > Lepidosauria > Squamata > Chamaeleonidae > Bradypodion > Bradypodion pumilum. The sequence continues at coordinate 109,320,899 of JAWDJD010000004.1, read as the reverse complement.
TTGCACAGCAATTGCTATCCTATAAGTGCAAAAACTAACTAACTCTTTCAGAATTTTTATCTCCCAAACAAGTCTCTTCCCCATGCAGGTCCCAGAGGCCAGAATCAGACCCGGATGATTGCAAAGAGCGGCACCAGTCACTGTCCTGGATGTCATCAGCTGTCCGTCTTCCTTTACTCAGTGCTACTTCTGAGGACCATGCTTTTCCCCAAAACAAGACTTTTCCAAGCTCAAGTTACACATGAAACCCCACCAAGAAGAGAAGCCTTATCCTTCGAAAAGCTGCTGAATGTCTTTTATTGCTATTGTTATCTGTAGTTGCTATTATTTATACATGCCTTGTACAATGCTCCAGCTGGGATTTGCAAGGGACACTTGAATTTCTGTATGTTGTTAATAACGGCCAGCTTCCACCAAAGGAAGCCAGACCGGCCCATGCTTGCACCGGCCCATTGCTTGGAAAGATTGAGCACCCGGTAGTCGATAATCCCCAGTTTATCTTCACACCTCCCCATAGGTGCTAGAAAGACATTTGCACAACGCCAGAAGTTGCAGAGAAGCTGCAGAATCACCCCAGGTCACAGTAAATCAATGACACATCTCATTATCTTGCCTTGCTACAGAAAGCAGTCTGGATTCAGACCCACAGCTCTGAAAAACCAGGCTGTGGTCAGTATATTCAGCGTGTCAGGCTTAGCCATAGGCAACGCTCGGAGAATTGGTCAATTGGCTTGTGGATTAGCAAAAGCCATCAACCACACCTCCTCAGCAATAGCGCTGCTCAACCAGGAGCAGGCAGAGCTTCGCCACGCCATACTGGATAATCAAGCAGCTATCGATTATCCCCTATTGTTACATCATATGGGCTGCAAGTCTGTCCACAGCATGTGTTGCTTAAATCTCACAGACAATACCCACAAGATACAGAGCCAGCTCACGGACCTCCACACCCTAGTTAGGGACATCAAGGAGGATTCTTCATGGGGGTGGTAGGACTCCTTGTGGTCGTGGTTCCCATGGGGACGGCTTCAGATGACACTCAAAGTGATTGTGGGGGTGGTAATACTGGGCACAACAGTGTGTTGTTTCGTGCAATGTATTCCCTCACTGCTATCGAGATGTCCCCCATGGAGGGAACCCCGAAGCGTCATTCCCGCTCATCAGCTGGTACCCCTCTTGCGCAGAGTCGTCGGTCAGGTCCTTAAATAAAAAGAAAGGGGAAATGTGGTCTCCCCATGCCCCAATGGCATGGAACGGCCCGCGCAGAGGCCACTTCGGGAGAACGCTCCCTGAGCCGTGGGCTCTGCGGGCAGAGAAATTAAGGGGGGTGGATAAATGATAGGGTTTGATTCACCCAATTCCTTGACCTGAACAGCGGCTCTGCTGAGAGAGCAAATCTCTAACCTCTGTTACGTATTAGGCAATTACTCACTCTGAGTTAAGCTTAATCTCTGGTGCAAATAGAAGCCATATTTACCCTAGCCTAAGCCTCAGACAATGGTCAGTGTTTGTCTTAGTTAATTAACTTCCCCAAGAGAGGTTCTCAATTAACCCGGGTAAATGGGTGATGTAATTTTCTGTCATATGACCATTCTACCATGCGCAGCCTTGGACATAATATATACTGATGATTTTCCCTCAATAAATCACTGGTCTTCGCTCCATCTTGCCTCGTGTCGTTCCTTTGACCAGTCTCCTCCGGGATCCTAAGGGCCTCCTCACGGCCCCAATCCTACAGTGGGTGTATTGTGCTATTACAGTTAGTCGAGCTTAAATAGGAAACCCCTCCTGTATAGATCTGGAGGCTAAGAATATAGCATTGCTCTGGAATATGCTCAATTTCCCAGCTCTAATAGCTTGCAGCATAAGATTATTGCACGTTAGAGAAATGCATTGGACCTCAATCTATTCTAGACCATGCTGAAATATGGGCTCATTGTTTGGTGCCTGAACTGCCCTATACCTTCCTACACACTGAGAAATACATATAGCAAGACCAAGTGACAGACTTAATGATGCATGCTGGACAGACAGGCTTATTGCTAGAACAGTGGCAGTCCGCATTCTTTTTATTTTCCTTTCTTTTTCTCAGCTACCACAACCCCTTTCTCACTAAGAAGCAGAACAGTTTCTTTAAAAGTAACAAAGAATGGCCCTCTTTCCTTCCTAAAAAAAGAAAGCTCATAGCTACCTCTCCTCTATCCCCCTGTCCTGTCTTTATGTATGTATATCACATACTGTATACATATATAAGAAGTAAGTGAATGACAGATTTGTTAAAGGTAGTGGGTTCATAGCTCGCTCTCCTCTATCCCTTTGTCCTGTCTTTATATATGTATATCACATATATTAGTATATGTGATACTAATATAAGCTGTCATAGTGTAAATCATAGTGTAAATCAGGGGTGCCCAAATAATGGCCCAGGGCCCGGATCCAGCCCCCGATGCCAATTCATGTGGCCCCCAAAAGCCCTCGTTGCTGCCTGAAGCGGAAGTAAAACATGTCTGTACAGACGTGTTTTACCACTGCTTCTGAGAGTGATGAGGGCGTTGGGGGCTGGATGAACTGGTGTCAGGAGCCAGATCCAGGCCCCCAGGCCATAATGACCGGCCCCCTGAACCACATGACCGACCCATGGTCTGAAAGGTTTGGGCACCCCTGGTTTAAATCTATGACTTTGCAACAGGAAGAGAATGAAGATTCATTTCTAAAGTGGAGAGCACACTCTTCTTCTCCATTGTTGCCAGCTTGCTGTCTTATTTTTCCTTCCCTTTCTCGATCCCTAAGAGCAACATGTGAATGCTGCACTTAACATAAGGGATCTGTGGGGCTACCACTCTGACCTGTTAATGTTATTGGGCATTGTTCATATTTTTGTCTTTGTCTGAAAATAACATACATCCCTGCTGTACATCAAGTCAAGCATTTTCTATTCTAGCCCTGGGATTCTCAATATCAAACAAGCAAGGCATTTCTTGAAGAAAGCAATACACAGACACATCACCTTCTTCTTCTTTACTTCCTCTTTTACCCCTTCTTACCAAATATATAAAATCAACACATGCAAGCTCCCTTCCTTTCTCCTGTCTCTTGGTTTAAGCAGTTACACAGAATTTAAAGAGGATAAGATGACTATAACTGAATGAGGAATAGCTTCATTCCTTTTGCACTGCAACTGTAACTTTTTAGTTACTTTTAGAGCCAAAGGTTGTAGCTTCACTCAATAATGGGGAAAGTTCAAGCATTGGCTTGTGCTATACTCTGTCTTCCTGCATTTTACAGACTAGGGACTATAAAAATGAACCTATGGCACTCGTGTCAGATGTGGCACTCCCAGCCCTCTCTGTTGGCATACGCGCCATCACCCCACCACAGAATTCAGCCTGCCTCTCTGCCCAGCAGCACAATGGGAGCACTTCCTCCCTCCCCCAGCACAGAGTTTGCCCCGCCTCTCTGCCCAGCAGCCCAATTGGAGTGTTTCCTCCCTCTACCCAGCACAGAGTTCACTCCGCCCCTCTGCCCAGCAGCCCAATGGGAGTGCTCTGTTATGTATGTATGATTGCATGTTCATTGTACTGTAAAGGCAAGAATGTAACCACTCCAAATACAAGGTATCTCAGCTGTAAAGGAACGCGAGCAGGCAGCCCATAAAGGGCAGCTGCGAGCGTTCAGTCTCACATGGTTCACATTGCTCAATCACGGACAGCCGCGGGAAAACCTTCCCCGCATTCAGCAGCAGGAGAAAGATCTGCATTCAGCAGCAGAAGAAAGATCTGCATTCAGCAGCAGGAAAAGAGGCGTGCCTGGGCGAGGCCACGCCGGTAGCAGCCAATGAGCTACCGTGCTACAAGATTCAAATGTATAGGGCTACTGTATATATTGAGATGTATCACCACTATTACCTCATGCTCCACCGGATCATCATGCAATAAACCTGTGTTAAGCCAACCCTTCGGCTGTCCTGTTGTCTTTGGTCCCTTACACTAAATTGGCGACGAAGTGGGATGATGGCTGCCCACGGGACCAAGACATGCGCCGGCTACGAGATCAGGAAGCCGGGAGACTTGGAGCTGTTTGAGATAGACTTCAATGGAGCGCTAGTGGAGCTCGAAGTCTCAGATGAGGCCAAGAAGAGGGCCATCTTCGTCCGCATGCTCGGACACGAGACCAAGAGGACCTTGGTGGACCTGATCGCGCCGAGGAGGGTGAGCGACTTCAAGGCCACAGAGCTCCTGGCGGCGCTGCGCACCCACCTCCGGCCCGCGATAGCCATGTTCCCCGCTCGGAGCGCGTTCTGGAGGCGAGTCCAGGCACCCGGGGAATCGGTCGCTGAGTTCGCCGTGGCCCTGCGGCTGGCCGCTGGCCCATGCAAGTGGGAGACCCCAGAAGTCACCCTCCGGGACTGCCTGCTCTGCGGTCTGAGGGATACCGAGACTCAGCGCGCGCTGATGAAAAAGGAGCCGCCTCCCACGTGGCAACAAGTCCTCGACACAGCACAGGCCACGGAGGCCACGACTGCCGGGGTGCAAGAGCTTCAGGACTGGCGCCCGAAACCCGCCAAGGCAGAGAGCTCGGTGCGCACGGCCCGGCGAGTTTCGAACTCGTCCACGGAGAGCGGCGACGACGAGGACGTCCGGAGGGTCCACAGAGAGGGCCGGCGCTGCAACGGCTGCGGCGCCGCCCACGCCCGCGCCAAATGCCCATTCCGCAAGGCCGAGTGCCACAACTGCGGCCGGCGCGGGCACATCGCCAAGGTCTGCCGGAAACGGTGCGAGGCCAAGAGGAGTTCCCCAGACCGCTCGGCGAGGCAGGACCGCACCACGAGGCCAAAGGACGGCACCTGGACCACGAGGACGCGGGACGGAGTAGGGCGCATCTCCGACGACAGCGAGGACGACGCTCCGGTTTGCAGCGTTTCCACGGAGCACCCCCGTTACTTCGTTGAGGTAGTAATCCAAGGGGCCCCTGTTAGGATGGAGGTGGACTCGGGTTCCTCATACTCTATCATTTCCCAGGGAGAGTTCATGAAAATCGCCCCCCGCGTGCGGCCCAAGCTCAAAGCGTTGAGGGCCACACTGAAGGACGTGCAAGGGAACCGCATCCCAGTGTTGGGGGTTGGGAAGTTCCAGGTCCAGTTTAAAAAGCACACCGCAACGCTTCCCCTAGTCGTCCTCAAGGGAGGTAAATGCAGCCTCCTCGGGACTCAATGGTTCCAGCCCCTGGGGTTGTTCATTGGGGGGGGGGGGGTGCACGCCGTGGGAGCACACGCCGCCGGGACCGATCCGATACAGAGCGTGTGCGACGCGCACCCCGAGGTTTTCAAAAAGGGGCTCGGAAAATTCAAGGGCCCCCCAGTGACTTTCGACCTGGACCCTGGAGTACATCCAATCAGACTTAAACCGCGCAGAGTGCCCTTCGCACTAAAGGACAAAATAGAGGCGGAGTTGGACAAATTGGTGGGCCAGGGGATTCTTGTCCCTGTTGATTCTGCGGAGTGGGAAACTCCAATTGTAACAGCGCTCAAGGCCAACGGGGAGGTCCGTATATGCGCTGATTACAAGTGCACCATCAATAAGGCGATCCGCCCTAATGCGTATCCGGTGCCGGTAGTCAGCCACTTGTTGGCCAGGTTACACGGGGGGAGGTGTTTCGCTAAACTCGACCTGGCCCAAGCCTACCAGCAACTCCCGGTGACCCCCGCCGCAGCTGCTGCACAGACCATAGTCACCCACAAAGGGGCGTTCCAGGTATCGCACCTCCAATTCGGCGTGAATTCGGCGCCCGGGATCTTCCAGTCACTCGTGGAACGCCTCCTGAAGGGGTTAGAGGGGGTGTTACCCTACTTTGATGACGTATTGATTACAGGGGGGAGCCGGGCCGAATTAGCAATAAGGTTGGGAAAGGTCCTGGCAATATTCGAAAAAGCGGGGTTGCGGTTGCGGAAAGACAAATGCGTTTTCTTCGCAACTGAGGTTGAGTTCCTAGGGTTCCGTGTTACTCCCGAGGGAATAAGGCCATCCCAATCCAAGGTGGCCGCCATCAAGAAGGCCCCTCGCCCCACCTCCAAGCCCGAGTTGCAGTCGTTCCTTGGACTGCTCAGCTTTTACCACTCCTTCCTCCCGCGGAAGGCAGCAGTGGCGGAACCGCTACACAAATTGTTAAAAAAGGACGGGGCATGGAAGTGGGGCGACGACCAGGAGACGGCTTTCAATGACCTGAAGCGACTCCTGGCATCAGATGCGGTACTGACCCACTTCAATCCCAAACGCCCAGTGGTCCTGATATGCGATGCATCCCCGGTGGGGGTGGGGGCGGTGTTATGCCACGTACTGGAGAACGGGAGGGAGGCCCCGATAGCGTTCTACTCTAGGTCCTTGTCCCAAGCGGAGAGAAACTATGCCCAGACAGACAGGGAAGCACTAGCGATAATTGCGGGGACCAAGAAATTTCATGATTTTATGTACGGCCGCCCCTTCAACATAGTGACTGACCACAAGCCCTTGCTAGGCATTTTCACCGCAGATAAGCCCACACCCCAAATCCTGTCCCCGAGGATGCTCAGGTGGGCCATTTTTCTCAACGCGTATCAGCACGCGTTGGTATACCGGCCCGGAAAGGAGATCAGCCATGCGGACGCCCTGTCAAGGTCCCCCATTCCCCGGGATTGCTGCCACGTGGGCGAGGAAGAGGGGGACCACCAGGTCTTAATGATAGAGGTCCTAGACTCCCCTCCAGTAGTACCGGCCGACATCGCCAAAGCGACCGGCAAGGACAAAACACTAGCTACAGTTTGTTCCTGGGTACAGAAAGGGTGGCCCGTGTCTTCCCCAGCAGCGGAATTCGACACATTTTTCAAAAAGAAACTAGAGTTGTCCCTAGAGAGGGGTTGCCTTTTGTGGGGACAGCGGGTAGTGATCCCCACGTCGCTCCGGCCGAGGGTGCTTAAACTGCTGCACGTCAGCCACCCGGGGATCGTCCGCTCTAAGGCACTAGCCCGTAGTTACTTTTGGTGGCCCCAGCTAGACGCCGACATCGAACACATGGTCGGCACTTGCGAAGCGTGCCAAAGCTCCAGGCCAGAAGAGGCTCGCTTGCCACATAGGGAGTGGGACGCAGCAAGGGGGCCCTGGTCCCGGGTACACGTAGACTTTGCTGGCCCGTTCAGGGGAACACTTTTCCTCCTTGTGGTGGACGCGTTCTCCAAGTGGTTGGAGGTCATTCCAGTCTCGAGCACCTCCTCGGCCACTACAATTAAACAGTTATGGAGGGTCTTTTCCACGTTCGGTTTACCCGACACCCTCGTCAGCGATAACGCTAGCTGTTTCACGTCCGCCGAGTTCAGGGCATTCATGGATCGCAACGCCATTCGGCACGTCACCTCCGCCCCCTTTCACCCGGCCACCAACGGCCAAGTAGAGCGCCTCGTGCGCACCACAAAAGACGCGCTGCGGCGCATGGGCCCCGGAGACCTCGACCTGAAATTGTGCCAATTCCTGCTAAGGTACAGGGTCACCCCATTGGCGTCAGGGTACTCCCCCGCGGAGCTGTTAATGCGCAGGAAGCTGGCCACGGTAATCTCCAAGCTAGACCCCACGAGAGTAGAGGACACGGGGCGGAACATAGGGGTGGAACCCGCAAAGAGTTTCAGCGTAGGCGCCCCGGTGCATTGCAGGAACTACGCCAACGCGGGGCCAGCCTGGGTGCCGGGCACCGTAATAGAACAAACCGGCCCCGTCTCATACCGCGTGGAGACCAGTACAGGCCTCCTGTGGAGGCGACACGTGGACCAACTCAGGCGCAGGGTCCCCAGAGAACAGGACGAAGACGAAAATAGCTACGAATCAGCGTTAGGGTACTCCCCCACCCGTTTAGCCCAAGGGGGAGGGAAAGGGGGACATGGGTCCCCACCAAGGGGGGAGGAAAGGGAATCGATCCTCAGAGATCTTTTGCGGGACTTCGCGGCAGAAAGGAAGAGCCCCGACCTCACACATACCCCTCGGAAGTTTCCCCGAAACACAGATGCCCCTAGAAGTTTAGACGTTGATTTACAGTACCAGGGGGAGTTAGCGGAGTGGTCCCCCACCCGTCCTGGTGAAAAGAGGGGTTTCAGTTCAGCCCCTGGTACTTCCAGTCCCAGTAGCCCCTGTGAGTTAGAATGCAACATAGCGCCAATTTCCCGGAGACCGACACCCCCAAGACAGGAGGCAACAGCGAGTCCGCCCACCACAGTCTCAAGGTCCCCCGAGCGGGGAACAGAAGGTAGCAGAACTACAAGGGCGACCTCATCGGTTCCGCGGTTCACAATAGGAGGGTCCCCCGGGTCCGAGAGCAACAGGCAGGGGTTCACCTCCCAACTGTTCATTCCATTCCCATCCCCGGGCGCAAGGCAGGCACGGACGCCCCACAGAGCCTCTAACGAATCCCCATTTCCCGTTGCAGGACAAGTACCCGCGGAGTCAGAGATCACAGGCTCTCCAGCACTAGGTCAGGAGCAAGCACGCCCCAAGCGCACGTGCGGCAAGCCACAATGGTTGCGGGACTTCGTCCCGTCCTAGGGGGGAGGGATGTTATGTATGTATGATTGCATGTTCATTGTACTGTAAAGGCAAGAATGTAACCACTCCAAATACAAGGTATCTCAGCTGTAAAGGAACGCGAGCAGGCAGCCCATAGAGGGCAGCTGCGAGCGTTCAGTCTCACATGGTTCACATTGCTCAATCACGGACAGCCGCGGGAAAACCTTCCCCGCATTCAGCAGCAGGAGAAAGATCTGCATTCAGCAGCAGAAGAAAGATCTGCATTCAGCTGCAGGAAAAGAGGCTATTACCTCATGCTCCACCGGATATATATATATATATATATATATATATATATATATATATATATATATATATATATATATATATATATATATATATATATATATATATATATATATATATATATATATATATATATATATATATATATATATATATATATATATATATATATATATATATATATAGAGAGAGAGAGAGAGAGAGAGAGAGAGAGAGAGAGATAGAGATAGAGATAGAGATAGAGATAGAGATAGAGATAGAGATAGAGATAGAGATAGAGATAGATAGATAGATAGATAGATATGTATATAGATAGATAGATATAGATATGTATATATATATATATAGATAGATAGATAGATAGATAGATAGATAGAGATAGAGATAGAGATAGAGATAGAGATAGAGATAGAGATAGAGATAGAGATAGAGATAGAGATAGAGATAGAGAGATATAGATATAGATATAGATATAGATAGATAGATATAGATATAGAGATAGATAGATATAGATATAGATATAGATATAGATATAGATATAGATATAGATATAGATATAGATATAGATATAGATATAGATATAGATATAGATATAGATATAGATAGATAGATAGATAGATATAAATATATATTACCAGAGACTTCTGATCTGTCATCATCTTTCACTAATGACATTTACATTAAAGCAATTACACGAGTCTATTGTGATTGGCTGAATCAAAGCTAAGTCAAGAGAAAATACCTTCTAGGTAAACAGCTGTTTGAAACTGAACAAATGAAAATGAAACAGAGATTATTTTGTTGAGCTAAAAGATAACCAGTAGCTTCTTTTTTAAAATACCCACAAATAAACCTCTTATTTAATCTTTGCAAAATGAACATAGTTAAGGTTTAACCAATGGGGGGAAAACATTGGATACTGGAAACTTGGAATCCTGCTCCATTTTCTGAAAACCAGAAGTTCTGAATACACAACATACATAAGATAATCAGTGGATAAATATTTGGAAGAATTTTTTAAACACATAGGCCAGGATACAAAGAACTGCATAATTGGTAATGCATGCGGAAGGATGCTTCAGGCTTTTATTTCTCTGACAAGCTGCTACCCTACTGGGCTAAACAGTTAGCAATCCATTTTTTAAATTTGGTAGTCAATTGTGACAAGGCATGGTTGATCAAAGAAGATATAACAGATTCTTTTTCCCCCCTGCTCGATGAACAGAAGAACACCTCTTGCTCTTTCATTAGTTCTTCTTTAGGCTGATTTCAGAGCTAGAAAAATTACTTGGTGGTAGTACATCTTCCAATAACTCCTGGCCAGTATGGTCATGCTTCCCGGAGAATCCTGGGATCTGCATTGAAAAAAATGTTTCCTATGCACCGTTATTTTCTACTGTAGTCTCCCAAAGGTAATGTCATGCTATAGTTATAGTCAGGGCCGCCATCGGAAATTTCTGGGCCCCATACTGAGCAATCCCATTCCCCCCCCCCGACACACACTTTTCTCTCTCTTCGCATTGGGGTAGCGGTGGCGGGTGGAATACACAATTTCCCAAAAGAAATTGATGGGCAGTTGTATCCATCTTTAGAGTTCAGTTCTCATCTCTTATTACAGCCAAAGAGCCAGTGGCCTTGATCCACAAAAGCTCACATTAAAATACCTCAGTTAGTCTTTAAGCCTTGCTTGAAAGCCAGTTGTATCCAATTTATAGAGTTCAGTGCTCATCTCTGATTACAGCCAAACAGCCAGTGGCCTTGATCCACAAAAGCTCACATTGAAATACAGGAGTCAGTCTTTAAGCCTTGTTTGAAAGCAAGTTGTATCCAACTTTAGAGTTCAGTGCTCATCTCTGATTACAGCCAAAGAGCCAATGCTGTCTGCATTTGCAGATGTTTCCATGGACATGTGGCAGGCATGACTAGACTCCGGAGTGCACAGAACACTATTTATGTTCCTAATTATGAGCTCCCATCATCCCTCCCAGTTCTTGCCAACCTAGCAGTTCGAAAGCAAGAAATTGCAAGTAGATAAATAAGGATATCTACTAGCAATTTCTTGCTTTCGAATTGCTAGGTTGGCAAGAGCTGGGACTGAGATGGAAGCTCATCATTACGCGCGCGCGCACACACACACACACACACACACACCATTCCCCCCCACCCACAGAGAGAGAGAGGAGATTCACCCGAAGGTGCAGCTTTGCCTCCACGACGAGGAGCTCTGAAGCTGAAGCCGCTGCTGGGTGGCCTCCATCCTTCCTGTGCTGGGGAGGGGGAACCATCGCTTCACCCACCCACTGCCCTGCTGTCGCCGCTTGCCCAGAGCAGCGTGGCTAGGGGGAACTTGATGGGGGGCACGCTTCATTAGGCTCAGCTGTACTTCCTTTCTGCACGCATCCTTCGGTAATGCTCCCACATGCACCTTGCTTTCCCAGGGCCGAAGCCCGAATGTTCCTTGGAGGAAGCAGCCCTGGTGCACGGTCTCTTCCAGACTGGGCCCATCACAGTGCACCTCGTGGTCAAGGCTTCAGCTCAGAAAGGAAGTATGGTCATGAATCTAAAGAAGCGTGCCCCCCGGCAAGTTCCCCCTAGCCTTACCCACATCGCTCTGGGTTGAGGCAGAGGCAGAATCCTCTGGCGGTGGCAGGGCATGCGAAGTGGAACTGAGCACCGTGCATAAAATAGTAAAAATAAAAACTAAATAATAATATTTTTTTAAAAAAAATAACAAAGCGCCATCGAGCCCCTGCCAGCTCCAGGCCCGGGACAGCAGCCCCCCTTGTCCTCCACCTGATGGTGGCCTTGGTTATAGTAGCTGCTTGGTTGATTCTAAAGTAACTCTTGAGATTCCAGCCCTAGAAATTGCCTATTAAAATATGTCTCTGTCTATTCTTTAACTTCCAAACACTCTGTGGACTTTTTTTCTTTTTTTCTCCTATTGGCAATGTCATGTAAGCAACCGTATTAAAACCCCAGACTAGGCAGATGATTTAAAAACCAGGAGTTGGGAATAAAGGGAGATGGCAGTGGATCAAAAGTGTGAAAACACTTAGATCAGGATGATGCTGGTAAACCGTTACAATAATACCTTGTGAACTCTGCCTGTACTCCTTTCCCAAGAGGACTAAGAAGTCAAGCTGCAAGCATGGCAAGCTTGTATGATTTAAGAGGGTTTGGCAGGAACCAGTGTTAAAAATATGAATGTGAGGAGAAAAGACAGCCCTGTTTGTGCTTATGGATTAGATGCTGTAGTCTTGAATGCAAATGGAGAACCCACTGCTAACACGACTGACCTTTCTGGAGTGTTAAGAATGAAACCACTCATCTTGTCCCTGTCAGAGAATGGAAGCCAGCTGAGGATTTTGCACACCTTCTATTATTTTATTTTTAAGGGAAAGATGGCTCTTTTTAGATTTACTTTACTACAATTGCCTTATTTAATATGGCTAATTTTACCCTCCCCTCTGTACTTTTGATTTGCCTATAATTATTGACATTTTAGGGCATTTTAGCAGTAGCACAGAGAAGGAGAGAAGATGCTGCTACTCACTCCGAACTGTCAGTTGGTAGACTGAAGAGATGCACTAATCTTGCTTCTGGCCCACCACCCCCGCGGCTCAGCCAGACACAGAATTTTGCAAAATAACCCCCTGATGACTCACAAAGCTGTGACTTGTTCTACATTCTTCGTGATTCATTCCATACTTTTTCACACCCCTTCCCATGCCACAACTGCATTTACACCAATTTTTCATGCATATCAATCAATCACTAAATAGTTGTGTGAATATAAATTATTCTAGCCTAACAACACTCCACCACTATTGAATGAATGGACACCATTCCTAACTCTGCCAAGACAATTCAGAAAGATCTACAAAGTGTTTGCTTGGTGTTTTCTTCTCTTCCTCAGGGTAAGGTGACTGTTATTAGATTTACAACAATGGTAAAGCTTTCCTTCACAGTATCACATGTGTGGATGGAGCTTTTCACTCTCAGTAATGCTAAGATCAATACTGGATGTGGTGTAGTGGATAGGGTGATGGATTATGACTCAGAAGACCCAAGTTTGAGTCCCCACTCAGCCATGGAAACTTTCTAAAACCACTCCTTAAATATCTCACTTACCTTGAAAGTTCTGTTAGGTTTGCTATAAGTTGGTTCCAACTGGATGGCAGATAACAGCAATAACAATAATGTTAAGATCAATGTCTTCAAAAGACTTCAAAGTATGACCAATTATACACTGCATGCACTGCAAGTGACTACTTGGAAGAGGAACTACTAGAAGCCATGAGAATGGAGGGACTTCAATTTTATGTCAGCCTAAAAGGTTATCTGAAAGATATATTTTGGTTCATGAACATCCCAACATACTAAATGAAGACTGTATGACTTTTAAGTGGTAATAATGATGATTATAGATACTTAGCACCATCTATTTCAATAGATATGTCCATCTTTGCTGTGTTATGGTCTTGAATGCAAAATTATCATTACCATCATCATTGTGCAAAATCCTAGGGCCACATAAGGATCTATGCAGTCATGAGTTTATCTGTTCTTTTTCAGTGTCAGAAAAATTACACACCTGTGATTCCATCAGTCCTATTTTCTGCCTTTTCCATAAATTAGAGAAGATTGTTTTTAATTTTCTTTTAAATAAGATTTTTACTACAGTTAGAATCAGTACACATGATTTCTTTTTTAAAGGTTTTAACACTTCCTTTATTACCTAGTGATATTTAAAGACATTGAAAGTTTTTTCATTTTTGACATATTTGCCTCAAACTGTTTCCTATATTTCATCTTATGGCATTCTAACTCATGTCATTCGTCCTTGGAGTCAACATTTATTGTACTATAATGCCATTAAATGCTATTTGAAGTGTTGTTGAGTGAAGCTCTTTAAATCACTTTCCTAAAATGTTGACCTCATCAGTCAGTTTTTCCAGCTTCCTTATCAGCATCAACCTCATTCTGCTTTTTTAGAATGTATACTTTAGCTTTAAAGTGATTCCTTTCCATCTTCTATAAGAACCTAAAGTTTACTTCGTAGGAGTTCTAATAGCCTTTGTTTACACATAGTAATAAAGATACTGACACTTATTTCTTTAGACAGGCATATGTCTAGAATCCCAATAAATCAATTTATACCCATTGCCCTCCCCTCAAAAGTACCCTTACCTCCTCACCTTAATGATCTATCTTAAGGTGTCTTTAGCATTAAAAAAATCATTTACCAAGTTAGCTCACTGACCCAGTATTCTCTCCATGATTTTGTAGAAGGATACTTTTTCAATGTTACCTGGAGATTCCAAGGATTTAACAAGGGGCATTTGACATGTACCATTAATTTCAGGTTGAGAAATCAGCAAAACAAACAAACAAACAAAAACCACCACAATAAAACAGAAACATACTGAAATGTTGGCAGCTCCAATGATTTGATTGATTTATTGGATTTATATGCAGCCCACTCAGCAATCACAATATATCTTAACAATTACAATATTACAGTACAACAGAATGCAGTAGAATCAAACAATATATCATATCATCATCACAAATCACAGTATCAAAAAAGCATTACAAGAAGAGCATTACAAAAAAAGTATTACAATAACAATGAGATGCAATGAAGCCAAGATAGTAATAAGTGTAGGAAATATAGGATGTAAATTTATCTGAACATGTAAGTAAATGAAAATGATGTGCTGTGGTGGAAAAACTTTGATAAAAACAAGTTGGGGGTGAGAATGGAGCAGTAAAAGAGTAAGAGGTGTGAAAGATGGTGAAGGATTTGAGTTCAGGGATGACAATGGAGCTAACAGTCTTTCTGGTTGGTCTTGGTTGTATGACAACTGTCTCAGATTTTGCTAGTCATTGCATAGTAGAGAGACACAGAACAAACATAAGAGCAAGATGGGTTTTCTTGAAAGGAAAAGGTTAGCAAGAAAACACCATATGGCTCAACCAGGCAGCAACACGCTACAAGACCATTTATATGTATTTGCGCTTTAATGATTAATCATAGAGGAACATAGAGGGTGTTGAAACAGGCATATAGCCTGCTCTTTGGGTTGGCTGAGGCAGGTTAGTATCGCATGTGCATGTCAAGTGGGCCAATTAAGCCCAAACTGCCCTAATTTTCTTCAAAAAGTTGATAAAATAATTTGTATAGATTTCTCATTTATTCATAGTATATTATTAGCATATATCTAGCTGTTTATATATGTTTTATATATCTTTGTTTGTTGTTGTTAAATGCAATGAAGTCACCTCCAATTTATGGCAACCCTCATAGGGTTATATAGATCTTCATGCTGAAAACACATAGATCAGCGTGATTTCCAGGCTAAGGAGGTGGGAGCAAGCATGTGTCCATGCCCACTGCACTTCAAGCCTGACTGAGTTTCAGGTACAGTATAATGCTTGAATTGGGTTGCAATCTTTGTGATCACAGAGCACAAACATCAAAAGATAATAAATATAATTATTTGATGGCACTCCTAGTGAATGGAATATGCTTGATGTGCTCTTGTTATTCCATTTTCTTGTTTCATATTCTGTATTGGTCACGTAATGCTGAAACGCATAGGTCAATATAACGAAGGGGGGGAAACCCATGATATAAGGTGAAGAATCCTAATCCATACTCAATTATTTCTTGAATATGTCAGTACAGCTGAGCTAGCACTGGGCAGCCTGATTAATATTTACAGCATGGTTTATTCCTTTGAGAGGAACATAAAAGTTGAAAAAGGATAATTCCTTAGCTCCAGAAAACATCTGAGTGAATGGGAAAAGTTTTTTTTTTGCTTCAAATAATTTGCAAATCAATTTGCTTTGTTTTGGGATTGGTACTTAGGACTTAAGGGAGTCCTTTGAAATCTGAGTTCTCAAATATGAAAGACTGTCTGAGTCAGGTTTCTGCAAAATTAACATGGCTTCAGCTCTAATCATGTGCTATGTATAGCCATTGTTTCTGCCTTGAGTATACACAGGTCCAGAAACCCTCTAAAAGTAGAACTTTGGATAGCAATAGCAATTACATTTACAGGTATATACTGCCCCATAGTGTTTAGTGCACTCACTCTCTGGACAGCTCACATAGTAATTAAAATTTTGCCCCAAACATGCTGGGTACCCATTTTACTGACCTCAGAAGGATGGAAGGCTGAGTCAACCTTGAATCATCTCAGGAGTGAACTCACAATGTTTTGGCTACAGTACAACAGTTTATCCACTGCACCATCAGGGCTCTAGCCTTGGATAGCAAACAGTCTGTTAGTAGCCCCTTTTGGGTTATTTTACTTCTGATTTGTGACATGACCCTTCAGCTGATATGACAGATCCTCTTAATCTACTGAGCCAATCTTACTTGGCAGGATATTGAATGTTAACTACTGTGCATCATTGATCCAACAAAACGCCTTCCCAGACAGATCACCAGTTACCAACTGATGGGAACAAAGAAAAATAATGCCATCATCCTTCACATATATTAAATTTATTACTCCCATACTTTCGTGACTCCTGTTAGGACACAAACTATAAGAACAAAGAGTCAGTCCTTCATCTTGTGCTCTATAACATTTGATACCATTTCACAGAAATCATTAATTTCAGTTCTATGCCAGAGGATAGGGCAAAATCTCCAGCTTGGTTTTGTTCACAGTCAGGACAAGGAACATGTCTCTATGCAATGTTCTGTACAGAGTAATAATCCAGATGCTTCAGCTAAGTAACAGTTAATGATGGGCATTCTGAACAGCAAAATGAATAGTTCATATCACCACGTTGACCTGATTGTTTTTCACTTCCCATTCTGTTACTGAATTAATAAAGTAGATGACTTGGATTTGAAATTAGTGTGTGTTTTTAAAAGCTAACTCAAAGGCCATACTATGCCCACAGCTGTACAAAGAGTGTAAAAAGTTGAATCTATGTGCTGTCAGGTATTTTGTGTAGAGCTGATGTCTGAAATTCATAAGAAATTGGAAAACAATCAAAAAATGCTGAGCTCTCTCTTCCCATCCTTAGGCAGATGACAGAAACTGGAGAACCCCAGATTCACTTTCACTTACAGTGCTAGGGAGGCAAGTAATGAGAGGTGGAAGGGCTGGAAAGGGAGGAGCCTCTGTTGTTGTTGTTCAGTCGCACAGTCGATTCCGACCCTTTGCAACCCTATGGACCATTGCTCTCCAGGCGCCTCTGTCCTCCACCATCCCCCTCAGCCCTCCCAGCTCTGTGCCCATTGTGTCTACAATGCCATCTAGCCATCTCATCCTTGGCCTCCCCCTTCTTCTTTTGCCTTCCACCTTTCCCAACATCAATGCCTTCTCAAGTGAGTCCTCCCTTCTCATTTGATGTCCAAAGTATTTTAGCTTCATCTTTACTATTTGACCTTCCAGTGAGCAATCCGGGTTAATTTCTTCTAAGATTGACCTATTTGTTCTCCTCGCTGTCCAGGGCACTCTCAAAACCCTCCTCCAACACCACATTTCAAAGGCATCTATTCTTCTGCGTTCAGCCTTCCTAATTGTCCAGCTCTCACATCCATACATTACTACTGGGAAAACCATTGCTTTGACTATTCTAATTTTTGTTTTCAGTGTGATGTCTCTGCTTTTCACTATGTTCCCCAGGTTTCTCATCGCTTGTCTCCCAAGAATCAGTCGCCTTTTTATTTCAGTCGCCTCTGAGTCTGACTTTATTCCACCCATCTGTACAAGCCCTCCCTACAAGGGGCATGCCTTGGCATGAAGTTCACCCTCCCGGGACTTGGACTCCAATGAGGTTATCTGGGATCCCAAAGGGAGAAAAGTGACTGTAACTCAGCCCTCTGGGACTGCAGGGGAAAGTGGCCTGGAACTTAAGGAGTGTGCCTCTGGTGACGTTGCCACCATTAGCTTCCTGAGAGTAGGGCTAGTGGGGTAAATATTACCCCTCACCACAATGCCTTGGCTTCATAGGTTCAAAGGATTAGGGGAAAGAGGTTGGTGAATGTTGCCGTCTGTTCAATATACAGTAGAACCCCACATAACGAAAAAATTCCATTCCACGAGCTCTTCGCTATGCAGTTTTTTCCATTATGCGGTTCCCTATGGGAGATACCCCGCATAACAAAAAAAGTTCATTAACCAGGGTTCCCATTGAGTGGGTATACCCCGTTTACCAAAAAGCCCCGCATAACGAAAAATCTGTTCATTTTGTGGGGTTTCGCCTTTGCATAACAAAGCTTCGTTATGCGAATTTTTCGCTATGCGATGCATTCATTATGTGAAGTTCCACTGTACTTTGTTTGACAAGGCAGTTAGGATGGTGTATTCATGTGGTAGGGAAGCAGAACTGGCTAAGTGTGACATTAAGTCAGTATTTCATTTTCTGCCAGTACATCTGAAGGGTTTTGCTCTGTTGGGTTTGCTTTTCAAGAATAAATTTAATATAGATAGGTCCTTCCAATGGGATATTCAATTTCTTCCTCTACATTTGAGAAATGTGTACTTTTTTGGAGTGGGCTTTGAGGAAGGCCAGTGGTCTTTTGACCACTACCTGGATGATTATCTGATGTCTGGGAAGAGTGGTTTTGGTTGTTGCCACTGACTTTTGAATGCATTTTTCTTCACTTGACTGAGGGCCTGGGGGTCCCTCTGGAGAGTGAAAAAACTGAGGGTTCTTGAACTAAGTTTCAGTTTTTAGGTATAGAAATTGATACTGTTGAGCAAGCTTATAGGGTGTTCGAGGAGAAATTTTGTGATATATATACATTCTTTGCTAAAGCAGCTCCCGGCAACTAAGAAAGTCTATCTCAAGGAGCTTTTAAAACCTAGTACTGTAGGTCATTTGAATTTCACATGCAAAAGTACTGGCCCCTAGGAGGGCTTTTCCCAGAAGGTTCTGTGATGCCATGTTGGGCTTAGGTCAGTCTTATCATAGAAAAAGGATTATCCTGAAGATGAAGAGGACACCAGGATCTGGCTTCTTTTTCTTGACCAGTTTAATGGTGTTTCATTTTGGAGGGATATGTTCTACCTGCGTGCCCAGTTTCAGGTGCAATCTGATGTATCTGGGTCATATGTATTCCACAGTCATTTTTAGAGGATGTTGGTGCATGGCCAAATGGCCTGGTGAGTGGAAGCAAATAAAAATAATTAGAGGCAACTTTCTTAGAATTTTCCCCATTTTTGTCACAGCCAAATTGTGAGCACACATGGGGGCTTACTCCATAGTTCACTTTGGGTGTGATAATATGGCAGCTGTCCACATAGTTAATTAGTTAACCAATAGGTCACCTAGGATTATGATGCTATTTAGGCAATTCACTTTAATATGTCCCCGGTTCAATGTATTGTTTTTGGTCCGGCACATCCTGGGTTTGGACAATGGTATTGCTGATGTGTTGTCCCATCTACCAATACAGTGTTTCAGGGAGCTAGTGCCCTATGCAAAGGAAAAGCCCAAAGTATTCCCTTGAGACCTGTGGCAAGTTGGCAGAGAAAGACCATTAGGTCCACAAAACCAGCACTAGTCCCTATTACATGCCAAAGCTACCTCAGGGCTGTTAGTGGATTCCCCAGCTTTAGAGAAGACAATCAATTGCCAGTAGTATGGCCCATCCTTGTTACTCACCCTGACTTGTGGAGGACAGTGCTGGGTTGGATGGTAGCAGTGAATCCCTCAGGGTGTCACTAGACAAGGTGAATACTGAGTGCCAGATACAATTCGGATGAATCAGTTGGGCATGCAGTGGGCATCATGAGACAGCTCTGCAGTGTGATCAACATCTATTCACAGGAATAGAACTGGAAATGCCCGTGGAGATGCCTCCCTGACTCAGCCAGCCTGGGCAGTAGCTGTCAAGGCATAGCACTGCACAGAGGCCAGGAGTTCACTTGTCCATCTAGGCAGGTGTCAAGGAGGTTCTCCTGCTCTTGTTCCAAAGTAGAAACAAGATGCTATTTTCTTTTCCCCCATGCTAGCGAGTAAAAAGCGTGTGGTCAAGATTTGTAGATATTTGGATCTAGGGTATGAACTAATTGGATGAGTGTTATGTCTAAGTGTTAATTGCTTTGGTTTTGCAATCAAGTCTTTGCTTCAAAAGCATGCCCTTTTTGTAAGGTGCAAACTGCATGTTATTTTCATTATGTTCTGATTGGTTCCCGCCTTTCTGAGAAGTTGGGTAAATGTATCTAGTTAGCCAACTGTTATTCTGTGTGTATATAAGCAAGCCACCTCACCCTTATTCTTGGTCTGAACTACCCAAGTTATGAGCTGTTAATAAATCACTTATGTTTGAACTGTTCCTTGCTGGTCAGAGTATTTCCTGCGTTTGGACACAACAATGAGCCCAATCACTTTAGCCTGAATCAGAATTAATCTTGAAGCACCAAATTGGCCTCTGAATCAATTCAGGGGACATACATTTAATCAAAAGTGGCATTGCAGTACTATGGAGAGCTCCCATACTATCGGTATATTGGCTAGATATAGCTTTTCTTGACAGGGTGAGAGGAGACAAATTTGCTCCAACTTTCAATTTTTTGGGTGGGTGGGTGGGAATGCCATTTGAATGCCATTTTCACTGAAGCAACACTAAATAAACTATTGTAACTAAGGCAGGATAAGGTTTGAAGCCAGGGAAGATGAGTGACAGCTGAAACCCAATGTAAAGCCTAAGACTCTTCGGGCCAGTCCCAACACTGAAGAAGAATTCAAGATGAAGTCATCCGTTACCATATATCATTTTGCAGCCATTTCTCATGCCAGTTTGCATAGCTGAAGGGTGAAGTGAAAGACTTGTGTTGCTAACGCTAGCTACGACTTGCATTCTAGAATATTTTTCTTTCCTATTCAGCTTAATTTACTAATTTACTAAAATTACACAACTGGAATTGAGTGTACAAGTGGGATTGAGAATGAATGCCTGTATTTTTCTTTGTGGGTTTTGAATAGCTAGGTGGAAATGAGTGCACTATGCAAAGGAAAAGCCCAAAGTATTCCCTTCAGGCCTGTGGCAAGTTGGCAGAGAAAGACCATTAGGTCCACAAAACCAGCACTAGTCCCTATTACATGCCAAAGCTACCTCAGGGCTGTTAGTGGATTCCCCAGCTTTAGAGAAGACAATCAATTGCCAGTAGTATGGTCCATCCTTGTTACTCACCCTGGCTTGTGGAGGGCAGTGCTGGGTTGGATGGTAGCAGTGAATCCCTCAGGGTGTCACTAGACAAGTGAATACTGAGTGCCAGATACAATTCAGGTGAATCAGTTGGGCATGCAGTGGGCATCATGAGACAGCTCTGCAGTGTGACCAACATCTTTTCACAGGAATAGAACTGGAAATGCCCGTGGAGATGCTTCCCTGACTCAGCCAGCTTGGGCAGTAGCTGTCAAGGCACAGCACTGCACAGAGGCCAGGAGTTCACTTGTCCAGGCTAGGCAGGTGTCAAGGAGATTCTCCTGCTCTTGTTCCAAAGTAGAAACAAGATGCTATTTTCTTTTTCCCCATGCTAGCGAGTAAAAAGCGTGTGGTCAAGATTTGTAGATATTTGGATCTAGGGTATGAACTAATTGGATGAGTGTTATGTCTAAGTGTTAATTGCTTTGGTTTTGCAATCAAGTCTTTGCTTCAAAAGCATGCCCTTTTTGTAAGGTGCAAACTGCATGTTATTTTCATTATGTTCTGATTGGTTCCCGCCTTTCTGAGAAGTTGGGTAAATGTATCTAGTTAGCCAACTGTTATTCTGTGTGTATATAAGCAAGCCACCTCACCCTTATTCTTGGTCCGAACTACCCAAGTTATGAGCTGTTAATAAATCACTTATGTTTGAACTGTTCCTTGCTGGTCAGAGTATTTCCTGCGTTTGGACACAACAATGAGCCCAATCACTTTAGCCTGAATCAGAATTGATCTTGAAGCACCAAATTGGCCTCTGAATCAATTCAGGGGACATACATTTAATCAAAAGTGGCATTCCAGTACTATGGAGAGCTCCCATGCTATCGGTATATTGGCTAGATATAGCTTTTCCTGACAGGGTGAGAGGAGACAAATTTGCTCCAACTTTCAATTTTTTGGGTGGGTGGGTGGGAATGCCATTTGAATGCCATTTTCACTGAAGCAATGTTCAAAGATAGGAAATCCGTTTGAGGCTTGAATATGTAGTAATATAATATAATGTTTTATTCTGGTAGTTAATATATTCAGTATCTTCCAGTAGAGCAATACAACAAGTCCAATACATTGTGAAAGTCAACCGGTATGCAGACTCTTTCAGGAGAATTTCCCTTCATCAGACAACTTGACTTGCTAACTTTCCAATATCTGAAAATATATACAATATATATATAAAAATTAATTCTGAACTGGAATATTGCTACTGAGCTAAGTATAAAAGAGAAACCCACCTGGATATATAACATTTAGTTTTCAAAGGGTATCTTGTTTTCATGTTGCATCCAAACCTCTTTTCGTTTATTCATTTTGGGCTGTGGATGTTACTGTCTCAAAATATTACTCCCCTTATAAATCCTGCTGATAGGAAACCAGGTGTGCATAATCTAGCATACCCCTCCCATGCCTCCTAATTGACTAAATATATTTATACATTTTTATATTTTTATACATTTTATATTCCAGGGCTACAAATTGACATAATTGTGTAAAGGGGGACAAAAATATATATCTACAGAAGTACATTACACCACAATGCTTGAACTCTTAACAATCTCAGAATTGTATTAGCCAGGATAACGCTGGCCATGTAAGTAATTAGTAACAGCTGTGGGAAGAGGTCTCATGCTTGTGGAATCCCCACTGTTTTATAGTCTTTGTAAAAGCCCTGAGTAAACAGTTTGAAACATCAAAATAGAGGTGCCATTGGAGGATCTGCCCATTCTCAAATGCCATAAAGCCAAGAAATGCAAAAGCACAGGTACACAGAAGTGGCCAAACGGTGTGGCAATGTTCAAAGATAGGAAATCCGTTTGAGGCTTGAATATGTAGTAATATAATATAATGTTTTATTCTGGTAGTTAATATATTCAGTATCTTCCAGTAGAGCAATACAACAAGTCCAATACATTGTGAAAGTCAACCGGTATGCAGACTCTTTCAGGAGAATTTCCCTTCATCAGACAACTTGACTTGCTAACTTTCCAATATCTGAAAATATATACAATATATATATAAAAATTAATTCTGAACTGGAATATTGCTACTGAGCTAAGTATAAAAGAGAAACCCACCTGGATATATAACATTTAGTTTTCAAAGGGTATCTTGTTTTCATGTTGCATCCAAACCTCTTTTCGTTTATTCATTTTGGGC
Source organism: Bradypodion pumilum (assembly GCA_035047305.1). Lineage (NCBI taxonomy): Eukaryota > Metazoa > Chordata > Lepidosauria > Squamata > Chamaeleonidae > Bradypodion > Bradypodion pumilum. The sequence continues at coordinate 109,297,739 of JAWDJD010000004.1, read as the reverse complement.
TGTGGATGTTACTGTCTCAAAATATTACTCCCCTTATAAATCCTGCTGATAGGAAACCAGGTGTGCATAATCTAGCATTCCCCTCCCATGCCTCCTAATTGACTAAATATATTTATACATTTTTATATTTTTATACATTTTATATTCCAGGGCTACAAATTGACATAATTGTGTAAAGGGGGACAAAAATATATATCTACAGAAGTACATTACACCACAATGCTTGAACTCTTAACAATCTCAGAATTGTATTAGCCAGGATAATGCTGGCCATGTAAGTAATTAGTAACAGCTGTGGGAAGAGGTCTCATGCTTGTGGAATCCCCACTGTTTTATAGTCTTTGTAAAAGCCCTGAGTAAACAGTTTGAAACATCAAAATAGAGGTGCCATTGGAGGATCTGCCCATTCTCAAATGCCATAAAGCCAAGAAATGCAAAAGCACAGGTACACAGAAGTGGCCAAACGGTGTGGCAATGTTCAAAGATAGGAAATCCGTTTGAGGCTTGAATATGTAGTAATATAATATAATGTTTTATTCTGGTAGTTAATATATTCAGTATCTTCCAGTAGAGCAATACAACAAGTCCAATACATTGTGAAAGTCAACCGGTATGCAGACTCTTTCAGGAGAATTTCCCTTCATCAGACAACTTGACTTGCTAACTTTCCAATATCTGAAAATATATACAATATATATATAAAAATTAATTCTGAACTGGAATATTGCTACTGAGCTAAGTATAAAAGAGAAACCCACCTGGATATATAACATTTAGTTTTCAAAGGGTATCTTGTTTTCATGTTGCATCCAAACCTCTTTTCGTTTATTCATTTTGGGCTGTGGATGTTACTGTCTCAAAATATTACTCCCCTTATAAATCCTGCTGATAGGAAACCAGGTGTGCATAATCTAGCATTCCCCTCCCATGCCTCCTAATTGACTAAATATATTTATACATTTTTATATTTTTATACATTTTATATTCCAGGGCTACAAATTGACATAATTGTGTAAAGGGGGACAAAAATATATATCTACAGAAGTACATTACACCACAATGCTTGAACTCTTAACAATCTCAGAATTGTATTAGCCAGGATAACGCTGGCCATGTAAGTAATTAGTAACAGCTGTGGGAAGAGGTCTCATGCTTGTGGAATCCCCACTGTTTTATAGTCTTTGTAAAAGCCCTGAGTAAACAGTTTGAAACATCAAAATAGAGGTGCCATTGGAGGATCTGCCCATTCTCAAATGCCATAAAGCCAAGAAATGCAAAAGCACAGGTACACAGAAGTGGCCAAACGGTGTGGCAATGTTCAAAGATAGGAAATCCGTTTGAGGCTTGAATATGTAGTAATATAATATAATGTTTTATTCTGGTAGTTAATATATTCAGTATCTTCCAGTAGAGCAATACAACAAGTCCAATACATTGTGAAAGTCAACCGGTATGCAGACTCTTTCAGGAGAATTTCCCTTCATCAGACAACTTGACTTGCTAACTTTCCAATATCTGAAAATATATACAATATATATATATAAATTAATTCTGAACTGGAATATTGCTACTGAGCTAAGTATAAAAGAGAAACCCACCTGGATATATAACATTTAGTTTTCAAAGGGTATCTTGTTTTCATGTTGCATCCAAACCTCTTTTCGTTTATTCATTTTGGGCTGTGGATGTTACTGTCTCAAAATATTACTCCCCTTATAAATCCTGCTGATAGGAAACCAGGTGTGCATAATCTAGCATTCCCCTCCCATGCCTCCTAATTGACTAAATATATTTATACATTTTTATATTTTTATACATTTTATATTCCAGGGCTACAAATTGACATAATTGTGTAAAGGGGGACAAAAATATATATCTACAGAAGTACATTACACCACAGTGCTTGAACTCTTAACAATCTCAGAATTGTATTAGCCAGGATAACGCTGGCCATGTAAGTAATTAGTAACAGCTGTGGGAAGAGGTCTCATGCTTGTGGAATCCCCACTGTTTTATAGTCTTTGTAAAAGCCCTGAGTAAACAGTTTGAAACATCAAAATAGAGGTGCCATTGGAGGATCTGCCCATTCTCAAATGCCATAAAGCCAAGAAATGCAAAAGCACAGGTACACAGAAGTGGCCAAACGGTGTGGCAATGTTCAAAGATAGGAAATCCGTTTGAGGCTTGAATATGTAGTAATATAATATAATGTTTTATTCTGGTAGTTAATATATTCAGTATCTTCCAGTAGAGCAATACAACAAGTCCAATACATTGTGAAAGTCAACCGGTATGCAGACTCTTTCAGGAGAATTTCCCTTCATCAGACAACTTGACTTGCTAACTTTCCAATATCTGAAAATATATACAATATATATATAAAAATTAATTCTGAACTGGAATATTGCTACTGAGCTAAGTATAAAAGAGAAACCCACCTGGATATATAACATTTAGTTTTCAAAGGGTATCTTGTTTTCATGTTGCATCCAAACCTCTTTTCGTTTATTCATTTTGGGCTGTGGATGTTACTGTCTCAAAATATTACTCCCCTTATAAATCCTGCTGATAGGAAACCAGGTGTGCATAATCTAGCATTCCCCTCCCATGCCTCCTAATTGACTAAATATATTTATACATTTTTATATTTTTATACATTTTATATTCCAGGGCTACAAATTGACATAATTGTGTAAAGGGGGACAAAAATATATATCTACAGAAGTACATTACACCACAATGCTTGAACTCTTAACAATCTCAGAATTGTATTAGCCAGGATAACGCTGGCCATGTAAGTAATTAGTAACAGCTGTGGGAAGAGGTCTCATGCTTGTGGAATCCCCACTGTTTTGATGTTTCAAACTGTTTACTCAGGGCTTTTACAAAGACTATAAAACAGTGGGGATTCCACAAGCATGAGACCTCTTCCCACAGCTGTTACTAATTACTTACATGGCCAGCGTTATCCTGGCTAATACAATTCTGAGTTTGTTAAGAGTTCAAGCATTGTGGTGTAATGTACTTCTGTAGATATATATTTTTGTCCCCCTTTACACAATTATGTCAATTTGTAGCCCTGGAATATAAAATGTATAAAAATATAAAAATGTATAAATATATTTAGTCAATTAGGAGGCATGGGAGGGGAATGCTAGATTATGCACACCTGGTTTCCTATCAGCAGGATTTATAAGGGGAGTAATATTTTGAGACAGTAACATCCACAGCCCAAAATGAATAAACGAAAAGAGGTTTGGATGCAACATGAAAACAAGATACCCTTTGAAAACTAAATGTTATATATCCAGGTGGGTTTCTCTTTTATACTTAGCTCAGTAGCAATATTCCAGTTCAGAATTAATTTTTATATATATATTGTATATATTTTCAGATATTGGAAAGTTAGCAAGTCAAGTTGTCTGATGAAGGGAAATTCTCCTGAAAGAGTCTGCATACCGGTTGACTTTCACAATGTATTGGACTTGTTGTATTGCTCTACTGGAAGATACTGAATATATTAACTACCAGAATAAAACATTATATTATATTACTACATATTCAAGCCTCAAACGGATTTCCTATCTTTGAACATTGCCACACCGTTTGGCCACTTCTGTGTACCTGTGCTTTTGCATTTCTTGGCTTTATGGCATTTGAGAATGGGCAGATCCTCCAATGGCACCTCTATTTTGATGTTTCAAACTGTTTACTCAGGGCTTTTACAAAGACTATAAAACAGTGGGGATTCCACAAGCATGAGACCTCTTCCCACAGCTGTTACTAATTACTTACATGGCCAGCGTTATCCTGGCTAATACAATTCTGAGATTGTTAAGAGTTCAAGCACTGTGGTGTAATGTACTTCTGTAGATATATATTTTTGTCCCCCTTTACACAATTATGTCAATTTGTAGCCCTGGAATATAAAATGTATAAAAATATAAAAATGTATAAATATATTTAGTCAATTAGGAGGCATGGGAGGGGAATGCTAGATTATGCACACCTGGTTTCCTATCAGCAGGATTTATAAGGGGAGTAATATTTTGAGACAGTAACATCCACAGCCCAAAATGAATAAACGAAAAGAGGTTTGGATGCAACATGAAAACAAGATACCCTTTGAAAACTAAATGTTATATATCCAGGTGGGTTTCTCTTTTATACTTAGCTCAGTAGCAATATTCCAGTTCAGAATTAATTTTTATATATATATTGTATATATTTTCAGATATTGGAAAGTTAGCAAGTCAAGTTGTCTGATGAAGGGAAATTCTCCTGAAAGAGTCTGCATACCGGTTGACTTTCACAATGTATTGGACTTGTTGTATTGCTCTACTGGAAGATACTGAATATATTAACTACCAGAATAAAACATTATATTATATTACTACATATTCAAGCCTCAAACGGATTTCCTATCTTTGAACATTGCCACACCGTTTGGCCACTTCTGTGTACCTGTGCTTTTGCATTTCTTGGCTTTATGGCATTTGAGAATGGGCAGATCCTCCAATGGCACCTCTATTTTGATGTTTCAAACTGTTTACTCAGGGCTTTTACAAAGACTATAAAACAGTGGGGATTCCACAAGCATGAGACCTCTTCCCACAGCTGTTACTAATTACTTACATGGCCAGCGTTATCCTGGCTAATACAATTCTGAGATTGTTAAGAGTTCAAGCATTGTGGTGTAATGTACTTCTGTAGATATATATTTTTGTCCCCCTTTACACAATTATGTCAATTTGTAGCCCTGGAATATAAAATGTATAAAAATATAAAAATGTATAAATATATTTAGTCAATTAGGAGGCATGGGAGGGGAATGCTAGATTATGCACACCTGGTTTCCTATCAGCAGGATTTATAAGGGGAGTAATATTTTGAGACAGTAACATCCACAGCCCAAAATGAATAAACGAAAAGAGGTTTGGATGCAACATGAAAACAAGATACCCTTTGAAAACTAAATGTTATATATCCAGGTGGGTTTCTCTTTTATACTTAGCTCAGTAGCAATATTCCAGTTCAGAATTAATTTTTATATATATATTGTATATATTTTCAGATATTGGAAAGTTAGCAAGTCAAGTTGTCTGATGAAGGGAAATTCTCCTGAAAGAGTCTGCATACCGGTTGACTTTCACAATGTATTGGACTTGTTGTATTGCTCTACTGGAAGATACTGAATATATTAACTACCAGAATAAAACATTATATTATATTACTACATATTCAAGCCTCAAACGGATTTCCTATCTTTGAACATTGCCACACCGTTTGGCCACTTCTGTGTACCTGTGCTTTTGCATTTTCACTGAAGCAACACTAAATAAACTATTGTAACTAAGGCAGGATAGAGTTTGAAGCCAGGGAAGATGAGTGACAGCTGAAACCCAATGTAAAGCCTAAAACTCTTCGGGCCAGTCCCAACACTGAAGAAGAACTCAAGATGAAGTCATCCGTTACCATATATCATTTTGCAGCCATTTCTCATGCCAATTTGCATAGCTGAAGGGTGAAGTGAAAGACTTGTGTTGCTAATGCTAGCTACGACTTGCATTCTAGAATATTTTTCTTTCCTATTCAGCTTAATTTACTAATTTACTAAAATTACACAACTGGAATTGAGTGTATATGTGGGATTGAGAATGAATGCCTGTATTTTTCTTTGTGGGTTTTGAATAGCTAGGTGGAAATGAGTGCACTAGATTGTATTTTTATCCCCCATTCCCCTCACATGATTTCTCCCCCACAATTCTTTTTACTTTTTGGAGTACAGGACTGCCCACTGAATTTCATTTTATTGTAGGAATTGTGTCCCTAAGTAGATGTTTTTCTCTGTTTTTGACTATTTAAAGACTATAATGTCCTCAAAATTGATGGTGTAGCCATACTCTAAGCTCAGGAGAAGGGGGTGACAGAGGATGAGATGGTTAGGTAGCATTGTTGATGTAGTGGGCACAGATCTAGGTGGGCTACAGAGGATGGCAGATGACAGAGGAGCCTGGCGTGCCGTGTTCCATGGAGTCACAAAGAGTCTGACTTGACTGTGTGTCTGAACAACAGGCTCATCTCACAGACATTTGTGTTTACCCATTAATGGGAATGGGTTTTCTCATAGAGATCTGGATAGACCCAAATCCTATCATGAACCTAGACTAGGATACAATTTGTTTCTTTGATCTATATACCACCTTCCCCTGAGAACAAAGGCACCTTACAGAATAATTTTCAAAACCATCAAGAAGGAAAGTAATAAGTCATTTTTATTCATTTTAAAACACCTCAATTTTGATAATAATGACAATAAAAATTAAAAAGTACAATATTGAAGTTGAGTTTTAAAAGCAGTAGTCATTTTCTATTACATATACCTCTTTTTTAATTAATGTATTTATTTATTGCAGGGTTGGAAACAATGCCCAGTAGCTGCAGATATAAATCAAATGGAGGAGATTTAAAAGAAGTGAAAGCACCAGCATAAGGTGAACATAAGAAGATATTTTGTTGTACTGTATTGATATTTCAGGAAGATTGTACTGTTGCTTTAATGTTGTGAAATTAATGAATTTGTCATCAGGCCAGATTCATTAACTGAAAGCAATAATCCCTCTAGGGGCCCACACTTTTTCAAAGCCAGGATTTATCTCCTATCTGCAAGGCTGGATTAGTGGACAAGACTAATTTATGATGAGTATAGGGGTTGAACGTCAGTGATTTCCTAATGCGAGCCATTCTTGTCTGAGTGTACATGTTTAGATCCTAAAGTCTGCAGACTCAATGTGGGGTCCAAAATTGTCCTAATCTGGGATAAAATCACAGGGAATTATTTTTCACTGGTATGTCCAAAGAATGAGAATGAGTGCTTTATATTCTAAAAGAGGCTGAATTATTCCTTTCAAAATTTATTTTCTGAGAATCGTGGCCTGCATATTTCCCATGGGAAATTTCTCATTTGAATATTTTAGAGATAGACAGTTCTAACCAGTGATGCACTTTTCTACTACCACCTCTGTGGGTGGGGCCAAATCTGTGGGAAGGGCCAAATCTGGCCATGTGACTTTGTGGCTGATCTAGTCATGCCTGCCACATGGCCATGAAAACATCTGCAAACACAGACAGCACTGGCTCTTTGGCTGTAAATGGAGATGAGCACTGTACCCTAGAGTCAGATATGACTAGCTTTTGAGCAAGGGTGACCTTTACCTACACACACACAGATGCACACCTCCCCCTCCATTCCCCCCCCCACCCACAGAGAGAGAAGAGACTGGCTTTTGAGCAAGGGTGACCTTTACTTACTTACCTACCTACCTACCTACACACACACACATAACCCTCCCCCTCCATTCCAACCCCACAAAGAGAGTAGACTCACTTACTGGGAAGGTGCAGGACGTGGACCATGATGAGGAGCTGAAGCCGCCGCTGGCCTCCCCCTCCTTCCATGACAACACATGGATGGTGGAGAAGGGTGGGCGGGTGGCGGCAGCAGAAGCAGGAGCAGGGGCACTTTGAAGGCAGCAATGCCTCCATTGCCTCCTGCCATTCCTTCTGCTCTGAGTGCAGGACTTGGAGCATGAGGCGGCACTGATGGCGGCGACCCCGGCTCTCATTGTGGGGAAGGTTCAGCCGCTGCACCGCTCTGGTGGCCGCCCCCACCCCACTGTTACCTCCCTGCTCTGCCTGCTCTTCTCTTCCCCTGGTGGCAGGATGTCCAGGCAGCGCGGCGTGAGCAGCGCAACTATCGTGATGCCTGAACATCCTGTGCGATGGGGTAGGGAGGTGGGCATGGCAAGCCAGGTGGGCATGGCCTGGGGGAATTTCCACTATTGGTTCGCAAGAATCATTGAGAACCAGCCACAGTGCATCACTGCTTCTGACTATTATGAAGACTTAGTGTATTATGTATATGAGATGTGAATAAAACACATTTTGACTTTGTTTATCTTTCTCCAAAACCCACAAGCTTTACATTTTGCCATATTTCCTTATCATCTTGATGCCCATTATCACTGCTTCTTTGCTGTACTTGAGGGTATTTCTTAAGTCTTTAGATATTTTAATCTGTAAATAGTGTATCTATTCAGGTTGCCATAGTAATTTTAAACACTGGAAGCCTGTTTTGCAATTTGTTCTAGACAAATATATGCAGAATATTGGTCTACAAGCCTTCCAAAAATTACTAGATACACAGCTAATTGCAGATGATTGTACTGGTACTCAGACACACAACTGAGATGCATGTCTATATTCAATTACCTGCAACAAGTTACACAGACATAATGTGAACACAAACAGAATTCTGGCCATCATTTTATTTTTATTTTAAAACATTTTAACATCCATCTAGGGAAAAAGTTTTGTGGACTTCAGATATTGCATATCATATTAAAGCAATCTCACAATTTCATTTTTGCTGAGTCATCAACACAATTAGCAATGGCAAGTTATGCAAACCTCAGGTGAACATCCATAAGAGGCCAGCCAAAGCCATTACTGTTAGAGTTAGTCTAGATCAGGAGTTCTCAACCTTTCTAAGTTGGGGGCCGGATCACACCCCTACAGGCTGTTGGTGGCTTGGACTGGTGTCCCCAATGGTTGGTTTCATCTAAGAACACCTGCATCTGGTTAGCCACCCCCCTCAATCACCTTGCTATAAACGAGGGGTTTTCAAAGTTTCTGCACCACAGGCTGGCCAACACCCACTCAGACAGCTGAGTGGGTTGGAAACATGGGTTCACCCTGCTGTAAATGCTGCAATAAACCACAGCAGGCACATTTGTGGCTATCGTAAATGCATCTGCTTCCATTTCCAGGGCCGCCGCCACAGGCTGGATGGAATGGTGTCAAGGGCTGGTCTGGGGGTTGTAGGGTGGGAACCCCTGGTTTAGATGTTCAGAAAAAAGAACACCGTTCAACATTCCTGAAAATGCACAACACTCTATTTCTGGCCAAGGGTCACATTTTGGAATGTCTATGTGAAATCAGTCTGGGTATCTGTAGAATTCTGGGAGGTAGTCCAAAAAGTAACTATTTCAAATCATGTCCAGCTGAAATCCAGCTCATGTTGTCACAAGGTAAACTTACACCAGCAGATGTATGCATGTCTAAAGCCCAGGCAACTAGTCCTGCATAATTTGATTGCACACTTGATCACACAGTTCACATTGTGATTCTTGCAAGACATGCCTGCAGAAGTGCTTCACAGGGTATTAGCTGACAAGGACAAACAACTGGAGAAAATAACAAAATATCATGATTTGCAACTTGAAGTTGAGTGTTTATGGAGGAAGAAATCTGTTGCCATTCCCATAGTGATTGGAGCCCTTGGATCAATACTTAAAGGGCTCCCTAGATATTTGGAAATTTTGGATTTATTGGACTTGAATATCCTAACTACCGGTATACAAAAAACAACTTTACTAGAAACTGCCTATATACTTAGACATTACCTTAACAGTTCTTAGATCCTTGGTTAGGGCTTGAATTGTTAATTTATACCAGTCTTCAACAGTGATTCTAATGGTCGATTTTTATAATGCAATAAAATAATAATTGTGATTCTGACCTAGGGTAACTCCAGGGTTTTTAAAGTACTGAAGAGAAGTTTACCATTCTCTTCTTCTGGGGACCTGAATTGTTCAGCTTTTCCAAAACTACCTAGGCTGGCTGTTTGGGGAGGCACAGTGGGAATCGAGCCTGCATACATGCATGTTTCTACTTATATATGTGACATGACTTTGGGTGGATGTATACCTTATATTTGAAAGATAACTTAGGCAAAAATAGCCTGAGGCTACAATACTAAGCATACTAAGATGAAAGTACATCTCTGCAAAGTCAATTGTACCTGCCTGCAATGTGAGGTTGAGCTTCAGATGTACATCATTTTTGAAGCTAGGCGTGTGCTTAGACATAGATCTTCAAGCTGCCGTCCCCCCCACCCTTTTAGCAAAAGTCAAAAGGCAAGTTTAGGACTGACATAAACAGAATGATAGGAAATTGTTTTCCAGAATTACCGTTGTGTGATTGCGTCCAACCCCGGTGTGAATGTATTTAATTTAATTTAAATTTAATAGTCATATTTATATATGCCGCCCACTCAGGCAGAACCCGACTTCCAATAGGTCAAGCAGAATCAAGCTGTGTCTTAAACCACTTAAATTGCATGAAGTTATTTGTGCTTTTACTGATACAGTTTTGAGGTCAAAGTATTCTGAGTTTTGGGGGAAAAATGATCCAGTGCTTTTCTCACAGAAAACTCTCACTGACATTTGTTGTTCCTGTTGCTGTTGTTGCTGTTGTCATCGTTATGATCATCATGATCATCATCTTGCTCTTTATTTCTCAGCATTATTGTTGTTGCTGCAGAAATACTCCCCAAGCACATATTGCCTAGTAAAATAAACATTTACTGCTGGTATTTTCAATTTATTTTCCTTAAATTTAAATACTTTAGTAGATGGATATTTTCTTGCTGGAGTCTGCTAACATTTCTTTCCACCAGTTCTTCAGAGAACCATTGTGGTGTAGGAATGAGTGCTGGACTGGGTTACAGCTCAACCAAGAAAATCCATGGGTGCCTCTAAACATCTTACCCTGCAATAAATGTATGAGAGGAGAAAATGCAGGAAGAGGAGAGCTATGTACCCTCTTTTGACTTCACAGGAGGTAAAGTAGGATGTGAATGCAGCTAATAAATTCTTATTCTTATTCTTCTGCCATAACTGAATCCGAATATTGGCGATCCTCATGGCAATCAGCCATGAAGACTGTCCTGAGAATATAATGCAATGGCCTCTCATCTGCCTTCCGCATCGCAGCATGACCCCCGTACCACTGATTCAGTTGCACGAGTCACTTTCTGGTCCTGAGCCTTTCTAGCACAAAAAGTCCTCATCAGCCCCAGACCAGTATTGATGAAGCTGCTGCTCTCCATAAAGATGGATTCAAGTGGGATTTAATCCATTTGGAGACCATCACCCTTCCCTGTGGACTTCACCGTTAGTCCTTAGGGTTGTTAGGTTAGTTAACCGCTGCCTGATAATCAGCATTGAGTCACTGGCAGTATGGTCTATTAACATAGCAGGATAATCTGGTCAAACCATAACAACATAAATATAACAGTTGATTGCCACCATCATACTACTATCCTACTCTTTCTGTCTTTTCTTCTATTGAGCTTGAAAACTCTGGTTTCTATATTCTTGTCCAGCCCATGATCTTTTTGTATCCTCCAGATTGGATTACTGTAATGTGGTCTACATGGTGCTGCCCTTGGCAACCATCTGGAGGCTTCAGTTGGTCCAGAATGCGGCTGCCCGGGTGGTGATGGGATGTGGGCATTATGCACATGACTCTCCGCTGCTTCGGGAGTTGCACTGGCTACCGGTTTGCCTCCGGGTGCAATTCAAGGTGCTGGTTTTGACCTTTAAAGCCCTACATGGCATTGGTCCAGGGTACTTAAGAGACTGCATCACCCCAAGGTGGTCAGCCCGTCCTACTAGGGCAGACAGGAGGGGCTCAGTGGTGGTCCCACCTGCGAAAGAAGTCCATCTTAGTGGGGCCAGGAAGAGAGCCTTCTCCGTATTTGCCCCTGCCCTGTGGAACCTTTTACCACCAGAATTGCACCTCCAGTTGGATCTTCTCCCCTTCAGAAAAATGTTGAAGACCTGGCTATGTCAGTGGGTTTAGGGCATGTGTGACTCTTCTGCACAAGTCCGCTGGCTTATTTAGTCTCCCCGAGGGATCCTGTTTTTCACTATTATTTCCTTGTCTGTTGATTGTTTTTTTGCAATTTTATGCTGGGTGGGGGAGGGTGAGGGTGTTTTTAGCTACAATTAGATTAGTTTTTGTGTTTTAATGTTGTTTTTAGTGGGTTGGGTTGGTATTTTTAATGGTTATTGTTTTATCTGTGGCTATATTGTATTTTATATGTTTTTAGCCGACCTGAGTGATGTTTCTCATCAGGAGGGCGGGATAAAAATTCATAAATAAATAAATAAAATCTTTTCATTCACTGCAACTAAAGGAGAAAGGGGTAACTAAAATAAGCAAGTGACTAGAGCTACACTTCTAGACATAAATATTATAACATTTGAGGCTATTTAGAAAAGGTAACAGAAGGAAAATATGATAGAGGTATATTAAATTAGGCATGGTGTGGCAAAAGTGGATAGTATTTTCTTCCTCTCTTGTCATAAATCCAAGATCCAGAACCACCTACTGAAGCTAAATGGCGGCAGACTCAGGACAGATAAAAGTAAGCAGTTCTTCACATAACATACAGTTTAAAGTATGGAATTCACTGCTACATGATGCAGTGAAATCTGTCAGCTCAGATGAATTGAAAAGGTTTCAATAAATTCATAGCTGGCTACATAGCTCAGTGAGTTAGGTGTCTTGCTGTGGAGCCAAAAATTGGGAAATCAAAACTCAATTGTGTCTCCTACAAGAAGAGCCAGTCTGTGTCACACTGGGCAAGCTGCACAATCCAAGGGCACCCCTAGAAGAAGGAATTGGTGAATATATCTTTATACCTAGAAATCCTTGAAATATTTCCTTAATTTGGAATAATCTTGATGGCACGTATTTATTTACTAATGTATGTATTGCTAAATAAATTCATTGAGGTTAGGGTCACCAATAGCCACTAGTTAGGATGATTATATACTGTATTACTGCCAGAGACAATGGTAGTAAGCATTACCATATCTGTTTAGAGGGAATATAGGACAGAGGATGCAGCTACAGTCATATCATGTGGTTGGTTCCTCATACACAACTAGTTGACCACTCAGTGAGCTTAAAGCTAAATCAGATAAGCCTTTAGTCAAGTGCCAGATTATTGCTTGACAGTAAGCAAACAGTTACACAAGAGTAAACATAACGTGTGAGTTTAGCCTTTTGATGACCAGAGCACTCTCCCCTTTTTGTTAAAAATATATATCAAGTTTCCAGTTCTTTCTCAGAAAATAAGAAATCTTGCACTTATTAGGGAAGTACATTTGGGACAGGAAAGATTACAGAAATCCTGGTTCTAACTAAAAGGGAGATGTCAGGAGGCAGGGCTGCCCTTTTCATCTCTAGAGAAAGAAGACAAGGGGTTTCTTCGAGGGACAAGAGAATGGTGTGAAAAGGACAACTCTAAGGAAAGCAATCTAAAATTGAAAGTAGGTCAGCTCACAGGTCAGAGCAGGTAAGAAAACCAGAGCCAATCTGCTCTTTCTACTCTTCTCAATGCAAAGATGTGCACCTTCCTGAGTACGAGTTGAGTTTTAACAATTACATCAACCAGAAGGGTTTCCTAGTTCTTTTTTTATTTAAACTGGACAATTTCTCCTTGGGTAGCTAGATTTTGTAGTCTGTCGAATAATTCGTTTTGCCTACAATGTTTTGTGTAATACAAGATCTCTTACATGTTTTCACCTCACCTCATTTCCTATGTCTGATTTGACAATAGATGCTCACTGGAGCTGTGACATATATTTATTAGGCACCCTCCCTCTGCCCCACTTTCCTAACGTGTGAGAGCATCAGCTGAGCAGCCATTCAATTGAAGGTGAAACTCCTGTCTAATCAATTCTACTGGAAGAAGAGATACAATAATTTGTAAACCCAAAGTTACAATACTGGAAGAAGATTGATTTGCCATCTTTTTCACTGTCGACATGTCCTTATCAAACAAGCACTATGCTGGCCATTAGGTGGCAACTAGACTGCTGCTTGACCTCTTGGCATCTGTGCTTTGGGGTCATATAGAATTTTTATATTTTCCTCTGTGCTATATAGCATATGTATGGAACCACTAGGACAGGTTGTCCCAAAGCTTGGGATGAAGTGGCAGATGTTTGCAAGTGACTTTATGTCTGCTTTCTCTTCACTCCACTCCAGAAGCTATCAGTCTTCAGAATTAGTGCTTGGTCCAAAATCAGATCACAGGTGTAATAGTTAGGACTGGATTTTTTCATCACATTTTGACAGTACTTTCTGGACAGGAGTCCTAGTCTGAGCCCAGGTTGAATCTAAACTGCTGGCTTTAAACATTAGAGACTACAATGCCTTGAGACCAGACTGTAGGGGAAATCTCTTACTTCTGAACCTCTCAAGAACTCAGTATCTTTCCTAGGGGGGGGGGGTTCCCCCCATAATCTAGAGGTGAGCAACTACAACAGGTTTGGGGATAAATTCTCCCTTCTTCTTTCATGTCCTGATCAAACCCTGGACTGCCATAATGAAGCCACTTTCTTGGCATTGTCCTTGACCAAACTTATGTCCTCATTGGTAAGGCAATAATTGGTAGACCAGTAAATGAGCTGGATTCTGAGCATGTTGTTTGCCAGCAGGCCCCTCTTGAGCATTTTGATCTTACACTTAGGCACTTGAACCCTCAGCCTATTCAGAGTCCTCCAAGTGACTTAGGGGAGGAGCTGGCGAAAGGTCTTCCTCCTCGAACTCAGGGTCCAGGGCCACAACACTTACATATAATTCTTATTATTCAAAAAGTGAACTCCTATTCACTGGGAGGAAGCCTAATATTCTCAAATTGCCTCCATTAAAAATCAAATTGCCCCCCATGGTGTCTGTGCCCTAAATTGGGAACCACAGCTCTAATGTATGTAGGTCCATACTTCTCTACCATTTTATTAAAAGCCAGAAACCTTCTTCCCAACAGATAGATAATATTAATATCAGTAGGTCCATACTTCTCTTACTTTGATAAGCTAGAAATAACACACATTGTATCCACTTGATAATATGAAAAGAACACAGCTAACAGTTCCTTTTTGGTACATGGGTTTGATCATATGTGTCAAGAAACTGAACTGTTTCCTGACACATTGATCATGGGTGGGGAAATTGGGCTGAACAGTTGTATGGTATAAAAGCCTTCTAAGAAGATACAGTGCTTCTTAGGCAGATTTATGCTAAATCATAACTTGAAAAAAAATAACTTGTGAAATTAGATAAGCAGTTGAGTTTGCCTTAGATACATTATTTCAGCATTTTGATAATGAAGTTGAGAGGTTCTCCATGTGACCTGAGCCATCTTTCCACATGTTTTGATAAGGGTGCTCTAGGTTGGCTTTTCATAAAAATAGGCTTTTTCCTACCTCCTCTGCTGAAGAAGGTTATACACTCTGGCTCTTCACCCAAACCTGTCAGCAGATAACAGCTTCCAAAAAGCAGGGCGAGAAAAACCTATAAAATCCATTGATAACCTCTTAGTCTTAGCCTTCTTCTTGAGATTAGAAAATCTGTCAGAGTGCCCAGGATCTATTTGCCCTTCAGAATGATGCTAAAACCTCTTGAAAACCAAGATATCCAAGATGGTGTAGATTGATTTCTTTTTCTGGGATTATTGTTTGATGCATCACTCTAACATCATTTTTGTTTCTTTTTTGAACTTGAGTTTAAGAGGTTCTGTGTCGAAGACTTCAAAATTAGTATAGTGATTGATTTGTTCATTATTGTACTGCATCACTCTAGTTACAGGAATCCACAGATCTTTGCATATCTGCATTTTGCCTAATGTCACAAGCATCACAGAGCTGTTAAGCTACTGAACTGCCTGTGTGTATTTGCTCTTTAAGTGAAGGCTGATATCATGGGCTTCACTGAAGTTACCAGGTTTGATATGATATGTATGAATTATAAATTATTTGAGAATTCAATATTGTAAGAATCATTGTTAACGTTTGTGAGTTGCCAATAAGCATTAACTGACTTAAGGTAAAAGTTTCATGGCCTCCATTATTTTGGGGGGTAGGATTCAGAAATTTCCTGACCTCATACGTCACTAAAATGTTAGCATAAAGTTGTGCACAGGTAAGGATTAATTTTTTAATATTATCTATCTGTTTGGAAGAGGGTTTCTGACTTTTAAGAAATACAGTGGAACCTCATTTAATGTAATTAGTGCGTTCTCCAGGATGTTTCTCACAGTGAAAATTACTTCAACTGAATTTCCCATAGGAATGCATTGAATGAAATTTCCCATATCAATGCTCTGAAAACAAAAACACATTAACTGAAACACGGTTTCTCATAGAAATGCATTGAAAACCAATTAAAGCATTCTGGGGGAAAATTGTGTAAACCGAGCCACTAATTTCTATGGATTTCCTTTTGTTATATGATTTTTATGTTAACGGAGCCATTTGTTAACTGAGGTTCCACTGTATAGTACTTTCAGTGGCTAATTATGCCAGTTTCTTGTTAAACCAAAAGACTGTTGCTTATTATCTAGTTTTGTATAAGAATTAATTCAAAGCTTAGATAAACAGTGCTTGCTGGCTTTATCATAATGACATTCAAACACATTCTAATGTGCTTGGCAATTTTGCATTATTCAAGTGGACATGTTCTTTTTCATTGACCTCCAAATTAGGCCTTTCACAGTTTAACCTACCTTCTTCAGTATGCCCTCTGCTACCAAAAAATTAAAATTAAAAATAAATTACTTACTAATAGCATCACACATTTATCCATGCATAGTTGCCAATGTTGGTTTGACCCAAATACTTTGGATTTGTACTATGTTTTTTGGAAACTCAGTGGGCTATAGATTGCTCAATGCATCTTAAAAATAAGCCTAGTCCAGTGTTGAGCTGCTCCTGGTGCCTACAGGTGCCCGGGCACCGGTAGCGGAAATTCCCCAGGCCACGCCCACTTGGCCAACCACGCCCACCTCCCTTCCCCAGCCCATGATGTAGGGAGGCCAAGTGGGCATGGCCCACAGAGTTAGCCATGCCCACAGAGTTAGCCACGCCCATGGTGGGGGCAGTAATTTTTTTTGCAGCGCATCACTGGCCTAGTCATACATTTTTCTTGTCTCTACACTATCACAAATGCTATATAGAGTTCCAAAACATTATTTATCAAGATGTTTCTGCAACAAAAAAATTGTAGTATCTACTGAGCATGCATAAGTTTCACTAGCTTGGTTTGGGAGTTCTCTTTTACTTTTTGTCCTCAAACAATGGTTTTGAATTTACACAAACCTTGAGAATATCTCAAGCCTTTTGATATCCTTCTTTTGTCCATTAGTGGGACTGTTTTGGTTAAAAAAAGATCTACATTCTTCTGTGAACTTTAGAAGTTCCCCTTTCCTGTTTTTTCTTAGTTTCCATTATTCTTTTATTTTGTGTTTTATTTAAGATTGAAGGCAACACCACAATTTACAGGTAATTATTTAAATTGCTACAATCTACCTTGATCTACTAGGGAAAATGTATTAATATAGAACGATATTCTACAACTGTTTATGGCAACAAAGTGCTACCTATTTAAAATAGCAAAACTTTCTCTACATACACAAATACTTTTGATCTTTTATTGAATTTCCTTCTTTTTATTCCTGATAAAATATTTTATTACCTCTAATTTTACATTGGAGTACACTATTTGTTCAAGACAGTTATTTTAAAAAATCTGTGATTTTCCTCTTCCTATTTTTACCCTTTGTTCTCAGCTACTAGAAAATGTTGGCATTGTTAATGGTGAGTTCACTGGGATTTCAGATGTTGGATTATCAGTCAATTCTTTGGAATTATGTAAGTGACAGTTCTCTATAAACCTTCCATCTATTACTAGTCAATCAGTAAAAGAGCTCCAAGGAAGAACAGTGCAATACATTTCATTCTCATAATGTCCTCTTTTTAATAAATCATGTATTCCTTATGACAGTGATGATAAACCTTTAAGAGACAGAGTGCCCAAACAGAGGGAACTCTGTGCTGGGAGGAGGGAGGAAATGTTCCCATTGGGCTGCTGGGCAGAGGGGTGGTGTGAACTTTATATTGGGGGAAGGGAGGGAGGAAGCACTCCCATTGGGCTGCTGGGCTGAGGGGTGGGGTGAACTCTGTGCTGGGGGAAAGGAAGAAGCCCTCCCATTGGGCTGCTGAGCAGAGGGGTGGTGCAAACTCTTTGATGATTTGAAGCTGCGTGTGCCATAGGTTCACCACCACTGACTTAGGGTGTCCAGAACTCAGGGTCCTTCATCAAATATTCTGTGTTCTTTTATGTTATTATTTCATATTAATGGTATATGAGCTGGCATAAGAAGAGAGACGATGACTACGTCTCATGTATAAGAATTAATTAAATTTAGCTTACAGAGAATCATTACATTGCTTAAGTATTTCCCCCATCCCAGCATGCTTAACTGTAAATATTTATTTTATGCTGAATTGCATTTCCTTGACAAATGAGTTCTGCAACAATAACATATATATTTGCAAAATTGTTCACATACTCCTTCCAACAAAATAGAAAAATCTCCCAGCTTTTTATATCACATAGATCCAGTTTGGTTCTTTCATCCTAAGAGATTTTCCTTTCCTTTCATTCATTAAATTTGTATGTTGCCCCAATCATCAATGTGACTCTGAGAGGCTTACGTACACCACTAACTTCAATAGTACAATTTGATATAATAGCATAAAAACAGTTAATTGGAAACAATACAATCAATAACATACAATACAACCCAAAGGTCAGTGGCAGGAGCATCCTCGACCACCCCGAATTGAAGCAGTTTTTTATCCCCCTCCCGGCAGGGTGGGGCCTGGAAGTTGGTGGGCAGGAGCATCCTCACCCACCCAAACGGCCTCAGCTGGCTAAGTCCTTGTTGTGTTCTGTAAAGCTGTGCCTTTATCAATGTACCTTTGCCATGTGTCAACAATGTAACCTTTCTGTGTGCAACATTATAACCTTCAGCTGTATCAATGTAAACCTGATAAGGGGACGCGAGCTAGTGACCACTAGATGGCAATAGCAAGCGTCCAGCTCTCATGGCTCAGATTCACCTGGTTCAGCAGCGCGGGAAGATTCCCCGCCACCTCTTCACCTGGTCAAGAAGGGCATGACCTTCTACGACGTCACGCAGGCAGCAACCAATAGTCTGTCGACGAGCCACTTTCAAATGTATAGCCAGCTGTATATATTGAGCTACCCATCCGCCATTACCACATGTTCCTCCGGATCATCATGCAATAAACCTGTGTTAAGCCAACCCTTCGGCTGTTTCATTGTCTTAGGTCCCTTACACTAAATTGGCGACGAAGGTGGGATAATGGCAGCCCACGGGACCAAGACATGCGCCGGTTTCGAAATCAGGAAATCGGGCGACTGGGAGATCTTCGAGATGGACTTCCAGGCAGCACTGATTGAGTCCGAAGTCACGGAAGAGGCAAAGAAAAGGGCCATCTTCACCAGGATGCTCGGACAAGAGACCAAAAGGACCTTGGTGGACCTGATTGCACCGAGGAGGGTGAGCGAATTCAAGGCCAAGGAACTCATGCAGATGCTGCGTGAGCACGTCCGGCCCAGCTATGTTTCCCGCTCGGAGTGCGTTCTGGAGGCGAGTCCAAGCGCCCGGGGAGACGGTCGCCGCATTCGTGGCGGCCCTGCGGCTGGCGGCAGGCCCGTGCAAATGGGAGAATGCCGAAATCACCCTCCGGGACTGTGTGCTGTGCGGCCTGAACGACGCCGAAACCCAGCGCACATTAATGAACCAAGAGCCGCCTCCCACGTTGCAGGAGGTCGTCAGAGCGGCCCAGGCCGCAGAAGCTACAAAGGCCGGGGTCCAAGAACTCCAGGACTGGCGGCCGAAGTCGAGCAAGGCAGAGACTCCGGTACAGGTGGCCCGGCGAACTTCGAGGTTGTCCACAGAGAGCAGCGACGACGAGGACGTCCGGAGGGTCCGGAAGGAGAGCCGGCGGTGCGATGGCTGTGGAGCGGCCCACGACCGCGTAAAGTGCCCGTGCCGGAAGGCCGAGTGCCACAACTGCGGCCGCCGCGGGCACATCGCCAAGGTGTGCAGGAAGAAGCGCGAGACCCGGTGGAGCTCAGCAGACCGTTCCGCGGGACAAGACCGCTCAACGAGACCCAAGGATGGCGCTCAGGCCACGCGGAAGCAGGACGGCATGGGCCGCATCTCCGACGGCAGCGAGGACGACGCCCCAGTGTTCAGCGTGTCTGCAGGACACCCCCGCTACTTTGTTGAGGTACTAGTCCAAGGGGTTCCCATTAGGATGGAAATTGACTCGGGGTCCTCATATTCAATCATTTCCAAGAGGGAGTTTTTGGGAATTGCCCCCCACAAGCGACCCAAGCTCAAAGCGTTGAGGTCCACACTACGGGACGTGCAAGGGAACAGCATTCCAGTGTTGGGGGTTGGAGAATTTCAGGTTAAATTCAAGAAGCACGCCGCCTCCCTCCCCCTAGTCGTGCTCAAAGGGGGAGATTGCAGCCTCCTCGGGACTCAATGGTTCCAGCCCCTGGGTTTGTTTATTGGGGGGGTGCACGCCGTTGGGATGCACGCCGTTGGGACTGATCCAATTCAGGAGGTGTGCGAGGCGCACCCCGAAGTCTTCAAAAAAGGACTGGGGAAATTCAAGGGGCCCCCAGTGACATTCGACCTGGACCCGGAGGTCCGCCCAATTCGTCTTAAACCACGCCGGGTGCCGTTCGCACTTAAGGACAAGATAGAGGCGGAACTGGACAAATTGGTGGGCCAGGGAATCCTTGTGCCTGTTGATTCCGCGGAGTGGGAAACTCCAATTGTAACCGCACTAAAGGCCAATGGGGAGGTCCGCATATGCGCCGACTACAAGTGCACCATCAACAAGGCGATCCGCCCGAATGCATATCCGGTGCCGGTAGTCAGCCATCTGCTGGCCAGGTTACACGGGGGAAAGTGTTTCGCTAAGCTCGACTTAGCACAGGCCTACCAGCAGCTTACGGTGTCCCCTGCCGCAGCTGCTGCGCAGACCATAGTCACCCATAAGGGGGCGTTCCAGGTGACGCGCCTCCAGTTCGGCGTGAATTCGGCGCCTGGAATTTTCCAGTCACTCGTGGAACGCCTCCTGAAGGGACTGGAGGGGGTGTTGCCTTATTTTGATGACGTGTTAATAACGGGGGGGGGGGGAGTCGGGTTGAATTGGCCAAGAGGTTGGGGAAGGTCCTGACAATATTCGAAAAAGCGGGGCTGAGACTGCGAAAGGACAAATGCGTCTTCTTCGCAACCGAGGTTGAGTTCCTAGGGTTTTGTGTGACTCCTGAGGGAATAAAACCATCCAAGTCCAAGGTGGCAGCCATTAAGAAAGCCCCCCGCCCCACCTCCAAGCCCGAGCTGCAGTCGTTCCTAGGGCTGCTCAACTTTTACCACTCCTTCCTCCCCCGGAAGGCAGGGGTGGCTGAACCGCTACACAAACTGCTAAAGAAAGACCAGGCATGGAAGTGGGGCGATGACCAAGAAAGGGCATTTAGTGAGCTAAAAAGCCTCCTAGCGTCCGATGCCATACTGACCCACTTCAACCCCAAACGCCCGGTAGTTCTGACCTGTGATGCATCCCCGGTGGGGGTGGGGGCGGTGCTGTGCCACGTGTTGGAAAACGGAAGGGAGGCCCCGATAGCATTTTACTCCAGGTCCCTGTCCCAAGCGGAGAGAAACTACGCACAGACAGACAGGGAGGCACTAGCAATAGTCGCGGGGACGAAAAAATTTCACGATTTTCTGTATGGCCGCCCCTTCACCATTGTAACGGACCACAAGCCCCTGCTAGGCATCTTTACCGCAGATAAGCCCACCCCACAGATCCTGTCCCCAAGGATGCTCAGGTGGGCCATTTTTCTCAATGCGTATCAGCACACGTTGGTCTACCGGCCCGGGAAAGAGATCAGCCATGCGGACGCTCTATCAAGGTCTCCCCTCCCCCTAACGCCCAGCCAGGTGAGCAAGGGGGAGCGGGACCATCAGGTTCTTATGATAGAGGTGCTGGATTCGCCCCCCGTAATGCCCGCCGACATTGCCAAAGCGACAGAGAAGGACAAGACGTTAGCGGCAGTTAGCTCCTAGGTGCAGAAAGGGTGGCCGGCGTCCTCCCCAGCGGAGGAGTTCGCCCCATTTTTCAGAAAAAAGCTAGAACTGTCCCTAGAGAGGGGGTGCCTCTTGTGGGGGCAGCGGGTGGTGATTCCCACTTCCCTTCGGCCGTGGGTGCTCAAACTGCTGCACGTCAGCCACCCCTGCATCGTGCGATCCAAGGCGCTGGCCCGGAGTTACTTCTGGTGGCCCCAGCTGGACGCCGACATCGAGCACATGGTCGGCACTTGTGAAAGTTGCCAATGCTCCAGACCAGAGGAGGCCTGCCTTCCCCACAGGGAATGGGACGCGGCCAAGGGGCCGTGGTCCCGGGTGCACGTTGATTTCGCGGGCCCGTTCAGAGGCACCCTGTTCCTTCTTGTAGTGGACGCCTTCTCCAAGTGGTTGGAGGTTATCCCAGTCACGAGCACCTCCTCGGCCCAGACCATTAGGCATTTGCGGAGGCTCTTTTCCACGTTCGGCATACCCGACACATTAATTAGCGACAACGCTAGTTGTTTCACGTCCTCCAAGTTTAGGGCATTCATGGAGATTAACGCCGTTTGGCATATCACCTCCGCCCCGTTTCACCCAGCCACCAATGGCCAAGTAGAGCGCCTCGTCCGCACCACGAATGACGCGTTGCGGCGCATGGGCCCCGGGGATCTGAACCTACAAGTGTGTCAGTTTCTGCTAGGGTACAGGGTGACCCCGTTGGCGTCAGGATACTCCCCCGCAGAGCTCTTAATGCGTAGGAAACTGACCACCATCCTTACTAGGCTAGACCACACGAGGGTAGAGGACAAAGGAAGGAACATCGGGCTGGAGGCCACAAAGAGTTTCAGTGTAGGCGCCCCCGTGCATTGCAGGAATTACGCCAGCACGGGCCCAGCCTGGGTACCGGGCGTAGTTGTGGAGCAAACCGGCCCCGAGTCGTACCGCGTGGAAACCAGTACAGGGCTCCTGTGGAGGCGGCACGCGGACCAGCTCCGACGCAGGGTCTCCGATGAGCAGGGCACAGACCAAACAGAGAAAAAATCAGTGTTAGGGTTCTCCCCCACCCGTTCAGCCCAAGGGGGAGGAAAAGGGGACCGCGGGTCCCCACCAAGGGGGGAGGAGGATGTTCTCGTAGATATCCTAGGGGATCTTTCGGAGGAGGAGGAGGAACCCGACCCCATACATATCTCGCGGAATGTCCCCACAAACGCGGATACCCCTACTAAGTTAGATTTTGATTTTCAGAACCGGGGGGGGGGGGTTCGGAGTGGTCCCCCACCCATCCAAGCGAGAAGAGGGGTTTTTCGTTAGCCCCGATTGCCCCCGGTCTGCCCACAATGGAGTTTTTCCCTTCCCCTAAGGCCGCCAGACCGCGGCAAGCCACTAACGAGTCTCCCTCTCCCATTTCAAGACAAGGGACCAGGGAACAAAGAAGCAGTAGCGCCCCCGGGGGGGGTCAGCCCTCTTCACGGCCCAAACGCACATGCAACAAGCCATCTTGGCTGAGAGACTTCGTCTCATCCTAGGGGGGAGGGATGTTGTGTTCTGTAAAGCTGTGCCTTTATCAATGTACCTTTGCCATGTGTCAACAATGTAACCTTTCTGTGTGCAACATTATAACCTTCAGCTGTATCAATGTAAACCTGATAAGGGGACACGAGCTAGTGACCACTAGATGGCAATAGCGAGCGTCCAGCTCTCATGGCTCAGATTCACCTGGTTCAGCAGCGCGGGAAGATTCCCCGCCACCTCTTCACCTGGTCAAGAAGGGCGTGACCTTCTACGACGTCATGCAGGCAGCAACCAATAGTCTGTCGACGAGCCACTTTCAAATGTATAGCCAGCTGTATATATTGAGCTACCCATCCGCCATTACCACATGTTCCTCTGGATCATCATGCAATAAACCTGTGTTAAGCCAACCCTTCGGCTGTTTCATTGTCTTAGGTCCCTTACACTAAAGTCCTCCTCTCCTCCAGGTGATGGTGGGGCCTGGAGTTCAGCAGGCGGAAGCATCCTTGAATGTCCTGAACTGAAGCAGCCTTCAGTTCAGCCTACAATGTTTTGTGTAATACAAGATCTCTTACATGTTTTCACCTCACCTCATTTCCTATGTCTGATTTGACAATAGATGCTCACTGGAGCTGTGACATATATTTATTAGGCACCCTCCCTCTGCCCCACTTTCCTAACGTGTGAGAGCATCAGCTGAGCAGCCATTCAATTGAAGGTGAAACTCCTGTCTAATCAATTCTACTGGAAGAAGAGATACAATAATTTGTAAACCCAAAGTTACAATACTGGAAGAAGATTGATTTGCCATCTTTTTCACTGTCGACATGTCCTTATCAAACAAGCACTATGCTGGCCATTAGGTGGCAACTAGACTGCTGCTTGACCTCTTGGCATCTGTGCTTTGGGGTCATATAGAATTTTTATATTTTCCTCTGTGCTATATAGCATATGTATGGAACCACTAGGACAGGTTGTCCCAAAGCTTGGGATGAAGTGGCAGATGTTTGCAAGTGACTTTATGTCTGCTTTCTCTTCACTCCACTCCAGAAGCTATCAGTCTTCAGAATTAGTGCTTGGTCCAAAATCAGATCACAGGTGTAATAGTTAGGACTGGATTTTTTCATCACATTTTGACAGTACTTTCTGGACAGGAGTCCTAGTCTGAGCCCAGGTTGAATCTAAACTGCTGGCTTTAAACATTAGAGACTACAATGCCTTGAGACCAGACTGTAGGGGAAATCTCTTACTTCTGAACCTCTCAAGAACTCAGTATCTTTCCTAGGGGGGGGGGTTCCCCCCATAATCTAGAGGTGAGCAACTACAACAGGTTTGGGGATAAATTCTCCCTTCTTCTTTCATGTCCTGATCAAACCCTGGACTGCCATAATGAAGCCACTTTCTTGGCATTGTCCTTGACCAAACTTATGTCCTCATTGGTAAGGCAATAATTGGTAGACCAGTAAATGAGCTGGATTCTGAGCATGTTGTTTGCCAGCAGGCCCCTCTTGAGCATTTTGATCTTACACTTAGGCACTTGAACCCTCAGCCTATTCAGAGTCCTCCAAGTGACTTAGGGGAGGAGCTGGCGAAAGGTCTTCCTCCTCGAACTCAGGGTCCAGGGCCACAACACTTACATATAATTCTTATTATTCAAAAAGTGAACTCCTATTCACTGGGAGGAAGCCTAATATTCTCAAATTGCCTCCATTAAAAATCAAATTGCCCCCCATGGTGTCTGTGCCCTAAATTGGGAACCACAGCTCTAATGTATGTAGGTCCATACTTCTCTACCATTTTATTAAAAGCCAGAAACCTTCTTCCCAACAGATAGATAATATTAATATCAGTAGGTCCATACTTCTCTTACTTTGATAAGCTAGAAATAACACACATTGTATCCACTTGATAATATGAAAAGAACACAGCTAACAGTTCCTTTTTGGTACATGGGTTTGATCATATGTGTCAAGAAACTGAACTGTTTCCTGACACATTGATCATGGGTGGGGAAATTGGGCTGAACAGTTGTATGGTATAAAAGCCTTCTAAGAAGATACAGTGCTTCTTAGGCAGATTTATGCTAAATCATAACTTGAAAAAAAATAACTTGTGAAATTAGATAAGCAGTTGAGTTTGCCTTAGATACATTATTTCAGCATTTTGATAATGAAGTTGAGAGGTTCTCCATGTGACCTGAGCCATCTTTCCACATGTTTTGATAAGGGTGCTCTAGGTTGGCTTTTCATAAAAATAGGCTTTTTCCTACCTCCTCTGCTGAAGAAGGTTATACACTCTGGCTCTTCACCCAAACCTGTCAGCAGATAACAGCTTCCAAAAAGCAGGGCGAGAAAAACCTATAAAATCCATTGATAACCTCTTAGTCTTAGCCTTCTTCTTGAGATTAGAAAATCTGTCAGAGTGCCCAGGATCTATTTGCCCTTCAGAATGATGCTAAAACCTCTTGAAAACCAAGATATCCAAGATGGTGTAGATTGATTTCTTTTTCTGGGATTATTGTTTGATGCATCACTCTAACATCATTTTTGTTTCTTTTTTGAACTTGAGTTTAAGAGGTTCTGTGTCGAAGACTTCAAAATTAGTATAGTGATTGATTTGTTCATTATTGTACTGCATCACTCTAGTTACAGGAATCCACAGATCTTTGCATATCTGCATTTTGCCTAATGTCACAAGCATCACAGAGCTGTTAAGCTACTGAACTGCCTGTGTGTATTTGCTCTTTAAGTGAAGGCTGATATCATGGGCTTCACTGAAGTTACCAGGTTTGATATGATATGTATGAATTATAAATTATTTGAGAATTCAATATTGTAAGAATCATTGTTAACGTTTGTGAGTTGCCAATAAGCATTAACTGACTTAAGGTAAAAGTTTCATGGCCTCCATTATTTTGGGGGGTAGGATTCAGAAATTTCCTGACCTCATACGTCACTAAAATGTTAGCATAAAGTTGTGCACAGGTAAGGATTAATTTTTTAATATTATCTATCTGTTTGGAAGAGGGTTTCTGACTTTTAAGAAATACAGTGGAACCTCATTTAATGTAATTAGTGCGTTCTCCAGGATGTTTCTCACAGTGAAAATTACTTCAACTGAATTTCCCATAGGAATGCATTGAATGAAATTTCCCATATCAATGCTCTGAAAACAAAAACACATTAACTGAAACACGGTTTCTCATAGAAATGCATTGAAAACCAATTAAAGCATTCTGGGGGAAAATTGTGTAAACCGAGCCACTAATTTCTATGGATTTCCTTTTGTTATATGATTTTTATGTTAACGGAGCCATTTGTTAACTGAGGTTCCACTGTATAGTACTTTCAGTGGCTAATTATGCCAGTTTCTTGTTAAACCAAAAGACTGTTGCTTATTATCTAGTTTTGTATAAGAATTAATTCAAAGCTTAGATAAACAGTGCTTGCTGGCTTTATCATAATGACATTCAAACACATTCTAATGTGCTTGGCAATTTTGCATTATTCAAGTGGACATGTTCTTTTTCATTGACCTCCAAATTAGGCCTTTCACAGTTTAACCTACCTTCTTCAGTATGCCCTCTGCTACCAAAAAATTAAAATTAAAAATAAATTACTTACTAATAGCATCACACATTTATCCATGCATAGTTGCCAATGTTGGTTTGACCCAAATACTTTGGATTTGTACTATGTTTTTTGGAAACTCAGTGGGCTATAGATTGCTCAATGCATCTTAAAAATAAGCCTAGTCCAGTGTTGAGCTGCTCCTGGTGCCTACAGGTGCCCGGGCACCGGTAGCGGAAATTCCCCAGGCCACGCCCACTTGGCCAACCACGCCCACCTCCCTTCCCCAGCCCATGATGTAGGGAGGCCAAGTGGGCATGGCCCACAGAGTTAGCCATGCCCACAGAGTTAGCCACGCCCATGGTGGGGGCAGTAATTTTTTTTGCAGCGCATCACTGGCCTAGTCATACATTTTTCTTGTCTCTACACTATCACAAATGCTATATAGAGTTCCAAAACATTATTTATCAAGATGTTTCTGCAACAAAAAAATTGTAGTATCTACTGAGCATGCATAAGTTTCACTAGCTTGGTTTGGGAGTTCTCTTTTACTTTTTGTCCTCAAACAATGGTTTTGAATTTACACAAACCTTGAGAATATCTCAAGCCTTTTGATATCCTTCTTTTGTCCATTAGTGGGACTGTTTTGGTTAAAAAAAGATCTACATTCTTCTGTGAACTTTAGAAGTTCCCCTTTCCTGTTTTTTCTTAGTTTCCATTATTCTTTTATTTTGTGTTTTATTTAAGATTGAAGGCAACACCACAATTTACAGGTAATTATTTAAATTGCTACAATCTACCTTGATCTACTAGGGAAAATGTATTAATATAGAACGATATTCTACAACTGTTTATGGCAACAAAGTGCTACCTATTTAAAATAGCAAAACTTTCTCTACATACACAAATACTTTTGATCTTTTATTGAATTTCCTTCTTTTTATTCCTGATAAAATATTTTATTACCTCTAATTTTACATTGGAGTACACTATTTGTTCAAGACAGTTATTTTAAAAAATCTGTGATTTTCCTCTTCCTATTTTTACCCTTTGTTCTCAGCTACTAGAAAATGTTGGCATTGTTAATGGTGAGTTCACTGGGATTTCAGATGTTGGATTATCAGTCAATTCTTTGGAATTATGTAAGTGACAGTTCTCTATAAACCTTCCATCTATTACTAGTCAATCAGTAAAAGAGCTCCAAGGAAGAACAGTGCAATACATTTCATTCTCATAATGTCCTCTTTTTAATAAATCATGTATTCCTTATGACAGTGATGATAAACCTTTAAGAGACAGAGTGCCCAAACAGAGGGAACTCTGTGCTGGGAGGAGGGAGGAAATGTTCCCATTGGGCTGCTGGGCAGAGGGGTGGTGTGAACTTTATATTGGGGGAAGGGAGGGAGGAAGCACTCCCATTGGGCTGCTGGGCTGAGGGGTGGGGTGAACTCTGTGCTGGGGGAAAGGAAGAAGCCCTCCCATTGGGCTGCTGAGCAGAGGGGTGGTGCAAACTCTTTGATGATTTGAAGCTGCGTGTGCCATAGGTTCACCACCACTGACTTAGGGTGTCCAGAACTCAGGGTCCTTCATCAAATATTCTGTGTTCTTTTATGTTATTATTTCATATTAATGGTATATGAGCTGGCATAAGAAGAGAGACGATGACTACGTCTCATGTATAAGAATTAATTAAATTTAGCTTACAGAGAATCATTACATTGCTTAAGTATTTCCCCCATCCCAGCATGCTTAACTGTAAATATTTATTTTATGCTGAATTGCATTTCCTTGACAAATGAGTTCTGCAACAATAACATATATATTTGCAAAATTGTTCACATACTCCTTCCAACAAAATAGAAAAATCTCCCAGCTTTTTATATCACATAGATCCAGTTTGGTTCTTTCATCCTAAGAGATTTTCCTTTCCTTTCATTCATTAAATTTGTATGTTGCCCCAATCATCAATGTGACTCTGAGAGGCTTACGTACACCACTAACTTCAATAGTACAATTTGATATAATAGCATAAAAACAGTTAATTGGAAACAATACAATCAATAACATACAATACAACCCAAAGGTCAGTGGCAGGAGCATCCTCGACCACCCCGAATTGAAGCAGTTTTTTATCCCCCTCCCGGCAGGGTGGGGCCTGGAAGTTGGTGGGCAGGAGCATCCTCACCCACCCAAACGGCCTCAGCTGGCTAAGTCCTTGTTGTGTTCTGTAAAGCTGTGCCTTTATCAATGTACCTTTGCCATGTGTCAACAATGTAACCTTTCTGTGTGCAACATTATAACCTTCAGCTGTATCAATGTAAACCTGATAAGGGGACGCGAGCTAGTGACCACTAGATGGCAATAGCAAGCGTCCAGCTCTCATGGCTCAGATTCACCTGGTTCAGCAGCGCGGGAAGATTCCCCGCCACCTCTTCACCTGGTCAAGAAGGGCATGACCTTCTACGACGTCACGCAGGCAGCAACCAATAGTCTGTCGACGAGCCACTTTCAAATGTATAGCCAGCTGTATATATTGAGCTACCCATCCGCCATTACCACATGTTCCTCCGGATCATCATGCAATAAACCTGTGTTAAGCCAACCCTTCGGCTGTTTCATTGTCTTAGGTCCCTTACACTAAATTGGCGACGAAGGTGGGATAATGGCAGCCCACGGGACCAAGACATGCGCCGGTTTCGAAATCAGGAAATCGGGCGACTGGGAGATCTTCGAGATGGACTTCCAGGCAGCACTGATTGAGTCCGAAGTCACGGAAGAGGCAAAGAAAAGGGCCATCTTCACCAGGATGCTCGGACAAGAGACCAAAAGGACCTTGGTGGACCTGATTGCACCGAGGAGGGTGAGCGAATTCAAGGCCAAGGAACTCATGCAGATGCTGCGTGAGCACGTCCGGCCCAGCTATGTTTCCCGCTCGGAGTGCGTTCTGGAGGCGAGTCCAAGCGCCCGGGGAGACGGTCGCCGCATTCGTGGCGGCCCTGCGGCTGGCGGCAGGCCCGTGCAAATGGGAGAATGCCGAAATCACCCTCCGGGACTGTGTGCTGTGCGGCCTGAACGACGCCGAAACCCAGCGCACATTAATGAACCAAGAGCCGCCTCCCACGTTGCAGGAGGTCGTCAGAGCGGCCCAGGCCGCAGAAGCTACAAAGGCCGGGGTCCAAGAACTCCAGGACTGGCGGCCGAAGTCGAGCAAGGCAGAGACTCCGGTACAGGTGGCCCGGCGAACTTCGAGGTTGTCCACAGAGAGCAGCGACGACGAGGACGTCCGGAGGGTCCGGAAGGAGAGCCGGCGGTGCGATGGCTGTGGAGCGGCCCACGACCGCGTAAAGTGCCCGTGCCGGAAGGCCGAGTGCCACAACTGCGGCCGCCGCGGGCACATCGCCAAGGTGTGCAGGAAGAAGCGCGAGACCCGGTGGAGCTCAGCAGACCGTTCCGCGGGACAAGACCGCTCAACGAGACCCAAGGATGGCGCTCAGGCCACGCGGAAGCAGGACGGCATGGGCCGCATCTCCGACGGCAGCGAGGACGACGCCCCAGTGTTCAGCGTGTCTGCAGGACACCCCCGCTACTTTGTTGAGGTACTAGTCCAAGGGGTTCCCATTAGGATGGAAATTGACTCGGGGTCCTCATATTCAATCATTTCCAAGAGGGAGTTTTTGGGAATTGCCCCCCACAAGCGACCCAAGCTCAAAGCGTTGAGGTCCACACTACGGGACGTGCAAGGGAACAGCATTCCAGTGTTGGGGGTTGGAGAATTTCAGGTTAAATTCAAGAAGCACGCCGCCTCCCTCCCCCTAGTCGTGCTCAAAGGGGGAGATTGCAGCCTCCTCGGGACTCAATGGTTCCAGCCCCTGGGTTTGTTTATTGGGGGGGTGCACGCCGTTGGGATGCACGCCGTTGGGACTGATCCAATTCAGGAGGTGTGCGAGGCGCACCCCGAAGTCTTCAAAAAAGGACTGGGGAAATTCAAGGGGCCCCCAGTGACATTCGACCTGGACCCGGAGGTCCGCCCAATTCGTCTTAAACCACGCCGGGTGCCGTTCGCACTTAAGGACAAGATAGAGGCGGAACTGGACAAATTGGTGGGCCAGGGAATCCTTGTGCCTGTTGATTCCGCGGAGTGGGAAACTCCAATTGTAACCGCACTAAAGGCCAATGGGGAGGTCCGCATATGCGCCGACTACAAGTGCACCATCAACAAGGCGATCCGCCCGAATGCATATCCGGTGCCGGTAGTCAGCCATCTGCTGGCCAGGTTACACGGGGGAAAGTGTTTCGCTAAGCTCGACTTAGCACAGGCCTACCAGCAGCTTACGGTGTCCCCTGCCGCAGCTGCTGCGCAGACCATAGTCACCCATAAGGGGGCGTTCCAGGTGACGCGCCTCCAGTTCGGCGTGAATTCGGCGCCTGGAATTTTCCAGTCACTCGTGGAACGCCTCCTGAAGGGACTGGAGGGGGTGTTGCCTTATTTTGATGACGTGTTAATAACGGGGGGGGGGGGAGTCGGGTTGAATTGGCCAAGAGGTTGGGGAAGGTCCTGACAATATTCGAAAAAGCGGGGCTGAGACTGCGAAAGGACAAATGCGTCTTCTTCGCAACCGAGGTTGAGTTCCTAGGGTTTTGTGTGACTCCTGAGGGAATAAAACCATCCAAGTCCAAGGTGGCAGCCATTAAGAAAGCCCCCCGCCCCACCTCCAAGCCCGAGCTGCAGTCGTTCCTAGGGCTGCTCAACTTTTACCACTCCTTCCTCCCCCGGAAGGCAGGGGTGGCTGAACCGCTACACAAACTGCTAAAGAAAGACCAGGCATGGAAGTGGGGCGATGACCAAGAAAGGGCATTTAGTGAGCTAAAAAGCCTCCTAGCGTCCGATGCCATACTGACCCACTTCAACCCCAAACGCCCGGTAGTTCTGACCTGTGATGCATCCCCGGTGGGGGTGGGGGCGGTGCTGTGCCACGTGTTGGAAAACGGAAGGGAGGCCCCGATAGCATTTTACTCCAGGTCCCTGTCCCAAGCGGAGAGAAACTACGCACAGACAGACAGGGAGGCACTAGCAATAGTCGCGGGGACGAAAAAATTTCACGATTTTCTGTATGGCCGCCCCTTCACCATTGTAACGGACCACAAGCCCCTGCTAGGCATCTTTACCGCAGATAAGCCCACCCCACAGATCCTGTCCCCAAGGATGCTCAGGTGGGCCATTTTTCTCAATGCGTATCAGCACACGTTGGTCTACCGGCCCGGGAAAGAGATCAGCCATGCGGACGCTCTATCAAGGTCTCCCCTCCCCCTAACGCCCAGCCAGGTGAGCAAGGGGGAGCGGGACCATCAGGTTCTTATGATAGAGGTGCTGGATTCGCCCCCCGTAATGCCCGCCGACATTGCCAAAGCGACAGAGAAGGACAAGACGTTAGCGGCAGTTAGCTCCTAGGTGCAGAAAGGGTGGCCGGCGTCCTCCCCAGCGGAGGAGTTCGCCCCATTTTTCAGAAAAAAGCTAGAACTGTCCCTAGAGAGGGGGTGCCTCTTGTGGGGGCAGCGGGTGGTGATTCCCACTTCCCTTCGGCCGTGGGTGCTCAAACTGCTGCACGTCAGCCACCCCTGCATCGTGCGATCCAAGGCGCTGGCCCGGAGTTACTTCTGGTGGCCCCAGCTGGACGCCGACATCGAGCACATGGTCGGCACTTGTGAAAGTTGCCAATGCTCCAGACCAGAGGAGGCCTGCCTTCCCCACAGGGAATGGGACGCGGCCAAGGGGCCGTGGTCCCGGGTGCACGTTGATTTCGCGGGCCCGTTCAGAGGCACCCTGTTCCTTCTTGTAGTGGACGCCTTCTCCAAGTGGTTGGAGGTTATCCCAGTCACGAGCACCTCCTCGGCCCAGACCATTAGGCATTTGCGGAGGCTCTTTTCCACGTTCGGCATACCCGACACATTAATTAGCGACAACGCTAGTTGTTTCACGTCCTCCAAGTTTAGGGCATTCATGGAGATTAACGCCGTTTGGCATATCACCTCCGCCCCGTTTCACCCAGCCACCAATGGCCAAGTAGAGCGCCTCGTCCGCACCACGAATGACGCGTTGCGGCGCATGGGCCCCGGGGATCTGAACCTACAAGTGTGTCAGTTTCTGCTAGGGTACAGGGTGACCCCGTTGGCGTCAGGATACTCCCCCGCAGAGCTCTTAATGCGTAGGAAACTGACCACCATCCTTACTAGGCTAGACCACACGAGGGTAGAGGACAAAGGAAGGAACATCGGGCTGGAGGCCACAAAGAGTTTCAGTGTAGGCGCCCCCGTGCATTGCAGGAATTACGCCAGCACGGGCCCAGCCTGGGTACCGGGCGTAGTTGTGGAGCAAACCGGCCCCGAGTCGTACCGCGTGGAAACCAGTACAGGGCTCCTGTGGAGGCGGCACGCGGACCAGCTCCGACGCAGGGTCTCCGATGAGCAGGGCACAGACCAAACAGAGAAAAAATCAGTGTTAGGGTTCTCCCCCACCCGTTCAGCCCAAGGGGGAGGAAAAGGGGACCGCGGGTCCCCACCAAGGGGGGAGGAGGATGTTCTCGTAGATATCCTAGGGGATCTTTCGGAGGAGGAGGAGGAACCCGACCCCATACATATCTCGCGGAATGTCCCCACAAACGCGGATACCCCTACTAAGTTAGATTTTGATTTTCAGAACCGGGGGGGGGGGGGGGGGTTCGGAGTGGTCCCCCACCCATCCAAGCGAGAAGAGGGGTTTTTCGTTAGCCCCGATTGCCCCCGGTCTGCCCACAATGGAGTTTTTCCCTTCCCCTAAGGCCGCCAGACCGCGGCAAGCCACTAACGAGTCTCCCTCTCCCATTTCAAGACAAGGGACCAGGGAACAAAGAAGCAGTAGCGCCCCCGGGGGGGGTCAGCCCTCTTCACGGCCCAAACGCACATGCAACAAGCCATCTTGGCTGAGAGACTTCGTCTCATCCTAGGGGGGAGGGATGTTGTGTTCTGTAAAGCTGTGCCTTTATCAATGTACCTTTGCCATGTGTCAACAATGTAACCTTTCTGTGTGCAACATTATAACCTTCAGCTGTATCAATGTAAACCTGATAAGGGGACACGAGCTAGTGACCACTAGATGGCAATAGCGAGCGTCCAGCTCTCATGGCTCAGATTCACCTGGTTCAGCAGCGCGGGAAGATTCCCCGCCACCTCTTCACCTGGTCAAGAAGGGCGTGACCTTCTACGACGTCATGCAGGCAGCAACCAATAGTCTGTCGACGAGCCACTTTCAAATGTATAGCCAGCTGTATATATTGAGCTACCCATCCGCCATTACCACATGTTCCTCTGGATCATCATGCAATAAACCTGTGTTAAGCCAACCCTTCGGCTGTTTCATTGTCTTAGGTCCCTTACACTAAAGTCCTCCTCTCCTCCAGGTGATGGTGGGGCCTGGAGTTCAGCAGGCGGAAGCATCCTTGAATGTCCTGAACTGAAGCAGCCTTTTATTCCCCCCCCCAGCAGGATGGGGCCTGGAGATCAGTGGGTGGGAGCATCCTCAACCACCCAAATGGTCTCATTTGGCTCAGTCCTCCTCTCTTCCAGGCAATGACAGGGCCTGGAGGTCGGTGGGCAGGAGCGTCCTCGAATGCCCTGAACCGAAGCAGCCTTTTATCCCCCTCCTGGCAGGGTGGGGCCCGGAGGTCGGCGGGTGGGAGCATCCTTGACCACTGAAACAGCCTCAGCTGGCTCAGTCCTCCTTTCCTCATGGCAATGACGGGGCCTGGAGTTTGGCGGGCAGAAGCCAATTCAGTTTTTTAAAAAATATGTCTTGACCGACATACTAATATTAAAACTCTGAATTCATGTTTACACTGTCTGTTGAAGTTTTTCAATGAACTGGATTTTCATTTATTACTTGATTTGTACTTCAGGGAACTCTGGTTTTCCTAAATTTCAGTTTTCTCCTTTTGAACTGCATTTTGGTCTCAGAGTGGTGCTGTTTGGAAGTTGCTAATGTGTAATGCAGCAACTCATCCAAGGTCCTACTAATTTAATCTTTATCCTGCCATTGGCATGTGTATCTTGCCCTATTTAGTTTCAACTTTTAGTAAGGTTTATTATGGAGAGT
This sequence comes from Bradypodion pumilum, assembly GCA_035047305.1. Classification (NCBI taxonomy): domain Eukaryota; kingdom Metazoa; phylum Chordata; class Lepidosauria; order Squamata; family Chamaeleonidae; genus Bradypodion; species Bradypodion pumilum. The sequence goes on along the minus strand of JAWDJD010000004.1, from coordinate 109,262,659 downwards.
GCCCATGGGCTCTGCTTTCAACTTTGTGCTGCTCCTCACTGACATCATAGATAAGGTTAGCTATTTCCAAAATGGGTACAGTTATTTTCTTTGCTTTGCTACTCTTTTATTGAAAAACATGTTTTCCACAGCTTACCGCAAAAAACCAATTTTCCCCATCAGTGACTCCTTCACATTTTCAAAAGAAATGACTATCTTGCTAATCAGTGAGTGTGCGCGTGCACATGCACTCAGGAACTAGGAAATGAACAAACCTCAAGGACATTGTATTGTTTGCCAGTTAAGTAGCAAAACAATACACAGACTAAGTAGCAGCTCTTAATTGCCTTGGTCAATTTTGTCACAGCTTCAGATTTGGGAAATATCAGCAAGAGATACCCTTAGTTAACTGACAGGGAAATTTCAATCCTCCAAATGTCTTGATCTATAACAGGGGTTTTCCCAACCTACGGCCTGCGGGCCAGCCCCAGCCCACAGCACCATTTCATGAGACCCGCCTCCTTCTTCACTGCTCCCGGAAGTAGAAACAGACGTGTTTATGACAGACTTAAAACATGCCGACACATGTAGAAACATGTTTACATCAGCTGTAAATGCACCCACAGCTGTCGTAAACATGGAAGCGAGCACATTTACTTCTGCTTCTGGGGACTTGGTCCAGCCCGCTCAGCTGCCTGGGGAGGGCGTGGTCAGGCCTGTGGCATAAAAAGGTTGGGAACCCTGACCTATAACTTCCACAGTCATTTGTCACTGGCTCTTCTGGCTGAGGCTTCTTAAGGGTGAAGTTCTAATCTAAACTGAGGGGGCAGATGTTTCCCACATTAACTAGTTGCTTGCTGACAATGGACAGAAAACAGTTGCAGTCCACAAATGCTGGTGCAAAATAATAGAAGTTGTCTTTAATGTTTCTCTTCTGGTTTTGCTTCATTAGATTCCAGACCAGCATGGCTACTCCTCCAGAATTTTCCATACAATTATACCTTTTCTAGAAGAAGCAACTCATCTCCAACATGGTTCCTACTGTAGACTTTTAAAGCAATGAACACTTTGGGCAATGTATGACCTTGACATTAGAATGGGTTGAACAAAATCATCTAACCATCCCCCACCCACCCAAAGGCACAGAGATTAATACAAGATTTAAACATGAAATGCAAAGTTGTGTTCTGAAAGTGGTTGATGTGTCAATGGCAAATTGAGGCTATATTTTCAGGAAGCAATTTTATCAACTGTAATCCAATTAGAGTAGGCCCTTTGAATCAATGGAACTTATGCTTGAGTTGACTCCCCAAATCTCCACTGTTCCAATGGCCCTATTCTCATTGTGACTTACTACAGCATCTCGTATTGTGTTCATGAATTACTTCATGCACCAATAGTGTGCAGGAAGATTTTATTTATTTATTATTTATTGCTTAGATTTCTATACCGCTTTCCTTCCCGTAAAGGGAACTCAAAGCGGTTTACAATAATACAAAGCAATATAATGATACAGTATAAATAATACAAAGCAATATAAATGACATAAAACATTTACAAATCACATTTCAAAAATAACAATGTTAGAAAATACAAGAACCAAAATACAATACAATATACTAAGTAAATTAACAATATCCACAAGAAAACATACTATAGTCATTCAATGAGTCCTGATGGAGCAAAGCTCAACATCCTCAACTAACCTCAATCTCCCACCCAACTACAGGTGAAGGGGGAGACTACAGCAAGGTCATCAGGGCACGCCCCGCCACAGCTGTTGCTGCCTCCAAACCTGTCCCAGGGCGGGGAGGCGAAGCCTGTCTGGCGGGGGTGCTCCTAATGAAGCTACATATAGAATTAAAAGAGCAATTCTGAAAGTGCTTGTGTTGGGATATCTCCACTCAAGTCAGTCAGAACTGTGTCTGAGCAGTGTAGCATCTTTTAAAAATGCTACTAATCCATAATATAAATCAACCACTGAACCTCAAGGAGAAATTCACAGAGAGAAAATGTAATATCCCTAGCTTAATTCACAGAGCAATACAGCCTAAACACTTCTTAAAAGCATTATGGAAGAATATTAGTTATCAGAGTGAATCAGAATGTTAATTTACAGAAGCACTTCAGACAAAAAATGCACTGACAAGTAGATGAAGCTGTTGAGTCACTATATAAAACTACACACTATGGATTCTTTTAATGTCTTCTTCCTAAACTGCAGCTTTTTTCTACATATTATTAAAGATGGTGAGAACTATCTAGAGCTTTTACACTGGAGCAGGGTAAATAAAGAGTTCCATAGCATAATATGAAACATAACATGGAATATTCTTTCTAAACCCAATACTTCCAGAGCTTAGAAAGGTAATTTTTAAAAGAAATTAGCAGTTAGAGTTCCAAGTGGTGCACCACTGTTAATTACTATTACACTACATTCGATTTTGCTTTTTCTCAATATTATTACTTTTCATGTTGTTGTTGTTTTTAAATAGCTAAATGTCTCACAATGCTAGCCTTTAGTATAAAGTGCCAGTCCTAGCCTTTCCCTGGTATAGGTTTTCTAGATGGTTGTTCAGAAGGATGATCAAATTTGGTGTCTTGAGTGCTTATTTCATTTCTTTGACCTCCAATGTCATTGCAGCTTGGCCAACAAATGCAACTTCCTACCATCCATCATTTTGTTGCCTTACAATACTCACAAACTTTGAACCATGGGATATGCCTCATCTACCATTTAGGAATCCTGTGCTACCATACTTGTAAAAGGAATCATAAAAGAGTGAAGTTATCCCTCAACACAACTGTAATGTTAATATAGTTATATTATTGCTACTGGGGAAAAGGAATTCATTCTAAACAAGTAGTTATTTGTAGCTAGTTATTTGCAAGTTCTGATTATTACAAGAAGAATGACTTGGCACAAAACAAATAACATTAATGAAGCTAAATTAAACATTTTTTTTTACTGTGCTTCCTTAAACCTCATATTTAAATACTTGCTGAAATATCTTTTCTGGCAAAGCTGGTGACCTAACTGGAGCAATGGTGATATGCTTTCTTGGCAGACAACTAAGAAGTGACTGATACTCTTGCTTGTTGGTTGTGACAAGGAAGAGTGCTGCAAGCTTTAGGTATCCATGGAAGCATGTCCTAATATGTCATAGTTTGTCTTTGCTGTACTATCTCTTGCTGAGAAGAGATGAGTTAAATATACCGAAAGCTCACTAAAGTAAAGGCTAGTTAGTTTCCAGGTGGAAGGCTACTCTAATGGATGAAAAAGCAGAGAAATATATTTATTGCAGGCGCACCCCCCAAAAAAGGACTCAGACACTGGTGAAAGTGGATAACGGCATTGGGCCACATTTATTGATTCATGCCCTAGTCCGAATTATAAATTTCGATTGGTACTCAACCAATTATAATTCTTAAGGCAAGCAGGCCGCAGTAACACTGGTAAGGTACCTCCCAAAATTGCCCACGGCAATTGGCTACAATGTATCCATTTGTATCAATTTGTTTGTTGGCAACAAACAAATTGTTGACCGTAGTCAATAAACTAACTACTGACCCCACCCTCTGACGCGTATCCGTAAAATAACGGGGTGATGCATGCTGCCTAGCTCGTGCCATCACCCCATTGCCTGGTTCGTTGTTGACCGGACAACGTTAACCAACTTGTGCCTATCTAGTGTTGTCCAGTCAATTGCGAACCTGCCGGATACCTGTGGGTCATAAATATTTACCTTACCAGTGCTACCCGCCACACGGGGAGGCATCCATGATGACTCACCGCCCCCCCAAGACCGTCAGCTCGGTCGCCAGGCCTGCTTGCATCACACCCAGAACGAGGTACATACCTCTGACCGACAGGTGGACCCCTTCTCCTGCCTACCAGCAAAATTTGTTTGTAAGCCGATCATCCGGACTCCAATGGCCGTCTCACAGCCATGCTCAGCACGGGGCGGAGCCACAGCCCCGTCCACTGACTGCCGGAACAGTCCAAACTAGGGAGATCTGTGTCTCCCCTAAATTGGTGTCTCGGCACGATGTTAGACCATAGCGACCATATGTAAACCATACATGATACAAAATGCCAGGTCACAGCCACTCGACAATTTAATAACAGCAGTGATCCGTATGAGACTGCTGCCGCCGAGGCGCCAGCAAAACATCGGGCGGTCCAGCATCCCTGTCAGACAGCAGGAATGGCCACAGTTCCCGCCCCCATGTGCCGCACATACCATACCATAGCAGACGTGCGGATGCACACAGCCCAGCCGGGGTCCACTCTCTGTCGCTGCAGCATATACTGCCGCCCAGTGTACATAGCTGCGGCCCACCAGCCCCCTGCCACCGGTGTGCTGAGACCCCTAGGATCTGTAAAAGAGGAGAAAAAGGTGAAGGACATAACTAGGTACTCAAACAGTGAGGGGACGTACATATTTGAAATTGCGCGTAGACGCCTATCCACCTCCGAGTACCCCAAATGTAGCCGCGATCAACGCGACGCCTATCTTAAGTAAATGGTGCCAAAACGGGCACCACACCGCGAAACGCGGGACCGGTCACCCTCAGGGACTGTACTAAGGTAAGGGTAGACCCAACCCGGTGGCAGAAAACAGGCTGGGGCGCGCAGCAGGCACTGTCGAACATTCAGGTAGGGCACCAACTGGACAGATGTCTCAAAAACTTAGTAGCAGTATACACCACTGCCTGCACCGTGCTGAATAACCCGTGAGGACCGCATCCCCACTCGAGCCCACTCATGTGTGACAGAGACATCTTCGAGTTCCAGTGCCCTACGAGACACATCCGCCTTACACCGTTGGCACCAACTTTGGCACCCACTCACTGATGCGGAGCGCTCCAAAAAAGGCTACCGTGGTAGCTGCGTGGCCAAGAGCCACCTCACACCTATCTGTACATAAGCAATGCCAGCCTCGTGCAAGGTGGGTAGAAACTCTGGGAACAGGGGTGACGCGCGTAAGGGTGGCGGACACGTTCCCGCGTCCACCCCTCCCAAACACGACGCCTGAATGCAGAGTGATATGCCTTACGCGTGCGAGGTGCCAACGACATGTCCGGTTCCCCTCTCCTTGCCAAACGTCCAACCCTCAGCCAAAAGTGGCGAGTGGAATCCCTCTGCTTCCAGAGTACAGCACAGAACCAGGTGATCTGCGGTAATGGAGAGCAGCAGAATGTCATTATAAATACCCATAACATGTCTGGCCTAGAACAGCACAGTAGGCGTAGGCTGCTCAAGAGAGTAGACGGACCAATGTCATGACCTTGGGGGATTTGCATGTCTGGGTGTCGACAATGTTCACCACTACCGCATTGTCACACCGAAATTGGACCACTGAGTAGGCCCACCCCTTGCACCATAGCATCAGTGCTCTCCAAATGGGAAAAAACGCAAGGCAGGTAAGATTGCAGGGCGAGCAGCCTGGGAGCCGGAGGTATCTGACCGTACTAGATATCTAAGGCAGACCACTAGGTCTGACCTCCCATAAGATACCCATCCAAACCCCGAAGTAATTTGAGCCAGAGCAAACCCATCAAGGGGGGGCAGTGAATTAACTACAATTCCCAAGGGCACACTCGATGTTTGGCAATCAATGCCAAAATCGCACATGGACATCCAAGCCACCGTATCACCGGTTAACCTGGACGCCCGCGTGACAGCATTGAGGTAAAAATTGTGATGCTAGAACATGGGACCTCGGTCTATTCAGGCGCCAAGGGGACACCCAGTTCCCACCTGAGTGTCTGAATCGTGATGAGGAGACGCGTACACGTGTCCAAGCCCCGTTTAACCCCGGACCCAAAAGTTGTCGAGGTAATGGGCTGGAGACCGAGACCCCAACCTGTGAGCCAATGCCCACTGAGTAAAAGTCCCACATCGGTCGGGTGCTGAACCTGAATTAACGCATTCAGAAAGGGATCGGCGTTATCTAATTAAAATTCCCCCAAAACCTAAAAACCCGATAGGTCTAAATCATGGGGTGTACTGGCAAAAAGCTGGAAGCCGAGTGCATATCCCACTGTGCCAAAACGGCACCCGAATTGCATGAGCACGCCACCCATAGTAGCCGAGGCAACTACGAGTACCTCATCCCTGAAGGTCATCCCTGAACTGAACACCCACAGGGTGAGCTGAATGAAGGATTATATTACATACACCCTTTTTCTAGCTCAGAATGAGCTTCATGGGGGATACCTTCGACTAGGGAAAGGTGGTTCCAAGAAGGGCCCCCGCTACTCTCATGGCCCCCAACCTCCGTAACTGTGGACCGTGGAGCCCCCTCCCCGTTACCCTGGACGGGAACCTGAGTAGTAGCATCCTGGGGCCACCAACACCCCCGAATGGATACAAAAGCCCCATTGAAAAACCCTCCAGCAGGTCTCCCGCCCTATCCCGTCTTGGATGAACTGAGTGACATCCCCCCAGGCTGACTATAATTGGGGCGGGGGGGGGGCTTATGACAAAGTTAGTTACTTCAGATGGAGCTCTGATCGCCCCTGTGGACCCCCACCTCTGCCCCGCGACCCACCAACCCGCGGGCACGCAGAGGCGGCGTGAGGGCCAGCAAAAAAGGGGGCACTAAGTCGGTAACGACCGTGGTGCTTAGTACACCCATCGTCAACTGAGCAGGCCGGACACAGTAGGCGGGCCGGAACCCCCCGCTTGACCAGTTTGCCTGGAGCCAATGTCTGAACAGCCCACTGCTCAGCATGACCACCATGGTGCCAATCACCAGGCACCAGTCCCGTGGGAATGATGTACACGAGCACTCTTGCTGACAGGACTCATCCCACCTCCCCTCGGGATATAGAGCCACCCTCGTCCACCTTCCTCACCATGAGCCAACCATCATGGGCCCATCCGATCGACATCAGGATGGCCCGAACAGTCCAAGCCCTGCGGCATACCACAATACGTACAAGGTATGCCAACCACCAGTTGGCCCCAAGGTGCGCGGTGGCTAACGACGATGGGACATCTCTTTGTCTCAGCCGTCCTGTCCTTCTCTCTCCCCCCAGTGGGCTCGCAGTTCAATAGGGAGAATATCCACATGTCCCTCTCCAGCCCTTACCCCTCATGGCCAACGGCCAATAATCGACCGGGGCAAGTAATAGCCAGCCATCGGCAAAGCCATGGACTGCACATTCTGTATAAAGGGCCTATGCAGCAGGATCCAGACAGCCCCTGTGATGCTCAGCACTGTCCCGAGGGCGGACACCCCAGTGCGGGGTGGCTTACTACGGTGGGACCACACAATGTCTCTATCCTCCTGTCCGTACTTCCTATCCTTATTGGGATCTCACTTCATAGGGAGGTACTCCCCCCCACAAAATCTTTTCCCTCATGATCTGGGGCAGGTGATCACTGGGGGGCCATGAATATCCAGTCGTCGGCAATGCCATTGCCGGTACCTGATGAACGCCGGACATACACAGCAGGACCTGGACAGCCCCTGTGACGCCACGTACCGCCCCGGGAGCATAAACCCCCACCTCCAACCTCGTGCCAGAATGCAACCAAGGGGCACTGGGATAGGATGGCGAGTGATGCCCCCCAGCCTCAAATAAGCGAGGCAAAGAGCACTGAGCCCCCACTGCTGGAAACGGACTGTGATGTGTGTGCATTCAACTTGAACCGAATACTCACAAGTTGCACCCCCGTGAGCCGCCCCCACTGGGGGTTCCGGCCCACGGTGGGCGTTGGAGCTCGCGACCGAAATCGAGCTCTGGGGCGACCTCCAATGCACTCCAGCCACAGTTCCAGACAAACGGGGAGCTGCGAGACAGCGGCGGGCACAGGCCGACGTGTCACGCGAAGCTCGACCCAGCCGTCGTGTAACCCCAGACAGCTTTGGGGGTTGCATGGCAATTTTGCCCTTCGTCCACCACATGGCACTTCCTAGTGGGGTGGAGGCAGTGGGAGACCACATAAAATGGCATGTGGGCCACATCTGGCCCACGAGCCACAGGTTGATAATCTCTAGAGCAACCAGGAACATTATCTGATAGACACAGTAAATAGGTGGGCCGGACAGCCCGCTAGGTAGTGGGCCAGAGGCCCTAATTTGAGAGCCCGGGCCAGAATAGGGCTATGCCCAAAAATCTGGCCCCCAATGGGTAAAAACGTGCTGTGAGCCAGCACAATGCCCTCTCCCCAATCGTTCCGGCCCGTGGCCGGCAGCCGTGGGCCGAGGGCCGGATCCTCTGAAGGGCCGGCCTGGGGCTGAAAACGGGAGCTCATTCTGTCCTGCAGTACACAGGAAGTGAAAAGCAAGAAAACACCATGGGGAATTGAACTCCCAGCCTCTGACTTTACAGCCAGATTCCTAAACCACTGAGCTATCCAGCAGTTCTGCTCGGTTACAAGCAAAAAGGAAACCAATAGGAGCGAAATCAAGGCTCCTGCAAAGAGGCAGCAAGGTAAAAGGAAGCCTCGCACAGAGGCTGACAGAGGGGGAAGCGACGGAGCGGATTCCTCCTCCCCGTCGCTTCTGAAAGAATCAAGCCTCTAGCACAGAGGCGAGAGAAAACGAAGCCTCGAGCAGAGGCTAGCAAAAAGGGGGGAGGGAGTGACGGAGAAAACTTCTCCTCTCCGTTGCTTTTGCAAAATGGCAGCTCGGCTGCCTCGTGGCCACCCCTTTTAAAGGGTGCTGGCCACGCCCCCTAACTACCCGGATGCCCAAGTCCGGTGGGGGGGCCCGCAAAGAGCGCGGCGGCCATTTTGGCGCCACGCTTGCATTACACACAATAATTTGTCCAGTTGACCAAAACAAAAGGCAAAACAAAGGAGCAATTTAGATGAAACAGGATGCTTAGCACATCAGATTGGAAGAAGGGGATGGATAAGAAAGGGGGAGGAGAAATACAGTGTTATAAGGAACAATACTGTATAGGGACATGGAATGTAAGATCTATGAACCAAGGAAAACTGGAAGTGGTAAAAAAGGAAATGGAAAGAATAAGCATTGACATCTTGGGAATCAGCGAGTTAAAATGGACACGGATGGACGAATTCAGCTCTGGAAACCATCATATCTACTATTGTGGACAAGAAAACCTCAGAAAAAAACGGAGTAGCCATAATTGTCAATAAAAGAATGAGAAAAGCAGGATTGGGATATAATCTCAAAAATGATAAAATGATGTCAGTCAAAATACAAGGCAAACCTTTCAATATCACTGTAATCCAAATATATGCACCAACCACTGGTGCAGATGAAGCCAAAGTTGACCAGTTCTATGAGGGCCTACAACACCTCATAGAACAGACACCAAGAAATGATGTATACATTATCATAGGAGACTTGGATGCCAAAGTAGGAAATCAAAAAGTAAATGGAATAACAAGCAAGTTTGGTCTTGGAACACAGAATGAAGCAGGGCAAAGATTGATAGTGTTTCCTTCATTTTTCCCAATGTGTGTTGCAGAAATTGTTAGTTTGAGTGAATATTATAGCAGTCTGAGTTGTGATGAGTCCAAGAAAGAAGACTATACACCAGGCTTGGTTAAATGAAACTGGTATATTAACATTTACAGACAACTCTATGATTGGTGAGATGTTTGGTACCAACCTACCTTTTAATCTTGCCCTAACTCTTATCATTGTTTTTAACATATTATTTTTTTTATTTTAACTTTGACATATCATTTCCCCCAAAATCTCTATTTCCACACACATTGCTATCTTTCAGTTCTATATCTTTCCAGATAAGATCATTTATTGTCAGTAATTTTACCATACCTTTAAGTTGGAACACCTTGTAATAAGTTTTAATATTAGGTAACCCTAGACTACCCTCTTTCTGTGATCTGTACATAAACTTTTAGATATTCTTGCTCTTTCCCACCAGGGGTTTTAATATTGTTTTTAGTTTTAGATGTCTTTTAGGGTTTTATTATGATATGGGACTTTCTTTGTAACCTGCCCTGAGTGGTGTTTACACCAATAGGATGGGGTATAAATAAACTAACTAAATGAATTACAATAACTATTCAAAATTTTTGAAAAAAATCTGATTTCTTTATCTTTCTATCTTAAATAGAAAATTAATTTTTGGGAGCAAACTCATCTTACAAATGGCAGTCCTTCCAAACCAAGAAGTCTTCAGCTTCCGATATTGAACAATTTTTTTATTTCATCTTTCACTTTACCAAAATATAGCTTTTTAACCCCTCTATATTGTCCATAATATTTACTCCCAAATATTTTATGCTTTTCCTAATTTGAATTTTATATTTTTCCTTAATTTTCTCTAGTTCATCATTATTCAGATTGCAAAAAACTGCTTCCAATTTCATCCAATTTTTTTTCAGGCCTGCTACCTCTTCAAATTGTTGCAGATGAATTTGAATTCTATCCATATTTCTTATAGGGTCTTTCATTATAATCAAATTAGCATCCGAATATAAACTTAGTTTTGTCCTTTCTATACCTTCTATATTTAAATCGCTCCTCATCACTCTAGCCAATAATTACATAGCCATAATAAACAAAATGGGGGAAAGGGGACATCCTTGTCTCATGAGCTGAGACTACAGAAATTAGAAACTATACCTGTGCCATGGTCAGATCACTATCTGGTGACTCTGGACTTCCTGGGGGCGGCGGTTCACTGCAGGGAGGCGTGGCCTATTAAATTGGCCCGCCCCCGGCGACTGATGGATTCTGACGAATTCCAGAGGGAACTGGGGAATTTTCCTCTGGATCGGCTACACGATTCATCCGAGGCACTCGTTGACCTGTGGTACAGGATGACTACGGCTGCCTTGGATGAAATCCCACCACTACGGCCTCTCTGAGCCTGTGGGGTTCGATCTTCCCTGTGGTTCACAGAAGAACTGCGGGAGCTTAAACAGGCAAAGAGACGCCGAGAGCGCCGCTGGGTGAAGACCCGGAGTGATTCCAACTGGACACTGGCTAGGGCTGCTATTAAGACCTACCTGGTGGCGATGGGGGTGGTGAAGCAACAATACTTCACCGCCCTCATTGCCTCCGCGGATAATCACCCAGCTGCTCTGTTCCGGGTTACCAGGTCTCTCTTTGGCCGGGAGGGGCCAGTGCCTGGTTGGCAGGATTCGGCTGAGGTTTTTTGCAGACTATCTGGTGGAGAAAATCGCTCGGATTCATTCGGGGTTTAATCCCAGCGTGGATGGGGAGGGTCTAGAGGGAATCAGAGCTCAGTCTGGCAGTGTTATCTGGGATCGGTTCGATCCAGTTGTCCCTGAGGAAGTGGACAGGCTTCTTGCAGCTGTTTGCACCACCTCCTGCCCTTTGGATCCCTGTCCCACTTGGTTGGTGAAAGCCTCCAAGGGGGTGATGGGAGGCTGGGTCGGGGCTATAATAAATGCTCCATTGCGGGAGGGGTTGTTTCCTGCACCTTTAAAACATACTCTGGTGCACCCCCTCCTGAAGAAACAATCTCTCGACCCAGCAGTTCCAGCTAATTATAGGCCGGTCTCCAACCTCCCTTTCTTAAGGAAGGTACTGGAGAAGTTGGTGATGCGGCAGTTGCAGGGGGTCCTGGATGAAGCGGATTATCTGGACCCCTATCAATCGGGTTTCAGGCCTGGATATGGTACTGAGACTGCATTGGTCGCACTGGTTGATGACCTCTTGCGGGAGCGGGAGCGGGACAGGGGTCATCCATCTGTCCTGGCTCTTCTGTATCTCTTAGCGGCCTTCGATACCATTGACCATGGTATCCTTCTGGAACGGCTCAAAGGTTTGGGGATTCAGGGCACTGTGCTGTCCTGGTTTTCCTCATTTCTGGAGGGTCGTACCCAGTCGGTGTAGTTGGAGAGTGAGAGGTCCAGCGCTAGGCCCTTACAGTATGGGGTGCCTCAGAGCTCGGTGCTCTCTCCTCTCCTATTTAACATATACATGAAGCCATTGGGCGAGGTTATCCATTCCCATGGGGTAAGGTATCATCAGTATGCTGATGATACCCAGTTATATATCTCGGCTCATGGGGACCCCAGTGATGCAGTCAATGTCCTATCCAGATGTCTGGAAGCGGTTGGGGTCTGGATGGGGGACAACGGGCTACAATTGAATCCCTCCAAGACTGAGTGGCTTTGGATAGGGGGTCCTGCGTTATCCAGGGAGCTGCCAACTTTGGTCTTGGATGGGGCTGCTTTGCCCCAGACAGACCCGGTACGCAACTTAGGGGTCCTCCTGGATTCGGGGCTGCTACTAGCAGATCAGGTGGCGGCTGTGGCCAGTAGGGCTTTCTCACAGCTTCGCGTCATCCATCAGTTGCATTCGCTCCTGGACCGGGACTCCCTGCTCATGGTCACACATGCTCTGGTCACCTCTAGGCTAGATTATTGCAATGCGCTCTACATGGGGCTGCCCTTGTCAACCATTCGGAGGCTGCAGTTGGTCCAGAATGCGGCAGCCCGGGTGGTGATGGGGCACGGCGTTGTGCTCATGCCTCACCATTACTTCGGGAGCTGCACTGGCTACCAGTTTGCCTCCGGGTGCAGTTCAAGGTGCTAGTTTTGACCTTTAAAGCCCTTCATGGTAGTGGGCCAGGATACCTTAGAGACCGCATCATCCCAAGAGTGTCCACCCATCCAACCAGAGCGGATCGGAGGGGCTCCCTGATTGTTCCTCCAATGCACTCCAGCCACAGTTCCAGACAAACGGGGAGCTGCGAGACAGCGGCGGGCACAGGCCGACGTGTCACGCGAAGCTCGACCCAGCCGTCGTGTACCCCCAGACAGCTTTGGGGGTTGCATGGCAATTTTGCCCTTCCTCCACCACATGGCACTTCCTAGTGGGGTGGAGGCAGTGGGAGACCACATAAAATGGCATGTGGGCCACATCTGGCCCACGAGCCACAGGTTGATAATCTCTAGAGCAACCAGGAACATTATCTGATAGACACAGTAAATAGGTGGGCCGGACGGCCCGCTAGGTAGTGGGCCAGAGGCCCTAATTTGAGAGCCCGGGCCAGAATAGGGCTATGCCCAAAAATCTGGCCCCCAATGGGTAAAAACGTGCTGTGAGCCAGCACAATGCCCTCCCCCCAATCGTTCCGGCCCGTGGTCGGCAGCCGCGGGCCGAGGGCCGGATCCTCTGAAGGGCCGGCCTGGGGCTGAAAACGGGAGCTCATTCTGTCCTGCAGTACACAGGAAGTGAAAAGCAAGAAAACACCATGGGGAATCGAACTCCCAGCCTCTGACTTTGCAGCCAGATTCCTAAACCACTGAGCTATCCAGCAGTTCTGCTCGGTTACAAGCAAAAAGGAAACCAATAGGAGCGAAATCAAGGCTCCTGCAAAGAGGCAGCAAGGTAAAAGGAAGCCTCGCACAGAGGCTGACAGAGGGGGAAGCGACGGAGCGGATTCCTCCTCCCCGTCGCTTCTGAAAGAATCAAGCCTCTAGCACAGAGGCGAGAGAAAACGAAGCCTCGAGCAGAGGCTAGCAAAAAGGGGGGAGGGAGCGACGGAGAAAACTTCTCCTCTCCGTTGCTTTTGCAAAATGGCAGCTCGGCTGCCTCGTGGCCACCCCTTTTAAAGGGTGCTGGCCACGCCCCCTAACTACCCGGATGCCCAAGTCCGGTGGGGGGGCCCGCAAAGAGCGCGGCGGCCATTTTGGCGCCACGCTTGCATTACACACAATAATTTGTCCAGTTGACCAAAACAAAAGGCAAAACAAAGGAGCAATTTAGATGAAACAGGATGCTTAGCACATCAGATTGGAAGAAGGGGATGGATAAGAAAGGGGGAGGAGAAATACAGTGTTATAAGGAACAATACTGTATAGGGACATGGAATGTAAGATCTATGAACCAAGGAAAACTGGAAGTGGTAAAAAAGGAAATGGAAAGAATAAGCATTGACATCTTGGGAATCAGCGAGTTAAAATGGACACGGATGGACGAATTCAGCTCTGGAAACCATCATATCTACTATTGTGGACAAGAAAACCTCAGAAAAAAACGGAGTAGCCATAATTGTCAATAAAAGAATGAGAAAAGCAGGATTGGGATATAATCTCAAAAATGATAAAATGATGTCAGTCAAAATACAAGGCAAACCTTTCAATATCACTGTAATCCAAATATATGCACCAACCACTGGTGCAGATGAAGCCAAAGTTGACCAGTTCTATGAGGGCCTACAACACCTCATAGAACAGACACCAAGAAATGATGTATACATTATCATAGGAGACTTGGATGCCAAAGTAGGAAATCAAAAAGTAAATGGAATAACAAGCAAGTTTGGTCTTGGAACACAGAATGAAGCAGGGCAAAGATTGATAGTGTTTCCTTCATTTTTCCCAATGTGTGTTGCAGAAATTGTTAGTTTGAGTGAATATTATAGCAGTCTGAGTTGTGATGAGTCCAAGAAAGAAGACTATACACCAGGCTTGGTTAAATGAAACTGGTATATTAACATTTACAGACAACTCTATGATTGGTGAGATGTTTGGTACCAACCTACCTTTTAATCTTGCCCTAACTCTTATCATCGTTTTTAACATATTATTTTTTTTATTTTAACTTTGACATATCATTTCCCCCAAAATCTCTATTTCCACACACATTGCTATCTTTCAGTTCTATATCTTTCCAGATAAGATCATTTATTGTCAGTAATTTTACCATACCTTTAAGTTGGAACACCTTGTAATAAGTTTTAATATTAGGTAACCCTAGACTACCCTCTTTCTGTGATCTGTACATAAACTTTTAGATATTCTTGCTCTTTCCCACCAGGGGTTTTAATATTGTTTTTAGTTTTAGATGTCTTTTAGGGTTTTATTATGATATGGGACTTTCTTTGTAACCTGCCCTGAGTGGTGTTTACACCAATAGGATGGGGTATAAATAAACTAACTAAATGAATTACAATAACTATTCAAAATTTTTGAAAAAAATCTGATTTCTTTATCTTTCTATCTTAAATAGAAAATTAATTTTTGGGAGCAAACTCATCTTACAAATGGCAGTCCTTCCAAACCAAGAAGTCTTCAGCTTCCGATATTGAACAATTTTTTTATTTCATCTTTCACTTTACCAAAATATAGCTTTTTAACCCCTCTATATTGTCCATAATATTTACTCCCAAATATTTTATGCTTTTCCTAATTTGAATTTTATATTTTTCCTTAATTTTCTCTAGTTCATCATTATTCAGATTGCAAAAAATTGCTTCCAATTTCATCCAATTTTTTTCCAGGCCTGCTACCTCTTCAAATTGTTGCAGATGAATTTGAATTCTATCCATATTTCTTATAGGGTCTTTCATTATAATCAAATTAGCATCCGAATATAAACTTAGTTTTGTCCTTTCTATACCTTCTATATTTAAATCGCTCCTCATCACTCTAGCCAATAATTACATAGCCATAATAAACAAAATGGGGGAAAGGGGACATCCTTGTCTCATGAGCTGAGACTACAGAAATTAGAAACTATACCTGTGCCATGGTCAGATCACTATCTGGTGACTCTGGACTTCCTGGGGGCGGCGGTTCACCGCAGGGAGGCGTGGCCTATTAAATTGGCCCACCCCCGGCGACTGATGGATTCTGACGAATTCCAGAGGGAACTGGGGAATTTTCCTCTGGATCGGCTACATGATTCATCCGAGGCACTCGTTGACCTGTGGTACAGGATGACTACGGCTGCCTTGGATGAAATCACACCACTACGGCCTCTCTGAGTCTGTGGGGTTCGATCTTCCCTGTGGTTCACAGAAGAACTGCGGGAGCTTAAACAGGCAAAGAGACGCCGAGAGCGCCGCTGGGTGAAGACCCGGAGTGATTCCAACTGGACACTGGCTAGGGCTGCTATTAAGACCTACCTGGTGGCGATGGGGGTGGTGAAGCAACAATACTTCACCGCCCTCATTGCCTCCGCGGATAATCACCCAGCCGCTCTGTTCCGGGTTACCAGGTCTCTCTTTGGCCGGGAGGGGCCAGTGCCTGGTTGGCAGGATTCGGCTGAGGTTTTTTGCAGACTATCTGGTGGAGAAAATCGCTCGGATTCATTCGGGGTTTAATCCCAGCGTGGATGGGGAGGGTCTAAGGGGATCAGAGCTCAGTCTGGCAGTGTTATCTGGGATCGGTTCGATCCAGTTGTCCCTGAGGAAGTGGACAGGCTTCTTGCAGATGTTTGCACCACCTCCTGCCCTTTGGATCCCTGTCCCACTTGGTTGGTGAAAGCCTCCAAGGGGGTGATGGGAGGCTGGGTCGGGGCTATAATAAATGCTCCATTGCGGGAGGGGTTGTTTCCTGCACCTTTAAAACATGCTCTGGTGCACCCCCTCCTGAAGAAACAATCTCTCGACCCAGCAGTTCCAGCTAATTATAGGCCGGTCTCCAACCTCCCTTTCTTAAGGAAGGTACTGGAGAAGGTGGTGATGCGGCAGTTGCAGGGGGTCCTGGATGAAGCGGATTATCTGGACCCCTATCAATCGGGTTTCAGGCCTGGATATGGTACTGAGACTGCATTGGTCGCACTGGTTGATGACCTCTTGCGGGAGCGGGAGCGGGACAGGGGTCATCCATCTGTCCTGGCTCTTCTGGATCTCTCAGCGGCCTTCGATACCATTGACCATGGTATCCTTCTGGAACGGCTCAAAGGTTTGGGGATTCAGGGCACTGTGCTGTCCTGGTTTTCCTCATTTCTGGAGCGTCGTACCCAGTCGGTGTAGTTGGAGAGTGAGAGGTCCAGCGCTAGGCCCTTACAGTATGGGGTGCCTCAGAGCTCGGTGCTCTCTCCTCTCCTATTTAACATATACATGAAGCCATTGGGCGAGGTTATCCATTCCCATGGGGTAAGGTATCATCAGTATGCTGATGATACCCAGTTATATATCTCGGCTCATGGGGACCCCAGTGATGCAGTCAATGTCCTATCCAGATGTCTGGAAGCGGTTGGGGTCTGGATGGGGGACAACGGGCTACAATTGAATCCCTCCAAGACTGAGTGGCTTTGGATAGGGGGTCCTGCGTTATCCAGGGAGCTGCCAACTTTGGTCTTGGATGGGGCTGCTTTGCCCCAGACAGACCCGGTACGCAACTTAGGGGTCCTCCTGGATTCGGGGCTGCTACTAGCAGATCAGGTGGCGGCTGTGGCCGGTAGGGCTTTCTCACAGCTTCGCGTCATCCATCAGTTGCATTCGCTCCTGGACCGGGACTCCCTGCTCATGGTCACACATGCTCTGGTCACCTCTAGGCTAGATTATTGCAATGCGCTCTACATGGGGCTGCCCTTGTCAACCATTCGGAGGCTGCAGTTGGTCCAGAATGCAGCAGCCCGGGTGGTGATGGGGCACGGCGTTGTGCTCATGCCTCACCATTACTTCGGGAGCTGCACTGGCTACCAGTTTGCCTCCGGGTGCAGTTCAAGGTGCTAGTTTTGACCTTTAAAGCCCTTCATGGTAGTGGGCCAGGATACCTTAGAGACCGCATCATCCCAAGAGTGTCCACCCATCCAACCAGAGCGGATCGGAGGGGCTCCCTGATTGTTCCATCTGCCAGAGGGGCTTGTCTTTCTGGCACACGAAGGAGGGCCTTTTCCATGTCCGCACCGGCCTTGTGGAACCTCCTGCCTGTAGAGTTGCGGGAGCAGATGGAGCTGCTACCTTTCAGAAAAGACCTAAAAACCTGGTTGGCAGGGCAGGTGTGGGGCCCAGATGGAAGAGTGGCCCCTGCCTGTTGGCTTATAAATTAAGCCCCCATTTCTTTTAATTGTCTTTTTTTAATGTGGTTTTTTTGGTGGGTTTTAAGAGGAATGGGGTAGGTGGGTGGTATGTTGGGTTTTAATTGGTTTTAATTGGTTGTCCTGTTTTATGTGTGTTTTAACTTGTTGTGAGCCGCCCAGAGTCGGGTTTACCTGATTGGGTGGCATATAAATTTGAATATAAATAAAAATAAATAAATAAATAAATTCCTGCTTTAAGCTCGATGTCCTCTGTGGTAGAATCATTTACTTTTACCTTAGCGTAACTATGTTTGTAAAGCTGGTTTACTACATTTTTAAACCTTTCCCCGAATCCACTTTTTATGATGATTTCCTTAATGGTAACCCGTTGTAAAGAGTTGAATGCCTTTAAAACATCTAAAGACAATAGACCTATTTTACCTTTTTTCCTATTATTTATTTCTAACAGATCTAACACTCTCCTTGTTAGGTCAGCCATATATCTACCCTTTAAGAAACCTAACTGATCTGTATGTATATATTCCCCCATAAAACTATTTAACCTGTTTGCCATAATGCCATAAAAATCTTTGCATTTTGATTAATCAAAGCTATTGGGTGATATGAGTCAACAGATTCTAATTTTTTTCTTGGTTTTGGTATTAATACTATTGTAGATCTAAGCCATGAATTTAAAATTCAGCAGGTAATCCATCTTCTCCCGGGGTTTTCCCTAATTTTAACTTATTTATCACATCTATTATCTCTTTCTCTGTCACTTGCTCTTCCATTTTATTCCTGTGATCTTTCTTTATATATTTCCCCTTGCATTTTTGTAAATATTCTTCCAATTTATCTAATATAATTTCCTTATCCATGTATAATTTTTGATAATTTTTAAAAACTATTTTAACTTTATCCAATGTTTTGTTACACCTTCCCACATCTTCCCTTATTAAAGTACCTATTTCTCTTTTCTCTGTCTTCTCCTTCACAGTCCTTGCTAACATTTTTGAACTCTTATCACTAAATCCAAAGTATTGGGGGCGTGGCCAAGATGGAGATGGCTTAATACATACCTTCCATAGCTCACGCTATTCAAGCGGTTCTGAATGAGATTTTTAGTAAAAAAATACTGGAAAAGGCTCATCGGAAAGAGTTTGATGTGTTTCTGCTTTTGAAAAGCTGCCTGATGAGCTCCTTGTTTGGATAAATTTTGCTGTGGTTCTGCAGATCGGGAGGTCGAAGCCCGTGGAGGTGGCCGGTAAGGCAAGCGGCGCAAGCTGCGGCTGAGCAAGCCACGGGCGGGCGGGATCCCTGTGAAGGAAAAGAAAGGAGTTCAGAAGGTTTTTAAATGGGATGCAGCACCCAACTGGTTCTCCGAGGGGTGAGACATGGAGAAGTTTGACCCAAGAGAAGGCAAGGCAAGTGCGGAAGGAGGGGGGAAGTGGAGAGGAGTGAGAGAGAAAGACCAGGACGGTTAATGGCGGCGGGGAAGGAAACAAAACTTAAAGAAAGTTTCCTGGCACTGCCAAGAAAGTAAAGGAGGGTGTCGGTGGAGAGGAAGGAGATGAAAGAAGTTGGAAGGAAAAAGAAGGAAAGTAAGAAAGAAGAAGAAGGCATAAAGTTATGAAGGCTGACAGAAGGTTTTAGCTTGTTCGGGTCGTGGAAGAGGAGGAGGAGATCGGCCTCGGAGGCCAATGGAGGCTGCAACATTATTGCGTCTTTTTGCAACAGTTGCTGGGCCTTTCCAATATATTGAAGCACTTTGGAGGATTCCCTTCTCTATTATTAAAAGGTACTTTTTAAACTCTTTTTAGTTTTTTCTTCCCTGAATTTCTGCATCTATTGACCTTTTGCATGGCTGCCGCAATTGGATTATAGGGAAAAAAAGAGTCTTTTTTGGATATTGCTGATTGGTCTCGCTCTTTGTTTATTGTTCTTGAATTTTTCACAGCATAATCCAGTAATGCTGGATTATAAAAAGTTGATTATTGGAGGGTCACGCTGAGTTGGAGTTTCCCTCCCCCCCTACATTTTGGATATACAGATTTAAGATGGGCTGCTGGAAATTACTTTGCAATTGGATTATAAATTTAGAAGAAACAGCAACAGGTACAGTTTGGATTATAACGTGTTTGGAGGACTCCTCCCCCTTTTTTGGATTTAACTGTTTATATTTTGGGATTGGAAAAACTGGAATTTCCCTGGGAGGAGGAGCTTGCAGGCCGAAATCTGTACAGATTTTGAGCTCATTGTTTGAAAATCTAATAGAAGAAATGGATAAGAGAAAAGAGGAGGAGGTGGTCAGGCCTAAAAAACTGGATTTGAGAAAGGAAGAGAAGAGGGATGAGAAGAGAAGTCCGCAGCCACGGAGGCAGCACCAGCAAGGGGGGGGGCAGATTCGGAATCATTGGATCAATTGCAAATAATGGTGGAGTTGGGGAAACTGATGGAAAAAATTGTTAGGATGGAGGATACAAATGTAAAGGGTTTTCGTGAAATGATGGATGTGAGGGTGAAAGATAAGGAAGAGTTAATGGGATGTCATAAAAAGCTTGCCTCACAGTTAACTGATTTATCTACAAAGGTCGAGGCCAACTATCAGAGAATGGATAAAGTTTTGAATGTGGTGCAGAGTGGTATGAAATTGATGCAGGATGACATGAGAGGGTTACATGAGGAACAAAAGGAGGTTAAATCTAAAATTGAAATCCAAGGGAAAAATTGGATATGGTTGAAGAGGTGATGAGAAAACAGAATGTGGTGATGTGTAATTTGCCAGAGAAAATGCCAGATAAGCTGAAAGAAAGAATAGTGGATTGGTTGAACAATTTGAATATGGGGGCTAATTTTGTAAATGAAGATATTGCCAGTTGCTTTAGATTGGGGGCAAGAAGAGGGAAGAAGGGTCATAGAAATGTATTGATAAAATTTGCAAATGCATACAATGGATGATGAAATTGATTATTTAGATTACATGTGTCAGATTGGATTGGTTAAAATGTTATCCCAAGAGTGGAGGGTATTAAGAAAAGCTTTGGTGGAATCGGATGGAATTTGAAGACAACATTCAGGGGAAACTGAGAGGGGGGCAGCGGGTGGAACAGATGTGGAATCGGAGCTGCAGGTGGTTGCAGATGATGAGTGAGATGGATTAAATTTGAGATGGAGTTTGTTTGTATATATATAGAGAAGGGAGAAAATAACAATAGCGTTGTTATAGCGTTAGAGTTAGAGTTAACACGCATTTTTCTTACACGTCTCCCCCTCCCCCTTTGATTGTCAAGGGCCACTTTTTGTAAAGAAGGGTGGGGAGGGTAGATATGATTGTTGCTTGTGATTGGAGGTTGAATGTTAAATGTAAATTTTTTTGTGTCTGATAGTTATTGTATATGTGGTGAAGGACATGGCATGAATAGGAGTCCGTGATTGTCAGAAAGAAAGGATATTAAGACCTAGGTCTGAGGAACATTAAAGTTTTGACGTGGAATGTGAAAGGTACCGGCTGTCAAGTGAAGAGGAGGAGGTTAGAATCAGCCCTGAGGAAGGATAGGCCGGATATAGTATTTCTCCAGGAAACTCATCAAAAATCAGAAGATACTAATAAGATATTCCTGGGATGGATGCAAATATATGAAAAGTCATATGGAACTTCTAAAGCTAGGGGTGTGGCGGTCCTGATTTCAAAGAGACTTGGCTTTGAGATGATAAAAAGTATTTCAGATTCAGAAGGTAGACATTTGATTGTAATTGGAAAAATAGATGATGAAGAGATAACGTTAGTAAACATATATGCCCCAAATGATCACCAGCAAGAATTTTTAAATAAAGTATATGGCATATTAGAAAAAGAGAGAACTTTGAAAATGATTGTTGCAGGAAATTTTAATTTAATAAGGGCATCAGAAGATTGCACAAATTTATCAAGAGCCGGGAAGGTTGCTAGAATGAAGATTTTAGATAAATGGATGAAGAACCTAGGTTTGAAAGATGGTTGGAGGGAGATCAAGGGATCAGAGAGGGCATATACATTCTACTCACAGGAACACAACACATACTCCAGGATAGATTATATTTTTGTTTCAGAAAATTTGGTTAAAAATTTAGAGAATGCAGAGATTGGAATTTTCAAAGAATCGGATCACGCAAAATTCTGGCTGGATCTTAAAATTGATAGAGAAAAAAGTTTAGGAGAAATTGGAGATATGATGATAAATTGTTTTATGATCAAAAATGCAAAGAACAAGTAATTGAAAAGTGGAATGAATACTGGAAATGGAATGATACAGGCGAGTGTAGAAATCTGATTCATGTAAAGATCTAATCAGCCTCATAAAGAGCAGTTTACAGCCCCAGATAAACAAAGGAAGAGTTAAGAATTCTAATGGAGTCCAGCTTCATTAGGCAGAGTAAGGAAGAGACAGAGAAATAGAGAGAAAACATACACACGACTGCAGTCTTGGCTGAACAAAGGAATAATAATGGCGTCTCTTTATTCAAACAGAGTATATCAAAAACAAAACTAAGGCACACACAACCAATTAGAATGTCAGAACCAAATAAGGAGAATTTTTCTCACTTTTCTACGCATGCCCAAAATCAAGCGTTGTCTCTCATGTAAACAAAGGGGCCTTTGTTTACAAAATGTGTAGGAAGCAGGCAGACAGAAACCAGATAAATTCCCACATGTCCTCCTTTTTCATTTAAATTTGAGAGAGGGACGGCTAATCATACCCTTGCATGTCATCATACTCCATAACTACTCCTCCATATACATCATCTCTGTCCTCCTGGACATCGTACCCCTCCTGACTCCTGGTACCTTGTTCCAGAGGATGATACCTCATTGAGTACAATTGCCGTCGTGCAAAACCCGATGTCTCCCTTCTACGCAGTGGACATGTATTACACATAGAAATAAGATTAGGAATACAATAAATGCAAAAACACAAAGATATAAGGCAAATAATAATAATGACCCCATAAAAGAAAACTTGTCTAAGGACAGACAAATCAGGCAACCAAGAAGTCATCCAATCAAAGAGATTAACATCAGTGCGTACATTGTTAGTAATGCTCTCCTGTAAATTCTGAAGTTCTTTCTCAATAGTATTATTCAGATCCTGGAATTTTACCCGACATCCCTGGTTCCCGACCAGTTTACAAAATCCTCCGGATTTTGCTAACAGGTAATCAATGGCCAGTCTGTAAAGCTGAACATTGATTATCACTTCATCATTGCAACCAGAACCCATCGGGCCGGCAACAGCTCTCCGGCGCCGTGCATCTGCCTGAAGCGGCATATGCACTTGTACGGGTAAGGTGAAATAACCCAATGCTGCACATTGATATTGTCCTGGATGGAAATTCGTGGCAACTCCATTAAAAAAGAACCACATGTTGGGATCCTTAATTTGCCATCCATTGCAAATTGAACCACTATCTATAGCAGAATAATCAGGAGTAAACATAGGAAACACATCATATATATCTTCAATAGTAGTGTTAAACAAGGTAAAATTAAGCTTATAAGAACTGTTATAACTACCCCATAACGAAAAATAATCATCACATCCTGTATAATTGCCTAGATTCTGCAAAACCCTTTTTGCTTGAGTCCAGTGCTTCCATTTACTATTCCAGACCCCAGAACTATGACAGCCGAAACAAAGCCCTTTAGTGTATTTCTTGAATGTCATGCTTCGCCAGCGGGTGTTGTTAAATTGTTCTGGGGGATTGGAGAAGAGTGTAGACCTGTCAATATGTCGCAAGTGTCCAATAACCAACTCAGGCGTGTTGAACAATGCCGGAAGAAAGGCCATTTGAGACACTGCCAGTGGATGCTCATAGTATAACGTTGCATTCTTACCATGAACCTCAAACATATAGTTAGCATGATGAAGCCAAAAGTTGGGGTTGCCCCCATGAGTCCCTGCCCTTACAGCTGGAAGCACAATAAGAAAGAAAAGAACAAATGTCAGCAAATTTAGTTTACTGGTGAACCACCATCCTGGAGCTGAGTAACCTTCTTTTCTCTCCATGGGCGGATCGCTCGGTCAGGGACCCTTCCACTCAGGATCCCCTTGTTGCCAATAAACAACCAATGGCTTAGGAAGACACTCCCCTAAGAAACAGGAGCATGCCCTGTTTGATGACCAGTGCTATGTTATTACTAGCAGCATGTAACTAGACGTGAAACATGCCTGACATTTAACACAAATGCAATATCACAAACCCATTTACATGTGTAGGGTACTGAAAACTCTTCCATGTACTTCTGGAGGTACCTTGAGATATGCAGTTTCATAAGGCAAAACATAACATAAGCAAAGACAGGTCTTTCCCCTGCAAGAGAATAAGCAAAACATTTAAGCATGAACAAAACATGAACATTTCTCTTCTTCCTTACATGAAGGAGGTTTCTGTAGCATTCTAGCAAGCATTTCTCACTCCCCAATTACATGAGTAAGGCCTTACATTTCTTCTTCTCTCACTGGTGTAAATGAAAGAGGCATTCAATAACTTAAAACCAGCATAGCATGGTAAATCAAATACAGTACAAATATCATTAGAGCATTTCACACTCATAGCATGAGCAGGTAGACAATTTTTTAAAAAAGGCTTTCAGGTTTTATAATGCAAACAAGGCCAATTCTTCTTTAGAGTCCACACAAACTTTTTAGTCCAATTAAAATGTCCAAATTAAAAGTCCAAATGTTGATTGAAGCTTTCTTCTTCTCAGATTACAACTTAAACACTATCTTCTCTCCAGCACAGTTCTTGGCATGGCAAGGTTGAAATTAGGCTATAAATTAATTCTCACTGAATTCACAAGACAACCAGACAACCCCCCTTCAGCTTTTCAGGCAAACACACATTCCTTCATGCTCCAGCCACACCCATCTGTATTAAGGCAGGCAGATGAGGTATGAGAACAAGGTACAACTTCTCCAGAACTTGCAAGTAACTTCCACACTGATGAACAGTACAGGGAATTCCCAGTTGCTTTCCCTGCAATCCTGATGCTTGAAACTCTGGATCTCTTTGTTTGAGGGTTGAGCAATTCAAAATCAGCCATAAACTGGAGTATGTCTTCTCCCTCCTTGTATTTTTGCAAAAGCCTGCTGTCCATAGAGGAAGGATCCACACCCCTTTTCCTCTGGACTTTTTTCATCTGCAGCATCTGAATCTCAACTTTATGACAAACTGCACCTGTTAGTTTGTATTTGCAAGAAGACCCCTTTCTGAGCTTGGGTTTTCTGCATTCCTCCTCTGGGCCATCCTTCCACTTCCTGCCCAAACGTGAGGAGTCAAGTTTACTACTCAGCTTCTCCTGCTTTTGTGATGAGGGTTGCTTCAGGGGCGAGCTGAGGTCTCCTGTGCTGCTCTTGGAATCACACTCCTTGCTTCCTGCCACTTTGCATGCATTAATAGCTTCAATCTGTGATGAGGTCCCCACCATTTGTTCCCAATCAGCTGGCACTAGTTGTTTTTTAGACTTGGCAGGCAGTATTGCAGCAGTCCCATTTGCAAGAGCCACTCTGTTCACTGGATATACAGCAACAGTTTCCATATCCAGCACAGCTGCAGTTAAAGCAGCAGAGAACAGGTCTTTTGTAGGGCTAAAAGTGCTTGATTGCTGCAAGGCAGGATATAATGTCCCATCTCCATTTCCACCCACACCTCCATCAGGGGGCTCATGCTGTTGTTTCTCATATGATGGAGGGGCAGTCAGACTCCCTCCCTTGGCTGGGGGCAAGAGCTGTGGAAGGGGACCAGCAAGCCGCTGGGACAACAAAATATTTCTTGGAGTAAGTCTTTGAAGACAGTTTCTGACTTCATGCACCTCTTTAGTTTCTGCTCTTTGCCCATTTTTATTCAGACAAAACTTCTGCTCTGGCGAAGTTAGCACACCCCCCATAATAAATCTTTCACTCACCCTGTTGGGATCCGAAGTTAAACTTGGATGATTTTCTCAAGCGCTTGACTGACCTTTCCCGGTCGGACCTTTTCTCTGGTCGTGGGTGAATGAGACCTTGTCCCTGGTCGCAATGAGGTGATAATGAGGTGCTAATCGCTAATTGCTGAAGCAGATTTCAAAGAGTTCCTTGAATTTCAAATGCCTCCCACGGGGCTCCAGTTGTACAAATCCGATTCATGTAAAGATCTAATCAGCCTCATAAAGAGCAGTTTACAGTCCCAGATAAACAAAGGAAGAGTTAAGAATTCTAATGGAGTCCAGCTTCATTAGGCAGAGTAAGGAAGAGACAGAGAAATAGAGAGAAAACATACACACGGCTGCAGTCTTGGCTGAACAAAGGAATAATAATGGTGTCTCTTTATTCAAACAGAGTATATCAAAAACAAAACTAAGGCACACACAACCAATTAGAATGTCAGAACCAAATAAGGAGAATTTTTCTCACTTTTCTACGCATGCCCAAAATCAAGCGTTGTCTCTCATGTAAACAAAGGGGCCTTTGTTTACAAAATGTGTAGGAAGCAGGCAGACAGAAACCAGATAAATTCCCACAGGCGAGGTCAGTTATAATATGGTTTGGGATGCCATGAAGTCGGTTTTTAGAGGGGAATGTATCAAGTTGGCTAGTGTTAAAAATAAGCAATTTAGAGATAAGCAGCATGAAATTGAGAATGAGATTAAACAGTTATTAGAAGAGCATGCAAAGACAAATAGAAAAGACGTTTTTGAAAAAATGCAAAGATTAAAGACCGAATTGGTAGGGAAAGACATTCAAAAAATGAAAAAAGATTTGGTCTATTTGAAGAGAGAGTATTTTGAATATAGTAATAGAAATTCAAAGTTGTTGGCAAGAGCTGCTAAAGCAAAAAGGATTAAAAGAGAGATGGGAACTTTGGTGGATATAACAGGTAGGAGGTGTAATAAAACTAAGGATAAGATTAGGATAGTGAAGGACTTTTATCAGGAATTGTATACCAAAAGGGAAGTGAATATAGAAAAGCTGAGAGACCAACTAAAGAAGCAAACGCAAAAAAGGATAAATTTAGAGCATAAAAACAAAATGGAAGATCAAATCTCAGAAAAAGAGGTAAAAATATAATAGCCAACTTGAAGATAGGTAAATCACCTGGGGATGATGGGTTAACAGTGGAATTTTACAAGGAGTTCAAAGACTGTGTGGTTCCAAGATTGGTGAAGTTGTTTAATTTTATAATGGATGGTGGGAAGATACCGACTTCATGGTATAGAACTATAATAGTTTTGCTGCCAAAACCTGGAAAGGATTTAGAAAAAGTGGAATTTTATAGGCCTATCTCTTTGATAAATCAGGACGCCAAGATATTTACAGGAATAGTTGCAAATAGATTGAATAGTTTCATGACTAACTATATAAATGGGGACCAAGCTGGTTTTTTGAAAGGAAGCATATGACGGATTTGACTAGGAGGGTTTTGGATACATTAGATATATTAGGAGCTACAAAAGAGAAAGTCGGCATATTATCATTAGACATATTCAAGGCCTTTGATTCGTTACAATGGGAGACAATAAAGGAAATTATTCGATCCTATGGATTTGGTGATAGATTTTGTAACATGATTGGACAATTATATCAATTTGGATTTGCTAAAGTTAAAGTGAACAATGAGTTTACAGAAGAAATAAAATTGGAAGCAGGAACAAGGCAGGGATGTCCACTGTCCCCAATATTATTTATTATGGCAATGGAGTTGTTAGCAGATGTTATAAGATGGGACAATGGGATTAAAGGGGTATTAGATAACAAGATAAGTCTTTATGCAGATGATACTTTAGTAATTATGAAACATCCTGAAAAGGCATTAGGAAAGATACAAGGCCATTTAAAGGATTTTGAGGAGATGACAGGATTGAGAATAAATTGGGATAAATCTGAAATGATATTCTGTAATGTAGATAACGAGGAACAAGAGA
The DNA here is from genome assembly GCA_035047305.1 of Bradypodion pumilum. Taxonomy (NCBI): domain Eukaryota; kingdom Metazoa; phylum Chordata; class Lepidosauria; order Squamata; family Chamaeleonidae; genus Bradypodion; species Bradypodion pumilum. The sequence continues at coordinate 109,235,053 of JAWDJD010000004.1, read as the reverse complement.
GAATAAGAGGTAAATATAAATTACAAGTTAAAAATGCTTGAGATATCTAGGTATAAATATTTCAAATAAATTTGAAGATCTTATTAGATTGAATTACGAGATACAAAAAAAGGAAATTAAAGAGAAAATAGATCAATTTAAAAAGATTAAGCTATCCTGGTTTGGCAGGATAGCGCTAAGTAAAATGATGCTGCTGCCCAAGATTAACTTTTTATTTGATGCATTACCAATTCAACTGAAAGATAAAGAGATTAAAGATTTTCAAAATATAATAAATAATTATTGTAACGGGGAAAAAAACCACGAATAGCAAAGATCTTTTGGTATCTACCGCAGAAAGAGGGAGGATTAGGGATACCAAATTTGTGAAACTACTATAGAGCTTTTCAAATTAAGAATATTATGAAGATCTTAGCTCGGGAAAGGGCAATATGGGAAGAAGTTGAAATGAAAGAATTAAATCAAGTAGGTAGAGGAGCATTTTTGGGCAGCAGCAAAAGTAAAATAGTGGTGAAAAATAAGATGATGAAGACGATGCTGGGGGTATGGAAGAAGGTTAAAAAAGAACTAAGTCCGGACATGTCCCCGATAATAGAAATACAGGATCTTAATAGTTTTCCAATAAAATTAGACAAGAGGGTGAAGGAAGTATTATCAAGAAATGATGTTTCCCTGTTGAAAGACTGGATAAGAGAGTCTAAAGATGGAGGAAAAAAGCGGAAATATATAATCAGTTAAATTTGAATTGGTTTCAGATGGTATTGGTAGACAAATGGAATGGAGAATATATGGGACAATCAAGCTTAGAGAGAAGTAAAACAGAATCTGAGGAATTGGTATCAAAGATAAGAAAAGGGGACATGGGAGGAAAGGGCATGGTGAGTAGAGTTTATAAAATACTAAATAAAGAAGGTAATCCGCAAGAAACATTGAAACTATGTTGGGAAAGAGATTTAAATATAAAAGTACCAGAAAGAATTTTGAAAAACAAATGGACAAAGAGGTATATGAGAACAATGTCAGTTAGAATAAAGGAGCATAATTATAAGATGTTGTGGAAATGGTACTTGACGCCAGAGAGATTATTTCAAATGGATAACACCAAAAGTAAAAAATCTTGGAGATGTAAAAGTACCCTGGGAACTTACGAACACATGTGGTGGGAATGTAAAGTGGTAAACGATTTCTGGGAAAAATTGAGAAAGAGATATGTGAAATTGTAGGTATGAAATTTAAGCTGGATATAAGCATGGTGTTACTAACAGACGTTGATAAAGTAAAATTGAATGAGGATAAAAAGGAAATAATATCTCTAATGTTGATAATTGGAAGAATGTGTATTGCAAGAAACTGGAAATCTGAAGGAATATTAAATATAGAAGAATTGTATAAAGAGATTGGGATCTTGCATTAAATGATAAATTAACATGGGAAATAAATAAATATAAAGGTAAAGTTAAAGAAAACAGATTTTGGAAAATTTGGCAACCATTTGTGGATCACTCACTGAAAGGAGAGCGGGGGGACAGTCGGGTACCAGAGCAGATACATTTTTGGAAATGATAAAAATAAATGTGACATCCCGCGGACTCTTTTAAAAGCATATGCACATAGGGTGTTTAACGTGATTGTATAATGAATATTTTTGTATTTTTTTGAGTTCTTGTGAAATAAAGGTATAGCTAAATATGGTGGTTACTGATCACCACAGTCTAAGTGAGAAATTTAAAGGAAATGGGAAATTTAGAAGTGGACCGGATTGTGAATATAAATGAAATTGTATTTTAACAAAAAGGGTTAGGCTATACATTAAGGCAAGCAATTTTATTGAAAGTGTTTGGTTTTTTTTGCAATTTGATAGTTGTATGGTAAATTTAAAATGTAGTTGTGTATATTAAGTTGTTTTTGTATTGATGTTTTAAAATAATAAAACTTATTTTTTAAAAAAAATCCAAAGTATTCCCTTTTCAAGTATATTAAATCTCTCTTAATTTTTTCTATATCTCTTTCATTTCACTCCTTTTTAACATTTGTATTCTTTCCAAAATATTCATATCCTTTGAATTAGCATGTTTAGCTTGAAGGGTTTTAATTAATTTTTCCACCTCCAATTGTCTGTCTCTATATTGTTTATTCTTTACACTCGTAAATTTAATAAATTCTCCTCTAAATACTGCTTTCATGAAATGTGGTGTTGGAGGATAATTTTGAGAGTACCCTGGACAGCGAGGAGAACAAACTGGTCAATCTTAGAAGAAATTAACCTTGACTGTTCCTTAGAAGGTCAAATAGTAAAGATGAAGATAAAGTACTTTGGACATCAAATGAGAAGAGAGAATTCACTTGAAAAAGCCTTGATGCTGGGAAAGGTGGAGGGAAAAAGAAGAAGGGGATGGCCAAAGATGAGATGGCTAGATGGTATTATAATCAAAAGCAGCAAGACCGCTTGTGGCAATAAAATAAGGAGAGTTTTAATGCACTTATGTAAATTCAAAAACAGATCCAAATTCCATCTAGTAATAAGAAGTTCCTCAGGGATCTATAAAACATAATGATACAGAAATATCACTAATACATTGTAATAACAAGCAAATGCATATATACATTATTTACATATTTATAACAATCTCAGATTCATAATATTATCATATTAATTTAATTTAATTTAATAGTCATATTTATATATGCCACCCACTCAGGCAGAACCCGACTCAGGCATATTATCATAGATATCAAACAAGGGATTACCTGTAAATTCTTGTTATAATATACACTCTTATAACTCTTAGTATTCGTCAAATTTCTCAATATTTTCTAAAGTTTTTTCAATTGCGTCCCCAGCCTCACATGTTCATTCTTTCTGTGCCAACAGACGTCCAAAAAAATCATTCCCTAAGCACTTCATTTAAAGAAGATCGAGCCCTACCAACAGGTGTGCATAAATTAACAATTACAAGAAACAGGAGTAGTCAATCTCCATATTGAGACCATGCGGGTGGAGTGTGTTAAAGCAGTGGATGTAAAAACATTCTCTTTGTAACAACTTCTGTTCGATGTTGCTAAGGGAGTAGGGATCAGATTTGCAGCATTCCAAGACCACAAATTTAAAATCCCAGTCACTATGACCTGCTTCAATAAAATGATTTACCAAGGGTGCTGTAGTATTGCCTGCCCAAATTTTGGAGCAATGTTCGCCCACCCTAGTTTTCAGTTCATGGGTAGTTACATCCACGTAACCCAAGCCACACTTGCATACGAGTAAATATATACAATTAACAGTTTTACAATTGCTCAGCTGGCAGAGTTGTAACACGAAATCACTATTCCCCAGGGAGACCTCTTTCATTTGCCATGATAGAAAGCAATGCACACAATCATTACATTGGTAATGTCCTACTGAACTGGAACGAAATGAACCTTGACGGGACTCATGGTCAGAAAAGGTTACCATCTTGTTTTTCTTAAAGCAATAATAGGTTTGCAAGAACAATTGGGTAAATGTTGAACCACATGCCAATGTTTGGAAATGACAGATCTAATTTCCTCTGCTAAAGGGGAATATTGAAATGAACAGTACAGTCGATCTTTAACATTCTTGTTTTTTTTAATGAATAACTGTTTCCTGGAGACTGTCTGTGCTTTCCTATAGTTGGTTAAACTACTTGCTTAGGGTAACCTTTATCATCTAAGAATCCACAAATGTCAGAAGCAGATTTGATGAAGTCAGTTTCAGAAGATGAATTACGTTCGGCTCTCAAAAAATGTCCAAAAGGTAAATTATTCCTAAAATGATATGGATGATATGATGCATAATTCAAATAAGCGTTTCTATCTGTATTCTTCCTATATCCCTGACATCACGTTTAGAAGACAAATAGGTAGTAACATCTAAAAAAGGAATATCAGTTTTGCTAATGCTATGGGTGAACTTTAAATGAGGGTTCAAATTATTAATCCATGAAACAAATTCTAAAGCAAAGGAAAGATCATCAAAAATAAAATACAAATCATCAATAAACCATTTATAAAAAATAATATGTGCTAAAAATGGATTAGCTGAATTGTTAAAAATAAACTCATCTTCGAAATTAATCATATATGCATTAGCCAAACCGGGTGCCACCAAACTCCCCATAGCCACTCCACAGACTTGCAAATAAAAAGTGTTACCAAATCTAAAATAATTGTGTTCCAAAACGATAACTAAAAGGTCCAATAAGAAGTGTGTGTGTGTGTGTGTGTGTGTGGGGGGGGGGGTTGTAAATCCTGACGGGAATACAAAAGTCTTTGAATGATAGTCCTAATCTCCTCCAAAGGAATGTTAGTATACAGTGCTTGAACATCTAAAGTAATAAAACCACCACCTTCGGGAATAGGGAAACCTTCCACCTGAGAAACAAAATCAGTAGTGTTCTGAATGAAGGAGGAGGTATTACGGGGAAAAGGATTAATAAAGTGATCCAGGAATTAGGAAATGGGCTCTAATAAGGAATTTATAGATGCTACAATAGGTCTCCCTGGGATTAAACCCTCACGTGTGCGTTCTTTGTGTATTTTCAGGAGCAGGTGAAAAATGGGTACCTTAGGATATTGATTTAAAAGGAAATCATTTTCCTTATTCAAAACAAACCCCATGGCAACACCTTCAAAAAGCACTGTCTTAATTAAGCTAGTTACTTTAGCAGTAGGGTCAGAGGTAAGTTTTTTATATAGAAAAGCTAATTGGACAGTTGTCAATGTGCCTCAGCAATGTAGTCTACTGTATTTAAAATAACCACACCACCACCCTTATCTGCTTGCTTAATAAGAATGTCTTTATCCTGTGCTAATCCCTCAAGAACAGAAATATAATCTTTGGACAAATTAAACCTAGCCCTGATTTTTTTCTCCCATAGCTCAATATCCCGCGAAATGATTCTCTGGAATACCTCTATAGATGGGTCACTCACAGAAGGTGAAAAAGTTGATTTAGTTCTAAAGCGTTCCACTCGTCCCAGAGCTTTATCCTGAAAAAAACACTTAAGCTTCAACAACCAAATTACTTTGTATACATCAATTCTGGTGTTAAATGGATTGTAGTTTGGTGTAGGAACAAACCCTAAACCCAGCGACAATAATTCCAAAGCTGGTTGAGAGAATTGTTTACTAGAGAAATTAAACACTAAGTCTTTCTTTTCTGGGACGCTTTTCTCTGGGGTAAAAAAGACGATGACAATGAAGAGGGAGGTTGCTGGGATAATGATCCAGGCATGGAAGAGTGTGTAGAGAATGAAAGCGCGGCACCAGAATGGCCGCCGCGCTCTTTGCGGGACCCCCCCGGACTCAGACATCCGGGTGAGTTAGGGGGCGTGGCCACCCCTCTATAAAAGGGGTGGCCACGAGGCAGACGAGCTGCCATTTTAGAAATAGCGACGGAGAGGAGAAGTTTTTCTCCGTCGCTGTTTTTTCCTCTTAGTCTTCGGCTATTGAGCCCTTGCAGTTCTTTCCCGGCTGGGAAAGAAGGATTATCGCACGCGGAGCCTTGTTTGCTTGGCTACCGCGTTGCTTGGCGCTAGGCGTTCGATCCCTGGATAGGGATCCTGCCTTTCTTCTGAGGCATGGCTCCCAAGCGGAAGGCCCCGGCGATGAAGCCGCGGCCAAGGGGGAGAACTTTTACTGGCCCTGCGCCAGACAGGGGCCAGCCATCGGGTCGGAGGACCAGGGCTGCGCCCCCGAGGCAGGGCAATGCGCCAGCCTTGCCCACTGCTACCAGTGGGGCTACTTAGGCTGGCACTTGGCAGCTGGGCTCCAGCTTGGTGGCTGGCCAGCTACAGGCCGGCCCCTCAGGGGCTTCGGCCCTCGGCCCGCCATTACCGGCCATGGGTCAGGGCAGCATGGGGGGGGCTGGTGTGGGTATACAACCCGCTCCTCCACCGGAGCCTCATGGGCCAGAGTTTTGGGCATGGCCCTATTCTGGCCCTGGCTCGCCTTTTGGGTTACCTTTCCAACTGCCTAGTGGGCCGTCCGGCCCACCCGGCCCGCCTTATGCTGGGGGCTCTGTGGCAGTGGATGCTCTGTTAGCACGTTTAGCAGTGCTGGAAGCATCCTTGGGCATTGCACAGCCTCCTGTGGAGGGGGGCGCTACTCTTTCCACTGGGGCCCCTTCGTTGGCACCGGCTACCTTGACGGCCGCAACACTTCAATGGGCGGCCAGCCGGGTTGAGGTGCTTGAGACGCTCTGGCCGGCGCCAGCTGGTGTCTCGCAGCTCCCCGTTTGTCCAGATTTGCAGACTGGGAGTAGTCAGGTGTGGTCCCAGAGCTCAATTCCGGTCGTGAGCTCCGACGCCCGCCGTGGGCCAGAACCCCCGGTGGGGGCGGCTCATGGGGGTGCACCTAGTAAGTATCAGGTTCAATCTAGTGCACCTACATCACAGCCCACTTACAGTGGTGGGGTTCAGTGGCCCTGGCCTCGTCAAGTTGAGGCGAGTGGGCATCAGTTACCAGCCTATCCCAGTGCCCATGGTTTCAAAATGGCACCTCGTTAAGGGCGGGGGTTTCCGCCCCTGGGGCAGTGCCGAGCATTGCAGGGGCTGTCTAGGTCCCGCTGCGTATGCCCTCTATACAGAATGTGCTGATGACGGCTTTGCCAACGGCTGGTTATTCCTTGCCCCTTGGTGATCATTTGTCACAGGTCACGAGGGAGAAGATTTGGCGAGGGGAGTATGTGGATATATTCTCCCTATTGAACCATGAGCCCACTAAGGAAGAGAGAGAGGGACAGGATGACAGAGATAAGGAGCTGTCCCGTCGTCGTAAGCCACCGCGCACCTGGGCTAACTGGTTGCCGGCATATCTTATTTATATGGCGGTATACCTTAGGGCCCGGCCTGATCTGGCCATTCCTATGGTCCAATACTTGGACAATATTTACAGGGCGATGGTTGATTTCCCTGGCCCATCGTGGTTGGCTTACGATGAGGAATTTAGAATGAGGGTGGCCCTACACCCGGGGATGAGATGGGATGAGCCCTGCCAAAAATTGTGGCTCTTGTACATGACCCCCATGCGTCAGACGCCTGGGGATAGGTACCATTGTGGCCATGCTGTGCAGCGAGCTGCTCCAACACAGGCTCCCTGGCAGCCAGCGGGGCAGGGGGTTCCAGCCCGCTTGCTGTGTTGGAGCTGCTCAGCTAATGGCATGTGCAATAAGCGACAGTGTCGATACAAACATGAGTGTCCCTCTTGCGCTGGCCCCCACGCCGCCTCCGCGTGCCCGTGGGCTGGTGGGTCACAGGGCAGAGGTAGAGGTGGACAGGGAGCGGGCAGGGCTTCCGCTGATGGAGCTAGCCAGTCAAAAAGCCCCCTCCCCAGTTAATGTGTATATGTTGGAGCGATGGCTCTCAACTTATCCAAGGAGGGAGGACGCGAGGTACCTCCTGGAGGGTTTCCAGTGGGGCTTTCGTATCCCATTCAAAGGGGTGTGGGGACCCCAAGATGCCCCCAATTTGGTTTCCCTGAAGGGTAAGGAGGGGGTGGATGCCCTGAGTATTGCCAAAGAGGTAGAGGCTAAGAGGGTAGTGGGCTCCTTTTCCGAACCACCTTTCCCTAACCTGAAGGTCTCCCCTCTGGGGCTAGTACCTAAAAAGACCCCGGGTGAATTCCGTTTAATCCACCACTTATCGTACCCGGCGGGTTCTTCTGTCAGTGATGCTATTCCTGATGACCTTTGTTCGGTCAGATATACGTCATTTGACCAAGCCCTACAGATGGTGCGCTCTTGTGGTCCCGGTGCCCTCCTGGCGAAATGTGACATTAAATCGGCATTCCGATTGCTGCCAGTGCACCCTGGGGACTTTGAGCTATTGGGTTTTAGATTCCAAGGGAAGTTCTATGTAGATAAGGCCATACCTTCTGGCTGCTCTATTTCATGTTCGGCATTCGAACGTTTTAGCACTTTTCTTCAGTGGGCCTTTGTTCGCAGGTCCGGGTCTCGGTCTGTAGCCCATTACCTCGATGACTTTTTGTTCGGGGGTGAACGGGGCTCGGACATGTGCACACGTCTCCTCACTACATTTCAGACGCTAATGCTGGAACTGGGTGTCCCTTTAGCGCCCGAAAAGACCGAGGGCCCATCTACTACGCTCACATTTCTGGGGATTGAAATTGACACGGTCGCACAGACATCCCGGTTACCCATTGAGAAGGTCACCCGGATCTCCGCGATGATTTTGGCGTTGCTAGCCAAACGTAAAGTGTCACTTTGTGAGCTTCAGGTACTTCATGGCCATCTTAATTTTGCCTGCCGGGTGGTGACACCCGGCAGAGCATTTGCTCGGCGCCTATGTGACGCTATGTCTGGCCTGTTAAAGCGCCACCACAGGGTCTGACTGACCATGGGCATGCGGGCTGACCTTTTGGTTTGGCTCACATTTCGACAGGAATTTAACGGGGTTTCTTTCTGGAGATCGGACCTTTTGGTTTCCCCTAGATTCCAAGTACAGTCGGATGCCTCCGGCTCCCTGGGATATGGGATTTATTTTGAAGGGAGGTGGGCTTATGGCCAACGGCCTCCAGCATGGCGGGGCACGGATCGCCTCCGCGATGTTACCTTTCCTGAGTTCCTTCCAATCCTGGGAGCTTTGATGCTATGGGGCGAGGAGTGGGCCGACTCAGTGGTCCATTTTTGGTGTGACAATGCGGCATTGGTGCACATTGTCAACGCTCAGACGTCTAAATCACCTAGGGTGATGGCGTTGGTTCGCCAGTTTGTGTTACAAAGCCTACGCTTAAATGTGCTGTTTAAGGCCAGACATGTCCCAGGCATTAATAATGATATTGCTGATGCTTTATCCCGCCTGCAGATCCCCCGGTTCTGTGCCTTGGCTCCGGAAGCAGAGGAATTCCCCTCGCCACTCCCGGCCGAGATTTGGACATTTGGCGAGGAGAGGTGAACCGGGCGATCGGCATGTCTTTGGCACCTCGCACGCGTAAGGCTTATCAACATGCTTTCCTACAATTTAGAACCTTTTGTGTGCAACTTCAGTTGCCCGAAGTCTGGCCAATTCCAGTGGAACAGGTTTTACAATTTATGGTTTATCTACACAGTCAGGGTTTGACTCCTTATACTATAGCATCCAGGCTGTTGGCACTGGCATTTATGGCTAAAGTGAGGGGTTTTGCTGACTGCGTGAATGATTTCCGCATATGTCATGTTTTGGAGGGGTGGACACGGGAACGTGGCCGCCGCCCGGATACTCGCCACCCAATTTCCCCAGAGGTACTGACCCACCTTGCACGAGGCTGGCATAACTTGTGTTATGATAGGTATGAGGTGGCTCTTTTTCATGCGGCTACCACGGTGGCCCTCTTTGGAGCGCTCCGCATCAGTGAGTTGGTACTACTGTCTAAGGCGGATGCAACTTGTAGGGCACTGGAACTCAATGATGTCTATGTTACTGATGAGTGGGCTCAGTTGAGGATACGGTCCTCAAAAGTTGATCAGCACGGCGTAGGCAGTGGAATTAGACTGCTACGATGTTCCATTGCAGACATCTGTCCAGTTGGTGCCCTACAGGAGTTCTTGGCAGTGCGTGGCGCGCACCCTGGCCCGTTTTTCTGCCACCAGGATGGGTCTCCCCGTACTAAATTTCAATTTTGGAAGGTGACCGGTATGCCACTATCCAGTGTTGGCCTCCCCGGGGCTCGTTACGGCACCCATTCATTTAGGATAGGTGCTGCATCCACTGCGGCTGCATTTGGTTACTCTGAGGCTGATATACGCTGAACGGGGAGATGGGGATCCATGCGTTTTGCATTGTATGTTCGCCCACTTCAGGCATGAGTACCAGTTAAGTCATTATTCTCTTTTCTTCTTTTACAGACCCTGTGTGTCCCCGTACACCGGTGGCAGTATGGCTGGTGGGCCACAGTTACGTGCACTGGGCAGCGCAGTATGCTGCAGCGACAGAGTGGGGACCCCAGCTTGGACTACGTGCAACCGCACGTATACGTTGGTACAGTAAGCACGGAATGAGATGGCGGGAACTGTTGCCATTCCTGTTTTCCATCATGGATGATGAACCGCCTGATGTCCTTGTACTGCACCTCGGGGGCAATGACCTTGCCCAGGTCACTGGCCTTTCCTTAAAATTCACGATTTGCAGTGACCTAGCTTATTTGCATTATGTGTGGCCGTACACAAGGCTGCTATGGTCGGACATCGTACTGCGTCATTCATACAGGGGAGGTATTGAACTCCGTGCCCTTGACCGTGCTCGCCGCTCGGTGAACAGGGCTGTTGCCCAGTTCTTGGCAGACAAGGGTTTGGGGATGGTCATCCGGCACCCCACAATTAGTTTGCAAAATTATGATCTCTATGCAGGGGATGGGATCCACCTGTTGGCTAGAGGTATGAACCTCTTTCTGGAAGATTTGCAAGCAGGCCTGGTGACCGAGCTGACGGTCTGGGGGCGGGGGGGGGGGGGGCGGTGAGTCTTCATAGACGCCTCCCCGTGTGGCGGGTAGCACTGGTAAGGTAAAGATTGATGACCCATAGGTATCCGGTTCGCAATTGACTGGCCAACACTTAGACAGGTACAGGTGTAATAGCTTTGGCCGGTCAATGACGAACCAGGCAAGGGGTGATGGCAGGAGCTTTTCAGCATGCATCACCCCATGATTTGACAGATACACGTCATAGGGTGGGGTCAGTAGATAGTTTATTGACTCCGGTCAACAATTTGTTTGTGTCAACAAACAAATTGATACAAATAGTTACATTGTAGCCAATTGCCATTGGCATTTTGGGAGGAACCTTACCAGTGTTACTGTGGCCTGCTTGCCTTAAGAATTTTAATTGGATGATTACACCTATTGAAAGTTATAATTCAGACTAGGGCATTATTCAATAAAAGTGGCCCGATGCCTTTATCCATATACCGGTGTTTGAGTCTTTCTTTGGGGGGTGCGCCTGCAATGAAAGCGTGGCGCCAAAATGGCCACCGCGCTCTTTGTGGGCCCCCCCACCCGGACTCAGACATCCAGGTGAGTTAGGGGGCGTGGCCACCCCTCTATAAAAGGGGTGGCCATGAGGCAGACAAGCTGCCATTTTAGAAATAGCGACGGAGAGGAGAAGTTTTTCCCTCCACCCCCTCCCTAGTGAACAGTGTGATATTTTGGTCGCTTCGGGGCCGGGTGGGAATTTTTGGCCTGAACCCACAATTGGCCCTTGGTTTCTGGCTTTTTTGCCCATCCCACACTGTTGCTAGTGTTTGAGCAAAGGGGTTTCTTTGACTTTGGTCACTTTAGGCGGGTAGCACTGGTAAGGTAAAGATTGATGACCCATAGGTATCCGGCAGGTTCGCAATTGACTGGCCAACACTTAGACAGGTACAGGTGTAATAGCTTTGGCCGGTCAACGATGAACCAGGCAAGGGGTGATGGCAGGAGCTTTACAGCATGCATCACCTCGTGATTTGATGGATACACGTCATAGGGTGGGTTCAGTAGATAGTTTATTGACTCCGGTCAACAATTTGTTTGTGTCAACAAACAAATTGATACAAATGGTTACATTGTAGCCAATTATCATTGGCATTTTTGGGAGGAACCTTTCCAGTGTACTGCGGCCTGCTTGCCTTAAGTATTATAATTGGATGAATACACCAATTGGAAGTTATAATTCGGACTAGGGCATTATTCAATAAAAGTGGCCCAATGCCTTTATCCATATACCGGTGTCTGAGTCTTTCTTTGGGGGGTGCGCCTGCAAAGTCCTAAGCCTCGGAGCCCCAGCAAATTCTCCGTCGCTAGACATTGAGGTACCTTCCGAGTCCAAAGTGTCCATAGAAACCAAAGGCTCTTGCCATGTTACCCTCTTGTTGGTGAATGTCCTCTTCTTCTGATACCGCTACTTATAAACACGTGAGGTGGCACAATCACGTATGTCCCTATCAAACTTCTTGTTTTTAAATTAAATCAAAGAGTCCTGGAATTTTGCTAAATTGGCTTTAAGCGCCTTATAATTTTTATCACAATCAGTCCCAGAGGAAGCTAGAATATTAGACTTAAGGTCATTAATTTCATCAGTGAGGATATCTACTTGATGATTAGAATGTTCAATAATTAATAAAATTAAGTCAAATGAGCAGCGGTCAAGAATGGTTACCCATTTATCACAAAACTCCTTGTCCTCACTGAGTAGAGTAGGGCCTTTGTGGATGCGATACCCACGGGGTATCCGAGCCTTCTTGTGATAGTCAGCCAAAAAGGATGAGTATAGCATAAATCTTAATTTTTTCTTCTCAAGGGTCTCAATGGTGGAGAAATCATCCCTGTTAGATTCTGTAGGTTGTCTATAAGAAACAATATTCTGCAAAATACGTGTTCTGTCTGCAGTCGAGTAGGCGAATCCGAGTTCAGAAGAAGCCATAGCTCAAATAGCACAAGATCCAAATAGCACAATAGCACAACTCCACCAGCTGAGCAATTGTAAAACTGTTAATTGTATATATTTACTCGCATGCAAGTGTGGCTTGGTTTACTTGGGTGTAACTACCCGTGAACTGAAAACTAGGGTGGGCGAACATCGCTCCAAAATTCGGGCAGACAACACTACAGCACCCTTGGTAAATCATTTTATTGAAGCAGGTCATAGTGACCGGGATTTTAAATTTGTGGTCTTGGAATGCTGCAAATCTGATCCCTACTCCCTTAGTAACATCGAACAGAAGTTGTTACAAAGAGAATGTTTTTACATCCACCACTTTAACACACTCCACCTACATGGTCTCAATATGGAGATTGACTATTCCTGTTTCTTGTAATCGTTAATTTACGCACACCTGTTGGTAGGGTTCGATCTTCTTTAAATTTAGTGCTTAGGGAATAATTTTTTCGACATCCGTTGGCACAGAAAGAATGAACATGTGAGGCTTGGGACGCAATTGAAAAAACTTTAGAAAATATTGAGAAATTTGATGAATACTAAGAGTTATAAGAGTGTATATTATAACAAGAATTTACAGGTAATCCCTTGTTTGATATCTATGATAATATGATAATATTATGAATCTGAGATTGCTGTAAATATGTAAACAATGTATATATATGCATTTGCTTGTTATTACAATGTATTAGTGATATTTCTGTATCATTATGTTTTATAGATCCTTGAGGAAGGCGTATACTGAAACTTCTTATTACTAGATGGAATTTGGATCTGTTTTTGAATTTACATAAGTGCATTAAAACTCTCCTTATTTTATTGCTTTTGATTGAATTTTCACCATTTGGCCCCTTTTCCCTCTAGATGGTATTGTAGACACAATGGGCACAGAGCTGGGCGGGTTGAGGAGGATGGTGGAGGACAGGGGTGCCTGTAGGACAATGGTCCATAGAGTTGCAAAGGGTCGGATTTGACTGTGTGACTACAACACAGAGAGAGAGAGAGAGAGAGTGCAAGACTTGGGAGGGAGATTCCACAGACACCCACTGTGGAGGACTGTAGGTGGCCGTCCCAAGTATGGCACTACCTTCTAAGTCCCCTACTCCTTCATTGCTCAAGGGAGGAGGATCCTTTGCCCGTGCTAGCTTTTGATATGTAAAACCATATACCTCTTGAGAATAATTTCATCTGCTTTAATCCACCCCATATCTATTCCTCTCCTGTTTTTCTCAGTGGGAAGTCCAGATATTCTTTAGGTGACTTTTTTCCTGCTTTATCAGCACATAGTTTTTTAAAATAGCCTACTTTCCCTTACATAAATAAAACATATCTTATTTTGGGTAGTTTGAAAAAAGGGTCCCCATTGCCTTGGTAACTTGGGGGAAAGGGACACTTAAAAACTATTAAATAATCTACATCTCTAAAGAAGCAGCAGCAGAAAGTAGATCTTCAACTCAATCTGTAGATGGTTTCCAGCAGCTCAGCAAAGATTTCTGTCTTCCAAATGGCTAACAATAGCAACAACTCAAAATATCTTCTCTGTCCCACAAAAGCAGATCACCAAAATAGAACACTGGGAGGGAAACTGGTGGTAGATTTTTGTATGGAAGGACATGCCTGCTAGTTTGGTTCTGCTACTAATAACAAAATTGTGAGCTAAAGGTATGCCTTGTTCCTTAATGCTTATCATCTATCTACCCTCCTTTTACATCAGTCTCCATGCACTAGATCTCATAATTGTACTGCAACAAACCCCAGAAATCTGGACATCTCCCCACCTGTGCTTTAAACTCTTTAATAACTAAGCATAAAGGAATGTAAATGCTGGCATGAGATGGATGGAAGGCTGCTACAAAAATAGCAATTACATTTATGTACTGACCCATAGTGCTTAGTGTCTGTGAGATGTGACTGAGAAGGAATGTTCAGAGACATGCCAGTTCATTTGTATTTGTGTGTTTGTTTGTTTGAGTGAGTAATAATAATAGTTGCATGTCAGAAATTATTCTGGGTTGAAAGAATTTTTACTGAAGAAACTCCACTCAGGGAACACCCAAATAAGGCTCCTTTTATGTCCCCAAGAGCTGGGACAGAGACGGGCGCTCGATCTGTCATGCAGTACCCGGGTCTCGAACTGCTGACTTGCCAGCCTTCCAGATAACAAGATGAGTTTCTTGACCACTGAGTCACCCAGTGAGTGAGTGAGTGAGTGAGTGAGTGAGTGAGTGAGAGAGAGAGAGAGAGAGAGAGAGAGAGAGAGAGAGAGAGAGAAAGTGTGTGTGTGTGTGTGTGTGTGTGTGTGTGTGTGTGTGTGTGAGAGAGAGAGAGAGAGAGAGAGAGAGAGAGAGAGAGAGAGAGAGAGATTCTGGACATTGAAAAGCTCCAGGCAGAAGCTTCAAGCAGAAGCTTCAAGCAGAATACAACCACATGCACACACCCAAAAAGTGTTCAGTGAATGAGGGCAGATCTTGCATGCTCACAAACATTTTAATATGAGCTTGGAGAAAAACAGCAATTCCTGAAATTTCTAGGCAAGGCTTTCCTAGCTTTATGTATCAGAGAGAGACACTCCATCAAATAGCAAGATCCTAAACTGTAAAAGGTTTTATGGGTTAAAACCAACACCTTGAATTGAGCCTGGAAGCCTACTGGTAAGGAATGCAACCATATCAATGTCAGATAGATCCTTTCCCACCATATGGGCCCCCACTGCCAGCCAAGAGGCTGCATTCTGGACCTGTTGTAGCTTCTGGGTCATCTTTAAGGATAGCCCAACTCAGGGCTTATGACTGTAATTGATTCTTGAGACTACCAGTGCAGTCTCTAACCAATGTCATAAGGGACTTTGTATCAAGGGATAGGCTTTTAAAGCACTCCCTACTTTTGCAGCCATTGTGGCAAGTTTTTCTCTTTGTATTTGATTATCTGGTGGCAAAGGTTGCAGTAGAGTATGACCAGGTTATACTGCCAGTGACTCAATGCCAATCATCAGGCAGCAGTTAACTAACCTGAAACCATGACGACTAACCTGAAACCATGATGACTAACAGTCTTGTGTGGAGAATTCCACAGGGAAGGGTGGATTAAAACTCACTTGAATCCATTTTGATGTAGGCCAGCAGCTTCATCAATACTGGCCTGGAACTGATGAGGACTTTGCCTGCCAAAAGGGTTCAGGACCAGAATGTGACTCTCGGAACTGGATCCATAGTATGGTTGTCACACTGCAATGCAAAAGGCAAATGGAAGACTACTGCATTATATTGTTCCCAGGACAATCTTCATGGCCAATCAGCATGATGATAGCCAATATTTGGAATCAGATATGGCACTTGTTGAAGAAGAAGAAGAAGAACGGATACAAACAATCCTGGAGGAACAAGAACATTACTATGCTGTTACTGCCTGGTGATATCATCAGTCTTACACTACATAAGTTATGGCAACAGAATTTCAATCATCTTTACCTATAAAGAGGGACATTAGCCATTGGAATGTCACAAAGGCTCCCACACCCATCCCTACTATCCCCTACCGAGCCGCCTGCACTAACCTTTACCCGGCCCGACCATCACCACAAGGGTCCAGCAGTTGCCAGTGGGGCAGTTGCCCCACGAAGTCAAACAAAAATAAAATAAAACTACATTTCCCAGCCTCCTTCATGCTGCGCCACCCTTCAGCCAATGAGGCTGAAGGGAGCGAACGTGGAGGAGGCTGGGCAGCCAGCGTGGCGGTTTAAAAATAAAAACCGCACTGAGAGCAAAAAGCTTACACGGACCCAACTGGCAAAAGGTAAGTGCGGTTGATGGGGGGAAGCAGGGGGAGGCACAGCCCCAGTAACCATATCGCCTCCGCCCCCGCCCCACCACCTTGCCCCCTCCAACTCCCTAACCCCCACCGACCGCACTTGACTTTTGCCGGCTCCGACTGGGCCTTTGAAAGTCTTTCCCTCCCGGCGTGGCCTACTGCATTGGGAGGCACACCGGCCTTTCCTTTCGACTATGCGGGCTAAAGGACCCAGCCACTGCCTCTTCCACAGGCAGCGAGGAAAACAAGGGCGCTGAAGGCGCCCACAGTGAACTTCTCATTTACCCGGGGAGGAGACAGTGGTCGAATTCTTTGGCCCTGCGTCCACCCCGGGCCCCAGCCAAACTGCCCTACCCTATCGGAAAAACCCAAACTAAAAACAAAAACACACAAATAAATAAATAAACCAAACAAGTAAACAACAAAACAATCAACAACTAAAACCACCTATCTACAACAAAACAACACCACGAAAAGCCCTTACTAAAAATAAAAAACAACACAATGAACAAAAATAAATACTAAGAAATTCAAAATAAGAAATAACCAGAAAAATGAAAACCAAAAAACCACATACAAAATCCAAAAAATACACAATAAACCAAGCCAAAACACTAAATTACATAAACACACACTCTACTTAACCCCCCAGCCCAACATCCCTAAATCAAAACAAAAGAAAAACAGGATAAAAAATCAAGAGCACTCACCAAACATGTTCTCCCTCCATGCCTCCGGAACACAACTGAACAAAGAAAGAAAATCACAGTACTCTTAAACACAGTCCCACCTAGAGGCTGGAAGAGTAAAAAACAGTCAATTTTTTAAAATAAAAATAAAAATAAAAAATAGATAAAAAAACAAAAACCACAAATTCAAAACACCACCACCCAAACCACACCTAACCATCAAAGCACACAATAAAACTGCCCGGCAAGGCCGGGCACAAATATGCTAGTTATTTATAATCAGTTGTTGAAGTTACTGAGTTTTTAGTCACCAATGTACTAATTGAGCAGGGAATATATTACACTGAAGAATGCTAAGAGCACAATTTGTTTAGAAATGTATTTGAATATACTCTCAGAAATTATGAATAAATGTCAGATATTAGCCAACATATTTGAGGAAATATGAGTAAGTAGTCCCCAGAAACACAGAATGAATTATGTACATTATGGCACATGTTTTAAAGGACATAGCACTATAATAAATATTTCACTTGTTCCATGGCTTAAGGTTCTGGAAGATTCTACTGGAGACAGAAATAATAGTGAAAATGTTGGTATGTGAAAAATTGCAACCTTTATGACTTTTTTCATCTTGCTATGTAACCACCAAACCTTTGATACAACGAGGTGTTCGAAGTAAATAATCCAGGCAAGTTGTTTAGTTAATGGCATGAGGAAATAAACTTTGTAAGTGGCCAAATTGGAAGTTCATAAGCTCTAATTCAAAAGATGCTTCCAAGAAAAATTCTATGTCCATTGCACTACTCAGTCTCTCTAAATGTTTATCTTAGGCTACATCATCATAAGCACTTTCTCTGTGCCTAAACATATTTGGTTCACACAAACACCCACTGATGTTGTTGTGAAACAAGATTACAAGTAAAGTTTGGTGGAAACAAGCTCTACTTCTTAGTTGCAGCCTATCTATTTTTAACCTTTGGTACACATTGTATCCTGAATATCCTTTTTTAAAGAAAAAAATATGCCAGTCATTTCACTCTTGTCTGTCTGTCCGTCTGTTCACCCACCCGCCCACCTGCCCACCCATGCCTCATCTATCTAGGTACATAAATTTCTACTCTAGGCAGCTTACAAGATTTGAAATTTTAAGAACAGTGCAGTACCTGTACATAGAAGTAAAGGTAAAGGTAAAGGTCACCCTTCCTCGAAAGCCAGTCATATCTGACTCTAGGGTTCAGTGCTCATCTCTGTTTATAGCCGAAGAGCCAGCGCTGTCTGCGTTTGCAGACATTTCTGTGGTCATGTGGCAGGCATGACTAGACACATGGAATGCTGCTTGCCTTCCCACCAAAGTGGTCCCTATTTATCTACTTGCAACTTCTTGCTTTCAAACTGCTAGGTTGGCAGGAGCTGGGACAGAGACAGGAACTCATTCCATCCTGCAGTACTCGGGAATCGAACTGCTGACCTTCTGCCTTCCAGTCAGCATCTTAACCACTTGAGCCACTGCAGTCCCTACATAGAAATAAAAGCCTACATTTAAGGTTTGGCAACTGTTTCATTAATCTCAAACATAATCACAAACTCAAATGAATAGCAAAATAAATCCAATACATTTAGGCCTGGTAAGGGGGCTTCTGGAAACTCCAAAAATCATTTAAGGCTGTTACCTGCCTAGAGAGAGGATGTATCTGTAAGCTTCATTAAATAAATATGTCTTCAATAGTTTCTTGAAGATCAACATTGAAGAAGCCTGGTGCAGATCAGTTGGTAAATAATTCCAGATTGTAGGTGCTGCCATTGAGAAGGCCCTTTGTCTTGTTACTCCTTTCCAGACCAACTTTAGTGACTTCTTAATACCAACTTCTTGGTATACAAACTAAATTTTCTATTGCCAAATTTTCTGTACAGTCCATTATGTATGCTAATAAACAATTTGCATCTAGAAGAAATGAGGGAGAAAGTCACTGCTCTTCCCAGGCTTTGGTCCTCAGATCTTCTCCACCAAAGAAAAAAGAAAGAGCTTGCCCAACATTGTAGACCTCCACTATCAACAAAATGTCCCACATAGAAAAGTAGCAAGATACAGTAACTGCAGAGTTGATTTCAAAGAGAAAGAAAAAAGAAATGAAGTCAAACAGACAATAAACAAACCTTATTTTTCCATGCCATCAATCTCTTTTCTTGTGATTGGAGGGTTTGGTGCAGAAATATCTTTCAGAAGAATGTAGGGCACTTTCACTAAAATGTATTTGAACTGAATGCTAGAAAAGCCTATCACTCTTTGCAGGCGCACCCCCCAATAACGGACTCAGACACTGATGAAAGTGGATAACGGCATTGGGCCACATTTATTGATTCATGCCCTAGTCCGAATTATAAATTTCTATTGGTATTCAACCAATTATAATTCTTAAGGCAAGCAGGCCGAAGTAACACTGGTAAGGTACCACCCAAAATTGCAAACGACAATTGGTTACAATGTATCCATTTGTATCAATTTGTTTGTTGACAACAAACAAATTGTTGACCGTAGTCAATACCTAACTATTGACCCCACCCTCTGACGCATATCTGTAAAATAACGGGGTGATGCATGAGGCATAGCTCTTGCCATCACCCCATCGCCTGGTTCATCGTTGACCGGACAACGTTTAATCAACTTGTGCCTGTCTAGTGTTGTCCAGTCAATTGTGAACCTGCCGGATACCGGTGGGTCATAACTGTTTACTTTACCAGTGCTACCCGCCACACGGAGAGGCTCAATAAAGGCTCGACGCCCCCTCCCAGACCGTCAGCTCGGTCAACAGGCCTGCTCGCCAATCTCCTAACAGGAGGTCCATACCTCCCTGCGACAGATGGACCCCATCCCCTGAATAAAGCTCATAATTTTGTAGGCTGATTGCAGGGTGCCTAATGACGCGCCCCCAACCCTTGTCGATAAGGAACCGGGCAATAGCCCTGTTCAACGAGCGACGAGCTCGATCAAGGGCCTGGAGGTCAAACCCTCCCCTGTAAGCATGCCGCGGTACCATGTCTGACCAAATGAGGGTTGTGGCAGGCCACACATAATGTAAGTAAGCCAGGTCACCGCAAATCGCATGCTTCAGCGATAGTCCAGTGACCTGCCCCAAATCATTGCCCCCAAGGTGTATGATCAGAATATCTGGCGGGTCAGCATTCCTGCTGGATAACAGGAATGGCAACAGTTCCCGCCATAACATGCCGCGCTTACCATACCATCTGAGACTTGCGGATGCACCCAGTCCCAGTCGGGGTCCCCACTCTGTCGCCGCAGCGTACGACGCTGCCCTATGCACGTAGCTGTGGCCCACCAGCAATACTGCCACCGGTGTAATACGACACCCAGGGTCTGTCAAGGAAAAAGAGGGGGGGAGAACAATACAGTGACTAAACTGGTACTCACGGTTGAAGAGGGCGAACATAAAACTGAAAACAACGTGATCCCCACCTCCCCATGCGGCGTATTTCCGCCCCGGAGTACCCAAAAGCAGCTGCAGTAGAAGCCGCCCCTATCCTAAATGAATGGGTGCCGTAACGAGCCCCAGGGAGGCCAACACTGGCTAGAGCCTTGCCGGTCACCTTCCAAAATTGAAATTTAGTAAGGGGAGACCCATCTTGGTGACAGAAAAACGGGCCATGGTGCGTGCCACGCAGTGCAAGAAACTCCTGCAGGGCACCAACCGGACAGATGTCTGCCAATGAACATCGTAGCAGTCGCACACCACTGCCTACGCCATGCTGATCAACTTTAGAGGAGCGTATCCTCAACTGACCCCAATCATTACAAACATAGACATCATCAAGTTCCAGTGCCCTGCGACTTGCATCTGCCTTAGACAGCATCACCAGCTCGCTGATGCGGAGCGCTCCAAAAAAGGCCACCGTAGTAGCCGCATGAAACAGGGCCACCTCATACCTGTCAAAACAGAGGTCATGCCAGCCCCATGCTAGGTGGGTAAGTACCCCTGGGGAAATTGGGTGGCGGTCATCCGGGCTACGCCCATGCTCCCGCACCCACCCCTCCAAAACATGTCGTATGCGGAAATCAGTGGTACTGTCCGCATAACCCCCTACTTTGGCCATGAATGCCAACGCTGACAGCCTGGATGCTATGGTGCGGGGAGCTAGGCCCTGGGCATGTAGGTAAACCATGAATTGTAGAATGTGGACGACTGGGATAGGCCAAGCCTCAGGTAGTCGAAACTGGGCACAAAAGGCCTGGAAAGTGATGAACGCGTGGTGATACGCCTTACGCGTGCGGGGCACCAGCGACATGCCGATCGCCCGGTTCACCTCTCCTTGCGAAGTGTCCATATCTCGTCCGGGAGCGGTGAGGGAAATTCCTCTGCATCTGGGGCCAAGGCACGGAACCGGGAGATCTGCAGGCGGGACAAAGCGTCAGCAATATCGTTATTAACACCAGGCACATGCCTAGCCCTGAATAGCACATTGAGGCGCAGGCTACGCAACACAAACTGTCGCACCAGCTCCATGACCCTGGGAGATTTAGACGTCTGTGAGTTGACAATGTGGACAACTGCCGCATTGTCACACCAGAAGTGTACTACCGAATTGGCCCACTCCTCACCCCATAGCATCAAGGCTCCCAGAATGGGAAAAAATTCCAGATACGTGAGGTCGCGCAAGCGACCCGTGCCAGACCAGGCTGGCGGCCATCTGCCGTAGGCCCACCTCCCATTGAAGTACATCCCATAACCCAGGGACCCCGATGCATCGGACTGGACCTGGAAAAGAGGGTAAGCCAGAAGGTCGGACCTCCAGAAGGACACCCCGTTGAACTCCCTCAGGAACTGGAGCCAGATGAGCATATCCGCCTTAAGGCCCCTGCTAAGACGCACCCTACGGTGGGGCTTGGTTAATCCTACCATGGCGTCGCACAAGTGTCGAGCAAAGGCTCTGCCAGGTGCGATCACCCTGCAAGCAAAATTGAGGTGACCATGCAGCACCTGTAGCTCACGAAGAGACGCCTTGCGTTTTGCCAGCAAGCCGACTATGAGTGCAACAATCCGTGAAACCTTATCAGCCGGTAACCTGGATGCTTGCACTACCGTGTCAATCTCCACCCCCAGGGATGTGAGCTTGGTAGATGGGCCCTCGGTCTTTTCGGACGCTAAAGGGACACCAAGTTCCATCATTAGCGTCTGAAATGTATTGAGGAGACGCGCACACGTGTCCCAGCCCCGTTCACCCCGAATAAGAAATCATCCAGGTAATGGGCTACAGACCGAGATCCCGACCTGCGGACGAACGCCCACTGCAGGAAGGTGCTGAAACGCTCGAAAGCCGAGCAGGAGATGGAACAACCAAAAGGCATGGCCTTATCGAAGTAATATTCGCCCCGGAACTTGAAACCCAGCAACTCAAAATCGCCCGGGTGCACCGGCAGAAGACGGAAGGCCGACTTGATGTCGCACTTAGCCAACAGTGCACCTGGGCCACATGAGCGCACCATGCGCAGAGCCTGGTCAAAAGATGTATACCGGACCGAACAAAGGTCATCCGGGATAGCATCATTGACCGATTGGCTGGCTGGCTGGGACAAGTGATGTATTAAGCGGAATTCACCCGGTGACTTTTTGGGCACTAGCCCCAAGGGGGAAACTTTCAAATTAGGAAACGGGGGGGCAGGGAAAGGGCCGGCGACCCTGCCAGCATCCACCTCCTTAATAATGCTCAAGGCAGCCACCTCCTCCCTTCCCCTAAGTGACAAAAGGTTGGGTGCATCTTGAGGAGCCCTGACCCCCGTGAAAGGAATGCGAAACCCCTGCTGGAAACCCTCAAGCAGGTAAGCTGCGTCTGCCCTCCTCGGGTACGTCGCGAGCCAACGCTCCAACATGTCCACATCAATTGGTGAGGGGGCCTTTTGCCTGAACAGCTCCCTCTGCGGCAGTCTTGCCCACCCCCTGTCCACCTCTACCCCTGCCCCGCGATCCTCCCGGCCTGGGACAGGCAGAGGCAGCGTGGGGGCCAGCACAAGAGGGACACTCATGCCTATATCGGCAATTTCTCCTGCTGCAGGTACCATTGGCCGAGAAGGTCCAGCACAGCAGGCGGGCTGGAACCCCCTGCCCGGCCACCTGGCGGGGTGTCTGTGCCGGAGCAGCTCGCTGGACCGCATGTCCACAATGGTACCTCTCCCCAGGCGCCGGGCGCGTGGGGGTCATATACAGAAGCCACAGCTTCTGGCAGGGCTCATCCCACCTCATCTCCGGTTGTAGGGGCACTCTCATGCGAAATTCTTCGTCGTAAGCCAACCACGACGGGCCCGGGAAGTCAACCATCACCTGGTATATGTTGTCCAAGTACTGGACCATCGGAATTGCCAGATCCGGCCGGGCCCTGAGGTACACAGCCATGTATATGAGGTACGCTGGCAGCCAGTTGGCCCACGTGTGTGGCGGCTTACGTCGACGAGACTGTTCCTTATCTTTCTCATCCTGCCCCTCCCTCTCCTCCTTGGTGGGTTCTCTATTCAGAAGGGAGAAAATGTCCACATACTCCCCCCGCCAAATTTTCTCTTTGGTGGCCTGGGCAAGATGATCCCCGAGGGGCAGAGAATACCCCGCCGTAGGCAATGCTGACAACGGAACAGAGGCCGCATTGGGCACGGTGAAAGGAGCCTAAACCAAGCCCGCCACCCCGAGGAAGTTCCCAACGGGACAGGGGGCGCCGCCCCCAGTGGGGCCCTGGATTGATGGTGCCACACCCGTATGGCCCAGCGGCGGCTGAACTACCGCGCCAGCCATACGGGGCCACGGCCACTGGACGGCCCCCGCCAATGTAGGTAGTGGTGTGGGTGCACTAGTTTGAACCACATACTCACCCGCTGCACCCCCACGGGCCGCCCCTACCAGGGGTTCCGGCCCACTGCGGGCATCGGAGCTCGCGACCGCAACCGAGCTTGTGGACGAGGCCTGGTCCGTACCGGACGGCAGCAACTGTTGCATGGGGAGCTGCGAGGCCGCGGCTGATGCCGACCCATGGGCCTCAAGCAGCTCTACCCGTCCGGCCACCTGCCGATGACCGGCAGCTGATGGGTCAACCTGTGGTCCCAAAAGCGCCCTGGTGGGTTAACCACCCCCAAAGAAGCCTCAAGGGCCGCTACGCGGGCCAGAAGGGCATCAACATTAACGTAGCCCCCAAGATTGATGGGGGACATAGAGCCAGCTGGCCCACTGATAAGAGGCGCCGGGTCAGGTCTCTGGACCCCGGGTCCCGAATATGGCCATGAACCCATTACTGGCCCTTGGGGGGCCGGAGGCATACCCTGCCAGGGAAGGGAACCCAACCACCCCCCGTGGTTAAAGCCCACCACAGGTATCTGCGGGGCAAAGGCAGAAGGCCCCGAGGCATAAGCCGGGCCAGAGCCGGGAGCCACCGATTGAGAGCTGGAGGCCGCGGCCCCCGCCGGGCCAGTCTGAGGGCACCCATTCCCGGGCCACGGGGCAACCGACCCCATCCCACCGGTCCCGGTGGGCGCCGGCAAAGAGGGCTGTTGGGAGGGCGCAGTCGCGGTCCTCCGACCCGGCTGGCGCCTCCTCTAGGTGCGAACCGCGTTCGCCAACGCCTTCTTTTTGGAAGGCATTCTTGAAAGTGCTGGGAAGCCGAAGAAAAGGAACGAAAAGGACCGCTGCCCGAAGTAGCTTCCCGGCTAAGGTAAGAGCGACGGAACAATGGGAGGAAAAACTTCTCCTCTCCGTCGCTTCGCAAAATGGCAGCTCGGCTGCCTCGTGGCCGCCCCTTTTATAAGGGTGCTGGCCACGCCCCCTAACTACCCGGATACTCTTCGTCCGGTGGGGGGGGGCCCGCAAAGAGTGCGGCAGCCATTTTGGCGCCGCGCTTGCATTCTCTGTTGTTGTTTTTAATCACCCTCCTTGAAAACTCGGTCTGCTAAGGGATAAATAAATATTTTGAAATACAGCACTTAATGAATGTGTGGCATTCAGAATTCATACATAATTCTAACTTTTATGCCTTTAGTAATGGTGAACAAAATGATGGAGTTCCATTATTTCAATTTCATTTATTTATTTTCTCTCTGTTTTGAAATCAGTGTACATCCCACCAGCTTTACCAATTTCTGCATTCTGGAATCGAATTTTGTCACCTATATTTGATAAACTAATTTTGGCCTCTCTGCCCCATGGTATCATTGTTTGCTCATTTACATTTTTTCATTAATTAGGTAAGGCTTTACATACACAGCATTTGCTTTCTGAACAGTGATACACATTTTTAATAGGAAGAAATGGTATAGTATTATTTACATTGGATACAAATCTGCATTCTAAATTACAAAAGACATTTAACGCATACAACTGAGATAATTTCAAACTTAAATATTTTGGCCAATTTGCAGTGAAGCTTCTATCTACATGAGCCTTTTAATTTGATCAATGTGAGAAGTTAAATGCTGTAATCACTGGAGAAGTCTGAGGTTCATGTCGGCCTGGCAGATGTGTAGACAGAGAAATTAGATGGGGAAATATATACATTTTGTGATTATGCATCATATAAGTAATTTCTGGGTACATGTCTTCTGATTTGTGCTTAAAAGTATTGTTTATGGGTAATTCCTAATTTGCGACAGCTGTGGGATCACAGACGCACAGTTATATTCATTGTGAAGGTGACACTGCCTTAATTTATAAAGCAGCAAATTCATTCCCAAATCTTAGCTAAGCTTGACCTAAATTCCAGGAAAAGCCCTCAAATCTGGCATATTTCAGAGGTGTCAGATCTATCAAAAGTAGAAGTTGTTTTCTTGAATTATGCATGAAAATGTAATAAATCCAATATTTAACCATTTGGATTCTATGGCACTCATAATTTTTAATTTAATAGTATGTTTTCCCCCAGAATATGAAATAAAAAAACTGATCATTTTCATGGCCTATGATAGTGTGTATGGAAATTGTGTTTTTCTGGATCTTTACTTTTCTCTCCCAATTTTTCAGGACAAAAGTCCATGTGACTAATGCAGGGGTCCTCAACCTTTTAAAGCCAGGGGCCAGGTCATGCTCCCTCAGACTGTTAAGGGGCTGGACTGGTGGTGGTAACCACCCCGAGCCAACCACACCCCAAAAAAGCCTCCCCACTCCCCACCACCACCACACCCCTGTTTACCATCCTGGAGGAGCTGCATCGCTTGGGTGAAGGAAACGCGCCCACAGCTGCTGGAAGCGAACCACAGCTGCCGGAAACATAGATGCAGCCACTTTCGCTTCTGCCACCACCTCAATCTTTGTCTCCTCCGCTTTGCTTGCCATGTCCCTAACAGTGCTCCATAGCAGGGCAGATGTTGTAAAGCTTACAACATCTACCCTGCTATGGAGCGCTGTTAGGGATACCCCAAGCCAAGTGGAGGAGACAAGGATTGAGGTGGCAGACGTGGCAGACATGGAAGCAGTAGCTGGAGCGAGGGAATGTGTTGGTGCCACAGGCCAGATCTGGCCCATGGGCCATAGGATGAGGATCCCTGCTTTTAATGCAACGTGTTTAGTTTTTAAAAATGATAAATAGCTGCAAACTTGTGGGGATCAGATCATACAGCATGGACAGCAGAACCTGGAAATAATGTGTTAAAAATAATACTTGTTATATTAATTTCTTGCTTTCAGTATTGCCACACAAGGCAATTCATTGCTGTCTGAGGTGTTCGCCCCCTGAGTTGACCAGGGCAGGGATCTGACACATGCAATTTGTTCACACAGTGGTTTACTGTTGCTACACCCCACTGAGTTTCTATGGATGAGCAGAGTGTTAAATACCTCTATAGGTCTTCTGAGTTCTAGCTGGACACTCATCCACTATATACATTGGCTCTCATCAGCATCCTCACACACCAACACAAATATTCTTGGTTCAGGTCCACTGAGTAGAGACCATGACGCTTGCATGTAAAAGATAAAATTATGATATTTGTTACTTATAATTTATTATTGATACATTGGTCACCCTTGCTCAAAAGTCAGTCATATCTGACTCTAGGGTTCGGTGCTCATCTCCATTTATAGCTAAAGAGCCAGCACTGTCTGCATCTTCACAATTTCCATGGTCATGTGGTAGGCATGACTAGATGCCAGACTGCACAGAATGCTGCTTACCTTCCCACCAAAGGGGTACCTATTTATCTACTTGCAATTGCTTGATTTCGAACTTCTAGGTTGTCAGGAGCTGGGACAGAGACTGTAGAACCCCGCATAATGAAAAAACTCCGTTCCACGGAGCTATTGGCTATGCGGTTTTTATTCGTTTTGCGGTTCCCTATGGGAGATGCCCCGCATAATGAAAACAAAAATTCATTAACTGGGGTTCCCATTAAGTGGGTATACCCCGGTTACCAAAAAACCCACTTAACAGGTTTTTTTTTTCATTATGTAGGGTATCACCATTGCATAATGAACGCTTCGTTGTGAGATTTTTTTGCTATACAATGTGTTTGTTATGCGAGGTACCACTGTCTGTGTGTGTGTGTGTGTGTGTGTGTGTGTGTGTGTGTGTGTGAATGAATGACAGTCCAACCATATTATTATTATTATTATTATTATTATTATTATTATTATTATTATTATTATTATTATTATTATTATTATTATTATTATTATTATTATTTGATTTCTACCCTGCCCTCCTAGTGCAATGCACCACTCATTACATAAAACCCCCAGCTAAAAGCAGAATTAAAATGCATAAAAAACTAACAACAACATCATTAAAAACTACCCTAACCCTCCCTCCACCCACAATAAAACAGAATTATCAAAGAACGGGGGTGTGGGGGTGTCAATCCCACAACAGGCAGGCTAAACAAGCCAGCGGGTTTGAGAAGTGGAGCCTAATGTGCCCCACACCCATTGGCAGATGGCAGAACCCGGTTTTCAGCATCTTCCTGAAGGGGAGTAGCTCTGACTGGAGACACAATTCTGATGCCTCTTACCCTCTCTTGAGAAAAATAATGATACACTTCATCAAACATCCCCATGTAGTTGACTAGAGTACTCCGCATGTCCTGAGCCACACTTAATCGCTATTTCAAAAGCAGAAAGTCTGTAATTAGGATTACCATGTTTGGTTTCAAAGCAGCTTTCAAGATGAATGATTACAGGACATTGCTTGTACCAGTAACATACAGTTTTTAACTAATCCATTTTTTGCACCAGTCTCCAAGAAGCTGATAGCCGCACAGTATCTCGCTCAGATTTAGTTCTTACAACAGTCCTGGCTATTTAATTATGCTTGGCTCAGCATGCTGGATTGTCAGATTCCTATTGCCCCATATTGTGCATATTTAGGGGGGCTTTTGGGGAGGTTGTTCAAGGTGGTACCCATTATCCCATCTCTTGAAGGTAACCACCATTGAATATATATTTGCCTCAAACAAGGATAAGTTGGAAATCACAATTTAAATACTGTACAACATTCTGACCATTGGTTAAAATCCTATTGGGAAGTTATGGTGGCATAAATGTAATTGTGGAAATAACAGTGGTGAATTGCTGCTAATCAATAAGTTGCTGCTCACATACTAGATTGTATGCCAAATGCATAACTTGCAAGTCACCATCCATTAATTAGATACCCCATTTTATGCAATTAAATCTCCATTTGAGTAACCTGTCATTTGAATTCTGGCCAACAGATATCACACTGCTTCTTACATGAACCTATGAGATCCATACCAGTGTTTTTTTAACCATATATTCACGATGTATACACTTTAAAGCATGGATTCTCAACCTGCGGCCCGTGGGCTGGACGTGGCCCACTGCACCATTTCATGTGGGCCCCTACCACCTCCACCACATCAGGAAGTGCCATGTGGTAGAGAAAGGACAAAATGGCCGCCCGGCCCCCATCTTAAAATAGGTTGAGAGAACTCCTACGTTAAAGGGAGCTGAATCTGACTCTGGGCTCCCTTTGCATGGGTAAGGTTAACCCACATCACTTTTCTTTTTACACAAAGGAAAAATGTCTCTTGTCAAAACAGAGATGCTTCTGGTCAGTCATAAAGCAGATTAAGGACCAGGGACTCAACTGTGTTGGATGGGATTATACTCCCCCCAAATTCAGATTAACATTTAAATTACCTGAAACCATTCCTGTACCTGGATGTGTAGGTTTCTGAGTGACTAGGGGTACATTTGCACCCATTCCAAGAAAAGTATGACTTGACTACAGTGACATATGTGATTGCTAAACCCCATTTGGACTACTGTGCTATGTTCCACATAGGTCTGCCCTTGAAGACAGTTTGGAAACTTCAGCTTGCTTAAAATATTGCAGCCAGACTGATGGCCAAAGGCAGTTATAGGGATCATATAATTCCCTTAAAACAATGTCACTGGCAATTTGTCCATCTCTGAGCCCAATGTTTAATGCTGGTTATAACATACAAAGCCTTACACAGTTTAGTTCACTAAAATGTATTTCAAGAACCATCTCTCCCCATTCAACTCCATATACATCTTTGAGCTCTTCATGGATTTACTTAGGTTTAGTTGTATTTTAATATTAATATCTTGGTTTACCATGATATGTACGTTGGGAGAAATATGGCACATAAATGGGTATTATAAATAAACAAACCAACAAATGTATTCAGCTCACATATGTCGAGTCATATGGTGGAGATAAAAAGTAGCAGTGCACAGATCTGTGCATTTGTTTGTTTGTTTGTTTGCCTGCTTGTTTTCTATACTGCCAATCTAACTAATTGATTACTTGAGGTGGTTAACACAAGAATAATGGAAACAAAAACCATTAGAGCAAATAGACAATGCAACACAACACAAAACACATCTTGTTGACATCTGGAGCAAAAGTTTTGACAGAGGGCATGCCAACTCTAAGGACAACATGCCTGCAAATGGTCCAGTATTCATTCTTGTTAGATTTAAATGTGGCATCTGAACTAAAATCAGAAATTTATTCAATTGCTTTATTCCTTAGTAACGATGCGTAGGTTTGCAGCCCAAGTCTGAAGAACTCAGATGACTCATTGGGTTTAAAGAAGTGATGTCATATATTAAAAAAATTACATTCTCCTTCTCTTCTGTAGGTGAAAGAAATGATGGAAATCAGCAATGGTGGACAAATCTAATTGATCCTGCACCCCAATTAGAGAACCAGAAGGTTGACAGAGGTGAGGGCCATTTTTCTTGGGGGCATCCAAATCAAATGTGAGATAAATATGTTTTCAAATAGAGAAGGGAGAGAGACACATCCTTTTTCTTCTTTTAAAAAATGATATTTTGGCAGAAGGAGGAAGGGAGCACAATTTGTTTTAGAAAAGGATTGTGCCCTCAGAAGTAGGATTATCCCTTTATATTATTTGTTTCCCTTTTCAGAAAAGTCTGCTCCCCTCTACCTGGGGCATTCTCAGCATGTCTGGCAATCTTGCTTTAAAACAATCCAGGAAGGAAATCTAGCAAGCTGTTGGGAAGCTTGTCCCAATGATAAATTGCTCTCAGTGCTTAAAAACTCATTTTGACATACTTCTCTCTTTAGTTCAAGACTTCAGTGGCTCAAGTGGCTAAGACGCTGACTGGGAGGCAGAAGGTCAGCAGTTTGATTCCCGAGTACTGCAAGACGGAATGAGCTCCCGTCTTTGTCCCAGCTCCTGCCAACCTAGCAGTTCAAAAGTAAGAAATTGCAAGTAGATAAATAGGGACCACTTCGGTGGGAAGGTAACAGCGTTCCGTGTGCTCCAATGTCTAGTCATGCCTGCCACATGACCACGGAAATGTCTGCAGAAGCAGACAGCACTGGCTCTTCGGCTTTGAAACAGAGATGAGCACTGAACCCTAGAGTCAGATACGACTGGCTTTCGAGCAAGGAAAACCTTTACCTTTACCTTACTTGTTCCTGCTCAAACTTGCTGGTATACAATCTATCCTGGTTTGTTCCCAGATTTGTTATGAATCTGCTGGCTTGTTACATTTAGATTCCACCCCCACCCACCCCAGCAAGGTGAAGGCAGAATAGATGGCTCTACTATTCAACACCTGTAGATAGGTCAGCCTAAAAGAGTAATTAATCTAAAGTCACTCTATGAATTTTATGGGTCTGTGGATTGGATCTCTTATGTTCCACTCCAGCTTTCTATTCACCAAACCACATAGATACTCAGCTTTCTCTCTATCTATTTCTACACAATGCTGGTTCATTGGAGGCTAGTGAAATTACAACTTTTCTTGTGGTATGAATTATTCTGTTGGCTTGAATAGTCTCTCTGTGTCATCATTGCTTGTGTCTGAAGGGCTGACTTCCCAAGCCAAAGCTTTAAAGTCACAAGTAACACATTTATGCATATCAAACGTATAATGAGACTACATTTTAGCTATATGCAATGCATTATTTTAAAATGTTGCTTTCCAAGGACATTTTAATGCATTTTAGATGCATTTTTAGGAAACAAAACTTCAAATTTTGCTCCATTCTCTTATAAGTCCCAATATTTTCTTAATTACAGAAAAGCAAAATAACAAAAGTAAAAACACCACCAACAAGCAAAGCAATGAGTAAAACAAATTTCTTCTTAAACACTGTAAAAAGTAATGTGAATGGGTTATTTCTAACAATAACTTACAAGTTCTGTTCTTTCTAATCAATTCTGGTTAGCTGTTTATCAATATTACAACCATCCCATGCTGTGCTAATGCTGCAAATGAACATTTTTCATCAGTCTCCTCATGTCGGTTGCAGTACTGGAAAGAGTGCTAATGTTTGTACCACTATGAATTGTAGGTACACAACATTAGCATTTACTAGGTAGATAAAATGATCTTACTTTACAAGATGAACAGAATAATATTCTTAGGAATTAATTGTATAATTAATCAGCTAGCTCGGCCTGGAGGGAGGGTAATGGACATAGTGGGTGGGGTTGAGTTTGTGAGGTTTTTGTGTATTGTTTTGAAGTATTTTTGAAGTGTTTTTTATGATGACTTGATATTTTTTAATTGTGGCTGGGGATTTTTTGAAATGTCTCTGAAATGTTTTTTGTGATGAGATATCTTGTAATTATGATATATTGTTTCTTTGTTAGCTGCCCAGAGTCGCTTTGCGAGTGGGGCGGCATATAAGTTGAACAACAACAACAGCAGCAGCAGCAGCAGCAACAACAACAGCAACAACAACAACTGGAAAAGTTGCATTAAGGAACTGGTGAGTAGTTCACACGGACTGTAAACTGCAATGCATGTTGATCTGCCTGCTGTTTTATCTGTTGTGCTAAAGCACTTTAGTATCCATGGAGACATCCTCAAATGCAATATGTTTTTAATGCCATTTTTATTACTCCATTTGTCCTTTGCTTCTAGTAAAGGGAATCTTGTTTTCTTCTCATGAAAGAAGCCAGTTATTTGTTGGATGAAATGTCAAACCATAAGATTTTATAATGATCCTATTCAAGCCTTTGGAAGGAAAGAAGGTGAATCACTGTAGGAGTTTCCCTTGGAAAAGTAAACTGTTGTGTTTTCTGTCAGTTTCGGTAAACCAATAAGGTATTTTATAGCCATTTTGACATTCTAACCTATCAGTCCCTGGAAAATAGATGAGGAAGTGACAGATTTTACTTTCTTAGGATCTAAGATCACTGCAGATGGAGATTGCAGCCATGAAATAAAAAGGTGACTGATTCTTGGGAGACAAGCTATGAGAAACCTGGGGAACATAGTGAAAAGTAGACATCACTTTGAAAACTAAAATTCGCATAGTCAAAGCAATGGTATTCCCGGTGGTAACGTATGATTGTGAGAGCTGGACCAATAGGAAAGCAGAGTGCAGAAGAATAGATGCCTTTGAAATGTGGTGCTGGAGGAGAGTTTTGAGAGTCCCCTGGACAGCAAGGAGAACAAATAGGTCAATCTTAGAAGGAATGAACCCTGACTGCTCATTGGAAGGTCAAATAGTAAAGATGAAGCTAAAGTACTTTGGACATCAAATGAGAAGGGAAGATTCACTTGAGAAGGCCTTGATGCAGGAAAAGGAGAAGGGCAAAAGAAGGAGGGGGCGGCCAAATATGAGATGGCTAGATGGTATTGTAGACACAATGGGCACAGAGCTGGGTCAGTTGAGGAGGATGGTGGAGGACAGAGGCACCTGGAGGATGATGGGCCATAGGGTTGCAAAGAGTCAGAATCGACTGTGCGACTGTACAACAGCAACAAGCTTTGGGAATGAACCATCCTGAATGGGAGATGGAAAAATCTCTCTTCTGGATGTGAATTTCCAGAATCTTCCATGCAGCATGGCATACTGATCGAGAGATCCTGGGAACTTTAGTTTTAAAAAGTAATTTCCCCCATCTTTGAACAGGGCATATTCTAACTTGGCCTTCTTCAACCTGTTGTCAACCTGATTTGTTGCAGTATAAAACCCACCTTGAGTTTATTCTCAAAATCCTGAAGAATAAATTATGCCCACTCATGGGAGATGACAGGCAGTATGGTGTAGTGGCTAGAATGATGGAGTAAGACTCAGGAGACCCAGGTTCAAATCCCTGCTCAGCCAGGAAAACTCACTCCTTAAATATCTCACATGATTTGAAAACTTTGTCAGGGCTTAGCTAAGTAGACACATAAAAATAACAAGGACAATAAGGGGTAATTGCTTTTACCTCCTTTGATTTTGAAGCTTGTACAACTTGCCTGTAAATAGTCTCACTGTAGGTAACTCACACAAGGCCCAAGATCTGGTGCTATAAGTAACAGCATCTGGTGGGACAGTGGAGGGATTGCTGGTAATGAAAGAGTTCCTCTTTTGACTCTGGAACTCACCTGACTTGCTCACAATTAGGGTTGCCAGATGGTATCCTAAAGGAGGACATGTCCTCCTTTTCTATAATTTGTCCTTCCATCCTCCCTTACCTACTGTATGTACATATGGACATACAGTAGGTAAGGGAGGATGTGAGGACAAATTATAGAAAAGGAGGACATGTCCTCCTTTAGGATACTATCTGGCAACCCTACTCACTATGAAATTGATCACAGGAGGGTAATGTACAATCACATAACAAAGTTACAGGCAGATATACATTTCTGCACACTTCAATAACTTGATTAGGTTTCTTTCAACTGTAAGTAAGTAATTCCAGGCCCAAAGGGTGAAATAGGCATTTCAGTTCTCTTACAATGTTATGAGAGCAAGTTCCTGTTTAAAATTTCAAAATAATATATATAGACATAATGTGCCTAAACATGAGAAAGACAATGAGGACTTCCTGCAACAGGCATATGAATTTCAGGATATTCAAACATCCCATTCACTTCACTGGAGACATATTATTAGTTGCATCTATGAGTGATTGCTACATATCACCATGATAGTTAGACCACAAAGAGCAGATGAATCCTATCAAATTGCAGGCTGGACACATTTCTGTTTTGTCATTGTTTGTTTATTGTGTTTTTTATTGCTGTATCTGATTCCAAGTATTGGTGATCATCATGGCAATCAGCCATGAAGATTGTCCTGGGAACAATATAATACAGTAGCCTTCCATTTGCCTTCAGCATCACAGTGTGACACCCATACCACTGATCCAGTTCTGCAAGTCACTTTCTGGTCCTGAGCCTTTTTGGCACAAAAGGTCCTCATCAGCCCCAGGTCAGTATTGATGAAGCTGCTGTCCTCCATCAAGATGAATTCAAGGGGGATTAAATCCACTTGGGGACCATCACACTTCCCTGTGGACTTTGACATTGAAGGCTGTTAGTCCTCAGGGTGGTCAGATTAGTTAACCACCACCTGACGATCGGCATTGAGTCATTGGCAGTATGGTTTGCTCTCTCACCATAGCAGGATAACCTGGCCAGACGCTAGCTGATTAGTTTTTGCAATGTCAGGAATTGGCATTCATTCTTTTGAAGGTTAGGTTAAGGCAGGGAGGGCTCTATTCCTAGAGCACCAGCTTACTGACTTTAGCTAATGCATGACAGAAGAAACCAACCAGGGAAATCAACTGGAAGATGGAAATCCCAAAACCTACGGAGGAAAAAAAGAGAGAGGGAGAAGAAAAGGTTAAAATTGACTAGAACCAGAATTACGTTTTCCTGCAGAAGATTTTGAATATCAAAAATATTTATTGATGCCAGATGTCAGTTGCCTGCTACTCCTTCCACCTCCCTCATGAGAGGGGGAATATCTTACCTGAAGAAACAGATGTATTAGGAAGCTCTGATTGTGATAAGAGTGCTTCAGGAAAAGATGCCATATGAGGTACTTTTCTGCAATCAGTCATATCTAGCTGGGAATTGTCTTCTATAAGCTTCGTTGCTTAAGTCAGGTGGGCTTGGTCCTTGTCACAACTTTCTTCTGCAGTTCCCTCTATGTCTTGTGGTTATAGTTGTTGAAAGAGATAGCAGGAAGCCAAGAGCAGGGACACAAAAGCCTTTTAATTGTCAAGAATCCCTACATTCAACATACATCTCAACCATTACTTCTGTCACTGGAGATGTAAGACTGGGACCTGCTTGTATTCTGAGAAGGGGTAGTGATAGTCTTACCCCAAAATTCAATGGTGTTTCTCTGCTCTGGTCGTATGATGTCTGATCTAGTGGAACCTTCTAAGGTGTTAATCATAAACAGAAATGTGAATAGAGAGAAGCATG
Organism: Bradypodion pumilum; assembly: GCA_035047305.1. Classification (NCBI taxonomy): domain Eukaryota; kingdom Metazoa; phylum Chordata; class Lepidosauria; order Squamata; family Chamaeleonidae; genus Bradypodion; species Bradypodion pumilum. Next base: position 109,199,468 of record JAWDJD010000004.1, on the reverse strand, counting down.
TGCTTCTGTCTATAATAATAATAATAATAATAATAATAATAATAATAATAATAATAATAATAATAATAATAATAATAATAATAATAATAATAATAATAATAATAATAATAATAATAATAATAATAGACCTGTATGTGGTTCAAGTGGCTAAGATGCTGACTGGGAGGTGGAAGGTCAGCAGTTCGATTCCCGAGTACTGAGGACGGAATGAGCTCCCGTCTTTGTGCCAGCTCCTGCCATCCTAGCAGTTCGAAAACAAGAAATTGCAAGTAGATGAATATGGACCACTTCAGTGGGAAGCTAAACAGCGTTCCATGCACTCCGGTGTCTAGTCATGCCTGCCACATGACCATGGAAACATCTGCAGAAGCAGACAGCGCTGGTTCTTCGGCTTTGAAACAGAGATGAGCACTGCACCCTAGAGTCAGATATGACTGGCTTTCGAGCAAGGGAAATCTTTTCCTTAATAATAATAATAATAATAATAATAATAATAATAATAATAATAATAATAATAATAATAATAATAATAATAATAATAATAATAATAATAATAATAATAATAATAATAATAATAATAATAATTTTTTGTCAGAAATTATTCTCAGTTGAAAGGATTTTTGCGGGAGAAACTCTGCGCAGGGGATGCTTGAATGAGACTCCTTTCATGTCCCCAAGATCTTTTCCCACCGAAGTGGTTCCTATTTATCTACTTGCAATTTCTTGCTTTCGAACTGCTAGGTTGCCAGGAGCTGGGAAAGAGACAGGTGCTCAAACCGTCAGGCAGTGCCTGGGTCTCAAACTGCCTACTTGCTGGCCCAGCTAAAAAGGCGAGCTTCTTAACCACTGATCCACCACACCCCCTTGTTAGTCTATGAAGGATATAATCCACTCCCTTCCTACACATGCTATTGTATTGGTCAGAAGTGACATCACATTCATATATCCTCATTTCTTTTCCTGCTAGGCACAAAAGCAGAGAAGAGGTTGCCTTATATTCTAAAACAGCAGGAATAGAGTGGGCTATGTTCCCTTGCTGTGGCTTCAATTAGATTTATAGTACAGTACATTTGTGTTTTGTTTTGTTTTCAAAGCCATCAGGAAGCTAGTCATACTTCTGGAGTCCTTTCTTGTTTGACCCTTAGCATTTCTTTAATGATTGCAAAATTCATTGCAGATACATTTCAGTAGGGTGTGAGTCATTGAAGCATTCTTTTAAAAGAAAATATATAATATGCTGTTGAACAATAGTCTGGAAGTAATTTAGCCCATTTTCTGTCTTCATTGAGTCAGTATAAAGTGAAATAAACACAGATGGAGATTGCAGCCATGAAATAAAAAGGCGACTGATTCTTGGGAGACAAGCTGTGAAAAACCTGGGGAACATAGTGAAAAGTAGAGACATCTCACTGCAAACAAAGGTCTACATAGTCAAAGCAATGGTATTTCCAGTGGTAATGTATGGCTGTGAGAGCTGGACCATTAGAAAGGCTGAGCAAAGAAAAATAGATGCCTTTGAGATGTGGTGCTGGAGGAGAGTTTTGAGAGTCCCTTGGACAGCGAGGAGAACAAATAGGTCAATATTAGAAGAGACTAGCAGAGATTGCCTGGTGGTGCCGGGCTGTTTTAAATTGTTTTGGAAGGCTGTTTTTTTTAATGTGTATTGTTATATAAAAGACGTAAAATTGTGTTGGATAGTAAAGGTTTTCTTCTTCTTGAACAAATGGTGCTGGGCTGTTTTAAATGGTGTTGAAAGGTTTTGTGATTTTTAAAATTTTTATTTATATGCACGGGCTGTTATAAACTGTGATCAGCTTTTTTTGTTTTGTTTTTTTTTTTGGATTAAAAAAAGGAGGAAAGGATGATATAATTTTTTACAATTATTTTTTTTAACCAAATAATGTTTTACTATGTGAATTTTTTAAAAATAGTTGTACTTTGGATAAAAATTTAAAAAATGTGTAAGTATATGTTTTTTCAAATTTAATATTTTTAAAATGTTTTAAAAGGTTGAGTTTTTATTTTTAAATGAAAACTGAACACAGGATTTTAGAAATGTGTGAATCATTTCTGTTAATATTTTTGACTGTTTTTTCTCCTGTGGCCTCTGGGTGGTGCTGTTCAGATTTTCTTTTGCTTTGACTGTTTTTCTCTACTGGCCTCTCATTGTCGCTTCTTCCAGTAAGTAGACTCTTTCTTTCCTCATTTCATTTCCGGATGTCGTGGAGGGAGGACGTGGGGGTGAGTTCTCTGGTTTAACTTCTCTGGGGTTTTTTTGGTTATTTTTTTGGGGGGTGGGGGTTTCTGTGTGTTCTGTCTTGTTCTTATTTTTGGGTTTAATTTTGATTATTTTTGAATGTTTTTGATTCTGTTTTTTGTGTTTTATTTTTGGGATAAGTAAAGTCAGCGGGCAGAGTGCCGTCCGCTGGCTTTACTTACCTGGGAATGGGTTCAATGTGTGTGTGTGTGTGGGGGGGGGGTTGGGAGGGTTTAACGTGACCTTGCCTTGCTGGCCAGGCCGCGTTAAATCCTTGTGTTGGGGTGGGGGTGGGAATTCTTTTATTTATTTATATGTATGTATTTTTACAGGGGTGCTGGCCAGTGCCTTGCCATAGCCTGGGTTTGGGGGGGAAGAGGGGGGTATCCCCTCCCCGCAAGCTATGGGCTGGCTTGGGCAGGCCTCCAAGGCTGCGGGGGAAAACATAGTTTTTCTCCGTTACCTCGCCGAAGCATGGGTGGGGTGGTGGTGGAAGAGAGGGGTATCCCCTTTCCCCACCCACCCCTGCTGCAGAGGAGGTATTGTTTCGCTTTCAAGGGGGGAGGCAATGATGCCTTCACCCTCCCTTGAAAGCGAAACACTTACTTGGCAAGTAAAGGTACCGGGCAGAGCGCCGTCCGGTGCCTTTCCTTTCTGGAGGAATTGTTTTGCTTTCAAGGGGGGGTGCGAAGGCATCAATTCCTTCCCCCCCCTTGAACTTCGTCTGTTGTTGTGGTTTTTTTCCAACCCAGCTCAACTTTTGTTGAGGCCGGTGGTGGTCTCGCCGTGTCTTCGGCGGGGTAGCATGGAGGAGAGGGAGTCCCTCTCCTCCCCGTTGCTCCATGCAAGAAGGCCGGCGGGTGTTTGCATCGCTTTGAGGTGCTGCGTCCGCCTGCAGCGGACTTGCGCTCCCAGTGTGTTTTTTATTTTTTTGTGCGCCAGCTTCCTCAGCGTTCTGCACGCTCATGGTGTGCAGGACGTTGGGGCTTGTAGTTTTCGATTTGTGTTTACCGTTGGTGCAGCGTTTTTTTTCTGAGGCTTCATTTTGATTGGCCGTTGCGTGTTTCCGAACGTTCCTTTTGCTTGCGCATCTCAGCCTGATTGGCTGTGGCGCGGCGCAGCCCAAGGAACGTTGGGAAATGGAGTCCTTTCTTTTTCTTTGCAGCCAAGAGGCTCCTGCCCCACTGGTGCAAAATTCAACCCGACAGTTAACTGCGAAACCCGGTCGGGTGAGTGCACAGAGGCTCATTACGGGCTAGTAGGGCCTGGCTAAACATCTTTTGTCACATTCCAATGGTTAACACACAGATTTATAGGTATAGGTTAGCCCTGAGTGCTCCTTAGAAGGACAAGTAACAAAGATGAAGCTGAAGTATTTTGGACATCAAATGAGAAGAGAGGATTCACTTGAGAAGGCCTTGATGCTGAGGAAGGTGGAGGGCAAAAGAAGAAGGGGATGGCCAAAGATGAGATGGCTAGATGGTATTGTAGATACAATGGGCACGGGGCTGTGCGGACTAAGGAGGATGGTGGAGGACAGGGGTGCCTGGAGAGCGATGGTCCATGGGGTCACAAAGAGTCAGAATCAACTGTGCGACTGAACAACAACAAACACAGATAGACATCTACATGTGTATTTCTAAGTGTTTAAGACATCTTGTGAGAGGGAGGAAAGAAGAGTCTACATTTTTCTTTCCTTGAAAGGTTGTCTTAAAATACATACAGTGCTCATAAGGGGGAGGCAAAATAACTTTTACTGCATAATAATTTTGCCCCTAATTTTTGTGCATATGTTAAAAGCTGTTAAGCCTCAATAGGTTTTTGATTTGTTATTTTTATGAACAAGCTTGGGCACATTGTCTCCTAAGACAATCTACCAGCTGTTAAATGTTTGCTTTGACGAGTTAGAGAGCTTCAGTTACAGAATGCAAAGACATTTTTGCGGCATTTGTGTTCATGGCAAGATCAAGCCCTGAGAGTCAGAAGTGAAACCCACAACATTTGGCTTCTCCGAAGATAAGAGAGAAGATGAACATAGATGTAAAGAAGCAAATTCTTCAGACTCCTAGAAGAGGCATGATATGAACCCCATGGAATACATATATGAAGCCTCAGTTAATCTAGGGACATCTGTTCCCCTGCAGGGCTATCACAGGAACAAGAAGAAAGGAGGAAAGGAAGATAGATAGCTCAATGTTTTTAAAATGTGCAGGACAACATGAATGTAACAGATGTCCTCAGAAAAGGTATAGGTATAAGATTTAAAGCTAGTAATAACCTCTTTAACCAATGTTTTATAATTGCTGCTCTTCCCTTATTGTTGCTAGCAAAGGCAGTTGGGTGGGTATGAATGATTTGCCCTCAAGTCCCTGGCAAATATAGCCACATGGGATCATACAGTGGTGTGTCCGTTAGACCCATCTAATCCAACATCTTCAGTTCAGAGTGCCAAACCAGAGTCCCAAGAGAAGCCAGTAAACAGGACAGGATAGCAGACAGTGACAGTCATTCTTCTTTTGCAAAAATTGACAGGTGGATGTGCCACCAGTGTTTGTGTCTATTGAGCCCTACTCAGGGACAGCAGTGTCGGGGAGGATTTGTGCCCTGGTTTTAGCCTAATCCAGGATGGAGATTTACATGTGTGGGAGACCCTTTATCTCCCACCTTAGAGAGATTGGAGATGTGTAAATATGCTGGCCTCATGAGTTGGAAAAAATGAAACCTAATGTGTGATGGAGATGTTACACTGTATGTTCATTGGCTGGATTCCTTTAGGGGAATGGCAAGGAGGTGGACTCTGAGGGAGGAGATATAACCCAGAGGGAGGAGGCAAGATGCTCTCTTGATCCAATGCTTTGAGCTAAGGGTGAACCTCAAACATGTAGTTGCTTAAGCCAGAAGGAAGGCCCTTAGAGGCAATTAGAGGATCTTTCTTTATTTTGATGTGCTTTCTGAACTTTTAATAAACTTTCTTCTGTAACGTATTCTGATTACAATATACCTGTACAGTGGAACCTCACATAATGACGTGTTTGGGTAGCAATGATTTCGCTTAAAATGTTTCCCCAGACAACGTCATTTAAATAGAAAATGGTGCTTAAAAAATGTTGTTATATGGGGGGGGGCATATGACTTTTTTTAGCATCGTTATACGGGAGTCCCATAGGAAACTGCAGAACGATGTTTTCTGCACAGCTACACTACTTGGGGAACCAAGTAAAGACATTATGCGAGTGTCTACTGTACTTTTAAAACACCTGAAGATGCCTGGAGTGTTTACTTGGCTATTTGCTACCTTATCTACACTAATCTAGTATCCTGGGGTGCTTAGCTAGAGAGGCGGCAGCTCAGAAGCAGGAACCAAACACTGGTGGGCAAGAAGACCTACTTGTGAGTAAATTTGTTCCTGAGAAGCAGAGATTGACAACTTCAGAGGGTTAGATACATATACATATACAAAGGTGCTATCACCTTTGACTTAGATGTTTTGGTGGGGGTTTTCCTTGTTTTTGGCAGAAAAGGCTTCACTATCATCCTGGCCTAAAACTGTTCAGAGACAAGGCAGTTGGTTTTGTTTTGCTTTTTCTTTAAAGGGGTGTTGGTTGCATGGGGAGTGGCTGCACTGAGAGCCCTTATGGCAGTGCTTCCCAACCCTTTTTTGGACCATGCCTTGCCTAAACATCTCTCAAATCCTAATGCCCCTCCGTGACATATAATTCTTATTATTCAAAAAGCAAACTCCTGTTCACATGGAGGAAGCCTAAAAGGCTATCAACTGCTAATAACTCATTCTTGCTTTGCCTCCCTTAAAAATCAAATCTCTCCCCCCCCGTGGTGTGTGTTCCATGTTGCAAACCACAGCCTTAAGGGCACCTGTAGCATGTGGACCACAATTTGCTCACACCTGGTGTAGAATGATCACCAATATTTGGAATTGGATATGGTACAACAACAAGAATGCTATAGAATAACATATTAAGAACAGATAGTTTCTCATGGAGGAACATTATTCATATTACCTTCTTCACATGCTCCTCTTTTGCATCCATCATATTTGGTTTGATTTTTTAAAGAGTTGAATAATTGTGATTATGCCCTGTCGCAGATGTTCCATAATAAATATGGAAAATTTGGAAAATGGCATGAAGCATGGTTTTGCCTCTTTCAAATAATCAAAGTACTGTATAGTATTTAATCCTGGCATTTGTAATTCTTTATAAATATCTTCTGTGCTTCTGAGGTAATTCTGCAGTACAGAAAATGCCATGTTACTTCAGTTGCTATGGCAAAATTTCATTTCCTTCTCCCATCAGTTACAGAGCAAATTGTTTCTAAAAACTTGCATTAATTGCTGCCATACAGGATAAGAAGCTAAGTAATTTCTCTAAAGATAAGCTCCTCTCAACCTGTAATCCCTCTGCATCCAAACCTAGATATGAGGAGACAAGAGTCAACTGCTGGGTTTCAAATGAGAAAAAGTATTTATGAGTTTGATAAGTGGGATCTGCATATGCTAACTAATTAACACTCTTCTCACCATGTAGATCTTTAACAAAATTGGGGAAAGAACTATGCTACTTATTCTCCAAGATGTTATTTGTGAGTTTTCCTGACTCAAAGCCAATGGCTAGCAAGTCACCTACCCATGGCCCAACATGACCTTCACATTTAGATGCCAAGGAAGATACACTATCATCATCCCTGTCTAATGCTGAGGTGCAGCCCAGTTGAATTCCAGCCTGAGTTGCTTTAGGTCCATGATGTTGAACTTTGGCACTCCAGGTATTCTTGGACTTCAATTACCAGAAGCCCAAGTCAGCACTCCTGCTGATCAGAGGGCTTCTTGCAATTGAAGTTCAAGAACACCTGGAGTGACAAGTTTAGCCATCACTGCTTTAGGTTCTGCCTGTGGTTCATTAAGTCTAACTAAAGTCAAATATGGCTGATAGAGATTCTGCCGGACCTTACAGTATCATGATACATCTCCCAGGTTCAATTCTCAGCATCTCCAGGTAAGATTGTTATGTAAAATTACAGAAAGCTGCTGACAATTAGTTTAAATGTTCCTGAGCTAGACAAACTAGTAGCCAAAGAGTTTTTCTCCTTCCATGTCTAGGCCAGATGTGAAACGGCCAAAATGAAGCCACTTTTGGTGAATTCATTCTGTAGTTCCTTTTGCTGACCTAGTGTGAGAAAGATTAGCTGGCATAAAATTGCCACTGCCCAATGTATATCCTATTGTGGTTCAAATATACAACAATATTTGTGGAGGGTCTTTCTGTACCACCCAAATGGTATAAAGCCCCTTCTCTTCTTGTCCTGTCACTTCTTGACCTGCATGCAGATTTCTCAGAAGACAGGTGAGGTGGTCTGGGAGCATCCCTTTAAGAACTTGCCACAGTTTGCTGTGATTGTGCTTTGGCACAATCAATGAAACAGAAGTAGACAGTTTCTGATACTCCCATGCTTTCCCCAAGATCCAGCGAATGTTGTCAATTTGGTTTCTCGTTCTCCTCCCTCTTCGAAACCCAGCTTATATTTCTGATAGTTCTTGATCCAAATACTGCTGAAGCCTGGCTTGTAGGGGCCTGAGCATGACCTTGCTAGTGTGTAAGATGAGTGTGATTGTATGAAAGTTTGAACATTCTTTGGTACTGCCCTTCTTTGGAATTGGAACGTAAATACTGTATACTGAGTCCTATATGTAATGGAAAGATTTGTTACTTTACCTACTCCTACAAAGTACATTAGGAACTACTAATAAAATGTTTGCTGCCTTAAAATATCTAATGGTAGGTTGTTAAGAGCTTTTCCATTCATGTTGCTTGTTAGATGTAAATTATTGTCACAGCAACAGTGGTCTTGATCGAAAACCTCTTTCAGTACCATGGAGACAAAAAGAAAAGGAAAAGGTAGAAAAGAAAACAATTTAGCAATATAAACATACTCAAGTTAAGGGAGAAAAAATTAAACTGAAAGACAGGATGCATAACCCAAGAAATGTGCACAAAATTGCAGGGATACACCACTATATGTAAATGCCCACTTGATGGGCAGATGGGAATAGGTGTTGTTCTCTCCTCAAATGGTGACTCAAACTCCCACCAGGTATCATTTTGGATATTAAGTTCTGATGGCTGTCACTGTCTGGAAAGCTTTATCAGTCTTGGCTTCTGAGTATCTTAATTTAGCCCTCTGAAAAACATAATAGACTGCCTTGGAATGTAAGAGACTTCCTTAAAGCAGAGATGAGGCAATTCAACAGATCTGAAAGATATTTCCATGTTTCCAGTTTCCTTCAAGGACCATATGAATGCCATTTTAAGTGATCAGATCTCCTCTTCCAATTTTTGAAAACTGGTATTTTAGAAAGTTAATCAATGCAGAAATCCATCTTTTTTGGGGGGGATGGGGAGCCTGATGGGGCCAAACCCTTGGGGGAGGCACAAAGAGTTTGAGGGGTAGAGATCTAGAAATACAAACTGGCTTTTAAAAGCTGGCATCAAGACAATTATGATATTCTATATCGGGAAGCATTGTGTAGCTCTGCAAGAGGTACAACATGTGCTCCCATAACTGAGTGACAGCATGAGTAGTATAACCAGGATTCCCCAGAGCCACTCAAAGTGCTTTGTACGGGCAACCCATCTGTCTAAGTAAGTAAATGGAGAATGAGTGTTAGTGTTTGTTATTTGCTGCTGGGCATCATTTGACAACAGTGGCTGGAATCCTACTGGGAGGGGGGAAAAACTCACATGTAAGGTCAATTGAACAGCTTTTCCCCCTCTTGGTTTGTAATCTGATACACAACTGATTCCTCAGAGTGCGGAAGTAGAGGAATGTGGTGGGCGGACATCTGCCCATGTGAGCAACCTTGCATGAATGCCTACTTACACTGCTTCAAACCAGGAGGATTCTGGAGTATATAGCTAGGAAAGTGTTGTGTTCTAAAGCCTGTGCCTTTAAACAATGTACCTATCCATGTGTATCCAATGTAACCTTTTCTATGTATAACATTGTAACCTCCAGCTGCATCACTGTAACCTTAATAGGACGCGAGCTAGTGACCACTAGATGGCAATAGCGAGCGTCCAAGCTCATTGGTCCAAGACTCACCTAGAACAACAGCGCGGGAAGATTCCCGCCACTACCTTCACCTGGACAAGAAGGGCGTGACCTGCAATGACGTCACGCAGCCTGTAGCCAATAGGCTATCAAGGAGCCACATTCAAATGTATAGCCACTGTATATATTGAGCTGTTCGTCCGCCATTACCTCATGTTCCCTCTGACCAGCATGTAATAAAGTTGTGTTAAGCCAGCTCTTCGGCTGTCCTGGTGTCTTTGGTCCCATACACTAAATTGGCGACGAGGGTGGGATAATGGCTGCCCACGGGACCAAGACATACGCCGGTTTCGACATCAAGAAACCGCAAGATTGGGAACTCTTCGAAATGGACTTCCAAGGTGCGCTGGTGGAGTTCGAGGTGACGGACGAGGCAAAGAAGAGAGCCGTCCTCACCAGAATGCTCGGGCATGACGGAAAGAGAGTACTGATTGACCTCATCGCACCCAAAAAGGTGGCTGAATTCAAGGCAAAAGAGCTCCTGACGGTGCTGAGAGACCATTTCCGGCCCTCGGTAGCGATGTTTCCCGCTCGGAGCGCGTTTTGGAGGTGAGTCCAAGCGCCTGATGAGTCGGTCGCCACTTTCGTAGCGGCCCTGCGCCTGGCTGCCGGCCCGTGCAAATGGGAGAATTTGGAAGTCACCCTCAGGGACTGCGTGCTATGCGGCCTGAAGGACGCCGAGATTCAGTGCACGCTAATGAATCAGGAGCCGCCCCCCACATTGCAGGAGGTCCTGAAAGCGGCACAGGCCGCGGAAGCCACGAAGGCAGGGGTGCAAGAGCTCCAGGACTGGCGGCCAAAGGCCAACAAAGCAGAGAGTTCGGTGCATGCAGCCCGGCGAACTTCGAAGTCGTCCGCCGAAAGCAGCGACGACGAGGACGTCCGGAGGGTCCGAAAGGAGGGCCGGCGTTGCGACGGCTCACGACCGTGCCAGGTGCCCGTTCAGAAAGGCCGAGTGCCACAACTGTGGGCGACGCGGGCACATAGCCAAAGTCTGCAGACAACGGCGCAAGGACCGGAGGAGCTCGCCCGACCGCCCAGCGAGGGACCGGAGGAGCTCGCACGACCGCCCAACGAGGCCAGACCGCTCGACGAGACTAAAGGATGGCGCCCGGCCCACGAGGAAGCAGGACGGCGTGGGCCGCATCTCCGACGACAGCGACGACGACGACCCAGTTTTCAGCGTGTCCATGGGACACCCCCGTTACTTTGTTGAGGTACTGGTGCAAGGGGCCCCTGTTAGGATGGAGATTGACTCTGGCTCCTCTTACTCCATTATTTCCCAGAGGGAGTTTTTGAGAATTGCCCCCCGCGTACGGCCCAAGCTCAAAGCGTTGAGGTCCACGCTTCGGGACGTGCAAGGGAACAGTATCCCGGTGTTGGGGGTTGGGAATTTCCAGGTTCAGTACAAGCGGCACGCCGCGGAACTCCCCCTAGTCGTTCTTAAGGGAGGTAATTGCAGCCTCCTCGGGACTCAATGGTTTCAGCCCCTGGGTCTGTTCATTGGGGGGGTGCACGCCGTTGGGTCTGACCCGATACAGGAGGTGTGCGACGCGCACCCCGAAGTCTTCAAGAGGGACTTGGGAAATTCAATGGACCCCCAGTAACGTTCGACCTGGACCCGGAGGTCCGCCCAATCAGACTTAAACCGCGCAGGGTGCCTTTTGCACTCAAGGACAAAATAGAGGCGGAACTGGACAAATTAGTGGGCCAGGGGATTCTTGTTCCTGTTGATTCCGCGGAGTGGGAAACTCCAATTGTCACAGCATTGAAGGCCAATGGGGAGATTCGCATTTGCGCCGATTATAAGTGCACCATTAATAAGGCAATCCGCCCTAATGCGTACCCGGTGCCGGTGGTCAGCCATTTGCTAGCCAGATTACATGGGGGAAAGTGTTTCGCTAAGCTCGACCTGGCACAGGCCTATCAGCAACTCATGGTAACCCCTGCCGCAGCTGCTGCACAGACCATAATCACGCATAAGGGGGCGTTCCAGGTGACGCGCCTCCAGTTCGGCGTGAACTCGGCGCCTGGAATTTTCCAGTCGCCCGTGGAACGCCTCCTCAAAGGGCTGGACGGCATTTTACCATATTTTGATGACGTATTGATAACGGGGGGGAGTGAGGTTGAGTTGGCTAAAAGGCTAAACAAGGTCCTGGCGGCGTTCGAACGGGCGGGGTTGAGGTTGCGAAAAGACAAATGCGTCTTCTTCGCGAAGGAGGTTGAGTTCTTAGGGTTCCGAGTAACACCCGAGGGGATCAAACCGTCCAAATCCAAGGTGGCCGCCATCAAGAAAGCCCCTCGCCCCACATCCAAGCCCGAGTTGCAGTCGTTCCTAGGGCTCTTAAATTTCTACCACTCCTTCCTTCCACGGAAGGCTGCGGTGGCTGAGCCACTTCACAAGTTGCTCAAGAAAGATGCGGCATGGATGTGGGGCGATGACCAGGAGAGGGCATTCACGGAACTGAAACAACTCCTGGCGTCTGACGCCATTCTGACCCATTTCGACCCCAAACGGCCGGTGGTACTGGTCTGTGATGCATCCCCGGTGGGGGTGGGGGCAGTGTTATGCCACGTGTTGGAAAACGGGAGGGAGGCCCCAATAGCGTTTTACTCCAGGTCCCTGTCCCAAGCGGAGAGAAACTACGCCCAGACAGACAGGGAGGCGCTGGCGATAGTTGCGGGGACCAAAAAATTTCACGATTTTCTGTATGGCCGTCCCTTCACCATCGTGACTGACCACAAGCCCCTACTAGGCATTTTTACCGCAGACAAGCCCACGCCACAGATCCTGTCCCCGAGAATGCTTAGGTGGGCCATTTTTCTCAACGCCTACCAGCACACGTTGGTGTACCGGCCCGGGAAAGAGATCAGCCATGCGGACGCTCTGTCGAGGTCCCCCCTCCCCCTGACGCCCAGCCAGGTGAGCAAGGGGGAGCGAGACCATCAGGTTCTCATGATAGAGGTACTGGATTCGCCCCCCGTAGTGCCCGCCGACATTGCCACAGCGACAAGGAAGGACAAGACGTTGGTGGCGGTTTGCTCCTGGGTACAGAAAGGGTGGCCGGCGTCTTCCCCAGCAGAGGAATTCGCCCCATTTTTTAAGGAAGAAGCTGGAACTGTCCCTAGAGAGGGGGTGCCTCTTGTGGGGGCAGCGGGTGGTGATCCCTACATCCCTTCGACCGCCGGTGCTTAAACTGCTGCACGTCAGCCACCCCGGAATTGTGCGCTCCAAAGCGCTGGCCCGGAGTTACTTCTGGTGGCCCCAGTTAGACGCCGACATCGAGCACATGGTCGGCACTTGCGAGAGCTGCCAATGCTCCAGACTGGAGGAGACCCGCCTTCCCCATAGGGAATGGGACGCGGCTAAGGGGCCGTGGTCCCGAGTGCACATAGATTTCGCGGGCCCGTTCCGAGGAACCCTGTTTCTCCTTGTGGTGGACGCTTTCTCCAAGTGGTTGGAGGTCATCCCAGTCACGAGCACCTCCTTGGCCGCGACAATTAAGCATTTGCGGAGAATTTTTTCCACGTTCGGCATACCCGACACTCTAATTAGCGATAACGCTAGTTGCTTCACGTCCGCTGAGTTCAGGGCGTTCACAGAGATCAATGCCATCCGGCATATCACCTCCGCCCCTTTCCATCCGGCCACCAATGGCCAAGTGGAGCGCCTCGTACGCACCACGAAGGATGCGCTGCGGCGCATGGGCCCCGGGGACCTCAACCTGCAAGTGTGTCAGTTTCTGCTAGGGTACAGGGTGACCCCGCTAGCATCAGGCTACTCCCCTGCCGAGCTTTTAATGCGCAGGAAGCTAACCACCATACTCACTAGGCTAGATCCCACGAGAGTTGAGGACAAGGGAAGGAACATAGGGTTAGAAGCCACCAAGAGTTTCAGCGTGGGTGCCCCGGTACATTGCAGGAACTACGCCAGCGCGGGGCCAGCCTGGGTGCCGGGGGTGGTTGTGGAACAGACCGGTCCCGTATTGTACCGCGTGGAGACCAACACAGGTCTACTGTGGCGGCGGCACGCGGACCAGCTCCGGAGCCGGGTCCCAGGAAATCAGGGCGCCGGAAACACGGATACAAATTCAGCGTTAGGGTTCTCCCCCACCCGTTTAGCCCAAGGGGGAGGAGAGGGGGGTCGAGAGTCCCCACCAAGGGGGGAGGAGAAGGAATTTGTCCTCGTAGATATCCCGTGGGATCCCCCAACAGAGTTTGATTTTGATTTTCAGAACCGGGGTTTTTTTTCGGAGTGGTTCCCCACCCATCCAAGCAAGAAGAGGGGTTTTACGTTAGCCCCTGGTGCCCCCGGTTCAACCACAACGGAATCTCCCCTTGCCCCTAAAGCTGCAAAACCGCAGCAAGCCACTAACAAGTCTCCCTCTCCCATTACAGGACAAGGGTCCAGGGAACAAGGAAGCGGGAGCGGCCCCCGGGTGGGCCAACCCACATCGCGGCCCAAACGCGAGTGCAATAAACCATCTTGGCTAAGAGACTTCGTCTCATCCTAGGGGGGAGGGGTGTTGTGTTCTAAAGCCTGTGCCTTTAAACAATGTACCTATCCATGTGTATCCAATGTAACCTTTTCTATGTATAACATTGTAACCTCCAGCTGCATCACTGTAACCTTAATAGGACGCGAGCTAGTGACCACTAGATGGCAATAGCGAGCGTCCAAGCTCATTGGTCCAAGACTCACCTAGAACAACAGCACGTGAAGATTCCCGCCACTACCTTCACCTGGACAAGAAGGGCGTGACCTGCAATGACGTCACACAGCCTGTAGCCAATAGGCTATCAAGGAGCCACATTCAAATGTATAGCCACTGTATATATTGAGCTGTTCGTCCGCCATTACCTCATGTTCCCTCTGACCAGCATGTAATAAAGTTGTGTTAAGCCAGCTCTTCGGCTGTCCTGGTGTCTTTGGTCCCATACACTAAAGAAAGCTAATGTGTAATTTTGAGTCCAAACTCACAGGTACAGTAGCAATTGTTACTTTCAATCAGTGTATAACAAAGGACTTCTAGGTGTTGATGGGCTGCAGTTATTATCACTTCTGATTGACACAGGCAATACTGAGAGATGATGGAAAGAGAAGTCCAAGAGAATTCAAGGATGCAAAAAGTTGCCTGCTCCTTGAACGTCACAAGTGGATATTACAAACAAATGACATTTATCTTAAAGGGTGGTTCACTTAACTCCTATGACAGTTCAGAGTAAATCAGTAAAACTTAATTTTCCAATCAATGTGTTCCCAGTCCAGTATAAGCTGGTTATCTAAACAATAGCATCTATAAAAGAACAGTGTAACTTTGTTCAGGAGAATACTGGAATATTTGTGTGACAGATGAGAATGACAGCTGGGCTCATTACAGATTTTACAGATTCTTCTTGTAGGCTCTCATGAGAAAGTCTCTTGATTTCCAGTAACAGAGCGTGGAGTTTCCATGATCAAGCAGTCATTCAAATGTAGGTCTCAGGAGTCCTAGTCTATCACTTTAGGTCTCCCCAAAAAGAAGCAGTACACCTCATAAAAAGAAGTTGCTTGTCATTTGTGTATGCGCATGCATACTGACATCAAAGAAGCTGCCGCAGACTCTTCTGCAAAACCAAAAAAAGGAAAAGCAATAGTATGCTAAAGCCTATCTCACCCTGATCCTGAGCAGGCTATTGGACTCTTGTACAAACAGATGGTTCACTGACACTTTAAGGAAAAAGAAGAAATGCACTGCAGAAGTAGGACAAAAAGAGACACTGATCTGCACACTTCAGTATACATGACTTTATTTGTTAAAAATATTGTTGTAATCAAACCACAATAGGAAGGACTAGAGATGAAATGATTTTTTCTGGCACTAGATTAGGGGTGGCCAAACTATGGCCCATGGGCCGGATCTAGCCCGTGACACCTATTAACCCAGCCCACACCACCGTCGCCACTCCCAGAAGTTGAAGTAAAATGCATTTACAACAGCCGTGGGTGCATTTACAGCAGCGTTTTGAGCATGTGCGGCTTCATTTTACTTCCACTTCTGGTTGGAAAAACTGCATGACTGGTCCACTCAACCACATGAATGGCCCATGGCCCAAAAGGTTTGGGCACCCCTGCACTATTCGATTCAATTTTATTTACAGTCCATGACCAGCATAACAAGAACACAAAAGCATAAACACTACATCTAGTAGCTAGACTGGACAGAGGTAATAAAAGGAAACTATACTACTAAAAACCTACTGGGAATTGACATACAACAGCAGGCCACCTATCTAAAAAAAAAAACATATTACTAAAATCCCTCAATAATTACTAAAACCTCACGTCATGAAGATAAAATGCTAATATTTAGAAGGAAAGAAGAGGGATAGCCTCATTACAAGGATATAATGTGCTCTCTGCTGGAGTTGTAATTTACTAAAACTCAGTAAATTATAGCCAAACCAATAATGACAAGGGAACTTAATAAAATCACCCCTGCACTAGATGCTCAGTCTGCTGTTCAGGTGAGAATTATGAAAGGAAAATTTCAAACATACAATGTACAGGAAGGGCGGGGGGAGTACCCACATATTATTCAGGGTTATTCTCTTGTTGTTTTGCACAGTATGGATATTCAATCCACATTCTTCAGGCCAACTCGGAGCAAAATCTGACATAGTTCTTCCTATTGAACTCACACCAAAAAAATTGGGGGGGGGGGGGCAGAATCTGCCAGTGACTAGAAACCAGAAAAGGGACATACTAGCTGAGGCTGGGCACAATTTCAGAAGCTGTAGATTACTTCCCATTTAAGCTTTAACGGAGGCTATTAAGGCACAGCTTGGAATTGCTGGTCACAACAGCCCTTGGAGACTTCCACTGACATATTGCATGCTGGCCTGTCAAGGGCAATGTAGTCTGTCAGCTCTGATAAGCCCCCATCCATATGGAAGCATTTATTTATATTCTCATGCCATAAGCCTTCACTTATCTTTGCAGGAAACAATCCTCCTGTTGTTCAGCCTTATGACCAAAAATCAGGGAGTAGCTTTAGCCAAAGCTTATACTCATGACAATAGAATAACTAACTCGTCTTTCTACACTGAATCACACATATACTCCACAAGTGCCAGACTCTCCTAGTATCAAACTGACTTCAGTTTGTGCTAGTATCAAACTGACTTCACAAGAAGGGGAGGGGGGTTTACACAGAAAAAGCCTCCTCAAAGATTGTGGTATTTTTTAACTACAATCGGGCATACCCCGAGCAACAGCATCATTGTTGTGCTGGCTAATCTTTCTCACACTGGGTCAGGTAGAAGGAATTATGGAATGAGTTCACCAAAAGGTGGCTTCGTTTCGGCAGTTTCACGTCTGGCCTAGACATTCAGATTGGAATTGACATTTGTTTCTATGGACATTTGTCTCCCTTGCAAGCAGTCCATCAAACTGGAGAGTGTGGACTCACAGCAGTTCAAAGAGAATAATAATAATTTTGTGTCAGAAATTATTCTGGATTGAAAGGATTTTTGCTGGAGAAACTCCGCTCAGGGGATGCCCGAATGAGGCTCCTTTCATGGCCCCAAGAGCTGGGACAGAGATGGGCACTCAAAACATCAAGCAGTATCTGGGTCTCAAACTGCTGACTTGCTGGCCTTCCAGCTAACAAGGTGAGCTTCTTAACCACTGAGCCACAGCAGCCCCTTTCTAAGAGAATGATTGGAACAGTTTCATTTTTGGAGAAAGTAACCCAGGAAGTTCTGGCAATATTACCTGAGTATTTGTTTTCAAGTAGGAATATCGTCAATGGACAAAGTAGAAGTTCTAGCAGAGTGGTCATCCAAACATTTTAGAATGAGGCATCTGTTCAGACTAGAGACCTGCTATGGAGTCAGGCATGAAATATTGAGTGAGCTCTGGGTTTCTACTACTCCAGTTGATGTGCAGATGGTGTGATTAGTTAGGAAAGCCTTCAGCAACTGACAAGTCCTATTTGAAGAAAGTAGATGTCATCCCTAGAGTTACGAAATCAACAGGCATCCCCTTCTGTGACATCTCAGCATAAAATCTGAGAGAGGTGCAGTAAAATTCGGGCTTGAAGGGCTGAAACTGCTTCTGGGCCTGCAGGCTGTGAGAATGGGTGCATCTAACCAGGTAATGTAGCAATCCAGAAAAGGGGTGAACCAGGTGGGAAGTGGGTGTATTTATGTTTTGGTTACTGGGCAGACAGCAAAATGTGCCAAGCAACTATAATGCCTCTAAGGCAGTGTTTCCCAATTTTAGTTTTTGGACTTCAATTCCAAAAGCCTAAGTCAATTCCCCAAAGCACTGATCAGCCAATGTACTGATTTAGGCTTCTGAGAATTGAAGTCCCCCCCATGCAGGGTGTGGGGCCCACATTGGGAGCCACTGGTCTAGAGCTTCTAAAATTGTGCTCCCCCTGTGGAGCCTGGGCCACATGTTGGGAAACATTGCTCTAAGGGCTTAATTCCTGTGTGGTCCTTCACACAGAATTTACTATATGTAGGGTTCCCATTCTGGTTCCATTCTGCTGCTGGAGCTTGTAAAAGACTCACCACCAACCCCAAAGGGACTTTTTTGGGTCTCTGTTATTTAGTGCCAAGGCACATGTGACAAGATATTTTGTGAGTTATGAGGTTGGGCTTTACTCACCACCATGAATCTCCATGCCTCATTCCTAACCCCTTCGTGTGCTGACATTGCCAAAGCATAACACGTATAAAAGCACATTCATGCTTACTTGGTGAGCACTGGTCCCAACTGGCAATGAATGATGATGGATGCCATGCTTTAGAGCTTGCTTTCTTTTCCATCAGTGCCATTGACCGTAAAATTTGCCTCATTATCTGGAAACCTGTTCAAACTCAAAGATTCCTGCAGGTTTTAGCTGGTAGACTTGGCATGTCTACTCACATATTGGGATGGACTTTTGTTAAATCTGGGCTGAATCATGTAGTGCCTTCAAAAGGTGTGGAGACATCAGTTAGTAGAGAATATGGCAACAAAACAACAACAGTAATAAGACCTGACCATTTCAAATGCATCACACTAATTATATACAGTAATACCTCATACAACATCCGCTTCATACGTCGGATCCATACAACGTCGCCCAATTCTTGGAAAAAAGGTGCCTCATACAACGTCGCCAGACGTTGTATGAGGCATGGCAAAAGACTCTGAAGTTGGCTGCCTCTGCCTCCTCACCTCAGCCCTCTCCCCGGCGGGAGTTTGGACTTGCAGCACTGCTTTGTTGCCCTGCTCTGGGACCACCACCCCCAGCCTTGCGGCGGTGGTGGTGGATGATTTTCCCCACCGCTCAGCTGTTCCTCCTCCTCCTCACCCCCCCCATGCGAGACAGGGAGCCTCTTGCAGCGACGGAGTCCTCCTTGCTTTTCTGCTCTCCCTGTCTCACAGCCAGGGGGGTGAGGAGGAGGAGGAGGACCAGCTGAACAGCGGGGAAAGCCATTTGCTGCTGTGAGGCCACCAAAGCCAGGGGCCACCCGGAGACCTCCACCCCCAGCCTCGGGGCGGCGGCGGTGGATGATTTTCCCTGCCGCTCAGCCATTCCTCCTCCTCCTCCTCACCCCCCCAGCTGCGAGACAGGGAGCCTCTCACAGCGATGGCATCCTCCTCGCTTTTCTGCTCTCCGGGCGGGCCGGCCCAGAGAGCGGTCAGCTGCGGGGGGGGGGGGTCTCTTACAATGTACAGTATCTCTATGGGAACAACGTTATACAAAGCATCGGTGGCAATAATTTGGACGTTGTATGAGGCATCGCGGCTATGCCTCATACAAAGTCAGAATTCATACAATGTCCTAACTTGTGGAACCAAGTTTGGATGTTGTATGAGGTATCACTGTATCAGTAATAACTAGCTGAGTACTTGTTTCTAGACACAAGTTGGATTTGGATAGGAATGCCTAAACAGTTTGGAATTAAGCTGTCTGGTCTGGTTTAATTCCATAGGAGGCTATCCAGGCTCTATGGTCAGCTATTAAGGCCCTACTATCTTCCCTTCTCCCATTTATTCCCTGAAACTGAAGCAACTCAGTAAACCAGGAAAGAGGGAAAACAAAAAAAAGATAATGGGGGAAGGAAGCATGATTGATCAGCAGGTAAGGAAAATGTAATTAGGAGACCCAAAGTAGTGAGAATCTGTGTAGGCTGAGAAATAAGACAATCTAGTTCCATGATGGCGAATGGGTGCATTTTACTTCCACTTCCAGGAACGACGAGGGCAGCGCAGGCTGAATGAATTGCAGTAAATCCATGCTCAAGATAATACAGGATAGACTTCAGCAGCATGTGGAAAGAGAACTACCAGAGGTGCAGGCTGGTTTCAGAAGAGGCAGGGGGACTAGAGACCACATTGCCAACATACGCTGGATCATGGAGAAAACAAAGGAATACCAGAAACAAGTTTACTTTTGCTTTATTGATTACACTAAGGCCTTTGATTGTGTGGACCACAACAAGATGTGGCAAGTGATTAAAGAGATGGGAATACCAGAGCACCTCATATGCCTCCTGAGAAATCTGTACAGGAACCAAGAAGCAACAGTTAGGACAGAACACGGAATGACAGAGTGGTTTGGAATAGGAAAAGGAGTAAGACAAGGCTGCATTTTGTCACCCTGCTTATTCAACTTATACACAGAGCACATAATGCGCAACGCAGGGATGGAGGAATCACAATATGGGATTAAAATTGCTGGGAGAAACATCAACAATCTGAGATATGCAGACGACACCACCTTAATGGCAGAAAGTGAGGAAGACCTAAAGAATCTCTTGATCGGATTGAAGGAGGAGAGTGCAAAAGCTGGCTTGAGACTCAATATCAAGAAAACCAAGATAATGGCAACAGGCCCGATCAGTTCCTGGAGAATAGATGGGGAAGAAGTAGAAGCAGTGACAGATTTTACATTCTTAGGATCTAAGATCACTGCAGATGGAGATTGCAGCCATGAAATAAAAAGGCGACTGATTCTTGGGAGACAAGCCATGAAAAACCTGGGGAACATGGTGAAAAGCAGAGACATCACCTTGAAAACAAAAATTAGAATAGTCAAAGCAATGGTATTCCCAGTGGTAATGTACGGATGTGAGAGCTGGACAATTCTCTTCTTCTCCATTTAATACAATAAATTAAAATGCCTCTAAGGTAGATCAGCCACATACACCCCACCCACCCCAAAAAAATAACAGTAAATAATGCCTTTGTTTCCATCCCTCTACATATGTGCTGATAATGTTCCCAGCAATTGAAGCCTGCTAGTACTATCAGTATGGGCAATATTGTTCTTCTCCTTTTATTATAATGTCTGCCTTCCTGTCTTGTTGAATCTCTTTTAATATGCTTTATCCCTGTCTGCTGCTGCCTTGCTCGCTGTCCTGATTTAGACAAATATTGGCTACCTAAAGATGTATATGTGCAACCATGGCATTCTTGACTTGTCCTTGTGAAGAAAGGATTCCTTTTATACTTGAGCAGGTGGGACAAGGATGGGACTCTTTCGAATTTTGATTTAGAACTATTTTCTAATGACTTTCTGTTCCCTTCATTAATTTTTTCAAGTCAACACTCACATCACTGGGCAGATTTCTTTACAGAAACAAGACTTGAATTCTATTCCTCCCTTCTTCCATTTAGGTATATAATCATGTAGAAGACACTTATTCACAAGCCAACAGCAGCGTTTGCTAATTATTCAATCTAGTTCCATGATGGCGAATGGGTGCATTTTACTTCCACTTCCAGGAACGACGAGGGCAGCGCAGGCTGAATGAATTGCAGTAAATCCATGCTCAAGATAATACAGGATAGACTTCAGCAGCATGTGGAAAGAGAACTACCAGAGGTGCAGGCTGGTTTCAGAAGAGGCAGGGGGACTAGAGACCACATTGCCAACATACGCTGGATCATGGAGAAAACAAAGGAATACCAGAAACAAGTTTACTTTTGCTTTATTGATTACACTAAGGCCTTTGATTGTGTGGACCACAACAAGATGTGGCAAGTGATTAAAGAGATGGGAATACCAGAGCACCTCATATGCCTCCTGAGAAATCTGTACAGGAACCAAGAAGCAACAGTTAGGACAGAACACGGAATGACAGAGTGGTTTGGAATAGGAAAAGGAGTAAGACAAGGCTGCATTTTGTCACCCTGCTTATTCAACTTATACACAGAGCACATAATGCGCAACGCAGGGATGGAGGAATCACAATATGGGATTAAAATTGCTGGGAGAAACATCAACAATCTGAGATATGCAGACGACACCACCTTAATGGCAGAAAGTGAGGAAGACCTAAAGAATCTCTTGATCGGATTGAAGGAGGAGAGTGCAAAAGCTGGCTTGAGACTCAATATCAAGAAAACCAAGATAATGGCAACAGGCCCGATCAGTTCCTGGAGAATAGATGGGGAAGAAGTAGAAGCAGTGACAGATTTTACATTCTTAGGATCTAAGATCACTGCAGATGGAGATTGCAGCCATGAAATAAAAAGGCGACTGATTCTTGGGAGACAAGCCATGAAAAACCTGGGGAACATGGTGAAAAGCAGAGACATCACCTTGAAAACAAAAATTAGAATAGTCAAAGCAATGGTATTCCCAGTGGTAATGTACGGATGTGAGAGCTGGACAATTAGGAAAGCTGAACGCAGAAGAATAGATGCCTTTGAAATGTGGTGCTGGAGGAGAGTTTTGAGGGTACCCTGGACAGCGAGGAGAACAAATAGGTCAATCTTAGAAGAAATCAACACTGACTGCTCATTGGAAGGTCAAATAGTAAAGATGAGGCTAAAGTACTTTGGGCATCAAATGAGAAGGGAGGATTCACTTGAGAAGGCCGTGATGTTGGGAAAGGTGGAGGGCAAAAGAAGAAGGGGGAGGCCAAGGATGAGATGGATAGATGGTATTGTAGACACAATGGGCACAGAACTGGGAGGACTGAGGGGGATGGTGGAGGACAGAGGTGCCTGGAGAACGATGGTCCATAGGGTCGCAAAGGGTCGGAATCGACTGTGCGACTGAACAACAACAACAACAAATCCATTCGTGTGGATCCACAGGGTGCTTGGGCTTCTCGGAACTGAAGTTCAAGAACATCTGGAGTGCCAAGGTTTGCCATCATGGATCTAGTCTCAGACTGTTCAAGAAACAGCTTAACTGATTTGAAAGCCAATCTGAATTGTGCAGGATATATCTTTAATTTTAATAGGGACAGAATGCACATTGAGCAACTATTAGCACTTCTTCTTCCTCCTTTGTTCAGATGGCAATTATGTCCAGACCCAAAATACACTGCACACACCAGATTCCAATTTCAATATTTTATATATGAATTTCTGTTTAATTCTAATTTTGTTAAGGAGATTCTGACTTAAAGCAACCCTCCTTGGATATCTAGTGGCATTCTGGAACTATGTAGTTTTCCCAGTGCTGTGTAGCGTGCACGTCATGTAACCTCATCAGCCACATAAGTTGAGGTGAGCTCTTTTGGGATGTACAGTGGGAATTCAGACTTCCAGCCCTTGAATCTGTTGTCAGATGCTCCAACTCACTAATATCCAATCTACTGCACAAATTTGACTATACAGTGGTGCCTCACATAATGATTTTAATCCGTTCCATGGGGCTCGTTGTTGTACAAAGCAATTGCTATACGATACATGCATCGTATAGCAATTTTCCTTATGGGATGCATCGTACAATTATATATATATATATATATATATATATATATATATATATATATATATATATATATATATATATATATATATATATATATATATATATATATATATATATATATATATATATATATATATATATATATATATATATATATATATATATATATATATATATATATATATATATTGCTAAGTGGTTTTTCCCATTGAAAAATTGTTGTACGATTTTTTCCATAGGGAAAATTGTTTTGGGATGCCATTTCCCCAAAAAACCTAATTGTTATGCGATTTTGCTGCTATACGGGGTGATTGTTGTATGAGGTTCCACTGTATCTTTGTCTTATCTCCATCATTTGCTGCTTGACTCCTTTAAAAAAAACCATAAAAATCTATCCCTGCTGTTATTGTTTCTCCAAAGAACAGGGGGGAGCCATTGAAGATCTAAATCTAGAAATATGTCTGAATATCCTTCCCAATTTTTTTGCCTTATGAAACCATGACACAAGTTTCGGTTCCCTGTGATTCCTTTACCTGTAATTCAGCATGACTCTTTTGTCAGGCCCTGTGAAAACATTGGAGCACAGTACTTCTGTAATGTCTTCTTTGTCTACCCCAGGTAGAATGGCCTCACATAACCTCAACATGAACTTCCTTGTTGCCAGCAACACTCACTGTCCTTGATCAAAGTTTCTTTGCTGGGTGGTTCTGCATTTGATAATCTTAACCTACTTGCAAAAACTTTTCTGAAACTAACACTCGACTGAATATTCTAGTGATGCTTTAACTCTTTACCATCTTTTACAGAAGATATTTGATTTGGCCAACTTTGAAGTGCAGGAATTTTCTGCCAGCCCAATGCAGCTCAAATATTTAAATTTCCTGCTCAATAAACTTTGCCCATTTTTAGAGATATGACAGCTCCATATAGTTTGGAGTTTTAAACTTCCTAACAGTCTTATCTGTTTATTTATCCAACTGCATCCATCCTTTGTATTTGTTACACAGCTAAGATCCTGATTCTGTGGAATTTAAATTCAAAACCACAACTATAATCAAGAATTCAGTTCCTAAAAATTCCGTTTTTCTTATCTCTATTTCTCATCCTGACAAGCTTGCCCTAGTAATTCAAATCTGGTGTCTACAAATGGAATCACAGTGTTATTTGCCTGACAAAGTGGTAATTTTCATCATGAACTTCATTGTCACACTTTCCATGAAATTTCATCTTAAAATTTTTAGCCTTTTCTATCCTAAATGTTTGACATGCACAGTTTGCTACATTTTTCAAAAACAAACAGAAACAACATTAATTTGTTTTGGCAAAGTTCATATACCCAGCATAGACAGGACCATGCTGCCAGCCATATTTAAGTATTGCTTTCTTGAATATGCCCAGACTTTTCACAGTTAAGAGTTCAAAGGCCTAATCCTAGAATCCAAGTACAGTAAAACCCTGATTTATGTAAAAAGTCTGTTTTGTAGTTTTTTACGCAATATGTTTTTTTTTACATAAATCAATACATTCCCATAGGGATGCACTAAAAAAATAAAAAATATATAAAATGATCCCGACTGGACTGAAAATAATCCAAAAAATAATCAGCACAAAGGGAATGATGAAACTATCTGCCTACCTTTTCCATGCTGCAGCGTCCTCCTCAGCAGTTTGTCTGCCCATCGTGGGAGAGGGAACTGCTGCCGCCACAGTGCTGCCGCCACCAGTGCTGCTGCCACTGTCCCCGCTGCATCTACCGGCACCAGTAGAATGTGGGGGCACATCCACTTGGCCGTGCTCCCTGTCCAGCAGGGAACACACATCAGGTGAAGACTGCTCAGTTCCATTCCTCATCTGAGGCCTCCACACCATGCGATCCAGCCGGGGACATGCGTCGGGCGAAGATTGCTTGGTTGCACTCTTTGTCTGAGGTCCCCCCATGGCACACTCTAGCTGGGAATGCGTGTCGGACAAAGAAGTGGATGGAGCAGCCTCTGCCCGACACGTGCTCCCAGCCAAAGCGTGTGGCAGTTCAAAAAGGAGCTTTTCCAAGTTCTTTTATTGGACAGAGATGACAACTTTTGGCTACACCATGGGACTTGCCAAATGCTACTAAATGCAGATGTGGCTGAAACTCCACCTCTGCTTCAGCCAAACAATCAACCAGAGAGACGAACAATCTTATTTTAAGGGCTTCACCCAAACAAGATGTGTATTGGAACATGTCCTTTGGTATAAAGGAAAACAGCACTTTCTATGTTTTTCAGGGGTGGGATGGCTCCAGGAGCTTCAGCAACAGATGTGGGTTCCATATGTCACATATTGCACACCCTGGTTTGGGGACCACAGGTGGCAAAGCTTCGGAGCCAATGGGAATACAGTACAATCATTGGGATATGACCTATGGGAAATAACCCTTCTTCCTTCCCCATGAATTCAATTTACATGTCAAGCATAGGGAATAATGCATAGGGAATAGTGCTCTTTATGTTAATCTTTCTTTTGTCCAAGCAGAAGTAAAGTGTGGCCCTGCTCTGTTTGCAGGCGCACCCCCCAATAACGGACTCAGACACCATTGAAAGTGGATAACGGCATTGGGCCACATTTATTGATTCATGCCCTAGTCCGAATTATAAATTTGTATTGGTAAAACGACCAATCATAATTCTTAAGGCAAGCAGGCCGAAGTAACACTGGTAAGGTACCACCCAAAATTGCCAACGGCAATTGGTTACAATGTATCAATTTGTATCAATTTGTTTGTTGACAACAAACAAATTGTTGACCGTAGTCAATATCTAACTCATGACCCCACCCTCTGACTCGTATCCGTGAAATCACGGGGTGATGCATGCTGGCTAGCTATCGCCATCACCCCGTCGCCTGGTTCGTCGTTGACCGGACAACGTTTAACTAATTTATTCCTATCTAGTGTTGTCCAGTCAATTGCGAACCTGCCGGATACCTGTGGGTCATAACTGTTTACCTTACCAGTGCTACCCGCCCATGTGACCAAAGTCAACAGTAGTCGTAGAAGAACCCCTATATCAAACCATAGCAACAGTGTGGGATGGGCAAAAAAGCCAGGACCCGGAAGCCAATGTGGGTCCCAGCCAAAAATTCCCACCCGGCCCCGAAGCGACCAGAATATCACACTGTTAACTAGGGAGGGGGTGGAGGGGAAAAAACTTCTCCGCTCCGTCGCTTAGCTAAAATGGCAGCTCGGCTGCCTCGTGGCCACCCCTTTTATAAGGGAGCTGGCCACGCCCTAAACTACCCGGATCATTCGTCCTGTGGGGGGGGCCCCGCAAAGAGCGCGGTGGCCATTTTGGCGCCGCGCTTGCATTGCAGGCGCACCCCCCAATAACGGACTCAGACACCAATGAAAGTGGATAACGGCATTGGGCCACATTTATTGATTCATGCCCTAGTCCGAATTATAAATTTGTATTGGTAAAACGACCAATCATAATTCTTAAGGCAAGCAGGCCGAAGTAACACTGGTAAGGTACCACCCAAAATTGCCAACGGCAATTGGTTACAATGTATCAATTTGTATCAATTTGTTTGTTGACAACAAACAAACTGTTGACCGTAGTCAATATCTAACTCATGACCCCACCCTCTGACTCGTATCCGTGAAATCACGGGGTGATGCATGCTGGCTAGCTATCGCCATCACCCCGTCGCCTGGTTCGTCGTTGACCGGACAACGTTTAACTAATTTATTCCTATCTAGTGTTGTCCAGTCAATTGCGAACCTGCCGGATACCTGTGGGTCATAACTGTTTACCTTACCAGTGCTACCCGCCACACGGAGGGGCTTCAAAGAAGGCCTGACGCCCCCCCCAGACCGTCAGCTCGGTCAACAGGCCTGCTCGCCAATCACCCAACAGGAGATCCATACCTCCTCGCGACAGATGGACCCCATCCCCTGCATACAAATCATAATTTTCTAGGCCAATAGCGGGGTGACGACTGACCCGTCCCCAAGCCTTGTCGGCAAGGAACCGCGCCACCGCCCTATTGACCGCGCGCCTAGCGCGGTCAAGGGCCGTGAGGTCAACTCCTCCTCTGTAAGAATGGCGCGGGACCATGTCCGACCAAACCAGGGTTGCGGGAGGCCAGACGTAGTGCAAGTAGGCGAGGTCCTCGCAAATCGCATGCTTGAGCGACAAGCCGGTGACCTGACCCAAATCGTTGCCCCCCAGGTGCATGATGAGAATGTCAGGCGGGGCAGCACTTCTGCCTGAAAAAAGAAAAGGCAGCAGCTCCCGCCATAACATCCCAGGCTTACCATGCCATGTGAGACTGGCGTGTTCACCCAGTCCCAGTCGGGGTCCCCACTCTGTTGCCGCAGCGTAACGCGCTGCCCTTTGCACGTAGCTGTGGCCCACCAGCCATACTGTCACCGGTGTAATACGACACCCAGGGTCTGTAAGAAAATTGAGGAAAAAAGGAAGGTAAGGTGACTGTATTGGTACTCACGGCGGAAGTGGGCGCACATAAAACTGAAAACATTGTGAACCCCACCTCCCCATGCTGCGTATGTCAGCCCCGGAGTACCCAAAAGCAGCTGCTGTAGAGGCTGCCCCAATACGGAATGAATGTGTGCCATAACGGGCACCTGGTAGGCCCACCCTGGCGAGGGCTCTGCCTGTCACCTTCCAAAACTGAAATTTAGTAAGGGGAGACCCATCTTGGTGACAGAAAAATGGACCATGGTGCGTGCCACGCAGTGCAAGAAACTCCTGTAGGGCACCAACCGGACAGATGTCTGCCAAAGAACACCGTAGCAGTCTTACACCACTGCCTGCGCCCTGCTGATCAGTCTTAGAGGAGCGTATCCTCAACTGGGCCCAGTCTTTGGCAACATAGACATCTTCGAGTTCCAGTGCCCTACAACTTGCATCCGCCTTAGACAGCATCACAAGTTCGCTGATGCGGAGCGCTCCAAAAAATGCCACCGTTGTGGCTGCATGAAAAAGGGCTGCCTCATAACGATCAAAACAGAGGCCTGGCCAGCCCCGGGCCAACTGGGTAAGGACCCCTGGGGAAATAGGGTGCCGGTCGTCCGGGCAACGCCCTCGCTCACGCACCCACCCCTCCAAAACATGTCTCACACGGAAGTCAGAGGTGCTGTCCACACGACCCCTCACCTTGGCCATGAAAGCCAGCGCCGAGAGCTTGGATGCTATGGTGCGAGGTGCGAGGCCCTGGGAATGCAGGTGAACCATGAACCGCAGAACATGATCCACCGGGATAGGCCAGGTCTCTGGCAGGTGAAATTGGGCAGAAAATGCCCTATAAGAATTAAAAGCTTGTTGATACGCCTTACGCATGCGGGGCGCCAGTGACAGGCCGATCGCCCGGTTCACCTCTCCCTGCCAATGGTCCATATCTCGTCCGGGAGTGGCGAGGGAAATTCCTCCGCATCCAGGGCCAAGGCACGGAACCGGGAGATCTGCAGGCGGGACAAAGCGTCGGCAATATCATTATTAACCCCTGGGACGTGCCTAGCCCTGAACAAAACGTTGAGGCGCAGGCAGCGCAGCACAAACTGGCGCACTAGGTCCATAACCCTGGGCGATTTGGAAGTCTGTGCATTGACAATGTGGACAACAGCAGCGTTGTCACACCAGAAATGCACGACCGAGTTGGCCCATTCCTCGCCCCACAGCATCAAAGCCCCCAGGATAGGAAAAAATTCAAGGTATGTGAGATCACGCAGGCGACCAGTGCCTGCCCATGCCGGTGGCCACCCACCATAGGCCCACTTCCCATTGAAGTACATCCCATAACCCAGGGATCCTGAGGCATCAGACTGCATCTGAAAATTTGGGGAAGCCAGGAGGTCAGACCTCCAAAATGAGACCCCATTGAACTCCCTCAGGAACTGTAACCAGACGAACATGTCTGCCCTGATACCCCGGGTAATCCTGACTCTATGGTGGGGCCTGGATAACCCTGCCATGGCGTCGCATAAGCGCCGAGCAAAAGCCCTGCCCGGTGCGACCACCCTGCAGGCAAAATTGAGGTGACCATGTAACACTTGGAGTTCCCTCAGCGATGCCTTGCGCTTGGCCAGCAAATCCGAGATGAGGGCCACTAACCGGGACACCTTATCCCCCGGTAACCTAGAAGCCTGCGCTACTGTGTCGATCTCCACCCCCAGGAATACTAGCTTGTTAGATGGGCCCTCGGTCTTTTCGGGCGCTAAAGGGATACCGAGTTCCTCCATTAGCGTCTGAAATGTGTTGAGGAGACGTGTGCACGTGTCCCAGCCCCGTTCACCCCCGAATAAAAAGTAATCCAGGTAATGGGCTACAGACCGGGACCCTGACCTGCGGACGAAAGCCCACTCCAGGAAGGTACTGAAACGCTCGAATGCAGAGCATGATATGGAACAGCCAAAAGGCATGGCCTTATCAAAATAATATGCGCCCCGAAATTTGAAACCCAGCAACTCGAAGTCGCCCGGATGCACCGGCAGTAGGCGAAAAGCCGACTTGATGTCGCATTTAGCCAGTAGGGCACACGGGCCGCACGAGCGCACCATGCGCAGCGCGTGGTCAAAGGATGTATACCTGACCGAACAAAGGTCATCAGGGATAGCATCATTGACTGATCGGCCGGCTGGGTAAGACAAATGATGAATAAGGCGAAATTCGCCTAGCGACTTTTTGGGAACTAAGCCTAGGGGCGATACCTTAAGATTGGGGAACGGGGGTGCAGGGAAAGGGCCAGCAACCCTGCCCGCATCAACCTCCTTCCTAATGCTGGCAGCAGCCACCTCCTCCCTTCCCCTAAGAGATAAAAGATTGGGGGCATCCTGAGGGGACCTATCACCCATGAAAGGGATACGGAACCCTTGCTGAAAGCCTCGAAGGAGATACTCCGCATCCTCCCTCTTCGAGTACGATGTGAGCCAACGCTCCAACATACGCACATTAATTGGGGAGGGGGCCTTTTGGTACACTACCTCCATCTGCGGCAGTCTTGCCAGCCCACTGTCCGCCCTTCCCTCTGCCACGTGTCCCTCCAGGCCTGGGACAAGCAGAGGCTGCGTGGGGACCCGTACAGGTGGGACACTCATGCCTGTACTTGCAATTTTTCCTATTGCAGGAACCATTGGACGAGAAAGTCCAGCACAGCAGGCGGGCTGGAACCCCCTGCCCCGCCACCTGGCAGGGAACCTGAGCTGGAGCCGCTCGCTGGACCGCATGTCCGCAATGGTATCTCTCCCCTGGCGCGGGGCGCGTGGGCGTCATGTACAGAAGCCAAAGCCTCTGGCACGGCTCGTCCCACCTCATCTCGGGGTGCAGGGGAATCCGCATACGAAATTCCTCGTCATAAGCCAACCACGAGGGGCCCGGAAAATCGACCATCGCCCTATAGATGTTGTCCAAATATTGGACCATCGGAATAGCCAAATCCGGCCGCGCTCTCAAGTACACTGCCATGTAGATTAAATAAGCCGGCAGCCAGTTGGCCCAGGTACGTGGTGGCTTGCGACGACGTGCCTGCTCCTTATCCTTCTCGTCCTGCCCCTCCCTCTCCTCCTTGGTGGGCTCTCTGTTTAAGAGTGAGAAGATATCTACATACTCCCCCCACCATATCTTTTCTCTGGTGGCTTGTGCTAGGTGGTCACCCAGTGGCAAAGAATATCCCGCCATTGGCAAGGCCGAAACCGGGACCGCAGACAACGCAGGCATCTGAAAAGGGGCCTGTGCTGGCCCCGCCACCCCCAATACATTCCCGGCAGGGTAGGGAACACCTACAACCCCAGGGGTCTGGGTAGCAGTTGTTATCGCCGAGTGGGGCGCCGGCGGCTGGGCCACCGCACCACCCGCGCGAGGCCAAGGCCATTGAAAGGCCACCCCCGTAGTGGCAATGTGTGTAGGTGTATTGGCTTGTACTGCATACTCACATGTTGCACCCCCGCAGGCCACCCACACCGGGGGTACCGGCCCACCGGGGGCGTCGGAGCTCACGACCGCCGTAGAGCTCATCATCGGGGCCTGACCCACACCTGCTTGCTGGCCGGGGAGCTGCGAGGCAGTGGCCGAAGTTGCGCCACGCGCCTGCGGCAACTCGACCCGTCCCGTCGCCTGCTGCTGCCCGACCGACGGCGCCTCGAAACGAACCCCACAAGTAGCCCCAGCATGGCTGGCCCGAGCCAAGGAGGCCTCGAGGGCCGCCACGCGGGCCTGTAAGGCCTCCACGCTGACCTGGGGCCAAGGGCCGGCCGGCCCGCCTGTTAGAGGCACGGGTACAGGTCCCTGTACCCCAGGACCCGAATAGGGCCATTGTCCCGCACCGAAGCCCGGAAGGGTCGGTGCAGGCACCTGCCAAGGCAGGGGGCCACACCACCCCCAAGGCTAGAAGGCCCCGGGGGGAGCTGCGCCACAACTGCTGCAGGCCCAGCAGAATGGGCAAAGCCAGGAGCGGTGTCCACCGCTTGCGGGCCGTGGGACGCAGCCCTCACCGAGCCCATGCTTGGGTCTCCCGCTTCCGGCCAAGGGGTGATCGACCCCATCCCGCCGGTCCCGGCGGGTGCCGGCAAAGGCGGCTGCTGGGGAGGCGCCACCGTGGTCCTCCGACCCGGATTGCGCCTCCTACCCGTGTGAGCCGCACTCGAAAGCGCCTTCTTCTTCGGAGGCATCTCACTCAAGGCAAAAGGAAGCCGAAAGAGAAGATTCGCCGCCAAAAGGCTTCCAATCTAGGTAAGGAGCGACGGAGACACAGGGGAAAAAACTTCTCCGCTCCGTCGCTTAGCTAAAATGGCAGCTCGGCTGCCTCGTGGCCACCCCTTTTATAAGGGAGCTGGCCACGCCCTAAACTACCCGGATCATTCGTCCTGTGGGGGGCCCCCGCAAAGAGCGCGGCGGCCATTTTGGCGCCGCGCTTGCATTCTATAAAATTAGTACCTTTTAATATCATGTGTCTGTGAAATAAATGCAGTTGATACACGTACGCAAACAACTGTCGCTTACAGACTATAGTCTTTAAACATGATCTCTAATTCTCTTCTTCTCCATTTAATACAATAAATTAAAATGCCCCTAAGGTAGATCAGCCACATACACCCCACCCACCCCAAAAAAATAACAGTAAATAATGCCTTTGTTTCCATCCCTCTACATATGTGCTGATAATGTTCCCAGCAATTGAAGCCTGCTAGTACTATCAGTATGGGCAATATTGTTCTTCTCCTTTTATTATAATGTCTGCCTTCCTGTCTTGTTGAATCTCTTTTAATATGCTTTATCCCTGTCTGCTGCTGCCTTGCTCGCTGTCCTGATTTAGACAAATATTGGCTACCTAAAGATGTATATGTGCAACCATGGGATTCTTGACTTGTCCTTGTGAAGAAAGGATTCCTTTTATACTTGAGCAGGTGGGACAAGGATGGGACTCTTTCGAATTTTGATTTAGAACTATTTTCTAATGACTTTCTGTTCCCTTCATTAATTTTTTCAAGTCAACACTCACATCACTGGGCAGATTTCTTTACAGAAACAAGACTTGAATTCTATTCCTCCCTTCTTCCATTTAGGTATATAATCATGTAGAAGACACTTATTCACAAGCCAACAGCAGCGTTTGCTAATTATTTTACTGTCACAATAGTAAATAACACAATAGCTCCTCATATGCACACACGTGTGTGTATGTGTGTGTGTGTATGTGTGCATGTGCGCACACACACAGACAGACACACAGAGAGAGAGACACATACAATATGACTGAATCTTAAACTTGGCTTTGTAGATTAGCAAGTAATTTTGGGGGGAAAATCCAAACACAGCCAAAAACAACTTTATGCTAGTGTATAAAGAAAATTTCATGAAAAATAGCAGTTATTCTGCCAGCTGTCCAATACACACCCAGCTATGTCCTGGTTCCACTGTTGACCATAAAGCTGGACATGCAACAATCAACAAGCAAACCATAAAAAGCAGCTTGTATGATTGTTCTTAACAATGCAGTTCTTCACAATAGTATTTTGTTCATAGTGTTTTATGTTTGGCCTGAAGACAAACTGTTTAAAGTATGGTCAATAAGAACAACAATACTAAAATGTGAATTCAGCTTCTGTCAGACACACAAGCTTCAAGGAATATATTTTGCTGTATAAGCAATGTCAGAGAAGTAAGAAGGTAGTGAAACATACTTTCTATCAAGAAGAAGTACAAGAACAATGAAATGCAAGACATGCTGTGTACTATGTTCAGCGTGATAGGAGACTGCAATGCACCCTAGTTAATGTGGGGAGAGGAGTTTTTCTTTTGTCTCTATGGATTTTTTGTCCTTAAAAGTCTCCCATTGTTTCCTATTTGACGTCACAAAGATAGCTAATTTAATTAACTGATGGAGAGGGTGGGGGAGAACAAAAGCATACCCAAACAGAATGAATGGAAAAACCCAAGAGCCAAAGCCTCAAAATGGAGTTGGAAAATCTGTTTCATAAAATAGTGCAGTGCCTTTATAACATGTCGAACATGTTCTGTCACCCCTTTCTCGGGGCACTGAAAAAATGGCAATGGGTTATTCTATTAAAACTAGCAGGTATATAACAATCATTGTTACAATTGGCATATTACCATGCATTATGACTTCTTTCATTCATTCAACATGCCTAAAGAAAGTCTTGCCGAAATATGCAGAGATAGTATGAGGGCATTTTACTATTTGACAATATTTTGCTTTTCATTATCTCTCTCTCACACACACACCGAGCAGAAAGGACCTGCTTCTCAGCTGACCAGGGGAGGAATCACATCAAACAGCAGTTTGCTTCTCTACCGGACGTCAAATAACTTTTTTTAAAAGCTGCTCTAGTCTATATCAACCTGGGAGGGCCAGCATAGACAAGCCCTCACTTGAACAACATCTTGTTTGAGTGGCCTCTAGATTAGAATGGATTCCCCACTGCCTACTTATTTTGGAGTGTTCTTACTTCACATTCTCAAAGGCAGGCTGAATATTCAATCACAAACCAAACCAGGCTAATTCAGACCATGTTGGAATAAGTCCCCAACTGAGTCTCAAACAGACTCTGTGAGAAAGACAGACTTTACCTCCAAAAGATTACAAAACAGTACTATTGTGAGATGGGAAATGAGTGATCTAGCCAGTTTGGCCAGTAAGGATCATACTGGAAACTAGAAGAGTTATAATTAGGGTTGTGGAAGTTGCTAGATTTAGATATATTATTGGAGCTTTGGATTTCAATCTAATTTGAACTAGGAAGAGATATTACTATCCACCTTGAAACTGCCATGTGCCCTCAAAACCAACTTTGGATGTAGAAGTCTACAAAGAAAGAAAAGGGCAGAAAGTCTTTTTGAGCTAGGAGTCATTTGCTAGAATGACATTAGATTTAAGGCACAATATTCCTGCTTCTCCTTTCTGTGAAAGTCCCTAATTATGTCATATTTGTGCAAGTCATTGACAATAATTAAATTTTACTCACCAATGAAGTCAGGCAATATAAGGAACTGCACAAGAATAGGGCCAAACAGTGCAAATGCATCATTTGCAATATAAGGAACTGTGCAGCTCAGGAAAAACAGCTTTAAGAATCCTGTAGCAAGCATGGCTAATGTTCAGTTTCCCTGGAGTGTAACTTAAAAAGGGAACTTTTCTAAGCTTGGAGTAACTGACAGTGGTAAAAAAAAGTCAAGCTTTCTATTCAGCAGCATTAAAACAAATATCGTCTGCTTATCATTAAAGTGTAAATATTGCCATCAAAAATGTATTTTGTATTTCATGCAAACAAATACTCGAGATCCCACAGCTCTTTTAAATGGTAGATTTTCAGCTCAATGGTGCTGGAATGTCACTGACACAAAGCAAAATGCGTTTATTCCCTCCAGATGGGAGGGATGTAGAAGCATGAGGAGAATGCTACAGGGCCTTTCTGTTCAACATGTTCAAGGTTGCTATGAGATTCAGTAATTCTGTTAAACTGAAATGTATCCCAGTGATTCCCCTCACCTGAGGACTTTCTCTTCCTTTCAAATGTATGATGAAAGGATAAGATAATGTCAAAACAGGTTTCTTTCTTGAAAGGATAGAACATAATTAAACTATAGATGTTCTTTTAAAAACTCTACATATGGTTATAAAGACAGCATTCTTTTTCCACAATCCTTACTTCTGTTCATACTAGTTAACAGAGATAAAGCTGAAACATTAAAATAAAAATCAACCCCATCCCTAATTATTAAATAACAATTGAGCCCATCATCCACCCTGATATGCTAGGTATCTTTACTTTTTATTTGCATCTTATAGATAGTTTGATATCAGGTCTTCTGTAAAAGGAACTTTTGAATAGATAATTCCACGATAAGATTCTTTTGTAAACTGGGAATGTAATCCATATGGACTATTTCATTCAGCCCAATGGGTGGGGAATTCCTAGAAAAGGACTGTGATTCAGGATTTGAGTCAGAAAAGCAGGAATGCTGGAAAGGCAGGAACTGCTATTCCTACAGAGGATGATAAGGTCTTTACCACCTTGGTATTTTTGGTCTTTAGATTTTACCCCTTTCGCCAACTGTATCAAAAACATCATATTGAGGCATTGGCACATTCTGGATGAGGTACCAGGCTGTGTTGAGAAACCTATCATTGGTTTCCATAAGACTAAAAGTATAGCTGACTATGTTACATAGACTGATTGTGATCTTTTTAGTTGTTTCACAGGCAAATTTCCCATAGAACATTATTGTTGTGGACACTGTAAGTTTTGTAAATTTATGTGGTCTACCAACATGGTTACCATTCCAGGATCAAGTTTCTCGCTTGAATTAAATGAGTTCAGTAACTGTACAACTTCTAATTGTGTATACTTAATACTTTGTTCATGTAACAAAGCTTACATTGGTCAGACATCACGCCCCCTTAAAGTTGGGGTGGGGGAGCACTGATCCCATATCATACCTGTCAACCAACCCGTTTTACCCGGGGAACACAACAGCTTTGTGCCCATTGCATCTACAATACTATATGAGAGAGAGAGGGTGTGTGTGTTCCATTTCTGTTCTAGAGTTAACTTGGGAGGGGGGGAAGTGCTTGCTCACTATATGCTAAAGGTTTCCCTTGCTCGAAAGACAGTCGTTTCTAGAGTGCCAAGGTTCGCATCACAGCTTTGTGCCCATTGCATCTACAATACTATATGAGAGAGAGAGGGTGTGTGTGTTCCGTTTCTGTTTTAGAGTTAACTTGGGAGGGGGGAAAGTTCTTGCTCACTATATGCTAAAGGTTTCCCTTGCTAAAAAGACAGTCATTTCTAGAGTGCCAAGGTTCGCCATCACAGCTTTGTGCCCATTGCATCTATAATACTATATGAGAGAGAGAGGGTGTGTGTGTTCCGTTTCTGTTCTAGAGTTAACTTGGGAGGGGTGAGGGTGTGTGTGCTTGCACGGTTGTGTAAGGGAATCTGAGTTAGGTAAAGGTAAAGGGTCGCCCTTGCTCAAAAGCCAATCGTATCCGACTCTAGGGTTCAGTGCTCATCTCTGTTTCAAAACCGAAGAGCCAGCGTTGTCTACGTCTGCAGACATTTCCATGGCCATGTGGCAGGCATGACTAGACACCAGAGCACACGGAACGCTGTTACCTTCCCACCAAAGTGGTCCCTATTTATCTACTTGCAATTTCTTGCTTTCGAACTGCTAGGTTGGCAGGAGCTGGGACAAAGATGGGAGCTCATTCCATCCTGCAGTACTCGGGAATCGAACTGCTGACCTTCTGCCTCCCAGTCAGCATCTTAGTCACTTAAGCCACTGAGCAAACAAGAAATAAAACAAAACAAAAGTCCCCCAAGAAAATGGGGAAAGGGTTCTTTGGCCCACACAGCTTTGTGCCCATTGCATCTACAATACCATCTAGCCATCTTATTTTTGGCCACCCCCTTCTTTTGTCCTCCACCTTTCCCAGCATCAAGGCTTTCTCAAGTGAATTCTCTCTTCTCATTTGATGTCCAAAGTACTTTAGCATCATTTTTACTATTTGACCTTTAATGAGCAGTCAGGATTGATTTCTTCTAGGATCAACCTATTTCTAACACTACATTTCAAAGGCATCTATTTTTCTGCACTCAGCTTTCCAAATGGTCCAGCTCTCACACCCATACATTACCACCGGGAATACCATTGCTTTGACTATGCAATTTTTTGTTTGCAAGGTGATGTCTCTACTTTTCACTATGTTCCCCAGGTTTCTCATAGCTTGTTTCCCAAGCATCAGATCTTTGATCCTAAGAAAGTAAAATCTGCCAGTTGTATCCAACTCTATGGTGCAGTGCTCATCTCCATTTACAGCCAAAGAGCCAGTGCTGTCTGTGTTTGCAGACATTTTCATGGCCATGTGCCAGGCATGACTAGAGCCCAGCAAGTCACATAGTTATATTTGGCCATGCCCACGGATTTTGCCACACCCATGGAGGGGTGTGGCCAAAATTTCCCCTTATTTTCAAATCCAAAAGTTGAGAGGTATGTCCCATATTCAAAATGCAAACTTACAAGCCCCTTTAGTCCAGCACTTCATTGAGATGGGACACTCTTGCAATGATTTTAAAGTGGTTGTATTGGAAACATGCAAACTCCGCCCTTTCCAAAACACAAATTTGGAACAACTATTACTTTGCAGATAATTTTTTTATATTTATCAGTTTGGTACTCTTCCACCCAAAGGACTCAACTCAGAATTAGACCTTTCTGCTTATCTTTAGAACAACGGTTGCTACTTTCGAGTCTCGCTCTCTTTAAGATTATTTCTTCCTTCCTCAAGTCAGTTTTCTCACAGGTGTTAACAGTAACCATCTCCCCTCTACATGTAACTTTAAATAACCCTACGTCCCCCTTATGCTTTAACATGGTTAGCCCATCAAGAATCCACATTTTGTGGAAGTGCAACGTGAACTAATTCTTTACAAAAATTTCTACTGCGGTAAGATATTGTATTATAGACGCCAAAATATCTTTTGTCCCTAAAAATTATTATTTATGGATGTTATGACTTATTGTATGTCTTTATGCATCTCAGTAATCATTCTCCTGATGAAGATAATCTTATTGAAATATCCATTACCGGATGGATGTCAAAAAGTTTTCCATTTGCTTTAGATATTACATTGAATGAACTCTTTCTATGGTGATGTGACAGCCAGTTTTGTTGAGTAGCTTTATTAATCGCTTATTCATTCTGAATACAAAAGTTGATGTGAACATCGTGAAATAATTTTTTGGAACATTTACCTTGACTCAATATATTTTTTGGATGGATATACTCATTTTGGTGAAGTTAACCTATTTAATTTTGTGTCCTGTTTTGAAACTTCATTAAATATTATAAGATTAGAAGACTACTATTTTTGACCATTTTTTGATCTGCCTTCAGTGGTTTTGCTCCCCAGTGACTAGATGGCATCGTTGACACAATGGGCGTAATCTGGGTGGGCTGCGGAGGATAGCAAATGACAGAGGAGTCTGGTGTGTGGTGGTCCATGGGGTCACCAAGGGCCGGACTTGACTGTGTGACTGAACAACAACAAATAGGTAGCAGGAAGGACACTGGATGCTGGTGATCTTATGTATTTGCATTTACATTTATCTTTTATTGGGCTTTTAGAGACTGTGTATTAGGAGACTGCATATTAGGAGCTAATTCTTCTATGTTGTGGATGTCCTACTTTGGTGTATAAATATATCTTGGAGTTTGTCCTCATTTGGTTTCAAAGAGACATTTTAATTCTTCATTAGTTCTTCAAGCAACTCCTGCTCTAGTGCTAGTGAAAAGAACTCAGGATGTACAAGTTGTTCATTCAGTTTTGTTATACAGTATCAGTATTTTTGTATCTTGTTATATATGTACATGTCAAAAAGCATTCATAAAATAAATATTTGTAATACTTATTTAATAGATACTGCATATAGAAAGAGATGGAGAGAGAATACCATAGAAACAGAGAATGTTACAAAATTGTCATCTAACAATTGGGGCTTGTAATGGAATGGATACACAAAACTGTTGTAACGGAGTTGTGCAGAAAGCTGGAGTTTGGTAAACACAGAACAGTACTGCTGACTGATATGGACTGTGTGGGCTGAGAAGAGAGAAATTAAGAATGTTATAGAAAAAAATATGGCGTTGTTATTAAAATGTAAGCGATAAGGTTTGTGAAATTAGGAGGAATGTTGGACCAAACAGGTTGCATGGAAAATGGGAGGCAATTCCTATAGATCAGTAATGGCGAACCTAGGGCATGGGTGCCAGAGGTGGCACTCGGAGCCCTTTCTGTGGGTACCTGTGCAATCACCCCAGCACAGATTTTACCCCGCCCCTCTGCCCAGCAGCCCAATGGGAACGCTTCCTCCCTCCCCCAGCACAGAGTTCACCCCACCCTTCTGCCCAGCAGTCCAATGGGAAAGCTTTCTCCCTCCCCCAGGACAGAGTTCACCCCACCCCTCTGCCCAGTGGCCCAATGGGAGCACTTCCTCCCTCCCCTAACACAGTGTTCACCCCATCCCTCTGCCCAGCAGCCCAATGGGAACACTTCATCCCTCCCCCAGCACAGAGTTCACCCCACCACTCTGCCCAGTGGCCCAATGGGAGCACTTCCTCCCTTCCCCCAGCACAGAGTTCGCTCTGCCCAGCAGCCTAATGGGAGCATTTATTTCCTCCCCTGTTGCTGTGTTGGCACTTTGCGATAAATAAGTATATTTTGGGTTGCAGTTTGGACACTCGGTCTCTAAAAGGTTCGCCATCACTTCTATAGATGCAGAAGTCACAGCATTTTAGGGGCATTAAAATGGTAAAAGTGGATAACGGCATTGG
Organism: Bradypodion pumilum; assembly: GCA_035047305.1. Lineage (NCBI taxonomy): Eukaryota > Metazoa > Chordata > Lepidosauria > Squamata > Chamaeleonidae > Bradypodion > Bradypodion pumilum. The sequence continues at coordinate 109,159,529 of JAWDJD010000004.1, read as the reverse complement.
GCCACATTTATTGATTCATGCCCTAGTCCAAATTATAAATTTCTATTGGTATTCAACCAATTATAATTCTTAAGGCAAGCAGGCCGAAGTAACACTGGTAAGGTACCACCCAAAATTGCCAACGGCAATTGGTTACAATGTATCCATTTGTATCAATTTGTTTGTTGTCAACAAACAAATTGTTGACCGTAGTCAATAATCTAACTAGTGACCCCACCCTCTGACGCGTATCCGTAAAATAACGGGGTGATGCCTGCTGCCCAGCTCATGCCATCACCCCATTGCCTGGTTCGTCGTTGACCAGACAACGTTAACCAACTTGTGCCTGTCTAGTGTTATCCAGTCAGTTGCGAACCTGCCGGATACCTGTGGGTCATAAATGTTTACCTTACCAGTGCTACCCGCCCATGTGACCAAAGTCAACAGCAGAACAAGAAAACCCCTATGTCAAACCATAGCAACAGTATGGGATGGGCAAAAAAGCCAGGACCTGAAAGCCAATTGTAGGTCCCAGCCAAAAATTCCCACCCGGCCCCGAAGCGACCAAAATATCACACTGTTAACTAGGGAGGGGGTGGAGGGGAAAAACTTCTCCTCTCCGTCGCTTCGCAAAATGGCAGCGCGGCTGCCTCGTGGCCACCCCTTTTAAAGGGTGCCGGCCACGCCCCCTAACTACCCGGATGTCCAAGTCCGGTGGGGGGGCGCAAAGAGCACGGCGGCCATTTTTGCGCCGCGCTTGCATTGCAGGCGCACCCCCCAATAAAGGACTCAGACACTGGTAAAAGTGGATAACGGCATTGGGCCACATTTATTGATTCATGCCCTAGTCCGAATTATAAATTTCTATTGGTATTCAACCAATTATAATTCTTAAGGCAAGCAGGCCGAAGTAACACTGGTAAGGTTCCACCCAAAATTGCCAACGGCAATTGGTTACAATGTATCCATTTGTACCAATTTGTTTGTTGTCAACAAACAAATTGTTGACCGTAGTCAATAATCTAACTAGTGACCCCACCCTCTGACGCGTATCCGTAAAATAACGGGGTGATGCCTGCTGCCCAGCTCATGCCATCACCCCATTGCCTGGTTCGTCGTTGACGGGACAACGTTAACCAACTTGTGCCTGTCTAGTGTTGTCCAGTCAATTGCGAACCTGCTGGATACCTGTGGGTCATAAATGTTTACCTTACCAGTGCTACCCGCCACACGGGGAGGCTTCAATAAAGGCTCACCGCCCCCCCCCAGACCGTCAGCTCGGTCAACAGGCCTGCTCGCCAATCTCCTAACAAGAGGTCCATACCTCCCGGCGACAGATGGACCCCATCCCCTGTGTAAAGCGCGTAATTTTGGAGACTGATGGTGGGGTGTCGTATGACGCGCCCCCAACCCTTGTCCATAAGGAACCGGGCAATAGCCCTGTTCACCAGGCACCGAGCCCGGTCAAGGGCTTGGAGGTTAAACCCTCCCCTGTAAGCGTGCCGCGGTATCATGTCCGACCAAAGCAGGGTTGTGGCGGGCCACACATAATGCAGGTAGGCCAGGTCACCACAAATCGCATGCTTCAGCGATAGGCCCGTGACCTGTCCCAGATCATTACCCCCGAGGTGTATAATCAGGACATCAGGCGGGTCAGCAGCCCTGATGAAGAAAAGGAATGGCAACAGTTCCCGCCATAACATTCCGCGCTTACCATACCACCTGAGACTTGCGGATGCACCTAGTCCCAGTCGGGGTCCCCACTCTGTCGCCGCAGCAAACTGCGCTGCCCTGTGCACATAGCTGTGGCCCACCAGCCATACTGTCACCGGTGTAAGACGACACCCAGGGTCTGTCAAGGAAAAAAGGAAACAGGGCAGTGACTTAACTGGTACTCACTGAAGAAAAGGGCGAACATACAACTGAAAACATCGGGATCCCCACCGTCCCATGTTGCATATTTCAGCCCCAGAGTATCCGAACGCCGCTGCGGTGGAAGCCGCCCCTATCCTAAATGAATGGGTGCCGTAACGAGTCCCAGGGAGGCCAACACTGGCTAGTGCCTTACCGGTCACCTTCCAAAATTGAAATTTAGTAAGGGGAGACCCATCTTGGTGACAGAAAAACGGGCCAGGGTGCGTACCACGTAGTGCAAGGAACTCCTGTAGGGCACCAACCGGACAGATGTCTACCATGGAACATCGTAGCAGTCTTACACCACTGCCTACATTGTGCTGATCAACCTTAGAGGAGCGTATCCTCAGCTGAGCCCAATCATTGGAAACATAGACATCTTCGAGTTCCAGTGCCCTACGACTCGCATCCGCCTTAGACAGTAGCACCAGCTCACTGATGCGGAGCGCTCCAAAAAAGGCCACCGTAGTAGCCGCGTGAAACAGGGTTGCCTCATACCTGTCGAAACACAGGTCATGCCAACCCCGTGCAAGTTGGGTAAGTACCCCTGGGGAAATAGGGTGGCGGTCGTCCGGGCTGCGCCCACGTTCCCGCGCCCACCCTTCCAAAACATGTCGTATGCGAAAATCATTTGTGCTGTCAGCAAAACCACCCACCTTGGCCATGAATGCCAGCGCTGACAGCCTGGATGCTATGGTGCGGGGGGCTAAACCCTGGGCATGTAAGTAAACCATAAATTGGAGGACATGAGCTACTGGGATGGGCCAACTTTCCAGCAGCCGTGATTGGGCACAAAAGGCCCTGAATGAACTGAATGCATGGTTATACGCCTTACGCATGCGGGGGGCGAGCGACATGCCGATCGCCCGGTTCACCTCTCCTTGCCAAGTGTCCATATCTCGTCCGGGAGCGGCGAGGGAAATTCCTCTGCGTCCGGGGCCAAGGCACGGAACCGGGGGATCTGGAGGCGGGACAAAGCGTCAGCAATATCGTTGTTAATACCTGGAACATGTCTAGCCCTAAATAGCACATTGAGGCATAGGCTGCGCAACACGAACTGGCGAACCAGTTCCATAACCCTTGGAGATTTGGACGTCTGTGAGTTGACAATGTGGACCACCGCCGCATTGTCACACCAGAAATGAACGACCGAATTGGCCCACTCCTCGCCCCATAGCATCAAAGCTCCCAGAATGGGGAAAAATTCCAGGTATGTGAGATCTCGCAAGCGATCCGTGCCCCACCAGTCTGGCGGCCATCTGCCGTAGGCCCACTTCCCTTCGAAGTAAATCCCATAACCCAGGGACCCTGATGCATCCGACTGAACCTGAAAACGAGGGGAAACCAAAAGGTCGGACCTCCAAAAGGACACCCCGTTGAATTCCCTCAGGAACTGGAGCCAAATGAGCATATCATCCCTCATGCCCTTGTTCAGTCGGACCCTGTGGTGGGGCCTGGCCAAGCCAGTCATGGCATCGCACAAGCGTAGCAAATGGTGCGACGACCCTGCAAGCAAAATTGAGGTGACCATGTAACACCTGTAGCTCCCGAAGGGACACCTTGCGTTTTGCCAGCAAGTCCAAAATGAGTGCAACGATCCGGGAAACCTTATCAGCAGGTAACCTGGATGCCTGCACAACCGTGTCAATCTCAACCCCCAGGAATGTGAGTTTGGTTGAAGGGCCCTCGGTCTTTTCGGGCGCTAAAGGGACACCGAGTTCCTTCATTAGCGTCTGAAATGTATTCAGGAGACGTGTGCACGTGTCCCAGCCCCGTTCACCCCCGAATAAGAAATCATCAAGGTAGTGGGCTACAGACCGGGACCCTGACCTGCGAACATAAGAACATAAGAACATAAGAACAGCCTTGCTGGAACAGGCCACAGCCCATCCAGTCCAGCATTCTGTCTCACACAGTGGCTCACCATTTCCTTCAGGGTATTCCCAAGCAGATGCCTTCACCTGCTTAGGATTCCCTGGAAATGATATTGAGAGATATCCTGCCTATCTCTCCAACCCAGAGGTTGTCCTTAAGTATCCATAATTATAGCCATTGATACTCTTCTCCTCCATGAACTTGTCTAATCCTTTCTTAAAGCTGTCAAGACTGACAGCTGTCACCACTTCTTCTGGCAGGGAGTTCCATAGACCAGTAATCCTCTGGGTGAAAAAGTACTTTCTCTTATTTGTTTGAGAACTAGTACCCAAAAGTTTCATGGAGTGTCCCCTAGTTCTAGTATTATGCGATAGGGAAAACAGTTTTTCCTTATCTACTTTGTCCACACCGTGCATGATTTTATAAACTTCAATCAGGTCACCTCTTAGACGTCGTCGTTCAAGAGTGAAGAGGCCCAACCGTTGCAGCCTCAGATGGTAAGAAAGGTGTTCCAGTCCCCTAATCATTCTGGTTGCCCTCCTCTGCACTTTTTCCAGCTCCATAATATCCTTCTGGAGGTATGGCGACCAGAACTGTACACAGTATTCCAGATGGGGCCTCACCATAGATTTATAAAGAGGCAAAATGACACTTGCTGACTTATTTTCTATACCCTTCCTAATGATCCCTAGCATTGAGTTTGCTTTTTTCACTGCTGAGGCACACTGGGTTGACACCTTCATTGAGTTGTCCACCAGGACACCAAGGTCCCTTTCCTGGTTTGTCGCAGAGAGTTCAGACCCCATCAGTTTATAAATGTAATTGGGGTTCTTTGCCCCAACATGCATCACTCTGCACTTACTAATGTTGAAACTCATTTGCCACTGTTTTGCCCACTCCCCCAGTGTCGAGAGATCCCTCTGGAGCTCCTCACAATCTCTCACAGTTTTCACTACCCTGTATAATTTAGTGTCGTCAGCAAATTTGGCTACCTTGCTTTTTACTCCTACCTCTAGATCATTTATGAAGAGGTTGAAAAGCAGGGGGTCCCAGTACTGAACCTTGGGAAACCCCACTCTTTACTTCCCTCCACTTGGAGAAGTGTCCATTTAGTGCTACCCTCTGTTTCCTGTCCCTTAGCCAGTTGCTGATCCAGGACAAGACCTGTCCCTTTATTCCATGACTGGTAAGTTTATTCAAGAGCCTTTGTCAAAAGCCTTCTGAAAGTCCAGATAAACAATGTCAACTGGATCCCCCTTATCCACATGCTTGTTGACACTCTCAAAAAATTCCAACAGATTAGTGAGGCATGATTTGCCCTTGCAAAAGCCATGTTGGCTCTCCTTTAGCAGCACCTTCTCTTCTATGTGCCTATTAATTCTATCTTTTAGGATGGTTTCCATCACTTTACCTGGGACACATGTCAAACTGACAGGTCGGTAATTTCCTGGATCACCCCTGGATCCTTTTTTGAAAATTGGTGTTACATTCGCTACCTTCCAGTCATCAGGCACAAAGCCTGATTTGAGTGAAAGATTATATATTTTGGCTAGGAGATCAGCAATCTCATCTTTAAGTTCCCTGAGAACTCGTGGATGGATTCCATCTGGTCCTGGTGATTTGTTAGTGCTTAGTTTAACAAGACATGCAAGGACCTCCTCCCTGGTTATTTCTATCTGGCTTAATTCTTCGGTTTCCCTCCCTACGAAGATAGGCTCTGTTTTGGGCATGTGGCCTCTGTCTTCTTCAGTGAATACTGAAGCAAAGAATTCATTGAGTCTCTCTGCAATCTCTGTTTCCTCTTTAATAACCCCTTGCCTTCCATTGTCATCTAATGGTCCAATGGCCTTCCTAGTTGGGTTCTTACTTCTAATGTACTTAAAGAAGTCTTTGTTATTTCTCTGAGTATTTTTAGCTATACGCTCCTCAAAGTCTTGCTTTGCTTTCCTGATTGTTGCCTTGCATTTGTTCTGCCAGAATTTATGTTTCTGCCTGCTGTCCTCATTCGGACAAGCCTTCCATCTTCTAAATGAGCTTTTCTTGCTCTTGATCACTTCCCGAACAGCTCCTGTAAGCCACATTGGAGTCCTCTTGGACCTGGCAGTGCCCTTTTTCCTTTTGGGTATGCATTCCAATTGGGCCTCTGTTATTGTTTTTGTAAACAGCCTCCATGCCTCTTGGAGTGTTTGGACTCTCTCAATTTTCCCTTTCAGCTTTTTTTTTACTAGTTTCCTCAACTTTGGGAAATTTCCTTTTTGAAAATTTAAGGTCTCTGTGTTAGATTTTATCAGTGACTTGTGGTCTATGATCAAGTTAAACATAATTGAGTTGTGGTCACTGTTCCCTATTGGATCAGTCACATTAACATCTTGCACCAGATCCTGAGTATTACTCAGGATCAAGTCAAGGATTCTTGTACCTCTAGTTGGGTCTTCAACCATCTGTCCCAGGGAACAATCATTTAGCATATCTAGGAACTTTATCTCTTTATCATGTGCTGAACAACAGTTCACCCAGTCTATGTGAGGGTAATTGAAGTCCCCCATTATAACCAGGCTTCCCTTCTTGGATGCCTCCTTTACAACATTCTCCAACTGCCAGTCTCCCTCAAGAGTTTGGGTCGGAGGCCGATAGTATATGCCTACTGTTAGACCATCCTTGTGGCCTGGTACTCTTACCCACAGAGCTTCTAATGGTGACTCCAAATCACCTAGATATTCCAATTCATACGATTTTATCACTTCTTTGACATACAAGGCTACACCACCTCCTGTTTGCCCCTTCCTATCCTTCCTGTACAGTTTGTAGCCTGGGATAACTGTATCCCATTGGTTATCATCCGTCCACCAGGTTTCAGTGATACCAATAATATCAATATTCTTATCTATTGCTAAGTATTCCAGCTCCCCTATTTTGTTCCGGAGGCTTCTGGCATTTGTATACAAGCATTTATATATGCTTTTCTGACACAGTCTTTTGTGTCCAATTGCATTGTTAGACTGCCTCTTGCATCCTTCTGCTAGAATGCTAGTGACTAGCTCCTTGCTCTGCTCAGTAATTTTTGCATCCTCCTCACTACCCAAGTACACACTTTCCCGAACCGGATGCTGTCCAGCTCCTGTCGGCTTTCCCCCAGTTATCAGTTTAAAAGCTGCTCTGCAGCCTTTTTGATGTTGAATGCCAGCAATCTGGTCCCATCATGGTTCAAATGCAACCCATCCCTCCTGAACAGATTTGGCTTGTCCCAAAATGTTCTCCAGTTCCTGACAAATCTGAAACCCTCCTCTCGACACCACCGCCTCATCCACGCATTGAGGCTTCTGAGCTCTGCCTGCCTGGTAGGTCCTGCACGAGGGACAGGCAGCACTTCTGAAAATGCTACCTTGGAAGTCCGGGACTTCAATCTTCTTCCTAACAACCTGAATTTGGCTTCCAGGACAGACCGCTTGGCCTTCCCAACATCATTGGTACCAACGTGTACCATGACAACTGGCTCGTTCCCAGTTCTCTCTAACAATCTATCTAGATTTCTTGTGATGTCTGCAACTTTTGCACCTGGCAGGCAAGTCACCATACGGTTATCATGTGCATCACAAATCCATTTCTCTGTATTTCTAATTATTGAATCGCCTAGTACAAGGAGCCTCTCTCCTGCAATCTGTTCATCTACATGCACCTCATCAACCATATTAAGGGAGAGAACCTCAGTTTGTTCCTGTTGTTTATCATCCTGGATCTCATCAAGTGTGATGAAGGAGAGATCATCAGGTGGAACCAGTTGTTCCTCTGTGTGTTCCTCATCAGGTGTGATGAGGGAAAGAGCCTCAAATTTATTCTGTAATTTCAGACTCTCAGAGTGATCCCCTACTCTTCTCCTCCTTTGAGTCATATTCCTCCAACCATCTCCCTCCTGAGTTAGTGAAGGGCCTTCTCCCTCAGAACTGTGCCCTGTCTCTTCTTTGTCCAGCATAGTCTGCTCTGCTCTGTCCAAGAACAGCTCAAGCTCTTTAATTTGTTGATGGTTAGATATGCGGGCCTCTAGCTGCTGGACCTTCTCTTCTAGTAGTGCAACCAGCTTGCACTTGCTGCAAGTGTAGTTCTCCATAAGCTTTGGCAAGAACACAAACAAAGGCCCATTGGAGGAAGGTGCTGAAGCGCTCAAATGCCGAGCATGAAATGGAGCAGCCAAAAGACATGGCTTTGTCGAAATAAAATTCACCCCGGAACTTGAAACCCAGCAACTCAAAGTCGCCCGGGTGCACTGGCAGGAGACGGAACGCGGACTTAATGTCGCACTTAGCTAGTAGTGCACCCGGGCCACATGAGCGCACCATGCGCAGGGCCTGGTCAAAAGATGTATACCTGACCGAACAAAGGTCATCAGGGATAGCATCGTTGACCGAACGGCCAGCCGGGTAAGACAAGTGGTGTATCAAACGGAACTCCCCTGGCGACTTCTTGGGCACCAACCCCAAAGGGGAAACCTTGAGGTTGGGGAATGGCGGGAGAGGGAAAGCGCCAGCGACCCTGCCAGCAGCAACCTCCTTAGCAATGCTCATGGCAGCCACCACCTCCCTTCCCTTGAGTGATAACAGGTTGGGTGCATCTTGAGGGGACCTGACCCCCGTGAAAGGAATGTGAAACCCCTGCTGGAAACCCTCAAACAGGTAAACTGCGTCTGCCCTCCTCGGGTACATCGTGAGCCAACGCTCCAACATGTCCACATTAATTGGGGAGGGGGCCTTTTGCCTGAACAGCTCCCTCTGCGGCAGTTCTGCCCGCTCCCTGTCCACCTCTACCTCTGCCCCGCAGTCCGCCCGCCTTGGGACACGTGGAGGCGGCATGGGGGCCAGCACAAGAGGGACACTCATGCCTGTATCGGCACTGCTTCCTGTTACACGCACCATTGGCCGAGAAGCTCCAACACAGCAGGCGGGCTGGAACCCCCTGCCCCGCCACCTGGCGGGGTGCCTGGGCTGGAGCAGCTCGCTGGACCGCATGTCCACAATGGTACCTCTCCCCTGGCGCCGGGCGCGTGGGGGTCATGTACAGAAGCCACAGCTTCTGGCAGGGCTCATCCCACCTCATCTCTGGGTGTAGGGGCACTCTCATACGAAATTCCTCGTCGTAAGCCAACCACGACGGGCCAGGGAAATCAACCATCGCCCGGTATATGTTGTCCAAATACTGGACCATCGGAATTGCCAGGTCAGGCCGGGCCCTGAGATACACCGCCATGTATATAAGGTAAGCGGGTAACCAGTTGGCCCATGTGCGTGGCGGCTTACGTCGACGAGACTGTTCCTTGTCCTTCTCGTCCTGCCCCTCCCTCTCCTCTTTGGTGGATTCTCTATTCAATAGGGAGAAAATGTCCACGTACTCCCCCCGCCAGATCTTTTCCTTGGTGGCCTGGGCCAGGTGGTCCCCGAGGGGCAACGAATAACCTGCCATCGGCAAGGCTGACACCGGAACATTAACAGTACTGGGCACCATGAAAGGAGCCTGGACCAGCCCCGCCACCCCCAGTAAGTTCCCCGCGGGACAGGGTACCCCGCCCCAAGAGGAGCCCTGGAGTGTAGGAGTCATTCCCAGATGGGCCGGCGGCGGCTGACCCGCCGCCCCAGCCAGGCGAGGCCACGGCCACTGCAAGCCTCCCCCCATTGTGGGTTGTGGTGTGGGTGCACTAGGTTGGACCGTATACTCACAAGTTGCACCCCCGTGGGCCGCCCCCACCGGGGGTTCTGGCCCACTGCGGGCGTCGGAGCTCGCAACCGCAACCGAGCTCGAAGATGGGACCTGACCACTACCTGCTGGCAGCATCTGCTGCGTGGGGAGCTGCGAGGCCGCGGCTGGCGCCGACCTATTTGCCTCAGGCAGCTCAACCCTTTCGGCCGCCTGCCGAGGACCGGCAAGCACTGAGTTGACCTGTAAACCAAAAGGTGCCCCAGATGGATTAACTACCCCTAAGGATGCTTCCAGGGCCGCTACGCGGGCCAGTAGGGCATCAACATTTGCATAGCCCCCAACACTAATGGGGGGCAAAGGGCTGGCCGGCCCACCGGTCGCTGGCGCCGGGCCAGGTCTCTGAACCCCAGGGCCCGAATATGGCCATGCCCCAACCACCGGCCCCTGCGGGGCCGGGGGCATGCCCTGCCAGGGAAGGGAACCCAGCCAACCCCCTTGATTGAAGCCCACCGCTGGAAGCTGGATGCCAAGGCCCGAAGGCCCATCCTGGCTATGCGCCAGGCCCGGGCCGGTGGCCGCTAATTGCGGTCCAGGGGCCGAATCCCCTGCAGGGCCGGTCTGAGGCTGCCCAGACTCAGGCCAGGTAGCAATCGCCCCCATCCCGCCGGTCCCGGTGGGAGCCCCCAGAAAGGGGGCCTGCTGAGGGGGCGCAGTCGCGGTCCTCCGACCCGGCTGGCGCCTCCGCGAGGAGCGAACCGTGTTCGCCATCGCCTTCTTTTTGGAAGGCATTGCTGCAATCGTTGGGAAGCCGAAGAATTAAGCGAAGAAGAAACCGCTGCCCAAGAGGCTTCCCAGCTGAAGGGAAGAGCGACGGAGCAAAAGGGGAAAAACTTCTCCTCTCCGTCGCTTCGCAAAATGGCAGCGCGGCTGCCTCGTGGCCACCCCTTTTAAAGGGTGCTGGCCACGCCCCCCTAACTACCCGGATGTCCAAGTCCGGTGGGGGGGGGGCGCAAAGAGCGCGGTGGCCATTTTGGCGGCGGCCATTTTGGCGCCGCGCTTGCATTCTCTCTCCAACCCTATTTAAAGAAAACCTTCAGTTCTGTAGATATTTAATATTCTCAGTTCCTCTTTGGGTGATATGGTTTTGTTTGTTTTGCCATTCAGTGCTTAAAGTTAGTGTGTGAGAGGTAGTATTTCTGGAAATTGAGGGATGCCCCTGAGCATGTTGATTCCTCAACTCTTGTTTCTCATTGGCCCACTTTTGGTCCCACCCCTGTTATCAAACCACTTGACTTTGCTATGAGAAGTAGCCACACCTATAAGATAACATTAGTTTGTTTTCATCCAGGAGGAGACTGTTTTTTGTTAGAGGCAGGGTTCAAGCAGACACTCTATAGGCCAGACACCACCAATGACCTGATATCCAACCATTTGTAAAATGGCCCTTGTTTAATTCAATCTTGAGAACAACTGCCTTCAAAAAGCAGCCTCTTGACATTTCCATTCGAATCCAGTGAGTCTGACAAAGTTGTAGGAAGTTAAGGAAGTAAAAAGATGAAGCAAGGAGACTAGAAAGAGGTTTTGATTGTTAAGAGTATACTTCTGATATTTTAAGACCAGCCAATACAATGTTCTAGAAATTATTGATGGTAGGAGAAAATAATCCAAACAGGACATTGCAGCTTTTGAGCCAGATCTTGGATTGGGACCTGATCCAGAAGACTGCTAGCAGATAATACACGCTTGCTCTGTGCTATATTTTGGACAAATACTTTTAAATTCTAATTACTGTATTGGTTTTTTAAAAAGGTTTTCCTTCCCCTGCAAACTCTTTTGTTACTATTGATTTGACAATAGGTAGTCAATTCTGTGGCTATTTTTCAAATGCCTACTGTTGGTTCATGAAAACAAAATGATTCCACATGCATGCTTTCATAAATCTTAAATTGATCCATCCTGACATTTAGAAAACACATAACCTTAAGCATGCTGGTTTTGCATCAGTTCTTTTCCAAACTCTGGCTGCACTTGAAGTATTGCATAACAATTGTCCAAAGCATCAATTGTTTGTACATACTTGAAAACCCTGTACTTAAATCTCATTGAGGGGATTGGAGCTACTTCTGGGCGTGAAGATATATTAGGACTAGAGCCTCATCACAGGAATAGATAGCAATGAAAGCCAATTGTATCCGACTCTAGGGGTAGTGCTCATCTCCATTTTGAGCCAAAGAACCAGCACATCTGCAGACGTTTCTATGGTCATGTGGCAGGCATGACTAGATGCCAGAGCACACAGAATGCTGTTACCTTTCCCATTGAAATAGTAACTATTTGTCTACTTGCAATTTCTTGCTTTCGAACTGCTAGGGTGGCAAGAGCTGGGGCAGATACTGGACACTCCCTCAGGTCTCAAACTGTTGATCTGCAAACCTTCTGGTTGGCCCTTTCAACAATGAACACACAAAGACAAGCACACATGCAAAAGCCAGAGAGAGAGGGGAATCACAATGAAAAAGACAGAGGCACCAGGAGGAAAGGGAGAAAGGAGATACATGGGGACACGCAAACAGCAGGGAGAGGTCATAGCGGGGAGAGGAAGTAGGAGCCACAGGGAGAGATGACACAGAAGAAAGGGGCAGCCAGAGGGTGGAACCAGTGGGTCTGAGGCTTGCTATATAAAATGTGGCACTCTTTTCCCCACTGGGAATGCAGGCATGATATTGCAAGGTAAAATCAGGCCATTTTCTGGTGTTTTGAATCGTGGAATCATAGAAGCCACATCCCATGTTCATAAACCAGAGGGGATTTTAAAGGATTGAATACATTTAATAAATGGCTGGACAGCATGGATATATTGCTTGCATGTGCAGCTTACAGTAGGATTATTTTTAGAATGTTAAACGAGCTCATGAAATATGCATGAAGCAAGGAGGCAACTGGAGTAAGTATGAAGAGTGGAACGTTAAGTACCTTAACATATGCAATTAACATGATATCCTCACTCTTTTGATCACTTCCTACCAACAGAAACCTGTTCTAAAGTGCATATTGCTCGCAATAAGAAATTCATACTTCACTTCAAATTTAAGCTTAAGTGAACAGCGTTATTCAGTTCAAATAAGAATCTTTGAATTTCTTCTAACTCATCTTCTTGATTTGTCTCCAAAAGAGATGACCTAATCATATTAATTTATAATGAGCTGTTCTAAATTTACATCTTAGTACATCTCCTTCAAGTTCATAACTGTCCATGAAAGACTTCTGTTTAACACTGAAAATGGCACTGGATTCAGAGGTAGGCAATCTGAATCAGCAAAATCTGGTAAATATTAATTGTCTAAGAAATGTTGCAAGCATCTCTAAGTATTGTTTGTATACATATATTCCTTGTGTACATATTGACATCCAAGAGTAAATTTTCATGTGAAAAATGTGATGGTAGGATAAATACCACAGTAAGATAAATCCAAGTGTCATTTGAACTTCCATCTTAGATCACCATTAATATCTTTTTAATGAGGAGAATTGTTTTAAGAATTGAGCATCAGAGTCTATGAAGGAAAGTGCCATCTTGCTCCCCTCCAGTTGAAAAGTATCCAATAAAACAAATGAAATAAACGAACATCCAAACCCAGGGTGGCTCCCTACTTAATTGTTTTGCCAACTGATCTCTCTCTCACACACACACAAAACTGCTGCTCAGATCCTGTGATTTTAACAACAGTTGATCTACAAAAACCAACAAGTGTTGTATCCCCTGGACAACCAAGAAAGTGCCACATCCCAACACCTGCACTGTCCAAAGCAAAATTTGGAAAAGTTGTCCTTTTTGTTGACTGTAACTCCCAGAGGTTCCCAGCCTTACTAACTAAAGAATTTTAGGAGTTTTTAGTCCAAAAACTTTAATAAGTTCCTAAACTAACCCTGTTGCCCAGTTTAGAAAATGTAGTCTTTGGACTATAATACATACAATTCTTCAGTCACCAGCCATATTGGGTAATCTTGGGTCATCTTGTGATGTGGAAGGCAGGGTATAAGTACTGTACATAATAATAATAATAATATTGGCTAGGGATTTCTCAGAGCTGTACTCTTAAAAGTAACATTCCAAAACTCAGCGTTGACCTTGCCCAATAATGGGGCAGTGCCAAATACAAGACAGGCAGTTTTTACCCCATTTCACCCACATAGCAGCAATCTAGTAGCACCCCAGTCTCTCCCATGTGGGTGAAGAAGGAAGGCTGGCTGTGAGACTCTGGGAAATGTCCATTTTCTTAAATTAACCCAATTTGTGGATAGGTACTAATACGATCAAGAAACTGCAGTGGCTTAGTGTTTAAGATGCTGAACTTCACAACTGGAAGGTTGTGAGTAGATAATTGCAAGTAGATAAATACCACTTCAATGGGAAAGGTAACAGCATTCTGTGTTCTCTGGCATCTAGTCATGCCTGCCACATAACCACAGAAATGCCTGCAGATGCAGACAGTGCTGGCTCTTTGGCTCAAAATGGAGATGAGCACTGCCTCTAGAGTCAGATACAACTGGCTTTCATTACTATTTATTACTGTGATGAGGCTCTAGTTGTAATATATCTTAATGCCCAGAAGCAGCCCCAATCACCTCAATGAGACTTAAGTACAGTGTTTACAAGTATTGTCCTGTACAAGCAATTGGTGCTTTGGAAATTCCTATTCAATACTTCATACTCTTTAGCTGTAAACAGAGATGCGCACTGAACCTTAGAGTCGCATAAGACTGGCTTTTGAGCAAGGGTGACCTTTACCTTACTGATATGATCACTACTCAGCTCCTGCTCAGTTTGTCCTCTAAGATTAAGGTGTTGAACTTTTTTGGTCCTGAGGAAGACAATTGCTACTGGTCCATGAACCCCAGACTGGACATTCATCTACTAATGGGCTGGGAATAGAGGAAGAGGATAGGAAAGATTATTTTCACCTTTTATTTCAATGATCCTGATACAAATTTCTCTTTCTTTACTGATGTCCACATTAGAGCAAGAGTGATTTGTAGGGAATGGAGTAAGGATCTGGTAGCCAAAGGGAAAGGCTGGTACACCCATGGTAGGATTACAGTTCTGCAGCCCCACTGTATTAATTCAGTAGGGCTGACTTCCAGGTAAGTTTTACAGAAAGGGCATCCTTTCACATAGGCATATTTAGCATCACACTGCATGGCTGCAACATTATTCCCATCCACCTGAAGTAAGCCCAGGTTGCACTTTGAGGCTCCCAGTGTGACAATTCGGATATAAATCCTTCACTCTCATAACCATAATTGCCACCTGACATGCCATTCATATTTTATGGTTTGTTGGTGCAGAGCTTTCTCAGCAATGAATGAGTAAACCAATTGCTATCTGGGGAATGATAATAATGAATATATTTCAAAGGAAATGAAAGAGCTTGTGACAAGGCCAATTACTGACAGTGTTGAATTCCAGACTTGATCTCACGCAAGAAAATCCAGTGGGCAGGTAGAAAATCACAATAGCACAATCAGGAATCTTATACAATGAAGTACCCCTAGAAGTTTGTGGGATGGATCCTGAGCAGGCTACAGGAAGCCAAACTTAGGGCCAAATTGCATGTTCAAAGAAAGGCATCTTTTCTTCGTGTAAAATGCTTTCTCCCAAGTAATATGACCTTCTTGGTTATGGAATTAGATACATAATCTAACCTGGTATTTGCATTCCAAAGACAAGAACACTTTTCAACAGATTTTCCCAATTGTGCCTTGCTAACCATTTGAAGGAACACTCCTTCTAAATCCTTTGAGATATCTTGGGAACATTGCCTCAGCATATATGGCGGGGCAGGTGTGGAGCCCTGAGGGCAATGTGGCTCCTGCTCGCTGGCTTTTACCATAAGATACACCCTCTCTCTGCTTCTTGGGTGGGTGGGATTTTGATGTAGATTTTAATGTGGGACCTTAATGTGGGATTTTAATGTGGGTGGGAGTTTTAACTGCTTTTATTGTGTAGGGTCTTTTACATTATGTAAGCCGCCCTGAGTCGGACTCACCTGAGTTGGTGGCAAATAAATTGAAAAATTAAATTAAATTAAAATTAAATATGTTTACAATCAGCTTACTTTGCATAATATCTAAAACCAGCTTAAACATAACAAAATCTGACAACTGCTTCACTATCCAAATCTAAATTGAGAACTCCAGGGGTCCTTTCTTGGGAGCAAAGCGTGGAAAGGTTGGGTTTGCTTTCTGTGGATTTTTTTTTTGTACTACAGCACCTAGAATTCCCCAGCAACAAGGAATTTTGGGAACTCTAGTCCCAAAAGCAACATTAATAAGATCTGCAAGTAAGTACACAGTAGGTGTTTTTAGAAAGAAGGTCCTCTTTTATGAGGCAGAATTTCACTTTCTTCCTTAATTTAATCTTCTGACCTCACATGGGGACAATCTTAGCTTCTTGCCTACAAATAACTGAACGGTTCTTTTAAGTTGCATCTTCTTATGAGCCCTTTTGTATTAGAATCTGCATATATGGCCCTGTGGGGTGAGTTGAGAGAGAAGGAAGAAATATCCTGGAGCTAAGAAGTACTCTGTGGGTTTTTTATAGATCTCTAATTTCTGTTTTGCACACAAGCCTTGTAAAACTGAAAAATGTAGCTGGTTTTGAGAACCACTTTGGAAAGAGAGATTAATGTTATTTTGGTGTATGCAAACCAAGACACGGGACACAGCCTCGGGCTGGGTTAACTCAGGTTTATTGCATCGTGGACAGAGGGAACATGAGGTAATGGCGGATCAATGGCTCTTTATATACAGCAGTAATACATTTGAACGTGGTGCCATGGTAGCCCATTGGCTACTGTCTGCGTGACGTCATTGCAGGTCACGCCCTTCTTGTCCAGGTGTAGGTAGTGGCGGGAAAACTTCCCGCGCTGTTGCCTTTGATGAGTTCGGACCAAGAGAGCTTGGACGCTCGCTGCTGCCAGCTGGTGGTCATTAGCTCGCGTCCTATTACAGGGCTTATATGATACAGCTGAAGGTTACAATGTTGCTATAGGCAAGGTTACATTGACTCAGATACATTTCAATCCATGTGTACAGTAAAACCATCAGAACATAACAGTTATCATCTAGGAGAGTTTTAAACCCTTGGTTCAAGGATGTCTTCTACTTGCTTGCTTGTTTACTTACTTAGTTACTTACTTATAGGGGCTGCGGTGGCTCAATGGTTAAGAAGCTTGCCTTGTTAGCTGGAAGGCCGGCAAGTCGGCAGTTCGAGGGTCGGGTACTGCATGATGGTTTGAGCACTTTTCTCTGTCCTTCCAACCTAGCAGTTCTAAAGCAAGAAATTGCATGTACCAGTAAATAAATAGGGACCACTTTGGTGGGGAAATGATCTTTGTGACATGAAAGGAGCCTCATTCAAGCATCCCCTGAACAGAGTTCCTCCAGCAAAAATCCTTTCAACCCAGAATAATTTCTGACATGAAATTATTACTTACTTACTTACTTACTTACTTACTTACTTACTTACTTACTTACTTACTTACTTACTTACTTACTTACCTACTTACTTACTTACTTACTTACTTACTTACTTACTTACTTACTTACTTACTTACTTACTTACTTACTTACTTACTTACTTACTTACTTACTTACTTACTTACTTACTTACTTACTTACTTACTTACTTCTTTGTAGATTATTTGTACCAATGATGTGTGTGAATTATTTGAGATATATAAAGTTTTTACGGAGACATTGCCAGGAATTGATATCTTCCTAAATGGTGGCCTGCCAAAACTTCTGCATCACTTGAACTGATTCCAGGAGAAGTAGCTGTATCAGCAGGAAAAAAAATCTTAATATTATTGCACAGGAAGCTGAACTAGTTTCAGCACTGTTGTTTCTAACATAGCACATACCAAAGTCTGTCTGTAGTTGTTGCAGACTATTTGTGTAAATCTACATATTCCTGGTTTGTACAACTGCCCCTACATTGCAATTAATCTGTCATTTACTCTGACTAGAAAAAGGGGAGGGTTACAAATGTATAATACCAAGAATAAGAAAAAGGTGTTATGTATTTTCCCAACTACAAAGACCCTGAGCAGAACAACAAGCAAGTAAAACTATTTCATTAACAAGCGTTAAAATCAATAATACATTTGGAATGTAAATCAGCTGAATATGTTTGTTGCCCTTCTGCCTTCCTCTATCTTAAGACAAAGTCCTCAATGTATCAAATATATCAACTTTATTAACACACAACTAGTGTTCAAGTTAACTCAAACTATAACACAACAGTCCCAAATGTGACTAAGTTCCATCATTATAGTCTCTTGGTTGTTGTTTTTTACTGTCACTTTATCTTGATGTTCAAAACCAATTCACATGCTGACAGCAGAAAGAACAGATGACTGAACAAGATGACTATTGGTTCTCAACACAGCACAGAAGTCTTTCCCCATGACATCCCCTGTCTCTCTCTTGCCTCACTATAATGGTTTTACAGCCACCTTCTCGTTAGCCTGTCTTTTGACTATTTCTAATGTAATTTAATTTAATTTTCATGCTTATATGCCGTCCACTCAGGAAACCCGACTCAGGATAGCTCACATAGCAGTTAAACAAAATACACAATAAATACATAGTCACAAATAACAAACTAAACACAAACAGCTAAAAGCATAGAAAAAATATAAAAACAGATTAAAAAAAACTTTCCTGTTAAAACCCACCCACCCCATTCATAAAAGAGAGGGGAATCTTGATTATTGTATAAGCCAGCAGACGAGGCTCACACCTTCATCAATACCCCACACTTGCCCTGCCAGCCAGGTTTTAAGATCTTTCCTAAAGGGCAGCAATTCCATCTGTAACCGTAGCTCTATTGGCAGGAGGTTCCAGAGGGCCGGCATGGACACAGAGAAGGCCCTCCTTGTGCTAAGAGAGGCCAGCCCCTCTAGCTTACAATTAGAGAACTCCTCTGGTCGTCTCTGGTTGGACGGGCAGACGTTCTTGGGGTGATGTGGTCTCTTAGGTATCCTGGTCCACTACCATGTAAGGCTTTAAAGGTCATAACCAGCACCTTGAATTGCACCCGGAGGCAAATTGGCAACCAGTGCAGCTCCCGAAGCAGTGGTGAGGCTCGGGCATCTTCAGAGGGCAGCCTTATGCTGTGAGCATTTTCATTCATGAGTGTCTTACTTACCTGTACTTACTAATGAGCATCTTCATTCATTCCCAGGCCTCTGTCCAGGGGTCCTGTTTAAATATAACAGTCCACCTAGGTGGAAATGTTTATAATTTTTTTCTGGGTGAGTTGCCCCCCCCCTTCAGCATTTAATGTAATGTCTAATGTCATACTGTACAATTCGAAAAATAAAAAATTCTTTAAAAATTAAAAAATCTAAGAAATGTGAGTTTCTGTAAAATTTATCAGGGGGGGGGAACTAATGCACAGAAAGTGCCCTCTCTTCCCTTGTTTCCAACAGCAAGAACCTGCTGTTCTCTCTCTCTCTCTCTCTCTCTCTCTCTGAATTAATTTGCCCTTTTGCAAAGGGAGTCACTTTCTGACACTAAACCATACCTGTCAAGTTTTGAATTTGGAAATAAGGGAAATTTCCTGGCAAATACGGGATACTTGACAGCTATGCTTATCCTGTGCTGCCCTCCAATGGTGGCAATAGGGCATTGAAGTCTAATTAATCAGGGATGACGACGGGAAAGAGGGTAAAATAAGGGGTTTTCCTGGCCAATAAGGGATACTTGACAGCTATGCACTAAACTCTGTTGTATGACTGCCCCTACATGTATAGCAGGTCCTCTTTCCATCTGGACAAGACAGCCTTTGTGGGAACCCTTAACTAATGAGTTAAGAGTCCTTCTGCCATAAGGATCTTGGCCAACAAGTCTCCATTCAGAAACATTCCAAGAAGCTGCTACTCATTGTGATGTAGTTGCTAACAGAGTTTATAAAACTCACCCATTTGGACTACAATACCTTCAAAAACCTTAGGAAGTAGCCATGCTGCCGGAGGAATTCTGGGGGCTATAATTAAAAAAAATGTTTCCAGGCTAGGATAGTTAAATAATTTGGTAAATACAGAGACAACCTTGGTATTTAAAACAATTTGTCTTTTTCTTTATCATGCAGTAATGATGAACCCTACACCAGAAAGTCCACTAGAAAGCTCTTTAGCATGTATGTTGTTGTTACCATTAGTGATTTTAAATGCATTCAGTTTAAATATTGGAAAATAGAAATATTCATGCTAAAACTGCAGGTGGACCCATTCATTAACTGACCCGGCGTCATTAAACCATACTGCAAGATATTCATTGCCATGCACTACTCTACTGCCTTGAAAGCTTCCTATTGTGTGTCTGCAATATTATGTTGTGTGTGCGGGGATGGATTTTTCTCCCAGTGCTTGTGCATTGAGGTATACCTGCAGGAGTTCTGCATGCATGTCCCAGGTTTATCTTTTGTATTATTTTTCTTCTCATAGTTCCAAACATGCTAAGTCTTATGGCACTTAGAAACCTACACATATTATATGACATAAGCTTTTGTACATTGTAACCAACAGGAACAATATTTACCAAAAATGGCAAAATGGACAAAGAGATTAACATACGACGCAGTAAGGCAAACCAAATACTGTACAGTAAAACCTCGCATAAAGAGTGCCTCACTTAGAGACTAACTCGCTTAAAGAGCAGAATTTTCTCTGAATAGTCACCCTCGCTTATCAACTAAAAACAACCAAAAACTCGCTTAACAACTAAATCGGAGTTCATAATCCCCCCCCCCCGCCAGAAGTCACAATCATTCACTTATAATGGCAGCGGTGGCTCTTTTTCAAAGTGTTTTTCTTAAAGAGCAACTCACTTAAAGAGCAACCCCATGGAGCACATTATGCTCTTTAAGCAAGGTACCACTGTATTGGGTAAGTTAGCTCTGCTCTTACAACAAAAGGCAATACCAATCAACACAAAGAAACAACTCATGCAAAGTATATTTATTTCCAGCGTATGTTACCAGTGTCAAACATGGACATTTACAACAAAACATAAGCAAAAGTTGGTCACCACAAAAATGAGATATCTGTGGAAGGTTGCTGCAGTGACTAGAAGGGATAAAATCAGGAATGAGGTTTAAAGGGAAAGAACTTGAACAGAACCAGTCTTGCACAAATGAAGTAGTTTGCCCATTTGGAGAGAGTGTTGTGGAATTCCATACTATACAAGGCCTGTGTGGAAATAAGAGAAAGACAAAGACTACAAGGCAGACCCAGAGGAAGGTGGAGACATAACATCCAAGAAATATTGCAAGAATACCAAATAACACTGGTGGAGGCCACTAGAAGTGCCAAAACAAGAACCTTGCAACTTCCTTGACACTCGATGTGGTAAAAGAAGGAGAAGGAGAAGAACCCACTTCTTCAGATTCATTCTTGATTTTGCCACATAACTATTCTCACTGACTAGATAGTTTAATTCCACACTATAACCCTTTATTTTGTACTAATGATGTACTATGAATACATGCCTTTATTTAGAATGCTGCTTATACAAATTATTGCATTTGCTATGCTGAAATAAAAATATGCACATGCATACACACATGCCTGGACACAGTCTCCTAAGGTCCCAGCAGGAAATAATGGGAAGGAAATGTTGTATTGTTTATTCTCTGTTCAAAGTCATTTTAATTATTTCTTCTGCTAGGCAAAAAAACTCTGTTTGCTTATCAGTCAATTCACACCGAAGCCTCTGCTTACAAGATTCCTTCCGGTTTGTTTTCAGAATGCTTGTACAGATCATTTCAATTCTACGCTGTCTACAAAATAGTGTTGAACTCCACTGAGTGTTTTACCAAATTTGTTATTATTATTATTTATTTCAATTTTTATGCCACCCACTCAGATAAAAACCTGACTCAGTGATATCTAGTATTTCAGGACAAACATTTCTGGCTCCATTTCTAGGTAGGGGTGCCATTTCTGGCCTGGAGAATATGGATCAAATCAGAAGAAGCATAGCCTTACCTTTAAGAAAAGTTGATTTCTCTCTCATACAGATGGAGACAAATACAGTACTTGCTTTCTTGCACTAGGATTCCCCGAATCAACATTGTTGTGTATTTTGGGACTTGAATTTCAAAACAGCAACTTGTCCCATTTCTGAAAGTATTGTTGCAGAAAACTACACATGACACATGCCAGGATACTTTGATGGTCACATTCTCTATGTACTGACTTATCTGAGATTTAAGATTGACCAGGAAGGCTGGTAGTTTATAACACTTGTCTCCTATTGTATGTTGTGATTACAGTTGAAATGAGCATCTAAGACTACTATTGGAAGAGATTCTGGGACTACAGTTCAACCATTGGCCATTCTGTCTAAGAGATTTGGGGGAACTATAGTCCAAATAAGTAATTTTTATAAAAACCTGTGAATAACTATATCACGATGAAGAAGAGTTTGTTCAACTCTTGATACCATCTTCTTGAGATGCCAGAAAACAAGTTGCGGTCTTCTATTTCTCTTCTTGCTACTCAGGGAGGCATGATAGTGTAGCTACCAAATATGGCAAGATCTTTTGGTAATGGCACCAATGTGGAATTGCTTCTACATTTTTGTGTTTCAGGCAACACCTAAAATATGCTTATTTTTACATGCTTTAAGGTAGGGAAAGGCAACATACAACCCATTTATAATATCCAGCCTGCCAGAGGCATTTTTGTGACATTCCCCACACTCTGAACAATTTATTTTTAAAAATTTAAGAATAGTGTTCTTTTTCTTCCCTTCAGAATGTCTCCTTCCGATCTCTGGGAGAATTGCAGCAAAGTTTCCATGTTTGCAGGAGCCCTGCATCCCAGAGGCCTCACATCTTCCCAAAGTCTTTTTAAAAATTTTAGATGAATGTTTCTTTTAGCCATTACGAGTGTAAGAGAATTTTAAAAGAGACAGTAAAAAATAAATAAATCTCTATCTTCAGTTAACATAAAATCCATTGCAGAAATATTTGGTGATGGTGATAGTGATGATGATGATATGGATTACTCATGTCTTTTCCTCCATAATATAACGAAAACACAATACTATATTAGGATAATCACATTGTCTGTACCTATAAGGAAGGGATGTGGCCGTGTGTGCGCGGAATGCATGTCCACACCCATCCAGCCTATCCCGTAATGCGCCTTGCGCACATACCTTATGTCTCAGAGATCAGTGCTGCAAGGGTCCGGGAGCCAAGAGTGGGGCCAACGGCCCACAAACATGAACAAAAAAACCTGCGAGTCCCAGGGTCCTACGCACCGCGGCACGCCTCAACCAATCAGGCAGGAGGACATGAGCGCAGAGGAGGCGGGACAAGCAGTGCGTGCAAAGGAAAAATGGCTGACGCGCAGAGAGAGAGAGACAGGAGAGGTGGGGCCAGGGGCATGCGCTGACCAAATGGAGAGAAAGCCCATTGGCACTCCATTCGGTCTCCCTGGGAGGCCAGGGCTGAAAGTGGCGCTCTGTACTGCCCCCACCTCCCGGGGAGAAGCGAGCGCCTACCCGGGGGTGGGGGGCAAAAGCACAGCTGCCTTCAGCCTCCCACCTAGCGAGCCACTTCCCCGGGGGGCAGAGTGAAGAATGGCACTCTGTTCCGCCCTCACCTCCTGGAGGGAAGTGAGCGTCTACCTTGGGGGGCCAGGGACCGAAAGCATGTCTGCCTTCAGCCCCCACCTACTGGGGGAAGCAATACACTTCCCTGGGAGGCCAGGGCAGAGAACGGCGCTCTGTTCCACCCTCTTCTCCCAGAGGGAAGCAAGTGCCTACCCCAGGGGGCAGGGGCTGAAAGCATGGCTGTCTTCGCCCCCCACCTACTGGGGGAAGTGAACCACTTCCCTGGGAGGCCAGGGCAGAGAACGGCGCTCTGTTCCACCCTCTTCTCCCAGAGGGAAGCAAGTGCCTACCCTGAGGGGGCGGGGGCCGAAAGCACAGCTGCCTTCAGCCCCCGCCTACCAGGGGAAGCGAGCCACTTTCCCGGAGTCCAGGGAAGAGAATGGCACTCCATTCCGCCCTTGCCTCCAGTAAAAAAAGGGCCAAGTGACCCGGCAAAGCCGGGTAGCCCATGCTAGTCACTGATAAAACAGTTGATTTTAATAAGCCTGGTATTATACTTCTGGTTAAGAAAGAAAGAAAAACATACCATGCTGAAGTTCCATCCTTGAGCAAACTCAAAAATACAGACAGTACAAAAATTGCAAAGTACCACACATTGAAGTAAGAAAATAAAGCACCATGGAAGTTAGATCAGATCATCCTCTTCCTTGTATTAATTTCAGCAACCAGACCCATTCCAAAATATTTGGTTACCAATTTAAAACAGTTGCCAATAGCTGCTACTTTGCTTTTTAAAATTCAAAAATCACATATTTTTGCCAACATGTGTGCTCACCCACACATTTTAAAAACTTGACTCCTGATTTTTACACTTGACCATTTTGGCAGGCTTTGTGCACCAGCAATGATGAGAACTAAGAAGATAAATAATGATAGGATTGTATATTTGTTGTGTATTCAGGCAAGAGGAAAATGGCGGTTTCCTGCCATCCAAGTTAGGAACAGAAAGTGGCACAAAAACTCTTGCACAGGGCGCACTCATTATGCTAATCAAAGTCCTGTGATTGGCTACAGTTTTGGATCCTGTTCTCCATTGGTTAAATACATATATTCTCTGTTATGATTGGTTAGTTAAGGTTGTCTGGCAGGTCGCTACTTTGTATCAAGAAGCTACCACCGGGAAGCATACCTGTCAACTTTTGGATTTGAAAATAAGGGAAATTTTGGCCACACCCCTCTGTGGGTGTGGCCAAATCTGTAGGCGTGGCCAAATATAGCCATGTGACTTGCTGGGCTCTAGTCATGCCTGCCACATGGCCATGAAAATGTCTGCAAACACAGACAGCACTGGCTCTTTGGCTGT
Source organism: Bradypodion pumilum (assembly GCA_035047305.1). Taxonomy (NCBI): domain Eukaryota; kingdom Metazoa; phylum Chordata; class Lepidosauria; order Squamata; family Chamaeleonidae; genus Bradypodion; species Bradypodion pumilum. Next base: position 109,135,084 of record JAWDJD010000004.1, on the reverse strand, counting down.
AAATGGAGATGAGCACTGCACCCTAGAGTTGGATACAACTGGCAGATTTTACTTTCTTAGGATCAAAGATCGCTGCAGATGGTGATTGCAGCCATGAAATAAAAAGGTGACTGATGCTTGGGAAACAAGCTATGAGAAACCTGGGGAACATAGTGAAAAGTAGAGGCATCACCTTGCAAACAAAAAATTGCATAGTCAAAGCAATGGTATTCCCGGTGGTAATGTATGGGTGTGAGAGCTGGACCATTAGGAAAGCTGAGCGCAGAAAAATAGATGCCTTTGAAATGTGGTGTTAGAAATAGGGCGATCCTAGAAGAAATCAATCACGACTGCTCACTAAAGGTTAAATAGTAAAGATGACTTGAGAAGGCCTTGATGCTGGGAAATGTGGAGGAGAAAAGAAGGCGGTGGCCAAAAATAAGATGGCTAGATGGTATTGTAGATGCAATGGGCACAAAGCTGTATGGGCCAAAGAACCCTTTTCCCATCTTCTTGGGGGACCTTTGTTTTGTTTTCTTTCATGTTTACTCAGTGGCTTAAGTGACTAAGATGCTGAGTGGGAGGCAGAAGGTCAGCAGTTCGATTCCCGAGTACTGCAGGATGGAACGAGCTCCCGTCTTTGTCCCAGCTCCTGCCATCCTAGCAGTTTGAAAGCAAGAAATTGCAAGTAGATAAATAGGGACCACTTTGGTGGGAAGGTAACAGCATTCTGTGTGCTCTGGTGTCTAGTCATGCCTGCCACATGACCACGGAAATGTCTGCAGACGCAGACAACACTGTCTCTTCGTCTTTGAAACAGAGATGACCCTAGAGTTGGATACAACTGGCTTTCGAGCAAGGGAACCCCCCCTCTCTCATTTAGTGATCAGACAACACACACACCCCAATTAGGGTGGAGGAGCAAGGGATTAATTCCCCCCTCTCTCTCTCATATAGTGATCAAGCAAACCCCCCCCCCCCCAAGTTAACTTTAGAACTCTAGAAATAAAATCCTCCAGCCAGGAGGCAGGGCAGAAACAGCTCAATAAAGCATGAGGTTGCCCCTGCATATATGAAATATATCGCTCACCTAGAGTAGACTCCTGCTCCCAGCAGCCAAAACGAAGCCTCCAGGACCATGTGGCTGGCAGGAAAGGGAAAGGGAAAGGGAAAGGGAAAACTACAGAACGCCCCCCCCCTTCTCTCTCTCTCTCCTACCACAAACGAAAAACCTGCCTCACAGCAACCTCTGGTGGCCGGACAAAAATACTGCAGCTTCGCCTGTGAGGGCTCCAGTCAGGATATTTTTTAAAAAATAAGGGAAAATACGGGAAAATTAATAAAACGGGAGGGGCGGGGAGAGGGGTAAAAATAAGGGGTTTTCCTGGGAAAAACAGGATAGTTGACAGGTATGCCAGGAAGACACTATATAAACCCCACGGGTAAACAAGGATGGGTCCAGACTGGATCTATACTTCCCTCTCCATACAGGTAGCCAGCAATGTGCTAGCCTGGGTCTCCTCCATTATGCTACAATCCTAAAGTAGCTAGGTATTGCCACCTGCCTTGGCACACTCCGGAGGAATTGATTCCATGGGACTGTATAGCCATCTCCATGTCTGGAACGCCTTGTAAGCTCATCTTGAATAGACTGTTAAATAAAGACTTGTTGCTGTTTTGTTCATTGTTGTCTGGACTATTCCTTGCAAGGGCTGTACATAACAATATTCAACTTAGGTTTTTCCACCACACTTTCCCCTTCTTAAATTCTCCACTTTGGCAGTGCAGCTGGCACCAAATCTTTTAAAAAATTGCTCAACCCCAGTGAGATCACCCACCCCTGCTTTAAAAGAATAAGCCAGTGCTTTCTTTTTGTTTGTTTTTGTTTTGGTAGCCGGGTGTTCTCCTTTTCTGTATGTGTTCTTTCTTAACTGTTTTTTTATTGGATATTTAATTTGTGCTTTAAATCAGGGCTTCCCAACCTAAGGCCTGCACGCCAGATTGGGCCCCCGGCACCATTTCATATGCCCCCCACCCTTCCAAAGGCATTTTAGGAACAAAATGACCACCCCTTTGAAGCTGCTGGGACAAAATGGCCACCCCCATCATGCAGGCAGGGCAGAATGGCTATCTGGCCCTCGAAGCTGACTGAGAGAGTGTGACCCGGCCCCAAGCTTGAAAAGGTTGGGAACCCCTACTTTACATATTTGAAAGTAATTTTAAAATGTTTCTTTGTTGACAGATAGACAGAAATATAGGATATAAATCAAACTAACTCTAATATAGTAGGGGTCAGGGCTATATGCCCCTTCTAGCTGTATTCAGAACATCAGCTACTATAAAATGTGAACAGAGATATAGAGTAGATGGAACCCAGAAGATAGCTACTCTGCCCTGCAGTATTCTTATTTAAGCATTTAGTTTTCTTTCTGTACAAACAAGTGGAAATTAAGTGGCTTGCCCATACATCGACCTACAAAAAAGTTTGCAGTTGCCCTAAGAACTAGTTCATACTTCTTCTTCTTCCCTGTCTAGGCCAGATGTGAAACTGACAAAATGCAGGCACCTTTTGATGAGTTCATTCTGCAGTTCCTTTCACCTGACCATACTATGGCCTGTGTATTCTTGTGTTCTGTTTCTGCCACCAGATGCCTACAGGAAACCCACAGAAAGGACTCTCCTGCTTATATCCCCAAGCAAATGGCCTCTGATGCTAGAGGGAATATATAATGGTCATTATCTTCCATGAATTTTGCCTAATTCACTTGGTCAGCAGCCATCACTACATCCCACAGAGGGACACAAATGTTATTAGTATTAGTTACCTTTGTGCTTGGTGGCCAGGTTCTTTTGATTGTGCTGAATCACTCACATCTTAGACTCCAAAAAAAATATAAAATCATCTCACTAGCACAGGGTTTCCCAACATTGGGCCCTCAGATGTTATTGGACTTAAATTCCCAGTATTCCTGATCAGCAGGTGTGCTGAACTGGGCTTCTGAAATTGAAATCCAAGAACACTTGGAGGCCAAGGTTAGGAAACCTTGCTCTAGCACAACAAGGTAAAGGTATTAATGCTCACAATAATACAATATACTGAAAGAACCTGTACAATAGTTCTCTATCAGGGCTAGCGTGCCTCAACATGTTATGAAAAATGGCAACTTTACCCAGGAAAGGAGAACAGGTGAAATGTTGAAGACTGGGTGACACAGGTGTCAGGGGAGAGAAACACAGCAGGCTCCTTTTCAGGCCTTTTCTGTATGGACCTCAACATGGGTGGCCACAGGTCATTTAAATGTGTGTGTAAAGTTATTATCGGAAAGAAACCAGAAGCTGGGTCTGAGAGAAAACATGCCTTATCATTTAGAGAATGACTGATCTGATGATAGTGTGCCAGCTAGTTGCGAGGAAAATGCTTGGAGGCTAGAAGGGAGAAGAGCAGTAAGATAAGTAGCTAAGAGACTGCAGCTGTTCAGTGTAAGAGCATGCAAGATTAATCCGAGCCCTGGGGGAGCCACGAAGGACTTGCTGCCACCTCACCAAGCACAGCTGTTCTCTCTGCTGGAAAGAGGAGCTGGAGGGGCCTCCAGACACTGAAAGAGATCTCACTCTTGCACCAGCTGTAGAGTTCTGTCTTGTCAGGCTTGGAAAAAGAAGGAAGCAAGGAGAGCTTCATGGTTTTGTTGTTTTGCTTTTCCCGTCCCCCACTTTTCACACATGCATGCTTCCTTATCAGCATCATCCACTGATTACCTGTAGTGGCTGATGCATGATGGAGTTTCATTGTTATGCAGTAAGAGTTTTACTGCATCCCTGGTACATGCAATGCATGCAAACTTTATCTGCAGGCACTGGGAAAATAGGATGATGCTTTGCCTTTCCCTTCCTTCAGCCTTTAGTCTACCACATCATCATGCCTGACAGTGGGAGGGAATCAACATCCTTTCCTGGCCACATCCATAAAGGTTCAATGATACAGCACAGGCATTTCAAGGGACAAATTAACCACAGCATGTTAAAACAGCCATGAAATTCCCTCACTAACAAAATCAAATCACTAATGCATATTTTAGTGTAAGGGACCAAAGACAATGAAACAGCCGAAGGGTTGGCTTAACACAGGTTTATTGCATGATGATCCGGAGGAACATGTCGTAATGGCGGATGGTTAGCTCAATATATACAGCTGGCTATACATTTGAATGTGGCTCGTCGACAGACTATTGGTTGCTGCCTGCGTGACATCGTAGGAGGTCACGCCCTTCTTGACCAGGTGAAGAGGTGGCGGGGAATCTTCCCGCGCTGCTGAACCAGGTGAATATGATCCATGAGAGCTGGACGCTCGCTACTGCCCTCTGGTGGTCACTAGCTCGCGTCCCCTTATTAGGTTTACATTGATACAGCTGATGGTTATAATGTTGCACACAGAAAGGTTACATTGATAACACATGGCAAAGGTACATTGTTAAAGGCACAGCTTTACAGAACATAACATCCCTCCCCCCTAGGATGAGACGAAGTCTCTCAGCCAAGATGGCTTGTTGCATGTGCGTTTGGGCCGTGACGAGGGCTGCCACCCCTGGGGGCGTTATTGCTTCTTTGTTCCCTGGACCCTTGTCCTGAAATGGGAGAGGGAGACTCGTTAGTGGTTTGCCGCTGCCTGGCGGCCTTAGGGGAAGGGAAAAACTCCATTGTGGGCAGACCGGGGGCCGTCGGGGCTAACGAAAAACCCCTCTTCTCGCTTGGACGGGTGGGGGACCACTCCGAAACCCCCCCCCCGGTTCTGAAAATCAAAATCTAACTTAGTAGGGGTGTCCGCATTTGTGGGGACCTTCCGCGAGATATGTATGGGGTCGGGTCCTTCCTCCTCGGAAAGATCCCCCAGGGTATCTACGAGGATATCCTCCTCCCCCCTTGGTGGGGGCCTGCGGTCCCCCTTCCCTCCCCCTTGGGCTGAACGGGTGGGGGAGAACCCTAACGCTGACTTATTCCCTGCTTGGTCTGTGCCCTGCTCATCGGAGACCCTGCGTCGGAGCTGGTCCGCGTGCCGCCTCCACAGGAGCCCTGTGCTGGTTTCCACGCGGTACGACACGGGGCCGGTTTGCTCCACAACTACGCCCGGTACCCAGGCTGGGCCCGTGCTGGCGTAATTCCTGCAATGCACGGGGGCGCCTACACTGAAACTCTTTGTAGCCTCTACCCCGATGTTCCTTCCTTTGTCCTCTACCCTCGTGGGGTCTAGCCTAGTAAGGATGGTGGTCAGTTTCCTGCGCATTAAGAGCTCTGCGGGGGAGTATCCTGACGCCAAAGGGGTCACCCTGTACCCTAGCAGAAACTGACACACTTGTAGGTTCAGATCCCCTGGGCCCATGCGCCGCAACGCGTCCTTCGTGGGGCGGACAAGGCGCTCTACTTGGCCATTGGTGGCCAGGTGAAACGGGGCGGAGGTGATATGCCGAACGGCGTTGATCTCCATGAATGCCCTAAACTCGGAGGACGTGAAACAACTAGCGTTGTCGCTAATTAACGTGTCGGGTATGCCGAACGTGGAAAAGAGCCTCCGCAAATGCCTAATGGTCTGGGCCGAGGAGGTGCTCGTGACTGGGATAACCTCCAACCATTTGGAGAAAGCGTCCACTACAAGAAGGAACAGGGTGCCTCTGAACGGGCCCGCGAAATCAACGTGCACCCGGGACCACGGCCCCTTAGCCGCGTCCCATTCCCTGTGGGGAAGGCGGGCCTCCTCTGGTCTGGAGCATTGGCAACTTTCACAAGTGCCGACCATGTGCTCGATGTCGGCGTCCAGCTGGGGCCACCAGAAGTAACTCCGGGCCAGCGCCTTGGATCGCACGATGCCGGGGTGGCTGACATGCAGCAGTTTGAGCACCCGTGGCCGAAGGGAAGTGGGAATCACCACCCGCTGCCCCCACAAGAGGCACCCCCTCTCTAGGGACAGTTCTAGCTATTTTCTGAAAAATGGAGCGAACTCCACCGCTGGGGAGGACGCCAGCCACCCTTTCTGCACCCAGGAGCTAACTGCCGCTAACGTCTTGTCCTTCTCTGTCGCTTTGGCAATGTCGGCGGGCACTACGGGGGGCGAATCCAGCACCTCTATCATGAGGACCTGATGGTCCCGCTCCCCCTTGCTCACCTGGCTGGGCGTTAGGGGGAGGGGAGACCTTGATAGAGCGTCCGCATGGCTGATCTCTTTCCCGGGCCAGTAGACCAACGCGTGCTGATACGCGTTGAGAAAAATGGCCCACCTGAGCATCCTCAGGGACAGGATCTGTGGGGTGGGCTTATCTGCGGTAAAGATGCCTAGTAGGGGCTTGTGGTCCATCACAATGGTGAAGGGGCGGCCATACAGAAAATCGTGAAATTTTTTCGTCCCCGCGACTATCGCTAGTGCCTCCCTGTCTGTCTGTGCGTAGTTTCTCTCTGCTTGGGACAGGGACCTGGAGTAAAATGCTATCGGGGCCTCCCTTCCGTTTTCCAACACGTGGCACAGCACCGCCCCCACCCCCACTGGAGATGCATCGCAGGTCAGAACTACTGGGTGTTTGGGGTTGAAGTGGGTCAGTATGGCGTCGGACGCCAGGAGGCTTTTTAGCTCGCTAAATGCCCTTGCTTGGTCATCGCCCCACTTCCATGCCTGGTCTTTCTTTAGCAGTTTGTGTAGCGGCTCAGCCACCGCTGCCTTTCGGGGGAGGAAGGAGTGGTAAAAGTTGAGCAGCCCTAGGAACGACTGCAACTCGGGCTTGGAGGTGGGGCGGGGGGCTTTCTTAATGGCTGCGACCTTGGACTGGGATGGTTTTATTCCCTCAGGAGTCACACAAAACCCTAGGAACTCAACCTCTGTTGCGAAGAAGACGCATTTGTCCTTTCGCAGCCTCAGCCCCGCCTTTTCGAATATTGTCAGGACCTTCCCCAACCGCTTGGCCAGTTCAGCCCGACTCCCCCCCGTTATTAACACGTCATCAAAATTAGGCAACACCCCCTCCAGTCCCTTCAGGAGGCGTTCCACGAGTGACTGGAAAATTCCTGGCGCCGAATTCACGCCGAATTGGAGGCGCGTCACCTGGAACGCCCCCTTATGGGTGACTATGGTCTGCGCAGCAGCTGCGGCAGGGGACACCGTAAGCTGCTGGTAGGCCTGTGCTAAGTCGAGCTTAGCGAAACACTTCCCCCCGTGTAACCTGGCCAGCAGATGGCTGACTACCGGCACCGGATATGCATTCGGGCGGATCGCCTTGTTGATGGTGCACTTGTAGTCGGCACATATGCGGACCTCCCCATTGGCTTTTAGCACGGTTACAATTGGAGTTTCCCACTCCGCAGAATCAACAGGCACAAGGATCCCCTGACCCACCAATTTGTCCAGTTCCGCCTCTATCTTGTCCTTGAGTGCGAACGGCACCCGGCGTGGTTTTAGGCGAATTGGGCGGACCTCCGGGTCCAGGTCGAAAGTCACTGGGGGCCCCTTGAATTTTCCCAGTCCCTTTTTGAAGACTTCGGGGTGCGCCTCGCACACCTCCTGGATCGGGTCAGACCCAACGGCGTGCATCCCAACGGCGTGCACCCCCCCCAATAAACAAACCCAGGGGCTGGAACCATTGAGTCCCGAGGAGGCTGCAATCTCCCCCTTTGAGTACGACTAGGGGAAGGGACGCGGCGTGCTCCTTGAATTTGACCTGAAATTCTCCAACCCCCAACACTGGAATACTGTTCCCTTGCACGTCCCGTAGTGTGGACCTCAATGCTTTGAGCTTGGGTCGCTTGTGGGGGGCAATTCCCAACAACTTCCTCTGGGAAATGATTGAATATGAGGACCCCGAGTCAATTTCCATCCTAATGGGAACCCCTTGGACTAGTACCTCAACAAAGTAGCGGGGGTGTCCTGTAGACACGCTGAACACTGGGGCGTCATCCTCGCTGCCGTCGGAGATGCGGCCCACGCCGTCCTGCTTCCGCGTGGCCTGGGCGCCATCCTTGGGTCTCGTTGGGCGGTCTTGTCCCGCGGAACGGTCTGCGGAGCTCCTCCGGGTCTCGCGCTTCTTCCTGCACACCTTGGCGATGTGCCCGCGGCGGCCGCAGTTGTGGCACTCGGCCTTCCGGAAGGGGCATTTCACGCGGTCGTGGGCCGCTCCACAGCCGTCGCATCGCCGGCTCTCCTTCCGGACCCTCCGGACGTCCTCGTCGTCGCTGCTCTCTGTGGACGACCTCGAAGTTCGCCGGGCCGCCTGTACCGGAGCCTCTGCCTTGCTCGACTTTGGCCGCCAGTCCTGAAGTTCTTGGACCCCGGCCTTCATAGCTTCTGCGGCCTGGGCCGCTCTGACGACCTCCTGCAACGTGGGAGGCGGCTCTTGGTTCATTAATGTGCGCTGGGTTTCGGCGTCGTTCAGGCCGCACAGCACACAGTCCCGGAGGGTGATTTCGGCATTCTCCCATTTGCACGGGCCGGCCGCCAGCTGCAGGGCCGCCACGAATGCGGCGACCGTCTCCCCGGGCGCTTGGACTCACCTCCAAAACGCACTCCGAGCGGGAAACATCGCCGTGGCGGGCCGGACGTGCTCACGCAGCATCTGCATGAGTTCCTTGGCCTTGAATTCGCTCACCCTCCTCGGTGCAATCAGGTCCACCAAGGTCCTTTTTGTTTCTTGTCCGAGCATCCTGGTGAAGATGGCTCTTTTCTTCGCCTCTTCCGTGACTTCGGACTCGATCAGTGCGGCCTGGAAGTCCATCTCAAAGATCTCCCAGTCGCCCGGTTTCCTGATTTCGAAACCGGCGCATGTCTTGGCCCCGTGGGCTGCCATATCCCACCTTCGTCGCCAATTTAGTGTAAGGAACCAAAGACAATGAAACAGCCGAAGGGTTGGCTTAACACAGGTTTATTGCATGATGATCCAGAGGAACATGTCGTAATGGCGGATGGTTAGCTCAATATATACAGCTGGCTATACATTTGAATGTGGCTCGTCGACAGACTATTGGTTGCTGCCTGCGTGACGTCGTAGGAGGTCACGCCCTTCTTGACCAGGTGAAGAGGTGGCAGGGAATCTTCCCGCGCTGCTGAACCAGGTGAATATGATCCATGAGAGCTGGACGCTCGCTACTGCCCTCTGGTGGTCACTAGCTCGCGTCCCCTTATTAGGTTTACATTGATACAGCTGATGGTTATAATGTTGCACACAGAAAGGTTACATTGATAACACATGGCAAAGGTACATTGTTAAAGGCACAGCTTTACAGAACATAACACATATCTATCATAGTTAGAAGATTACATCACACATCTGAGCATACCACTGAATCTTTCACTGCATGATTTCCTTGGCAGCTTCTTCTTCTTCTATAATTCTTCTTTTACTCCTTTGGGAGTTGAGAGTTCCTTGGCAGCACAGTGCTGAAAAGTGTTTGAGCTGGCATCATGTCATACCTGTCATGTGTTATTAATGTTTTCACTTTCTGATAGTACTCCAACAAGTGACGATCCTGCCATGTGTGAACAGGCTTAAGAGTTACTCTATTTATGTTTTTTAAAAAACCCTCTAAAATCAGGAAACACCAAAGATATGCAATCTTCTGAAATAAAAGGCATTCCACTATGTTCTACAGACCCACAACAATCTGCAAGAGGTCTGTTTATGAAAATAATTGTGCTAATATCAAAGGTAATCCAGTAATCCTCATTTCCATATTAAGAAGTCTCCCATTCACTTCTCCAAGCAGTTTCTCAACATCCTATAAAGAGGTCCAGAATAGCATTCCTCCTGTCTTTCTGCAGATGAAGAGATAGTAGACGCTACTGCTGTGCTGCTTTTGGTTTTCTTCTTGTTGTTCTTCTGCCATATCTGAATCCAAATATTGGTGATCCTCATGGTGATTGGCCATGAAGACTGTCCTGCAAATATAATGGCCTTTCTGCCTTCCTCATCACAGCATGACACCCATACTACTGATCCAGTTCCACAAGTCACTTTCTGGCCCTGAGCCCTTTTAGCACACAAAGTCCTCATCGGCCCTAGGCTGGTATTGATGAAGCTGCTGCCCTCCATCAAGATGGATTCAAGTGGGATTTAATCCCCTTGGGGATCATCACCCTTTGGTGTTTACTTCAGCACCCAAGCTGTTAGTCCTCAGGTCATCAGGTTAGTTAACCACCACCTGACACTCTTCATTAAGTTGCTGGCAGTAAAGTCTACTCTATTACCATAGCAGGGTAACCTGGCCAGACACCAGCTTTTGGTTTTAGGCCCCTCAGTATAGTAAAGTGGATAGAGTGATGGACTAATTCCTGTTCAAATCCCTGCTCAATGAAGGAAGGAGTGGAAACTGATAAAATCACTTCTCTAAATATCTTACTTACCTTGAAAGCCCTCCTAATGTTGTTATAGGTTAGTTACAACTTGATGGCATATAACACTCAACAAGAGGGCCAGACTAATGTTTTTCCATTTTCAAATCATTCTAATAATAATAATAATAATAATAATTTTAATTTGTACCCCGCCCCTCTCAGCACATGGCCGACTCTGGGCGGCATTACAACATAATCAAATACACAATATACAGTCAAAATATAAACAAAACCAACAGTAAGTACAATACAGGTAATACAAATAAATTACACTAGAATTCTCTACAAAATGGCAATTTCTACAATGTTAACAATACAACATTATCACGTTTAATACAGACCCAAACATAAACACGATCCCTCAACTACTAATGTCCCCAAAACATAACCCCATAGCTCATAGGTCCCTAACAAAGCCAAAGAAGAGGACGATCCAGTCCCAAACAAATAGTAAAGATACAATGTAAACCCAGAAACACAAATAAATTACAGGTACAATAGAAATTTCCACAAAGTGGCAATTCTCAGTTACAAAATACAATAATACAAAAACACAATATAGGCAATATAAAGTGTGACTGCACTACAGCCACACTAACAACATCAACTGTCACACACACTCAATCCAACCCCGCCAGCAGATAAAAATACAAAAATGAAAGTTCTAGTGCCTCACACAGCCTTTTTAAAGTCCTGGCCGGAGGCGAGTGATGAAAGGTGGGCCCGAGGTGCAGCGGTGGCGACATTCGGCATCTTCACTGCGGGTCAAGGGGAGGGGCGCTGGGCGCAGCTGTTTCTCCTCCCGGAGCCGGTGGCAAGGGCTCTGGGAGTGGCTCAGGCAGCAGTCCCAGTTTGGCGGCAGCAGCAGGATCTCTGGTGCCTCCAGCGTCTTTTAAACTCCTAGCTATAAGGTGGGGTGGGAAATATTTTTTAGTTCCCATGATTCCTCACCCATGGCTTCAGTTGCAACCTGACAACATCTAGAAAGATGATCATTCATTACCCGGAGGATTTAGGAGGGAGCACGTTTCCTGTCGGGGGGAAGCCTGCACATGGGTTGAAAGAAGATGCCCTGCCTTGTTCCCACTTCTCACTTCTGAAGACATGTGCCCAGTTGGATTCCTGTGGACTGTTGTTGTGCCTCATCAACAAAGGGTTGGGCTGACAAAAGATTTAGCACAACAACATTGGGAGGACAACACATCCTTTACCCTAAAGTAAAAGGGACGCCGCCGCAGCCGCAGCCACAGCCGCGCTCTCCCCGCCCCCACCACCGGTGGGGAGATAAAGGGAGCCTCCCGTGGCCCGGGAGGCTCCGAAAAGACGCCGCCGCAGCCGCAGCCACAGCCGCGCTCTCCCCGCCCCCACCACCAGCGGGGAGATAAAGGGAGCCTCCCGTGGCCCGGGAGGCTCCGAAAAGGGACGCCGCCGCAGCTGCAGCCACAGCCGCGCTCTCCCCGCCCCCACCACCGGCGGGGAGATAAAGGGAGCCTCCCGTGGCCCGGGAGGCTCCGAAAAGGGACACCGCCGCAGCCGCAGCCACAGCCGCGCTCTCCCCGCCCCCACCACCGGCGGGGAGATAAAGGGAGCCTCCCGTGGCCCGGGAGGCTCCGAAAAGGGACGCCGCCGCAGCCGCAGCCACAGCCGCGCTCTCCCCGCCCCCACCACCGGCGGGGAGATAAAGGGAGCCTCCCGTGGCCCGGGAGGCTCCGAAAAGGGACGCCGCCGCAGCCACAGCCACGCTCTCCCCGCCCCCACCACCGGCGGGGAGATAAAGGGAGCCTCCCGTGGCCCGGGAGGCTCCGAAAAGGGACGCCGCCGCAGCCGCAGCCACAGCCGCGCTCTCCCCACCATCGGCGGGGAGATAAAGAGGCGCTGCCTCTTCCCGGGGCCCACGCCATTCGGCCCGGGAATGGGAGGCAGGTGTGTCTCGCCTCCCTTTGGGCCCTGCCTGTTGGGGGGCTTAAAAGGGAGGCGCCGCCGGAGGCCCGGAAACCATCGCGTTGCCTCTTCCCGGGCCTTCGCCATTCGGCCAGAGAATGGGAACGGGAGGTAGAAGCAGACAGCGTGGGAGTCGCCGCCGCCGCCGCCGCTGCCGCGCAGGATTGGCCCTCCCCGCCCCCTGCCACTGGGCGGGGTGGTTGGAGGGCCCTTCGGGCCAAGGGAGACAGAGACGTCGTAGCCATCGCGCTAGACCGTCCCTCCCTGCCCCTTGCCATCGGGCGGGGAGGCTGGACGGTCTCCCAGGCCAAGGGAGCAGAAGACGTTGCAGCCATTGTGCGAAGTCGTCCCTCCCCGACCTTTGCCACCAGGCGGGGAGGTTTAAAGGGCTCCCGGGACAAGGCAGCCGAAGACGCTGCCGTTGCCGTTGCCGCCGCCGTCGCCACTGCGCAAGGCCGCCCCTCCCCGCCCCCTGCCATCGGGCAGGGAGTTTAGGAGGGCTCCTTGTGGCAGTGGGGAGCCGAAGACGCCGCTGTGAATATTGTCTCCGCACATGGACGTCCCCTCCAGCTCCTTGCCTCCGCCCTCCCTATTTGGGGGGAAGAAAAAGGAGATGTGGACGACTGGCCCCGCCAGCGCTTTCTGTGCGTTCTGGGAGCCTTTGTTCGTTGCTGGATCTGGGGGGGGGATGGCGGATGGGGAGTGAAGAGAGAGTGTTGGCCCTACCAGCCAGGAAGGAGGGGCAGCATCCCGTCGAGGGAGGTTCCGGAGATGCATATAGGTGTTGTGACGGGCATGGGGCGGTATGGCGGGTACCGTGGGGCGGGCCGCACTCGGGGAAGGCGGGTCTGATGTTTAAGTGCGGTCCCTCATTCCAGCCCTGCAGGTACATCTCTGGGTCCTGAGCAGCAGATCCGGAGTGACCCCGCCCTTAGGCTGCTGCTGGTGAATGCCAGATCGGTCTGTAATAAGGCCCCCCTGATTCAAGATGCCATCCAGAATGGGCGGGCCGACCTGGCATGCATCACCGAAACCTGGCTGACTCCTGAGGATGGAGTACCTCTTTCGGACATGTGTCCAGCTGGGTTCGGTATTTGGCACCAGCCTAGAGGGGAGGGGAGGGGCGGTGGTGTCGCCATTGTTGCCAGGGAGTCTTTGGGAGTTGCTAGGGCCACTGCTCCACAAGTGTCTGGTTGTGAGGCCCTGCTTCTACGGCTGGGCCCCAAGAGTCAGTTGGGGATCTTGCTCCTGTACCTGCCCCCTTGCAGGGTAAGGGATGCTTTGCCTGAGCTCCTCGCGGCCACCTCGATGCTGGCGTTGGAGTTCCCGAGACTTATGGTTCTGGGGGACTTCAATTTGCCATCGCTGGGGATGGCTTCTGAGGTGGCAAGGGAGTTCATGGCTTCCATGGCAGCCATGGGCCTGACTCAGGTAGTTCGGGGTCCGACCAGGGGCAGTGGTCACATGCCAGACTTAGTTTTCTTGTCGGAGCAGTGGCAGAGTGATCTGAGACTACAGGATTTAGCCATCTCACCTATGCCATGGTCGGATCACTACCTGGTGACTCTTGACTTCCTGGGGGCGACACTTCATCGTAGGGAGGCAGGGCCTATTAAAATGGTCCGCCCTCGGCAACTAATGGATCCAGATGGATTCCAGAGGGAACTGGGGGATGTTCCTCTGGATCGGCTACACGATTCACCTGAGGCACTTGTCGACCTGTGGAATAGGACGACAATAGCTGCCTTGGATGAAATCGCGCCACTGCGGCCTCTCCGCGCCCGTGGAACTAGGTCATCTCCGTGGTTCACAGAGGAACTGCGTGAACTCAAACGGGCAAAGAGACGCCTAGAGCGCCGCTGGGGGAAGACCCAGGATGACTCCGATTGGACACTAGCTAGAGCCGCTATTAGGGCCTACCTAGTGGCGATGGGGGTGGTGAGGCGGCAATACTTCACCACCCGTATTGCCTCCGCTGATAATCGCCCAGCCGCCCTGTTCCGGGTAACCAGGTCCCTCCTCGGTAGAGGGAGATCGGTGCCCGGTTGGCAGGGTTCGGCTGAGGACTTCGCTGACCATCTGGTGGAGAAAATCGATCGGATTCGTTCGGGATTGAATCCTGGCGTGGATGGGGAGGGTCGGGGGGGTGCCGGGGCGCAGTCTTGCTGTACGATCTGGGATCAGTTTGATCCTGTTGTCCCTGATGAAGTGGACAGGCTCCTTGCAGATGTTCGTGCCACTACATGTCCTCTGGACCCCTGTCCCACCTGGTTGGTGAAAGCCTCCAAGGAGGTAACAGGGGGCTGGGTTGGGGGGATAATAAATGCTTCATTAAGGGAGGGGGTATTTCCTGCACAGCTAAAACATGCTTTGGTGCGCCCCCTCCTGAAGAAAACGTCCCTCGACCCAGCTGTCCTTAACAACTACAGGCCGGTTTCCAACCTGCCCTTTCTGGGTAAGGTTTTGGAGAAGGCGGTGGCGCGCCAGCTGCAGAGTGTCCTGGATGAAGCGGATTATCTAGACCCCTTTCAATCGGGATTCAGGCCCGGATATGGAACGGAGACGGCATTGGTCGCACTGTTGGATGATCTCTGGCGGGAGCGGGACGGGGGTTGTCCATCCGTCCTTGCTCTTCTTGATCTCTCAGCGGCCTTCGATACCGTCGACCACGGTATCCTGCTGGAACGGCTCGAAGGATTGGGGATCCAGGGCACTGTGTTGTCCTGGTTTTCCTCTTTTCTGGAGGGCCGTACCCAGTCGGTGTGGTTAGAGAGTGAGAGGTCCAGCCCTAGGCCCCTCAAGTATGGGGTGCCTCAGGGCTCTGTGCTCTCTCCTCTCTTATTTAACATCTACATGAAGCCACTGGGTGAGATCATTCGTTCCCACGGGGTGCGGTACCATCAGTACGCGGATGACACCCAGCTGTACATCTCGGCCCGTGGGGACCCCAGTGATGCTGTTGAAATCCTATCCGGATGCCTGGAGGCCATTGGGGTCTGGATGGGGGCCAATGGGCTTCGACTGAATCCCAGCAAGACAGAGTGGCTGTGGATAAGGGGCCCCAGGTTATCCAAGGAGTTACCATCTTTGGTACTGGATGGGGCTGTTTTGCCCCAGACAGACCCAGTGCGCAACTTGGGGGTCCTTCTGGACTCACGGCTGCTGCTGGAAGAACAAGTGGCGGCTGTGGCCAGGAGGGCTTTTGCCCAACTTCGGGTGATTTGCCAATTGCGCACGCTCCTGGACCGGGGCTCCTTACTTATGGTCACTCATGCTCTGGTTACTTCCCGACTAGATTATTGTAATGCGCTCTACATGGGGCTGCCCTTGATGACCATTCGGAGGCTGCAGCTGGTCCAGAATGCGGCGGCCCAGGTGGTGATGGGGTGTGGGCGATATGCCCATGCCTCCCCGCTGCTTCGGGAGCTGCACTGGTTACCAGTTTGTCTCCGGGTGCAATTTAAGGTGCTGGTTTTGACCTTTAAAGCCCTATATGGCAGGGGGCCAGGATACCTTAGAGACCGCATCGTCCCAAGAGTGACTGCCCGTCCAACCAGAGCGGACCGGAGGGGCTCTCTAATGGTGCCGTCAACGAGGGGTGCACATTTGTCTAGCACCCGAAGGAGGGCCTTCTCCGTGTCCACACCAACCCTCTGGAACCTCCTACCAACAGATCTAAGACTTCAAAGTGAACTGCTGCCCTTCAGGAAAGGAGTAAAGACCTGGCTGGCAGGGCAGGTGTGGGGCCCGAACGGGACTATGGCTCCCGCCGGCTGGCTTTTATAAGAACTCTCTCTTCTTGTATGGTGGGTGAGATGGGTGGGTGGGATATGGGTTTTTAAATGGGGGGAAGTGGGTTTTTACAGGTTTTTATAATGTTTTATGTATTTTTAGAAGTGTTGTGATGCCGCCCTGAGTCGGGTTCTGCCTGAGTGGGCGGCATATACAAATGTGACTTATAAATAAAAAAATAAATAAATTCCCCAACTTTCAACTTCTGTGGTGGGTTTCTTCAGGCAATTTTCACTGGGATCCACATACAGGTAGAATATTGGAAAAGTCCAACACAAATATAAAAAAAGTTGATAAACTTCTTGCATGTGGTAAAATCCCAGTTAATTCTTAATGTACAAAATATCTATCAATGTTTATGAGAACTATGAGGATCAGTTCTGAGAGGATTAGTGGTGGCATGTATCCATGCATGTTTAGCCCTGTTTTATACCACTTTTGGGATACATAGTTCCAAAAGCAGCTGAAATTATTTTCTTAAATTTAAACATTGCAGCATTATTTTAAGAAGCTAAAATCATTTTTTTCTGAGCAAACATTGCTGAATGCACGAAGCCTTCCAGCATTCTAACTAAGAAAGAAAATCAAATGTTGTCCTGGTCATGGAGCCCCTGACTAGGTCTAATACCTTAATCGTCTTTTCTGAAGCCCAACTTCTAATTTTTAATTATGCTTCTATTTTTGCCCTGGTTTTCCTTGCACTACTAGATGTTACTTTTCCTATCAGTCTTTATGTAGCATTTATTCACAACATGATTGTAGCTCTCTTTACACCTCACAGTAATGCTCAGATTAGGAACTTCGGGTACACAATATAGATGGAATCATAGATTTGGTTGTTGTTGTTCAGTTGCATAGTCGAGTCTAACCCTTTGCGACCCCATGTACCATTGCACATGAGGCACCCCTATCCTCCACCATGCTCCTCAACCTGCCCAGTTCTGTGCCCATTGAGTCAACAATACCATCTAGCCAACTTATTCTCTGCCGCCCCCTTCTTCTTTTGCCCTTGACCTTGCTACAAAACAACAATAGTAGATATCCACTCTTTTCTGTAGTTTCCAATCTGGAATTTAGTACCTTTCAATTTTATTCTCTCTTTTCCCCATGAAGTATTGCCTTTATCAAGTGTCTGCAGTGCATAGGAATTCTGGATATGCACAAATATTCTCTCAACCTTCATTGCACCACAATGGTCCTTATCCTACCATATTCCTACGTCACCTATTGCATAGTCAGGCTAAAATTTTCTGTAGAAAGGGGCTGCTATCTACAGTTATAAATTGTGAAGCCACTGTCTGTGGGTAGCCTGATCACATCGCCCCAATTAAGTGTGAACCCCTTGTCATCTATCATATTTTCCAATCATAATCAGAACTGGTATAAAACAAACAGCATTAGATTTGGTAGGATAATACCATTGTATACCTCAAACGGAATCTTGGAAATGTGAAAATCACATCCTGGCATTAATTTGCAAAACCCCACTAAACAGTAATGATATTTAACTTATATTTCTCATATGTGCAAGGGTAAGATATTCTGCTGCTTAAAGGGTTATCATTATCCCTACCAAAAGATTGCTTAATAAGAGTACAGTCAATAAAGCTGCTGCTGAAGGCTGGATTTACATAGGTTCAGTAGCCTAGACATACCTCCTACATACTAGATCAGAGACATTGATTAAGATTCAAACCCAGTGACAACAATGCTTCATCTAAGATAAAAACACATTCTGTATCACCAGGCTTGAGCAAGTGAAAATGCTTTATAGCTTAAGAATCCTTCTGGAAGCTCTACCCCCTCACATGTTTCATTTTTCTTTTACAAGACTATCACTTTTTTCTAGAGTTAGTGGCTTCTTCAAGAAGTGAAGATTTGATGTGAGGAACTAGTTGAGGACTCCTTGCCAGCCCTCTCTCCTCATTGAAAGAATTGGAGGGTGCCAGGACATCTTTGAAGTTTGGTAAACACAATGTAGCATCTAAGGTGGAAGATCTTGCTTGATAAGGAAAGAGGGCAGATTCTGACCCCTGATAGGTTCTGTTGTGAGGGAGAAAAGTTCATATACTGTGCTTCATTACTGTTTGCCACAGGAAAAGTTTCAGTGGCACAGAACGGGCTATTAACTAATCCAGGGGTTAGCAACCTATGGCCCATGGGCTGGACCCAGCCCCCAATGCCATTCCATCTGGCCCATGGTGATGGCCCCAGAAGTGGAAGCGGACATGTTTACAACCACTTTAAACACATCTGTGCATGTGCATACGCACCCACCACAGTTTACGGATGCATTTACGATGGGGGGGGAACCATGTGTCCGACCCACTCAGATGTCTGAGGGGGAGTGGTTCGGCCCATGACGTGAAAACCTTGGGAACCCCTGAACTAATCCATATATACTTTGTGCTAAAGAACACAACCAAGTGCAGACAACAGAAAATGGAGGTGGGAAAGGGCCTTTTTCAGTTGTAAAAATGGGGGCAAAAATGCTTTCTCTCTGACATTTTTCTAGGCAAAATTGCAGCACAGTTTAACAGCACCCCTCTTAAAGCTGAATGTTTCCATGGAAACTAGTATCTGAAATCAACATGAAAGGCTTTCCCAGCTCCGAGCTTTACCACTAGCATGATCTAAGCATTCTGCACACCAGTAACACTCTAGCATCTCCTTCAGGATGTCATTACTGATCATTAAACACCCCTGAGAAGAATATTTGAACTCATGCAACATGTACGTCCCTTTCTTTCCATCCTGTGTGCAGGTAATACTTAGTGGTAACAAGGCAATAGCTATCTTGCCTTTTTGTTATAATAAAAAGGAAATGAAGTTTAAAAATAAATTGTAAGGCTCTCCTTTTCCCTTCTTTAGAGAAACACTGTTGGCAGAAACAATTTAGTGCTAAGATTTTTTGGTCTTTCAAAGGAACAGCAGTGCTGCCCAAGCTTTACTGCAGCTACTTTCAGTCTTCAGATCCTTGACTGTGCTCCGAGGCCTGTGATGGCTAACCTTGGCACTCCAGGTGTTCTTGAACTTCAATTCCCAGAAGCCCTGATCAGCAAGAGTGCTGACTTGGGCTTCTGGTAATTGAGGTCCAAGAACACCTGGAGTGCCAAGGTTAGCCATTACTGTCCTAGGTCTTCATTTGCTGAACAATTAAGTTCCTCTAGTAGGCTAAATAGCTCAATATTTTTGGAATATTGCACTGTAGCTACTGGTTGGGAGTTTGATTCCTCACTGTGTGATGGGCAGTATATAAGTGTAAGTGCTATTGCTCAGTTTGTCAACCCGTTTGCAATTGCTCCCTGTGCTCCTATTATCACTACTCGTATCACTGTGGCTCTTTTTTCACAGAGATGCTGTACTTCTGTTTTCAAATCTTGATATCTCATGATCTTTTCTATCTCTTTTTCTTCTACGTGACAAAAACCTGGGATTGCCACATCATTCAGCTTGAACCATATTTTTCGCAACCACAGTAATGTCTGGAGTGTTGTCACTGAGTTTCTTGGTTTGGATCTTAACATCCCACAAAATCCTAACCATCTTATCCTCATTCGCAACCACCTTTTCAAGTTTGTCTTCCCACCAGTACTTTGAAGATGGAAATCCATAAATCTTGCAATGTAACATTGTTGCAACTTGGCTATGTGATCTGTATGATATTACTCCATCCACTGATAATGTGGTCCATTGTTTCATCAATTTCTTTACACAGCCTACACTTACTGTCAGTTTCACTTTTTAAAATGTTTGCTTTAATTATGTTGGTTTGTAATGCTTGTTCTTGGGCAGCAAATATAAGTCCATCTGTCTCCTTTTTCAGGATACCATATTTTAGCCATGTCCAATTACTAGTCCTATCCTCTTTACATTTAATATTTTTTTACTATACTGTACAGTATTGAACATGAAATGATTTATTATTCTAAGCATTTATGCTATTCCTTTGCACCTCTTCTCTGCATATGTCTTTCAACAGAACAATCTTAATGATACCTTCCATAGAAACATTGTTCAGGATCCTCTAATTACTGTCCTGAATGTATTCACCAAGAGACCGGTTTTCCTGTTCCACAATTTGTTTGACTTCCAACAAACCTCATCTTCCATCCTTCTTCAACAAATATAATATGTCCACATCACTTTGCGAATAGAGAGCATGATTTGCAGTCATCAACCTCTTGGTGGTGGTGGTGGTGGTGGTGGTGGTGGTGGTGGTGGTGAAGTGTACACAGTCCACCAGCTGTAAATTCCCTTAATTTCAATACACTCACTTCTTTGTTGATTTTCTCAATTAGATTTACAATAGTTAATATCCAAGCACAATTTCTCTAGGCTCAGTACACTTGTAAAAACAGGCCTCTTTCCATCCTTACTGATTTTTGAAAAATATTTAGCTTCTTTTCTAAAAGCTCTTATATTTATTTTGGTAGCATGACTCACATTTCTAGCCAGACTTGGCAATGTGGCAACTTTGCATGTTAAATATTACACAAGTGACAAATGCCTTTCAGACACTCTTCCCAGGGACCTTGTATTAATTCTTCTTCACTCAGGAAGCCAGAGACCTTATTTCATTATTTCAAGGACCTTTATATGCTATCTGCAATACTGATATGCATTATATGACTCAAATCCAGTTTTTTGTCCTAACTAGAACAAATCCACTTAACTGACTATTTGATGTGAGTCAACATGAATGTATACCCCATTCATTTAATAGATCTACCTTTGTGTAGACTACTGATTGAATTCAGGCCTCTAGTACTGATTGCTGGATTCTACTGACTCTTTCCTTGTGCATATTGGGAAGAAACAAGAACAACAAGACCTATAGACAAAAAAATCTCATAATTTAATTTTACTATTGGTTTAATTTCTTTCTTGAAAGAAAAAGGAAGTCTTTCTCAAACCAAAGTAATAATATTTAAAACAAAAGATCAAATAAATAATGGTGTTGATTTGTGTCTACCTGTGTTTCCCATTAACTAAATGACCAGCCTTCCCCAAACCTCCACACTAAGTTTGGGGTTGCTCTTTAAACTTGTGAACAGTGGCATCTTACCTTGGATTATCCCACTCACTGCTTAAGAAAACCAGTGTTCCCTTTTACATTCATGATACAACTCTGCCAAATCTAAAGGCAAATTTAGACTGTTTTAGAAATAAGAAGGTTTCTGATGAAATATAGGTGTTTTTTTAAAAAAAATTGGTGGTACTAAATAAACTGTGCATTGTGCCACTGACCAACAGCATGCATGGATATAGAATTTTATGACTGCTCTCTATTAAATAATGAGGGTTTATAAACCAAAAATTGTTTTATTTTTTTAAAAAAACCACAAGAATAGTACTTTATGCTGTCAGTTTCTTCAACTTAGAACCACACACACACACACACACGTTTTGATGCTTGCTTTAACACAAATACCATTCCTGTCAACCATCCCGATTTGGCCGGGATTACCCCGTAATTAGGTGCCGATTTGCGCCATTTCACGACCCGCGCTGTCAAAACCCTGTAATTTTGCAGCTGGGGAAAGGAGGCACTTCATGCGTGGAAGGGCTCTACACTTCCGTAGCTCCCTTCCACGCATGCGCAGAAGGGTACACCGCCTGCGTAGAAGGCTACGCAAGTGGCGCAGCCCTCCACGCGCATGCGTACAATGCGACCTGCGCAAACCTGGTCTGCGCAGCTCCCGGATTCCCCGGAGCCGCGGTTGACAGGTATGCAAATACTAATATGACCACACTTATTGACATACTCGTCTCACAAAAGACCACACTCTTTCTCGTTTTCTCTTTTTCATCTCAAACACAAAGAACTCTGGCAGCTTATTTTTACCTAACTAAGTCAAAACTCTAATTCTCTTTCACACACAATTTCATACACATCTTATATACAAATAGAACCTCTCTTGCCAAGAACTGCCTATTTTACACTTATCAGCTGTGATAACAGTTGCATTCCCAGAAACAGCTGTCAATCAATTCTAGTCACTTATTATGCATGCAAATATAGTCACACAGAGCATATATACACACTGCAAAATCTTCACAGGTAGTGATAGTGATGGTGAAAGTTAAAATATTGATATTGCAAAAATGCTCCATATTGTTGCAAAGCATTTCCCACTTTTGAGCAGTAAATAGTTGAAGGGATAGCACTGCATGGTTTAGTTACTTTCTCTCCACGAGCGCTGGAATGATTCATAATAATCAGTTTATTTAGAATTGTTTTATATATTTTCAAATACAGAAGAAGATCCTATTGGAAGCAAGACAAGTCCTAATAACAGAGCCTCAGAGAATGTCACTGTACTCTGCAGATTATGCATGCCAAGACATTTCCCTTCAACCAACTTAATCTCTTCCGTGACTCCCCACCAGACTATAAAACCATTTTCACACATTTGTAGGGTGTGTAACATGACCCCCATATCTTGCAAAAGACTGCACTTTCTTGACAAGCTCACCTAACAGTTATTCACACCTGATCATTACTAAGTTAACAACTGAAGGCACACAAAATAGTACAGTAAAACCCCAGGTTACGGATGCCTCGGGTAACGGAAAACTTGACTTATGGAAGGAAATTCTGAGGAAATGCTTCCTAAGGATGGTGTTTGGAGCACTTCCACTCCATTTTTGAAAATGTTTGTCACTTTTTGGCTCTGGCAGAAGTCCTCTCCGCAACCAGGAAGTGCTGAAAATTCCCCCAGTTCCTGATCAGCTGTTAGGCGGGGACTTTTCCTGCAATTATCAGGGCTGGCCATTAGATGGCGCTGATGGAAATGTGATGAATAAGTCTTGGGGGGGAAATCAGCTTAGAAGCTCACTAAAATGCAAAAGACAACCTTGTTTTTTCTGTTCCAAACTCTTTCTGAAGTACATGGAATTTTTCGCTCTGTTTTCGCCATTTTAGAAAGAGTTTTGAACAGAAAAATTATGGTGGTTTTTTTTTTTGCTCTTTTCTAACCTTCAGAACTTTTTAAAAAATTCAATGCATTCCTATAGTTAATTGTGTTTTGCATTACAGACAAATCACTTTACAGAAAACATCCCAGAATGGTTCCACTTGTCGCTGTCACCACCGCCATCATCATCATTATTGATGGTGGTAACATTACAAAAAAATTAAAACTGCAAAGGAACATGTCTGAGATCCTGGGGTACATTTTTGGGACCCTTGCTCTATCTTTTTCTAACATTACATTTTGCTTTCCTGCTTGGCTGTTTGCTATCATGGCTACTTCTTTCAGGCTGGCAACCATTAATTCCCCCTTGAATCTGTTCCAATCGTTTATGCTGGACTCAGACTGAAACACATAGGTGTTTCTGTTTAGCTTCTTTTACTTTTGCCATCCTACTATAGAAGAAGCTGCATAACATTCCATTTCAGGGTTTGATTCCCATGCTCTTTGGGGATTAATCGACATTAGAAAAAAATTATTAAAATTTTTCTTTTTTTCCATCAAAGATGCCCTTGCCAGGCAATGGGGTGAATCACCTGCTTCAGGTGCTACATGAGCCGCAGAAGAAGAAGTAGAAATGTCTGTCTGAAAGCATGATGTATAAACTAAAGTTCAGGGCAGATAACATGTGGGCATCACATGCAATGTTTCCCATGGTTACCGACAACACTGTTCTCTCTTTCTTTCTCTCTCTCTCTCTCTCTCTCTCTGTTTTCCAAAAAGCTCATATGGAATTTACATACACATTTTCTCCAGTGACTAAACAGAGTTCACATCTTGGAGCTGTACATATTTGTAACTGTTCTCATTTTTCAAATGAACACAAATGCTTCTCAAATGTGACACTTTCCATGGCAATGTGCCCTTTGTCTTGCAGTGAGGCTTGGGAGGTTTAAAATAAACACTTTCATAGGAAATCTTGACTTTGATTAAGTTATTTTCCCTTCCCTCTTATTCTTCAGATTTCCCTCTCATCACAGTTGGAAGCCTCCCAAATAGGTAAAGCTTTTGTTATTTTTCAGCTTCTGACAGTTAAATCCCATAAATTGCTCACCTACCTACATGAATTTTCTCCATCACCTTCAACTAGCTGCTTTATAGTTGATACTCTAGGTCAAATGGTATCCCTTGTAGCTGATGATGAAACATGGCTCTCAAATCCTGATAGGCAGAGAACCTCTGGACTCCATGTCAGGATTACTTTGGTTTCCATTGGAAATGCTGTCCCCTCTATCTTGGCTCAACTTGTACCAGCTGACAGCTTCTCTCTAAGAAAACAGTTTCTCACTCCATATTTGAGTACTATGTGAGAACTCTGTTAACTACAAATGACAAAATTCAGTATTCCTTAAAATACTGTCAAAATTTTGTTCTCATTTTATACTGCCCCCCACCCAAAAAAATTTTTTTATCTGTTTTTGCTTCTGTCATAGCCAGTATGGAGATATGGCATATATTCTCAAAGCCTAGACATAAGTCAGTATTTCTCACCAAACTGTTGTAGTGACAGCACTGTGTATATTGTTTGTTTAGGTGCTGTCGTGTCATTTCCAACTCAGGATATTCCTATGAATTAGCAATCTCCTAAAGGTCCTATCGTTAACAGATCTGTTCAAGTTTTGGAAACTAAATGTATTGGTTCTCTTCATTGAGCTGATTTCTCTCATGTTAGATCTTCCTTCCCATACCACTACCACCACCACCCGCCTTCAACTTCTTAGTTTAATGAGTAACATATCCAGGTGGAAACTCCAATTACTGCTCCAAAAACTTGAATTTGAAAACCAAAGTCTGGTTTCTTCCCTAAATTTACTCTCAACATTTCACTTTGTCCTGCTGTTTTATCCAAAACCCAGACTGTGCACAGTGCACACACAGTAAGCCCCTCTTTCTTACCAATGCTCAGGTTGCCAATTTGGGAGCCCACAAACATCTATTAGACCATTCACCCATCTCCCTGCCCTTTCAGATTTAACCAAGGAGGTACAGTTTGAATCAAACAAGAGTGCATATTCTTTTTAGGGGAGCATATATTTTTTGGAAGACGCCGCCGCTGCAGATGCCGCGCTCTCCCCGCCTCCTCCACCGGTGGGGAGATGGGAGTGTCTCCCCCAACCTGGGAGACTCTGGGGAAAACCCCGCGCAGCTGCCATGCTCTCCCTGCCCCCTCTACCGGTGGGGAGATAGAGGGAGTCTCCCCAAGCCTGGGAGACTCCGGGGACGCCACTGATGCAGACGCCATGCTCTCCCCACCTCCTCCACCAGCCAGGAGATGGAGGGGGTCTCCCCCAGCCTGGCAGGCTCCAAAGACACCACCACTGCAGATCCCCGAGAGACTCCGGGGATACTGCCACTGCAGACGCCATGCTCTCCCCACCTCCTCCACTGGCAGGGAGATAAAAGGAGTCTCCCCCAGCCCAGGAGGCTCCGAAGACAACACCACTGCAGACGCTGCACTCTCCCCATCTCCTCCACCGACGGGGAGATAGAGGGAGTCTCCCCCAGCCCAAGAGACTCTGGTATGCCGCCGCAGCAGACGCCACACTCTCCCCGCCTCCTCAATCGGTGGGATGTGAGCCACAGCTCACCTGGGACCACCAACCTCACCCTCCTGGCCCGCCCGCCGCAAGGACTTAAAAGGCCGGGGCTGCCTGAGCCGCTGGGGCTCCCGCCACAGGGGTCCCTCCTGCGTCTCTCCCGGGACCACACCACTGGCCCGGGATGGGAGACGCAGCTCATCTGCAGCCTCCGATTTTCCTCATCCTGGCCCTGCCTGCCGTGAGGACTTGGAAGGTTGGGGCAGCTGCTGACTTTGTCATCCTTTCTGACTTCGCTTTCCCAGCCCTGTCCACTGGGAGGACTTGGAAAGAAGCCGGGGATTTTTCAGTTATGTTTTGTTCTTATTGCATTTTTAAATTATTGCTGTAATATGATGTATTGTTATGTAATTTTGTATTTTGCACATGTAAATTGTTTTATGGCCTTGTAATTCTGTATTATTGTATTTCTGTATATTTTTGAATGCTGTGAACCACTTTGAGTTTTTGCAAAATGAGGAAAGCGGTATATAAAAAAATAAATTCAAATTCAAATTTAGTTGTTGCATTTCCGTCTCACACTTCCTCCAAGGGGCTCAAAAAGACATACAATGGACTCTCACTTAACAAATTCAATGCGTTCTCTGGGACCTTTCATACTAAGAAAATTTTGAAAAGCGAATTTCCCATAGGAATGCATT
The DNA here is from genome assembly GCA_035047305.1 of Bradypodion pumilum. Classification (NCBI taxonomy): domain Eukaryota; kingdom Metazoa; phylum Chordata; class Lepidosauria; order Squamata; family Chamaeleonidae; genus Bradypodion; species Bradypodion pumilum. Next base: position 109,108,797 of record JAWDJD010000004.1, on the reverse strand, counting down.
TGAAACCAAAGTTTGTTAACCGAAACACGGTTTCCCATAGAAAAGCATTGAAAACCAATTAATCAATTCCCAATTTTTTTTGTTAATTGAGCCACTATTTTCTATAGTTTTCCTTTTGTTATGCAAATTTTGTGTTTAGCGAGCCACTTGTTAAGCAAGGGTCCACTGTATACGGTCATTGTTCTCCCTGCTTTATCTTCACAACAACCCTATGAGTCATGTTAGGCTGTGAGGGCCTGACTGACTCATGGAGTTTACTAGCCAAGCAGGAATTTGCACCCAGAATATGGCCCAAATTTTCTATTCATCATGTTTCCTGTTTGTGTAATCCTTAATAAACATATATAGGTAAAGGTCACCCTTGCTCAAAAGCCAGTCGTATCCGACTCTAGGGTTCAGTGCTCATTACTGTTTATAGTCAAAGAGCCAGTGTGGTCTGCATCTGCAGACACTTTCGTGGACATGTGGCAGGCATAACTAAACACCAGAGTGCACAGAACCTTTCCACCAAAGTGGTACCTATGTTTCTACTTGTAATTTCTTGCTTTTGAACTGCTAGGTTGGTAGGAGCTTGGACAGAGATGGAAGCTCACTCCGTCATGCAGCACTCGGGTCTTGAACTGCTGACCTGCCGACCTTCTAGTCATCAAGTTCAGCATCTTAACCACTGCAGTCCCTCAATAAACATACATGGCCCAAAAATCCAGAATGGCATCAATTGATGGTAGAAAAAAATAATATTATATTAATGCCTGAGGAACTGAACTAAGTTGTCTAGTTATCTGGAATGAGACCCAGATGCAAGATTTAGTTGAGACCTTTATGTGGTTCTTTGGGAAATGGCATGTCTTATCTTGGACTAATTCAGAGACAAGCCATATTTGCTGAGAGCTAAACCTGAACTTCAGAAATCCAGAGCAAAGTGAGAAGAATAAAATATGCTACCTCACACCACTTGCTCTTCTGAATCACAAATTCCATATAAAGGTTCAGTCAGGGTTCATTTTGTAAACAGGTTACTGAGGTGGAATTCCATTTTGCCTCAAGATGCATAAGAACCACTTTGAAATTATATTGTTCATTCCACAAGTTGGAATTCATTGAATCCAATGCATCTCCTCAGTAAGACAACTTCACATACTGTATTTACTTGAAAAAGTTCAAGTGGATGTAATTTATGCCCTCTGTTATACATGAAGCACTTATCATCAGTGAGATGACAGTGGTACGGCCATATCTGCAGTGCAAACACAGAAAGATAGAGCTTGAAATGAAATATTTTAAGAAGCTTGAAAACATTCATTTGGTCTTTAAATCACTGGTTCTCCAGAAATGTCTGGAAAAGGCCTTATGTCTATAGTTACGTAATCCAACTGTGTAAGACTTCGTCAGCATCCTTTCTTTCTACATAATAGAATTTATCTATTCTTTCTGGAATAGATCAATATTAAAGCCGAAATTCTATTGTTGTTTGCATAAATTACATAAAATTGGACTAAGTGTTGCACATTGGTGAGGTATAAGTTGTATGTCTGCTCGCACTTCCACTCATGCATCCAGCATATGTTCAGGTACCTCATCAATTAATTACAATTAGCCAAGACAATGTAAGTGATCTCTCTATGAACACCAATAAAAAATTTGGCCTAAGGTTTATTTAACCAGTCCCTTAATTAGGCTTTTTCACTATTTATGCAATACATGAGACAACAAAATCAAGCTCATAAAAATGCATTCTGAAGTTACTTTTGAGACTGTGAGCTAATTCTTCTTGTTACATCCATGTAATCAATAAAGATGTATTTTAATTTTCCTCCTCCTTTTGTCAGTTCCATCTGCTCAAGGCTTCATTGTTTTGAGGATTTAAACTTCCTGTGCAATTAATGGGAGCCCAGCTGTTTCTCCTATGAGGAACCTAGTCCACTGCTGTTTTGCTTAATACATTATTGCTTAGATAAAATCTCATACCTGAAAGAAGGAGTGAAGAGTTTCAGACTTCTCAGAAATAATCCTGTTTCTCTTTTACAATACAATGCAGACAGTTCTAAGCTTAGAGCCCTTAGATGTCTGTCCCTCTGACTTCAGTGAAACTCAGAGAATGTCGAGACCATCACTTAGTCTGCTCTTTTAAGCTCTTGGGAGTCATCCTGGCTCCATGAATCCATGGATTCGGGAACACGACAACCTCTTCCCATGTGCTTCTTTTTGATCCACATCAGAGGGTTCTATTTTTTTTTAAAATGATCCTCTGTACATCATTCCCAGTGCCTATGGATGCTGGGAAGGTATATAAGGAAGGTTTGGTGTTTGGGAATCAAGACAATGGAAACGGCTGCAAGCTAGCCTAACACATCTTTATTGCATAGAGTACAGTACGAACATGTGGTAATGGCGGACAAACAGCTCTTTTTATACGGTGGCTCTCTAATTGAATCTGGCTCTTTGACAGGCATTGGCTGCTGTCCAAGTGACGTCATCCTTGGTCACGCCTTTCTTGTCCAGGTGAGGTGAGCGCGGGAATCTTTCCCGCGCGGCTGAAGGTATTTGAGTAATGTGAACCATGTGAGCTGGGCGCTCGCTATTGCCCCCGGTGGCCACTAGCTCGCGTCCTCATGCAGAAGGTTACAGTGTTACCTGTACCCATTCGTGTGGTTACAAATACATTCAACACACTACATTCAGTACACAACATCCCTCCCCCCTAAGATGGGACAAAGTCCCTTAACCAAACTGGTTTCCTGCATGTGCGTTTTGGCCGTGCGGCCGTTATGCTTGACTCGGCCATGCCCCCTCGTCTGTGTCCTCCTGGTTCGTGTCCTGCAATTGGAGAGGATGACTCGTTAGTGACTTGCCGCGGGCTTGCCGCCTTGGGATGGCCAGGAGAAGGGGGAGGAAGGGTTCCCGACGTGGATGTGGACAAACCGGGGGCACTAGGGGCTAAAGAAAAACCCCGCTCTTCGCTTGGACGGGTGGGGGAACACTCCGAAAACCCCCCCCGGTTTGATAACTCAAAATCTAATTCAGGGGCAACAGTGGCAAACTCATTTCCCTCCTTCGAGGAGCTGGGTAGAACTACAGGGGCAAACTCGTTCCTCTCTTTCAAGGGACTGGATAGAGCTGGCGTATGAAAAGGATATGAGTTTGACCCTAAGCTTCCCCCCCCTGTTTGGGACTGTTGCCCTACGTTTTCTCCCCCTTGGTCTAAACGGGTGGAGGAGAACCCTAACGCTGAGCGTTGCTGATGATCCCCTCTGTCCGGCCCCCCAATCACTCGGCGCCTAAGTTGGTCAGCGTGCCTTCTCCAGAGGAGACCCGTGTTGGTCTCGACACAGAATGAGACTGGTCCTGTTTGATTAATGACTACCCCCGGCACCCATGCTGGCCCAGTGGTGGCGTAGTTTCTGCAATGAGCAGGCTCTCCTACCTGGAAATTTTTGGTGGGGCTGTGCTCAATATTTCTTCCTCTATCCTTGACCCGGGTGGGATCCAATCTAGTTAATAATGAGTGTAACTTTCTCTTCATGAGGAGTTCCGCGGGAGAGTATCCCGACGCCAATGGCGTCACTCGATATGCCAACAGAAACTGGCAGAGCTGCCGGTCCAGATCCCCGGGACCCATGCGCCGCAGCCCTTCCTTCATTGTGCGCACCAGACGTTCCGCCTGGCCATTTGTTGCAGGGTGAAATGGGGCTGAGGTAATGTGCCGAATGGCGTTGGACTCTAAGAACGCCTGGAACTCGGCTGACGTGAAACAACTCGCATTGTCACTAATTATGACGTCAGGTATCCCGAACGTGCATATCAGTTTGCGCAGCTGTTTTATAGTCCCCGCTGATGAGGTGTTGCGCATTGGAATTACCTCCAACCACTTGGAGTATGTGTCCACCACAAGTAGAAAAAATGAACCCCTGAATGGCCCTGCGAAGTCTATGTGGAGGCGGGACCACGGTCCCCTAGCTGTGTCCCATTCTCTGTGTGGAAGGCGGGACTCCTCAGGCCGAGAGCCCTGGCAACTTTCGCAGGTGTTCACCATGTGTTCAATGTCTGCGTCTAGCTGAGGCCACCAGAAGTAGCTTCTGGCCAGCGCCTTAGAGCGCACAATCCCTGGGTGGCTGACATGTAAAAGCCGTAGCACCCTTGCTCTTAATGCCTGTGGGACCACCACCCTCTCCCCCCACAACAGACACCCCCTTTCTGCGGACAACTCAACCCTCTTCCTGAATAATGCCGCAAACTCGTCTGCGGGGGGAGCTGCGGGCCACCCCTTCTGTACCCAGGATCTCACAAGGGCTAACGTTTTATCCTTGGCCGTTTCGGCAGCAATTTCCTTGGGCAAAATGGGGGGTGCATCTAGGGCTTCAATGAGGAGGACATGGCTATCCTGTTCTACCTCACACTTTGGGTCCCCCAGGTGGGGAAGAGGAGACCTTGAGAGGGCGTTCGCGTGGCTTATCTCTTTCCCGGGACGGTACTCTAACGCCCCCCTGTATGCATTCAGAAAAATCGCCCACCTAAGCATCCTGGGGGAGAGGATCTGTGGAGTGGGCTTGTCTGAGGTGAAGATACCCAACAGCGGCTTGTGATCGGTGACAATGGTGAATGGCCGACCATACAGAAAATCATGGAACTTCTTTGTGCCCGCAACAATGGCAAGAGCCTCCCTATCTGTTTGGGCGTAATTTCGTTCTGCCTTGGACAATGATCTCGAGTAGAATGCAACTGGGGATTCTCGCCCCCCCTCTAACACGTGGCACAGGACCGCCCCCACTCCCACTGGCGAGGCGTCGCAGACCAAGACTACCGGCTTCTTTGGGTCGAAATGGGTTAGAATAGCCTCCGAGGAGAGGAGTTGCTTGAGTTCCCTGAAAGCCCGCTCCTGCTTCTCCCCCCACCGCCAAACCGCATCCTTCTTCAGCAGCCCATGCAGGGGCTCTGCAATCGTCGCTTTCCTGGGCAGGAAGGAATGGTAAAAATTCAGCAGCCCCAGGAAAGACTGCAGCTCCGGTTTCGCGGTGGGGCGAGGAGCGTTTCGAATGGCTGAGACTTTGGACTCAGCGGGTTTCACCCCCTCAGAAGTTATGCGGAACCCCAGAAACTCCACCTCCCTGGCCAGAAACACACATTTGTCCCTCCGCAACCTCAACCCCGCGGATTCGAAGGCTGTGAGGACCTTATCTAGTCTCTGGGCCAGTTCTGCTTCGCTCTCCCCAGATATCAATATGTCATCGAAAAATGGCAAGACCCCCGGTAATTTCTTTAACAAACGTTCCACAAGAGACTGAAACAACCCCGGCACCTAGTTCACGCCAAACTGTAGGCGCGTCACCTTGAATGCCCCCTTGTGAGTTACAATGGTCTGTGCAGCAGCTGTGGCTGGGGTTACTGGAAGCTGCTGGTACGCCTGCGCCAGATCTAGTTTAGCAAAAACTTTTCCCCCATGTAAAGTGGCCAGTAGATGGCTAACTACCGGCACCGGATAGGCATTAGGGCGGATCGCCTTGTTAATTGTACACTTGTAGTCAGCGCAAATTCGCACTTCCCCATTTGCTTTCAATACTGTAACAATAGGAGTATCCCACCCTGCAGAGTCCACCGGCACTAAAATCCCTTGCCCCACTAATTTGTCCAGTTCCGCCTCAATTTTGTCCTTGAGGGTGAATGGAACCCGACGTGGTTTTAGTCTCATTGGGCGGACCTCCGGGTCCAGGTCGAAGGAAACTGGGGGCCCCTTGTACTTCCCGAGTCCCTTCTTGAATACCTCTGCGTGTGCGTCGCACACTGCCTGAATCTCATTCCCCCCAATGGCATGGACGCCGCCTATGAAGATGTCCAGGGGTTTGAACCATTGTGTCCCCAAGAGATTACACCCCCCATTTTTTAGAACTATCAGGGGGAGTTTCCTTCGGAGTCCCTTGTACCGTGTCTCAAAGTCCCCAATCCCCAATACTGGAATCGCATTTCCCTGCACATCTTTTAAGTTCGCCCCCATCTCCTTGAGTTTGGGTCGCTCCTTGGGGGGAATCCGCAAAAATTCCTTATGGGAAATGAGGGAGTAAACAGACCCCGAGTCTATCTCCATCTTAACAGGGACCCCTTGCAACAGTACCTCAGCATAAAAACGTGGTTGCCCTAGAGGCACGCTGTGGACGGCCACGTCGTCTTCCGCGTGCACTCGCAGGCACATGTGGTTCCCCTCTGGGTCGCCGCCGCCATCGCCGACTCTGCCGACGCCATCCCGGCTGCTCGAGGTGCGCTTACTCTCTTCCCGGCGTTGCTTGCAGACCCTGGCAATGTGGCCCTTCCGCCCACAGTTGTGGCACTCAGCTTTCCGGAATGGACATTTGCTCCTCTCGTGGGACGCTCCGCACCCATCACAGCGCCGCCCCCCCCTTCCCCTTCCTCTCGCTCAGCCCTTTCCTGACCTTCTGGACCCCCTCATCTTCGCTGGAGTCTGGGGTGGCAGAAGCCTCTGAGGATGTGGGCGAGCGTGGGGCAGGGGTCGCCCTCCAGGCCGCCTGGACGGCGGATGCAGCTGCCTCGACTGGTGGGGGCTTTGCCTTGAGAAGCTTGTACCCGGCCCACGTGGATTCAGCTGCTAGAGCCTCTTGTAGTACCTCTTTAAAAGTGAGGTCGTGGCCTCGGTTCATGAGTTTCCTCTGGGTCTCCCCGTCTCTCATCCCGCAGAGCATCCTGTCCCTTAGGGCCACGTCTAGAATTTCCCGCCATTCGCATGGGGTCGCCAAAACGCGGAGGGCCGCTGCATACTCGGATATTGACTTACCCGGCTTTTGGTCCCTCCTCGCGAAAATGGCCCTGGCAGAGAAGAAGGATACCTTGGGCTTGAAATGATTCCGCAGAACCCCCAGAATTTCTGTCACCGAAACCTGGTCCACCTCTCGTGGTGCCACCAGATCCATCAGTGCTTGCACGGCGTGGAACCCGAGCATCGTGATGAGAAGACCCTTCTTTTTCCCAGCGTCGGTGATGCCCGCATACGCCACCGTACTCTTGAAATGCATTTCAAACCAGTCCCATCGCTCGGGATGGGTCACGTCGAAAACTGGCTTCTGTGATACTGTCTTGTCCCCGTGGGAATCCATGATCCCACCTTCGTCGCCAATTTGGTGTTTGGGAATCAAGACAATAGAAACGGCTGCAAGCTAGCCTAACACATCTTTATTGCATAGAGTACAGTACGAACATGTGGTAATGGCGGACAAACAACTCTTTTTATACGGTGGCTCTCTAATTGAATCTGGCTCTTCGACAGGCATTGGCTGCTGTCCAAGTGACGTCATCCTTGGTCACGCCTTTCTTGTCCAGGTGAGGTGAGCGCGGGAATCTTTCCCGCGCGGCTGAAGGTATTTGAGTAATGTGAACCATGTGAGCTGGGCGCTCGCTATTGCCCCCGGTGGCCACTAGCTCGCGTCCTCATACAGAAGGTTACAGTGTTACCTGTACCCATTCGTGTGGTTACAAATACATTCAACACACTACATTCAGTACACAACAGAAGGTTTGCACCCCTCAAAGCCTGCTTCTGAGTAAACATCTGGTATGTTGCAAAGGGGCTAATTAGCCTCTTCAGTACATCAGATGTTTCAATTAAATACTTCTCCCTGATCCTCTGCAGAGGGGTCAAGAAAGTGTAATTATTTTCCCCTCTCCTGGCTGATTGTTGTAGTGCTGCATCATTTAGAAGGGTAAACAGTTTTTTCTCAATACAGTATTTCCCTTTTATTGCCAATAGAGAAAATGCTCACAACTGTGTTTTGATTGAAGATCAAGGGAAATTGCGGGGGAGATAAAGGTAAAGATGTTAAGCCTTGGGCCCTCTCATGTATTCTTATTATACTGTATTGTATATTGTCTATTTACTGTTGGAAGCCGCTCTGAGTGGTGCATGCACTAGAAGAGCGGGGTATAAATAAACAATTCAATTCAATTCAATAGACATTGACAGCTGCTCCTGGGGCCTCCTCCCCCTCCCAGTTTGGGAGGGGAGAGGAAGCCGATGGGATGCAGTTGGGCCAAGACCTGCCGTTGCTGCCCCAGCTGCCCCTGGGGCTGCTCCTCATCTTGTCTGGGATGCTGATCCTCGGGCATCATTGGGAACGTAGAACCAGGGCTCCGTCAGGTATGTCGAGCCCTGGGCTCCATTCCCTGGGACCTATGGACTGGGGAGGTTGTATTGTTTTGTTTCATTTGGTGGCCTAACTTCCAAAGACGCTGTTCGTGAGCTGCGCCTCCCCGCCCCTTCCACCGGCAGGGAAGGTAAAATGAGCCCAGCTGGGGCCAAAGACGCTGTTCGTGAGCTGCGCCTCCCCGCCCCTTCCACCGGCAGGGAAAGTAAAAGGAGCCCAGCTGGGGCCAAAGACGCTGTTTGTGAGCTGTGCCTCCCCGCCCCTTCCACCGGCAGGGAAGGTAAAAGGAGCCCAGCTGGGGCCAAAGACGCTGTTCGTGAGCTGCGCCTCCCCGCCCCTTCCACCGGCAGGGAAGGTAAAAGGAGCCCAGCTGGGGCCAAAGACGCTGTTTGTGAGCTGTGCCTCCCCACCCCTTCCACCGGCAGGGAAGGTAAAAGGAGCCCAGCTGGGGCCAAAGACGCTGTGCATGAGCTGCGTCTCCCCACCGGCGGGTGCTGTACTTGGGGTTTTTTTGTATGGGAGAGACGAAGGGTAGTTTGTTATGGGAGAGATTGCCAGGCCAGCCAGGGAGGAGAGGCAGCATTCTGTCCAGGGCAAGCAGGGAGGCTCCGGAGGCCAATATAGAGGTTGTGATGGGCATGGGGCAATATAGTGGGTACCGAGGGGCGGGCCGCACTCAGGGAACGCGGGGCAGATGCTTAGTATCTGTCCCTCGTTCCAGCCCCACGGTTACACCTCTAGGACCTGAGCAGCTGACCCAGGGTGACCCTGTCCTTAGGCTGCTGCTGATGAATGCCAGGTCGGTTTGTAATAAGGCCCCCCTGATACAAGACTCTATTATGGGGGAGCGGGCCGACTTGGCATGTATTACTGAGACCTGGCTGAGACCAGAGGATGGGGTTCCTCTGTCAGAAATGTGTCCAGCTGGGTTCAGTACTTGGCACCAGCCTAGGGATAAGGGTAAGGGCGGTGGCGGTGGCGTTGCCATTATAGCCAGAGAGTCACTGGGAGTCACCAGGGCTACTGCTCCACAAATTCTGGGTTGTGAAGCCCTGCTTCTGCGTCTGGGCTCTAAGGGTCAGTTGGGAGTCTTACTCCTGTACCTGCCCCCTTGCAGGGTAAGAGACTCCCTGCCTGAGCTCCTCGAGGCCATCTCAGCGTTGGCGTTGGAGTTCCCTAGACTGATGGTTCTGGGGGACTTCAATTTACCCTCGCTGGGGACTGGCTCCGGGGTGGCTCAGGAGTTCATGGCTTCCATGGCAGATATGGACCTGATTCAGGTAATTCAGGGCCCGACCAGGGGCAGTGGCCACACACCAGATTTAATCTTTTTGTCGGAGCGGTGGCAGAGTGATCTGAGATTACGGAAATTAGACATATCACCTGTGCCATGGTCAGATCACTATTTGGTGGCTCTAGACTTCCTGGGTGCATCGCTTCACCGTAGGGAGGCAGGGCCTATTAGAATGGCCCGCCCCCGGCAACTGATGGATCCTGATGGATTCCAGAGGGAACTGGGGGATTTCCCTCTGGATCGGCAACACGATTCGCCCGAGGCACTGGTCGACCTGTGGAACAGGATGACAACAGCAGCCTTGGATGAAATCGCACCACTACGGCCTCTCAGAGCTCATCGAGCTAGGTCATCGCCATGGTTCACAGATGAACTGCGGGAGCTCAAACGGGCAAAGAGACGCCAAGAGCGCCGCTGGGTGAAGACCCAGAGAGACTCCGATTGGACACTAGCTAGAGCCACTATTAGGGCCTATCTAGTGGCGATGGAGGTGGTGAGGCGACAATACTTCACCACCCTTATCGCCTCCGCTGATAATCGCCCAGCCACCCTGTTCCGGGTTACCGGGTCTCTCCTTGGCAGGGGGACCCCGGTGCCTGGTTGGCAGGGGTCGGCTGAGGACTTTGCTGACCATCTAGTGGAAAAAATCGATCGGATTCGCTCTGGGTTTAATCCTGGCGTGGATGGGGAGGGTCCGGAGGGAGTCGGAGAACAGTCTTGCCATGCCATCTGGGACCGGTTTGATCCAGTTGCCCCTGATGAAGTGGACAGGCTCCTTGCAGCTGTGCGCGCCACTACCTGCCCCTTGGACCCCTGTCCCACCTGGTTGGTGAAAACCTCCAAGGCAGTGACAGGTGGCTGGGTTGGGGCTGTGATCAATGCATCATTGCGGGAGGGGGTGTTTCCTGCACCTTTAAAACATGCTTTGGTGCGCCCCCTCCTGAAGAAACCTTCCCTCGACCCAGCTGTCCTAACTAACTATAGGCCTGTCTCAAACCTCCCCTTTTTAGGGAAGGTGTTGGAGAAGGCAGTGGCGTGTCGGCTGCAGGGGGTACTGGATGAAGCGGATTATCTGGAACCTTTTCAGTCAGGATTCAGGCCTGGATATGGTACCGAGATGGCATTGGTCGCACTGATGGATGATCTCTGGCGGAAGCGGGACGGTGGTCATCCATCCGTCCTAGCTCTTCTTGACCTCTCAGCAGCTTTCGATACCATTGACCACGGTATCCTTCTGGAACGGCTCCGAGGTTTGGGAATCCAGGGTACTGTGTGGTCCTGGTTTTCCTCATTTCTGAGGGGTCGGTCCCAGTCGGTGTGGTTGGAGGATGAGAGGTCCAGCCCTAGGCCCCTCAAATGGGGGGTTCCTCAGGGCTCGGTGCTCTCTCCTCTCCTATTTAACATCTACATGAAGCCGCTGGGTGAGATCATTCGTTCCCATGGGGTGCAGTACCATCAGTACGCGGATGACACTCAGTTGTACATCTCGGCCCATGGGGACCCCAGTGATGCCGTCAAAGTCCTTTCCAGATGCCTGGTAGCTGTGGGGGTCTTGATGGGGGCTAACGGGCTACAACTGAATCCCAGCAAGACTGAGTGGCTATGGATAGGGGGTCCTGCGTTAATCCGGGAGCTACCATCGTTGGTTCTGGATGGGGCTATTTTGCCCCAGACAGACCCGGTGCGCAACTTGTGGGTCCTCCTGGATTCGCGGCTACTGCTAGAAGAACAGGTGGCGGCTGTGACCAGGAGGGCCTTCACCCAACTTCGGGTGATCCGCCAGTTGCGCCCACTCCTGGACCGGGACGCCTTGCTCACGGTCACCCATGCTCTGGTTACCTCCAGACTAGACTATTGCAATGCGCTCTACATGGGGCTGCCCTTGACGACCATTCAGAGGCTACAGCTGGTCCAGAATGCGGCTGCTCGGGTGGTGATGGGGTGTGGGCATTATGCTCATGCTTTGCCACTGCTCTGGGAGCTGCACTGGTTGCCAGTATGTCTCCGGGTGCAATTCAAGGTGCTGGTTTTGACCTTTAAAGCCCTATATGGTAGTGGGCCAGGTTACCTTAGAGACCGCATCGCCCTGAGGACGTCTGTCCGTCCAACCAGAGCGGACCGGAGGGGCTCTCTAATTGTTCCATCAGCCAGAGGGGCTCGCCTCTCTGGCACAAGGAGGAGAGCCTTCTCCGTGTCTGCACCGGCCCTCTGGAACCTCCTGCCAACAGAATTACGTCTTCGGACGGAGTTGCTGCCTTTCAGAAGGGATCTTAAAACCTGGCTGGTGGGTCAAGTGTGGGGTGCAGGTGGAAGGGTAACCACCATGGGGTGGTTGGTGTAGAGGAACTCTTCCCCATGGTGCCTTTCGATCCTGCAGCCCCTGCTTTTTAGGGGGTGGGTAGTCTTAATTTGTTTTTACTGTTTTAACTGTTTTTAGGATTGTGATTATATATTTGAAATGTTGTATTTATTATTGTATTTGTGAATATTGTATTTACATTTGTAAACTCCTTGGGTTGCCCTGGGGTTACGTTTATGTTGTTAGCCGCCCGGAGTCGGCCTTGTGTTGAGTGGGCGGGATATAAATTGAATAAATAAATAAATAAATAAATAAATAAATAAATAAATAAATAAATTACTGTATTTTGATGTATTTATTATGTATAATTTCATTGTATTTGATGATTTGATACCATGTATATTTTATATTGTTCTTAATTTTATGTTAATTATTGAGTATTGGTTATTTAGTGAATATATTTTTGTGCTTCTTTATTGTTATTTTATTATACTGTATGTTGTGTAATTGCCGCCTTGAGTCAGCTTTGGCCGAGAAAGTGTGGGGTATAAATTAAATTAAAATTATTATTATTATTATTATTATTATTATTATTATTATTATTATTATTATTATTATTATTATTATTATTATTATTATTATTATTATTATTATTATTAGTTCCCTGCAGAAGGACAATGTCACACCTCCAACACTATCACCCACAGGACCCAGAAAGTAGAATTCCACAGGGGTGTGTCCTTGAGTATCAAAGGTATTTCTTCCATACTGGGATGAAGAACAGATAGCTCCCCCACTTCAACTTTCATATCTCCTCCCAATACAGTACTCTTTGGCTAGGGATTATGGAAATTACAATAGAACAATACCAGAAGTGCTGCACAGTACACATCCTAGTCTGTACCTTTGAATAAATGGTAGTAGAAGGCCCAGCAAAAAAATAAAATAAATCACTGTAGATTACAAAGAAGAAAAGGACACTTTTGTCCTATCTAAGCAATCACACACACAGCATCTCTATTTTGTTCACTAGACTGATTCTCTGCAGGTTCTCTTCATAAATATTACACAATCTCCAATATTCACAGAACCCCATGTGTGGTACCCTGTTAATGCTGCATTACTAATTTCAATTCTAGTTTAATGAACTCATCAAAACCTAGTAGGGTCTCTCTTAGTAAAAGGTCATACTCCAATGGCAGCAGAAAGGAACATGTCTTCCAATAATGGTTTTCATCCACATCTCAATAAGGCATGCCAGTTCAATGGTCTGCAAGAGAAGCATCTCTGATTACAGCACAAGCCCTGTGAAATTCCTCCAGATTGGCTGATTTTTGTTTAAGTTCCTAGTTATTGACTTCAGCAAAACCTTTGAGAAGGTTGGGCTGGATAGCACAAGTGTCAGATGGATACACAGTTGGTTATAGAATTGTGCTCAGAGAGCGCTTATCAATGGCTTCTTCCAGTGATGGGCATCAAAAGGTTTGCACCAGTTTGCCAGAACCGGTAGCAGAAATTCAGGCTGGCCCCGCCCATACAAGTTTTGAAATAAAGTAGTCCTAATTCGGGTGCAACGCAGGGCTTCCCCCCTGGCCACACCCACTATACCATGCCCACAGTGTAATTTTTTTTGGAACCCACCACTGGCTCCTTCTCAGACTGTGAGAGGGCATGTGAGGTACCACAATACTCAATCCTGGGCCTGGTGCTCTTCATTAATGACTTGGATGAGGGAATGCAGGAAATACTTATCAAATTTGTTGATGACACAAACTTGGGTAGAATAAATAATACCTTTGAAGATAGAGGGGCTTAAGATCTTGATAGGCTTCATCACTGAGTTGAAAACAACAGAATGAACTTTAACAGGGATAAGTGCAAAGTTCTATACCTAGGGTAAAAAACAAAAAACAAATGCTTAGTTACAGGATGGGAGATATCAGGTCAGTAATGCTAAAAGAAATAGGTCTTGGAATTGTTGTAAATCACAAGTTGATATGAACGAACAGTATAATGTGGCTGTATGATGTGGCTGGGAAAATAGGCAAATATTATTTTAGACTGCATTAACAGAAATATAGCCTCAAAGAACTGTGAGGAATAATGTTAACAAGATCAGAGGAGGACAACAAGGATGTTCAGGAGACTGAAAACCACACTCTATGAGGAAAGACTAGAGGAACTTGGCATGCTTAGTCTTGAGAAATGGAGCCTGGGATATGATAGCACTGTTCAAATTCAAATACTAGTCATAAAGAGAAGGGGCAGGGCCTCTTCTCAATCAACCCAGAATGCAGGACACATAATAATGGGCTCAAGATATAGGAAGCGAGATAGCCCTTACAACCTGTGACTTGCTATAATGGATCTACCATTGTACCATTTCTGAATATCAGGAAAATGTCTTAAAAGTTAGAGCAATACAACAATGGAACCAATTACCTCAGGAGACAGTGAGTGCTTCAACACTGGAGACATTCAAAAGAAAATTGGGCTGCCATCTGTCAGATCTGCTTTTATTTGGATTCCTGCATTGAGCAGGGTGTTAGAGTCAATAACCTTGTGGACCTCTTCCACTTCAAATATTCTATGATTCTGTGTTCTCCAAATTCCATTCAGTAGGATAGAGTAACTGCTTATTTGAAACTCCTAATATTAGTTAATTCTCCTCTCCACTGTTCCATCCTTATTGCTTTCCTATTAAACCTGGTTCCCTTTTTCTATCATTGTCACATCCGTTGTACCAAGTCACTTAGGTTGTAAAGGCTTGGTCGCAGAATTATCTTTACCTATAAAATGGTGCGTTAACCATTGGTGTCCGGCATGCATGCCCGCACCCAGCCCAACCATCCTGAACCGTCCGAGCATCGCTGCAAGCGTCCGCCAGCCATGAGTGGGGCAACCGCCCCATGAACACGGCAAGAAAAAAAACTACAAGGCCCACCATCCAATGTGCCATGCCTCCCCTCAGCCAATGAGGCTGAAGGGCTCAAGCGCAGAGGAGACCGGAAAAGCACCACGCGCTAAAAAAACAGCCGACACAGCCTTTCCCTGCTTCCTCACCAAAGCCGCGTGGGGAGAGAAGGGGCTGCCCCTCCTCCCCCCCTGAAGCTACGGCAAGGAATAAATCTATTTATATTGGGAGTCGACTCACACCAACTTTTTACATCATGGAAAGTCAGTGTGACTTCCACCATGAAATGAGACAAGACAGAATCTGTAGATGTTAACTAGGGTTGTGAGATCTCAGGTTTTGGAGCTGAGAGTCAGGTTTTATAGTTCATTCTCCAGTGGCTGTGAAGTTTTAGGGAATGAGGTGCTGCTCACCTTGCAGCACCACATAGGAATAGAAAAAGATGGATACCCAAAATGGAGAAGAAATGGCAGACATGGAAGATGGCAATTGCAGGAAAAGTAAATAAATTAGAAGAGCAAATACACAAGAGGAATAAGAAAAATGAGGCTCCTAAGGGGCAATTGAGGAAAGAGAGAAAACGAGATGATGAAAAGGTAGGATGCAATAAGTAGCCCTTCATGGAAAAGGCCATTTTAGTACTTTAAACATGGATGGTGTCATAGAAAATTTTCCTACTGGTGATTTTTTATTAAAAGTATAATCTCTGCCACCAGTGATTCTTGTACATAACCACAGTATTTGACTGCTGGTTTTCTGAGAATTTTTCCCCCTCTGAAGGCAGGCAAGATTCATCTGAAGGCACTTAAATACCATCCCAATAGAAGGCAAGAGAGGAAAAATAGCAACCAGGATTCTTCTAATTTATCACTGGCTTTGCCAACACCTGGTTCTGCCTCTATCCCTGACTGGCTACCATTATGCCAACTGGAGTAATTGTTAAAATCAGCAAAATGTGGCTGGAGTTTATAAAGAAATGCTCATCTATATTACCTTAATGATGACTGGGTAGCTGAGTAATTAGGTATTTATCTACGGAGTGAGAGGTCGGGAAATCAATTCCTTACTGTGGCTCTTGTAAATATGGCAAGCCTATATGTCCATGGGCTACTGTATAGTCTCAGGGTACCACCAGAAAAAGAGAATCATAAACCCCTTCTGCTTATTTTCTACCTGGAAAGCCCTGAAAAAAAGCACATAAGTCAGAATTGGCTTGACTGCATATGATTATTGTTATATTTTTCCTTAATCCTACCATACCATATAGTATTTACACCAGACAGCACTTGAATTCATCTCCTTGCAGAATATGAAACATTGTACAAAGCCTTCTATATTTTCTAATTTCCTATGAGGCAAAAAAAAAACAGATAGACTTTTCATGCATTAGGCAAAGAACATATTCATAAGCTTAGACTCATTGCCGCATCATTTTCTATCAATCTGGAAAGAAGTTCCTTCTTTACTTCAGGCACCCATACAACTGACTGGTATTCCATCTCCTACTGTTCTATCTAGGATAGGAGCCCCCAAAATTTTTGCACTGTGGGCCGGTCACATGGTTGAGCAGGCCGGTCATGTGGTTCCTCCCACCATAAAATATTCCACAGCTATCATAAATGCGTTTACAACAGCCACTCGCATGTTTACGGCAGCATTTATTCATGCATGGGCACATTTTACCTCTGCTTCCAGTAGTGGTGTGGGCGGCATGGGCAGGATAATTTGGCACCGCAGGCCGGGTCTGGCCTGCAGGCTGTAGTTTGGCCACCCCTGATCTAGGACAAGGTATCAACTAATGGGGAAACCGACATTTAAGTAAGAAGTTGCTAATGGGGATGATGACTCACAGCAGTGCAGGGACAAGACTGCAATACAGTTCATATAGGAACAGAAGTACATTGCCTGATATATTGAGAATGTGTTTAACAAATGCAGAATTGTAGAGGTCATTTAAAATGTAATTGTGGAGCCAAGGATCATCTGGAATCACCAAATTAAGAAATAATTAACAACAGCTATATTAAACATTAGTAAAGGTAAAGGTCTCCTTTGCTTGAAAGCCAGTCTTATGCAACTATAGGGTGCGATGTTCATCTTCGTTTACAGCCAAAGAGACAGTGCTGTCTGCATCTGAAGACATTTCCATGGTCATGTGGCAGGCATAACTAAACACATGGAACATGACACATGAAACACTGTGGAACCTTCCCCACTGAAGTGGTACCTATTTATCTACTTGCGGTTTCTTGCTTTCAAACGTCTAGGTTGGCAGGAGTTTCAAAATTAAACACAGACAAATCCAACAAGATGATGGAGCGTGACGTATAAGATGCACCCTGTGTTTTATACACATTTTTAAGGGGGAAAATAATTTTCTACATTTTTCATGAATTTCCAAAATTAACTCAAGTGGGATGTTGGGGGGGACGGGCTTAAAGGATCCTTCTTTCCTCCATCTATCTCACTTTTTCTGATGGTGGTGGAATGTGGGATGGATCCCTCTTTTCCCCCTCTATCTTACTCTCCCCTTTTGGTGATGGGATGGGGGTGGTGGAAATGACTTTAAACGTGGGAGAAAGATCCTTTAAGTCCCCTCTATCCCAGCACCAACCAGGGAGAGTGGGATACAGGGAAGAAAGAAGGATCCTTTAATCATGTTTTCAACCCACATCCCAGCACCAGCAGTGGTGGGCTCCAAAAAAATTTACTACCACACTGTGGGTGTGGTGTGGTGAGCATGACCAGAGGAAAAGCCCTGTGTTGCACCCAAATTAGGACTACTTTATTTCAAAATTTGGATGGGCAGGGCCAGCCAGAATTTCTGCTACCGGTTCTGGTGAACTGGTGCGAACCTGCTGATGCCCACCACTGGATGGAGGGGAGAAAGAAGGATCCTTTAAGCCCATTTCCACCCCATCCCACCGCCGCTGACTATTAGGAGGTGGGGAGGGAAGAATGAGCCTAGATCCACCGGGCAAGAGATCTTTTTTGGAAGCCACTCTTCACCAGGCTCCTAGCGGTCAACAACAACTGCCGAACTACACGAGCGGGGGCTGGGGTAGGGGTTGAGGGCAGCTTTCAAAATAGCCCTGTCTCCAGCTGCTGATCCTCTCTAGCTGCCACTGCATGGGGGTGGGGGGCCTGTTACCAGTGTATAACACGCACTCCATTTTTCTAGTGTATTTTAAGGGGGGAGTGCATCTTATGTGCCAACAAATACGGTATGCACCTCTGTGTGACGTATGTGTGTGTGCTTTAGTTATACCTGAGGATATAGAGTTGCATTACAAAAAACATTTTGGACAAATAAACGAAACCATGGAAACATGCTGTTACCACAGAAACACAGGAAAACTAGAAAAGCATTTAAGGTTTAAAATGCTGGTTCTTTGGAGGAAGACCATTGGCCTTCTGGATGCACCGATGCTGAAATAAGAAAGGCTTTTAAATATTTTATGCCTGGTTTTCTCTGGCTAGGTCTCTTTTTGGTCTTCCCTGTTACTTCTGATTCTACATCCCTTGTTTTTGTACTGTGTCCTCAGCAGTGGTTCCTAAGCATTTAAATTAATCAAATAAAAGCATTTGTGAACATTGTTGATGCAGGAAGGAAAACTAAAAGTGCATACAGAGTTATACTCAAAGGATGGGAAAGTGATTCTTTTTGGATTGCAACATCCTGTTCAATAAGTTCCAGTATAGGGAAAGGTTGCCCTTTCTTGAAAGCCAGTTGTATCTGACTCTAGGGTTCAGTGCTCATTTCCATTTACAGCCAAAGAGCCAGTGCTGTCTGCGTTTGCAGACATTTCCGTGGACATGTGGCACGCATGCCTAGACACCGGAGTGCACGGAATTCTGTTTACCTTCCCACTGAAGTGGTACCTAGTTATCTACTTGTAATTTCTTCCTTTTGAACTGCTAGGTTGGCAGGAGCTGGGACACAGACAGGAGCTCACTCCATTGTGCAGTACTCAGGTCTCAAACTGCTCACCTGCCAACCTTTCAGTCATTAAGTTCAGCACTAAACCCTTAACCACTAAACCACCATAATCCTCAAGTTGCAGTATATTTGTTTGGATTGCAGTGCCCTGATTCTATTAATACCTAAGAGACCGCATCGCCCCAAGAATGTCTGTCTGTCCAACCAGAGTGGACCGGAGGGGCTCTCTGCTTGTATCATCCTGCTAGAGGGGCTCGCCTCTCTAGCACAAGAAGGAGGGCCTTCTCTGTGTCCGCTCCAGCCCTATGGAACCTCCTGCCAGTGGAACTAAGGCTGCAGACGGAATTGCTGCCCTTCAGGAAAGATCTGAAAACATGGCTGGCGGGGCAGGTGTGGGGTCCTGAAGATGTCGTGACCCCCACCTGCTGGTTGGTTTAATATCAAAAGCAGGAAAGACGGCAAGGGTGTAACCACATTGGCACATTATTGACATGGTTCCAGGCTGTCAGGATAAACCAATTATTGGATTCCATAAAACCAGGACCATTGCGGGTATGGTCTCAAGAACACACTGTATGCCTAAATTTCTCTCCACTGCGAGATTTCCTACGGGTCATTATACTTGTGGGCATTGCTCTTTCTGCTGATTTATGTGGACAACTAATTTTGTTACTATTCCCAGTAGTAACTACAAACTACATCTATCCTCCTTCTCTAACTGTAATACCAGCGATTCCATGTATATGATCCTTTGTCCATGTCAACTTGCTTATATTGGACAATCGTGTAGACCATTGAAAACCCGACTAGGAGAACATCAGTCCTGTATCAGACACAACGTTGTTACAGCTCCCCTTGTTGCCCACTTTTTTGATAAAAAAACATTCTTTCATGGATATGCAAGTGGTGATACTTGAAACGTTTTCTCCATGCAAATTCCACAGTGTGGATAAACAACATTTTTTATTACAACGGGAAGCCTTCTATATCCATCAATTTTCCACTCTTGCCCCCAAGGGTCTCAATACTGATCATGATCTTTCAGCCCTTTTTTAGAACTACTCTCATCTCCACTTATACATAGGTTATGGTCTTACTGTAGATGTGTCTTTAATGATTGTAGAGAGTATTTTGGTTCCTTTATGACCCACAGGTGTGGATGGCATGCATGTGCGAGCTATTAGCTATATCTAGAGTTTTGCACTACTACCTCTTAACGCTCTGACCTAATATGAAAACACAGAGAAGGTCGTTTTGAGCGCGTCTGTTGATGATTCAGGTACCTCCTTTTTGTATGTTGTGAATATATTGCTGTTTGAGAATACTAGACTATATATATAATGCATTGATAGTGTATTAGTATTTGTATTTCACTTGACTGTTGCAGAGTCTTGACAAAGGACTACGAAATATCCATTTTACCGGAAGGATATGGACGACTGACTACTTACCTTTCTGCAACGACTTACCTCCTTGTTACTCTTGAAGTTCTATCCTTGCTGTAGCACCCAGACTTTCAACTGTTTATGACTTTCAAGGACTTTTCTGCTTGGACCCTCCTACTTGGAATTCCTGTTTCGGACTCCTACATACGGACTTGATGCATTTATACATTCTGCTGTTACATTGTGTTGTTCACAGAGTTAGCTGTTTTGTTGTTTGGTCCAGAGAACTGTCCGATATGTTCTATTGATCCTCTTATATACATATGGGATACTCATTGATTTTTGGATGAATGCGATTTAACATCTTTATTATTATTGCTTGATTTTACATTCAGCTTGTACAGCATGACATTCTGAGTTCTATCCCTTTCTCTCGTACTTTCCCCTTACAGTTCGACCGGGCTGCTCCACTTTAGATATTAAATCACTTTTGATTTTATCTTATTGACTCCTCTTCCTTAGGGTGGTTTAATTTCAAAGCAACTTTCCTCTTTTTAATATGTGTGGGGGTTTTAGAGGGGTAATTTGTTTTAATGGGGTTGATCATGTTTTAAGGGTTTTAAGATTGTATGCCACCCAGAGTCTTCACGAGTTGGGCAACTATATAAATATTAAATTAAATTAAATTAAATTAAATTAAATTAAATTAAATTAAATTAAATTAAATTAAATTAAATTAAATTAAATTAAATTAAATTAATATTTTTTAAAGTAACTTTTCTAAGCCTTAAATATCACATGTGTTTCCTCACTATTGCAGTAACATGGCATTGGGGAACACATTGTCACAGCTACTCATTCTCTCTTGTAAGACTGGGTTGCATTATGCCTGCATGCAGATGGCTGGATGTAGAGATCAATTTCCATCTGCATTATAAGACATGAATGCACTATCAAGAAGTGGAGGTGTGCTTGCTGAGATGCAAGGAGGCACTGCTAACTATCCCATCACTCGGTACAACCACTGAGACTTCTTTTGCATGTGTAACACGTTAGATCCACTCCGAATGAGGGATTGTTTCATTACTCATGCACAGCATGTCTTTGTTCAGGCTACCATATTCAAAGGGGGCAACAGAGGTTCTCCTCTATTTTTCAGCACACGGTATATTGCAGGGATGTGAATGCCTGAAGCAGCTGTTCAATTGACTCGATATGCCTCTTACATACAAAAAGGATATCTGGATCAGGATAATTGGGGACAACTCAGAGAAAGTTAAGCATGTTTAATTTCCACTGAAATTCCTTTACTTTCGTCTTCTTTGCATTT
The DNA here is from genome assembly GCA_035047305.1 of Bradypodion pumilum. Classification (NCBI taxonomy): domain Eukaryota; kingdom Metazoa; phylum Chordata; class Lepidosauria; order Squamata; family Chamaeleonidae; genus Bradypodion; species Bradypodion pumilum. Next base: position 109,087,491 of record JAWDJD010000004.1, on the reverse strand, counting down.
GCATGGAAAAACTGCTCCAGATACTGTAAATTAATTTATACAACCTTTGAGATCAATAGAAAGATTAATTATTACATTGGGGGTTCTTAGAATTGTAGCAGGATGATATACAACAAAGCAGGCTTAATCATAGTTGTAGGGAATCATAAGATAAGCAAGGTTATACAGAAAGCACCTCCTCAAAGATTGTGGTATTTCTGAACCACGATCGTACATACTCTGGTAACAGTAACCTTGGGTTATTGGCTAATCTTTCTCACACTGGGTTAGGCAAAAGGAACTGTAAAATGAACTCACTAAAAAGTGCCTTCATTTTGGCAGTTTCATGTCTGGCCTAGACATGAAAGAAGAAAAAGTAATAAGGTACCGTATTTATTCGTGTATAACGCGCAAAATTTTATACCAAAAAAAGAAATCAAAGTTGGGGTGCGCGTTATAAACGAGGACTGGTGTCCCACCCCCGTCGCGAGCCTCTTTTACTTCCTTTTTAGAATTGGGTCGGCTGTCTATTGAAGGGGAGGTGGGGGTGTGGCTTTGAAGAAATTGACGGGATCTGATTGGGTGGCGCGGGAGACGAGGCGTGGCCCGGAGGTAGCTCGCAGTTCGAGCGAGGCTCCTGGGGGTCGGAAGTGCTCGTTTCGGATTGCATTTTCTTTACCCTGCAACAGGTGGGTCTGATTATCCCCCCCCTCCCTCAATGTTTTAAGGCGTGCTCTTATGAACAAGCTTTTTAGAATTGGGCCGGCTGTCTATTGAAGGGGAGGCGGGGGTGTGGCTTTGAAGAAATTGACGGGATCTGATTGAATGGTGCGGGAGACGAGGCGTGGCCCGGAGGTAGCTCGCAGTTCGAGCGAGGCTCCTGGGGGTCGGAAGTGCTCGTTTCGGATTGCATTTTCTTTACCCTGCAATAGGTGGGTCTGATTATCCCCCCTCCCTCAATGTTTTAAGGCGTGCTCTTATGAACAAGCTTTTTCACCGATATAATTTTATACCGAGGTTTCATGGAAAATTAGGGGTGCGCGTTATACACGAGTGCGCGTTATACACGAATAAATACGGTAAGCAAAATAGCATGAAAAGATAGAAATATGGGTTGGATCCAGACTTGAGTCAGAATAAGTGGGACATGATTTTAGTGGCTCTTCTCTATGAATGTTTACCGATTAAATAATGTTAAGGAAATAAAATCACTGAAGACAATAAAGGTTATACACAGCACTGAACTACTTATAAGCAAGACATGGGAAATCTTGTTTGGCCATTCAGGTCTATGCAACTCTACTTAGAAATCAAGCCCTACTGAGTTCTAAAACTTTGTACAAGATTAAAACCTGATGATGTCAAGACATAGTGTCTCAATGCAGTAACATAGTAGAGAACTTCCCAGTTCCCACTCAAGATCTTGCCTGTAGTGCCAGACCCAGGCATAAAGCATGTTTTAACTTGTATCTTCCATACTTTCCATAAACAGATTTTTTTAAAAAATAATGTTTTTCCCATTGTGAAGCTTGTGAAATTACTGATCTATCAAAAAAGGCTATGAATATTGTAATTTAAATATTTTGTAGTTAACATAAATGTATATAAATCAGTCTTTAACAAGTACATATAGAGATAGTTGCCTCTTCAAATACCCTGACCCTAAACCCTAAAAAGGTGTTATATACCCAACACTAAAGTGAGAGCGAGAGCAGTTTTCACAGGATAAACAGAAATACAATCATAACACCTACTCCCTACTATTCTCTGCCAATTTTCAGGGAGTCTTCACAGGCCACCCCATTTATGAAAGATTATGGTAGTCTAGCCACTTAGTTCAGCCACTAAGAAGATCACTGGCATTATTAAACCTATGGATAAAAATAATAAACAATCCTTTCCTTCCAATCCATGCCAATATAACTACCACCTCAGCCCAACAATTAAAATCTAGACACCCTACTTGGTGCATTGCAATCAACCTACAGAATAACCATTTCAATATCACAGATGCCTGGATGGAACTTTGGCAACATCTATCTCCAATTCCCCATCATCACATAATCAAAAATCCCTGTGAATGGCCAGCTGAAATTTCCCTTCCAAGATAGCAGTGAAGGATGCTGAACAGAATGAGGACTGGCTAATTTTGACTTTAAATACCTGATGGGTGAGTGAGGGACTCTAGAAAGTGTTGAGGAAGGTGGCAGTGAGGAATAGATCCTTCTCAGTGGTGGCACCCACATTTTGGAATGCTCTACCAGTAGAGTTATGCCACACCTTATTGCTGGATATTTTCAAGAAACATCTTAAAACTTTACTTTTTAAAGAGGCTTATAAAAACCTCTCCCTATAGCCAATGAATAAGGGTATATTTGGACTATGCCACCCCAATATTCCATCTATTGTTGTATATATATTTATGGTTTTTACTATTGAAAACTGCCCAGAGTGGGAAAATATCCCAGATGGACAGTATAGAAATCTAATAAATAAAATTAATACATAAAAATATAATCCAGGAAAAATTGCATTCCTTTCTGTGGTCCCATGTTGATATATTAGCAAATAGAGTTTTTAGACTTGGGAGTGTATCTTCTAAGGTCATAGCCCCTTAATATTTCCCTAAACCAATAGTTTTCAAACTTGGTCCCTCTGGTGTTCTTGGACTACAACATCCAGAAGACCTAGCCAGCACAATCAATGGTCATGGATTCCAGGAGCAGAACCCCAAAACATCTGCATTTTCCTGGTTTGGGAGCCACTGTACCAAAACTTACTAGTTTCCTTTGTGCTTGGTCTCATTTTTTGCATGTGGATTAGAAATCAGCTTTCTTTTTCTGAATTGTCTTCCTTGTTCTCTAGAAATGCAGTTGTTTACAGAATTTCTATTGGCTTTCAATTAAATTCAAGTGATGTTACTTAGATGTCATTTATTCAATGCTCCAAATAGCTCTGCCTCAATAATAGAGCATGGAAGGAATATGTTACAAAATGGAATGTGTGTTTGAAAATTATAATTGATGGGGCCATTCTCATTCTCCTGTTAAATGGTGATCTCCCAAGGTACAACTCTAAAAATAAAATTAATGTTTTATTAACTGTAATGTCAACTACAACAACCAAAGATGATTGATGAACAGTGGTGTTCCTGAGTCAGAGCGCCATAACAGAAATACACCAGTTATAACATTCAATCTGCCTTTCTCTTCCCAAAAGTATAGCATGATTCCAGTTTAAACGTATTCCATACAAATGTATTTAATGCACTCCTTTATCTACATGACAGCTCAGGTCAATTCACTCACAACCACTACATTTTGCAGTATCATAGCCTATTCTTTGGAGTACTTTGTGGTTTCTCTCATTTTCTAGCATTTAGCACAAGTTATGAAAAACAAATTTTAAAAATAAAACTTAGTTGCGTTGAAGTGGGTGATGGTGCTCCTACAGCAGAGAAAAGAGGGTTGCTAATCAGTGGTGGGATTTTTTTTAAAAGTACTACCTACTCTCTGGGCATGGTTTGGTGGGCATGGCCAGGGGGAACACCCTGTGTTACACCCGAATTAGGACTACTTTATTTCAAAACTTGGATGAGAAGGGCCAGCCAGAATTTCTGCTACCGCTTCTGGCGAACTGGTGCGAACATGCTGAATCCCACCATTGTTGCTAATTCTATTCCTTCCTCTTCTGCCTCCTTTGTTAAGTGTTGTTTGTTAACACAGTGTTATACTGTGGCCGGTTCCCAATTGTTCTTGCGAACCGGTAGCAGAAATTCCAGGCCATGCCCACTTGCCCACCTCTCAGCCCCCCCTCCCAGTGCCACTGGAAATGCGTCCCATTTGCCTCACTCAGGGCCGAAGGCATGCTTTCATCACTGCACTTCGCTTGCGCCTTTGGCCCTGGGCGTGGCAAATGGGATGTGTTTCTGTTGGCACTAGGAGGGGAAGGCCGGCATCAGCCCACCACCCCACCCCGCTCACCTCCCAGCAATGCTGCTCACCTCCCAGCAGAGTTGCCAGGGGTGCTCCCAGCAGCCCCGCTCACCTCCCAGCAGTGCCGCCGGCAACACGTCCCATGTGCCTAGCCCAGGGCCGAAGGCGTGCTTTCATCTCCGCACTTCCCTTGCGCCTTCAGCCCTAGGTGAGTCAAATGGGATGTGTTGCCAGCAGCACTGGGAGGGGGAGGCCAGCGCCAGCCCACCACCCCACCCCGCTCACCTCTCAGCAGCGCTGCTGAGCTCGCTTTCAAGGTAAGTTTCTTTTCTTTTCTTTTCTTCTTTTTTCTTGGACGGGGGGGTTTGAGGCCACACCCACAATTAGCCACACCGATAATTAGCCACACCCACTGAGTGGGCAGTAATTTTTTTGCAGTGCATCACTGGATAAACAGCATTTATACTGTTTACTGACAGCTCACATCCTAACATGTATGCTCTGCTAAAATTAGTCTGACAAGGTACTGCTGCATCTATAAATTAAACTCTATGGGCTAAGACTAATACAGTGCCCTGACATATGTTAAATAGTGGATATCTAACATCTAGTTCAGTGAGTGAATCTAAGCATATCCCCTAGCAATTTGATTTTTAAAATCCTTTTAAATTGAACTTTGTGCAAAGCAAGTAATACTTATAAGCAGTGATTGTATGAGCATTAACTAATAATCCATGACAAACAGACACATATTCAGAGCAAAATGTGTGGTTGTTCTACTGGGGCTTGGTTCAGTAAGTAATGCTGTAAAAAATATAAAATAAGAGTTTGGAAAAGTTACTTTTTCTGCTTAGTGTTCCCTGATTCTCCCAGCCAGCATTTCCAAGCTCCCAAACAACCAGGCACCCGGTGCCTGGGTAATGGCAACAGCAAGATTCTTGGAACCCTAATCTAAAAAAAACCCCCAAAAACCCACAATTATTTCTCAACCTCCATAAAATGTATTTTTTTTAAAAAAACCTAAAGTTACAAGTTAAGCAAAACATCTATAATCAGAACACTTCTTTGTTGGGAGGGTGAGGCATCTTGAGGTCACTTGAAGAAAGGAGTCAAAAACCCTGGAAAAGGTTGCCATGAGTCAGAACTGATTTAATCATACATGATTTAAAATTCCAGAAATGATTCAAATGTTGTTGTCATCATATCTACAGTTTATAAAGTACCCCAGATTTATTAAATTCTTCGCTTAAATTAAATGCAAGGTAGCCCTTGCCCCCATGTGTACAAATTAAAAGATGCAGCACAAATGAAACAAAGAATCAGGAGGGGGAAAATAACACAAGCAAACTTTAGTGTATGGGACCAAAGACAACCGGACAACCGAAAGGTTGGTTTAACACAGGTTTATTGCATTGCATGAGGTTCCAGTGAAGCATGAGGTAATGGCGGTGATACATCTCAATATATACAGTAGCTCTCTACATTTGAATCTTGTAGCACGGTAGCTCATTGGCTGCTACCGGCGTGGCCTCGCCCAGGCACGCCTCTTTCTTCAGCTGCTGAATGCGGGGAAGGTTTTCCCGCGGCTGTCCGTGATTGAGCAATGTGAACCATGTGAGGCTGAACGCTCGCAGCTGCCCTCTATGGGCTGTCTGCTCGCGTTCCTTTACAGCTGGTATCGTTTGTATCTGGAGTGGTTACATTCTTGCCTTTACAGTATAATGAACATGCATACATACATACATAACATCCCTCCCCCCTAGGATGGGACGAAGTCCCGCAACCATTGTGGCTTGCCGCACGTGCGCTTGGGACGCGCTTGCGTCTGACCTAGTACCGGAGAGCCTGTGATCCCTGACTCCGCGGGTGCTTGTCCTGCAACGGGAAACGGGGATTCGTTAGTGGCTCCGTGGGGCGTCCGTGCCTGCCTCGCGCCCGGGGATGGGAAAGGAATGAATAGTTGGGAAGTGAACCCCTGCCTGTTGCTCTCTGACCCCGGGGATCCACCTATTGTGAACCGCGGAACCGATGAGGTCGCCCTTGCGGTTCGGCTACCTTCTGATCCCTGCTCGGGGGACCTTGAGACTGTGGTGGTCGGACTCGCTGATGCCTCCCGTCTTGGGGGTGTCGGTCTCCGGAAAAGTGGCGCTATATCGCATTCTAACTCACAGGGGCTACTGGGACTGAAGGTACCAGGGGCTGAACTGAAACCCCTCTTTTCGCTAGGACGGGTGGGGGACCACTCCGCTAACTCCCCCTGGTACTGCAAATCAACGTCTAAACTTCTATGGGCATCTGTGTTTCGGGGGAACTCCCGCGGGGTATGTGTGTGGCCGGGGCTCTTCCATTTCTTCGGGGACCCCCGCAAAAGATTTCTGTGGATCGATTCCCTTTCCTCCCCCCTTGGTGGGGACCCATGCTCCCCTTTTCCTCCCCCTTGGGTTAAGCGGGTGGGGGAGTACCCTAACGCTGATTTGATGCTATTCTCGTCTCCGTCCTGCTCTCCGGGGACCCTGCGCCTGAGTTGGTCCACGTGTCGCCTCCACAGGAAGCCTGTACTGGTTTCTACGCGGTATGAGACGGGGCCGGTTTGTTCTACTACGGTGCCCGGCACCCAGGCTGGCCCCGCGCTGGCGTAGTTCCTGCAATGCACCGGGGCGCCTACGCTGAAACTCTTTGTGGGTTCCACCCCTATGTTCCGCCCCTTGTCCTCTACTCTCGTGGGGTCTAGCTTGGAGATTCCCGTGGCCAGCTTCCTGCGCATCAACAGCTCTGCGGGGGAGTACCCCGACGCTAGTGGGGTGACCCTGTATCTTAGCAGGAATTGGCACAATTTCAGGTCGAGGTCTCCGGGCCCCATGCGCAGTAGCGCGTCTTTCGTGGTGCGCACGAGGCGCTCTACTTGGCCGTTGGTGGCCGGGTGAAAGGGGGCAGAGGTGATGTGCCGAATGGCGTTGCGCTCCAAGAATGCCCCGAACTCGGCGGACGTGAAACAGCTGGCGTTATCGCTGACGAGGGTGTCGGGTAAACCGAACGTGGAAAAGACCCTCCTTAACTGTTTAATTGTTGTGGCCGAGGAGGTGCTCGAGACTGGAATGACCTCCAACCACTTGGAGAACGCGTCCACCACAAGGAGGAAAAGCGTTCCCCTGAACGGGCCAGCAAAGTCTACATGTATCCGGGACCAGGGCCCCCTAGCCGTGTCCCACTCCCTAGGTGGCGAGCGAGCCTCTTCTGGCCTTGAGCTTTGGCACGCTTCGCAAGTGCCGACCATGTGTTCAATGTCGGCGTCTAGCTGGGGCCACCAAAAGTAACTGCGGGCCAGCGCCTTTGAGCGGACGATCCCCGGGTGGCTGACGTGCAGCAGTTTAAGCACCCTCGGCCGGAGAGGCGTGGGGATCACTACCCGCTGTCCCCACAAAAGGCAACCCCTCTCTAGGGACAACTCTAGTTTCTTTTTGAAAAATGTGTCGAATTCCGCTGCTGGGGAAGACACGGGCCACCCTTTCTGTACCCAGGAGCAAACTGTGGCCAGCGTTTTGTCCTTGCCTGTCGCTTTGGCGATGTCGGCCGGTACTACTGGAGGGGAGTCTAGGACCTCTATCATTAAGACCTGATGGTCCCTCTCTACTTTGTCCACGTGGCAGCAATCTCGGGAAATGGGGGACCTCGACAGGGCGTCGGCATGGCTGATCTCCCTCCCGGGCCGGTACACCAACGCGTGCTGATACGCGTTGAGAAAAATGGCCCACCTGAGCATTCTCGGGGACAGGATTTGGGGTGTGGGCTTATCTGCGGTGAAAATGCCTAACAAAGGCTTATGGTCCGTCACTATGGTGAAGGGGCGGCCGTACACAAAATCATGAAATTTCTTGGTCCCCGCAATTATTGCTAGTGCTTCTCTGTCTGTCTGAGCATAGTTCCTCTCTGCTTGGGACAAGGACCTAGAGTAGAACGCTATCGGGGCCTCCCTACCGTTGTCCAGCACGTGGCATAACACCGCCCCCACCCCCACCGGGGATGCATCGCATATCAGGACCACCGGGCGTTTGGGATTGAAGTGGGTCAGTACGGCATCTGATGCCAGGAGTCGCTTCAGGTCATTGAAAGCCTTTTCCTGGTCGTCGCCCCACTTCCATGCCTCGTCCTTTTTTAACAATTTGTGTAGCGGTTCTGCCACGGCTGCCTTCCGTGGGAGGAAGGAGTGGTAGAAGTTGAGCAGTCCGAGGAACGACTGCAACTCGGGCTTGGATGTGGGGCGAGGGGCCTTCTTGATGGCGGCTACCTTGGATTGGGCTGGTCTTATTCCCTCGGGAGTGACACGGAACCCTAGGAACTCAACCTCTGTAGCGAAGAAGACGCATTTGTCTTTCCGCAACCGCAACCCCGCCTTTTCGAATATTGTCAGGACCTTTCCCAACCTAGTTGCTAATTCGGCCCGGCTCCCCCCTGTAATCAATACGTCATCAAAGTAGGGTAACACCCCCTCTAACCCCTTCAGGAGGCGTTCCACAAGTGACTGGAAGATCCCGGGCGCCGAATTCACGCCGAATTGTAGGCGCGATACCTGGAATGCCCCTTTGTGGGTGACTATGGTCTGCGCAGCAGCTGCGGCGGGGGTCACCGGGAGTTGCTGGTAGGCTTGGGCCAGGTCGAGTTTAGCGAAGCACCTCCCCCGTGTAACCTGGCCAACAAGTGGCTGACTACCGGCACCGGATACGCATTAGGGCGGATCGCCTTATTGATGGTGCACTTGTAGTCAGCGCATATGCGGACCTCCCCGTTGGCCTTGAGAGCCGTTACAATTGGAGTTTCCCACTCCGCAGAATCAACAGGAACAAGAATCCCCTGGCCCACCAATTTGTCCAACTCCGCCTCTATTTTGTCCTTTAGTGCGAAGGGCACTCTGCGCGGTTTAAGTCTGATTGGACATACTCCAGGGTCCAGGTCGAAAGTCACTGGGGGGCCCTTGAATTTCCCGAGCCCCTTTTTAAAAACCTCGGGGTGCGCATCGCACACGCTCTGTATTGGATCAGTCCCGGCGGGGTGTGCTTCCACGGCGTGCACCCCCCCGATGAACAACCCCAGGGGCTGGAACCATTGAGTCCCGAGGAGGCTGCATTTACCTCCCTTGAGGACGACTAGGGGAAGCGTTGCGGTGTGCTTTTTAAACTGGACCCGGAACTTCCCAACCCCCAACACTGGGATGCGGTTCCCTTGCACGTCCTTCAGTGTGGCCCTCAACGCCTTGAGCTTGGGCCGCACGCGGGGGGCGATTTTCATGAATTCCCCCTGGGAAATAATGGAGTATGAAGAACCCGAGTCCACCTCCATTCTAACAGGGGCCCCTTGTATTACTACCTCAACGAAGTAACGGGGGTGCTCCGTGGAAATGCTGCAGACCGGCGCGTCGTCCTCGCTGTCGTCGGAGATGCGCCCTACTCCGTCCCGCGTCCTCGTGGTCCGGGTGCCGTCCTTTGGCCTCGTGGTGCGGTCCTGCCTCGTGGTGCGGTCCTGCCTCGCCGAGCGGTCTGGAGAACTCCTGGTGGCCTCGCGCCGTTTCCGGCAGACCTTGGCGATGTGCCCACGCCGGCCGCAGTTGTGGCACTCGGCCTTGCGGAATGGGCATTTGGCGCGGGCGTGGGCGGCGCCGCAGCCGTCGCAGCGCCGGCCCTCTCTCTGGACCCTCCGGACGTCCTCGTCGTCGCCGCTCTCCGCAGACGAGTCCGAAACTCGCCGGGCCGCTCGCACCGAGCTCTCTGCCTTTGCGGGCTTCGGGCGCCAGTCCTGAAGCTCGTGCACCCCGGCAGTAGTGGCCTCCGCGGCCTGTGCCGTGTCGAGGACTTGTTGCCACGAGGGAGGCGGCTCCCTCTTCATCAGCGCACGCTGAGTCTCTGTGTCCCTCAGACCGCAGAGCAGGCAGTCCCGGAGGGTGATGTCGGGGAGCTCCCACTTGCATGGGCCGGCGGCCACCCGCAGGGCCGCGGCGAACTCCTCGACCGATTCCCCGGGTGCCTGAACTCGCCTCCAGAACGCGCTCCGAGCGGGGAACATCGCTATTGCTGGCCGGAGATGGGCACGCAACGCCGCCAGGAGCTCTGTAGCTTTGAAGTCGCCCACCTTCCTCGGGGCGATCAGGTCCACCAAGGTCCTCTTGGTCTCGTGTCCGAGCATGCGGACGAAAATGGCCCTCTTTTTGGCCTCATCGGAGACTTCGAGCTCCACCAGCGCTGCGTTGAAGTCTATCTCAAACAGCTCCAAGTCTCCCGGCTTCTTGATCTCGTAGCCGGCGCATGTCTTGGTCCCGTGGGCAGCCATATCCCACCTTCGTCGCCAATTTAGTGTATGGGACCAAAGACAACCGGACAACCGAAAGGTTGGTTTAACACAGGTTTATTGCATTGCATGAGGTTCCAGTGAAGCATGAGGTAATGGCGGTGATACATCTCAATATATACAGTAGCTCTCTACATTTGAATCTTGTAGCTCATTGGCTGCTACCGGCGTGGCCTCGCCCAGGCACGCCTCTTTCTTCAGCTGCTGAATGCGGGGAAGGTTTTCCCGCGGCTGTCCGTGATTGAGCAATGTGAACCATGTGAGGCTGAACGCTCGCAGCTGCCCTCTATGGGCTGTCTGCTCGCGTTCCTTTACAGCTGGTATCGTTTGTATCTGGAGTGGTTACATTCTTGCCTTTACAGTATAATGAACATGCATACATACATACATAACACAAACCCACACAGAAACTTGATTCTTAAATGTTTCATCATAGACTATGGAGCCCTTTAAATCTAACCAGAGAAATCATCTAGGAGCTGTGTTTCCATGAGACAATCTTACATGGCTATAAACACACCCAGGCTGAGCTGAGTGGCAGAAAAGATGCACACAGGCATGCCTTGACTCATTCTTCCAGCTCTGTGGGCCCTTGAAATGTATGTCTCTCAAAACTATGTAAGCAGTAATACATAACTGGCAAGTTGTGGCAGTGAAAAAAAACAGGAAGCACCACTGCATCTGATGGGCGTGCATGCACAAAGAGGTTACTGCAGCAGTGTGCATGCACAAAAGGGTTACTGTGCATGCACAGTGACCCCTTTGTGCATGTGCACCACTGCAGTAACCCCTTCGCACATGTGCACCGCTTCCTCTGACTGGTGGGCATGCGCAGTAACCCCTTTTCTGGTCATTCAAATATGGGATTGCCATGTAAAGGACCGGGAAAGAGGGGTGAAATATGGGATTTCCTGGCCAATATGGGATACTTCACAGGTATGGTAATATCTCCACAATAGCAGCTCAGCCATATTCTGGCCCACCCATTAGGCAGAGTGAAGCTTTTGCCCCAGGTGGCAGAGTAATAAGAGAGCCCCTGGCATGTGTCCAGATAACTATTGCTGCTACTGTTGCTTTTACTTGGCAGTACAACTTCTTTCTGTCAGTGGTGCATTTTTCCTTATTCATATGTCCATTTGCCACCACTGCTGTGTGCAGTACTGTCCCTTTGATCCCTCATTCAGCAGTGGCCATCTTGTCCAGTTCTTTCTGTCTTTGATGCAATGGTGGCTCTTCCTCAGTATACTCACTTCCGGTTATTCTTCCTGCCAGAAGGCATTCTGAAAGGGGCTCACCACTCAAAGCATCTGGCAAGTTTTTAAGAAGAGTCTGGTAAGACAAAGGCTACCCTTATTTTCAGAACGGATTGTGAGCATAATGCAGCAGCAGTAAAGGGACATACAGATGTGTGTGGGGAGGTGTAATAATAGAAAGAAGCAGCATATCCTATCAGACATCTACCACATCAGGCAGCAGAAGTGCTTGAATATCTGGTTTGTGTGTGTGTGAGAGAGAGAGGGGGGGGGAGGGGGAGGGAGGGAGGGAGAGAAAGAACATTTGGCATCTCATAAGAAGCACAGGATTCAATTCCCACGTGGAGAAATCTGTGTTTTTGTCACATATGGGCTGAGCAACTTTGGTAGTACACATTTGGGAACAGCCTTTATCTCCAGATGGAGCACTGTGAGGGCTGGAAGCCAATTTCATGAGGCCGTGCAGTGTGCTGATACCATGTGCATTACTCACACACTGTGGAAAACTTCCCATCACCTCTGGTTGCAAAAAGAGAGAGAGAGAGAGAGAGGCTATACACATTTGCTCTGTTGCCTCTGAATTACTCAAAATTTACTAATATTATTCCATCCTCACACCCAGCCCTATCCATAGCTACCATCACCTGAACCAAGCGTTCCTTTTCTGTTTATTTTTTGATAGAGAAAAGATAACAAATGGCACATGAGGGCATCACTGAAGTCAAAAGAAACAATTTTTCTGTCAAGAACCTGTTCCTAAACCTATATTATGTAGGTGGGAAAAATACATTTGTGCTAACAAACTGCTAGGATTCCGCATTGAATGCTGTACTGCTTAATTGACATGCAGGGGAGGATGTGGCCCTCCAGCTGCTGTTAACCTGTGCCTTTCACAAGTCCTTCAGTAATGGTTTTGTTTAGGACTTCAACATTTACTTATGGAGACTGGGACACAAGGTAGCTTATTGTAGAATTAAAAAAACAAGCATCACTAAAACTGCAATAAAGAACAGATATCTCAGAATAATAGGAACAATTTATATTTAAAAAATTAAGACAAAACAGTAGAATCATTGACATTTTCTTCAAGACGCATATACTTAAGAACCAAGTTTCATTTTATTTTTAACTAGCTGTTTGTGCCTGGACTTCAGGGCAGGTTTGAAATGTGCAGCCCAGCAGATGTGTGTGTGTGTGTGTGTGTGTGTGTGTGTGTGTGTGTGTGTGTGTGTGTGAGAGAGAGAGAGAGAGAGAGAGAGAGAGAAGCAGTCCAGCAGGTGTGTGTGTGAGAGAGAGGGAGAGAGAGGGAGTGAGAGAGAGAGAGTATGTGAGAGAGAGAGAGAGAGAAGCAGCCCAGCAGGTGTTTGTGTGTGTGTGTGTGAGAGAGAGAGAGAGAGAAGAGGGGGCGGTTGCCCCACTCTCAGCATCCGGACCCTTGCGGCAATGCTCACAGGGACATAGGGTAAGTGTGGCCGACTCAGTACAGGATGGTTGGGCCAGGTGTGGCCATGCGTGCTGGACACGCACGGCCCATCCACCATTTACAGATAAAGATAATATTGTATGCCATCAAGTTGATTCCAACCTTATAAGATTTTCTAAATATAGAGTATTAAGAATTGGTCTTGAAGGTATTCTGGGACTGTGCAGTTTTCCTTATTTTTTACTGCAATATTTTTATTTTACCCTATATCCAGGGATCTGAAGAATAGTAGCAATAGACTGTCATCTCCATTTACAGCCAATAAGCCAGTACTGTCTGCATCAGCAGACATTTCTGTGTTCATGTGGCAAGCTTGACTAAATGACGAATCACACAGAATACTGTTACCTTTCCCACTAAAGCAGTACCTATTTATCTACTTGCAATCTCTTGCTTTTGAACTGCTAGGTTGGCAGGAGCTGGAACAGATGATAGGTACTCACTCAATCACACAGCACTCAGGTCTCAAACTGCTGACCTCTTGACCTTCTGGTTGACAAGCTCAGGGTCTTAAGCACTAAGCCACAATAACCCCAAAAATGACTATGTAGTCACCCATTAAGAGAGAGAAAATCCCTTAACCCAGCAAGTCAAAGTCACGCCATGGTCTCTGGCTTTCAAAAAGTTCAATTTGTCATTATAATAGGTCACCAACTGAGCTAATTCAGCCTCAACAGGGAGACCATTTCCCAATAAGTATGCTACTGCACTTTTTGGAAACCCTGTTAAGAGGGTTCTACATTTTTGTGCTGGACCATAAGGAAGGCTGAGAGAAGAATAGACACCTTTGAAATGTGGTGCTGGAGGAGAATTTTGAGAGTACCCTGGACAGCAAAAAGATCAAATAAGTCGATCCTAAAGGAAATCAACCCTGACTGTTCCTTGGAAGGACAAATATTGAAGATGAAGCTAAAGTACTTTGGACACCAAATGAGAAGAGAAGACTCACTCGAGAAGGCCTTAATTCTGGGAAAGATCGAAGGCAAATATTGAAGAGGACAGCAGAGGATGAGATGGTTAAATGGCATTGTTGACACAGTGGGTGTACAGCTGAGTTGGCTGCGGAAGATGGTGAAGGACAGGGGTGCCTGGCATGCAGTGGTCCATGGGGTTGCAAAAGGTTGGACTCAACTATGCAACTGAACAACAACAAATGCTATTCCAAGAATGCAAGCGCGGCGCCAAAATGGCCGCCGCGCTCTTTGCAGGCCCCCCCATCGGACGAAGGCATCCGGGTAGTTAGGGGCGTGGCCAGCTCCTCTATAAAAGGGGTGGCCACGAGGCAGCCGAGCTGCCATTTTGCGAAGCGACGGAGCAGAGAAGTTTTTCCCTCTTACCTCCGTCGCTTTTGCCTTGACTGGGAAGCCTTTTGGCTGCTGATTTTCTTCTTTCGGCTTCCCATAGGTTGGACTGAGATGCCTTCGAAGAAGAAGGCGGCTGCGAGCGCGGCTCACGCGGTTCGGAGGCGCAATCCGGGTCGGAGGACCGCGGCTGCGCCTCCCCAGCAGCCGCCTTTGCCTGCACCCACCAGGACCGGTGGGATGGGGTCTATTTCCCCTTGGCTGGAGGCTGGGGACCCAAGCATGGGTCCAGCAAGGGCTGCGGCCCGCGGCCCGCAAGCGGTGGACACCGCTCCTGGTGCTTCCCATTCTACTGGGCCTTCCTCTATAGGGGTGCAGCTCACTCCGGGGCCTTCCAGCCTTGGGGGGTGGTGTGGTCCCCTTCCCTGGCAGGTGCCTACATCGGCCCTACCGGGCCTGGGTGTGGGGTAATGGCCCTATTCAGGCCCCGGGGTACAAGGACCTGTACCCACGCCTGTAGCAGGCGGGCCGGCTGGCCCTTGGCCCCACGTCAGTGTGGAGGCCTTACTGGCCCGCGTTGTGGCCCTTGAGGCATCCCTGGCTCGGGCCGGCCACGCTGGGGCTCCCTTTGGGGTTCATTTTGACGCGTCGTCTGCTGGGCAGCGGCAGGCGACGGGACGGGTCGAGCTGCTTGAGGCGCGTGGAGCGACTTCGGCCACTGCCTCGCAGCTCCCCAACCAACAGGCCAGTGCGGGTCAGGCCCCAGCTAGTCCAAGCCCCTTTCCAGATGCCCGCAGTTTCTGCGGTGCCTGTCTCGGCCTTGCCGACAGCGGGGTATTCCTTACCACTGGGTGACCACTTGGCACAGGCCACCAAAGAGAAAATGTGGCGGGGGGAGTATGTAGATATCTTCTCACTCCTAAACAGGGAGCCCACCAAGGAAGAGAGGGAGGGGCAGGATGAGAAGGATAAGGAGCAGGCACGTCGTCGCAAGCCACCACGTACGTGGGCCAATTGGCTGCCGGCTTACCTCATCTACATGGCGGTGTACCTGAGGGCCCGGCCGGATTTGGCAATTCCGATGGTCCAGTATTTGGACAACATCTATCGGGCGATGGTTGACTTTCCAGGCCCGTCTTGGTTGGCTTATGACGAGGAATTCCGTATGCGGATTCCCCTGCACCCCGAGATGAGGTGGGATGAGCCATGCCAGAGGCTTTGGCTTCTGTACATGACGCCCACACGCCCCGCGCCAGGGAAAAGATACCATTGTGGACATGCGGTCCAGCGAGCGGCTCCAGCACAGGTTCCCCGCCAGGTGGCGGGGCAGGGGGTTCCAGCCCGCCTGCTGTGCTGGACTTTCTCATCCTATGGTTCCTGCAATAGGAA
Source organism: Bradypodion pumilum (assembly GCA_035047305.1). NCBI lineage: Eukaryota > Metazoa > Chordata > Lepidosauria > Squamata > Chamaeleonidae > Bradypodion > Bradypodion pumilum. Next base: position 109,071,815 of record JAWDJD010000004.1, on the reverse strand, counting down.
GAATTGCAAGTACAGACATGAGTGTCCCACCTGTGCGGGCCCCCACGCAGCCTCTGCCTGTCCCAGGCATGGGGCAGAGGGAGGGGCGGACAGTGGGCTGGCAAGACTGCCGCAGATGGAGCTGGTTCACCGAAAGGCTCCCTCCCCAATTAATGTGGACATGTTGGAGCGTTGGCTCACATTGTATCCAAAAGGGGAGGATGCGGATTATCTCCTTCAGGGCTTTAGGCAGGGGTTCCGTATCCCTTTCATGGGTGATAGGTCCCCTCAGGATGCCCCCAACCTTTTGTCCCTTAGGGGGAGGGAGGAGGTGGCTGCTGCCAGCATTAATAAGGAGGTCGATGCGGGCAGGGTCGCTGGCCCTTTCCCTGCACCCCCGTTCCCCAACCTTAAGGTACCGCCCCTGGGCTTGGTTCCCAAAAAGTCTCCAGGCGAGTTTCGCCTTATCCATCACTTGTCCTACCCAGCCAGCCGATCGGTCAATGATGCTATCCCTGATGACCTTTGCTCAGTCAGGTATACATCTTTTGACCACGTGCTGCGCATGGTGCGCTCATGTGGCCCGGGTGCGCTGCTGGCTAAGTGCGACATTAAGTCGGCTTTTCGCCTCTTGCCGGTGCGCCCGGGCGACTTTGAATTGCTGGGTTTCAAATTTCGGGGCGAATATTACTTTGATAAGGCCATGCCTTTTGGCTGTTCCATATCATGCTCGGCATTCGAGCGTTTCAGTACCTTCCTAGAGTGGGCTTTCGTCCGCAGGTCAGGGTCCCGGTCTGTAGCCCATTACCTGGATGACTTTTTATTCGGGGGTGAACGGGGCTAGGACACGTGTACACGTCTCCTCAACACATTTCAGACGCTAATGGAGGAACTCGGTGTCCCTTTAGCGCCCAAAAAGACCGAGGGCCCATCTACCCAGCTAGTCTTCCTGGGGGTGGAGATTGACACGATAGCGCAGGCGTCTAGGTTACCGCGGGATAAGGTGTCAAGGATAGTGGCCCTTATCTCGGACTTGCTGGCCAAGTGCAAGGCATCACTGAGAGAACTGCAGGTGCTACATGGTCACCTTAATTTCGCTTGCAGGGTGGTCGCACCGGGGTCTCATTTTGGAGGGATGACCTCCTGGCTTCCCCTCGTTTTCAGATTCAGTCTGATGCCTCGGGATCCCTGGGTTATGGGATGTACTTCAATGGGAAGTGGGCCTATGGTGGGTGGCCACCGGCTTGGGCAGGCACGGGTCGCCTGCGTGATCTCACATACCTGGAATTTTTTCCCTATCCTGGGTGCTTTGATGCTATGGGGCGAGGAGTGGGCCAACTCGGTCGTGCATTTCTGGTGTGACAACGCGGCTGTGGTCCACATTGTCAATGCACAGACTTCTAAATCGCCCAGGGTTATGGACCTAGTGCACCAGTTTGTGTTGCGCAGCCTGCGCCTCAACGTCCTGTTCAGGGCCAGGCATGTCCCAGGGGTTAATAATGATATTGCTGACGCTTTGTCCTGCCTACAGATCTCCCGGTTCCGTGCCTTGGCCCCGGATGCGGAGGAATTTCCCTCGCCACTCCCGGAAGAGATATGGACCATTGGCAAGGAGAGGTGAACCGGGCGATTGGCCTGTCGCTAGCGCCATGCACGCGTAAGGTGTATCACCACGCAATTAATTCTTTCAGGGCATTCTGTACCCAATTTCAACTGCCAGGAACCTGGCCGATCCCGGTAAGCCATGTTCTGCTGTTCATGGTTTACCTGCATGCTCAGGGCCTTGCACCTCGCACCATAGCATCTAAGCTTTCAGCGTTGGCTTTTATGGCCAAAGTGGGAGGTCATGTGGACAGCACCTCTGACTTCCGTGTGAGACATGTTTTGGAGGGGTGGGTGCGCGAGCGCGGGTGTTGCCCGGACGACCGCCACACGATTTCCCCAGGGGTTCTTACCCAGTTGGCCCGGGGCTGGCCTTGCCTCTGTTTTGATACATATGAGGCAGCCCTATTTCATGCAGCCACAACGGTGGCATTTTTTGGAGCACTCCGCATCAGCGAGCTTGTGATGCTGTCTAAGGCGGATGCAAGTCGTAGGGCACTGGAACTCGAGGATGTCTGTGTTGCCAAAGACTGGGCTCAGTTGAGGATACGCTCCTCTAAGACGGATCAGCATGGTGTAGGCAGTGGTGTGCGACTGCTACGGTGTTCTTTGGCAGACATCTGTCCGGTTGGTGCCCTACAGGAGTTCCTTGCACTGCGTGGCACGCACCATGGCCCGTTTTTCTGTCACCAAGGTGGGTCTTCCCTTACTAAATTTCAATTTTGGAGGGTGCCGCGAAGGCACTAGACAGTGTTGGCCTCTCAGGGGCTCGTTGCGGCTCCCATTCGTTCAGAAGGGGGGCGGCTTCTACTGCAGCTGTTTTGGGTGCTCCGGGGCTGAAATACGCCGCATGGGAGGGTGGGGTTCACAATGTTTTCAATTTGTGTTCGCCCTCTTCAACCTGAGTACCAGTTTAGTCACTGCACTGTTCCTCCCCCCCCTTTTTTTCCTTGACAGACCCTGGGTGTCGTATTACACCAGTGACAGTATGGCTGGTGGGCCATAGCCGCGTGCACAGGGCAGCGCGTTACGCTGCACAGGGCAGCGCGTTACGCTGCATAGGGCAGCGCGTTACGCTGCATAGGGCAGCGCGTTACGCTGCGGCGACAGAGTGGGACCCCGACTGGGACTGGGTGCACCCGCACGTCTCAGGTGGTGTGGTAAGCGCGGCATGTTATGGCGGGAACTGTTGCCATTCCTTTTCTACATCAGGGATGCTGACTCGCCTGACGTCCTGGTTATGTACCTTGGGGGCGATGGCTTGGTGCGGGTCACTGGCCTATCGCGGAAGCTTGCGATTTGCAGTGACCTGCCCTACTCACATTATGTGTGGCCGGCCACAACCCTCAAGTGGTCGGACATGATGTCGCGGTATGCTTACTGGGGAGCGTTCGGCCTCGAGGCTCTTGACTGAGCCGACGCTCCGTGAACGGGGCTATTGCCCGGTTCCTTTTTGAAAAGGGTGGGGGACGCGTCATTCGCCTCCTCACCATCAGTCTGCAAAATTAAGAGCTTTACTCAGGGGATGGGGCCCATCTGTCGCAGGGAGGTATGGACCTCTGGTTAGCAGACTGGCGAGCAGGCCTGTCGACCGAGCTGACGGTCTTGGGGGGGCGGTGAGCCTTTTTGGGAAGCCTCCCCGTGTGGCGGGTAGCACTGGTAAGGTAAACATTTATGACCCACAGGTATCCGGCAGGTTCGCAATTGACTGGACAACACTAGACAGGTATAAGTTGGTTAAACGTTGTCCGGTCAACGACGAACCAGGCGACGGGGTGATGGCTACAGCTAGACAGCATGCATCACCCCGTGATTTCACGGATACGCGTCAGAGGGTGGGGTCATTAGTTAGATATTGACTACGGTCAACAATTTGTTTGTTGTCAACAAACAAATGGATACAAATAGATACATTGTAACAATTGCCGTCGGCAATTTTGGGTGGTACCTTACCAGTGTTACTTCGGCCTGCTTGCCTTAAGAATTATAATTGGTCAATTACCAATAGAAATTTATAATTCGGACTAGGGCATGAATCAATAAATGTGGCCCAATGCCGTTATCCACTTTTACCAGTGTCTGAGTCCTTTATTGGGGGGTGCGCCTGCAAAGTCTGTTTGCTTTGGATGGTCTAAACAAGGGGATCCCCAAACACTGGGCTGTAGACCTGTGCTGGGCTGTCCCAAACCAAGCCATGGGGGTGAGGGGGTGCTAGGAGCCTCGGTGGCAGTCTTCTGCCCTCGGCATGCCCCGCTGGGGTGGGGTGCAGGCTTTACACAGCGGATGGGCAGGTGGATGGGCCCCTCCTCCACGTTGCTTAACTGTGGCGGGGCTCTGCTCCCTGCCTGTCTGCAGTGTCTGCACCGTGTCGGGCGGTGTGGCTGGTGGGCAGCTGTGCCCCTTCTCTGTGTTTTTGGCCTGCAGTGGGGCTCCTCCCCCTACCTATTCACTGTGTGCATTTTGTCATATTTTGTTTAGTGCTTGCTAGTCTGTGGAAAGGTAGTTTGGCATGAAGCTGGTCCTTGGTGCGGGAAAGTCTGGGACCTCTGGGCTAAACTAAAGAGTCTGGGAAAGATGCTTTTTTTAGATGACAGTGGTCAGAATACCATAGCTAGCACTGGCCACTAGCCAAAGGTTAATAGAAATGAACTTTTCTGGTCTCTTCCAGCTATCCCTGGTTTCAGAAAGGTGTTCTGAAGAGCCACATTTTTAATGTAACTCTTTATTTTTAGTGGAATATGTTTTAAATGGTTTGATTAATGGAGCTTTATTTTGAACATTTTTGTAATTTTACTTTGAAAGTACTCTGAATTGACTTGTTGGCTTTTTTTTTCTTGGCTAAAAGGTCAGTAGAGAAATAACAACATAAAATAATATTAAATCATAATAGAAATAAATAAGGCCAAGCACTCACAGCTTCATTTGCTGGAAAATATACCTGAGGGACTGTGTCTACCAGCCTCTGACTTGATCCAGCCTGAAGAAATGTTGCACTGAATTTGATGTTGCTGTGATGAGTTCATAATGACCAAAGCCTCTTATGTGGATATTTGTATACCAGGAAATTTTATAGAGCTTTCTTCACAGTATGATTAATTTCTCCTGTCAGAATTGGTACCCATTAGGCGAATTAAATTTAAAGACTATTTTTTAACCCCCTGAACTTTTTAGTTCATCACATTGGGTGGAAAAATCCTAGAAAGGAGCTGTGGTTCAGCCTTTAAGTTATCAAGAGTGGAGAAGAAGGGGAAGGCAGGAGCTGATGATCCCACAGAAGATGATGAAGCTCCTACCATCTTGTTTTAGAGTTTTAGACACTATATAGGAGGAGTCAGTTCCCCTATATTGTGGATCTCCTACTTTGGTTAATGAATATATCTTGGACTATTGTTCTCAATTCATTTCAAAGAAACATTTGAATTCTTCTTTAATTCTACAAGCAAATCCCTTTCTGCTATTGGTGAAAAGAACTTGGGGTGTACAAGTTGTAGCATCCAGTTTTATTATATCACTATTGCTTTTGTTATATAGGTAAAAGTTCCCCTTGCTCTAAAGCCAGTCATATCCAACTCTAGGGTTCAGTGCTCCTCTCTGTTTCAAAGCCGAAGAGCCAGTGCTGTCTGCTTCTGCAGACGTTTCCGTGGTCATGTGGCAGGCATGACTAGACACTGGAGTGCACAGAACGCTGTTTAGCTTTCCGCCAAAGTGGTCCCTATTTATCTACTTGCAATTTCTTGCTTTCGAACTGCTAGGTTGGCAGGAGCTGGGACAGAGTTGGGTGCTCATTCCGTCCTGCAGTACTCAGGAATCGAACTGCTGACCTCCCGCCTTCCAGTCAGCATCTTAGCCACTTGAGCCACTGCAGTTTGTTATATAAATATATACAAAAAAATTGTGAAGTATTTTTTGCAATACTCATGCTGCTGCTGTTGCTGATTGATTGACTGATTGATTGATTGTAATTGCAGTAATAACTTTCTTCCTTTCTTCATATCAGAGTGTTGCACAATTTAGAATTATGGACCTATATGAAATATAGGCAAAACTCAAAACAAATTAAAATGTTAAAATAATTAGACAATTTTTAATCTAAAGAGAGTCTCTTCAATAGCATTATCTGAGCCATTTACTAGACCTTAATTTGTGCACATGTAGGGTTGCCATAATTCTTTCCCACCAAACTGGGACAGCCATTGCATTCTTCAAACTGTGCATGCATTGGACGGGGCTGTCAGGGAGACCACGTCTCTAAGATCCTGCAGAATCCCTGTCCAGGGCAGACAGGGAATACCGACCCTATGCAATTAACCCTTTGTGATCACGTGAAGAAGGAGTCCTCCATCCCAGTGTATGGTGGAGGTTTGGCTTCTTAGATATGGGTATTTCTTGCTCCCTCCCAGGTTTTGAGGAAAAGGGCTGAGGACAACTCCTTGTCCCCCAAACCTCAAGGTGAGCCAAGGGATTTTTGCAAAGAGTTATTTCACTGCCTCCGTGCCTTTCTTTCAATTATCTCACTTTGCAAGTCAAGTGTCTCCTCTCCCCGGCGGGCTTCTCAGGGTGCTGTTTTGCCGTCACTGCTTTCAAGCAGGAAAACTGAAAGAAAGGCAGGGAGGCAGTGAATTAACTCTTTGCAAAAATTCCTTGGTGCGGGGTGATCTTGCTTCCTGTGTTCAAATTTAAAAATCCGGGACTTTTATATGTTTTTTCTTGAACCTGCCAGGACAGCTTGAATCTGGGAAGGCAACACTATGCACATAGTGGGGTATAAATTCCATACAAGTAAAGCATCACCCTGAATATGACTGACTGTCAAGCAAGGGAGACCTTTACTAAATGTTGCATTGATTGAATTTCTCCACATTCACTGAAATTTGCTCTGTATCCAAATAGTCCTTTTTTACTTGATTATTCTTTGATCTTCCGACTTCACTTTTAAGTCTGTTAAGTGACCCAGATGGTTCAATCAGAAACTTAGTCTGGTAGGTGATACTCCTTGGCAGTCATTTAGCCAGATTTGGTGTCAATGGTATGAACAGGTTTACAAAGTATGTTATTTCTGGCAGAAACTTTATGTCTGATGTTTAGACAATGTTTTTGTCAGTCAGTGTTTGATCCAGACTGATGCCCAAATACTGTAGGGTAGGACAGTGTTCCAAAACCTTGCCTTCCCAGCCAACTCAGAGTTTTCATTGTTTTTAAAGGGTATGGTTTCAGCTGCTTGCTTTTATACTACAGTAAAACCCTGAGTTCCATAAGCCTCGAGTTACATAAAATTCGACTTACATAATGATTTTGTGCTAAAACCATGTCCCAATTTATATGATTTCCTATGGGTTTGCTGCGAGTTTCATAAAGATTCTTTTTCCTATGGTTTGCTTTGAGTTACATACAATTTTCATTTTTCCTATGGGTTTGCTTCGAGTTACATAAAAAACTGATTTAAGCAAAAGCCTACGGAACAGACTTTTTTCGTAAGTATGAGTTTTACTATATATGGAAAGCTCTTCTAATGCAGAGATTAGCTGGTGCTCAAAGAACTCAAAAGGTTTCCTCCTGGACTGTCTAGACAAGATCATCAGCATAGATGAAACTCCTAACATATGTGAACATTGGTTGACCATTTTGTGTAAATGTTAAAAAGTAATGGTGCCAGGATCTTACTTTATGGTAAACCAATCCTTTGATATCTCTATCGACTGTCCCTCCCTTGAAATTCAACTAAGAAGTTTTGGTTTTGAAATTGAACTGCGACCATTTCTGTTAGCCTTTGATATTTGGTAAGTAGAGCTTTTTGCAGGTAGAGCTTTTTGAGCAGCAATTGATAATGGACAGTATCATATATCACTGTAAAAGGTTGAAAATGGTACTCCAGTTATTTTATGTGTTTCAAAACTATCTTCTATGTGCTGGGCTAGATTTAAGATTTGATCCACACAGCTCTTGCCATGTCTAAAGCCTCCCAGTTCTGAAATTAGAAGAGGTTCAATTTTATGGGCTAGACAATTTAATATCATCTGTTCATACATAGTAGAGAAATTGGTCTCTAGCTTTCAGGATCTGAGGGTTCTTTGGCTGGTTTCAGTATCACATTTTTTTTTCATTTTACACCATATTATTTGGAACTTGTTTGCTCATCCAGAAGATATTAAACAGTTGAAGGAACCATTCCTTCTTTTACCCAAAATGTTTAATTTGCTGAATCCAGATATCTTCAGGTCCCACCACTTTGCCATTCATACATCTTCCTCTAGTTCAGCCAAAATGAAGGTGGCACAAAGTTTGCTGGCTACATTCTGAATATCCTTTTGATGTTTTATTTTTATTATGCATTAGTTGGTATTCTCTACAGGAATAATTGGGATGCATTTTGGTTTGGGTTTATATTTGTATAACAGTGTCCTTTTGTTTGGTTTGCTGTTCAGTCTTTTCAGTATTCTCCAAGCTTTCTAACTGCTTCTTGCCATGTCAAGTTCTATAATATGCAGTAAAGAAACTATGATTTACAAAATCTGCTTTCAAGAAGAAGTACTTGCCCTTTAAAAATAATCTCTGACTTAGCTGGGGCTGATTGAATAGATGGTTTTATTATTGAACTGGTATGGTGGGCTTTGCAGGCGCACCCCCCAAAGAAAGACTCAGACACCGGTATATGGATAAAGGCATTGGGCCACTTTTATTGAATAATGCCCTAGTCCGAATTATAACTTTCAATTGGTACTCATCCAATTATAATTCTTAAGGCAAGCAGGCCGCAGTAACACTGGTAAGGTTCCTCCCGAAATTGCCAATGGCAATTGGCTACAATGTATCCATTTGTATCAATTTGTTTGTTGACACAAACAAATTGTTGACCGTAGTCAATAAACTATCTACTGACCCCACCCTCTGACGTGTATCCGTCAAATCACGGGGTGATGCGTGCTGAAAAGCTCCTGCCATCACCCCTTGCCTGGTTCGTCGTTGACCGGTCAACGTTATTACACCTGTACCTGTCTAAGTTTTGGCCAGTCAATTGCGAACCTGCCGGATACCTATGGGTCATAAATATTTACCTTACCAGTGCTACCCGCCACACGGGGAGGCTTCAATGAAGACTCACCGCCCCCGCCCCCCAGACCGTCAGCTCGGTCAACAGGCCTGCTTGCAAATCTTCCAAAAAGAGGTTCATACCTCTAGCCGACAGGTGGACCCCATCCCCTGCATAAAGATCATAATTTTGTAAACTAATGGTGGGGTGTCGGATGACCATCCCCAAACCCTTGTTTGCCAAGAACCGGGCAACTGCCCTGTTCACCGAGTGGCGAGCGCGGTCAAGGGCACGGAGGTCAATACCTCCCCTGTAAGCGTGACGTGGTATGATGTCCGACCATAGCAGCCTTGTGGACGGCCACACATAATGCAAATAAGCTAGGTCACTGCAAATCGTGAATTTTAAAGAAAGGCCAGTGACCTGGGCGAGGTCATTGCCCCCGAGGTGCAGTACAAGGACATCAGGCGGTTCAGCATCCCTGATGGAAAAAAGGACCGTACCAACGTATGCATGCGGATGCACGCAGTTCAAGCTGGGGTCCCCACTCTGTCACCGCAGCATACTGCGCTGCCCAGTGCACGTAACTGTGGCCACCAGCCATACTGCCACCGATGTGCGGGGACACACAGGGTCTGTAAGAGAAAAAAGGGAACAGTGACTTAACTGGTACTCATACCTGAAGAGGGCAAACATATAATGCAAAACGCATAGATCCCCATCTTCCCATATGGCGTATATCAGCCTCAGAGTACCCAAATGCAGCCGCAGTTGAAGCAGCACCTATCCTAAACGAATGGGTGCCGTAACGAGTCCCTGGGAGGCCAACACTGGATAGTGCCATACCGGTCACCTTCCAGAATTGAAATTTAGTAAGGGGAGACCCATCTTGGTGGCAGAAAAACGGGTCAGGGTGCGTGCCACGCACTGCCAAGAACTCCTGTAGGGCACCAACCGGACAGATGTCTGCAATGGAACATCGTAGCAGTCTAACTCCACTGCCTACGCCGTGCTGATCAACTTTTGAGGACCGTATCCTCAACTGAGCCCACTCATTAGAAACATAGACATCGTCGAGTTCCAGTGCCCTACGAGTCGCATCCGCCTTAGACAGTAGTACCAACTCACTGATGCGGAGCGCTCCAAAGAAGGCCACCGTGGTAGCCGCATGAAAAAGAGCCACCTCATACCTGTCAAAACACAGGTTATGCCAGCCTCATGCAAGGTGGGTAAGCACCCCTGGGGAAATTGGGTGGCGAGTGTCCGGGCGGCGGCCACGTTCCCGTGTCCACCCCTCCAAAACATGTCGTATGCGGAAATCATTCATGCTGTCAGCAAAACCCTTCACCTTGGCAATAAATGCCAGTGCTGACAGCCTGGATGCTATAGTGCGGGGAGCGAGGCCTGGACTGTGGAGATAAACCATAAATTGTAAAACTTGTTCCACTGGAATGGCCACACTTCGGGCCACTGAAGTTGCACGCAAAAATTTATAAATTGAACGAAAGCATGATGATACGCCTTACGCATGCGGGGCGCCAAAGACATGCCGATCGCCTGGTTCACCTCTCCTTGCCAAATGTCCAAATCGCGGCCGGGAGTGGCAAGGGGAATTCCTCTGCGTCCGGAGCCAAGGCGCGGAACCGGGAGATCTGCAGGCGGGATAAAGCATCGGCAATATCATTATTAATGCCTGGTACATGTCTAGCCCTAAAAAGCACATTCAGGCGTAGGCTACGTAACACAAACTGGCGAACTAAAGCCATCACCCTGGGTGATTTAGACGTCTGAGCATTAACAATGTGCACTACCGCAGCATTGTCACACCAAAAGTGGACCACAGAGTCGGCCCACTCCTCGTCCCATAGCATCAAAGCTCCCAGGATTGGAAAGAACTCAAGGAATGTAAGATCGCAGAGGCGATCCGTGCCCCGCCATGCTGGAGGCCATTGGCCATAAGCCCACCTCCCCTCGAAGTAAATCCCGTATCCCAGAGAACCAGAGGCATCCGACTGTACTTGAAACCTAGGGGAAACTAAAAGGTTGGATCTCCAAAAGGAGACCCCGTTGACGTCCCGCAGGAATGTGAGCCAAACCAAAAGGTCAGCCCTCATGCCCCTGGTCAGTCGGACCCTATGATGGCGCCTTGACAGGTCAGACATGGCGTCACATAGGCGCCGAGCAAATGCCCTGCCAGGCGTGACCACCCTGCAGGCAAAGCTAAGATGGCCACGTAGAACTTGAAGCTCACGAAGTGACACTTTACGTTTTGCCAGCAAGGCCAAAACCATCGCAGAGATCCGGGTGACCTTATCGATGGGTAACCGGGATGCCTGTGCGACCGTGTCAATTTCAATACCCAGAAATGTGAGCGTAGTGGATGGGCCCTCGGTCTTTTCGGGCGCTAAAGGGACACCCAGTTCCTGCATTAGCATCTGAAATGTGGTGAGGAGACGCGTGCACGTGTCCAAGCCCCGTTCACCCCCGAACAAAAAGTCATCGAGGTAATGGGCTACAGACCGAGACCTGGACCTGCGAACAAAGGCCCACTGAAGGAAAGTGCTAAAACGTTCAAATGCTGAACAGGATATAGAGCAGCCAAAAGGCATGGCCTTATCTACATAAAACTTCCCTTGGAATCTAAAACCCAATAGCTCAAAGTCCCCCGGGTGCACTGGCAACAATCAGAATGCTGATTTAATGTCGCATTTTGCCAGGAGGGCACCAGGACCACAAGAGCGCACCATTTGCAGGGCTTGGTCAAAAGACATATACCTGACCGAACAAAGATCATCAGGAATAGCATCATTGACAGAATAACCCGCCGGGTACGATAAATGGTGGATTAAACGAAATTCCCCCAGGGCCTTTTTGGGTACCAACCCCAGAGGGGAGACCTTCAGGTTGGGAAAGGGCGGTACAGAAAAGGGGCCTGCTACCCTCTTGGCCTCTACCTCTTTGGCAATACTCAGGGCAGCCACCTCCTCTCTACCCGTCAGGGACAGTAAATTGGGTGCATCTTGGGGTCCCCGCACTCCTTTGAATGGGATACGGAAGCCCCACTGAAAACCCTACAGGAGGTACCTCGCGTCCTCTCTCCTTGGATAAGTTGAGAGCCATCGCTCCAACATATACACATTAACTGGGGAGGGGGCCTTTTGTCTGGCTAGCTCCATCAGCAGAAGGTCTACCCACTCCCTGTCCACCTCTACCTCTGCCCCGTGACCCACCGGCCCGCGGGCACACGGCGGCGGCGGCGGGGCCAGCGCAAGAGGGACACTCGTGTTTGTATTGGCACTGCCGCTTATTGCACACGCCATTAGCCGAGAAGCTCCAACACAGCAAGCGGGCTGGAACCCCCTGCCCCGCCGGCTGGCGGGGAGCCTGCGTTGGAGCAGCTCGCTGCATGGCATGGCCACAATGGTATCTATCCCCAGGCGCCGGACGCGTGGGGGTCATGTACAAAAGCCACAATTTCTGACAGGGCTCATCCCATCTCATCTCCGAGTGCAAGGGCACCCTCATTCTAAATTCCTCATTGTAAGCCATCCACGATGGGCCAGGAAAATCCACCATCGCCCTGTAAATATTGTCCAAATATTGGACCATAGGAATGGCCAGGTCAGGCTGGGCCCTAAGGTACACCGCCATATAAATAAGATATGCGGGCAACCAGTTGGCCCAGGTGCGTGGTGGCTTATGATGGCGGGACAGTTCTTTGTCTCTGTCGTCCTGTCCCTCTCTCTCCTCCTTAGAGGGCTCACGGTTCAATAGGGAGAATATATCCACGTACTCCCCCCGCCAAATCTTTTCCCTCGTGACCTGGGACAAATGATCACCAAGGGGTGATGAATAACCAGCCGTCGGCAAGGCCGTCACCGGCACATTAGGTACACGGGGCATACGCAGCGGAACCTGGACAGCCCCTGTGATGCCCGGCACTTCCCCGGGGGCGGAAACCCCCACCCCCAATGTTGTGCCTGTATGGAACCAAGGGGCACTGGGATAGGCTGGCAACTGATGCCCACTCGCCTTGACTTGACGAGGCCATGGCCACTGAACCCCACCACTGGAAGTGGACTGTGATGTGGGTGCATTAACTTGAACCTGATACTCACTAGGTGCACCCCCGTGAGCCGCCCCCACTGGGGGTTCCGGCCCACGGCGGGCGTCGGAGCTCGCGACCGGAATCGAGCTCTGGGGCCACACCTGACCACTCCCCGGCTGTAGCTCTGGACGAACAGGGAGCTGCGAGACACCGGCAGGCGCAGGCCAGAGCGTCTCAAGCAGCTCAACCTGGCTGGCCGCCTGTTGCAGTGTGGCAGCCGTCGAGGTAGCCGGTGGACACAAAGGGGCCCCAGCAGAGAGAGAAGGGCCCCCTCCCATGGGGTTGTGTGCAATCCCCAAGGATGCCTCAAGCACAGCTAGACGCGTTAGCAACGCATCCACTGCCACAGATCCCCCAGTATAAAGTGGGCCGGGTGGGCCGGACGGCCCACTAGGCATTTGACCAGGAACCCCAAAGTGGGAGCCTGGGCCCGAATAGGGCCATGCCCAAAACTCCGGCCCATAAGGGGCTGGAGGGGGAACGTGCTGTGCACCCGCACCAGGCCCTCCCCTGCTGTCCTGACCCATGGCCAGCAACTGCAAGCTGAGGGCCGAAGCCCCTGAAGGGCCGGCCGGAGGCTGGCCAGCCGAGGGCCAAGCACGAGCCTGCATCGCCCTGCCGGTATCGGTGGGTAAAGCTGGGGTAGTGCCCTGCCGCGGGGCACAGCCCTGGTCCTCCGACCTGAGGGCTGCCCCCCGCCCTGCACAGGGCCCGCAAAAGTCCTCCCCTTTGGCCGCGGTTTCGTCACCGGGGCCTTCCGTTTGGGAGGCATATCTGTTAGAAAGAGCAGGATCCCTTTCCAGGGATCAACCTAACACCAAAAACCACAGAGCAGCCAGTAAGCCAAAGGCTCTGTGCGACTCCTTCCTTCCCAGCCAGGAAAGACCAAGGGCTAAAGCGCCGAAGAGTCGAAGGAACAGCGACGGAGAAAACTTCTCCTCTCCGTCGCTATTTTAAAATGGCAGCTCGGCTGCCTCGTGGCCACCCCTTTTATAGAGGGGTGGCCACGCCCCCTAACTCACCCGGATGTCTGAGTCCGGGTGGGGGTGGGGGCCTGCAAAGAGCGCGGCGGCCATTTTGGCACCACGCTTTCATTTATGTTTCTTCTAGTTTTTCATCAATCTGTCTGTCATGTGAAGCTTCTCCATTTTCAGGTGAAAAACACGTGTTATGTTCACATTTGTACTGTGATATTTACTAAAATGTTATTACATGTCAGAAGACATAAACCATATACTTATCACCATTATTTTTGTTTCAAGTCGCAAAATAATGTAAGAGATGACAAACTGTCAAATTACATTATGTAGACTATAGAGCACATAAGAAAAAAACAGACAACAAATGGGATTTGAAACAAAATGTAGCAGCATATTTCTGTGCGCTAAGAGGAGAAAGCCAGGAACAGGGCCAAGTGATATGGTTCAGCCCTCTCCAAGTTTGATTCAAAGGCAAATGATGGAAGATCAGCCCCCAGAATGAGTGTTCAGTTTGCCCAGAACACAACCTGAAGCTTTCTTAGTGGAGAAACTTGGAGACATTGGAGGAGCACTTGAAGCCAGAGCTCCCTGCTCCAGAACTAGAGTAGAGAAGATATCAAGCTAAGCAAGAATGTCACACCTGAATACGATTATTCAGAAGACAAGGAAAGTATATGTATAAATAAAGGAGTAGAGCTCCTAACTCCTGTTTACACACTTACTCTCAAACTGATCACTGTTGAAACAATTGCTTCCTTAGAACAAGCTCCAGACCTTTATGATCCATGGGAATTGATGGTGGCACTACGTTCTGTGAGTTGTTGTTGTACAGTCTGACCCTTTGCGACTCCATGGACCACCACACGCCAGGCACCCCTATCCTCCACCATCCTCCGAAGCCCACATAACCCATTGCATCAATAATGCCATCCAGCCATCTCATCCTCTGTGAGTAAGAAAGGTGTATTCCCAGCCTTAATGCAGCACATCACAATACTTAGCTAAAAGCAATCAGTGGCCCCTCAAGACAGTTCTCTCCGTGGATGTCTGTTGGGATGGCAAATGAGAGCACTTGCCCCTTCCTAGAATTCTAAATTTTGTATTTCTTTACTTCCTTATCTTTAGTACCATATTATAATAAGTTTTTTTTAATCATGTCAGTGTCATGGACTTGACCATTGCCGGGGTTCAAGAGGCTGGTTACAATCAGCAGGCTGTTATATTTTCCATTACTCTGCAAACTCCCTCAACAGCCTTTTGTCACCTCTCCTTCCAGATCCCGGCTGTTTCTCCTTGACGTCATGTCTGGCTGTCTAACACCTGTGGCTGACTTAATCTGAGTGGAATCTGAGATATGAGTAAACAAAGAAAGAATGTAGCTGCTTAGCAACGAGCTGTCAACCTAAGATCATGACAGTCAGAAGCACAATGAGCCCAAATGAGGCTCCTTTCATGTCCCCAAGATCTTTTCCCACTGAAGAGGTCCCTATTTCTCTACTTGCAATTTCTTGCTTTCGAACTGCTAGGTTGGCAGGAGATAGGACAGAGACAGGTGCTCATTCCATCATGCAATACTCAGGTCTTAAACTGCTGACCTGCCGGCCTTCCAGTTAACAAGGCAAGCGTCTTAACCACTGAGCCACCACAGTCCCTATATTATAGTAAGTGAAGAGTGGTTTGTAAAAAATATAAACAGTTCAACTATCCATAGCTATCAATTAATATACTTTGCCCTTCTCTGAATTATTTCTCTGGAATCCTGGGATCTCTTTCCTTTTGCTCCCTTTTTTGTTTTTTGGGGAATGTTCTTTATTTTATCCCAGTCTCAACCACAAACTTGATTTGTACACTTACACATGAAAAAAGAGGACAATGGTACTCTTATCTTTAATGGTTATGTGGAGGAGGAAAGTTCAGTGGGTGCAGCAATCCTGCTCACATAAGACCCTTCATATATTGATCACAAAAAGGGACTCCATGGGAATAAATGGCAAATAAGACCACCCTTCTATACAAATTCCTTGACCCAATATGTGGGATGGCTCTTGTTTTGCACCAGAAAATTAATGTGATGTTTTGATATATGAGGTAGGGAAGGGCAGATTCAAAGCAAAGAAACGAGCTACTACTCAGCACTTGAAGAAGGTACTTGATTGGACTGATATTCCCAAACAAACCCAACAAGTATTGGCACTGCCAACCATCAGATTCTGAGTTCCAATACAGTGTTGTTCCTATGCTATGCTACTTCTCTATTTCTGATGCAACCATTTTGCTGCCAATTACAGGTATAAGCATCTAAGTTGACTTTTAGAGGGAATGATGATACTTAAATCACTGAGCATTCAATGTCTATGTCCAAGTGCTCTAAAATTTCCAGGCAGGCAATAATGACATTTCTAAAAAGGAAATATTTCAGCAATTGAGAATGCTCACTTTTCTTAAGGCATGTTTACAAGTTCTAAATTATGCTGGTTCCTTTAGTGTTTTCAAGCAATTATTTGCTATCTTGACTAACCATGGTCTAGTAATAAAGTTACCAAACAACATTCTAAATGCTTATCAAATAATTCAGCCACTCTGACTACTTTCCAAGAAGAGTCACCTCCCCCCCCCCGCAATGTTGTCAACTAAAAGATGTTTGTTTTTAAATTTTGCATATTTTAATCGGTGGCATTATGCTTTTCTTTTGAGCACTATACAGCCTGCATTAAGGAAAGAAATAATGGGTGAATGCCTCCTCTTTTGCAAACATTTATTCAATTTTGTAAAACATACAAGCTTCCATGCTGCTATTGTCCCCTGTGTTTATCGCTGGAAGGAATATTTGACAGAGAACAGCAAAGTCATTCAGGAAACAGAATTGTGCTGTATGACCTCCCTCTTGAATAAATAAAATTCAGGTTTGCATTTTAAACATTTTGTATGAAATAGCCAGAGGTAAGAAAAGAGGAGAAAACTTTTCATCTGCCTAGTTTTCCCACCCACCATTCTAAAACTTACCTTTTTAACTATAACTTTCAAAATTGACATAATGTCTGGGGAGGTCCAGGAGTTACTGTCCAAAACAGTAACTTATCTAAACTCTGTTCCTATCCACCTCACCAGAGTCCTTCTTGGCCACCAGGATACCTCAAAGAGAACAATCTGAATGGTAGTATCAACAATGAGGGACTGAATCAAATGACAATGAAAAATGTTTATTTTCCCATCCACAGCAGCCATTTGGACATCATATTTGTGGTGTCACACTAATCATCTGATATAGTTGGGATTAAAACTGGGCCACTTTATTATTTGTAATTCAATAATGCAAGCGGGCTGCCATAGCATTGGTAAGGAGGAATGGTTATAACCAATTATACCGACCCCAAACAGAAGCGCAAATGACCAAACCTCTGCTTCTGCGTGTGTCCGGAGAACCGGAAGGATTTGCAAGCTGCATCTAGCATAGCATCACCTTGTTCCTGAGCACACATGATTGGCCAGCCGCTGTACCTCTATCTTATCCTTCCTGTGGCCAACCGAGTGTGCTCCAGCCGGACTCGTAGGGGTCACCCAGTGCCTCCTTACCAGTGCTAGCCACCAAGCGACCAAAAAGGCACCAAAACTACCCCGCAACTAGCCCAACAGTGACATTGTGGGATGGGCGAAAATGCCAAGAACCAAATGGCCAATCTAGGTTCAAGCAAAAATTCCCAAAATAATCACACTGCGACCTAGGGCGGGGGTGGAGGGCAAACACTGCCTGGCCCAGTCGGCAAGGAGGCAGAAGGGCGGTCCGAGCCCCTCCTTCAAGGAGGCCAGCCCCGCCTCTTCATGCCTCATGCCGTCTCTTCTGAGGGAGGAGCCGGCAAAGCACATGGCAGCGAATCCGCACCGCCGTGCATCCCCTTTTAGCAGTTTTGGACTTTATGCAATGCATCATGTGTGCATGAAAACTGCGACTTTATCCGAATCGGACTTTATCCAAGGTACCACTGTATATATAAAATTATCAGTGCTGTAGCCAGAGGGGGGGAGGTGAAAACCCTCCTTTCTCTGCTTGTTGAAAATATATTTAGAAACTGCTGTTTTTGGTAAAAATAGGTTCAGAATCTCATAGCAAAATGTATATTTTAAACTCTCACCAACAAAAAAAGACATAGTTATATTGGCAAAATTAAAGAGGGGGGGAGACAAAGCTATTTTGGTAGTATAAGGGCTATCACATTTATTTAGTGTAAGATGCCAATTTCTTCAAATGCATCAAGGTTTTCTGGGTGTATCTTCTATAGGATGTGTCTGAAGAAATCTCACACTGCAACAAATTTGTTTTTAAAGTGCCACAGTCCTTGTCCTTTCTCCAGACAAAATATGTTGAGCCTCTGAGTCTAAAGGTTGTCTGACTGGGACAACACATGAGTAGCATGTTTTGCTATAAGCTAAAGATGTCACCTTGTTGTTAAACTACTAAATAAAAAGGATGAGAGCCTGAAAATTAAAGAACATGGATATCTTCATTTACATCATTTTATGTGCTTGTTTTCAAGGCTTGAGAGAAAAGGAACAGGAACAATTTCTTGAACCTTGTTCTGAATTTCAGAAATATGGGTCTTAAATACTTGAAACAAATAAGGTCAACATATATTGACTGACTATAGCAGACATTTCAATCTCAGTTTCTTTTTTCCAGTTCTAAAGATACATTTCGATCAGTTTATACAAGAAGGCAAGAAACCACCAGACAGAGCAAAGCTACACATGTCCCAACATTTGACTGAAAAAGGTCCATAAGCCTTGAGCTAGTCTCTTCATATGCAGTATTACCTACTTATTAATGACCATGCAAAAATCATGTTAATGTGAAATACTGTGGCCAGTGTCTTGTTAAACAGTTACAAGTGAGTACCTCCAACTGCAGAAACTGCTATGGTGATCTGATGAGGTACCAAGCAAATGGGTGCATGCCTGAAAATGCAATCCAGGCTTGTGACCAGGCTTCCAAACAAATGTGACCAGCACTCATAAATATTGAACAGAATGAAAGCGCGGCGCCAAAATGGCCGCCGCGCTCTTTGCGGCCCCCCCCCACCTGGACGCAGACATCCGGGTTAGTTAGGGGGCGTGGCCACTCCCTTATAAAAGGGGTGGCCACGAGGCAGACGAGCTGCCATTTTAGAAAAGCGACGGAGAGGAGAAGTTTTCTCCGTCGCTTTATTCCCTTCCGCCTCTTTGCAAGAGGCTTGAGTTTCGGAACGGAGAAGTTTGCTCCGTCGCTCACTCCTTTTCCTAACCCAGGGGTGCCCAAACTTTACATGGGACTGCAGTGGCTCAAGTGCCTCAGACGCTGACTGGGTTGTGTAAGATCAGTGGTTCAATTTCTGCGTACTGCAGGACAGAATGAGCTCCCATTTTCAGCCTCAGGCCGGCCCTTCGGAGGATGCGGCCCTCGGCCCACGGTTGCTGGCCATGGGCCGGAACGATTGGGGGGAGGGCCTGGTGCTGGCTCACAGCATGTTTTTCCCATTAGGGGCTGGATTTTTGGGCATGGCTTATTCTGGCACAGGCTCTCAATTTAGGGCCGCTGGCACAATTCCTATCAGGCCGTCCGGCCCACCTGGCCCACCTACTGGGGGTTTACTGTGGCAGGGGATGCCTGGTTAGCACGTTTGGCTGTACTGGAGGCATCCTTAGCAATCCAGTGGGTGGGGGTCCTTTTTCCTATCTACCGGGCCCCCCTTTGTGTCCGCCGGCTACTTCGACCGCTGCCACTCTGCAACAGGCGGCCGGCCGGGTCGAGCTTCTTGAGACAGTCCGGCCTGTGCCTGCCACTGTCTCGCAGCTCCCTGTTTGTCCAGAACAGCAACTGGAGTGCGTTGGAGGTCGTCCCAGAGCTCGATTTCAGTCGTGAGCTCCGACGCCCACCGTGTGCTGGAACCCCCAGTGGGGGCAGCTCACGGGGGTGCAACTAGTGAGTATTGGGTCAAGTTGAATACACCCAAATCACAGTCCACTTTCAGTGGTGTGGTTCAGTGCTCATGGCCTTGCCAATTAGAGGCTAGTAGGCATCACTTGCCATCCTATCCCAGCGCCCCTTGGTTGCATTCTGGCACGACATTGGGGGTGGGGGTTTCTGCCCCTGGGGCAATGCGTGGCATCGCAGGGGCTGTCCAGGTCCCGCTGCGTATGCCCTGTGTACATCATGCACCGGCAATGGCCTCGCCGATGATTGGTTATTCATTGCCCCCTGGTGATCATCTGACCCAGATCAGGAAGGGAAAGATTTGGTGGGGGGGGGAATGCGTGGATTTATTCTCCCTATGAACTGGGATCCCAATAAGGATAGGAGGTACGGACAGGAGGACAGAGACATGGTGTGGTCCCGCCGTAGCGAGCCACCATGCACTGGGGCGTCCACCCCTGGGACAGTGCTGGGCATCGCAGGGGCTGTTTGGGTCCGGCTGCGTATGTCCTTTAGACAGAACGTGCCGTCAAGGGCTTTGCCGACGGCCGGCTATTACTTGCCCCTGGTTGATTATTGGCTGTAGGCCAGGAGGGGTAAGGGATGGAGGGGGACGTGTGGATATTCTCCCTATTGAACTGCAAGCCCACTAGGAGGAGAGAGAGCGACAGGGCGACTGCGACAATGAGATGTCCCATCGTCTTAGCCACCGCGCACCTTGGGCCAACTGGTTGTCGGCATACCTTGTACATATTGTGGTATGCCGCAGGGCTTGATCTGCTTGGGCCATCCTGATGTTGATCAGATGGGCCCAGGGCAGTGGGCTCATGGTGACGAAGGTGGAGGAGGGTGGCTCTATACCCTGAGGGGAGGTGGGATGAGTCCTGTCAGCAAGTGTGCTCGTGTACGTGACTACCACGGGACGGGTGCCTGGTGAGAGGTACCATGGTGGTCCTGCGGAGCAGCGGGCTGATCAGACACAGGCTCCACGCTAACTGGTCGGGTGGGGGGTTCCAGCCCGCCTGCTATGTTCGGCCCGCTTAGCTGCTGATGCTGTACTAAGCACCACGGTCGTTACCGACTTCGTGTCCCCTTTTGCGCTGGCCCTCACGCCGCCTCTGCGCGCCCGCGGGTTGGTGGGTTACGGGGCAGAGGTAGGGGTGCACAGGGGCGATCAGAGCTCTGTCTGAAGCAACTAACCTTGTCATAAGCCCCCCCCCCCGCCCCAATGGTTATAATCAGCCTGGAGAGATGGCACTCATTTCATCCCAAAAGGAATTGGGCGGGATACCTGCTGGTGGGTTTTCTATGGGGGCTTTTATATCCATTCGGGGGTGTTAGGGTCCCAGGATGATACTAATCTGGTTCCCTTGCAAGGTAACGAAGAGGGGGCTCCACTGTCCACCACTGAGGGAGTTGGGGCCATGGGAGTAGTGGGGGCCCTTCTTGGAACTATCTTTCCTAAGTCGAACGTCTCCCCCATGAGCTCATATGGAGCTATACTAGGGGGAATGTCCTTTAAGCCTCCATTCAGCTTACCCTGTGGGTTCCCCATTCAGGGATGCCATTCTTGATGACCTTGTTCACTCAGGTGCTCGTAGTTGGGTTGGCTACTATGGGGCACGCTCACGCAGTTAGGGTCTGTTTTGGCACGGTGTGATATGCACTAGGCTTTTAGATTATGGCCAGTGCACCCAATGATTTAGACCTATTGGGTTTTTTGGGTTCCGAGAGGAATTTTACTTAGATAAGGCCAACCCCCTTCTGACTGAGTTAATTCATGTTCAGCACTAGACCGATTGGGGACTTCACTCAGTGGCCATTCGCTCACAAGTCGGGGTCTCAGTCTCTAGCCCATTACCTCGACGACTTTTGGTTCGGGGGTGAACGGGGCTTGGACACGCGCCCGCGTCTCCTCATTACCATTCAGACACTCAGGCGGGAACTGGGTGTCCCCTTGGCGCCTGAATAGACTGAGGTCCCATCTACTAAGATCACATTTCTGACTCGACTCTGTCGCGCGGGCATCCAGGTTAACCATGCGTACGGTGGCTTGGATCTCCGGGGCGAGTTTGGCATTGCTTGCCAAACATAAAGTGTGCCCTCGTGAGCTGCAGTTAATTTATGGCCACCTTCATTGGTCCGGTCTGGCTCAAATTACTCCTGGGTTTGGGGGGTCTCTTCTTGGGTATCAGACCTGATGGTCTGCCCTGGATTTCAAGTACGGTCGGATACCTCCGGCTCCCGGACTTATGGGGTTTGCTCCGAGGGTGGGTGCACGGATCGCCCCGCGATCTTACCTTCCTTGCGTTTTTCCCAATTTGGAGAGCACTGATACTATGGTGCAAGGAGTGGGCCTACTCAGTGGTCCACTTTCGGTGTGACAATGCGGCAGTGGTGCACATTGTCAACACCCAGACATGCGAATCCCCCAGGGTCAGGACATTAGTTCGTCTATTCCTTTGAGAAGCCTACGCCTAAATGTGCCGTTCTAGGCCAGACATGTTCTAGGCATTTATAATGACATTACTGTTGCTTTCCACCACCTGCAGATCGCCCGGTTCCGTACCATACTCTTTAAGTACAGGGTTTTAACTCGCCACTTTTGGCTGATGGCTGGACGTTTGGCGCGGAGAAGGGAACCGGACATGTCATTGCCACCTCGCACGCGTAAGGCGTATCACTATGCATTATGCATCGTGTTTGGGAGGGGTGGACACGGGAACGTGTCCGCCGCCCTTACACGCGTTACCCCTGTTCCCGGATTTTCTGACCCACCTTGCACGAGGCTGGCATTACTTATGTGCAGATGGGTGTGAGGTGGCTCTTGCCCACGCAGCTACTACGGTAGCCTTTTTGGAGCGCTCCGCATCAGTGAGTGGGTGCCAGAGTTGGTGCCACAGGTGTAAGGCGGATGTGTCTCGTAGGGCACTGGAACTCGACGATGTCTCTGTCACACATGAGTGGGCTCGAGTGGGGATACGGTCCTCACGGGTTATTCAGCACGGTGTAGGCAGTGGTGTATACTGCTACGAAGTTTTTGAGACATCTGTCCGGTTGGTGCCCTACATAATTTTGACAGTGCCTGCCGTGCGCCCCAGCCTGTTTTCTGCCACCGGGATGGGTCTACCCTTACCATATTACAGTACCTGAGGGTGACCTGTGCCGCGTCCGCGGTGTGGGGCCCGTTTTGGCACCCAATTTTCTTAAGATAGGCGTCGCATTGGTCGCGACTGCGTGTAGGGTACTCGGAGGTGGATATGCCTGTACGCGCAATTTCTGATATGTACGTCCCCTCACTGTATGAGTACCTGTTATGTCCTTAACCTTTTCTCCTCTTTTACAGATCCTAGGGGTCTCAACACACCGGTGGCAGGGGGCTGGTGGGCCGCGGCTATGTACACTGGGCAGCAGTATATGCTGTAGCGACAGAGAGTGGACCCCGACTGGGCTGTGTGCATCCGCACGTATGCGATGGTATGGTATGTGCGGCACATGGGGTCGGGAACTGTGGCCATTCCTGCGGTTTGTCAGGGATGCTGGACCGCCCAATGTTTTACAAGTACCTCGGCGGCATTGATCTTATACGGATAGCTGCTGTTACTTAACCATCAAGGGGCTGTGACCTGGCAATTTCTGTCACGTATGGCTTACATACGGTTGCTTTGGTCTAACATTGTGCCGAGACACCAATCGGGGGAGATGCGGATCTCCCTAGCTCGTACTGTTCCGGCAACCAGTGGACGGGGCTGTGGCTCCATCCCGTCCTGAGCATGGCTGTGAGACGGCCATGGGATACCGGATGATAGGCATATACAAATTTTTTTGCTGGTAAGCAGGCGAAGGGGTCCACCTGTCGGCTGGAGGTATGTACCTCGTTCTGGGTGTGATGCAAGCAGGCCTGGCGACCGAGCTGACGGTCTTGGGGGGGCAGTGAGTCATCATGGATGCCTCCCCGTGGGGCGGGTAGCACTGATAAGGTAAAGATTGATGACCCACAGGTATCCGGCAGGTTCACAATTGACTGGCCAACACTAGATAGGTACAAGTTTGTTAACGTTGACCGGTCAACGACGAACCAGGCAATGGGGTGATGGCAGGAGCTCTCCAGCATGCATCACCCCGTGATTTTACGGATACCCGTCAGAGGGTGGGGTCAGTAGATAGATTATTGACTACGGTCAACAATTTGTTTGTTGTAAACAAACGAATTGATACAAATGGATACATTGTAGCCAATTGCCATTGGCAATTTGGGAGGAACCTTACCAGTGTTACTGCGGCCTGCTTGCCTTAAGAATTATAATTGGCTGAGTGCCAATTGAAATTTATAATTCAGACTAGGGCATGAATCAATAAATGTGGCCCAATGCCGTTATCCACTTATACCGGTGTCTGAGTCCTTTGTTGGGGGGTGCGCCTGCAATGCATGTAGGAACTAGTTAATAGCTTTTTTAAAAAAAACTTTAGAAATACCTCATGTCTCGTGTAAGTTGTCATACATTTTCAACTTATGATGCATCTGAACCTTTAAAATCTTGCAGGCTTACAGTGTAGACTTTTTCTTCTCATTTCTTTTACACAAGACCTTGCATGGACAGCGCTGCAGACATTAGATCTTAACATTACTCATAGTGTGTACAGTATGTTTCTTCTAAAGCCCAGAAATCATTAATTTTCTATCTTTCCTTTTTTTAAAAACTTTGAACCCCAGGATTCCCCAAGCAACAGAGCCACCAGCCATGCATGTTGGGTGTTTCTCAGAGCTGTAGACCAAAACAATAACATTTCCAAACACTGAATCATTCATAATGTCAGCACAATCTTGCTGAACTCTGTACAGCAAAATCCATATTATGGAGTCTAGAACAAGTTTTCTTTTTTAAAAAGCTACATGTAAGCAAAACACAAAAAATGGAATTACAAGGCAAGGTCATTGATCCAATCCATTCAATGTTACTTTTGTTGTTGTTCAGTCGTACAGTCAATTCTGACCCTTTGCAACCCTATTGACTATTGCCTGCCAAGCACCTCTGTCCTCCACCATCTTCCTCAGCCCGCCCAGCTCTGTGCCCATTGCGTCTACAATACCATCTAGCCATCTCATTTTTGGCCACCCCCTTCTTCTTTTGCCCTCCACCTTTCCCAGCATCAAGGCTCTCTCAAGTGAATCCTCTGTTCTCATTTGATGTCCAAAGTACTTAAGCTTCATCTTTACTACATATTTGAACTTCTAAGGAGCAGTCAGGGTTGATTTCTTTTAGGATCGACTTATTTGTTCTCCTCACTGTCCAGGGGACTCTCAAAACTCTCCTCCAACACCACATTCCATAGGCATCTATTCTTCTGCGCTCAGGTTTCCTAATGGTCCAGCTCTCACAACCATACATTACCACCAGGAATACCATTGCTTTGACTATGCGAATTTTTGTTTGCAAGGTAATGTCTCTACTTTTAACTATATTCCCCAGGTTTCTCATAGCTTGTCTCCCAAGCATCAGTCACCTTTTTATTTCATGGCTACAATCTCCATCCGCAGTGAATTTAGATCCTAAGAAAGTAAAATCTGTCACTGCTTCTACTTCTTCCCCATCTATTTTCCAGGGACTGATAGGCCCTGTTGCCATTATCTTGGTTTTCTTGATGTTGAGTCTCAAGCCAGCTTTTGCAGCTTCTTTAGATCTTCCTCACTTTCTGCCATTAGGGTAGTATCATCTGCATTTCTCAAGTTGTTGATGTTTCTCCCAGCAATTTTGATCCCAACTTGTGATTTGTCCAATCCTGCATTGCGCATTATGTGCTCTGTGTATAGGTTGAATAAGCAGGGTGACAAAATGCAGCCTTGTCTTACCCCTTTTCCTATTCCAAACCACTCTGTCAATCTGTATTCTGTCCTAACTGTTGCTTCTTGACTCTTGTACAGATTTCTCACGAGGCATATAAGGTTTTCTGGTATTCCCATCTCTTTAATTACTTGCCACATTTTATTGTGGTCCACACAGTCAAATGCCTTGGTGTAGTCAATGAAACAGAAGTAGACTTGTTTCTGATATTCCTTTGTTTTCTCCATGATCCACCGTATGTTGGCAATGTGGTCTCTAGTCCCCCTGCTTCTTCTGAACCCAGCCTGCACTTCTGGTAATTCTCTCTCCACATGTTGCTGAACTCTATCCTGTATTATCTTGAGCATAACCTTGCTAGCGTGTGGAATGAATGCAATTGTTCGATAATTTGAACATTCTTTGGCATTACCCTTTTTTGGGATTGGAACATATACTGATCTATGGCCATTGTTGTGTTTTCCAAATCTGCTGGCATATAGAATGCAATAATTTGATTCCATCATCTTTTAGGGCTTTGAAAAATTCAGCTGGGATACCTTCATCTCCACTGGCTTTGTTGTTTACAGTGCTGTTTAGGGCCTTTCTGACTTTACTCTCTAGGATGTCTGGCTCAAGTTCAATGTTCTTATCATTGTGATTATCAGGGGTGTTGAGGTCCTTTTTGTAAAGTTCCTCTGTGTACTCTTGCCATCTCTTATTAATCTCTTCTGCATCCACTAAAACCTTGCTGTTTTTGTCCCTTATCAAGGGGTCATTTTGCTTTAAATGTTCCCTTGATTTCCCCAATTTTTTTAAAAAAAATCTCTAGTCCTACCCCTTATGTTGTTTTCCTCTATTTCTTTGCATTGTTCATTTAGGTAGGTTTATGTTACTTATATCAAATGTTAACATATCTTACTTAACATATCAGTGTTACTTAACATGTCAAAAACTCTGCCTTAGATTTAGCTTTGGAATACTAAGAGTTGACCTGGGTTTTTTTTTAAGTTAACTTATTTACTTACTCTGGATACAACCCTCTTTCTTTTTTCATGAAAAATGTATTTTATACAACACTTCTATCCAGTTCTATATGTTATTTTTAATGTGCTATCAAGTCATCTCAGACTTATGTTGATCCTAATAAGGTCATCGAGGTATGTGAGATATTCAAAGATGGTTTATCCCTGCCAAGACCACTTCAGTGATTTTTCATGACCAAGTGAGGATTGGGACCCTACCTCTTGAGTTCTAGTCTCACACTCTATGCACTATGCCACACTGCCTTTTCCCTCTTTACTGTATCAAGGTTTTGTAGAAACAAGGCTTTTCTACTTAGACATAGGTATTTCCTATACTCAATTTTTCTTGCTTACATTTCACCAAAAAATTGAGCCTGCATTTTTAACAAATGTTTTCAGATGCTTAATCTGCTTTGAGCTACTGGGGCTGAAAAAATGAAGAACATCTTGTTCAATGCTAGATATGACAGCCTGAAATATTGTGTGTGATGTTCCATTACTTTATGCTATCAGTGAATTGCTAAATTAATAGTTTATCATTTCCCAGGTCTATATGGAATTAAAAAGCTTACTATGGGTCTGTCAACAATGGCCAAAAGCCTAGGCCATCTAGCAGATCACTAAATGTGTGTATTGATTTTCTCATTATTTACAACAACATCTTACAGTGCATGCTGCTCCTTGGGAATGTAATACTGTACTTTCTCAACAGCCCCTACTCAGGTATAGTGTCAGAGGTTTTATTATGGAATGTTGCATGCTCTAATGCTTCTTTGTGTGCATGTTTTTAAACTGTTTAAAAACCAATAACCTTTCCAATATTGTTACTTGTTTAATATTTTTCTAATCCTATAATTTGGGAGAAGTTGCATCTGTTATTTTTATTCATTTGTGGGGGCTACAGTGGCTAAGAAGCTCACCTTGTTAGCTAGAAGGCTGGCAAGTCGGCAGTTTGAGACCTGGGTACTGCATGACAGATTGAGCGACCATCTCTGTCCCAGCTCTTTGGGGCATGTTGTCATTGTTGTCATTGTTAAGAACATAAGAACAGCCTTGCTGGAACAGGCCACAGCCCATCCAGTCCAGCCTTCTGTCTCACACAGTGGCTCACCATTTCCTTCGGGGTATTCCCAAGGAGATGCCTTCACCTGCTTATGATTCCCTGGAAATGGCATTGAGAGATATCCTGCCTATCTCTCCAACCCCGAGGTTGTCCTTAAGTATCCATAATTATAGCCATTGATACCCTTGTCCTCCATGAACTTGTCTAATCCTTTCTTAAAGCTGTCAAGACTGACAGCTGTCACCACTTCTTCTGGCAGGGAGTTCCATAGACCAGTAATCCTCTGGGTGAAAAAGTACTTTCTCTTATTTGTTTGAGAACTAGTACCCAAAAGTTTCATGGAGTGTCCCCTAGTTCTAGTGTTATGCGATAGGGAAAACAGTTTTTCCTTATCGACTTTGTCCACACTGTGCATGATTTTATAAACTTCAATCAGGTCACCTCTTAGACGTCATCGTTCAAGAGTGAAGAGGCCCAACCGTTGCAGCCTCAGATGGTAAGGAAGGTGTTCCAGTCCCCTAATCATTCTGGTTGCCCTCCTCTGCACTTTTTCCAGCTCCATAATATCCTTCTGGAGGTATGGCGACCAGAACTGTACACAGTATTCCAGATGGGGCCTCACCATAGATTTATAAAGAGGCAAAATGACACTTGCTGACTTATTTTCTATACCCTTCCTAATGATCCCTAGCATTGAGTTTGCTTTTTTCACTGCTGAGGCACACTGGGTTGACACCTTCATTGAGTTATCCACTAGGACACCAAGGTCCCTTTCCTGGTTTGTCGCAGAGAGTTCAGACCCCATCAGTTTATAAATGTAATTGGGGTTCTTTGCCCCAACATGCATCACTCTGCACTTACTAATGTTGAAGCTCATTTGCCACTGTTTTGCCCATTCCCCCAGTGTCGAGAGATCCCTCTGGAGCTCCTCACAATCTCACAGTTTTCACTACCCTGTATAATTTAGTGTCATCAGCAAATTTGGCTACCTTGCTTTTTACTCCTACCTCTAGATCATTTATGAAGAGGTTGAAAAGCAGGGGTCCCAGTACTGAACCTTGGGGGATCCCACTCATTACTTCCCTACACTTGGAGAAGTGTCCATTTAGTGCTACCCTCTGTTTCCTGTCCGTTAGCCAGTTGCTGATCCAGGACAAGACCTGTCCCTTTATTCCATGACTGGTAAGTTTATTCAAGAGCCTTTGGTGTGGGACCTTGTCAAAAGCCTTCTGAAAGTCCAGATAAACAATGTCAACTGGATCCCCCTTATCCACATGCTTGTTGACACTCTCAAAAAATTCCAACAGATTAGTGAGGCATGATTTGCCCTTGTAAAAGCCATGTTGGCTCTCCTTTAGTAGTGCCTTCTCTTCTATGTGCCTATTAATTCTATCTTTTAGGATGGTTTCCATCACTTTACCTGGGACACATGTCAAACTGACAGGTCGGTAATTTCCTGGATCACCCCTGGATCCTTTTTTGAAAATTGGTGTTACATTCGCTACCTTCCAGTCATCAGGCACAAAGCCTGATTTGAGTGAAAGATTATATATTTTGGCTAGGAGATCAGCAATTTCATCTTTAAGTTCCCTGAGAACTCGTGGATGGATGCCATCTGGTCCCGGTGATTTGTTAGTGTTTAGTTTAACAAGACATGCAAGGACCTCCTCCCTGTTGTTGTTCTTGTTAATCATTTGTGCTCCACTCGCAGGCACTATACAGGAAATAGAATATATAATAATACCTTTCTCTTCTTCAAAGCAAAAGCTTGGGAATGCTGTTGGAAGATCTAGTATGGTATCTCCATATTACATCATCCTAGAAGGGTGTTTTGCCTTACTTAGCTACCTGCTCCTGTGCTCTATACATTTCTCCTCACCTCAGCCTTCCTACTGAGCAGACCACTGCTGCTTTGGGTGATAAAAAACAATCTTGCATGCAATTAACACTGGGGATCAATGGGCTGGGTGCCTTTAGAAGCCAAGCGATTCTCTCTTCCCACTAACGTATTACTATTCATGCTCTGCTAATATTTAAGTAATTGCCAAATTACTCCAACACTGCTTTCACCAGACTGCCTTTCCACGAAATACTTCAACCATCCTTCATTACATTTGATAGTCTGACATAATTTGGTGGGGTGGCTGTAGGATAAAGCCCCAAGTAAGGGGGCCATGACCACCTGGAAAGATCTCTTTTCAGTGATTTAGCTGCTTCTCTGTTCAGCCTCTTAGCCAGCCAGCCTGTCCATTTCTTCCACTGCTATCTCTCAATCTATTTTTCTTTAACTTGAGGATTCACCAACGATTCTAGTAAGGTGCTCCCAATGTGAGTAATATGACAAAATCTATTTGAATTTGTGAGCTTGAGTTTTTAAGTGTACCTGCTTTTAAAAATCCTATTTTTTTACAAAAGCAAATTTAAATGAGCATAGAACAGAAGAGAAAACCCTTACTAGCCAAATGTCATTCTTTCTGAAATAGTCTTGTGGTGACTTATGAATTACAAAACTATATGTATAATTTGTCCTATAAAATACAAAGTTGGCAGCTTTAAGGTACATATCCTCTCCAAAATTAATATATATATATGGTGATCAAGATTTCTGAATTTTTTTCCCCCCATTAGACTGAGTCCAGATTGATTTGGATCAAATTGGAGCTGACTATGAATCAAGATCCAAATAAAATCAGCATATCCTTGTTACAGCCCAAATTAATACTTTCATGAAGTGTTAAAGGAATAAACTATCACCACCTTATTCTAAGACTGTCCATTTTATAGCTGGAGCCGTAAAATCAGACAAACCTGACCATGTTACTGTTCCTCCGGCTAACAAACAACACGTTATTTTAATTGCATTCTTGGGGAACCGTTTCCACCTCTGAAATGTGTTTTCTGCTTTAATCTGCCACATGGGAATTTTTTGTCTGCCTGGTGGATGATCTTGCTTGCTTATCCTGTAAGGACTGAAAAAATTAATTATTAAATATGTCTAAAGGCCGAAGAAGAAAATGTTCCTTCTTAAGATTTGTGGATACAAAAGACTGTTTCTGGAGGAGTGGTACATTTTTAGAAACAAGGTCACCAATCAAAAAGATTGATTTTCTTGTTGGAAAGCTGTTTTGTACAGGCTTTTGTGATGTTAGACAAAGAAAATGGATTCCTAGTTATCATAACCATCATGGTGTTGCCTTCAAGAAGAAAATGAAAAAAGTATGCTCTAACATTTCTTATAGAAATGTTCCTCTGACTCAGCAAAGTTCAAGCAGAATTTATGAAATGTTTATCAAGAAATCTCTTCAAGAGCAAATGTGTTTCCCAGGTAAAGGTAAAGGTCACCCTTGCTCGAAAGCCAGTTGTATCTGACTCTAGGGTTTAGTGCTCATCTCTGTTTCATAGCCAAAGAGCTATGTGTTTGCAGAGGTTTCCATGGTTGTGTGTCAGGCATGACGGAACGCTGTTTACCTTACCAACATGGGTTCAAATCTCAGTGAATAGGAAGATTAATTATGCAGCCTTGAGCATGTCACTGTTTCTGGAATAGATCTATGAGGACTGTAATATTTTTTTAAAGGTCTGATTTGCTACAAAACGACACATACAATACAGTACAATACATGACAGTATAGTATAGTAAAAGAAAGCAGTACTCTGTAGAGGTGCTATTGAAATAATTTGTAGTTATTCAATAGCTTAATTTTAAAAATCCACCGTCATTTGCCAACCTGGAATCCTTAATTCTGTACTGCAGTTTGAGATGGGGAAAATCTCATAAACCTTGTCTCTGGCCTATTAGCAGCCACTTTGACAGGATGCTGGAACACAGCAGAGGGGGAGAGGAAGAGGAGGTCTAATCCATCGCCTCTTCTGAGACACCAGCTATCTCTAGCCTTCCTCCAGTGTCACTTAACAGCATACATTGTTTCCACTGATCGTTGTGATTATGGTATCTTTAAGAACCAGTGCCTGAACATGTTTTCCCCCCATCTCTGTAAATCCCTTTTTCTTCTTTTCTGTCATGTTCTTTAAAATCTAAGCCTGAGAGCAGCAACTGTCACACTACTGATTTTACAAGCTACTTTGGGAAGATTTTTGACTAAAGACTGGAGGTTTTAAGTGCTCTAGATGATAATGAGGATGATGACAAAATTATACACTGCTAGAAATTCTATCACACATCTACATGTATGCAGTGGTAAAGACATCAGCAGCAGCGGTCGATCGCCAGTGATTGTAGGGATCCTTTGGCAATTTTGGATCCACATGACTTTGTCACTGTGTACATGTTACATGCATTCCAAAATTGCCTTTAATCATAAGTGGTTTGTGTTTGTTGATGACATTATCGACTCTGTTTGTGTGGAGCTCTGCAACAGAATTTTAGCCACTAAATAATAGTATGGAATTGAATGTGCTTAGGTCTGCAATTCTGTGCTTATGTACTTGAACAGTGGACACCACTGAACATAAAGAAAAGGTCTTCAAAGGAGTTATAACCATTTTCAGTCGAATACTTTTTACAGGGCTGATCTCAAAGCTGGGCGAACTGAATGATCACCCAGGGTGCTGAACAGTGTCGGAGCTGACATGCTGAACTCAGGGGCTGCTCTTTTCTTGTAAGGTACAGTCTGCAATGATCCAGGATAGCAAAATACATTGTCTGTGACCTTTCCCCCCGCCCCCATGATTGGGCACATTTAGTGCTAACTATAAAAATAATCTTTCTTCTGGCTTTGAAATACATTTTTTTCAATGTGAAGTTTGAAGTCTTTTACACTCGGCAAATGTAGATGGGACACAATTTTTCTTTGAGCCAGTAATGCCAAGTTGTTTAAGCAAGTCAGATACAGTACTATAAATGTTTTAAACACTGCATAAATAAATAACAGAATAAAGGGATAAAAACCCAGATTGATAGCACCACTGAGAATTTATTCATGTGATGGTGACAAAATATTATTTTACTGTACTGCGTCACCCAGAATCCCTCAGTCAGCATCTACGGCTCAGTAGGGGTGTATTGTGTATGCAAGCAGCTAGTTCCACATGGAATTCAGCAGGTAGCAACTGAAGGAGATAACAGCTGAAGGAGCCAAGCCCATGTGGCTCCAATCACCCAATTAATAGCTAGCGTGGGGAACTCCCCACCTCCAGGTGTTCATGGTCAGGAATACAACACAATAGGTAATCAGGGTGTTCATGGTTGGGAATACAAAACAATGGGTAATCATGGGCAGGAATACAGTGACGTCAACCAATGGGTATTGTGGCGGGGAATTCAAATGCATTATAAAAGGAGCTGCATCTCCCAGTGTAACCTCATGTACAGATTGACCATGCTGAAATAAAGAAGTGTTTGGCCCGCCTGCCGGCTCCGTGTGCAATCAATCTGCCTACATCAAACTGGCGACAAAGGTGGGATCATGGCTTTACCACAGAGTAACCCTCGCACCGTTCGACACCTTGAAGCCCGAGTCATGGGACCTATACGAGGAGCAGTTCCTGTACGACATGGACGCCGCGGACATCGAAGATGAGGCTCAGAGATGAGCCTGCCTCCTGGCTCAGTGTGGGTTGCCAACCCTGGAGCTTGCGAGGAACCTCCTGATGCCGAGGGGCCTAAGGTCAGTCCCCCTCGATGAGATCCTGAACGTGCTGCGGGCACACTTCCAGCTGAAGGTGTCTGTGTTCCCGGCATGGCTGGCCTTCCACCGGCATGACCAGCGGTCCAGAGAGAGCGTGGCAGAGAACGTCGCCGTGCTGAGACTGGCGGCCGTCCCTTGCTGCTGGGGCACCCACCTGAGTGAGGCGCTGCGAGACTGCCTCCTCCTCGGCATGCGGGACGAGGAGGCCCAGCAAAGACTGTTGGCCTAGGATGAGGACATCAAATTTGAGCAGGTCCTCAGAGCTGCCCAGGCTGCAGAGGTGGTAAAATACAAGGTGCGGGCATGTCGGGCGAGAACCGGCACCTCAGAGAACCAGTCGTCCGCCATGCAGGCTCACAGATGCTCGCCTCGCAGGGAGTGAGAGCCGAGAGCTGCGGCAGCTGCTGCCGCATCCTCATCCGACCTCAGCGAGAGTGAAAGTGAACCCGCAGTCCAGAAGGTGAGGAAACAACCTTCCGAGAGGAGAGACACCGCCGAAGCAAGCAGATGCTTTCCCTTCAGGAAAGCCAAGTGCCACAACTGCGGGCGTTTGGGCCACATTGCCAAGGTGTGCAGACAACAGCGAGACCCTGGCCAGACCAGCCGCTGGAAGGACCAGGATGTGGGAAAGGTGCACGCAGAGGACACAGTGGTGAGACGTGTGTCGGACCGGCGCACCCATTTCTTTGTTAATGTACTGTTGTAGGGGGTCCAGGTGAAGATGGAGGTGGACTCAGGGACTGCCTACTCCATTATCTCGCAGACCGAGTTTCTGCGCATTCCCCCTAAGGACCGCCCCAAACTTAGAGCCCTCCAAACGAACTTGCGGGATGTCCAGGGAAGCTACATCCCAGTTCTGGGGGGTGGGGGACTTCACCGTATGGTTTAAGAACTTCACCAGGAAGTTGCCCTTAGTAGTCCTTAAGGGGGGGTGGGTACAGTTGCCTTTTGGGGACCCAGTGGTTTGAACCGCTGGGAATTGCATTGACTGGAATCAATGCCATCCGAGGCGACCCCATCCAAGATGTGTGCAATGCACACCCGGCAGTTTTCAGGAAAGTACTTGGGGAGTACAAGGGGCCTCCTGTGGACTTTGATATGGACCCTTCCATCCGCCCCGTGTGCCTCAAGCTGCGTAGAGTGCCTTTCGCACTAAAGGACAAAATAGAGGCAGAGTTGGACAAACTGGTGGGCCAGGGGATTTTGGTACCAGTGGACTTCACGGAGTGGGAAACTCCGATTGTAACTGCCATGAAATCTAACGGGGAGGTTAGAATTTGTGCTGATTACAAGTGTACTATCAATAAGGCAATCCACCCCAATGCCTACCCGGTGCAGGTAGTTAGCCACTTGCTGGCCAAGTTACATGGGGGGAGGTGTTTTGCGAAGCTGGACCTAGCACAGGCTTACCAGCAGTTAACAGTCACACATGCAGCCGCAGCTGCCCAGACGATAGTGACGCACAAGGGTGCCTTTAAAGTAACATGCCTCCAGTTCGGCATGAATTCAGCTCCCGGTATCTTTCAGGCACTTGTGGAATGCCTACTTAAGGGACTCCCCAGGGTTTTGCCATACTTCAATGTTGTATTAATAACTGCTGGGGTGGGGTGGGGGAGTCAGAGCTAGCACAAAGGTTAGACCGGGTATTGTCCGTATTTGAGAGGGCTGGGTTACGCCTGAGAAGGGACAAGTGCATTTTTTACGCAAATGAGGTAGAGTTCCTGGGGTTTCGAATCACCCCCGATGGGGTAAAACCATCCAAATCAAAGGTTGCGGCCATCCAGGACACCCCCACTCCAGCTACTAAGGCAGAGCTGCAGTCGTTCTTGGGGCTCCTGAATTTCTACCACTCCTTCCTCCCATGGAAGGCATCTGTGGCAGAGCCATTGCACCGCCTACTGAGAAAGGACACAGTTTGGCGGTGGGGGGAGGCTTAGGAATGAGCGTTCAGTGAGCTGAAGAGGCTTCTCTCTTCCGAGGTGATTCTAACTCTCTTCGACCCCAAGAAACCCTTAGTGTTAGTATGTGATGCCTCACCAGTGGGGGTCAGGGCTGTCTTATGCCATGTGTTAGAGAATGGGAGGGAGGCACCAATTGCATTCTATTCGAGATCCCTCTCGAAAACAGAGCGCAATTATGCCCAGACAGTCAGGGAGGCCCTCGCGATCGTTGCAGGGACAAAGAAATTCCATGACTTCCTGTACGGGAGGCAGTTCACCGTTGTCATAGATCACAAGCCCCTTCTAGGTATCTTTGTCACGACCAAGCCCACCCCTCAGATCTTGTCTCCTAGAATGTTAAGGTGGGCAATTTTCCTAAACGCATACCAGCTCACGCTGGTGCATCGCCCAGGGAAAGACATCGTGCATGTGGATGCACTTTCTAGGTCTCCCCTACCAGAGCTGGGAGAGCCCGAGTGTGAGGTTGAGCAAGAGCACCAGGTGCTGCTCATTGAATCACTCGAATCGCCCCCGATTGTGCCTGCGGATATCGCCAAGGCAACCGCCAAAGACAGGGTCTTGTCCCAAGCGTTGGTGCGGGTTAAGAAGGGCTGGCCCTTAACGTCTCCTTCCGAAGAACTTGATCCATTCTTCAGGAAGCACTTCGAGCTGTCCCTCGAGAGAGGATGTCTCCTCTGGGGGCAGAGAGTAGTAATTCCCGAGGTCCTGCAAGCCAAGGTGCTCCGTTTGCTCCATACTAGCCACCCGGGGATCGTGAAGTCAAAAGCCCTAGCAAGGAGCTACTTCTGGTGGCCCAAGATAGATGAGGACATAGAGAAACTGGTGGGCCGGTGCGAGAGTTGCCAGCAATCACAGCCCAAGGAACATAGGCTACCCCCCCCAGGGAGTGGGACACAGCACGCGGTCCGTGGTCCAGACTCCATGTGGACTTTGCGGGGCCCTTCAGGGGCACAATGTACCTACTCATGATCGACACATTCTCGAAATGGCTCAAGGTCATTCCAATGTGTGACACGTCCTCCGCGGCCACAATCAAACATCTACGAAGGATGTTCATTTTTTTCGGCATTCCCGATGTGCTAATTTCGGATAACGCATCCATATTCACATCCGCAGAATTCCAAGTGTTCCTCAAGTGGAACGCAGTCAGGCACATCACCTCTGCCCCCTTTCAACCAGCCACGAACGGCCAAGTGGAGCGCATAGTCTGCACCACAAAAGAGGCCCTAAGGAGGATGGGTTCGGGGGATCTGGAGCTACAGCTCTGTCAATTCCTCATATGCTATAGGATCACCCCACTAGCCTCAGGGCAATCCCCCTCAGAGCTCCTAATGCAGAGAAGAATCCCAACATTACTCGACCACCTAGATCCGTCCAGGGTGGAGGATAGGGGTATGAATGTGTCAATATAGCAGGAAAAGGTGTTTGGGATAGTTGACCCGGTTTATTGCATGAATTATGTGAGTTCAGGGCCAGCGTGGGTACCTGGAGAGGTAGTAGAGCAAACCGGACCTGTATCATACAAAGTCATGACAAAGTCAGGGTTACTGTGGTGCAGACATGCTGACCAACTTAGGAGAAGGGTCACGGAAGCCACAAGGGGAATTGATCCAGAGGAACCCCCTGAGAGGAGAGAGAGGGGAGAGTCAGCATTAGGGTTACCCGCCACCCAATTAAACCAAGGGGGAAATACAGGATTCAGTATGACTGGCTGCATGGAGCCACAGGAGTCCATCTTTCAGCCCGTGGAAGAAGGCCCCCAGTTTGATTTTTTGTTTCAGGATGAGGGGAGTTTTCGCAAGTGTTCCCCCACTCGTCCTAGTGAGCAGCGGGGCTTTGAGTTCTCCCAATGGACCCCTCATCCTCCCCAAACTAGGGATACCCCATCCTTTCCCCTGCCAGGATTCAATGGGACCCTTCAGTTTTCCCAGGGGAGAAACCCAGGCACCCCAGGCACCCCGGGGAGCGCCTCACAGCCAGCGGGCTGGCCACAGTAAAACCGCCGGCCCCCACAATGGCTAAGGGACTTCGTCCCATCCTAGGAGGGAGGGATATTGTGTATGCAAGCAGCTAGTTCCACATGGAATTCAGCAGGTAGCAACTGAAGGAGATAACAGCTGAAGGAACCAAGCCCATGTGGCTCCAATCACCCAATTAATAGCTAGCACGGGGAACTCCCCGCCTCCAGGTGTTCGTGGTCAGGAATACAACACAATAGGTAATCAGGGTGTTCATGGTCGGGAATACAACACAATGGGTAATCATGGGCAGGAATACAGTGACGTCAACCAATGGGCATTGTGATGGGGAATTCAAATGCATTATAAAAGGAGCTGCATCTCCCAGTGTAACCTCATGTACAGATTGACCATGCTGAAATAAAGAAGTGTTTGGCCCACCTGCCGGCTCCGTGTGCAATCAATCTGCCTACATCAAAGGGTGGGAACTTAAAATGGCAACTGATAGGATTAGGACAACTATTGCTAGTCTGTGGAGTGAATTTTGTAGGACCCATGGTGGAATTGCCAAAACAGGCTCTGAAGAGGAGTCCTTTGGTTCAGTAGTACTAATTTGTTATGTTATGTGCTGTCGAGACAGCCACCCTACTGACAGAGAGCAACAATATTTGGGCTTTCAAAGTAAGTGAGATATTTATGTAGTTTTACCAGTTCCTCACCACAATTAAAGTTCTATGCCCAAGCAGGCATTTGTACCCAGGCCTCCTGAGTCCATGTCTGTCATTTTTTCAACTACATCATGCTAGCTCAGGGGTGCCCAAACTATGGCCCGGTAGCCAGATCCAGCCCCTGACGCCAATTCATCCGGCCCACAAAGCCCTCATCGCTCCCAGAAGCAGATGTAAAAAACGCCCATACAGGTGCGTTTTACGTCTGCTTCTGGGAGTGATGAGGGCTTTGTGGGCCAGATGAATTTGTGGCAGTGGCCAGATCTGGCCCCTGGGTCATAGTGACCAGCCTCCTGAACCACGTGACCAGCCCACAGTCCAAAAAAATTGGGCACCCCTGTGCTAGATATTCTCAATTGCTGGATTGACCAGACTATCAGGGGATGAGTTCCTGCGGGTCACAACTCACTTTCCATCTCTTTTGCTGCCATGCTCTTCTCCTCCAGGTTGCTAGATATTAGGAAAGGGAAGAGGGCATCTCAGGGAACAGACTTTGGTTGTCATTAATAGACAGCAAAGTGTTAATTATTTACTTTGTTGTTATTGCAACTTTGCTGCCTGGGATAGGAAGAGACTCTTGTGGGACTTTCTGTCTTTTGCACCAAAATAATTTGGCTGGTGGCTCAAGTGGTTAAGAAGCTGAACTCACTGACTGGAAGGTCAGAGTTCGATTCCCAAGTACTGCATAATGGAGTGAGCTCCTGTCTCTGTCCCATCTCCTGCCAACCTAACTGTTCAAAAGCAAGAAATTGCAAGTAGATAAATAGGGACCACTTTGGTGGGAAGGTAAACAGCATTCCGGGCGCTCCAGTTTCTAGGCATGCCTGCCACATGTCCACAGAAATGTCTGCAGATGCACATGGGGCTGGCTCTTTGGCTATAAACAGAGATGAGCACTGAACCCTAGAGTTGGATACAACTGGCTTTCGAGCAAGAGTGACCTTTACCTTTACCTAATTTGTCTGGTTTGGATCCGATGGTTATTTACTTGAATGATGGGTGGGGAGGGAGAGATAATGCAAGCGCGGCGCCAAAATGGCCACAGCGCTCTTTGCGGGGGCCCCCCCACCGGACGAAGGCATCCGGGTAGTTAGGGGCATGGCCAGCTCCCTTATAAAAGGGGTGGCCACGAGGCAGCCGAGCTGCCATTTTGCGAAGCGACGGAGCGGAGAAGTTTTTCCCTCTTACCTCCGTCGCTTTTGCCTTGACTGGGAAGCCTTTTGGCTGCTGATTTTCTTCTTTCGGCTTCCCATAGGTTGGACTGAGATGCCTTCGAAGAAGAAGGCGGCCGCGAGCGCGGCTCGCGCGGTTCGGAGGCGCAATCCGGGTCGGAGGACCGCGGCTGCGCCTCCCCAGCAGCCGCCTTTGCCTGAACCCACCGGGACCGGTGGGATGGGGTCTATTCCCCCTTGGCCGGAGGCTGGGGACCCAAGCATGGGTCCAGCAAGGGCTGCGGCCCGCGGCCCGCAAGCGGTGGACACCGCTCCTGGTGCCCATTCTACTGTGCCTTCCTCTATAGGGGTGCAGCTCACTCCGGGGCCTTCCAGCCTTGGGGGGTGGTGTGGTCCCCTTCCCTGGCAGGTGCCTACATCGGCCATACCGGGCCTGGGTGTGGGGTCATGGCCCTATTCGGGCCCCGGGGTACAAGGACCTGTACCCACGCCTGTAGCAGGCGGGCCGGCTGGCCCTTGGCCCCACGTCAGTGTGGAGGCCTTACTGGCCCGCGTTGCAGCCCTCGAGGCTTCCCTGGCTCGGGCCAGCCACGCTGGGGCTCCCTTTGGGGTTCATTTTGATGCGTCGTCTGCTGGGCAGCGGCAGGCGACGGGACGGGTCGAGCAGCTTGAGGCGCGTGGCGCGACTTCGGCCACTGCCTCGCAGCTCCCCAACCAACAGGCCAGTGCAGGTCAGGCCCCAGGAACGAGCTCTACGGCGGTCGTGAGCTCCGATGCCCCCAGTGGGCCGGAACCCCCGGTGGGGGCGGCCCGCGGGGGTGCAGCATGTGAGTATGCAGTCCAAACTAGTGCACCTACACATGTGGCCACATTGGGGGGGCTTTCCAATGGCCTTGGCCTCGCGTGGGTGGTGCGGCGGTACAGCCGCTGACACCCCACCCGGCGACGACAACTACCACCCAGGGCCCCGGGGTGGGGGGTGTTTCCTACCCTGTGGGGAATGTTTTGGGGGTGGCTGGGCTAGTCCAAGCCCCTTTCCAGATGCCAGCAGTTTCTGCGGTGCCTGTCTCGGCCTTGCCGACAGCGGGGTATTCCTTACCACTGGGTGACCACTTGGCACAGGCCACCAAAGAGAAAATATGGCGGGGGGAGTATGTAGATATCTTCTCACTCCTAAACAGGGAGCTCACCAAGGAAGAGAGGGAGGGGCAGGATGAGAAGGATAAGGAGCAGGCTCGTCGCCGCAAGCCACCACATACGTGGGCCAACTGGCTGCCGGCCTACCTCATCTACATGGCGGTGTACCTGAGGGCCCGGCCGGATTTGGCAATTCCAATGGTCCAGTATTTGGACAACATCTATCGGGCGATGGTTGACTTTCTGGGCCCGTCGTGGTTGGCTTATGACGAGGAATTCCGTATGCGGATTCCCCTGCACCCTGAGATGAGGTGGGATGAGCCATGCCAGAGGCTTTGGCTTCTGTACATGACGCCCACGCGCCCCGCGCCAGGGGAAAGATACCATTGTGGACATGCGGTCCTGCGAGCGGCTCCAGCACAGGTTCCCCGCCAGGTGGCGGGGCAGGGGGTTCCAGCCCGCCTGCTGTGCTGGACTTTCTCGTCCTATGGTTCCTGTAATAGGAAGAATTGCAAGTACAGACATGAGTGTCCCACCTGTGCGGGCCCCCACGCAGCCTCTGCCTGTCCCAGGCCTGGAGGGACGCGGGGCAGAGGGAGGGGCGGACAGTGGGCTGGCAAGACTGCCGCAGATGGAGCTGGTTCACCAAAAGGCTCCCTCCCCAATTAATGTGGACATGTTGGAGCGTTGGCTCACATTGTACCCGAAAGGGGAGGATGTGGATTATCTCCTTCAGGGCTTTAGGCAGGGATTCCGTATCCCTTTCATGGGTGATAGGTCCTCTCAGGATGCCCCCAACCTTTTGTCCCTTAGGGGGAGGGAGGAGGTGGCTGCTGCCAGCATTAATAAGGAGGTCGATGCGGGCAGGGTCGCTGGCCCTTTCCCTGCACCCCCGTTCCCCAACCTTAAGGTATCGCCCCTGGGCTTGGTTCCCAAAAAGTCCCCAGGCGAGTTTCGCCTTATCCATCACTTGTCCTACCCAGCCGGCTGATCGGTCAATGATGCTATCCCTGATGACCTTTGCTCAGTCAGGTATACATCTTTTGACCACGCGCTGTGCATGGTGCGCTCATGTGGCCCGGGTGCGCTGCTGGCTAAGTGCGACATTAAGTCGGCTTTTCGCCTCTTGCCGGTGCACCCGGGCGACTTTGAATTGCTGGGTTTCAAATTTTGGGGCGAATATTACTTTGATAAGGCCATGCCTTTTGGCTGTTCCATATCATGCTCGGCTTTCGAGCGTTTCAGTACCTTCCTGGAGTGGGCTTTCGTCCGCAGGTCAGGGTCCCGGTCTGTAGCCCATTACCTGGATGACTTTTTATTCGGGGGTGAACGGGGCTGGGACACGTGTACACGTCTCCTCAACACATTTCAGACGCTAATGGAGGAACTCGGTGTCCCTTTAGCGCCCAAAAAGACCGAGGGCCCATCTACCCAGCTAGTCTTCCTGGGGGTGGAGATTGACACGATAGCGCAGGAGTCTAGGTTACCGCGGGATAAGGTGTCAAGGATAGTGGCCCTTATCTCGGACTTGCTGGCCAAGCGCAAGGCATCACTGAGAGAACTGCAGGTGCTACATGGTCACCTTAATTTCACTTGCAGGGTGGTCGCACCGGGCAGGGCTTTTGCCCGGCGCCTGTGCGACGCCATGGCAGGATTATCCAGGCCTCACCATAGGGTTCGGCTTACCCAGGGTATCAGGGCAGACATGC
This sequence comes from Bradypodion pumilum, assembly GCA_035047305.1. NCBI lineage: Eukaryota > Metazoa > Chordata > Lepidosauria > Squamata > Chamaeleonidae > Bradypodion > Bradypodion pumilum. The sequence goes on along the minus strand of JAWDJD010000004.1, from coordinate 109,029,955 downwards.
TTGTCTGGTTACAGTTCCTGAGGGAGTTCAATGGGGTCTCATTTTGGAGGGATGACCTCCTGGCTTCCCCTCGTTTTCAGATTCAGTCTGATGCCTCGGGATCCCTGGGTTATGGGATGTACTTCAATGGGAAGTGGGCCTATGGTGGGTGGCCACTGGCCTGGGCAGGCACGGGTCGCCTGCGTGATCTCACATATCTGGAGTTTTTCCCTATCCTGGGTGCTGTGATGCTATGGGGCGAGGAGTGGGCCAACTCGGTCGTGCATTTCTGGTGTGACAACGCTGCTGTGGTCCACATTGTCAATGCACAGACTTCTAAATCGCCCAGGGTTATGGACCTAGTGCGCCAGTTTGTTTTGCGCAGCCTGCGCCTCAACGTCCTGCTCAGGGCCAGGCATGTCCCAGGGGTTAATAATGATATTGCTGACGCTTTGTCCCTCCTACAGATCCCCCGGTTCCGTGCCTTGGCCCCGGATGCGGAGGAATTTCCCTCGCCACTCCCGGAGGAGATATGGACCATTGGCAAGGAGAGGTGAACTGGGCGATTGGCCTGTCGCTAGCGCCACGCACGCGTAAGGCGTATCACCACGCAATTAATTCTTTCAGGGCATTTTGTATCCAATTTCAACTGCCAGGAACCTGGCCGATCCTGGTAACCCATGTTCTGCGGTTCATGGTTTACCTGCATGCTCAGGGCCTTGCACCTCGCACCATAGCATCTAAGCTTTCAGCGTTGGCTTTTATGGCCAAAGTGGGAGGTCATGTGGACAGCACCTCTGACTTCCGTGTGAGACATGTTTTGGAGGGGTGGGTGCGCGAGCGCGGGCGTTGCCCGGACGACCGCCACCCGATTTCCCCAGGGGTCCTTACCCAGTTGGCCCGGGGCTGGCCTTGCCTCTGTTTTGATACATATGAGGCAGCCCTATTTCATGCAGCCACAACGGTGGCATTTTTTGGAGCGCTCCGCATCAGCGAGCTTGTGATGCTGTCTAAGGCGGATGCAAGTCGTAGGGCACTGGAACTCGAGGATGTCTGTGTTGCCAAAGACTGGGCTCAGTTGAGGATACGCTCCTCTAAGACGGATCAGCATGGCGTAGGCAGTGGTGTGCGACTGCTACGGTGTTCTTTGGCAGACATCTGTCCGGTTGGTGCCCTACAGGAGTTCCTGGCACTGCGTGGCACGCACCATGGCCCGTTTTTCTGTCACCAAGATGGGTCTCCCCTTACTAAATTTCAATTTTGGAAGGTGACGGGCAAAGCGCTGGCCAGTGTGGGCCTCCCAGGTGCCCGCTATGGCACCCATTCATTCTGTATTGGGGCGGCCCTAACCGCAGCTGCTTTTGGGTACTCCGGGGCTGACATACGCAGCATGGGAAGGTGGGGTTCGCAATGTTTTCAGTTTTATGTGCGCCCACTTCCGCCGTGAGTACCAATTCAGTCACCTTACCTTCTTTTCCTCAACTTTCTTTACAGACCCTGGGTGTCGTATTACACCGGTGACAGTATGGCTGGTGGGCCATAGCTACGTGCACAGGGCAGCGCGTTACACTGCGGCGACAGAGTGGGGACCCCAACTGGGACTGGGTGCATACGCAAGTCTCACATGGCATGGTAAGCCCGGGATGTTATGGCGGGAGCTGCTGCCTTTCCTTTTTTCAGGCCAGAATGCTGACCCGCCTGACATTCTGATCATACACCTGGGGGGCAATGATTTGGGCCAGGTCACCGGCTTATCGCTGAAGCATGCGATTTGCGAGGACCTCGCCTACCTGCATTACGTCTGGCCCGCCACAACCCTTGTTTGGTCGGACATGGTCCCGTGCCATTCCTACAGAGGGGGTGTTGACCTCCTAGCCCTTGACCGCGCTAGACGCATGGTGAATAGGGCAGTGGCGCGGTTCCTTGTCGACAGGGCTTGGGGGAGGGTCAGTCGTCACCCCGCTATTAGCCTACAAAATTATGACTTGTATGCAGGGGATGGGGCCCATCTGTCGCGAGGAGGTATGGACTTCCTGTTGGGTGATTGGCGAGCAGGCCTGTTGACCGAGCTGACGGTCTGGGGGGGGGCATCGAGCCTTCTTTGAAGCCCCTCCGTGTGGCGGGTAGCACTGGTAAGGTAAACATTATGACCCACAGGTATCCGGCAAGTTCGCAATTGACTGGACAACACTAGACAGGCATAAGTTGGTTAAACGTTGTCCGGTCAACGACGAACTAGGCGACGGGGTGATGGCTATAGCTAGACAGCATGCATCACCCCGTGATTTTACGGATACGCGTCAGAGGGTGGGGTCATTAGTTAGATATTGACTACGGTCAACAATTTGTTTGTTGTCAACAAACAAATTGATACAAATGGATACATTGTAGCAATTGCAGTTGGCAATTTTGGGTGGTACCTTACCAGTGTTACTTCGGCCTGCTTGCCTTAATAATTATGATTGGTCAATTACCAATAGAAATTTATAATTCGGACTAGGGCATGAATCAATAAATGTGGCCCAATGCCGTTATCCACTTTTATCAGTGTCTGAGTCCTTTATTGGGGGGTGCGCCTGCAATACGCTGCTACTCCTCAGACACAAAAATCTCTGAGGCTATTCTTTTGCAATTGCCTCCACCCTCTCATAGCTCTTTCTTCCATGACATTCAATCAAAAAGCATGTTTTCAGAGACGGTACGCTTCAAAAGCAGATACTTCAAAAGTCCATCCACAGCTGTAGGTGCAAGCAGAACAGTGAATGCCACCCTAAAAACAATCAGAAATGCACATGCAAAGAAAGATACTGTAACTCAGTGATCCTGAGCTTACGTGGATAGGTAGATCCTTATTCTTGAGTGACAGACAGATGGAGGGGGAGAACTGCCTTCTCCAATGGATGTACTTTATCTTTAGTAAATATGTGATCATGTTTGACACAGTTGCACAGCACAGGGCAAATTAATTGTGTCAGAAACAGAATCGTTTATGAACTAAGGAGGAACAGACCTTTCCTTTAGTGAACAGAAAACTGTGAAGCAGCTACAGCAGAGCAGAAATATCTGCAGTTCTACACCATAGCTCTCAGCCAGCATGAAAAATTTCACAGCAGAAAAGCTAAATGTTATTGTGCATGCAGGTTTCTAATACACCCACACTGCTGAGTTCTGCCAATGAGTGGAATAAAATTCCCTTCTGTCTGCACGACTATGATATCTAAAGCTGCTGAGATCATTTATAGCTATGTGTAGGAGGGACACTTTATGTCAGGGGTGTCCAAACTTTTTGGGCCATGGGTGGGTCACGTGGTTCAGAGGGCTAGTCACATGATCCCTCCCACTGGAAGCGGAAGTAAAATGCACCTTACAATCTGTTTTGCAACAGGATGAGATAGATTTTAGGTTGCCATTTTCTCTGCTTAAAGCAGGGGTGCCCAAACTATGGCCCGTAGGCCAGATACAACCCCTGATGCCAATTCATCTGCCCCGTGCCACCTGCGGCTCTCCTGGAAGCAGAAGTAAAATGCACCCAGATGGGCACTTTTTACTTCCGCTTCCAGGAGTGATGAGGGCGGCACAGGCTGGATGAATTGGCATTGGGGGCTGGATCTGGCCCATGACTATTCAAATAGAAGCTGTAGGTCAACAGCATTCAGAAAGCCACCTGTTGTCCACACTTAATAGATGGCCAGCTATCTCTAATGCAAAACTTGTCAAACTAACAAATTCCAAGGCATGTATATGGATTTAAGATCTAGAACAAATACATTTGAACCAATATTCTTCCTGGATTCATATGGGGGATGCTGTTCATTACATATGGATTTTTGTAACTACTAATATTGTGAACATCATTTTGCAGCCAGTTCTAGCTGGCTGGCCTCCACGTCATAGCAAAGTAGACAATGAAAACTGCAATTTTTCTTCTTCGTATTAACTACAGCTATCCATAATAAAATCCTGGAACAAAGTTAAAATTTACTGATCAGAAGCTACTGCTTCCAAATAGATTTAATACTTTTTCTAGTAACTAAATGCTAAGTTGTATTTCTCAGCATTTTAAAGTAGTTGTTCTACGGACCAATCCTCAATTAGGCAAAGTGAGGCAACCTACTCTCAAGTGGAAGGTACAGGGGGCCAGGTTCAGGTCAATCAATTACATATATTATAAGAGTAATCTGATGTTTTGTCTAGAGCAGTGTTTCCCAACCTTTGGATTTTGGACTTCAATTCCCAGAAGCCTAAGTCAATTCCCCAAAGCACTGATCAGCCAATGTACTGATTTAGGCTTCTGGGAATTAGGAACCACATTAGGAACCACTGTTCTAGAGCTTCTAAAATTGTGCATGTATATATTTATGACATTACTCATTTATAATATAAAAAACACATTTATTACATTTATGTTTCACAAATAAATATTACCTTTGTATTGTTCCAGGAGCTCAAGGTCACGTACACAGCTTCTTCCCCCACTTTCCTCCTCACAATTCTTCGGAGCGTAGGTTAAGTTATGATTACCATAATTGTAATCATAATCATAAGGGAGCAGGTGCTGCTGTGGTGGCAAATTCTAAAGTGCAGGTGTTTGTTAAAATAGTGCCCATAGACACATCCCCAAGAAGAATCCAAAACCAGAAATAATTGCATTGATTTATATTAAGTAACCAGTTCTAGCTGTTTCGACTTCCACCAAGAGTAAGCCCTTAGCAGAGCTAACGGGCTTATTGCTCACTTAGGACCAAATCACAGCAAAATGTTTCTTATTACAAAAGGATGAGCTCATTGCTGGAAAATAACTGTCACATGCACACACACACCAGTAACTCTGATCACTGAAACTAAGCTCAATGAGAGTAAGGAAGCAGACGGGAGGGAGCCAGTGATGTTATCATCTCAGTTAATCAAAAATTCCCAATGCTTTGGCTCTGGGAGCTTTAGTACCACCACACTGCTGGCAAGACTTTATATCAGGGGTTGCTAACCTTTTTAAGCCGGGTGCGGTAACACTCTCTCAGTCAGCTTTAAGGGCCGGATGGCCATTTTGCCCTGCCTGCACTATGAGGGTGGCCATTTGGTCTCAACAGCTTCAAAGGGGTGGCCATTTTCATTCTCAAATGCACTTGGGGGGGGGTTGGGGGCCCCCACATGAAATAGTGCCATGGGCTGGATCTGGCCCACAGGCCTTAGGTTGGGAATCCCTGCTTTATATGTTTGAGAAGCACTAATCTACACTGGGGAATGAGAGTCCAGCTCACTAGATTAGGGTTGCCATATGTCCCGGTTTTCCAGGATTTTCCCGGATTCAAGCTGTCCCGGCCAGTTCAAGAAAAAACATGTAAAAGTCCTGGATTTTAAAATTTGAACAAAGGAAGCAAGATCACCCCTCACTAAGGGATTTTTTGCAAAGAGTTAATTCACTGCCTCCACGCCTTTCTTTCAATTATCCTGCTTTAAAAGCAGCAAAGGCAAAACAGCATACTGAGAAGCCCGCCGGTGAGGGGAGACACTTGCAAGTGAGATAATTGAAAGAAAGGCACAGAGACAGTTAAATAATTCTTTGCAAAAATCCCTTGGCTCACCTTGAAGTTTGTGGGACAAGGAGTCGTCCTCAAAAAGCTGGGAGGGAGCAAGAAATACCCATATCTAAGAAGTAAAACCTCCACCACACACTGGGACAGAAGATTCCTTCTTCACGTGACCGCAAAGGATTAATTGCATAGGGTCGGTATTCCAAGAGAGGAAGGGAACAGGGTGGACAGAAAGTGAAGAGTCCTCCATCACAAAGGTCCTCCTCCATAATAAGTCCCTTCCTGTCTCCTGCTTTTCTCATTCCAGAGGGAAACAGAGGTGCCATGGACTGCATTGCTGTTCTGGGCCCCTCTTTAGAACTTTCTTCCAAGGGATCCTAGTGTGGGGTTTGAGGGTAAGTCTATTTCAGTGTGGTGTGTGTGAAGGGGAGGGCAGGGTGGCCTCAGGGGGAGAAAGGGTGGTTTTGTAGCGAATGTCTGCCGCTAGGCGGCGCTAGGTCCCGGAGGAGACTGATCAATGACAATACGAGGCAAGGAAGCAGGATCAGATCAGTGTTTATTGGGAGAATGCGTACACCTTTTATAGACCAGAAGGCCAGGAGAAAACAGCTATCACCAACAAGCCACTCACAATACCTGTTTACTCAGGTTAATTGGGGAAACTCTTCAGGGGAAGTTAATTAGCAGGGGTAAACATTGACAGAGGAAGCCCTATTGTTTCGGGCTTAGCGGCTGGGCAAACATGGTCCCTGTTTGCGCCGGGGATTAGCGCCAAGCCAGGGAGATGAGTGTGTACCCAATTACACGCAGGAGATATCGATCTGTTTGCCTGGCAGAGCCGCTGGTCAGGTCAGGTAATTAGGTGAATCAAACCCTATAGCCCTATAATTTATTCACCCCCCTTAATTTGGCTGCTCGCAGAGCCCACGGGCCAGGGAGCCTTTCTCCCGAAAGTGGCCTCTGCCGGGCCGATCCATGCCCAAGAGGGCACGGGGAATCCGCATCTCCCCTTACTTTTTTATATTAAGAGCCTGACTAGCGACTTTGCGCAGAAGCGGCACCAGCTGTTGGTCAGGGATGACGTCACGGGGTTTCCTACTATGGCGGCATCTAGAGATCAGTGAGGGAATACATTGAGCAAAACAGCAGACTGCAATGCCTAGTATGACCACCCCCACCACCACTTTAATTACCGTCTGAAGCCACCCCCATGGGATCCATGACCACATCCATTTCCAGAGTGAGCTCCACCAAGCCCCCCATGCAGAGTTCTCGGTGATGCCTGCAACTATGGTGTGGAGATCTGTGATCTGGCTTTGAATCTTACGAGAGTTGTCCGTAAGATTAAAGCAGCACATACCATGAAAAGACTCGCAGCCCAGGTGGTGCAGCAATAGGAGATAGTCGATAGCCGCTCGGTTATCGAGAATGGCGTGGCGAAGTTCCGCCTGCTCCTGATTGAGGAGTGCTATTGCTGAGGAGGTGTGGTTGATGGCCTTTGCTAAACCGCAAGCCAAACGACCGATCCTCTTTGCGTTGCCGACGGCTAAGCCTGGCACGCCAAAGATGCTGACTGCCAAGGAGAGATATTCGGCAGGTCTCATCACTCTAAAGCTGCTTTCACATGAGCTGTCTAACAGGGTGGTGCGAGTGTGCCATATGAGAGAAGGAACATGGGATACATTGGAAGCAGTGGGAACATTAGGGCTAGGGGCAATCATATCCTTGGTGGGGAGCAGGAGTGTCAACCGGCTAATACAACATATAGAGTCTGTAATATTGGCGGGAATGTAGTTGAACGTATACTGGTTACAAGTAAAAAACCATCCGGATGGTAGGGTGATATGTGCATACTTTGAGCCAAGTGACACTGGGTTATCGCAAGTCCAATTGCCGCTGCCTACATCGAGGCAACGGCGCCGGATTCGGCCGGGTCCAGAGCAGCCGTGTACTCGGCCGCAGGTGGAGTTCGGGCTGACCGCCACTCGAGGAGTGTGGAGAGTGGCCGCGTCAGCCGGCAAGGTCATGGTTAGCCGCATCTCCCATCGAGCATATTCTGATGAGGCTGACGGGATGTATGGGCTGAAGAGTCGCTTCACCAGCCAGTCCCCGTCCCGGGGGTGTGCGCCTGGAGAGTGGCACACCGGGACGAGGCAGGTGCTGAGGATTGAAGCAGAACCGACGTCCTGCCTGAGGCAAAAATCGGACTGGTTGACAAGGCTTGCCAACCTCTCCCAAATGTTGTACTGCATGCGGGCAGAAAGGTCTCCGCCCGGCATTAAATCGCTGGCCTCCAATGAGGCGGCCTGAACGCCTCCCCCCAAAAGCAGGGTGAGGGTCAGGATGATGGCAAGTGCCAGGGTGTTGGCAAGAATCTGGGCAAAGACTGCAGCTGTGAGGTTCTCCGGCGTTGGCTCCTTCCTCTCGCGCCGGACGGTGTCCTCGGCATCACGGCAAAGGATCTTGACCATCCCCCAAGTTATCTTCGGAGCTGCCGTCGGTGGCCGTCTCCTCCGGCGGGTCCTCTCGGTCAGCGTGAGGTCCTCCATCTCCGGGATTGGGCTCTGGTCGGTCTGGTTCCACGCCATGTGGCTCCAAGTAGGGCTTGACGCACCGAGCTGGAATCCAAACGACACCTGTAGGGGACATAACTGCAGCATACCCTCTTCCCCAGGTTATGAGCGGCACCGGGCCCCTCCAAGAAGGGTCTGGTGGCACTCGGTACCGGACCATAGGTCGCGGGAGCGCTTCCGAGCGGCGGAAGTGCTTCTCCTGCGGCGTACAGTCCGAAAAAACATTAAGGTGATTGTAGGTGAACAATACCTTATTCAAGCAATACTGTGCCTGTCCCTGTGATTTGGGGAGGGCTGGTGGCTCCCCCCTTTCTGTTTGTTTGTCAATGTAGGACTTTAGCGTCCGATTGACCCGCTCTACAATCGCCTGCCCTTGCGGATTGTAGGGAATTCCAAATGTATGTTTGATGTCCCATGTGGCCATGAAGGCGGCCAACTGCCTAGAGCAGTAGGACGGGGCGTTATCTGTTTTCACGTGCCGCGGCTTGCCCATCGCCGCGATGCAGGAAAGGAGGTGCTGCTCCACGTGGGTGGCAGTCTCCCCTTTCTGCGCCGTGGCCCAAACGAACTGGGAAAAAGTGTCTATGCAGACGTGCATGTACTGCCATCTGCCAAACTGCGGCACATGCGTGACGTCCATCTGCCACACCTGGTTGGCTTCTGTCCCCCGTGGGTTGACCCCCCACGAGGGCCCCCCCGGTGCCCCTGCACAATGCTGACAAGAGCGGACTATACCCTGGGCCTGAGAAAGTGGCAGATTGAATTGTCTAGCGAGTGCCTTGGCGTTTTGGTGAAAGAAGACATGGCTTTGAATTGGAGTAGTAAAAACTCCCAAGACTGAACGTTGCTGAATTTCCTTTGCCGCCGCGTCCGCTCTGCTATTGCCCGCGGAAATCGGACCCGGTAGGTCTTGGTGACTTCGGATGTGGGCAATATAGAGCGGCTCCGTGCGGTTTCGTAAGTGAAATTGAGCGGTGAGAAACAAGCTGAGCAAGTTTTTGTCTATCGCGGGAGTGATGTAAGCTCCCGGCAGACTGTGGAGTAAATTCCTAACATACAGACTGTCAGTAATGATGTTTAAACGTTCCTTGGCGAAGGTGCGCAACGCAAGGTTCACGGCTGCCAACTCTGCCCGCTGCGCGGACTTCTGTGGAAGAGTTAACAGCGTGTGCCAAGCTTCGCCCTCCTGCCAGGTCAAAACACCATACGTGCGACCTCCATCGGTAAAAACCGTCTTGGCCCCCTGGAGTGGGACCAGCAAGAGCGATTCGAACAAGCTGACTGTTCCTGTCTGGAGTGAGACAAGTCTGGGGTCTTTGGGCAAATGGTACGCTAAACTTCCCGTGAAACCTTCCAAGGCTATCGGAAGCGAGTCACCTAGCTGCATTAACTGATGGATTTGTTCCTTGGTGAACGGGACTACGATTTTGGCCAAATCATTTCCTGAGATGTCCCTAGCTCTCAGCCTGCCGCGGTAAATCACCGCGGAGGCCAGCTCTTGGGGCGGAACGATGTTCCGTGAGGATGTGTTAGGCAAGTAGACCCACTCCACAATTTTCGCTCCCTTCTCAGAGTCTACTCCTAATGCCCCAGTGAACATGGATCCCGATCGCACGATGTACAGATTCAGGATCGGGGCATATGGCCCCTGGGCGATTCTGTCCACCCACCTCTGGCTGAGGGCTTGGTTCACTTTCTCGAGCGCCAAGCGCGCGTCTCGAGGGATCTTTATCGGTCTGCTGGCTGCTTACCTAGCGTTAGCAGCGAGAAGAGCGGTTTCAGAAGATCCGTATCCAATCGAAAATACGGTCTGGCCCAATTGATATTCCCTAAAACCTGCTGTAACTCTACCAGGGTGACTGAATCCTGTAAGTTTATCTGAGGCAAAACTGGTGCTGCTAAAGAGCGGAGAAGCCGATGGCCCAAGTACGAGAAGGGCTCGGTTCTCTGCACTTTCTCCGGGGCAATGAGTAAGCCCTTGTCCCCCAGGCTGGCCTGGAGGTCTGAAAACATTTCGCTGCCAAGTTGCGGCAACGCTACCAAAATGTCGTCCATGAAGTGACACACAATAGCTTTAGGGTGAAGGCTTCGGAACTTTGCCAGTGCGTCGTGAACATATATTTGGCACAAGGTGGGCGAATTGAGCATGCCCTGTGGCAAATATTTCCACGCGTAACGCTGCGTGGGCTCACTGTGGTTCACGACCGGCACCGTAAAGGCGAACCTTTCCCGGTCCCTGGGGTCTAAGGGGATTGTATAAAAGCAATCCTTGAGATCTACGACTAAAACCTCCCACCCCTCGGGAATCATGTTCGGATTCGGGATGCCGCATTGAAGCGGACCCATCGGCTGAATGCACTTATTGATCTCTCGGAGATCGTGGAGGAGTCGCCACTTCCCCGACTTCTTCTTAATCACAAAAATTGGCGAATTCCAGGGACTAGTGGACTGTTCTATATGTCCTGCATCTAGCTGTTCTTTGACTAGCTGCTTGAGCGCAACCAATTTTTTCCCCACTACCGGCCATTGTTCTACCCAGACCGGAGTGTCGGTGAGCCATTTAAGTGGCAACGCCATTACCCAAAGGTAAGTGTAGCACCGTACTGCTGCAGAATGTCTCGCCCCCAAAGATTGACGTGCACGTCAAGAATGTGCGGCCGAATTACCGCCGTGCCGTCAGCCCTTGGGATTGTGACTTCTACCCACTCTCGGCTTCTAAACGCTTCCTGGACGCCGCCTACCCCCCACACATCGGAGACCGGCTCAATGGCCCACTCCCTCGGCCACTGGCTCCTGCTGATCACTGTCACATCCGCTCCGGTATCGAGTAACCCTGAGAACACTCTTTTGTTCAAAAATACCTCGATAACGGGACGCTGTTTCCACTCAATGTTGGTCTCCACTGTCGCTAAGACCTGGTATCCTTGCACTGCCTCACCCGCGCTCGAGCGGTCTGCTGAACCGGACTCTGAGCTGTCACTGAGCCCTCTGTGGCTGCCTGCTGGCGAGTGACAAGGAACCATGATCAGTTGCGCTAGGATGTCTCCCTTGTGGATTGTTTGGGGCAGGTGTGTCCAAAGCTGGACCTGGAGAACGCCTGAAAAATTCTAGTCAATGACTCCTGGAATTATGAAAATTCCACGTGCTCCAGCTACACTACGGGGCAAAACTAAACCTATAAAGCCTCTGGGTAAGGGTCCCATATACTGAGAGTCGACTAGGTAGACTGTGCCCGGCAGATCGCATGTGACGTCCGCCTGGCAAGCCAATTCTAGCCCTGTGCTACCCTTGGGGCTGGTCTGTGCCCTCGCAGTGCCTGGGATGTGCCTGGAACCTAGTCTAGTTCTGGGGAGTTCTGGATCTGGGTGAAGGAAGCCTCTGTTTGGAGTGGGGCCAGAGACGTGCCCGGATTCCGGTTTCCCGAACTCGGACAATACCTGGCCCAATGATAGCCTTTCTTGCACTTCGGGCAGGGGGTGTTCGGAGCCTTGGGACGGCCGGGCTTTTGTCCGCCTCCCTTGGATCGGCACTCCCTAGCGAAGTGTCCGACCTTGCCACAAGCGTGGCACGCTCCCTTGGTCTTGCCGTTGCCCTGATGTTTTTTTCCCCCCTGCACCGCTGCCGCTAGCAGCCCCATCTTGTAGGAGTCTGTGCCAACGTCGGAGCATGCTCGGATCATGTCCGTTAAGGTTATGTCAGGGCGATTGCCCAGGGACTGCAAGATTTTACGGCAGTCCAAGTTGGCGTTGTCCTTTGCTAGCTTGATCATGAGCTCTTGTTGGGCCTGCTCGTTATCAATCTGCCTGCTAATTGCCTCCTCCAGGCGATTGATGAAGTCCATGTAGGGTTCCTGGGCTCCCTGCTTAATAGCGGTGTAATTCTTGGCCGCTTTGCCAGACGCTGGGACCTTGAAGTATGCCCTATAGGCAGCTTCGGCTGACATTTCTAGAGTGGCGAGAGGCAAATTGATTTGAGCGTTGATGGGCTCAAAGGCACCTGAACCATACAACTGGTCAGGGATTACCGCGCCTCCCATCCTGGCAGCTCGAGCTTGAGCCTCTAGGCGAAACTCGCTGTCCCAAATCATGTACTGGCTAGGGGTTAGCATCATCCTCATGACGGCTTTCCAATCATGGGGAATCCACATGGTGGTTTCGCACACTTGCTGAAGCGTACCCCTCGTAAAACGACTTTGGAGCCCTGTCTCGGAAATTGCTTTCCGCAAAGCCATGAGAAGCTTGTACGGGACTGGGGAGTGTACTATCTGTTGTGCGCCGGTGAGCGCGTCCATCTCCAGGCGGATTGGACAAATCTGTCTAAGTTCAGCTAGTTGTTCGGCTGACAATTCCCCCTTCTTAAGTTCTATCTCAGCTGTGCGCTGAAGGGCACTCTTCACGGCTAGGGAACCTGGAGCTGTCAGAGAAGCGCCAGCGCCTCTCATTCCTCGCGTTACTTCGGTGACGTCTGCAGCTGTCACCGCGGGAAGGCACCCTGCGCTACTCTGCCGATAGCTAATTGACGGATAGAGCGCCGTGGGCGCAGTCGGGGCGACTGGCTTGTCTGATGGTTCGACTAACGGGGGTTCTTTGGCCTCTACCCGGACTGGCTCGATCTGCTCTAAGAGCCTCCTACACTTTCTCCATGTACCTACTATCCCTCCTGGAGCTTTCGGGGGTTGCTGAATGCAGTCTCCTATCTGATCCCAGAGCTTCAGGGTTAACGTACCTACTTCTGGGTAAAGTAGGCAGTGTTCCCCGAGATACGCCAAAAGTCTCGCTAATTCCCTGCTGTGAAATCGTAATTTAAAAACCCTGGCCAGGATTCTGAACTCCTCCTCATGAGTTCTTTGACTAGCGGACGGACTTGGCCTATGAGAACAAGTCCCCATATTACCTGCAGTTGGGTCTCCGGAAGGTTCCTCCTCGGGACGAGTCGACGCGTCTTTTCAGGCAATAGGTTCGGGCGTCTAGTGTCTCGGGTAGACCTCGGAGCGTGGACCTTCTGCCACGGGCCCTTCGGACAGCCTCTGCGATGTCAGGGGCTCACAGCCTGCCCTGAGCGGAACGCGTTTCCCTCTATGGCAACCTCCTCGAAAGCGGGAGCAAGCTGTAGGAATGTCTCTCTGGAATGCCTCGCCGCAGGCCACTTCTCCGATCGGCTGGCTGCCGGCCGGAGCGCCACGCTGTCCTCCGGGGTGACGGGTCGCGGTCCAAGCGCAGGACCGGACCGCGTGGATCGCTACTCACGAGCAGACCTATCCGGGGTCTCTTACTCTCGAGTAGAATCACGTCGGGGTCACCAGGTGTAGCGAATGTCTGCCGCTAGGCGGCGCTAGGTCCCGGAGGAGACTGATCAATGACAATACGAGGCAAGGAAGCAGGATCAGATCAGTGTTTATTGGGAGAATGCGTACACCTTTTATAGACCAGAAGGCCAGGAGAAAACAGCTATCACCAACAAGCCACTCACAATACCTGTTTACTCAGGTTAATTGGGGAAACTCTTCAGGGGAAGTTAATTAGCAGGGGTAAACATTGACAGAGGAAGCCCTATTGTTTCGGGCTTAGCGGCTGGGCAAACATGGTCCCTGTTTGCGCCGGGGATTAGCGCCAAGCCAGGGAGATGAGTGTGTACCCAATTACACGCAGGAGATATCGATCTGTTTGCCTGGCAGAGCCGCTGGTCAGGTCAGGTAATTAGGTGAATCAAACCCTATAGCCCTATAATTTATTCACCCCCCTTAATTTGGCTGCTCGCAGAGCCCACGGGCCAGGGAGCCTTTCTCCCGAAAGTGGCCTCTGCCGGGCCGATCCATGCCCAAGAGGGCACGGGGAATCCGCATGGTTTCAAGAATAGCCCAAGAAATTTTATTCAAAAAAATAAAAATAAAAATAGCACCATCAAGAATAGTCTTTTGCAAGAAGAATCACATGGGGAAAAAACTTTAGTCACATGTGACCACAGTTTATTTTAATCTGACAAAGGCGGGATGGAGGGGGATTCCACGTGGTCTTAGAGCCGTGGTCTCCCTGACAGCCCGTTCCGATGCATGTGCAGTTTGAAGAATGCAATGATGTCACGTGGCTGTCACGGTTTGGCGAGAGAGAATTATGGCAACCCTACACTAGATGAACACTCAGAAATCAACATTGACAGCTGCTTGACATAAGGTTAGACTATTCAACCTCTAACACAACATATTTTAAAGAACCAAACTGTAATGTAACCTACAGTAACTCCTGGGAGCTTTTTGGTCAGCAGTTCCCTAGCTACGGAATTAATTTTCTCCTTCTTAGACAAAAAGAAACTCTTCTTTTTAAACTTTAGGCTGGAAAAGGAAATACAGTGGAACCTCATACAACAATTGCCCCATATAGTAACAAAATGGCATAACAGTTAGGTTTTTGGGGGGAAATTGTGTCCCACATAACAATTTTCCCTACAGAAAAAATCGTACAACAATTTTTCAATGGGAAAAACCATTTAGCAAAAAAAATCATTGTATGATGCATCCCATAGAGAAAATCACTATACAATGCATGTAGTATATAGCAACTGTTTTGTACAACAATGAGCCCCGTGGAACGGATTAAAATTGTTATATGAGGTATCACTGTATTATCATACCAACATGTAAACTTACTTCGATTTTTTTTTTGCAATTCATTCATTCCTGCTCTTAACAAATAAAAATCCTTGCTTGTCTGAGTTTCCTTATAAAACTTTTCTTGACCCCGTTTTATCCTTGTAAAGTAAAAATGGTGTTTCTTTTTGCAAACTTAGAATGAGCAAGTTCTTGGATCCTTAGAAATATGCTACAAAGAAACAGCAGAATGATGATACCTTTTATAAATCAATTTAAAAGTCCTATATGGCATATTCATGAGGATACTGAAGTAAATGGAGGAAGTGGGTATGCAATTATTTGATATTAAATGTATCCACCTCAAGTTGGGGAAAACATCTGGTGACATTCTGAAGAGGTCACTGGTAGAGTTCAAAATCTTTACTGCTGACTTTGATGGACACTAGATAATGTCAAGCTGTTGTTATTGTTATTGTCATCGTCGCCACTGCCGTCACCATCATCTCCGTTGTCACTGTCGCCGTCATTGCCTTTGTCATTGTCGTTAACTTCCACTTATACCCTACCCATCTGGGGCTTCATCCCCACTCTGGGCGACTACCAACAACACATTAAAAATCATAAAATCACACACACACAAAAGTACCAGGCCTAATTAAAATGGGAAGAGGGGGAGACAGCAAGAGACCTCAGACTAGGCAGATGATGACCCCTTTTCAAATGCCTCCCTAAACAGAAGGAATTTTAGCTGCTTTCTAAATGTCAGTAAGCAGATGGTCTGATGCAATTACACCAGGAACGAGTTGCATAGGGTTGGTGCTGCCATCCTCGGCTCCCTCCATGGCCTGGCTGGCCACGGGAGGTGGGAGCTCAGCTGTAGCCTGTCTTGCAGTGGGGCTACAAAAGCCACCACTGACGCTCTGGCCGGCAACATCTTCGGTTCCCTCCCTGGCCTGGCTGGCCATTGGAGGTGGGAGCTCAGCGGTAACCTGTCTTGCAGTGGGGCTACAAAAGCCACTGCCGATGCTCTGACCGCCAACATCTTTGGCTCCCTCCCTGGTCCAGCCGGCCATGGAAGGTGGGAGCTCAGCTGTAGCCTGTCTTGCAGTGGGGCTACAAAAGCCACTGCCGATGCTCCAGCTGCCAACATCCTGAGGACTAACAGCGTTGGGTGGCAAAGTCCACAGGGGAGGGTGATGGTCCCCAAGATTAAATCACACTTAAATCCATCTTGATGATGGACAGCAGCTTCCTCAATACTGGCTGGGACTGAGGAAGACTTTGTGTGCAAAAAGGGCTCAGGAACAGAAAGTGACTCATGGAACTGGAACTGGGGGTCATGTTGGGATGTGGAGGAAGGAAGAGGAGGAGGAGGAGGAGGAGATTCTTGGAGAACCACTGCAAATTGTTAGAACACAGGATAACATAATTGTTTAGAGCTGCCATGTCTGAAGAAATAATATTCAGTCACAATGATGACTAACCTCCAATAGGAGAAGACAAAGAAAAAGATATTCCATCCCTTAAGCAGCAGCTAGACAACTCCTCTTTTTACATGACCTTCTAAAATGGATTCTGATCAGTAATAATGAAATTTAACTGGGTAGGTTTCCTTGAATAATCTCAGAGGCACTGTGGGATGTACAAGGAAAGCAGTCCTGGGAATACAATGGGCCCATGAGGACTTTGTATATCAGATCATGCTTTGTCGCACACTTTTGTTAGTCAGGCAACATTTGTGTTAAATCGAGCAGAATAAAAATGAGATCAAATTTATCTCTTGAGACTTTTATGATGATAAAAATAAAAAAAGCCAGAACATTTTATGCATCCTTCTGTATATAGGATTCCATTTTTTCCTGCAGTTGGCATAATTAGAAATTACATACTTGACTGATCTTCTAGAGATAAATTTAGAAGAACAAAAAATAATCGGTATTGTTAGAGAAAGTCAAAACAAAATATGTTGCAGGAATCTCAATGACTTTATGCAGCCAACTTTAAGATGCTAAATAGAGATGTTTATCAAGTGACTCTCTCTTAGAAAAGTCCTTTTAGAAAAGACACTTCATTATTATGGTTATTTTTAGAGCAAATAACTATAACATTTATTGTATTTAGCACTGCATAATACTTTATTAATAGTAAGCATAAGATAAAGCAATAAATATTTTAAAATAGTTCAATTTATGTTTCTTTCTAGTGCAAATAATTACCATGTCGTTTGCACAGTATAAAACTTTGCCATTACCAGTAAACACACAAAAAAGGAATAAATGCTCATTAAATCAACAGATTGCTTTCCTTGAGATTAGTACTATTTCATATCATGATCAATTCTGGATTTGTAAACTTGGTGGCCATTAATCAAAGATAAGAATGTGCATTACAAATTAGTTGCTTACACAAAAAAGAAGTTATTAATTGTTGGCATCATTATTCCTTTGTTGCTAGCATGGGAGTTTGGCAGACGGGGAACAGTGTATTTGGGAGCTTTGCAGCTGTCAAAGGCTGCTTCTGTTGTCAACAGCAGGTATGCTAACGAGTCCCTTCAGCATATTGAATGTTGCCATTAAAAACTTCCCTTGCTGCTCTGCAAATGGGCAGGGGAAATGTAATTATCCCACCCTTCCTGATTGATCGTCATAGCGGGAAAATTTCATTTGCCTTTATAGTAAAGTGTATCATCAGTCACTTCATATATTGGGTAAAGGTTGTTTGCATTGTTCAGACAGAAAGGCAGATTAAACATGATTTATTCCCTCCCCAAAATTATCAAGTGACCACAAAATAGTGATCCCAGACAATCCCACAAGAAGTAGTGTGTGTGAGTGTGTTGCCATTAAAAACTTCCCCTGCTGCTCTGCAGAGGGGTAGGAAAAATGTAATTATTCCACCCATCCTGACTGATTGTCATAGCACTGAATCTCTCTCTCTCACACACACACACACAAGGTTTCTAAAATAATGATATGAAAAATGAAACAAAACTTTCCCATGGTAGAAAACAATCCTGACCCTGTGAATACAAGGGGGAAAGATGTTGATAAAATGTGCATGATAAGAAAACAGTTGGCCTGTCAACCTTGCGAGATTTTGCTGTGGCACAAACACATTTTCAATTACTCTGGGGCTGGATGGAAGGCAACCTGACAGTGAGGTGAAAAGCTTGATGGAGCAGTTCAAGAGCTAGGAAAACATCAACTGGAGATACTGTTGCAGTCAAATGACTTCTGTGTATCTTCCTTCTGAGATTTATTTATTTCTAAAACAAACGCCACTTATCCAAACTTAGCTTACAAATGGAGTATATAAGTCACAATGATAGAAAATTCTATGGAAAATCCAGAGTATAACTGAGATCTTATCCTGCTTTGTTGGATCGGGGCCGCGAAGCGGCCATGGGGTCCCGGAAGAGACTGGTCAAGTAAAGACACGAGACAAGATGGAGCGAAGACAAGTGGTTTATTGAGGGAAAATCATCATCATATATAGGAATTCAAGGCAGCGTGTGATAGAATCGTCATCTGACAGAAAATCACATCACATGTTTACCCGGGTTAATTGGGAATCTCTCTCGGGGAAGTTAATTAACTAAGGAAAACACTGGCAGGGGAAGTCCATTGTTCCTAGCTTACACAAGAGTAAATATGGCCACTATTGACACTAGGGCTTGGGGTAATCCGCAGGTGCGGTATTACCTATTTCCTAACTGCTTAGTTAGGCATTCAATTTCCTCCTGCTTGCACTGCCTGTCAGGTCAGATATGGGTGAATCAATCTTATGACTATTAATCCGCTCCCCAATTTCTGTCCCCTCGGAGCCCAGAGGCCTGGAGCGTTCTCACCTGGCATGGCCTCTGTCAGGGACAGTATGCCAATTGTGCCCGCGGATACCACACTGCTTAGGTCATGTCAGACTTCAATTACCAGAAGCCCAAGTCAGCACACCTCTGCTAATCAGGGCTTCTGGAAATGAAAGTCCAAGAACATCTGGTTGCCCAAAGTTGAGAAACACTGTGCTAAACAATAGAATTTCAGCCATAGTTCTAAAGCAAGAAATTGCAAGTAGATAAATAGGGATCACTTCAATGGGAAGGTAACAGCGTTCCATGCACTCCGGTGTCTAGTCATGCCTGCCACATGACCACGGAAATGTCTGCAGAAGCAAACAACGCTGGCTTTTCAGCTTTCAAACAGAGATGAGCACTGCACCCTAGAGTCAGATATGACTGGCTTTCGAGCAAAGGAAACATTTACCTTTACTATAATACATCTTCTAAAACTGAAAGCACATCAGTGTTCCAGCAAGGGCATTCTCTTTGAGCTTCATGTGTAAATAATCAGCATGAGAAATATGTTAATCCTACTCTTCTGACGTCCAATCCCAAACCAAAGTAAGGAAGGTGAGAGAGGTGAGAAAAGCTTGGCAATTAGAAGCCTTTCTATCTGTACAATCTAGTTTAATTCTAAATGTGCCGAAACTTTTTAAAAAAATCTAGTTAAGACAAACTCAGGCTCAAGTTTCATGTAGTTAGGACAACGTAATAGTGGAGTAACATCTGGAAATTAAAAGTACATGGTCACTGTTTCTTTTCAAGGTCTATTATTTTTGGAAGTGGCTCTCTGTGTAATTGGACTAATCTTATGGACACAGATATAATATCTAAGGAAAAGACTGGGGGGGCAGACATAGAGTTTTTTAAAAATAATTTTATTTCTTTGTTTGGAGAAAAGGTAAAACAATCATGTTATAGAACATTGTTCACCTCAATACCTATGGACAAGGTAGATACTATGCCATGGCTGTTTCACATTGAAAGATGAAAATCACCAAGGTTTCTGAATAAAGTAAAATATAGCCTTCAACTGTTAAGGTAAAAGAAAAGACAAGCCATAGCATATAGAGAGTGAGAGAGTCAAATAAAGCATGGGGGGTAGTCTTGTTGCTGTTGTTTGTTCACCTGTTTTTCTCCTTTTGAATGTTAGCTTCATTTGTATTCTGTGAAGAGAAAGCTTCCAAGCTTCAAAATCCAGCTAGTATATCTTTTGATATTTCAGCAGTGGAATGCAGGGGAAAGATATTCTGTCATCTACTGCAGTGGCTCAAGTCACTAAGACGCTGACTGGGAAGCGGAAGGTCAGCAGTTCGATTCCCGAGTACTGCAGGACGGAAATGAGCTCCCGTCTTCATCCCAGCTCCTGCCAACCTAGCAGTTCGAAAGCAAGGAATTGCAAGTAGATAAATAGGGACCACTTCGGTGGGAAGGTAACAGCGTTCTGTGTCTAGTCATGCCTGCCACATGACCACGGAAACGTCTGCAGAAGCAGACAGCGCTAGCTCTTCGGCTTAGAAACAGAGATGAGCACTGCACCCTAGAGTCGGATACGACTGGTTTTCGAGCAAGGGAAACCTTTACCTTTTACAAGCATGATAAAAATCAGAGAAGAAATTCACTGAGCTCTGATTGGTTCCACGTGGCCTTCAGGTAGCTGTCATATTTTCTCTTATTATCATGATGTAGATATTATCTAAGTGAAACAGCTGAGGCGAGGAGAAATTTTATTCCATCCACATTTATTTAACTGCTAGCAATAAGCACATAGCTTATTAATTATCATCTTTCAAATAATGGCTGCTCACACCAGTCATGTTAAGAAGGGGACTGCAGTAACTCTGATTCATTGGGGGTCATTCAGTGCATTAAATGCTGCCCTATGACACACACACACACACACACCACTTACATTGGGAGCAGCAAAACAAACCTTATCTTCAGCCTAGTATCAATCAGCATTCTAGTCTGATCCTCCTCTCCCTGGCCCATGAAATTACAGAAATATGTCATCAAGCAAACCCTGGATTCTTCCTCTGCCTTTTCAGAAATAAAACAATTTATAGCACCTACAAACATCACAGTGAACAAATCAAGTGATGCTGAACGTTTTGCAAAGAAAAAGGCATTTGCCAGGAATACCTAGAGTGAAAGCTAGATTCCAAAAAGGAGGAGGCACTAGAAAACATATTGCAGGCATATGTTTGCGACTAGAACACATGAAAGAATTCTAGAAGATAATCGATCAATGTTTTGTAGATTACAGCAAAGCCTTTGACTGTATGGCCAATCTAATCTGTTGCAGGCTTGATCTGAATTGCTCTAGCTGAGACTGTTTTGGTTTGAGATTTGACTGGATTAATTGTGCAACCCTAGCTGTCATGAAGTCCCTCTCTCCTGGAACTGTCTTCCTCAGCAGGCATTTCACCTGCTTGTGATAATTGTTGCCAGAACCTGCTTATTCTCCTCTTCACATTTTAATCTGTCTTTCAACCCAACAATTAGATGGAAATACTATGGGCAGGAAAGGTTTACTTCACTTCTGGACTGCTACAATTAAACATCAAGTACCATTTTAAGAATCCGTTCAATAATTCATTCAACTCTGACTTGAGCTGTCTGATTCCAATAAAGGTTGGTGATGATTCTGATATCTTTATCATCTACACCTGTTTTCTTCAGTGCTGTGATCATCTTCTCATGCTGGTATCTGTGAAAGGATTTTGCATAATATATGAAACATGCATGCACGTCACATTTCATGTCTCTACATCTTTGTATGAGGACCTGCATCATAAACAGTGCCTCTCTGGTACCCACAGAATTCCAAAAGCCAAATTGCATCTCACTTGGACTTTCTTCACACTTCTTATGAATTGTACTATGGATAATTTTCAAAAATACCTTAAGAGCATAACTTATGAGGCTAATTATTCTGTACTCTTCACAGGACTTGACATTGGTTTCGTCAGCAATGTAACAGAGGTTGATAGCAACCAATTGCTCAGAAGGATCCCTGTGTCATAAATGGTGTTAAAAAGATCAGTCAATTCTTTGATGTTAACTTCAGACAGGTTTCAAAATTTCTACTGGGATGTCATCTGGTCCTCTTGCTCTCCCATCTTTGGATCTTTACAAAGTTTTTACAACCTCACTCTCCAGTATTGCTGGTCCAGTATTGCCATTATATTTTTCCTTGTCCTGGTTCTTATAAATCCTTCTTATTTCCATTAAATGGAGTAACAATAGCAACATTATTTCTTCTGGTTTCCATGGTTCCTTTTGTCAGCTCCCTCTTGATCTGATCCTTCATAGCATTTTGGCCATTAACATTAACATTTTTTCATTGACCCCTAAATGTTTACTTTTAATCTAAATCAGTAGGTTAATAATTCTGTTACATTTTGATTTAAGAAGTGGCACTTTTTAGGTGTTGGGCACTCAAATGTAGCTCTTATGCCCCAGACGTTTGGGGACTACTACTGTAGAGGGCTGTATTGGGCCTACCTCTGGTTTAAATGCAGGACTGTCCTCTGATACCTTTGTAAAGTGATTACTGTATTCTGAAGAACAGATCATGGGGCCATCTTATTTTCATAAAATATCTATTTGGTATGATTTTATAATGAGTATTACTTTCTAAGGACTGCATGTTTGCAGCCCACCTGCTCTGTGCATGTTCTGCTGGACCTTCTTCTAGGGCAGAATGACCAAAAAAGGCAGACATGTACCCTTCTATCTGATACGCATATAACATTACCTAGATTCAGATTTTCAAAAAATAGTCTACTTAAGGCAAGCAGTAGTGTGTGATGCCATCTGCTCATTAACTCAAATTAGAATTCTTTGACATTAATGCATGCATATTGCAAGGATTTTGCTAGCCATATGGGTTCCCACTTCTCAGTGGGTATCTTTTTGTTCAGATCAGTTCTTCACACTTTCATGTAGCTTGACACATTTTTCAGGTAAGGAACTGTACCTTCCTTAAGATTAGAAATACAATGTCATTAAACCTCAGTGTTACAATTATATTTGTTTGTTGTTGTTAAGTCGCACAGTTGATTATATAGAAATTCTCAAAACTAGTCATTGCTTTATTCACCCATCAAATTAACATACAGGAAATTACTAAGTTACTATCACCTGTTTTAAATATCATTTATTGTTTCTGCAGATGGTCAGCAGTTTGCACATCTCTTCAGCATCACTTAATAAAATGGATCAGTGCAGCAGTTTCAGAGTCACAATGGTATGACTTAATTTAATCTTGGGGTCACCAGGATTCACTCCCGGAATTGGTCCTAGATAGATTTGAAGACAGAGCTTGGGAAATTACTTCTAAAAGTTTTTATTATTTGTTCATTGCTATATTTCTAGCTTCCTCTGTATCAATAGATCTCACTGTAGAATACTGTACAACCAATAAAATCACTCTAAAAGAACTAATGCAATTTTAATTCTTTAAGACAAAACATTTCAAAACACTTTAAAACAGTTTAACAGTTAATTCAAGATTGAAACAGCCTGAAGGACCGAAGATCACACTATAATCTCTCTAAGTGCCAAATCCTTGGGTAAGCAGCCAGTTTTTAACTGGTTCCAATAAAGAAGCAGTGTTGGTGCCAGTTCAATTGCCAAGGACAGGGCATTCCATAACTGGAGCCCTACAGCTAAGAAAGTTATTGCTACCACTCTCCACTAATTACTATTTATTTATTGGTCACATATGCATTGCCGCCCAATTAGCAAGTGACTCTGGGTGGCATACAACACTTCCATCATAAAATGCATAAAAACTCCCACCTTAAAATTATAAGAACCCTTTAAAAAAAACCTTAAAACACTAAAACTATTCCCCCAGCCCCCACCGATTAAAAATCTAATTAAAAATGAGAGCAGTCCCCTTATATAAACCAGCTGGGGGTGGTGGTTACCCTATCACCACTTCCCCACACCTGCTTTGCCAGCCAGGTTTTGAGCTCTTTCCTGAAGGGCAGCAACTCTGTCTGGAGATGCAGCTCAGCTGGCAAGAGGTTCCACAGGGCCGGAGCATAAGCTGAAAAGGCCCTTCTTCTGGTGCTAGAGAGACAGGCCTTTCTAGCAGATGGTATTTTCAAGGAACCCCTCCGGTCCGCTCTAGTGGGATGGAAAGATGACCTTGGGGTGATGTGGTCTCTTAAGTATTATTTATTTATTTATTATTCAAATTTTATATATTGCTGCCCAAATCAAACGAGTGTCTCTGGGCGGCATAACAACAGTGAAACCTTTACAATCATAAAACATTAAAAACCTTTTAAAAACTTTAATCCTTGACCACTACCATGTAGGGCTTTAAAAGTCATCACTAGCACCTTGAATTGCACCTGGAGGTACACCGGCAACCAATGCAGCTCCCGTAGTAGGGGTGAGGCATGGGCATAACATCCACACCCCATCACCACATGAGCAGCCGCATTTTGCAACAGCTGCAGTCTCCGAATAGTTATCAAGGGCAGCCCCATGTTGAGCGCATTAGAATAATCCAGTCTGGAGGTGACCAGAGCATGTGTGACCGCAAGCAATGAGTCCCAGTCCAGGAGCAGGTGTAATTGGCAAATGACATGAAGATGTGTAAAAGCCCTTCTGGCCACGACTGCCACCTGCTCATCGAGCAGGAGTTGTGAGTCCAGGAGGAACCCCAAATCATGCACTGGGTCTGTCTGAGGCAATGGAGCCCCATCCAGAACCAAAGATGGTAACTCCCAGGATAACGCGGGGGCCCTAACCCACAGCCACTCAGCCTTGGCAGGATTCAGTTGTAGCCCGTTGTCCCCCATCCAGACCCTGACAGCCTCCAGACACCTGGATAGGACCTCAGCGGCATCGCTTGGATCACCACGGGCTGAGATGTATAGCTGAGTATCATCAGCATGTTGATGATACTTCACCCGTGGGAATGGATGATCTCCCCCAGAGGCTTCATGTAGATATTAAATAGGAGAGGTGAGAGCACCGAGCCCTGAGGCACCCCATATTGGAGGGGCCAAGGGCTGGACCTCTTCCCCTCCAACCACACCAACTGGGTCCAGTCCATCAGAAATGAGGAAAACCAGGACCACACAGTGCCCTGGATTCTCAACCCTTGGACCCATTCCAGAAGGATACCATGGTCGACGGTATTGAAGGCCGCTGAGAAGTCAACAAGAGCAAGTTTACACCATGTTATCCAAAAGTGTCACTGTTACTGTTGTGATATTTAAAAATCAGTGCTTTCCTGCTTCTCAAAAGTAGCTAGAATGGTTACTTTTAGGGGCTGGGAGTTTTGTTTAGTGTGTTTGTTTGTTTTCATAATGTGAATGCTCCGCATCACTGCCGTTTTGTACAAAATATTGTCTCCTCCTGTCTTGCAGACAACAAGAGCAGAAAGAATCAGCATTAAGTCCACACAAGTATCACTTTTCAAATTGAATGGGATCACATCTCCATAAAATCATGCTTATATCAAAAAATAGGGGTGAAGTTATACCTAATTAAGTTATAATTCTAATGTAATTAATAGATATAATAGGTGTTGTGTCCTAATAGTGTATCCTTCTACATGTGATATCAATGTATCTGAACCAATGTAACCTTGCCAATGAGTAACAATGTAACCTTCAGCTGTATCACATAAACCCTGTAATAGGACGCGAGCTGATGACCACCAGCTGGCAGCAGCGAGCGTCCAAGCTCTCTTGGTTCAAACCCATCAAAGACCGCAGCGCGGGAAGTTTCCCGCCGCTACCTACACCTGGACAAGAAGGGCGTGACCAGCCATGACGTCACGCGGACCAGTAGCCAACGGGCTACCGTGGAGCCACATTCAAATACGTTACTGCCTTATATATAGAGCTGTTCGTCCGCCATTACCTCATGTTCCCTCTGTCCACCATGCAATAAACCTGAGTTAACCCAGCCGTTGGCTGTGCTTTGTGTCTTGACTCTCATACACTAAATTGGCGACGAAGGTGGGATGATGGATCCCCACGGAGCCAGGACACAGAGCGGGTTCAACATCACCAAACCGCAAGACTGGGAGCTCTTTGAGATGGACTTCCAGGCGGCACTGGTGGAGCTCAAAGTCAAAGAAGACGACGAGGAAAGGAAGAGGGCCATCCTCACTCGCATGCTTGGGATGGAAACCAAGCGGACGCTGGTGGGCATCCTTGCACCGAAGAAGATGAGCGATTTCAAAGCCGGTGACATCATGAAAATGCTGCGTGAGCGTTTCCGACCCTCGAGGGCAATGTTTCCCGCTCGGAGTGCGTTTTGGAGGCGAGTTCAAGCGCCGGACGAGTCGGTAGAAGCCTTCGTAACGGCTATGAGGGTAGCCGCCGCCCCCTGCAAATGGGACCACATCCTAGAGATGGCCCTCAGGGACGGAGTGTTGTGTGGCCTGAAGGACAAGGAAGTACAGCGCAGCTTGATGAACAGGGAGCCACCACCCACACTGGAAGAGGTTGTAGAGGCCGCGGAAGCCGCGGAGTCCACGAATGCTGGAGTAGACGAGATGCACAAGTGGCGTGAGTGGCGTCCGAGGGCCGGCAAGGCGGAAAACTCATCGCACGGGAAGTCCGGTCAGTCGGTGCATGCAACCCGACCGACCTCGAAATCGTCGTCAGAGAGTAGCGATGGCGAGGAGGTCCAGAAGGTCCGGAGAGGCGGGCGCCGTTGCGATGGTTGCGGAGCGGCCCATGAGCGCGTGAAGTGCCCATTCAGGAAAGCCGAGTGCTTCAACTGCGGACGTCGGGGGCACATCGCCAAGGCGTGCAGGAAATGGAAAGAGGGCCGGAGACATTCGCAAGACCGTTCAGCCAGACCGGACCGTCCAGCAAGGCCCAAAGATGGCGCCCGGGCCACGAGGAAGCAGGACGGCGTGGGCCGCATCTCGGACGACAGCGAGGGCGACGCTCCTGTGTTCAACGTGTCTGCGGGACAGCCCCATTACTTTGTTGAGGTACTAGTACAAGGGACCCCTATTAGGATGGAAGTTGACTCGGGGTCCTCCTATTCTATAATTCCCCAGAGAGAGTTCTTGAAAATCGACCCCCACGTGCGGCCCAAACTTAAAGCGTTGAGGGCCACACTACGGGACGTTCAGGGGAACAGCATTCCAGTGTTGGGGGTCGGAACGTTCCGGGTTCGCTTTAAGAGACATTCTGCGGAACTTCCCCTAGTGGTGCTAAAAGGGGGGAGTTGTAGCCTCCTCGGAACACAGTGGTTTCAGCCCTTAGGCCTGTTCATAGGGGGGGTGCATGCCGTAGGCGAGGACCCAATACAAGCAGTATGTGACGCACACCCCGCCGTTTTTAAAAGTGGACTGGGAAAGTTCAAGGGACCCCCTGTAGCCTTCGACTTAGACCCGGAGGTCCGCCCGATAAGACTTAAACCGCGCAGGGTACCGTTCGCGCTTAAGGACAAAATAGAGGCGGAACTGGACAAACTGGTGGGTCAAGGAATTCTCGTTCCTGTGGATTCCGCGGAGTGGGAGACTCCAATTGTAACAGCACTGAAGGCTAACGGGGAGGTGCGCATTTGCGCTGATTATAAGTGTACCATTAATAAGGCAATCCGCCCTAATGCATACCCGGTGCCAGTGGTCAGCCACCTTCTGGCCAGGCTGAATGGGGGAAAGTGTTTTGCTAAACTCGATTTAGCACAGGCCTACCAGCAACTCCCAGTAACCCCCACCACAGCGGCGGCACAAACAATAGTCACACATAAGGGGGCGTTCCAGGTGTCGAGGTTACAGTTCGGCGTGAACTCGGCACCTGGCATTTTTCAGTCGCTAGTGGAACGCCTCCTGAAGGGGCTGGAGGGGGTGTTGCCATATTTTGATGACGTGTTGATAACGGGGGGGAGTAAGGCCGAGCTGGCCCACAGATTGGATAAGGTCCTGGCCGTGTTCGAGAAAGCGGGGCTGCGACTGAGAAAAGACAAATGTGTATTTTACGAAACAGAGGTTGAGTTTTTAGGGTTCCGTGTCACACCCGAGGGAATTAGGCCGTCCAAATCTAAGGTAGCCGCCATTAAGAAAGCCCCTCGCCCCACTTCCAAAACCGAGCTTCAGTCATTTCTGGGGCTTCTCAATTTCTACCATACCTTCCTTCCACGGAAGGCGTCTGTTGCCGAGCCGCTTCATCGGCTGCTTAAAAAAGAGGAAAAATGGCTGTGGGGTGACGAGCAAGAAAGAGCGTTCTCAGAGTTAAAGCAACTCCTCACATCCGAGGCAATCCTGACTCATTTCGACCCCAAACGGCCCATAGTTTTGGTCTGCGATGCATCCCCAGTGGGGGTGGGGGCGGTGCTTTGCCACGTGTTAGGCGACGGAAGGGAGGCCCCGATAGCGTTTTATCCAAGGTCCCTGTCCCAAGCAGAGCGGAATTACGCACAGACCGATAGGGAGGCACTAGCGATAGTAGCGGGAACCAAGAAATTTCACGATTTTCTGTATGGTCGGCCGTTCAAGATCGTTACTGATCACAAGCCCCTGTTAGGGATCTTCACTGCAAATAAGCCCACGCCACAGATCCTGTCCCCGAGGATGCTGCGGTGGGCTATTTTTCTTAACGCATATCAACATGAATTAGAATACCGGCCAGGGAAGGAAATCAGCCATGCAGACGCGCTCTCACGGTCGCCGTTACCATTGTCGGACGACCAGAAGGCTGGGGTAAGAAGAGACCGCCAGGTATTGCTAATAGAGGTTTTAGAGTCACCCCCGATAGTACCGGCCGACATTGCCAGGGCGACCGGAAAGGATAGAACACTAGAGAAGGTATGCTCGTGGGTACAGAAGGGGTGGCCGGCGTCATCCCCAGGCACGGAATTCGACCCATTCTTCCGAAAGCGAGTGGAGTTGTCTTTAGAGAGGGGGTGCCTGTTGTGGGGCCAACGGGTGGTGGTTCCTACGTCCCTGCGGCCAAAGGTGCTAAAGCTGTTGCACGTCAGCCACCCGGGGATCGTCCGTTCCAAGGCGTTGGCCCGGAGTTACTTCTGGTGGCCCCAGCTGGACGCCGACATAGAGCAGATGGTTGGCACTTGTGAAGCATGTCAATGTTCTCGACCGGAGGTGGCCCGCCTACCACATAGGGAATGGGACGCAGCGAGGGGACCGTGGTCCAGGGTGCACGTAGATTTTGCTGGCCCATTCCGGGGAACCATGTTTCTCCTGGTGGTGGATGCATATTCTAAGTGGCTGGAGGTCATTCCGGTAAAGAGCACATCCTCCGCCACTACCATTCGCCAGCTAAGGAGGGTCTTTTCCACGTTCGGTTTACCCGACACTTTGGTCAGCGACAACGCCAGTTGTTTCACGTCCGCTGAGTTCGCGGCATTCATGGAGGCAAATGCAATTCGGCATGTCACATCCGCGCCGTTTCACCCGGCCACGAATGGCCAAGTGGAACGGTTAGTGCGCACCACAAAAGATGCGTTGCGGCGCATGGGCTCGGGAGATCTACATCACCAGGTTTGTCAATTTCTATTAGCGTACAGAGTGACCCCCTTAGCGTCTGGTTACTCGCCGGCCGAGCTGCTGATGCGGAGGAAACTGACCACGCTTTTGTCCAGGCTAGACCCGTCGAGGGTCGAGGACAAAGGGAAGAACATAGGGTTAGCGGTCTCAAAAGGTTTTGGCATAGGCGATCCTGTACATTGCAGGAACTATGCCAACGCAGGCCCAGCCTGGGTGCCAGGGACGATAATAGAACAGACGGGGCCAGTGTCCTATCGGGTGGAAACTAGCACCGGCCTCCTCTGGCGGAGGCACGCTGATCAACTGAGGCACCGAGTGAGCGAGGGACCGACCAGTGGAGCACAGCGACAGGATTCAGCGATAGGGTTCTCCCCCACCCGTTCAGCCCAAGGGGGAGACAGGGGGGAAAGCAGCGAGCCCGACTCATATCCTTTTGATACCCCAGTTCTATCCGAGCCCGGGGGGAGGGAAAAGGAGTGTGCGGCCGCCGCTGCCGCTTCCCCCGAATCCGATTTTGATTTTGATTTTGCGAGCCGGGGGGGTTTTTCGGAGTGTTCCCCCACCCATCCAAGCGAGAAGAGGGGTTTTTCGTTAGCCCCCAGTGCCCCCGGTTCTTCCCAAACAAAGCACACACCTCCCAACAAAGCCGCAGAGCCGCGGCAAACCACTAACAAGTCATCCTCTCCGATTGCAGGGCAGGAAGCCAGGGAGCAAGGAGGAGGGAGCGAAGCCGGGGCAGGGCAGCCCGCGCCGAGACCCCAGCGTGTTCGAAATAAGCCATCTTGGCTGAGAGACTTCGTCTCATCCTAGGGGGGAGGAGTGTTGTGTCCTAATAGTGTATCCTTCTACATGTGATATCAATGTATCTGAACCAATGTAACCTTGCCAATGAGTAACAATGTAACCTTCAGCTGTATCACATAAACCCTGTAATAGGACGCGAGCTGATGACCACCAGCTGGCAGCAGCGAGCGTCCAAGCTCTCTTGGTTCAAACCCATCAAAGACCGCAGCGCGGGAAGTTTCCCGCCGCTACCTACACCTGGACAAGAAGGGCGTGACCAGCCATGACGTCACGCGGACCAGTAGCCAACGGGCTACCGTGGAGCCACATTCAAATACGTTACTGCCTTATATATAGAGCTGTTCGTCCGCCATTACCTCATGTTCCCTCTGTCCACCATGCAATAAACCTGAGTTAACCCAGCCGTTGGCTGTGCTTTGTGTCTTGACTCTCATACACTAAAATGAGCGATTTCAAAGCCGGTGACATCATGAAAATGCTGCGTGAGCGTTTCCGACCCTCGAGGGCAATGTTTCCCGCTCGGAGTGCATTTTGGAGGCGAGTTCAAGCGCCGGACGAGTCGGTAGAAGCCTTCGTAACGGCTATGAGGGTAGCCGCCGCCCCCTGCAAATGGGACCACATCCTAGAGATGGCCCTCAGGGACGGAGTGTTGTGTGGCCTGAAGGACAAGGAAGTACAGCGCAGCTTGATGAACAGGGAGCCACCACCCACACTGGAAGAGGTTGTAGAGGCCGCGGAAGCCGCGGAGTCCACGAATGCTGGAGTAGACGAGATGCACAAGTGGCGTGAGTGGCGTCCGAGGGCCGGCAAGGCGGAAAACTCATCGCACGGGAAGTCCGGTCAGTCGGTGCATGCAACCCGACCGACCTCGAAATCGTCGTCAGAGAGTAGCGATGGCGAGGAGGTCCAGAAGGTCCGGAGAGGCGGGCGCCGTTGCGATGGTTGCGGAGCGGCCCATGAGCGCGTGAAGTGCCCATTCAGGAAAGCCGAGTGCTTCAACTGCGGACGTCGGGGGCACATCGCCAAGGCGTGCAGGAAATGGAAAGAGGGCCGGAGACATTCGCAAGACCGTTCAGCCAGACCGGACCGTCCAGCAAGGCCCAAAGATGGCGCCCGGGCCACGAGGAAGCAGGACGGCGTGGGCCGCATCTCGGACGACAGCGAGGGCGACGCTCCTGTGTTCAACGTGTCTGCGGGACAGCCCCATTACTTTGTTGAGGTACTAGTACAAGGGACCCCTATTAGGATGGAAGTTGACTCGGGGTCCTCCTATTCTATAATTCCCCAGAGAGAGTTCTTGAAAATCGACCCCCACGTGCGGCCCAAACTTAAAGCGTTGAGGGCCACACTACGGGACGTTCAGGGGAACAGCATTCCAGTGTTGGGGGTCGGAACGTTCCGGGTTCGCTTTAAGAGACATTCTGCGGAACTTCCCCTAGTGGTGCTAAAAGGGGGGAGTTGTAGCCTCCTCGGAACACAGTGGTTTCAGCCCTTAGGCCTGTTCATAGGGGGGGTGCATGCCGTAGGCGAGGACCCAATACAAGCAGTATGTGACGCACACCCCGCCGTTTTTAAAAGTGGACTGGGAAAGTTCAAGGGACCCCCTGTAGCCTTCGACTTAGACCCGAAGGTCCGCCCGATAAGACTTAAACCGCGCAGGGTACCGTTCGCGCTTAAGGACAAAATAGAGGCGGAACTGGACAAACTGGTGGGTCAAGGAATTCTCATTCCTGTGGATTCCGCGGAGTGGGAGACTCCAATTGTAACAGCACTGAAGGCTAACGGGGAGGTGCGCATTTGCGCTGATTATAAGTGTACCATTAATAAGGCAATCCGCCCTAATGCATACCCGGTGCCAGTGGTCAGCCACCTTCTGGCCAGGCTGAATGGGGGAAAGTGTTTCGCTAAACTCGATTTAGCACAGGCCTACCAGCAACTCCCAGTAACCCCCGCCACAGCGGCGGCACAAACAATAGTCACACATAAGGGGGCGTTCCAGGTGTCGAGGTTACAGTTCGGCGTGAACTCGGCACCTGGCATTTTTCAGTCGCTAGTGGAACGCCTCCTGAAGGGGCTGGAGGGGGTGTTGCCATATTTTGATGACGTGTTGATAACGGGGGGGAGTAAGGCCGAGCTGGCCCACAGATTGGATAAGGTCCTGGCCGTGTTCGAGAAAGCGGGGCTGCGACTGAGAAAAGACAAATGTGTATTTTACGAAACAGAGGTTGAGTTTTTAGGGTTCCGTGTCACACCCGAGGGAATTAGGCCGTCCAAATCTAAGGTAGCCGCCATTAAGAAAGCCCCTCGCCCCACTTCCAAAACCGAGCTTCAGTCATTTCTGGGGCTTCTCAATTTCTACCATACCTTCCTTCCACGGAAGGCGTCTGTTGCCGAGCCGCTTCATCGGCTGCTTAAAAAAGAGGAAAAATGGCTGTGGGGTGACGAGCAAGAAAGAGCGTTCTCAGAGTTAAAGCAACTCCTCACATCCGAGGCAATCCTGACTCATTTCGACCCCAAACGGCCCATAGTTTTGGTCTGCGATGCATCCCCGGTGGGGGTGGGGGCGGTGCTTTGCCACGTGTTAGGCGACGGAAGGGAGGCCCCGATAGCGTTTTATTCAAGGTCCCTGTCCCAAGCAGAGCGGAATTACGCACAGACCGATAGGGAGGCACTAGCGATAGTAGCGGGAACCAAGAAATTTCACGATTTTCTGTATGGTCGGCCGTTCAAGATCGTTACTGATCACAAGCCCCTGTTAGGGATCTTCACTGCAAATAAGCCCACGCCACAGATCCTGTCCCCGAGGATGCTGCGGTGGGCTATTTTTCTTAACGCATATCAACATGAATTAGAATACCGGCCAGGGAAGGAAATCAGCCATGCAGACGCGCTCTCACGGTCGCCGTTACCATTGTCGGACGACCAGAAGGCTGGGGTAAGAAGAGACCGCCAGGTATTGCTAATAGAGGTTTTAGAGTCACCCCCGATAGTACCGGCCGACATTGCCAGGGCGACCGGAAAGGATAGAACACTAGAGAAGGTATGCTCGTGGGTACAGAAGGGGTGGCCGGCGTCATCCCCAGGCACGGAATTCGACCCATTCTTCCGAAAGCGAGTGGAGTTGTCTTTAGAGAGGGGGTGCCTGTTGTGGGGCCAACGGGTGGTGGTTCCTACGTCCCTGCGGCCGAAGGTGCTAAAGCTGTTGCACGTCAGCCACCCGGGGATCGTCCGTTCCAAGGCGTTGGCCCGGAGTTACTTCTGGTGGCCCCAGCTGGACGCCGACATAGAGCAGATGGTTGGCACTTGTGAAGCATGTCAATGTTCTCGACCGGAGGTGGCCCGCCTACCACATAAGGAATGGGACGCAGCGAGGGGACCGTGGTCCAGGGTGCACGTAGATTTTGCTGGCCCATTCCGGGGAACCATGTTTCTCCTGGTGGTGGATGCATATTCTAAGTGGCTGGAGGTCATTCCGGTAAAGAGCACATCCTCCGCCACTACCATTCGCCAGCTAAGGAGGGTCTTTTCCACGTTCGGTTTACCCGACACTTTGGTCAGCGACAACGCCAGTTGTTTCACGTCCGCTGAGTTCGCGGCATTCATGGAGGCAAATGCAATTCGGCATGTCACATCCGCGCCGTTTCACCCGGCCACGAATGGCCAAGTGGAACGGTTAGTGCGCACCACAAAAGATGCGTTGCGGCGCATGGGCTCGGGAGATCTACATCACCAGGTTTGTCAATTTCTATTAGCGTACAGAGTGACCCCCTTAGCGTCTGGTTACTCGCCGGCCGAGCTGCTGATGCGGAGGAAACTGACCACGCTTTTGTCCAGGCTAGACCCGTCGAGGGTCGAGGACAAAGGGAAGAACATAGGGTTAGCGGTCTCAAAAGGTTTTGGCATAGGCGATCCTGTACATTGCAGGAACTATGCCAACGCAGGCCCAGCCTGGGTGCCAGGGACGATAATAGAACAGACGGGGCCAGTGTCCTATCGGGTGGAAACTAGCACCGGCCTCCTCTGGCGGAGGCACGCTGATCAACTGAGGCACCGAGTGAGCGAGGGACCGACCAGTGGAGCACAGCGACAGGATTCAGCGATAGGGTTCTCCCCCACCCGTTCAGCCCAAGGGGGAGACAGGGGGGAAAGCAGCGAGCCCGACTCATATCCTTTTGATACCCCAGTTCTATCCGAGCCCGGGGGGAGGGAAAAGGAGTGTGCGGCCGCCGCTGCCGCTTCCCCCGAATCCGATTTTGATTTTGATTTTGCGAGCTGGGGGGGTTTTTCGGAGTGTTCCCCCACCCATCCAAGCGAGAAGAGGGGTTTTTCGTTAGCCCCCAGTGCCCCCGGTTCTTCCCAAACAAAGCACACACCTCCCAACAAAGCCGCAGAGCCGCGGCAAACCACTAACAAGTCATCCTCTCCGATTGCAGGGCAGGAAGCCAGGGAGCAAGGAGGAGGGAGCGAAGCCGGGGCAGGGCAGCCCGCGCCGAGACCCCAGCGTGTTCGAAATAAGCCATCTTGGCTGAGAGACTTCGTCTCATCCTAGGGGGGAGGAGTGTTGTGTCCTAATAGTGTATCCTTCTACATGTGATATCAATGTATCTGAACCAATGTAACCTTGCCAATGAGTAACAATGTAACCTTCAGCTGTATCACATAAACCCTGTAATAGGACGCGAGCTGATGACCACCAGCTGGCAGCAGCGAGCGTCCAAGCTCTCTTGGTTCAAACCCATCAAAGACCGCAGCGCGGGAAGTTTCCCGCCGCTACCTACACCTGGACAAGAAGGGCGTGACCAGCCATGACGTCACGCGGACCAGTAGCCAACGGGCTACCGTGGAGCCACATTCAAATACGTTACTGCCTTATATATAGAGCTGTTCGTCCGCCATTACCTCATGTTCCCTCTGTCCACCATGCAATAAACCTGAGTTAACCCAGCCGTTGGCTGTGCTTTGTGTCTTGACTCTCATACACTAAAATAGGTAAATTGTTTTAGAGAAAATACAATTACTATTGTTGACTAGTAACGTGTTACCACCTCTTTCCCAGCTCTGGAATGGTCATATCATACAGCAAAGCTCATGTTGTGCATGCAAAATTATCCTTGTTTAGCCTTCAATTTCATAAGGCCAGGCTGGGAAACATCTGAAGCTATGAAAAGCCATTAGAGTTTGCTGGTTTAGAGCTTGACTACACCATCAAATACTGCTTCTAATTAATTAATTCCATTTAATTTTTTAGTTTCCACATGATAAAAAGTCCGTGTTATATTCATCCAGCCTTTTTGCCCCAACTCTCACCATTTCCCGCCCCCCGCCTCCCACCCCCCAACTCTGGTGGGCTTCTACTTTTTCAAGTTGGAACAATTTAAACAGGCTTTTCCCATGCAACCATTCTTGTAAAGACAGGATGTGTGTCTCTAGGTTGTGTTTCAATGACATAGGCAATTTGGGCATATTGTTCAGGGCCAGGAGAACATGCCATCATGTCCTTTTCTCTCCATTGATTACTCTCTTTTTTATTTTATGTTTTTTTAAAAAAGATTAACACAGGAGTTCTCAGCCTTTTAAAGCTGGGGGCCGGGTCATGCTCCCTCAGACAGCTTCAGGGTATGGATGGCCATTTAACCCTTCCTCCACCACATGGCACTTCCTGGTGTGGTGGAGGTGGTTGTGATGGTGGGGGCACATGAAATGGTGCTGTGGACCGCATCCGGCCCACAAGCTGCAGGTTGAGAATCCTTGCACTATAGCATGCTATCCCTTATTGCTGGTTTATTGACATAAGTCTTTCACATATGTACACCCCCATGTTATGTGTGTGTTGAAGTAAGAGAGTAGTGGTGAATAAGTTATAATGAGTTGTTTCCATTCCAAACAAGTGTTAAAGAAATGAAACTTAATTTTGCAACTGCCCAAAAGGGAGGGGGAATGGACTGACCATTTAGCAGTACCCTCAGCAGAAATTCAGATCCTTTTACCCTGAGAGAGATGGTCCCCCTGCAAGTAGAGAGAGGGACAGGAGGAATCCTAATTTATAGTGGTGTGTGCATGCGTGCGTGCGTGCTTTCCCCCCTTTTTGGGACATTTTCTGACATTCTCTTGGTATTAATAAGCTTGCTAAGGAGGTTCTCTTTTTAGGTTTTAATTAAATCAGCTATAAGATTGTCTTTAACTCCACCTACAAAACTGGCATGACAGTGAACCATAAAAGGATTGGCAAGGGAGAAACCCAAGGAAGAAAGGATAGGCAGAAGTTGGATGAGAGGAAGGGAGGTCTATGGGCTAGAATCACATCAGGTTTGAAAGTGAGCAGCCTGTGTGAGCAGACTGTGATTTCAAATATAATAACAGCTGCAAATCAAATTGCAGTTGTACCCTGATGATTATACCTCTGAATCGGCATGCCATGGGAGTTCTTCAGGAAGTGATGCACACTCAAATATGCACAAATTTCGATACAGAGTTTTAGAGCGATTCAGTAAGATGCTTTAAATCATTTGACTCCACTATATAACTAAGGGTTAGAGAGGGAAATTGTCACCTGAACAACATGAAGAATTGTGCGGATAATATGGAAATGGATGGAGAAATGATCTGACTCTAGGGTCCAAGTCTGGTGTCTGTGAAGCAATGTCTCTGAACATCAAAAAAGTATTGTACTGTACCTTCTTTCCCAGTTGCTTTCCAGATCTTAAATGTTTTGAGGTAGTGTTTCCCGTCAGAGGGATGTATTGCTTAATGCAGGCAGCCAAGTTTGTGTCAACCCCACCCACACACCCAGACATCCAGATCCACAAAAACAAAAGTCAGCTTCCCCAAATACACTCAACAGGAACTAAGTTTTTTTTACCATCACCAATAGGTGATGGCATTTTTAAAAAATGTGTGGGTGTTATTTTTGCTTTTTTGATATTTATAATTTTATTCAATTTGTCTACATTTTTTTATTGTAAAGATTTTTATTATTATTCTTTAAATAAAGAGCATAACAGCTCTCTCCCAGATTATGGCTTCTGGCTCCATGGGGTTCAAAGCAGTGGGCCAGCTTTCTTACCAATTCCAATTTCCTCTGAGGAAGCACAACCCATTCAGAGTGTACTTAGTGACTCCTGTGTTGCTGCATCTCTCACTGGACTGTGGTATCCATTAAGACACTTTCCTCTCTGAGGCAAAGAAAATGATGGCTCCCTCTCTTCCATCTGCCTTTGGCAGTTGAATGTTCCTTCTGCACTGGTGCCAAGACTACTGTCTTCCATTGCATCTGTG
The DNA here is from genome assembly GCA_035047305.1 of Bradypodion pumilum. Classification (NCBI taxonomy): domain Eukaryota; kingdom Metazoa; phylum Chordata; class Lepidosauria; order Squamata; family Chamaeleonidae; genus Bradypodion; species Bradypodion pumilum. The sequence goes on along the minus strand of JAWDJD010000004.1, from coordinate 108,992,871 downwards.
AGAAGAAGGTTAGCTTCATAGGCTTCGGGCACACTATGTAGAACACACAGCCCTGTCTCTGTCTCCCTCCACCAACAGTGACTGCCTCACCCTATGTAATAGGCCCTGGTTGGACAAAGACAAAGTATGTTAATGATGCTACTATTTTGCCTCACTTTTCATGTACACACACAAGCCCAGTCTTGTAAGGCATTTTTTTAAAAAATGAGACATTGATAATTTTCAGAACTTTCTTGAAACAAAGACAAATGACAATCCAAAGCATGTCAGTTTTGCTATAATATCGTAGAAAAGTCAACAAAAGACTAAAGGGCAGGATATTAGGAATAGACAGAAGATTGTCCATTATACATCTTGTGACTGACACAGTTCTGCTTATAGATGTGCAATCTAATTTTCAAAAAAAGATGATTTGCTGCCTTTCAGTAATCCATTAATAATACTGCAGCTGAGGAACAGACAATATTAGTCTCATGTTAAGATGTGCCAATTAATGAGCTGTGCACATTAATTAGGCAAAGACTCTTAGATGTTGTGTAAATAATTTTCTAAATTTAAAACTTCTATATTGGGCAAAATATTAAATAGAATCACAGTAAAATCAATGGGAGTGTGCTTCCTACATTTCTAATGCAGGAGATATTTAGATTTCACTAGCAAGGGTACCCAGCATTGCCCGGGTGAGGGCAATCACATCACACATGACGCAACATAAATTACACAACACACACATTACAAAACACACACACATACACGGCACACCCACATAATACTCCCACACACACAGAACACACACAGCACACAACACACACCCTCGACACACAGCACACACTCACCACAGCCACACACATCCACGCACTCTCCCACACAGACATCCATGCTCTCTCTCTCCTTCTCTCTCTCTCACACACACTATCTCTCTCTATTCCTCCTCGGGGCACACACACAGAGAGCAGTGGTGTACTGTGACTCTGCTCTCTCTCCCACACTCTCGCACACTCTCAGATACTCTGTCTCTCCCCTCTCTCTCTCCCTCTCCCTCTCCCTCTCTCTCTCTCCCTCCCTCACACACACACACACACACACACACACACACACACACACACACACACACACACACACACACACTGGCCTGCGTCTCCAGGTAACAGCCTGCTTCCAGAAGCGCTGGCTGTTGCCTGGAGATGCAGGCCACGCTCCTGGGAGACGTGGGTTACCGCCCGGCTGGGCTGCATGGAGGCCCACCCACCCCCACGGTGCTCGCCATACCTTTCAACCGTAGCTCCGGCCAATCCGGGACCTGCGCAGAACGGTTCTGCACAGGTCACCTTCTATGCATGCATAGAAGGGTTTTACGCCTGCATAGCCCCCTTCCCCCCGCTGTCAAATTCCGGGGTTTTGGCAGCACGGGGCGGGAAATGGCGCAAATCGGCGCTGAAAACCGGGAAATCCCAGCCAATTCGGGAAGGTTGACAGGTATGGTGCTTGCCTCACCTGTGGGGTGTCCTCCACATAGCCCAGAGGTAACCCACATCTCCGGCCAGCATGGCCTGTGTCTCAACGCAACGGCCTGCTTCCGGAAGCACCGGCTGTTGCCTGGAGATGCAGGCCATGCTGCCGAGAGATGTGGGTTACTGCCAGACTGGGCTGCACCGAGTCTGCCCACTCCACCCCCACCCCCATGGTGCTCGCCTCAGCTGTGGGGCATCCTCCATGCAGCCCAGCCCAGCGCTACCCCACATCTCCCGGCAGCGTAGCCTGTGTCTCCAGGCAACGGCCTGCTTCTGGAAGCACCGGCCATTGCCTGGAGACTCAGGCCACGCTGCCGAGAGACGTGAGTTACCACCGGGCTGGGCTGCATGGAGGGCAACCCCATGGCGCTCGCCTCACCTGCGGTGGCCAGCCAAAATACGGGCACAGGCTGGTTGGTGGACAGGGACTGTAGCACATGCGCAGTCCCCTCTGTCCTTTCTGGCCTCGCTGGGGAGGGCTCTTCTGGGTTGCGTGTGCATGTCACGCATGCGCAGACCCGACTTTCCTGCCAGACTCCCCAGCAGCCCCTTTTTGGGGTGAAGGAACCAGCAGTAGACTGCTGGTACCCCACGCTGACACAGCTTAAGGGCCAAGGTAAGTAATGGGTGCGGTTCCAGGGGGGTTGGCAGCCAGGTGTCATGGCGCATATGCATCTCACGCCACGACACCTTGGGTTTATATATTAAGATGTGCCAATCATAACAAATCACATGTTCCTCATAGAGAAAATTATTTATTTACCCTTACACACTTGGGATTTTTTTTAAATGTGCCATCAAGACAATTATGTCCTTCAGCAACCCTTTACAGGTTTACCATTTGTTTCTTCTGAAGGCACTCTGCAACCATATAGGTTGTCCATGGCAACACAGGCTGACTCTTCTACAACAGAACCCCCAGCCTCTTTGCTCTCTGACTCACTGAACTATCCAGCCAGCTATCAGTTTTAATCCAAAATACAGCCCATAAAGACTGATCACTCTCAGAACACATATTATGTAGCCCCAAAAATGTAAGTTCTGACACTAGTTGTTTGGGAACCCAGACTTGATCTGATTTACCACCATGTTGCCCTGAAAATGCCCAGTCCAGACTGAATCTGTCCAAATCCTAACAAGGTCAGGAGAAGATACTACTTAATTGGAAGACCAATTGGGGGAAAAATCCTGTCTAATATCCTGAATAGCCTCCATCATTCAGAGTTGGCAATGCTAGGTTAGATTGACTAACAATCTGATTCAGTACAAGGGAGCTTCCTAAGAATCTGTGTGGCTGTGGATTAAAGAATGAATGTGTCTTCATAAAATGATTGCTCTAAAATTGTGTCTGCATTAACAAAGAAGCCCATCATCCTATTTGCACATTATGAACATTCACACACATAATTGAATGCATTGTTTATCAGAAATTTAACCAGTTAGGAACATAGAATACTAAATGCCTTGAGCCAATTGACTCAGCATGTCTCCAGGCAATTTCTTATGACTAATGGGATAATGGAGCCTGCAGGGAAATGGGCCAGTACCAGAGCCGAGAAGTGGATAGAAAATTGCAGGCAGTTTCAGAAAGCCAATGTAGGTTGTGGTTATAGGGTTAGATTAGTACTTAAGAAGGTCCAGGTTCAAATCATCAGTCATGAAGGTAACCTTGAACCGTTATTCCCTTTCTGTCTGTCCTACTCCCAGGGTTGTTGTGAAGAAAAAGCATGAGAGGTGGACAGCCCTGTAAAATGGTATATGCATGAGAAAAGATAGAACATCCAAAATTTTGATGAGGAACAGTAAGTCTGAGTTCCACCCTTCCATGTAATTCTGTAGAAATTTCCAGATGAATTTTTCCAGTTCTGTTTAATGAATGTAATTTTGTATGACCATTTCCTTGTGACAGGAAATAAAGCTCCAATAAATTAATTTTTAAAGAAAAACAAATACACAGAATGAACTGAACACAGATTTTTCATATCATATATAGTCTTGTCCTGTATTATCTCAGACAAAACAGCAAATCTCCAGTAATAATAAATACATCCATAATGAGTATGAATGTCAGCATGGTCTAGGTTGGAGTATAATCCCCGACGATGTCTTTCTTGACACTCACTGGGTACATCAAGACTAATTTTCTCCTTTCCTGATTATCTAACAGTAAAATCTGTTTCAGCCAGATGGCTGAATTCTATTTGTCTTCTTTTAATGATGATTTTAATCTTGGCAAAATGCTTTGAAATTTCTTTATTGTGCTCATGGTGGTGGACATCAACACAACATGGAATGCTTTTTCTTGGGGGCATTGTAATTCCAATAAACCATCTGCTACATTACTCTTCTTTGGTAGTAAAAGCAAAGTTCTTATTTGTTAGGAGCATTTAACCCTAAGGGAGGGAGGAAACCTACATGACTTCCTTTCTCCCAGAAGGATATTTACATAAGCTTCCCTTTCTGCCTCAAGAAGGCATTTCATCTGGCCTGCACAGTTCAAATTTGAACCTGAGTAAATAAATGGCTACCTCTGCTGGCCCATGATTGAATGCCCTGTTATTCCACCCAGTGTCCATCATTTATTCTGAACTGCAGCTGCGATCATGTCTTACCATCATTGGCCACACATCTGAAGTTTGCATTGCAGCCCATAGCATCAAGCAGGCAACAGGTTTGGGAAAACATGTGGCTCCAAGTGGCAGAGAGGGAAGGCCAGGTTCATTTTAAAAAGATATTGTATTTTCTTTTGGAATTTCATCTTGAATTTCATTTTTCTGGCACATTTGATCAAAACAGGTCCTTTTCAGGGGAACAAAAAGGATAATCGTAGAGAGTAATGGCTGTCCCTTATTTTCCCAACAATTCAGCAATACTTAGGTGTATAGTAGAAAAAGAGAGACAATGTGGTAGTATCAGACTAGGATTCAGGAGATTTGAGTTCAAATCTTTGCTAGGCCACAGAGACAACTGGGTACTGGCTGTGAGTCATTACTCCTTAAACATCTCCTATACTCAAAAATCCTGTCAGGATTGCCTTAAATTGGAAGTGACGTGAGGGCATTTAACAAACAACACCAAGGAAGCTGAGGGAAGTGCTGCGTAACATGCATCATGCATTCTTGTTATCACATGAATACAGGTGTTCATTTACTGAGCTTGTTACAATGCATTTCATTTTATCAGCTTGAAGTATGCATATGCATACCTCAAAAACTATTTTAGGGTTGCCATACATTGGGGCTGACTTGACTTCACATAACAACAGCATGGTTTCCAAGGGTAAATCTGAACCAGGAGAGGGTAAAGCCTGCTTTGAAAGCAATGATTTGAAAATTTGGAGCAGATAACTCTGTGTAACACTAGGACAATTGTCCTCATTGTTGCAAAGACTGGCAACTGAAAATAGCCCTGCCTCAAAGCAAAAATGTTGTAAATTGTATAATGACAGCATCCCATGGTATCCCTCCTCCCTGAAAAAAAGTGGATTACAGTGAACCACAACATTTATTCCAAAGGTAGCCCCAGATTTCCTAAGGGATTATCCATTTTAGAAATGAATCGATGGTTTCTAAGTAAGTGATTGTGTCCCATAGTGAGCAGGAAAATCTCTGTAGTATTTCCCAAACGAACCTTCCCTCCCCTAGGTAAAAGTAAAAGGTGACAAAAATAGGGTCAGAACTCTGAACTCAGGTTTTCAGCCAGTGTCATAAAGAGAACTATTACAATCAACAATGCCAAGAAATTGAGAACAAAAAAAAGGAAATCAAGGGAAATTGAAAGTCTAGAATTAAGCCTAAATTAGGAGTGCTAAATGACCAACAGGGAAGCATGCTATCTGACCAGGAGAAAATAAAGTTAAGATTGAAAGTATCCTGAAGACCTTACACAGAAAAGAAAAAAAGGATGGTAGACTCTTTCAACAATGGATCCTATGATGAAAAACCTGCATTTCTAGAAAGTGAAGGAAAAGCTATTCTGAAAACACTGGGAAGAAATAAATCACTAGGGGTAGCTGAGATACTGATAGAAATATTTCAAACAACAGACACTGAATCTGTCCAAATCCTAACAAGAATATGCCAAGAAATATAGAAACAAAGCAATTGTTCACAGACTGGCAACATTCAATATACATTCCACTATCCAAGAAAGGAGATGTCAAGCAGTAACTATAGGACCATTGTTCTAATTTTCCAGATAAGCAAATTGATGCTCAAGGTGTGGCAACAAAGGCTTTTATCTTATACAGAGTGAGAAATGCCTGATGTGAATTTCACAGGTCACTCAAGATCATAGTACAAATAACTACTGGCTGTTCGAATACACCAAAGAATTTCAGAAGAACATAAGTCTATGCTTTATAGACCATAGCAATGCGTTTGATTATGTGGATCATGAGAAATTATGGGTTATTCCTAAAGAAATGGGTATGCCTCAGCTTTTGATTGTCCTGATGCATAACTATTGTGGACAAGAAGCTACCATTATGACAGAATATAGAGAGATAAAATAGTTTTCTTGAGACAATGATAACAGGCAAAGGGGCATTTTAGCACTTTATCTATGGATATGTATGCAGAACATATAATACAGAAAGCTGAATTAGATTCAAATAAAGGAGGAGTGAAAATTGGCGAAATAATCATCAATAATTTAAGATATGCAGATGACACAACCTTACTGGCAGAAAACAACAATGACTTGAAATAACTTTCAGTCAAAGTGAAAATAGAAAGTGACAAAGCAGGACAATAGTTGAACATCAAGAAAACAAAAATCATGACGACACAACTTAAATGTTGACAAATTGTGAAACATTTTGTATAACTTGATTCAATTATTAATCAAATGGAGATTGTAACCAAGAAATCAGAAAAAAGCTGAAACTCGGAAGGGCAGCAATGAAGGAATTAGAAAAGATCATCAACTGTAACTAGGATGTGTCACTGAAGCTGAAGATCAAGATCTTGTATTCCTGATCACTATATATATGGGTGTGAAGGATGGAGAGTAAAGAAAGCTGACAGGATAGTATTGATTTGTTTGATGAAGTTAAGGCGATCCTATCTTGTGCGCATCATGACAAGATTCTATGGAAAAGAGGATAATGCTGGTAGATGTTGAAGGCAGCAGGAAAACAGGAGAAACAAATAAAAGTTGGATTGCCTCCTTAAAGGAAGCCAGATCCTCCTATTTACTAGAACTGAGCATGCTATTGAGAAGAGAACGTTTTGGAGATTCCCTTATTCACAGAGTTGCCATAAATTAGGGGTGACTAGATTGCGCATAACAACAAAAACAATAGGTGGCCAAATTTTTTCCTAATGGAAGTTGGCAGAGCAATACCATATGGTCAGCTTTAGCCTCCTCATATTCTGCTCTAGTATCTGTCTATCAAAGTTGGCTACAGGATTTCTATCTGGGCAAAGAATTTTGAAAACTCAGCTATTATAAACCTGGCTTTAAATCCCTTCATTTTCAGCTATGTCTGTGACACTGAATTATGAATATACTGAGATTGAATTAAAGTTTTCATGCAGGTTCCTCATTTTTAACAGTTAAAATTTAGACATCTTCATTCTATGAATAGCTATATTGAATTTGTATTGAATTGCACAGGTGCAGAGGGGAAAGAATTTTGTTCCATTCAGTTTAACAACATTTACAGGCTTCTTCGTAAATAGGATGGAAAGTTGTCTAAGAAAGCAAAACTGACAGTTTAAGCCAAGAAAGGTAATGTTTTCAGTGTTAATCAAATAACAACAAAAACAGGTCTTCCTGTTTTGCATTTCCAAAATTGATGGATTTAGCTCCAAACAAGCTCCAAAGCAAAGTATGAAGCTTCATTTACAGGTATATGCAATTCTAGCCTTGGATCCAATTTCAACTCTTGAGACAGACCCCAATGTAACTAAAGAAAAAAGAGGAGGGTGATTTTTCCTCACCTTGTAGCCAGCAGCCATACTGTTTGCTTTGGATGGGGTTTTGAGGGAGGCAACCTGAAGCCCTTCCAATCATTGAATCCAGACCATCCAACTATGATGCTAAGGGTGAAAGTTTCCACTGTAGACTGTCCAAGCTGCCCACTCTAGTGTACGGCAACCCATCAATCACAGCTGGAACATTTTACAATGGTGCTCCTTATTCATCTTTCTAGTGAAGTAGCATCCTTAGTTCCACATACAATGTGCTGTGTTTGTTTGACACCAACTTGGTGGGCACTAAAAGACTCTCATGTTGGTTCCTATTAATATATTTGCAAGGCATTGTTAATTTTTTTGAAACATCTATTGCAAAGAAAAGGGTCTACAAGGCAGAGAAGGTGGGGGGAAGAAGTAATTTCTATGGCAGGTGATAGAGCCGTAACTCTGTGTCATTCTGGTTGGTAAACATCACCTTTTGTAACACACTTGAGGCCTGACAGGTCTGACAAATGATTTTGCTACAATAGGTAGGAAAATAGTCAGTGGATGGACACAACATGCAATTATCCTTTGCTTGCTTAACACAATATGACAGGAAAACTTAATTGCTGGTTTGTACAATAATCATCGCCAAAGAAGATTAATGTTTTGCAGTATTCAGTTTATCTTAATTACCAAAAACAACTCTGGTTCAACATTTCTCTCCAAAAAGCAAGAAGACGTTTTACAAGTTTATTTAAAGTTTTTATCCAGAAATAAATGAGTTTAATAGATCTATCAGCTTGGTTTGCCAAGTAAATCGAGAATTCGGCTTGTAGCGCCTATGAACAATGACCTTAATATATTTAGGCCAGCACGAAATTTGTTCTCGTTCTCTTTCAAGAATTCTTTCATCAGCAAAAGACTTTACAGCACCCTGATGTAATTTTTTATTTATTTCCTTTATTAAAACTTGGCTCAGGGTGATATAGCAGCAACAACTCACAAAGAACACCAACAAAAAAGAGAGCAGATATAAGTTTATAGATGAACCATACATGTCAGATATTGTATATCTGAACATAGCATGAGAAGTATATTCCTACTTCAGATGTTCCACAGAGCTAATGACTCAACCTCCCCTCCAATGTTTGTGAAATATGTGGATCGAGTCCCAAATATTTTAAAAGCCACTTGTCCCACAACCCCTCTGAATGAAGTCAACACTTCAGCAATCCAAGTAGTACAAATGCCCAACAATTAGCATTTAAAAACTCAGAAAGTAAGTAATTCCTAGTATTATTTTAACTGACTAAAACTCACCAAAGTGTCCTCCATCGGATCACTTGGGCAAGGTGAAAGCGGAGGGGACCAGCGGGTGATGTGATATTCTTTTTTTTTATTGAATTTTTCAAAGACATACAAAAAAGAAAAGAAAACAATGACTAACAATACAATACATAAACAAATCCATAGTATCATCTTAACAAACATTACTAAATGTTAGCACATAACAATATCTAGACTCATTAATTACTATATAACCACAAAATATTAAGAAAAAAAAACATTGTTTCAAAATCCAAAATAATAAGAACTTTCTGTGCTACCATTAATCTTTAGATGAATAATAACACCCTGTGAATATATACAATGCCCGGAGAGTTTATTTGCTACTCAACTCCAAAAACGTCTTTGTGATGGTACTGGTCCTGAACTATCATTTGCCGTACAAGAATGGTCCACAAATGGTTTCCATATATTCCAAAATCTATTCTCTTTTAAGTTATCCCTTTTCACTTTAATCTCCCATGTCAGTTTATCATTCAATGCTAAACTCCACATTTCTTTATACCACTCTCCAATCTGTATTTCTATGTCGATGTGATATTCTAATGGCTAAAAAAACCCACATGTCAATAGACTTGATTTCTCAGGCCCATTTGTGTGTGCAGAATGTCCTCATGGAGAAGTCTACAGGTGCGTGGACTCCTCGCTGAATAATTACTCCAAGGTATCCAAGGTACAGTATCTTAATTGTAAATATACAGTATGTCTGCTGAATTTGGAAAGCATTGGGAATCCACTCTGTGGGGTAAACAAGTTCATACCTAAACTAGAAGATTTCATGGGAGTGTGTGCTGGAGGCTAACTTGTAGGGTTGAAGGCAGTATGTCAAGGGAGGGAAACTGATCAGGGAGTTAAAAGCTTGGAAAAGTTACCCATTCAGACTACAGCTCTCAAACGCCTTCAGCTGACTATCATGGTTGGGGTTTTCTTGCAACTCAAGGGCAAAAAGGTGATTGAGTTATTTTCCCTGCTCAAACACGGACAGAGAATTAAAAGATGATGCAGAAACTGGGGTGAAATCTATATTATCCCATGTGGAGCTAAAAACTTAAAAATAGAGTGAATGATTCATCACTCTGACGTGCAGTATTTCCTGCATACCTGAGAGATCAGATAAAAGATGAGCTTTCTCACCGAATATGATGATGATGAATTCAGTTTATTTTAAAAGTCTCAGTCTAACATCTTAATGTATATTATGTATTAAAATATTAAAAACTTACAAAAATGTATGCAATTTATCTATAATGTAAACCTCTCAGCAAGATTTTTTTTAAAAAACTTAGGTCAATTATTAAAACATAGCCAAACCTATCCTAAACCAGGGTAAAATGACCTGCATCAGTCAACAAGAAGACTGGCCATAAATACATAGATTTCAAGATACATGGAATTAAGAATATGCATTAGCCCCCACCCTTCTCCATGCCTGATCTACCCAATACCTATTTTTTGTGATTCTGAGACCCAGTTCTTGTCTTGGTGCTTAACAGTATTTGAGTGCTTTTGGATTACCATGAAAAAACCCATTCTCACAAACCGGGGGGGGGGGAGGTGCCAATAGCTCCACCTTCAGGGTAAAGGTAGGGCTATCCATGGGCATCAATTTCAGAGACATGGTAAAGGTAAAGGTTTCCCTTTCTCGAAAGCCAGTTGTATCTAACTCTAAGGAGACATAGTAGGCTTTCTTTAAATACTCAGCAAGAAAGATGCATGAAAAAGGTTTTATTTCTGCCCAAAGGCCCTTTCCTGCCAATGGTGCAAAGACCAGCAGGCAGCCGTATTACACCACACTGACAAGTCAAAGGAAGAAAGACCTCAGAGTAGGAGACAGATCCTGCGATGCTAATTATTTCACTCACCCACCACAGCTCAAAAAGGCTATCTGAAAAACTGCAAGAAGATAATTGCTACCAGGAACCTAATTTTGAGTCCTCCCTTATGACTCTGTGGTTGAACTGGGCCTTACTGGGAGGAAAGATCTGTCACTTTTCTTCTGCTTTGGTGCCATTTTTGTCATTGTAGATATTGTATAATACTTTCAATTTCCTCTTCGTCATTTGAAATTGAAGATTATTTTTATTTATTTATTTATTTTAAAATCCACTAGTACCAGACTGGGCATGAAGGATCTGTAGGGGTCTTCTACTCCATGAGTGCCCAGCAGCTACATGCTCTGCCTTATGGTCAACCCACATAAACACTCCTGGTGTCAGTCCATTCCAGGCCTCTTTACTCTTCCTAACATTGGGGCTGCAGTATAACAGATGAGGATTGATATCCGATCTGTGCAGTGAGAGTTTGGAAAATTTTGCCCCAGTATATCGGAGAGAATAACAGGAAGCCAAATGACGAAGTGTCTCATAAAAAACAAACATCCCAAATTATACAGTTCATTGTGTCTGGGAACAAATATCCAAACTTTCAGTCCAAAATTTCTCTCCACAAAGAACTTGAAAATACTATTGAACTAAATAGTCATAAACTAATAAGGCTGAAGTTGTTCTTACTTATTTGTGGGTAAGTTTCATTGATTTCCACGGTACATAGTTTGAAGTAAACATAAGCATGGTTGAGCTACCATGTTGATTAGAAAGATGCTTTTACATTGACCATTAAAAGTTAAGACACCCTGTATTCTTGTGTCTCTCACCTTTTGTGTCTGATCAATTATACTAGCAAATGATGACTATGCTTTATTTTATGACAAAACGATGCCAGCTAGTTTTCAGATTATGCGAGGCATAAAATGCTGATGCTGTGACAATCAGATGAGTTTCTCTACTTAATTCTAAGGATTGTATTATCTGTAATGTATAATTTGACTCTCACTTCTCAGTGAGCACACAGAAGATCACAGTGCTCAGAAAGATAAAGATCCAAATCAAGAATGAAGGCAAAATCACTTTTATATATACAGGTATAGGCTGAAGATTACACGAAATAAGAAGTGGTCTTAAGGAAAAATTTTCTAGCTCTAATTGTCATCTTATTGCTGTGTAGAACATTCATGTTATGGCTGGGTAGGGATTAACAAAAAAGAAGAACCAAAAGAATTTTTAAAAATCACCATTTATTTTTCATGAATTAGGTCTCATTAGCAGACATTCACTCAGCACTAAAAGTGAAGATATGTTTGTGGGTAAGGCTCATTGAGATTTTCTACTACAGGCAAAATCTAAAACAAATGACTGCCAAATACCCTCCACTGTGCCTACTTTTTTATTTCACAGTCTTTGTCAATGTAAATAGCTTTTCCTCAAAATCATTGCTTTTCACAACTGACAGTGTATTCATTAGTGTTCTGGGAAGATGGAGGAACTGAAGGGAAGCTGCCTTTGTGATGGGACTTATAATTTTCTAGTACACTGAGGAATAAAATCTTAGATGAGAAAGTGTGGCCACGCTACTTGCCTATCACCAATTCTGCTGTGCTTCCGGAACCAACTGCAAGATGATTCAAAGAATCATTGTAGATGGAAATGCAAAAGTAGGAGATACTTTTATTAAACTTCTAAAAAATAATAATCAAACAATCGGCAAACTTTCATGAATAAAAATCCTCTTCTTTAGGCTTAGGAAGCAGCATTCCATAGTGCAGACAAATTGCAAAAAGACCTAAAATTCATGGCAGAAGTCTGTGACAGGTTTGCTAGAGGTAAGCTCAACCTTTATCTGTAAACCCTGGGCAGGTGTGGTCTCCAGCCTGATCCTAGACAGCATGTTTGAAGTTAACACATGAGTAGGGAGCCTGCTGCCTTGGTACTGTGGAACTGTGTCTCCCATCAGACCTAGTTAACCTTGCTAGTGGTGGTAAAGGATGATCGGAGGCACTGTTTTATGACACTTTGAGGGTGTTGGCCTATGGAACTACTTGATACTGTGAATAGCTGCCTTACATGGACTTTTTAACATCAGAACAGCACCACAAATTGAAGAAACTTCTGATCACTGGGTAATATTTTAATTGACTTTTATTTGGCAACAATTGGCACACCTAGTGTGCAAACCAAATTGCAACCCTGGTTCCCTGATGGAAAGCACATGGAGTTTTGCATTGCTTTTGTCTTGCCACAAAACGAAGCTAGTGCTTCCAAAGGCCATATGAGAGTAATAGCAGACAACCAGCTTCCTGTGGGTGGGGAAGGTGTTTTTTCAACATGCATTTCTGAGAGGAGCACCTGGAAGTAACATTGACATGAAATTTCATTGCCTGCCTTATGAAGAGATCTTGAATCTTGAAAGCTCACAGAATGATTTTTTTTGAGTGATCCAATAAAGGAATTGCCTTTCCCTGAATTTGTTTTGTATTATACCTATAAAGCAAAGGCGTGGGCTCGGTGTCCGGAATGGGCTGCCGCACCCCTTGACCAAACCCCATGAGATTTGGCACACACGTACCTTGCGCACACAAGCAGGTCACTGTCAGGGTCCCGAAGCCCAGGGGGGGTTGCCCCCTAAATTGATCTGCAATGGGGGGGTATAGTTGACAGGAGGATTTGTGTCTGCCCCAGTGCTGGGCCAACCGGGGGGGGATTGTGATGTGATTGCCGAGCTCACATCACAGGCCCACCCCTGGCCAGTGGGTTTTTCCGGGCAACACTGGCACTCAGCTAGCCGGGTTGGGACTACCCGGGCAAAGCCGGGCACCCCTGCTAGTTTTAAATATGGATCACATGGCTATCATTCTTTGTTTGCCTGAAGCGCCATGAGTTCCGCAATCCAAGAAGGAGTGAAGTTTGTAAGGGAATCTTCTATATTAGAACTTTGGCTTTAAGGATTGCTTTCTATGGCAGTACATCAGACTCTTACCCTGTATATTTATATTGTGGATGCCTCTTGTAGTAACTCAAGTAACTCTACTTCCAATTTCTCTTTAAAATTCCTTGAATTTCACTCTACAGAAATGAGGTGTGAGAGCAGATGTTGGCCTTAAATATCTATCCCTATCATGCAGATAGTCATGTCAGTCTGCTACATCTGGTATTTTCAGTTTATCTGGGGCAGCATTCATTGAGCTTCTGAGAAGCTGAAATGGTGGGAGTGGATATGTCACACACACACACACACACACACACACACACACACACACACACTTCACATTTACCTATTTTTGCAATATGATTGTAGAGCTTAAAAAGGTCACTGTAAAATGAAAATATAGCAACTCAGTATAAGTAGTTCAAGATGAAGTTGTTGATTTGATAAAGACTTCATCTCTTGCCATCATTTCATATGCATATTACAGGGAGTTTTAACATGGTGATGTTTTTTTACAATTATCTCCTGTATATTTAAAAGTTTGAAGAGAGGCTATTACTCTCTGATCCAAGATACTGGCAAAGATTCAGACTTTTGAAAGTTTGTGACTGTTCCTTCAAGAATTCTGAAAACTGTAGTCCAAACAAGTAACTTTTCTAAAATTCTGCAACAATGAACTAGGTTACCCAGACTTATTAGGACCTAAGGAAAGAGAAAGGACCCCTTTTTCAGAAACATATTCTGTGTTTTTAGCTGCTTGTTACAAGGATGAAGCAAAAGGACTTGGAGACCTTAAACCCAGTGCTATACTGAAAAGCCCTTTACCAGCCATATGGATTATGGTATTTAAGTTGGTTTATCACTATGTTGGACTGCTGGAGATCTTTATTATTTTTAAATTTACGCTTGTTAATTTTGCAGACATCAAATTGGGATAGAAATATCAATATCCCTAAATATAATTACATTATCCCTAAATATTTTCAGTAACACAAAATAAGAATATATAAATTGTATTATACAATGCATATAGTTTCTTGCTTGTGTGCAGAGTCTATATGCAAGCAGGACTTATCTGCTCTCCAGACACATCACTATCAATTGTGGAGGGGGACAAAGATTCAGAGGAAAACTAGGTAAGTAACAACTGAATTAGGGCATCACAGAATTGTAAGAATGGGTTTCAGTCAGGGTGTGTAATTTTCAAGGGAGATGCTAATTCTCTTCAGTCCATTGCATGCTGGACTTTCTATCATGTTTTCATTCATTCAGTCAGTTGTAGTAGTTTTATACTGTCTGAATTAATGCCTAGTACTAGTCCAGACAGTGAAATATAATAATAATCCCAAAATAACCCTCAAACAGATCTCATCGCCAAATAAAAGAAGTAAAATTAGAAAATTAGCAGCCCATAAAAGATTTCAATGGCAGCAGTTAAAAATTAAAACTCTTATTAGAGTGGAAGAAAAGATATTCCCAAAAGTCTCCTTAAAATGTTGTTAGACCTCTCTATCACCACCACAACATAGATTTTAAGTGGTTTGGTAGTATTAGGGGGAACTTCCTAAGAAAAACCATTCAAAATATTCTTATTTACAAAGGAAAGAATACGTTGGTGAACTTAATCATAATGGAGTAGACAAAATATCAAAGTAGGACTCAGAAGATTTGGCCTCAATTCCTCACCCAACCACAGAAACTGAAGGTCTGGCAATAGGCAACCTTGAACATCTCATGTACCTCTATGAGGGAAATGACTTGATGGGACAAAAAGAAACCTTGGAAACAATGCATGATCTTGCAAAGCACCTTGTTTAAAGGCAGGTTGCAGCATTTTAAGAAATATTGCACTAATGAAATCTGTTGACAGCAGCAGGAGTGAAACAATTTGCCTTCAAAATAATGTATACAAGTAGTGTCATGCCCTGTTTATCAGATGCATAATGCTTCTGTGATGCTTCCCAGAGTGCTAATCTCCTGTTAAACAAGGCATGCATTCCCCACCTGCCCTGGTTTAAAGGGAAATTATATCTTTCCCCTCACTGTCATTGTCATGCTGCTAATACTGCAATACACTATGGAAATAATTTAATAACTTAATAGTGTTAAATGCTGTAATTTTGTATGTATTTATGCTTGTGTGTTTAAGTTGTATCTGTTCAATTGTATCTGTTGTAGGCCATCATGGCAAAGAATAAATAAAATAAAATAAAGATTTTAGTTTTAGGAGCAATAAGAAGTGGGAGTCTGTCGTCTACAAAAAAAATGGAGCTATATGTTTTCTTTCCCTGATTTAGAGAGAGGCCAGGATTCCACGTGCTAAAATGTTTCTGCTTAGTGCAATAGGACCTTTGCAGGCGCACCCCCCCAATAACGGACACAGACAACATTGAAAGTGGATAACAGCATAGGGCCACATTTATTGATTCAATGCCCTAGTCCGAATTATAAATTTGCATTGGTAAAACGACCAATCGTAATTCCTAAGGCAAGCAGGCCGAAGTAACACTGATAAGGTACCACCCCAAAATTGCCAACGGCAATTGGTTACAATGTATCAATTTGTATCAATTTGTTTGTTGACAACAAACAAATTGTTGACCGTAGTCAATAACTAACTTATGACCCCACCCTCTGACGCGTATCCGTGAAATCACAGGGGTGATGCATGCTGGTTAGCAATCGTCATCACCCCATCGCCTGGTTCGTCGTTGACCGGACAACGTTTAACTAATTTATTCCTGTCTAGTGTTGTCCAGTCAATTGCGAACCTGCCGGATACTTGTGGGTCATACTGTTTACCTTACCAGTGCTACCCGCCAATGTGACCAAAGTCAACAGTAGGAACACAGAAAGCCCCTATATCAAACCATAGCAACAGTGTGGGATGGGCAAAAAAGCCAGGAGCCAATATGGGTCCCAACCAAAAATTCCCACCCGGCCCCGAAGCGACCATAATATCACACTGTTCACTAGGGAGGGGGTGGAGGGGAAAAAACTTCTCCGCTCCGTCGCTGAGGTAAAATGGCAGCTTGGCTGCCTCGTGGCCACCCCTTTTATAAGGGAGTTGGCCACGCCCCTAACTACCCGGATTCTCTGTCCTGTGGGGGGCCCCCGCAAAGGGCGCGGCGGCCATTTTGGCACCGCGCTTGCATTGCAGGCGCACCCCCCCAATAACGGACACAGACAACATTGAAAGTGGATAACAGCATAGGGCCACATTTATTGATTCAATGCCCTAGTCCGAATTATAAATTTGCATTGGTAAAACGACCAATCGTAATTCCTAAGGCAAGCAGGCCGAAGTAACACTGGTAAGGTACCACCCCAAAATTGCCAACGGCAATTGGTTACAATGTATCAATTTGTATCAATTTGTTTGTTGACAACAAACAAATTGTTGACCGTAGTCAATAACTAACTTATGACCCCACCCTCTGACACGTATCCGTGAAATCACAGGGGTGATGCATGCTGGTTAGCAATCGTCATCACCCCATCGCCTGGTTCGTCGTTGACCGGACAACGTTTAACTAATTTATTCCTGTCTAGTGTTGTCCAGTCAATTGCGAACCTGCCGGATACTTGTGGGTCATACTGTTTACCTTACCAGTGCTACCCGCCACACGGAGGGGCTTCAAAGAAGACCTGACGCCCCCCCCCAGACCGTCAGCTCGGTCAACAGGCCTGCTCGCCAATCACCCAACAGGAGGTCCATACCTCCTCGCGACAGATGGACCCCATCCCCTGCGTACAAGTCATAATTTTGTAGACTAATATCGGGGTGATGACTAACCCGTCCCCAAGCCCTGTTGGCAAGAAACCGCGCCATTGCCTTATTGACCGCGCGCCTAGCGCGGTCAAGGGCCAGGAGGTTAACGCCCCCTCTGTAAGAATGGCGCGGGACAATGTCCGACCAAACCAGGGTTGTGGCAGGCCAGACATAATGCAAGTAGGCGAGGTCCTCGCGAATCGCATGCTTAAGCGATAACCCGGTGACCTGGCCCAAATCATTGCCCCCCAGGTGGATGATTAGAATGTCGGGCGGGTCAGCACCCAGGCCAGAAAAAAGGAAAGGCCGCAGCTCCCGCCATAACATCCCAGGCTTACCATGCCATGCGAGACTGGCGTGGTCACCCAGTCCCAGTCGGGGTCCCCATTCTGTCGCCGCAGCGTAACGCGCTGCCCTGTGCACATAGCTGTGGCCCACCAGCCATACTGTCACCGGTGTAATACGACACCCAGGGTCTGTAAGAAAATTGAGAAAAAAGGCGGTAAGGTGACAGGATTGGTACTCATGGCGGGAGTGGGCGCACATAAAACTGAAAACATTGCGAGCCCCACCTCCCCATGCTGCGTATGTCAGCCCCAGAGTACCCAAAAGCAGCTGCTGTAGAGGCTGCACCAATCCGGAACGAATGTGTGCCATAACGGGCACCTGGTAGGCCAACCCTGGTGAGGGCTCTGGCTGTCACCTTCCAAAACTGAAATTTAGTAAGGGGAGACCCATCTTGGTGACAGAAAAACGGGCCATGGTGCATGCCACGCAGTGCCAGGAATTCCTGTAGGGCACCAACCGGACAGATGTCTGCCAAAGAACAACGTAGCAGTCTTACACCACTGCCTACGCCATGCTGATCTGTTTTAGAGGAGCGTATCCTCAACTGGGCCCAGTCTTTGGCTACGTAGACATCTTCGAGTTCCAGTGCCCTACCACTTGCATCCGCCTTAGACAGCATCACGAGTTCGCTGACGCGGAGCGCTCCAAAAAATGCCACCGTTGTGGCTGCGTGAAAAAGGGCTGCCTCATAATGATCAAAACAGAGGCCTGGCCAGCCCCGGGCCAACTGGGTAAGAACCCCTGGGGAAATAGGGTGCCGGTCATCCGGGCAACGCCCGCGCTCGCGCACCCACCCCTCCAAAACATGTCGCACACGGAAGTCAGAGGTGGTACCCACATGACCTCCCACTTTGGCCATAAAAGCCAACGCCGAGAGCTTGGATGCTATGGTGCGAGGTGCAAGGCCCTGTGCATGCAGGTGAACCATGAACCGCAGAACATGGTCCACCGGGATAGGCCAGGTCTCTGGCAAGAGAAATTGAGTAGCAAATGCCCTGTAAGAATTGAATGCTTGTTGATACGCCTTACGCGTGCGTGGCGCTAATGACAGGCCAATCGCCCGGTTCACCTCTCCTTGCCAATAGTCCACATCTCGTCCGGGAGTGGCGAGGGAAATTCCTCCGCATCCGGGGCCAAGGCGCGGAACCGGGAGATCTGCAGGCGGGACAAAGCGTCAGCAATATCATTATTAATCCCTGGGACATGCCTGGCCCTGAACAAAACGTTGAGGCGCAGGCAGCGCAGCACAAAATGGCGCACTAGGTCCATGACCCTGGGCGATTTGGAAGTCTGTGCATTGACAATGTGGACAACAGCAGCATTGTCACACCAGAAATGCACCACCGAATTAGCCCACAGTTCGCCCCATAGCATCAAAGCCCCCAGAATGGGGAAAAATTCCAGGTATGTGAGATCCCGCAGGCGACCTGTGCCTGCCCATGCCGGTGGCCACCCACCACAGGCCCACTTCCCATTGAAGTACATCCCATAACCCAGGGATCCTGAGGCATCAGACTGGATCTGGAAATTGGGGGACGCCAGGAGGTCAGACCTCCAAAATGAGACCCCATTAAACTCCCTCAGGAATTGCAACCAGACGAACATGTCTGCCCTGATACCCCGGGTGAGCCTGACTCTGTGGTGGGGCCTGGATAACCCTGCCATGGCGTCGCATAAGCGCCGGGCAAAAGCCCTGCCCGGTGCGACCACCCTGCAAGCAAAATTAAGGTGCCCATGTAGCACCTGCAGTTCCCTCAGTGATGCCTTACGCTTGGCCAGCAATTCCGAGATAAGGGCCACGATCCTGGACACCTTATCACCCGGCAACCTAGAAGCCTGCACTACTGTGTCAATCTCAACCCCCAGGAATACTAGCTTGGTCGATGGGCCCTCGGTCTTTTCGGGCGCTAAAGGGACACCAAGTTCCTCCATTAGCGTCTGAAATGTGTTGAGGAGACGTGCACACGTGTCCCAGCCCCGTTCACCCCCGAATAAAAAGTCATCCAGGTAATGGGCTACAGACCGGGACCCTGACCTGCGGGCGAAAGCCCACTCTAGGAAGGTACTAAAACGCTCGAAAGCCGAGCATGATATGGAGCAGCCAAAAGGCATGGCCTTATCAAAATAATATTCCCCTTTAAATTTAAAACCCAGCAACTCAAAGTCGCCCGGGTGCACCGGCAGGAGGCGAAAAGCTGACTTAATGTCACACTTGGCCAGCAGGGCACCCGGGCCACACGAGCGCACCATGCGCAGCGCATGGTCAAACGATGTATACCTGACTGAACAAAGGTCATCAGGGATAGCATCGTTGACCGATCGGCCGGCTGGGTAGGACAAATGATGAATAAGGCGAAACTCACCTAGGGACTTTTTGGGGACCAAACCCAGTGGCGAGACCTTAAGATTAGGAAACGGGGGTACGGGGAAAGGTCCAGCGACCCTGCCCGCGACTAACTCCTTTTGAATGCTGGCCGCAGCCACCTCCTCCCTTCCCCTAAGGGATAAAAGGTTGGGAGCATCCTGAGGGGACCTATCACCCACAAAAGGGATACGAAATCCCTGCTTAAAACCTTGAAGAATATACTCCCTGTCCTCCCCCTTCGGGTACGATGCGAGCCAACGCTCCAGCATGTCCACCTTAATTGGGGAGGGGGCCTTTTGGAGAACTAGCTCCATCCGTGGCAGCCTTGCCAGCCCACTGTCCACCCTTCCCTCTGCCTCGCGCCCCCCCAGGCTTGGGGCAAGCAGAGGCTGCGTGGGGGCCAGAGCATGTGGGACACTCATGCTTATACCTGCAGTTCTTTCGATTGCAGGAACCACTTGACGAGAAAGTCCAGCACAGCAGGCGGGCTGGAACCCCCTGCCCCGCCGCCTGGCGGGTAACCTGCGCTGGAGCCGCTCGCTGGACCGCATGTCCACAATGGTATCTATCCCCCGGGGCAGGGCGTGTGGGTGTCATATACAAAAGCCAAAGCCTCTGGCACGGCTCATCCCATCTCATCTCGGGGTGAAGGGGAATCCTCATACGGAATTCCTCATCATATGCTAGCCATGAGGGGCCCGGGAAATCGACCATCGCCCTATATATGTTGTCCAAATATTGGACCATGGGAATAGCTAAATCCGGCCGCGCCCTCAGATATACCGCCATGTATATTAAATAAGCGGGGAGCCAGTTGGCCCAGGTACGCGGCGGCTTACGGCGGCGTGCCTGCTCCTTGTCCTTCTCATCCTGACCCTCCCTTTCCTCCTTGGTGGGCTCTCTGTTGAGGAGTGAGAAGATATCTACGTACTCCCCACGCCATATCTTTTCCCTAGTAGCCTGTGCCAGGTGATCACCCAGTGGCAAGGAATACCCTGCCGTCGGCAAGGCCGAAAAAGGGACAGCCGGCCTGGTAAAAGGGGCCTGAACTAATCCAGCCACCCCCAGAACATTCCCTGTAGTGCAAGGACCCATACCCACCCCGGTGCCCAAGGTGGCAGTCGTCGTCGCCGGGTGGGTCGCCGACGGCGTGGCTCCCACACCACCCGCGCGAGGCCAAGGCCATTGAAAGGTCCCCCCTAGATTGGGAATGTGTGTGGATGTACTCGCTTGCACCGTATACTCACACGCTGCACCCCCGTGGGCCGCCCCCACCGGGGGTTCCGGCCCACTGGGAGCGTCGGAGCTCACGACCGACGTAGAGCTCATCACCGGGGCTTGACCCGCACCTGGTTGCTGGCTGGGGAGCTGCGAGGCAGTGGCCGAAACCGCGCCACACGCCTGCAGCAGCTCGACCCTCCCCGCCGGCTGTTGTCCTCCAGCCGACGGCGTCTCAAAAGGAACCCCGAAAGGGGCGCCCGCCTGACTGGCCCGCGCCAACGACGCCTCCAGGGCCGCAATACGGGCCAGCAAGGTATCCACATTGACCATGGGCAAAGGGCCGGCCGGCCCGCCCGGCCCAGGCATGGGTCCAGGTCCCTGTACTCCGGGACCCACATATGGCCATTGGCCAGCACCGAATCCCGGCAGGGTTGGTGAAGAAACCTGCCAAGGCAGGGGGCCGCACCACCCCCCAAGGCTAGAGGGCCCCGGGAGAGGCTGCAGCCCAAGAGGAGTAGGCCCGACAGCGTGGGCAGGAGCAGGAGCGGTGTCCACCGCTCGTGGGCCGCGGGCCGGAACCCCTTCCGCGCCCGCGCTCAGATCGCGCCAAGGGGCAATAGACCCCATTCCGCCGGCCCCGGCCGGGGCTGGCAAAGGTGGCTGCTGAGGAGGCGGCACCGCGGTCCTCCGACCTGGGTTGCGCCTCCTAGCAACGCGAGCTGAGCTCGAAGCTGCCTTCTTCTTCGAAGGCATCTCCACCAGAGCAAAAAGGGGAAGCCGGAAAGGCAGAACCGCTACCAAAAGGCTTCCCGGTAAGCTAACGAGCGACGGAGACGCAGAAAAAACTTCTCCGCTCCGTCGCTGAGGTAAAATGGCAGCTTGGCTGCCTCGTGGCCACCCCTTTTATAAGGGAGTTGGCCACGCCCCTAACTACCCGGATTCTCTGTCCTGTGGGGGGGGCCCGCAAAGGGCGCGGCGGCCATTTTGGCGCCGCGCTTGCATTGTCTTCTTTCCTTCTCTTGGTGTTCTGGGACCCCAGTCTTAGAAGAAATCAACCCTGACTGCTCCTTAGAAGGTCAAATAGTAAAGATGAAGCTAAAGTACTTTGGACATCAAATGAGAAGAGAGGATTCACTTGAGAAAGCCTTGATGCTGGGAAAGGTGGAGGGCAAAAGAAGAAAGGGGCGGCCAAAAATGAGATGGCTAGATGATATTGTAGATGCAATGGGCACAGAGCTGGGCAGGTTGAGGAGGATGGTGGAGGACGGGGTGCCTGGTGGGCAGTGGTCCATGGGGCCGCAAAGGGTCAGAATCGACTGTGCGACTGAACAACAAACAAGAGAAACCAATACCCTGGATTCCTTACTACCAGGGGACCCTTTCCACTTCTGGTGGCTTTGACACTTCTAGGAAGCCAGCATAGAATCTTTGCTGCCTTAGGACCCTCAAAGTTGCTTTCCAAAGCTAGGAAAGTCCCTGGTAGGTTTCTGATTCCTGGTTTCTTCTGCTGGAACGCCAACCAGATCTCTTAGCAGTGAAGAGCAATGGCCTTTCAATTAAAGGCAATAGAGATTTCTCCTGAAGGGTTCCAAACTTATAGAATTATTATTTTCTATATATGTGCTTTAATTGCCTATGATTAGATAGACACTAGATACCCCTATGCTCTCACACTTAAAGAATGTATTACATATAGCTATTTTACACAGACTCCACAATTGATTGTATCTTTATGGCTAGTTTGTATACAGGTGAAACTTGGGAAATTAGAATATCGTGCAAATATTCATTCAGTTCAGTAATGCAACTTAAAAGGTGAAACAAATATATGAGATAGGCTCATTACATGCAGAGTGAGATAGCTCATGCCTTACTTTGCTATAATATTGATGCTTATGGCTTACATCTTATGAAAACCCCAACCCCCCAATCTCATGTACCCCATAATCATCACATAATCTCACCACTGTATGCCATGATCATCACAATTATAATGAATTAAGGCATGACATCTTTCGCTTTGCATGAAATGAGTCTATCTCATATATTTGTTTCACCTTTTAAGTGAAATGAATGAACATTTGCACAATATTCTAATTTTCCGAGTTTCACCTGTAAATTCAGGACTGCCCTTACCCTAAAAGCAACACCAAGAGGTCACTTTCATTTCTGGCTTGTAGTAGATTTTAGTTTACTTAGATTCTTCATTTACTTTTGATTCTTGCCTGCAGGATAATGGAGGGTCCTATTCGGAATGTGGCAGGGAGTTAGAGACCAGATAGCACTGCGAGAAATGAAAGAAGCCCTGTGTTTTTCAAGGTTAAGAAAGCATAGGCAGATCTGGTTTTACCAATACTATTTGATGGCAATAAATCATGGAGAGGAATATTGGTTAGGGTGGAATTTTGGAAATTGGGTTATTTCTTTGTTCGGGGCTCCACTCCAGCCTTGCATTCGTGTAGCCCAGTTCTCCAATCAGCTGAATAAAGAGCTGTCCATTATTTTATTTCAGTCTCTCCTTGTCTGATTTAATTGGGTAAAAAAGGATCTGACAAGCATTTGGACCACAATGGTTCTGATCTACAACACTTCCACCAACCTTGACATCACAAAAATGATGAAACTTCTTTTAAATAAAGTTCGCAGCCTTTATCATAAAGAAAAAGTATAAAAGTCAAAAGATAACACATTTTAAAAATTAAAGGGAACAATCATTCTATAGCACTTCTCTTCCCCTACTTTTTAAAATAAGAAACCTATCTAAACCCATTTCATGGCCTCAGCCAGTCATTTAACTAAAAATTACATTTCTGCAAAAGCATAACCTTCCATGCCAACTTTTCTTCTATATTGCCCAACTCCCATCCTCCTCCTCTTTGTTCCACCTCTTTTTCTGATCTAGCCAATTCAATTACAGTCCACAATATCCATAATTTTCCTCCCCCCCCCCCCACCCTTATGTTCCCAGGTTCCAAGTTGTTTTGACTGTCTTCAGAGAACAAGAATTTGCACCTTGATGCCTCAAGGCCAAATCATCTCCTCTGACCATCTCAAGAAATGAAATTCCAAGCATCTTCACCCTAGACCACATTCCTGAGGAAGGGAAATGAATGAGCAGAAACCATGTTTTAAATCTCTAAAACTGAGGCTGACGTACCCACCCACCCACCCCCGTCTCCACTGACATAACTAGTTCCATCAGCAGAATAACTTTGTTAGATCTCTCAGAATACGTATGGGATAGTATGAACAATGCATTTTTATTCATAGGCTATCATGCTCAGGTCCATCAAACCATATATATTTTGAGGAAGGGAAGTGGTAATTGAATTCAGAGGAATTTATTTCCAAGTTAACATTTTAGGATCTTCTAGGTTTGCTTGGCAAACAAAATAGAAAGTGGCTTTTCTATTGATGCTTGATTGTCCGCCATTTCAATGCACTACTAATAACAACGAGAAAGTGTCATGATGAGAATAAATCTAGCACACAATTGTGCAGCTGTGTGTAACTGAAAAAACAACATGTTTCTCCAACTATATATTCAAAGGGACTGACTTTCTTTTATGAAACACAATAAAGGCAAAAAAAAATCTTCACAAAACTGATACACAGCTGGCATTTCTTTGAAATTTCCCATCTGTATGATGTGTAGGAAGACACAGTTTCAAGCTTTCACATAATATTATTGAAATATGTTTCTCCAAGTGCCAAGATGCAAAATCTTATTAACAGTGAAGTCCACACTTTCCATTTTATTAAGTTATTTCATGGATCAATGGTAATGTACACTGGGGAAGAGCAGTGGCTGTTAAACATGGGACTGCCGGAGCTCAATTTTCACAGATAGACTGATACATTAAGGGCTAAATTTTTGTTGTTGTTCAGTCGCACAGTCGATTCCGACCCTTTGCGACCCCATGGACCATTTTCCTCCAGGCACCTCTATCCTCCACCATTCTCCTCAGCCCACCAAGCTCTGTGCCCATTGTGTCTACAATACCATCTATCCATCTCATCTTTGGACACCCCCTTCTTCTCTTTCCCTCCACCTTTCCATGCATCAAGGCCTTTTCAAGTGAGTCCTCCCTTTCTCATTTGATGTCCAAAGTACTTTAGCTTCATCTTCACTATTTGTCCCTCCAATGAACAGTCAGGATTGATTTCTTCCAGTATTTACCTATTTGTCCAAGGGACTCTCAGGACTCTCCTCCAACACCACATCTCAAAGGCATCTATTCTTCTGCGCTCAGCCTACCTAATGGTCCAGCTCTCACACACATACATTACCACTGGGAATACCTTTGCTTTGACTATGCGAATTTTTGTTTTCAAGGTGATGTTTCTGCTTTTCACTATATTCCCCAGGTTTCTCATTGCTTGTCTCCCCATAATCAGTCGTCTTTTTATTTCATGGCTACAGTCACCATCTGCAGTGATCTTAGATCCCAGGAAAGTAAAATCTGTCACTGCTTCTACTTCTTCCCCATCTATTTTCCAGGGACTGTTTGGACCTGTTGCCATTATCTTGGTTTTCTTGATATTGAGTCTCAAGCCAGCTTTTGCACTCTCCTCCTTCAATCCAATTAAGAGGTTCTTTAGGTCTTCCTCACTTTCTGCCATTAGGGTGGTATCGTCTGCATATCTCAAATTGTTGAAGTTTCTCCCAGGAATTTTGATCCCATATTGTGATTCCTCCATCCCTGCATTGTGCATTATGTGCTCTGTGTATAGATTGAATAAGCAGAGTGATAAAGTGCAGCCTTGTCTTACTCCTTTTCCTATTCCAAACCACTCTGTCTTTCCATGTTCTGTCCTAACTGTTGCTTCTTGGTTCGTGTACAGATTTCTCATGAGGCATATGAGGTGTTCTGGTATTCCCATCTCTTTAATTCCTTGCCACATTTTGTTGTGGTCCACACAGTCAAAAGCCTTGGTGTAGTCAATAAAACAAAAGTAGACTTGTTTCTGGTATTCTTTTGTTTTCTCCATGATCCAACGTATGTTGGCAATGTGGTCTCTAGTCCCCCTGCCTTCTCTGAAACCGGCCTGCACCTCTGGTAGTTCTCTCTCCACATGTTGTTGAAGTCTATCCTGTATTATCTTGAGCATCACCTTGCTGGCATGTGGGATGAGCGTAATTGTTCAGTAATTTGAGCATTCTTTGGCATTGCCTTCTTTGGGGATTGGAACGTACACTGATCTTTTCCAATCCTGTGGCCACTGTTTTGTTTTCCAAATTTGCTGGCAGTAGTTTGATTCCATCATCTTTTAGGGCTTTGAAAAATTCAACAGGGATGCCATCATTTCCACTAGCTTTATTGTTTGTAGTGCTTTTTAGGGCCTTTCTGACTTCACTCTCCAGAATGTCTGGTTCAAGTTCAAATTTCTCATTATTTTTATTATCAGGAGTGTTGAGGTCCTTTTTGTAGAGTTCCTCTGTGTACTCTTGCCATCTTTTTTTTATCTCTTCTGCTTCAGCTAACTCTTTTCCATCTTTGTCCCTTATCATGTTCATTTTTGCTTTAAATGTTCCCTTGATTTCCCCAATTTTTTTGAAAAGATCTCTAGTCCTGCCTCTTTTGTTGTTTTCCTCCATTTCTTTGCACTGTTCGTTCAGGTATTTTTCCTTATCTCTCTTTGCTTTTCTTTGAAATTCTGTATTCAGGTGGTTGTATTTTTTCCGTTCTCCTTGGACTTTTGCATTCCTTCTTTCCTCTGCTATTTTAAGAGCCTCATCAGACAACCACTTTGCTTTCTTATGTTTCTTTTGGTATGGTTTCTCTTGCTGCCTCCTGCATGATGTCCCGTGTCTCTGTCCATAATTCTTCTGGTACTCTGTCTATCAGGTACAGGACATTAAATCTGTTCATAACCTCCACCGTGTATTCTTTAGGGATGTTGTATAGGTCATATCTGTCTGGTCTAATTGTTTTCCCCATTTTCTTTAGTCTAAGCCTGAATTTTGCGATCAGTAGGTTGTGATCTGAGCCACAATCTACTCCAGGTCTTGTTTTTGCTGACTGACCTGGTTCTCCATCTTTGACTGCAGAGTATGTAATCAATCTGATTTCGATGCTGGCCATCTGGTGACGTCCATGTGTAAAGTTGCCTCTTGTGTTGCTGGAAGAGGGTGTTTGCTATGACTAGTCCATTCTCTTGGCAGAACTCTATCAATCTTTGCCCTGCTTCATTCTGTGTTCCAAGACCGAACTTGCCTGTTATTCCATTTACTTTTTGATTTCCTACTTTGGCATTCCATTCTCCTAAGATAATGTGGACATCATTTCTTGGTGACTGTTCTATGAGGTGTCGTAGGTCCTCATAGAACTGGTCAACTGTGGCTTCATCTGCACTAGTGGTTGGTGCATAGACTTGGATTACAGTGATATTGAAAGGTTTGGCTTGGATTCTGACTGACATCATTCTATCATTTTTGATGTTGTATCCCATTACTGCTTTCTTCACTCTTTTGTTGACAATTATGGCTACTCTGTTTTTTCTGAGGTTTTCTTGCCCACAGTAGTAGATATGATGGTTTCCAGAGCTGAATTCACCCATCTCTGTCCATTTTAATTCACTGATGCCCAGGATGTCAATGCTTATTCTTTCCATCTCATTTTTAACCACTTCCAGTTTTCCTTGATTCATAGACCTCACATTCCATGTCCCTATGCAGTATTGTTCCCTGCAACACTGTATTTCTCCTCCCCATTTCGTATCCCTCCCCCTTTTCAGATCTGCTGTGCTGAGCATCCCCTTGTTTTGCCTTTTGTTTTGGTCCATAGGTTTCTCTTGGCAAACTTTGTGGCATGCCTTGCCGGTCTCTACGCCAGTCTTCTTCCCATCACACATGTTATCACAGTTTAAACAGTTTTAAAACAAAGTATTATCATGCACAATATCACAGTTTATCACATAGTATCAAAGTAAAAGTTGAACTAATTAATGAAAGGGAAAGAAAGAAAGAAAAAGTCCACTATATCAAGTCTCTATGTAAGTCAGTTTCTTGTACAGTCACTATGTCAGTTGCCATAAGCCATCTATGTTTAGTCAACTATATTATTTCAGTTCGATTACTTATCCTTTGCATGCACGCAGCAGCTATTGCCTCCCTTCGGCCGCATGGAGTTGGTCAAAGGCGCCGGCTCGGGCCTCGCTGTGATGGTGGTTGTGGATGGTATCTCCTGGGGGTGGTCGGGGGTCTCCTGAGGTGTCCTTCTCTCTGGCCCCAGGTCTTTGGATGGGGAGGGAGGGGCAAGATCCTTTACTCACCTCCCCTGTGGGCCTCTCTGGATGGAATGGGCAGTAGAGCTGGGCCTTCCTGAAGCCTTTTCTTCCTCTCCAGGCTCAGGTCTTTGGATGGGGAGGGAGGGGCAAGATCCTTTATTCACCTCCCCCATGGTCCTCTCTGGATGGAATGGGCAGTAGGGCTAAAATACAGAGGCTAAAATCCAGTTGCTTAGCAATGGTAAATTGCTGCTAGAGTAGGCTCACTGAAACAGTAGCAATTGGGTGAGTCAACTCTTCGGTCAGTTCCATTGATCCAGTGGGCCTACTCTAGTTGCAACACTAAGCAACAGAATTTCAACCACTGCATGCCACGAAAGTATATTGTCTTTGGACACACGTATAAAAAAGAAGACAAGCTATGAAAAACCTGGGGAACATAATGAAAAGCAGAGTCATCACATTGCAAACAAAAATTCGCGTAGTCAAAGCAATGGTATTCCCGGTAGTAATGTATGGATGTGAGAGCTGGATCATTAGGAAAGCTGAGCGCAGAAGAATAGACGCCTTTGTTATGTGGTGTTGGAGGAGAGTTTTGAGAGTCCCCTGGACAGCAAAGAGAACAAATAGGTCAATCCTAGAAGAAATCAACCCTGACTGCTCCTTAGAAGGTAAAATAGTAAAGATGAGGCTGAAGTACTTTGGACATCAAATGAGAAGGAGGATTCACTTGAGAAGGCTTTGATGCTGGGAAAGGTGGAGGGCAAAAGAAGAAGGAGGCAGCCAAAGATGAGATGGCTAGATGGTATTGTAGACACAATGCGCATAGAGCTGGGTGGGTTGAGGAGGATGGTGGAGGACAGAGGCGCCTGGAGGACGATGGTCCATAGGGTCACAAAGGCATACCTATCAAGTATCCCTGATTGGCCAGGATTTCCCATATTTCTGCGCTGCTTCCTCCACTTTCCTGCCACTATCCCATAATTTGACCAGCGAGGAAAGTAGTTATTGCACATGCACGTATGCGCAGATCCCTTCTGCGCATGCGCAGAACCCTTTTGCGCAGAACCCTTCTGCGCACGCACAGAAGGGTTCTGCATGGAACGGTTCTGCGCAGGTGCCGTATTTTCCAGAGCCGCGCTTGATGGGTATGCACAAAGGGTCGGAAACGACTGTGCAATTGAACAACAAAGTGGAGTGGAGGAAAGAGCCCAGAGGCTTTAGCAGGATGGAGTGGCAACTAGAAGCAGAGAAAAGGGAAGAAAAATAAAAACAATTGTTTTGTTATAATGGAGAAGATTAAAGTGCTTTTTACTATAGAAATTATCCTTTTTTGCCCTTTCTGCTACAGATTCATTGATGTGTGACCAGACTGCTGTGGTTTGATTTGGAGCCTGTATTACATTTGAAATTGTAATCAGTGCTCACACAGGAATTGTGGATTGACTGGGGAGTTCACGGCTCATTGTAAATGCAGGTTGCATTCCAGCCCACTGCCTCTCCTGGTTTCCTTCTTTCCTCTGGCCCTGCCTCTGCTGATCCTCTTAAGAAGGTTCATTGTAAAGCCACTTTCTCATTTAAAGCTTCAGGCTACTATATTTGCCCTTCATGATAGTGGACCAGGATACCTAAGAGACTGCATTGCCCCAAGGCTGTCGACCCGTCCTACAAGGGCAGACCATAGGGGCTCTCTGGTGGTCCCATCATCTAGGGAGGCATGCCTCACTGGGACCAGGAAGAGAGCCTTCTCGGTATCCGCCCCGGCTCTATGGAACCTCCTGCCACCAGAACTGTGCCTCCAGGCGGAATTGCCCCCCTTCAGGAAGGCATTAAAAATATAGCTTTGCCAGCAGGTGTGGGGTGCATCAGGAACCACAACCCAGCCCTGTTGACTTATTTAGCCCTGCCCGGGGTTTCTTTTTCCCTGCTTAGGTGCCCCTCTTTTTAAGGGGATCTGGGCTGTTTTAGGGATGTTTTTAAATGTTTTAGATAGTTTTAATAGTCGATTTCAACTTTATGGGGGTTGGGTTTGTTGTAACCGACACTGTGAGCCGCCTTGGGTCGCCTAGGCGAGAAAGGCAGCCATACAAGTCATACATCATGCAGGAAGCAGCAAAGAAAACCATACCAAAAGAAAAGAAGAGTAAGAAAGCAAAGTGGTTGTCTGATGAGGCTCTTAAAATAGCAGAGGAAAGAAGGAACGCAAAAGTCAAAGGAGAAAGGAAAAACTACAACCATTTGAACACAGAATTTCAAAGAAAAGCAAGGAGAGATAAGGAAAACTACCTAAAAGAACAGTGCAGAGAAATGGAGGAAAACAACAAAAGAGGCAGAACCAGAGATCTTTTCAAAAAAATTGGGGAAATCAAGGGAACATTTAAAGCAAAAATGACCATGATAAGGGACAAAGACGGAAAGGAGCTAGCTGATGCAGAAGAAATTAAGAAAAGATGGAAAGAGTACACAGAGGAACTTTACAAAAAGGACCTCAACACTCCTGATAATCACAATGATGAAGAAATTGAACTTGAGCCAGACATCCTGGAGAGTGAAGTCATAAAGGCCCTAAAGAGCACTGCAAACAACAAAGCTAGTGGAGATGATGGTATCCCAGTTGAATTTTTCAAAGGCATTCAATATGCCAGCAGATTTGGAAAACAAAACAGTGGCCACAGGATTGGAAAAGATCAGTATACGTCCCAATCCCAAAAAAGGGCAATGCCAAAGAATGTTCAAATTATCAAACAATTGTGCTCATCCCACATGCCAGCAAGGTGATGCTCAAGATAATACAGGACAGACTTCAGCAGCATGTGGAGAGAGAATTACCAGAGGTGCAGGCTGGTTTCAGAAGAGGCAGGGGGACTAGAGACCACATCGCCAACATACGCTGGATCATGGAGAAAACAAAGGAATACCAGAAACAAGTTTACTTTTGTTTTATTGACTACACTAAGGCATTTGACTGTGTGGACCACAACAAGATGTGGCAAGTAATTAAAGAGATGGGAATACCAGAGCACCTCATATGCCTCCTGAGAAATCTGTACATGAACCAAGAAGCAACAGTTAGGACAGAACATGGAATAACAGAGTGGTTTGGAATAGGAAAAGGAGTAAGACAAGGCTGCATTTTGTCACCATGCTTATTCAACCTATACACAGAGCACATAATGCGCAGTGCAGGGATGGAGGAATCACAATATGGGATTAAAATCGCTGGGAGAAACATCAATAATCTGAGATATGCAGACGATACCACCCTAATGGCAGAAAGTGAGGAAGACCTAAAGAATCTCTTGATTGGGCTGAAGGAGGAGAGTGCAAAAGCTGGCTTGAGACTCAATATCAAGAAAACCAAGATAATGGCAACAGGCCCCATCAGTTCCTGGAAAATAGACGGGGAAGAAGTAGAAGCAGTGACAGATTTTACTTTCTTAGGATCAAAGATCACTGAAGATGGGGATTGCAGCCATGAAATAAAAAGGCGACTGATTCTTGGGAGACAAGCGAAGAGAAACATGGGGAACATAGTGAAAAGCAGAGACATTACATTGCAAACAAAAATTAGAATAATCAAAGCAATGGTTTTCCCAGTAGTAATGTATGGATGCGAGAGCTGGACAATTAGGAAGGCTGAACGCAGAAGAATAGATGCCTTTGAAATGTGGTGTTGGAGGAGGGTTTTGAGAGTCCCCTGGACAGCGAGGAGAACAAATAGGTCAATCTTAGAAGAAATTAACCCTGACTGTTCATTGGAAGGTCAAATAGTAAAGATGAAGCTAAAATACTTTGGACATCAAATGAGAAGGGAGGATTCACTTGAGAAGGCATTGATGTTGGGAAAGGTGGAGGGCAAAAGAAGAAGGGGGAGGCCAAGGATGAGATGGCTAGATGGTATTATAGACACAATGGGCACAGAGCTGGGAGGGTTGAGGGGGATGGTAGAGGACAGAGGCGCCTGGAGGAAAATGGTCCATGGGGTCGCAAAGGGTTGGAATCGACTGTGCAACTGAACAACAAAAGCAGGTTTTGGAAGATGCAGGAATTTTCATCCAGACTATCAGCAGAGGAAGGTGAGCATTAAAGCTCAGGCAACTTGAGCATTGTAGCTGGAAGTCTACAAACCTGCTCTGACCTAAATACACTGGCCCATGGAGCACATCAGGGAAAAGTCCCAGCACCTGTTTGCTCCTGCAGTAGGGTCTTAAAGGCATCACAGACACAATGTGTCTTGCAATCAGTTAGGGTGTGAGGCTAAGACTTACATCCCCTAACACATTTCCCCTAGTATGAAATTTGCCTTTGTCACAGCTTTGCCTGCTGCACATTCTGCTTCCTGAGCTAACCAGTAAATCCTTTTAAAAAACTGATGAGTTAGTTTAGGTTTCTTTTCTTTCATTCATTGATAACTTTGGTTTTGATTTCCTCCTATTATCAACAATGGGGAAATTGTATCCCTCCAACCGGGGGAATGGTATTTTTTCCCCAGTCTCATTGCTTAAGAGAGAGAGAGAGAGAGTGTGTGTGTGTGTGTGTGTGTGTGCGTGTGTGCGTGCGTGCGTGCGTGCGTGTGCGTGTGTGTGTGTGTGTGTGTGAGAGAGAGAGAGAGATATCTTATTTTCAGAATTATTTATTTCTCAGAAAGATTAGAAATGAAATTTCTCCTTCATTATCTAATACTGCTGCAAATTATTTTTTTAAAAACCCTGATTACCTCAGCTCTGTTTATCTTCCATTCCATTCAAAATCAGTTGCTCATACCCTTTTTGCTATGCTTCCACCACTTCCAGTTTTCTTAGATAATCTGAATCATCCAGAAATTTCTGGAGCCGGAATGCCACCATATGCTCCAAACCTTTGCCCCAAAAACGGAATTTTGGAAACTGGTTGATAATTATCCAGTGCAGTGGGATTCAAGGATGGCTTTCCAAACAAAGGTCTTATTGCTGCCTCCATTAGGCATGCTATTACCCTGCCTTGCTGCAAGAAGGCATTCACCTCTCCCTTAACCCACTGAGTCAGTCCACCTTTGTATGCTTTTATAAAACAGAAAGGGCAAGGATTCAACATACATGTGGAAGATTTCACTTCTCCAATTATTCTCTCCACATCTTCAGGCTACACCAGCTGAAGCATATCCATTATAACAGAACTAGCAGGAGCCTGTCCATTGCAAGCATCATGGAAAATATTGACAGCAGGCCCTTGAGTGGCCAGACAACTTTTCTGTGCAGCAGGCCCTTGATCACCTGAAAGAGCTTTGCTGGCCAGCTCTGTGCAGATGCAACCCCTAAGAGCTCCCAGGGCATAGTTGTTAAGTTGCAGTTCAGCAGGAAAAACTCTGCTAGCCATTTGAGTTCAATCCCAACAGGCTCAATGTTGATCTAGCCTTCCAGCTTTCTAAGGACAGTAATATAAATACTGAACTTGTTGAGGGGGGGGGGGCATAATGTTATTACATTGTGAACCATCCAGAGAGTGCACTAAGCACTATGCAATGGTGTGGTCATGATCACATTGGAAAGGGTGACTTTAACTGGACTGATCTCCTTAAAACAATGCTTCTGTCTGCTGAGATTTGCTCCATCCTAGCCCCCATAAAGAACAGTGATCAGGGTGAGTATAGTTGCCATAATTCTCTCTCACAAAACCGGGACAAAAGTATACTTGACAAAAATGGACGGGTTATCTACAAAATAGCCTTTTTTAAACAAACATAATATGACAGCTATAAAACACTTTCACATTAAATATATCAATACATAAATGAATTTATTTACAACAGTTAATTCTTACTGTAAGATGATCTGTTGTATTTCTGAGAAGTCACCTTGCAATCAACTCTTAATGTCCTCAGTTCCAGGAAACACACTGATCACACTTATTGGGCGGTGGTGTAAGGCGAGGACATTAAAATTTTGTCTCCAGGTATACTCAACTCCCATGTGGCAGGAAATCACTGTTTTGATGGCTAGAGTTCAAATTTATTTTAATGGTGTGTTATAATACACAATCAGTAAGTTTTAAAAATCCAGGACTTTAACATGATTTTTATTGAACTGGACGGGACAATTTTTCCAACCTTGAATCCGGGACAATCCTGGTTTTCCAGGCCGTATGGCAACCCTAAGGGTGGAGCTACAGCACATTTCTCCATACTTGCATGATCACCAGGAAATAGATTGCACTAGATGCTGCTGATCCTTTTAAAGTCTGCTGCTTTTTCATTTACAGAGAAAGAACATCAAATTGTGATCTATTTCACCATGTGATCACAGTCTTACGCCACCATATTCTGTTATCCAGTTAGTATATTTTCCCCTTACTTTCTCTACAACATCGTGTGGTGTGAACAAATTATATCTTAGTGTCAGTATATTTAACAGAAGCAATTAGGCCAGGATAGATAAATAAATAAATAAGCAATTCTTGAATATCAGTTGTGAGTACAGAGAGAGGTGAGTGCCTTATCTGTTTGGTGATAGATTTTTCTGAGCCTGATCTAAGAACTCATCCTAGAAGGAGCTCACTTTCTTAAAAGGTTACTCAGTTCTTGTCACCAGAAGGTTATAATGGTGTATTGGGGATAGACTGATTCACTAAGACACAAAACATTTAAAGGATAAGGAGGACAAAATAGCCAACAAGACAGAACACACCCTGTGGCTTTTGGAGCCACACTCAATGTTGAATTTCTGTTGAGCAAAAACCACAGAAGAGGTAAAGAGGTGAGTAAATGTGTCTGGTTGAAAAGAACAGCTAGGAACACCTTTATTGAAGGGTTTATAGTCATGTTTGTGAATGTATTACATGGAGAAAGAAAGGGTAATACATAATACTTTATGACTGTCTATTATAGGGAGAGAGTGCCCTAAAAATAACAGACAAAAGAAAGTGGCAAAGCAATCATGCACAAACCATTTTTATGAGAAATCCAACATTCTGCTATTGGTACCAAGGGGTCAGAAATGGAAACCACGATGAATTGTCATGCTCAAGGACTATTAGGCCAGAATACAGAATACATGTCCCAGATGTATTTGCTTTTTCTGGGACAGTTTCCTAACCTTGATAATGCAGAATTACTGGTGGCATTGTTACCTGTGTTTTCTCATTCATTTCCCCTGATTTGTTTCTTGCACAGTATTTGCCTTGCTTGGATTGTATCTAATTGAAAAGCTGAGATCACATTACAGCAGAAGGCATGTAACTGCTTTAGTAATACATTTAGTAAAATGTGAGCCAAAGGTGTATTTAGGAATGGCTAGTCTCAGAATATTTAATCATAAACAGTGATATTGTTTATGAGATTTCACAGTTTAGAGTTCAACCCTCAACTGTGCATATCACATGATAACCAGAAACTGTAGATAATGGTTCGACCCATATCACAAAGCAGCCTACAGTCTGTAAAATCTTTTGTTACAATGTGCTGGATTTTATTGTTGTTTCTTCCCACAACAGCCTACCACAACTGCCTCTTTGGCATAGGGTAAGAATATTCAGTGTTTCTACAGATAAGTTATCCACAGATATAGTGTTTCATACTCTATACCAATGAACAGCATATGCATATCAAATGCTCCTAGGAAAGATAATATAATTGTCTGCATCCAAAAAGGTCATTGCTCTATGGCAAGGCGTATTTGTACTAGCAGCTCCACATTCTCAGAGTTAATTCAAGGGTGGTATCTAGTATAGTTTTTGTCATGTAAACAGTTAGGCAGTCCTTTCAGCATGATTGGCCCAATGGTATGTGTAGGAAATCTGATCCATGTAAAGATAATCATTCAGCCTCATTAGCAGCAGTTTATAGCCCCAGATCTTTTAAGAGAGAGAGTTAAAAGGTCTAACGGAGTCCAGCTTCATTAGACGGAGTAAGAGGGAAACAGAGAGAGAGAGAAAGCAAAACACATACACGCTGCACTGTTGGCTGACAAAGGAATATCATGGCTTCTCTTTATTCAAGCAGAGTATATCAGAAACGAAACTTAACAGAAACAAAACTTAAGGCACATACAGCCAATCAGAAGGCCAGAACCCAAATAAGGAGAAAGAAAGGAGAAATCTTCTCATATTCTACGCATGCCCAAAATCAAGCGTTGTCTCTCATGCAGACAAAGAGACCTTTGTTTACACAATGTGTCAGAGACAGCCAGACAGAAAACAGATACATTCCCACATGTCCTCCTTTTTCATTTAAATTTGAGAGAGGGACGGCTAATCATACCCCTGCATGTCATCATACTCCATAACTACTCCTCCATATACATCATCACTGTCCTCCTGGACATCGTACCCCTCCTGACTCCTGGTACCTTGTTCCGGAGGATGATACCTCATTGAGTACAATTGCCATCGTGCAAAACTCGATGTCTCCCTTCTACGCAGTGGACATGCGTTACACATAGAAATAAGGTTAGGAATACAATTAATGCAAAAACACAATGATATAAGGCAGATAATAATAATGAACCCATAAAAGAAAACTAGTCTAAGGACAGATAAATCAGGCAACCAAGAAGTCACACAATCAAAGAGATTAACATCAGTGCGTACATTGTTAGTAATGCTCTCCTGTAAATTCTGAAGTTCTTTCTCAATAGTATTATTCAGATCCTGGAATTTTACCCGACATCCCTGGTTCCCGACCAGTTTACAAAATCCTCCGGATTTTGCTAACAGGTAATCTATGGCCAGTCTGTCCTGCATTTGGTCTTGATGAAGCTCAGTGATTTCCATTTGAAGATCCCGTATGACCCTCCCTGTGGCATTGATTGATTTCTCCAGCCTACAGGTGAGTCCCAAAATGGACCTTCTATTCTCCTGGGAAATGACACCTGGGTATGATCCCAAGGTGAGTGCTCCAGTGATAACACCCCCTATAGCTCTCCCCCAGGAGCTACCACCAGAAAGCTGAACATCGATTATCACTTCATCATTGCAACCAGAACCCATCGGGCCGGCAGCAGCTCTCCGGCGCCGTGCATCTGCCTGAAGCGGCATTTGCACTTGTACGGGTAAGGTAAAATAACCCAATGCTGCACATTGATATTGTCCTGGATGGAAATTCGTGGCAACTCCATTAAAAAAGAACCACATGTTAGGATCCTTAATTTGCCATCCATTGCAAATTGAACCACTATCTATAGCAGAATAATCAGGAGTAAACATAGGAAACACATCATATATATCTTCAATAGTAGTGTTAAACAAGGTATAATTAAGCTTATAAGAACTGTTATAACTACCCCATAACCAAAAATAATCATCACATCCTGTATAATTGCCTACATTCCTCAAAACCCTTTGTGCTTGAGTCCAGTACTTCCATTTACTATTCCAGACTCCAGAACTATGACAACAGAAACAAAGTCCTTTAGTGTATTTCTTGAATGTCATGCTTCGCCAGCGGGTGTTGTTAAATTGTTCTGGAGGATTAGAGAAGAGTGTAGACCTATCAACATGTTGCAAATGTCCAATAACCAACTCAGGCGTGTTGAACAATGCCGGAAGAAAGGCCATTTGAGACACTGCCAGTGGATGCTCATAGTATAACGTTGCATTCTTACCATGAACCTCAAACATATAGTTAGCATGACGAAGCCAAAAGTTGGGGTTGCCACATGAGTCATTGTTCTCACAGCTAGAAGCACAGTAAGAAAGAAAAGAACAAATGTCAGCAAATTTAGTCTACTGGTGAACCACCATCCTGGAGCTGAGTAACCTTCTTCTCTCTCCATGGGCGGATCGCTCGAGCAGGAATCCACACACCCAGGATCCCCTTGTTGCCAATAAACGACCAATGGCTTAGGAAGACACTCCCCTAAGAAACAGGAGCATGCCCTGTTATTACCAGTACCATGTAACTAAACGTGAAACATGCCTGACATATAACACAAATGCAATGTCACAAACCCATTCCCATGTGTAGGGTACTGAAAACTCTTCCATGCACTCCTGGAGGTACCTTGAGATATGCAGTTTCATAAGGCAAAACATAACATAAGCAAAGACAGGTCTTTCTCCTGCAAGAGAATAAGCAAACATTTAAGCATGAACAAAACATGAACATTTCTTTTCTTCCTTACATGAAGGAGGTCTGTTTAGCATTCTAGAAGGCATTTCTTACTCCCCAGTTACATGAGTAAGGCATTAAATTTCTTCTTCTCTCACTGGTGTAAGTGAAAGGGGCATTCAATAACTTACAACCAGCATAGCATGGTAACTCAAATACAGTACAAATATCATTAGAGCATTTCACACTCATAGCATGAGCAGGTAGGCAATTTCTTAAAGAGGCTGTCAGGTTTTATAATGCAAACAAAGCCAATTCTTCTTTAAAGTCCACACAAACTTTTTAGTCCAATTAAAATGTCCAAATTAAAAGTCCAAATGTTGATTGAAGCTTTCTTAAACACTCTCTTCTCTCCAGCACAGTTCTTGGCATGGCAAAGGTTGAAATTAAGCCATAAATTAAGTCTCACTGACTTCACAAGACAATCCCACACAACCCCCCTTTTCAGCTTTTCAGGCAAACACACATTCCTTCATGCTCCAGCCACACCCATCTGCATTAAGGCAGGCCGATGAGGTATGAAGGCACAAAGAACAAATTCTCCAGAAGTTGCAAGTAATTTCACACAGAAGAAAATCACAGGGAATTCCAAGTTGCTTTCCCTGCAATCCTGATGCCTGAAACTTGGAACAGTCCATTCTGGATCTCTTTGTTTGAGGGTTGGGCAATTCAAAATCAGCCAAAAACTATATGTCTTCTCCCTCCTTGTATTTTTGCAACAGCCTGCTGTCCATACAGGACGGATCCACGCCCCTTTTCCTTTGCATTTCTTTCATCTGCAGCTTCTGAATCTCAACTTTATGACAAACTGCATCTGTTAGTTTGTACTTGCACCCCTTTCTGGGCTTGGGTTTTTTGCATTCCTCCTCTTCTGGGCCATCCTTCCACTTCCTGCCCACACGTGAGGAATCAAGTTTACTACTCAGCTTCTCCTGCTTTTGTGATGAGGGTTGCTTCAGGGGCAAGCTGAGATCTCCTATACTGCTCTTTGAATCACACCCCTTGCTTCTTGCCACTTTGCATGCATTAATAGCTTCAATCTGTGATGAGGTCCCCACCATTTGTTCCCCATCAGCTGGCACTAGGTGTTTTCTAGACTCGGCAGGCAGTATTGCCGCAGTCCCATCTGCCAGCGCCTCTCTGTTCACTGGATACACAGCGACAGGTTCCATATCCAGCACAGCTGCAGTTAAAGCAGCAGAGAACAGTGTTTTTGTAGGGCTAAAAGTGCTTGATTGCTGCAAGGCAGGATATAATGTCCCATCTTCTTTTCCACCCCCATCCCCATCAGGAGGCTTATGCTGTTGTCTCTCATATGATGGAGGGGCAGTTGGACTCCCTCCCTTGGCTGGAGGCAAAAGCTGTGGGAGGGGGCCATCCAGTCTCTGAGAGAATAACATATTTCTTGGAGTAAGTCTTTGAAGGCAGTTTCTGACTTCCTCCCACGTAAATTGTACTGATACAAAAATTCTCTCATGCTTTTGCAATTCTTTCCCCACCTGATTCCACTGTTTTAAGTTCAAACATTCATCATATTTAACCCAATGACAGTTTTTTTCTATAGCTTTGACCAGCTGTTGCATTTGCTTCTCATCAGCCTTTCGTCCATTCATATGCAAAAGATCTGAGATATCTTTACAAAGTTCATTCCCTTGCGAAGTCAATACGCACCCCATAATTAAATTGTGTTTTCCACTCACCCTGTTTTATTTCTCAAGCGCTTGATTTATGACCTTCCCGGTCGGACCTTTTGCCTGGTCGTAGGTGAATGAGACCTTGTCCCGGTCGATGAGGTGATAATTAGGTGCTAATTGCTGAAGCAGAATTCAAAGAAGGCTCTCTCATTGTAGTTCAATGCCTCCCACGGAGCGCCACTTGTAGGAAATCTGATCCATGTAAAGATAATCATTCAGCCTCATTAGCAGCAGTTTATAGCCCCAGATCTTTTAAGAGAGAGAGTTAAAAGGTCTAACGGAGTCCAGCTTCATTAGACGGAGTAAGAGGGAAACAGAGATAGAGAGAAAGCAAAACACACACACGCTGCACTGTTGGCTGACAAAGGAATATCATGGCTTCTCTTTATTCAAGCAGAGTATATCAGAAACAAAACTTAACAGAAACAAAACTTAAGGCACATACAGCCAATCAGAAAGCCAGAACCCAAATAAGGAGAAAGAAAGGAGAAATCTTCTCATATTCTACGGATGCCCAAAATCAAGCATTGTCTCTCATGCAGACAAAGAGACCTTTGTATACACAATGTGTCAGAGACAGCCAGACAGAAAACAGATACATTCCCACAGGTATGGAAATTTCTGCTTTATTGGTGCTAACGCCAGAGAAAAGATAAATTTTTCAGAAAATTTGAAATCAACACCAATAAAACATTGACTGCCACCCAAAGCATGCCTTCTCAAATGTAAATGCAGTTGAAATAATTCAGAGTCAGATAAATGTATATAAAAACACCGTCTTAATAAAAAAAATTACTTAAGGTACAAACGTGACACAGAAAAATGTGAAATCGGTACAAATATATTAAAGGTATTAAAATTTGTCTATATTTTACTAGAAACCATATTACATGTGACTTGGGTACATTTATGTAACGATAGAAATCCTGTTGTTTAGCTATTTGTGCATAACTCAAAGGTGCACCAAGTGGCAGCAAAACTCGTGACAAGGCAAAAGTCACATCCAACAAAAAGTTCTGCGGACATGTTGTGCAACTAGTTACCACAGTGATGTGTACAATCAATTGCACAATCAGGCATGCATTGTAGACTGCTTAGGCTTAACTCCCTGCAAACTTCCACAGACATAGGTTTATGCTACATTTAATGTGACAGGATTTCCATCAATGTAAATTCAGGCTCATGAAAAGATATACAGTATTGGAAAAGAAATTCTTTTTAAAATTTCCATCAGCATCAGCAATCAAAACTCCTAATTAAGATAAGATATTCTCAATTGCTTTCTAAATGAATCTTGGTCATTTCATTAATCTGGCATGATTAGGCAACTGCAATACTTAACATTCAAAAACAAAAACACATTATGTTATGCAGAATTGCAGAGAAAGATTTTTAAATAATCTCACCTTGGAAGGTAGGTTAATAGTAAATATTTGAAATTCATGTTGACTTCTGGACTCCATATTTAGTGTAATGCAACACATTTCTATATTAGCAACCTAAAGAAATACCCTTATGAATACATGGAAACTGTACCTCACCTTCCATCCAGAAAAAGTTTGAATTTTGAGTTACTATTGTAAGATCCCCACTAGAAAATAGTGCTGCTCAGAAACCATGTAGACTTAATTTATTATGAGAACTTAAGTGCTATATTGAAAATTCATGTCCCTTTTATAGCTACATGAAAAACTGGAAATAGAAGTTATATAGTGTACTTCAACATTACTAAGAACCTGTTGGAAAATCATGTGCATGATGCCTTTCCTGACATGTTTGTGAGATTTCAGTGGTCCTTGGTTTCACATTGCAAGATTGAAAATTCATTTTCTCAAATCACTGATGGTTTCCTTTTAACCAACTCCAGTTAACTGAGTTGGAGAGCAGCGTGGATACGTTGATGTAAATGTCCATGGATGCTACATCGATGTTAGGTCAACCAAGGTGATATAATGAAGATCATGCATTCAGTCATGAATTAAACCTGTTAATGTGTCACACACATTGGGGAACTGATGCTGAAATAGGAGTGTGGCTATCCCATGGGACTTGGTGTCAGTTTTTACATGTAAGTATCTTGCCTACAAATAAGTTATGAATATATGCATTTCTCCCTTTTACACTGTACGCACAGTATGTATAGATATAGTGCATGTGTGTAAATATAGGGACCCACCACATTCTACTCATCCAGAGCAAAACAATGTACATTAGAACCCATGAAGAATTCATGAAGGGAGAAATCAACAAGACAGA
Organism: Bradypodion pumilum; assembly: GCA_035047305.1. Lineage (NCBI taxonomy): Eukaryota > Metazoa > Chordata > Lepidosauria > Squamata > Chamaeleonidae > Bradypodion > Bradypodion pumilum. Next base: position 108,950,379 of record JAWDJD010000004.1, on the reverse strand, counting down.
GTTTGACACTAGTCTCACCCCTACAAAAAACAAACACTAGAGAACACCTTTTCTGAATGAAAGGATTCTACTTTTGGCATCCAATTAGCAGGAAGAGTAGCCTGAGCCATCCCAATTTGCAACCTTGATTGCCCAACAACCCTATAAGCACAGGAGTAGCATCTGTGTGCATGGCTATGCTGCTGAGGATATTCTCTGGCAACAATGTATCTGTGTCACACTTGTTCAAGGCAGTTAGATTTCAGAAAGGTGGTAAATTGTTGTGATTCTTCATCTCCCAGTTACTTCTCTACAAGGACTGGTCACACACACACACACACACACACACACATTCACTATGTAGACTAAGAAGACTAACACCTACTCACCTCACCACTGTGTTGCATCATTTTATACCATTTCCATCACCCCCTTCTGTCAATCACTGCTTTTATCCAATCCTGGCTTTCATAGCGATTGTCTGAGGGCTCCTTCTTGCCCTCTCTGGGGTAACTATCGGCCAGGACTATACAGTCTCTTGCTCTGTCAAGGCCACCCCCTCCCTTTTCGACACTACCTCCGATAAGCTGGCTGGCTAGAGAGAAATCACTCCCTTCCTCCAGCCACCTGTTTGTCTTTTTGCAATTTTGTCTTGCTCGTTTGATCAACGGGAGGGGTTTCTCACTCTACATCTTACACACTTAGAATAGTGAAAGTGTTACTGCATAAGGTAGTAAACCTATACAAAGACTCGATCTACAGAAGAGAAGAACACCAAGCCATTTACAGCAAGTAAGGGATGGTTGCTCAGGTTCAGGAAGAGGCATAATTTGAAATAAAAATTACTGGAGGGGCTGCATCTGCCAACATAGAAGTTGGTGATTCCTCCCTCCATCCTAACAATTCCAACAGGTCCCACCCACCATTACTTTTGAAGATGTACCTTGAGATAAAATGAATCTTCTAGGGCTGTGGTTTTTTTTTTTTGCAAGGAAGAGGATGCAGCCAAACCAGACAAAAGGACAGGATCAGCTTCCTCAAAGGCTTCTGATTCCCCCAGTAAACATTTTGTTTGGAAATATTGGAGCAAAGTGGTCCTAGCTCACAATACAGAGTAAATAAAAAATTAATTTTGGGCATATACAAACAAGCCTGTTGGCTATGCTGCAGTCTTCAAAACAAGGGGTGATGAAAAATTCCATCTTCGTTTCTTCAGACTACTACTCAGAACCATTAGAGTACTTATAACTCCATAAGGAGACAATCTAGGTCAGGGGTCGGCAACCTTTTTAAGTTGGGGGCTGGATCATGCTCCCTCAGACAGTTGAGGGGGCTGTACTGGTGGTCCCCCAGCCATAAATGCTGTTGTAAATACATTTACAGCTGCCATAAATGTATCTGTGGCTATTGTAAATACGTTTATGGCTGTTGTAAATATGTCCGCAGATGCTTGCAGCAGCAGCTGGAGCAAGGGCATGGACTGGATGATTTGGTGCTGTGGGACAGATATGGCCTGTGGGCCATAGGTTGCAAATGCCTGAATTAGGTGATGAGCCTTAGGGCAAAATGGCTGCTTGAACTGAGCCCTATATCAACTTGTGGCAGAAAAGGAATTTCTCTGAGAATATTTTTCCACTCATGCTTCAAGATGAGAACAGACATAGATAATTGGCAGTAAGGTGTAGTTGTCAACTCTGTTAAGTACAGTATTCCAAATGTTTTGCAAAAGTAGTTTGAGAAACTCTTCTGATAATATAACTTATTGTACAATCTAAATACAATAGCGGATTTTTGTTTATTCTGCTGATTCAAATATTCTGACAGCCTTTCCAATGAACCATTGCTTCCCATGACACCTTCATATGATCAGCATGGAGCAGGAATCTTTTATTTATTTATTTCACACGTAACTAGTAATATTGAGAAATCACAATTGAAGAGGTCCCATAATGGTGAACCGAAAAGTCCTCATGCATTTGAGCTCTTTGAAAGCCAAACAAGCTAAGACTATACTGAAGTTTAGGATTGAATTTATCTAGGTACAAAGAATGGGCCCATCAAATTAGTTTACATGATGTCCTTAGAAAAGTTACTACAGTAACAACTGGAATACAACTACTGCCATTCATACAACTAGAAGAGGCCACCGTATCTCAAAGCTTTGAGAAATTCTCCATTTTCTCCAAAGTATCCCTGGAAAACCAAGCAGACCATAAGATGGAAGCTGTCATTTATCACAGCAAAAAATAGCTGTGCACATTTTGAGGTTTTTTAAAAAAATGCAGAGTATAAATAATAGAGGAACAAAGCACAGTATTCTGTTTAACAAAACAGAAAGAGACCTCCCTCTGGGCATTTATTTATTTTCAGTATGGACTAAATGAAATGTGAAGCTCTCATTTCTGGGATTCTTGAACAGGGATGACATACACCCCTCCAGTTTATTACATAAGACAGGTTGTCAGGTGTGATTTGAAATAAATCCCTGAATGTGAACAAAATAGTTGTACCACTGAACAAGGCAATGAAATATATAGCTTTATCTTACAATGTTCTAAGGATTCTCTCAACACTTTATTCTGTGTTTCTCCTTATGGAGCACAGAGTTTACTAGGATTTATATGCAACCTTCTAATAAAAAGGTCATTCTCTTTTTTTTTTAAAGCCACTTTGCCTTAGAAAATATTTAAGAAATATTATGGAATTCTGATTTTCTAGTAAAACTTCTCTTCTGGATTTTTCTGTTTATTTGAATACTAATTGAAAGCTTCTACACAAATCAAATTAGGAAGCACTATAATGTAAAATTCCACCCTGGAACAAAGCAATACTTTAAAAATGCATTTTGGAGGGACGTAAAGTCATAGTAAAAGTTATTAAGTGAGTGAAGATGAAGATTGTAATGTTGGCAAGAACAAAATTAGTAAGATCTGCTGAACCAGATTTATTAATAAAAACAAACCTCCCATCTGGAAAAAAAACTATTTTCAAATGCTGAATTGAAAGAAAGTAGTAGATATGAGAGAGTATGCAGGAGAATTTTGCAGAAGCAATAAAGAAAGGAAGATGATTGGATTAAACTTCATATGCTTGACAGTGTTTCCCAAACTATGTTCCACAGAAGACTAGAGGACTTCAATTTCCAGAAGTCTAAGTCAGTACATTGGCTGATCAGTGCTTTGAGGAATTGACTTAGGCTTCTGGGAATTGAAGTCCAAAAACCAAAGATTGGGGAACACTGTGCTGAGCTTCAACCAAGATAACATTATTCAAGTACTATAACTCACTTCTGGTAAACATTTTAACTTGCTTTGAATTCTACATATATTTCATAGATGTCCATAATTTTAAATTGTGTAATACTCTGACATGAAGAAAGAATTATATTCAAAGGGTTGGATAGGAGATGTGCATTTCTCACTTTTACCTGAGATAGAAGTTACTTTTCTGGACTATAACTTCCATCATACCACACCATGACTGGAGTATTCTTGTTGCTATAGTCCAAAATGTACCTTTTTTTCCCGAGGAAACAAACCCAAAAATCTGAGAAGAGAAAATGCAAGAATACAACCTTTTGTCTTTTGCCGAAAATTGCCTTGTGGGATGTACAATCTCAAATAGTGAGATGAATTTATGCAACCAACAACCTATTCTCAATTTTGAAGGCTTCCAGTTCGCATCTGCTGGATGTTGTAACAAGCTGTCAGAAGCCTCACATTCACTAACTGTATATCTTACCCATGTAGAGTGTATGAAGAGGAAACCTACTGTTTTCTCTGATGGCATTTGTTCCACGCTAGAGGAAGGGGAAAATTGTGCTGAAGAAGAGTTAGAGATGGTAAAATTGGGGTTTATTGGCTGCCTGTTATTTGCATCTACAACCTTGTGAGCAAATTTGGAAAAGTTTGGAAAACTAGATTGATGCAGTTGTGGTGATTTTGTCAACCACACAACCAGTGGCAGTGACAACTAGCTAGTGAACAAATGGAAGGGGCCCCAAATTCAGAAGACCAACCACATCCTTCTAGCACCTAGTCACAAATCTGACCTAAATGTGTGATTCCATGGAAAATTTAGTCTACTGTGGTGCAGTAAAATCCCAACTACATATGTTCAGTAAGAATTGGAAGCTGGTAGACTCTAGACCAGTGTTTCCTAACCTTTGTTTTTGGGACTTCAATTTCCAGAAGCCTAAGTCAATTCCCCAAACCACTCATTAGCCAATGTACTGACTTAGGTTTTTGGGAATTGAAATCCCCCTGTGGGACATCTGCCACATGTTGGGAACCACTGTTCTAGAATCAGTCCAGCCTTTGAAGGGCCATACGCCTTATCCATGTTGTCCACATAGTTAAAAATGGAAGCAGTTGCTGAAACCACAGTACTATACTTTGCTGGAGTCTACTTAGGGGTGTTAGTGATCTACCCTTGTAGTATTTCCTACCCTCTCTTCAGTGGATAACCAGAGAGTGTGGACACTTTTTAATGGGGACCAAGCCTTATTCTCTCTAGTTTTATCTCCCATGACAGATATGCAGAATACACATCACAAAATCTGCCTTACAAAATTATCATAGAAACAGACTTGAATGTGTTAGACATAATGCATTTAAAAAGGTATTACAAAGCTATCAGTCTTTTACCCTTGGCAATATCCCCATAAGCTTTGGCTTGCTGGACAGAAGATGCTATCTTTCAAATAACAAAAGAAAGATAAATAACCCAAAGGCAACATATGATGAAATTCATTATACTGGAGAACACACTTTGCAAGGAAAGAAAAAATACCAGACATCAACTGTTCATAAACCACATGCGCTGATCTTTTCCCCCCTCAGGGCAAGTCAAAGACAGATCAAACCTTCCCAAAATGCAATGTACCCTGAAGTCACCAGGGAACAGATTTAAAAGAATAAAGATCTTGCCTGTCTCTGGAAGCTTTATTGAATTAAATTACTTTAGACATAGTCTGCATTATTTGAAGGTCAGGTTTTATCCTAATGAAGTCAATAAAGTTACACTTTTGTAAACATGGGCAAAATGTGATCCTTAGCTCATTTACTTGGAAGTAAAACCCTTTGAAATGTCTTTCCATCAGATGCATTTAGTATCACTGGAGAGGAGGAGAGGGCAGAACCAGGCTCCGCTGTTGCAGTAATTTATTTCAATGAGTTGTTTGCTGATGTCTGCAGGGGCAAATTTGGAACCGAAAAATAGAGGACCTGCTCAATGCCTGAAGAATGATTAAGCTTCTTTGGAGAAATAAACAAGGCTTGCATGGAATTGTTTTGCTTTAAAAGGATATTTGCTTTGTGCCATTGTTTGCCATGGCAGCTTCCATTGATTCAAGTTCAGCAGCAATTTACTGAAACTGTACAGCATACCTTGTGCAAGAAAAATATAAAAACACAAATTAGAATCAGGCAGTGGGTTTCTTCTTAAAAGGGCAGTCTCACAACAAACACAGTCCTCTTCTAAAAAATGGCATGGATTTTTTTTAAAAAAGCTATCCGTGTGGATTCCCAACTACTAGCATGGTGCCATGGGGCAAATCTAATATCATCTTCATAACCATGACCAAATGTTTCTTTATTCAGAATCATTTAAATAATATCAAGGTCAGGAGAAGACAGCATCTATTTCAATATCCAAAGATATATTTTGAGATGTAGTTTAGTTTAGTTTGTGACATATTTGTCAGTTGTTTGTTTGATCTGCTGTGTGTTTTGTTATTTGTTATATGTTTGCTCACCACCCAGAATGGGATACCACCCAAATGGGTGGTATAGAAATACAATAAATAAATTTCCTCGATGCAAAATCTGTTATTATCTGGTGGTGGTGATTGGGAAGAGATGGACCCTGGTGGTAATGAAGAGGATCCTCGCTGGCTTCTGGCAGCATCACTCCTGGGCATTCAGATGTGCATTGGGTTGCCCTCACACTCTTGCTAGGGGTTGGGCTAGGTCTTAAAAGACCTGCCCCTCCTTTCAGTAGCTGATTTGAGTGGTTGCTGCTGCACTCTCTCTGCAGCAAGACATCTGAGAACCAGAAACTGGACTTAGCTCCTTAGAGCACACAGCGAACATCTTGGCACTAAAACTGACTTGAAGAAAGAACTGTATTACTTAAAAACAAAACAAAAGAGGACAGAAAAATGAGACTTGGCTGGGTGATGCACACACATCCAAAAGAAAAGGACCTTCACCCACACACAGACTCAGTGATGGAAAGTAAAACAGTTGAATCACAAGCCAATTAAAAGCTCCAACAAATTTTTCAGTTCACATAAAAATATGCCCAATTCAAAAGGAGCAAAAGGGTGGAATCTTAAACTCCCTTGCAGCTGGCAAGCCAGGCCAGTGCATCAACCTTTCCCCCTCAGACTGACAAAATGATACTCTCCTGAGATTGTCGGCCAACGCTTACAAAAAGCTCATCTGCGGCTTGGGTCAGATGACCAACCTTATCCATTCAGTGATCTGCAAAAGAAAGCCAAAAACGTAACCAACCTCCAGCCTGTTTCCTGGGGATAGTTATGCCCCAGGCCCCCACACCTGATCATGCCTCAGTCAATGGGAACTTGAGGTGTTATGGTCATAGGGCAAGTTTCTCCCCAGAAAGTCTTTTTCTTCATTAAGTGACATATCCAATTTTGAATATTGGCTATCATCCTGGCAATCAGCCATGAAAATTGTCCTAAGAACAATATCATGCAGTGGCTTTCCATTTTCCTTCCAAATTGCAGCATGATCCCTGTACCACTGGGGTACATGACCCCTGTACCACTGGGGTACATGACCCCTGTACCACTGATCAAATTCTGCGAGTCGCTTTCTGGCCTTGAGCCCTTTTGGAACACAAAGTCCTCATCAGCCCCGGCTAGTATTGATGAAGCTGCTGCCCTCCATCAAGATGGAGTCAAGTGGGATTTAATACACTTGGGGACCATCACACTTCCCTGTGGACTTCGCCACCCAAGGCCATTAGTCCTCAGGGTTGTCAGGTTAGTTAACCGCTGCCTGACGATTGGTGTTGACTCGCTTGTAGTAGGGTCTACTCTATTACCATATCAGGATAACCTAACCAGACTCTGCTCCCCACCGAAAGGTTAGCTCATCCTCGCCAGGTGTCCCTCATCAATCTGACATGAAATTATTATTTATAAATTTATCTCCAGCTATAATAAAGTCCAGAGGCTGATCCTGAGACAGAAAGATATCAAGGAGGTCTCTTTTTTAGCTGGCTACAGCATTGGCACCTCAAGGCCATTAAGTTACCATTTTTCCTTTCCCTTTATTGATGCATTTACCGTATATACTCTAGTATAAACTGAGATTTTTTAGCCCAAAGAATGTCCAAAAAGGAGACTCGGCTTATACAAGGATCAACAACCACGAGGATCTAAAAATATGTTTTTTGAATGATTCTGCAGTTTAAAAGTAAGCTTTGGCACTTCTGCAGCAAAACTGTTGAGGCACAATTACTACAACTGGCCACAAGAGGGCGCAAATCGCAATTTTCCATAAGAATACATTGAAAATTAACTTCTTCTATTCTGAAGTTTGTTTTCAATTTATTCCTATGGAAAACCACAGATTGAGAAAGAAGCTCTACAATGCAATTACGTCCCCCTTACAAACTGGTGTGGAAAAGGAAAGAATTTCACTTACCTTTGTGTATTTGTCCCTGCTCTGGCCAAGATGGAGGGGATCCAGGGCACTGTGTTGTCCTGGTTTTCCTCATTTCTGGAGGGCCGGACCCCATCAGTGTGGTTGGAGAGTGAGAGGTCCAGCCCTAGGCCCCAACATTATGGGGTGCCTCAGTGCTCGGGGCTCTCTCCTCTCCTATTCAACATCTACATGAAGCCGTTGGGTGAGATTATCCGTTCCCATGGGGTGAGGTATCATCAGCATGCTGATGATACCCAGCTGTACATCTCGGCCTGTGGGGACCCTAGTGATGCGGTCAATGTCCTATCCAGATGTCTGGAAGCTGTTGGGGTCTGGATGGGGGACAACAGGCTACAATTGAATCCCTCCAAGACTGAGTGGCTATAGATAGGGGGTCCTGCATTATCCAGGGAGCTGCCAACTTTGGTCTTGGATGGGGTTTCTTTGCCCCAGACAGACCCATATTGCAACTTAGGGATCCTCCTGGATTCATGATTGCTGCTTGCAGAGCAGGTAGCAGTCGTGGCCAGGAGGGCTTTTGCACAGCTTTGCATCATCCGTCAGTTGCATTCGCTCCTGGACCTGGACTTCCTGCTCATGGTCACACATGCTAGTCACCTCCAGGCTAGACTATTGTAATGCACGCTACATGGGTCTGCCCTTGATGACCATTTGGAGGCTACAGCTGGTCCAGAATGTGGCAGCCCGGGTGGCGCTATGCTTGTGCCTCACCATTGCTCCGGGAGCTGCACTGGTTACCAGTTTGCCTCTGGGTGCAATTCAAGGTGCTGTTTTTGACCTTTAAAGTCCTACATGATAGTGGGCCAGGATACCTAAGAGACCGCATTGTCCCAAGAATGTCGGCACGTCCAACCAGAGTGGACTGGAGGGGCTCTCTAATTGTTCCATCAGCCACAGGGGCTCACCTCTCTGGCACACGAAAGAGGGCCTTTTCCGTGTCCGCACTGGCCCTCTGGAACCTCCTGCCAGTAGAGCTGTGGGTGCAAACAGAGCTGCTCCCTTTCAGTAAAGGTCTAAAAACCTGGCTGGCGGGGCAGGTTTGGGATCCGGATGGAAAGGTGGCCCCTGCATATTGGCTAATAAAATAAAGCTTCCCTTTTAATGCAGGTAGTTTTTAATGTGGGTAGCTTTTAATCTGGTTTTATTCTGTTTTATACTTGTATATATCTCTGATTGTTTTTAATTGTTTTTTTATTATGATGTTAGCCACTCTGAGTCAGGCTTGCCTGATTGGGTGGCATAGAAGTTTAAAGAATAAATAAATAAATAAATAAATAAAGCCATGCTTCTTGCTTGCAGGGGGAGCAAGAGGCTAGGCTAGAGCAACACTTACTGCCTCAGTGCCCATCCACATCCCCTGCAGTTCCACCACTGGTTGGGTGGTGCAAATACAGTAAAAATGCACTAAATTAATTAATTTTACTGTGTTTTCATTATTTTAATTATTGAAACTCACTAGCAGCTGCTGCATTTCCCACTCTCAGCTTATAATTGGGTCAATCTATTTTCCTGGGTTTTCAGGTCAAAATTAGGTACCTTAGCTTATATTCAGGTCGGCTTATACTCAAGTGTATGTGGTAACCTGTTTGGGGTAAATTCTTCACAATAATGATGGTGATGCATATGTAAAGCCCCACTGAGTATTCAATCGACTTCACAGACATATCATTTTTGGTGCACATACAGCCATCTTGAAAGTTAGGTAAGTAATATTATTATATCCAGATTTCATTGGAGAAGGGGCTGAGATGGATTAAACATAATTTATCTAAGGCCAACTAATTAACCTGAGGTAAAGGTGAGATTCAAAGCAAAGACTTTGATTTGAATCTCACCTCTACCACAGGTTAATTAGTTGGCTCTTGAGAAAGATTGGGTCTGAATATTTTCAAAAGAATAGAGTTGGTACAATTCTGTGCACCCAGATTGTTTTATAAGAGGTGCACATTTTAAGAAATTTTATACTGACCATTGCAGTATTTCCCACAAAGATGTTTTCCAGGCATAACTATCCTTTGTTTCAGTTAAATACACATTGTTTTTAAATGCAGGACAAGTTGCTGGTGTTTTTCTTTAAAGCAGGGATAATCTGCAAATCTCAGAGTGATTCAGAATGTTGGTCTAAGACTCAGGAGATCTGGATTAACATCCTGACTTCACCATGAAACAGCTAGTCATACTTCCCCAACCTGAGCAGCATGGAGGATTGTGAAAATAAAGTAGATTAAAGGAGAGCCATGTAATTTGAGGGGTGTTCTTTTAAGGAAAAGTGGGATTTAAAGGTAATATATATCTCAGTGGTTAAACTCAAAACTCTGTTCATGATTTGAGTTCAATCCCAACAGGAGCAAGGTTGATTCAACCTTCCTTCCAAGTTTGATAAAATGAGTACCCAGTTTGATGGGGACAAGCTGTAGTTAGCATAATACCTTCCTAACTGCCTCGAGAGTACTCTAGCACTATTGGGTGGTATATAAACAGCTGAATGTATAGGTTCCTTCCCTCCCTCTTGATCTCCAGAGAGACTTTTTAAGAGAAGGATTAAGGCCACGAGAAAAGTCCATTATGTGAGTCACTTTTCACTCACACAATGCTGAACTCCCCCTTGAATCTTGAAGCATCATTTTTTATCTTTAAAAATATGATGTGGAAAGAATGCATACACCTATTCCCATGCACCCTATCTTCATACCACCATCTCACAGATGTTATACCCAGCGCTACCTAGGGAGTAAAGTAAATCCAATTTTTCACACTGAAGAATACTGAACAGGCTTAATAGTTTCCATACATCATTTGTACATTTAGGCTGTGGATCTTTCCCACTCATATCTTTGTGCAGAATATAATATGAAATGTATTCAGAAATGGCAAAATGAAAAATTTCTTGACAGAAACAAATGATATGCATGCCTGAAATAAACATCTTCAATGGTCTGTACTAAATTTTTCAATATTTATAACCCTTTTAAAAAAAGAAACTCACAGAAATGGGTTATATGACTGATTGGCATCAGAGTAATTAATTTTCTCACATGAATTACATAAAATATGGACTGAAAGAGGATTTGTTATGGCCAAAATATAAATATGCTCCCATTTCCATGTGCAGACCATTTGAAACATACCATATTTGCTGGTGTATAAGACACATTGGAATATAAGACACACCCCGTTATTACCAAAATAGGCCACTATAGGATATTATATACAGTACAAGATGCACTCCATTTTACAGTGTATTTTAAGGGGGGAAGTGAGTCTTATATGCAAGCAAATACGGAATATACAAAACATACAAAAATATGGGATACTGATACAAAATAGGAGGGAAGAGGTACAGCATCTATTTGGGATTTTCTGTTCCAGAAAATATTTAAAACACTGCAGTGTTAAGAATCCTCAGACCTGTGACAATTATCTTCATTTTCGAAACACGTGTGAATAGGTTTTTTTAAAAGCAGAAATCAAATCTCCATACCTCTTTCCACCTCTTTAGTTCTGAAGCAGGAATAGTTAAACACCTCACATATTCTAGCCCCTACTGGCTTTATTCCCCTTTTCTGGATTCTGTTTATGCAATCAAAAATCAAGTTATCCAATAATTGTGCTTATGACAATGACACTTTGGAATCAGAAGGTTTATATAGAGAGGATGTGTTGTAAATGTTGTTCCTTGCCTTGCCAAAGAATTTTATAACAGATCCTTATGCAAACAGTTCCTGAGCCGGTTGCTCACAATATGTAAGTGAATGGTGCTTATTTTTATTATTATTATTTCAGCTTTCTTGGTTAATGAGTAAGAACCCTGAGGCTTAAAGAGGGAAAAGGCACCTATTTGGGTTGCAGTTGTATGCATACTTACTTAAACGTAAACATCACTGAACCTCCTTAGCCAAAAATTCTGAGTAAACATGTATGTCCTTAGACCAGGGGTGCCCAAACTACGGCCCATGGGCTTGATCCGGCCCCCAATACCAATTCATCCAGCCCATGCCACCCTCATCGCTCCCGGAAGCGGAAGTAAAACATGTTTTACTTCTGCTTCCAGGAGCAATGAGGGCAACATGGGCCAGATGAATTGGCACCGGGGTTGGATCTAGACTGTGAGCCCTAGTTTGGGCACCCCTGCCTTAGACTAACACCTAATAAATAATCTAAACTACTATTTTATCTGAAGTAAGAAAGTCTCAGGAGTGACAGGTGGAGAAATAATTATAATATTAACTATCATATTAAAATGAAAAGAGATGCATGCAGCTCACCAGAGCCCAAATGTGGTCCCCAAGGAACCAAAGGTAAAGGTCGCCCTTGCTCGAAAGCCAGTCATATCTGACTCTAGGGTTTGGTGCTTTTAGTGTTCTGGAAATAATAGGCAGCAGCCAGCAATACGGGCCAAACACACAACTTTATTTGGAATAAGAATAGGTGACTAGAGCTAACCACACACCCTCACATTCCTTAACTATCTCTGATCAGAACTGACAGTTGGGGGAAAACGTTAGAACCGTTGACAGCTCTGTTCTCGTTCAGAACCCTCCTGAAGTCTCACGAGACTTCAGACCATAGTAAAGCAAATACATATTAAACTCTTTCACAGCAAGACAAAATGGCAAACACATTTCCTTAAATACACAACACTGCTCATCTCTGTTTATAGCCAAAGAGCCAGCGCCGTCTGTGTCTGAAGATGTTTCCGTGGACATGTGGCATGCATACCTCAACACTGGAATGCTGTTTACCTTCCCACCAAAGTGGTACCTATTTATCTGCTTGCAATTTCCTGCTTTCGAACTGCTATGTTGACTAGGAACTGGGACAGAGATGGGAGCTCACTCCGTCATGCAGTTACTCGGGTCTCAAACTGCTAGCCTGCCAATCTTAGGGTTGTCAAGTTCAGCATCTTAACCCCAAAGCCACCACAGTCCCCCTCGCAGTACCAATACACACCCCATTTTTAAAAAAGTAGTTGAACTAGCTCAAAATGCTTCCTTGTGCCATGTTCTGAGAGTTCACTGGCACCGCTGGAGCTCTCACAGGTAGAATACCGGTATATTCAGAGAGTTGTGTTCATAGTTATTCTATTTTTGATATGTCTAAGGAACAGAAAAGCTGCCTTTGCTCTTCTACCTGTTTCTTATTGTGTGATCCTTTTCCCATGAGGAGGCAGGCAAGCAACCTGGGAGTTGAGCTACAGTAATGTTCGCCTTGACTGAAGACTTCTTCTTTGGTTCTTTTGTAGTGACCTATTTCTCAAAATGCCAGTGGAAAGGCAAATCCCCATTGACCCCTTCTTTCTGTTGCTGAGATGGTTACAGTATTTGGATTATGGACTCTGCAGAGGGAATAACAGCCATATCCTTCACCTTTGGAGTGCAAAGATTTTCACACAGACTACTACTACCATCATTAGTAAAGTTCTTCCTTCCTCGAAAACTAGTCGTGTTCAACTCTAGGGAGTGGTGCTCATCTCTGGTTATAGCCAAAGAGCCAGTGCTGTTTGTGTCTGCAGACATTTCCATGGTCATGTGGCAGACATGACTAGACACACGAAACACTGTTACCTTTCCCACCGAATCGGTACCTATTAATCTACTTGCAATTTCTTGCTTTCAAACTACTAAATTGGCAGGAGCTGGGATGGGTGCTCACTCTGTCATTTGACACTCGGGTCTTGAACTGCTGACCTGGAAAACTTCCGATCATCAAGCTCAGCATTTTAACCACTGAAGCCGCCTACCACTATCATTAATGTGTTCATATTGCAAAAGGATAGATTTTTTAAAATGCTGGAGTGCAGATCTCTAGAGTGCTTCACCACTGCCTCTTCACCCTTACTGTTAGGATGGAGATTATAGCCCAACCCATTGTTGTATCCACTCCAAGTCTCTGCTTTGCAGTAAAGCTCAGGAGCTTTGCCTTTACCTATGCAAGGACCCTAAGAGGCCCCAGAGCAATCCTTCTCTGTATCTCCAAGTCTAATTTTCCTGCTCATGCTGGCCTTACAATTGCTTCTGATGACTCTCCTGCCCCTTTTTGGACCTTAATTACACTTTGTCAGTCAATCTACTTCTGTCCCTTGGGTGTGTTATTAAATCATGTTTCTCCCTGTAGGCTTTCTTTCTTCTCATTCTTCCTGTTTATTAACTGATGTTTCCCTTAGCTTGTCATCAGCTTTTCCATATCTATCTCTCTAAGCCCTCCCCCTCCAAAACATTCCTGACATATTTGATTTCTGATTACTCATGATTAAGCAATGCTAAGAACTGATCTGACAATAACAGTTGAAGATGTGTTATTTCCTCCATACAGGCATCATTTTCATCCATTTTCTCCTTACAGATTAATGTTATTCCTTTGACAATAGTGAAAGTCAAGCCTTTTTGAAAAAGACTGGCTTGCCATCCACATTTTTAGCACAAAAACCACAATGAACGTAACAAGGTATTATAAGTTGCCATTTGACTCTGCATGTTGAGCACCTGGCATTGGATTTTGCTCAAGCTGCCCCAAATTTTCATAATGTGTGATTACATAAGAATTTAAGAAGGAACCAAATTTTACACTTAGCACAGTATTCTGTGGAAACGTTTTGGCTCTGGGAAGCTGAGAAACGGGGCATTAAAATAAAATTTGGAAACTATTATCCATGGCACCTGAGCCTGAAGTTTCTCTTGAGGCATCACAGGTTGGATGGCCAACCCTTGGACCTCCAGATGTTGTGGGACTACAACTCACATTGGTCACTGCTAACACAATCAGTGATTACAGACAGGCATTTAAATATCATGGCTGTAAGGTAAAGGTAAAGGTGGCCCTTGCTCGAAATCCAGTCGTATCCAACTATGGGGTTCAATGCTCATCTCTGTTTATAGCTAAAAAGCCCATGCTGTCTGCTTCTGCAGATGTTTTCTTGGGCTTGTGGCAAGCATGACTAGACACTGGAGTGCATGGAATGCTGTTTACCTTCCCATCAAAGCAGTACCTATTTATCTACTTGCAATTTCTTGCTTTCGAACTGCTAGGTTGGCAGGACTTAGGACAGAAACAGGAGGTCACTCCGTCATGCAGAACTCAGGTCTCAAACTGCGGACCTGCGGACCTTCCAATCATCAAGTTCAGCATCTTAGGGGGCTGGCCAAGATGGCCGCTGAGTAACATCTAGTCTCGGACGCTCGCGCTAAACAAAGTGGTAAATAATGTGAAGGAGTGGAATGGAGAAATTTTAAAGTGGTAAAGTCTAAAGATAAGATCCTTGCCTGTCTTCCTGAAAAGTTTGGTGATCTTTTGAGGTTGGATGGTCGAAGTTCGGGAGGTTTTCTGGTGGTTGAAGCTGTGACGGTAGTCGCGGCTTTTCTGCCAGGGAGCCGAGGACGGGACCAGTGAAACTGCTGAGAAAAGGCTTTGGAGCTGGCTTTGGAATCGGCAAGGAGCTGCTGGACGTGAAAGTAATTTATATGTAAGTGCTTGACTGGAGCTATAAATCTTAAAGCCGGCTGGGATTTTTTTTTTTAAAAAAAAAAAGGAGCTCGGACACTGAAATGGAAGAGGGGAGAAGAGGTTGAAAGCAAGTGCTGGCTCTGTAATGGCGACGGTCCTGGAAAATGAAAGTGACTGAGTTTGGGTGGTGGTTCTTTTTTTTTCTACACGCCAGAAGACCGTGCCACGTTTTGACAACAGAGTGGATTAATTACTTTTGTCTGGGCTAGACTATTGGAGAAAGACTGTGAGTTTCCCGGCTCAAGCTGCTTGGAGGAAGTTTTTTTTCTCTCTCTCTCTTTGTCCGCTCCTCAGAAGGAGAAAGGGGGCTTTTTCTTTTCCCCAAAAGTTCAGGCACTTGCTGGAAAATGGCGCTTTGACTGTCCACTTCAAAGGAAGGATTAGGTGGTTTTGATTGCTTGCTTCCTTCACCGTGTGGATTGCAAATATTTGTTTGCTTACTGTGGAATATACTGCCCCTCACCTCGTCCCCAAGCTGGTTGGATTTCTGGTTTTCCTTCCTCCTGGTCTCCCCCCCTTTTTTTTCTCTCTCTCGGTTGGCTTGGTTTTTTTTTTTTAAAAAAAGAAGAAACTGGGGCTGACTGTTTCCCTGAAGCTCCTTTACTGTGATTGGAAGACACCTGATTGGATTATTTGCTTTGGGGAAACGGACTCGCTGTGGATTAATATTTTTTATTGCTCTTCCCCCCCCCTTTTTTTCTTTCTCTTTTTTCTTCTTAAACTGCCTGCTGGGAGAACTGTTTCCTTCTGTTTTATCGTTGTGGATTGCAGTAATTTTTGGATCTCTGCTGACATAAGAACTTTCCTGCTGTATCTGTGGAACCAATGGCTGCAGTGTTGTAAGCTTTATTGTATTGACAAACTGTTACAGCGATCTGCAGCAGTGGGTTTGAAATATATTGCATTATCATGGATAAAGGTACAAGAGGGAAAGCGAAGGAAGAAGAACAAGTTGTAAAGCCTAAGAAGATTGAAAAAGCACCAATGGATGAATCTGCTCAGTCATAATCCCCGCCCACAGTGCCATTGGATCAGACTCAAATTATGGTGGAAATTGGCAAGTTGATGCAAAAATTGGAGAAAAATGAGGCTTCAAGGGTGAAAGATAGAAATGAAATAATCAAAAGGCAAGACAAGACGATGTCATCATTGGCAGATTATACAAAAAAGGTGGACCTAAGTTTGAACAAATTTGAGGGAATGCTGAAATTGGTTCAAACAGAAGTGGATGCGGTAAAGAAGGAAGTAAAAGGGACTCAGGGGGTGGTGCGGGAGAACAAGCTAAAATTGGAGGAACAAGAAAGGAGGATAGATGCTGTGGAAGATATGATGAGAAAGCAGAACATTCTGATCCATCAGGTGCCGGAACGCACTCCGGATTTGTTAAGAGAGAGGGTGGTTCAGTGGTTAAATGGTTTAAAAATGGGGAAGGAATTTGTTCAGGAGGATTTTGTAAGTGTATTCCGGGTGGGTCCAAGAAGAGGGAGAGTGGTTCAAAGAAATGTGTTGGTTAAATTCGCAAATTGGGCAGATAAATTAAAAGTAATGGCTCATCTGAAACGAGTTGGTCCTGATGCGTTGAAATTTGATGGTTCAGATGTTGAAGTTTACAATGATATTTCATTAAAATAAAGAACATGGAGGTATAAGATGAGGCCTGTTACTAAATTATTGATGAGTAAAAACATAAGGTATAATTGGAGATTTCCACAACAATTGCGCTTTTTCTACGATAAAAGAATGCAAGTTATTGATGAAGGCACTAATCCATTGGAATATTTGAGTTTGTTGGGATTGGTACAAACAGATTCGGAAGAATGGAAAAATCTTAAGAAGGAAATGACGGATTCTGGAGCTTTGGGGAGGGAATATGGGAGGGAGGAGCCCGGTGGGGCAACAGGTGGAACACCACAGCGAGGGGAGGAGGAGGAGGAGCCGTCCTTGATTATGGTGGAGGAGGAGATAGGTAAGGAATAATGAGCATTAGATAGTAGTAATCTCAAGTACCTAATAGAGGTAGAATGGGTAAATAGCGCATAGCGCCGGCAGTAGGGCGCATCTTGCAGGTCCCCCCTCTCCCCTCTTTGGTTGACAGAGGCGACTTTTCGTTGGAAGGTGGGGAGAGTGAAAATGTGTGTTTTATGTAGTTGGTATGGTGAAGGGTTGTTGGTGGCACGCCTGATGGAGAGTTTAAAGTTGGGAGAAGAATTTGGTTATGGGTAGTATTAAAATAATATCATGGAATGTGAAAGGTACAGGTTCTGTTCTTAAGAGACGGAGGCTGGAATCGGCGTTGAAAAAAGATAGACCAGATATTTTATTTTTACAGGAAACACATCAGAAATCAAAAGATACGAATACACTTTATCTGGGTTGGATACAATATTATGAGATGGCGTTTGGAACATCCAAAGCAAGAGGGGTGGCAACTATGATTTCTAGAAAATTAGGATTTGAAATCACAAAAAAGATTGCTGATCAAGAGGGTAGGTATTTGTTGTTAAGAGGAAAATTGGAGGATGAGGAAATATTGTTGGTAAATATTTATGCTCCGAATGACCACCAAGTAGTGTTTCTTGAAAAAATTCGGAAAATAGTGGAGTTGGAAAATGTTGCAAAAACTATTGTGGCTGGTGATTTTAATTTGATTAGGTCAGGATTAGATTGCACAAACATAGCTAGAAGTGGAATGGGTGTGAAAGGGAAGGCGATGGACAAATGGATGAAAGTTATGGGTTTGAAGGATTCGTGGAGAAAGTTTAAAGGCTTGGAAAGGGCATATTCCTTTTTTTCGCATGTACATGGGACCTACTTGAGAATAGATTATGTTTTTCTGTCGGAAAACTTAATTGGGGATATAGAAGGCACGGAAATTGGGATTATCAAGGAATCGGATCATGCTAAAGTATATTTGGAATTGAAAGTACAAAAAAATATTCAAAGAGTTAGAAATTGGAGGTACGATCCTAATTTGTTTAAAGATCAGAAAAGCAAAGAGGCAATTATGGAAAGCTGGAAAGAAAGTTGGCAATGGAACGATAATAATGAGGTTAATTTTAACATTGTATGGGATACCATGAAGTCAGTTTTTAGGGGGGAAAGCATAAAATTGGCAAGCCTCAAATATAAAAAGTATAAAGCAGAACACATAGAAAAAGAAAGGGAAATAAAACAATTACAGGAAGAACACGCAAAAAGTAAAGATAAAAAAATTCTCTTGAAATTACAAGGACTTAAGGCAGAAGTAATGGGTAAAGATATTGATAAAGTTAAACGAGATTTGATTTATTTAAACAGAGAATATTTTGAATTTAGTAATAAGAACTCAAAACTATTAGCAAGAGCAGCTAAGGTTAAAAGGGAAAAAAGAGAAATTGGGGTGTTAGTCGACAGGCAAGGTTCAAGGTGTAATAAGAATAGCGATAAATGTAAAATAGTTAGGGAATTTTACCAGGTGTTATATGCAAAAAAAGAAATAGATATGGAAAAGCTTAAAAGGATATTGGAGAGGCAGTTAGGGAATGGGATAAAACAAGAGCATAGGGAGAAAATGGAGGAAAAGATAACTGATAAAGAGATTAAGGGGGTAATAAGCGGATTGAAGATAGGGAAAGCCCCGGGGGATGATGGATTATCAACAGAGTTTTACAAAGAATTTAAAGAGGTGGTGGTCCCGAAATTGGTGAAGCTATATAATTATATATTAGATGGAGGATCAATCCCGACTTCATGGTATAACACTACAATTGTTCTTTTGCCAAAAATTGGTAAGAATTTGGAAAGAGTGGATTCGTACAGACCAATTTCGCTTATAAATCAAGATGCGAAGATCTTCACGGCAATATTGGCTAACCGTTTAAATAGTTTTATGGGGGAATATATAAATGTTGATCAAGTTGGGTTTCTAAAAGGACGACACATGGCGGATTTGACTAGAAGGGTATTAGATTTAATAGACAATGTTAATC
Organism: Bradypodion pumilum; assembly: GCA_035047305.1. Taxonomy (NCBI): domain Eukaryota; kingdom Metazoa; phylum Chordata; class Lepidosauria; order Squamata; family Chamaeleonidae; genus Bradypodion; species Bradypodion pumilum. The sequence goes on along the minus strand of JAWDJD010000004.1, from coordinate 108,931,235 downwards.
AAACAAAGGGAAAAGTGGGATTACTATCATTGGATATTTTTAAGGCATTTGATTCATTGCAGTGGTCCTCAATTAAGGAAATAGTTAGAAAATATGGGTTTGGAGAGAAATTTAACAGGGTTATAGATTTACTATATCAAAAAGGAAATGCCAGGGTTAGAGTAAACGAGGAGCTTATGGATGTGGTAAAGCTAGAGGCTGGTACTAGGCAGGGTTGCCCATTATCTCCTATCTTGTTTATAATGGCAATGGAGATTTTAGCTAAAAGTATAAGGGAGGACTCAAATATAGAAGGGATTATGGGTAATAAAGTGAGTATGTACGCAGACGATACATTGCTTATGGTGAAGCACCCGGAGCAGGTGATGGATAGGATTAAAGATCATCTACAAGTATTTCAAGCTATAACTGGATTAAAGATAAATTGAGACAAATCTGAATTGATGTTGTGTAATTTGAAACCGAGCGAGATGGGTAGCACGGTGTCGACACTTAATATACAAATCAAAGATAAGCTGAAGTATTTGGGAATAATCATTTCAAATAAATTAGAAGAACTTAAACGATTGAATTATGACAGCGTGAGAATTGAATTTAAGAATAAAATACAAGAACTTCAGAAGTTAAAGCTGTCTTGGTTCGGAAGGATTGCCATGTGTAAAATGATATTGTTACCAAAGATTAACTTTTTATTCGATACACTAGCGATCCATTTAAAAGAGAAAGAAATTAATGAGTTTCAAAAAATGTTTAATGGTTTTTGTAATGGAGGTAAAAAATCTAGGCTTCCAAAAAAATTATGGTATTGGTCTCAGAAAAAAGGGGGTTTGGGTATGCCAAATTTGTTATTATATTATCGAGCATTTCAAGTCAAGAATGTCGTGAAGATCTTGGCAAGAGAAAAGATAATTTGGGAACAATTGGAAATGAAAGAGTATAGAAATATTGGAAACTTGATTTTTTTGGGAATGAAGGATAAGGTGAAAAGGTCAAATAATTTTATGATGAAAGGTCTCATGGAGGTGTGGAAGAAGGTAAAAAAGATATGGTTCCGAATCTCTCTCCAATTTTGGAATTGACTGATATGATGTGTTTCCCAATAAAATTAGACAAAGAAAAAAGGGAAATATTGGATAAAAATGGGACGCTGTTATTGAAGGATTGGTTAAAAGTGTGTGATGTTGATGCCGAGCGGAAAAAAATGTTTGAGATATTAAATTTGAATTGGTTTCAGAAGTTAAAGGTGGACAATTGGAATAAAAAATATAAAAGAGAAATAGGGATAGATAGAATACATACGGAGTTTGAGGAATTGGTAAGGAAGATTAGAAAAGGGGAAAGCAGTATTAAAGGCCTTGTAAGCAAGCTTTATAATATACTGAATAGAGGTGCAGATCCACAGGAGGACTTGAAACGGAAGTGGGAACAAAATTTGAATATAAAAATTGGGGAGATTGAATGGAAAAATAAATGGAAAAAGAGGATTATGAGAACAATGTCTGTAAGAATTAAAGAACATAATTTTAAAATGTTGTGGCAATGGTACCTGACACCATTAAGACTTTACCAGATGGATAATAAAAGAGATAAGTTATGTTGGAGATGTAAAGAAATTGATGGAACATACGAACATATGTGGTGGAGCTGTAAAAAAATGAGGGATTTTTGGGGAAGAATAGAAAATGAGTTTGGTGAAATATTGGGTAAAAGTGTTAAGTTGGTGTCGGGTACTATTCTTTTAACGAATGTGGAAGGTTTGGGCTTAAACAAGGAGGAAAAAGAATTATTGGAAATTGTACTGACAACGGGTAGACAATGTATAGCTAGAAATTGGAAAAAAGATGTAGATATACAGATTGGAGAATGGTATAAAGAAATGTGGAGTTTAGCACTGAACGATAAATTGACATGGGAGATTAAAGTCAAAAGAGATAATTTAAAAGAGAACAGATTTTGGAACATATGGAAACCGTTTGTGGATCACTCTATTATGGCAAGTGATAGTTCAGGACCAGTACCATTTCAAAGGAGTTTTTGGAGTTGAGTAGAAAATAAACTCTCCGGGCATTGTACATATTCACAGGGTGATTATTATTTGTTAAAAAGATTTGTGGTAGTACAGGGAAAAATTTTCTTTCTTTCTATCATTTTGGACTTTGAAATAATGGCTTTTAATATTTGGTGGTTAAATAGTAATTAATGAGTATAGATATTGTTATGTACTAGCATACAGTAATGTTTGTTAGTATAATACTATGGATTTGTTAGTGTATTGTATTGTTAATGTATTGTTAATGTTTTCTTTTCTTTTTTGTATGTTTATTAAAAACTCAATAAAAAAATTTTTTAAAAAAAAAGTTCAGCATCTTAGCTACTATAGTCCCTATATCATGGCTGCTATAGACAACTAAATTAGACAGATTTATCCATTTTTGTTTGCATCAGAAATGAGATGCAAAAAGAAAAATACTAATCACTGATCATTCATTCATTCCAGTGATGAGACAAAAGCCTCTTAACTGCATTCAGAAGAACATCAACAATTGTGAGCATCAGTGCTCTGTGCTAAATAAATAAAAATAACAATAAAATATAAAATGAAAATGAATTTTCAGCGGAGGCTAGTGAGTCTAATCCAGGTTTTAGCCAAAATATTACAGGAGCTATTCAAGATGCTGAATCACATCCTCAGAAAGATTCAGCAGCTTAGGTAGCTCAAAAAAAACCTTGAAAAACTTTATTACGGCCAGAGGCCAGTACAACTTAGTAAGTAGCTTTGAAGTATGGACTAAAAGCCAAAGTGAATTCCTCACCCCATTATAAAAAAAGAATACATACACATACACACATTTATCTTGGGGGAGAAAGAAGAGGTGAGGAAGATAGAAAGTTCTGGGTTGGCTTGTGCCATTATATCTCATTTAAAATTTAATATATATATATATATATATTTTAAATGACATTTGTATTGTGGAGGGTGACTAATAGAACACTTTCAAATGGAAAATTTTATAGGATATAAAGTGAGGTTTTCAAGATTACAAAATTTCAGAGGAGGAATGTAGTAGTCCAGCTTTTGAGTTTGACTAAGTTCCATATCCAAACATCTCACAGATTATGTAGAATGAAGAGTGACCAGGAATTAAATACATTCTCTATCAGCTTCAGTTTCTCAAATGTTTCAGTTTATGATGAAATCAAAAGGCTTTCTTCCCCAAAGCCTCAATGCCAAAATGTATGCATATTTTAGTGTTTGGTTATTTGAATATATATTCAAGAGTTGGTATACTACTCATGGACAGAGTGCCAGACTCAGACTCAAGAGCTATCCATTCAAATCTCTGCTCAGCTATAGGAATACCCAGGGCAGTAGCTCCAGTAAGAGAGACCATTCTTTAAATATTTCACATACCTCTGAAGCCATGCTAGGTTTGCCATAAATAACACACATTATCCTCCCCTTTTTTTTATTTTCAAGACTCCTACTACTCACTCAGATTCTAGAAGACAGAGCCAGCCTCTTTTACTCAGTAGCCATGAAAAGCAGCAGTACTTCCAAGTTACATGTTCCACTCACTCATTTTGTGAAAAGTCTTAGCAAGGGGGCATTCCTGGTCACTCTTCATTCTACTGCTTCCTCTTCCTTCCTTGTTGCCCAAGCAAAGAGTGAGACACCCTGACCTATTAAGGATGAAGAGGGGAGGGAATGTGCACTCAAAATTTGAGCAAAATGCTTGTTGTTGTTGTTATGTGCCATCAAGTCATCTCAAACCTATAGTGACCCTATGAATGAGAAATCTTCAACATGTTCTGTCCTCATCAACCCTGCTCAGTTCTTGCAAACATAAGCCTATGGCTTCCTTCATGAAGTCAAATCATCTCATGATTGGTCTTTCTCTTTTCCTGATGCTTTCTATCTTTCCCGGCACTGCCATCTTTTCCATAGAGTCAACAGCTTCCTTATTTTTGCCTTACAGATAGTTCAGGTTTGATTTGCTCTAGGACCCATTTTTTGTCTTTCTGGAAGTCCAGGATATTTGCAGAGCTATTCTCTAGCACCATATTTCAAGTGAATCAGTTTTTCCCCTGCCAATTTTATTTCCTATCCACTATTCATACCTGTACATAGTGGTCAGGAATATAAGAGTTTGACTGATCTTGGTCTTGGTATCCACTGACCCATTCTTACATTTGATTGTCTTTTCTAATTCCTTCAGTGGTACTAAGTCTCAGATTACTTCTAATTTCTTGGCTGCAGTCTCCATTTGGATTGATGATTGAACCTAGATATACAAAATCTTTCACTATTTCAATTTGTTTATTATCAACAGGGTACTCACAGACCTATCCTCCAACATCATATTTCAAATGAATTATTTTTTCCTATTAACTTTCTTTACTGTCCAGCTTTCATATCCATACCTGGTGATCAAGAACACAATAGCGTGAATGCTCTTGGTCTTGGTCTCCAGTGAAACATCCAAATGCTGCCCTCCAGATAGTGCTCAATTGTGACTCCCATCAGATGTGACATCACCAGAGTCATCCAGAAACATCTGCAGGGTCTCACCTTGCCCGCTGGTCCTCTTCCTTTGCTTAGAAAATTATAACCAAGACCATGGTAGACTTGCAGGAGAACGGTCCTTCTAAATAAAAACTTCCAGGTGGAGAGATTTTTCTGAGGTACAGAATTCTTCCAGCCATCAAGCAGTTCTGTTTCCATCAAATTTCTACAACAAATGATGCTAGCTATGAAGCTATCACAGCTTTTTGCCTTTACTCACAGTACTTATTCTTTCTGCCATCAGAGGAAAGGCGCCATAAATCAATCTCCAAATACAGTACTGCCTTCAGTACCATCATGTTATATGTGCAGAATGGTTTTCTTGACATCAACTCATACCCACTGAGGAAATATATAATTGGAAAAATAGAAGAAAAACTTGTTGCAGTTATGGCACAGTCAGGTTTACCAGCTATCAGCGACAAGAAGCAGGAACCGTTGAAATTAGAGTTTATTACCTGTTGTTGTTGGTTTTTTGTGTGTGTTTTGGCCACTTTCCCATTCACATTGCAAAGGATATAAGGTCACTGGCCATCACTGGGGAAAGCTTTGTAAAGAATGGAAACTAGAGTTGAGCAAAAACCAACAAACAAAAAGTTATGATGTGGTGGGTAGAAAAGAGAATCAAGATGCCATTGTGCCATGATGCAAATTGAGGCCATCCTTTCACCTGGAACCAAATATTAAGTTCCCGTCATATCTGCTCAGAATGGATGCATGGTTCAATCTCATTTCTCTAAACAGACTAGTGATTACCACATTTTCAAATGCATGAAGATACAGCCAGTAACACGATGCCTTTTCAAATAAGCCTATGGTATGGTCACATTTGGAATACAAATCTGGATGCCTCATTTAAAAGCAAATTGTAGAGCTGGAAACTGTATGGGAAAATGCAAACAAAATAATCCATGCTGATGCATTCATGCCTGGAAATACTAAAGTGTCATGTTCTCCTCTTTTGCTCATTCTATAGGGATACCCGTGCAGAATTAATAATCCCTCTGCTGCGCCAATGCACGGGAAAATTGCCTGCCCAACAAGTTTCCTTCCTACTCCAGGATAGTAGTATTGTCATCACGCGCAAAGTGGCAGGTTTTTGTGTGAAGGTTCATAGGATACGTCATCTGCGACTAGGTAGTCCAGTGTGGCTCTATAGTTCATTGAGATTGCTCCTACACTGAGCAGCTGATCTATATTATTTTATTAGGTTCTCTCTTCACCCTTGTCATTATTGGTTTGGCCATAATTTACTGAGTTTTAGTAAATTACAACTCCAGCAGAGAGCATATTATATCCTTGTAACGAGGCTATCCATCTTCTTTCCTTGTAAATATTAGCATTTATTTTCACGACTTTAGGTTTTAGTAATTATTAATGGATTTTAGTAATATTGTTGTTTTAGATAGGCAGTCTGCTGTTGTATGTCAATTCTCAGTAGGTTTTTAGTTGTATAGGTTTTTTTAAAAAATTGCCTCTGTCCAGTCTAGCTTAGGATGTGGTGTTTATGCTTTTGTGTTCTTGTTATGCTGGTCATGAACTGTAAATAAAATTGAATTGACTACTAAAGTGCTGGGGAAGTGGGTTTCTTTATTTTAAAAAAAGATGACAGGAGGAGAACAGATTTGAGATTCATTTTGTTGCACACAGCATCATAAAAGTAGGATTTTGAACTTTGAATGGAAAGCAGCATAAATTTAGAGCTGCAGAGCTGGAAGGGACCCTATGTTAAGGAATCATGGTGGGTAATCAAACTTCCATCCTCTGTTTCCTCAGCTAGATAACTAAACGACCGAACAATCCAACAGTTCTCTTTAAATGCCTAAAAAGGAATCACAGGAAAGGAAAGCCAGAAAGAGCTCATTCGGAAAGTGTGCTGTATTGATAAAGTAAAACAAGAGTATTTGGAAGGTGAATCACTGTTTCTGGAGAGATGGAAGGGAATGAAAGCGCGGCGCCAAAATGGCCGCCGCGCTCTTTGCGCCCCCCCCCACCCGGACTCAGACATCCGGGTGAGTTAGGGGCCGTGGCCACCCCTCTATAAAAGGGGTGGCCATGAGGCAGCCGAGCTGCCATTTTAAAATAGCAACGGAGAGGAGAAGTTTTCTCCGTCGCTGTTTCTTCATTTCCCCCTTGCTCCTTCCCGGCTGGGAAGGAAGGATTTTCGCACGGAGCCTTTGGCTTGCTGGCTCCTCCGTGCCTTTTTTGCGCTCTTTGATCCCTGGAAAGGGATCCTGCTCCTTCTTTAAGATATGCCTCCCAAACGGAGGGCCTCGGCGACGAAGCCGTGGCCAACGGGGAGGACTTTTGGCCCTGCGCAACGCGGGGGGCAGCCCTCGGGTCGGAGGACCAGGGTTGCGCCCCTGCAGCAGGGCACGATAATGGTTTTACCCACCGATACCGGTGGAGAGGGGCAGGCTGGAGTATGGCCCTCGGCTCCCCAGCCTCGGGCCGGCCCTTCGGCGGCTCCGGCCCTCGGCACGCAGTTGCCGGCCATGGGCTGGGACAATGGGGGAGGGTCTGGTGCTGCCACACAGCACGGTTTACCTCCGGCCCCTCATGGGCCGGAGTTTGGGCATGGCCCTATTCTGGCCTGGGCTCTCAAATTGGGGATCCTGGTCTAATGCTTAGCGGGCCGTCCGGCCCACCTGGCCCACTTTATACTGGGGGTTCTGTGCAGTGCTGGAGGCATCCTGGGAATTACACACAAACCCGTGGGAGGGGGCCCTTCCTTATATACTGGGGGCCCTTCATGCCCGCCGGTTACCCCGACGGCCGCCACACTTCAACAGGCGGCCGGCCGGATCGAGCTGCTTGAGACACTTCGGCCGTGCTTGCCGCTGTCTCGCAGCTCCCTGTTCGTCCTGAGCTACAGCCGGGGAGTGGTCAGATGTGGCTCCAGAGCTCGATTCCTGGTCGCGAGCTCCGACGCCCGCCATGGGCCGGAACCCCCAGTGGGGGCGGCTCACGGGGGTGCACCTAGTGAGTATGGTTCAAGTTAATGCACCCACATCACAGTCCACTTCCAGCGGCGGGGTTCAGTGGCCATGGCCTCGCCAATTTGAGGCGAGTGGGCATCAGTTGCCAGCCTATCCCAGTGCCCCTTGGTTGCATACTGGCACGACATTGGGGGTGGGGGTTTCCGCCCCCGGGGCAGTGCCGGGCATTGCAGGGGCTGGCCAGGTCCCGCTGCGTATGCCCCGTGTACCTCATGTGCCAGTCACAGCCTTGCCGACGGCTGATTATTCATTGCCCCTTGGTGATCAGTTGTCCTGGGTCACGAGGGACAAGATTTGGCGGGGGGAGTACGTGGATATATTCTCCCTATGAACCGAGAGCCCACTAAGGAGGGGAGAGTCGGACGGGGTAGCAGAGACATAGAGCTGTCCCGCCGGAGTAAGCCACCACGCAGGGGGGTGTCCGCCCCCGGGACAGTGCCGACCATCGCAGGGGCGGTCCGGGTCCTCCTGCGTATGCCCTTTATACAGGATGTGCCGTCGATGGCTTTGCCGACGGCTGGTAATTACTTGCCCCTGGATGATTATTGGCCACAGGTCATGAGGGGCAAGGGCTGGAAGGGGACAGGTGGATATTCCCCCTATTGAACTGTGAGCCCACTGCGGAGGAGAGAGAGGGACAGGACGACTGAGACAAAGAGCTGTCCCATCGTCGTGAGCCACCGCGCACCTCGGGCCAACTGGTTGGCAGCATACCTTGTATATATGGTGGTATGCCGCAGGGCCCGGCCTGATTGGCACACCCTGATGGTTCCATCCATCGCTAAGATTTACAGGGCGATGGTTGACTGGATGGGCCCATGCAGTTGGCTTACGGTGAGGAATGCGGATGAGGGTGGCTCTATACCCTGAGAGGAGGTGGGGATGAGCACTGTCAGCAGTTGTGCTCGTGTACATCACTCCCACGTGACTGGTGCCTGGTGATAGGTACCATGGTGTCCGTGCTGAGCAGTGGGCTGCTCAGACACAGGCTCCACGTAACTGGTCAGGCAGGGGGTTCCAGCCCGCCTGCTGTGTTCGACCTGCTCAGCTGGCGATGTGTGTGCTAAGCGCCAGTGTCGTTACCGACTTGGTGTCACCTTTTGCGCCGGCCCTTACGCCGCCTCCGCGTGCATGCGGGTTGGTTGATTACGGGGCAGAGGTAGGGGTGCACAGGGGCGATCAGAGCTCCGTCTAAAGGACTAGCCTTGACAAAGCTTTTCCCCCCCTCCCCAATTGGTGTACTCAGGCGGGAGAGATGGCAATCAGCCCATCCAAGAGGGGATGGGGCGGGGTACCTCCTGGAGGGTTTTCCATGGGGCTTTTTGTATTCCATTCCGGGGTGTTAGAGGTCCCAGGATGCTACTAATCTGGTTCCCTTGAAGGGTAACGAAGAGGGGGCTCTACTGTGCACAGCTGAGGGAGTTGGGGCTATGAGAGTAGCGGGGCCCGTCTTGGAACCACCTTTCCTAAGTCGACTGTCTCCCCTATGAGCCTTGTACCAAGCTAGGACCGGGGTGAATGTCATTAATCCTCCATTTATCTTACCCTGTGGGTTATCCATTCAGGGATGCCATTCCTGATGACCTCGCTCAGTCAGGTACTCGTAGTTGGTTCGGCCCCTATGGGTGGCACACTCACCCAGTCCTGGTGCTGTTCGGGCACAGTGCGATATACACTCGGATTTCAGATTATTGCCAGTGCACCCGATGGATGTGCAGCTATTGGGTTTTTAGGTCCCGAGGGGAATTTTACTTAGATAAGGCCAACCCCTTCTGACTGAGTTAATACATGTTCAGCACTCGAACGATTCGGGATTTTCGTTCAGTGGGCCTTTCCTCATGGGTAGGGGTCTCGGTCTCTAGCCCATTACCTCGACGACTTTGGGTTCGGGGGTGAACGGGGCTTGGACACGTGCAAGCGTCTCCTCATTACATTTCAGACACTCAGGTGGGAACTGGGTGTCCCCTTGGCGCCTGAATAGACCGAGGGCCCAGCTACTAAGCTCACATTTCTAAATCGACTCTGTCGCGCGGGCACCCGGGTTAACCATGAACAAGGTGGCTTGGATCTCCGCGGCGATTGTGGCATTGATTGCCAAACATAAAGTGTCCCCTTGTGAGCTACAGTTACTTCATGGCCACCTTACTTCGGCCTGCAGGGTGGTTCCGTCCGGCAGAGCATTGGCCAGGCGCCTGTGTGACGCCATGGCTGGCCTGTTACAACGTCGACACAGGGTCCGGCTGATCAGGGGCATACGGGTGGGCCCTCTGGTCTGGCTCAAATTGCTCCTGGGTTTTAACGGGGTCTCTTCCTGGAGATCAGACCTGATGGTCTGCCCTAGATTTCAAGTACGGTCGGATACCTCCGGCGCCCTGACTTATGGGGGTTTACTCTGGGGGTGGGTGCACGGATCGCCTCCGCAATCTTATCTTCCTTGCGTTTCTCCCCATTTTGGGGAGCACTACTGCTATGGGGCGATGAGTGGGCCTACTCAGTGGTCCAATTTAGGTGTGACAATGCGGCAGTGGTGCATATTGTCAACACCCAGACATGCAAATCCCCCAGGGTTAGGACATTAGTTTGTCTATTCCTTTTGAGAAGCCTACGCCTAAATGTGCTGTTCTGAGCCAGACATGTTCCAGGTATTGATAACGACATTGCTGCTGCTTTCTCCCGCCTGCAGATTCCCCGGTTCCGGGCCTTACTCCGGAAGCAGAGGGGTTCCACTCACCACTCCCGGCCGATTTCGGATGTTTGGTGAGGAGAGGCGAACCGGGCATGTCATTGGCACCTCGCACGAGTAAGGCGTATCACCATGCGTTCATGCGTCGTGTTTGGGAGGGGCGGGCACGTGAACGTGTCCGCCGCCCATACACGCGTCACCCTAGTTCCCAGGTTTTTTGACCCACCTTGCACGAGGCTGGCATTACTTATGTTCAGATAGGTGTGAGGTGGCTCTTGGCCACGCAGCTACCACAGTAGCCTTTTTGGAGCGCTCCGCATCAGTGTGTGGGTGCCAGAGTTGGTACCACCTGTGTAAGGCGGATGTGTCTCGTAGGGCACTGGAACTCGACGATGTCTCTGTCACACATGAGTGGGCTCAAGTGGGGATACGGTCCTCACAGGTTGTTCAGCATGGCGTAGGCAGCGGAGTTAGACTGCTACGAAGCTTTATTGGAGACATCTGTCCGGTTGGTGCCCTACATGAATTTTCGACAGTGCCTGCTGTGTGCCCCAGCCCGTTTTTCTGCCACCAGGATAGGTCTACCCTTGCCGAAGTAATGTTACAGAGGGTGACCCGTGCCGCGCTTCGCGGTGTGGGGGCCCATTTTGGCACCCATTTATTTAGGATAGGCATCGCGTTGATCGCGGCTACATTTGGAATACTCGGAGGCCGACATGCGTGTACGCGCAATTTCTTATATGTACGTGCCCTCACTGTGTGAGTACCTAGTTATGACCTTAACCTCTTCTCCTCTTTTACAGATCCTGTGTGTCTCTACACACCGGTGGCAGTGGGGCTGGTGGGCCACAGCTATGTACACTGGGCAGCAGTATATGCTGCGGCGACAGAGAGTGGACCCCGACTTGGGCTCTGTGCATCTGCACGTATGCGATGGTATGGTATGCGCGGCACAAGGGGGCAGGAACTGTTGCCATTCCTGATGTCCGTCGGGGATGCTGGACCTCCCGATGTTCTTAATAGGCACCTCGGTGGCAACAATCTTATATGGATCACTGCTGTTACTAAACGGTCGAGGGGCTGTGACCTGGCGTTTTATCACGTATGGTACACACGGTCGCTATGGTCTAACATCGTGCCGAGACACCGATTTAGGGGAGACGTGGATCTCCGTGGTTCGGACTGTTCCGGCAGTCAGTGGACAGGGCTGTTGCTCAGTCCCTTGCTGAGCATGGCTGGGAGACAGCCATTGGACACCTGAGGATAGGCCTACAAAAATTTTGCCAGTAGGCAGGGGAAGGGGTCCACCTGTCGGCTGGAGGTATGTACCTCGTTCTGGGTGTGGTGCAAGCAGGCCTGGCGACCGAGCTGACGGTCTTGGGGGGGCGGTGAGTCATCATGGACGCCTCCCCGTGTGGTGGGTAGCACTGGTAAGGTAAATATTTATGACCCATAGGTATCCGGCAGGTTCGCAATTGACTGGCCAACACTTAGACAGGTACAGGTGTAATAACATTGACCGGTCAATGACGAACCAGGCAAGGGGTGATGGCAGGAGCTTTTCAGCATGCATCACCCTGTGATTTGACGGATACACGTCAGAGGGTGGGGTCAGTAGATAGTTTATTGACTACGGCCAACAATTTGTGTCAACAAACAAATTGATACAAATGGATACATTGTAGCCAATTGCCGTTGGCAATTTTGGGAGGAACCTTACCAGTGTTACTGCGGCCTGCTTGCCTTAAGAATTATAATTGGATGAGTACCAATTGAAAGTTATAATTCGGACTAGGGCATTATGCAATAAAAGTGGCCCAATGCCTTTATCCATATACCGGTGTCTGAGTCTTTCTTTGGGGGGTGCGCCTGCAATGAAAGCGTGGCGCCAAAATGGCCGCCGCGCTCTTTGCATCCCACCCCACCCGGACTCAGACATCCGGGTGAGTTAGGGGGCGTGGCCACCCCTCTATAAAAGGGGTGGCCACGAGGCAGCCGAGCTGCCATTTTAAAATAGCGACGGAGAGGAGAAGTTTTCCCTCCACCCCCTCCCTAGTGAACAGTGTGATATTTTGGTCGCTTCGGGGCCGGGTGGGAATTTTTGGTTGGAACCCACAATTGGCCCTTGGGTTCTGGCTCTTTTGCCCATCCCACACTGTTGCTGAGGTTTGATATAGGGGTTTTCTTGCTCTTGACTTTGGTCACTTAGGCGGGTAGCACTGGTAAGGTAAATATTTATGACCCATAGGTATCCGGCAGGTTCGCAATTGACTGGCCAACACTTAGACAGGTACAGGTGTAATAACGTTGACCGGTCAACAATGAACCAGGCAAGGGGTGATGGCAGGAGCTTTTCAGCATGCATCACCCCGTGATTTGACAGATACACGTCAGAGGGTGGGGTCAGTAGATAGTTTATTGACTACGGTCAACAATTTGTTTGTGTCAACAAACAAATTGATACAAATGGATACATTGTAGCCAATTGCCGTTGGCAATTTTGGGAGGAACCTTACCAGTGTTACTGCGGCCTGCTTGCCTTAAGAATTACAATTGGATGAGTACCAATTGAAAGTTATAATTCGGACTAGGGCACTATGCAATAAAAGTGGCCCAATGCCTTTATCCATATACCGGTGTCTGAGTCTTTCTTTGGGGGGTGCGCCTGCAAGGGGCAAATGGAAGAAGCAAGAGAATTGAAGTGGCTGCAAAGCCAAGGTGATGCTTCAGCATTTGCAGGCAAAGAAAGCAGTTGACGGGTTTGGATAGACAGTTGGAAACTGGCAAGAAAGGGGAAGACAGAGAAGAAAGGTTGAAAATGAAACATGGGAGTATTGATTTATTCTAGTTTGTTGAGAATCTTATCAAAAGAAAAAATGGGAGGGGGGAATCTGTAGAATCAAGAGCAGGCATTTCAATCTCTAGAGCAGATTTTCAAAGGCAAGATCACAAGATATGGGATGCAAGAATAGGCATCCAAACTGAATTTCTAGAAGTGGACTGTGCACCATAGTTGCTTATTGAACCATTTCTCAAAGAGCCATCAACATTTCAAAACCAGAGTAAAGGAGTTTCCTATGTGGGATTAGGGGGGGGAGGATTGCAGGGTAACACATAACCCAGAAAGCCTCACCAGAGCAGTGCAACAGCACCTGGGGAAGGATGCTTGCAAAAGAGGTCCAATCACAAAGAACACAACATCAGGGTCTTGTCATCAGCCAGGGTCTTTGACAAACAAAACCATTGGTAATGCAGGAACAAGAGCTTTCATGTGTGTTGTGTTCTGTAAAGCTGTGCCTTTAACAATGTACCTTTGCCATGTGTTAACAATGTAACCTTTCTGTGTGCAACATTATAACCATCAGCTGTATCAATGTAAACCTGATAAGGGGACGCGAGCTAGTGACCACTAGATGGCAATAGCGAGCGTCCAGCTCTCATGGCTCAGATTCACCTGGTTCAGCAGCGCGGGAAGATTCCCCGCCACCTCTTCACCTGGTCAAGAAGGGCGTGACCTTCCACAACGTCACGCAGGCAGCAACCAATAGTCTGTCGACGAGCCACATTCAAATGTATAGCCAGCTGTATATATTGAGCTACTCATCCGCCATTACCACATGTTCCTCCGGATCATCATGCAATAAACCTGTGTTAAGCCAACCCTTCGGCTGTTTCATTGTCTTTGGTCCCTTACACTAAATTGGCGACGAAGGTGGGATTATGGCAGCCCACGGGACCAAGACATGTGCCGGTTTCGAAATCAGGAAACTGGGCGACTGGGAGATCTTCGAGATGGACTTCCAGGCAGCACTGATTGAGTCCGAAGTCACGGAAGAGGCAAAGAAAAGGGCCATCTTCACCAGGATGCTCGGACAAGAAACCAAAAGGACCTTGGTGGACCTGATTGCACCAAGGAGGGTGAGCGAATTCAAGGCCAAGGAACTCATGCAGATGCTGCGTGAGCACGTCCGGCCCACCACGGCGATGTTTCCCGCTCGGAGTGCGTTCTGGAGGCGAGTCCAAGCGCCCGGGGAGACGGTCGCCGCATTCGTGGCGGCCCTGCGGCTGGCGGCCGGCCCGTGCAAATGGGAGAATGCCGAAATCACCCTCCGGGACTGTGTGCTGTGCGGCCTGAACGACGCCGAAACCCAGCGCACATTAATGAACCAAGAGCCGCCTCCCACGTTGCAGGAGGTCGTCAGAGCGGCCCAGGCCGCAGAAGCTACGAAGGCCGGGGTCAAAGAACTCCAGGACTGGCGGCCGAAGTCGAGCAAGGCAGAGACTCCGGTACAGGCGGCCCGGCGAACTTCGAGGTCGTCCGCAGAGAGCAGCGACGACGAGGACGTCCGGAGGGTCCGGAAGGAGAGCCGGCGGTGCGACGGCAGTGGAGCGGCCCACGACCGCGTAAAGTGCCCGTTCCGGAAGGCCGAGTGCCACAACTGCGGCCGCCGCGTTCACATCGCCAAGGTGTGCAGGAAGAAGCGCGAGACCCGGAGGAGCTCCGCAGACCGTTCCGCAGGACAAGACCGCTCAACGAGACCCAAGGACGGCGCCCTGGCCACGCGGAAGCAGGACGGCGTGGGCCGCATCTCTGACGGAAGCGAGGACGACGCCCCAGTGTGCAGCGTGTCTGCAGGACACCCCCGCTATTTTGTTGAGGTACTAGTCCAAGGGGTTCCCATTAGGATGGAAATTGACTCGGGGTCCTCATATTCAATCATTTCCCAGAGGGAGTTTTTGGGAATTGCCCCCCACAAGCGACCCAAGCTCAAAGCACTGAGGTCCACACTACGGGACGTGCAAGGGAACAGCATTCCAGTGTTGGGGGTTGGAGAATTTCAGGTTAAATTCAAGAAGCACGCTGCGTCCCTTCCCCTAGTCGTGCTCAAAGGGGGAGATTGCAGCCTCCTCGGGACTCAATGGTTCCAGCCCCTGGGTTTGTTTATTGGGGGGGTGCACGCCGTTGGGATGCACGCCGTTGGGACTGATCCAATTCTGGAGGTGTGCGAGGCGCACCCCAAAGTTTTCAAAAAAGGATTGGGGAAATTCAAGGGGCCCCCAGTGACATTCGACCTGGACCCGGAGGTCCGCCCAATTCGTCTTAAACCACGCCGGGTGCCGTTCGCACTTAAGGACAAGATAGAGGCGGAACTGGACAAATTGGTGGGCCAGGGAATCCTTGTGCCTGTTGATTCCGCGGAGTGGGAATCTCCAATTGTAACCGCACTAAAGGCCAATGGGGAGGTCCGCATATGCGCTGACTACAAGTGCACCATCAACAAGGCGATCCGCCCGAATGCATATCCGGTGCCGGTAGTCAGCCATCTGCTGGCCAGGTTACACGGGGGAAAGTGTTTCGCTAAGCTCGACTTAGCACAGGCCTACCAGCAGCTTACGGTGTCCCCTGCCGCAGCTGCTGCGCAGACCATAGTCACCCATAAGGGGGCGTTCCAGGTGACGCGCCTCCAGTTCGGCGTGAATTCGGCGCCTGGAATTTTCCAGTCACTCATGGAACGCCTCCTGAAGGGACTGGAGGGGGTGTTACCTTATTTTGATGACGTGTTAATAATGGGGGGAGCCGGGTTGAATTGGCCAAGAGGTTGGGGAAGGTCCTGACAATATTCGAAAGAGCGGGGCTGAGACTGTGAAAAGACAAATGCGTCTTCTTCGCAACCGAGGTTGAGTTCCTAGGGTTTTGTGTGACTCCTGAGGGAATAAAACCATCCAAGTCCAAGGTGGCAGCCATTAAGAAAGCCCCCCGCCCCACCTCCAAGCCCGAGCTGCAGTCGTTCCTAGGGCTGCTCAACTTTTACCACTCCTTCCTCCCCCGGAAGGCAGCGGTGGCTGAACCGCTACACAAACTGCTAAAGAAAGACCAGGCATGGAAGTGGGGCGATGACCAAGAAAGGGCATTTGGTGAGCTAAAAAGCCTCCTAGCGTCCGATGCCATACTGACCCACTTCAACCCCAAACGCCCGGTAGTTCTGACCTGTGATGCATCCCCAGTGGGGGTGGGGGCGGTGCTGTGCCACGTGTTGGAAAACGGAAGGGAGGCCCCGATAGCATTTTACTCCAGGTCCCTGTCCCAAGCGGAGAGAAACTACGCACAGACAGATAGGGAGGCACTAGCAATAGTCGCGGGGACGAAAAAATTTCACGATTTTCTGTACGGCCGCCCCTTCACCATTGTAACAGACCACAAGCCCCTGCTAGGCATCTTTACCGCAGATAAGCCCACCCCACAGATCCTGTCCCCGAGGATGCTCAGGTGGGCCATTTTTCTCAATGCGTATCAGCACGCGTTGATCTACCGGCCCGGGAAAGAGATCAGCCATGCGGACGCTCTATCAAGGTCTCCCCTCCCCCTAACGCCCAGCCAGGTGAGCAAGGGGGAGCGGCACCATCAGGTTCTTATGATAGAGGTGCTGGATTCGCCCCCCGTAATGCCCGCCGACATTGCCAAAGCGACAGAGAAGGACAAGACGTTAGCGGCAGTTAGCTCCTGGGTGCAGAAAGGGTGGCCGGCGTCCTCCCCAGCGGAGGAGTTCGCTCCATTTTTCAGAAAAAAGCTAGAACTGTCCCTAGAGAGGGGGTGCCTCTTGTGGGGGCAGCGGGTGGTGATTCCCACTTCCCTTCGGCCGCGGGTGCTCAAACTGCTGCACGTCAGCCACCCCGGCATCGTGCGATCCAAGGCGCTGGCCCGGAGTTACTTCTGGTGGCCCCAGCTGGACGCCGATATCGAGCACATGGTCGGCACTTGTGAAAGTTGCCAATGCTCCAGACCAGAGGAGGCCCGCCTTCCCCACAGGGAATGGGACGCGGCTAAGGGGCCGTGGTCCCGGGTGCACGTCGATTTCGCGGGCCCGTTCAGAGGCACCCTGTTCCTTCTTGTAGTGGACGCCTTCTCCAAGTGGTTGGAGGTTATCCCAGTCACGAGCACCTCCTCGGCCCAGACCATTAGGCATTTGCGGAGGCTCTTTTCCACGTTCGGCATACCCGACACATTAATTAGCGACAACGCTAGTTGTTTCACGTCCTCCGAGTTTAGGGCATTCATGGAGATTAACGCCGTTCGGCATATCACCTCCGCCCCGTTTCACCCAGCCACCAATGGCCAAGTAGAGCGCCTCGTCCGCACCACGAAGGACGCATTGCGGCGCATGGGCCCCGGGGATTTGAACTTACAAGTCTGTCAGTTTCTGCTAGGGTACAGGGTGACCCCTTTGGCGTCAGGATACTCCCCCGCAGAGCTCTTAATGCGTAGGAAACTGACCACCATCCTTACTAGGCTAGACCCCACGAGGGTAGAGGACAAAGGAAGGAACATCGGGCTAGAGGCCACAAAGAGTTTCAGTATAGGCGCCCCCGTGCATTGCAGGAATTACGCCAGCACGGGCCCAGCCTGGGTACCGGGCGTAGTTGTGGAGCAAACCAGCCCCGTGTCGTACCGCGTGGAAACCAGTACAGGGCTCCTGTGGAGGCGGCACGTGGACCAGCTCCGACGCAGGGTCTCCGATGAGCAGGGCACAGACCAAACAGAGAAAAAATCAGCGTTAGGGTTCTCCCCCACCCGTTCAGCCCAAGGGGGAGGAAAAGGGGACCGTGGGCCCCCACCAAGGGGGGAGGAGGATGTTCTCGTAGATATCCTAGGGGATCTTTCTGAGGAGGAGGAGGAACCCGACCCCATACATATCTCGCGGAATGTCCCCACAAATGCGGATACCCCTACTAAGTTAGATATTGATTTTCAGAACCAGGGGGTTTTTTGGAGTGGTCCCCCACCCGTCCAAGCGAGAAGAGGGGTTTTTCGTTAGCCCTGACTGCCCCCGGTCTGCCCACAATGGAGTTTTTCCCTTCCCCTAAGGCCGCCAGACAGCGGCAAGCCACTAACAAGTCTCC
This sequence comes from Bradypodion pumilum, assembly GCA_035047305.1. Classification (NCBI taxonomy): domain Eukaryota; kingdom Metazoa; phylum Chordata; class Lepidosauria; order Squamata; family Chamaeleonidae; genus Bradypodion; species Bradypodion pumilum. Next base: position 108,913,090 of record JAWDJD010000004.1, on the reverse strand, counting down.
CTCTCCCATTTCAGGACAAGGGACCAGGGAACAAAGAAGCAGTAGCGCCCCCGGGGGGGTCAGCCCTCTTCACGGCCCAAACGCACATGCAACAAGCCATCTTGGCTGAGAGACTTCGTCTCATCCTAGGGGGGAGGGATGTTGTGTTCTGTAAAGCTGTGCCTTTAACAATGTACCTTTGCCATGTGTTAACAATGTAACCTTTCTGTGTGCAACATTATAACCATCAGCTGTATCAATGTAAACCTGATAAGGGGACGCGAGCTAGTGACCACTAGATGGCAATAGCGAGCGTCCAGCTCTCATGGCTCAGATTCACCTGGTTCAGCAGCGCGGGAAGATTCCCCGCCACCTCTTCACCTGGTCAAGAAGGGCGTGACCTTCCACAACGTCACGCAGGCAGCAACCAATAGTCTGTCGACGAGCCACATTCAAATGTATAGCCAGCTGTATATATTGAGCTACTCATCCGCCATTACCACATGTTCCTCCGGATCATCATGCAATAAACCTGTGTTAAGCCAACCCTTCGGCTGTTTCATTGTCTTTGGTCCCTTACACTAAAATGTGTGTGTGTGTGTGCTGGTGGTGGTGAGGATTGGATACCTCAGCTTGCTCCTACACTAAACCCCTGAACATATGCCTGCATTTAAACCTGAGGAATGTGCTCTGTGACTGGAAAAAGAGAATGCTAGGGGTTTGGAAGGCAGCAACTTTTAAGTCATTGTCTGCCATCTCAAGTAGTTATCCTGCCAGAAAATACATGTTTTCTTTTCTTTACAGCATGCCTAGAATCCCACTGCTTGTTATATGAAGTGCTAAATTACTTGCTGTGACTGTAATCCACACAGCAGCATCAAGTTACATTTCTGCAATGACTGGTTATGTTGCAAATGATGTTTCCTTCCTGTTTGATTTTACTAGGGGGACCCAAATCAGCTGTGGTGTCTGAGTACCAAATGATGTTGATTCACAGCACAACTTTGCAGCCTGTCCCCATAGAGGAAGATAGCTGTATTATGATTCTTTACCAGTGGTCTGAATTGGCTCCTGTTGTTCTTAAGCATTGGTTTGAAGGAAGTATCATGCCAACTGTCCCTTCAATCATTGGAATATGTCAATTCTACAGGCAAATGAATGCTAACAATGTGATGGGTGAAGGTACCGTATTCCATATACTAATTTAACAGTTGTCCTGCTGGTTGATATCAACTGTACCTTATTGAAAAAACCTATATCAAATTTATGACAGGAAAAAGAATTTTTCTTTGCTCCAGGGTGTTTTATTTTTCCAATAGATCATTCATCCAGTTCTGGCAAGATTCTAACCTGAAAGATAGTTGACCTTTCTCACTTCTGCTGATAACAGGAAAGAAGGATCGTGTAGAAGCAACTAATTCTTTTTCAGCAGCTGATAACAGATAACCACAGTGCAGAGATTGGGGGGGAAAAACACTTTTGGGGGATCACAACTCTGAATCCTCCATCCAACATAGTGATAGTGACCATGGGGTTTGGGGAGATGTAGGCAAATGACTTTTTCCAAGCTCTGACACTGTTATTATACTGGAGGGAATAGTATGACACACCCTGGAACAGTATGTGTTCCAAACAGCATGATAAGCCCAATGTCAAAATTTTCAGGAACAACTGAGGAAAAGTCCTGTCAGTGCATGTACCCAAGCCCATTGTGCCATTTTGAGCAGTTCACAAACAAACACTTCCATGCTGAGCCAGTGAGTCCCAGTACAAGCCAGGAGTGGGTGGAGATGAATGCACAGGCTTTACCTCGGGAGGCACTAAGTGTTCCAGTGCTGGAAATATTCAAGAGAAAATTAGGCTACCATCTGTTAGATCTGTTTTGATTTGGATTTCTACATTAAACAGGGGTTGGGCTCGGTGGCTTAGTAGTCCCTTCCAAATGAATTATTCTAGGAGTCTATGAAAAGCCACCTCACAAACAGAAAATAAGCTATTTCCTCTAGTGCTGTTTATCCTGGGACTTTCTCTACATCTGGAAACATTGAAAAATGCAGCAGTTCCCTAAGGGTTCAACTAAGACCCAAAAAATATGGCAAATCTGCAGAAAATTCAGGGAATAAATATATCATGAAAAAGAAAGCTGTGCATTCTCCTGAACCACCAATGTCATAGGACCATGATGGTGAACCTTGGTACTCCAGATGTTCTTGGACTTCAATTTCCAGAAGCCCAAGCCGTACGGCCGCGTTTTACTTCCGCTTCTGGGAGTGACGAGGGCAGCGCTGGCCAGATGAATCATAGTAAACCCATTCGTGTGGATTCACAGGGTGCTTGGGCTTCTGGGAATTGAAGTCCAAGAACATCTGGAGTGCCAAGGTTCACCATCACAGTCATAGGACAATGTTTTCTTTTAATTTAGACAGACAATTAAATACTTTCTTAACCTATCTAAGATAAGACATAATGGCCTTGTCTTAGAGGTACTTTATCCCATAGAGAATGATGACCAGAAATATGAATACTTCATCCTTCAAGGTTGTAACTGCCTCTTTTGGCTCTAGAAATGTATTGACTGTCAGAATGAGGTCAGAAAATGATCATGCATGCCTTAAGCTACAATGAACCCAGAGTTAACTTATTTTCTGTGGTGGTCTTCTCACAAATTTGACAGCAATGTAGTAACTTACCTCCCACATAAATTTTTATGAATTTTAAAGCTAAACTACTGTTTGCTAAAGCAGGCCAAAATCCTGGTTGCTCTTTATTTAGATGTCTAAATCACAAATTTATGTGCGGGGGGGGGGGGGGGGAGTGAAAGCTTTTTCTTTCTGTCTTCACTTAGAAGGAAAGTAGAAATCTGAAAGAAGAAGGAGATAAAGGAACAGCATTATCTATTACTCATTCTCAGTCCAGGTTCCATGAATTAATCATTAGAGACAATAGTTAAGATGGGGTTTTTTTTCTTCTAAAGGTGGATTTCTTTTTAATTATCCACTTCCCACTCACCTCACATACTAGTAACAGTTCAGAAACATAATTGTTAGAATGGAGATGAGGGGAATATAGAACAAAGTTCCCGAGTAGAAAAAACATAATTTTCTTTTGTAAAAGAGCAAGTCCAACATAGAACAGGGAATTTAAATGATGGTATGGAGGTGGCTTAAAATAAATTGTTGGTAAGGAGGTATACCTCAGTACTAAGATAAAAATGAACAATGGAGGGGGGAAGCGAAATAGTCAATGCCACAGTGTTAATTTTTCTGGCAAAATGAATCCTAACTCAGAAGCTTAAAATTTTCCACAGAGCAGTTATGACCAAATTACCAGTGAACCAACCACTTACCGTCCTAGTAAACTGTAACCTAGCATGAGATGCTGGAATAAAATGTTTGTAATTTGATGTCATTTTTCATTTGCAAGTGAAACAAGGATATGCTAATGTGGTGGACTTCTCTGAGCAGCATATGCTAATTCACTCAATTTATCTTCATGCCTGCTGTGTTATTTGCTTCTATTAAAGACTCATCCTCTGTATTTTCTCTCCATAGAGGCTCGGGGTACATCTCAGAGTACATCTAGACAGCTATTCTAAAAGCACATATCCAGTTCCCACTGTTTACTTAATGCCAGGCCGCCATTTCCTGTTGCTCCCCGTCTGTCTCTGCTTTTCCATACCACAGACCATTGCCAGAAACGGACTGGGCCATCTGCACAGATGTAACAGTCACATCATGTTGAGTAAATAATCCTCTTGCATTTTCAAAAATGTCCATTTACTTGGTTTACCCATTTCTGTTCAAAGAAAGGTAAAGGTCACCCTTGCTTGAAAGCCAGTCTTATCCAACTCTAGGGTTCTCCACTTATAGCCAAAGAAGCAGCATTCTCTGCGTCTGCAGATGTTTCTGTGGACATGTGGCAAGCATGACTAGATACCGGAGTGCACAGAATGCTGTTTACCTTCCCACCAAAGTGGTACCTATTTATCTACTTGCAATTTCTTGCTTTCGAACTGCAAGGTTGGCAGGAGCTGGGATATTGATGGGAGCTCATTCCATCATGCATTACTTGGGTTTCGAACCGCTGACTTGCCAATCGTCAATTGATCCTCATCCAGCCAGGCGGGCTGCATCAGGAGGCTAGGAGCAACACTCCAAGAGTAAGGTAGTACCTGCCCGGTTTCTTTTCTTTCTTTTCTTTTTTTCCCTTTTTTTCTTTTTTTCTTGGGGGGGGGGGAGACGAGGCCATGCCCACAGTTAGCCATGCCCACAGTTAGCCACATCCACAGTGTGGTAGTAATTTTTTTGGAGTTCATCATTGGTCTACTCCAATATGATTTTATTTGAAAGAAAGGAAAAAGAAGTTTTTTGTTCTACAAAGAAAGTGTGTTTCTGAGTTATTAGGAGTTCTTACACTCCTCAAACCAGGATTGCAGAGATTAAGCTGGAACATGACTAGTCCAGGATGTTAGATTACAGAACTGGTTAATTGAGAAGATTTGAAGTTTTCTAATGATAACTAATGTGGTCCAATCATTTCTCTAAAGGTGGACGTCCCAAAGCCACAGCCACACACACATATAAATACACACACGCTCACACTTACATGTACACGTACACACATGTGGGTGTGCACATGTGCACATACGCACATGCACGCGCACACACACACACAAAATGTCAGATTGTATTACTTTTAACTAAATATGATACAAGCAGAGAAAAGAAGATGTGGTAGGCTAGATAGCATGTTGAAGAACAAATGGTTGATATATGGTCAACCTAAATGATTAACAAGTGGAATCAGAAAAATGGGAAAAGAAGAAGAGGAGAAGGATGATGGAGTTTTGTTTTGCTACCTTTTGTGTCAGTTCCCATAAACAATAAATGAAAAGGTAAGGAAAGTTCAAAATACAGTATATTAAATACATTTTAGTTGTTTCAAACAGATAGAATGTGTCTGAACACTGTCAATGTAAAATTTAGCTTTAACTATACTGGCAGATGAATGTATCATTAACAGGCATTTGTGTGTATCAACAAGACAAAAAAAATAACAAACAAAGCAAAAGACAAAAGAAAGCCATTGATAATCTGGCAGTTAACATGAGAAAAATAGATTTATCAGAAGAAAGCTAAGGGATTTGAGAAATAATCAGTTTTTCTCTCAACTATACGAGCTTTTCAACTCTGCCTGTGTTGGAATGAGTGTCCTCTGAGTCATGGAGCTAAGGCTGATGTAAAAGGAGTCATATTAAAATAGCAGCATGTACAAAAGTAAAACCAAGAGAACAAAAGAAACGCTAAAGGTTTGAAAAACACAAAGGCCTAAAAAGTCACCACTTGAGCTAGATTTCTCCACCCCAAAGTTCAGTTCTCTCACCATGCTATATATGATATGCATATCTCTTATAAGCTCCTGGATTCCACATAATTAAAATCCCACACATTGCAGTATATAGTCTCTCCAGTTCAGTTTTCTCCCTACAATTATAAATTATAAAACCCTAGCTGTGAAATGGGAAGAAAAGATTCGACCCACTCAATACTACATGGGTTTATGTCTGCACTTATGTATGATAAACCTTGGAAAAGGAGAGAATTTGAGGTTTGAACTGCTACTCAGCTCATTTATAGGGCTCATCACATGCCCACTGTGTCTTGTTTAAATATCATCTATACTTTATAGCACTAAAAATTCCCATAGCTCTGATGATAAAAACTAAGCGTAGTACAAAACAAGTAAATACAAAACTTTTGTTGTTGTCCAGTCGCAGTCAAGCCTGACCCTCTGTGACCCCATGGACAGCACCATGCCAGGCTCCTGTGTCATCTGTTATCCTCCAGAGTCTGCCCAGATCCATGCCCACCACATCAATGATGCAGTCTAACCATCTCATCTTCTGCAGCCTCCTTCTCCTTTTGCCTTTGATCTTTCCCATCATCAGGGCCTTCTCCAGTGAGTCCTCTCTTCTCATTTGGTGGACAAAGTATTTGAGCTTTAGCTTCAGTATCTGTCCTTCCAAGGAACAGTCGAGGTTAATTTCCTTTAGGATTGGCTGATTTGATCTCCCTGCAGTCCAGGGACTCTAAAAAGTCTTCTCCAGCACCAGAGTTCAAATGCATCTATTCTTCTGCGCTCAGCTTTCCTTATGGTTCAGCTCTCACAGCCATACATCATTACAGGGAAGATCATCACTATAACTTTGCAGACTTTTGTCTGTTTCTCATATATCAAACTTCTAACTTCTACTCCTACCCAACTGAAATGTTACAGTTAGTCATCAATACATGCTTATAAATTTCCATAAAACTACAAGGGGAGAAGAGAAAATTCTTGTTTCATTTCTCCCTAAAAATTGTAATGAGACAATTGTAATGAGTGTAAATTGTAGGTTTGCTGAACTTGAAAGCGATCTTTCTGAAACTTAGATGGAACATGTAAGCACACAACCTGTCTTGAAGAACATGCCATGAAGTTTGCCTGAAGAAGTGACCTTTGACTCATGAGAGCTTGCAATGTTTTTTAAATTGATCCCATAAAAGGTATCACCTTCCTTCTGCATTTGTTTGATTCTGAAACTCTTAGTGTTCCAATAAATGTATCACTTTAAAAATAATAATAAAGGTATGTGATCCTAGGAGAAAGATGATGCCTTTCTGTGAACACTAAAAATAATAATCATTACATGAACTTTCACGATACAAAACCACTTCTCCAGGTGTGCACCAATTTCTTGTGGATAGTACAGGAAAATTATCAATGAGAGTCCCAAAAGTTCATGGCAAGATGCTGTGCCAGGCCTTGTTTCAGAGTTGGGGGAAAACAGCAGCGTGGATCTGATATCATCTCCCATTCTACAAACAGATGAAAACAAATATCTGCATATTGCCCCCTACAGATGGTCTTCTTTTGGAATGGCAAGTTTCTCTTTTTCTTTCTTTCTTTTTCTTGGCATTGAAAGGGTCAATGCAAAGGCCCAGAGCTCTCAAATGGGGAGTTGATCTTTCTGCCAGTGACTCAACACCAAGTGTCAGCCATTGGTTAACTAACCTGACAACACTGAAGGCTAATGGCCTTGGGTGGCAAAGTCCACAGGGAATAGTGATGGTCCCCAAGTGGATTAAATCCCTCTTGAATCCATCTTGATGGAGGGCAGCAGCTGATGAGGACTTTGTGTGCCAAAAGAGCTCAGGTCCAGAAAGTGACTTGTGAAACTAGGTCATTGGCACAGGTGTCATGCTGTAATCATACCTGTCAATCATCCCAATTTGGCCGGGAAAACCCCATAATTTGACATCGATTGACGTCATAACCCGCCCTGCGCTGCCAAAACCCCATAATTTGGCAGCGGGGGAAATGCTTTCCGCGCATGCATGGAAGCGCTATGCCACTTGCGCAGCCCCTACGCAAGCGGCGTAGCACTTCCACGCATGCGTGGAAGGGTTTTACCCCTTCCCCGCATGCGCGGAAGCACTACGCCACTTGCGTAGGGGCTGCGCAAGCGGCGTAGTGCTTCCGCGCATGCGTGGAAGGGGTAAAACCCACGCATGCGTGGAAAGGAATTTCGTGTCAGGAATTACTCTGGGTTGAAAGGGTTTTTGCAGAGTAACTCTGCTCAGGGGATGCCCAAATGAAGCTGCTCTTATGTCCCCAAGCGATGTGCACAGGTCCCGTTTTTCCGGAGCCGCGGGTTGACAGGTATGTGTAATGCGGAAGACAGATGAAAGGCCTGTTAAATATAAACATCATACCCATATTATGGAATACAGGTATCATCATGCATCTGGCTGCTAGCCCCTCCCACAAGAGTGGAAGGTGCTTACCTGAGTTTCAACAGGCACTTCCAACTGTCATTCTGTATGTAGTTATACTGAGGTAATGTTCCTGTAACTATAAAGAAATAAATAAACAGTTATTATTATTAATTACTATTGTTAATCATCATTGTTCAACCTCTAACAAAATGGTAGCAGAGGATTGGTTTTGAGAAACTAATTAAAAATTAAATTAAAGAAGATTTCCAACTCTGAATTATCAGCATGTCAAAACCACCAATGAGAGTTAGGACCAGGCATATTGCAGCGCAGCTAACTCCAAGCGACAAAAATATAAGTGGCAACTCGGCAGACACAATTGCCGATGATGATGGGGAGCAAAACAGAAAATTACAATTACTAAATTACCCGATGTCTACACCTATAAATGAGGAGGAGGCAAGATGTGAGTCTAGAGGGGAAGATTTCCCAAAAGACAAGGTTCTATGGCCAGCAGTTCTAAAAATAATAAATTCGGCCACAAAAGGCAGCAACCCGATTGCTGATCTAAGGAAACTATTGTTTAACATGGGTAAAGTAAATAACATAGAAAATCTCACTGGGAGGAATGATGAAAGTAAAATGAGGAAATGGCAGAGCCAAAAGGGACAGGGGAAAGATCAGCAAGATCAAGCCCAAAGCAACATTTTTTAAATTTCCAGCCAAATGAAATGACAGGATGGCAACAAATGAAGCCATTAGTTTCAAACTGAGAGGCGGGAGAATGGCAAGATAACACAGAAGTAACAGATTACGTTCATATAAGTGAAACTCCAAAATTAGACTTTTATGAAAGTACCAAAAGAGGAAACTACTCAAGTGAATATATAAACAATCAGGAAATTAGGGTAATTTCTGAAAATCTAAAGAAAGCTCAATTGAATTATCCAAAAATAAGGAGACAACCATCAATGGGAGAAGGAATGGCAAGACAACATACACTAATTTTACAGCCCCAGGAGATCAAACAGGAAAAAAGCAGACAAGCACAACCTCATACTACGCACTCAATCCCATCTGAAGTACCATGGAATGACCAGATCACACAACCTTTGAAAACAGCTCACCCAGATATTTATTTATTTTATTTTATAGTCAAATTTGTATATGCCGCCCGCTCAGGCAGAACCCGACTCAGGGCGGCATCACAACAATTCACAAAAGACATAAATACAATTATAAAAAATAAGTATAACCCCCCCCCAACCCACCCCCTTTAAAAACCCCTATGTCCCACCCACCCACTATACAAAGGAGGAGGAGAAAGTTCTTATACAAGCCAGCAGGCGGGCACCATAGTCCCATTCGGGCCCCACACCTGCCCTGCCAGCCAGGTCTTCACTCCTTTCCTGAAGGGCAGCAGTTCACTTTGGAGTCTTAGGTCTATTGGCAGGAGGTTCCAGAGAGTTGGTGCGGACATGGAGAAGGCCCTCCTTCGGGTGCTAGGCAAATGTGCATCATATACACATTTATATATACACAGTGAGTTCTTGGAGTCTCCATATTTTGTGGGAGCATCGCCAGAGCTGATTGACTTTAGGAGATCCTTCCCCGGCAAGAGTCATGAACAAATGAATACTGCACACACGTCAAATCTGGGACATACACAGTTGCTCAACAGTGACTCTGCTCACAAAGAAGTTTTTTCAAACTAACTGGCTGTGTGCCTATTCTGTTCTCTCAGTTTATTAATATCCCTGACCACCAAAGACAAATATCAACGATGAATGAAAACAAAAAAACTATGATTTGACCAACAAATTCACCAAGCTTAAAGTGACAGGTAACAATATATTCGAATGGGCACAACAATTTCAATTATTACTTATGAGAGATAATGCATTTTTATCTCATACAAAATCCACCACCAAAACCTTGGAGTCTAGAATTAAATTGCCTACACCATAAAATATTCTATTTATTACTCAGTTCTATCGAACCAGCACTGTACCCCAGTATTCCCAGTGGCCTTACTGTGTCAAAAATTTGGAACAAACTATGCAATATATTCTATAGCAAAAATAGGAGTACAACATCTAGAATTTCAAGGGAATTTCATTCCTACAAACTACAACCAGGAATAGCTATGGGGGAACACCTGTCACATTTAATTGGGATGAGATCTCAACTGATACAAAGAGGTGAACCTATAACTGATGAGAGTCTCATTAGTGAAATTATTAATTCTCTAGATCCCAATTGGGACAGTTTTGTAAGTCAATTAAATAATATTAGTTATGGGAACATATCATTAGAATCATTATCAAGTAGACTTATTGCAGAAGATAATTTGAGAAAGGATAGGGCAATCGTACACAAAGATTCCAGATCAACAAAAAGGGTAGATTTCAATATTAATGCAAATACACATCAAACTTGTTATATTTGTGGTTCAAGGTATCACCTAAAAAATATTGCCCCAAGATAGCAAAACATTATGACACCAAAGAAAAACCACCATCATACAAAACAGACTACCAAGATAGGTGCATGCAAAATCACAACTACTACCGATCATATATATCAAGATCACCTAGCCCTAGAAGAGATGATAAATTCAGAAGGGGATATAATAAAACTGAACATAACTCGGTCAATGGGGTATGATAAAGATCTACATTGGTTGTTAGATTCAGGAGCCACTGCTCATATACCACACAATGGAAAGTTGTTTCAATCTTTTGTGGCAACATCATTTAAAATTAGAATTGCAAATCAAAATTTTGCCAAGGTACTAGGCAAAGGAAAAAAAATTATTCCAGGTTTAGGAATTTTGAATGATGTACTTTATGTTCCAGAAATACCTATTAATGTATTAGCAATAGTTAAATTATCAAATGAAACAAATGTAAAAGTGTTGTTCCAAAAGGGAATGATAAAGGTCACCAAAAAAATGGCAAAAATGTTGAAAAAATTGAAACAATAGACAGATTACCATATTTGATACACTTGAATGAAAACAAAGAAAGGGTGTGTGCTAACTCTGTTGACATCAATAACGATGCTGGGTCCAAATCGGAAGAGGAAGCTGAAATTACAGATAGTACTAAACCTTATAAGGAAGGAGAAGCAGAAGTAATTGTGGAAAATGAGAAGCGAGATAAATTTGAAGGTACAAAAATTGAAGTTAATGAAAAAAGTTAATTTTTGGGAAACCAGTTCATGATGAGTGTGCACACATGCTACATAGAAGACTTGGACATGTGAGTTTTCCTGTAATTGGAAAAATGTGTTGTTCTGATGGGTTGAAAATCAAAAGTTGTAAAAATTATCTCGAATGTTCCATATGCAAATGTTCAAAGACACAAACTTCACCCATACCAAAAACTTCATTAAGAAATACTTCCCAACCATTTCAACTTATTCACTTAGATCTGATAGGGCCACTAAAGGAATCATTAGGAAAAAAGAAATTATTTTTGACAATAGTTGATGACTATAGCAGGTATGGGTTTGTCTACACCCTCAAAAACAAGGCAGAAACTTTTACCATATTTAAGGAATTCCATAAAAGAGTTGAAACACAAAATGATACTAAGATTAAACAAATTATGACAGACCGGGGATCTGAGATCTTAGCAAGTGAATTCAGGGCATGGACCATCAAACAAGGTATCATACATTATACTACTTCCCAATCTTGGCATTTCAAAATGGCGTTGCTGAAAGGAGAAATGGGGTATTACAAACAATGCTAAGATGCGTATTAGAGGATGCAAATTTGAATCAGTCATATTGGGGTGAAGCCATATTTTACTGCAACTATACTTTGAACAGGGTGTGGTCTGGTGTAATAAATATAACACCATATGAGGCATTATACAGACGCAAACCAAGGCTATTTCATCTGCATGTATTTAGTGTATCGGCTGAAGTTCTAAGCAGATGAGGAGAAAAGGGAATAAAATATGCAAAAGATTAATATTTATGAGTTATGAACCTGGGTCCAAAGTGTACAGATTTTTAGACAAACAAGGGAAAGTAATAGTTTCCAGGTCTGCAGTATTCTATGAAAACAGCAACTGGAGTAAAATTCATTCCAATGAAGTAATTATAAATGAACATGACATCAATAGTAATAGTAAAAAAGGAAAGACACATTCTAGTGTTTCACAAGAAAGCCAAACAGATGAGGTTGACTTGTATACTGAAACTACAAATAACTCAATTGATATAGCCCTCGAAAATGATAAATTTAGTCAACAAACAGATAATAATTTAACTAATTCATACCCAAGATTGTCCGCCAGAATAAACAAAGGTAAATTATCCAAAGAGTTCGAAGATTATGTGATGACAATTAAACATTCTTACATCACCCCAAATAATTATCAAGACATATTAAGACTTCCTCCAGACGAACAACAAAATTGGCTATGCAGAGAGAAATGAACAGCTTAAAGGAAATGCAAGTATATACACCTGTGAAAAATAATCCTGAAGGGAAAAAAACTGATAGGAACAAGGTGGATATTTAAAATTAAACCTCTCGATAATAATCAGGTTCTCTATAAGGCTAGACTAGTGGCTCAAGGATTTTCACAAACTTTTCCTGAGGATTATACAGAAACGTATGCTCCAACTGTAAGAGTTGGGAGCGTAAAAACCGCCCTAGTAATTGCCTCCATAATAGAAGAAAAAGTGTATCAGTTTGACGTCCAGACAGCTTATTTGCATGCTGAACTGGACATTGAAATTTACGTGAAAGCTCCATTAGGTATTGACAAGGAAGAGGGAGATGTATGGTTATTGAATAAAAGTCTATATGCTTTAAAACAATCTGGAAAAAGATGGTATGACTGTCTATCTAAGGAATTGGAAGCAATGGGTTTTATAGCTTCAGACGCAGACAAATGTGTTTTCATCAGAAGGGAAACAAATAATGTGGAGAAAGTTTTAGTATATGTAGATGATATTTTATTCATAGGAAAGGACAAAATACAATGTGATAAATTCGCAAATGATTTAAGGAAACATTTTTCACTCAAGGCTTTAGGCAAGGTAGATAAATATCTTGGAGTAAAAATTACAAGAACAATTGACGGATTCACTTTTTCGCAGAGATAAAATATTTGAATTAATTAAAAATTGTACTATGTTACACCAGTGGTTCCCAAAGTGGGGCATACGCCCCATGAAGGACTTCAGTTCCCAGAAGCCTAAGTCAGTACACTGGCTGACCAGTGCTTTGGGGAATAGACTTAGGCTTCTGGGAATTGAAGTCCACAAACTAAAGTTTGGGAAACACTGTGTTACACTCTAAACCTTGCGACTCTCCTATGCAGACTGATTTTTTTAAAAAATAATCTTAATGAGGATGAAGATTTCAATGAAAATACATTGTACAGATCTGTAATAGGGTCACTGATACACATTGCAAAATGGACATGACCAGACATTAATCTGGCTGTGAATTTACTGTCCAGACATATGAATAAACCTAAAATATTTCACTGGAATGCAGTAAAAAGAATATTAAGATATCTTAAATTTACAATAGATGCAAAAATGTCACTTGCCCCTAAACAGGTTGATTTCCCCAAGATTACGTTTTACGCTGATGCTGATTGGGCAGGAGATTCAAAATCAAGGAAAAGTACCTCAGGATATATAATAAACGATTGCCCAGTATATTGGTTCACAGGGAAACAAAAATTGGTGTCAACTTCGACTACTGAAGCTGAATATGTATGCTTATCACAAGCAGCTAACAATTTAATTTGATTTAATGATCTAATAACTTTTATTTGAGAAAAACCTGTCAATCCCATAACAATTCACGTAGATAATAAAGCTGCCATTGAAATATCCAAAGCAGATGCTATGGGTCACAGGTCAAGATACATTGACATAAAATACAAACATGTACGACAACTTTCAAAATTGGGATTAATTGAAACCATACACTGTGTTACCAAAGAACAAATAGCAGACATTCTTACAAAACCTCTTCCTTCAAAACAGCATTTATATTTGTCTCAAAAACTATGTGTAAATATTAAATACTGTTGTTGTAACACTACTGTAATTTATTTTTCAATGAGTTTGATGTTAGAAGGGGAATTGTTAAATATAAACATCAAACCCATATTATTGAATACAGGTACCATCATGCATCTGGCTGCTAGCCCCTCCCACAAGGGTGGAAGGTGCTTACCTGAGTTCCAACAGGCACTTCCAACTGTCATTCTGTATGTAGTTATACTGAGGTAATGTTCCTGTAATTATAAAGAAATAAATAAACATTATTATTAATTACTATTGCTAAACATCATTGTTCAACCTCTAACAAAGCCACTGCATTATATTCTCAGGACAGTCTTCATGGCTGATCACCATGATGATCACCAATATTCGGATTCGGATATGGTAGAAGAAGATCTTTCTCTTTCCACTAACCAGTTCCAACCTCTTCTTGCCTTTCCACCCAATGCTATGCATCTTTTCCTTTCCTTCTGTTGGGCATATTGTGGGTAAAGTAGAGATCATACCTTGGATCTTCATTTCTTCAAAATGTCTTGGTGTGTCCCTACACAATAATGCCCAAGACTTTTGGTAATAGTTCAAAGACAGAGAGTCAGAGAAATAAATAAATAAGTGCCGTTGTCTGAAGGTAAAGGGAGGAGTGACACTGGGATTGGGGAAGAAAGGAGAGATAAATAGTAATGGAAGAGATCAGGAGGCAATACAGTGGGATGAAGAAAAAGAAAAGACACCGTGATAGAGAGGTATTCATTCATTCATTTATTTATTGGATTAATATAACCACCCTTTTCACCTAAGTGACCAAGGACAGCTCACGATGTCAGTTAAAACCTATACCCAATACTAATTAAAACCCAATACTATAAAACTAACTAAAAACATTTATAAAACTTCCCCAATCCCCTTAAAAAGGACACCCGGGCAGGACTAAATAAGGACACCCAGGCAGGGCTAAATAAGCCAGCAGTGCTGGGTTGTGTTACCAGTTGTACCCCACACCTGCTGGCATAGCCACATTTTAAGGCCTTCTTGAAGGGGAGCATCTCTGCCTGCAGGTGCAATTCAAGTGGCAGGAGGTTCCATAGGGCCGGAGCAGATACCGAGAAGGCTCTTCTCCTGGTCCCAGTGAGATGTGCCTCCCTGGCTGATGAGACCACTAAGAAGCCCCTACAGTCTGCTCTCATAGGACGTGTTGAAAATCTTGGGGTGACATGGTCTCTTAAGTATCCTGGTCCACTACCATGAAGGGCTTTAAAGGTCAAAACCAGCACCTTGAATTGCACCCAGAGGCATACTGGCAACGAATGCAGCTCCTGTAGCAGCGGCGAGGCACAGGCATAGTGCCTGTACCCCGTCACCACCCGGGCAGCTGCATTCTGAACCAGCTGTAGCCTCCAGATGGTCATCAAGAGCAGCCAAATGTAGAGTGCATTACAATAATCCAGTCTGGAGGAGACCAGAGCATGGGTGACCGAAAGTAAGGAGTCCCAGTTCAGGACCGGGCATAATTGGCGGATGACACGAAGTTGCGCAAAAGCCCTCCTGGCCATGACTGCCACCTGCTCTTTGAGCAGTAGTCATGAGTCCAAGAGGTCCCCCAAATTACGCACTTGGTCTGTCTGGGGCAAAGGAGCCCCATCCAGCACCAAAGATGATAGATCCTGGGATAACATGGGGCCCTAAACCCACAGCCACTCAGTCTTGCCAGGATTCAGCTGAAGCCCATTGTCCCCCACCCAGACCCTTACAACCTCCAGGCACCTGGATAGGACTTCAACTGCATCACTCGGGTTCCCGCAGGCCTGTGTAATTAAGGACTGTGTTAGGATAGCAGAGTTTTTGTGGATTTTGCAACTAGTGATTTTAAAAATGTCATTAATCTCTTGTAACTTTGGAATGTTTTTGTTTTTGGCATTGATCTTCAAATCTTGATTTATGTTTATATATTTATATTTGTATATTTTAACACTGTATTCTTATGTTTTATTTAGTGTCATACACTGCCCAGAGTGGGTAGACCACCCAAATGGTGGTATATAAATAAATAAATAAATAAATAAATAAATAAATAAATAAATAAATAAATAAATAAATAAATAAATAAATAAATAAATAAATAAGGCAAGTGAGAGAGAAATCAGAGAAAATACAAGAGAATGCAGTGAAAGGAGATTTTTTTTTTTTTAAAGATGACTGTGGCTATGAAGGGAAGAAAATAAGTGTGTGAAAAAAGAACTAGAGGAAAAAGAAATGGGTGTATGCATGCATCAGGGCAGCAACTTGCCAAGACTCCACTGTGCCTTGATAGTTTTGACTGCTTTTCTCTAGCATCTTTGTTCTGTACCAGCTGGAACTTCTAAATCATCTTGAAAGGCAGCCCCATGAAAAAGCATTACAGTAGTCTAGTCTTAGCATAAAGAAGGCATGAATCAGTGGAATGAAATCTGCTTTCTGTAGATAAGGCCGTAGCAGGCCAATTATCTGGAGTATCTGGACTAGCCAAAGGAGTTGAATTGGGTTAGTGGTTAAGATGCTCCGGGTTGGAGAGATAGGCAGGATATCTCTCAATATCATTTCCAGGGAATCCTAAGCAGGTGAAGGCATCTGCTTGGGAATACCCTGAAGGAAATGGTGAGCCACTGTGTGAGACAGAATGCTGGACTGGATGGGCTGTGGCCTGTTCCAGCAAGGCTGTTCTTATGTTCTTATGTTCTTATGTTCTTATGTTCTTATGTTCTTATGTTCTTATGTTCTTATGCTGAGCTTGAAGACCAGATGGTTTTGCAGGTCAGCAGTTTGAGACCTGAGTACTGTGTGATGGACTGAGCTCCCATCGTCTGTCCCAGCTCCTGCCAACCTAGCTGTTTGAAAGAAAGAAAATGCAAGTAGATAAATAGGTACCACTTCAGCGGGAAAGGTAACAACTTTCTGTGCACTAGGAATGCCTGCCACATGACCATGGAAATGTCTGTAGATGCATAAAGTTTTGGCTCTTTGGCTGTAAATGGAGATAAGCACTGCTCCCTACAGTCTGACATGACTGGCTTTTGAGCAAGAGAGGTCCTTACCTTTACTACATGTGGTAGCCAATGTGTCTTGCACCTCCTAAATTAAGGCAAAATCCAGGAGGATTTCCAAAGCTGTGCAGTTGGTCTTTCTTAGGGGTATAGGAAGAGTTCAGAGCATTCAGCACTGGCTGCACAGCCCCAGACTCTCCCACACCTTTCAGTACTGAACAACTCTTAGAACATTTGATACAATTTAGGGAAAAGTTATGGGTCAATGCTTCTCATATTGAATCCTGAGTGTGTTAATAACTGTAGACAGTTATAGTTTTAGAGAAAGGAAGTCACAGCTGAGGATCTCACTTATTCAGGCATGGCACACAGTGAATTTTGCTGCAAGATTAGAAATGAATAGTCTGGAAAATATTGCTGGCACTGGCGTAGAAAGATGTGTGTCCAAGGAGCAAGAATTTGGATAATATCTGACATGAAATGCAATATAATTTTGGAGGCTGTTGTTATTTCTCTATTACAGTGCCACTGAAATAAATAAATAAAAGAAACAGTTTTGTGCTTCACGGTTGGCACACCTGTCTTTCAGCACTGAGGAAATGAGAGAAGACATAATTAAATATTAACTGGAAGACAATGAACCCTCTTATTCAGTACAAAGCATATTTTCTCATGGACTGATACAAACTCATGCAGGACTGAACATTCTTAGAAATGAGAATGACAGTTCTAAGGGTGCTTATTCAACTATAAGTTCTACTGAGCTCTGTGGTGCCTACCTTGTAATAAGTATATTTAGGAACATTGATTAACACTACAAACTATGCATATTTACTGAAAAGGGTTGTTGTTGTTCAGTCTCACCGTCGATTCCGACCCTTTGCGACTCCATGGACAATTGCACGCCAGGCACCTCTATCCTCCACTATCCTTCTCAACCTGCCCAACTCTGTGCCCATTGCATCAACAATACAATCTAGCCATCTCATTTTCTGCCGCCCCTTCTTCTTTTGCCCTAAACCTTTCCCAGCATCAAGGCCTTCTCAAGTGAATCCTCTCTTCTCATTAGATGTCCAAAGTACTTTAGTTTCATTACTCCTCTTTAGTTGGGTACACAGTTGCAGCCTAAACATGGACCAGAGGAAGGGGGATCACCCTGCTCACAAGTCACCCACAAGCCTAAATACATTAATTTTTACTGTTTGCCTGCTTAAGATACAGTTATGTTTCCACAATAAGGCTTGCTTGGTTCTAAAGTTTAAATCTTGCAGTGCCCCAGACATTGTTTTGGTGTATTCTTCTCTGTAAATTGTGTAGAGTGCACAGGTATTCTGATCTGCTGTTAAGTACATGTCTCCTCAAGGATAGATCCTGCACATGGAAACTAGCTTTCATTAATGGCTCACATTAATTCATCATGGGGAAAACCACTTTTGGGTTGGTTCAGAAATATTTATACACAAGGCTTCTAGGTACTTATTAATAACCAGTGGAGTATAGGTAAATTAGTTCACACCAAAGCTGATGTGTGATATCATCAAACTACAGTCTTCAGCAAAACAAAAGTTTTATTAGAATTAAATACTTGTTTGAGATAAACAATGAAATTGGTTACCAATGGCTACACAACTCATGGATAAAAGAAACGAGACTATCGGTTTTCATTTAAAAGTTATTTGCCCTTAAATGATAGTAGTCTGTTTTTCTTAGCACAGTTTTTTCTCACCTCCATACGTTACATACAATGCTTTGTTTTGTGATTGGTCACTGGAAGGCAAACATGGGTTTAATTTGCAAATCTGATTGCCACTATAATATTCATTTCGTGTCAGAAATTATTCTGGATTGAAAGGATTTTTGCTAGAGAAACTCTGCTCAGGGGATGCCCGAATGAGGTTCCTTTCAAGTCCCCAAGATCATTGCCCACTGAAGTAGTCCCTATTTATCTACTTGCAATTTCTTTGCTTTCGAACTGCTAGGTTGGCAGGAGCTAGGACAGAGACAGCTGCTCAATTTGTCATGCAGTACTATGGTCGTGAACTGCCGACTTGCCAGCCTTCCAGTTAACAAGGCAAGCTTCTTAACACTGAGCCACTGCATTCCACTGAGGCATGCAGATCTGAGGGCAATCCATTTCAGGAAGGAAAATGTGCTAACTGCAGGGAAACCTCAGTCTCCTTATTATTGATTTAGAGAAAGTTGAGACAATGACAGAAAGGAAGGGGTGTGTAGGAGAAAGTGGAGTCCAGCTTGAAAGTACTGTACCAAATTTGTTGATGAAGAAACATCTCAAACAAGAAAAAGAAGGAAACAAGAAAACCCTACTTGTTCCTTCCGCTACTGCCCCCAAGGGGCACATAGTTATTTGTGCAGATATACAGGTACACTACTTGCAGTAAAAGCAACTGGTTCTGCACAATTTTAAAGCTGACAAATTGCAGTCATGTCTATTCAGCAAGTACATGCCTATAATCTCCCAGACTGACAGCAGTTGCTTACTAACAGAACTTTAATGATTAGGCTGAGAACTTAGATCTAAACAGTGTGAATCAAAACAGGCCATCTGGTCTCATTCAGAAAATCTTATTTGCCTTAGAGAATGGCAGTGATCATGTGATGCTGTTTGTTTGAACCTGCTGATAATTTCTACAATTGAAAGCCATCGACTGCCACTGCCACTGCGAGGCCGCCAGAGCCTCAGGCCGCTGAAAGACCACCCCCAACCGGGGGGTGAGGAGGACCAGGCGAGCGGCGGGAAAGCCATCGACCGCCGCTGCCGCTGCAAGGCCACCGGAGCCTCAGGCCGCCGAGAGACCACCCCCAGCCATGGGGTGAGGAGGACCAGATGAGCGGCAGGAAAGCCATCAACCACCACTGCTGCCGCAAGGCCACTGGAGCCTCAGGTCGCTGAGAGACCACCCCCAGCCAGGGGGTGAGGAGGACCAGATGAGCAGCGAGAAAGCCATTGACCGCCACTGCCACCGTGAGGCCACTGAAGCCTCAGGCTGCCGAGAGACCACCTCCAGCCGGGGGGTGAGGAGGACCAGCCGAGTGGCGGGAAAGCCATTGACTGCTGCTGCCACTGCAAGGCCGGCAGAGCCTCAGGCCTCTGAGACCAACCCTAGCCGGGGGGTGAGGAGGACCAGGTGAGCAGCAGGAAAGCCATCGACCGCCACTGCCACCGCGAGGCATCTGGAGCCTCAAGCCACCAAGAGACCATCCCCCAGCTGGGGGTGAGGAGCACCAGGTGAGCGGCGGGAAAGCCATCAACCGCTGCTGCCACCGCGAGGCCGCCGGAGCCTCAGGCCGCTGGGAGACCACCCCAAGGCAGGGGGTGAGGAGGACCAGGTGAGCAACTGGAGCCTCAGGCCACCGAAAGACCACCATCACCACTGCTGCTGTGAGGCCACTGGAGCCTGAGGCCACCATCCACCACCCAGGAAAGCCACCATCCACCGCATCCAGGCGCCAGCTGAGCGCTGAAGGAGAGGTCCATGCAGCAGAAGGGAAGAAGGCAGAGGAGGAAAGCCAAGGGGTGAGAGTCCCATGCAAATGATAAGCAACTGATATGCAACAATGTAGCTGACTTAATATAGCTACTGACATAGAGAATTTATACTGACTTAATATAGCAACTGACATAGAGACTTTACACTGACTTAATATAGCAACTGACATAGAGCTTGTTTTAATATGCATGATAATACATTGTTTAAACTGTTTTAAGCTGTTTTTTAAAACTGTGATAACATGTATGATGAGAGGAAAATGGCGTAGAAACCGGCAAACCACGCCACAAAGCTTGCCAAGAGAACTCTATTGACCAAAACAGAAGTCAAAACAAAGGAGCAGTCTAGATGATACAGGATGCTTGGCACAATAGAGTGGAGTAAGGGGAGGGACAGGAAAGGGGGAGAAGAAATACAGTGTTGCAGGGAACAATACTGTATAGGGACATGGAACGTAAGATCAATGAATCAAGGTAAACTGGAAGTGGTTAAAAATGAGATGGAAAGAATAAGCATTGACATCTTGGGAATCAGTGAGCTAAAATGGACAGGGATGGGCGAATTCAGCTCTGGAAACCATCATATCAACTACTGTGGACAAGAAAACCTTAGAAGAAATGGAGTAGCCAAAACTGTCAACAAAAGAGTGAGAAATGCAGTAATGGGGTAAAATCTCAAAAATGACAGAATTATGTCAGTCAGATTTCAAGGCAAACCTTTCAATGTCACTGTGATCCAAATATACACACCAACCACTGGTGCAGATGAAGCCACAGTGGACCAGTTCTATGAGGACCTACAACACCTCATAGAACAGACACCAAGAAATAATGTCCAAATTATCTTAGGAGATTGGAATGCCAACGTAGGAAATAAAAAATGGATGGAATAATAGGCAAATTTGGGCTTGGAACACAAAACAAATCAGGGCAAAGACTGATAGAGTTCTGCCAAGAGAACACACTGGTCATAGCAAACACTCTCTTCCAGCAACACAATAGGCGACTTTACACATGGACATCACCAGATGGCCAACACCGAAACCAGATTGACTACATACTCTGCAGCCAAAGATGGAGAACCTCCATACAGTCAGCAAAAACAAGACGTGGAGCAGACTGTGGCTCAGATCACAACCTACTGATCGCAAAATTCAGGCTTAGACTAAAGAAAATGGGTAAAACAAGTAGACCAGACAGATATCACCTAGACAACATCCCTAAAGAATACACGGTGGATGAACTGATTTAATGGCTTAGATTTGATAGACAGAGTGCCAGAAGAACTATGGACAAAGATAGGGACATCATGCAGGAAGCAGCAAATAAAACCATACCAAAAGAAACATAAGAAAGCAAAGTGGTTGTCTGATGAGGCTCTTAAAATAGCAGAGGAAAGAAGGAATGCAAAAGTCAAAGGAGAAAGGAAAAAATACGATCACGTGAACACAGAATTCCAAAGAAAAGCAAGGGGAGAGAAGGAAAACTACCTAAAAGAACAGTGCAAAGAAATGGAAGAAAATAACAAAAGAGCCAGGACTAGAGATCTTTTCAAAAAAAATGGGGAAATTAATGGAACTTTTAAAGCAAAAATGACCATGATAAGGGACAAAGATGGAAAGGAGTTAGCTGATGCAGAAGAGATCAAAAAGAGATGGCAAGCGTACACAGAGGAACTCTACAAAAAGGACCTCAACACTCCTGATAATAACAATAATGAGAAATTTGAACTTGAACCAGACATTCTGGAGAGTGGTCAGAAAGCCCTAAAAAGCACTGCAAACATTAAAGCTAGTGGAAATGATGGTATCCCAGTTGAATTGTTCAAAGTCCTAAAAGATGATGGAATCAAACTACTGCATTCAATATGTCAGCAAATTTGGAAAACAAAACAGTGGCCACAGGATTGGAAAAGATCAGTGTACGTTCCAATCCCAAAAAAGGAAATGCCAAAGAATGCTCAAATTATCGAACAATTGCGCTCATCCCACATGCCAGCAAGGTGATGCTCAAGATAATACAGGACAGAGTTCAGCAACATGTGGAGAGAGAACTACCAGAGGTGCAGGCCAGTTTCAGAAGAGGCAGGGGGACTAGAGACCACATTGCCAACATACGTTGGATCATGGAGAAAACAAAGGAATATCAGAAACAAGTCTACTTTTGTTTTATTGACTACACCAAGGCTTTTGACTGTGTGGACCACAACAAAATGTGGCAAGTAATGAAAGAGATGGGAATACCAGAACACCTCATATGTCTCATGAGAACTCTGTACATGAATCAAGAAGCAACAGTTAGGACATAACATGGACTGACAGAGTGGTTTGGAAGAGGAAAAGGAGTAAGACAAGGTTGCATTTTATCACCCTGCTTATTCAATCTATACACAGAGCACATAATGCGCAATGCGGGGATGGAGGAATCACAACATGGGATCAAAAGTGAGGAAGACCTAAAGAACCTCTTGATTGGATTGAAGGTGGAGAGTGCAAAAGCTGGCTTGAGACTCAATATCAAGAAAACCAAGATAATGGCAACAGGTCCGATCAGTCCCTGGGAAACAGATGGGGAAGAAGTAGAAGCAGTGACAGACTTTCCTTTCCTAGGATCTAAGATAACTGCAGATGGTGAATGTAGCCATGAAATAAAAAGACGACTGATTATGGGGAGACAAGCGATGAGAAACCTGGGGAATATAGTGAAAAGCAGAGACATCAATTTGAAAACAAAAATTCACATAGTCAAAGCAATGGTATTCCCAGTGGTAATGTATGGGTGTGAGAGCTGGACCAGTAGGAAAGCTGAGTGCAGAAGAATAGATGCCTTTGAAATGTGGTGTTGGAGGAGAGTCCTGAGAGTCCCCTAGACAGCAAAGAGAACAAATAGGTCAATATTAAAAGAAATCAACCCTGACTGTTCACTGGAGGGATAAATAGTGAAGATGAAGCTAAAGTATTTTGGACATCAAATGAAAAGGGAGGACTCACTTGAGAAGGCCGTGATGCTGGGAAAGGTGGAGGGCAGGAGAAGAAGGGGGCGTCCAAGGATGAGATGGCTAGATGGTATTATAGATGCAATGACCACTGAGCTGGGTGGGCAGAGGAGGATGGTGGAGGATAGAGGTGCCTGAAGGAAAATGGTCCATGGGGTCACAAAGGGTCGGAATCGACTGTGCGACTGAACCACAACAAAATTTATCAAATGATAAAGGTGCCAGGCAGGGCTCCGCCAAGGAAGGCACCTCCCCTGACAGATTCCTGCCTCTCACCCTTGCCATTCTCTCTCAGCTATTTTCGAGGGCTGGCTTCAAAACAGCAGAGGGGAAATGGCAGGGCAAGAGGCAGGTAGACACCAGGGAAGGCACCTCCCCTGACGGATTCCTGCCTCTTGTCCTGCCATTTCACCTCCGCTGTTTCGAAGACAGCTCTTTAGGCAGCGTGGCTGAGGTGGAAGGGGCAGCAGGGCAGAGGCAGCGCCTATGGCAGCGCCTCGCCCGGCCGCATCGGGTCCTCAGCTATAGTGCGCATGTGCATGAAGTGGCCGTTGGCTTCAGCGTTTGTGCGCTGGCTGTCCCACCTCCGCGCTCGAGCTATCCTGCCTGATTGGCTGTGGCATGCCACGGAGGACACTGGGACTTGGAGTTTTTTTGTTGGCGTTTGTGGGACGAACGCCCCACTTTCGGCCTCCGGACCCTCTCGGCGATGATGTCCGGGAAGTAAGGTAAGTATGAACGGCGCATTACAGGATGGGCTGGACGGGTGTGGAAATGCATTCTGCATACGCACGGCCCAACCCCTTTCTTATAGGTTAAGATAAGCAATCAAAAAACATCTGGAAAATCATTGATAAAGCTCACCAGTGACAGATGCCTCTAGTGTCCTGCTATATTATTGGAGCTGTAACAGAATCAATGCCAGCAGTATTTATGATCATATTTTTCTGCATACTTGATCACTCTTGTAGTCAGTTTTTCTATTCATGGCTGTCACAAGAAACATCATATCTACCCTTATTGCCCAGTCCTATGGTTAAATCCCTTGGTCAAAAAGTGAAAAAGAGAGAGACTTCTCCTTGGAATGAGTAAAATGGCATAGTTTGATAGATGATTGGCTACTACTCTTGACTTAGAATACGTTTCAGAAATAGCTCAGTAGCCAGCATGCAGAAATGTAGTCCAAAGTATAATACCCAGGTGTTTGTTATTATTCATTATCTCTGTAACTCTGTCAGTGGACAAAGTGGTTTACATTGCTATTTTCATTTATTCTCTGTAGAGACTCTTTTCTGATAAATTTGATGCAGGCACATTGATCAGTCCAAAGTCATCAAGAAATACAATCCTGGCTCTTTCATATCTAAACCTAATTCTATTTGAAATTTCTCAGAACACATTTTCCATTTTTTTCTCATTCATCTTTACAATTGCCCTATGAGGTAGCCTTATGGAAGCCAAAATACTCAGGCAAACTAAACCCAATTGGTTTAGAGAAATACATAATCTTTACCTATAAGGAGAGGCTACCTTGGTGCGTGTCCAGCAATAGCGGCCACACCCGGACCAACCATCCCAAACAGAGCCGACCACACTTACCTTTAAACCATCCGACGGTTGGCGCAAGGGTCCGGTTGCCAAGAGTGGGGCAACTGCCCCACAAACTGGAACAAAAAAAACTACACATCCTCCGCGCTGCTACACCCTACAGCCAATCAGGCTGAGGGATGCGAGCACGAAGGAGGCCGGGAAAGCGCTGCTTGCGGGAAATAAAATAAAATAATGCCTCACACAGCAGGAGCGCAAGGCCGCCGAAGGCGGACGCAGCGCTTTGCCACCCATGGAACACCAGCCTCGCCAAATCCACGGCAATGCCACTACCGGCCTTCATCCCCGGAGCAATGGGAAGAAGAGGGACTCCCCCGCTACCCCACTGAAGATGTGACAAGGCCACCACCGGCCTCAAGGTAAGTTGAGAGGGGAAACAGCAGACAGTTATTCGTAAGGGGAGGCACTCTCCCTGGCGGATCACTGGCTGCCTCCTTTGTATTACCCCCCCCCACTGCTGTTTCGAATGTTAACACGAAACAGCGGTGGGGGTAATAGAAAGGCGGCAGCGAGCCATCCGCCAGGGAGAGCACCTCCCCTCACGAATAGCTGCCTACTGCCTTTGTTTTCCCCCCAAATAACTGTTTTGAAGGTTTACACAAAGCAACCTTCAAAACAGTTAAGGGGGGGGAAATGCCTCCCACCCACCAATGCCGGGAAAGGGGTATATGGAAAAATTTCGACTCCCATCCTTCCCTGCTCCCCCCCCCCCAATCACCCCAGGCAGGAAAAGGGGGGAACCTTCCACCTCCTCCTTCCCTTCCTACTCACTCGGACGCAGCCGCCTCATCTGCAGCCTCCTCTCTCTCACACACACACACCTCTACTGAACTGCTTCTCTCTCTCTCTCTCTCTCACACACACACACACACACACACACACACACACACACACACACACACACACACACACCTCTGCTAGTTCTTTATAATGCTGGAACTACAAAGTGAAGGAATCTGGTAGTAGATAGTTCTTCTTGATAGCCAGTGTGTATAATTCTAAACACTAATTAATGCAGGGGAAATGTTGCCTTTATTGTGTTAGTGTTGAAGAAAACCTGTTTAATAGTATCTGCTCTGGTGCAGCTTTATGTTCAAAGGTTGGCATGGAAACAAGTATCCCCCCTCCCCCATCATACCTAACTTGGGCTGCCATTTTGTTTAGAATTCCCAGCAACCTCCAAATTAACCTCTGTAGCAATGCCAGGATAGTTGAGGCCTGTCTGCCTGTCTCTTTGTGTGTTATTTGTAATGTTGGCATGGCAATGTTTATATAGATGGATGTAGGTTGGGATTTCATGCAAGTGAAGAGTGCTGGAATGATTGACAGATGGCTGTTGGAATGCTTGTATTTCATACAGTGTGGTAGGTATTATTATTATTATTATTATTATTATTATTATTATTATTATTATTATTATTATTATTATTATTATTATTATTATTATTATTATTATTATTATTATTATTATTATTATTATTATTATTATTATTATTATTATTATTATTATTATTATTATATTTGAACTTATATACTGCTTTCCTTTGTCAATGACAAACTCAAAGCAGTTCACAACATGTTCAAAAATCAACAAAACAAAAATACAGTATAGCACCAAAATTACAATATAAAAATAACAAAGTTAAAACAATGCATAAGTACATATGAAAGTTCGAAAAACAAAATCAGCATATCAATAAACAAAAACAAAATCATAATACAATATTATTATCCTCATTCCAAATGCTCCACATCATAAGGAGGGGTAGCAAGTTTCACCCAACCAGGAGGAAATGGAATGAGAAACTCTGGCTTGAAATTGGCTTGTTTTCCTATGGTTAGTTGAGACTAACTGGAAACCAACAGATTGGGCCTAACAGCAAGATGAGTGGAGGAGGAACAACTTCACTATTCCCAATGGTCATGGAGGTGGAAGAAGCTATGCCAAGGACTGCCTGTGAAGGCACACCTTGTCAATATCCCCTGCAATATCCATTGCAGTCCTGGTGTCAAATCCTGCATGTCTCATTTCATATGTGCCGCAGGAGATAGCTCTGTGATCACAGTGTGTGGGTCACTTAATGGCAAGCTAGGATCTATCTTGAACAAATTCATGCCAATAACATTTTCCTGTTTGTCATTAACTGTGAAAATGATTTTATGGGGAAAATGTATACTCTGATAGCAGCTGACGAGGACGACAATGATGATGATGAGGAGGAGTTGAGATTAAACATAATTTGTCTTAGGTTTCCACCTGTTAGATGAAAGTGGGTGGAGAGCAGATAAATGCAGCCTCTTTCTTGGTGTGAAGACTTCACAGGACTGATCCTATCTGAAGGCAGCCATAACATATAGTGGGTAGTCTTCTGCTCTAAAGTATTAGTTATTCTTGAGCTCGTTCATTTCCTGTGTTCTATAATTGTCTTTGAAATGAGTTTTCCAGGAGCACTGATTTAACTGATTTGGCAATAACAGTCAGACTATAAATGGAACAGAACTGGGTAGATACCAGCATTATTATTAGCAAATCCTGGATTTGGCCACACAGAATGCTATAACCTAATCAGAGTTGTAGTATGATAAAACCAAGATTAGAGCTAAGACTGAAGAGGGATTGTCAATTGGGAGGAATTAGAATGCTGTAAAAAGGAACCTGGCCAGTGAATCATGTGAGGTCCAAGGTGGCTTCTGAAAACAGATAACAGGTATGTTTTGAAGGAATGAAAGGTAAACAGCTGGAAGCATTCAGTAAAGAAACTAACATTTCAGACTTTAACCTGCAGAGTAGTGAAGGGAGGTGCATAATTGGACAAATACCACAGGCTCACTATCTGTTGTTTGTAACTTTTACCAGACCAGAGTTCTCATACTACCTGCCTAACAAATTGATTTTGATAACCACTCTACTGTCTCGGTCTGAAAAGAATTTTTCTACTACACACCTGTGTCATGGGCTAAACCCCATCTTAGTCCATTTAATTTTTCTACTTCTGCCCACACAAGTTATCAACTAGAACCAGAGGTGAATAATTTCTAGGTGTCTGTGGTATGTATACATTCACCTCTGAACCTTAGAGGGCCATACTGGCTCTTCCTAACTCCCATGCCTACTGATTTCTTAACAACAATAATAGCATGGCATCATGTCAATTCTGACTTATGGTTACCCTTTTCAGGATTTTCTTGGTACAGAATATACATAAGTGGTTTACCATTCCCTTCTTCTGGGGATGCCCTAAGACAGTGTTGTTTGCCCAAGGCAACACAGGCTGTCTCTTCTCCTAAGATGCACAGTGGGGAATTGAACTCCTAACAACACATCTAAACCACTGAGCATATTTTAATTGAAAAGGCCTCCTTTCAAACCCTAGTGAACAAAATAAAATAAACATTAAAAATTATTGGGAGTGTTTTGTGTTCAGGGAATGAAGAAGCAGACGAGTGAAGTAGTGAAATTCAACTCTTTATTAGTGGGGTTTGAACACTGTTTGGATGGGGCAAAACTCGGACTTATATGCACTATAAACAGTAACAGTAACAATAATACAACAAGCCCATTGGCTAACAGAGTGTGCACATTTTCGATCCACTTATTTGCATAAGAATAGATACATGAGAAAAGATACATTCCGCTCCTGTCCGAAAACACAGTTAACATACATAACATAGTGGGAGTGCTTCAAAATGCTGGGGTGCTCTTGAAACCAAGCAGAATTATCCCCATGGCTCCTAGAAGACATAAAAGTTTTTTTTTGTTTTTTTTAGTTTAACATCCCAAAAATAATTTGTGTGGATGTGCTGGGAGCTGCATGCTACTCATCAGAATAATGTTGATTGGAATAGCAGTGGATATGATTCAATTCCCATTGGATGGACTGGTTGTGCTGTTACACTTAATCTCTAAAATAACTTCTTTCAGATATCTGAAGTATAAAAAAAGGAGAACATGCATAACAAGAAGTGAACAACAGTTTCAGATATAAAGTTATGCCAACAGACACAGGAAAGGAAACCCAATCTCATGCCAAGTTCTTGGCTCCAGACTGTGGCCCCAGACCGTCGCCCAACTTCGGGTGATTCACCAGTTGCGCCCTCTCCTGGACCAGGACTCCTTGCTCATGGCACGCACTGGTGACCTCCAGACTAGATTATTGTAATGCGCTCTACATGGGGCTGCCCCTGATGACCATTTGGAGGCTGCAGCTGGTCCAGAATGCTGCGGCCTGGGTGGTGATGGGGTGTGGACGTTATGCCCATGCCTCACCACTGCTTCGGGAGTTGCACTGGTTACCAGTTTGCCTCCGGGAGCAATTCAAGGTGCTGGTTTTGACCTTTAAAGCCCTATATGGTAGTGGGCCAGGTTACCTCAGAGACCGCATCGCCCTAAGGACATCTGTCCATCCAACCAGAGCGGACTGGAGGGGCTCTCTAATTGTGCCATCGGCCACGGGGGCTCGCCTCTCTGGCACAAGAAGGAGGGCCTTCTCTGTGTCCGCACCGACCCTTTGGAACCTCCTGCCAGTAGAACTGCGTCTCCAGATGGAGTTGTTGCCCTTTAAAAAAGAACTAAAAACCTGGCTGGCGAGCCAAGTTTGGGGTGCAGGTGGAGGGGTGGCTTCTGTTGGGTGGTTGGTATAGAGGAATATGCCTTCCTCCATGGTTCCTCGGTACCTGCACCCCTTTTTAGGGGTGGGTTTTTAACTCTGTTTTTATCTATTTTATTCATGACTAGCATATTTTGCCTGGTGGTATCGGGCTGTTTTAAATGGTGTTTGTATTTATTTATTTTTGTTAATGTTTGTAAAGGAAAGGCTAGTCTATATTTGAAATTTTAAATATGTTTATTTATTTATTTATTTATTTATTGATTGATTGATTGATTGATTGATTGATTGATTGATTGATTGATTGATTGATTGATTGATTGATTGTCGGGCTGTTATAAACTGTGATTAGTTGTGTTTGGTTTTTTGCTTTTGTGGATTAAGA
Organism: Bradypodion pumilum; assembly: GCA_035047305.1. Taxonomy (NCBI): domain Eukaryota; kingdom Metazoa; phylum Chordata; class Lepidosauria; order Squamata; family Chamaeleonidae; genus Bradypodion; species Bradypodion pumilum. The sequence goes on along the minus strand of JAWDJD010000004.1, from coordinate 108,883,189 downwards.
AAAAAAATATTTAACCAAATAATGTTGTAGTATGTGGTTTTTTTTAATAGCTGTACCGTAGGTAATAATTTTAAAAATGTGAAAGTACATGTTTTTTACAATAAATGTTTTTAAACTGTGTTTAGATGTTTTGGGTTATTATTTTAGTTAAAATTCAGCACAGGTTTTTTGAAAAGTTTTTATTTTATTTTATTGTCATATGTTAGTGATTTGTGTTAAATTGTGATTTTGTGTTATTTTGTTGACTTGTTTTTACTGTTGGGGCCTTTTGTTTGGGCCTGTTGTGTCTTTGTGAATTGTTTTTACTTTTGTGGCCAGCAGGTGGTGCTGGTAAGGTGTTTTCTTGTATTTTGACTGTTTTTTCTCTCGTGGCCTCTGGGTGGAGCTTCTTCTGGTAAGTAGTCTGTTTCTTTATTCATTTCGTTTCCGGCCGTCGTGGAGTGAGGATGTCTGCTGGTGAGTTCCCTTGTCTTATTTATTTTGTGTGTTTTGGGGGGGGGTGTTTGGATTTTGTGTTGTTTTGGTGTATTTTTTTTGTTTTTGTGGTGTTTGGTTGGGTGCTGTTTGTGTTTTGTAATTTTTCTGTGTTTATTTTGTATGTTTTTGGTGTTAATTTCTGGGTTTTTGGGGATGTTTTTGATTGTTTTGTTTTAAGGGGGTCTTTCCTTCCCGCGGGCTGGGCTCGATGTGTGGCCCATGGAAAGGAAGGGCAGCGGCCGGGGGGGGCTTTCCTTCACGCGGGCCATGCTCGATGCCTGGCCCATGGAAAGGAAGGGCAGCAGCGGGTGGGGGTTTTTTCCTTCCCGCGGGCTGGGCTCAATGCCTAGCCCGTGGAAAGGAAGGGCAGTGGCTGGGGGGGTCTTTCCTTCCCATGGGCCGGGCTCGATGCCTGGCCCATGGAAAGGAAGGGCAGTGGCTGGTGGAGGGTCTTTCTTTCCCACGGGCTGGGCTCGATGCCTGGCCCATGGAAATGAAGGGCAGTGGCGGGTGGGGGGGTCTTTCTTTCCCGTGGGCTGGGCTCGATGCCTGGCCCATGGAAAGGGAGGGCAGTGGTGGGTGGGGGGGTCTTTCTTTCCCATGGGCTGGGCTCGATGCCTGGCCTGTGGAAAGGAAGGGCAGCGGTGGGTGGGGGGTCTTTCTTTCCCGTGGGCTGGGCTCGATGCCTGGCCCATGGAAAGGGAGGGCAGCGGCGGGTGGGGGTTCTTTCTTTCCTGCGGGCAAGGCTCAATGCCTGGCCCGTGGAAAGGGAGGGCAGCGGCGGGGGGGGGTTTCCTTCCTGTGTGCCGGGCTCAATGCCTGGCCCATGGAAAGGAAGGGCAGCGGTGGCGGGGGGTTCCTTACCGTGGCCTGTGTTGCTGTGATGCACTGCGTTTTTTACTTTTATTTTTCACGTGCCGGCTTCCTCAGCATTCTGCGCGCTCATGGCGCGCAGGATGCTGGGGCTTGTAGTTTGGCATTTGCATTTTTGGCTTGTGTGTCATTTTTTATCTGCAGTTTTGATTTTGATTGGCTGCGGCACATTTCCGAACGTTCCTTTTGCTCACGCCTCTCAGCCTGATTGGCTCTGGTGTGGCACGGCACAAGGAACATTGGGAATTGAAGTTCTTTCTTTTTGTTGGCGTTTGTGGGTCTCCTGCCCCACTGGCGCATTTCTCCAACCCCCAGTTACCTCCGTACCCAGTTGGGGCGAGTGCACGAATGCTCGGTCGGGGCTAGTGGGGCCTGGCTAAACATCCTTTGTCAAATCACAATGGTTAACGCACAGATTTATAGATATAGATGTGAACCGCCCTGAGTCAGCCATGGTTGAGTGGGCGGTATAAAAATCTAATAAAATAAAATAAAAATAAAATTAATTTCTGTTTATCATAAGATACTGATCGGGTATCTATTATAATACTGCTAAATAAATAGAAATATGTTTTCAATTTTTTAAATTTAGACTGAAGAGGAAATACTGTAAATGATCTATATTATATTTATATACATTTAAGGCTTTTCAAAAGTATTCAGTCTCAGATCTCAAGGAAAGAAGCTTTTTTGTTGCACCATATTAGAGATATGGAAAGAAAACAAAGCCATATCAACATTATTTGTTTTTAAATTTCCATTGTTGAATCAATTTTACAAAACCAGCATCAGGAAAAACTCAAGAGGTACAGTATACACTAACATATATTCTCACAAATCCAAGAAGAATACAGAAATTCTGGAGTCAATGCAAAATAAATACCCCCTGGTGATTGGTTTAAAATAATCCAAATTATGGCTAGATAATGCATGTTTCATTGTGTACATATTCTTCTATCTTTGAATTAATTTAAAAACTGGCAAAGTCAACACAAATGTAGCACTTTTTTACTAGGGAGTGCAGGGCAGGCTTCATGGCACAATCACCTATGACAAAAGGGGATTGCTAAAGATTTCTGGAACGTGACTTTTGTTTGTGGATTTTGTTGTTTATTGTTTTGTTGGTTAATGTGTTTGTTTAATTATTTATTTATTTGTGTTTTATTATTTTTTGTGTTTGGCGTTTTGGCTAAATGTTTGGTTTTGTTGTTGTTGTGTATTTTTGCGTGAAGAACTGGCTGCCTGTCAGTTCCTTCTCTCCCCATTGCTGCTTCAAATTTTGGTTTCGATGCAGCAATGGAGAAAAGGAGGAGCCGGCAGCCAGCTGGCTCTTCCCCCGGGAAGGTTCGTTAGGTAGGTCGGGGAAGAAGGAGGCAGAGAAGAGCTATCTGCCTGACGATGGTTGTTTCCTCTCTGTTTCCGTTTTCTCCTGGCTTGCCTAACCGGAGATCAGCAGGCAGCGATCCGTAAGGGGTGGTGCTCTTCCTTGTGGATTGCTGGCTGCTGCTTTTGTATTACCTCCATCGAAAGTACAAAGACAGCAGCCAGTCATTCACCAGGGAGGGTGCTTCCCCTGACAAACTGCTGCCTGCTGGTGGGTTTTTTTCCACCCCGGCTCAACTGACCTTGAGGCCAGCGGTGGTCTCGCCATGTCTTCAGCGAGGTAGTGGGGAGGAGAGGGAGGCCCTCTTCTCCCCGTTGCTCCAGGAAATAAGGCTGGTGGTGGTCTCACCATGGTTGTTTGTGTGTGTTTGTTTGCGAGGCCATGAGGCGCTGCGTCTGGCTGCAGTGGACTTGCACTCCCATTGCGGGAGGCCGGCGTGTTTTTATTTTATTTTTCACGCACCAGCTTTTTCAGCGTTCTGCGCACTTGCGCCCTTCAGCCTGATTGGCTGAAGTGCTCACAGCGCGTAGGACACTGGGACTTTGAGTTTTGTTTGTTTCGTTTGCGTTCATGCAGCAGTTTTTTTCTGCAGCTCGATTTCAATTGGGCGCACTGCGGTTCCCAACGTTCTTTTTGCTCGTGCCTCAGCCTGATTGACTGAGGCACTCCACGGCGCAGAGGACATTGGGAATTGAAGTTGTTTCCCTTTGTTTGCATTCATGGGGCTGCTGCCCCACTGGCGATGACCGAAACCCCGCGGTGCTGAGAAGGCAGGGGTTACGGTGAGTGCGGAAGGCTAGGTCGGGGATGGTTGGACCTGGTGCGGGAGCCTTTGAACCAACCCAATGGCTAAGGCCTCTTTTTATAGGTATAGATGTAAAGATATCCTTTGCCCCAGGATTGTACCATCACAAATCTGACACATAGAGGTTCCTGCTCTTCTCTTTATCATGGTGAATTGCTGACTGGGAGAGGGGAAAGAAGGAGGAATAATGAGGACCGGGAATTGATGCTGTATCAGAAGGATCCCATTCCTGTGGTTTCAGAGCTAAAACTTGAGACCTAGGAGCATGTCTTCTGAGGCCACACCAGGGGAAAAGGGGGGGTTATGATGTAATGGGATGGGCCTTTCAGCAACAGTTGCAAAATCATGTATGTATGTGTATCTATGTGTGTGAAGTTAAATGAGACAATGTAGTAACTCAATGATGATTAATCAAAAACAAGAAAGCATTGTGGACTCTTCAAATCTACAATCAGCATTTCTTACAGATGAAGCTCAGAATAATACTTGCTGCATCAGAGGAAGTGAATGTTTGTCTTCAAAAGCATATGTCTCAATATAGGCATTTGCAACCTACGGCCCATGGGCCAGACCTGGCCCCCAACGTCAATTCATCCAGCCCCCGACGTCCTCACCACTCTTGGAAGTGGAAGTAAAATGTCCACTGCGCAAACACAGAATGCTGCTAATTGCATTCTGCACATGCATGCATGCATTTTACTTCTGTTTCTGGGTGGGAGGAACCACATGACCGGCCTTATCAGCTGCCCAGGAGGTGTGATCAGGCCCCTGGCCTGAAAACATTGAGAATCACTGCCTTAATAAATTGGTTAATCTTCAAGGTGCCTCAAGACTCTTCAGTACTTGAACAGTACATGTGAAATTCTCAACTCCCTCCACTATCAAACTGCCTGAAAAATCAGTGGTGTTGGGGTCTTGTGTTACCTAGCAACAACTTGTGCTTACTTATTAGTAGGTTTTAAGAAAGCAGTCATTACACAGTTGCTTAGTAGCAATAGGGAAATAATAAACATCTCAATAGTGCCATTAACACACTAAGGGTATGTTTATAAGTCTCTCTAACTACCCCTTAGCTTGTTATTTCAAACATGGATTTGCTAAAATGATTGACACATTTTGGGGTTGGCCAATTTACATGCAAGGAGCAGCGCCTTGGGGAAGTGTTTTCTATTTCTTGCTTGCCACTTAAGGCAATTGACAATGTATTTCGAGTTGTAGTCAGTGCCCAATGAGTGGAGGATTGGTATATTTGTAACATAAAGCGATCATGTTCCTTCTCACCCTTTTTTCTGATTGTCCCAATTTCAGGAGGTCCCTGATAAAAAAAGCTCTCATGTCCCTTGCAATAACATAGACACACTAACTCCAGACTTCAACAATCTTGGAGAGGTTTGAGGGGAGAGTCAGCAGAACATATTTTTCTCCCAATTTGGGGGTGTCTAAGTGGCTCAGTGGCTGAGTTACATCCCCCGCATTACTCATTGAATTTCCCCCCAAACCAACTGGTGGTGGTCCCAGACATTTGCACATTACATTACACTACCAAGGATCTTCCCTTTCTTTTTAAAAATTGTTTTATTAACTTTAAAAAAACAATTAACAAAACAAAAAAATTAAACCACAGTACATTTCAATACAATACAAAATACAATGCAATACATACAAGAAAAAATAAAAATAAAACGTATAAGAAAAATAAACCTTTTCATATTCATTATTTTAATTTAATCTCATTTTAACGACTTATTTGTCAAATATGTACTCCTTATCTTTTATAATGTACAACCATGTGTGTGTGTGTGTGTAATAATATGTTCCCTTTCTACAGGTGATAGGTGGCACCATGTGGACAGAACATGTATAATTTTCATAAATTATAAGGTAAAGGTAAAGGTTTCCCTTGCTCGAAAGCCAGTCATATCCGACTCTAGGGTTCAGTGCTCACCCCTGTTTCAAAGTCGAAGAGCCATAATTATAGATACAGTATATACAATTGTAGCCACTAGAAAGTAGCAACAATAACAGCAGCGGCACTAAGAGGGCCCTACTTATTGAAATTTACTTAAAGATGTTGTTGTGTGCCATCAGGTCAACTCCAACTTATGGCTATCCTATAAATGAGTGACCTCCAGAATGTCCTATTATTAAAAGTCCTGCTCAGCTCTTGCATACTCAAGCCTTTGGCATCCTTTATTTCAGTCAATCCATCTCATGGGTCTACTTAAAACTACCATTAAATTGTCCAGAGCTCAAAGTGGGATGAAAACTGTTAATTCAGTGCCAAGAAGTAACTAGTTACAAGTAAAATAACTAATAGGTAATGAGAGTATAACTATATCACATTTCAAAAGTAATGGAAGGAACAGTTGAACAATCACCATTTGATTTGAGTAATATGTTTAGTTACTTTTCAGCTATTTTGATAAGAATTTTTCAAGTTCTATGCCATTTTCCTAGCAATCCTAAATGGTAATGGTTGCAATGTTTTCTTAGCATTTTGTTTTTTAACAAATATTTTCAGAGCTGGCCAGACAAATCAATGAGTTAGGTATTCAGTTATGGAGCCAGAGATTGGGAGTTCACTTCCTCGCTGTGTGTCCCAGGAGAAGACCCAGAAAACCCACTGAAGAGAGGAATGCCAAATCACCTCCCAGTTCTCTGTAGCAAGAAAACCCTGGAGAGGGTCTCCATGAATCAGAAATGGCCTGACAAAATATTATTATTATTATTATTATTATTATTATTATTATTATTATTATTATTATTATTATTATTATTATTATTATTATTATTATTATTATTATTATTATTATTATTATTATTATTATCATCATCATCATCATCATCATCATCATCATCATCATCATCATCATCATCATCATCATCATCATCAAGCTACAAAACCAAGATTGGCCATTAGAGTATTTTCCTAGTTTGCCAGAACAAAAGAACATAGAACAACATGATAATAACACCATTTACCAGATTACTTTTGCCAGCAGACCACAATAACAGTGACATTGATGCCCCAAAGTGATGAAGGAAACAAAGAGTTCCTTCTTAAAAACAGCTTTTTCAACTCTGCTGGTGATCCTTATTACAGAGAAAAAATAATATATTGGATAGGAAACTTAACATACTGAGATTCTAGTCCCATAATGGTGAACCTTGGCACTCCAGGTGTTCTTGGACATCAATTACCAGAAGCCCAACTCAGCACTCCTGTTGATCTTGGTTTCTGGGAATTGAAGTTCAAGAACAGTTGGAGTGCCAAGGTTCACCATCACTGTACTAGTCTATGCATTTTAGTGCTGTTAAGAATTCATTTGCTTAGCAATGCTTTGCAAGGGATTATTATTTTTCTTATTTCATTAAATAATAAATTGTTGTTGTTGTTCAGTCGCACAATCGATTCCGACCCTTTGCGACCCTATGGACCATTGATCTCCAGGTACCCCTGTCCTCCACCATCCTCCTCAGCACGCTCAGCTCGGTGCCCGCTGCGTCCACAATGCCATCCAGCCATCTCATCCTTGGCCGTCCCCTTTTTCTTTTGCCCTCCACCTTTCCCAGCATCAAGGCTTTCTCAAGTGAATCCTCTCTTCTCATTTGGTGTCCAAAGTACTTCAGCTTCATCTTTACTATTTGACCTTCTAAGGAGCAGTCAGGACTGATTTCTTTCAAGATTGACTTATTTGTTCTCCTCGCTGTCCAGGGTACTCTCAAAACTCTCCTCCAACACCACATCTCAAAGGCATCTATTCTTCTGCCCTCAGCCTTCCTAATGATCCAGCTCTCACATCCATACATTACCACCAGGAATACCATTGCTTTGACTATACGGATTTTTGTTTGCAAGATGATGTCTCTACTTTTCACTATGTTCCCCAGGATTCTCATGGCTTGTCTCCCTAGAATCAGCCGCCTCTTTATTTCATGGCTGCAGTCACCATCTGTAGTGATCCTAGATCCCAAGAAAGTAAAATCCATCACTGCTTCTACTTCTTCCCCATCTACTTTCCAGGTGCTGATAGGGCCTGTTGCCATTATCTTGGTTTTCTTGATGTTAAGTCTCAGGCCAGCTTTTGCACTCTCTTCTTTCAACCTAATCAGTATCTTCTTAAAATCTTCCTCACTTTCTGCCATTAGGGTGGTATCGTCTGCATATCTCAAATTGTTGATGTTTCTCCCAGCAATTTTTATCCCATATTGTGATTCCTCCATCCCTGCATTGCGCATTATGTGCTCTGTGTATAGGTTGAAAAGGTAGGGTGATAAAATGCAGCCTTGTCTTACTCCTTTTCCTATTCCAAACCATTCTGTCATTCTGTGTTCTGTCCTAACTGTTGCTTCTTGACTCTTGTACAGATTTCTCATGAGGCATATGAGGTGTTCTGGTATTCCCATTTCTTTAAGTACTTACCACATTTTATTGTGGTCCACACAGTCAAAGGCCTTGGTGTAGTCAATAAAGCAGAGGTATACTTATTTCTGATATTCTTTTGTTTTCTCCATGATCCACCATATATTAGCAATGTGGTCTCTAGTCCCCCTGCTTCTTCTGAAACCCGCCTGCACCTCTGGCAATTCTCTCTCCACGTGCTGCTGAAGTCTATCCTGTATTATGTTGAGCATCACCTTGCTAGTGTGTGGGATGAGCGCAATTGTTTGATAATTTGAACACTCTTTGGCACTACCCTTCTTTGGGATTGGAACGTATACTGATCTTTTCCAATCTTGTGGCCACTGTTTTGATTTCCAGATCTGCTGGCATATCGAATGCAGTAATTTGATTCCATCATCTTTTAGAGCTTTGAAAAATTCAACTGGGATACCGTCATCTCCACTAGCTTTGTTGTTTGCAGTGCTTTTTAGGGCCTTTCTGACTTCACTCTCTAGGATGTCTGGCTCAAGTTCAATGTTCTCATCATTGTGATTATCAGTGGTGTTGAGGTCCTTTTTGTAAAGTTCCTCTGTGTATTCTTTCCATCTTTTCTTAATCTCTTCTGCATCAGCTAACTCCTTGCCGTCTTTGTCCCTTATCATGGTCATTTTTGCTTTGAATGTTCCCTTGATTTCCCCAATTTTTTTGAAAAGATCTCTAGTCCGGCCTCTTGTGTTGCTTTCCTCTATTTCTTTGCACTGTTCATTTAAATAGATTTCCTTGTCTCTCCTTGCTTTTCTTTGAAATTCTGTGTTCAAGTGACTGTATTTTTTCTTTTCTCCTTTGCCTTTTGCATTCCTTCTTTCCTCTGCTATTTTAAGAGTCTCATCAGACAACCACTTTGTTTTCTTATCCTTCTTTTCTTGCTACCTCCTGCATGATGTCCCGCACATCTGTCCATAATTCTTCTGGCACTCTATCTATCAATTCCAAACCATTAAATCTGTTCCTCACCTCCACCGTGTATTCCTTAGGGATGTTGCCTAGGTCATATCTGTCTGGCCTGATTCTTTTCCCTATTTTCTTTAGTCTAAGTCTGAATTTTGCTATTAGTAGGTTGTGATCTGAGCCACAGTCTGCTCCAGGTCTTGTTTTTGCTGACTGTATGGAGGTTCTCCATCTTTGGCTGCAGAGTATGTACGAAAGTAAAAGTAAAAACTTAGTATGAAGGAAAAGTCCACTATATCAAGTCTCTACATTGCTAAAGTTGCAGACTACATTGTTTTAGTTAAGTTACTTGCATGCTACTTTTATTATGGCTGGTGATGGGCAGCCTGCAAGGTCCTCCCTCCTCCGCCTCCCTCACCTCCGCTGCCCAGGGTGCGAGCAGAGGTGGCGGCGGGCAATGGTGGTTCTGTTGCTGCGGGCGATGGAATAGGCCTCTTACCCTCAGTGGCTTCTGCCAGGCCTTTCTCCCCTGGATGCTTCCTCCCTCTGGGGTGGAGGTGTGGCCTTTGGAATAGGCCTCTTACCCTCAATGGTTTCTGCCAGGCCTTTCTTCCCTGGATGCTTCCTCCCTCTGGGGTGAGGATGGGGCCTTTGGAATAGTCCTCTTACCCTCAATGGTTTCTGCCAGGCCTTTCTTCCCTGGATGCTTCCTCCCTCTGGGGTGAGGATGGGGCCTTTGGAATAGTCCTCTTACCCTCAATGGTTTCTGCCAGGCCTTTCTTCCCTGGATGCTTCCTCCCTCTGGGGTGGGGATGGGGCCTTTGGAATAGGCCTCTTACCCTCAATGGTTTCTGCCAGGCCTTTCTTCCCTGGATGCTTCCTCCCTCTGGGGTGGGGATGGGGCCTTTGGAATAGGTCTTTTAAGGCCACAGTTTGATGGCTGGTCTATGTCTGTTGCTAGAAACCCAGAACATGTTGAACCCAAGAGCATCCCATTTCTCCTCGTTGCTTGTATACTGTATTCCTCCAAGCTGAATCGATGGTGGGGTGTATATAATGTATGGTGATGCCTCCCACCCACAGCCCACATGTAAATATTATATGTTATTTTTATGCTTTTCTTCAAACAAACAAAAGGAGGGACCCAAGTGAGTCTTCCCCTAGCCACACTGTTAAGATCCACCTACCACTATTCAACTATCAAAGTGTTTACACAATCATTCATAACTCAGTGAGCCATTAAAAATAAGAACTGGCATGATCCAGGACACATTTCTCAGCTCTGCTGATATACCACCACAACCAGGATTTCCAGAGCTGTGTTTCAAACATGCTCCAATGGAGTGAGAAGGACAAGGTTATACACAATCTAGCGTTCCATGTAATGTATATATACAGAGGAAATGCTCCAAATGGGCCCAGGTTCTGCAGCTTTCTACACAAAACCCAGGGAGGATATGGTGTCTGACTATCTGTCACTCAAGCACATTCCTACAAATATTGCCCTTTTTGTATGTCATTCAATACCATCTCAATTTGTACAATACAAACCAAACAAAAATATTGTGGCACCTTTAAGACTAACTGATACACAGTGTATTTCACTGCAAATTTTAATGGATTACAATCCACCTCCTCAGGCACCCCAAAGTATAATATTTAGGGCACATTATGCTTGTTTGGAAGGGGATCAGAGTGAAATGGAATACAGAGGATGGCAATAACATTATTAATACAGTTAATGAACTTTCAGTGTGGTGATTGCAAACATATTCTGTAAATGGATAACCTATATAGCTAATGCAGAATGTTTGTTGGCTGACACCCAATAGGTAGAGCAATTAGTGAATGCAAATTGTTTGTTGTTGACATAATATTTATGCCATTGCTTTTGAAGTGTTGGGGAAGTGACATTTGATCTCAGAATAGAGTTGGTCATGTTGAGACCACAGTTTTGCAAAAGTAAACAACTATTTGCCTATACACAACACCATAGAGAAAAATCAGCGTATGACTATATAGTGTGTGCTAAAAAGCTTTGATCCCTATTTAAGCCACTAGACTTATGACAATTATCTACTTCAGGTGTCTCTTCTCACATCTTCCTTTGAAATTCCCTTTTCACAACAATAGTGATCTTATGATCAAAGCCAGAGTTCAATTGTTCCACAATGTGACCTAGCTGGCTTCAAGAGGACGATGCTAGTATTTTTCCCTCTCTCCTAATAGAAAGCACCCAATACATCTTCTCATTCACAAATTCCCTGGTTCATAAGCTTTGCACATGGGGGGAAAACATTGAACTTAGTTTGTGTCAACTAAGACCACAGAGAGGCTATTAATGGAACTCAATTGCAGGGATAACGTATAGTCTCAGAGACTCTTATACAATCATTCCAGTATACTTCCTGCTTTTATTTACAAATTAGTGCCTGTTATTTTGAATCTATCTGATCAGGCAAATGTTCACCTTGGTTCAGAGTCTTCAATGTCTATAAAGATTTCAAAATGAATAATTAAAGCAGGTGGTCTGTTCAGCTTAAACTCAATTTAAAAAATAAACAAACATTAACTTTCAAAATACAATGCCATTAAAAATTAAAGGTTGGAGGTTATGACACTAATTTTGTTGTTGATTTTGTTTGCATGCTTAAAGCACCATTCTATTCTTTTTCAGTGAGATAGTTTGCATGTATAAGTGAAATAATTTTTAAAAGGTGAATAAATAAGCTGCACATGAAATGCTTTGTTCTATGGAAGATTGATCTGTATTATAATAATTTCCTTCTCTGCTGTACTTTTATTTTGCTCACATTGTCATGCTTATATGAGTGAACTCACCAAAGCAGGAATATATAATCATGGGATTTGTAAACTTATAATGTAAGGTGTTGAATTGGGGCCCGATACGGGCTGGAAGGTCCCGGAGGAGACTGGTCAAGTAAAGACACACGAGGCAAGATGGAGCAAAGACCAGCATTTATTGATCAGAAGGCACTAAACTTTATACTCTCCCTAGCTCGACTGCGTGCATACGTTGTGCGTGGCTGTTACAGGAAAGCTGCAAGTCTGCACTTTAAGATTACACAAGTTACTCATTAGGGATGACTTCACCAGGGAAAGTTCCTTATCTATCTAATTTACGACCAGGGGGACATGCATTGTCTACTGCTATCAGGAGTAAACATCTGCCTAAGTTGACTCTTTGGCTCAGAGTCTCTGCAGAGGCAAGATTACCCATTACATGTTTATCGAGATCACCACCCGGTGATCTTTTGCCCTCTACAGTCCGAACTGCCTGTCAGGTCAGCGATCGGTGAATTAAACTCCTATTAATCCACACCCCAATGTCTGTCCCTTTGGAACCAGGCTCTAAGGAGTGTTCCCCCAAGCCGTGGTTCTGTCAGGGACAGTATGCCAATTATGTCCGTGGAACCCACAGTAAGGCAACTGGAAAAGATTTTGATTCGCTGAAAAAATATATGAGGTGTCTAACATGCCTGCAAAACAGCATCTTATGTTTCTGTGGGGCTGCTTCCCTTTGCCAGTAATGAGATTGAAAATTAATTAAGTTCAAAAGGTTAAATAAAATGTTAGCATACATCTGGTTTGCATGCAAGATAGGATTTTTGCATTGTGATGAATGTAGTTGCATGCTGAAGAGCTACAAAAGCCTTCATCGCTTTGATCTATAGGTCTTCAATATTAATGTGAGTTTCTTTCTTCAAAACACTAACTCCCCAATTCACCTGATGTAAAACATTTACCAAGAAAACCAAATTAATTTGAAATAGATATATATTTTAAGTCATTATCCAGCAAAACCATGCTTTACAATGCAAAACCCATGATGAAAATATTCTACAGTTCTAGTGTGAGCTTTGTACCCATGTAAGAAGGTCCTGCCAAGGAGATCTTGCATAGCTGAGTGGACACCAGGCACCATCAAACTTGTCAGATGCAATGTGAGCAAAAAAAGCTTGCTGTTCCATTGTAACAGGCTGGCTTCTGAATAATTCCAAAGGAGCAGCTTACAAAATAGCACTTTACTAAGGCACATTTATAAATCTAGCATGAGAAACAGATGCTGTTACCACTGAAATAAACAGCATCCAATTTAGAACCTCCTGAGGTCAACTAGAAGAGCCTGCTACATATACAACATATCCCGCACTGTTATCAGCTTTATACTGTGTATCTATATATATTTTTAAACTCCTTTAAAATTAAACTACAGTAGAACCTCGGATAAAGTACAAACTCCTTTCCATAAGTTTGGACTTTATCCGATTTTGGACTTTATCCGAATCAAATGGGTGATGCATCGGATAATGCCCAAAAAATGGACTTTATCCAAGGTTCCTATACCAAATACTTCGGATAACGTCCATTTTTTAGCAGTTTTGGACTATGCGATGCATCATGTGTGCATGAAAATCGCGACTTTATCCAAATCGGACTTTATTCGAATCAGACTTTATCCAAGGTACCACTGTACTTGTAATTTCTTGCTTTCAAACTGCTCGGTTGGCAGGAGCTGGGACAGAGATGGGAGCTCGCTCCGTCATGCAGTACCCGGGAATCAAACTCCGACCTTCCAGTCAGTGAGTTTAGCATCACTGAATTGCTTTGCATTTGGTGTAACTGTTTAATGAATTGTATTGAACATATTGTAATGTATTGTGATATATTGTATTTTTGTGTGATTGTTGTGATATTGTTATGCTGTACTTCTAACTTGTAAACCGCACTGAGTCGGTCCTCGGGCTGAGAATTGCGGTATATAAATTAAAAATTCAATTCAATTCAATTCAATCTGAACCTCTTGAGCCACCACAGACCCTGTGCTAGGGAGAAAAATAGGACTTAATTCTCTGTAAACATGAATGGGAGTTTCTTGAGACTTCTTTGTATTCTGCTCAACAGACTTTCTATCATCACCTATAGCTTTTCCTTTTTAGCTCACAATGATGAACAGTAGCTGACCTACCTTTCCATCCCATGGGCTTCCACTGTATATTATCTATTAGGAAGAGATGTGATTTTGCCTCTGTGCAGCTAAGTGGATAAGATGACATTTACGTTTCCTTAGCATCATATAACATTAAATGCTCCCTTGCTGAACAAAACACTCTGAAGTGTAAAGTAAAAACCAATAATGTATTGACCAGAATGCTGTTTGTACAAGCATAATGTAAAGTTACATCTGTATAAATTTGTGGGGCATCACACTGAGGTAGGAGGGTTTTCTGCAATTTGATTGGACAATTACCTGTGCAATTCCCATTGTGACTCTTGCACAGTGTACCAGAGGAACAGCATTTCTGCCTTGGTACCATTGTTAGCTACTGAAAGTATAATGTAATGCCTTAAAATATAGAAACAAAGAAAAAATATTGATATATCCAAATGTATTTCTATTTTTTCTAACTTTCCAAAATTAAAGAAAAGACAATAGAAAAGTGAACATTTCCAGACAGAGCCTTTTTTCACTGATATCAAAAATAAATTCTGGCATAAAGATAAATATGAACTGTTCTAAAGATAAACTTACACCATTCTCACATTCCAAAGGTTTTGTGTTGCAGTTTAATTGTACAGTAAAACCTCGCATAAAAAGTGCCTCCCTTAGCAACTAACTAGCTTAAAGAGCAGAATTTTCTCTGAATGGTTGCCTCGCTTAACAACTGAAACCAACCAAAAACTCGCTTAACAACTAAATCATAGTTCGCAATCTCTCCCACCAGAAATCACAATTGGTCACTTACAATAGTGTTTCTCTTAAAGAGCAAACTTGCTTAAAGAGCATTCCTGTGGAACTCATTATACTCTTTAAGCAAGGTACCACTGTATTATATTGACACTAGCATAGGAGCCCGTCTTCGATGGGTTTTTTTTGTGGGGGGGGCTCATGGGGGGGTTGGGGATTTGTTCTCTATCCCCCACTCACACTGTTTGCGATGGCCCCAGGCTCCTACTGTCTCGTTCCCTGGGGGGTTTTTTGTTGGGAGGGGTGTGGACCAGCCTGCATGGCGGACGTGGGCCTCAGCTTTTCAATGCGGCAATGGCAGCGGGTGAGACAGTGATGTTGGAGGAGCTTACTTTGAGGTGCCCTCTCTAGAAGGGACCAGGAGGCCCCGGCAGCTGGGCCGGTTGGGATATGCCTCCACCGCACCTGCGCCCCCTCGACCGCCTTCTCTGTGCCGTGTCCACCACAGATTCACCTGCCGCTGTTGCTGCTTCAATTTTTTCCCCTGTGATTTTGCGGTGAAAGGTCCACTTGGCCTTCTCTGGAGCCCCAGGTCTGCAGCCGTGCTCCCTTTGCCTGCTCAAGGCGGCAACTGTGGTGGATGTTGCTGTGGTGAGTGAGGCAGAGAGAAGGTGGCGGAGGAGGTGCGGGCAGGAAGGAGTTGTGTCCATACTGGACTGGTCACCAGGGCTGCCCAGTTGGTCGGTGCCTTCCGGAATGGGTGCCATGAAGGCCGCTTCTCTGCCCTTTGCATCTCGCCCACCAGTGTCTTCTAGAGAGGGCTCTATGAAGGCTACTCCTCCACCCTTGCAGCTGAGGGGATCAAGAAGGCGGTACCATTGCACATGTGGGCCTTTACACATTTTGGCATCCCTCTCTTGGCTGGGTGTGTTTCCCGCTGGAGCAATTCTGTGATGGGGGGTTGTGTTCCTCAGGCTGCCTATTTGGTTGTTGGCTGTAGGCATGTCGCACTTCTTGCCGCCGGTTTTTTCACAGCCCCAGGGTGCCACCAAATCCTAGGTGGTGGGCAGAGGAGGATATGGGGTATGTCCAGCCAGCCCGCATCACAGAATGGTGGACCAGGCTTTCAGCTGGTTCACTGGCAGTCTCAGGCCGCCTTGGACAGGGGTGCTGGATTTTAGAACAGCCGCTCCCTGGGCCATTGGCCGTTGGTGTTTTTGCCGTGTGACCGCTGTGGCATCTATTCCGTGTGCTGTCCGGCCTCCCTGATTGGGCATGGCTTGCCCCAGAGGACCCTGGGAGATGCAGGTTTTTTTGTTTTGTTCATTTTGTGGGGTGGAGGCCCCGCCCACAGCCTCGGGGGCCCTGCGGCATTGTTGCAAGTTCCATAAGGAAGGTGTGTGCCATGCATTGTGGGATCTGCTCCAGGGGTGTGGAAACGCATTCGGCACACTGACAGCCACATCTCTTCCTTATAGGTTAAGATTAATAGATTTTTTTAAAAAAATGAGATAGTAAGCAAGACTTTCAAATTAATATCATTAGAAGTTTATGGCAGTAGTTTATAGTACAGTAGTTTAGTAATGGCTGCTTTGAATTTTCTTCCTTAAGAAAACTATTTTTGTATTACTTCTTTTGCTTCCTTTCTCTCCTCCTTTGTTTAGCTCCCATGCTAATTTAATTAAAGTCTGAAGTTTTATTTTGACAACAGAGAGTAGCACATGGGTATGAACTCTTGAGCCACTGCTGAACATATTACAATCAAACAATGGGCCCATGCCTTTTCAGTAGCAAATTTTAGTACCTTCTAAGTTTTTACATTCCAGTTTCCCTTAGTTACGACTCTTCACACTGGAAGGCAAAATACTGAGGAAGGAAGTGCATAACTATGAATAACAGATATCTTTCACCTTTTGAGGTGAGCACTACTTTTTAAAAATGGCTAATTACATTATCTAGTTTGTCACTTAGAGACTGAAAATGCAAATTTGGCTTGATTTTATCTACCTTTATCTTACTTATTTATTTGTTTACATATATACCCAACCTACATATAATATTTTAAAAATCATCTTGTAATAAAAACACAAGAAAAAACACAGGAAACAACCAGATAGCATAAAAAATCTTAAACCATAACACTATTCAAGTTAAAACACAATCAGCAGCAGTAAAATTGGGCAATATCAATTAAAAAGAGTCCAAGGTCAACATTCTAATTATCTGCATTTTCTCCCAGACCAGCTGTTCTCTCAAATAGATCTTTCAGAAAGCAATGATTTAGAAGCATGTAAATCATCTACATGCATATATAATCTACTGTACTCTGTTGATGTCAATAGACAGTACATTAAGATATGCAACTAAATGCACATTTTATTGAGTGCAGTATATAATGCATGTAAAAATAGCCACCAATTGATCTGATTTGAACGAATCACTAACTATAGTAAAGGTAAAGGTTTCCCTTGCTCGAAAGCCAATTGTATCTGGCTCTAGGGTTCAGTGCTCATCTCTGTTCAATGCCGAAGAGCCAGCATTGTCTGCTTCTACAGGCATTTCCGTGTTCACATGGCAGGCATGACTAGCCATTCGCATCCGACTCTAGGGTTCAGTGCTCATCTCTGTTTCAAAGCCGAAGAGCCAGTGCTGTCTGCTTCTGCAGACATTTCCATGGTATGTGGCAGGAATAACTAAACAATGGAGTGCACGGAACGCTGTTACCTTCCCACCTATTTATCTGCTTGCAATTTCTTGCTTTCAAACTGCTAGGATGGCAGGAGCTAGGACAAAAACGGGAGCTCATTCTGTTCTGCAGAACTAGGGAATCGAACTACTGACCTTCCACCTCCCAGTCAGCATAGATACTTGATAATGCTATACAGTAGAACCCCATATAACAAAAAAAACTCTGTTCCACTGAGCTCTTTGCTATACAGTTTTTTTCCTTTATACAAAGCACTATTGGTGATGCACCATATAATGAAAAGAAAATGTTCATTATATGAATCGCTATTGGCGATACCCTGTACAATGATTTTTTCCTGTTGTACAGGGTATCGCCAATAGCGATTCATATAATAAACATTTTTTGTAATATGGTGCATCGCCAATAGCGCAAAAATGATTCATTGTATGAATTTTTCATTATATGAAGCATTCATTATTCAGGGTTCCACTGTACTTCCATTTTACAAACCACAATCCAGAGACAGGATGAGAGATTGCTCTAGTCATATAATAATAACTAGAGTTTATACCAAGATTCATTTGTATAACTTCACCGTTCATAGGGTTGACATATGTCCCAGAAAATCGGGATTGTCAAGGTCAGAAAAATTGTCCCGGACAGTTCAATAAAAATTATTTTAAAGTCCCAGATTTTTAAAATTTACTAATTGTGTATTATAACACATCATTAAAAATAAATGCAAACTCTGGCCATCAAATGAGCGATTTCCTGCCACATTCCCTTGCCTCATACCACTGCCTGATAAGTGTGACCAGTGTGTTTCCTGAAACTGAGGACATTAATAGTTGACCATGATGCGACTTTTCAGAAGTACAACAGATCATCTTACAGTAAGAATTAACTGTTGTAAATTAGTTCATTTATGTATTTATATATTTAATGTGAAAGTGTTTTATAGAGGTCATGATGTTATGTTTGTTTTTTAAAAAGGCTATTTTGTAGATAACCCGCCCATTTTTGTCAAGTATACTTCTGTCCCGGTTTTGTGGGAGAGAATTATGACAACTCTAACTGTTCAGATAAATAATAGAATTGTAGAATAATTGAGTGGGAAGGAGATGGAATTCTCTCTTGAATACTTCCAGTGTTGGAGTGCTCACCACCTCTCTAGGTAGTTAGTTCCACCATCATACTGCTCTAACCATTAAGAAATTTACATAACTAAAACTAAGAGCTATGCTTTTCAGAAAGCACTCTATAAAAACTCTTCATTAGTGAACAGTACTCATTCATAAAAATCTTTCATTAATTCACAAACTACAAAAGAACCTAGCAATTCAAAAGCAAGATGTTGCAAGTAGATAAATAGGGACCACTTTGGTGGGAAGGTAAACAGCGTTCTGTGCACTCCAGTATCTAGTCATTCCTGCCACATGACCATGGAAACGTCTGCAGAAGCAGACTGCGCTGGTTCTTCAGCTTTGAAACAGAGATGAGCACTGAACCCTAGAGTTGGATACAACTGGCTTTCGAGCAAGGGAAACATTTACCTTCAGCTTAAAAAATATTATCAGTACAGATGTATTTGTTTGTTTGTGTGTTTGTTTATTACATTTTATACCACCCATCTGGGATATTTCTCATTCTGCAGCAACATTATACAACAATCACTTAGCTATCACTGAAAATCAATGTGATGAACAAAATTAATGTCCTATTAGTCTGAGTAAAATAATATTGAGTTTACAACCAAGCAGCAAAGCGCAGATATAATATTTGCTAGGAAAGCTGCTAAAGAGAACAATCAGAGCTTGGAAATAATTCATTGACTTTAAATCATTAAATTATAGTTCATTAATCTTTTCCTTAATATAGAGTCAGATCAGACTACAAGAAAGTATTGCATCTGATTTATTATTTATTTATTTATTTATTTAGTCGTATTTATATATGCCGCCCACTCAGGCAGAACCCGACTCAGGGTGGCATTACAACAAATTCTAAAAACATATAAAAACACTTAAAAAAAACCTTATCCCACCCATCCATCCCACCCACTCTAAAAAAGGAAGAGAGAGTTCTTAATTCTTTACGTAAGCCAGCAGGCGGGGACCGTGATCCCATTCGGGCCCCACACCTGCCCTGCCAGCCAGGTCTTCAATCCTTTCCTGAAGGGCAGCAATTCTCTTTGAAGTCTTAGATCTGTTGGCAGGAGGTTCCAGAGAGTTGGTGCGGCCACGGAGAAGGCCCTCCTTCGGGTGCTAGACAGATGTGCACCCCTAACTGATGGCACCATTAGAGAGCCCCTCCGGTCCACTCTAGTTGGACGGGCAGACACTCTTGGGACGATGCGGTCTCTAAGGTATCCTGGCCCACTGCCATATAGGGCTTTAAAGGTCAAAACCAGCACCTTGAATTGCACCCAGAGACAAACTGGTAACCAGTGCAGCTCCCGAAGTAGCGGTGAGGCATGGGCATATCGCCCACATCCCATCACCACCCGGGCTGCCGCATTCTGGACCAGCTGCAGCCTCCGAATGGTCATCAAGGGCAGCCCCATGTAGAGCGCATTACAATAATCTAGTCGGGAAGTAACCAGAGCATGGGTGACCATAAGCAAGGAGCCCCGGTCCAGGAGCGTGCGCAATTGGCGAATCACCTGAAGTTGGGCAAAAGCCCTCCTGGCCACAGCCGCCACTTGTTCTTCCAGCAGCAGCCGTGAATCCAGAAGGACCCCCAAGTTGCGCACTGGGTCTGTCTGGGGCAAAACCGCCCCATCCAGTACCAAAGGTGGTAACTCCCTGGATAACACGGGGCCCCTTATCCACAGCCACTCTGTCTTGCTGGGAGTCAGCCGAAGCCCATTGGCCCCCATCCAGACCCCAATGGCCTCCAGGCATCCGGATAGGATTTCAACAGCATCACTGGGGTCCCCACGGGCCGAGATATACAACTGGGTGTCATCCGCGTACTGATGGTACCGCACCCCGTGGGAACGAATGATCTCACCCAGTGGCTTCATGTAGATGTTAAATAAGAGGGGAGAAAGCACCGAGCCCTGAGGAACCCCATACTTGAGGGACCTAGAGCTGGACCTCTCACTCTCTAACCACACCGACTGGGTGCGGCCCTCCAGAAAAGAGGAAAACCAGGACAACACAGTGCCCTGGATCCTCAATCCTTTGAGCCGTTCCAGAAGGATACCGTGGTCGACGGTATCGAAGGCCGCTGAGAGGTCAAGAAGAGCAAGGATGGATGGATAACCCCCGTCCTGCTCCCGCCAGAGATCATCCATTAGTGCGACCAATGCCGTCTCCGTACCATACCCGGGCCTGAATCCTGATTGAAAGGGGTCTAGATAATCCGCTTCCTCCAGGACACCCTGCAGCTGGCGCGCCACCGCCTTCTCCAAAACCTTACCCAAAAAGGGCAGGTTGGAAACCGGCCTGTAATTGTTAAGGACAGCTGGGTCAAGGGATATTTTCTTCAGGAGGGGGCGCACCAAAGCATGTTTTAATGGTGCAGGAAATACCCCCTCCCGTAAGGATGCATTTATTATCGCCCCAACCCAGCCACCTGTCCCCACCCTGGAGGCTTTCACCAACCAGGTGGGACAGGGGTCCAAAGGACATGTAGTGGCACGTACAGACTGATTTGCTGGGAGCAATTTCCCTTAAAGTGTCTCTTCCATCTGGACAGGTGCCTCACTAGCCTGTCTCCAAAAAGAGTAAACTTGGTGCTAGAGTTAAAAAGGTCCAGCTTGGGCAGAGATCAGAGTTGGACCATATCACAATCTCGTGTATGTCACATGATCTCCAGGAAATAGCTCACACTGGACCATGCCATGAGCAGAAAAAAATGTAATTTATTTCCCTGTCTGGTTACACCCATTGACATCCACAATCCTAGTGACGTCCATGTAAATTTTGCTTAACTTGTCACAGCTAATTGCAGCTAACTGATGAGGCGGCCAGGGAGCTCTTGGTTGTACAATCAGATACATAATCAGGCAGACACCGGAGACATGCCCCAGCACCTGATAGATTAACTGCAATGGCAAGTTATGAAAATGTTACACTAACACCATTAGGATTCTGCCCATTGAATATTCAAATTAAATCTTCATCCACTTTCTAGCACATAATAATAATAATAATTATTATTATTATTATTATTATTATTATTATTATTATTATTATTATTATTATTATTATTATTATTATTATTATTATTATTATTATTATTATAGAAATTATTATAGAAATTATTCTGGGTTGAAAGAATTTTTGCGGAAGAAACTCTGCTCAGGGAATGCCCAAATGAGGCTCCTTTCATGTCCCCAAGAGCTGGGACAGAGATGGGTGCTCAATCCATCATGCAGCACCCGGGTCTCGAACTGCTGACTTGCCAGCCTTCCAGCTAACAAGGCAAAGCTTCTTAACCACTGAGCCACTGCAGCCCCTAATAAAATGATGCCTCTGATGTGTTTTTAAAAATTCAGTTGCTATTTCTGAACTAATTCAAAAAAGAGAGAGAGAGAGAAACAATAATGAAGCAAAAAGGATATAACCTGTAAATACAGGTGGGTTGGAGAAGACAGTAGAAAGAGTGTTGCATCAGTGACAAAAAGTAACAGAATATGTAAGATGCCATCTCATGTTCTAAGACAGACAGCTTTGCTGCCCATTTCCAGATGTGGTGGCCCCCACCCCATTGTGCCAACTGTATTTGTAGCCCATCTGGGGAAAAAGTGCCAAACAGGGAAAGGCAATATTAGATCAACTGCAAAAATGAAGGAGGAGTCAACAACAGACATACCATAGGATATCAGCAGTAACAATCCACATGCTATTCTTTGTAAATCTCATTTTTATTTATTTATTTTGCAAACCTAACAAGTTAATTAATTAGTTAATTAATTCTCCAATTCAATTGATTTAAACCACCCAGTATTAATGAGAATGAACTAACTTCCCAGGTTTAGAGGTTTAAATTTAATGAATTAATATTGAAGCTGAGCATTCAGTATAGTCAGACAGATATAATCACTACCTTTGTAGGTATGATCTGAGCACAAAGCCTGCATCCAAAGCCTGAGAAGTTGAGCAGAGAAGATAATTGATCCAGGCTCATATCTTTGCCTGTCTGTCCTTTTCCATTCTTATTTGGTTAATTATTCTTATTCATCAAATAAGAATGGTGAATGGTTGCAGAGCAGCAAATTCTGGAATGAAGAATGTCCTGGTAACCTCATCAACCAAGGTTTTAACTTGTCTCAGTGCATATGGTGGTGTGTTTTTCTAAAATAATAATAATAATAATTAGGATCTTATGAATTAAACACATGCAGGTTTCTAATATATTTGGGAGATGTGTCCTTCGTTCAACATTTTTGGCATTCAGTGTTGCCACAGTTTAATAAGTTTAATAAGACAAAGCATTTGCGGAAAGAGGAGAAGGACAAAGACCATGAGGCAGACCTAGAGAAAGGTGGAGAGATAACATGAAAAAAATTACAAGAACACCAAATAACACTGGTAGAGGCCACTAGAAGTTGAAAAGCAAGAATTTTGTATCTCCCTTGACACTTGAAGGGTTAGAAGAACAAGGGGGGGAGGCCAATATTGTGACTTACCTTCAGACTCTAAAAATAATTTTATTATGTTCCTTGGAAGACTACGTAATTGAAACTATAAATAGAAGGCAAATTTATCTTTCTCAGACGCAAAACTATTTACGCCAAAAAGTTGAGAAGGGAAGCAATGGCACCTTTGGTTTCAGAGTGATTTTTAAGGACTATATCCAACATTGCCATAGTAACCAGCTACCAGCATAAGAGGACTTTCTTCCTCTATCCAGCATGCTGCTGCATAGCCTGCTCCAGCAAACTGGAGAACTCCCATGCCCATCCTTGTTGAAGCTTGGCCACTACAACACTACCCTACAGTAGAGACCAGATGGATATGTTCACAGAGAAACAGACAATGCTCAACGTATTTTGAAACAGTACATACCAAGACTACATCAATTTCTCTCAGTGCTATTGTTTCTTCTAAAAGTTCAATTTTTTTAAACTTCTGTTTTGTTTAAAGGAACCTAGCCTACATAAATACTAGTTTCTGTAAACTGTAGGGTCCAAGCTAAGAAACCTGTCTAGTGGTAGAATGTTATGCTTCTGTCTGTCCCTTCTCTACCGAGTGATAAATTGCACTGATTTAAAACTCCAAAGTGTTTCAATCCACGTATTTCATGAAGATTTTGGCATAAAGACAATCTTGGATGACAGATGTAACCTATATATGCAACTTATGCTTCCTTTATGTTCCAATTCCTAGATTTGCTTTTAGTTCTGTGAGAACTGAGCATTCAGCAAATGCACTTCCCCACTTCCTCTTTCTGGATATGCACATCTAATACATAAATACTTGGAAAGTAAATCAATATGGCACAACCTTATTATGGAAGACTCCTTCTCTCACACATTTTAAATAGGCTGTCAAAAGTGCAGACCTAAAGTTTCATTCTGAATACCAATGAAAGGCCATACGTGAACTATTTAATTTATATGGAGTGGTGGAATTTTTTAAAAAAAGAAACCAGTCTTTTAAAAATAAAATAAAGTGCTAATAACAATAATGATTTCTTCTCTTTCATTAGGACTGTTATATTTTGTCCTTTTAATTCATGTTATAATATATTTTGTTTGTCCCTTTTTGGCTTTAATTATTTTAGTATTCAAACAAAATAAAAGAATCATCTTGTTGCAGAATGACAATGTTTTAAATTGCAATGCTTTTTTGCCCCCTATTTCTTTCATTTTTCACTATCCTTGAGTTATGATAATGTTGATTGCAGAACTGCTTTTTCTTTACTGCCTGTTTTGTTGATTAAAGGAGGCTGCAGTTATTTTTAACTAGGTGGATCAGATTTCACAAATCGAATCAATCAATCAATCAAATCAATCAATTAATCAATCATCTCTCGCAACAGGACCTCTAACAGGAGCAACAGGGCAAATTTGGGAGAAGGGTTGCTGAGGTGCAATGCAGAACATACAAACTGGATACATAATTTAATTCAACAGATATAAGTTTGTTTAGTTAGATAACTAAAAATGTAATTGCATTTCAACTAATATATGCACAGAGAGAGAGAGAGAGTTGTTAATCATATTATGACTTTAGCACCCAAAGTCAAAATACCAAAATGCAGCAGGCTGTTTGTTACTCAAAACAAATATTTACTATGCATTTATCAACTTAAGTAGTTGGGTTGGAGGAGTACTTTTTTCAAAGGAAAAAAATTAAACTGGATATTCAAGGAAAGGATTAGCGCAGTGTTTCTCAACCTTTGGTTTTTAGACTTCAATTCCCAGAAGCCTAAGTCAATTCCCCAAAGCACTGATCAGCCAATATACTGACTTAGGCTTCTGGGAATTGAAGTCCTCCTGTGGGGTGTGAGCCCCACGTTGGGAAACCCTGGGCTAGCACCAGGGCCACCATCAGGGCAGTACTACTAGTACTGCTGTATAGGGCCCGGAGCTGACAGGGGCCCTTCTGCCGCCGGCCATAACAGAGAAGAGTATTTGGGGGGGGGGCAATAGGATTGCTCAGTATGGAGCCCAGAAATTTCAGATGTTGGCCCTGGCTAGCACCATGCACTACCCTTCTTCTTCTTCTTCTTCTTCTTCTTCTTGCACTGTATCCAATTCCAAATATTGACGATCATCATGCCAATCAGCCATGAAGACTGTCCTGTGAATATAATGCTGTGGCCTTTCATCTGCCTTCCACATCACAACGTGACACCTATACCACTGACCCAACTCCATGAGTCACTTTCTGGTCCTAAGCCCTTTTGGCACACAAAGTCCTCATCGGCCCCAGGCCAGTATTGATGAAGCTGCTGCCCTCCATCAAAATGAATTCAAGTGGGATTTAATCCACTTGGGGACCATCACCCTTCCCTGTGGACTTTGCCAAGGTTGCTAGTCCTCAGAGTTGTCAGGTTAGTTAACCACCGCCTGATGCTCAGCATTGAGTCACTGGCAGTATGATTTACTCTATTACCATTAAAGCTTCCCCTTTCTCCATTCAAAATGTCATGCTGTTGTGAGGAAAAAGAAAGAAGTCATGCAAAGTACCCTCACTTCTTTGGAAGAAGGGTGGGGTAAAAATGTAATAACTAAGTGATAAATCAGAACAAAATTGTTGCATTTAGATATACTGAATTTACTGAAATCATGAATGGTTTAAGATAATAATGGTTTCTGTTTGCTGATGTTAGAGAAATTATATTTACTAATCTAAAACTCACAAGTTCCATTTCAGAGCTTGTTCTCTTTCTAATACTGGCACAGGAGTGAGTAACAATTTCAATGTCATGTGAGTGAGTTTGCCATTTAAGTCTATTGACCTAGAGTCCCCCAATGAAGAGCAAATGAACTCAAAATGAACTGGGATTTATTATTAACAAACTATTTTTCTTCTGACTCCTAGTAAATACTGGCTTATGGATCACTGTGAGATGGGGAGTTTTCCTCTTGCCCAAGCACATCTCCCAAAGCAAAAGTAAAATGACCCATTCCAAAACCCATTCCATCTCCATAATTTTTCTCTCAACCATAAACTGTTTAAAATCATGCAACAATTCAAGCTATTTAATTACACACGAGGAAAAAAATCAATAATTTCAATTATCCTATCGATCTAAACTGGAACAACTTCAGATGCCATCATAGATTTACAAGTTCTTATATCTGATCAGCCAGAAATCTTCCAACTGTGGAGATGTGCTAAGTAGATAACTGTTATGCTACACTAAGCTGAACACATGAGAAAAATAAATCTGGCTAGTCGGCAAACAGGAGCCAAAGATTTTCCAAATCTTTCAGGAGGTGCCTCATCCTGCTCAATAGATTTATGAATTTCTTGAGATCAATGGAGCTGTGAAGCTCTTCACATAGAAAAATCCCTATGGATTCATTTGACCCATTGAATTGTATTATCTACAAGCCAGACTTCTCTAGGTGCCATTTCACATTAGTTTCAGAATGTCAAATGCCCAGTGATTGCCAAGTGAAAGCATATGGTTTTCACTTAACATGCTGTCAATGTGAATTTTCAATTAACCACATTTCATTCAGCAACATATGTTATTCACTCCCCTCTGTGTGCTGAGTAACTTCATGGAATAAGTGAAGAGAAATAATACAGGTTTTATCATATGTTTCAGTTACTAGTTAATGGGGGATTTTCTATCCTCAAACAACACTTTATGAATGAATTCATCTACCTTGGAAAGTTTTCACTAATCTGGTGCTCTCTGATTTTATTTGTTTGTTTGTTTGACTTGTATCCAGCCCAACTGGTGCAAGCACCACTCTGGGCAACTCACAGACAGTGGTGAGACACAAAAAAAATATTACCAATTTGTGGGAGTGGTATGGTGGTCATGGACAAAGGGAAAACCGGCATTGCACCCAAATTAGGACTACTTTATTTCAAAACTTGGATGGGTGGGGCCAGCCAGAATTTCTGCTACCGGTTCTGGCAAACTGGTGCGAACCTGCTGTTGCCCACCACTGCTCACAGACATTGCATGAACCAACATAGAAGACAAGTAACACCAAAAACAACCATGTATAAATAAAACCATATAAGCAAAATATAATACCTACCAAGATGGCATCCTACAAGATCAACAAACCTTACCAATAATATATAATTTACATTTTCTTATTCACAGCACACTCTACTCAGTTAAACCAAAAGAAATAAGAGGAATACTGCAGAGTAGCATCAGTTTAATAATGAAGGGAAAGCTTGATAAAATAGAAACGATTTTAGTTGTTTGCAAAAAGCCATTAAAGTGGAAGCAGATCTCATTTCCACTGGCAACTCATTCCATAACAAAGGAGCCACAGCCCAAAAAGATTTTGTTCTGGTCACAAACTTTTTGATTTCTTTAGGTGTGACAGTATGTAATTTAAGCATTTGAATGCTCTGAGTCCAATTTTGTAAGAAGAGGTGCTGCTGCTGATAGTGTGGTCCTAAACTGTTAAGGGTTTTTTTATGTTAACATCAGGACCTTAAACCTAGTATGGAATACACTGAGCAACCAGTGTAGGCTAGCTAAGACAGGGATGATATGATCAAAACAACCAATACTAGTAACCAATGTTGGTCTTCCATTCCTGCTATCATCAGCCAACACAGCCATCCAGATTCTTTCATTCCCCATGCTCCTCCCCAGATGTGTATTGGGGGATTTTGATTATTCCTCCTAGTTAGTAGAGTATGAGGAAGAACAGCACAGAGAAAAACATGGAGATATTAGCCCAGCTAATCACTGCCCCCATTGGTCACACCTCCCCAACTAACTAGCACTTTGTATAATAAAAGTATTCTAGAAGCATTTCAAGTTTAAAAAAATAAGCATCTTTACTTATAGTTACAATTTGTAGCTACAATCAGAAGAAAAAATTACAGAGAAATAGTGTCTCAGAATTTGGAGAGAACTTCCATGCTTGTTGCTTGGTTGACGTCAGAGGAGGAAAAAGAGGAGGAAGAAGACTATCAACAAAACAATGGAAGCAAGAAAAACAAACAGGAAGAGGAGGTGGAGGCTTGCCTCAAATGCCAAAGGTAGAAATGAATTTTACCAAGCAAGTTAGTGGCAAAGGAGAATCATATCAGGCTGAATAAACCCTTCTCGTCAATACCTAGTGTTAAAGCATGCAAGATTGCTATTTTCCCAACAATGTCATGAGCCCCAGATTGAGAAATGACTACCAAGGATCTCCTCCATGAACCCTGGTGGTGCAGTAGTTAAGCTGCTGTACTGCAGCCAAAATGTTGTGAGTTCAGTCCTGGTGGGGATCAAGGTTGTCTCAGTCTTCCATCCTTCCATGGTGGGGGCTAAAATGCTAATTACCTTGTGAACTGCCCAGAGAGTACACTAAGCACTATGGGGCAGTATATAAGCATAATTGCTTTTGCTATGTCATCTGTGACACTGAGAGAATTCAGGAACATAATCTAGAGCCGTGGTTCCCAATGTGGGGCACACACTCCACGGGGGGGGGATTTGATTTTTAAGGGGGGGCAATTTGAGAATGAGTTATAAACAGTGAATGGCTTTTTAGGCTTCTTCCACATGAATAAGAGTTCACTTTTTGAATAATAAGAATTATATGTCACAGGGGTGGGATCAGGATTTTAAAGATGCTTAGGCGGGGTACAGCTGAAAAAAAGTTGGGAACCACTGGTTTAGAGCAAGGGTGACCAAACTGTGGCCCTTAATTGTTGGAGTGTAGCTGTGTCACCATCCCTCATCACAAGCTCTCTAAACCGGGCTTGAGGCATACTGCAGTCCCACAACACACAAAAGGGTGATTCTTAATTCTAACATCAGATGGGCTTTAACCACACATGTCTGTTCTGAAGTAATTTCATTGAGTTCAATGCAACTTACTCCTGGAGTTACTTTTAAAGATCCAGTGTTCTCTGCCACAAATTCCATTTTGTATGCAATTTTAGCCCCAGTGAATAACAGAGGCCAAAACAAGAAATAAGTATTTTCTGCTTTCACAACATTTCCCTGCAATAATACAATCTTCTTCGTTATGAGTGACTCAAAACGTTCACATGCTAAGAAAGCTGTTGTTGACTTTCTACAGGTAATTCTGAAGGATGCTTTTCTTTTTAACATGTCTTTAAGGTTCCACTTTTTTTGCCACTTGAGCTAGCACTCTTTGTAGAAACATATTTCTCTGAACATGCTGTTTGGTTAAGAGAGTGAACTATCTTACATGTAAACCTAAATTTACTGTACTCCAGTATTTGCGATAGGAGAATCTACAACATGAATCGTAGTTTTCACGTATTATGTTTGCACAAATCAATTGTTTAAACAAGAGATAATCCCAAATCATAAGAAGGTCAGTTTATGTGCTTCCAAACTTGGCGCTCCAGATTTTCTTGGACTACAATTTCTAGAATAATCAGCACAGCCATTGGTCAGGGCTTCTAAGAAATGCAATCAAAGAATATTAAGAACCTCAAGTTTTGGGGAAACTGTGTTATAAAGAAACTACCTTCAACAGTAGGTTTCTTTATGTTCCTTGAAGATCAACTGCTCCCATGTTATGAAATATGCTTGACAATTTATTGCAATCTTCAATTAAAGGGTGAATAAAAATTCTAGATTTAAACCTCTCCTTTTTTTTTTACTCAGTACTTCATTTTATAATGAAATTTCATTTTTAAACCTTTAGGGTTAGCAACTGTCATATATAATCAATCTTTATTCCGAGCCAACACCCATTTAAATAGGTACAGCTTGCAAAAATAGCAAAAGATCTGTAGCTCCTAGGAAACCTGCCATCATCTTAGCAGTCAGATTGCATATCCTTTTAAAGCCTTCTGCACCTTGTGCTTCTGGTACTAGTTTTGTCTTTCCTGATTTATTAATGCTCTGCTCACTCCTAAGCATAACAACTATCTGTGGCTCACACAGGGATAAATTAATTCTACTTTATTGGCCACTTGGGGTTTTCTCAGAGCACTTCATAAGGTTCAACACAAGAAAAATAAAAAGGATCCATACTAATAGTATTTGTTTCACTCAGTCTACTAGACTCTTATTTCCACATTCACATCTTTTATGTTTTTTGTTCTATATTTAATTCACATTTAATGAACTCTGAAATGTGCATTAGGTTATCTGACACATTAGATAATAGGCTTGGATGCACCATCCCAAAACTTCATCTCGCTTCTAACCTCATGATGGACAGAGAAAGTGAAGCTTGAGTGTTAATTTAGCCGAGATTTCTGGCCATGACATCCAACTGTCTACACTCAGTATCAACTCTAAATCAGCCTTATGTAACCTTCCTCATTCCCATGAACTTTTGCATCCCAGCCAATCAAGCAGTGGATCTGATTAGACCACAGTGTTGCCCATCTCTTGCCAATGAAGTTAGGCCGGGACTAAAACACACCAAAGTGTCCTCCATTGAATGCATTGGGCCAGGTGAAAGCGGAGGGCACAAATCATGGTCCGCCTAGTCAGCAGGTGATGTGATATCCAAATTGCTTTAAAAACCGCATGTAAATGGACTTGATTTCTCAAGTACATTTGCATGTGTGAAATGTCATTGTGCAGATGTCTACCAGTGTATGGACTCCTCAATGAGTGACAACTCCATGGTATCCAAGGCAAAGGCTATGAAGTTAATATCCTTTGGCTGAGTGAGATCAGGAAATATATATCTCTGGAGTGCCCATTCTGTTTATGAATAGGGTTACAGAGTTAAGTGGAAGCAAGCAAGTTCTCCTGGATCAGGCAGTAGTTCCTCTTTCCAGCTCCATCCCCCAGCTTTAGCAGGATTCACTTAAACTCATCTAGAAAACTCAGTGCTTTCATCGTCAGATGTATCTATACTACACACTTGTATTTGTTGGATACCTTTTTAAATGCCATAACCATTTGTGAAAGACACCTACAGAACAGCCTGTACTAGGAGACTCACGTAAGCTTAAGGCTATTCTACTGCTAAATTGTGTTCTGGTGCTTTTGTCAGTATGTAAGTTCCTTCAGGAATAGGTGGGTGGAAATACACACACACACACACACTAGCTCTTTAAGGCTTACTCAGTATGTGCCTTACAGTGCAGGTAATTAGCAATCAAGCTCAAACTGTTATGTATAAATGACCACACTTGGCACCATTTTTTGGGTTTTGTTCTGCTTTGAGACTGCACCAAAGTACCAAACTCCATGCTGTATCCTTCTGCCTGGATATTGTGAACTGATACTGCATACTCAACCTCCAAATTGAACCAGCAAACTGAATGCTGCTTGAAAAACAATGCTGGTAGCTGAACTACTGGGTGTCAGGGGCGGTGGGTTGACACCAATGGGATCTTTTTCACAGCCTTGCCTGAGCTTTGGACCACGATGCTGGCTAGCATGGCTGCAGAGGTTAGCCGGTCACTCTTGGGTTTGCAGCTAGTGACACAGACCTTTCTGCCCAGTTCTAAACTGGTTCATAAGATGGCAACCCGAAATATAGCAGGTGTCTTGTAGCAGTTTTATGATGGCAAACTAAAATTGTCCCGTTATGTGTCACCACCCCTTCTAGATAAAGCCACAGAGATGGGTTGGCCTTTGGAGATCCTGGGGGTGTGGTGTAGGTTACCTTCAAGGCAAAACTGGACCAGACTGGTCTTCTTCTCCCTCCTTGGAGAAATGAAAGTTCTTCTCTCATAGCTTTGATGCACCTCCTTAGGATGGGGCCTGAGAATAGTCCTTTTGTTGTCTATTCAGCTTTTCCATTTATCTCCCTTCTTGCTACTTCACTCCCTAATTCATGAAGTGACGATGCTGCTCACAGATTCAAACTAGCAGCATATTTTATTGTAGTAAAATAATAAAAAGCATAATAAATGAAACAAGTTCTTCTAAAAAGGTTTCTAAGCTATTCTGGATACTTAAGTAAAAGATACAAAGTAAAAGTCTAAGTGGGCTCCTCGCCCCCCATATAGATCAAAGCATCTAAGGCATTCTAAAATAAAATGAACAGAGTCTCCCCTAGCATTAGAAAAACTGTTCTCGGACCAAACTCCGGGTCTGTTTAAATAGGCATTTCAGGGTGCCCCCTCCCATAAGAATCTTAGGGATTTGTTTGATTTCCATTGATGTGACGGATGTTCCTGCTCATTAACAACTGCAGGTGCTTTATCTGATTTTTCCCATCTTCGCTATCTCCTGAGACGTCTTGAAGATGGCATTCTCCTGTGTTAATGATCCAAGTACAGTATTTGTCCTTGGATACTTGGCAGGCTTTTATCTTGCGAAAGACCTGCCAATCTGTGGAGTGTGCGCTTTAGAGAATCAAAATAGCTTTGCCACTGTTCTGGCTGAAGTTAGGATAGTCAAACCTAGAGAGGAATAAATCGAACTACAATGTTACCTTAAGCTAATACAAAGTAACTTAAGTGAAATGTAACTTCCTTTGAAGGATTCCCCTGACACTGGGTTCCCCAGCCAACTTGTTTTCCTTCGCCTCACTTGACTCTTCAAGGACTTCAGATAAGCAATGGGTCTATTGTAAGTAATGCGCTTGGCAGCATTCCTAGACTGTCTTATCTATTAAGCTGCTACAACACCATGAATTGTGAATCTCTGTAAACAGTTGTCCTAGCACGGAGAATATATCCTGCAGTTAATTTGCCTTTATTATTTGCAACTAAGTAAAACCTTTGAAACCAAAAGGCAGTCTCTCATCTCTTCAGCAAGACCTGGCGCTTTCCAGTTGATGTTGTTCTGCTCTGCCAGTGTGTATTCCACACACCTGTCTATCAGCTTTTATTCAGACAGATGAGAACTAATTACTGAAGAATTATTTTTTTTTACAAATGCATAGTTGCATGCACAACCATTCTAATATGAGTGCTTTTCATGCCTTGAAATTTAAAATTTATAAAAATGCTTTTGGCCAGGCGATGGGAGAGGAAGGTCCTTAGAATTTCCAAACTTGTAGGCTTTCCCCCTCCCCGGTAATGACTCAGAAAAGAAGGCTTGGCAATATAAAGGAGGTGATGAAAGGAAAATTGAGGGGCTGCAATGTTCCTTTCATCTACACATATAAGAGTAGGTGTGAGGGGAAAACATTTTATCATCCAGCTTTCTAGATCTCTCTGTTTTCTCCTGCTTGAATAAGATATCCTACAGAGACCTACTGAAAGGTATTTATAGCATAGAACACAGTCAGCTCCTTGTTAGGCCCATTTCAGCCTATGTGAAACATAGACTAACATATTGCTGGCTTTGTACAACAACCATGGAAACAGCAGTTCTCTCATACAGGAAACGAATGTTAAGGTGCATACAGGAAACTTGCATTGTTAGAATGTAAATACAGTGGAACATCATACAACAATCGCCCCATATAGCAACGAAATTGCATAGCAATTAGGTTTTGGGGGGAAAGGGTATCTCACATAACAATTTTCCCTATGAAAAAAATCGTACAACAATTTTTCAATGGGAAAAACCACTTAGCAACAAAAATTGTTGTATGATGCATCCCATAGGGAAAATTGCTATACGATGCATGCATTGTATAGCAATTGTTTTGTACAACAATGATCCCCATGGAATGAATTAAATTCATTGTATGAGGTACTACTGTACAGTGAAACCCCTACTTATGAAAAAAGTCCATTCCGTAGGCTTTTGCTTAAATCAAATTTTTTGTAACTCGAACCAAACTTATAGGAAATATATATATATTTACGTAACTCGAAGCAAACCCATAGGAAAAATGAAATTTTTATGTAACTCAAAGCAAACCCATAGGGAAAAAATCTTTATGTAACTAGAAGCAAACCCATAGGAAATCGTGTAAATCAGGACATGGTTTTAGCACAAAATCATTATGTAAGTCAAATGTTATGTAACTCAAGGCATTAGTAAGTTGGGGTTTTACTGTAATATTACCTAAATGAGGATGACTTTATTATCCTTTTCAAGGGCTTTTGATATTGGCCTGTCTTCCACCTGATTGAAATGCCACCACATGGTGAAGGTGTGTGAAGTTCCAAAGCATCTAAAATGGGAGGAGAATTCTACAAGCTTTCAGCCCTCCAGGACATATATCTCATACAGTGTTGGTGAACCAATGGCATACGTGCCAAAGGGGGCACTCAGAGTCCTCTCTGTGAGCATGCACACCATCATCCCAGCACAGAGTTTACCCCACCCTGTGGGAATGTATCTGGGTTCTGTCTGCCTGTCTCCTACACATTTTGTAAACAAAGGCCTCTTTGTATACATGAGAGAGAATGCTTGACTTTGGGCATGCGTAGAAAAGTGAGAAGAATTCTCCTTATTTGGTTTCGGACATTCTAATTGGTTGTGTGTGCCTTAGTTTTGTTTCTGATATACTCTGTTTGAATAAAGAGACGCCATGATTATTCCTTTGTTCAGCCAAGACTGCAGTCGCGTGTGTATGTGTTCTCTCTATTTCTCTATCTCTGTTTCTTCCTTACTCTGCCTAATGAAGCTGGACTTCATCAGACTTTTTACCTCTTCCTTTGTTTATCTGGGGCTATAAACTACTCCTTATGAGGCTGATTAATCTTTACATGGATCGGATTCCTACACCACCCCTCTGCCCAGCAGCCCAATGGAAGCGCTCCCTCCTTCCTCCAGCACAGAGTTCACCCCATCCCTCTGCCTAGCAACCCAATGGGAATGCTTCCTCCCTCCTATCTGGGGTAAAGCAGGCAGCTCACATGTGGCGTGAGGGTGCAGCGTGGACAGCAGTTTGGGCACTCGGTCCTTAAAAGGTTTGCCATTACTGAAACATAGAACATTTCCTTCTTTCAGCAATTCCAGGTTTTAATTTTTTTCTGGATGGTTTCCAACTGCTATGGCAGTGATGGCGAACCTTGGCACACCAGGTGTTCTTGGACTTCAGTTACCAGATGCCCAAGTCAACAATCATGCTGATCAGAGCTTCTGGGAATTGAAGTCCAAGAACACCTGGAGTGTCAAGGTTCACCATCACTGTGCTATGGCCTGTCCTTTAGGATACAGAATAGAGGATGTGCTCACACAGCAACACAGAGGTTAAATTCATTAGCATAAATTCAATGCCAGGTATTTGTTTTGTATTTCCCCACATTTAAAATTGAAGAGGGGACATTTAGAGCTGATCTGAATAACTGCCAGAGATCATCTGCAACTGCCAACTCTGGGAAGCTGTATTGATTTGCATAATTATCTGTCGTTCTTATTTAATCACTCTATAACTCTGTATCTGGTGTATATAATAAGCTCATGCCTTGCTATTTCACTCCTATGTCTGATGAAGTGGACTTAATCCACGAAAGTTCACATTAAAAATACAGCAGTTAGTCTTTAAAGTGCTGTGGTGTTTTTGTTTTTGTTTTCTAATGTTCCTGAAACACAGACTAACACAGCTACTATTCCAAAAAATTCCTTTAGGACAGTCTCTCCCCACCCTTCCCAGCAATTATTGACACACTCTTGTCACTTTCTCCTCACTGGGGCTACACTCTAAATCCAACTGCTGGCTACAAGAAAAGCCAATTAATTGAATCAATTGGTGAATGGCAAGCCAACACACTTGTGTATCTCCCACTGATTCAATGGAACTTCTCTATCTGGAACTAGTAATTGGATTTAGGTTTATAGTTGCAACATTTCCAAAACAGCCTGTCAATTTCTGGTTCTGAAAAGGTCATGATGCTATCTGATCTTCAGCACTTCTCCTTCTGATTCAGTGACCCTTGACTTGCTGACAATTTTGCAAGATATAAGCAGTTGATGATATGCCTTTTGTGAAGCCATTAATAACTTTTTGGAGGTCATCTTAACCTATAAATCCAAGTGTTCACCGTTGGAACTGGCTATAGGTTGCTATGCCTCGCCCTACTTGCCTGCACTCACCCTTCGTGCACACGGCCGATCTGGGTACGCAGGTCAACGAAGGATTGAAAAAACCGGCAGTGGGGCAACAGCCCCACAAACGCGAAGAAAGGGAAACAACTTCACTTCCCAACATTCCTTGCGCCGCGCCGCGCCAGAGCCAATCAGGCTGAGAGGCTCTCGCACGGGGCAGCGTTCGGAAACGCGCCGCAGCCAATCAAAATAAAACCATTTTTAAAAAATGCAGCACAAACAGAAAGCACCAACCCATTACTACAAGCCCCAGCGTCCTGCGCGCCATGAGCACGCAGAACGCTGAGGAAACTGGCGCCCAAAAAATTAAAAAGAAAAACAACTCACCGCGTCACAGCCAAGCACACACCAGCCGGCTTTCTATCCCTCACCCACGGCGCCTGAAGGACCCAACTGGAGTTTCCCCTTTAATATCAGTGGGTGGGGGTTGCGATCCCCCTCTCCGCTGGCTAACCTAGCATTGGGAGGTTTGTGGGGACAAAAGGGGAATGTTTCCCAAACCTTTCTGGACTCAGGACACCAGGGAGAGGGGATCGATTCCCACCCCCCTCCTTAAAAAAACTCCGTCTTTTCTACTCTTTAAAAACGGAGTTGTTTTAAGGAGGGGGGGAGGGAATCGATCCACTGTGCCTGGTGTACTGGGTCCAGAAGAGTTGGGGGGACATACCTCTTTTGTCCCCACAAACCTCCCAACCCCAGGGGAGCAAGCGGAGAGGGGGTTCGCAAGCCCCACCCACTGATATTAAAGGGGAAACCCCGATCTACTTTCACAACTACACACAAAAAAGCACCATAAAACAATAAAGCCACCCTCCCCACCACCTAACCCACCCTTAATAACCCACAACGACCATGCCCCCCTCCCCACCACCTAGCCCACCCTTCCTAACCCCCAACGACCATGCCCCCCTCCCCACCACCTAGCCCACCCTTCCTAACCCCCAACGACCATGTCCCCCTCCCCACCACCTAGCCCACCCTTCCAAACCCCCAACGACCATGCCCCCCTCCCCACCACCTAGCCCACCCTTCCAAACCCCCAATGACCACGTACCTTCCCCACCACCAAACAAATAATTTTTTAACAATTACTAAAAACACTCAAACACAGCCAAAAATACACAAAAACAAAAACACCAAAAACAATACGAAGTAAACAAAGACACAATCAAAAACAAAACAAACAGACAAAAAATACAAACTCCAACCCCCCCCCCACACACACACACACACCCACACACACA
The DNA here is from genome assembly GCA_035047305.1 of Bradypodion pumilum. Lineage (NCBI taxonomy): Eukaryota > Metazoa > Chordata > Lepidosauria > Squamata > Chamaeleonidae > Bradypodion > Bradypodion pumilum. The sequence goes on along the minus strand of JAWDJD010000004.1, from coordinate 108,846,174 downwards.
CACAAAACAAAGAAAACAAGCAAACTTACCAGAACACGTGCTACCTACACCAGGACTGGAAAAGAAATGAATACAGAAAGACCCTACTGACCAGAAGAAGCTCCACCCAGAGGCCAGGAGAGAAACAAAAGTCAAAATACAATAACCCCTACCAGCACCACCTGCTGGCCACAATAGTAAAAACAATTCAAAAACACACAACATCCCCAAACAAAACACAAACTCACAATTTTACACAAAAGGTCGCACCAAAAAAAAACAAGTAAAAAAAATTACACTAAACACACTGTCACACAAATCACAAATATATATATGTCAATAAAATACAATAGAAACTTTAAAAAATCCTGTGCTGAGTTATTATATCATACTTTCTTCTTTTATTAATCCTCAAAAAAAAAACAAAAAAGCAGATCACAGTTAATAACAGCCAAGCCAAACAAATTTAACATAAATAAACATTTAAAAAATTAAAATTACAGACTAAGCAATTTTTTTTTAAAAAAAACACACAATTTAACCTTCCAACACAATGTAACACTATTGCAAAAAAAAATGGCTCATTTTTAATTAAAAAACACGGGGGGGAAAGCCCGGCAACGCCGGGCAACCCTTGCTAGTTAATGATAAAAACCTCTCTGGAGGGTGTTTTTTTAAATTACCAAACAATTGTCTAGTGATAAAAACAGACTGAATGGTTGAAACCATCATAGGTTATAGGCACCAAAGCTCTGCTAACACTAAGACCCAGACCTTGGATGATTTCCCCTTTGAAAACTTGCTATTTTAAATCTAGGGACATTTGGGGTTGCCTATTTCTGAAGAGGGGGGGGGGGGATAAACAGTTTTTCTTTTTAAAAAACAAAAACCCTTTGCCCAAACATCTCCAAATTTGATGCTCGTCTCATGTCTAGCATAAAAGTTAATATTATTTTCTTTGTGCTGCCTCCCCTTTTTGGAACTGCCTTATAGAACATTGATTTGCTCTGCCAGCACAAGATCTCTGCTGCACTCTTGTGCAGAAATAATTTGAACTCCCAACTCCAGGCTCTAAAGCTATGCACTCCTACCTTTGAGATATACCAGCTCTGTGGAATCTATGCGCCCCACTTAATAGTTGGCAGTCCTTGACAATGCCCAATAAAGCCCTAAACTACATTCAAGTCATTGTTCTATACCCATCTAGCATGTTGTCATGACATGTGCTTTGCAAGAACTACATAATTATAGCCCTAATTATCTAAACATTGATGAGTGGGATGTTCGGGGAAAGGATATTTTAATATTATACATATCTGTCAAGTATTGACAACATACAGAATAACAGCGTTTACTGGTCAAATTGTTAAGAATGAACCTCATAAGCTGTAATAAATGTAAAGATCGACAAAGCTATTCTCATATTGAAATAAGCTTTCAGGACCTGTGTGGGCTGACTGTTCTACTGAAATGTATTGGTGCCATGGAAACGCTGGTAGATATTTTCTCTTAATTGCATGAATGGCTGACAGATAACAGTGCAGCACTATAGAATTAAGGCCTTGATTGCTGACAAATTGTGCTTGAAGCAGAGGTGAAGCGGGGAGCACAGAGAGTAGTACACCAACCAGGAAGAAAGTACAGAACTTAACTGTAAACATACCAAACACCCAGACTACTAGCCAACACCAGGATAGCAGACCTGATAACTGTGTTGATGGAAACTAGCCCTCGTGCCCGTGATAACTTCAATAACAGGCTAACTCACAAGCTACACAAACTCTGTAATGCCAGTTCTTACTCCAGACTTAGCATGTTTACCACTCCCCACATTTTGGGCAAGCAATTTGATCTCTGGAGGATCACAAGAGCAGAAAGTTGCCTATCCCTGTTTAGTCCATGACACCTCTTTTAGAATCTTCCTCCTCTTCCCCCAAATGGTCATAGGTGTTCCCTTTCATTCACCTCTCAAAAGATTGAGCAACATCAACTTGCTCTAACAGTGCATGAGATACCTAATGTGATTGAAACCGATGAAGTGACAGACTAGGACTCAGGTGACATATATTTGAATCCCCATTCAACCACGTGAAACTGGTAATGCTACTCTTTAAGTATCTCCATAAACAAAGACAGTCATGTGATCCATACAAAAAATAAATGCAGGAGGAAGGTGATACCTTTATAGGGTCACTTAAAACATTTTTTAAAAAAGCTTTCATGATTCAAGATCATTTCTTCAGGCATGTATCAATTTCTTGTGGATAAGGTAAGAAAATTATAAAGGAAAGTCCAAAAGGTTCATGGCATGATGTTCAGCCAGGCTTCGTCTCTTAGATGTGTTGTGGGGGGAAACAGCAGGCTGTATCTTTTACTACCCCATTGTACAAACACAGGAATCTTTCGCTTGCCTTGAAAGGCCTATTAATCATTATACAGCACTGTACTTTGGTTCCACCTTCACAGCATATAACAACAACAGTACATGAGGACAACCTTTATTTTTTGGATAGCCTTTAACTCAGCTAGAGTTTGCCTCATCTTCCACTAATAATGAAGTACTACTCCTGAAATTTAACCCAAAGGTTAACTTGTATAACAAGCTCTCCGTTTTGTTTTTTTCCCATCCCCTCAGCAAAGGGGACACCAAAGTCTCTGACCATATGTTGGAAAACTAAGCAGTATGATCCTGAAATTACCACTATCTAACCCTTCACAAGCTTGAATTTATTAAGATAACTAGCATATTTTGCCCGGTAAGCTGGGAAGGTTTGGGTTGTGCAGCCCAGCAGAGGTGTGTGTGCATGTGTGCGTGCGTGCGTGCGTGCGTGCGTGCGTGCGTGCGTGCGTGTGAGAGTGAGTGAGTGAGAGAGAGAGAGAGGAGGCTGCAGGTGAGGAGGCTGCATCCTGGGATGGTGGTGGTGGGGGAGCAGGGAAGGGTAGGATTCAAAATTTTTCCATATCCCCCTTTCCCGGCATTGGGGGGGAGGCTTTTTTCCCCTCATCTGTTTCAAAGGTTGCTTTGTGTAAACCTTCGAAACAGTTATTTGGGGGGGAAACAAAGGCAGTAGGCAGCTATTTGTGAGGGGGGCACTCTCCCTGGCAGATGGCTGACTGCCACCTTTCTATTACCCCCACCGCTGTTTCGTGTTAGCTTTCGAAACAGCGGTGGGGGTAATACAAAGGTGGCAGCCAGTGATCCGCCAGGGAGAGTGCCTCCCCTGACAAATCACTGTCTGCTGCCCCCCCTCAACTTACCTTGAGGCCAGCGACAGCCTCATCACGTCTTCAGCGGGATGGCGGGGAGGAGGGGGACTCCCCCTTCTTCCCGTTGCTCTGGGATGAAGGCTGGCAGTGGCGTCACTGTGGATTTGGTGGGGCTGGTGTTCCAGGGGCGGTGAAGCACTGCATCTGTCTTCGGTGGCCTTGCGCTCCCACTGTGTGAGGCGTTATTTTATTTTATTTTCCACGTGGTACTTTCCCGGCCTCCTTCATGCTTGCATCCCTCAGCCTGATTGGCTGTGGGGTGTCATGGCGTGGAGGACGCTGGGACATGTAATCTTTTTTTGTTCCAGTTTGTGGGGCGGTTGCCCCACTCTTGGCAACTAGACCCTTGCGGCGACCCTTGGACAGTTTAAAGGTAAGTGTGGCTGGCTCTGTTTGGGATGGTTGGGTTGGGTGTGGCCGCAATTGCCAGAAACGCACCAAGGTAGCCTCTCCTTATAGGTAAAGATGGGTAATATGACCCATTATTTTCAAGACAGCTCAAGAAAAACGCTAAACATTCCACTGCAGCACAAAGTATCAAACTCCACACAGACACACTTTTATCAAAGTACTGTAGTACTTTCCATCAAGAAATATCCTAGCAAGTTGAAGACATCCTCACCACCACTCTGAATAAAGGAAGGAACTTGAAAGCCAATTATTTGTTAATGTAACTGCCAAAGCTCTAGATGATGCACCTCGTACCAGAAAAAGCCTGGGAGGAATAACTTTTTGCATTCAGTCAACAGAATGTAGCAACTGAGTCACCTAAAACTGAAGGCTTAAAAATAATTAAAATTAAAGAGTCCAGACGTCTGCACAGAGTTTAGAGTTACCAGCAACTGATCAGTTCAATCTCCATCTGGAAATGTCAATGTGAATATAAATAAATACAACATCATTTTGTCTGATCATATCATAGGACAGCATTATTCTGTGTGGCTAATGTTCACTTTGAACTTAGATTATTACAGCTCTAACAGCCTATCTATCCCTAACAGCAGTATTAATATCTCAGGAATAGTAATGTAAACATTAATAGGAGTTATTCATACACATCAAAGGAAAAGTGAAATACTAGTTTGCAAGCATGAAAAATACTCTGTTAACAAGATGCATTCTCTCAACGTCCTTTAAATGAGAAAGATTTATCTAATGTCAGCCATGATGTTGTAGTCTCAAAGAGCAGGTTCTCTAATTAGATGGTTGCGGGTAGTTTGGCATACTTCTGCTTTACTCAAAATTGCTTTAATTTTATTTTCACCTAATCACATTACTTTTCCTTTAAATTCACTTCTGTCTTAAAATCAGACCATTCAAAAGTTAATCTGGGGTGGAGGGAATGTAAATATCATCAATCACAATATAATTAGAATTTCAGATAATGTCATGCATGGTCATAGTGCTGCACAAATCTTAAATAAGTATTGTATTAAGGGGGGAAATGCAGAAAAAAGAGCAAAAAGAATAGCATCATAGGATAATCATAGAATAATGGATCAGGAAGGGGGCTATAAGGCTACGGAATCCCCCCTGAAGTACCTCTACAGTCATGGTTAATGGCTAAAACTATCAGATTATCTGAAATAAGCTGTGCAAGAAAATGTCTAACATTTCCTAAACACTTCAGTTTTTATCACTTTGGAAGAGTAGATTGAATGTTTATTTACAAATGCTGGGTGGGGAAAGATGGCTTTTCTTGCATGTCTCAATCCTCTTATCCTTCCCTCTTCCTTATAATTGGCCCAAGAAAAAAGTTACAATTCAGGATGCAAACAATGTAGGGAATGGACCTTCTTGTGGGGTTTCTATGGGCATTTGGTTGGCCACCACACAGATAGGCATTTGGTCTAATCTAATATAATTCTTTTTATGTCCGGACTCTTTCCACTGGGGTGAGCAAACTTTGGCTACTATTGGGGGGTAGGGGAGGAAAAGCAGGTGAGGTGTCAGAGAAAGAGAGAGAAGGGAAGAGGCAGCTGCAAGGAGGAACAAATAGAATATTTGGAATCGGCTATGGCACAAGAAAGGAAAGAAGGAAGGAAGGGAAAATGACATATACACACCTTATTTCAGTCACTCTTCTAACAAGCTTACTTGTAGAATAACCTATCATAATTAACCATCATACTGCAGAGGAGATTAAAAGTAGAGTCAGTTCTACAACATACCAGGTGAGGCCACTATCTCAAGCAACAGATTTGGAATATTTTGAAAATTCAGCAAACTGAATTCTATTTATTATGATTGTTGGGGTTTTCTTTTTATTGAGGCAGGAAAGGCACTTGTTAGCTTTTCTGCCTCAGTTGCTGAAATAACTTGGATTTGACAAGGATGGGATGGGGTGAGGCTTGTTACCCTGAGGCAACAAAATATCTTGGGCTAGTTCTGGAATAGGAAACAGACTTGTCAACATCTGATTAAGGTAAGGTTTTTCAAGTATGCTTGCTCTACACAACTCAACCTTAGCTTCAATGCCACATGAGTGGAGGTTTTTCTTCGCATATGCCCTGCTGCTATTGCTGGATTTCATATCCACATTACAAAGAAAAGAATTGTCTTTGTGCAAGATGGCTATTAAAGTGAAAAGCAAAATCCCTGTTGAGCTAGTCTGCATGGAGATAAAATGATGCACCTTTAGGCACTACAATGTCTAACAAGCTGGATTTATAAAAGGAAGATGTTTAATTATGTTAAATTATGTTAAAGTGGCTTAAAGATAAGAAACCCTGAGTGCATATCTCTTTTCTGGTTTTATAAAAACACCTTTTTTCTTTCTGTGTAACAACTCATCAGAATAATCAGAATCCAGCACAGAATCAACTAGAGCATCTAAAGGACATTGGTAATGATTGTAATTTACCCAGCATTCTCAAAATACAGTAAAACCTCTACATATGATTTTTTCCATTCCATTTGTAAGTCGGAAAAAATTGTATGTCGAAAAAACATTGGATTACCAGAAGAGGCCACTAGATGTCACCGTATTTTTTTGTATTTCGAATTCTTCCTATTAAAAATTTGTATGTCAATTATTCTTTTTAGCCAGGATTTCTATTTGTATGTTGAATTTTTTGTAAGTCGAACCGTTTATATGTCGGGGTTCCACTGTAGTTTCCAATGACAACATTCCTTCAGGGGCTTACCTAAAGAAACAAATATTTTATTACAGTTTGTACATAAAACCAGAATGCTAATAACTCAAAAACACAGCTCACATTTAATAGTGTAATTGTGCAGATTGTCATTCCAGTCCTTTAGCATCCGAAATCCATTTACTATATATTATTATTATTTTTAAATTAAAGAGCACCACCATGTGGCAAAATCAATGCACAGGAACTGCAAAAGGAAATTTAAAAATTGAAAGGGCATGCATTCCTTTCTACCATTTAATATTCATGCAAAATTAAAGATCCCACTGATTTATGTGACCTTAATCATAAGGAATGTACAATTTGAGACTCTTGGATTCTTCCAGCTGTCTCCATGAAGGCTGTTCCAGTCTTAGCAGAAAGTGCTGCTACTTGCTTGAGCTTGGAGGGGTTGAACTTCTGGTCCATCATGAAAATGTCACCCAGCACATCTGATGGGCACCAGGCTGAGGAAGGCAAGTCTAGCTCTTTGTAAATCTCAACTAATACAAGCAACAAGTGACAAGAACTTTACCTGTAATGAATACCTTTTTGGTGCGCTGTTACATTGGAAGTTGGTGAGCAGCCTGTGAATAATTTTTCATGTTTTAAAAAAATCTCCAATGAAAAATGCCCTTTAGAATTGGTCCTTGGATCCATTGTCAACACTTCTATATGCTCAGGAGATCAGAGATCTAGTTTATTTACTCATTTATTTATTTATTTATTTATTTATTTATTTATTATTTAGATTTGTATCCCGCTCAACTCGGCATAGGCCAACTCAGAGCGGCTAACAGCAAGTTAATATAAATACAATGTAACAGTGTGATAATGCAAAAATAAATAATCAATACACTTCCAATACAATTACAATAAATTCCATAATACAATATATCAGTACAACAAGTCAAAAATATCAACAATCAGTATATCAGAAGGACATATCCAAAAAACATATCAATGAGCACATCAACTATACAGTGAAACCACAGGACATATCAAAAACAATCTAACCAGTAATAGAAGAGAGACTTGGAAAAATCCAGCTGCAGATATACTACTCACTCAACTCAAATAGCAATCTGCACTAAACACAAAGGTTAATAATACAAAAATGTGTAGCAACTCTTTCAGCTTTAGTCAACCCATGGGGAGTCCTTACATTTGTAAATTACTCAGAGCCAGAGCTGTGGACGACACTTAAGAGCTTAAGAGCTAGCACTTAAGAGCTAGCATAATCCATGCTTCTCCATCAACTTTCAGCCCCTTCACTCATGCATGTTCTTAGACCTATGAATCATATGAGCAGTATTCATGCCCACCTATTCTTATAAAGGTAAAGATCACCCTTACTCGAAAGTCAGTCGTATCCGACTCTAGGGTTCAGTGCTCATCTCTGTTTCATAGTCGAAGAGCCAGTGCTGCCTGCTTCTGCAGATGTTTCCGTGGTCATGTGGCAGGCATGACTAGACACCAGAGTGCACAGAACACTGTTTACCTTCCCACCAAAGTGGTCCCTATTTATCTATTTGCAGTTTCTTGCTTTCGAACTGCTAGGTTGGCAGGAGACCTAGTATTATACTGAAACTCAATATTAAAAAAAACCAAGATCACGGCATCTGGCCCCATTACTCCCTGGCAAAAAGAAGGTGAAGAAATGGAAGCAGTGATAGACTTTGCCTTCTTGGGATCTAAGATCACTACATATGGTGACTGCAGCCATGAAATAAAAAGACGCTTACTTCTTGGGAGGCAAGTTATGAGAAACCTAGGCAGCATAATAAAAAGTGTAGACATCACCCTGCCAACAAAAGTCTGCATAGCTAAAGCAATGGTCTCCCAGTAGTAATGTATGGCTGTGAGAGCTGTACCATAAGGAAGGCTGAGCGCAGAAGAATAGATGCTTTTGAACTGTGGTGCTGGAGAAGACTCTTGGGAGTCCCCTGGACTGCAAGGAGATCAAATCAGTCAATCCTAAAGGAAATCAACCCTGACTGCTCCTTGGAAGCAGCTTAGGTGTGATCTTGAACCTTTGCCTTGAGCAATAGAAATTACACTTATATATACCACCCTATTGCAATCCTAAAAGAAATCAACTCTAACTGCTCCATGGAAGAACAGATACTGAAGGTGAAGCTCAAATACTATGGCCACCAAATGAGAAGAGTGGACTCACTGGAGAAGGCCTTGATGCTGGGAAAGATTCAAGGCAAAAGGAGAATGGGTGGCAGAGATGGCTAGACATCATTGACACAGTGGGCATAGATCTGGGTGGACTAAGGAGGATGGCAGATGACAGAGGAGGCTGGCGTGCTGTTGTCCATGGGGTCGCAAAGATTCAGACTCGACTATATGACTAAACAACAACGAATTCTTATACTGCTATTATTAACCATCCTGTACCAAAATGTCCCACTCAAACTGGATTTTTATTATCTACCCTGAATTCATTTATGCATGTTCTCACTCTATGAAAGGAAATGTAACTACAGTATAATGACTTTGGGCCTGTCTAGGGCAGTGATGGGCACCCAAAAAATTTACTGCCACACCGTGGGCATGGCCTAACTGGTGCGCATGGCCTAACTTGTGGACATGGCCTAACTGGTGGGTGTGGCCTAATCAGTGGGTGTGGCCTAATCGGTGGGCATGTGACTGGGTGGACAATCTAGTCATGCCTGCCACATAGCCCATGAAAACATCTGCAAACACAGACAGCACTAGCTCTTTTGCTGTAAATGGAGATGAGCACTGCACCCTAGAGTCAGATACAACTGGCTTTTGAGCAAGGGCAACCTTTACCTTTACCTATTGTTAGATCCAAAGCTGCCAGTCATATCTGACTCTAGGGTTCAGTGCTCATCTGTTTATAGCCAAAGAGTCAGCACTGTCTGTTTGTTGATGTTTCTGTGGACATGTGGCAGGCATGTCTAGACACTAGAATGTTGTTACCTTTCCCACCAAAGTGGTCCCTATTTATCAACTTGCGGTTGCCAGGAGCTGGGACAGAGACGAGAGCTCAAACAGTCATGTCGGCCTTCCAGCTAACAAGGCAAGCTTCTTAACAACTCAGCTCAAGTGGCTAAGGCTCTGATTGGAAGGTGGCAGGTCAGCAGTTTGATTCCCAAGTACTGCAGGACGGGATGAGCTCCTGTCTTTGTCCCTGTTCCTGCCAACCTAGCAGTTTGAAAGCAAGAAATTGCAAGTGGATAAATAGGGACCACTTTGGTGGGAAGGTAAACAGCGTTCCATGCACTCCGGTGTCTAGCCATGCCTGCCACATGACCATGGAAACGCCTGCAGAAGCAGACAGCACTGGCTCTTCGGTTTTGAAACAGAGATGAGCAACCTGAACTCTAGCGTGGGATACGACTGGCTTTCGAGCAAGGTAAAGGTATCCCTTGCTTGAAACCCAGTCATATCCAACTCTAGGGTTCAGTGGTCATCTCTGTTTTACCGTGGAGCTTCTTGGGCCAGCTGCAGTCTACCTTGAAGCAGCAGCGAGTCTTTAAGGTGCCACAACAATTTTTTTTGTTTACTCTCTAATATGCTTGCACAGAATAAAATGGCTACCAATTTTAAAGTTTTATTCTGTGCAAGCAGATCAGGAAGTAAACAAAACAAAAACACAAAAATGTTGAGGCACCTTAAAGACTCACTGCCGCCACCACCACCCCTGGGAAATCCCTCTAGCCTCTGCTCACACACACACACACACACACACACACACACACACACACACACACACACACACACACACACACGGGAGAGAGTAAACAAAACAAAAAGACACACTTACCCAGAAGGTGCCACGTCGGGTTGCTCCTTCCTCTTCCTCCTTGCTCCCCCGGGCCCACTGGGGGAGGAAGGAGTGCTCACGTGACGGCTTTCCCTTCCTCCTCCTCTAGTCCTCCAGCGAGTCCAGCGCCTGCTGCTGCTTCCTGCCCACCTCCTCCCAGGAGAGCGACGACGGCTCTTCCTACTCCTCCTCCAGAGCGAGCTAGCTGCTGCCTCCTTTATAGGAGCGGGTGCCACTCGGAGGTGGTGGAGGTGGCAGTGTGTGCGTGCCTGGGGAAGGGGAGGGGAGCTGACACCATGCCACCCAGAGCAGCTTACCCACCCCCGCCACCGCTCCTTGCCTCCTTCTAGCAGCAGCAGCAGCAGCACAACTTTCGCGATGCCTGGACCTAGTCCTGCAGGAAGAGAACTTCCTGCAGCATGTCTGTCTGACTCTGGGCATTGCGAGAGTTGCCCTGCTTGCGCCGCACTGCCTGGACACCCTGCTACCACCAGGGAAAGGGAAGGAAAGAGCTAGTCCAGGCGCCGCTAGTCCAGGCGCCGCTGGTCCAGGCGGCGCAAGCTCTTCCCTAAGTTAAGTTCCCTCTCGGGGAAAGGGAACTTAACTTAGGGAAGAGCTTGCACTGCGCCGCCTGGACCAGCTCTTCCCTTTCCTTCCCCTGGTGGTAGCAGGGTGTCCAGGCAGCATGGCGCAAGTAGGGCAACTCTCGCAATGCCCAGACAGACATCCTGCATTCCTGCAGGACTAGGTCCAGGCATCGCGAAAGTTGCTGCTACTGCTGCTATAAGGAGGCAAGGGGAGTTGGGGCGGGGGTGGGTGAGCTGCTCTGGGTGGCATGACATTAGCTCCCTCTCCCACCAGGCGCGCACATGCCGCCACCTCCACCACCACCCGAGCGGCACCTGCAGCCTATTAAGGAGGCAGCAGCAGCCACTCTGGAGGAGGAGCTGCCATCGTCCACTCTCTCGGGAAGAGGTGGGCAGGGTGGGGAAGGGGTGTGGCCATCCAGGTCTACTACCGGTCCGCTCAGACCGGGGCAGACCGGCTGATGCCCAGCACTGGTCTAGGGTCACTTGAGGTCTAGGGCGGATATAGCATAATCTTTGTGTCTACAAACCTCAAGTGACCCTATATCTGGAATCATTGGCCACTTCGGGATATCAGAAATTGTTTCATTGAATCACTTTGGGATGACAGTTTTTTCAAAAGTATTTCTCTTTCTGTGTAGTATTGATCCAAACTGCAGCTGCAGGAAGTAAAACACCCTGATGGGGGCTCCAGAAGACATGCGTTGGAGCAGATTGGCCAACTCCAGAGCACAACATATGTGGACTCTGGGGAAAATAGTGGGCCAAATGAACCCATCATCAGTGCCCCAAAAAGTGGAACAAATGCCCATGTTGACAACCCCTCTGTTGGTACTGCAGGAAGGACTTACTAGTTTATGTGACACTGTTTCTTCCCACTTGTTTACATGTGGTATGAGGCAGAGTGACTGAACTCATCTGGAGCATTATGGACCATCATGATCTTTAATATATTTACAACAATAACAATTGCTGCCGCATAAAAACATGGCTGGTTTTCCTCTGATCATTGTTTTTCTGCTGGTCATGTTGCATGTTTTAGGTGCAGCATTTTTGCCCCCATTTTTTCCACGTTCTGCACTGATATTTTTCCAATGTGCAAATGACAGACCTCTTGGCTCTTTGTGCCTGCCTTTTATCCTGAATCCTCAACTTGTTTTTCTTCTTCTAATAAACCTTAAATTTTTGCAAAATAGCACTCATGACATTTCCCAGACGGTTTAGCAAGCCAGTTCAAATTGCGCACTAAAATCTTCTCTCTCTCTCTCTCTCTCTAACTACAGGCTGTTGCTTCTCAGGAAAGGAGGAAACATCCCACTTTCTTCACATAATTACATTTCTTGATCTTCAAGTTCAGCATTAAACAAAACACGTGGACATGCAAACATACATTCTCCTCGCAGTAGCTTCCTTCCCAGCACTGCTGTTGTGCCAACTTGATAGCTACCATGGAGGACTAAGTGCATGAAAATCCCAGATAGCTCTTTGCACTGCTTTCCTCTCATAACTGAAAGATATCCTCAACACTACTGCCTGATAAAGCAAACCCTTCTTTGTTATAATCTTCAGGTGAGACAAGGCGTTAACAAGCATTACAGCACCTTAGCAGAGACAGGTAAGAATTAGGACACAAGTCCCAGGGAATTCTGTGATCTATCACCAAGTGATAACAAGAAGTGAAATAAGGTGGAATAAATGGTGCACCCAAAAGACCACTTACTATGTAACACGGCAGAGAAACCTAAATTCATTACACTAACAAAATGTCTGGTAAGATACTTGTTTCATTAAAAAAAATGGTTACATTCTGCAAAGGTCACCACAACGTGGGTGTTTGGGGTACAGTATATTTATTTATTTATTTATTTATTTATTTATTTATTTATTTATTTATTTATTTATTTATTGTTAACTAAAATAAAAAAGACTGAAAAGGCCCCATTAAGCCCTCTAGTGGTGAAAAAACAAAACACTGTGTGTTTTGAGGACCTCTCAAAACATGACAAATACCCTACCCTACCCCTTCACAGAGAACAAAAGGGGGCCATGTGAGTATAAAAAAATAAAAAAATAAAATTCTTAAAAATTTACCAGTTTTGAGGGTGGGGATGAAAGAACTGAGAGACCAGTCCATAAGATAGTGTGCCACTTTCAAGAGTCAGCTGCGTTAGGTAGGTACCTTACTGCAGAGCCAGAGGTTAGGAATTTGATTCCTCACCGTACCCACCCCCGGAAAAATGCTAGGCTATGCAACCTTGGGTAAGATTCACAATCCCAGAGCACCACCAGAAGGGACTGACACACTACTTCTGACACACTACTTCTATACCACTTAGTGCAATCTCAACGGTAATTCACAAGGTAATTAACATCCCCCTCCCAACATGCTGGGTAAGTCATTTACTGACCTCAGAAGGATGGAAGGGTGAATATTAGATATTCTCTCCCTAATCTTGGAATGGGTTGCCATAAATCAGAACTGAGTTGAAAGGACATAATTCTTTATAATGAGAATGGGATGCTTGCCAGTAGTTATAATGTACAGTAAAACCCCAACTTACATATGCCTCGACTTACATAAAATTTGACTTACATAATGATTTTGTGCTAAAACCATGTCCCAATTTACACGATTTCCTATGGGTTTGCTTCAATTTACGTAAAATTTTCATTTTTCCTATGGGTTTGCTTCGAGTTACATTTTAAAAAATTCCTATGGGTTTGCTTCGAGTTACATAAAAAACCGATGTAAGCAAAAGCCTACGGAATGGACTTTTTCATAAGTAGGGGTTTTGATGTACAATGTTTAAATCAAACATGGCTGGCATCAGCTATCTATACTAGGGGTGAGTGGGGCACAGCTCTCCACAAATTGTTCAACTGCAATGTAGCTTGCACAGCCAGTGATAAGAAATGTTGAAAGCCTACTCTATTTATGGAGACAAAAATCTGTCTTTAATTTCATTACCACCTACATATTTTGTAATTATATTGTGATCCTTTGGTATATGGGACCAAAGACAACTGGACAACCGAAAGGTTGGTTTAACACAGGTTTATTTCATTGCATGAGGTTCCAGTGAAGCATGAGGTAATGGCGGTGATACATCTCAATATATACAGTAGCTCTCTACATTTGAATCTTGTAGCACGGTAGCTGATTGGTTGCTACCGGCGTGGCCTCGCCCAGGCACGCCTCCATTCCTGCTGCTGAATGCAGGTCTTTCTTCAGCTGCTGAATGCAGGTCTTTCTTCAGCTGCTGAATGCGGGGAAGGTTTTCCCGCGGCTGTCCGTGATTGAGCAATGTGAACCATGTGAGAGTGAACGCTCGCAGCTGCCCTCTATAGGCTGTCTGCTCGCGTTCCTTTACAGCTGATATCGTTTGTATCTGGAGTGGTTACAATCTTGCCTTACAGTATAATGAACATGCATGCATACATAACATCCCTCCCCCCTAGGATGGGACGAAGTCCCGCAACCATTGTGGCTTGCCGCACGTTCGCTTGGGGCGTGCTTGCGCCTGCCCTAATTCTGGAGAGCCTGTGATCCCTGACTCCGCGGGAGCTTGTCCTGCAACGGGAAACGGGGATTCGTTAGTGGCTCTGTGGGGCGTCCGTGCCTGCCTTGCGCTTGGGGAAGGGAATGGGATGAACAGTTGGGAGGTAAATCCCTGCCTATTGCCCTCGGACCCCGGGGACCCTCCTAGTGTGAACAGCGGCACCGATGAGGTCGCCCTTGGGGAATGGCTACCTTCTGATCCCTGCTCGGGGGACCTTAAGACTGTGGTGGTGGGCGGACTCGCTGATGCCTCCGGTCTTGGAGGTGTCGGTCTCCGGAACATGGGCGCTATATTGCATTCTAACTCACAGGGGCTACTGGGACTGGAGGTACCAGGGGCTGAACTGACACCCCTCTTTTCGCTAGGACGGGTGGGGGACCACTCCGCTAACTCCCCCTGGTACTGTAAATCAACATCTAAACCTCTATGGGCCTCTGAGCCTCGGGGGGACTTCCGCGGCTTCCGCGGGGTATGAGTGTGGTTGGGGCTCCTCCTTTCTGACGGGGACTCCCGCAACCCGGGGCTCCTCCTCTCTGGCGGGGACTCCCGCAAAAGATTTCCGTGGATCGATTCCCTTTCCTCCCCCCTTGGTGGGGACCCATGCTCCCCTTTTCCTCCCCCTTGGGCTAAACGGGTGGGGGAGTACCCTAACGCTGAATCAATGCTGGCCTCATCCTCGTCTTGCTCTCCGGGGACCCTACGCCTGAGTTGGTCCACGTGTCGCCTCCACAGGAAACCTGTACTGGTCTCTACGCGGTATGAGACGGGGCCGGTTTGATCTACTACGGTGCCCGGCACCCAGGCTGGCCCCGCGCTGGCGTAATTCCTGCAGTGTACTGGGGCGCCTATGCTGAAACTCTTTGTGGGTTCCACCCCTATGTTCCGCCCCTTGT
This sequence comes from Bradypodion pumilum, assembly GCA_035047305.1. Taxonomy (NCBI): domain Eukaryota; kingdom Metazoa; phylum Chordata; class Lepidosauria; order Squamata; family Chamaeleonidae; genus Bradypodion; species Bradypodion pumilum. Next base: position 108,830,952 of record JAWDJD010000004.1, on the reverse strand, counting down.
CCTCTACTCTCGTGGGGTCTAGCTTGGATATCCCCGTGGCCAGCTTCCTGCGCATCAACAGCTCTGCGGGGGAGTACCCTGACGCTAAGGGGGTGACCCTGTATCTCAGCAGGAATTGGCACAATTTCAGGTCGAGGTCTCCGGGACCCATGCGCAGTAGCGCGTCTTTCGTGGTGCGCACGAGGCGCTCTACTTGGCCATTGGTGGCCGGGTGAAAGGGGGCGGAGGTGACGTGCCGAATGGCGTTGCGTTCCATGAATGCCCTGAACTCGGCGGACGTGAAACAGCTAGCGTTATCGCTGACGAGGGTGTCGGGTAAACCGAACGTGGAAAAGACCCTCCTTAACTGTTTAATGGTTGTGGTCGAGGAGGTGCTCGAGACTGGAATGACCTCCAACCACTTAGAGAACGCGTCCACCACGAGGAGGAAAAGCGTTCCCCTGAATGGGCCAGCAAAGTCTACGTGAACTCGGGACCAGGGTCCCCTCGCAGCGTCCCATTCCCTAGGTGGCGAGCGAGCCTCTTCTGGCCTAGAGCTTTGGCACGCCTCGCAAGTGCCGACCATGTGTTCGATGTCGGCGTCTAACTGGGGCCACCAAAAATAACTGCGGGCTAGTGCCTTAGAGCGTACGATCCCCGGGTGGCTGACGTGCAGCAGTTTAAGCACCCTCGGCCTGAGAGACGTGGGGATCACTACCCGCTGTCCCCACAAGAGGCAACCCCTCTCCAGGGACAACTCCAATCTCTTTTTGAAAAATGTGTCGAATTCCGCTGCTGGGGAAGACACGGGCCACCCTTTCTGCACCCAGGAGCAAACTGTGGCCAGCGCTTTGTCCTTGCCTGTCGCTTTGGCGATTTCGGCCGGTACTACTGGAGGGGAGTCTAGGACCTCTATCATTAAGACCTGGTGGTCCCTCTCTACTCCGCCCACGTGGCAGCAATCCCGGGGAATGGGGGACCTCGACAGAGCGTCGGCATGGCTTATTTCCCTCCCGGGCCGGTATACCAACGCGTGCTGATACGCGTTGAGAAAAATGGCCCATCTGAGCATTCTCGGGGACAGGATCTGGGGTGTGGGCTTGTCTGCGGTGAAGATGCCCAGCAACGGCTTGTGGTCAGTCACTATGGTGAAGGGGCGGCCATACACGAAATCATGAAATTTCTTGGTCCCCGCAATTATTGCTAGCGCCTCCCTGTCTGTCTGAGCATAATTCCTCTCCGCTTGGGACAGGGATCTAGAGTAGAACGCTATCGGGGCCTCCCTACCGTTCTCCAGCACGTGGCAAAGCACCGCCCCTACCCCCACCGGGGATGCATCGCATATCAGGACCACCGGGCGTTTGGGATTGAAGTGGGTCAGTACAGCATCTGATGCCAGGAGTCGCTTCAGGTCATTGAAAGCCTTTTCCTGGTCGTCGCCCCACTTCCATGCCTCGTCCTTTTTTAACAATTTGTGTAGCGGTTCTGCCACGGCTGCCTTCCGCGGGAGGAAGGAGTGGTAGAAGTTGAGCAGTCCGAGGAACGACTGCAACTCGGGCTTGGAGGTGGGGCGAGGGGCCTTTTTGATGGCGGCTACCTTGGATTGGGCCGGCCTAATTCCCTCGGGAGTAACACGGAACCCTAGGAACTCAACCTCTGTAGCGAAGAAGACGCATTTGTCTTTCCGCAACCTCAACCCCGCCTTTTCGAATATTGTCAGGACCTTTCCCAACCTTGTTGCTAATTCGGCCCGGCTCCCCCCTGTAATTAATACGTCATCAAAATAGGGTAACACCCCCTCCAACCCCTTCAGGAGGCGTTCCACCAATGACTGGAAAATCCCGGGCGCTGAATTCACGCCGAATTGGAGGCGCGAAACCTGGAACGCCCCTTTGTGGGTGACTATTGTTTGTGCAGCAGCTGCGGCGGGGGTCACCGGGAGTTGCTGGTAGGCTTGGGCCAGGTCGAGTTTGGCGAAACACCTCCCCCCGTGTAACCTGGCCAACAAGTGGCTGACTACCGGCACCGGATACGCATTAGGGCGAATCGCCTTATTGATGGTGCACTTGTAATCAGCGCATATTCGGACTTCCCCGTTGGCCTTGAGCGCTGTTACAATTGGAGTTTCCCACTCCGCAGAATCAACAGGGACAAGAATCCCCTGGCCCACTAATTTGTCCAATTCCGCCTCTATTTTGTCCTTTAGTGCGAAAGGCACTCTGCGCGGTTTAAGTCTGATTGGACGCACTCCAGGGTCCAGGTCGAAAGTCACTGGGGGGCCCTTGAATTTTCCTAGCCCCTTTTTAAAAACCTCGGGGTGCGCGTCGCACACGCTCTGTATTGGGTCAGTCCCGGCGGCGTGTGCTCCCACGGCGTGCACCCCCCCAATGAACAACCCCAGGGGCTGGAACCATTGAGTCCCGAGGAGGCTGCATTTACCCCCCTTGAGGACGACTAAGGGAAGCGTTGCGGTGTACTTTTTGAACTGGACCTGGAACTTCCCAACCCCCAACACTGGGATGCGGTTCCCTTGCACGTCCTTCAGCGTGGCCCTCAACGCCTTGAGCTTGGGCCGCACGCGGGGGGCGATTTTCATGAACTCCCCCTGGGAAATAATGGAGTATGAAGAACCCGAGTCCACCTCCATTCTAACAGGGGCCCCTTGTATTACTACCTCAACGAAGTAACGGGGGTGCTCCGTGGAAACGCTGCAAACCGGCGCGTCATCCTCGCTGTCGTCGGAGACTCGCCCCACTCCGTCCCGCGTCCTCGTGGTCCGGGTGCCGTCCTTCGGCCTCGTGGTGCGGTCCTGCCTCGTGGTGCGGTCCTGCCTCGCCGAGCGGTCTGGAGAACTCCGGGTGGCCTCGCGTCGTTTCCGGCAGACCTTGGCGATGTGCCCGCGCCGGCCGCAGTTGTGGCACTCGGCCTTGCGGAACGGGCATTTGGCGCGGGCGTGGGCGGCGCCGCAGCCGTCGCAGCGCCGGCCCTCTCTCTGGACCCTCCGGACGTCCTCGTCGTCGCCGCTCTCCGCAGACGAGTCCGCAACTCGCCGGGCCGCTCGCACCGAGCTCTCTGCCTTTGCGGGCTTCGGGCGCCAGTCCTGAAGCTCGTGCACCCCGGCAGTAGTGGCCTCCGCGGCCTGTGCCGTGTCGAGGACTTGTTGCCACGAGGGAGGCGGCTCCCTCTTCATCAGCGCACGCTGAGTCTCTCTGTCCCTCAGACCGCAGAGCAGGCAGTCCCGGAGGGTGATGTCGGGGAGCTCCCACTTGCATGGGCTGGCGGCCAACCGCAGGGCCGCGGCGAACTCTTCGACCGACTCCCCGGGTGCCTGGACTCGCCTCCAGAACGCGCTCCGAGCGGGGAACATCGCTATTGCTGGCCGGAGATGGGCGCGCAACGCCGCCAGGAGCTCTGAAGCTTTGAAGTCGCCCACCTTCCTCGGGGCGATCAGGTCCACCAAGGTCCTCTTGGTCTCGTGTCCGAGCATGCGGACGAAAATGGCCCTCTTTTTGGCCTCATCGGAGACTTCGAGCTCCACCAGCGCTGCGTTGAAGTCTATCTCAAACAGCTCCAAGTCTCCCTGCTTCTTGATCTCGTAGCCGGCGCATGTCTTGGTCCCGTGGGCAGCCATATCCCACCTTCGTCGCCAATTTGGTATATGGGACCAAAGACAACTGGACAACCGAAAGGTTGGTTTAACACAGGTTTATTTCATTGCATGAGGTTCCAGTGAAGCATGAGGTAATGGCGGTGATACATCTCAATATATACAGTAGCTCTCTACATTTGAATCTTGTAGCACGGTAGCTGATTGGTTGCTACCGGCGTGGCCTCGCCCAGGCATGCCTCCATTCCTGCTGCTGAATGCAGGTCTTTCTTCAGCTGCTGAATGCAGGTCTTTCTTCAGCTGCTGAATGCGGGGAAGGTTTTCCCGCGGCTGTCCGTGATTGAGCAATGTGAACCATGTGAGAGTGAACGCTCGCAGCTGCCCTCTATAGGCTGTCTGCTCGCGTTCCTTTACAGCTGATATCGTTTGTATCTGGAGTGGTTACAATCTTGCCTTACAGTATAATGAACATGCATGCATACATAACAGATCCACTCTGGGTACCAATTCTGGGAGAAAGGCACAATATCAGGCAAATAAATAACTGCACAAGCAAGGAAACATTCCAGCACATGCCTGTATAGATTAAACGCTGTCGCTGTAGATACAGGGTAGGCATACTTTTCATTGGCACTATGAGACAAAGTAGAGAAGCTATAATCTGTTAAAACACTTAAATGGGTACGGGTTTATGTGCCAAAGACAGTGAAAAAGCTAAGGGAAGCGAAAAAGTTATATCTTATAAGCTAACGGATGAATCTATTTCAGATACTGTACTACTGAAGGTTTTCTGAGAACTGTGCACTTGTTTGTCAAGTATAAGAAAAATCACATTCATCTATCTCACTTTTCACTGATTCAGCTGCAAATAAGTGTGATTACAGAGATTCATCATCCAAACCTAAAAATGATGCTTGCTGCTACTAAGCAAGTACTGTGTCAGGAAACATAACAGGCACTCCCTACATGCTAGCTATTGTACTTGTAGCACAACTGAAAACACAGTGAGAATACTGAATTAAGTGAAATAACATCACAGGATCTTCTATTCAGCACAATATTAAGTGCTCAGCTTTAGACCATTATATCTTTTATTTCACCTCTGTGTGTTGATCACATATCCAAACCACAGTAAATTAAGCAGTGCCATGTGAATTCAGAAATTATTTCTTCTAAAGAAAGCAGTAGATAGGCTGCACACTCTTGCTCAAGCCTACTTTAGAAATTAGGTTCTATTGTATAATGCAAAATTTTACTTCTAAGCTTGTAAGCAATATTCTTTCCTGCTAGCAACATACTGTATTTAAATCCAAAGGTTATAATTATGTAAGGATGATTTCCTTTAGCTCCACTGGATATTTATCCTTGGATTTAGGTATTTCCCTTTTAAGGCAAGTATAATTTATTTCAAAAGGCCTTTGTCCTGGCTGTTTTTCCAAAATGTCACCAAGGAGCAGTGACAATGGTCAGGAAACAACTTTTAGTTAAGAGAATTACAGTAATACCTCATACAAAGTCCGCTTCATGCAACATCGGATTCATACAACATCACCTAATTCCTTGGAAAAAGTTGCCTCATACAAAGTCATGCAACTTTGTATGAGGCATTGAGGTTTTCCCCAGGTTGCATTGTGCCTGGGCAGTATAAAAGGCAGGTCACATGCGTGCATTGCTCTTGTGGGTTTTGCATGAGGCGAAGAGTGTTTAGGAGTGGTTTTGAGCACGATTTTGGATTTTTTTGGATTTTTTCATCAGCATTTTTAGAAGCATTCCTGGGATTTTTTGCAGCATTCTTCAGGTTCTTGGACAACCAGGGTTGTTTGACATGTTTTTGTAATGTTTTTAGCCTTTAGACAATAATTTCTTAAAGTTCTGTCAGTTTCCTTGACTTTGCCCTGAAGTCTGTGCTGTTACAGTACAATGTATCTCTATGGAAACAATGTTGTATGAGGCATCGCGGCAAGGATTTGGACGTTGTATGAAGCATCACGGCTAGGATTTTGCATGCCTCATACAAAGTCCAAATCTGTATAAAGTCCAAACTTGTGGAACCAAGTTTGTACGTTGTATGAGGTATCACTGTACCAGGAAAAGTTATCATTATCAGATCTGGTGTCTGGTTTCATAGCCAAGAACCTTTCTTTCAGCATTTTCAAACCATCCTAGTTGGGCTCTCCATTGCTTCTGGAGAGGCAATAAGCATGACTAACTGGTTGCTTTTTAACACAACTGTTTGGAAACAGACCCCATTGAGTTCAAACAAATTAATTCCTCCAGTTTGTGGGAACAGGATTGCTTTGGTTTCCCCCTCAAGAAACAAGCAGGGGCTTGAAGAACCCCCCCAGAAGAGATTTAACTTGCATCCGCAAACCAACAATATGTCACAAGGAGTAACTATAATGATCCATTCTATATCGGGAAGACAAGAAGAATTACAATTCCTTCTTTTTGCAGACCAAACAACAGGTTTAGGATTACTGTATTGTATCCCTGCCCGTTCTGTCTTTTTCTTCTTCTTCTTCTTCGCTTCCTCTTTTACCCCATCGGGTGTCGAGGGAGATATGGGGTTCTTGCTCTGGCACTTCTAGCAGCCTCCACCAGTGTTATTTGGTGTTCTTCTTATATTTCTTTGTTGTTATCCCCCCACTTTTTTCTGGATCTGCCTTGTACTCTTTGTCCTTCTCCTCTTTCCACATAAGTCTTGTAGATGACATTATCTCCAAGTGAGTAAACCACTTTATTTGTTGTCTCCGTATGTGCAGTGATACCGCATACAACGTCCAAACTTGGTTCCACAAGTTTGGACTTTATACGGATTTGGACTTTGTATGAGGCATGCAAAATCCTAGCTGTGATGCCTCATACAACGTCCAAATCCTTGCCGCGATGCCTCGTACAACATTGTTTCCATAGAGATACATTGTAGTGTAACAGCACAGACTTCAGGGCAAAGTCAAGGAAACAGACAGGAAACTGACAGAACTTTAAGAAATCATTGTCTAAAGGCTAAATACATTCCAAAAACATGTCAAACAACCCTGATTACCTGAAGAATGCTGCCAAAATCCCAGGAATGCTTCTAAAAATTCTGACGAATTTTTTTTAAAAAAATCCAAAATTGCGCTCAAAACCACTCCTAAACACTCTTTGCCTCATGCAAATCCCACAAGAGCAATGCACGCATGTGTCCTGCCTTTTATACTGCCCAGGCACAATTCAACCTGGGAAAAACCCCAATGCCTCATACAAAGTCGCATGAAGTTGTATGAAGCAACTTTTTTCAAGGAATTAGGCGATGTTGTATGAATTCGATGTTGTACGAAGCGGACTTTGTATGAGGTATTCCTGTAATTTTAAAAAGGTTCTATTCCAATTATAATTTCATTCCTGATTTTATCCCTTCTAGTCATTCTAGCAGCTTTCCTCCATGTTTGTGTGTGTGTGTGTGTGTGTGTGTGTGTGTGTGAGAGAGAGAGAGAGAGAGAGAGAGAGAGAGAGAATCAGTATTGCCTCATGTTGCTGTCCCAATATTGCGCTGCCTCTTTTGTACTCAACACACGTTTAATAACCCAGCTGCAGAGCCAGCTCTGGGAATTTTGACGTGATGTACTCGTTTTACTGACCTCAGAAGGATTCTCCATTAGGAAAAAGGACAAAGCAAATTAACAATAATAACTAAGGCTAGATAATTTTGCCAAGCATGATCAGCAGTCCTCAACAGAAGCCTCATTGAAATAAAGGTAATAGCTCTGGATTGTTGGGATGTAGGGATGAAATCACTGTGGGGATCTTTACTCCATGTTCATAAAGTATCCTCCTAGCAGACAGAGCCTGAGGCTATTTAAGGAGCGCTGGTGGTGCATTAGTTAAACTCTCTACTGCAGCCAAGAAGGGGATCAAGGTTGACTCAACCTTCCATCCTTCCAAAGTCAGTAAAATGAGTACCTAGCACATGGGGGGGGGAGCACTAATTAACTTGTGAACCGACCAGAGAGTGTGCTAAGTGTTATAAGGCGGTAAGGTAAAGATTACCCTTCCTTGAAAGCTACTCGTACCCGACTCTAGGGTTCAGTACTCATCTCTGTTTACAGTCAAAGAGCCAGTGCTGTTTACATTTACAGAAGTTTCCATGGACATGTGGCAGGCATGACTAGACATCTTATATCCGAGCACACATTTTTCACAAGTTAGTGTATGGAACGCTGTTTACCTTCCCACCCAAGTGGTACCAATTTATCTATTTGCAATTTCTTGCTTTCGAACAGCTAGATTGGCAGGAGCTGGGGCAGAGATGGGAGCTCACTCTGTCAGGTAACACTCGGGTCTCGAACTACTGACCTGCCGACCTTCCAGTCGTCGAGTCCAGCATCTTAACCACTAAGCCACCACAGTCCCGAGGCGGTATATATTTGTGTGTAATTGCTATTGCTAGCTATATGCGGTGAAGTGGTAATTTTTTCTTGCAATGCTACCTTGCTATAATCGAATACCATTAGGTAAAGGTAAAGGTTTTCCTTGCTTGAAAGCCAGTCGTATCCGACTCTAGGGTTCAGTGCTCATCTGTTTCAAAGCCGAAGAGCCAGCGCTGTCTACTTCTGCAGACGTTTCCGTGGTCATGTGGCAGGCATGACTAGACACTGGAGCGCACGGAACGCTGTTACCTTCCCACCAAGGTGGTAGGTACCTATTCATCTACTTGCAATTTCTCGCTTTCGAACTGCTAGATTCGTAGGAGCTGGGAGTGGACAGAGAGGGGAGCTCATTCCGTCCTGCAGTACTCGGGAATCGAACTGGTGACCTTCCGCCTCCCAGTCAGCGTCTTAGTCACTTGAGCCACTAGTAAAGGTTTCCCTTGCTCGAAAGCCAGTCGTATCCGACTCTAGGGTGCAGTGCTCATCTGTTTCAAAGCCGAAGAGCCAGCGCTGTCTGCAGACGTTTCCGTGGTCATGTGGCAGGCATGAACAGACACCGAAGCGCACGGAACGCTGTTACATTGCATGTTCAATGCAAATTACCCACAGAGTGCTCTAAGCGCTGTGGTGCGGTATATAAGTGTTATTGCTATTGCTGTTATCGGGTTTATAGAGTGCTGTTAGCCTGAATTAACATGTTGGGCTTGGGGGCACGAGGAGGGGCGGGGGAAACATCGCACACGCGTCTCCTCCCACCCGCCACGCCATAGCAGCAGAGAAGGACGGCCGCCTGGACTCTGACGTAAAGAGGGAGGCGGGCGCCGCGCGGCGGTCACGTGCCGGGCGGACAGCCAATCGGGAGCTCCGGAGCGTCGTTCAAACCGACGGGCCCGGCGGCCGTTGGTTTGGGCTTTTGGGAGCTTTCCTTGTCCCCACCGGAGGGTCGCGCTATGGAGACTCGGGTGTTCTCGCCAGGTCCCTATCGCGCCACCAAACTGGTAAGAAGGGCGGAGGGGGACAGTCTGTTGAAGGTGGTGGAGTGTTAAAAGGGGGTCGTAGGGAGGGAGGGAGGGGCAGAAAGGGACAGTTTCATAGTATCATAGAATAGTAGTAACGGTCTCAGGTCTCCCTTGCTCGAAAGCTAGTCGTATCTGACTCTAGGGTTCAGTGCTCATCTCTGTTTCAAAGCCAAAGAGCCAGCGCTGTCTGCTTCTCCAGACGTTTCCGTGGTCATCATGTGGCAGGCACGCTGTTTATCTTTTCACAGATCTACTTGCAATTTCTTGCTTTCGAGCTGCTAGATTGGCTACTGCTATTTTAATTAATGTTCCTCTGGTATTCTGCAATGACCCCAAGCTAGCAAGAATTGCATTCAAGGATTTTGTCTTTAAAGACAGGGACTGCGGCGGAAGGTCAGCAGTTCGAGACCCAAAATGTGGCATGATGGAGTGAGCGCCCATCTCTGTCCCAGCTCCTGCCAACCTAGCAGTTCGAAAACAAGAAATTGAAAGTAGATAAATAGTTACCAATTTGGTGGAAAGGTAAACAGCGTTCCGTGCGCTCCAGTGTCTAGTCATGCCTGCCACATGACCACGTAAACGTCTGCAGAAGCAGACAGCGTTAGCTCTTCGGCTTTGAAACAGAGATGAGCACTGAACTCTAGAGTCGGACCCGACTGGCTTTCGAGCAAGGGAAACCTTTACCTTTACAGCAAAGACTGTCCATGCATCCCCAGCTAGTGTACACTATGAAGCGCATACCACTCAGTTATGTTCATGTTAGTGGTCTTTGCTGAGTAAGATATGCCAGCACTTACACATAGAGATTTGATGTAATGTTATCCAGACCCTTGTGGAAATTAATAGAATAAATGGGTTGGAAGGGGTCTGTGAGGCCATTGTGTCCAATCCCCTGCTCAATGCAGGTTTTTTTGGCAAAGATTCTCCCCCTTTCCCAGAACCATAGCGAGCTTCATGGCAATAGCATATTTCATGCACAGTGACACCAAAACCAAGTGGACTTGACTCCCAAGGTGCAGAACTGAAGTCCACGTGTGTTAAAATAGCCCCAAGCAAAGCTTTCTTCCATCTGTGTTTCACACTGGCTAGGAGGATATTTTAGGAACACGAAGTAAAGCTCCCAGCAGTGATTTGCTCCCCTTGTTCTTCATGTGCCGTATCCAATTCCGAATATTGGCTATCATCATGGTGATCAGCCATGAAGATTGCCCTGGGAACAATACAAGGTAGTGGTCTTCCATTTGCCTTCTGCATTGCAGTGTGACACCCTTACCACTGACTCAGTTCCGCTAGTCATTTTCTGGTCCTGAGCCCTTCTAGTGCACAAAGTCCTTATCAGCCTTCCCCACATTCAGAGCTATTCTCTTTATTTCGATGAGGCTTCTGTTTATTACCATTGGTCATGTTGGCAAACTTCTCTAGTTCAGCATGAGTTGTTATTGTTAATTTGTGTTGTCCATTCTCCTAATGGAGAATCCTTCCAAAGTAAAATGACTGCCCAGCAGGTTGGGGCAAGATGCTAATTACCTTGTGAACCGCCCAGATTGTGCACTAAGCTCTGTGGGGCAGTTGTTCAGTCGCACAGTCGAGTCTGACCCTTCACGATCCCATGGACCACAACACACCAGGCTTTTCTGTCATCTGCCATTATCGAGTCCACCCACATTGATGTCCATCCTGTCAACAATGCTGTCTAACCATCTCAACCTCTGCTGTCCCCTTCTTTTGCCTTTGGTCTTTCCCAGCAACAGGGCATTCTCCAGTGAGTCCTCTCTTCTCATTTGGTGGCCAAAGTATTTGAGCTTCAGCTTTAGTATCTGTTCTTCCATGGAGCAGTTAGAGTTGATTTCCTTTAGGATTGCAATAGGGTGGTATATATAAGTGTAATTTCTATTTCTCGAGGCAAAGGTTCAAGATTACACCTAAGCTGCTGGTCAACTTGTTTACTTTGTTAAACAACACATATAACTGAAGAAGTTATATAACTGAATAGTTCATAAAACTAAACCTACACATACTGTATGTGTAGGGTTTTTAGTTTTATGAACTCAATTCCTAAACTAGTTTTTGTAAAGTTTTTCTTGAGTTTTGGAGTGTTCTTCACATTTCTATTTTACTTTTCTTGTCTTCCAGTGGAATGAAGTTACTAAATATTTCCGAGCAGAAATGCCACGAAGGAAACACAGGCAACATTTCAAGAAATATGGGAATTGTTTTACTGCAGCAGAAGCAATCAGCTGGCTTCACGAACTACTTAGAAATAACAGTAATTTTGGTCCAGAAGTTACTAGGCAGCAAACTATCCAGCTGTTAAGGAAGTTCCTAAAAAATCATGTGATTGAGGATGTAAAAGGAAGATGGGGCTCCGAAAATCTGGATGACAACCAAAACTTGTATAGGTAGTACCTTATTATATTGACAAACTAAACTGACAAAGTTCAGTTGACTTTCCCAATTTGTGAGCTGTTATCCAAAATATGACTTTATAATTTTCATGCTTGAATTACAGGTAGAACTGAACATCAACTGCAGCGTAAAATCAAAATTAAGGAATGTTTATGTTCATTGTAACTACAGGTATAATGCTGAGGATGGTGTTTACTTACCATTCTATTTTAGAACTCATTTTTTTGCTGTTCCAGGACTGGGCAGTTTGTGGCTCTCTGCAGTTCATTTTCCTTTCCTTGTCTGCTGGATGGGGCTTATCAAAGCTGCAGTGTTATAATACAGTATCTTAAATGCCACAAGTTGTCCTCCCTACTCTCTTCCCTATCCTACAGTAATGTATGTGTGACATAATGAAACTTACTGACTTTCAATACTATTCACACTTTCAAATATTTTTGAACCCTGAAAGGTATAACTCAAATCAGACTAAACCAAGAAGCCATATTAACACTGAATTAGATTTAGAAACATTGTAACATTGAGGTTTTTTTTATTAAATCATAGATTTCCTCCAACTTCTCCAGTTAAAATTTTGCCACATAAGCATCTGTTGAGTGAAAAGACAGAGAATATACCTAAAGAAACGGAAAATGTTTTTAAATTATCAAAATATTCCCGGAGGACTCCCAAAAAGTATGGTTTTCAGGAATTTCAGGTAACAGGTTGTCTTGATTATTATGGATGCAGTGTTTTTCATATTTAGTAAGGGGTGAATACAAAATGAAGGGACTGTGGTGGCTTAGTGGTTATGCTAAACTTGATGACTGGAAGGTTGGCAGGTCAGCAGTTCGAGACCTAAGTACAGTTCTGCACAATGGAGTGAGCTGCTATCTGTCCCAGCTCCTGCCAACCTAGCAGTTCAAAAGCAAGAAATTGCAAGTGCAATACGGGATAGATACCACTTCAGTGGGAAGGTAAACAGCATTCCATCTAGTCATGCCTGCCAAATGACCAAGGAAACATCTGCAGATGCAGACAGTGCTGAAACTTTGGCTACAAACGGAGATGAGCACTGAACCCTAGTTAGATATGACTGGCTTTTGAGTAAGGGCGACCTTTACCTAAATCCAAAACATAAAATACATTGGTCATGAGGAACCAAAACAATGAGCTACTACAGCCGGGATTGTCAACAATCTCCCCTTTTTGGCTCGTCTGAGGCTTCCCCCTCCTGTAATTCTATATATATATTTTAATATTAAGGCTTTGGAGATTTTATATTTGTTTTTTTAATAGTAAATGGCACAGCAGGTGTGTGTGTGTGTAATATGGTTTTAATGTGTTCACCACCCAGAGTTCATTGTATAGGTAGGTATTTAAATCTATTAAATTAAATTCAGTGTAAAATGTTTTTCTCTTTAACATACCTGAATTTGCTACCCATTTGTAGCTTTTAAGGCTACAAATGTTTGAGGAAATGGTGCTGTTCGTTTGAAATGGTTTCTGAGGATCTTTAGTGTTTTGCAAGATGGCTGTTTCAGTTTATGTAACACCTACAACTTGTTCAAATTAGGTGAAGCCAATGACATATTAGCATACCCGTCAAGCGTTGCTCCGCAAAATATGGGAAATTACTGCATATGCGTGGATGCGCACGTGCAGTAAGCCCTTTCCCCGCCATTCAAATATGGGATGGCAGCGGGAAAGGGAAGGAATGAGCACAGAAAAATGGGAAATCCCGGCCAATACGGGATACTTGACAGGTATGCATATTAGCTGTATGCTGGCTTACTGCGTTGTTCTTGGGTGATTATTGAAATGTATATTATTTCGTATACTTTATATATGTTGTTAACCGCTCTGGGTGGTGCATGCACCAGAAAAGCGGGATACAAATGTGTGTAAATAAATAAATGGCTGTCAGGGGTCCCAACACCCTTCGCAGACACCTAAACATATGTGAGAGTGTTTACCAAACCCTTCCCTGACTAGGCTTTAACCCAGTGATGGGCAGTCTTGGCCCTCCAGCTGTTCTTGAACTTCAATTCCCAGAAGCCCAAGTCAACACACCAGCTGGTCAGGGTTTCTGGGAATTGAAGTTCAAGAACAGCTGGAGGGCCAAGACTGCCCATCACTGCTTTAACCCCTTGCCCAACAGGACACCTTGCCTGGTGCCTCCTACGACCTGCCACATCCCACTTAGACTATATTTCCCCAGAACCAGAACAGGTCTCCCCAGACTCCACAGGGAAGTCTACTTGGACTTCCAGCTAACCACCACAGCTGCCTGATAATGTACTGTAGAGAGATATCAGAAGAAGGATTTAAAAGTATTGTAACTCAGTAGCTGTGACTTTAGAGGTCTGGCAAACACTTTTTTAAGACCCTTTTTAATAACCACACATGGTTTTAAAAACACACCATTCTTTATTTAAGATTACACAAATGTTCCTTATACTGCTTTAAACAGTTATAAAAGTTTACAACACATTCTATAAACCTCATTCTACCCCCTCCCCGCAGGAACTTACAGGTACTTAGTTCACCCCAAACATAAATAGAACCTAACAGTTCTAAGTCCTGGCAACGTACATACTGTACATTTGCTCTTTGTTATAGAGAATCTCTGCTTTCTCTCTCTCCTGCACTTTTCTTCTGTCATTGCTTCTGTTTTGGTTCTTCTTTATGTCGTTAACTAAAAAAATCACAAACTTGAGAGACAACAGCTGAAGATCGCCTACTTTGGCACCATACCATCTCTGCTGCTACAGATCACTATGAAGGGGAATGCCGCAGACATGAAGAGCTAAGCGACAAGCACAGAAGCTTCATCAAACCCAACCACGTCCTCCACCATCTATTCAGTGTACTGTGTGTAGTCACATGTACTATGCCAGGATCGGTTTGTGGAGTCATCAGAGACATATCCACCAGCTGAGAAAATGACTGCCAGGAAAAATGTATGCTCGGATACAATTAGCAGCTGACGATGGCGTCATCACCATCTTTATCTTCTCCGTCTCCTCTCCTCTTGATTGCCTCCCTTTTATATCTCTCTCTTGTCAACCCAATTATCAACTCCCAATCAGAGGCTTGTTTCCAACAGGTAGGGAAAACTGGTTTTCTTATCACATTCATTCCCTCTCTTTTCCTTCCTCTGCATTACACATATATTTCTACCAATCAGGAGAACCATAGAGGGATACCTTGTTCCCTTAGTTTACCACCAATGAAATCTCTGCCTCTAAGGGGTTTCAAAATCTTCCTTCCGATCTTCCCAGTGACAAGACTGTTATAGCATCACTGCCTCTGCCCTCTATAGGTTAAACAGAGAACATGGTACTGTGACCTAAAGTTGACCCTGTAAGCATATTCCAAGCTTTAAACGTAAATCCCAACAATATGGCATTTTGAACCATTTTAAAACCTTTATCCAACTTTTTTAACTTTTAGAAAAACTGGTTTTTAATAATGGTATGCTCATGGAATGGTATTCCCATGACAATGGCCATCTCTTATGAGTGAATGTAGTAATAGCTGCTAACTAACTTCAACCCAGCGGATGATGGCTGTTATTAGAAAGCTTGAATGATGCTTGAGTAACTTAAATAACAGTATAAAGAATTCACTTGTTACTACCACGTTTCAGGAGAACAAAGAAAATATAAAAGGTGAGACAATGGAAGAGGACACAGAAAAGATAGCACATAGCAGGCAAATAACCCCAGATGACATAGAAGAAATTTGGAGAAACATCATTATGTTACAGTGAGTGATAATATCTGGTCTTCCCTACTTTCATTTCCCAAAAAACCCTAAGAATGACATGCTTAATTAATGGAAAAGATAGTTCCCATTATCCTAGGGATCTGCTTCAATCTTTAAAGTGTAAGAAAATCATAATTATGTTGTATAGTTTTGCACTTCTAGATGATGTTGGCTGTTAGAATTCAACAGGCTTGTACATAAATTAGACATAGTTGCAGTTCTATATTTTTCAAAATCAAATTTGTTTTAGTAGCTTTAAAATGCATTCTAGCTTTTAGAAAACATAAGTAATTTAACTGTGAGAACGTGTTTTACCTTCAAGAAATATCTCCTGGACTTTGAAAATGCCAGCTTTCTGTCTTCCTCTAGCATTTTCTGTCTCTAATTTATCCCTGTTTATACCTTAATCAAGATGCTTTCACAACAGTACAGAGGAGTTAGATTAGGCACTATGTTAAAAGCAAAGCTGGATTCACATGACCATCCTTAATATATTAAGATGTTATTTATGTTGGCTAGAATTTTATTGGTATTCACATAATGTTCATGTAACTTGCCATGACTAATTGCAGCCCAGCAATGAGATGCCAGGGCAAACATCTGACTATATGAGTAAAATGTATCTTGGCACCTCATTAATTAGCCACAATTAGTTGCAGCACTTTGTGCAAGCATTACACAAACACCAGTAGGTTTGTGGCTGTTATTTATTGTGATCACTCAGTTGTAAAGTCCACATCGAGCATGATTTTGATTCACGGACTAGTGTGACAATAGAGGATGGGGGGAAGTTATATTTATTATTTTAAGATTGCTTGAATTCTTAATTCAATCCTTTCCCAATCCTGTCTTCTTAGGAAGTTCCAAAAGTAATTTATTCATATCTGGAATTGTTTATGCCTTTCCACAGTTTGCAGACAGTTTTAAGTATACCATCATTGGATGACATCCTAAACCCAACTGAAGTAGTCCCTCAACATATAATATACAACATGACTAATACAAGTAAACGTGGTGTTGTTGTTCTACAAGAAAGATCAGGCAAGCACAGTAACATTATTTTTGTAGTGCCTAGTTTTGCTCTTCTTCACTGAAACATGACTGATAGTAATATATTTTTTCTGTTTGAGGATGCTGCCAAAACCGAATACAGTACTTAAGTACAGTGAAACCCCATATAACGAATGCCTCATATAACAAAAAAATCATACAACGAAGAGGATTTGCGCAAACCGCTATACCTTGTATAATGATTTTTTTTCATTATATGAAGCAATGTATCTCTATGGGGAAAATCGTACAATGAAAATCCCTATGGGATGCACCTTACAACAATAATTTTTCATTGTACGATTTTCCCCATAGAGATTATTGTTGTATGATGCATCCCATAGGGATTTTCGTTATGCTTCATATAACGAAGTGCCTCGCAGAACGGACTTTTTCGTTATGCGGGGGTTCTACTGTATTCTGCACAATGGGGGGAATAACCAAGCGACGCATCTACTGTTGCCAGTCTCCAATTGTAAAGAGTAACAGTGAAGATGACGGTCTCTGTTAAGTGAGAAGACTGTCCTTGTGGTCAGCAATCTTGCTTTTTCAGGTTTCTTGATTACCGTATTTTCCGGCGTATAAGATGACTGGGCGTATAAGACGACCCCCAACTTTTCCAGTTAAAATATAGAGTTTGGAATATACTTGCCGTATAAGACTACCTCTCTTCCAATGCACACCAAATAAAAATTAACCCACACTCAACCCGAAGATGCGCAGCCCTCCGAGTCGAATGGGTAGGTTCTGGTGGAGAGCCAATCCACACTCACGTTCTCCTCCTCGAGGTACAGGAAGATGTGTGCAGCTTGCTTCCCCTTGCTTCATACTCCCCGCACAGAGCAGGGACTCGGCCGCGGCACCCCCCACCATATGCGCCGGACATATGAAGCAAGGGGAACAAGCTGCAGTTAAGTACCTGTCCTACAAGACGACCCCCGACTTTGGCACAGATTTTTCGGGGTTAAAAAGTAGTCTTATACGCCAGAAAATACAGTAAATGCAAATCTCTATGTGTACAAGTGATCTTGCAGTAAATATCCTTTAGCATTACAGCCTAAAACATAGCAAATAAGAAATAAAATGCCTTGTGATTTTACTGTTTTGAAAATTAGCCTAGAAAGGATGAGAAATAACTAAATTAGAATAAATGAGGTTGAAATAATAAAGACCACTTCTCAGTCTATGTATTTTAAATCTGATTGTTAGTTATGGGTATCTTTTTTCTTTCTTACAGAAGACCTTCCTTACTGGGTATTGTCAGCTATGAAGTGCTTGGCAAACTGTAAGTTAGACAAAAATTATTTGAAATGCCAGAGGATGAGACCAAAGAAATTGTTGAGCAAAATAGGAGTGTTACAACTGATAATTTAGCTTGGTTTCTTCTGTTCTAAGATCATATATCCTGATTTTAGTGTAGACATAAACAGAACAAGAACAAAAAAAAAGCCAGTACGTAAGAAAATAACTGTAAGTGAGGTATTGTGCAATGTAAAGATTTATCACAAGATGGTGTTATTCTCTCTCTGTAAGTGATAGTTGCATTGATTGATAATGTCAATATAGACCAGGGGTTCCCAACCTGCAGCCCATGGGCCAGATATAGCCCCCAGGCCGAATTCATCTGGCCCCTTGGCCAAATTGCCTCCGATGTCACTGGAAGTGCCAGAATTGCTACGTTTTCGCACCGAAACCCCACAAAAACGCAGTGGGGGAAATTCAAAAATGGCATGGAAATGTTCCTCCTTCGCTCTCTCTCTCCTCCAAGGGAAACGACAGAGGTAGGGAAAACGCCTTGAAATGTGATTGAAAGGCATGCGCCGCTGCTGCCGCCGTCACCACCGGAAATGATCATGTGACCAGCCCCTCAGCTGACTGAGGCCATGGTCAGGCCCCTGGCAGGAAAAGGTTGGGAACCCCTGATCTAGACCAAATAATGTAATCAAACATGGTATCCTTCTGGGCCGACTTTGGGATGGGACTTGGATGGCACTGTGGTGTCTCCCAGGGTTCTGTTTTGTCCCCAATTTTTTTAAATATATACATTTTTTATTTATTACATTTATACCCCACCCATCTGGGAAATTTTCCCACTCTGGGCAACTTATAAAATAATACATAAAACCTCTTGGGCAGGGTGTCCATGGTTTCAAGGTTCGATGTTACCAGTATGCTAATGACAATTCTATTTATCCTACCCATCTGCCCTGAATGAGGCTGCACTCCCTCTGAAAACTCCGGTCTTCAGCTTGGTTGGATTCCTGGACCAAATCCCCTGCCTGGATGCCCACATTTAAACAGTGGGCAGGATTGCATTTGCACAGTTAAAGCCGGAACTCCAGGTGCATCTGTTGCTTGAGATGCCTGATTTGGCTGCAATGGCACATGTCTTAGTTACATCCCACTTGGATTGCTACACTGTGTTCTATGTGGGGCTCCCTTTGAAGATTATTTGAAAACTTCAACTAGTTCAAAATGCAGCAGACACATTCGCCTAAGATGCTATATAAGCAATTGAAGCCTCTACTTATAATATTTCCTGTTGTAATTTTTTTCCTGTTTTACTGTAGGGCCTAGGAGTAATGATATGAACCAACCAACGTATGAGGGTTTTGAACGAGATGTCTTCAAAACAGTTGCTGACTATTTTTGTAGTCTTCCTGAACCTTTGCTTACTTTTCAGTATTATGAATTATTTGTGAACATTTTAGGTATGTGCACAATCTAGATTAGGATACTATGGGAATTCAGTGTGCTGTTGCAAAGATGGGCTAAAGAAAAATCTCTGTATATCTTGGTTCCAAAGCAAGATATGGCTAATTAGTATGAATAACACTGCACAACAACGATTTTGCTACTGGGAATAACAAGATTTACATGATATTGAGTGTTCTGATTCCAAATCTGAACACAGAATTTGCCTATCATATACAGATTTTAAGTTATAGGCATGCTATAGCTGTTCAAGTGTTCGCTAATTAGGTAATGTATTTTTACATGGGAACATTATAACAGTTGCAGCTACCACTATGCCTGCTCCCGCCTCAACTGAATCACATCCCCTGGTGGCATGCATGTCCCAGCAGTGGCTGGGCATGTCTGGGCAAGTCAGTGAGCTGATGTCAGGAATAGGTATGTAAAGCGAGATGGGCCAAGGGCTTGTGTCTAGTGCAAAACTTTTATTGGATAGTACAGATAGGCCATAGTGAGTCTGTTTTGAGCTAAAGATGAGTAGGGTTAAGGAATGAGATAATGTAGCTAATGACATCTGTACGCGTAATTAACTTAAGATCCTGATGTCCTAGACAGAATCGGACTTCAGATTTGGATTCAGAACACTTGATTTTGTATACAACACACGGATTAGACCAGTAGCAGACAATTTTTATTTTTGTGATGCAGTGTAATTAACAATTTTGATGACTTCAGTTCTCGCGTGCAGTAACATGAAGCTATCAGTTTTATATTTGATGAAAATTGTTATGTATCTTTAGTCTTTTTATATTGGCTGACTGTTGCAAGTGTGTTTCTGAGCATCTTCCAAACTGAGCAAGTATTTTTTCAATTTCACTAACCCTGCACTTTACTCTCCAGTTCTACTCCTGTTGCTTGCCTTGTATTATTCCATGGCCTGCATCTGAATCTGTATTTCATTTTCTAATAGTTTTGTGTGGCTACATCACAATTCCAAATAGATCCTGTGGCACCCAGAAAGACTCCGAGCATTCAAAAACTCCCCACTTAAATTCTTTCAAGTCAACTGAATGCCTCCTGCTAAGTTTGCTCCGGCGTGAGACTGCCCAAAAAGATGGATCTCAGACTACTGAAACTGTTCTTAAAAACTATACAACTGAAAAAGGATGTGATGTGAGCTTGCAGCACTGTAATGTCCTGTTCATGGGTGGCAGTTGTCTAAATCTTTCAAGTCAGCAAAATGAACATATTCTTCTTCCCAGGCGACAGACAAGGTGCTACTCTTTGGAGGGAATTGCAGATACAGCCTCAAGCATGGATATTGAAGACAGAAGAATAACTCTGTCTCAAACTGGAATGTACATAATGCCCTTCTCATGTGACGAAAACCAATTTTTGCAATCTAACCCAAAATCTTTGCTGGATATTTGTCCACATGTCATCCAAAAACAAGCACACGGTTTCAAGGGAGTTTCGGCATCACACTTTCCTGACCAAGATCTATCTACTGCAAACGACAAATCAAACCAACTTCGCAGGTCTCAGAGTGTATGTGGAAATAGCATGTGCAGCTGGTGTGGCATACATGCTCCAGTTGCAGAGATCACAGTGAAACCACATCCAGTATTCTCTTTTGGTCAAAGTAACACTAAAGGGGTTGCTCAAATGGGAAGTAAAGCAAGGGATTCTGATATGGCCATCAATAAAAGACTCTGCAAAAGTGCAACCCAACTTTCAGAAAGCACATTTTCCCCCAGCTCCTTTATGTTGACTGGCTCGTCACGTAAGATTGCTTTTGAAAGCATGTTATTTGGTTTGTTGGCTTTACTAACTAATTTGCATCTCTGCTTTCTAACCCATCCCAGTGTTTTAATGATTGAAGAGATTGTAATTTAATCAGTTGGTCAAAAGAGATTCCATAAATAACTTTTAAGCTAATGTTTTGCAGTACTAAAAATCATAGATTTTGTAGTGCATGCTAATGCAGAATGTGAGTTCTCCATCTGTCCATAATTCAGAGTATGTGTAATTGATATAATGCCTTAGATTAATTCTCCTCTGAACAATCTTTAGAGAAAAAGATAAAATTTGCATGCTGATCTGCATGCTGACTTCAAATCACTAGCCTAGTCTCCCAGTGCCTAATTACTCATGTACTGCGTCTGGAGCATTCTTAACTTAGTATTTCCCTTTACCATTGGAGAAAAATAGTTACATAGAATGTTTCTCCCTGATTCTTAATTCCCTAGAACTATTACAACCTCATCTTGAAAGAGTTGCTATTGAAGCGCTGCAGATCTGCTGCCTGCTGCTACCACCACCAAATCGCCGAAAACTTCAGCTTTTAATGCGCATGATATCTCGCATGACTGAAAATGTTGATATGCCACGCCTTCACAATGTGATGGGCAACAGGTCTTTGGTAATTCCTCCAATATTTGCTTAAATTATTTAGTCTCTTTGTGTAAGCCAAATTTTGTTTAAGTGCACTTTTGTACATAATCTTTTATTCATTGATATTTCTGTTTGTTCTGTCATTATTGCAGTTAAGACAGCCTTTTAAAAAACACCATAAAACTAGCAACTAGCAAAACATTTAATAGCTACCCATAGGCTTTTAATAGAAATGGAGAACTCAGTCTCTTATCTAGAAAACTGCTGCAGTAAAAAACAGGAAGAATCCTGCTATATTGGGTCCAGCATCCTGCTTTCTACATGACCAACCAGCTGCCTTTGGAAAACCCAGAAACGACATGTGGACAAAGTCTTATTCCTCTATTACATCCCCAAATAAGAGTTTTTCAGATATTGGTTCAGGTTAAGGGGGCAGAAATCAATGTGGGATGCAATACAAAAGTGTTACATCTTTTATTTAAATTATGTCTTTGTTCTTTAAAAGGATGAACGTCTTCCTCTGGCAGCACATCTCTTCATGATGAGCTTTGAAGACTACATGTTACCTGCTAGCTAGTTGGTTCTCCTTCATAGTGTTCCATGTATTCACCTTTACAGAATTCTTTGTTACCTGTGTCACTGTCAAAAGTACTGTGGCAATTCTTCACACAAATCTATTTGTTGTGCAATAGCTTGTTTATTTATGTTTCCAGATGATACAAACATTTTCTCGATGTATCTTGTGCTGTGAAGAAGAAGTAGACCTTGATGAGCTGTTGGCTGTAAGGCTGGTTTCGTTTCTAATGGATCACCATCAAGAAATTCTAGATGTCCCAAGTTATTTGCAGGTTGCAGTGCAAGACTACTTAAAAACATTAAAAACTACTCAGGTGAGAAGAAAAAGTGAAAGCATGTCTCTTACTATTCAGACGTAAACTCATAAATTGGCTGAAATCCTGTAGCTTAACACAGTAAGTTGCAAAAGAATAGAACCATTGAATCAACGGGGATTTGGTGTATCTACTCCATATGTTCCATTGATTCAGTGGACCTACTCTAGTTGCAACTTACTATGCTAAAGTAACTTGCAATTCGAATAGGCCCTGGTAAACTGACTTATCTTATTATCAGAGATAAGTAACCTCTGGCCTCCAGATGTTTTGAACTTCAATTCCCAGAGGCTCAGAAAGCATAGCCAGCGAGGATTTATGATAAATATAGTCCAAAACACCTGATGGGCCAAATGTTTCTTACCTTTCAGAGTTCAAGTTGTGGTTTAAAATATTGTGTTCCTTAGCCCATTAAGTAACTGACAAGTCTGAATTGGAAACTTCAAATTGTTGTTAAATGCATTATACTATCTCTGGTGGGGGAAAACCCAGAGCTTCTTACTATTTTATTTCTTTGCTTGCAGGTGGAATGTTTAGGGGATGAACTGAGCACCATCTTCCCAACTTACTCCTTTTGCAAAAGGATAACATCTCAGGAATTTGATGAACAAAAAATTTATACATCTCAGGCAGCAGTTGCTGAACTTTTAGAAAACATTATTAAGGATAGACATTTATCTCTAAAAGAAAAGAAAAAAAAGCTTAAACAGGTAATGAATATATATCTATACCTATAAAATGGTGCGTTAACCGTTGGAATGTGACAAAGGATGTTGCACCAGGCCCCACTAGCCAGTAATGGGCCTCCGTTCACTCACCCGAACCTGGTTCGCAGGTAACTGTCGGGTTGAAATTTTCGCCCGGGGGGCAAGAGCCCCCCGGACGCAAACAAAAAAAGGAAACTTCAATTCCCAATGTTCTTTGCGCCGCGCCAGAGCCAATCAGGCTGAGCGGCGTGGCAAAAGGAACGTTCGGAAACGCGCCGCGGCCAATCAAAAAAAAGCCGCAGGAAAAAAACTGCTGCAGTAATCAAGCACGCGCAGGCAAAACTACAAGCCCCAGCGTCCTGCGCGCCATTAGTGCGCAGAACGCTGAGGCAGCCGGCGCGCGAAAAATAAAAGTAAACAAAAACACCCGCCGCCGCTGCCCTTCTTCCCCACGGGCCAGCCAGCATGGCCCATGGGGAACCCCCCCCCTGCCGCCGCTGCCCTTCCTTTCGATGGGCCAGCCGGTGCGCGAAAAATAAAAGTAAAAAAACGCCCACCGCCTTTCTTCCCCACGGGCCAGCCAGCATGGCCTGTGGGGGGGAGATCCCCCCGCCGCCGCTGCCCTTCCTTTCGATGGGCCAGCTGGCGCACGAAAAATAAAAGTAAAAAAAATGGCCGCTGCCCTTCTTCCCCACGGGCCAGCCAGCATGGCCCACGGGGAAAAAAAGAACCCAACCCCCCGCCGCCGCTGCCTTTCCCACAGGCCAGCCAGCATGGCCCGCGGGAAAGAAAGCCACCCCCCTTGAAAAGAAAACACAAACCAAAAACAATCAAAAACACTCAAAAATCCAAAAAGGAAACACAAAAACAGCCAAAAACAAACAAGAAAAAACACAGACCCCCCCCCCCCCAAAAAAAACAGAGCGCTTACTATAAGACGTCTTCTATCCATGAGGACCGGAACTCAAATGAGAAAATAAAGAAAAAACTTACCGGAAGCGACACCCAGAGGACAGAAGAGAAAAATTGTAGAGATGAAGAAAAGCTCACCACCCCCACCCAGAGGCCACAAGAGAAAAAAACATTCAAAAATATTGAAACTAATAAGATTAATTCCAAAGTTAATCAAATAAGTTATAAAAACATTCAAAAATAATCACACTGATCTAAAAAAAAAAACAACAGAAATCACTTTTCACTCAAAAAAACCAAAACAAAAAAATAAAAAATGCGTAAAAATAAAGATTTAAAAACCCAAAATTAAATTTTAAACTAAAATTAATTTACATTAAATAAAATAAATTAAAATAAAATTTGCATAAACATAAAACAAAAACCTTCAAAAACCAATTTAAAGAGCCCGGCACTGAGGAAGCCGGCACGCAAAAAAACAACCACTGGGAGCGCAAGTCCGCCACAGGCGGATGCAGCGCCTCGAAACCACAAAACCTTACAACACCATTTAAAACAGCCCAGCACCATTGGTTCAAGAAAAAAAAAATGGAACCCTTTACTATCCAACACAATTTTAAAAAGCCCGGCACCGCCGGGCAAAATATGCTAGTCTCTTATAAAACCTGAAGTTAAAACACGAGTTTCTCGTCAGTCCTTAAAATTCAATTAGCCGCTTCCAGCACATCTTGAGCAAAACTCATCTCTGCAAAGAGGTTATTTTGGTGTGGGTAACACAGACCACGTTTCTTTAGTCAAGTCTCTGTTTGAAGACTTATACTCTGATTTTATGTTGCCATATTTGCACTCATGGTATAAATGAGGCATACTATGACACTAAAGTGTCATAGTATGCCTCATTTACAAGAAATGGAAAAAATTGGAGCTCTGCCCCCTAATTGCTGCTTTAAACTTGCTGTTAATAACTTCTGATGGGACAGGACTATATATTGTTATATTGAATTTTTGTCATATTGTATTTTCATTCAACGTGTTGTAAGCCGCCCTGAGTTGGCCTGTGCTGAGTAGGGCAGGGTATAAATCAAATAAACATAAACTATACCTGTGCTAGGGAGGAGACTACCTTGCACCTTCTGGGGTGTAGTTGACTGTTAGTCATTCCCAGTGGTGGACATTAAAAAATTCCTACCACACTGTGGGCATGACCTGTTGGCCATGTGACTGCTCTTCGCTAGATTGCTATGAAAATCGAAGCCTCTTCTATTTTCATCACACTATAGCAAACCTCTGAAGCCATTACCCCCTTGTCCAAGGCTTTTCCAGGGCTCTGTTTCATCCCCAAAGTGCCTCCCCAGCCCCTCCGGAGTGGCTGGGGGTGTGCTTTGGGGTGAAATGGAGCCCAGGAAAAGTCTTTGATGAAGGGGGAAATGAAGCCAACCCCCTCCGAAGCCTCTTGTAGGAGGGTGGGGAGGTGGGTGGGGTGGGGAGGTAGGCTGGGCCATCCATTTTTACTTCGGGTACGCGCGTACTGGTGTGAACCTGCTGATGCCCACCACTGGTCATTCCCCCAAAACTTACAACATATGGGAACTGCATAGTGTAGTTATTGTCCCAATTCAGGGAGGACTGAAATCCAACCCTATAGCGAAAGGACATGAACCTCTTGTTACAGGACTAGCAACCCTGCTAGCGGTATATGTACTAGACTTTTAACTTGCCATAAGGTGTGGATCTGAACAACAGCACCTTTAGCTTACTAAATGGAGTGGGTTCTTTTCACAGTGGCAAGCCAGCAGCAGAGGTTCATTGTACTTCATCTATACATACACTTTAATTCTTTGTACGTTGACTTGTAAACAGATCTGACTAAGTTTAGCAGGGGTGTGAGTTATATGCCATTGAGTCAAAATCAACTTATAGTGACTATAGTAAGACTTTCAATGTAATTAAGATATTTAAGGAGTAGTTTTTCCAGTGTCACCCGAGTTTTAACTGCCAAGTATGCAGCCAAAGTGAGGTCTTCTGAGTCCTAATTTGTCACTCGATCTGCTACTCAATGCAAGACAAATTCAGTTCAGCATAACCTACTCATAAGCATAGGTATACATAAATTGCAGCTTAAAAGGATTAATGCTCTTGACACTTTTCCCCCAATTGTCCTCTGTTTTAATACTCTTAGTGCACTAAATTGAGTGTATTGTGAAAAGTGAGAATTATGTTCAGTAACTATTTTCCAAGAGAACTTGGTTTATTCAAGGTCATCTGACACCACTTTTAAATAATCTACTTTAGTGCAAAGTGCACCTACTTTTGGCAGATCTTAACACACAGGATTTCTGGTGTTCCGCAGAAACCCCTTGGGAAATTCCTCTGAACAAACCAGTACACAGAACTGTACTTGTCCTAGAATTCACTAATCAAGTCTTATGACTGGAGCCCAGCTGTAAACAAGCAGCTTTTAAATCACCACACTGTTGTCAACTGTTCTCTATATTTGTTCTCTCCTTTGTAGTAATGCAGACATTGTGGGGCTTTCAGATGTTCTTTAAATTCAGCCAAATGTCTTAATAGGCTGTTATTTTATTCTGATTACCAAAATAGCTGAGCCAATATTTTGAGCAGAGTGAGACTGACAATATAAGCTATAAAATTGATTGTGTTCTTGCCCAAGGAGGCTGAAGTCTTCAAATTATATCTGTGGGTAGTTGTACTTATGTGATAATATATATTCACTGTCCAGTCATAAAGAGACAATTGAGCCTCAGTTGTTGATACATTTTCTGTTAATGGGAAATGGGGAGGAAGGGGCTGTTAATATCAAGAAATAGTGCAAAGGAAACCTGTTTATTTAGAGATTATAATGACAGGTTATGCTGAGGCTACTCTGAAAAGAATAATTCGACATCATATTATCTTTATGTATATGCATTCTTGCCACACTGTACCCAGAGTGGAACAATTAATACAGTATTATCCTTACATGTCCATACTACTCTGTGCCGTATGCAAAATGCACATGCCTTGACACAGTTGTGTGGACAAAGAGATGTAAGCACAAAAGCTTGTGTAACCTGGTAGCCAAAGAAGAGCATAGAGGACCGACCGTTGTTTCTCTTCCAAGTGAAAACAAACTGCTTTTCCCCCAGAGCTCTTGGCAGCGTTGTACTTGGAGCTACTTAAATAAGCATTCACCTACTGCCAAAACAGGGCCCAGCAATACAACAGCTCTGACGCATGTCTGGTAGTTCCTGGCTGTGTTGTTGTTTTTTTAATTGAATCCCTCCCGTCATGGGGAAAGAGAGAAATAAACCAGAATCTTTACATCTCTCTTGGACAGTATATCCTGTTTTGACATGGAACAGATAGTGGCAATATGGCTTAGGAGTTAGCTCAAGAGAATGAGTGTAGCTGAATTAATGTGGTCACTGAAAGAATCCAGAGTCAGGGTCACATAGTGCGATTTGGAGAAATGTACAAGCTGACCTTGAGCCTAGTCTCTCTGAGCCTGGTCTATCTCAACAGAGTTTTTGCAGAATAAATCAAGGTGGTGGAGAACCATGCAGTTCATCTTGAGCTCTTCATTGGATAGTTGAAATATAAATAAACCACACATTATCAAAACAAGGATAGGTGGTCCTAATATACTCAGCCGGGATGCGTTAACTGGAATAGGCATGATATGTTGATAATGCCTACTCCTAGAATCCTCTCCTAGTATCTACTTTATGGTCAGAAAGAAATGTAAACTTGGCCTTTTCTGTCAGCATCTTTGCTTTGTTTTTTACTTTTGAAAAATTAGGTTGTCTTAATCTTCATTCCAGTGGATTTTGATAACCCCCCCCCCCCCAAACTCCCTATCTTTAGTTGATTTTATGTTTTGTCAGTGTTTAGTGTAAGGGACCAAAGACAATGAAACAGCCGAAGGGTTGGCTTAACACAGGTTTATTGCATGATGATCCGGAGGAACATGTGGTAATGGCGGATGGGTAGCTCAATATATACAGCTGGCTATACATTTGAATGTGGCTCGTCGACAGACTATTGGTTGCTGCCTGCGTGACGTCGTAGAAGGTCACACCCTTCTTGTCCAGGTGAAGAGGTGGCGGGAATCTTCCCGCGCTGCTGATCCAGGTGAATCTGAGCCATGAGAGCTGGACGCTCGCTATTGCCATCTAGTGGTCACTAGCTCGCGTCTCCTTATCAGGTTTACATTGATACAGCTGAAGGTTATAATGTTGCACACAGAAAGGTTACATTGTTACCACATGGCTAGGTACATTGTTAAAGGCACAGCTTTACAGAACACAACATCCCTCCCCCCTAGGATGAGACGAAGTCTCTCAGCCAAGATGGCTTATTGCACGTGCGTTTGGGCCGTGATGAGGGCTGACCCCCCCGGGGGCGCTACTGCTTCTTTGTTCCCTGGTCCCTTGTCCTGTAATGGGAGAGGGAGACTCGTTAGTGGCTTGCCGCGGTTTGGCGGCCTTAGGGGAAGGGAAAAACTCCATTGTGGGCAGACCGGGGGCGATCGGGGCTAACAAAAAACCCCTCTTCTCGCTTGGACGGGTGGGGGACCACTCCGAAAAACTCCCCCGGTTCTGAAAATCAAATTCTAACTCAGTTGGGGTATCCGCGTTTGTGGGGGAATTCCGCGAGATATGTATGGGGTCGGGTTCCTCCTCCTCTGAAAAATCCCCCAGGATATCTATGGGAACATCCCCCCTTTCCCCCTCCCCCCTTGGGGCCCCCTTTTCCTCCCCCTTGGGCTGAACGGGTGGGGGAGAACCCTAACGCTGATTTTTTCTCTGGTCTGCGCCCTGCTCATCGGGGACCCTGCGTCGGAGCTGGTCCGCGTGCCGCCTCCACAGTAGCCCTGTGCTGGTTTCCACGCGGTACGACACGGGGCCGGTTTGCTCCACAACTACGCCCGGTACCCAGGCTGGGCCCGTGCTGGCGTAATTCCTGCAATGCACGGGGGCGCCTACACTGAAACTCTTTGTGGCCTCTAGCCCAATGTTCCTTCCCTTGTCCTCTACCCACGTGGGGTCTAGCCTAGTAAGGATGGTGGTCAGTTTCCTACGCATTAAGAGCTCTGCGGGAGAGTATCCTGACGCCAACGGGGTCACCCTGTACCCTAGCAGAAACTGACACACTTGTAGGTTCAGATCCCCGGGGCCCATGCGCCGCAACGCGTCCTTCGTGGTGCGGACGAGGCGCTCCACTTGACCATTGGTGGCTGGGTGAAACGGGGCGGAGGTGATATGCCGAACGGCGTTAATCTCCATGAAAGCCCTAAACTCGGAGGACGTGAAACAACTAGCGTTGTCGCTAATTAATGTGTCGGGTATGCCGAACGTGGAAAAGAGCCTCCGCAAATGCTTAATGGTCTGGGCCGAGGAGGTGCTCGTGACTGGAATAACCTCCAACCACTTGGAGAAGGCGTCCACGACAAGAAGAAACAGGGTGCCTCTGAACGGGCCCGCAAAATCAATGTGCACACGGGACCACGGACCCTTAGCCGCGTCCCACTCCCTGTGGGGAAGACGGGCCTCCTCTGGTCTGGAGCATTGGCAACTCTCGCAAGTGCCGACCATGTGCTCGATGTCGGCGTCTAACTGGGGCCACCAAAAGTAACTCCGGGCCAGCGCTTTGGAGCGCACAATTCCGGGGTGGCTGACGTGCAGCAGTTTGAGCACCCGCGGCCGAAGGGAAGTGGGAATCACCACCCGCTGCCCCCACAAGAGGCACCCCCTCTCTAGGGACAGCTCTAACATTTTCCTGAAAAATGGGGCGAACTCCTCCGCTGGGGAGGACGCCGGCCACCCTTTCTGCACCCAGGAGCTAACTGCCGCTAACGTCTTGTCCTTCTCTGTCGCTTTGGCAATGTCGGCGGGCACTACGGGGGGCGAATCCAGCACCTCTATCATAAGAACCTGATGGTCTCGCTCCCCCTTGCTCACCTGGCTGGGTGTCAGGGGGAGGGGAGACCTTGATAGAGCGTCCGCATGGCTGATCTCTTTCCCGGGCCGGTAGACCAACGCGTGCTGGTACGCGTTGAGAAAAATAGCCCACCTGAGCATCCTCGGGGACAGGATCTGTGGCGTGGGCTTATATGCGGTAAAAATGGCTAGCAGGGTTTTGTGGTCCGTTACAATGGTGAAGGGGCGGCCATACAGAAAATCGTGAAATTTTTTCGTCCCCGCAACTATCGCTAGTGCCTCCCTGTCTGTCTGTGTGTAATTTCTCTCCGCTTGGGACAGGGACCTGGAGTAGAATGCTATCGGGGCCTCCCTTCCGTCTTCCAGCACGTGGCACAGCACCGCCCCCACCCCCACCGGGGATGCATCGCAGGTCAGGACTACCGGGCGTTTGGGGTTGAAATGGGTCAGTATGGCATCAGACGCCAGGAGACTTTTTAGTTCACTAAATGCCCTTTCTTGGTCATCGCCCCACTTCTATGTCTGGTCTTTTTTTAGCAGTTTGTGTAGCGGTTCCGCCACTGCTGCCTTCCGGGGGAGGAAGGAGTGGTAAAAGTTGAGCAGCCCTAGGAACGACTGCAGCTCGGGCTTGGAGGTGGGGCGGGGGGCTTTCTTAATGGCGGCCACCTTGGATTTGGATGGTTTTATCCCCTCAGGAGTCACACAAAACCCTAGGAACTCAACCTCAGTCGCGAAGAAGACGCATTTGTCCTTTCGCAGTCTCAACCCCGCCTTTTCGAATATTGTCAGGACCTTCCCCAACCTCTTGGCCAATTCGACCCGACTCCCCCCCGTTATTAACACGTCATCAAAATAAGGCAACACCCCCTCTAGCCCCTTCAGGAGGCGTTCCACGAGTGACTGGAAAATTCCAGGCGCCGAATTTACGCCGAACTGAAGGCGCGTCACCTGGAACGCCCCCTTATGGATGACTATGGTCTGCGCAGCAGCTGCGGCAGGGGACACCGTAAGCTGCTGGTAGGCCTGTGCTAAGTCGAGCTTAGCGAAACACTTTCCCCCGTGTAACCTGGCCAGCAGATGGCTGACTACCGGCACCGGATACGCATTCGGGCGGATCGCCTTGTTGATGGTGCACTTGTAATCGGCGCATATGCGGACCTCCCCATTGGCCTTTAGTGCGGTTACAATTGGAGTTTCCCACTCCGCAGAATCAACAGGCACGAGGATTCCCTGGCCCACCAATTTGTCCAGTTCCGCCTCTATCTTGTCCTTGAGTGCGAACGGCACCCGGCGTGGTTTGAGTCGAATTGGGCGGACCTCCGGGTCTAGGTCGAATGTCACTGGGGGCCCCTTGAATTTCCCCAGTCCTTTTTTGAAAACTTCGGGGTGCGCCTCGCACACCTCCTGAATCAGGTCAGTCCCAACGGCGTGCATCCCAACGGCGTGCACCCCCCCCCCCCCAATAAACAAACCCAGGGGCTGAAACCATTGAGTCCCGAGGAGGCTGCAATCTCCCCCTTTAAGCACAACTAGAGGGAGAGACGCGGCGTGCTTCTTGAATTTAACCTGAAATTCTCCAACCCCCAATACTGGAATGCTGTTCCCTTGCACGTCCCGTAGTGTGGACCTCAACGCTTTGAGCTTGGGTCGCCTGTGGGGGGCAATTCTCAAAAACTCCCTCTGGGAAATGATTGAATATGAGGACCCCGAGTCAATTTCCATTCTAATGGGAACCCCTTGAACTAATACCTCAACAAAGTAGCGGGGGTGTCCTGCGGACACGCTGAATACTGGGGCGTCGTCCTCGCTGCCGTCGGAGATGCGGCCCACGCCGTCCTGCTTCCGCGTGGCCTGAGCGCCGTCCTTGGGTCTCGTTGAGCGGTCTTGTCCCGCGGAACGGTCCGCTGAGCTTCTCCGGGTCTCGCGCCTCTTCCTGCACACCTTGGCGATGTGCCCGCGGCAGCCGCAGTTGTGACACTCGGCCTTCCGAAACGGGCATTTTACGCGGTCGTGGGCCGCTCCATAGCCGTCGCACCACCGGCTCTCTTTCCGGACCCTCCGGACGTCCTCGTCGTCGCTGCTCTCTGCGGACGACCTCGAAGCTCGCCGGGCTGCATGCACCGGAGTCTCTGCCTTGCTCGACCTCGGCCGCCAGTCCTGGAGTTCTTGTATCCCAGCCTTGGTAGCTTCCGCGGCCTGTGCCGCTCTGATGACCTCCTGCAACGTGGGAGGCGGCTCTTGGTTCATTAATGTGCGCTGGGTTTCGGCGTCGTTCAGGCAGCACAGCACACAGTCCCGGAGGGTGATTTCGACATTCTCCCATTTGCACGGGCCGGCCGCCAGCCGCAGGGCCGCCACGAATGCGGCGACCGTCTCCCCGGGCGCTTGGACTCGCCTCCAGAACGCACTCCGAGCGGGAAACATCGCCGTGGCGGGCCGGACGTGCTCACGCAGCATCTGCATGAGTTCCTTGGCCTTGAATTCGCTCACCCTCCTCGGTGCGATCAGGTCCACCAAGGTCCTTTTGGTTTCTTGTCCGAGCATCCTGGTGAAGATGGCCCTTTTCTTTGCCTCTTCCGTGACTTCGGACTCAATCAGTGCTACCTGGAAGTCCATTTCGAAGATCTCCCAGTTGCCCGGTTTCCTGATTTCGAAACCGGCGCATGTCTTGGTCCCGTGGGCTGCCATATCCCACCTTCGTCGCCAATTTAGTGTAAGGGACCAAAGACAATGAAACAGCCGAAGTGTTGGCTTAACACAGGTTTATTGCATGATGATCCGGAGGAACATGTGGTAATGGCGGATGGGTAGCTCAATATATACAGCTGGCTATACATTTGAATGTGGCTCGTCGACAGACTATTGGTTGCTGCCTGCGTGACGTCGTAGAAGGTCACGCCCTTCTTGTCCAGGTGAAGAGGTGGCGGGAATCTTCCCGTGCTGCTGATCCAGGTGAATCTGAGCCATGAGAGCTGGACGCTCGCTATTGCCATCTAGTGGTCACTAGCTCGCGTCTCCTTATCAGGTTTACATTGATACAGCTGAAGGTTATAATGTTGCACACAGAAAGGTTACATTGTTACCACATGGCTAGGTACATTGTTAAAGGCACAGCTTTACAGAACACAACACAGTGACAGGGACATACTGTAGACACAGTCATGGGAAACCAATTTCAAGACTTAAGAACTATGGAGCAATAAGAGAACATCTCCCCTGTGATTTTTTTTAGGAGACCTTGTTTAATTGTAATGACTAAAGTGGAGTATACACTGTTGTGTTTTTAGACCAGTGTTTCCCAACCTTTGGTTTTTGGACTTCAATTCCCCAAAGCGCTGATCAGCCAATGTACTGACTTAGGCTTCTGGGAATTGAAGTCCCCCTGTATGGCATGAGTCCCACATTGGGAACCACTACTCTAGACAGTAATAAAAGGCAGTACTCATGAACCCATCTCCACTTTCTATTACATCTTCCATTCATAGACTTCTGGTGGATAGCAATAGTCTTACATAGCTATCTAGTACAAACAAATAACTTCACCAGTACTTCAGTTTAGCACCTTGTCTCTTTCCCTTTCCTTTAACTTCCAGCTGTAAGAAAAAACTTGAAGATGCTATCTTTGGCAGTTAATGTGAGCCTTTAAGAAAGTTGTCAGTAGTCAAAGGGAGTTACATAGTTGCAGCAAGTGTATAATGCAGTCTGAGACAAGAGTTGGTCTTAGTATCATACAAACAAGCATACAAACATACATACAAGCATACAAACATTTCAGATGAGGTCTTCAAGATCAGACCATGAGTCCATTAAGTCCAGCATTTGTTTCCAGTGGTGTCTTCTTAGATACAGTACTGTAGGTTCAGTTTCATGTCTGGCTCAGACACGGAAGAAGAAGGCTATTGACAAGCAATGTGTTAACATTAGCTGCCTTCTTTGCTGCTTCTGTCTCATAATTCGTCTTTTGGAACACACCGTGTGTGCACCTGAAAGTTGCATCAAGTCATTACTGAGAGATGTATTTAATGGAAATCTTAAGAGTTTGCTGTAAATCTAGACCTATTCCATGTCTACCATAATTATGCATTTATTTTATCCATCTGGAACCTAATACAGTAATCATGAATTTAATTGGATGACTCAATTTTTGTTTTGTTTTAGTCAGACAGTCTCTACATACTTTCTCTACAAAGATATACGTTATAAAATCTATATTATACCATCTCCAATAGTAGTTTTCTTCCTCTGCTTCTCTGAACTTCCCTAAATCCTGTAGCCTTTCTTTGTACAGAAGATTAAATATTCCCCTGATCATTTTGGTTCTGGCATTTTTGCTCTACAGTATCTGGAGAAGGGGTGATCACAACAACACATGCGATCACAAAATACATTTATAAGACAGCTTATTGTTGTATTCATTATTTGATTTTTCAGTCCCTTTCAAAATAATATCCAATGTGTAATTTTTAATTTGGCATTGCCAAAACATATGAACTGATGTCTTCATTGAGCTATCCATCATAAACTTCAAGATCTCAGGTTAGGCACTACACTTAAGCCTATCTATCTATCTATCTATCTATCTATCTATCTATCTATCTATCTATCTATCTATCTATCTATCTATCTATCTATCATTTTACATTTATTTACATAGAGCCTCAATTGCATTTTTGTTACCTGTTCATGCAGTTTAGGGAGATTATTTTGAAGCCCATCACAGTTTGCTTGAGGTTTCTTAATATTCAATAATTTGGCATAATTGATTATTGGCTTGTTTGCAATACCAAGGAGTTGCCATCTTTACATAGCAACTTATTCACTTATCCAGAAAGTCTATTGTAATCAGCAATCTTGTTCTAGTGTGGTTTTGTAATAATGTTCAGTATAAACTGTATTTTGTTTATTTATTTTTTTAATTTTGACTTCCTAGTAGGGACCCAAAGCAATATACAGTGGAACCTCAGTTAACGTAATTAATGCATTCTCCGGGACGTTTACAATGAAAATTACTTTAACCAAATTTTCCATAGAAATGCATTGAATGCTGTTTCCCATAAGAATGCATTGAAAACCAATTAATCTGTTCTGAAAAAAATTCCGTAAACCGAGCTACTATTTTTTATGGATTTCCTTTTGTAATGCAATTTTTATGTTAACCAAGCCGTTTGTTAACCGAGGTTCCACTGTACAAAAAAAAAATAGAATTGATTGATTGAGACTTAAAACTGTAATATATACATATTTATAACATTATTTTAAATATGTCTTTGCTATCTCCCTTAGTTCCAGAAAGAATATCCACAGATTTATCGGGACAGATTTCCAACGACAGAAAGTGAAGCCATCTTATTTGAAGACAAGCCCAGAATTAAGCAGCCAATGCTCAGTTTACGAAAACCAAAATTCCGTACCATGAGGAATTAATTTATACATTTTGAAAAAAATTCAGCTTGTTAAGCAAGTTCTTTGAGATCATAGAATAACTTGAGTTAGAAGGAGTCTATGAGGCTATTAAGTCCAAGCTGCTACTTAATGCAGGAATCCAAATCAAAGGAGATCTGACAGATAGTTATCCAATTTTCTCTTAAATGCCTCCAGTGTTGGAGCACTCACCACCTCCTGAGGTATTTGGTGCCATTGTTGCACTAATATGAACAATACAATGTTTCAGTGTGCCAGTATATGCAACTGTGAATTTGATGACATGTGCTAAAATTTACTTTCCGTTTCATATCTAAGTTGGAAAACAGCAACATCAGTGTTTACAAACCAACCCAACAACTTTAAATAGATAGAGTCAGGTTTTTTAAATGAGCTACTACCAAGGAACTGGGGAAAGATGCCACTGTGTCTCACCAATCGCCAAAGTGATCACTTTAAAACAATTTCTGCAGGAGCCCATATGAGCAACTCATGCATTTCTACATCATGCACCTACAAGACTTTGGATTAATGACAACTCTAACATCAGAAACCTGGCCCTAACCATGCATTCCCCTCTGTGATGCCATCCTCGTATCCTAATTGTTTGGCAATGCCTCTGACAGTTCCTCCAGTTTTTCAGCCCAAAGTGTAACCAGAGAAATTAAGAAACGGGGTTTTGTCAATTTCATCGTTCAAAATGATAGATTCATTGTGTTCATTGAAAACTGCACCAAAGACTAGTTTCTCAGATTCCCAGGCAAGATTGGTAATATTAGCATATTAGGTCATAGCTAGAGTAGGTCCATAGATTCAGTGGAACTTATGGAGTTGATTCACCAAATCCACACTGGTTCAGTTGGCCTACCCCAGTTCTGACTTATTATGCAGAGCAACAGGACTTCAGCCATTATAACATAACTGTATATGTGCGTGTACACCTTTGTTTTCTTAATTGAATAAAATGTGTCAAAAGGTAAATACAGAGAGCCAAAAAGAAAGAATAGTGCTTAGTCACACTAGAAATTAATGTTAGCCTTTGGTGTTTTGTTTTTGGAAATAGTATATTTTCATGTTACCTACCACAGGAAGCTAATTTATTAATTTTCAACATGTACTATATGTTATTTGGCATATGTAAATAACAGACTTGCTGGAAACCTACTTTTATCTATGCAGATTTTGTTCATATTTTGCACTTACTGTAAATCTCTATATGGCCTCGAACAGATGTGTGTTGATTGAGAGGCAAGTTAAAATGCATCTGACAATGCATTACATATAAGATCATGATTAAGCATGATCATTTTTGCACACCTTGTTTTTCATAGAAAAAGAGTACAATATTGTTTCAACAGCCATAAAAGGATAGTTTATTCACTGTTTACATCAGTACCAATAAGTGTATTGTGCCTACAGTGCTGTGAAATAAATGGAAGTGCATCACCATTTGCTCCATGTGCTATGACTTGCCTCTGTTCTTTTTTTACCCATCAGTTCAAGTTAATTGGTTGGATCTAGGCTTGGGCTAAATCCAACTTGGCTGTCGCAATACAGTACAACTTTCCTTTTCCTCCCACAGTTCTAAGAGCTTCCAAACTAACCCAACAGCTCCAAAGGATTTCCCAGTGCTCCAGAGTAAGTCTTAAAGGAACATGGATGGTTTCAATGGGGAGGGGAGACCATCCCCTCTATTTCACTACAGTTTGGCTATCCTGCCAGAAGTCAAGCACTGAATTCTGCCTCTTGTTGAATTTAAGTTGTGGTTAACTTTTCACATTAATTTCAATAGCACATAATCTGCTGCTGTTTTTATATGCAATCAAGTTACTGCTAGCTTATGGCAACCATATGAATTAATGACCACCAAAATGTCCTATCGTTATGGGGCATGCTGTTTTTATTGAATCAACCATCAATCTTATGTTGAAATCTACAGACAATTTGTGTTAATCTGGATGCACAAAGCTCATATATATTCATTTCTGTATACAGTATATTAAATTAGTTTTATATATATATATATATATATATATATATATATATATATATATATATATATATATATATATATATATATATATATATATATATATATATATATATATATATATATATATATATATATATATATATATATATATATATATATATATATATATATATATATATTAAAAATGAGATGATTCTTCAGTAAACTGCTTTAATGTTGGTAACGCATATCCCAACCAAATATGAATCCTCCCTAAACTGATGAGTGGGAGACAATGATTTCCAAATGTTATAGTTGAAGTTGTATTCTCATATGTCTTTGTTGCCACCCTTCTTGTACCTTAACATCAGCCCCAGAAAAAAATACAAGAAGTGAGTTCCATTCTGATTCTCGAAAGAGAAAAAAGTTTTTCTTTATTATTATCACAGTGTTGCACAATTTAAAATTATGGACATATGCTGGATAGCTTAGTACAGAGGTTCTCTACCTGCGGCTCATGGTGCCATTTTATGTGGCCCCCCACACCAGGAAGTGCCATGTGGTGGAGGAAGGGCAAAATGGCCATCCGGCCCCTGAAGCTGTCTGAGTGAACATGACCCGGCCCCCAGCTTTAAAAGGTTGAGAACTGGCTTAGTAGTTAGGCATCTAACTGCAGAGTCAGAGGTTGAATGTTCCATGCTTTAGTGTGTCTCCTGGGACCTCTCCTTGCTCCTCAGCCAATCTGTAAGTCATGAGCAAGCTGCATCGTCCCAGAGCATCCTCAAAAGAAGGAAATGGTAAACTGCTTCTGACTTTACTTAGAAAAGCCTGTTGTGGAGTTCTGTAAGTCAGAACCAACTTGACAGCACACAATGATCTGAAATATAAGTAAAATTCAAAACAAATGTTCAAATAATTAGATTGGTGGGGTTTTTTTTACCAGAAGCAGGCTATTGTAATAACATTACCTCAGTTATTTACAAAATCTTTTGTACACATAGTAAAGGTAAAGGTTTCCCTTGCTCAAAAGCCAGTCATATCCGACTCTAGGGTACAGTGCTCATCTCTGTTTCAAAGCCGAAGAGCCAGCGTTGTCTGCTTTGCAGACGTTTCTGTAATCATGTGGCAGGCATGACTAGACACCGGAGCACACGGAACACTTACCTTCCCACCGAAGTGGTCCCTATTTATCTACTTGCAATTTCTTGCTTTCGAACTGCTAGATTGACAGGAGCTCATTCCGTCCTGCAGTACTCGGGAACTGAACTGCTGACCTTCCGCCTCCCAGTCAGCATCTTAGCCACTTGAGCCACTGCAGTCTTTACACATAGCAAGGCATAAATTCCATGCACAATAAATGCTGAATTGATTGAATTTCTCCACATTTGCAGAAAACTTGTCCTGTATCCAGGTTGTCCCATTTTCCTTTATTATTCTTTGATTTTCCTACTTCTTAAAAAGAGTCTCTTTGCCAATATAATTTCAGGAGAAATAGGGCTGTGGCTGCCCTACATGAGGCAAAAACTGAAAAATTAAGATTTGGTCTAGGTGCTGTAGCTACAGCAATCTTTGTTGGATTTCTCAAGAGTCTCTGTTACCAAAGAATAAGGTGTCTATTGAGCATATGTTGCACTAGGAGGCAGGAAATTCTCTTGACTGTTGGAGGTAGCAATATGCCCATGGCCAGTTTGTCTAAGCTGGATGTTTGGGTAACACAGCAAAGTGTTGGTAGCAAGGCGAGAACACGTTACAGACTGTGTGACCAGAGCCCCCACTTTCTGCCCCTTGCTGTGCCTTTGTAATCTGCTTCTGCATGGCAGATTTAGGTCTATGGAAAATACTCAAAGACCTTTGAACAGCACAAAAATCTTATAAAGCTTCAGGAGGATTTGACTGCTGAAAGATTCATCTGTTTCCTGGGGCTGTGCTAATTGGCTCATATGTTTCATAAAGCCATTGCTCCTGTCAATAAAACCCAATGTATAAATAGCCAGGGGATCTCTCTGAATGCTGTACTCTGGCTCAGGAAAATTCAGATCCTTTCTTGAAGAGAAAAATGTTCAGCCAGTAAGTATCCTCTAGGATCTTCTCTATACAGAGATTAAATGTCAACCAAGGATTTGAAATCATGGTAGTAGGTTGTTGCAGATGACAATTTTCTCAGAAGCAGAGGTGGCATGCATCTTAGCATGCTGTGTTCTCTGGGATTCAGCCAATATTGTGAGAAGGATCCATAGAATGTTATGGGGAAGAGCAAGCAAGAAAATCCATTAGTTAACAGTGCAGGTAGGTACTATTGGAAATGGCTAATTTTGCGTGTATGGGCAGAAAAATAATCCAGGTGTTTACAAATGTGAGAGTGACTTTAGTGAAATTTGTTCTGCCCCAACTAATATGGCAGAGCCCCATAGCTGGAGATTTGCTATTTTAAACCAACATGCTAACCTGGACAAGCATAGCTGGAAATCTGGTTCAGTGGATTATTTAGTATACTTGGAAACAAACTATGGTGGATAACTGTGAGGAATGTTCACCCAGGGTGGGAAATCAAGATTGCTGTGTTTCTAGGATGTGATGGCTAATAATGGGAAATATGTACATATTTCACCCACAGAAATAGACTAGGCTTTTCTAGAGAAATATTGTGTGAGGCCACTGGTTTCTGAAATATATTCAACTATGTTTCTTGACTGCATTCTGATGTTGTAGGCAAAAATGTCTCCTGCCAACCTAGCAGTTTGAAAGCAAGAAATTGCAAGTAGATAAATAGGCACCACTTCGGTGGGAAGGTAACAGCGTTCCGTGTGCTCCGGTGTCTAGTCATGCCTGCCACATGACCACGGAAACTTCTGCAGAGCAGACAGCGCTGGCTCTTCGGCTTTGAAACAGAGATGAGCACTGAACCCTAGAGTTGGATACAACTAGCTTTTGAGCAAGGAAAACCTTTACCTTTAAACCTAGGTAAAAATATATTCCCTTGAAACACAACTGTTTGCATTTGTGCTCAAGAAAACAGTAATTTTACTTTTACTTACATACTTAATTACTGTCAGTACATCAGGTGGTTTACAAAGAAAACAAAGACAACTGGGTATAATAATTTTAAAAGAAAATTAAGTATGCCATAGCAATGGTTATCAGATCTTATGTTCTCATTCTGTCTAAGTTGCCTTATTTTCATTTTGGTTAAACATATCCACATCCAATTTAAAGCTCTGTTCTATCTTCATCAAGTAAGAGGGGAAAAACAGACCAAGGAATACTGACTTGTTACCCTTAACCTTCCAAACATTTTTCAGCATTGAGCACCCAGCTGGTGGATACAAGAAGCTCTTTGAGACTGTGGAGGAGCTGAACTCACCCATAACTACTAATGTCACAGGTTTGTACCATGCTAAGTGCTTACTTTTCAAACTGTATCAGTATTCTTTGCTTGTAAACAACTGCTGGCTAAACAACCCATAGTATAATTGATTGAGAGAAATGGCTGGAATTCATCACAGAGATCTCGTAATGGCAGAAATTACCTGAGGGAAGGAGATGGAGAAGAACCTATGACATTATTTATTGTCATGTTAATTAATTCAGCTAGATGCAATCAGATTTCAATAGTTGTAACCCTGAGGTTGTTTTCACCAAAATATTGAAACATCAAAGTCATATCAAGTTCTATTCAGAAATTCTTTGCTAACTCAATTTGAAGTCCTGGGCAGAGTTAGCCTGGCTAAGTAACACTAACACCAGCTAGTCTATTCTAAAGGCAATACTGTAACAGAGCAAGAAATTGTAAAAGGAGCCATCTTAGAAAAATCCCTAAACTTTCATTACAGTAAAGTAGACCCTCGCATAACGACATTACTATTTGTCCCTCCAATGAACAGTCAGTGTTGATTTCTTCTAATATTGACCTATTTGTTCTCTTTGCTGTCCAGGGGACTTTCCTCCAACACCACATTTCAAAGGCATCTATTCTTCTGCGCTCAGCTTTCCTAGTGGTCCAGCTCTCACACTCATACATTACCAAGTAGCGTTGCTAAGCAATTTTTGTTGTTATGCGGGTTTCTATAGAGTTTCCCGCATAATGACATTTTTGTCTGGATAATGATGGTTATTTTAGCATTGTTGTCCGGATAACGACTCTAAAAACATTGTTATGCGGGGGAACATGTGGTGCATAACGATGCGTTGTTAAGCTAAAATGATGCTATCCGAATGCGTTGTTATGTGAGGGTTGACTGTATCCTAGTTTTCACCATCTCACCAGAGTAACTCTACTTGAAAATATGTAAATCCACTGACACTTGTTCCTCCGAACTGTTTCTTGTTTCAGAAGCCACTTCCTTTAGTAGAGAAGGACCCAATTCCCAAGTAAAGTTTTACTTTGCTTAGGTTTGAAAAGCAGAACTAAAAGGCTCACAAAAAAAAACATACGAGTTAATAAAAGCTAGCAATAATAATACCAGCTCAGTAAATTGCTGTCATCTATTAAATAACTGCAAGTAAAAATCATCAACAGTCCTATTAGCCCATACATGAAAACACCATACAAAACAAATGAGGCTTTAGGGATTTTCGGGGGAAACGTCAGTGAAGAGCGCTGGCATGGATGGGACAGCAATATGTTCCAAATAAATGTCACTACATACATACATACATACATACATACATACATACATACATACATACATACATACATACATACATACATACATACATACATACATACATACATACATACATAAATGGCCACATGGTCATCAGTGTAGCACACATTAGTGGAGTTTGGCTGCTGAAAAGATGGCATGAAAAAAAGGCAGGCAAAGAACTAGAGATAACCTGGTTCCTAAGTATTTAATGTAACTGCACTACAAATGTCAAGTGTTATATGATTCAGCTCTCTGGCTCATATTTATATTCTTGCACAAGCTAAGGTTTTTATATTTTTAAAGGTAGCTCCATGAGCAGCATGTATCAGAGAATGTGGAAAATGTTCCAAATAATGTCACTCTGTCAGCAAATAGAAAGAAACTAAGAGTTTCAAGCTGAGGCAAGCCAGGATGTGTGCAAATGAGGATGGAAACAGGATTCTCATCTAAACTGTTCAGCACTAGATTG
The DNA here is from genome assembly GCA_035047305.1 of Bradypodion pumilum. Taxonomy (NCBI): domain Eukaryota; kingdom Metazoa; phylum Chordata; class Lepidosauria; order Squamata; family Chamaeleonidae; genus Bradypodion; species Bradypodion pumilum. The sequence continues at coordinate 108,788,685 of JAWDJD010000004.1, read as the reverse complement.
TTCTAAAGACAGGTCTGTATAGGCTCAGAATCATATTTGGGTGATTCACAGAGGTGGCCTGAGAGAACATCAGATGGGGTTGCAACCAGCTTTTCATTCTAAACTAGTAAAAAACTGAACTTCCCCAGATGCCACAGACCAAACCATGCATTTAGTTCTTTATGGAATAAAGCTACATCAAATTCCAGGACATTTGCTGTGCCAAAGGACTAAAGGCAAGTCTAATCCATCATTCTGTTCTGACAATGGCCAGCTAGATGCTTATGAGAAGCCCTCAACCAGAACCCTGTGGCTCATATTTCACAGCAAACTGCATCTGATAGTAGAAATTACATGTAGTCATCATCAGAACTATTAGTCTTTGACAGCCTTATCAACTCAGAGCAGTTATTTGCCTATACAATGAGCATACATTATATGTTTCCCAAAAAAAAATCTCATACTCCATGCTCAGTCTTCTTTCTCTAAATCTTTTTATCCCCCAATAAAGACATCGGTTTGTTGGCTATTTAATGAAACAATCTGTTTGTGATTGTCTGGCCATGTTATCTTGCTATGGTAATAGAGCAGACCATACTGCCAGCGACTCAATGCCAAGTGTTGTGCAGCGGTTAACTAACCTGACCACCTTGAGAACAAACAGCTTTTGGTGGCGAAGTCCAGAGGGAAAGATGATGGTCCCCCAGTGGATTAAATCCCACCTGAATCCATTTTGATGGAGGGCAGCAGCTTCATTGATGCTGGCCTGGGGCTGATGAGCACTTTGCTTGCCAAAAAGGCTCAGGGTCAGAATGTGACTCGTGGAACTGGTAAGGGTGTCATGCTGTGATGCGGAAGGCAGACGAAAGGCAACTGCATTACATTCTCAGGACAGTCTTCAAGGCTGATCACCATGCTGATAGCCAATATTCAGATTTGAATATGGCAGAAGAAGAAGAAGAATCTGTTTGTCCAATGGTATGGAGAAATAGATTTTACTTTAATGGGCTCGAGAACCAAGTCAAATCAAATCAAATTTTAATTTATACCCCGCCTTTCTCTGATCGAGGCCGACTCAAGGTGGCAACAACATCACAATCAATACAATACAATATAATACAGTACAATTCATATAATACAGTACAATAAAAAAACAATTCAAAAACAGTTTACAAAGTCAAATTACAATACAAAAAATCATATCAAAAATAAACCCATTTATAACAGCTACATTATAACATGTTAGCATACCAAATAGGTATGTAGTTAGTGGCTTCCAACTCTTTAATGATTCTGGATTTACATTACAAAATAGCCAATTTTGTTTACTGATTAAGGTGCTGTATACATCGGCAGGGCAAAGGGATGCTCCTTAGGATATGTACAGTACAGTATTTGGAAATGAAGTTTTAAAAATGTTTACAGACCAAGAAATTCTGCAAGGAGCATCAAAATGCAGGCACTCTAGAGGGCACTATTGGTTTATTCAGAACCCCACCATGTGTCACATCAACACTGAAGAGCTAGATTCTGCCTTGCTTCATACAAACATTATGAGGGTCCTAACTAGGGTGGAACCTTGGAACATTGCCCGAAGGCACCAAAATGTAGAGGGCACAAAAATCTATAGATGAATGTTGGGAATATCAATGGCAACTGTTCCAAGCCCTACTCACTTCCTTTGTTTTAGACGCATACGTTAATTCTTACTTTTCAAGAGGTAATTTCCTCCTCTTTTAAAGGGGGGGGGGCTTGCACCCATGCCTTACTATGGGAGTGGGTGGGAGATGGTGGCACTTGCCCTGAGTGCTAAAATTGCTGGTTACAGCTCTGAGAGATAAAAAGCCACAAGAAGGTGAGATGAGGTACAAACAAACCTTCACCACTAATACCTGGTGGGCCACCTTGGTACACCTCACCCATTAATAGAACATAAAAGATACATTGATTTCAAATTCTGAAAGTTTTGCTCTCAGGTAATGGAAAACACTCCCCTTAGTTAAACTCAGGTTCCATTATTATTGCTGCTTCTAGCATTTCTACATTTTTTCTTTTTTTAGGGTCTGAATATTTCAATTGTTTGGACTATAGTGTGTATAATGGTGGGGAGGTTGTTGGTTTAATCTCTTTTTAATGTAACATGCATTTAGGTTTGTTAGCTGGCTTGAGCACTATTTTTAGTAGAAAAATATAAGTGTAAGTAAATGTAGACAACCATCACTGTTCCAATTTCTTAAACTTAATTGCTATCTCTGTAACAGGTAGAATTCCAGTTTGGCTCAGAGGCAGCTTACTCAGATGTGGACCTGGCTTATTTGAAGTCGGTTCTGAGCCATTCTATCATTTGTTTGATGGCCAAGCACTGCTTCACAAGTTTGAGATTAAAGAAGGGCACGTGACTTATTACAGAAGGTAAGCACCCAGACAACTCCCACAATCCTCATAACAACAGTATATTTCACACTGTTGCTAGTGAAGCTCATGGCAAGATTTTACACTCTTGCCTCTGTTTAATTCAAATTTACAGTAAAACCTTGACTTACATATGCCTCGAGTTACATAAAATTTGACTTACATAATGATTTTGTGCTAAAACCATGTCCCGATTTACACAATTTCCTATGGGGTTGCTTTGAGTTTCATAAAGATTCTTTTTTCTATGGGTTTGTTTTGAGTTATGTAAAAATTCATTTCTCTATGGGTTTCTTCAATTTACATTAAAAAAATCATTTTTCCTATGTGTTTGCTTCGAGTTACGTTAAAAAAATCATTTTTACTATGGGTTTGCTTCGAGTTACATAAAAACTGATTTAAGCAAAAGCCTACAGAACGGACTTTTTTCATAAGTAGGGGTTTTACTGTATAATTAAATATAAGTCTGTTTCAAAACCACTATACATCTTCACTGCTTTTTCCTTGTAAAACAGGGATAAATTATATCACATACTTTGCTGGGTGAACAGATAAACATTGTAAAACATGTTAAGAAGGGCATGTACCTAATTAATGAGTAATTTTACCTTGGACATCTGGTTTGTAGATGGGCAGCCTTTACACAGTATATGGAGTTGTCTCCTTTCCGTACAATTCCCCTTTCCACCATGGCCAGCCTATTCTAGAATTTATTTGTCACTATGGAGTTTATTCCATTGTTTTGGCTGTTCACAACTCAGTAACTGACAAAACCACTCCTTAAATACCTCACTTACCTTTAAAACCCTACTTGGGTCCCTGTAAACCAGCTCTAGCTTGACAGCATATAACAAAAAAATAGTGAGGCAGACCCTTCAGGTAAGCCCAGTTGCCTTCCATCTCCCCTGTGAGAGGACATAGTAATTTGTTCAAAGCACTTTATCCTGAACCTCCTAAGCTAACTTGCTACATAACTGCATCACTGTCCAAGCAGAGAGGTTGCTTCACTCCCAGATATGTGGTCACCCCAAATGTTCTTCAATCACCAGCCCAAAAGTACCAGGCTGGTTGACTTCCATGACTGGAATTAGATAGAAGAAGCCATCTTGTCTTTAGTCCCAGACAGCAAATGGTTGGCAGTCAACCCACAAACAGTGTCACATGTTGATGGCATGATTGCTGCACTCTTAGACCTGATTCTGTGCTGTTTCTACTGATGTACATAACCTACATTATGTTAGGATAAGATTAGTTAAGGTAATTAAATAGTTTTGCATGCTAGTGACACACCATTTAGGAAGTGACACATCGTATTACTTTTCCACATTTCTTCAGTAGCACCTGAAGTGAAAGATGTTTTGGGAAGAATTCTTTCTAACATCAATATTCTCCCTCAGTATATGAGATAATTCAGCATAGAAAAGAGCATTTTCAACACAAAGTTTCAGCATATGAACGTAGCATCAAATGAAGCTATGATGCATTGTCTTCTTCATCACTGAGGTAATCCTAAGTGTTTTTATTTAGAATGGTTGCATACCACTTTTAAAAGAAAAACCCTAAAAATAATTTGCATGATTAAATAAAGCAGAAGCCACAATCTTGATGCAATTTCCACTGGCATAAGGAAAACTGCATCAGTCATACTGATAAATTGCTGCTCATTAATATGATGCTGATTGCATTAAGGGACACAAGCAGAATGAGACACACATCCAAGCCACAGCCAGGATCTCATTAATGAGTAGTAATGTGCCTCCGAGACTCACACAATTATCTTTCCACAAACATAAATAATTTGTAAAATTCTGGCTGATAAAATATAGAATACCATTAACTAAAACAGCAGCATGAAACACTTCATAAAATAATACTTTGACGACACCGCCATGTCTTCTTTTAACACTGGTGACTACATTTTATTTAATCCCTGATTCAAAACTGTCACCAGAGCTATTGAAGAAACAAAGGAATACCAGGGAACTGGTTGTTTGTGTTTCCCAAATTTTGTTAGCATCATGACAAGATTCCTATAATCCCAAACAAAACAAAACAAAACTTTGGCAGTCATTAGGCTAAAAAGAGAATACAGTAAACCCCCTATTTATGAAAAAAGTCCATTCCATAGGCTTTTGCTTAAATCGAATTGTTATGTAACTCGAAGCAAACCCATAAGAAAAATGAAATTTTTATGTAAATCGAAGCAAACCCATAGGGAAAATAATATTTATGTAATTTGAAGCAAACCCAACTCCATCGGGACATGGTTTTAGCACCAAATCATTATGTAAGTCGAATTTTATGTAACTCGAGGCATTTGTAAGTCGGAGTTATACTGTACTATAGTTTATTGGCAGGGCTGGAACAAAATAATTTCTTCTCCCATGTCTAGGGCAGAGGTGAAACTGGCAAAATGAAGGCACTTTTTATTTATTTATTTATTTATTTATTTATTTATTTATTTATTTTTCACGCTTATATACCGCCCACTCAGGTACAACCCAACTCAGGGCGGTTTACATAGCGGACAGTAAATACATAAAAGACACATAATAAAACAAAGTTAAAAGTTAAAAGTTAAAAAACCCACCCCTAAAAGGTGCACAAGAACCGAAGGGCCCTTGGGGGAAGGCACACTTCTCTATACCAACCACCCAATGGTACCCCCATCCCCACCCGCACCCCAAACTTGGCCCGCCAGCCAGGTCTTTAGTTCCTTCCTAAAGGGCAACAACTCCATCTGGAGATGCAGTTCCAAAGGGCCAGTGCAGACACGGAGAAGGCCTTCCTCCTTGTGCCAGAGAGGCGAGCCCCCCTGGCTGATGGCACAATTAGAGAGCCCCTCCGGTCCACTCTGGTTGGATGGACAGATGTCCTTAGGGCGATGCAGTCTCTAAGATACCCTGGCCCACTACCATATAGGGCTTTAAAGGTCAAAACCAGCACCTTGAATTGCACCCGGAGACAAACTGGTAACCAGTGCAGCCCCCGAAGCAGTGGTGAGGCATGGGCATAACGTCCACACCCCATCACCACCCGGGCCGCGGCATTCTGGACCAGCTGCAGCCTCCGAATGGTCATCAAGGGCAGCCCCATGTAGAGCGCATTACAGTAGTCTAGTCTGGAGGTCAGCAGAGCGTGAGTGACCATGAGCAAAGAGTCCCTGTCCAGGAGCGGGCGCAACTGGCGAATCACCTGAAGTTGGGCGAAGGCCCTCCTGGCCACAGCCGCCACCTGTTCTTCTAGCAGCAGCCGCAAATCCAGGAGGACCCCCAAGTTGAGCACCAGGTTGGTCTGGGGCAAAACAGCCCCATCCAAAACCAAAGATGGTAGCTCCCGGGATAACGCAGGACCCCCTATCCATAGCCACTCAGTCTTGCTAGGATTCAGCTGTAGCCCATTTGCCCCCATCCAGACCCCAACAGCCTCCAGACAGCTGGAAAGGACTTTGACTGCATCACTGGGGTCCCCACGGGCTGAGATGTACAACTGTGTGTCATCCGCGTACTGGTGGTACCGCACCCCGTGGGAACGTATGATCTCACCCAGCGGCTTCATGTAGATGTTAAATAGGAGAGGAGAGAGTACCGAGCCCTGAGGCACCCCATATTTTAGGGGCCTAGGACTCGACCTCTCACTCTCCAACCACACCGACTGGGTCCGGCCCATCAGAAATGAGGAAAACCAGGACCACACTGTGCCCTGGATCCCCAATCCTCGGAGCCGTTCCAGAAGGATACCATGGTCAACGGTATCGAAGGCAGCTGAGAGGTCAAGAAGAGCAAGGAAGGACGGATGACCGCCATTCCGCTCTTACCAGAGATCATCCATCAGCGCAACCAATGCAGTCTCAGTACCATATCCAGGTCTGAATCCTGACTGGAATGGGTCCAGATATTCCGCTTCATCCAGTACCCCCTGCAGCTGACGTGCCACTGCCTTCTCCAGAACCTTCCCCAAAAAAGGAAGGTTGGAGACAGGTCTGTAGTTGGTTAGGATTGCTGGATCGAGGGAAGGCTTCTTCAGGATGGGCACACAAGAGCATGTTTCAGCAGTGCAGGAAACATCCCCTCTCGAAAAGACGCGTTAATTATAGCCCCGACCCAGCCACCTGTCACCGTCTTAGAGGCTTTTACCAGCCAGGCGGGACAGGGATCCAATGGATAATTAGTGGCACGGACTGCCGCAAGGAGCCTGTCCACTTCATCCAGGGCAACTGGATCAAACCGATCCCAGGTAACACCGCAAGACTGCGCACTGGCTCCCCCCGGACCCTCCCCGTCCATGCCAAGTTTGAACCCCGAGCGAATCCGATCGATTTTCTCCACCAGATGGTCAGCAAAGTCCTCAGCCAATCCCTGCCAACCAGGCACAGGCCCCGCCCTACCCAGGAGGGACCTGGTCACCCGAAACAGGGTGGCTGGGCGATTATAAGCGGAGGCAATAAGGGAGGTGAAGTACTGCCTCCTCACCACCCCCATCGCCACTAGGTAGGCCCTAATAGCGGCTCTAGCTAGTGTCCAATCGGAATCGCTCTGGGTCTTCACCCAGCGGCGCTCAAGGTGTCTCTTTGCCCGTTTGAGCTCCCGTAGTTCTTCAGTGAACCACGGGGATGACCTAGCTCCACGGGCTCTGAGAGGCCATAGTGGAGCGATTACATCCAAGGCAGACCCGTACCACAGGTCAACAAGTGCCTCAGGTGAATCGTGTCGCTGATCCAGAGGAAATTCCCCCAGTTCCCTCTGGAATCCATCCGGATCCATCAGTTGCCGGGGGCGGGCCACTTTAATCGACCCTGCCTCCTTATGATGAAGTGTCGCCCCCAGAAAGTCTAGAGCCACCAGATAGTGATCTGACCATGGCACAGGTGTTATGTCTAGTTTCTGTAAACTCAGATCACTCTGCCACCGCCCCGACATAAAGACTAAATCTGGCGTGTGGCCACTGCCCCTGGTCGGGCCCTGAATTACCTGAGCCAGGTCCATAGCTGCCATGGAAGCCATGAACTCCTGTGCCACCTCAGAACCAGACCCCAGCGAAGGCAAATTGAAGTCCCCCAAAACCATTTGGTGAGTTCATTCTACAGTTCCTTTCACCTGACCTAATGTGAGAAAGATTAGCCAGCAACACAAGGTTGCCATTGCCAGGGTATGCCTGATTGTGGTTCAGAAATACCACAATCTTTGAGGAGGCTCATTCTGTGTACCCTAACAAAATAATAAGCTATACTGAGTCTGATGCTGGTTGTCTTGTAAATGATGTACATTTATATCTTCTTTAAACTTGGCTTGAACTCTTCAACATCCACCTCATCCATTCCATAGACTGAATGGTAAAGCTAAATAGTCAGAAAGGGGATAGTTCCTAGAATTGCTCATAACAAAGAGCAAGAATAACAAAGCTGACAAATATTTCTTATACTGTAACTGATGATGTATGTGTCTATATGGGTAGAATCTAGTCCCGAAGAATTTCACTGAAAATGCAGCCCCATCCAACACCAACCTTACACCTACATTCACATCAGCAGTCTTCCTCACCTATATTGTCATTAGCTGATTGCCCGGCCTTGCCAGGGGTACTGATTTTGTTTTTAATTGTGGGAAGGTGTGTGTGTCTCTCTCTGTGTGTATTTTTATCTCTGGCTCTCTCTCTTTCTTTCTCTTTCTTTGTCTCTCTGTCTTTCTCTCTATCTTTATTCCCCGCTCTCTGTTTCTTTCTCTCTCTCTCTCTCTCTCTCTTTCCTCCTTTCTAATTTGTTCTTGCTTTCTCTCCCCCTCTCTCCCTGTCTCTCTGTTTGTCTTTATTGCTTCTTTTTTTCCTTTTTCTCTCTCTTTCTGTTTCTCTCCCTTTTTCTCTGTCTTTCTGTCTCTCTTCATTTCTCTCTGCCTCTCTCTCTGTGTCTTGCTATCTTTCTGTCTCTTCCCCTTTCTCGTTCCCTTTATCTTTCTCTCTATTTCTGTTTCTATCTTCCACTTGCTCTCTCACTCTCTGTCATGCGCGCGCGCGCGCACGTGCACACACACACACACACACACACACACACACACACACACACACACACACACACACACACACACACACAGGGGAGGCAGCAGGCACAACGGTTCAGGCCCTGCCGCCCTGGAGGCTTCGTGAGCATGGGAGGTGGGGAAGGGAGATCCCTGTGAGGCTGTGAGTGTTGCAAGGCCCGGGGTTGGGGGGGCTCGGTATGCAATTCTGGGGGTAATGGGGCGGGGGCAGGTATGCGCTTCCCCCTTCTCTTTTCAGTTGGAGGGGGCATGTGACCGGTCAATGGGCCCGCTCTCATCCCCACCCGTCAGTCCTTGTACCTAGCCCAACATACCTTCCCTGGGCTGGTCTCGCTCTCCCACCTCCTCCGCGATCCTCCATTATTCAATGGAGCCTTGGGCACGCAAAGGAGGCAGAAGAGCGAGACCTAGCCTGGGCAGGAACGTCGTGCGGTGCGGGGAACTGACGCTGGGAACCATCCACAGTCGACCCCTCCCTGGTCTGGAAGAAGAGGGGATGAGCGTGAACCACCTGCCCAACGTACCAGCATGCCTCCTCCTTCGCCACAAGGCTCCATCGAAGAATGGAGACTCTTGGAGGGGGGTGGAAGAGTGAGTCCGGTCCAGGGAAGGTATGTCAGGCTGGAGGGTGTTTGCGCTCACCCCCTCATTTTCTTTGGTGGGCACAGCCTCTGTCGGCTGCGCAGTTGGTGCCTCTGGCGGGTCCATGCCGGAAGGCAGCTGCTGGCATGGGGCTTCCATGTCAGCCACTCTTTGTGTGGTCTGTGCCCACATCTGCGAGCACGGTGAGGGCTCGTGTTTTCCATATGTGTTTGTTTATTTTTTGGGCATGCGCAGACTGTGCTGTGCATGGAATTCCGTTTTTCCCTGCACGTGCATCTTGACGGCGACGGCGCATGGACCTCCCCCCCCCCGTTTGCACGTGCACAGTTATTTTTCATCTTGGTGGGGCAAACGGCCCACCCTTGGCCCCTGGACCCTCACGGCGCTGATCTTAGGGACAAAAGGTAGGTGTGTGGTGCACATTACGGGATAGGCTCGACAGGTGTGGAAACACATTCCGCACGCGCATGGCCACACCCCTTCCTTATAGGTATAGATATCCATATATTTTTTAAATTGCATCTGTTTGTTTGTCCCCATCCATCCCAAGATTACCTCCAGTGACCTGTAGACAGTATTATCTCAAACCACCTAATCACTCTGCCAAGGGTCACTTTTTTCTAAAAGGGAGCTAAAGCACAGAGGAAGAGAACATGGCTAGACTGCAGAAGGTCCCGAGCTCAGGTCCCAGAATCTTCAGATAAGCACAGGAAAAATTATTGCTTGAAATATTGGACAGCCACTTCCAGTTGGCATTTGCAATACTGGGCTACCTGGGCTAGTGATCAGCCTTGTTTAAGGCAACTTCTTATGTGAATTGGCAAATCCAATCAGTTTGAGGAAACAATAGATTCAGCTAAGTGTCATCTGCATCTTTGCTGTGATATGTCACAAGCATTACTTGTAGCTTAACCACATGGGTGAATATTGTTTAGTTAAAAGAAATGGTTCAATCTTGATACAGGGGTGGGGGGAACCACTGCTGCTATAGAATGTAAGTGCAAACTATTCATTGCTCTCCTTTCCCTGTTTTCTTCATAGGTTTATCCGAACTGATTGCTATGTAAGGGCACTGACAGAGAAGAGAATAGTCATTACAGAATTTGGCACATATGCTTACCCAGATCCATGCAAGAACATATTTTCCAGGTAAATATGAAAGTAGCTGGATGCACAGTTTAGTGATTTAGGTATCTGGCTGTGGAGTAAGAGGTTGGGAGTTCAATTCCCTACTGTGCTGCTCAAGAGAAGAGCCAGCCTGTGCAGTTGTGGGTAAGGTGTACACTTCCGAGTTACTCCAGCCCTGGAAAAGATCACCATAACTCAGAATTGACTTGATGGCATGCAATTATTATTAAATATGAAAATATATTATTCCAGGTTATATTGAAATACAGTATATATCTACCAATGTATTTATTTACCTACATGATTTGCTGGAAGAAGCAATCTAAGTTCCTGTGTATTCTGTCTGGCAGATTTTTTTCCTACTTCCAAGGTGTGGAGGTCACTGACAATGCCCTGGTTAATGTGTATCCTGTGGGTGAAGATTTTTATGCCTGTACTGAGACAAACTTCATAACAAAAATCAACCCCGAAAATTTGGAAACACTTAAAAAGGTAACAATTTGATGGATAAAGTCAGGGTTGAACAATGGAATATTCAGAATGGTAAGGATGGTGTGGAAAGGATTCAGTAGACAGTAGTTTTCTTGTGTTTGAGGTCTATAGCAGAGTTTCTATATCCCAGACCTAGACTCTCATACTTTCAGTGAGAGACTGTTGCAACAGATTGTCACCACAATGCATAAGTAATAAATATGTCAAGAGTGGCGTCTCTGAGGCTAAAGGCAAGAGTCAAATATTATTCCAAAAGCAGTCTTTTAGTAACTTAACTAGCTCATCATAAATGTTGATAACTGCATTTATGGAGCTTTTTGTTTGCTATGTTCATTTTATAGGTGAGCTTCAGCAACAGCTGTAGAAATGGGCATGTTTGGTGCGCCCGTTCCACTTCTGGGAGCCTCTATAGGCTGCATCACACCCTGAAACTAAAAACGAGTGGAACTAACCTTTTAATTTCCTACTAAAAGAAAGTGATGGCTGTTTAAAGAGTTATATGGAAGGGAACTAGGAATAGGTAACCATAGGTGCTGTCAGCTCCTACAATGACTTAGTGGGTTAAGGCACTGAGCTGGAGACTGGAAGGTCAGGTTTCAATACCTGAGAGCTGCTCTTGGAGACATGAAAGGAGCCTCATTTGGGGGTCCCCTAAAATCATTTCAACCCAGAGTAATCTCTGACAAGAAATTATTATTACCATAGATGCTACAATGCATGCATTAGATGAAGTAACATCTGGATTAAATGCTCTTCTTGATTTGAGGTCAATCAGGCTTACCGTAATGAATTCTGCTGGTCTTAAAATTGGAAAGAAATTTACCCCACTGATCTCAATAGAAATATTATTTCTCCCTACAAATATAAGCAAATAAACACTTAGTGTTTAGAATCGAGTTCCATCTGCTATTTCTCAGGTCCAGCTTTGGCAAATGATTTATGTAACTTCTCCATGTTAGTTGTGTAGCTTCTTTAAAACTATCATTCTTTATACAGCACATTTTTTGTGGATTGCAGTTTACCTTATTAGATTCACAGGATGGAAGAAGTTAGTAGATGGTGTAGCTAAAACCACTTCTGGAACAAATAGTACTGTTGAATTGTGTGAAGCAATACAATTGTAGCTACTGCTGCAGGTTCTTTTAATATTTGACAAGCAGGGAGGAGAGTATTGGCTTCCTGCTTTCCTTGATATCCAAGCAGCTGTGTAGCTCATACCTGTCAAGTTTTAGACTTGAAAATAAGGGAAATTTTGGGCCCCACCCCCACCGCATTCCCCCTCATCCCCACAATCCAGGCACATCCAAGAGCCTAGAAGAAGAGGAGTGTTGGCTACGCCGGTGGAGGAGGAAGCACCCCCTAGGCACCTTAGTACCACTCACAGGGAGCAATGCAACAGACCAGCCCCAACAGACCAGCCTCAGCTGCAATGGAAGAGATAAATACTGTAATAATTCTATTTTAAATCTCTTTCCCTCCCACAGCATTTCATAATATGGTGATTTTTCATGGAACTGTTTTATACACTTATATCACTTAAATGTCTACTGTCTTAGCCTTGTGAACCTCAGTTTCATTTTTAAAAAATCTGTGTTTAAGACAAGACCACTGAAATATCCTCTTTATGTTGTATGCAAATATACTTGAAGCCGATTGGCTCGTTGTCTCTTCTCTCTCCTGGGAAAGAGGGTGTTAAGGCAAGAGACAATGAGCCAATCAGCTTCAAGTATATTTGCATACAACGTAAAGAGGATATTTCAGTGGCCTTGTCTAAAACTCAGATTTTTAAAAAATAAAATTGAGGTACACAAGGCTAAGACAGTAGACAATTAAGTGATATAAGTGTAAAAAACAGTTCCATGAAAAATCACCATATTATGAAATGCTGTAGGAGGGAAAGAGATTTAAAATAGAATTATTACAGTATTTATCTCTTCCACTGCAGCTGAGGCTGGCCTGTGGGGCTGGCCTGCTGCATTACTCCCCGTTAGGGGCAGTAGTGGTGCTAAGGTGAGCACTGGCTCATTTGGCTATAAACAGATATGAGCAGTGAACCCTAGAGTGGCTTTCAAGCAAGGGCAACCCTTACTTTTACCTTTACCTCGCTATTAGTATGTAGGATATATGGGAAATTAGCAAATTAATAATCTGTTCCATTTACAAAGCACAATTGCCCCGAATGAATTTATGCCTCTTCTCTATTAAAGGTAACTCTTCCTTATATTATCCAGGTGGATATCTGCAAATATGTTTCAATCAATGGAGTAACAGCACACCCTCACATTGAAAGTGATGGAACCGTTTATAATATTGGCAACTGCTTTGGGAAGAATTTTTCAATCGCCTACAATGTCGTGCGGATACCTCCCTTGCAAGCAGGTCTGTTCTCTTCCAAAGATCACTAACATAGCTTCCAATATTACAGCATGGTTGAATGCTGTTACGTGTCACCAAGGCACCTCTGACCCATAGCTACCCTATGAATGAACAATCTCCAAAATGGCCTGTCCTCAACAACCCTGCTCTGCTCTGCCCTTGTAAACTCAAGGCTGCGGCTTCTTCTATGGAATCAGTCTGTATATTTAGTCTTCCTCTTTTTCTGCTGCCTTCAAACTTTCCCAGTAATGTTGTCTTTTCCAGGGAATCTTACTTCTAATTATATAGGTTACCATTACTATGATACACCCAATTGTGGCTCAAAAATACCACAAACTTCAAGGAGACTTTCCATGTATGTAAAAATCCAATAGAGAAATATCTGAAAATAGGCTACTTGTTCTTTACTTTACCTTCTTTATTTTCTTGTTCTTATATTTCATTCTCACTCATTGGCTTGTGCAAGTGAAAATAAAGAGATAAAAATCTGTTCTCAGAAACTTTTTTTTCCAGACAAGAAAGATCCAATGACCAAGTGTGAGGTGGTGGTTCAGTTTCCCTGCAGTGACAGATTTAAGCCATCTTATGTGCACAGGTAAATCCCAACCTTTAAATCCTAATCAATCATATGGTTTTATAACAGTGATGGAGAACCTTTTAGAGACTAAGTACCCAAACTGCAACCAAAAAATTCACTTATTTATCTTAAAGTGCCAACAAAGCAACAGGGGAGGAAGGAAATACTCTCATTGGGCTGTTGGGCAGAAGGGCAGGGCAAACTCTGTGCTGGGTGAGGGCAGAAGCGCTCCCATTGGGCTGCTGGGCAGAGGGGCAGGGTGAACTCTATACTGGGGTGACTGCACAGGTGCCCACAAAGAGGGTTCCAAGTGCCACCTCTGGCATCCAAGGCATAGGTTCACCACCACTGCTTTATAATATACCATTGATACACTCAATCCATATTAGAGAACAATTGTTTAAACCAGGGATTCCATCTGGGCAGGACAATGGGACAGAAGTCCAGATCTTCACTCAGCAAAATAATAACCCGAATGCACCATGGTAATGTATACATTCTTCTAAGACTATTAAATCCAAAGTCTTAAACAGCACTACTTATTCCTAGCAGAATATTTCTTTTGCCACATGTAAAGTTAGGGCTTTGGGGATCTTCTTTGATATGTACAGATAAGCATGACTTAAAACAGAGCCACCAGAGGTTTTCAAATATGCTGACAATCCTAGGGCTGCAATCCCAAAATAATTAGCATATTTAAATTTTAAATTATTTTCAAAGTTTTAATGAAGTGATTATGCACTGCAAACATTGCCGCAATGGGGTTTTGTAAGCTAAAAAATGGGTTAATTAAAAAAAGTTTTTTTAAAAAAATAAAATAATCCTCTAGTGGTCACAAAGCCACTGTAAAACATAGAAAAGAGCCCCTGAAAAACCCAAGGGAAGATTCTGTGAAGGACATAAAAGAGTTTAGGGGTGTTGAGTCATTATGACTCTAGAGGTGCTGCAGAACTGTCCTTGGGACCAAATACAGCCCACAAGCCATATGTCACCTGCTTCTGGGTGATAAATATAGTTGTAAATGATGAACTGAATAGTAGGAATGGCAGAGCCAGTCAGATGGACAGAATGTGGATGAGTAGAGACATCATGTGGATGAATAGGGAATTTGGGAATTATTATGCGTGGGTTGAGAATGTGTTTGGGGAGAAAGATCGAGGCTGATGCTCCTGCTATGCATATATTAATTATTCCAATGGGGTAAATAATTAGATTGTGATTTGGGGATGTGATTCTGAATGATATTGTTGAATGAATCTAGGAATGAATTGGAATTTAAGAGTATGAGAGGAATGAGTTTAATTTTATCTGAATGGAAAGTATAGATGTTATGGGGTTTGATCATGCTACTGTGCTACCCCGGTTCCATTGATAGAACTGGGATGGTTCTTTTCCTGACTTTTTCATGGTTTATAGCAGGGGTCTCAACCTGTGGCCCATGGGCCAGATGCAGGCCAAAACACCATTTAATGTGGTCCCCCGCTGTCTCCACCACACGAAGAAGTGCCATGTGGTGGAGGAAGGGCAAAAGGACCACTGGCCTTAGGTTGGGAACCCCTGGTATATAGGCAAAAGTCTACATCATCTGACATGCGATCCTTGGCTTTTATTTCTGAACAGTTTTGGGCTGACTCCGAATTACATTGTGTTTGTGGAGACTCCAGTGAAAATTAACTTGCTCAAGTTTCTTTCTTCCTGGAGTCTTTGGGGAGCTAACTACATGGACTGCTTTGAATCAAATGAAAGCATGGGGGTAAGCGATACTGTTTTGGAATTAGCATCATAAGTGCCCATAGAGACATAAAGTTCTAACAATGCTCTTTGCCTTTTAGGTTTGGATGCACGTAGCGGACAAGAAAAAAGGGAAGTACCTTAATGCCAAATACAGGACCTCACCTTTTAATCTCTTTCATCATATTAATACCTATGAAGATAATGGCTTTCTGGTTGTGGATCTGTGCACCTGGAAAGGGTGAGTACTAGCACAAATCAGCTCAGGCGTATTGGAATACCGTCCTTTGCTCACATGCTCTGTCATCTCTTTCCTTCATGCACACAGTTTTATGACTTCCTAGTGTCACAAAGGGACTGCGATGGCTTAGTGGTTAAGACACTTCTGAACTTTATGACTGGAAGGTCGGCCGGTCACCAGTTCAAGACCCAAGTGCTGCATGGTGGTTTGAACACCTGTCTCTGTCCCAGCTCCTGCAAACCTAGCAGTTCGAAAAGCAAGAAATTGCAAGTAGATAAATAGTTACCAATTTGGTGGGAAGGTAAACAGTGTTCTGTGCACTCTGGTGTCTAGTCATGCCTGCCACATGTCCCCAGAAACGTCTGTAGATGTAGACAAATGCAGTGCTGGCTTTTTGGCTATAAATGGAGATAAGAACCAAACCCTAGAGTCAGATACAACTGGCTTTCGAGCAAGGGTGACCTTTACCCAGTTTCACAAATCCAGTTTGCTATTCTGTTCAAATGCAGTATACTATCATTTGCGCATATAGTAAAGGTAAAGGTAAAGGTTTCCCTTGCTCGAAAGCCAGTCGTATCCGACTCTAGGGTGCAGTGCTCATCTCTGTTTCTAAGCCGAAGAGCCAGCACTGTCTGCTTCTGCAGATGTTTCCATGGTCATGTGGCAGGCATGACTAGACACCGGAGCACACGGAACGCTGTTACCTTCCCACCGAAGTGGTCCCTATTTATCTACTTGCAATTTCTTGCTTTCGAACTGCTAGGTTGGCAGGAAGAATTAGTTAATTCCTCGCATGCATGAAGGGGAGCAATGGGCACATAAACACATTGCTTCCTTTTAAGTCTCTGCATCATAGTTTGTATAAGATTAGTACTGCACACAAATCTGTATGTTAAATATTCTGAGTGGCAGAGAACTTCCATCAAAGGGTATGTCAGTTTTGTTTCTTTTTTGATAATAGAAAACAAAGTGAATTGTGCACAAGTGTAGTAGCATATATATTAGTAAACTCACATAGAAAAACAGATCAGATGTCCAGTCCAAGGCCACACTTTTGGGAAAGTCTGGCTGGAATTTTTTTTTTTTACTTCTGCATCTCTTTCCTATTTAGAATTAGACTAAGAAACTAAGAAATGCAGTCCAGTTTTATATCTACCATATATACTCAAGCATAAACTGAGTTTTTTAGCCCCAAAAATGAGGTCCAAAAGGGGGACTCAGCTTATACATGGGTCAACAACCACGAGGGTCTAAAAATATGAGAATGTTTTGAGTTATTTGGCACTTTAAAAGTAAGTTTCGGGACTTCTACCGTGAAAGAATCTGAGGTGCAATTACACAACTGGCCACAAGAGGGCACAAATTGCAATTTTCCATTAGAATACATTTAAAATCAAGTTCTCCTATTCTGAAGTTTGTTTTCAATTAATTCCTATGGAAAACCGCAGATGAAGAAAGAAGCTCTACATTACAATTGTGTCTCCCTTCCAAACTGGTGTGGAAAAAGAAAGGATCTTACTTACTGATACATTATTGGTGCCTTTGTGTCTGCTCTGCCCAATATGGAGGAGAAAGTCATGCTTCTTCCTTGCAGGAGGAGCAAGAGGTTAGGCTAGAGCAACACTTCATGCTTCAGTGCAATTGACCTGCCCACCCACTTCACCTGCAGTACCACCACTGGTGGGCGGTGCAAATACAGTTTTTAAAAATCACTAAAAACTTAATTTTACTGTATTTTCATGTATTTTAATTACTGAAACTCACCAGCAACTACTGCATTTCCCACTCTCAGCTTATACTCAGGTCAATCTATTTTCCCAGGTTTCCAGGTCAAAATTAGGTACCTCAGCTTATATTTGGGTCAGTTTATATTCAGGTATATATAGTAACCTCAGGCCTCAAATTTTAGAAGGCTGATGTGAGGTGCTAGATTATATTATTATATGCAGTAATGCCTGCATAATGCTCCTTAAATTTTTCATTGGGAGGGATTTTCAAGAAATCTGATACATCTGTATTACTTCTTCCTGAAGTACCACATTGAGAACCATCTTAGATTATGCTGCTTGTTTTCAACATTTAAATGCAGATATTTGTTGTTGTACAGGTATGAGTTCATTTACAATTACTTGTATCTAGCCAATTTACGAGAGAACTGGGAAGAAGTAAAGAAAAATGCACAAAAGGCTCCTCAGCCTGAGGTTCGGCGATATGTCCTTCCCCTAAATATAGAGAAGGTAATTCTAGGCTATCCATCAATTTTCTATTTGAATAAAGCTATTTTTGTACTGGAGTCTAATTTCAGCACAGTATAATTAACATCAACTGACAAGGTAAGTTTAAAAAATCTTTATTTTAGTTGAATAATTCATAATGAAGAGACAGCTGTAGCATCACTGCAGGGGGTGAAATTAGACATACAGGTGACACTGTATCATCTTTTTAACTGGTATTTTATGGATTTCTCGTTTCTTGCAAGTGCTTATTACAATACTGTAGCTTGAAAACTATGAATTGAATTACTGTTATATTACAGAGACATCTGTTGTATATGTGTATTCAATGCAGTATGCATGGTGCATTCATCTTTTGAAAACAGTATGGAAAATAATTTCTTTATGTCACCTAGTTCATCACTAAACAATGCATCATTTAGTTTATTTTTAAAACAATCTTTGAATTGGGTATTGCTGATCAAAACCATGCCTGTAGCTGTTGTTTCAATTGGATACGCAAAAATAACTGTATTTTTTACATTAAATGTTGCATTGCATCAATGATGAGCAAGAAGACATTTTTTCAAAAAAATCACTTCCCCCAATCATTTGTAAACAATCAAAGGAAATGTTTAATACAGGTCCAGTGACTGTTTCCTGTTCAGATAGGAGAAGTGTACCAAAGCCCATATCACCCCTTTCCCCAAACAGGAACCAATGGTATTCTGGCTGACCCAGGCACCTTAATGGGGCAATCTGGAGAAGCACTGAAAGAGCGGATTAAATGCTGGAAAACACACACACACAGAGAGAGAAAGAACTAGGATAATCCATCCTCTTGCCTTTTTAATAAATATCTTATATATGTTCCAGGCTGACACAGGCAAAAACTTAATCACATTGCCTAATACAACAGCTACAGCCATTCTCAACAGTGATGAAACCATCTGGCTGGAGCCAGAAGTTCTTTTTTCAGGGCCCCGGCTGGGTAAGTTATTATTATTATTGCTATATTTATATACCACCCTCCTCACCCTGGGGTGATCCAAGATGGTTTACAAGTCATAAAATATACACAGAACCACAGCGAAAATACAGAGCATACATTAAATACAATAAAATACAATAATCATGAAAAGTACAATAAAAAAACTTACAACAATAGCAACAAATGATCCTCTACCACTCAATGTCCTTACAATCCTTATGGAGCCCGGGCTCAACGTCCCAGCGGAGCCCAGCTCAATGTCATTGCGGATCCCGGGCTCAATGTCCTTATGGAGCCCGGGACTAAACGTTCTTATGGTGCCCAGGGCTCAACATCCTTGCAGAGTGGGAGGAATGCGGAGCCTCGGAGGCAATGGTGGTGGAGGCACTTTTTAAAGCTGCGGGCCGCCTGCAGGTGTTCCCACTCCCCACCGGCTGGCCGGGCTGAGGGGAGGAAAGTGGAGCCTCGGAGGTGATGGTGGCGGCGGTGCTTTTTCAAGCTGCAGGCTGCCCACGGGTGTTCCCACTCCCCGCCAACTGGCCAGGACAAGGGGAGGAATGCAGAGTCTCAAAGGTGATGGTAGCGGTGGCGCTTTTTCAAGCTGCGGGCAACCTGCAGGTGTTCCCACTCCCCACCGACCAGCCGGGCCTCGGAGAGGAACGCGGAGCCTCAGAGGCAATGGAGGAGGCAGTGCTTTTTCAAGCTGTGGGTAGTCCACAGGTGTTCCCACTCCCCACTGACCAGCAGGGCCTCAGAGAGGAATGTGGAGCCTCGGAGGCAATGGAGGAGGCAGTGCTTTTTCAAGCTGTGGGTCGTCCGCAGGTGTTCCCACTCCCCACTGACCAGCCGGGCCTCAGAGAGGAATGTGGAGCCTCGGAGGCAATGGAGGCGGCAGTGCTTTTTCAAGCTGTGGGCCGCCCGGAGGTGTTCCCACTCTCCACCGACCAACCAGGTCTCTGGGACTCTGCCCAAAGCTTCAAAAGTAAATGCCTAGTGAGTAAATGCAAATGATGCACCATTCCCTGCTAATGCCTCTCTTTTGCCTTACAGCTTTTGAGTTCCCTCAGATAAACTACAGAAAATATTCTGGGAAACCCTACACATTTGCATATGGCCTTGGACTGAATCACTTTGTCCCAGATAGGGTAAGTGCTATGATAGAGTAACTGCTATGTGCTAATGAACTAAAATAGAACACCTCCTAAGAGGCAAACATGGGTGCAAATCATGTTTTATTTACAGGGTTAGGGCCAATGCTGATCTGGACATGCAAAGCAGCATAGCTAGGTGCAATGTTAGCCTTTTCTTGAGATCTGTGTTTACTGTTCCAGTATTCAACTGGGTGTTAAATAAATATGCATTTAATTTAACAGATATGAAAGGGAATTGGTTCCACAGTCATACTGCTCTAACAGTTAGGTTTTTTCCAATACTCAGACAAAAATCTGGCTTCTTATAACTTAGCAAGCAATTACACTTATATACTGCCCCATGCTGGGTATTCTGAAGGATGGAAGGCTGAGTCAACCTTGGTCCCCATCAGGATTGAACTCACAATGTTTTTTGGGATGCAGTACAGCAGTTTAACCACTATGCCACCAAGGTTCATAACTTGAGTCCATTATTACACGTCCTGCACTATAGAATGCAGTAATTGAGAACAGATCCTGTCCCATGTTTTTATGACTATATTTCAAGTATTTGAAGATTGCTATGTACGGTAGTTCCCTTCATTCTTCTCTCAAGACTAAACATACCAGATCTTTCAGTGTCACCTCATGGAGCTTGAATTCCATTCCCCAGTCATCCTTATGGTCCTCCTCTGAACTTGTTCAAGTGGGTCTGCATCATTCTTAAA
This sequence comes from Bradypodion pumilum, assembly GCA_035047305.1. NCBI lineage: Eukaryota > Metazoa > Chordata > Lepidosauria > Squamata > Chamaeleonidae > Bradypodion > Bradypodion pumilum. The sequence goes on along the minus strand of JAWDJD010000004.1, from coordinate 108,768,052 downwards.
ATGTGGTGTTCTGAACTGAATGTATTTTCTAAGCAAGCAGTGCATTAGGCACTGGCAAAAACCTTTCTTAGTACTTTACACCTTGAAACACCTGAGAAAGGCAGTCATAAGTCAGAATCAACTTGATGGCACAAATCTTCTCTCAAGTTAATTTATAAGAGATGTCAAATGTGTTCTAAAACCTGATTTTCACTTCTGATCCTATTACATTTTCACACTGTTGTGTTAACTTTCTAGTAATGAACACAAAGAGTGAATATTTTTAAAAAATTAATTTTTGAGTGACTATAAATAAGTGCTAATTTTTTCAGTATCAATACATGGTATTGAAACTTTGTCTGTCTGACCAGTTAACATGTTTAAAAGAGAAATTAACTAAATTCAGTATTTTACACTTAATCTGTTTCCAGCTTTGCAAGATCAATGTTAAAACTAGAGAAACGTGGTTATGGCAAGAGACAGATTCATACCCTTCTGAACCAATCTTTGTCTCTCACCCAGATGCTTTGGAAGAAGATGATGGTAATGTTATGAGAATATTATTCAAATCTATGCTAATCTTCTCTCCAGGGGGATAGGAAGCATTCTTTTATTTTTCCATCATGTTCTATAGAAGCACTTCTTCTTCAAGTGCCATATCAAATTCTGAATATCAGCTATCATCATGGTCAGTGGCCATGAAGTTTGTTTTGGGAATAATATATTGCAGTAGTCTTCCAGTTGTCTTCCGCATTGCAACGTGACACTCATGTCACTAATCCAGTTCCGTGAGCCACTTTCTGGTCCTGAGCCCTTTGGGTACATAGGCCAGTATTGATGAAGCTTCACCCTTCCCTGTGGACTTTGCCTCCCAAAGATGTTTGTCCTCAGGGTTGTCAGGTTAGTTAACCATGGCCTGGCAGTATAGTCTACTCTATTACCATAGCAGGGTAACCTGACCCGTCCTCTATAGAAGCACAGAACTGGGGAGGGGGGAACACACACACACACACACACACATCCTATTTCTACTAGCTAAAAACCTGCTGTGAGTTGAGTTGACTGGTTGTGTTTCCAAATTCCACAGATGAAGTAGTAACTTGTTTTAAGTACTTGCTCCTGTTTAGTTTAGATTAACACACATTTATTTCTGGTCCAGGAGTTGTACTGAGCATCATCATTAGTGCTGGCAGTGGGCCAAAGCCTGCTTACCTTCTAATCTTGAGTGCAAAGGACATGAGTGAAGTCGCACGGGCAGAAGTGGACATCAGCATCCCAGTTACTTTCCATGGCATGTTCAAAAAAGCATGATGTTTCCCTTCGTTGTATCTGTTATTAACATCTGCCTTTAGGTACAAACTAAAATTTTAAAAAAACTCCACTCTTAACTGGTGCCACAAATTTATAAAATTAGTTTACATTTTAATGTACATTTACAGAATGTAAGCATATTCTTGTGAAATATGTGCACTACACAGAAAATAAATGTACTGTATATGAAAATTGTCAGTATTTCATATTGCTCATTTGCTAACCAACTCACCAGAGATTTAAGTGAAACAGAACATCACCACCACACTGTGAAATTACTTTCAGTTAATTACTCTTTGACCAGGCTGCTTACTTGCTAATGAGATACAGCCCTGACTCAATAGCTTTTAAAGTCAAGATAATAGAGCAAGTGATAGTGACAGCCTCTCATTTTAAACAGATTAACATTGCCCTTTGATAGATTATTAAGCAGTTACAAATAATCCAGTGATGCACTGAAGCAGGTTCTGTCCTGTTCGGGAGAACCGGTAGCGGAAATCCCCCAGGCCACGCCCACCTAGTTGGCCACACCCACTTCCATACCCCATTGTGTTGGCCATACCCACAGATTTGGCCCCGCCTACAGATTTAGCCCAATCCACAGAGGTGGTAGTAAAAACCTTTGGAGTGCAACATTGAAATAATCATATATCCAAAATGTGTTCAGAAGCAAACTGAGAATTCAACTTCTGCTAGCATAGTGAGCTCTTTAAAACAATACAAGACAATTAGTTAAATTCTAAGTTATAACAGATCTTTTAAAACCTTTTCTCCACCTCTGAGGGGAAATGGTATTTCAAATACATTCTTATATGAAACATGAGTTAATTCAAGAATTTTTATTCAACAAAAAGTAAAAAGTTATATATATATATATATATATATATATATATATATATATATATATATATATATATATATATATATATATATATATATATATATATATATATATATATATATATATATATATATATATATATATATATATATATATATATATATATATATATATATATATATATATATATATATATATATATATATATATATCCAGAGATGTAAAAACTGTATCAAAATTGTCAACGTTCATGGAAATTATTTCATAGCCAGGACTCAACACATTTTACAGGATACCAGTTTTTGTCTTCAGCTTCAATTGCCCGATCTAGCCATGCATTCTATACCAACTCTACGACAACTGAGAGTTATCCCAGGTAGAAACAGGGCTCTTATGTTGGTTTGCCAAAAGCTGTGGATACCTCACAATGCAATGATTGTCTAAATAGACAAAAGGCATAGCCTGCCAATGGTATATGGCAGGAACTAAAAATTATTAAAGACTTGAAATATAAACATTTCTCAAAATACAGATGCATTGTCATACCCTATTTGTGAAATGTGTTTCAGATTCAGTGGATGTGTTAAAGCAGCTTGTAAATATGTTAGACATATTATATTTAAAATAATCAAATACCTTATTTGCTGGCATATAAGGTCCACTTTCCCCCCTTACAATACACTGGAAAAATGGAGTGTGTCTTGTACTGTATATAGTGGCCTATAGTAGGTTATTTTGGTAATGACAAGGTGTGTCTTATACTCCAATGCATCTTATGCAGTGGCAAATATGGTATCTAAGCATGAGGAAAAGGAAACTCATTATATATATAAGCCTATGTATAAAGACTGGGGCCTACCTTTCTTGAATTCTGAGTTAAGATTACACAATCACCCCAGATCCTGACAGAAGAATGAAATGCATTGCTTTCTTCCTCTAGTCTAGAAAGCCAGGAATTTCATAAAAATAATATTTTTTTTAGAAAGGTACCACTGCTATCTTCTCCACTTATGGAGATCTAGTATAGAATTCTGGTGTGCTAAAGGGAAGGATGAAAGATTATCTACATGGGTATATAGCCCACTGTTTGGCACTGTTTCTATACTACAATCAGGCCAATCTACCCCCAGCATGACCTTTTTTGAGACCCCATCAGGGGTTGAACTAAATTGTCCCAATTTATTGGATCCTGTATGATGGGGAGAGATAAGATAGGGTGGAGTCTCAGCAGCAGGCTCAGGGTAAAAGCTCACGGTGGGAGGGACTTTCCCCAATCAGGAGCAAAGTGCTGTGCCGCTGCCCCCGCCCCTCAATGATCGGAGTCTGATCATTGGTATGGGGGAAATGCCTCTTTGCAGCATACCCCCATCACATGCAAAGGTTTTTCCTTTCCCCAAACCCTTTCCACCTATCCCATTCCTTTTTTATGAGAAAGAGATAGGTACAGTATGCTTTTGCATGGACCAGGGTGGAAGAAAGATGGAAGACAGAAGGATGCATGTGATGGTTTCCTGTTGATAAGTTGGTGAGAAATGAAGAAGTTGCAGTTAGATGTTTCTGAGAATAGAGCATGGAAAATATCTGGAAATTGAAGAGGAATAAGTTAAATGCACACTGGTTTTATGTTTAAATATAGCTAAGAAAATATGTTTGCTATTTTTCTCTTCTGAACAGTCTTTGCACCAGATCTGTTGAAAAATTATTTTAGCAAGTTTCTTAATAAATGCATAATTGGAGAAGCTCTCTTTGTTTTTGAGAAATATTTTATTTATACCTTCTTTGCACCCTTGACTAATATTTAACATTTGAGATGGATGTCCAGCAGATGTACTTTATCTCTGCTGTTTCTCACTGGATCCTTGCCTTGTAAATTTTCTGTTCCAGAGTGGCAACTTTCAAGTCCTGTGCAGAGTGTCTAGGTATTTTGAAATGGTGCCACAAGATACGCTTGCATATATCCTTATTTTGAAGAAGGAATAAACAACCACCAGCAGGTCGTTTAAAATATCTACAATTGTGTCTTTGGTTGTGCATAATTTATTTTTTTGATATTTGAATCAATTTCTAACTTGCCAAAAATGATGCAAATGTAGGACTTTTTAGTAATCAAGGCACACCCTCACTGTTACAGACTAATAACAGACACAGCAAATTAATTTAAGACAGACTAACAACCGACCAACTGAAGCATAACTGATACTTTATCTCATATCTGACAATTAAGCCTCTAAAACATAGAAAAAGTGCCTCCAAAGAAATGCAGTATCTTTCTGTTTTCACCCAAAAAGAGGCACGTCATACTATAAAAAGCATATTACAATCTTGCTATATTAAAGCTACAAAAAGTTCCCTTTTTTAACCAATTAGGAAATAAATCCTAGACAAGCAGCAAATATCTCTAACTGCATTAAAGCACTGTTTTCTTGAGCTATTTCCAACAGGAAGCAAAATACTTGATTTCATATTCTCAGGGGTATAATTTGTCTTTTTGTCATGAAGGGAGAAAAAACATCTCATCACATTTTCATCCCAGAGAAACTCAAAGAGTTTGAGGCTGTAGCATGCTTTATTAATCCCAGCAAATGATTCCATCTCTAACACAGTTTAGAGACAAGCTTAACATTGAGGGGAAAGGTTAGGTCACTAGAGGTTTTATTTCACATACAAAACGGACTTTAAATATTTGAGCATTTTCAAGTCTCAAGCTGTAGAAAGCAGTCTGAGAGAATAAAGTTGGCTGTTCATGTAGTCAGCTAACAAGAGCCAGAAAGTGACAATTTGTCATTTCTATCATGAGTACATGCTAAAGTGTTGATTGAAGACTTGGCTTAGAAGCTACATTATCCTGTGCAATAATCTTCTTCTTATGGGGCTACAGTGGCTCAGTGGTTAAGAAGCTTGCCTTGTTAGCTGGAAGGCCGGCAAGTCAGCAGTTTGAGACCTGGGTACTGCATGATGGTTTGAGCACCCATCTCTGTCCCAGCTACTTCCAACCTAGTAGTTTGAAAGCAAGAAATTGCAAGTAGATAAATAGGGACCACTTTGGTGGGAAAATATCTTGGGGACATGAAAGGAGCCTCATTCGGGCATCCCCTGAGCGGAATTTTTCTAGCAAAAATCCTTTCAACCCAGAATAATTTCCGACACAAAATTATCATTATCTTCTTCTTCCATGTCTAGGCCAGACATGAAACTGAGAAAATGAAGCCACTTTGGGGGAATTGATTCTGTAGTTCCTTTTGTCTAATATAATGTGAGAAAGATTAGCCAGAACAGCAATATACACTCAATTGTGGTTCAAAAATACCACAATCTTCGAAGAGGCTCTTTCTGTGTGCCCTGTGCAATAAACTAAGAGCACAGTTATGGTAAAGGAACATTTTTTTGTTTTGAAACACAAAGTAACAGAGCCACCATTTCAAAAAATTCTCAGATAAGTTTACATTGTACTGGGTTTTCAAACAAGAAACTGTGGCAGGGGTGAGGCAACCAAATGAAGGAAGAAAACAGCCTGCTCATCATTCTGAGATTTTTGTTTTGCTTCAAAGTGGTTATTTGTAAAATATGGTTGGAGATTGCCTAGAGCAAATACCAAGAATAGCTCACAAGATGGCACTAAAGTGTTATGAATAGACTAATTTGAAGTCTTGGGAAATGTTTGTCAGGTTGCTCTTTTACCAATAGTTCAATGGCTAGATGGATACTTCCACTGGACTTTGGCTCAGAGGAGAATACTCCACCTATGTATGTAACATGTATAAAAGGAACAAATAATAGTTTTAGGAAATAATAATAATAATAATAATAATAATAATAATAATAATAATAATAATAATAATAATAATAATAATAATAATAATAATAATAATAATAATAATAATAATAATAATAATAATAATAATAATAATAATAATAATAATAATAATAATAATAATAATAATAATAATAATAATAAATTGCTTATTTGTACCCCGCTCTTCTAGTGCATGCACTACTCAGAGCAGCTTCCAACAATAAATAATAAACAATATACAATACAACATAATAAGAATAAAATACATATAAGCATAATATCATACATAAAATTACAATTCAAAAATTCACATCAAGAAAATAACACATACATTATTAAAAAATTACAAAATTAACCTCAACAACCCCATGGTTAAAACATCCGTGAGGGCATCCAGCCTGCTCCGCCCTCGTTGCTCCCAGAAGCAGAAGTAAAACGCGCCCACAGTAAACCCCTTCGTGTGGATTCACGGGGGCTTGGGCTTCTGGGAATTGAAGTCCAAGAACATCTGGAGTGCCAAGGTTTGCCATCATGGGTTTAGTGTTTCCCAACTTTTGGTATTAGTCTGTCTCATTAACTCGTCTGTCGATTGCTGCCTGCACCCACGAGGACTTGGTTTTGGCAACCACAAAGCAAAGAAAGTGGCTTCATTTTGGCAGTCAAGGGTTTGATTAGGATACAAAAGGGAAAAAAGAACCTTTGGTGTTTGGACTTCAGTTCCCAGAAGCTTAAGTCAATTCCCCAAAGCACTGATCAGCCAATGTATTAACTTAAGCTTCTGGGAATTGAAGTCCCCCTGTGGGGCATGAGCTCCACGTTGGGAAACACTGGTTATGCTTACATGCTTTTTGGGACAAGACGATGGCCCACTGCACTTCCACTGAGTTGTGAGAGATAAGAATTTACCAGTACAATGGAGGTGTGCAGACAATTGCGTGCCAAGGTTCGCCATCACAGCACTAAATTATTCCAATAGAATTGCAGAGGAAGCAGGACTTGTTGCTATGCAAGGCCTCACAGATATTCCCTTGTGCACACCACTCGCAGTACCATGCATCTCAAACTTACCACTTCAAAATGATCTTGTACTCCTAGAATGACAACCATGCTCCCGCCATTTTCTTTGACTGTTCTGCCTGTTGCATGGTGACTCTAGCATTCATTCTTTCCAGCAAACATCATACTACACATTGCTACCATAATTAAATTTAGCTTCAAAAAGTAAGACATAGATAGCATCTCTTAAAATGTGTATACATTTTGGCACACTCTGTATTTAAAGCATATACTGTCTAGCTTTCTTTGACAGTTAGTACTATACTATTTAAGATTTTAACAGACTCAGTCTCTGTGGATTTGTAAAAATTCTATTGGTATCCCATTAGTATCTCATAAGAAGACTGAGACTTGCCCAGTGAGAAAGAAATATGCTTTGTGAATGGTCTAAATTATCCGCATTGATATATTTTGTAGCAGTACCATAAATTAAGACAAGTAGCAAAATTTAACAAATGTTCATTGTAGCATACTGAAAAGTAAGACAAACTGAAAAGAATAAGCTTGATTTTCAACCACCCTAATTCACTTCCAGTCTTGCTACAATTCAGAGATGTGCAAAAATTATAACCATTTAAGAATTTTGAAGTAGCAATGTTGATTAATTTGATGTTGTCTTTTTCAAAGTCAGAATATAAATGTATTAGAAACTGGATGATTAAAGTGTTTCTTAAGCCCAATATGAATCTCATTTCATTCTGCTTTTGCTTTGGTTATCATTACAGTAGTGATGATTTTTGCCCACAGCAAACTCATTCTGTCAACCAATTAAATAATTTGATTAATCATATGCCTTTGAACTAATCAGTCTGAATTAAATTAAGAGTAGCATACATATAATTACAGCATCTTCACTTTGTCTAGTTTGAGATATTAAAATGAAACAACTTTAATCATTTCTTTTTTACTCTTAAAAAACTAAAAGAGACATCTTGTGGCACTTTTTAAGACCAATAGTTTTATTTTAACATGAAATGTCATGGAATAGAACCAACTTCTTCAGATGCATGAATACAAGACCCTCCTATAAATCTAGATGCCATCTCTGTTCCCACAGGTGCTACTCTAATGGATCCCAACAATTGCCCTGTTCAGTCCAATTTTTCCATGTTCTGTCTCACACAGCTAACCTAAACCAGGGGTCAGCAACTTATGGCCCATGGGCTGAAGCTGGCCCATGGTGTCAAATCATCCACCATCCTCACTCCAACCGCTGCTGCGGGCAGTGGTGGAAGTGGCCACGGATATGTTTATGGCAGCTGCAAACATATTTATGGAAGCCGTAAATGCATTTACGGCATCTGCAGATGCATTTACAGCAGTGTTTATGATGGGGAACCACCAGTCCGGCCCCCTCAATTGTCTGAGGGAGCATGACCCGGTCCCCAACTTTAAAAGATTGCTGATCCCTGGCCTAAACTGGCAGCTCCTGGTTCTTCAGATTGTCACTTTTATGAAATCAACGTGACAACTGAGGGATGGGAGTAAAATACTCCCCTCATTGCACGTGCTCTTGACAGACTTTCAGAATGACTGAATGACCACAACTTCTACTACCCATGATAACATGAACTCATTCACCTGTTCATTTTCCAATCTGATACATACCATCCTCTGCCAGCAATACCCATCAGCATTTTGGACAGAGCAAATGGAGCAGCTTCAACCAGAGAGATAACTGGACATAAATCTAACATCATAAACCAGTGTCAGAATACTTCTGTCTCCAGGATGCTCTTTCACAGCAGATGCTGTAATGCAAAATAGAAGCAGTGACAGATTTTACTTTCCTAGGATCTAAGATCACTGCAGATTGCGACTGTAGCCATGGAATAAAAAGACGACTGATTATGGGAAGACAAGCTATGAGAAACCTGGGGAATATAGTGAAAAGCAGAGACATCACCTTGAAAACAAAAATTCACATAGTCAAAGCAATGGTATTCCTGGTGGTAATGGATGAGTGTGAGAGCTGGACCACTAGGAAAGCTGAGTGCAGAAGAATAGATGCCTTTGAAATGTGGTGTTGGAGGAGAGTCCCCTGGACAGCAAAGAGAACAAATAGGTCAATATTAGAAGAAATAACACTGACTGTTCATTGGAGGGACAAATAGTGAAGATGAAGCTAAAGTACTTTGGACATCAAATGAGAAGGGAGGACTCACTTGAGAAGACCTTGATACTGGGAAAGATGGAGGGCAAAAGAAGAAGGGGGTGTCCAAAGATGAGATGGCTAGATGGTATTGTGGACACAATGGAGCAAAGCTGGGCAGGCTGAGGAAGATGGTGGAGGACAAAGGTGCCTGGAGGAAAATGGTCCATGGGGTCACAAAGGGTCGGAATCGACTGTGTGACTGAACAACAACAACAAAGAAAATTGTTGTTGTTCAGTTGCACAGTCGATTCCGACTCTTTGTGACCCCACGGACCACCGCACACCAGGCTCCTCTGTCATCTGCCATCCTCCGCAGCCCATCCAGATCTACATCCATCGCGTCAACGATTCCATCCATCCACCTCATCCTCAGCCGCCCCCTTCTGCTTTTGCCTTCTATCTTTCCTAACATCAAGGCCTTCTCAAGTGAGTCCTCTCTTCTCATTTGGTGGCCAAAGTACTTGAGCTTCATCATCAGTATTTGACCTTCCAATGAGTAGTCAGGGTTAGTTTCCTTCAGGATTGACTGATTTGATCTCCTTGCAGTCCAGGGGACTCTCAAGAGTCTCCTCCAGCACATCACAGTTCAAAGGCATCTATTCTTCTGCGCTTGTACTTCCTTATGGTCCAGCTCTCACAGCCATACACATTACTACTGGGAAAACCATTACTTTAACAGAAGTAGACCTAAGAAAGAGACAGCTGAAATGTGATGCATCCACAAATTCTAATCTATAACCAATGACATGAACAGAGGCAACAATTTTATTTTTAATATAATAGATATTGCAGGCGCACCCCCCAAAAAAGACTCAGACACCGGTATATGGATAACGGCATTGGGCCACATTTATTGATTCATGCCCTAGTCCGAATTATAAATTTCAATTGGTACTCAGCCAATTATAATTCTTAAGGCAAGCAGGCCGCAGTAACACTGGTAAGGTTCCTCCCAAAATTGCCAATGGCAATTGGCTACAATGTATCCATTTGTATCAATTTGTTTGTTTACAACAAACAAATTGTTGACCGTAGTCAATAAACTATCTACTGACCCCACCCTCTGACGTGTATCTGTCAAATCACGGGGTGATGCATGCTGAAGAGCTCCTGCCATCACCCCATTGCCTGGTTCATCGTTGACCGGTCAACGTTAACAAACTTGTACCTATCTAGTGTTGGCCAGTCAATTGTGAACCTGCCGGATACCTGTGGGTCATAAATATTTACCTTACCAGTGCTACCCGCCACACGGGGAGGCTTAATAAAGACTCACCGCCCCCCCCCAGACCGTCAGCTTGGTCAACAGGCCTGCTTGCAAATCTTCCAAAAAGAGATTCATACCTCTGGGCGACAGATGGACCCCGTCCCCTGTGTAAAGATCGTAATTTTGGAGACTAATGGTGGGGTGTCGGATGACCCGCCCCAAACCCTTGTCAGCAAAGAACTGGGCCACTGCCCTGTTCACCGAGCGATGAGCGCGGTCAAGGGCCTGGAGGTTGATACCCCCCTATAAGCGTGACGCGGTATGATGTCCGACCATAGCAGCGTTGTGGCAGGCCACACATAATGCAAATAAGCTAGGTCGCTGCAGATCGTATGTTTTAAGGAAAGGCCAGTGACCTGGCCCAGGTCATTGCCCCCGAGGTGCAGCACCAGGACATCAGGCGGTTCAGCATCCCTGATGGAGAAAAGGAATGGCAACAGTTCCCGCCATAACATTCCACGCTTACCATACCACCTGATACATGCGGAGGCACATAGTCCAAGCTGGGGTCCCCACTCTGTCGCCGCAGCGTACTGCGCTGCCCAGTGCACATAGCTATGGCCCACCAGCCATACTGCCACCGGTGTGCGGGGACACACAGGGTCTGTAAGATAAAAAAGACAGGACCGTGACTTATCTGGTACTCATACGTGAAGAGGGCAAACATATAATTCAAATCACTTCGATCCCCACCTCCCCATATGGCATATATCAGCCTCAGAGTACCCAAATGCAGCCGCAGTAGAAGCAGCTCCTATTCTAAAAGAATGGGTGCCGTAACGAGCTGGACAGTGCCTTACCGGTCACCTTCCAACACTGGACAGTGCCTTACCGGTCACCTTCCAAAATTGAAATTTAGTAAGGGGAGACCCATCTTGGTGGCAGAAAAACGGGCCAGGGTGCGTACCACGCATTGCAAGGAACTCTTGTAGGGCACCAACCGGACAGATGTCTGCAATGGAACATCGTAGCAGTCTAACACCACTGCCTACACCGTGCTGATCAACCTTTGAGGAACGTATCCTCAACTGAGCCCACTCATTGGAGACATAGACATCTTCGAGTTCCAGTGCCCTACGAGCCGCATCCGCCTTAGACAGTAGCACCAGCTCACTGATGCGGAGCGCTCCAAAAAAGGCCACCGTGGTAGCCGCATGAAACAGAGCTGCCTCATACCTGTCAAAACACAGGTCATGCCAGCCTCGTGCAAGGTGGGTAAGAACCCCTGGAGAAATAGGGTGGCGATTGTCCAGGCGGCGTCCACGTTCCCGTGTCCACCCCTCCAAAACATGTCGTATACGGAAATCATTCGTGTTGTCAGCAGAGCCCCTCACTTTGGCCATGAATGCCAGTGCTGACAGCCTGGATGCTATGGTGCGGGGAGCTAGGCCCTGACTGTGTAGGTAGACCATAAATTGGAGAACGTGTGGAACTGGAATGGGCCACACCTCGGTCAACCGGAGTTGCGCAAAAAATTTTTTAAATTGACTGAATGCATGGTGTTACGCCTTACGCGTGCGGGGCGCCAGCGACATGCCGATCGCCCGGTTCACCTCTCCTTGCCAAACGTCCAAATCTCGTCCGGGAGCGGCGAGGGGAATTCCTCTGCGTCCGGAGCCAAGGCGCGGAACCGGGGGATCTGCAGGCGGGATAAAGCATCAGCAATATCGTTATTAATACCTGGTACATGTCTGGCCCTGAAGAGCACATTGAGGCGTAGGCTGCGCAACACAAACTGGCGAACTAACTCCATGACCTTGGGTGATTTAGATGTCTGGGAATTGACAATGTGCACTACCGCAACATTGTCACACCAGAAATGAACCACTGAATTGGCCCACTCCTCACCCCATAGCATCAAAGCTCCCAGTATCGGGAAGAACTCAAGGAATGTAAGATCGCGTAGACGATCTGTGCCCCTCCATGCTGGAGGCCATCGGCCGTAGGCCCACCTCCCCTCAAAGTAAATCCCATATCCCAGGGACCCCGATGCATCCGACTGAACCTGGAACCTAGGGGAAACCAAAAGGTCAGATCTGCAAAATGACACCCCGTTGAAGTCCCTCAGGAACTTAAGCCAAACCAACATGTCAGCCCTCATGCCCTTGTTCAGTCGGACCCTGTGATAGCGCCTGGATAGGCCAGTCATGGCGTCGCATAAGCGTCAAGCAAAAGCTCTGCCAGGCGTGACCACCCTGCAGGCGAAGTTAAGGTGACCATGGAGAACCTGGAGCTCACGAAGTGACACCTTGCGTTTGGCCAGTAAGGCCAAAATCAACGCAGTGATCCGGGTAACCTTATCCATGGGTAACCTGGATGCCTGCGAGACCGTGTCAATTTCGATACCCAGAAATGTGAGCGTAGTTGATGGGCCCTCGGTCTTTTCGGGCGCTAAAGGGACACCAAGTTCCTGCATTAGCGTCTGAAATGTATTGAGGAGACGCGTACACGTGTCCCAGCCCCGTTCACCCCCGAACAAGAAATCATCGAGGTAGTGGGCTACAGACCGGGACCCAGACCTGCGAACAAAGGCCCACTGAAGGAAAGTGCTAAAATGTTCAAATGCTGAACAGGAAATAGAGCAGCCAAAAGGCATGGCTTTATCGACATAAAATTTTCCTTGGAATTTAAAACCCAATAACTCAAAGTCACCCAGGTGCACTGGCAACAAACGGAATGCCGACTTAATGTCACATTTTGCCAGAAGTGCATCCGGGCCACAAGAGCGCACCATGCGCAGGGCCTGGTCAAATGATGTATACCTGACCGAACAAAGGTCATCAGGAATGGCATCATTGAGCGAATGGCCCGCCGGGTACGACAGATGGTGAATTAAACGAAACTCCCCAGGGGTCTTTTTGGGCACCAACCCTAAAGGGGAAACCTTCAGATTGGGAAAGGGTGGCATAGGAAAGGGGCCAGCAACCCTACCTGCATTAACCTCCTTAGCAATACTTAGGGCGGCCACCTCCTCCCTACCCTTCAGGGAAAGTAAATTAGGGGCATCTTGGGGACACCGCTCCCCTTTGAATGGGATGCGAAAGCCCCGCTGGAAACCCTCGAGGAGATACCTAGCATCCTCTCTCCTCGGGTAAGTCGAGAGCCACCGCTCCAACATAGCTACGTTAACCGGGGAGGGGGCTTTTTGAGTGACCAGCTCCATCAGCGGCAGGTCTGCCCGCTCCCTGTCCACCTCTACCTCTGCCCCGTGACCCACCGGCTCGCGGACATGCAGCGGCGGCGTGGGGGCCAGCGCAAGAGGGACACTCATGTTTGTATCGGCACTGTTTTCTATTGCATACACCATTGGCCGAGAAACTCCAACACAGCAAGCGGCCTGGAACCCCCTGCCCTGCCAGCTGACGGGGAGCCTGTGTTGGAGCAGCTCGCTGGACCGCATGGCCACAATGGTACCTCTCCCCAGGCGCCGGGCGCGTGGGGGTCATGTATAAAAGCCACAGTTTTTGACATGGCTCATCCCACCTCATCTCCGGGTGTAAGGGCACTCTCATTCTAAATTCCTCATCGTAAGCCAACCACGATGGGCCAGGAAAATCCACCATTGCCCTGTAAATATTGTCCAAATATTGGACCATAGGAATGGCCAGGTCAGGCCGAGCCCTGAGATACACCGCCATATAGATGAGATATGCGGGTAACCAGTTGGCCCAGGTGCGTGGTGGCTTGCAACGGCGAGACAGCTCTTTGTCCTTCTCATCCTGCCCCTCTTTCTCCTCCTTGGTGGGTTCCCTGTTCAATAGGGAGAAAATATCGACATACTCCCCCCGCCAAATCTTTTCCCTTGTGGCCTGGGCCAAATGATCCCCGAGGGGCAAGGAATACCCGGCCATCGGCAATGCCGACACCGGCACAGTATTAACACGGGGTATCAGGAGGGGAGCCTGGACCGTCCCTGCGACACCCGGTGCAGCCCCGGGAGCGGAAAACCCCCCCCCATGTTATGCCAGTATGGGACCAAGCTGCACCCGGGTAAGCTGGGAACTGATGCCCACCCGCCCCGACATTACGAGGCCACGGCCACTGAAACCCGTCCCCGGAAGTGGAGTGTGATGTGGCAACATTAGCTTGAACCTGATACTCACTGGGTGCACCCCTGTGAGCTGCCCCCACCGGGGGTTCCGGCCCACGGCGGGCGTCGGAGCTCGCGACCGAAATCGAGCTCTGAGGACACATCCGACCACTACCTGTCTGGAGTTCCTGATGTACGGGGAGCTGCGAGACCGCAGCAGGCACAGGCCTGCGCGCCTCAAGCAACTCAACCTGACTGGCCGCCTGCTGGAGAGTGGCGGCTGTCGTGGTAGCAGGCTGGCAAAAGGGGGCCCCAGATGGCAATGAAGCCCCCACCCAATGGGGTTATTGGTGATCCCTAGGGATGCCTCTAGCGCCGCTACGCGGGCCAGTAATGCATCCACCGTTGCAGATCCCCCTGCATAAAGGGGGCCAGATGGGCCGGACGGCCCACTGGGCAATGGTCCAGGGGCCCCGACTTGAGAGCCAGGCCCCAAATAGGGCCATGCCCAAAACTCCGGCCCATGAGGGGCCGGGGGTAAGCCCTGCTGTGCAACCGCACCAGGCCCTCCCCCATGCTCAAAGCCCATGGCCGGCAATTGCGGGCCGGGGGCCAAAGCCCCTGTAGGGCCAGTCTGAGGCTGGAGAGCCGCGGGCCATGGCCTAAGCTGCCCCATCCCACCGGTCCCGGTGGGTGCCTCCGGTAAGGAGTCCTGTTGCGGGGACGCAGTCGCGGTTCTCCGACCCGACTGCTGCCTCCTGATTGGGCGACCCTGAGTCGCCATAGCCTTCTTCTTAGGAGGCATAATGAAAGCACGATCCCTTTCCAGGGATCAGAACCAGATGGCTGGAAAGCCGAAGATTAAGAAGCAAAGATCCCGCTAAGGCTCTGCAGCCAAGCGCGGCTCTCTGAAAGAGACGAAGAGCGACGGAGAAAAACTTCTCCTCTCCGTCGCTTTTCCAAAATGGCAGCTCGGCTGCCTCGTGGCCACCCCTTTTATAGATGGGTGGCCACGCCCCCTAACTCACCCGGATGTCTGAGTCCGGGTGGGGGGGCCCCGCAAAGAGCAGTTGTGAAAGTATTTCAGTTTCATCAAGAACTAGGAGATACAACAGGTCACTCAGCTGTTGCACAAGCAACGCTGTCTTGGAAACAGAATCAAGTGCTTTCCCGCCTCAGAGGGCAATTAACAGTTTGGCAGCCTAGCAGATTTATGCATCAGTTAATAGCCTTACCATTGCCAGGATGTTTATTCAAACCAAGTCTTTGAAACTGTATATCCATTCTGTAATCAATTTCATTCTGACCCTATCCAGAAATCAATGGACTCTGTGTATATAAACCTATCCCTTGAATATTGTACTTTATATATCTGAACAAATTTTATCTGTTAAACTGAAACATATCAACATGGTTACATCTTTTGAAAAATCAATTGATTGCAGTGACAGAGAAGGACCAAAACATTTACAAAGAAAGGGCTTGACTAGATGGCTATTTTGGAGTGACTGGAACAGGCTGAATAGGGTCACTTAAGGTCAAGTAGAGGTCTAGTATGCTATTTAATGTGGTCATATGGCATATGAACCTCAAGTGTATAGTGACCTTCTCAGTCTGTTCCGAAGCCACACTGAATATTTAAAGCTTTGTTGGTTAATTTACCATTTAAAGAGATTAAATAATACAGCACAACTGCAAAGCTAAATAGTACCCCAGCAGAAGCGACCTACCATCACAGTACACTACAGTGACAAATACTACTGAACAATTCAAGCAAACTTATTTTTAATATCTCTCTAGGCATTGTCTGGTATTCTTCTTTGCTTCCTCTTTAACCACATTGGTTGTCAAGGTAAGTGTTATTATCTCATAAGGCCATTATCACTTCCAGAACTCTGTATCTTAGTGAAAACAAAATCACACTGACCATTTCATATGCCAGTTGGGTTTTTTAGCCCCCAAAATGAGGTCCAAAAATGGGACTCAGTTTATACTTGGGTCAATGTAAACACTCAGAAACATACCCACACAAATGTCTAAATTAATTAATTTTACCTTATTTTCATGTATTTTAATTATTGAAACTCACTAGCAGCTGCTGCATTTTCCATCCCCGACTTATACTCAGGTCAATCTATTTTCCTAGTTTTAGAAAATAGGTACCTAGACTTATATTCGGGATGAGTTATACTCGAGTATATACGGGTAAGTAGAAGAACTGGTATGAAGAAAAAACTGTGCTCTGTATCTCTCTTTCACAGCACATCATTCATATTTGTAATATAGTTAAAACACATACCATATATACTCAAGCATAAGCCAAATTTTTCAGCCCCCAAAAGCCCCGGGTCTGCTGCACATTTGAGGGTCTCTCCCCCATAAAACAAACACATGCTCTCTCTCTCTCTCTCTCTCTCTCTCTCTCTCTCTCTCTCTCTCTCTCTCTCTCTCTCTCTCTCTCTCTCTCTCTCTCTCTCTCTCTCTCTCCCTCCCTCCCTCCCTCCCTCCCTCCCTCCCTCCTGGCTCGGCAGCAAAGGAAGGCTCTGCTGGGGAAAGCATGTGGCACATGTGGGCTTTGCGGCAGAGTGTCCTCTGTTGAGGAAAGAATGCTTTGGATCAGTTTGTCACCTGCTCCATGGCGACAAACTGGCTGCCTGGCTGCATGGGCAGTTGAACTCTCTTGGGTGCAGGTAGCAGCTTGGTATGCCAGATGAGGGAGACCCATATGGCAGCCACAGGGAAGGCAAAGAGGGGGAGGTATGGTGTGCAAATGCCATACCTGTCAACCGCAGCTCCGGACAATCCGGGACCTGCGCAGAATGGTTCTGCGCAAGTCGCCTTCTACACATGCGTAGAAGGCTTTTACGCTTGCGTAGAACCTTTTTACGCTTGTGTAGAACCCTTCTATGCATGCGTAGCCTTCTACGCATGCATAGCCTTCTACGCATGCATAGAAGGGTTCTACGCAAGCATAGAAGGGTTCTACGCACACATAGAAGGGTTCTACACAAGCGTAAAAGCCTTCTATGCAAGCGTAAAAGCCTTCTACGCATGTGTAGAAGGTGACTTGCACAGAAGGGATGCGCAGTACCTCTTTCCCCCTGCTGCCAAAATTCCAGAGTTTTTGCAGCTCCGGGAGGGAAATGGCGCAAATCAGCGCCGAAAAATGGGAAATCCCAGCCAATCCGGGAAGGTTGACAGGTATGGCACATGCACACCCTCACACACATGCCCAAGTGGCTAGTTGGATCTGCTGCTGGGCTTCCTTGGGTATATGTTTCCTGCCACCAATCGTCCTGCCAGCGCCTCTCTTCCGCATGTGGGCTTCACGGCAGAGTTTCCTCTGCTAGGGAAGAATTGCTTTGGATTGGTTTGGCAGTGGTGGTGAGAAAGGGAATGAAGGGGGAGGCATAGGTGCACACAAGCACACCCTCACATTCACTCCCAAGTAGCCAGTCTGGGCAGTCTCCGCTTGGATCTGCTGCCAGGCTTCCTTGGGTGTAAGTTTCCTGCTGCCGATCATGTGTGCACCCATGCCTCCCCCTCTTTGCCTTCCTTGCCCCCACTGCCAAACTGATCTAAATCATTCCTTCTCTGGCACAGGAGACTCTGCTGTGAAGCCCACATGTGGAAGGGAGGCAATGGCAGGACAATTGGCCCATGCTGCTAGGCAGCCAGTTTGTCACCATGGAGCATGGAGAGGGAACTGTGGGGCCTCTGCTCTCTCGTAGCAAGGCAGAGCCAGATTCCCCTCAGCTCCTGTGGCTTCACTTACCCGTCTTGTCATTCCTGCTCCATGGCAACACACCAGCTGCCTCTTCCTCTTCCTCCTCCTCCTCTAGGGCACGCCAAGCTGGACAGGGGAAACTTTGCTCACTCGCAGCAAGAGAGAGAGAGGCTGGAGCATTATTTCAAGTTGTGGTTCCCACGTTTTGCCTCAGCACTATTGGCCCGCCCAACTCCATTCCCCGGGCAGCACAAGTACTGATTGGGTGGGGTCAAGTCATGTTTTTTCTTTGAAATACCATACCATATATATATATTAATACATTTCCCCATGAGCGTCTCAATTAACGTACCGTAATTTTATTTTATTTTCATATATTTTGATTACTGAAACTCACTAGCAGCTGCTGTATTTCCCGCCCTCGGCTTATACTCGAGTCAATCAATTTTCCTGGTTTCTCTGATAAAAACTAGGTACCTCAGCTTATATTCGGGTCGGCTTATACTCGAGTACTAAGCTGCTGCTTAGAAATCATTATTTCTGCATATAGTAACTAGGCTTTAGATTTTTAAAAGGCTGTCATAATTACTACCTGAATCTTGACAGAGGATTATGCTAAACACATTTATGATAATGTTGTAGATTTGTGACCACCTAGGACTGTATTGTTAGATGTTCCAAACCAAAACTCTCCCCATATGGGTTTCTAGGTGTAAAAAAGCCATTCTTGAGGTCACCTCATTCTGTATTCAGTACTGCATGTTCCAATGTTCTTTATTGCTTGTACACCACCCAGAATGGGAAATATCCCAGATGGGCAATATAAAAATGTAATAAAATAAAATAAATAGATAGATAGATAAAACACAAAATACTGTAAATAGATTTTCTTTTCTCTTGCTGGTGACATGCTAAGAAAACTAATTGATCTGTACTGATCAAATGCCGAGCTAATAGGGTATTAATTTTCTTAATGTAATTCAACTTCTATTTCACCATATACAAAGCCTACCATTGAGACATCCTGCAATAGGAACATCACCATTGGACATATCAAAGCCCAAAAATGGGCAGACCTCAAGCAAAGATTCATTATCAAATAGCAACTCTGAGTGTAATGAATGATTGCATTTTCACCTCCACTTTTACAATTATCTCTGAACACCTGATATCAAAAGGAAAAGCTCAATGGAGCTCAGATTAACTTTTGTTTGCAAACATGTAAACAAAGTTAGTTAGTAGAGCACATGTCATGACTACCCTAATCATTACTAGTGCAGAAATAGCAAGGACAAAGTATTCCTGTTTGTGTATGTACAAATATATGTCATTACTATATATGTAGGCTTATTGATGATATTCATCCACCGTTTTATTGAAAGCCAGTCATGTCCAACCATTTTCAGCCAAAGACCCAGTGCGTCTGCAGATATTTCCATGGCCATGTAGCAGGCTTGACTAGATGCCAGAGCGCATGGAACACTCTTACCTTTCCTGCTGAAGCAGTACCTATTTATCTACTTGGAATTTCCTGCTTTCAAACTGTTAGGTTGGCAAGAACTGGGACTAGAGACAATAGGTGCTCACTCTATCACAGAATACTCGGTCTCAAACTGCTGACCTGCCAACCTTCCAGCTTTCAAGTTCAGTGACTTAACCACTAAGCCACCTATATCATACTCTGTGGTGGGCATCAGCAGGTTTGCACCAGTTCGCCAGAGCCAATAGCAAAAATTCTGGCTGTCCCCACCCATCCAAGTTTTGTAATAAAGTAGTCCTAATTTAGGTGCAATGCAGGGCTTTCCCCCTGGCCACGCACATCATACCACACCCACAGCGTAGAAGTAAAAAAATTGGAGCCCACCACTGATCAAACTTCTCCTTTACCCAGTTTCTGAGGTAGCACTGTATTCTGTTATGCAACCAGGAAGCAGACTAATATATAGTGCAGAGGTGGCCAAATTACAGCCCATGTGCCAGATCCAGTCCATGGCGCCAAATCAACTGGCCTGTGCCACCCTCGCCACTACCGAAAGTGGATGCTCCCTGCGCATGCGCAAACACTGCCATAAATGCACCCGTGGCTGTCATAAACATGTTTAAGACAACCGCAGATGTGTTTTACGGCAGTGTTTGTACATGGCCATGTGCAGGCAAGTTTTACTTCCACTGTCTGGGAGGTGTGGTCAGGCCTGTGACACGAAAAGTTTCACCCCTTATCTAGTACAAAGGCAGCAGAGGCAAGACCATGTTTGATTTTTTCCATTTAATCCTCACGTAGATAATACCTACCTTTCTCACTTACCCGATTGCCCTGTTTTAAGAATTACTGAAGTATAGATTGAAGCACTTGTAAACACAATGAGGAAGCTTTCAATTCATCTTGCATTTTGCTAACTGTCCTGCAGAGGTCCTCAAAATGAGCTCTTAATTCACATTTCTTTCTTCACAATTTTATTTGGTTTTTCTTCCATTGTCTAGTACATACCTGTCAACCTTCCCGATTTGGCCGGGATTACCCCGTAAATTGACATCGATTGATGTCATAACCCGGCCCCCGTTGCCAAAACCCTGTAATTTGGCAGCGGGGGAAACGCTTTCCGCACATGCGCGGAAGGGTTTTACCCCTTCCGCACATGCGCGGAAGCGCTACGCCGCTTGCGTAGGGGCTGCACAAACGACGTAGCGCTTCTGCGCATGCGTGGAAGGGGTAAAACCTTTCCACGCATGCGTAGGACGTGACCTGCGCACAAGCGATGTGCGCAGGTCCCGTTTTTCCGGAGCCGCGGGTTGACAGGTATGGTCTAGTAGTTAATGGTACTTCTGTAAACAGTGTTTATCTATCCTGGGATGGGAAAGGAATTCAAATGTAGGTGATTACTTTTTGCACCCTAAATGATTTGTCATGGTCAGTTCTGGTTTTTCAAGTCATTATAATTGTTGAATATGCTCAAAACTACACTTGGAACTGACACATTAGTTATTGATTATATTTATACACTGCCTTTCTCCTTAACTGGGATTCAGAGTAGTGTGAAACAAACTTCTTAAAAACTGATACAAATATGAATGTAAAAAATTGCAGTGTTATGATCATTAATGTTAAAACACAATTAAATGAAAAGTACCTCAGCTTTTAAAAATATTATACAACTCAGCAGTTAAAAGTGTTTCCCTCAACAGTCTCTCAGTTGCCAAACCTATGGGGGGGGGGGACGGGACGTAATGTAAAAGCAGGACCATTAATGACTTAAAATCTAGGTCAAGAACTAGTAGTGTGCTTTGTAGGAATCGGGGCCGCTGAGGGCCGTAGGTCCCGGAGGAGACTGATCAAAGAACGATACGAGGCAGCATGGAGGAGGATATGATCAGTGGTTTATTGAGGAAAAGGCATAACCATTTATAGATCAGAAGGCAAGGTAGAAAAAACCGTCACCCAACAGTCAATCACATCACCTATTTACTCAGGTTAATTGGGAATCTCTCGGGGGGAAGTTAATTAGTGCGGGCAAACACTGGCTGAGACAACACCATTGTTTTGGGCTTAGACTAAGGCAATCATGGCTCCTGTTTGCTTCTAGGATGAGACTGAGATTCGGAGATGAGGGATTACTCTAATAGGTAACGCATTTGCTCGCTCAGCAGGCTCGTTGGTCAGGTCAGGTAATTGGGTGAATCAAACCCTATCATTTATCCACCCCCCTTAATTTGGGTGCTCGCAGAGCCCACGGGCCAGGGAGCCTTTCTCCCGAAAGTGGCCTCTGCCGGGCCGTTCCGTGCCCACGGGGGCACGGGGAAACCACATCTCCCCTTTTAATTTCTTTTAAGAGCCTGACCGGCGACCCTGCGTAGGAGCGGGACCAGCTGATGAGCGGGAATGACGTCACGGGGTTTCCTTCTGGGGCGGCACCTTGAGATCAGCGAGGGAATACATTGTGCAAAGCAGCAGAGTGCGATGCCTAGTATAATCACCCCCACAACCACCTTGAGCACCGTTTGGAGCCACCCCCAGGGGATCCATGACCACATCCAGTTCCACAATGAACTCCACCAAGCCCCCCATGCAGAACCCTCTGTGATGCCCTGGACTATGGTGTGGAGATCAGTGAGCTGGCTCTGCACTTTGCGGGAGTTGTCAGTAAGGTTGAAACAGCACATACCATGAAAGGATTCGCAACCCAGGTGGTGCAACAATAAGAGGTAGTCGATAGCCGCTCGATTGTCAAGAATGGCATGGCGAAGCTCTGCCTGCTCTTGATTAAGGAGCGCTATCGCGGAGGAGGTATGGTTGATGGCTTTTGCTAGACCGCAAGCCAAGCGACCAATCCTCTTTGCGTTGCCGACGGCTAAGCCTGGCACGCCAAAATGCTGACTGCCAAAGAGAGATATTCGGCAGGGCTCATTACTCTAAAGCTGCTCTCACATGAGCTGTCCAACTGGGTGGTGCGAGTGTGCCGTACGAGTGAGGGAACATTTGAAACATTTGTAACATTTGTGCTTGGGGTGACCATGTCCTTGGTAGGGAGTAACAATGTCAAACGACTGATACAACATATAGAGTCTGAAACATTTGCAGGGATGTAGTTCCACGTGTACTGGTTGCATGTGAAGAACCAACCAGATGGCAGGGTGATGTGAGCATACATGGTGCCAAGTGGTACCGGGTTATTGCAAGTCCAATTGCCACTGCCAACGTTGAGGCAGCGGCGCCGGGTACGACCAGCTGAAGCGCAGCCGTACATTCGTCCACAGGTAGAGTTCGGGCTGACCGCCACCCGAGGAGTGTGGAGGGTGGCTGCATCAGCCAGCAAGGTCATGGTTAGCCGCATCTCCCAACGGGCATACTCTGAAGAAGCCGCTGGAATGTATGGGCTGAAAAGTCTTTTCACAAGCCAATCCCCATCCCTGGGGTGCGCGCCTGGAGAATGGCACACTGGGATGAGGCAGGTGCTGAGGATCGAGGCAGAACCAAGGTTCTGCCTGAGGCAAAAATCAGACTGGTTGACGAGACCCGCCAACCTCTCCCAAATGTTGTACTGCATCCGGGCAGAGAGGTCTCCGCCGGGCAGCAGATCATTGGCTTCCAATGAAGCGGCCTGAGCGCCTCCCCCCAAAAGCAGGGAAAGGGTCAGGATGATGGTGAGCGCCAGGGTGTTGGCATGAATCTGGGTGAAAACTGCAGCTGTGAGGTTCTCCGGCGTCGGCTCCTTCCTTTCGCGCCGGACGGTGTCCTCGGCCTCACGACAAAGGATCTTGACCATCCCCCAGGTGATCTTGGGTGCTGTCGTCGGTTGCCGTTTCCTCCGACGGGTCCTCTCGGTCCGGGATCGGACTCTGGTCGGTCTGGGTCCACGCCATGTGGTTCCAAGTAAGGCTTGACACACCGAGCTGGAATCCAAACGACACCTGTAGGAGACATAACTGCAGCATACCCTCTTCCCCAGGTTATGAGCGGCGCCGGGCCCCTCCAAGAAGGGTCCGGTGGCACCCGGTATCGGACCATCGGTCGCGGGAGAGCTTCCGAACGGCAGAAGTGCTTCTCCTGCGGCGTACAGTCCGAAAAAACATTAAGGTGATTGTAAGTGAACAATACCTTATTCAGACAATGCTGTGCCTGAGCATGTGACTTGGGGAGGGCTGGTGGCTCCCCCCTTTCTGTTTGTTTGTCAATATAGGACTTGAGCATCCGATTGACCCGTTCCACAATCGCTTGCCCCTGCGGATTGTAAGGAACGCCAAAAGTATGCTTAATATCCCAAGTGGCCATGAAGGCGGCCAGCTGCCTGGAGCTGTAGGATGGCGCGTTATCGGTTTTAACGTGCCGAGGTTTGCCAATGGCTGCAATGCAGGAAAGGAGGTGCTGCTCCACGTGGGAAGCAGTCTCCCCTTTCTGCGCCGTTGCCCAAACGAACTGAGAAAAAGTGTCTATGCAGACGTGCATGTACTGCCATCTGCCAAACTGCGGAACATGCGTGACGTCCATTTGCCACACCTGATTGGCCTCTGTCCCTCGTGGGTTGACCCCCCACGAGGGCCCCCCCGGTGCCCCTGCACAATGCTGGCAAGAGCGAACTATGCCCTGGGCCTGAGAGAGTGGCAAATTGAACTGTCTGGCAAGTGCTTTGGCATTTTGGTGAAAAAAGGCATGGCTCTGAATTGGAGTAGTAAAAACACCCAAAACTGAACGTTGCTGAATTTCCTTTGCCGCCGTATCCGCTCTGCTATTGCCCGCCGAAATCGGACCTGGTAGGTCTTGATGACTTCGGATGTGGGCAATATAGAGCGGCTCCGTGCGGTTTCGCAAATGAAATTGAGCAGTGAGAAACAGACTAAGCAAATTCTTGTCTATCGCGGGAGTGATGTATGCTCCCGGTAGACTGTGAAGCAAATTTCTAACGTACATGCTGTCAGTGATGATGTTTAAACGTTCTTTGGCGAAGGTGCGCAAAGCAAGGTTCACCGCCGCCAGCTCTGCCCGCTGCGCGGACTTTTGTGGAAGAGTTAGCAGCGTGCGCCAAGCTTGGCCCTCCTGCCAGATCAAGACACCATATGTGCGACCACCATCAGTAAAAACTGTCCTGGCTCCCTGGAGTGGAACCAGCGAGAGCAATTCAAACAAGCTGACTGTCTGCGTTTGGAGTGAGACAAGTCTGGGGTCCTTTGGCAAGTGGTATGCCAAGCTCCCGGTGAATCCTTCCAGGGCTATCTGCTGGCGAGTGACAAGGAACCATGATCAGTTGCGCTAAGGTGTCTCCCTTGTGAATTGTTTGGGGCAGATGAGTCCAAAGCTGAACTTGGAGAACGCCTGAAAAATTCGAGTCAGCGACTCCTGGAATTATGAAAATTCCGCGTGCTCCAGCTACACTGCGGGGCAAAACTAAACCTATAAAGCCCTTGGGCAGTGGACCCATGTACTGGGAGTCCATTAGATAGACCGTGCCTGGCAGGTCGCATGTAACGTCCGCCTGACAAGTCAAGTCTAACCCTGTACTACCCTTGGGGCTGGCCTGTGCCCTCGCAATGTCTGGAGTGTGACCGGGATTTAGTCTAGCTCTGGTGAGCTCTGAATGAGGGGAGTCCCTGTTTGGACCGGGGCCAGAGACATGCCCGCGTTCCGGTTTCCCGAATTCGGACAGTCTTGGGCCCAATGGTAGCCTCTTTGACATTTCGGACACTGGGTCTTCGGAGCCTTGGGGCGGCCGGACTTTTGCCCGCCTCCCTTGGATCGGCACTCCCTAGCGAAGTGACCGACCTTGCCACAACTGTGACATGCTCCTTGGGTCTTTCCTTTTGGTCTCTTACCCCCTTGCACCGCTGCCGCTAGCAATCCCATCTTGTAGGATTCTGTGCCAACGTCGGCGCAAGCTCTGATCATGTCCGTAAGGGTCAAATCAGGACGATTGCCTAGTGACTGCAAGATTTTATGGCAGTCTAAATTGGCATTGTCCTTGGCTAACTTCATCATGAGCTCTTGCTGGGCCTGCTCATTGTCAATCTGCCTGCTAATTGCTTTCTCCAGGCGATTGATGAAGTCCATATAGGGCTCTTGGGCTCCTTGCTTGATAGCGGTGTAATTTTTAGCCGCTTTGCCAGTTGCTGGGACTTTGAAAAACGCCCTAAAGGCGGCCTTGGCCGACATCTGGAGAGTGGCTAGAGGCAAGTTGATCTGGGCATCGATGAATTCGAAGGCACCTGAGCCATATAACTGGTCAGGAAGTACTGCGCCTCCCATCCTGGCAGCCCTTGTCTGCGCCTCCAGGCGATACTCGCTGTCCCAAATTAAGTACTGGCTAGGGTTGAGCATCATCCGCATGACGGCTTTCCAGTCATGGGGAATGAACATGGTGTTCTCGCACACTTGCTGAAGCGTGCCCCTTGTGAACCGACTTTGGAGCCCTGTCTCGGAAATGGCTTTCCGTATAGCCATGAGAAGCTTATACGGGACTGGGGAGTGTACTATCTGCTGTGCGCCTGTAAGCGCGTCCATTTCCATGCGGATGGGACATATCTGTCTAAGCTCAGCTAGTTCTTCTGCTGGCAATTCCCCCTTCCTAATCTCTTCTTCAATGGTGCGCTGAAGTGGACTCTTGGTAACTCGGGAACTTGGAACTGTCAGAGAAGTGCCTGCGCTCCTCATTCCTTGCATTCCACCGGTGACGTCTGCAGCTGTCACCGGGGGAAAGCTCCCTATGCTACCCTGCCTAAATTGGAGTGACGGATAGAGCGCCGTAGGCGCCGTTGGATTGGCTGGCGCTTCTGGCAGATTTGGGGGTTCTTTGGCCTCTATCCGGACTGGCTCTATCTCCGCCAAGAGCTTCCTACACTTTCTCCATGTGCGAATTACGCCTCCTGGAGCTTTCGGGGGTTGCTGAATGCAGTCTCCTATCTGATCCCAGAGCTCGAGGGTTAACGTACCTACTTCTGGGTAAAGCAGGCAGTGTTCCCCTAGGTACACCAAAAGTCTCGCTAGCTCCCCGCTGTGAAAACGCGAATTAAATACCCTGGCCAGGATGTTGAACTCCTCTACACGAGTTCTTTGGCTAGCGGATGGACGCTGTCGCTGAGGACAGGTCCCCATATTACCTGCGATTGGGTCCTCGGAAGATTCCTCCTCGGGACGAGCCGACGCGTCTTTGGCAGGCAACAGGCTCTGGCGACGTCGCTTTCTGGGTAGAGCTCGGAGCGTGGACTGCGGCCACGGGCCCTCGGTGGCCACTGCGCTGTCAGGGGCTCACAGCTGCCCTGAGCGGAACGCGCGTTTCCCTTTGGCGCAAGCCGCCGCGAAAGTCGGGAGCAAGCTGTAGGATGCCTCTTTGGACTGCCTCACCGCAGGCCGTCCCTCTGATCGGCTGGCTGCCGGACGGAGTGCCGCGCTGTCCTCCGGGATGATTCGGACACGGTTCAAGCGCAGAACCGGACCGTGTGATCGCTACTCTGAGGAAGACCGCTCTTACTCACGAGTAGATCACGTCGGGGTCACCAGGTGTAGGAATCGGGGCCGCTGAGGGCCGTAGGTCCCGGAGGAGACTGATCAAAGAACGATACGAGGCAGCATGGAGGAGGATATGATCAGTGGTTTATTGAGGAAACGGCATAACCATTTATAGATCAGAAGGCAAGGTAGAAAAAACCGTCACCCAACAGTCAATCACATCACCTATTTACTCAGGTTAATTGGGAATCTCTCGGGGGGAAGTTAATTAGTGCGGGCAAACACTGGCTGAGACAACACCATTGTTTTGGGCTTAGACTAAGGCAATCATGGCTCCTGTTTGCTTCTAGGATGAGACTGAGATTCGGAGATGAGGGATTACTCTAATAGGTAACGCATTTGCTCGCTCAGCAGGCTCGTTGGTCAGGTCAGGTAATTGGGTGAATCAAACCCTATCATTTATCCACCCCCCTTAATTTGGGTGCTCGCAGAGCCCACGGGCCAGGGAGCCTTTCTCCCGAAAGTGGCCTCTGCCGGGCCGTTCCGTGCCCACGGGGGCACGGGGAAACCACAGTGCTTCTGCCGGATTCTTGTATAGTACTTCCACTAGGATTGTGATCTCCTTGCTCTAAATAGCTGGGAATCTTCAGAACCGTTATTGGTGGCATGGAAGGCTGAAGAGGAAATAAGGTCCAATTCTGCCAACATACTATGCGCACACTGTTGCAACTCTTGTCTGTCAACCATGTGTTTCTCATTTTTTTTCACCCTAATATGTCACAACCTGTATCCCATAGCATAATCCATCATCATAATGGGAATGATGTTCTGAGTGAGAGATTGTTGCTAATTAATAATACTTTTTTCATTTCTGGAGTGCATATAATTTCGTCTCATTGCATAAAAGTCAAGCAGTCTGAATTTTTTAAACAAGAACTTTTTAATCATCAGCAACCTGCTGTTGATGATGGCATCATTTCCCTTGCATAAGCAGAGCTGCACAGCAGGATACTGGCCCTTAAGTATGTAGTGACAAGTATATTATGAACTGTGTTCTCAGTGGAGGTTAATTATTCTGGATGCAAGGATATGTTAAATTTTCAACACAATCCTACACAGTTCTATTCTAAAGAGAGTCCCACTATCTTTAATTAATTGTGTGCCATCAAGTCAGTTCTGACTTACAGTGACTTTTTCCAAGACTTTCCAAGTAGAAAGAATAGATTGCAAGTATGCATTTGGTATATTTAGAACATGTCATACTCCTTCTCTCTGATACCAGTCTCAAACATCCCTTTGTCTTATCACCTCACTATTGAATAATGGCTCTTTAAATCACCTTAGGAATAAATGTCTTTTATTTAATAATTTTAATTTAGTTCCTCTCTTCCATTTTCATTGCCATCAACTTTAAGGTGCTCCTATGTATGTGTATATTGACCCTTTCACTCAGCTCTGTATAACACCATTCACATAGCCAGTTCTCAAGTATTCAATTCAGCAACACAAATATGGAATAGAACAAATAAGTTTGTGTTGAGATCATCACAATCTTGCATGCTCTCACACTAAACGATCTCACAGCCTAATGTGATTTTCCTTTGCCATTAACTGGATTAATAAAGATCTTTTCCTGCCTCTGGTATTTGAGTCAAGCTCCTGTCCCCTCCTCTTCCTGTTTGTTTTCTTGCTTACTTTGTTTTGTTGGTAGTTCTTTCTTCTTCCTCAGACCATTCAAAGAGCATGGAGGTTCTCTCCATGTGCTTGAGATTCTGTTTTCCATTTTTATCCTTCTGGCTGTAAATACAAATGGTAACTGTAAGTAAAGATAACCTTTTCTACTTAAAATGCTTCTAGAGTGCTTTTTACATACAAAATGCTACTTCATGTGGAAAAAAGAAATCAAAAGGGCAGACCGGGCTAAGATTGAGCTAATCTTGTCACATTTTCTATGTTTTTAATACCATATAATCTACTAAACAAGAGGAATAACCAAAATTCCCTAATAGTTTTATTAAAATAGCAGTGTCAAAAGAACTTTATTCTTACACTTTAAATTCATTCAGCACAATTATTTCCTCTTTGTTACTTCTCTCTCCCACCACCCTTCCAATTCTTTCTCAGATTTCAGAATATCAGACCATGCTTTATAGATTACAGCAAAGCCTTTGATTATGTGGATCATGAGAAGCAATGGATTGTTCTGAAAGAAATGGGGGTGTAGAAGCACTTGATTGTTCTGATGTGTAACCTGTATTGTGGACAAGAAGCACCTGTTAGTACAGAATACAGTAAAACCCCTACTTATGAAAAAAAAGTCAGTTCCGTAGTCTTTTGCTTAAATCGATTATTTTTGTAACTCAAAGCAAACCCATAGAAAAAAAATATTTTTATGTAACTCGAAGCAAACCCATAGGGAAATGAATTTTTACATAACTCAAAGCAAATCCATAGGAAAAAGAATCTTTATGTAACTTGAAGCAAACCCATAGGAAATCGTGTAAATCGGGACATGGTTTTAGCATAAAATCATTATGTAAGTTGAATTTTATGTAACTCGAGGCATTTGTAAGTCCGGATTTTAGTGTATTGAAAAACAGAATGATTTCTGTTAAGCAAAGATGTGAGACAATTATCTGCTTTATCTCCTTATCCAAGTCTGTAAACAGGAAATATATGGGAAAACTTGATTAAATTGAGATTATAGAATCATAGAGTAACTGAGTTGGAAGGGGACAATATAGCCATCGACTCCATGTGTTGCACTCAATGGATGGTAAGAAGCCAAGCATCATTGAACAGGTTCTACAAGACGACAATTAACAATAGAACAAGAAATCCAGGCATGCCAACATGATCAGAGTTTATTATAAGGGCAAATTGTATGTTCTCTAAATAAGGCACTAATGTTTCTGGGGGGGAAATTCTGATCTATTCTTCAGTGGGTGGCATATTTTTTAAGAAAAATATGTGTAATCTTTCATTTTAGAGTTTAAATGTTTCCACCCATCAACTAAACATAAATCTGTTTTTAATTTACTAATTTTAATTCCATCATTTAATACCTTTCTTTTTCTTGAGGTTGTATCTGATTTATCTCTTTTCAGTTCAACAATTAAGCTTTAAATGTGAGTTACAAGCATCTTATTTAAATATCTCTAGTCTGTCTCATACCCATGGTGATAGGGGAAAGCATTCTTCTTGCTATCTTACCTGCAGCATATATTAGTTTAATTGAATATGCTAATTTGTCTACTCCCTAGTTTTGAAAGCAAATGCATACAAAATCCTGCATTGGGAAAAAAAATCTTTGTAAGGACTTAGACTCATTTTAATTAAATTGTTAATGTGACATTTCAGTTGGGAGACCATGTGCTCTATCAGTAAACAACTAAAAAAATCTTTTATCTGATTTCAGCTAAAGCAGTATGCTAATTAAACATAATTTGATAAGCACTGGCAAAAATATTCTGGTTTATTTTATGAGAAGCATTTTCTGGAGTTAATCTTAAGGATAGATATACATATGGCTTTAGGTAGCTGAAATAAGTAAGAGTGTTTGTAGTGTAAGTTAAATGATTAAGGAGATGAAAATAATTTTCAAGCTGGTTAGCTAAGGAATCTGTATCAGAGATGAAGTTGCTATTGTTATTAAACAACAACCACCAGGTTTGGATTTGTTGCTCAATATATGAAGAGGATGGGGGTTTGCTGGTTTAAATTCACATAAAGGGAAAAGTCGCCCTTACTCAAAAGCCAGTCGAATCTGTCTCTAGGGTTCAGTGCTCATCTCTGTTTACAGCCAAAGACCCAGCACTGTCTGCAGACATTTCTGTGGACATATGGCAGACATGACAAAACACCAGAGTGCACAGAATGCTGTTTACCTTCCCACCAAAGTGGTACCTATTTATCTACTTGTAATTTCTTACTTTCAAACTGCTAAATTAGCAGGAGCTAGGAAAGAGATAGGAGCTCACTCTGTCATGCAGTACTCAAGTCTTGAACTGGTGACCTGCTAACCTTCCAGTCATCAAGTTCAGCATCTTAACCACTAAGCCACCACAGTCCTGTTTTATATACCTGCTTTATATAAACAGGTAAATAAAAATGAAAATTAAACAATGTGACACATGAGTAGAAACATAATTCACAGCTTTGCAATATCTTTATTGAATCATTAAAAGTGACAAAGACAGAGAACATTTACGTTTTTCAGAAGTCTTCAGCACCCTAGAACAGGGTTCCTCAAAGGTGTTCTTGGACTTCAATTACCAAAGGCCCAAGCCAGCACACCTGCCAATCAGAGCTTCTTGGAATTGAAGTCCAAGAACACCTGGAGAGCCAAGTTTGAGGAACCCTGCTCTAGAGGATATAAAATTTAGAAAACTTGGAGAAGAATTTTTTTAAAAATAGTAGCCATGTTAGTCTGTGGCTCAGGCATATCAGAAAAAATAAATAAATAAAAAGACTGCAGCACTTTTAAGACTAATTGCTATATTTTTACTGTGAGCTTTCGTGGATCAAGTCCACCTGAAGAAGTGGACTTGATCCACAAAAGTTCACAGTAAAAATATATCAGTTAGTCTTTAAAGTGCTGCAGTGCTTTATTTTAATTTTATTTATTTTTGTTTTATCATATGGGAAAAGAAAGAGGAAGTTTAAAATTCCTGCCAGATGTAGTGGCCATTTCTCTGCAATATGCCCGAAGTGCAAGATGGAGGGGGAAGGGTTAATAAGATGCCTGATAAAAGTTGAAGAAACTATTGAACAAAAGAGAACAATGCTTTGATTCTCTTAGAAGACTTGCTAAAGGGAAGAACTGGCTGAAAACACTTATTTATTTATTATTTATTTATTAATTCAAATTTGTATTGCTGCCCCTGTTGGATTGGGGCCGTGAGGAGGCCCTTAGGATCCCAGAGGAGACTGGTCAAAGGAACGACACGAGACAAGATGGAGCGAAGACCAGTGGTTTATTGAGGAAAAGACATCATCATTTATAGGAATTCAAGGCAGCGTGTGATAGAATCGTCATCTGACAGAAAATCATGTCACCCATTTACCCGGGTTAATGGGAAATCTCTCTTGGGGAAGTTAATTAACTGGGGCAAACACTGACAGGGGAAGTCCATTGTTCGGGGCTTATGCCAGGGTAAATATGGCCTCTGTTTGCACCAGAGATTAGGCTCTTCCGTGAGTCAGTAATTGCCTAATGCGTAACGGAGGTTTAGCGATTTGCTTCTCTCAGCGGAATCGCTGGTCAGGTCAGATGTGGGTGAATCAACCCTATGATTATTAATCTGCCCCCCAATTTCTGTGCCCGCAGAGCCCACGGGCCAGGAGCGTTCTCGACTGAAGTGGCCTCTGCGTGGGCCGTATTATGTCAATTATGCTAGCGGAATCCGCATCCCCCCCTTTTCTGTTATTTATGGACCTGACAGGCGACCCCGCGCAAGATGGGCATCAACTGGTGTATGGGAACGACGCTTCGGGGTTCCCCCCACGGGGGGCATCTCGATAGCAGTGAGGGAATACATTGCATGAAACAGCATCCTGCTATGCCCAGTATGATCACCCCCCGCAACCACCTTGAGCTGGAGCCACCCCCATGGGAGCCACGACCACAAGGAATCCCACCACCCCCATGAAGCATCCTCTTTGATGTTCTTAACTAGGGTGTGGAGGTCTGTGAGCTGGCTCTGTACCTTATGGGTATTGTCTGTGAGATTAAAGCAACACATGTTGTGGACAGATTCGCAACCCAAATGATGTAACAACAGGAGGTAGTCCATGGCTGCTTGATTGTCTAGGATGGCATGGCGAAGCTCTGCCTGCTCCTGGTTGAGCAGCGCTATCGCTGAGGAGGTATGGTTAATGGCCTTTGCTAATCCGCAAGCCAATTGACCAATTCTCCGAGCGTTGCCGACGGCTAAGCCTGGCACGCCAAGTATGCTGACTGCCAGCGAGACGTACTCAGCTGGACTCAGGACCCTAATGTTGCTGTCACATGAGCTGTCTAACTGGGTGGCACGAGTGCTCCGTATGGGTGCAGAAACATTTGTGCTTGGAACAATCATATCCCTAGTGGGGAGTAACAATGTCAAGCAACTGATTCAACACATGGAATCTGATACATTTGCGGGAATGTAGTTCCAAGTGTACTGATTGCATGTAAAGAACCAACCTGAAGGTAGGGTAACATGAGCATACATTGAACCAAGTGTCTCTGGGTTATTGCAAGTCCAGTTGCCGCGGCCAACGTCAAGGCAGCGGCGTCGAGTCCGGCCGGCCGCGGAGCAGCCGGTCATTCGAGCACAAGTAGAGTTCGGGCTGACCGCCACTCGAGGGGTGTGGAGAGTGGCTGCATCAGCCGGCAAAGTCATAGTCAGCTGCATTCCCCAACGAGCGTATGCTGTGAAGCTCGTAGGGAGGTGCGGACCAAAAATTCGCCTCAGCAGCCAGTCGCCATCCCGGGTGCACGCGTCCAGAGTGTGGCACACCGGGATGAGACAGGTGCTCAGGATTGAGGCAGGACCAATGTCCTGCTTCAGGCAAAAATCGGACTGGTTGACGAGACCCGCCAACCTTTCCCATAGATTGTAGTGCATCCGGGCGGAGAGATCTTCGCCTGGCATCAGACCGTTGGCCTCCAGTGAGGCTGCCTGAATGCCTCCCCCCGCAAGTAGGGAGAGGGTTAGAATGATGGTGACTGCCACGGTGTTGGTAGTGATCAGGGCAAGGACTGCAGCCACGAGGTTCTCCAGTGTCGGTTCCCTGTCCTCGCGTCGGATGGCGTCCTGGGCCTCATTGCAAAGGGCCTTGACCATCCCCCAGGTGATCTTCGGCACTGTCGTCTGTGGCCGCTTCCTCCGTCGGGTCCTCTCGGTCAGGGTGAGAACCTCCATCTCTGGGATCGGACTCGGGTCGGCCTGGGTCCACGCCATGTGGTTCCAAATGAGGCTTAATGCACCGAGCTGGAATCCAAACGACACCTGTAGGAGACATAACTGCAGCATACCCTCTGCCCCAGGTTACGAGTGGCACCGGGCCCCTCCAGGAAGGGTCCGGTGGCACCCGGTAACGAACCAGCGGTCACGGGAGAGCTTCCGAACGGCGGAAATGTTTCTCCTGTGGCGTGCAATCGGAAAAAACATTAAGGTGATTGTACGTGAACAATACCTTATTCAGACAATGCTGTGCCTGACCGTGTGACTTGGGGAGGGCTGGTGGCTCCCCCCTTTCTGTTTGTTTGTCAATATAGGACTTGAGTGTCCGATTGACTCGTTCCACAATCGCTTGCCCCTGCGGATTGTAAGGAACGCCAAAAGTATGCTTAATATCCCAAGTGGCCATGAAGCTAGCCAACTGCCTAGAACTGTAGGATGGGGCGTTATCGGTTTTCACATGCCGAGGTTTGCCCATCGCCGCGAAGCAGGCTAGGAGGTGCTGCTCCACGTGGGAAGCAGTCTCCCCTTTTTGCGCTGTGGCCCAAACGAATTGCGAGAAAGTATCAATGCAAACGTGCATGTACTGCCATCTGCCAAACTGCGGGACATGTGTGACGTCCATTTGCCACACCTGGTTAGCCTCTGTCCCTCGTGGGTTGACCCCCCACGAGCCCCCCCCCAGTGCCCCTGCACAATGCTGACAAGAGTGAACTATGCCTTGGGCTTGAGAAAGTGGCAGGTTAAACTGTCTGGTGAGTGCTTTGGCATTTTGATGAAAGAATGCATGACTCTGAATTGGAGTAGTGAAAACACCTAACACTGACCGTTGCTGAATTTCCTTTGCAGCCGCATCCGCTCTGATATTGCCTGAGGAGATTGGACCCGGTAGGTCCTGGTGACTTCGAATGTGGGCAATATAGAGCGCTTCCGTGCGGTTCCGCAAGTGAAATTGAGCTGTGAGGAACAGACTCAGCAAATTTTTGTCTATCGCGGGAGTGATGTATGCTCCCGGTAGACTGTGAAGCAAATTCCTAACATACTGACTGTCAGTAATGATGTTTAGGCGCTCTTTGGCGAAGGTGCGCAAAGCAAGTTTCACAGCTGCCAACTCTGCCCGCTGTGCGGACTTCTGTGGAAGAGTTAGCAGCGTGCGCCAAGCCTGACCCTCCTGCCAAGTTAAGACGCCGTATGTGCGACCCCCATCTGTAAAAACTGTTCTGGCCCCCTGAAGTGGAACCAGTGAGATCAATTCATACAAGCTGACTGTCTGCGTTTGAAGTGAGACGAGTCTGGGGTCCTTTGGCAAATGGTATGCCAAGCATCCGGTGAATCCTTCCAAGGCAATTGGAAGCGAGTCACCGAGCTGCATCAGCTGCTGAATTTGCTCTTTGGTGAACGGGACCACGATCTTTGCTAAGTCGTGCCCTGAAATGTCCCTAGCTCTCAGCCTTCCGCGGTAAACCATCGCGGAGACCAATTCTTGGGGAGGAACGATATTTCGGGAAGAGGCATTCGGTAAATACACCAATTCCACGATACTCGCTCCCTTCTCAGAGTCCACTCCTAGGGCTCCGGTGAACATGGATCCGGCCTGAACGATGTACAAGTTCAGGGTCGGGGCATATGGCCCCTGCGCAATCCTGTCCACCCACCTTTGGCTGAGAATTTGGTTGACTTTCTCGAGAGCCAAGCGTGCTTCTCGAGGAATTTGTATCTGGTCTGCCGGCTGCTTACCTAGTGTTAGCAGCGAGAAGAGCGGTTTTAAAAGATCCGTATCCAATCTGAAGTACGGTCTGGCCCAATTAATGTTACCTAAAACCTGCTGCAATTCTACCAAGGTGACTGAGTCTTTCAAATTGATATGAGGCAAAACTGGTGCTGCGAAGGAACGGAGAAGCCGATGACCCAAGTATGAGAAGGGCTCGGTTCTCTGCACTTTTTCCGGGGCAATGAGTAACCCTTTCTCCCCCAGGCTGGCCTGGAGGTCTGTAAGCATTTCGCTGCCGAGTTGCGGCGCTGCGACCAAGATATCGTCCATGAAATGGCATACTAAGGCTGTGGGGTGAAGGTTTTGAAACTTTGCCAGTGCGTTGTGAACATAAATTTGGCACAGGGTGGGCGAATTGAGCATCCCCTGTGGCAAAAATTTCCACGCGCAACGCTGCGTGGGCTCGCTGTGGTTCACAACCGGCACCCTAAAGGCGGACCTTTCCCGGTCCCTGGGGTCTAAGGGAATGGTGTAAAAGCAATCCTTGAGGTCTACGACCAGGATCTCCCAACCCTCAGGAATCATATTCGGATTTGGGATGCTGCACTGAAGTATACATTTATTGATCTCCCTGAGATCGTGGAGGAGTCGCCACTTCCCCAACTTCTTCTTAATGACAAAAATGGGCGAATTTCAAGGACTAGTGGACTGCTCTATATGTCCTGCGTCTAGCTGTTCTTTAACCAGTTGCTTTAGGGCGACTAATTTCTCCCCCACTACCGGCCATTGTTCCACCCAGACTGGTGTGTTGGTGAGCCATTTAAGTGGCAATGCCATTACCCGAAGGTGAGAGTGGCACTGTACTGCTGTAAAATGTCTCGCCCCCAAAGGTTGATGTGCACGTCCAGAATGTGCGGCTGAATGACCGCTGTGCCGTCAGCCTTAGGGATCGTGACTTCCACCCACTCCCGGCTTCTAAACGCTTCTTGGATGCCGCCTACCCCCCACACATTGGAGACCGGCTCAATGGCCCACTCTCGTGGCCACTGGCTTCGGCTGACCACGCTGACGTCAGCTCCCATATCTAGCAACCCTGAGAATGATTTTTTATTCAAAAATACCTCAATAACTGGTCGCTGTTTCCACTCAATGTTGGTCTCCACTGTCGCTAAGACCTGGTATCCTTGTACTGCCTCACTTGCGCTCGAGCGGTCTTCTGACCCGGACCCTGCGCTGTCCCTGAGCCTTCCCTGGCTATCTTACAAGGAACCATAATCAGTTGCGCTAATGTGTCTCCCTTGTGAATGGTTTGGGGTAGGTGCGTCCAGAGTTGAACTTGGAGAACGCCTGAAAAATTGGAGTCAATGACTCCCGGAATTACAAAAATTCCGCGTGCTCCTGCTACACTGCGAGGCAAAACTAAACCTATGAAGCCTTTGGGCAGGGGTCCCATGTACTGGAAATCCACCAGATAGACTGTGCCTGGCAAGTCGCATGTGACGTCCGCCTGGCAAGTCAATTCTAGCCCTGTACTACCCTTGGGGCTGGCCTGCGCCTTCGCAATGCCTGGAATGTGAATGGAATCTAGTCTAGCTCTGGCTCGCCCAGAGCAAGGGAAGCCTCTGTTTGGACCGGGGCCAGAGACATGCCCGCGTTCCGGTTTCCTGAATTCGGACAGTATCTGGACCAATGGTAGCCTTTCTTACACTTCGGACACGGGGTGGTCGGAGCCTTGGAACGGCCGGAATGTTGTCCGCCGCTCTTGGATCGGCACTCCCTAGCGAAGTGACCGACCTTGCCACAATTGTGACATGCCCCTTTGTTCTTCGGTCTTCTACCCCCTTGCACCGCTGCTGCCAGCAGACCCATTTTGTAGGAGTCTGTGCCAACGTCGGCGCAAGCTCTAATCATGTCCATGAGAGTCAAGTCGGGACGGTTACCCAGTGACTGCAAGATCTTACGGCAGTCGAGATTGGCGTTGTCTTTAGCCAATTTCATCATGAGCTCTTGTTGGGCTTGCTCATTATCGATCTGTCTACTAATCGCTTCCTCTAAGCGATTGACAAAGTCCATGTAGGACTCCTGGGCGCCCTGTTTGACCGCGGTGTAATTTTTGGCCGCTTTGCCTGATGCTGGGACTTTGAGGAAGGCCCTGAAGGCCGCCTCAGCTGACATCTGAAGAGTGGCAAGTGGCAAGTTGGTCTGCGCATCGATGGTTTCGAAGGCACCTGAGCCATATAACTGGTCAGGAAGTACTGCCCCTCCCATCCTGGCAGCCCTTGTCTGAGCCTCGAGGCAAAACTCGCTGTCCCATAGCAAATACTGGCTGGGGTTGAGCATCATCCGCATGACGGCTTTCCAGTCGTGCGGGATGAACATGGTGTTCTCGCACACTTGCTGAAGCGTGCCCCTAGTGAACCAATTTTGGAGTCCTGTCTCTGTAATGGCCTTCCGTATAGCCATGAGGAGCTTATACGGGACTGGTGAATGAACTACCTGCTGCTGCCCTGTGAGGGCATCCATTTCCAAGCGAATTGGACAAATCTGACTAAGCTCAGCTAGCTCTTCTGCTGGCAATTCCCCCTTCCTGATCTCTTCCTCAACTGTGCGCTGAAGGGCACTCTTAGTTCGGGAACCTGTAGCTGTCAGAGAAGCGCCTGCGCTTCCCATTCCATGCATTCCACCGGTGACGTCTGCAGCTGTCACCGAGGGAAAGCTCCCTACACTACTCTGCTTAAACTGAAATGACGGATAGAGCGCCGTGGGCGCCGATGGTTCTGCTGGCGCTGGGGGTTCTTTAGCCTCTACCCGGACTGGATCTACCTCTGCTAAAAGTCTCCTACATTTGCTCCATGTGCGAATTATGCCCTTTGGAGCTTTCGGGGGTTGCTGAATGCAGTCTCCTATCTGATCCCAGAGCTGGAGGGTTAGCGTACCTGCTTCTGGGTAAAGCAGGCAGTGTTCCCTCAAGTACACCAAAAGTCTCGCTAGCTGTCCACTGTGAAACCTTATCTGATACACCCTGGCCAGGATTTTGAATTCCTCCTCATGAATTCTTTGGCTAGCGGACGGACGTTGCCGCTGAGGACAAGTCCCCATATTACCTGCGAGGGTCCTCTGAAGTCTCCTTCTCGGGACGAGTCGACGCGTCTGTAGTTCAGGCAATAGGTTTTGCGTGACGAATCTCTGGGTAGAGCTCGGAGCGTGGCCTGCCGCCACGGGCCCTCGGTGGCCTCTGCGCTGTCAGGGGTTCACAGCTGACCCTGAGCGGAACGCGTTTTTCCGTGCTGCAAGCCGCCGCGAAAGTCGGAGCAAGCTGTAGGATGCCTCTCTGTAATGCCTCGTCGCGGAACCGTCCTCCTGATCGGCTGGCTTACCGACCGGGCTTCTGCGCTGTCCTCCGGGATGATCGGACACGGTTCTAGCGTAGAACCGGACCGCGTTGATCGCTTACTCATGAGTAAGATCACGTCGGGGTCACCAGATGTTGGATTGGGGCCGTGAGGAGGCCCTTAGGATCCCAGAGGAGACTGGTCAAAGGAACGACACGAGACAAGATGGAGCGAAGACCAGTGGTTTATTGAGGAAAAGACATCATCATTTATAGGAATTCAAGGCAGCGTGTGATAGAATCGTCATCTGACAGAAAATCATATCACCCATTTACCCGGGTTAATGGGAAATCTCTCTTGGGGAAGTTAATTAACTGGGGCAAACACTGACAGGGGAAGTCCATTGTTCGGGGCTTATGCCAGGGTAAATATGGCCTCTGTTTGCACCAGAGATTAGGCTCTTCCGTGAGTCAGTAATTGCCTAATGCGTAACGGAGGTTTAGCGATTTGCTTCTCTCAGCGGAATCGCTGGTCAGGTCAGATGTGGGTGAATCAACCCTATGATTATTAATCTGCCCCCCCCCCAATTTCTGTGCCCGCAGAGCCCACGGGCCAGGAGCGTTCTCGACTGAAGTGGCCTCTGCGCGGGCCGTATTATGCCAATTATGCTAGCGGAATCCACATGCCCCACTCGCAAACGACTCTGGGCGGCTTACACATAACAGACCTCATTCACATAAAATTACAGCATTAAAACTTTAAGACTTTAAAACCATTAAACTATTTTTTAAAAATTAAAGAAGCCATTTTATTTAAAGATTGTAATTTTAAACATTTTATATCTAAATAATTTCTCCTAAATAAAATTCAAAATTTATATTGCTCATCAATAAAGTAATAGTGAAACCTCGCCTCAGTATTATTGGCTTCCGGGGTGTTGTTGGCCCTCAGAACATGACAGAATTACTTCCCAATCCCCCAATTACAAGTAGTACACAAAAATGCATGATTTAGACCCCCTCCAAGGTTCCACAAGGAAATTTTGTTGGATAAATTGAGTGTAGCTCCACTGGGCACCCATACACAACATCCCAGAGATTCATTAACGGGAATTTTTGCAAGGTCTAAAGTACATCTCAACTGGGCTATAGTTGAAAGATGGCCATGTCATGGAGATAATGTAATATGTAGTAGTAAGGATCTACAAAGTATCAAGATAGCCTTTTACTTTGGAAATTAAAGGTCATTGTTTGCAAAGAGCAACAGTCCTTGGAAATAATCAGCATGCATCAGTAAAAATCTTTTAAATTATATATTTTGTATATTGGTACCTATTGTATTGTTTTTGCTATTGTTGTTTGCCACTTCGAGTAGCCTTCGGGCTGAGGGAAGCGGGATACAAATAAAAAGCAATGATGATGATATAGGAGCCAACCTGATGTTAGCTGTATGGAGTCTTCAGCACTTAACCTGTAAACCTATTTCAGGGCCGATGGTATGATGTCTGGATAGGGAATAGATGCTTTATTTATTCATTCATTCATATTAGTTCATAGTGCCAGTCTTAAGCTCTTAGCACATCTTCAACATTTATATAAAATAGTTTCAATAAAATATTAATTAAGGGTATTCGGCAAGATCCATGAATCATAAAAGAAGCAAAACATGTCTACATTTTAATAGACTCTTACTAGTCTCAAAAGACTTTTCAATCTACTTTTCCTGTCCTTGTTATTAATTCCAAAATTGACCTGCTCTTCTGTAAGTGGAAAATTCACAAGTTCTAGAGATATGTTGAGCTTCCTAGTTAGAGAAGCTGAGTATTTAATGCTAGCCCATTGGCTATACTTTGAAAATGAGACTGTTTGACTTAACAAGTGCAGAAATCCTTTGGTAAAACAATTGATCTTGTCATGTATAAGGCTAAGAAGGAAGGAGCCACAGAATTGGTCATTTTAAGGTGAGGCATTAGTGCTTCTCACTACTATTATTATTATTATTATTATTATTATTATTATTATTATTATTATTATTATTATTATTATTATTATTATTATTATTATTATTATTATTATTATTATTATTATTATTATTATTATTATTATTATTATTATTATTATTTTAAAAACACCTGCTTTCTCTCTGTTGTATTTGTATTTTGAAGACCGTAGTCTCTTTCCTTATGCTGTTCCCATAGGTCATGACCCATATGGATCATAACCAGTTGTTGGAATGATTCCAGCACTTTTAAAGAAAACCCTCTTTCACAGGTTTTGTTGTATGCTTCCAATTCATCATTTCAAGTCTGCTATCTACACAGTTTATTGCATAAAAGAGCCATAGGGATTATATGCCCAGCATGAAGCTCCCTGCTTGAATCCATGTATCACAGCACTTCTTTCATTAGTATCTTGCAGGAATTTTCCTGTCAACCTCTTGGGGGCGGGGAGCTATTATCTCACCTTGTTCAACTAATCCTGTTCTAAAACATGTGTCCCTCCACAATTCACTCTAGCTCCTACTACAGTTAAGATAGCAGCCTATCTTTCAAGTCAAAATATAATGTTTAAAGCTCACAAAAATTGCAATTATATTCTTCTATTATTATTTGTCTTTATGATGGTCCATCATATCTGCAGGCTCTTCTCTAGCACTACATTTCACGTAAATCAATCTTGTTTCTGTTCCCGTACAATAAAGATACTGTTGTGTTTTTTTAGGTATCTTTATTTTGCTGTCGTGTTTGATGAACTTTGGATTTAAATCTTGATCAGAAGCTCAATCCAGTTGTATGACATCATCTTATTCTACTTACTCTTGGAGATGATGACTCTGTGTTAATATTCTGTATGACAGTCAGAATATTACTGAATGTACCAGTCTAAGCTCATTTCCTGTACATAATCAGTAATGATAAATATGTTTGGGCTGTTAAATAAACACAGATAGAATCAGCAATTAAAACAATTCATTTATGACCACATTGTTCTATTGCATATTATCATGACATGGGGAATGGGGCTGATAAAAAATTTCCATAAAGTCTAACGCTGAAGTTACTTATGAAGTGAACCTAGTGTTGTTCTAATACTGAATTTACAAATTTAGTCTTATGCATGTTACAGACAGATTTAATTCAGCATGACCTAGGCCTGGATTTCTCTATTTTTTCTCTAAAAATGCATTTCATACTAAT
Organism: Bradypodion pumilum; assembly: GCA_035047305.1. NCBI lineage: Eukaryota > Metazoa > Chordata > Lepidosauria > Squamata > Chamaeleonidae > Bradypodion > Bradypodion pumilum. The sequence continues at coordinate 108,725,775 of JAWDJD010000004.1, read as the reverse complement.
ATTATTATGTGCATAGTTTTTTTATATAATGGGGAAAGACAGATGAACCATCACTGGTTAAGTTTTAATTGTTTGTTTTATTTTATGGATTGAAAGCAGTTAACATAAATAATTAATCTGCAGAGGTAATGCAATGGTAATGGTTGTAAAAACAAACAAATAAGCCCAAGCCAATATTGTTTACATGACAGTGACGTTAATTACTGGCCATGAATTCAATATTTGTTCCATCCATTCTTTCTGAGCACATCAAATCTTTCTGTTTTTTTTTAAACCTTCCTCTGGTCTTCCTACAATTTCTTTCTCTCTTTCTCTCAGAGCTTTGTAAACCACTATTTATGTACTGTGTTTGGAGGATGTATGTACCATATATTGAGCAAAGTGGCATTGTGGGGTTGCTGGGCCATCTTTACACGTGGATTACTGCTTTTTTTATATAGAGTGGCTTTTAGTGTAGCATTATGCATGGGTAGTGGTAATGAAAGTAGAGTCTACAGTAGACTTGAATGTTACCCTTGCAAGGCCATGGTATCTTTCTGGGCCATCAGGCAGGGACAAGGCAAGGTAGCACTGTCTTACAATGGTGCTGATCTTTCAGGCACTATTGCTTATTGCCATCTAGTATCTGAACTCTATATTGATATGAGCTAAGCCACTTAAATCAAGCCTTGTCTTAATGAATGACCAATAAACATGCAAAATATATTCTAATCTTCCTGTTTCTTCTGTATTCCAAGGTATAAACAATTGTGAGGAAAGGCTGTCCTCTTCTTCAGAATACTCTTTTCCCTCAGCAGTTTCATTCTCTCTAAATGTTAGCCTCTCTCTCTGCCATCATTGCTAAGCAGCACCATTCATCCACAGAGTGTTGTTTTTTCCTGTATTGCTAATAATCAACAGGTCTTTTAACAAATTACTTAAAATGGCAAGAGAGTATGCAATTACAGTAATACCTCGGATAACATTTGCATCAGATAACGCTAAAACCGCATAACGTTAAGCCATCGGGGGGGGGGGATTGCATCGCATAATGTTAAAATCCTATGGGATGCATCGGATAACATTCGCTAAAGCCTGTGCCAGTTACAATGTATCTCTATGGAGTTTTAATGTTATGCGATTCATCCCATCGGATAACATTAAAAATTGGATAACGCTAAGACTTGTGGAACCAAGTTTTAGCATTATCTGAGATTTTACTACAAACAAATTACATTGTGTGTGGTTTGGATCCCAAGTTCTTCAATCCCTGAAGTACATTTGCTATTAAAGTTGTGATTCATAACAATATAAAATTTATTGGATAAAATTTTTAATACTATTTCAGTTTCTCCTCTTATGAATAGCTGTTCTAAGTTCCAATATATGTTTAGGAGATGAATATCTGTCAGTGGTCACCAGATTCACCCTTTGAAGCACAGTGTGGCAATAAACTTAGGACAAGAAGTGACTGGCCATTAACTTATAAAGTTCTAATCTTTTTATTTATTTATTTAAAGGAATACAAACATGACACTAATGGATTTTTCTTGTTCTCTTTTCATGCCTACACCACCTCTGGATTAGAAGTATCTACCTTGAGATCTATTCATTCTTGTCAAAGTAATTTCTTTTAATTTCCTGTTAGCTACAGCCTCCACCAACCACAGGGTCTTTCAAGATGATAGAAACTGAGCTAATGTTAGGTGTAGAATATTTTTTTTACTCATTAGGGTGCACACATACAAAGTTGTGGGAGCAATGTGGGTACAAGGGGCCTGGTATATGTGGGATATAAATAAAATAACTAAAATAAGTGTATCACACACTTTACTTCTAATGATGTGGGATGGCCTAAAACAGGGGTTCTCGACTTTTTTCAGCCATGGGCCAGACCATGTCCCCTCAGACAACTGAGTGGGCCAGACTGGTGGCTCCCCCCCCCCCCATAAATTCTGCCATGAAACACAATCTGCAGCTGTCGCAAATGCATTTACAATTACCACAGACTCATTTACAGCTGTAGTAAGCATGTTTACGATGACCGCAGACTCATTTACAGCTGTAGTAAACATGTTTACAGCAGCCATAAATGAGTCCATGCCCGATTCTGACAGTGGGAGTGGTGGCTGCAGGGGCAGCTGGAGCGAGTTCAGGGACCAGATTATTTGGCACCATGGGCCATAGGTTGAGAACCCCTGGCCTAGGATCAAGATACAGTATAACAGACTTTTAGGCCAAACCCCAATTGGCAAAAAAAGCATGCACAAAGAGACAAGCTATAGCAGCATTCCTCTGCTTGCCTTTGTGCAGCTGGGTGTTTCCCCCATTTCACAACTAATGTGAGATTAAAAGAAATAGAAAGGAAAACGAGAAGAAAGTGGGATGGCTGAGGGTGGAGAGAGAGACTGCATCTGATAGGAGTTATAGAAGACTCGTACGGTTGGAAGAAGAGAGTAAAGAAATGAAGAAGTCTTTGCAACAAGAGGTAAAGGATGTAGAGGAGCAGGAGAGAATGAAGAAGATTTTGCAGTAGCAGCAGCAACTTCAAATTACTTCAAATATAGTAAATATGAACGTAGTATGTATGTATGAAAAGGGGGATCATAAGATATAACAAAGTAATCTACAATTAATGCTGTTTTATGTAGAAGGTAATGAACACTTGGAAAAGCTAAGAAAGTACAGTGATACCTCATACAACGTCCAAACTTGGTTCCACAAGTTTGGACTTTATACGGATTTGGACATTGTATGAGGCATGCAAAATCCTAGCTGAGATGCCTCATACAACATCTAAATCCTTGCTGAGATGCCTCATACAACGTCGTTTCCATAGAGATACATTGTACTGTAACAGCACAGACTTCAGGGCAAAGTCAAGGAGACAGACAGGAAACTGACAGAACTTTAAGAAATCATTGTCTAAAGGCTAAAAACATTACAAAAACATGTCAGACAACCCTGATTGTCCAAGAACCTGAAGAATGCTGCAAAAATCCCAGGAATGCTTCTAAAAATTCTGATGAAAAAATCCAAAAAAATCCAAAATTGTGCTCAAAACCACTCCTAAACACTCTTCACCTCGTGCAAAACCCACAAGAGCAATGCACGCATGTGTCCTGCCTTTTATACTGCTCAGGCACAATGAAACCTGGGAAAACCCCAATGCCTCATACAAAGTCGCATGACTTTGTATGAGGCAACTTTTTTCAAGGAATTAGGCAATGTTGTATGAATCTGATGTTGTATGAAGCGGACTTTGTATGAGGTATTACTGTAATTTTTAAATGTGTAACCTTTTTTGGTTTTGTGTTGTTTTTATATTTGGTTAAAATTTTCTTTTGTTATGTCATTTTTTTACTGAAAAATAATACAACTGAGTAAATGAATAACAAGGTACAGAAGTTGGATATTAATAATGGATATACCCATAAAAACCGAGATAACCTTTTTTAGCAATAAGTTCAATTGTTTGTCTATTTTGATGGAGTTATTCTTTTTTATGTAGACTGTTTTATGTATTCTGTTTCTATGTATTTTGTTTATTACTAAAATAAAAATTTATATAAAGTTAAAAAAAAAGAAATGGATAATTTGTGTGAATTAAATTCTTAGACAATTGTCCTTATGTGACTGCCTAAGTAATTAAATTCTGGCTTTAGTTTACAGCATATGTAAATAGGATTCTGGCCTTAGTTTTCAAAGCATTTTAAAATATCTGTGAGCTCTTCTCAGTCCGCCTGCCCTCTTTTAGGGTGCATGATGCCTTGCTAGTTTCTGTATTATTTGGATCATCTTCTTCAGGTAAGCTTGCCAGTATGGAAACACAGCAGGAGAAGCATTTGTTCATCAGTAATTGCCAGCAGCAACTCTGCAGGGATCTTGCCAATTGAACTAGAATGTAATACCATAAAGGAATTGCAAAAACTGTGCAAGATGACTTTCAAAATGTGGCTATCACTTTACAGAGCCACATGTGGTATGTTATAAAGAAATCTGAGTTTGAAGTATTTCTGAACAAGGGTCGCCTGTGGTTTCATTGCAGTAGTTAAAAATCTTCATACAGTAAATTAGGTCACAAGGTGTGCATTTTTTCCACTTTAATGCTGAACATTCTTCACCCATTGCCTGTCTTTTAGTATAGTCTTATAATCTTTCAAGTTTCCAGCCATGCCTAGCTGAGAGCATTTAGTTTACTAAAATAACATTTTGACCAGTGGACAAATGACTGTAATGAGACATAATTATATCATCTGTACAGTTTTAACATTATTTCTTGATATTTTTGATATTAGTAGGTTTTTTTTAAATATGTCATGTAGTCTTATTCAAATGGATGTAAAAGGTTTCAGAGCCATCTGAAATATCAGATACAGTGGAACCTCAGTTAACAAACGGCTCAGTTAACATAAAAATTGCTTAACAAAAGAAAATCCATAAAAAATAGTGGCTCAGTTTACGAAATTTATTTTGGAACAGATTAATTGGTTTCCAATGCATTCCTATGGGAAACTGCATTTTGGTTAATGTAGTGGCTAAGACGCTGACTGGGAGGCAGAAGGTCAGCAGTTCGATTTCCGAATACTGCAGGACAGAATGAGCTCCCATCTTTGTCCCAGCTTCTGCCAACCTAGCAGTTCGAAAGCAAGAAATTGCAAGTAGATACATAGGGACCACTTCGGTGGGAAGGTAACAGCGTTCCATGTGCTCCTGTGTCTAGTCATGCCTGCCACATGACCACGGCAACGTCTGCAGAAGCAGACAGCACTGGCACTTCGGCTTTGAACCAGAGATGAGCACTGAACCCTAGAGTCGGATATGACTGGGTTCCAAGCAAGGGAAACCTTTACCTTTACTATTTTGTTTTTCAATGCATTCCTATGGGAAATTGCATTCAATGCATTCCTATGGGAAATTCAGTTTGAGTAATTTTCACTGTATATGTTTATGTATCAGCCAAAGTCAGGATCATCCTAGCTCCTCTGTCCTTTTCTGCCAAAACTATGCTGCTCAAAAAAATAAAGGGAACACCTAAACAACACAATGTAACCCCAAGTCAATCACACTTCTGTGAAATCAAACTGTCCACCCTGGTAGCAACACCGATTGACATTCAATTCCACATGATGTTGTGCAAATGGAAGAGACAACAGGTGGACATCAGAGGCAATTAGCAAGGCATCACCAATAAAGGAGTGGTTCAGCAGGAGGTGACCACAGACTACTTCTCAGTTCCTTTGCTTTCTGGCTGATGGTTCAGTCACTGTTGAACGCTGGCGGTGCCTTCACTCTAGTGGTAGCATGAGACAGAGCCTACAACCCACACAAGGGGCTCAGGTAATGCAGCTCATCCAGGATGGCACATCAATGCAAGCTGTGGCATGAAGGTTTGCTGTGTCTGCCAGCGTTGTATCCTGAGCATGGAGGCACTACCAGGAGACAGGCCAGTACAGCAGGAGACATGGAGGAGGGCGACAACCCAGCAGCAGGACCGCTACCTCCGCCTTTGTGCAAGGAGAAACAGGTGGAACACTGCCAGAGGCCTGCAAAATGACCTCCAGCGGGCCACCAATGTGCATGTGTCTGCTCAAACTGTCAGGAACAGACTCCATAAGGGTGATATGAGGGCCTGACGACCACAAGTGGGGCTAGTGCTCACATCCCAACACTGTGCAAGACGCTTGGCATTTGCCAGAGAATACCAAGATGTGCAGGTTTGCCACTGGCGCCCTGTGCTGTTCACAGATGAAAGCAGGTTCACACTGAGCATATGTGACAGACATGTCAGGGTCTGGAGACGCCGTGGAGAATGTTATGCTGCCTGCAACATTCTCCAGCATGACCCGTTTGGCAGTGGGTCAGTAATGGTGTGGGGTGGCATTTCCCAGCCCTCCATGTGCTTGCCGGAGGTAGCCTGAATACCATTAAGTACCGAGATGAGATCCTCAGACCCCTTGTGAGACCATATGTTGGTGCAGTTGGCCCTGGGTTCCTCCTAAGGCACGACAATGCTAGACCTCATGTGGCTGGAGTGTGTCAGCGGTTCCTGCAAGATGAAGGCGTTGATGCTATGGACTGGGCCGCCCATTCCCCAGACCTGAATCCGATTGAGCACATCTGGGACATCATGTCTCGCTCCATCCACCAACGCCACGTTGCACCACAGACTGTCCTGGAGATGGAGGTTGCTTTAGTCCAAGTGTGGGAGGAGATCCCTCAGGAAACTGTCCGCCACCTCATCAGGAGCATGCCCAGGTGTTGTCATACAGGCACGTGGATACCACACACACTACTGAGCCTCATTTTGACATGATTTAAGGGCATTACATCACAGTTGGATCAGCCTGTAGTGTTTTCTTCCACTGTCACTCTGAGTGTATCTCCAAATCCAGACCTCCATGGGTTGATGAATTTGATTCCCATTGTTAGGTTTTGTGTGATTTTGTTGTCAGCACATTCGACTACAGTATGTGAACAACATTAGGAATACAGTATTCCAGTCATTCAGATTGTGGGATGCCTTATTCTTGTGTTCCCTTTATTTATTTTTTGAGAAGTATATTTATACAACTCTACATAAAGCTTCCCAATTGATAAGCTTAATTGGAAATCTTTCTCATGTCAGTCATTAAGCCAATTAAATGCACTAATTGGTAAGCAAGCAATTTTTACTTCTTAACACAAGTTCATATGAATTTTTAACCAATTCAGAACTTGGAGGGGGATAATGGGAATGCCACACTAACTCCTCAGATTTACAAAGGTCTTCTGCAAATCCCATTATACCCTGGACAATACAAAACTTTTGTTCTTCACATGGAACAGTAAAGCTTTTCCATTGTTAACAGCATTTAACAGCAGCCTTTCATATAAAACAGAAAAAAACCCTACAAACCAGCTAAATTAAACATAAAGAAAGTTAATCCACAAGTAATCATGTAAAACAAGGCCAACCTTTAATCCTAGAAGCTAGAACAACAGGAGCATCTTTTACCCTGATGAAAAAATTAAGATTACAATTTTGGGGATATTAGATGAGTTGTTACACTGAACCATATAGGGCACTCCTGAGTATTCTTCCATGAACAAAGTTTTGAAAATTGAGACTGATTGGGCCACAAAGACACTTTTGAATAAAATTTATAATGAAATTGGAGCTTAATTTAACTGAGGCTTGTTAGGCTCTATTATTTGCAGTTGTGAGTATATGTTAAGCTATGGCTACAATAGTAATAGGGAGTGGATTAGTCTGGGCTGATTTGGAACAGTCATACTGTATTGTAGCAACCTAATCAAGCCCTCACATTCACATGTGAATTACACCTGCAGCCCATGAAGTGCAATATGGTCAATCACATGTTAGCATATGGCAATGATGCTGAACCATGGCACTCCAGGTGTTCTTGAACTTCAATTCCAAGAAGCCACGATCAGCAGGAGTGCTGACCTAAGCTTCTGGTAATTGAAATCCAAGAACACCTGGAGTGACAAGGTTAGCCATCTGGGGCACAGATTTCTCCATTTTAGTCCATTTAATTAATATGTCTCTCCTCTTTTTCCTCCATGTTTTCTGCTTCCATTTACTTACAGTTGAGCAGTAATGCTGTGTTTCTTTATGCACACAATAAATGGTTGCCAGTCGATTGCAAAAGAATTTGTATGTTTTGTACCTTTAGCTCTATGCAGTGAAGTGGTTAATTTTTCCTGCAATGCTACCTGATACACTCTAGAACCATGATGGCAAAACTTGGCACTTCAAGTGTTCTTGGACTTCAATTACCAGAAGCCCAAGTCAGCACTCCTCTAGAACAGGTTTCCTCAAACTTTGGCTTTCCAGCTGTTCTTTGACTTCAATTCCCAGCGAAAGGAGGACAGAACATGCAGGGTGTATCAATTGCAGCATGGTATTCTAGAACAGGATTACTCAAACATGGCTCTCCAGGTGTTCTTGGATTTCAATTCCCAGAAGCCCAAGACAGCAAAAAAAGACAAAAATGTTGTGGCACCTTAAAAACTAACTCCTGTATTTAAAAGTGAACTTGATCCATGAAAGCTCACATTTAAATGCAGGAGTTAGTCTTTTATGGTGCCACAACATTTTTTGTCCTTTTTTTTTTTTTTTGCTGTTCTGTTTAATCTCAGAATTATTCTTGTATAGTAGGGGATTTTGTTTGGCTGCCTTGTTGTAAATCCCTTATTTCGTATGTATCTACACTTTTACTGCGAAATCACCCTATCTCATTCATTTAGTTCTGTGTGTTTGTGTGATGTCTTTATGGACAATGGTTCTGTGTTTTTCTTAGACATGGGAAATGGCAGTAGAGCTACTAGCAGGTCCCAGATTAGGAAATAGGCTTCCAGATCCTGCAACATGTCTACCCATGTCTACCCATCTTCTAGATTATTTCCAGCAATTTAGCTTGTCTAATGGTCTACAATATGAGCTTAATTGGCCATGTCAGAGTACACAAACTGATTTTTAAAAATGGCATGAAAGCCTTTACTCTTTAAAAGTAATGTACAAGGCTTTATGGACTTACATAAGCCAGCTAAAGCAGAAAAAAACTGCTCAGCAAGGCAATTTGGGGGAAAAACAGAGATGTTAGATGGAGAAAGGGACTAAGATAGCCTACGTCAGCCAAAATCAGCCCTGCCAAGCAACACTTAATTGGCCAAGCTATGCCCTGATATGTAGCCCAATAAGGGGGTGGGGCAAAATACATTACTCCCTCAAAGTATAAATACAAGCTTCTGTATAGATTAAACCCAGCAACTGGCTACTGACAGTTTCCTTCAAAGACTTGATTACAGTATTGAATGGGAGCTTTCAGAATTCCTGAAGAGAAGAAATGGTTCATATTAATAACTACTCTCAGCCTTTGGCTCAAAACACAGTTTAATTCCAGTGGCATGGCTTCTCTAACTCTTCAGGACAGCTTCCAATCAGCATGGGAAAGAAGAATCCAATCCAGACTGCAGTACCTTGGTCTCTCCCAACCTCTCATACAGGCCATGAGCCACAAACAGGCAAAACAGGCCATCAAACAGAGAACACTAGACATGGAAAGGCAAACTGACCTAGCCAGGGCCATTACCTTCCTGGCTCCAAAGTCTTGGAGAGACATTGTTGCCCTGGCCCCGTACCTGTTCCAACATGAGATTCAAAGTCATTGGAGGGCATTTACACTAGCCCACTGCCAGGCCCTCCCTTCTGCAGTTCTCGAGGGGACGTTCCAAAGGACACCAATGACAGAGAGACTATGCCCCGGTAACACTGGAAAAATTGAGACCACCGGACACGTTCTCTGCAGCTGCCCTTTTTATAGAGACATCCAGAACAAATTCATATCTCCACTGCTCTGCAAGTACCATGGCCGGACAAACAGCACATACACCACTGGCTACTTTCTGATGAAAGGCCCGCCTTCACCCACAACACTGCCAGGTTCTACGCCACAGCATGTAATATCAGAAGAACAATCCGGGCAGGACCTTCCGCCAATTAAATTACTAGTGCTGCAGCACAGGCTTAGTAATAGCTGTAAAATTACTGATCTATGTATTTATTTTACTACTCCTTAAATCTGAGCAGAAATGCTCCTTTTTAAGAACCCTCATTTTAACTTTTGTCTATTGATATATTTTAAGTACTGTATCTCCATTTTAACTTCTGTTCCCGTTGCTATTCTATGCTGGTCTTGGACTATAATAAAGATTTGATTGACTGATGGTTCATATTAACATTTTTGAACTACTACTCAATTGTTAAAAGCCAAATTGCTGTGGCTGCAGCCCATGAGGCCATCCCACAAAGTGAATCTGATAATTAGACTAGAGGTTTCTGACCCAGTAATACAAAATCCCTTAGGCTCATACCTGTCAAGTTTCAGGAAATTTCTGTCAAACCCCTCTATTTTAGGGGTCATCCCATATTAGTTAGACTTTATTTATTTATTTATTTATTGTTTAGATTTCTATACCGCTTTACTCCCCGTAAAGGGAACTCGAAGCGGTTTACAATAATAATGATAAACAATACAGAATACGAATAAACACTAAAACAAAATACAGCATTACAATATCAGAACAAATAGCAATAGCAATACAATAATCAGCAAAATTTTTGTGTATGGGACCAAAGACAACAGAACAACCGAAGGGTTGGTTTAACACAGGTTTATTGCATGGTGTTCCGGTGAAGCATGGGGGTAATGGTGGTGGTACATCTCATTATATACTGAGGACTATACATTTGAATCTTGCAGCACGGTAGCTCATTGGCTACTGTCGGCGTGGCCTCGCCCAGGCACGCCTTACTCTCGCAGTTGTATCTTCTTCCTGCTGAATGCGAGTATCTTCATTCTGCTGAATGCGAGTATCTTCATTCTGCTGAATGCGGAGGCATTTCCCGCGGCTGTCCGTGATTGAGCAATGTGAACCATGTGAGGCTGAACGCTCGCAGCTGCCCCAAGGGGTTGCTTGCTCGCGTTCCTTTCAGCTGAGATACATTGTAATTGTGATGGAACATTTATATCTTGATAGCTTTACAGTACATTGATATGCATACATAACACCCCTCCCCCCTAGGATGGGACGAAGTCCCGCAACCATTGTGGCTTGCCGCACGTGCGCTTGGGGCGTGCTTGCGCCTGACCTAGTACCGGAGAGCCTGTGATCCCTGACTCCGTGGGAGCTTGTCCTGCTACGGGAAACGGGGATTCGTTAGTGGCTCTGTGGGGCGTCCGTGCCTGCCTTGCGCCCGGGGATGGGAATGGAATGAATAGTTGGGAGGTGAACCCCTGCCTGTTGCTCTCGGACCCCGGGGACCCTCCTATTGTGAACCGCGGAACCGATGAGGTCGCCCTTGAGGTTCTGCTACCTTCTGATCCCCGCTCGGGGGACCTTGAGACTGTGGTGGGCGGACTCGCTGCTGCCTCCTGTCTTGGGGGTGTCGGTCTCCGGGAAATTGGCGCTATATTGCATTCTAACTCACAGGGGCTACTGGGACTGGAAGTACCAGGGGCTGAACTGAAACCCCTCTTTTCGCTAGGACGGGTGGGGGACAACTCCGCTAACTCCCCCTGGTACTGTAAATCAACGTCTAAACTTCTATGGGCGTCTGTGTCTCGGGGAAACTTCCAAGGGGTATGTGTGTGGTCGGGGCTCTTCCTTTCCGCCGCGGACTCCCGCAAAAGATCTCTGTGGATCGATTCCCTTTCCTCCCCCCTTGGTGGGGACCCATGTTCCCCTTTTCCTCCCCCTTGGGCTAAGCGGGTGGGGGAGTACCCTAACGCTGATTCGACGCTATTTTCGTCTCCGTCCTGCTCTCCGGGAACCCTGCGCCTGAGTTGGTCCACGTGTCGCCTCCACAGGAAACCTGTACTGGTCTCCACGCGGTATGAGACGGGGCCGGTTTGTGCTATTACGGTGCCCGGCACCCAGGCTGGCCCCGCGTTGGCGTAGTTCCTGCAGTGCACCGGGGCGCCTACGCTGAAACTCTTTGAGGGTTCCACCCCTATGTTCCACCCTTTGTCCTCTACTCTCGTGGGGTCTAGCTTGGAGATTCCCGTGGCCAGCTTCCTGCGCATCAACAGCTCTGCGGGGGAGTACCCTGACGCCAATGGGGTGACCCTGTACCTTAGCAGGAATTGGCACAATTTCAGGTCGAGGTCTCCGGGGCCCATGCGCAGCAGCGCGTCTTTCGTGGTGCGCACGAGGCGCTCTACTTGGCCGTTGGTGGCCGGGTGAAAGGGGGCGGAGGTGATGTGCCGAATGGCGTTGCGCTCCATGAACGCCCCGAACTCGGCGGACGTGAAACAGCTAGCGTTATCGCTGACGAGGGCGTCGGGTAAACCGAACGTGGAAAAGACCCTCCGTAACTGTTTAATTGTTGTGGCCGAGGAGGTGCTCGAGACTGGGATGACCTCCAACCACTTGGAGAACGCGTCCACCACAAGGAGGAAAAGCGTTCCCCTGAACGGGCCAGCAAAGTCTACGTGTACCCGGGACCAGGGCCCCCTTGCTGCGTCCCACTCCCTATGTGGCGAGCGGGCCTCTTCTGGCCTGGAGCTTTGGCACGCTTCGCAAGTGCCGACCATGTGTTCGATGTCGGCGTCTAGCTGGGGCCACCAAAAGTAACTGCGGGCCAGCGCCTTAGAGCGGACGATCCCCGGGTGGCTGACGTGCAGCAGTTTAAGCACCCTCGGCCGGAGAGACGTGGGGATCACTACCCGCTGTCCCCACAAAAGGCAACCCCTCTCTAGGGACAACTCTAGTTTCTTTTTGAAAAATGTGTCGAATTCCGCTGCTGGGGAAGACACGGGCCACCCTTTCTGTACCCAGGAGCAAACTGTGGCCAGCGTTTTGTCCTTGCCGGTCGCTTTAGCGATGTCGGCCGGTACTACTGGAGGGGAGTCTAGGACCTCTATCATTAAGACCTGGTGGTCCCTCTCTACCTCGCCCACGTGGCAGCAATCCCGGGGAATGGGGGACCTCGACAGGGCATCCGCATGGCTGATCTCCTTCCCGGGCCGGTATACCAACGCGTGCTGATACGCGTTGAGAAAAATGGCCCACCTGAGCATTCTCGGGGACAGGATTTGGGGTGTGGGCTTATCTGCGGTGAAAATGCCTAGCAAGGGCTTATGGTCAGTCACTATGGTGAAGGGGCGGCCGTACACAAAATCATGAAATTTCTTAGCCCCCGCAATTATCGCTAGTGCTTCCCTGTCTGTCTGGGCATAGTTCCTCTCCGCTTGGGACAAGGACCTAGAGTAGAACGCTATCGGGGCCTCCCTCCCGTTCTCCAGTACGTGGCATAACACCGCCCCCACCCCCACCGGGGATGCATCGCATATCAGGACCACTGGGCGTTTGGGATTGAAATGGGTCAGTACCGCATCTGATGCCAGGAGTCGCTTCAGGTCATTGAAAGCCCTCTCCTGGTCGTCGCCCCACTTCCATGCCTCGTCCTTTTTTAACAATTTGTGTAGCGGTTCCGCTACTGCTGCCTTCCGCGGAAGGAAGGAGTGGTAAAAGTTGAGCAGTCCAAGGAACGACTGCAACTCGGGCTTGGAGGTGGGGCGAGGGGCCTTCTTGATGGCGGCCACCTTGGATTGGGATGGCCTGATTCCCTCGGGAGTAACACGGAACCCTAGGAACTCAACCTCAGTTGCGAAGAAAACGCATTTGTCCTTCCGCAACCGCAACCCCGCTTTCTCGAATATTGTCAGGACCCTTCCCAACCTGCTTGCTAATTCGGCCCGGCTCCCCCCTGTAATCAATACGTCATCAAAGTAGGGTAACACCCCCTCTAACCCCTTCAGGAGGCGTTCCACGAGTGACTGGAAAATCCCGGGCGCCGAATTCACGCCGAATTGGAGGCGCGATACCTGGAACGCCCCTTTGTGGGTGACTATGGTCTGTGCAGCAGCTGCGGCGGGGGTCACCGGGAGTTGCTGGTAGGCTTGGGCCAGGTCGAGTTTAGCGAAACACCTCCCCCCGTGTAACCTGGCCAACAAGTGGCTGACTACCGGCACCGGATAAGCATTAGGGCGGATCGCCTTATTGATGGTGCACTTGTAATCAGCGCATATGCGGACCTCCCCGTTGGCCTTGAGCGCTGTTACAATTGGAGTTTCCCACTCCGCAGAATCAACAGGAACAAGAATCCCCTGGCCCACCAATTTGTCCAACTCCGCCTCTATTTTGTCCTTTAGTGCGAAAGGCACTCTGCGCGGTTTAAGTCTGATTGGACGTACTCCAGGGTCCAGGTCGAAAGTCACTGGGGGGCCCTTGAATTTTCCGAGCCCCTTTTTGAAAACCTCGGGGTGCGCGTCGCACACGCTCTGTATTGGATCAGTCCCGGTGGCGTGTGCTCCCACGGCGTGCACCCCCCCAATGAACAACCCCAGGGGCTGGAACCATTGAGTCCCGAGGAGGCTGCATTTTCCTCCCTTGAGGACGACTAGGGGAAGCGTTGCGGTGTGCTTTTTAAACTGGACCTGGAACTTCCCAACCCCCAACACTGGGATGCGGTTCCCTTGCACGTCCTTCAGTGTGGCCCTCAACGCTTTGAGCTTGGGCCGCACGCGGGGGGCGATTTTCATGAACTCTCCCTGGGAAATAATAGAGTATGACGAACCCGAGTCCACCTCCATTCTAACAGGGGCCCCTTGTATTACTACCTCAACGAAGTAACGGGGGTGCTCCGTGGAAACGCTGCAAACCGGAGCGTCGTCCTCGCTGTCGTCGGAGATGCGCCCTACGCCGTCCCGCGTCCTCGTGGTCCGGGTGCCGTCCTTTGGCCTCGTGGTGCGGTCCTGCCTCGCCGAGCGGTCTGGAGAACTCCTTGTGGCCTCGCGCCGTTTCCGGCAGACCTTGGCGATGTGCCCGCGCCGGCCGCAGTTGTGGCACTCGGCCTTGCGGAATGGGCATTTGGCGCGGGCGTGGGCGGCACCGCAGCCGTCGCAGCGCCGGCCCTCTCTCTGGACCCTCCGGACGTCCTCGTCGTCGCTGCTCTCCGCAGACGAGTTCGAAACTCGCCGGGCCGCGCGCACCGAGCTCTCTGCCTTGGCGGGCTTCGGGCGCCAGTCCTGAAGCTCTTGCACCCCGGCAGTCGTGGCCTCCGCGGCCTGCGCCGTGTCGAGGACTTGTTGCCACGTGGGAGGCAGCTCCTTTTTCATCAGCGCGCGCTGAGTCTCGGTATCCCTCAGACCGCAGAGCAGGCAGTCCCGGAGGGTGACTTCTGGGGTCTCCCACTTGCATGGGCCGGCGGCCAGCCGCAGGGCCGCGGCGAACTCGGCGACCGATTCCCCGGGCGCCTGGACTCGCCTCCAGAACGCGCTCCGAGCGGGGAACATCGCTATCGCTGGCCGGAGATGGGCGCGCAGCGCCGCCAGGAGCTCTGTGGCTTTGAGGTCGCCCACCTTCCTCGGCGCGATCAGGTCCACCAAGGTCCTCTTGGTCTCGTGTCCGAGCATGCGGACGAAAATGGCCCTCTTCTTGGCCTCATCTGAGACTTCGAGCTCCACCAGCGCTGCGTTGAAGTCTATCTCAAACAGCTCCAAGTCTCCCGGCTTCCTGATCTCGTAGCCGGCGCATGTCTTGGTCCCGTGGGCAGCCATATCCCACCTTCGTCGCCAATTTTGTGTATGGGACCAAAGACAACAGAACAACCGAAGGGTTGGTTTAACACAGGTTTATTGCATGGTGTTCCGGTGAAGCATGGGGGTAATGGTGGTGGTACATCTCATTATATACTGAGGACTATACATTTGAATCTTGCAGCACGGTAGCTCATTGGCTACTGTCGGCGTGGCCTCGCCCAGGCACGCCTTACTCTCGCAGTTGTATCTTCTTCCTGCTGAATGCGAGTATCTTCATTCTGCTGAATGCGAGTATCTTCATTCTGCTGAATGCGGAGGCATTTCCCGCGGCTGTCCGTGATTGAGCAATGTGAACCATGTGAGGCTGAACGCTCGCAGCTGCCCCAAGGGGTTGCTTGCTCGCGTTCCTTTCAGCTGAGATACATTGTAATTGTGATGGAACATTTATATCTTGATAGCTTTACAGTACATTGATATGCATACATAACAAAAATAAAAGATAAATAAATACAAAATAATACAGTCAAATCCATATAATCAATAACATAGTAACAATAAATAAGATCCCCAGAGATACAATGTACAACAGATCATAAGCCCATACAGTGTGATACAAAGCATCTTGCCTCACAGACCACAGCCCTAACAACACAAGGTATACTTCCCTGGGCGAAGGAGTGGAGGCGAAGCAGTCCAGCTTTTTTGTATTGGCCTGAGGCAGGACCCAGGGGTGCGAAGAAAAGAAAAGGCACTTCCCCCCACAGCAGCAGCAGCAGCAGCAGCAGCAGCAGCAGCAGCAGCAGCAGCAGCAGCAGCAGCAGCAGCAGCAGCAGCAGTCCTTGAGTGGCAGCAGGTCTTCGGCTCAGCCTGGCAGCCCACAGCCCTTTATCCTCCCCACAGATGGACTGGGAAGGAAGGGCGGGGCTCCCCACAGCTGTGGGAGCAGTCCTCAGGCAGCAGCAGGTCTTTGGCTCAGCCTGGCAGCCCACAGCCCTTTATCCTCCCCACAGATGGACTGGGAAGGAAGGGCGGGGCTCCCCACAGCTGTGGGAGCAGTCCTCAGGCAGCAGCAGGTCTTCGGCTCAGCCTGGCAGCCCACAGCCCTTTATCCTCCCCACAGATGGACTGGGAAGGAAGGGCGGGGCTCCCCACAGCTGTGGGAGCAGTCCTCAGGCAGCAGCAGGTCTTCAGCTCAGCCGGGCTCCCCACAGCTGTGGGAGCAGTCCTCAGGCAGCAGCAGGTCTTCGGCTCAGCCTGGCAGCCCACAGCCCTTTATCCTCCCCACAGATGGACTGGGAAGGAAGGGCGGGGCTCCCCACAGCTGTGGGAGCAGTCCTCAGGCAGCAGCAGGTCTTCAGCTCAGCCGGGCTCCCCACAGCTGTGGGAGCAGTCCTCAGGCAGCAGCAGGTCTTCGGCTCAGCCTGGCAGCCCACAGCCCTTTATCCTCCCCACAGATGGACTGGGAAGGAAGGGCGGGGCTCCCCACAGCTGTGGGAGCAGTCCTCAGGCAGCAGCAGGTCTTCAGCTCAGCCGGGCTCCCCACAGCTGTGGGAGCAGTCCTCAGGCAGCAGCAGGTCTTCGGCTCAGCCTGGCAGCCCACAGCCCTTTATCTTCCCCACAGATGGACTGGGAAGGAAGGGCGGGGCTCCCCCTTTCTGGGGGAGTTAGACTGGAGGCAAGCACAGGATAAGCATAGCTGTCCAGTTTCCCATTTTGGCCGAGAAATTTTCCTTATTTGACAGAAATTTCCCAAAACTTGACAGGTATGCTTAGGCTTACCATTGTTTTTTTATTCAGTAGTTTTCCTAACACCTTTGTTCTAATATTCTCTCCTCTAAAGCAAAGCACAAGTACATTGAAGTTAAAATTTGAAAAGTTTTGCTCTGGTCATGACCTACAGCCCTTTATTTAAAGATTTCTTGTTAGTTTTTACTGTGTGCCTCAAATACGTTTTAGTTGTATTGTGGGTTGCCTAGATCAAACATGCCAGTTATTTTTTTAACCACAAAGTTCAACTATACATACATGCCAGACTCTGCAAACCAAACTTTTTACTAGATGATTTAATTCCATTAGGGCTTTATTTCTATTTCATTCATTATAAGTGTTAGCTTATTTTGTGTTAACATTTCATAACCATGGCAGTAACATAGAAGATATTTTGTGATTAAAATCCTTATTAATGGCAGAAAGAAACTAAAATTTCTGTCGAACTTCCATTAAGAGTATTTTTAATTAGATAAGGGAAAACCCCAATTAATTACTTTTGTCTGCATTTTTTAACAGTCAAACCACTTGAGTTTGATTTTGCTGGAATGATACCTACATTCAAAATTAGTTAAATGAGTCACATTTCATTCTTTTGCATAGCATTGTATCTACCCTCTATTAGAAAGGGATCAGTGGCAGGGAATGTTTGGGTAGGTTTAGGCTTTGCTTCTCCTTTTCACTCACTTAGTGATTGTGTGCAAATTACTCCCCAACCAGTTGAACCTTATATTGGCCATTGAAATGGCTTTGTGATGCTTATAGCATAAGAGTAACAGATCTTTCCAACACAAGGTATGTGATTTCCTTACCTCAAAATGCACATTTTCTGATAATGGAAGTCCACTTATTTGTCAATCTGATAAGTGTCAGAGATAAAGATATGTTGAAAAAAACTGTACCTAGGCAGACCTATGCCACTTCATCTACATCTTGACTTTGTGATGCTTTTGTAAATAACTACTGCTGTTGAGCATCAGAATTCAATTCATTTTCAAATAGAAAGGATATGGTGCAAAAGAAATAATTCCTTCTGAATTCATCCTCATCATTTGGTCAGTAAAATCTGTCAGAAACCCGGGGTAGCTCTGAGCTCTGCCGTGGGTAGCACATGGAACTTCCCAAAGACCCACCGCCCGCCGCCACCACCACCACCACCACCTGGACCAGGCAGCAATGCTGGGCAAAACGTGCCCCATGACTGCCAGGTAAGCCTGGCATCATTGCCATGACTGCCTGCCCGCGGGGGGTGAGGGGCGGGAAACAGAGCCAGGGTGGGTGGTCGGGCCCCCACACCTCCCAGCAGTTCAGGCAGGTTGTTCTTTGGCCTGGCCCCTCCCATCCCAGGCGGGTCCGTCTGTCCGTCCGTCCATCTCTCTATCTATTTTCACTAATCCACTCTTCCTTCCTTCCTCTCTTTCTTTCTTCCTTCCTATCTTCCCTTCCTTTCTTCCATCCTTCCTATCTTCCTTCCTTCTTTCCTTCCCTCCCTCCTTCCTTTCTTTCTTCCATCCTTCCATCCATCCTTCCTTACTTTCTTTCTTACATCCTTCCATCCTTTCTTCCTCCCTCCCTCCCTTCCATCCTTCCTTCCTTCCATCCTTCCTTCCTTCCTTTCTTTCTTTCTGAGCACTGGTGGTGCAAAACTGTGGTCATAAGGACTGCAGTGGCTCAAGTGGCTAAGACACTGACTGGGAGGCAGAAGGCCAGCAATTCAATTCCCGAGTACTGCAGGATGGAATGAGCTCCCGTCTTTGCCCCAGCTCCTGCCAACCTAGCGCTGGCTCTTCAGCTTTGAAACAGAGATGAGCACTGCACCTTAGAGTCAGATATGACTGGTTTTTGAGCAAGGAAAACCTTTACCTTTTAATT
The DNA here is from genome assembly GCA_035047305.1 of Bradypodion pumilum. Lineage (NCBI taxonomy): Eukaryota > Metazoa > Chordata > Lepidosauria > Squamata > Chamaeleonidae > Bradypodion > Bradypodion pumilum. Next base: position 108,707,047 of record JAWDJD010000004.1, on the reverse strand, counting down.
ATGTTCATGTTGATATAAAAATCTGTTTTTTGGGCATAATGTGTGGCACTTTAAAGACTAACTGCTGTATTTAATGCAAGCTTTTGTGGATCAAGGCCACTGGCTCTTTGGCTGTAATCAGAGATGAGCACTGAACTCTAAAGTTGGATACAACTGGCTTTCAAGCAAGGCTTAAAGACTAACTGCTATATTTTAATGTGAGCTTTTGTGGATCAAGGCCACTGGCTTTTTGGCTGTAATCAGAGATGAGCACTGAACTCTAAAGTTAGATACAACTGCCCATCGATTTCTTTTGGGAAATTGTGTATTCCAGCCGCCATTGCCACCCCAATGCGAGGAGAAAAGTGTGTGTGTGTGGGGGGGGGGGAATAGGATTGCTCAGTATGGGGCCCAGAAATTTCTGATGGCAGTCCTGCATGTGTGGGTATCGGCAAACCTTCACTTCCCATCTCAAGATGGCTCCTTCCGTGTAGGAAAGCTGCTGGAATTCCTGGAGCTGGTTTCCTCCCTCTGCGTTGCTGAGACATTTGCTCAGTGCATGCGTATGTGCAATTCCACCCCTTAGACTTCCCAGGTAGATTTTGGGAGTTCTCAAGAATGAGTTACAAAAAGATATTCTTTTTGTAATTTTATTAAACAGAAATAGTAAAAGTCCAGAATATAGAAAAATAGTTTTGCATTGTAAGTTCAGCTAGAGCCTATCTCCTCAGAGATAGCCTCAACCACCCATCAAGATTTATGGTTGTGGGCTCAGTTAGACAGCATTGCTAAGTGAATCCTAAGCATTTCATGATCAAGATCATTCAGCATAATTGTTTACATTAACAACATTTCTTATAGGGTTTTCATGGGAACCATTGAAGTTCAACGTGCGTCAATGTGATGATTGACAGTTAACAAAGCACGCCAAGAATATGGCCCAGGTCTGCACTTGGCTCCATATCTTGGATTGAAAATCCCCTTGTGGCGAGATTTCTCCCTCATAACCCAAACATGGATGCAACTGTTTGCATTCCTGCTTGTTGTTCTCCTTGCAAAGCAAGATGTTTTTCTGCTTACTGGTGAGACAGCTTTCTCTGGAAGAGAGAAACACTGTGTGTGCAGATTTAAGGCAGATTATTCAAAATGGATTCTAGCTGGCTGCTAGAAATGAACTCCATTTAAGCCTAAAACTAAGCAAAACATGGCAATGTGAATACATAACAAACATCACGTTTAAATCACTTTAAATTTAAGACATCCCTATTTATGGAATCACAACAAAATCTACAGATAATTCCCAAAAAATGCATCAAAAAATTGTGAGCTGCACTTAGTGAAGCCTGAAGGGCATTAATTTAAATTGATAATTTAAACTGCTGAGAACCACCTCTGTTCACACAGAGAAAGCAGTTAGAAGCTTCCAGAAGCAGGGGGCAGAGCCACACCAGGCCCTTCCCTGAACTGTGACTCATAGGGGCGGAGCCACACTAGCCTTTAAAAGCTCTGAGCTCTTTCAGGGTCAGCCCTTTTGACTCTGCATGTGCTCTTAAGCAGAGCTGCTGCTGAGGAGAGCCAAACAAAGGAAGTGAGCACTGGTAAGTTTTGCAGTTGGAGTAGAGCTGCTTTAGAGGCCTCCACTAATTTAAATTGATAATTTAAACTGCTGAGAACCACCTCTGTTCAAACAGAGAAAGCAGTTAGAAGCTTCCAGAAGCAGGGGGCAGAGCCACACCAGGCCCTTCCCTGAACTGTGACTCATAGGGGCGGAGCCACACTAGCCTTTAAAAGCTCTGAGCTCTTTCAGGGTCAGCCCTTTTGACTCTGCATGTGCTCTTAAGCAGAGCTGCTGCTGAGGAGAGCCAAACAAAGGAAGTGAGCACTGGTAAGTTTTGCAGTTGGAGTAGAGCTGCTTTAGAGGCCCGTGCGCCTAACGGCGCGCGAGATTGCAAACTAGTAACAAAGGAAGAATATAGTCTTACTAGGTAGAAAGGTAGTAAACGTGTACATTTTTGAGGCCCAGAATACTGCACTTGTTAAAATGGATTCTGAGGGAACAGTTGTAGTTACCTGCAACACTTGTGCCATGTTTGTGTTCTTGCCAAAGCATATGGAGAACTACACTTGCAGCAAGTGCAAGCTGGTTGCACTACTAGAAGAGAAGGTCCAGCAGCTAGAGGCCCGCATATCTAACCATAAACAAATTAAGGAGCTTGAGCTGTTCTTGGACAGAGCGGAGCAGACTATGCTGGACAAAGAAGAGACAGGGCACAGTTCTGAGGGAGAAGGCCTTTCACTAACTCAGGAGGGAGATGGTTGGAGGAATGTGACTCAAAGGAGGAGAAGAGTAGGGGATCACTCTGAGAGTCTGAAATTACAGAATAAATTTGAGGCTCTTTCCTTCATCACACCTGATGAGGAACACACAGAGGAACAACTGGTTCCACCTGATGATCTCTCCTTCATCACACTTGATGAGATCCAGGAAGATAAACAACAGGAACAAACTGAGGTTCTCTCCCTTAATATGGTTAATGAGGTGCATGTAGATGAACAGATTGCAGGAGAGAGGCTCCTTGTACTAGGCGATTCAATAATTAGAAATACAGAGAAATGGATTTGTGATGCACATGATAACCATATGGTGACTTGCCTGCCAGGTGCAAAAGTTGCAGACATCACAAGAAATCTAGATAGATTGTTAGAGAGAACTGGGAACGAGCCAGTTGTCATGGTACACGTTGGTACCAATGATGTTGGGAAGGCCAAGCGGTCTGTCCTGGAAGCCAAATTCAGGTTGTTAGGAAGAAGATTGAAGTCCCGGACTTCCAAGGTAGCATTTTCAGAAGTGCTGCCTGTCCCTCGCGCAGGACCTACCAGGCAGGCAGAGCTCAGAAGCCTCAATGCGTGGATGAGGCGGTGGTGTCGAGAGGAGGGTTTCAGATTTGTCAGGAACTGGAGAACATTTTGGGACAAGCCAAATCTGTTCAGGAGGGATGGGTTGCATTTGAACCATGATGGGACCAGATTGCTGGCACTCAACATCAAAAAGGCTGCAGAGCAGCTTTTAAACTGATAACTGGGGGAAAGCCGACAGGAGCTGAGCAGCATCCGGTTCGGGAAAGTGTGTATTTGAGTAGTGAGGAGGATGCAAAAATTACTGAGCAGAGCGAGGAGCTAACTAGCATTCTAGCAGAAGGATGCAAAAGGCAATCTAACAATGCAACTGGACACAAAAGACTGTGTCAGAAAAGCATATATAAATGCTTGTATACAAATGCCAGAAGCCTCCGGAACAAAATAGGGGAGCTGGAATGCCTAGCAATAGATAAGAATATTGATATTATTGGTATCACTGAAACCTGGTGGACGGATGATAACCAATGGGATACAGTTATCCCAGGCTACAAACTGTACAGGAAGGATAGGAAGGGGCAAATGGGAGGTGGTGTGGCCTTGTATGTCAAAGAAGTGATAAAATCGTATGAATTGGAATATCTAGGTGATTTGGAGTCACCATTAGAAGCTCTGTGGGTAAGAGTACCAGGCCACAAGGATGGTCTAACAGTAGGCATATACTATCGGCCTCCGACCCAAACTCTTGAGGGAGACTGGCAGTTGGAGAATGTTGTAAAGGAGGCATCCAAGAAGGGAAGCCTGGTTATAATGGGGGACTTCAATTACCCTCACATAGACTGGGTGAACTGTTGTTCAGCACATGATAAAGAGATAAAGTTCCTAGATATGCTAAATGATTGTTCCCTGGGACAGATGGTTGAAGACCCAACTAGAGGTACAAGAATCCTTGACTTGATCCTGAGTAATACTCAGGATCTGGTGCAAGATGTTAATGTGACTGATCCAATAGGGAACAGTGACCACAACTCAATTATGTTTAACTTGATCATAGACCGCAAGTCACTGATAAAATCTAACACAGAGACCTTAAATTTTCAAAAAGGAAATTTCCCGAAGTTGAGGAAACTAGTAAAAAAGAAGCTGAAAGGAAAAATTGAGAGAGTCCAAACACTCCAAGAGGCATGGAGGCTGTTTACAAAAACAATAACAGAGGCTCAATTGGAATGCATACCCAAAAGGAAAAAGGGCACTGCCAGGTCCAAGAGGACTCCAATGTGGCTTACAGGAGATGTTCGGGAAGTGATCAGGAGCAAGAAAAGCTCATTTAGAAGATGGAAGGCTTGTCCGAATGAGGACAGCAGGCAGAAACATAAATTCTGGCAGAACAAATGCAAGGCAACAATCAGGAAAGCAAAGCAAGACTATGAGGAGCGTATAGCTAAAAATACTCAGAGAAATAACAAAGACTTCTTTAAGTACATTAGAAGTAAGAACCCAACTAGGAAGGCCATTGGACCATTAGATGACAATGGAAGGCAAGGGGTTATTAAAGAGGAAACAGAGATTGCAGAGAGACTCAATGAATTCTTTGCTTCAGTATTCACTGAAGAAGACAGAGGCCACATGCCCAAAACAGAACCTATCTTCATAGGGAGGGAAACCGAAGAATTAAGCCAGATAGAAATAACCAGGGAGGAGGTCCTTGCATGTCTTGTTAAGCTAAACACTAACAAATCACCAGGACCAGATGGCATCCATCCACGAGTTCTCAGGGAACTTAAAGATGAAATTGCTGATCTCCTAGCCAAAATATATAATCTTTCCCTCAAATCAGGCTTTGTGCCTGATGACTGGAAGGTAGCGAATGTAACACCAATTTTCAAAAAAGGATCCAGGGGTGATCCAGGAAATTACCGACCTGTCAGTTTGACATGTGTCCCAGGTAAAGTGATGGAAACCATCCTAAAAGATAGAATTAATAGGCACATAGAAGAGAAGGCGCTGCTAAAGGAGAGCCAACATGGCTTTTGCAAGGGCAAATCATGCCTCACTAATCTGTTGGAATTTTTTGAGAGTGTCAACAAGCATGTGGATAAGGGGGATCCAGTTGACATTGTTTATCTGGACTTTCAGAAGGCTTTTGACAAGGTCCCACACCAAAGGCTTTTGAATAAACTTACCAGTCATGGAATAAAGGGACAGGTCTTGTCCTGGATCAGCAACTGGCTAAGGGACAGGAAACAGAGGGTAGCACTAAATGGACACTTCTCCAAGTGGAGGGAAGTAAAGAGTGGGGTCCCCCAAGGTTCAGTACTGGGACCCCTGCTTTTCAACCTCTTCATAAATGATCTAGAGGTAGGAGTAAATAGCAAGGTAGCCAAATTTGCTGATGACACTAAATTATATAGGGTAGTGAATACTGTGAGAGATTGTGAGGAGCTCCAGAGGGATCTCTTGACACTGGGGGAGTGGGCAAAACAGTGGCAAATGAGTTTCAACATTAGTAAGTGCAGAGTGATGCATGTTGGGGCAAAGAACCCCAATTACATTTATAAACTGATGGGGTCTGAACTCTCTGCGACAAACCAGGAAAGGGACCTTGGTGTCCTGGTGGACAGCTCAATGAAGGTGTCAACCCAGTGTGCCTCAGCAGTGAAAAAAGTAAACTCAATGCTAGGGATCATTAGGAAGGGTATAGAAAATAAGTGTCATTTTGCCTCTTTATAAATCTATGGTGAGGCCCCATCTGGAATACTGTGTACAGTTCTGGTCGCCATACCTCCAGAAGGATATTATGGAGCTGGAAAAAGTGCAGAGGAGGGCATCCAGAATGATTAGGGGACTGGAACACCTTCCTTACCATCTGAGGCTGCAACGGTTGGGCCTCTTCACTCTTGAACGACGACGTCTAAGAGGTGACCTGATTGAAGTTTATAAAATCATGCACGGTGTGGACAAAGTAGATAAGGAAAAACTGTTTTCCCTATCGCATAACACTAGAACTAGGGGACACTCCATGAAACTTTTGGGTACTAGTTCTCAAACAAATAAGAGAAAGTACTTTTTCACCCAGAGGATTACTGGCCTATGGAACTCCCTGCCAGAAGAAGTGGTGACAGCTGTCAGTCTTGACAGCTTTAAGAAAGGATTAGACAAGTTCATGGAGGACAAGAGTATCAATGGCTATAATAATGGATACTTAAGGACAACCTCCGGGTTGGAGAGATAGGCAGGATATCTCTCAATATCATTTCCAGGGAATCCTAAGCAGGTGAAGGCATCTGCTTGGGAATACCCTGAAGGAAATGGTGAGCCACTGTGTGAGACAGAATGCTGGACTGGATGGGCTGTGGCCTGTTCCAGCAAGGCTGTTCTTATGTTCTTATGTTCTTAACTCCCAATGAAGCATTGTGGCTCCTTGCTTATGTATAAATAAAATGGACACATTTAAAACGAATTATAGTTGCATGTTCTCACTGACAAATTGTGATAATACATTAGTCACCAGAATGGATATCATGTGAGATCATTGTACTGCTGGGGAGTATCAGAGTTAGTGTGCTAAATATATTCCAAATACTGTACCCGTAATTTAAACTGCAGCTGCTCTGAAAAGTCCAGCGATCTAATCAAAAGGAAACAATAACTAAGCATCATTAAAGTACAGCTCTTTCTGCAACAACAAGAAGAAGAAAAAAGCTAATATTTTGACTAGAAAGTAGCAAATAGGCTAACTTTTATTTCTTCCTTTCCTAACCCTTCTATTGATTTATCTAGTCTTATCCTGTTTGCAAATAATTCCGTCATTAATATAAATAAGGCATCCTTGACTAGTTCCCCAACTTAGGTCAAATTGCTTCATTATACCATTGTTTACTATTATTGAGGCCTTGTTTTGGGAATATAATTGTTCTATTACATTTTGAAATTTCTCTCCAAATCCCATCATCTGTATTAATTTTTTCAATTCTATCCAATCCACTGAGTCAAAAGCTTTAAATATATCGAATACCATCAGTCCTGCTTCTATTTTATTTTACCATTTAATTTTACCATTTTATGACCTCATCCGACCACAGATGATACATTATTAACTATGAAAAAACCTAAAGTGGGGACAAGCATAATTTAGAAAAAATTGAGGAGATATCAGGGTTATGGATAAATTGGAATAAAACAGAATTGATGTTATTTAATAATAAAATTCAAGATGTAGAGGAAATTAAAAATAGAATGGAAATAAAAATAAAAGCATCCATAAAATATTTGAGAATAAATATAACAAAGAATACATAGGATTTAAAAGCAATGAACTACAATAAACTAAAGGACAAAAATAAATAGAACTATAGAAACTATAAGAAATTAAGATTATCATGGTTCAGAAAAATAACCCTGTGCAAAATGAAAATTTTACCTAAAATAAATTTTATGTATGGAATTCTACCAGTAAAAGTAATGGAATCAGAATTAAATTGAGTCCTAGAGTAGCTCTGCTAATGGATTTGGGAGGCAAAAAACTTGAGAGAGAAAAGAGAAATGATCGGTAAAATGATAATAGCAATGAGATTACTTAAAGCTAGGAAATGGAAATCAGATAGTAAAATTGAATTAGAAGAATGGTATAGAGACATGTGGAGTATAGCAACAAATGACAAATTAATGGTACAGGGTTCCCAACCCCTGGCCCACAGGCCTAATCCAGCCTGCGCATATCATTAATCCAGCCCACAGTGGCCACCCAGGCACCTCTAGACCCCCACCACCACCACCACCACCACCACTGGAAATTATGATACATCACTTACTGCGGTGATGGCATTGGCGGCAGGAATCCTGATGTTTTTCGGGGTTCTTGGACAGCCTCTGCCATTTCCCAGGGCGGCAGGAAGCTTTTCAGAGCATGTCCACTCCAGTTTGGTTTTTTTCTGCCACACCTCTGCTGTGCTTCAGCAGCTCCAGCATGGCTGTGAGCAACTTTCAGTGCCAGGTGGAGCTCACGTCAGTGCCTGGGATCCCAGCGTGGAACCAGGAAGTCATCCACAGCCTTGCTTGAGCTGATGAAGTACAGCAGAGAAGTGGCAGAAAAAACCCAAACCAGAGGGAACATGCTCCTAAAGCCTCCTGCCATCCTGGGAAGCAGCAGAGGCTGTCCAAGAACCCTGAAAAACTTTGCGATTCTCACTGCCGCCGCTGATGACAACAATGATGATGAAAACGTAAGTAGTGGGCGCAGCCACACTTCCTTCCCCCACAGCTGAGCACAGTGGCAGGAACTGGCCCCTGGCAGGAAAATGTTGGGAACCCCTGGTATAGAGAAATATGGAGTATAGCAACAAACAACAAAGTAACATCAGAAAAAAAAGTCAAAAAAGGAATTATAAAGAAATGGGATTTTAAAAAAATATGGGGAGAATTTTTGGGCTACACACTGGTAAAAGGGTCAAGGGAAAGGAAAGAAACCAGGTCAAGAAATTAGATCATTCTGGAAAGAAGGATAAATTATAAACTAAAGCATCTATATACAGTGGTACCTCGCTTAAAGAGCTGTGTTCCATGGGATTGCTCTTTAAGTGAGTTTGCTCTTTTAAGCGAAACACCATTGTAAGTGACCAATTGTAACTTCTGGTGGGTGGGGTTGCGAACCCTGATTTAGTTGTTAAGCGAGGTTTTTGTTGGTTTTAGTTGTTAAGTAAGATAACCATTCAGAGAAAATTCTGCTCTTTAAGTGAGTTAGTCTCTAAGCGAGGCGCTCTTTATGCGAGATTTTACTGTACTGTATTGAACAAAGTAAAGAAGCATATACTGTATATTGTCCAGTTGGGTGAAAGGAGCACACCGTATTAGTGAATGTTGTAGTAGGTTTTTGTTGTTGTTGTTCTATTGTTAATTGTTATGTGTTATTGTTGTCATTATAAATTTTATAAATAAATAAATATTCTTTCGAACCATAATTAAAATTAACTTTACTGTGCTCACCATCCTGGAATTTTTTCATAGCTTGCCAAGTTTGGGAATGATTGTTTGGGAAGCAAACAGTAAGAACTTCAGCTACTGTCATGTTTGTATAGAACACTAAATAACCCATTGAGCAAAACTCTGAGGAAAATGGGTCGTCAACTTCAGTGTCTTAACCACTAAGCCACCGTGATCCCTCATCCGAATGTTTATACAAATAACACCAGCATGAAAGATAATTGGATCTTTCCAACATTTTGGATCCATAGGTAGGGTTCACATAGCTAGGGTTTAACACTAAGCCCTGATGTTGGGGGCAAAATGCTTAATAACATGTGAATCGCCCAAAGAGTGCACTAAGCATTGTGGGGTAGTATATAAATGTGATTGCTTTTTGGCCAGTCATAAATTCTGGATTGTTTGGTGCTGGGGAAGGCAGTATGTGGGCCCTGAGCTGACCAGTCCACAACTTGAATTGGACTCAGTAGCTCACTATCACCAAATAATAATAATAATTTCATGTCAGAGATTACTCTGGGTTGAAAGGATTTTTAGGGGATGCCCAAATGAGGCATGTCCCCCTTTCATGTCCCCAAGTGCAGCTCTCAGGTATCGAAGCCTGACCTTCCAGTCTCCAGCTCAGCACCTTAACCACTAAGCCACCGGAGGAGCTGCACTATCAACAAATACAAAAATCTGATATTTTACATGTGTGTGTACATGTGGTATAATGTATCATGTATATGTAAAGTTGCTGCTACCTGCAATATTCTTCCCTTTAGAATAGACTGTTGTTAGTTTAGTCTGTGCTACATTTTCATCTGGCCTGGCTCAGCTGGAGCAGTGACATAAATAAGCCAGCACTTCTCTGTATTTGGAGCTCTGGTGAAAGATAACTGTCTGTGGCTTAATTGAGGCAAGAGTGAGATAACGTTTAATGCATTGGAGGAATCTGCTGGAAGAGGTAAAGAGCAAAATTCACATTGGCAGTTCAGATAGAATGAAATACACAAAGCCTTGGAATGGATCGTTCATATTCTTAGCAGCAGGGGGTGTTCACATCATTATCCTTCAAGACCACCTCTTTTTTCACAAAGCATTTATTTCTGTCAGCAGAGGAATGTATTTCAAACCTCCCCAAACAAATACATCCCCACACTGTGGATTCTTGTAATGCAAGTTCTCTTAAGGCTATATTATTATAAAGCAGGGGTGCCCAAACTATGGCCCATGGGCTGGATTTCACCCCCAATGCCAATTCATCCAAACCATGAAGCTCTCATCACTCCCCGAAGCAGAAATAAAACGCACCCATACGGGAGTGTTTTACTTCCGCTTCCGGGAGCGACAAGGACTTTGCGGGCTGGATGAATTGGCATCGGGGGTGGATCTGGGCCTCTGAACCACATGACGTCCATGGTTTGAAAAGTTTGGGCATCCCTGTTATAAAGGGTCTCAATCCTGGTAAAGCAGAGAAGTTTGAAAAACTAATTTCACCTCTTCTTTTTTTCTACATCAGGAGATGTAAAAGAAAAAGATTGCAATTTTTGCCTGAAGGGCTGGTTTCAGATCGCAATGTGAAATTCACCATTAGCTACAACAGGCAAACTCATAAGACTTGCTTTATTTCTTTAACCTAGAACCAGTGGTGGGATTCAGCAAGTTCGCCCCAGTTCGCCAGAACTGGTAACAGAAATTCCGGCTGGCCCACCCATCCAAATTTTGAATAAAGTAGTCCTAATTCAGGTGCAGCATAGGCCTTCCCCCTGGTCACACCCACCATACCACACCCACAGAGAAGGTAGTAAACATTTTTTAATCCCACCACTGCCTTGAACCCTGAAATTCACCACCCACCCACCCACCTCTCTCTCTCTCATTCTCTGAATTCAAGAGTTTTGAGTTCATGAATTTATTTTTGGAGTTCCAGTATTGACTAGTACTGACAGCCCCTACACACAAGTGCAAAATTAGTCATAATTACCTCTAATCATGTCTAATGTGCTTTGCCTATACCTGCATTATCCTTGAGCCCAGCTGATGCCCTTGGCCCCTGACACTGCTAGAAGCAGATGCCTTAGATTCTTCCCAAATTAGAATTTGGCCCAGGCTGAACAAATTTCCCAGCTTGGTTTTAAAGGGACAGTATTATGACCTGAGAGGGACTGTGGTGGCTTAGTGGTTAAGATACTGAACTTGATGACTGGAAGGTTGGTGTGTCAGCAGTTCAAGACCTGAGTGCTGCATGACAGAGTGAGCTTCCATCTCTGTCCCAGCTCCTGCCGACCTAACAGTTCAAAAGCAAGAAATTGCAAGTAGCTAAATAGGGACCCCTTTGGTAGTCATGGCTTCCACATGTCCACAGAGACATCTACAGATGCAGACAGCGCTGGCTTTTTGGCTACAAATGGAGATGAGCACTGAACCCTAGAGTCGGATACAACTGGCTTTTGAGCAAGGGTGACCTTTACCTTTTGATATCTCATACAGATGAAAATCTGCAAATATTTGTTCTCTTTAGAATTCCCCACCTTCCAATTACCATTGTCCAATGGTTCACACTGCTGAGGAATTTGGTGATGAAAATAACAATATACAGTACCTTAAACTTAATCAGATGCTTGTTCCAATGTTGTTAATACTGATAGGCATGTGTTTCTTTGAAGTTTCAAGAAGGAATTTCTCCAGCCCTACCTGGAGACGTCAAGGATTGAAACTTGGACCTTCTGCATCCAAACACTTATTCTGCCATTGAAATATTCAGGTGTAAAGAAGAGTAAAGTTGTATAAATTTGGATTCCAGTAAAACCTGTAGATCAATGTCTACAAATTAAAGACACACATGGAAAAGTTACTGTTTTCTTATGTTAAGAACTAGGGATACATACTCCCCCCTCCCCCGCCATGTGAAAGTCTGATCTAATATATTATTCTAAAAATAATCTTATAAATTATATTCCTAGGTCACATTTACTTAACATTGACCCATGGCATGTTCTTATGATACAGTTATGTGTAGGACAGACACTATAGTTATCTATTTCTAAATCTGCTTTTACTCAGTGCCTCCTTTCCAATTTGAATACTAAGGACAACTATGTTTTAGGATATTGTTGAGTGTTACAAAACAAGTTTAGCAGATTTGGTCTGTTTTAAAGTATCCCAAATTAAAATTAGATACATTTATGAAAGTATGTCTCTTCCATTAGCTAGTAACAGGATAGCCATATGCAAACTTCATTTTCAAAAGCAGAATGCATCTTTTGATAGTCCAAGGTAGGTAATAATAAACTAGCATCAACACATCTTATATTTTTGCAAGATTTCTAGATTGCATCTGCCTGGATGCTATTGTAGACTGGAGTATATAGAACTAGTGCCTCATCCCAAAAAGAAAACTCTTGATCCATTATTATGTATGCAAATAAAACACAGTCATAAAAGCAGCCCAAGGTGTACCTATGAATCAACATCTTCGACTATCTCATTCCCACATCTCATATCTATGGCATTTGTGGAGGCACTCCGTGTATATTTTGGTTTTGACATATTGATCTTCAGGCTGAATCACTATGTTCCTGGCAATACTGGAATTTTTCTGAACAGCCAGGAAATGGGTGGTTCTTTGTAATATTGGGCAATATTGTAGTTCTGTAAGCAAATACTTGTCACACTGATTTATTAAGTATATCTTTCCAGCTGCAAAGCTTCCTGCAACAATCACTAATTTACTCAGAGCCTACACTGAGCTTCCGTATATCAATAAAAATTGTCTTAGCACCACCAATTATAGATAGGATCAAAATCAAGAGCAGGTAATGGCTGCATACAGTAAAAACTTGACTTACAAATGCCTCGAGTTACATAAAATTCGACTTACATAATGATTTTGTGCTAAAACCATGTCCCAATTTACAAGATTTCCTATGGGTTTGCTTCAAGGTACATAAAGATTTTTTCCTATGGGTTTGCTTTGAGTAACATAAAAATTCATTTCTCTATGGGTTTGCTTCGCATTATGTAAAAAAATATTTTTTCCTATGAGTTTGTTTTGAGTTACAAAAAAAAATCGATTTAAGCAAAAACCTACAGAATTGACTTTTTTTGTAAGTAGGGGTTTTACTGTACTTTTATCCTTACATACATGACAAAATTTTCACAATCCAAAAGGACTAGGGTTGCCAGGTCATAATAAGTAAAGGTTGCCCTTGCTTGAAAGCCAGTTGTACCAACTCTAGGGTTCAGTACTCATCTCTGTTTACAGCCAAAGACACTGTCTGTGTCTAGCATTGTTTTCTGCAAATCACAGCTTCGGACCTGCAGAGCAAATCTGAATTCCACCATGTGCATTTAAATTTAAAATACAGTGGACCCCTGTTTTATGGACAGTCTATCTACTGGAAAACTCGCTTCAAGGAAAAAAAATCCATAGGAAATAACAGTCCGCTTCACGGACTTTTTCGGAGCGGGTTTTGTTTTGTTTTGTTTTCAATGCATTCCTATGGGAAACATGCAATGTATTCCTATGGGAGGTTCGCTTTAAGGTTAAATCACTTTAAGGACGAACCTGTGGAATGGATTAATTCCACAAAGCAGGGGTTCACTGTACAGTACTTGCTTTCGAACTGCTACGTTGGCAGGAGATGGGACAGAGATGGGAGCTCACTCCATCATGCAGTACTCGGGTCTCGAACTGCTGACCTCCTGATCTTCCAGTCATCAAATTCAGCATCTTAACCACTAACTTACCACAGTCCCCTCTATGAGATAACTACTGAAAACCTGAAAGCCACAAGCTTGTGCCATACAAATTATTAGTAATGATAGTAACTCCTTGCTGTAGAAAGCTTTTGTTGAGTTCTGAAGATAAAATTGCTGTTAAAGGCACAGAATATTATTGAGAAAACCTTTCTGGGCAATCTCAATAGATATTTATGCAGATTGTGGTTTTAGCATACATCTGTCCCACCAGCCAGTATTTTGTAACTGGTTTGAGGTTGGAGACCTGAAAAGATATAGATTTCACAATTTGGATCGCTTCAACTTCTAATCAGTGAAAGTGGAGGGAGAAAAAATTGCAGCATTAACTTTTTTATCCAAGATATTTGATCAGTCAGTTTGATATAATGAGACTGCGGATACAGTACTTGATACCATTTTTGAATAGCCAAATGTGATATACATTTAATAAATAAATAAATAAATAAGTGCCCACTCTGAAGCTTAATGAGAAGCTTTTCAAAACATTTACTGTTACCTATAAAAATGGGAAGTTTGTTAATCTGTTAGGCACTCTTGTGACAATGTTCATGATTTTGGCTGGAATCCTGTTGAGTGGCTTCATAGAATACTTTGCCCCAAGCAGATACAATTGTGCCACAGTGGGAGCTCTACCTACAAACTTGCATTGGTTCTTGCAGAATCAGCTGGGAAAGGATCTATATGAACGACCATGCAGTCAACTTGTGTAGTTTGGTTGCTGGTGCAGTACAGCCAGTACATTTATGATTGAATAATATTACACTACACCTTAAAGAACAGGATCCTGGTCAGTAGATAGTACACATATTACACTGCATCACCAAAAAAAAAGTCTGCTACTTACTCTAATCTATGCGTCCTATACCAAATCAAGTGCGCTGAATCCAAATCTGGAGTCCAATTCTGCCTAGAATGTCAGGATATTAAGTTGGCAAATCTCACCCTCTTGGTTATGTTCTTGAATTGATTACGCGGGGTTTATTTGCCACAAATGTAGCAAAAATTGTCTGGTTTATTAACACAGCTGTGCCTACTCATCTTTAGCTCAAAACAGACTCACTATGGCCTAGTTGTACTATCCAATAAGATGGTTTCACACTAGAGATAAGCCCTTGGTCCATCTCGCCTTATATACCTATTTCTGACGTCAGCTCACTGACTAACCCAGACATGCCTGGCTGCTGCTGGAACATGCATGCCACCAGGGGACATGATTCAGCTGAGGCGGCAGCAGGCATAGTGATAGCTGCAACTGTTATAATGTTCCCATGTAAAAATACATTACCCAATTACCAACCATTTGAACAGCTATAGCATGCCCTAAAATCTGTATGTGATAGGCAAATTCTGAGTTCAGATTTGGAATCAGCACACTTGATATCATGTAAATCACAGGTGTTATTCCCAGTAGCAAAATCATTGATGTGCAATTACAGGGAATTTTTCAGGGAGACAGCTATCTTAGTTGTTGCAACATGGATGTTTTTTTTTAAAAAATCAGAAATATTGTTGCAATGTTATACAGTGTGAAATCAATCTATTTCAGTATTTCATGGATTTAACCTGTTAATCTTAAACATGCTATAATGCAGGAGTTCTCAACCTCTTTAAGCTGGGGGCCGGGTCACTCTCCTCAGACAGCTTCGGGGCCGGATGGCCATTTTGCCCTTCCTCCACTACATTGCACTTCCTGGTGTGGTGGAGGCAGTGGGGGGGGGCATGATATGGTGCCATGGGCCACATTTGGCACATGGGCTGCAGGTTGAGAATCCCCGCTATAACGTAACATAGGGCCGCATAGTGCTGTGGTTCTCAACAAAAAGCATGTCTTGTCAGTGATAAGACACAGAAATAATCTAGATGAGATGCATGATTTTCAGGTATACCTTCAATAGTATAGCAGAATTTTTACAAATCATCTTTGGGTTTTTAATCTCCCTAGATGTAATATTTATTAATAGTATATTTAGACTTTTCAATGACTAATGAAATTAATGTTTTGTTTGCATCACAATCAATATTTGTGGCATTTTATGTCATTAGAACGTATTGCAAATGAGAGATTATAACAACAGAACAGCTATAAACATAAATGTGATCCTTGGGTAAAAATAGCTGTTTATTGCCACCATGGCAGGACCTAGAGTTTTCATCAGAATGACTAGTGAGCCATAACACATGAAAGATTGAGAAGTAATTGGACATCTTTTACTTCAATTGCAAGTTTAGAAATGATACAGTGGAAGCTTGAAAACATCTGGAAACTGGATTAATATGAAGATACTGTGTTTAAATGGACTGTGGTGGCTTAGTGGTTAAGACGCTGGGCTTGATGACCAAGAGGTTGGCAGGTTAGCAGTATGAGACCCAAGGCAAAAAATTGCAAGTAGATAAATAGGTACTGCTTCTGTAGGAAAAGTAACAGTGTCCTGTGCACTCCGGCATCTAGTCATGCCTGCCTCATGACTGTGGAGATGTCTGCAGACACAGATGGCACTAGCTTTTTGGCTGTAAATGGAGATGAGTATTGACCCCTAGAGTCTGATATGCCTGGCTTTCAAGCAAGGGAGATTCTTTACCTATTTTGCTTAATCAGTTCTAAGCAGATGTGTGCTCACCTGGAGATATTGTTTACATCCTTCTCTCTCTCTCTTTGCCTTTGACCTTTTTAAACCTGTAGACAAAAGAGTATTATTGCACATTTTGTTTTTGAGCAAGCTTCCAAGTGAGATAGAAGTCTACCATGTTCAAGAGAAAGTTGACCAACTCTGATCTAAAGAGGAAGCCAATTGCCCCCTCCCCCAACTGAAGTATTATATATTTCATTTTAAGATGTTTAATAGCAGTGGCTCAAGTGGCTAAGACGCTGACTGGGAGGCGGAAGGTCAGCAGTTCGATTCCCGAGTACTGTAGGATGGAATAAGCTCCCGTCTTTGCCCCAGCTCCTGCCAACCTAGCAGTTCGAAAGCAAGACATTGCAAGTACTGTAGATAAATAGGGACCACTTCGGTGGGAAGGTAACAGTGTTCCGTGCACTCCGGTGTCTAGTCATGCCTGCCACATGGCCATGGAAACATCTGCAGAAGCAGACAGCGCTGGCTCTTCGGCTTTGAAACAGAGATGAGCACTGAACCCTAGAGTCGGATACTACTGGCTTTCAAGCAAGGGAAACCCTCACCTTTACCAGCATCTTAATGTTCTTGCAACTTCTTCTTCCAAAACTTGGTAAGCCTTTCTGAGCTTTTCATCCTTAGGAGTAACACATCTGTTAAATCAGGGGTGCCCAAACTATGGCCTAGGGCCCAGATGCAGCCCCCCCCTCCCCCATTCATCTGGCCCACGAAGCTCTTGTTTGCTCCTGCATATGGGTGTGTTTTACTTCCGCTTCCAGGAGCAATGAGGGCTTTGTGGGCCAGGTGATTTGGTGTCGGGGGCCGCATTGGCCCCGGGCCATAGTGACCGCCCCTGAACCACGTGTCCGGCCCGTGGCTCAAAAGGTTTGGGCACCCCCTGCATTAAACAATCCTAGACTTGTCTTGAGAACTTAGGCTCGGCACCATTTGGGAATCCACAACCTCTTCTTCTCTTCGACTGGTTAATTTAACCCACCATTCTTTCTCTGCCCCCCCCCCCCCCGAGACTGACACCAATTGCAGCTGAATAGCTCAAGGAAGAAGGGAGAGGGCGGGCAGAGGAGAAGGAGGAGGAAAGAGAGGCGAGGCGAGGGTGGGTATCATGTGATTGCCTCTCCTGTCTAGTGGCGGCCACAATCACAGCTGCCGGCAGAGGGGGAGCCAGATCCGGGCTTGTCCAGGGTCAGGCAATCAGTGCTGAGTCTACATCTCCCCCCCCCCCAAAAAAAAATATCTTGCAGTCTCAACTTTTGCAGTAGGCAAAGCCAGTGGGTGGTGGTGGTGGTGGTGGAAACCGATGCAGAAATGGCTGGGGCGATTATCGAGAACATGAGCACCAAAAAGCTCTGCATCGTCGGAACGATCTTGCTGATTTTCCAAGTCATCGCCTTTTTGGTGGGAGGGATGATCGGTAAGTCTTTTTCCTGGAGCAAAACTTTCCCTTCTCTTCTCCCGTCCTTGCCCCGTCTCTCCGATTCCTCCCCCGCCCCGGTTGGGGCTTTTCTCTCCTCCTTCTTTAGCTACTACTTGTTAATTGTTTCGGGGATCTAATTAGCCCGGCTAGTGCAGTTAAGACCGCGCCACGGGCCTCTCTTTGTGCCCCATGGCTCCGGAGGAGCGACGAGAAAAGACCCGGAGGGGGGGGGGGCAGTCGGGGAAAGTACGCAGAAAGGGAGGGGAGTTGATCAACTTCCTCTCACATCATCATCATAATAATAATAATAATAATAATAATAATAATAATAATAATAATAATAATAATAATAATAATAATAATAATAATAATAATAATAATAATAATAATAATAATAATAATAATAATAATAATAAAAAACCACCCTTTCGACCCAAACCTTTTCCTGAAGGATCCAAGTCGCCATGCCTGAAGAGGAGGATCGCCTTTCTGTTCGCTTTCCTTGAAGTAACAGACCAGGGAAATCGAATTCCACGATCTGCTTCAAGGAAGCGAGCAGGAAAGCGATCCTCCTCTTCAGGCATGGCGACTTGGATCCTGCAGGAAAAAGGTTTGGCCGTTTGGGTCGAAAAGTTGCTTCCCACTCTCCCCCACCCTTTCCTGAAACCTTCCTCCTCCTCCTCCTCCTTTTCTTTCCCCTACAGCTGGCCTTGCAGGAGGAGACCTCATTTCCAGATACATGGAAGTCGTCCAACCCACAAAAGGAATGTTTGTGCATTGTGTCTCACTTTGTGGTGTGTGTGTGTGTGTGTGTGTGTGTGTGTGTGTGTGTGTGTGTGTTTCCCACTGCTTCCACGTCTTTCTTTAGATTGGATTTCAAGTTGGGAAGGGTTGGAGTGGAAGGGGGGCAGAGGCAGAAAGCAATGATCACACCCCCCCCCAAAAAAAAATTATTCCAGGAGAGTGAAGAGTTTTGCTTAAGAAGACTATTTAATTTTTTTTGCCCCCACTCCTTTGGTCCTGTCCTCTCGGAGTCTTCAGCTGCTGCTGATTTTATTTTTAACTTAATTAATTAAACTTGACCTGGGCTTCTACTTGAGAGTTTTGCTCAGGTCGGAATTCTATCCCTCCAGTTCTGTGAAAGTGTGCTGCAGGTGTGCGTTGATGTGGAATAAGCCATCTCGCTGATATTCCTGTTTTTGTGGGAAGACCTCTTGCAGAGTTCGTAGGAAAGGGTCTGTCCAATCTCTGTTCCTGCATAGGCAAAACTTTTAGATTACTTTTTTTCAACCTCACCCCACCTCCCCTCCACCCAGGATACTAAAATGGTAGGCGCCTGGAAACAAACGCACCAAGTTCTGAATCATTTGTCGTTTTGTGGTCGTGCTGTTAGCAAAACCTAAAATAATACTCCCATGCAGTGTTGCCTTTGCCTGGTCAGATCCCAACTCTGGATATTAACTCCTCTGTTACCCTGTTTATAAGTGTGGCACATAATAATTGTGTTTCATCAGGTCGAGTCCAGCTTGTGGTGAACCTTTCAAGAGTCATCTTTATAGGGCAGGGGTTCCCCACCTAAGGCCCATGGGCCAAATCTGGCCCATACTAGTGCCATTTCATGTGCCCCTCACCCTTCCAAAGGTATTTGAGAAACAAAATGTCCACCCCTTTGAAGCTGTTGGGATAAAATGGCCACTCCCATCATGCAGACAGGACAAAATGGCCATCCAGCCCTCGAAGCTGATTGAGAGAACATGTCCCGGCCCCTGAGAGAACATGTCCCGGCCCCTCAGCTTAAAAAGGTTGGGAACCCCTGTTATAGAGAATACTCAGAAGTGATTTACTATTTGCTTCTTGGGTTCCCCAAACTTGGCTCTCCAGATGTTCTTGGACTTCAATTCCCAGAAATCCAAGAACACCTGGAGAGCCAGGTTTGTGGAATCCTGTTCTAGGGATACCCTCATATTTGTGCAGTTTGCTTATGGTTAGTCTGACTGTTCTGTCAGGAGGAGCTGTGGGAAATCAGACTCCCATCACTGAGCTCCATTTTGTACAAATAAGCATTATTTTATTATCTGCATTCTGGCCGGAGATTGGAGTCTTTCCCTCCAGTATCTCTTTCTTTGCCTCTATTGTGACTGTTGAAAGCGAACAGAGCACCTAATCAGTTAATTCAAGTTTTGCACTATAGATGCATAGTGGTGTGTGTGTGTTTTTTTTTTTTACATTCATGCCCATTCAAAAGATTACGGTCTAGAAAAGAAAATGTTTCCAGGTTATTATTATTTTTTAAAATGCATGTTGTACACTGCCCAGAATGGGAAAATATCACAGATGGGTGGGTTACAAATGCAATAAATAAATAAATAAAATCTGCTTGGTTTTTGAAACCAGCTAGGAAACAATAATTTGAGAGCATGGCGTTGTAGCAGATGCCTTGCAAGAAAAGAGAGAAAAACTTGATTAAAAATCTAGCCCAGTTGAAGTTTGCTGAGTATTTTTTTAAAATGGCTTCAGGCCATACCTGTCAAATATCCTGTATTGGCCGGGATTTTCCATAATTTAGCGCCGATTTTCCTCCTTTCCCGCCCGGAGCCGCCACCATCCCGTAACTTGATGGCGAGAGAAGTAGTTACTGCGCATCCCCTTCTGCGTAGATCCTTTCTATGCATGCGTAGAACCTTTCTATGCATGCGTAGAACCTTTCTACGCATGCGTAGAAGGGTTCTGCGCAGAAGGGGATGAGCAGGTCCCGTATTCTCTGGAGCAGCGCTTGACAGGCATGCTTCAGGCAATTCCTTTTAAACAATGAGCTGAACAGTGTTGTTCTCAGAAGAAGATACATCTCCACTCCTGTGGTTTCATAGTAACAATGTAGATGGCTAATCTTAATTATGTAATCTTTAAGATTGTAGGCATGAAGAGAACCTACTGCATCCTGAATCCTTTCTGTTATTTCTGAGTCTGAAGGTGTTTTTCATACTGCACAGGCTTTTCCCAAGGCTAGACCAACATGACTCTGCCAGACACCACTAATAAGCTGTTATGAGCAAATCTGAGACATGTTGTGACAAACTTTACCCAGGTTTTTATTTCCAGGACGAAACTAGTATGTTTACCTCACCTGATCTTAGTGTGGTTACCCATTGTTCTTAGACTGTAGCGAACTAATATTAGTGTGTATGAAACCTAGAGGTAAACATAATTTTATTCTCCAAATAGATATTACTACTACTTTGCTAAAGAGTTTATAAAATGTCTTCCATCTTAATGTTGTGAATCTTTGGTAAATATTTAAGACACCTTAGAGTTAGACTTTAGAACAGTGTTTCCAAACCTTTGTTGTTTTTTTTACTTCAAGTCCCAGACACCTAAATCAATTCCCTAAAGCACTGATCAGCCAATGTCTTAGGCTTCTGGGAATTGGGGTGTGGGCCCCAAGTTGGGAACTACTGCTTTAGACCAAAACTGAGAAATTCTTGACCCAACAAATGTATGGGATTGAAACTTCATTTGCTCACAGGGCCTTCTGGAAACTGAAGTCTAAAACATCTGAAGGCCATGGGTTTTAAACCTTATTTTGAACAAAACAGAAGTTTAGTGGCAATGTGACTTTGCTTATTTCTGCCACAATGTAACTTATGATTCAATGTATTTAAACAAGCAGTACATTTTTCTGATTAATCTACAAGTTCTCGATTACTTTGAATGCCCCTATTTATAGACAAAATATCCTGAATTAAAAATCATCCCCATACAATAAAATCAGTACCAAAACTAAAAAACGTTAAAATATCCAAATAAAAACCCCACCCTAACCCCTTATTAAAACCCTGGACTGGGCTAGATAAGCCAGCAGGGCTGGGTTGTGGTGCCAGATGCATCTCACACCTGCTGGTAAAGCCATGTTTTTAGAGCCTTCCTGAAGGAGGGCAACTCCACCTGGAGGCTCAATTCTGGTGGCAGGAGGTTCCATAGGGCCGGGGCAGATACTGAGAAGGCTCTCATCCTGGTCCCAGTGAAGTGAGCCTCCCTGGCTGATGGGACCACCAGGGAGGCCCTACGGTCCGCCCCCGTAGGACGGGTTGAAAACCTCGGGGCAATGCTGTCTCCTTAGGTCTCCTGCCATGTAGGGCTTTAAAGGTCAAAACCAGCACCTTGAATTGCACCTGGAAGCATACTGGCAGTCAGTGCACCTCCCATAGCAGCAGCGAGGCATGAGCATAACACCCGCACACCATCACCCGGGCAGCCACATACTGGACCAGCTGTAGCTTCCAGATGGTCGTCAAGGGCAGCCCCATGTAGAGCGCATTACAACAATCCAGTCTGGAGGTGACCAGAGCATGGGTGACCATGAGCAAGGAGTCCCGGTCCAGAAGCTGGCGTAATTGGCAGATGACACGAAGTTGAGCAAAAGCCCTCCTGGCCACGACTGCCACCTGCTCTTCGAGCAGTAGTCATGAGTCCAGGAAGCCTATCCAGCACCAAAGATGGTAGCTCCTGGGATAACGCAGGGCCTTGAGCCCACAGCCACTCAGTCTTGCCAGGATTCAGCTGAAGCCCATTGTCCCCCATCCAAACCCTTACAGCCTCCAGGCACCTGGATAGGACTCCAACTGCATCGCTTGGATCACCACGGGCCGAGCTTATAGCTGAGTATCATAATCATACTGATGATACCTCACCCCGTGGGAACGGACGATCTCCTCCTGCGGTTTCATGTAGATGTTAAATAGGAGAAGTGAGAGCCCTGAGGCACTCCATACTGGAGAAACCTAGGGCTGGATATCCCATCCTCGAACAACACTGACTGGGTCCAGCCCTTTAGAAATGAGGAAAACCAAGACAACACCATGCCCTGGGCCCCCAATCCTCGGAGCCATCCCAGAAGGATACCATGGTCGACGGTATCGAAAGTGAGCCATCATGGGAAAATACAAAATAGTACTGCAAGGATCTTCAGATTGTCTGTATTTCTGTGGATTTTACAGATGGATGTTAGTACACAAACTTATTGTTCTGTTTAAGATGAATAATGTTTAACAGAGTTGCCTGATAACAGCAGGGAAGTGTAGTTATATCCTAAAATTATTTTTAAATAGGGGTAGACATACTGGGACTCAGTGTGGTACAGAGCGTAGAGTGACATGCTGGGCCTCAGAAGACCTGGGTTCAAATCCTTGTTTGACCATGGAAACTCCAGGTGTGTGTGTGTGGGGGGAAGATGATGGGAAAACCATTTTTCATATGCAGTATCTGATGTGGTGACTTTAATAGGGGTTCAGGGTATAAGATGGATGATATTTGATACCACATAACATAGTAATAAATTTACTGGAAATAGGCTTTCTTACTTTACTTTTTTACAGAGAGTTTTGAGTGTTGAAATACCAGACTGCTGTGGGTTTTTTTTAACTTGTATGGCTATGCCACCACTCTGGTGAAGTTATATTTTATATCAGAGGTAGAAATACTAAAAGATGCATTTGAAAAATTAATTCACCTTCTAATCATGGCATAGATTAGCTTTCCACTTGGTGCCCTCCAGATGTGTTAAAATATGCCTCAGTAGGCAAGTATCTGCTTGATTTTTTTCATGAAGAGTTGGAATAATTTTATTTATTTATTGCATTTTTGTATCACCCATTTGGGATATTTCCCACTCTGGGCAGTGCACAGACAAATAAACAAACTAATAAAACAAACAACAAAATAAAATATATGTGCTGGTGCATGCTTCCATGTTGCTTCTGCTTCTAATCTAGAGCGCATAGCTAGGCAAACAGTGGAGCTTTATTTGGTTGCTTGTTGATCATGTTAACCAAATGAAGATACAGTGGAACCTCGGTTAACAAACGGCTCGTTTAACATAAAAAAATCACATAATAAAAGGAAATCCATAGAAAATAGTGGCTTGATTTACAGATTTTTTCCCCCCTGGAATGGATTAATTGGTGTTCAGTACATTCCTATGGGAAACTGCATTTTGGTTAAAGTATTTTGTTTTTCAGTGCATTCCTATGGGAAATTCGGTTAAAGTAATCTTCGGTATAAGAAACTCCCCGGAGAATACATTAATTAGCTTAACCGAGGTTCCACTGTAATTTCTTTTTTCTGCTTTGTTTATCACTTGATCAACCAGAGAAAGAATCTAGGGCAGTGGTGACAAACCTATGGCATGTGTGCCACAGAGGGCACACAGAGCCCCTCGCTGTTGGCATGCGCATCATTACCCCAGCACAGAGTTAACCCCACCCCTCTGCCCAGCAGCCCAATGGGAGCGCTACCTCCCTCCCCCAGCACAGAGTTCTTTTTGCCCAGCAGCCCAATGAGATTGCTTCCTCCCTCTCCCCAGCACAAAGTTCACTCCACCCCAATGTTTGGGCACTCGGTCTCTAAAAGGTTCACCATCACTGATCTAGGGTATAAGTTTGTTGAGAAGGAACCAAGCCAGAAAAGTGCCCACACTTAAATAACACAATATAACTACAATGCAGAAGTCTATAGTTCATTAAGCATTCACTGCAAAGTAGATATGGAGAAACCAGGTGGCATGTGATGGCATGTTACTTGTTTGCAGGGTTGCAGAGACCAAGTTCTAATTTTTTTATGTTGTGCAGCCACAGCTGTTATCTAGCCTTGTGAGTTTGGTAGGTGTGCCTATATGACAAAACAACTAGGGACTGTTTGGTTGGGCTTTTAAAAAAACTTTTTATGAGAATGCAAATTAGATACCACTAAGCAGCAGTGGCATTAGTTAAAAGTGAAGGAAAGTCAAATTGCTGTATTTTTAGAATTTTTAAAAATAATTAAAATGATAATTCAAATGCCTGGGACTTTCCCAGCTTTTTATTTGTTGGTGTGAAACTGCTTACATGATATTATTGGCAGACTCTGTCTAGCTGAACAGTAGAAATGGGTGGGATACAAATGCAATCAATCAATAAATAAATAAATATAATCTGCTTGGTTTCTGAAACCAGCTAGGAAACAATATTTTCACAGCATGGCGTTGTAGCAGATGCCTTGCAATGAAAAAGAAAAACTTTATTAAAAAGCTAGCCCAGTTGAAGTTTGTTGAGCATTTTTAAACCCTGTTGTGCATTTATTTCTGTGCTACCCCATTAATATTGCCACTCTGGATTATTCACAGTAAAATAAAAACATACTAAATGTAATAAATTCAAAAAATCAATTAAATATATTAAACTCTGTCATTAGATGTATGCAGTTATAAAAGATGTAACCATTAGAGATGAATTGCCATAAGTTAAGCAATCTGTGTAGCTATTATCTGTTGCATACCAAGTCACATGACTTGGTGTGCAAGAGAAAATGGTTATGGATATCTCATAAATTGCACCAATTTGTCTCTATGGGTTATACCTCTTGCTTAAATGTGGAACACGATTTCAGCCAGTAGTTCAAATTCTATAAGATTGGTGATTTGGGAGCATACCTGTCAAGTATTCCGTATTGGCCGGATTTCCCGTAATTTTGCGCTGCTTTTGCTCCTTTCCTGCCTGGAGACACGGCCATCCCGTAATTTGGTGGTGGTGGGAAGTACTTACTGTGCATCCCCTTCTGCGCAGGTCCCTTCTACGTATGCATAGAACCCTTCTACGCATGCGCAGAAGGATTCTGCACAGAAGGGGATGCATATAAGGCTTCTACGCATGCTTAGAAGGGACCTACGCAGAACGATTCTGCACAGGTCCCATATTGTCCGGAGCCGCGCTTGACAGGTATGTTTGGGAGTGAGTAAATTCTTAATATCTTTCCATCCTAAAAAAAGAATTGAGGGTGAAAGAGACTTCTAAGATAAACAATGAGAGAAAAAACTAGAATGATAAATTAGCTTGTTTATTTCTATCCTGCTGTTGGTTAGTGTAATGAAGCAGAAGTCCATTGTATGCACTCATTTGGAGGCAATGGCTCAGCTCAGAAGGGGGTAATTGAACAGAAAAACAGAGTGCTCTCGGAGCATGGGAGTAGTTAACATCATATGAGGTCATAGGCTTCAAGTTTTAATCAGTGTAGACACTGTGCAATTGAGATTTTTCTAAAAGACTCATTGAGGTGTGAAAGAAAGGTCACGAAATAACCTGGAATACTCGAGGAGCTGTGCAAAACAAAAGACAGAATTCCAGTTGTAGGTTTCTTTGTTAATAACAAAGTAGCTATGACTTGAAGGTTGGACTGACTAGTGTGTTTAAGTGCACTAGAGCTTAAAAAAAACAGTAATGTGCTTGTATGCGTCTGCTGGAGCAGGCAACAGTTCTCCAAAGTTTACATCTTATCATTTCCAAAATTTGTTTTGATATGATGGGGAAACCACAGTGGCCTGGCTGTGCTGTTTGATTTTAGAATAATATTGTGGGAAGGGGGAGCCCCTGATGCAGAGCCCAAACAGTATTCCCAGCCACATTCCAGGTAAGATGTGAAAGTCAGCCAAGTGATTTTGGCACAGCGACAGAAAATCACCTCACTCCGTTCTTAGTTATTTAACAAACTAAATAATAATTTAGGTAAAGGTAGAGGTCACTCTTGCTCGAAAACCAGTCTTACCCAGTTCTAGGGTGTAAGTGTTCATCTCCATTTACAGCCACAGAGCCAGTGCTGTCTGCGTTTGTAAGCAGGCCTGTGCTAGTCCGCCAAGATACCGGGACGGGTGGCCACACGCCTCTACTTGGAACTCATAACTTAAAGGGCCATGCCACCTCAGCAGTTTCTGCTTTGGCTCCTCTCGCCAGAGGCTTCCCCCTGTAGTGGCATGGGGATAATGATCATCATCATCTCCACGCTGCTGCTGAAATGCTTTAGATTTTCTCCCACAGGGCGGAGGGGACCGCCTGGCAAGAGGAGCTGACACGGAAACTGCTGAGGTGGCTTGGCCCTTTAAGTTATGATTAGAGGCGCACGGCCACCCGTCCTGGTATCCTGGAGGCCCAGTACGGGCCTGGTCTGCAGACGTTTCCATGGTCATGCGGCAGACATGACTATATGACGGTGTGCATGGAACACTGTTACCTTTCCTGCAGGGGTGGTACAGTACCTATTTATCTACAGTGGTACCCCGTACAACAAATGCTTCCTTTAACGAAAAATTCATACAATGAAGCATTTGTGCGCTATTTACGATATCCCGTTCAACAAAAAAAAATTGTTCGTTGTATAGGGGTATCACCAATAGCGATCCGTATAACGAACATTTTTTCCCATTATACGGTGCATTGCCTCCAGGAATCCATATAATGTGGGGGGGGGGCTTATAGTGAAGAACTTCGTGGAACAGGGTTTTTTCATTATTCGGGGTTCTACTGTATAGTACTTGCAATTTGACTCCTGATTTAGCTCCATGCAAATGTAATACAGAGGGGAATTGGGAAGAAACTGTTCTTGTCACCCTTTCCCCCCAAAAAAATACCTGCTTCTTCAAGGCCATCTGAGAAAGTGGGGTTTCTATGTAAATGGAGAAGAACAAACTATCACTCATATGATACAATGCACACAGTGCCCCTCAATGTGCACTGAGGAGGACCTTATGTTGGCAAGAGGAAATGCTGTTGATGTGGCCTGATATTGGGTGGATGTCATCTAGTTCCTGTTTGTTTTATATATGTTGGTTTTAGCTTTGTATGCTATTATATGCTTTGTGGTGCCTCTGACACGAATAAAGAAAAGGCCAGATGCCCAGGAGCTGTGAATCACTGCTGTGGGATTTATCTGAAGGGATTGACAATACTAGAGAGCTTTGTTTGTGGAGGAGAAGGTTGCATCGCCCCAATATATTGATGCAGGACAAATGCATTTGCAGAATTCAAGCTCTGATTCTGTGTTAACTTTTGTTGTTAGGACATGTTATGACAAGGATTAAAGGCAAGGAATCCTTTAATGATGTTTACAAGAAATGCATGCACACATACCCAGTAACTATTGTGAGCATTCCCAAACTCATGCAGAATACATTGAGACTTGTTCATCACAATATTGGGCCAAGCTCTTGAGTTTGCACTGAGTTTTTCCCTTCCCTCTTGTTCTCCCTGTTCTGCCATGGAGGCTTGAGAAAACTGGAATGGGGAGAGTAACATTGCAAAACTTTCTGTGCCTTCCATTAACAAGGCTTCTTTCATTTAAAGATGCCAGTGAGTACCCAAAGATAGAACCCAACCTTGCTTTTAATTTAATAGTAGTTCTTAGAAATGCAGTTTTATGCTTATGAGTCATATGATAAACCTGAAGCTATATCTCTATAAAATCGAGGGTTAACCATTGGAACTTCGCATAGGCTCCTTAGCCAGGCCCCACTAGCCCGCACCCTCCATTCGTGCACACGTCCAAACTGGGTATGCAGGTAAATGCAGGATTGAGAATTGCGCCAGTGGGGCAAGAGCCCCACAAACGCGAAGACACAAAAACAACTTCAATGCCTGAAATCCTGTGCGCTGTTGCGAGCTCTAGCCAATTAGGATGAGTGCATCCCCTCAGTCAATCAGCGCAGAGGAGGCTGGGAATGCTCGCTGACTTTAAAAAAAAAGGCTGGGAGCCAGAGGGAAAGCCTTTGAAAGACTCAGCTGGAGGCAACCAGGAAAAAGTAAGTGTTGTTGGAGTGGGTGCTGGGTCCAGAAGGGTTGGGGGGCAGACCCCCCCAATCCTTCTGGAACCAAAAGACCCGGGAAAGGAGAATGAGACCAACCCCTCCCCCCAAAAAAAACCACTCCGTTTTTAAAGAGAAGAAACCGCTTGGTTTCTTCTCTTTTAAAACGGAGGGTTTTTTGGAGGGGGGAACCATCCCCTCTCTTCCAGCTCCCCTGGCTCTGGAAGGGTTGGGGGACACACCCCTTCCCCCAACTCTTCTGGACCCAAGGGACCTGGGAGAGTAGAACGAGTCCACCCACCCCCAAACACTCCGTCTTTAATAACAGGGTGTCCCGGGGGGAGGAAATGCCCTCTCTGCAGGGTCCCCTAGGTTGGTGGTGGTGTTCTAGGGGCAACACACACACACAACTTCTCTCTCTCTCTCTCTCTCTCTCTCTCTCTCTCTCTCTCTCTCTCTCTCTCTCTCTCTCTCTCTCTCTCTCTCTCTCTCTAACATACACACACACACACGAGTCCTCTTCTGCTCCTTTCCCTAATGAGTGCTCTCTCTCTCTCTCACACACACACACACACACACACAGAGTCCTCTTCTGCTCCTTTCCCGAATGAGCTCTCTCTCTCTCTCTCTCTCTCTCTCTCACACACACACACACACACACACACCACTCCTGCCTTGCCAGAAATTTTTAGTGTGTGTGTTGGTGATTGGAGTGGTATTGTATGGGTGCTGGTGGTTGTGCACACCCAAAACCACCCTTAACCACCAACACACACTTTAAAAAAAAGACATTCTAAAACATTATTTGTTTAAATAAAATAAATTGAAAAAATATATCATCCTTTGTTCTTTTTTTAATCCACAACACACACACATACACACACACACACAAAAAACCCCAACTGATCACAGTTTATAATAGCCCGGCAATGCCAGGCAACCTCTGCTAGTACACAATAAATCTGAAGCTATATTATAATATGGGATCAAAATTGCTGGGAGAAACATCAACAGTTTGAGATATGTAGATGATACCACCCTAATGGCAGAAAGTGAGGAAGACCTAAAGAAGCTTCTGCTTAGGTTGAAAGAAGAAAGTGCAAAAGCTGGCTTGAGACTCAATATCAAGAAAACCAAGATAATGGCAACAGGCCCTATCAGTCCCTGGAAAATAGATGGGGAAGAAGTAGAAACAGTGACAGACTTTACTTTCCTAGGATCTAAGATCACTGAAGATGGTGACTGCAGCCATGAAATAAAAAGGCGATTCTTGGGAGACAAGCTTTGAGAAACCTGGGGTACATAGTGAAAAGCAGAGACATCACATTGCAAACAAAAATTCGTATAGTCAAGGCAATGGTATTCCCAGTGGTAATGTATGGTTGTGAGAGCTGGACCATTAGGACGGCTGAATGAAGAAGAATAGACACCTTTGAAATGTGGTGTTGGAGGAGAGTTTTGAGAGTCCCATGGACAGTGAAGAGAACAAATAGGTCGATTATAGAAAAAATCAACCCTGACTGCTCCTTGGAGGGTCAAATTATAAGGATGAGGCTAAAGTACTTTAAACATCAAATGAGAAGAGAGGATTCACTTGAGGAAAGCTTTAATGCTTGGAAAGGTGAAGGGCAAAAGAAGGGGGCAGCCAAAGATTAGATGGCTAGATGGTATTGTGGATGCAATGGGCACGGAGCTGGGCGGGCTGAGGAGGATGGTGGAGGATAGAGGTGCCTGGAGGACAATGGTCAGAATCGACTGTGTGACTGAACAACAACATATACCAAATCAAAAGAGGTATGGAGAATTCTGCTCAATGGTTTCACATTCATTTTGACCACTTGCCTCTCCCTCTTCACACTTAGCTTCTTGCACAGATCTGTTCCACTCGCAACCATATTCTTCTACTAGTATTTTTTTTGCCCGGCCCTGCTGGGCACTTATTATGTGTGAGTGGGTAGTTGGGGTGGTTTTGGGGTGTGTGCGCACCCCCAAAAAAATAACCACCTCAACCACCAACACACAGGTAATATTTGCCTGGCAAGGCAGGGGTGTCGTGTGTGTGTGTGTGTGTGTGTGAGAGAGAGAGAGAGAAGGAGTGCAGCAGGGATGTGTATGTGAGAGAGGGGGGAACAGAGCGGGGGAAAGAGATAAAGGGTGGGAAAGAGAGGTAGGGAGAATGAGAGTGGAGGGGAAGAGAGATATTGTGGGGTGAAGGCATGGCCTTCGTCTCTTGGAGAGAGCGGAATCGCTTCTCTTGGTTGGCTGGGGTCAAAAGTTTCTTCCCCAGCCAACCAAGAGAGAAGCTAAGCCCCTCTGTGGAAGGGGTTTCCTTCCCTCCGGGAGGCGAAGGCCTTTGGCTCCCAGAGAGAGCACGTCATTTCCCTGCGGCACTGGCCTTGCCATTCACTGTTAACAAATTCTTAAATTGAACCCCTTAAAAATCAAGTTGCCCCACTGTGGGGCATGTCCTCATGTTGGGAACCATAGTTCTAGAGAGAAACATTTCCCAATAATATTACAGAACCTCTGAAAGAGTATGACATTGTGAATGGATGAATGGAAATCATTCAAACTGTAAACCTTGAATGAATATACAACACATGCTACATAATTAAAAACTAATCCTTATTTCATGATGAATAATAACCTTCAGGTTATGATGTGTCTTAAATAGAAACTTATCTTTCCCCAAAAAAATTTTTTTATGAAAAAACCACCCTATTTAAAAGATTTTTGATTGTTTTTAAAGCATTGATTTTTATTCACTTTGATGGAGATATTATGGAATGTGATTTAAACTTTTTTAAACTATTAGAAGTGTGCTTAATGGAATGATAACAGAACTGAGAAATGTGTGACCTATATTTTTAAAGTTTAACATGTTGAATTAACTGCTGCCAGCAGCAGAGTGATACTGACCAAAACTGAGTACCTTAAAGAAATGCAAAAATTGTAAAATAATAACTTTGAGATTTGAGACATTGCTATTTGTCTCAGTCACTATTCTGAGTTATGGTCCATGGGGTCGCAAAAGGTCGGAATCGACTGTGCGACTGAATAAATCTTTTGGGTAAAAATCCACTTTTATAGAAAAGTGAGAAAAATATAAGATACAGATCGGCAGAACAAAGGGTTTTTAAAAAATTTGCTGCCTAATTCTCTGCTTAGTTTAGATGGCCTGTCAAGGCGTGCCTTTTGTTGAAAACATTTCAAAAACAACCACTGTAGCACTGATTACATACTTTCTAAAGTCTTCTCCTGATCCCTTGTGTTGTAGGCTGATCTGTTTCATAGAGGTCCATTAGATAAATTCCAGGGGAAGAAATCTCAGTTGGCCAAGGAGGAAAAAGAAACCAACCTGGAATTCTACCATCATTTTAATCAAATTTAAATCTCTGTCTTAATTCTACCATCATGTTAAATCAAATTTAACATATCATCTGTCTCTCATATTCATAGCTAATTACAGCTTTGCGATTCATGAATAGTATCAGACAATCGTGTCAGTTGCACTTACTTGACTGTTCACACATTCAAATTGAGAATTTAATTGGGGAAATATTGTGTATCAAAGCACTGTTTGCTTTCATCCTCTGGTAGCACTGGCCATTACAGAGGTCATTACAGAGTTGGATATTAATGTTCATAATAATTTCGTGTCAGAAATTATTCTGGGTTGAAAAGATTTATGCAGGAGAAACTCTGCTCAAGGAAATGCCCAAATGAGGCTCCTTTCATGTCCCCAAGAGCTGGGACAGAGATGAGTGCTCAATCCGTCATGCAGTACCTGGATTTCGAACTGCTGACTTGCTGGCCTTCCAGCTAACAAGGCGAGCTTCTTAACCACTGTGCATCACTATTTAATGATACTCTTTTAATAAGCTGTGCAGAATTAATGTTGAACAGAAGCTGAACTGTTCAGCGTAGAAATGAAGATGTTAATAACTGTGGATAGAACACAAAAAATGAAAATGTCAGGTTTTCTTGAAATGTTACAGACAGTGTGTTAGACTGACTGAATAGTGTAATCTCCTTGATTTGGATGATCAAGATAACTCACTGGATTTTATAACATATAACAAAAAGGGAAGTGTAGTGACATTGTACAAATTAATGGGTTTATTTCAGGATGAGCTCTCACAGGTTAAGATCCACTTCCTTAGGAACATCTGTGTCTGCCACAGCTTTCTTGTAATACCATTTGTTGTAATACATGCTAACCCAGAGTAACACTGTCAATTCAGAGAACTGCTGTAATTGAAATTACCAGATTTGATCAGTTACCAATCTTTGTTTTCAAGATATCTGGCCTAAAGGAATTCTCCTTCTACCCCATTTCACTCTTAGTCTTTTCTTCTATTTTCATTTACTCTGAAATCTACCGAGCAGGATAGCTTAAGGGTTTATTGCCAAACAAATCCCCAGACATCTAAAGGGGCAAATTACCACCACTGCTTTTGATGAATGGCTTGGATTCAAGCAATACCCTTTGAAGAGACATTCCAGACATAGTATTCAGATAAAACGCTGTGAGGTCTTTTGTATCTGAAGTAGACAGTCCTCAGTATTAGAAATGCTGTTCTACAGAAAACAGTCACCCCTGCCTACAGCCTATAAACTCAATCTGACTTCAGCTGTTTTATCATCACATTGAACCCAGCATCTCACAGTAGGTTCCCACACAAAGTCACAGATGTGAAGATTTTTCATGTATTTTATTAATCAACACAGATTGCACTCTAGAGCACCGTCATCACTTGGCTTTCATCACATGTTCAGTTTTATTCTCATTGAGTGGGATAAAACAAGTTGTGAAAAACAGAGCTCTTAGGTAACCAAGTTCGTAAGGGATCACCAAGAGTGTTACTGCAAAACAGCGCTTAGTCAGAAGAATCTTGTGTTCAACCAAGTGGCCAAGTAAGAAGCAACATTTTTATTCCCATTTTTGTATTGTCATTGTTTGGATGCACAACAAGCAAAGTTAGATTATTCTTTTTTGTCCCTTCCCACGGCCTTGCAAAGTTAAAATGAGTAGCCTATAGCTTAGTTTCACCGTTTCTTTTTTTTCCATTAAAGCAAGAATGGGGAAACTAAGGATGGGGAAACTTGTAACTTTCCAAAGGAAATTGGATTGTGTTGCAGTCATTCATGTCCATTGGCCATGCTGGGTGGGGCTGATAGGAGATGAAATCTGACAGTTCCTTAATTTATCCACCTAAAGGGTACTTTTTTGTAAAGTGCAAAACCCAACACTCTTCATGTCCTGTTAGTGCATACAGGTGAACCTCGGAAAATTAGAATATTGTGCAAATGTTCATTCATTTCACTTAAAAGATGAAACAAATATGAGATAGACTCACTATATGTAAAGTGAAATATGCCTTAATTCGTTATAATTGTGATGATCAGCGTACATGAGATTATGTGATGATTATGGGGTACATAAGATTGAGAGGTTAGGGTTTTCATAAACTGTAAGCCATAAGCATCAATGTTATAACAAAGTAAGGCTTGAACTATCTCGCTTTGCATGTATTGAGTCTATCTCATATATTTGTTTCACCTTTTAAGTTGCATTACTGAACTGAATGAACATTTGCACAATATTCTAATTTTCTGAGTTTCATCTGTATTTTAAACATTTACTCTGGAGAAATAGGTGTATTCTGGAATAGATAGCACTTGCTAAAACTATTCTGGTGGTGTGCTTAAGTTGTCCATGACCTGTAACACTGTTTGCAGGGCTGTGTGTGTTGCATTAAGAATAGGAGCAAAAATCTGTTTTAGATACTGGAGTACTTATCTGACCCACAGAGTTATACAGTATCTAAATTATTGAGGACTTTTCAAATCTTATTTTCAGGTTAAATCTAATTTGTGCTCCTAATTAAGTTAGACTCACTGAGTGAATGAGATTTAATAGGATTCATGTAAGTTTATATAACTTGCTGTAATTAATTGCCAGTGTACCAGGCACACCTCAGTTATGCAGTGAAGCGCATGATCAGACATACAACTGCGATAAGCCCTGGTGTCTCATCAGTTAGCATTGTTAAGTTATCCAAGTCTTACACAAGCACAAGTAGGACTCCAGCCATTAAGGCATCAGTTGTGTAATCTATTCTAGTTAAAGGGTTAACAACTGAAATTAGATCTTTCTAGTTTTGTCCTATTCACTTTATGAATAAAGTGAACCAAAAGAAATAATTAGCAATTACATTTATATACCACTCCATAGCAATTAGAGAATTCTGAGTAGTTCACAAGGAATTAAATAAATATCGTAACAGCAGGATTCAGGTTTCTACTGGGATTCCCAAAGCACATTTCCCCCCTTCTCTTGGCTCTAGTTTGCCCCAGATGCTTGGCCAAATTGTTTTACATGATGACCTTTGGGTGGCTCAAGTGGCAAAGACGCTGACTGGAAGGTGGGCGGTTAGCAGTTTGATTCCCGAGTACTGCAGGACGGAATGAGCTCCCATCTTTGTCCCAGCTCCTGCCAACCTAGCAGCTAGAAAGCAAGTAGATAAATAGGGACCATTTTGGTGGAAAGGTAATCAGCATTCCATGCGCTCCAGTGTTTAGTCATGCCTGCCACATGACCATGGAAACGTCTGCAGAAGCAGACAGCACTGGCTCTTCAGCTATGAAACAGAGATAAGCACTAAACCCTAGAGTTGGATACAACTGGCTTTCGAGCAAGGGTGACCTTTACCTTTATATCTGTGCAAACCTGGGCATACCAGAAAACTTGGTGCAGGGAATGGATCTGTGACAATCACTAGTTTAGTTTCCATGCCAAACAAAATCTGTGCCCCTTCAACGGTGTGTGTGTATACTCGCATGTGAACACATGCGACTGCATCTGTTTTGATGAAGCTGACAGTGATCTGGCTTCACTTACAACTTTTAAAAGAACTGTGTATGATCCAGCAGCAAGCAGAATAACCACTGGTGGGTTACAGGCAGGGGAACATCCTTTTTGTTTGGTTCACTGGAGCAGGTCATTGCTTGATGCACAGGCTTAGGAGGCTCATATGACCAACTAATTGACCACAGTTACTGATACAAGTATGTTCTCCCTTGGACAAAACAAAAGACAGGATGTGCGGAGCCAGTC
This sequence comes from Bradypodion pumilum, assembly GCA_035047305.1. Taxonomy (NCBI): domain Eukaryota; kingdom Metazoa; phylum Chordata; class Lepidosauria; order Squamata; family Chamaeleonidae; genus Bradypodion; species Bradypodion pumilum. The sequence goes on along the minus strand of JAWDJD010000004.1, from coordinate 108,671,723 downwards.
ATTGAACCTTTTGAGAACCATGTGGCTATTTTATGTCTCTAGCTACAGTGGAATTCCTATTCTATCCTCTAATCCTGTTGTGATCACCCTAAGACTGGCATAGATTCAGCAGTATTTTAAGTCTCTTGAAGAGCCTTACTTGTCAGTAAAGCGTTTTTATTGTTTTACCTCTGAAGTAGAAAGTTTGTCAGCTACTGGTGTTTTTTTTTGGGGGGGGGAACACAGTTTAACATGCTTGTTTTAACCCATACAATTCCAAGGACTTGGGGTGTGTGTGTGTGATGTCTTGTCTCATATTCAGAAAGATAAGAAGATGCCTTGCTCTGTTATAATTTTTGTCCACAAACTGAAAATGTAAGCAAGAAGTAGGATTTTTATCAGCAGTGGTGCCTCCATTATGATCTTCTCTGATGGGAGAACTTTTTAAGATTAGCTCTACGTTTTCTAAAAATGTTCTGTTCTAGAAAGTGTTTGGGGGCTAAATTGCTGGATTGATTTCTGCTTTATAGATGGTGCTGTGTTGTTAACTGCAGATGTAAAATCTTGCTTAGCTATTTTTGTTTCAGAATGATTAATTTTTAATGAGTGCTTGTTTAAGTTCTTATATATTATAACAGTCTGATGTGGGATATAAGCCTTGAAGGTAAAAGTCGCTCTTGCTTGAATGCCAGTCGTATCTGACTCTAGGGTTCAGTGCTGATCTCTGTTTACAGCAAAAGAACCAGCACTGTCTACATTTGCAGACATTTCCATGGGTGTGTGGCAGGCATGACTAGAACCAGATTGCATAGAATACTGTTTACCTTCCCTCAGAATTGGTACCTATTTATCTGCTTGCAATTTCTTGCTTTCGAACTGCTAGGTTGGCAGGAGCTGGGACAAAGACGGGAGCTCATTCCGTTGTGCAGTACTTGGGTCTTGAACTGCTGACCTTCCAGTCGTCAAGTTCAGCATCTTAACCATTAAGCCAGCGCAGTCCCTTATGAGACCTGAAATGGACTGTTAAAGGTTTAGTCTATTCTGTGGGTTGTGGCTTAGTGGTTAAGAGGCTGAGCTTGGAGACTAGAAGGTCAGGTTTCGATACCCGAGTGCTGCACGACAGATCTTGGGGACATGAAAGGAGTCTCATTTGGGCGTCCCCTGAGTTTCTCCAGCAAAAATCCTTTCAACCCAGAGTAATTTCTGACACGAAATTTATTTATTTGATTAATCTTACAAAACTTTGTACATTTGCATATGCCCAAGTAATTAGTTTAAGTCTTGGTAACGGACAATCTTTTTGCTACTTTCCTCTTACAAACATGCTCATACTTTCTTGTGATCTCTCCTACCAGGAGAAGGTTCTACCTTCGTCTCTGCAGTACACTCTACATTGAGTAATTAAAGTGTCATCTTGGGATTTGCCATCAAAGTAAGAAGAAATCTCAAAGATTGTTCGGACTAGCCATCTATCAATGAAGGAACTCTGTTTGTTTATTCACTATACCAGTGATGGCAAACCTTGGCACTCTGGCTGTTCTTGAACTTCAATTCGCAGAAGCCCTGATCAGCAGGAATGCTAATCAGGGCTGATAGGAATTGAAGTTCAAGAACAGATGGAGTGCCAAGGTTCACCATCACTACACTATACAATGTATGATATGCTTTTGAATGCTAATATGTTGTGTATGTTTGTTCTTTTTAGCTCCACGTCCTACTACAGCTGTGCAATATGTGGCAATCAAGTGCGTAGACATACAGAAACGCCACCACAAGACCAAATGGTTTATACCCTGGGGACCCAACCAGTGTGAAAAAATCAGAGACCTGGATGAAGCTATGAGCAGGCAAATTGAAGCCAATGACATTGTATTTTCAGTTCACATGCCTCTCCCTAACAAGGAGATGACCCCCTGGTTCCAGTTCATGCTCTACGTTTTGCATGTGGACATTGCTTTCAAGACTAACAACCAAATTAGTAAGTACCTGGAAAAACAAGTTAATGTTGTCACTATAAGAAGAATGAATGTGTCTTTAAATGTAGATGAAAGCAGCCCCCCACCCCGGCACACACACACAACTTATTTCAGTAAATTTTACTCAATTATTTCTTTATTCGTGTCAGATGTACCACCAGCATATAATAACATACATAGCTAAAATTAACACATCTAAAAACAAAATAGAATTAAAAGGACTAGATGACATCCATCCAATATTGGGCTATGTCAACAGCATTTCCTCTTCTCAACATAAGGTCCTCCTCAGTGCACGTTGAGGGGCATTGTGTGCATTGTGTTATATGGGAGATAGATTGTTCTTCTCCGCATTCACACAGGCTGTCATCTACAGGGAAACCCCACTTTCTCAGATTAGCCATTGATCTTCCTACCCCGGCATGGAGTCTGTTTAAAGCTTTCCACACAGGCCATTGTTGTTCTTGGCTAGGTGTTGGAATGGTTCTGCACAGTTATCTGGTAGCTTCTTGCTTGTCTTCCCTAGTTCTGAGGCGGTCTGTGGGTGCTGGTTGTTTGGGGGCAGGGATGAAAGGAGCCTCCCTGAAGACTGTTATTTCAGTGATCAGGCATCCCCTGAGCAACAGTGGCAATGGTGATTGTCACCGGCTAATTCCTTCAATCCAGAAGCACCCTTTTTTGAGCATAAATTTTTACTCAATGTCCAGCCATCACTAAATTACTCAGACCACTTGGAGACCTCCAAGCTGGGCCATGCAATTCAGCCCTTGTCAAATGATGGTTCTGGGCATCAGATGTGACTGAAAGTCTTTCCAGAACAGTCCTCTCCTTTTCCTTCCCCATAAGCCTAAGCAGTTTGGTTATCAAGTCACCAGATAAGCAAATTCTACTAGTTTTGCTTTGTTCTCTGATTGGAGGGAATTTTCTAGTACTTTCTGGGAAAGTACTCTGGTGCAGAATCTCTCAGCACAGGTCCTCTTCCTCCTCCCAAGCCTATGCAGTGCACCATTGGATCTCCCATTCATGTTGGTCTCTGTATCTTCTCCTACTATGTCTGGTTGAATGATTGTACCTTTGTCCTCCTGTCCAATCTCCAGCCACCCTCTCCCAGCTCTCCTTAGAAAAGACTGGGGGCATGTCGGTTTGAACTCCAGTCCTGCGGTTTCCTCAGATAGCCTCAGTCACATTAGTTGGCTCATCAAAAAAGGAAATAATAAGAACCCTAGAAATGGCAGGAAGAAAGCTACACTTCCCAGGCTTTGCAGTAAATAAGTTATTTTCCCCCCTTTGATTTAAGTCTTAGATATCCAATTTTGTGTATTATGTCTTTATAGACCCTGCCTCTCCAACACAGTTCCATTAGAAAAGCTGATGGGTGACATTTTTTAGAGGTCAAAGTCCCCTTTTCTGAAGTAACAGTACTCTTTTTTTAAACACTAACACTTCGTGCAGTTGTGTGCGTCTGTTGTGACCTGGGGTCCTGGGTGCAAGGAGGAAGAGTACAGTCAGCTGGCCCAGTTGCCTGCTGCCGGCTCCGATCTAGAGTTTGAGCCTGAGGAGGACCTTCTGCCAGTCCCTCAGGCTATGGCCAGCCCAGATCAGGATGTGGAGCAGGAGGATATGGACCTGGCACCAGCCCTGCAGCCAGCTGTCACTCTGGAGCTGATCCATCAGGGCCAAGCCAGGCCAGAGGATCAGAGCTGGACAGCTTGGCCAGGTGCCAGCAGTCAGGATGATCAGGAGCAGTCCAGCATGTCCGCCCATTGCAAAGACTCATTAAGACAACAGTTACAACTGAGGAGAAGGACGGGCAGGGCATGCCTCCTGAACCAGCCCTCAGCTGTGGAGTCTGACTCTCCTTAAAGGAGAGGGCATGCTGGCAGGCTCTTGTCGGATCAGTTCTTCTTGATTGTGGACCCGACACTGCGCACCTAGCTTCCTGACTCTGAATACTGGCTTTTGGACCCCCTGCTTGTGACTTCAACTACGCTTCTGAAAGACCCTTACATTCTTGGTACAACTTGACCGGCTTCTGATCCCCTGGACATTCGATGATGGCTCCGCTTTGCCCCTTTTGAACTCAAGTAAGGAAAATCTCCCTTACCTCTACTGTAGCACTTGCCAGCTGCAAAGCTCTGCTGGGCTGGGCCACAACAGAATCATACAGACCTTTTAAATTATAGTATTACTTATCACGGTGGGATAATTTAATAATCTTAATTTCAATTTCAGAACCTTGTTGGATTCAGGTTGCTTGGAAGCTATTAGTGTTTCAAAAACAATTCTGTAGCCTCACATTGGTTACATTATTTTAAGTAGCAGTGCTTATTACTACAACACCAGTAATATATCTTCACAGATGCAATTAATCTTAAGGATGATTCAGGGTAAAGAACTTCTGAACTTAAATTCCCAGGGTCTCCATATCTTTGCTTATCAAAAATCCCTTTCAGTTCAAGAAGTATAAGAATTTCCTTCAACAGTCATTGAAAGTATATGGATTAGATTAGATTTAGATATGGATGCATGGAGATGACGCTTGGGAATGGTTTATTTAAATTTTTTAAACACTTAATTAGAATTTGGTAGAAATAGTAAATTGGACATCAGAAAATCCCAAACCCTTTCCCTCTTAGTAAAGCTGAGTTTTAGCTTGTATTCAGGGACAAATGTGAATATGAAAGTCCCTTCTTGAGATCATTCTTGGCTTGATTTTCCTGCTATAACTTGAGTAGATTCAGCTCTGCTGTGTCTGGCATTTCTAGATGCTGAATGAGACTTCAGACTGGCCTGAGGCCAGGCCAAAATTCAATTTGGCAGCTTTCCTGATTCTGTTAAGCTTCATTAATCATTTAGTACTCTCTTCTTTTCTCTCCATGGCCCTTGTGCTGACACTTTAGGTAATAGTTGGCAAAGACCTCTAAATGTATGGAGTCATCCTTAAGTATTCAGCTCAGCCACTGAAATGTGCATTACTTTAATATATACGCTTCCATATCAGTTAGCAAGTAATTCCCTTTGTTTCTGTATCCCACCATGTGTCCCTGCCAAAAAGGAGTATAGCTCAGATTGTTCTCTCATCTCTTTTTCTCAGGAACTCTGCAATATAGGTGAAAGTGAGATATGATGATTAGCCTGAAACTATGGGATACAGTTATCCCAGGCTACAAACTATACAGGAAGGATAGAAAGGGGCAAACGGGAGGTGGTGTAGCCTTGTATGTCAAAGAAGTGATAAAATCATATGAATTGGAATATCTAGGTGATTTGGAGTCACCATTAGAAGCTCTGTGGGTAAGAGTACCAGGCCACAAGGATGGTCTAACAGTAGGCATATACTATCGGCCTCCGACCCAAACTCTTGAGGGAGACTGGCAGTTGGAGAATGTTGTAAAGGAGGCATCCAAGAAGGGAAGCCTGGTTATAATGGGGGACTTCAATTACCCTCACATAGACTGGGTGAACTGTTGTTCAGCACATGGTAAAGAGATAAAGTTCCTAGATATGCTAAATGATTGTTCCCTAGGACAGATGGTTGAAGACCCAACTAGAGGTACAAGAATCCTTGAACCACCTTGCCCGTGCAAGATGTTAATGTGACTGATCCAATAGGGAACAGTGACCACAACTCAATTATGTTTAACTTGATCATAGACCGCAAGTCACTGATAAAATCTAACACAGAGACCTTAAATTTTCAAAAAGGAAATTTCCCAAAGATGAGGAAACTAGTAAAAAAGAAGCTGAAAGGGAAAACTGAGAGAGTCCACACACTCCAAGAGGCATGGAGGCTGTTTACAAAAACAATAACAGAGGCCCAATTGGAATGCATACCCAAAAGGAAAAAGGGCACTGCCAGGTCCAAGAGGACTCCGATGTGGCTTACAGGAGCTGTTCGGGAAGTGATCAAGAGCAAGAAAAGCTCATTTAGAAGATGGAAGGCTTGTCCGAATGAGGACAGCAGGCAGAAACATAAATTCTGGCAGAACAAATGCAAGGCAACAATCAGGAAAGCAAAGCAAGACTATGAGGAGCGTATAGCTAAAAATACTCAGAGAAATAACAAAGACTTCTTTAAGTACATTAGAAGTAAGAACCCAACTAGGAAGGCCATTGGACCATTAGATGACAATGGAAGGCAAGGGGTTATTAAAGAGGAAACAGAGATTGCAGAGAGACTCAATGAATTCTTTGCTTCAGTATTCACTGAAGAAGACAGAGACCACATGCCCAAAACAGAGCCTATCTTCATAGGGAGGGAAACCGAAGAATTAAGCAAGATAGAAATAACCAGGGAGGAGGTCCTTGCATGTCTTGTTAAGCTAAACATTAACAAATCACCAGGACCAGATGGCATCCATCCACGAGTTCTCAGGGAACTTAAAGATGAAATTGCTCATCTCCTAGCCAAAATATATAATATTTCCCTCAAATCAGGCTTTGTGCCTGATGACTGGTAGGTAGTGAATGTAACACCAATTTTCAAAAAGGGATGCAGGGGTGATCCAGGAAATTACCGACCTGTCAGTTTGACATGTGTCCCAGGTAAAGTGATGGAAACCATCCTAAAAGATAGAATTAATAGGCACATAGAAGTGAAGGCGCTGCTAAAGGAGAGCCAACATGGCTTTTGCAAGGGCAAATCATGCCTCACTAATCTGTTGGAATTTTTTGAGAGTGTCAACAAACATGTGGATAAGGGGGATCCAGTTGACATTGTTTATCTGGACTTTCAGAAGGCTTTTGACAAGGTCCTGCACCAAAGGCTCTTGAATAAATTTACCAGTCATGGAATAAATGGACAGGTCTTGTTCTGGATCAGCAACTGGCTAAGGGACAGGAAACAGAGGGTAGCACTAAATGGACACTTCTCCAAGTGGAGGGAAGTAAAGAGTGGGTTCTCCTTCATATAGTTTGTGAATCCCCACTCATGGGTTATGTGCCTGCGCAGAACGTCGATCAGAGGCTTGAAAAGCTATTGGTCAAAAGTTTTGGCGGTAAGACCGCCCACCGTACCGCCCACCCTGAGGCGCCCGCGCGCCATTTTACCTCAGTTCTCTTCTTTCCGCCGTAGCAGCAGGACGATTGTTGAGAGCTTCCTCAATTTTTTCGCCCTTCTGAGGGAAAGTCTTTTTGGCTAACTTAGCATTCAATTTTTTCGGTGATCTTGTCCTTCGGGCAGGATCGCCACCCCGGTGCTGTTTCTTCCTTCTGGTGGACTCAGTTACCTACTCGCTTCGGTCACCGTTTCCCCCCTCAAGGGGGTGGCGGCTGTTCCAGAAACTTCCGTTGGAAGAATTTTTCTTTGATGGCCGCTGCCTTCAAACAGTGTTCAGCTTGCCTGAAGAAGTTCCCTGCCTCCGACGGGCATAGCCTTTGCCTTTTCTGCCTGGGTGAGTCTCACCAGAGCCAGTCTTGCCCTCACTGCAAGAAATTCACCCGTCTTGCAGTACAGAACAGGAGCTACCGGCTCAAAGCCCATCTAATGGAACTCTCTCTGGCTCCCGCGGCGGCCGCATCTACCTCTGCTAGTGCCTCTCAGCCTCCTCCGCCTTCTGCTTCTTCTTCCACTCTTCCCATCAAGAAGAAGAAGAAGAGGGACAAGAACGGAGAAAAGAAAAAGAAGCACGAGTCGGAGAAGAGGCGATCGCTCCCGCCTACTCCTCGCACCCCTGTCTCACCGGGGCCTTCGCCCCCATACTCGGTCGCGAGATGTCCGTCGCCCGGGTCATCCATCTGGGGAGGACGGTCCTCCTCGGGATCGCCTGAAAAAGGATGCAGGGCTGGGGCTCCAGCTCGCCCACTTCAGGTTCTCCCGTCTCCGCCTCGTGGGAGGGCCCGTTCGCCTATGAGACAGGCTTCCATCTCCCCACGGCCCAGGACTCCAGCTCTCGACGACGCGGCAATCACCATGCCGGCCACCGTTTCGTCGCCGATTCTACCGGCCACCGTTTCGTCGCTCCCGCCAGTTCCGGATCCATCCCAGATGGAGCTCCTGAAGGGGATGTTTGAGGTCATGGCTCAGACTTTTGCCAACCAGTTTAAGACCTCCATGCCTGCGGCCTCTGCGGCTCCGGTACCGACCACCGCAAGCCCCAGGGATGTTGGCCCTGCTGTGGCCCCTCCGACCTCCCGAGGGTCGAGTGTCCGCTCCGCTGGCCCACCCACATCATCGCGGGTTGGTCCAGACATTGAAGCGGTGGACTCCCATCCTGTTGGCCCGCCCAGGCCGTACTGGCGCAGTCCCGACGTGGATGTAACAGTTCCTCCCTCGTCCTCCAATGACTCCAGCGCCTCTTCGGAGGAGGACGAGGGAGACGTCGACGCCGAGAGGACACCGGACCAGGCCATCGGCGCGGTGGACCCACCGCGTGGTGAGGACCAGCACTCACTTACGGCCATGCTGACGCGCCTGGGGACCGCACTGAACTTAAAGGTCGACCAGCCGCCACTGGAGGGTGAGGACCAAATGACCGCCAAGTTGGACAGACATGCGGTACGGCCGGTCCACATCCCCATGCTTCCGTCCATGTTGACGTCGGCGAAGGCGACATGGAGGAAGCCGGTGTCAGCACACTCCGTTTCGTCCAGGCTCGATGGCATGTACAGAATCCTGGACGAGAACGTCGAGTTTCTGCAAGCTCACCCCTTGCCAAATTCTCTGGTGGTCAAGGCTTTTCAACACAGGATGGCCACCAGCGGATTCCCGGTGCCTTCGACCCCGGAAGGGAAGAAGCTGGACGCGGTGGGCCGTAAATTCTACGCCACCGGTTCCCTCTTCCTCTGCGCCGCCAACTACTCGGCCGCAATGGGCCTTTACCAATCCCACCTCTGGGAGCGAGTGAAGGCCGAAACGGCAACGTTGCCCGCCGACGCCCAGAAACGGATCGACGCGCTGGCATCCGAGGGGGACTTTCTAGCGGAGCAACAAATGAGAACGGCCAGGCATATCAACGACTATGCGGCGAAGGACATGGCGTCTGCTATCCTGCTCCGTCGTCACGCCTGGCTTAGGGGCACCTCCCTCGATGATGCTATGAAGAAGCTCATCGAGGAGTTTCCCTTCGACGGGCAGGGCCTCTTCAGACAGGACACTGACAAGGTCCTCAATGAGATGCGGCAGACCAACTCCACGGCAAAGTTCCTGGGGCTCACCATGCCGGCTCCGCCTACCAGGCCGAGATTCCAGCCCTTCACGAGGCGGTACCAGGGAAACCCGCAACAACAGGGTGGCCCCGTGGAGCAGCCCAGGTCTGGCTATTACAAGCAGCGGCGCCAGCACAAGCCCCGTTACCAGCCTTACGGAAACGGCAAGCGTTCGGACGCTAAGTCCAAGTCGCGGGTTTGAAGCCGCGACGGCCGAGTCTCTCTCGCTCCACATCCCGTACCTTCCCCTCCGGAACTTCCTCCTGGCATGGTCAGGCATCACGGACGACCGGTGGGTCTTAAAGATCTTGTCCTCTGGCTACGCCATCGAGTTCGTGCGGGCACCTCGGGTAGGAAGACATCGTCTCACCACCTCGTCCCCCCATTTGGAGGAAGAAATATCAACCCTTCTGTCCAAGGGGGCCATCGAGCGGGTGGCACCGCCCAACTGGGACAACGGCTTCTACTCGAGGTACTTCGTGGTTCAGAAGAAGGACGGAGGACTTCGCCCAATTCTGGACCTACGCCGCCTCAACAAGTGCATCCACGCCAGGAAGTTCCGGATGGTGACCCTGCAGACCGTCCTTCCCCTCATCAACAAAGGGGACTGGTTCGCAGTCATAGACCTCAAGGACGCCTACTTCCATGTCTCCATCCTCGAGGAGCACCGGAGGTTCCTTCGATTCCGCATTGGCGACTCCGTATACCAGTACCGGTGTCTACCGTTCGGTCTGGCCACGGCACCACGAGTCTTCACCAAATGCATGGCTCCGGTGGCTGCCTTCCTTCGCCAGCGGGGAATCAGGGTCTTCCCATACATCGACGACTGGCTGATTGTATCCCCCACCAGTTCGTCGGCCATTCGGGACACGCAATTCACGGTCCACCTCATGGAGAGTCTCGGCCTCAGGATCAACTTCACCAAATCGAAGTTGACTCCCTCTCAACGCGTCGAGTACATTGGAGCGGTACTCGACTCGCTTGCCACCAGAGCCTTTGCACCCCAGAAGCGCTTGCAGGACATCGCGCAGGGAGTGAAGACCTTCGCACCAAACCGTGCATCCGGGCGACAAAGGCTCAAAGACTACTGGGCCTCATGGCCTCAACGACGGCTGTGATCCCTCACGCCAAGTTAAAGTTCCGGTCCCTGCAGTCATGGCTCCTTCACGAATTCGACGCGCTACGGGAGAGCCAGTCCAAACGGCTAACTCCGTCACCGGAGCTGAGGGACCAGCTGCTGTGGTGGACTGCACCACTCAACGTGGCATCGGGGAAGAGCTTTTACCCCCCGCAACCCTCGCTGCAAGCAACCTCGGCTGGGAGGCTGCCTGCGGGACTCTCACGGTCAACAACCCTTGGTCGCCTCAGGAGATGGTGTACCATATCAACTACTTGGAACTTCTGGCCATTTGGAAGGCCCTACGTTCCTTCGAGAGCCTGCTCACGGGCAAGGCGGTCCAAGTAGCCTCGGACAACACCACAGCGGTGGCGTATCTGAACAAGCAGGGAGGAACACGATCCACCACCCTTCTTTACCTCGCTGTGCAGCTCTGGGAGTGGTGCCTAGAGAGGCACATTTTCCCGATTGGAGTGCACATTCAGGGCAAGCTGAATGTTTTGGCCGACCATCTCAGCCGCCTCACCTCGACGACCCACGAATGGGAACTGGACGACGAAGTTTTTCAGTCGCTTTGCGAGGCCTGGGGGACCCCGGACATAGACCTCTCCGCGTCGGAGTCCAACACGAAATGCCACAGGTACTACTGCTCCAGGGCAAGAATCGGAATGAATTCCGAGGGCGATGCCTTCATGAAACGGTGGGATCAGGACTATTTCTACGCTTTTCCCCCGTTTCCTCTGGTCCAGAAGGTTCTCACCAGAATGTGTCAACACAGGACCAGAGCCATCCTGGTGGCCCCAGCATGGCCTCGCCAACCCTGGTTTCCGCTGCTGTTACGCATGTCGTCTCAGTATCGCACGTTGCCGGAGTCTCCGACGCTTCTCCAAATGGAGCAGGGCCAGCTTCACCACTCGGACCTGCCCAGCCTCCACCTCACCGCGTGGAGGATAACCCCAGACTGTCCAGGATCCTGGAACTAGCGAGGCGCCCTTCCACAAGGAAGTCCTACGCTTCCAAATACAGACGCTTTTGTGCTTTCCTGGCATCCCAGCAGACATCCCCCTCACAGGTGGGACTACAGGACATCTTGACCTACCTCCTCCATCTGGCGGAGTCTGGCCTCAGCATCACCTCCATCCGAGTACACCTCGCAGCGGTGGTGGCTCACTCTCCGGCTGGCTCGCCCGCTTCTGGTGCTTTCCGCGACCAAACGGTGAAGCGTTTCCTCAAGGGGCTGCGGAACGCTTTCCCCCCGGTCAGGACCCTGACGGCCCAATGGTCACTCTCTACCGTTCTGAACGCGCTCACCAGGACTCCTTTCGAGCCCATGGCTACCGCGGATGCTCGTCTCCTCACATGGAAGATGGCTTTTCTGGTGGCTATCACATCTGCTCGACGAGCTGGTGAACTGGTTGCTCTGCGGGCGGACGCACCTTTTCTTCAATTCTTCAATGACCGTGTGGTACTCCAAGCGGATATCACCTTCCTTCCCAAGGTGGTCTCCCAGTTTCATATGGCACAGACTATCTCCTTGCCAACCTTCTTCCAGAACCCCACTAACGCCCAAGAAAGGACTTGGCACACGCTGGATGTCAAACGAGCTTTATTGTTTTACACCAGCAGGACAAGGGAGTTCAGGAAGTCGCAACGCCTTTTTGTGGCATATGGAGGCAAGTCCAAAGGCGAACCCATCTCTGCGCAGCGGTTCTCCAAATGGATCACGTCTACCATCTACTTGGCCTACGAGTCGGCCTTGCTACCACCTCCGCCGCACGTCAGGGCGCACTCTACCAGAGCGGTTGCAACATCCACGGCCTTTCTGGAGGGCACACCGCTTGAGGACATATGTAAGGCTGCCACTTGGTCCAGACCTTCTACATTTGTCCAGCACTACAGGGTGGACACCAGAGCTACTGCGGACGCCAGGCTTGGCCGTGTCGTCCTCACTAGGGGGCTCCGAACTCATCGCCCTTGACAGTTCACCCTGCCTGACCATCATCATCATCATCTTCATCGTGGGATCATCTCATCCGACTGCCCACCGACCAAGTAAGTGTGAGCTTGCTAATCTCCCATGAGTGGGGATTCACAAACTATACGAAGGAGAAAGTTCGGTTTCACTTACCAGTGATAACTTTCGTTCTTCGAGTATATAGTTTGTGAATACACACTACCCACCCTGCCTCCCCTCTTGAGCTGCACGGATGAGATCGATTGGTTTATCCTGTGCTTGGCTTAAGTATGGAACTGAGGTAAAATGGCGCGCGGGGGCCTCAGGGTGGGCGGTACGGTGGGCGGTCTTACCGCCAAAACTTTTGACCGATAGCTTTTCAAGCCTCCGATCGACGTTCTGCGCAGGCGCATAACCCATGAGTGTGTATTCACAAACTATATACTCGAAGAACGAAAGTTATCACTGGTAAGTGAAACCGAACTGTCCCCCAAGGTTCAGTACTGGGACCCCTGCTTTTCAACCTCTTCATAAATGATCTAGAGGTAGGAGTAAAAAGCAAGGTAGCCAAATTTGCTGATGATACTAAATTATACAGGGTAGTGAAAACTGAGAGATTGTGAGGAGCTCCAGAGGGATCTCTTGACACTGGGGGAGTGGGCAGAACAGTGGCAAATGAGCTTCAACACTAGTAAGTGCAGAGTGATGCATGTTGAGGCAAAAAAAACCCAATTACATTTATAAACTGATGGGGTCTGAACTCTCTGCGACAAACCAGGAAAGGGACCTTGGTGTCCTGGTGGACAACTCAATGAAGGTGTCAACCCAGTGTGCCTCAGCTGTGAAAAAAGCAAACTCAATGCTAGGGATCATTAGGAAGGGTATAGAAAATAAGTCAGCAAGTGTCATTTTGCCTCTTTATAAATCTATGGTGAGGCCCCATCTGGAATACTGTGTACAGTTCTGGTCGCCATACCTCCAGAAGGATATTATGGAGTTGGAGAAAGTGCAGAGGAGGGCAACCAGAATGATTAGGGGACTGGAACACCTTCCTTACCATCTGAGGCTGCAACGGTTGGGCCTTTTCACTCTTGAACGACGGCGTCTAAGAGGTAACCTGATTGAAGTTTATAAAATCATGCACGGTGTGGACAAAGTAGATAAGGAAAAACTGTTTTCCCTATCGCACAACACTAGAACTAGGGGACACTCCATGAAACTTTTGGGTACTAGTTCTCAAACAAATAAGAGAAAGTACTTTTTCACCCAGAGGATTACTGGTCTATGGAACTCCCTGCTAGAAGAAGTGGTGACAGCTGTCAGTCTTGACAGCTTTAAGAAAGGATTAGACAAATTCATGGAGGACAAGGGTATCAATGGCTATAATTATGGATACTTAAGGACAACCTTGGGGTTGGAGAGATAGGCAGGATATCTTTCAGTGCCATTTCTAGGGAATCCTAAGCAGGTGAAGGCATCTCCTTGGGAATACCCTGAAGGAAATGGTGAGCCACTGTGTGAGACAGAATGCTGGACTGGATTGGCTGTGGCCTGTTCCAGCAAGGCTGTTCTTATGTTCTTATGTTCTAACTGTACCTTTTACGCTTCTTGGCTGCTTGACACAGTGCACACACTTCTTATGTTTGTCAACTGGAATGTTATCCAAATGGAGTGCATTGTAACCTTTTTGCTCAACATACAGATTTCAAAAGAATCACGCAAACAGTGATGCCAAGAGCAGGAGTGTTGAGGATATGTCACTGTGCAGAGCAAAATGGTTGAAGGCTCTGTTGTATCTAGAACTGCTCTTCATCTCTTTCTGAACTCATTCATTTTATTATTGTGTATCTAGTTGGTCTTGCATTTTGTGAGTATAACACAGCTTTCACAAAAGTATTCTGTGCTAGATCAGGCTAAGAGGAGGTGATTGACCCAAGATTACCCCATGAGTTATGTGGCTCATTGTGAATCAAACCTATGTCTCCTGAAGCCTAGACAGAAACCCTACACCACATTGCTCTGAATGGCTTGTAGCAAGCCACTAGTTCCCTAGCTCTGCCATCTGTAACATGGAAATAATTCTAGCTCACCTTTTGGGACTTACTTAGGAAATAAGCACTGTATAAATATTGGTTCTGTTATAGTCTCAGAACCAATGAGACCAGGGACAGCCATATTGGGCAGAACTGCTTTAGCTATTATTTAGCCAACAAGCCCTTGTGCATGAATCTGAAGTTTTGGCTCTTTAGAATCCTATCTTGATCTCTCTTACCTCTCCATCCCTATTAATGCTTTGCTTATATAAAACACTAGCAGGGGTGCCCGGCTTTGCCTGGGTGGTCCCAACCCAGCTAGCTGAGTGCCAGTATTGCCCAGGAAACCCACTGGCCAGGGGTGGGCCTGTGATGTGACTCAGATTACATCACAATCCCCACCCCACCCCACCCCGGTTGGCCTAGCACTGGGGCAGACACAAACCCTCCTGTCGAATATATCCCCCTTTGCAGAAAAATTTAGGGGGTAAACCACCACCCCCATGGGCTTCGGGACCCCGACAGTGACCTGCTCACGTGTGCAAGGTATGTGTGTGCCAAATTTCACAATACAATCAGAAACCTAGACCCAAAATATCTGCAGCAATTCATTTTTCATGGTCATTTTCCAGTGGGTGGAATTATTTTGGGATTTGATATTAGAATTCAGAGAGGGTGTGTATGGGCATATATAGAATACTTGGTTCAGGAGACACCAGTAGAATAAAAATGACCATAATGACTCATTTGTTTGACTCAATTCAGTCGTTTCCTTTGGTCAGTATCCCTTGGCTGCTTGAATCACCTGATGAAGATAATGGTAGTCTGAAGTCACAATTTCACCACAATTTAATTACTGCTTCTTTATTTACTGTGCATACTGCAGAAATCCAGGATCTAGAAAGTTGCACAGTTCAGTCCTTATACTTTCATCTTTTCCTGAGCAAATAGACGTTCTGGCTGTTGAATAAAACCCTGATCTTGGCAGAATGCCTCTGAAAGATTTTGTAGTGGCTTCCTTTTTTCCTCCTTCAAGATAATGTAGATTGATTGTAATACTCTAAAACACGTCTTGGAGGATGATGTTTATGGTGACCTTGAGAGAGGCAGCACTTTTCTTTCTGAAAGAAATGTTGGTAATGCATGCTTATGGAAATTGTGTATTTCACTGTTTAAATATTTTTGTTGTTAATTTAGCTATTGGTTTGAATAAAATTAATTACAGTTAATATTTGAAAGGGTGAATAAATTATCCCTGTAAATTGACAGATTAAGACAAAGAAAGAATTGTTTGAGCAATGTGTCTATGCTGGTTTTAAAAAGGATTAAATACTCCTTTTTTCACTTTAAATGCAGTCAGCATGATAATTTCATTTTTGTGGTAAACTTGCTAGAGGGAGCCACATTTAAAAAATGGTTTATTACATTTAGAAACTATAGTTTTGGTTAAAAAGCAGAGCAGATTATAATGCAGAACCTCAATCACAATAAAACAGTAGATACTGTCTTAGAATGTAGCAGTAGGCTAACTAAGTAAAGGTAAAGGTTACCATTGCTCGAAAGCAAGTTGTATCAGACTCTAGACTTCAGTTCTCATCTCTGTGGACATGTGGCAGGTATGACTAGACACTGGAGTGCACGGAACACTGTTTACCTTCCCACTGAAGTGGTACATTTTTATCTACTTGCAATTTCTTGCTTTTGAACTGCTAGGTTAGCAGGAGCCAGGACAGAGTCATACATCACTTGGGTCTCGAACTGCTGACCTGCCGACTTTCCACTCATCAAGTTCAGCATCTTAACCACTAAGCCATTGCAGTCCCAGTAGGCCAAGTGTTTGAAACCCATGACCTGTGGGCCTAATGAAGGCCCGTGCATCTCATTAAAGTGGCCCATGGTGATCACCAGGGCACTGCTAGGACCACCCCCCACTGGAAGTGAAAATATGGTACTTACTGTGGTGGTGGTGGTGGTGGTGGTGGTGGTGGTGGTGGTGATTGCGGCTATTTTGGCGCTGTTTCCACAGGCTCTGCAGCTTCTCCCAGCAGTGGCAGGCTGTGGAGGGCATGATCGCCCTGTTTTCGGGCTTTTCTAATGTCCCACTTCAGAAAGGAAAACATGCCACTGAGGGATGTTGGAAAAGCCTGAAAATTGGGTGATCATGCTCCCCACAGCCTGTCATTGCCAGGAAAGGCAGCGGAGCCTGTTGAAACAGTGCTGAAATCGCTGTCGCCGATGACGTCAAAACGGTAAGCACCGGGAGCAACCAAGAAACCTAGGCCTCTTTGTCTGAGAGTGAATGGATAGCCAAGTAGAGAGTATTCCAAAAGCTGAGTACAGTCACTGAAAAGTCTTTCCTTTGTTGCTACCCTCAGATGGTGGCAATACCTGGAAAAGCACCTCAGATGATGCTAAACAGGTATGAGAGGAGACCGTTTTACAAGTCGGAGATCCATGAAGATTGGATGAATGATCTAGGTTGGGATGGGTGGTATGTGGTTCATGGATTGCATGCAGCGCCTCTTCCCATACCTTCAAAAAATCTCTTTAGCTGACAAAGTCCCCTGATAGATTTAGGGGGAGATTCTGTCATGTTTTAATCACCTCTTGTACTCTTGGTACAAATTCCCAATAGCATTCCAAAAATAATTTTAAAAATTAAATGTGGAAAATAGACTTTTTGTCTGTATCTTTTCCCTTTATCCCGTGGAGGCGCTGGCCTCAGGCTACTGGTAAATCTGATGGATGGTCCTCAGTCCTGCTGAAATTGCCATCTTTCAGTCTATGTTTTGGCTTTGTAATAGGACAAGAATTGATTAAGTTTCCTGACTGGTTGATTAGAACCAAAAACTGGATGGAAGGGAAAGGGGTACAAGACCACTGACCTTGACATCTGTCAGGGTCACCTTTATGGAATGTTGAGGTACTGTTTTATGGCAGGTTCCACTCCTTTCTGGAGAACTGTGTTTAGAAGGTGTTGCTGAGGGATTCCTATGAGATGCCATTACCTTTTACCTAGTCAATCTTGCTCTGTTGTAAGCAATGCTATTTTTGAAGCAGATTGAAAGAATTACTTTGGCATCTCCTTGGAGTCTTTAGTTCTTCACATGATTTTAAGAAGTGAACTTTGTACAACTTAATGTTTTTCCCCTCTTCTTCAAAAACTTCCATACTGATCTCAGATTCTGTTCTGATGCAGCAGGAAGTCAAATTTCACATAAGCCGCATGAAACAAATACTCTGTGAATAACATTGACTATCGTCCAGCAATAACACAGCTGTTGAAAGAGCTTAGTCACCCAGGCAGTAGATGCCTCTTTGAAAGGAAGTGTTTGTATGCAGCAACCTGACATTTGAGTATATTGGACCATGAAGCAAAATAGAAGAGAGGGGTGTGTGTGTGTGGAGGGGGTGGGGGAATCTCTTTGATAATTGAAGGATCCCTCTTATTTTCGCATTAACAGAGAAGGCTTGTTCTGAATACAGAAGATACTCTGGTGTTTTGTAAGTACAGTAGAACCCCGTATAATAAAAATAATTCATTCTACGAGGCACTTCGTTATATGATTTTTTCCCCGTTAAACAATGCATGCATCGTATAACAAAAATCCTATGGGGAAAATCGTACAACAAATTTTTTTGTTATATGGGGCACAATGATTTTTTCAAATTCTCTTTGTTGTACGATTTTTTCACTGTAAGAGGCATTCATTATACGGGCTTCTACTGTACAATAATTTGTTTCTTCTCAATGAATCAGAATACCAGCAATGGTCCTTTTTAAAGGAATTCTTTAGTTATTTTCCGATAACATTTATGCTATATTTGCCTCAAAAGTCTAGGGCAGTGGTGGCAAATCTATGGCGCATGTGCCAGAAAGGTCACTGTGGGCACATGTCCAGTCACCCCAGGACAGAGTTCACCCTGCCCCTCTGCCCAACAGCCTTATGGGAGCACTTCCTTCTCCCAGCACAGAGTGTGTTTTGGGTTGCAGTTTGGGCACTTGGTCTCTAAAAGGGTCACCGTCACTGGTCTAGGATGAATCCTGGTGGCAGTGTACACTTAGATTAGCTAGAGATAAGCACTGTTGTTGCTGGGTTTAAGGATGAGCTGGACCTGAGTGCCTGAAGCTTATGAAATCCTTCATCTGGGATAGAGTTGCCTGCTCCGGGACCCACTCCATCGGCCCCAGAGATGCGGGACAGCTGCATCTCCCTCACCCACCTGTGCCTGTTGCTGAGGGGGATAAAAGGAGCAGATGCCAAAGCTGCCGCCGCCACCGCCACCATGTTGCCTGCTCCGAGACCCACTCCATCGGCCCCGGAGATGCGGGACAGCTGCGTCACCCTCGCCCTCCCATGCCTGCTGCCAGGGGGGGGGGATAAAAGGAGCAGACGCCGAAGCTGCCGCCACTGCTGCATTGCCTGCTCTAGGGCGCACTCCATCGGCCCCGGAGACGCGAGGCTGGTGCTTCGCAGAGGGCTCCCCCAAAAGGGGACAATGTTGTTTTCTTCTGAGTACATTTTTGGACATGGAGCCCTGGCAGTGTTTGGGGTTGTGGGTTTAACTTTGTTTTTCCTATAAACTTTGCTTAATTGTATGTTTTTTTAAATTGTATTCTATACTTTGTAATTTTGAAAATGTGTAATTTTTTGTGATATGTTGTGAGGCCGCCTTGAGTCGACCTTGTGCTGAGTAGGGCGGGGTACAAATTAAATTGATTGATTGATTGATTGAATTTTCTCCCACAAAACCGGGACAGATGTATACTTGACAAAAATGGGTGGGTTATCTACAAAATAGCCTTTTTAAACAAACATAATATAATGATAGCTATAAAACACTTTCACATTAAATATATCAATACATAAATGAATTTATTTACAACAGTTAATTTTTACTGTAAGATGATCAGTTGTACTTCTGAGAAGTCGCCTCGTTGTCAGCTCTTAATGTCCTCAGTTCCAGGAAACACATTGGTCACACTTATTGGGTGGTGGTGTGAGGCGAGGATGTTAAGATTTGTCTCCAGGTATACTCCAACTCCAATGTGGCACTCACTCATTTGATGGTGAGAGTTTGAATTTATTTTTATGGTATGTTATAATACATAATCAGTAAGTTTTAAAAATCCAGGACTTTAACATGATTTTTATTGAACTGACCAGGACAATCTTTCTGACCTTGAATCTGGGACAATCTCGGTTTTCCGGGACATATGGCAACCCTAATCTGGGACCACCTTTGAACTAATTTTCTGGCTTACTTTAAATGTGAAGGGAATATCCCAACACTTTGCTAACCTACATAAAAATAAGCTGAACAAAATGTAGTGTTCAGTCAGCACTGCTGTTATGTATCCTACACAATGTTTGGAGGAGTTACTTTTTTTGGATTCAGTTCACAGAATATCCCAGTCTCTTGGTCCAAAACGTAACTTGACCAAGTTCTCACCCTAACACTTGGGAGAAGTGAAACAACAGGGCAAAAATATTAAAAAGAAGTACACCTGTAATTCATTAAAATAATGAAGTCACCCTTCCAGACCCATTGCCAGATTCATGACAGCCCAGGAGTCTCTTACTTTCTAGATGCTGTTGGACTACAGCCATGATGGCGAACCTTGGTGTGGTCACTAATTGGACAGCTACCTTTCCTGATGGGTTCACCCGGCTAGCACACGGGCTGGGTACCAACCGGACTTTACCGGAAAGGAAATTGGGTACGGGCTTATAGCAGTAGGGAGCATTAGTGACTCCATGTTTTCCTTGGCTGGGGACTTTAACAGCACTAGGACAAATGTCAGGAGGTAAGAGACCCAATCTCTATCAACCCAAGACAGCTGTAAGGGATGCTGTAGTCCAGTGAAGGCAAACCTTGGCACTCCAGGTGTTCTTGGACTACAATTACCAGAAAAAGTCAGCACTCCTGCTAATCGGGGCTTCTGGGAATTGAAGTTCCAGAACATCTGGAGTGCCAAGGTTTGCCTTCACTGGACTACAGCATCCCTTACAGCTGTCTTGGGTTGATAGAGATTGGAATCAAGCAGCATCTGGAGGGCCACATGATCTTAACCCTTGTACTCGAGGATTGGAATCCTAGAGAAATCTTTTAACCTAACATTTCCCATCATGTTTTCCACATACAAGGGTGTTGGTTGTTTTTTACACGAAGAAGCTTTGAAAGACTCATATGTAGAAGTGGTACATTAAAAGAACTCTAATGCATGCCTCTTCGGGATCTCTGAACTGGGTCTTAGGATATCTGCACCACTGTACAGGCAAGCAATGTTGCTAATATACAAATGTTAAGTTCATGCTGTGGAAAACTGGGTTTCCCATAGTTTGGTGCATAGCCAAATCTTAGATATAATTTTGATATGTAATGCTAAATAAAGGTCATGTGTTGCATTTGACAATATCAAGTCCATGTTTCTTTTCTTTTTTTAAATTCATTCTAAGTAACTGAAACTGCAGTCTTTAAGTTGAATAACTTTTCTAGTTTTGCATTCATATGCTATGTATAAAGGTCTTTGAATTAGCAAAATTAGAAATGGAATTGAAGGTATTTGAATCTTTCACCTAACCTGCCAAGGAGATACGACTTGTGAATGTCATAATTAAACTTGTGTGACTGCATGTAAATGTGTCTGTATAGCATTTTATAGGGAGTGCAGAAGAGCTCTAGTTACTAGAGAAGAGGCATGTGTCAAACAACTTTTGCAGTTATCATTTCCCTTTCATTTCTCATCCATTTACTCTAGGGAACTGGACTTATGAATGGGCCTTAATATAGCTGCATGTTCATGAAAGAAATAGTTCCTTGTCCTTGCTTTCAGGCCTTTGTATTACCACAGTGTTACCATGCCTCCATATGTATGTACAAAAGAGGGCTTTTGCAGTAAGAGAACATTAATGTAAAGCTGCTTTGAACATTTAGAACTATTGTAACCAAATAACTGTATGACTGCTTGCATTTGTCTTATCTAAGGATGTCATTATCAACTAGAATGAGGTTGTTCATCTTTGGACAGATGCATCTCTCTTTTAAAAACTGCATCATTTCCAGCTGTGTTTCATTTCATGCCAGCCTTTTAAGGCAGGCATTACCAAACTATGGGCTGGCCCCAACCCCCAAAGCCATTTCATCCGGCCCCCAACACCATCGCCAAACCAGGAAGTAAATACAGACACTTCTGTGCATGCACAAAAGTGGCCATTTTGTGCTCTGGTTTGGTGTAGGAAACAAAATGGCCACTTTCACGCATGCGCAGGCATCTGCACAAACCAGGAAATAAAATGGCCACTTTTATGCATGTGCAGATGTGGCCATTTTATTTCCTGGTTTGGTATGGACGCTTCTGTGTATGCGTGAAAGCAGCCATTTTGTTTCCTGCACCAAACCAGGACACAAAATGTCCGATTTCGCGCATGCACAGAAGCATCAAAAGAATAACATGTGTGCCAGTGGAGATAGGTTGTGAGTTTACTACTGGTGCTACCACTTTTAAACTGCAGAAAGCAGATATGGTAGTCTTGACTTCAGACAACATTTGAGTTTTGTTTTAAAACTGCATCCTTTTTAAAAGGGATGTCATAATATATTATAAGCTTATGTTTTCAGCTGTTTATGACATCAATACACAAGTGATCATTTTCAGTATAGGGACATGGAGATTGTACATACTGAGAGGGGTGAGAGGAGCAGCTGACGACCAGCAAAGAAAAGAAACACCTCCCTTTATGCATTATAAATAGCAGGTCTGTACCACAGAGTTCTTCCACGCCTTTTCCCAGTAGTCTCGATGAGCGTCCCACCACGTAATTCCAATAAAATTAAAACTTGTAAACGAGTTACAGATGTATAAGCTAGCAGAATGTCAAATAAGTTGTCTGTCTTTATTCATCGGGATGTAGGGTACTGAAATTATGCACTACTGTATACAGAATTAATGTATTCAGCAGCTATTGCTATTGACATAAATGACTGATGTCTCAATAGATAGAAATTTTCTAATGACATGTAACAGTATTGAGCTTGAAAAATGAATTATATTGATTTCAAAAGAAATAGTGGTTTTTTTATAATAATTTTTATTAAATTTTTTTACAAATAAAATACAAAACGCAATACAAGAGAAAAAACAACATCATACTAAAGAAACAAATAAATCAATATACACAAACAATGAAAAAAAGAAAAAATATACACACCTATCCTAATACATTTTTATACCTATCTTTTTAAAATCAAAATCTTAACACCATCCTAAAAATAATAATAATAAATCTCTTAAATTATGACTTAATGGTTATTCTCTAACATTAGCTAATGTTCCAATACTCATTTCCCCCAAAAGTCATAATATGCAATTATGGATAGGATGGGAAAAACAGGAAAAAATACAATAATACAATTATAAATAGTCATCACCCAGTGTTTATTTACATTGCCCTGGAGAGCTCAGAATATCTCATTATTTTATTTCCAAAATTCACTTTGTTCAGGTACAGGTCTGTTTCTATCCTCCCCTATAAGGGAGTGGTGACTATTTATAATTGTATTATTTATACAAAAGAAAAAATACAATAATACAATTATAAATAAGGGAGTGGTCCACAAAAGGTTTCCAAATATTCCAAAATCTATTCACTTTTAAATTATCCCTTTTTTTCTTAATCTCCCTGACCATGCTCCCGGAACAGCTGAGTGGGCCTGACTACGACCCCAAAAGTGGGCACATTTGCGCATGTGCATCAGGAATCACTCCTGGTAGTGGTGGGGATGCATTTGTGCATGCGCAAATGCGTCCATGCCATTCCTGGGACTGGTTTTGTCACTCCAGGAAGTGGTTCTGGACGTCACTGTACATGTGCAAATGCACCCCTGCCACACCCGGAAGTGATTTTGCCACTCCCAGAAGTGGTTTTGGACATGCATGAGCACTGGCAGGCGCATCCCCCATCCATGAATGGCAAAGGTGTCATGGGCCTGATGAATTGGTGTCGGGGGCCTGAGGCCTGTGACTGTAGTTTGGGCACCCCTGGTCTAAAGAATTGAAGGGATGTGCTCATGTATCCTGCATATAAAGGGTGTGTGTGTGTTTAAATCTCCATTAAAGAATAATGAAGGAATGGCCAAAGACATTATTTCTTACTTTGAAGTACCAACTGGCAGAAATCTGTAAATTACTTGGATAAAATTTATGAGCCCTTCAAGAGCAGTCAATGTTCTGCTTCTATAAGAAGAATACTTGATTCTGGTCTTCGCGGTCGCAAAGGGTCAGACTCGACTGTGACTGAACAACAACAACAGTAATAAAAACCTAATGGGTTGAGGATTTCAAGTCTAGTACTGGGGAACAGAGGGTCATAATTGTACAATAAAATTCAAAATAAAATGAAATATGTCATATGCAGTGAAAAATTAAAATGGCTTTGAGAATGCTCATCCGAACAGTGGTAGTTGGTTTTACTGCATGGCACAGGTTTGTAGACTTTTAACACACTCTTGAGAGTCCCCTGTACTGCAAAGAGATCAAATCAATCAATCCTAAAGGAAATGAATCCTGACTGCTCCTTGGAAGGACAAATGCTGAAGCTGAAGCTGAAGCTCAAGTACAGTAATACTCCGGATAGCGGCAAAACTTGGTTCCACAAGTCATGTCGTTACCCGGTTTTTGTCTTTATCCGGTCCATGTATTGGATATTGCTTTAAAACAGCCAGTTGCCTCTGGAAGGGTCAGGGGACCTGATCCGCGATGTTCCTGATGCCCCCTGACCTTGCCGGGCAGTGCTGCAAGCCAAAACACCAGGGAAAACTCCTTCGTCAGCTGCAGGTTTTGGCTTGCCGCACTGCCCGTGGAGGTCAGGGGATGTTGGAAACAGCGCGGATCGTTTTCCCCGACCCTTCCAGAGGCGGCAGCCCACCCCCACAAAAAAGACGACATGATCTCCTACCTTTTCACGCTGTTTGGGGCCGGAAAAAATCGCCATATTCAGGTGCATTTTTCCGACTCTCCACCTCCCCAGCAGCCTCTGGGTGGGGTGGGAGGAACTTTTCTGCACCATTCCCACCTTCCTAGGAAGTCCCTGGGACAAACAGCATACCTGTCAAGTTTTCGGGAAATTTCTGTCAAACCCCTGTATTTTACACTCTTTCCCGCCATCATCCCGTATTAGTTAGACTGGAGTTAGACTGGAGGCCAGCACAGGATAAGCATAGCTGTCGGGTTTCCTGTTTTGGCCAGGAAATTTCCCTTATTTGACAGAAATTTCCCGAAACTTGACAGGTATGCCACACAGCAGCTGAAAATAGTTGTGGCCGCCATTTTGGGTTTTTGGGGACTTCAGTTCCCAGAAGCCCAAGCACCCTGTAAAAAAAAGGCCACTGCATGCATTTTTACAGGGTGCTTGGGCTTCTGGGAATTGAAGTAAAAACAAAACAAAATGGCGGCCACAACTTTTCAGCTGTTCTGCAGCCGAGGGACATCCTAGGAAGGTGAGAATAGTGCAGAAAAGGTCCTCCCCCCACCCCAGAGGCTGCTGGGGAGCCGGAAAAATGCACCTGAAGATGGCGATTTTTTCGGCCCCAAACCGTGAAAAGGTAGGAAATCAAACATGATGCACCGGATCACGACACAGTGATGGTATCTGGTGCACACCTTTTCTAAAAATTTGCTGTCGTTATCTGGATTTGCCCTTATCTGGTGCTGTCATTATCCGGAGTTCCACTGTACTTTGGGCACCAAATGAGAAGAGAGGACTCACTTGAGAAGGCTTTGTTGCAGGGAAAGGTCAAAGGCAAAAGAAGGGGGTGACAGAGGAGGAAGTGGCTAGAGGGCATTGTTGATGCAATGGGCATGGACATGTGCGGGTTGTGGAGGATGGTGGAGGACAGAGCAGCCTGGCTTGCGATGGTCCATGGGGCCGCAAAGGGTCAGGCTTGACTGTATGACTGAACAACAACAAACACAGACTCACATAAAAATGCTATTCTGAGATGTGGCTTTATCATAGATGTTAAGAGCTTTTTGTATCAAGAGGATGATCATCAAAACAAAGAAGTAAAAGAGAGAATGAATAAAGACCCAAGAAATAATAAAATCTATGAAATGCAGAAAACTAAAAGACTTCAGCTTAGTAATGGGAAACAAAGAATAAAATTGATCACTCAGGGTCATATAAATGGGGGGGGGGGATGTAGGAGGACAGGTTGTTTTTTGTTTTTGTTTTTTTGCTGTGAAACCTTGGAGATTGGTTATGGTACCACCCAGCGTAGTTGTACAAAGCTACTGCACCCAAAGTCAGAATATAGACAGTAGGAGAGAAATGAGGAGGAGGAAGAATAGTATAGTGTTAGAGAAAAAAGAGCTCCCTAAAGTAGGCGAATGATCTAGTTTATAAAATAATTAATTCCAGAATCTTGAAAATCTTGCACTTGTTTTTTCTTTGACCTCAATAAGTACCGTATTTATTCGAGTATAACGCGCAAAATTTTATACCCAAAAAAAGACTCAAAGTTTGGGTGCGCGTTATACACGAGGACTGGGTGCGCGTTATACACGAGCCTCTTTTAAACGAGCCTCAAGAGCACGCCGCGGCCCTCCTCCCAGGCGGCGGCAGGCGCCCAGGTCCCGCTGCCGCCGCCACTCACCTCCACGCACCCGCCGGGTCGAGAAGGGAACCCTCCGGGGGAGTGCCGCGGCGTGCTCCGCGCTACCCGGGCCGCGCGACTCAAGAAGCCGGCGCCGGGTAGGCACGGAGCACGCCGCGGCCCTCCTCCCAGGCGAAAAAAAATTTATACCGAGATTTCATGGAAAATTAGGGGTGCGCGTTATACACGAGTGCGCGTTATACTCGAATAAATACGGTAATATCCATGTTTGCATAAGTCTCCAAATGGGTTAATAGAACAGGCTGTGTTGTGTAATAGATTATTTGTCTTTAAAAATGGAGTCATAGGATTATGAAGTCAATGTCAATTAAAGAAAAAGAACACAACTCTAAACTATTATGGTGATGGTATCTTACACCGGTTATATTGCATTTAATGTATAGTAGTGTATCAGATCTGTGTTGGAGGTATAATAAAGTAAAGGGGACATATATACATATGTGGTGGACATGTGAAAGAATAAGGTATTTTTGGAAAATAATAGAAGAAGAATTAAATAAGATATTGGGTGTCACAATTGTACTAGTCCCAAAACTTGCAATACTAGGGGAAACGGATCATCTAAACTTGGAAGAGGGTAGAAAGGAATTATTGTTAACTTTACTTCTGGTTGCAAGGCAAGTGATTGCTAAAGAGTGGAAAAGGGGGGGGGGGAATATGAATAAGAAGAGATGGTATGCTGAAGTGTGGCAACTGGCCCTCAATGAAAAACTAACTATGCAGCTACGACAAAGAAGAGGGTTATTAATTAAAACATCCTTTTGGGAAATATGGAAATGTTTTGTTGATTATGCTTTAATAGAAAAAAAGGTGGTTCAACCTAGCCCAGATACGTTCCTTTTTTGGGAAAGAGAATTATAATATATTGAATTAAGAGTTACTGCTGATGTTCCTGACGGAAACACCTTTTTCTGTTAATATTGTATTGTATATTTTTTTAACTTTATATGTAATTTGTATTTTTATGATAATTGGTATTGTGTAATGATTCTTTTTCTGTATATGTTTTGTAAAATTTAATTAAGAAAAATAAAAAAAGATTATTTGTCTTCAGATGTTTGTGCTGCTTCTCTCACTTTGCACTGTTTCTTCTGTAACAGATTTGATGTTTTATTCTTACAGAAGAAAATGCAGAGATTACACTTGATGTGTCTTTGGCATACCGTGATGATATGGCCAGTCCATGGCAAGAAATGGCACATGCAGTGGAGACACGGAAACTCAAATGTATTTTTGGAGCTCTAAAAGTAGGTTCCTTTTGGGGGTTTTTTATATAATATTGTCAAGACATTTTATTCATCCTTGTTCCCATAAATACATAGTGTTATGTAGCTTTTGAGTTGTCTGGCTATGGTAATGTAGTAGACATATAGCCAGTGACTCAGTGCTGAGTGTTGGGCACTGGTAAATAACCTGACTCCCTAAAGGAGCCAATATCTATGAACGGATGAGCTCCTTTGGCGGGTGATGGTCCCCCTCAGCTGAAAACCATCATACTTGGCCCAATGGCAAAATGAGCAGAGGAGGAACCACTTAATTATTCTGATTCCCAGCCGTCATGAAGATGGAACAGGCCATGCCAGATGGAGTGGCTGTGTAGGTGCACCTTGTTAATATCGTCAAGGCTGTGGCAGTCCATTGCAGTCCTGGTGTCAAATCCTGCATGTCTCATTTCATACATGCTGCATGAGATGGCTCCATGATCATAGTGTGTGGGTCACTTCATGGACAAATTCACACCAATGGCATTTTTCCTGTTTGAAATGATCTTCAGCAAAAAAAAAAAAAATGTACACTTGGACATCAGCAGCAGCTGACGATGATATAGCTTTTGAACATGCCATAAAGACCAGGACCAGCTGCTTGAGAAATAGTTTCTACCCAAAAGCGGTTCTGGCTTTAAATGCAGTGCAATGCAGTCTATGAGGGAGCTTCTGTATATAGTTTTTAGAGTTTTAGAGCTTTTAGAGTTTTAGAGCTTTTTAGGGGTTAAATGTGTATATGTGGGGTGGGAGTATGTTGATAATTTTGTATAGTTGTATTTTGTTTAGGTTTTGTTGGGTTGATAAGTGGTCCCCCCCCCCCCAATCTCGTTGTTCTGTGCAGGACAATGACAATAAAGATTTATCTATCTATCTAATAGCTGCTGGTTGGTTAAGTGTACATTAGAACCTCAGATAACAACCAAACTCCGCTCCACGAAGTTGTTCGCTATGCGATTTTGGTCGCTATCCAATTCAAATGGGCAATACCTCGGATAACGACCAAAGATGGTCGTTATCCAAATTTTCTATCCAAATACCTCAGATAACGACCATTTTTAGCAGTTTTTAGCATTATGCGATGCATCACGTGTGCATAAAAACCACGTTGTTATCCGATGCGGTCATTATCCAGTGCGGTCATTATCCAAGGTATTACTGTATCTAGAATATGCAGATACAGAATATGTAACTATAGAGAAGATCATTTTGAATTTGATAGTATAGGAGTCAAGGAAACATAATGTAAAGAATTGCCAGGAATGTATCTGAAACTTTGTTTTTCAATTTTAACCCATAAATGATGAAATGTTAATTTAATATACCGTATCTGTTCTAAAGTAAGTCTCTTCTGCTACTTGGCACAGAACTGTTGTAGAAGCAGCAAAACACTGCATTCATTGGATTCATGAAGCTACAAGCATCTAACATGCTAGACTCCTTCTTGTGTGCCAGTGGATTTTCAGTCTGTTATTCTCTTGGATGTTTAACATTCCAGATGAACTCCTGTTGCATTGTAATGCAGACAGAAGGGAAATGGTGTAACATTTACTGGCAGTGGAAGAGTTGTCATTGCAATTCTTGGGGGTACATGGTTTGATATGTGCTTGAGAATGCCAGCAGGGACTCTTTAATTACCAGTTGACACCATTTGACTTCCACCTGTGTAACAAAGGCACAGGATTTTCAGCCAATCTCTTTCTTCCTTGAATTGCAATTATGTTTTCCTTTTAATTGTTCTACCAATTTAACAAAAGTATAAAAGTGTTATTGTATGCAGAGCATTGACGGTCACGGCTAAATATTAAATAAATGTATCTGACATAATTCTCATGTTTCCTGTAGCAGAAAGAATTATGGTATTTTTATTAAATTTAATTTTGAATACTAATGAAACAGAAGAAAATAATTTGTCATATTGGAAAATGTAAATTTTATTATATGTGCGTTATCAGTTTGTTGTTGTTCAATGCATCTTCCCTCTTCCTGGTGATTGCAACAGACTCCAGAGCATGAAGGCAGATTCTATGATTGTGATGTGCTTCCATTTATGGAGATAGGAACCGTTGCTCACAAATTTTACCTTGTTAACATTCGTCTCCCTGTGAATGAAAAGAGGGGCATCAATGTAGGAATTGGTGAGATAAAGGACATCCGTCTTGTGGTAAGTGTGCATTTATTAATTTATTTTGTGTCTGCTGATTGCTTTTCTCCCTGTACACTGTAAGCACTTTTGTAGTTATCACAGCTAAATCCCAAGTGTCCAAAAGTAATCTCATATGGAATGTTTGTTGTAAAATTGCAGTCTTCTAACTTGTGATTGGGACTGCAGCGGCTTGGTGGCTAAGATGCTGAACTTGGTGACTGGAAGGTCAGCAGGTCAGCAGTTTGAAACCTGAGCGCTGCATGACGGAGTGAGCTCCCGTCTCTGTCTCAGCCCCTGCCAACCTAGCAGTTTGAAAGCAAGAAATTACAAGTAGATAAATAGGTACCACTTTGGTGAGAAGGTAACAGCATTCCATGTGTCCCGACATCTAGTTATGCCTGCCACATGACCACGGAAATGTCTGCAGACGCAGACAGCGCTGTCTCTTTGGAGAATGTGAGAAGTGATTAGAATGGCTATTTAGATTTTATGTTTATTTTTTTAAAACAAGGGCTGGTTTTTCCCCCATAATTTGGAAAAGTTTATGCTTTTGTTTTTATTTGTGCTGCAGCTCATAAAACCTTTGGGCCAAAATGAATAGTATCTGTGCAGGCTGGGAGTTATAGTATGAAGTGTACTTTGTTATTACTGTACCTCTTTTACCAAGAGATCTCCAAATATGGTTTTCGGCTAGAAATATTTTGAAAATTCCAGCAATATCTGTCCAACATACCTTTCTATCAGTGTCTGCAGTTAAATCAGTCAACGCTGAGTAATCTTCATTCCTTCATTTTTTTCAAGGCAAACATATATGACCACTACATTAACATGTTGAGACGGGTGTCTATAAAATGTAGTTAAATATTTTTAAATATTGCTTACGTTCAAATTTTTAGAGAGACAACTGTTTCGTTCGTTTCAGAGTAAAAAGAATGTTGTTACCATATTGAGGCATTTTTATAAATCAGCACTGTTTTTAAGAACTTTCTTTGAACATTGTAACTTCTTTCACTACAGGGTGCCCCACTAATCTAGTACAATTGTTTCTCCAGCCTCTTGTTGTAGGGTGCATATTAGAAAAGGGTTCTGTGTTGACAAAGTAGAGAAATATAATATGACCACCTGCTGTCATTTCCAGGGTATCCATCAAAATGGAGGCTTTACACAAGTATGGTTTGCAATGAAAACTTTTCTTACACCCAGTGTTTTCATTATCATGGTTTGGTACTGGAGGCGGATCAAAATGATGACACGGCCACCAGTCCTCCTGGAAAAGTGAGCAAAATCTAAGATTTTTTTATAGGTAGCAAAAAAGCATGAAGTTATGACAGAGTACTTTAACTACTTTTCTATTGGTTTTAATTTGCTTATTTTGGTAATTCATTCTGCACTGCTAGTCATCAGATATATTAAACCAGTGTAAAATAGCTGCCTGTTTAGATTCTCATATTTTACCTGTAGAACAGGTTTCGTTTCATAGATTTGATACAAATGCATTGAGCCTGTAGCTTTCACATTCATGGTCTCCTAATGCAAGAATGAAGAGCTTTGTAGCAAACAAGTATTGTTGGACTTCTACTTTTAACAACTAGTGTGGCCAGTGGTCAATCCAGATGATGGGTTCAGCATTCCAAAACACCTGGAGGACCACAGGATCCCCACCACCGGCCCTAAATCATTTAGTTCTTGTATGACAGGTCCTTGCAGATCATCCATTTATACAGGTATAAAGTTTTCAGAGCTGTAGACCTAGAAAAGCTCCAGATAATCCAGGTAGGTAGTTTAATTTGATCATGATGAGCTAAAGCCTTATTCCTTGAGGGTTTTGTGGTTGTCTTTTCTGGGAAATGGAAAAGGGGCTTAGACAAATTTACTACTTTTCCAGAGTCATCTTTGCTCTTGGGATCTCCATGACATTCATTAACCTCCCAGTGGAGTGGTTTTCTATTGGGTTTGATTGGACGTGGATGCTGCTTTTTGGAGACATTCGCCAAGGAATCTTCTATGCAATACTTCTGTCCTTTTGGATCATCTTCTGTGGAGAACATATGATGGTAGGGGATTATCACAGTTGTTTGTAGTCATATTGTATGGGGGTTTCCCCTCTCTAGGAACTTATTATATTAGTCATAGCAGTTGGGCATACCATTTATTTTAATTTTAAAGCACAAGAATAGACCGCATGTGGCCCTCTAACAGTTGGGTTACAACTCCTATCAGCTTTATCACTCACTGTGCTGGTCTTTTAAATGGCTGATGGGAATTGGAATCCAACAACGTTTGGAAAGCTACAAGTTATTCATCCTAGTATAGAAGAAAGATAAACAGCCTGACCCAGTCGGTGTGGTTGGAGAGCGAGAGGTCCAGCCCTAGGCCCCTTCAATATGGGGTACCTCAGGGCTCAGGGCTCTCTCCTATTTAACATCTACATGAAGCCGTTGGGTGAGATCATCCATTCCCACGGGGTGAGGTATCATCAGTATGCTGACGATACTCAGTTGTACATCTCGGCCCGTGGAAATCAAGCGATACTGTCAAAGTCCTAGCCAGGTGTCTGGAGGCTGTTGGGGTCTGGATGGGGGACAATGGGCTACAAATGAATCCCAGTAAGACTGAGTGGCTATGGATTAGGGGCCCGGTGCTATCTCGGGAGCTACCATCTTTGGTTCTGGATGGGGCTATTTTGCACCAGACAGACCTGGTGCATAACTTGTGGGTACTCCTGGACTCGCGATTACTGCTCGAAGAGCAGGTGGCAATCATGGCCAGGAGGGCTTGTGCACAACCTCGTGTGATCCACCAGTTACGCCTGCTCCTGATCCAGGACTCCTTGCTCATGGTCACTCATGCTCTGGTCACCTCTAGACTAGATTACTATAATGTGCTCTACAAGGGGCTGCCCTTGATGACCATTCGGAGACTGCAACTGGTCCAGAACACGGCTGCCCGGGTGGTAATGGGGTGCAGGCGTTATACCTGCGCCTTGCCAATGCTCTGGGAGCTGCACTGGTTACCAATATGCCTCCAGGTGCAATTCAAGGTTCTGGTAATGACCTTTAAAGCCCTACATGGTAGTGGGCCAGGATATCTAAGAGACCGTGTCTCCCCAAGAACATCTGTCCATCCAACCAGAGTGGACTGGAGGGGCTCTCTAATTGTACCATCAGCTAGAGGGGCTCGTCTCTGTAGCGCAAGAAGGAGGGCCTTCTCTGTGTCCACACCGGCCTTATGGAACCTCCTGCCAACAGAGTTACGGCTGCAGATGGAATTGCTGCCCTTTAGGAAAGAACTGAAAACCTGGCTGGCAGGGCAGGTGTGGGGCATCGATGGAGGGGTGACCCCTGCCTCTGCTAGCTTATGTAAATAAGATTTCTCTCTCTCTTTTAATGGATGGGATGGATTGAGTGGGTAAATCATTGTGAGTTTTTAATGGGTTTTTAAAGAGTTTTTAGTTAGTTGATATTTATGTTTATTGGATTTATACCCCGCTCTACTCAGACCAAAAGGCCAACTCAGAGTGGCTTACAACACAATAATATAAATACAATTACAACAAAAAATTAATATACATACAATTAATAAACATACAATTATAACAGTATAATAATACAAATAATCAATAATACAAAATAATACACAATATGAATCCAAAAATACAATATAATCATAACAAATCAAATATAGACACAATGTAACAGCATGAAAATACAATAGGAAAAAAGAAAATAATAATAATACAATACAGTAAATTACACAATGAATTATACAATAGACATTTAATTACACAGTCCCTCAGCTACTAATGTCCCCAAAATGGAACCCCATTAATGAACGGAGCCAAAGAAGGAGACGACCCGGCCCCAACACAGCTGAGGCCAGGAAATGGACCGGCAACTCCAGCGGTGCAGCTTTTCAAAGGTCCCGCTGCAACAATGCCAGTCAGCTGCGCTCCCACCTCCCCCGCTGGACGGGGTGGGGTAGGGAGCTGTGGTGGACTGCAGCTCCGACTGCGCTGGTGGTGCAGCTTTTCAAAGGTCTCGCCGCAACAATGCCGGTCAGCTGAGCTCCCACCTCTCCCGCCGTTGTTTTTAATTGTTGTTAGGTGCCCAGAGTCGTTGACGAGTTAGGCGGCAATAGAAATGTAAAGATATAAATAAATAATAAATAAATAATAGTCATCAAAACATGAAATTTCATGTTTATGAACAAAGTTATATTTGAAGGAGGAAAGAGTGCCCATATGTTTAGGGGAAGAAGTGGCCAGCTTTAGCATAGTAGATGGCCAAATGTTGTTCATTAGCACCGGCCATGGGCCACATTAGATGCAGAAATGTTGCAATGGGGGGTGGGGGGCGGGATGGAAGCAGAAAGTATTCAAACACCCATTTTGAGTTTTGATTTCTGGGATGGAATGGTGATTAAAAGCTTGTGGGAGCTTGTCCAGTTTTATACAAAAATCACCATTCCTAAAGGCTTTGATGTATGGAAAAGTCCAGTTCGGTGCTCCAAAATCCTTTTTCAGAGTAGGTGGGTGTGGGGTTCTAGAGAAGCTGATTTACGGGGCCACATGCAGCTCCTGGAGCTACACATTTACCCAGCCCTGGTTTAGGAACACACCTACAATGAGATTATCCCCACTTTGGAACATCATGAAATATAATGGCTTTTAGCTAATACAGAAACTTTAAAACTTATTCTCAGTGGACACTTCAATTTTTTTAGGGGATTGTTGTTGGCAGGAGGAGCTTCTTTATAGGTTCTATTAGATTAAGTTATTTCCTGAAGACCTGTGGTTTGCTTCAGTCTGAGTTTTTTTTTCAGGTGCCAAAGAACTAATACTAGATTTTGTTTTAATTTTAGTATGTAAAATATGTTTTACTTTTGCCTGGTCCAGGAGCCGTTCTCACCTTCCCTGAGCTTTGAGGATTGCCTCTAAATCAGGGTGGCGAACATTGGTGCTCGAGCTGTTCTTGGACTTCAGTTCCCAGAATCCCAAGTCAGCACACCTGGAGCACCAAGGTTGGCCACCCCTGCTCTAAATTAAAATCAAGCTCAGGGAAACGTTCTTAGTCTTTTGCAGGTTATCCACCTCACCCTTTTAAGATCCTAAATAGCCGTCCTATAGAACAGGAAGTATTTGGTAATTTCTAGTTCTTTTTTCTTCTTCAAAAACTTTATTTGAGACAAAAAATGCAGTTAATTGCTCCAAACCACCTTTTAGCCACCTTTGATGTCAATGCAGTTCTTTTTCTCTACTTACAGGTGAAACTCAGAAAATTAGAATATCGTGCAAATGTTCATTCAGTTCAGTAATGCAACTTAAAAGGTGAAACAAATATATGAGATAGATTCATTACATGCAAAGCAAGATAGTTCAAGCCTTACTTTGTTATAATATTGATGCTTATTGCTTACAGTTTATGAAAACCCCAATCCCCCAATCTCATGTACCCCATAATCATCACATAATCTCATGTATGCTGTATGCCATGATCATCACAATTATAACGAATTAAGGCATGACATCTCTCGCTTTGCATGTAGTGAGTCTATCTCATATATTTGTTTCATCTTTTAAGTGAAATGAATGAACATTTGCGCAATATTCTAATTTTCTGAGTTTCACCTGTATTTGATGTGTTTAAGTGATACATTGTACAGGTGTAATAATTTTTCCCATGATTTATTTGCTAATAATCCTTTCAATTCTCATTTTTAGGATCAGAATGAACGAAATCGCTTCACATCCTATTGGAAACAAGTGGTACCAATTGCTGTAGGCGCCTTCTGCCTCTTTGTCTTTGACATGTGTGAGAGGTAATCTGAGATATCCATTCTTAAAGGGTTTCCAACAATATTAATGTTTTTAGATTTGGTGGAATTGTTTTCTGTTAAAAATATGAGGTATATATTAAGAACAATACAAAATATGGTGGCATTGTGATCTCAAATGCTGAATTATTTGTGCAGAGGGGATGCTACCTAAACCCAGTAACCCAGTGGTACTTGCCTTTAGTGGGCATAATCCATTGATAAATGTCTCCTTCATGCCCTTTGTAGGCCATTCAGTGTTTCCCAAAATCTGCCAGTGGATAATATTTCACAAAGTAGTGGCTGCTACTGAAACTTAGCAGTATCTTACCTACAAAGCCCTTCCTTTTCACCTAATTTTGTAATAAGGTAGCCATTTGGTGGGCATGATATTATCACACTATGGCCAAAATCCTATTGCCTAGTGTAGTAAATTCCAGTAGACAAGTCCCATTACATCAATGGACATTTTTAAAAGTCATATCCTCTGTTAATTCCATTGATTCAAATCAATCTACTCTTGTTGTGATGTACTTTAGCACAATAAGTTGCAGTCAGAGCAGGCCATTTGAATCAGTAGAACTTAGAGAATAGTTGACTTACCCAATTACTATGCAGTAGCTTACCATAAGTGCAATTTGTTATACTGAGCAACAGGATATTGCCAGTGTGTTTTACTTTGTGCTACCAGCCGGACAACTGTGTGGAGTAAAGGAAGGAAAGCACTAGTGCAATAACATAACATCATGCATTTTGTGACTGTACTTCATTGGGGGGGGGGGGGGGATTGGATGTGGATAGACACATGGATGCTATATTTGGTTGCTCCCTGGTTTCTCATTAAGGTTCTCCCCCAGGTCTTTTTACATAACAAAAAAATAAAACCTGGGCATGTGTCCATTGTGTTTATATCTGCTGGCAGAAGCAGTTATGTCATTAGAACTGAAAGGGGGGGAGTTCTCCTCCATCTTCTGCAGTCCCCTGTGCACTCTCACTGTTAATGTAAGCTGCTGTTGGAGCCAAAGGGTCCTCAAAACACTGTACAACCATAGTGAAATAAATGAATAACATAGAAACTACCTTTTTTTTTTGCACTATGTAGCTGGGTAAAACTAGTTTTTTTAATAAAAAAACAACAACACTTGAGATAGATTTAAAATGGCTTCTTTTGTATTGTGTTAAGCAAAAAACTCACAAAACTCACTATTATGGCTCTTTTAAATTGCAAAAAGTAAAGTTTGTTCTATACGTTTCCTGTGCATAATTTGCTCTTCCAATTTTCTTCTACTTTCAGAGGAGTACAATTAAAAAATCCATTCTATAGTATCTGGACCACAGATGTTGGCACAGAGCTGGCTGTATCCTTCGTTTTTCACTTTAGTGAGGCTCTTGGTTTGGTTTTTTTACACCAGGGCAAGGGGAACAACACTCTGAAGCTGCATCTGTTTTTTCTTCAGGAGTCACCGAATCTGCTATATAATCTTTTAAATCAACAAAGATGACACTACTAAATTGATAGGCGTTTTTGATTTCCTTAGTGTGCAGTATATCGTACATATTTACCAGAGGATTGGTTGTATACATTTGCTGTCCTGGGATAAATGTGTTTCTGCAAAATTTCTGTTGAAATAGCTTGCTGTTCTTCATGGCCTCGGTGAATCACACACATTCTTGTGCATGCATGAAACTCACATACAGAATATTCCAGAGCCAGAAAGAAACAAAAATGAAGTCCATTAGGACTCCCCCCCCCCCAAATGACCAGTGGCATCCCACCTCCTTCTCTTACTGAGAAGCTGCACCGGTAACATGTCTTTGTCCCCAGAGCAGTTTCACCTTTATCAACTGTCTCAGCATTGTGCTTTTCACCTTTTTTCTCTCGTTTTCACCCTTTGTTTTTTCCCCTTCACTTGTTTTTAGGCCTGGGAAAGACTTTAAAAAGGTTGTTTTTATGCTTCCATAGCCTTATAGCATATATGTTGCAAAGAGATTTCCTCCTGAGCCTTATTAAATACAGAAACATTTTAGATAATGGAGCAGTCTCTTACTATTGTTGTCTTTGTGTAATGTAGTAAACAACCCCTTAACTTCACTGGTCAGATGGCATTTATTATTGTTGCTGGAATCTGCCTCTGTCTCTACTTCTTATTCCTGTGTTTTATGGTGTTTCAAGTATTCAGAAACATCAGTGGCAAACAGTCCAGTCTTCCAGCAATGAGCAAAGCTCGCAGGCTTCATTATGAGGTAAGTGAGGGGAGAGTGTAAAGTGTGTGTGAAAACATTTTAAAAGTAATGTTAATTTACATTGGTATAGCCTACCAGTAAATTATAATTAATTTATATTTCTGTTATTTTGAAAGTTGTTTTATCACTGGTAAGAGTTTTGTGAGGAGAAAGCATGTTGCAACAAATGGTATAGTCCACATAGGGTCCCTTAGCTGAAGGTAAAGGTCACCCTTGCTCAAAAGTCAGCCATATCTGACTCTAAGGTTTAGTGCTCATCTCCGTTTATAACCAAAGAGCCAGCGCTGTCTGCGTCTGCAGATGGCTCCATGGACATGTGGCAGGCATGACTAATTGTACCATCTGCTAGAGGGGCTCGTCTCTCTAGCACAAGAAGGAGGGCCTTCTCTGCATCCGTACCGGCCCTTTGGAACCTCCTGCCAATAGAGCTACGGCTGCAGACAGAACTGCTGCCCTTTAGGGAAAATCTTAAAACCTGGCTGGCGAGGCAGGTGTGGGGCCTTGATGGAAATGTGGCCCCTGTCTGCTGACTTGTATGATAGTCTAGATACTCCCACTTTTTATGGATGGAGTGGGTGGTTGTTTTTTTTAATGGAGTGTGGTTATATCTGTTTTATATTTGTATGTTTTTTAATTTGTTAAGCCGCCCGGAGTCGCTCCGGAAAGGGGGCGGTGATATAAGTGTGAAGATTAAATTAAACTTAAATTAAATTAGTGTGTAAGCTCTGTTATGAATGGCCAAAGTCATGGCTGAATCTTGGTGGTGCAGATTTTATGCTGTGCAGGCTGGATGACATGGATATCTTCAGTTTAAGAACTTTCTATACCCTCTTTATGTTCTGAGGCTCCCTAGGGATCCCTTTTGCCCTTTGAAAACCTTGGGAAGAAGAGCCATTCATAACAGAAGACTTACACCAGATCACTGCCGATGGTCCCAACCCAGTTACAGGACCACTAATAACAATTTCCCCAAAAGTTTTTTCAGCCTCTTGAGGCTTCCAATGACTTTTAAGGGGCAAAAGGCATCTCTAGGGAGCTTGAGAAATAGGGAGGAGATCCCCTGTAAACAGGTGGCCCTTGAGGAGATAGAATGGTACGGCAATGGTGAAGATATGTAGGAAACCTTTTTTCGGGGGGGCCGGATAACAGGAGCACTGATGAGAAGAGGCTCAGAGACAAAATGGCAAAGCTGGACACTTGAAGGACTTATGAGGTGAATACTCATAACACTGTCCAGCGACCTGTCCTCACCACATTGTTTGGTTTTAAAGGTGAGCTGTGAGAGACTGAAAGGCCAGTAGCAGTGAAATAACTGTTGCACCTGAAGTGTAAATACTTAACCTTGTCAAAAACACTGTTTCATACTTTTATTAAAGTTAGTTATGTTCAAAGGAAAAGATTTCTGTAAGTAATTCCAATGTGGAGGAAAGTAGGCACACCACAGGGGATTTAGTTAGTTTTCAACTTAATCTAACTAAAGATGCACATTGCCACATGATGATGTTATCTGACTCATGTGTTGTAAATTGAGCACTGAGCAGGATTTTAGCCAATGATACTTTGCTTTTTTAATCAGTCTAAGTTGTCTTATTTTGTT
This sequence comes from Bradypodion pumilum, assembly GCA_035047305.1. NCBI lineage: Eukaryota > Metazoa > Chordata > Lepidosauria > Squamata > Chamaeleonidae > Bradypodion > Bradypodion pumilum. The sequence goes on along the minus strand of JAWDJD010000004.1, from coordinate 108,632,782 downwards.
TACTGTCAGCTTAAATGAGAAAATGGTAGAGAAATATTGTTTTGGATGGGGGTGGGGGATATGATTTAATTAAAATATATAGGTGCAAAGAAAGAGAAATGGCTTTTGTCTGTAATATAACTTTTATCAGCTGCTCCTGTGGCTTGGAGTAATATATCTTTGAATAACAAGACTGGTTGCTTTGTGTTTTTCCCTTCTGTCTAGCCATCAGGCAGGTTCATAAATTCAGAAAATTATATGTAGCTTCATATAGTATTTATGACTTACATTAATCAGGTGATGTGACATCCATAAGGTAAAGGTCACCCTTGCTTGAAAGCCAGTCATATCTGACTCTAGGGTTCAGTGCTGATCTCTGTTTATAGTGAAAGAGCCAGTGTTGTCTGCATCTGCAGACATTTCTGTGGACATGTGGCAGGCATGACTAAACACCGGAGTGCACAGAATTTTATTTTTTATTTTATTTTTTTCCAATTTGTATAGCCGCCCACCTCAAAACGACTCTGGGTGGCTCACAACATTAAAAACAGCATAGCAGTCCAAAACATTAAAAACCTATAGGAAAAAACCAATTTAAAAAGCTACAAAGATTAAAAGAACGAGGATTAAAAAGAACAAGGGAGTGATATTGCTATTATTTTATCAGCTAGCAGACAATGCTGTTACCTTTCCTACTGAAGTGGTACCTATTTATCTGCTTGCAATGTGTTGCTTTTAAACTGCTAAATTGGCAGGAGCTGGGTCAGAGACTGGTGTTCACTCTATTGCGCAGCACTCAGGTCTCAAATTATTGACCTGCCGATCTTCCAGTCATCAATTTACCGGTAAGTGTCTTAACCATTATGGCACTGCAGTCCCGGACATCCATAAAAGAGCATATAAATGTATGTTATGAAACGCATAGTGTTTGTCCTCCTCTTTTTTTTAATGGCTCCTGCACCAGGAGGTCTGTTTCTTAGTCCTTCTAATAGGAGACTGCTTGCCTGACACACAGATCCAGCCCTTTCTTGGCCTAGTGAGCCTCCTAAATACAGTGGAAGAATGAGCCTTTCCCATGTCTGATGGTTAAGGAGATTCCTCCAGACAATCCTTGTTGAGAAAGGGGAAATGCAACTGTGACCATTTGCAGACTGACTGCATTTGTACACAATTTGTACAAATGAATTTGAGGAGAAGAAACTTAGTTTTCATAGAAATAAATAAGAAAAAGTCTAAAAATGCTGCTGCAAAGATCTGTCATTTATGTCTTTTCTTTAAAGTAGACACAAGCTAGAGGCTGAAAAGCACTGTTTTCTGAGATAACCCTACAAAAGAAAGTGGATGCTGAAGGAAGATGAGATACAGTATTAGACAAATGTTGGCTAGAGATTCACCTCTCTTCTTTTTCAATTTCTCTCTCTTTGGCACGAAACAATGCAAGTTTCCCTGGGTCACTCTTGTACTCCAAAGCCTATTCTTTCTTTATATGGATGCTGTTTGTTAGCACAGACTGTACTTTTGGAAACTGTAAATGGGACTCGTATTGGAAGTCCCTTTTCTTGGTTGCTTTTGTCATCAGTTTAATATCCCAACCACAGAATGTTTTGAAATAAAAGGGTTATTACTTATTTCCACCCACTCAACCCTGCTTATTCTCTTTTTCCTCTTCTTAGGGGTTGATTTTTAGATTCAAGTTCTTGATGCTGATCACATTAGCTTGTGCTGGTATGACGGTTGTATTTTTCATTGTCAGTCAGGTGAGTATTCTTACAATGACGTTAAGGAGAATTTTGGCAGTTGTTATGCAGTGGTGTGTCTTTTTGTTACTATCTTCAAACTTATCAGATAAAATTGTTGGTGCTTTGGATAATGAAACATCATTTGATGGCCCTCTACCCTCATGATCAGCAGAAAACGTAATCATTTAAAATTTCAGCACTTGTCCTCTTTCAACCCATGATTAACATTTATTTAGACTGCAGATAAAAGAGTAAGCAAAGCCAGGCATATGAATGAATTTATTTATTTTATTTATTTATGACATTTCTATACCGCCCACTTGGGTGGTATCCCTCTCTGGCTGGTGTACAAGCAGATATCAAATGACATAACAGATCACAATAAATCAAAACAGACAACCGACAAATACATCTCAAGATAAAATAAAGATAAAGATAAGAAATATAGAAGGCAATGAGTTCTATTTATCTTATGCTTGAGTTGAGACTCCCTTGTTCCCTTGGTTATTTTCTACTCACTCTATACATATGTCTTTCTCAATTTATTATACCTACTTTTCTTGAATAGGTGACTGAAGGACATTGGAAATGGGGTGAATTCACCGTTCAAGTGAACAGTGCCTTTTTCACAGGAATTTATGGGATGTGGAATCTGTATGTCTTTGCTCTGATGTTCCTATATGCACCTTCACACAAAAACTATGGTGAAGATCAGTCAAATGGTGAGATGGGATCTGGTACAACTGTGCTTGTGGTTGAAACTCAGTACCCAGTAATTAAGTGATTGTAGGAGTACAGGCTGCATGACTGTGATGAGGGAAAGAAAGTGGAGAAAATATATAGGTGATTGGTTTTGTTCCCATATGGTCATGTAGGACTGTAATACTTATATATCAGAGAATAAACAAAAACAAGAACACTGTAGCATCTTGAAGTAACTGTTAAATTTTAATGTGAACTTTTGTGGATCAAGTCCACTTTGTCAGACATGGGAGTGAGACTTCATGGCATCCATTTATATACATCAGGTGCAGAGGCACAGAGTGATTGGCAAGCATGACAGATAAGTATGCATATCAATGGCTTTTTACAACTGGCAGTAGCAGATGATCTCTGGCTGTTTTTCGGATTAGCTGTAAATATCCCCTTTTTAATTGCAAATAATGGGAAGATACAAAACAGACTAACACAGCTATTATTCCAAAAATTAATTTATGAGATGTCAGAAATTATCCTGGGTTGAAAGGATTTTTGCAGAAGAAACTCCGCTCAGGGAATGCCCAAATGAAGCTCCTTTCATGAGCTTGGACAGAGACGTACTGTACACTCAATCCATCATGCAATACCCGGGTCTCAAACTGCCGACTTGCTAGACTTCCTGTGACAACATTGCTGCTCAGAAAGAGTAGGTCAAAGCAAATTCCTTGGTAACACACCTGCTCTTTGATCACCAACCACCCAAACAGACTGAAAACAAGGCATAGCTTCCTCACAACTTCTGCCCCTCCGAACAACCAGCCCCACAGACTGCCTTAGAACTATGGAAGGTGAGCAAGGAGCTACCAGATAACTGGACAGAACCACATGACTTTCTACCACCTGCCCAAGAACAACCTGTGTGGAAAGCTTTAAATAGACTCTGTGCAGGAGTAGGAAGATCAAGGGCTAATCTGAGAAAGTGGGGTTTCCCTGTAGATGACAGCCTGTGTGAATGCAGAGAAGTACAAACTATCTCCCATATGATACAATGCACACGATGCCCCTCAACATGCACTGAGGAGGACCTTATGTTGGCCATCTAGCCTTTTTAAATTCTATTTTGCTTTTAGATGTGTTAATTTTAGCTTTGAATGTTATTATATGCTGGTGGTGCATCTGACACAAATAAAGAAAGAATTTAATAGCAATCTGCTGGAGAGAATTTGGAGCTGCTGAAGGAGGTTTGAAAGATTTATTTATTACCCCTTCCTCCTATTCTAGGAATACAGCAGCAGCCTTAGAAATAAAGACCTTTCTGCTCCTTTGCCTTTCCCTCTGGACTTTTTTATATACAGACTGAACATAATTATTTTTCACATTAGTGTTGTATTCTTAGAATTGGAAGGGTCTCCTTGAACAGTTTTACGACCTTTTACTACAGCAATTCTTTTACTACAAGATTTCCTGGGTCATGCTCTGTGGAACTGAGAGGCGGGGAGATTTATTGCAAGCTGTGAATCGTTGATAGTGTGTCTCCTTTTGTTCATATTTATAACCCTCTGTCAGCAGAGACAAGCCTCACACATTTGACTGATTGTGGGAGAGAGGCTTTAAGCATATTTTTACTTTTTTATCAGTTGTAAAACCATTTGGGGAAATCAGAAATTATAAGTGACTTTGGAGAAAGGGAGTTGGATTGGATTAGTAAATTGACTGAGCATTGTCTGCTTGTATCATCTGGAACATGGTTTAAAAACGAGGGTCATTATTTAAGTAAGGACACAGGTGCTGATTTAAAGAAGAAGGACTGTGAACAACTCCTACCAACACTAACAGTTTCTAGTTGATTGGCATATGTAGGTTCTATATTTTATGAAAAAAGGGGGCTGGAAACACGAAGCAGTTACAAATAAAGCATATCAACGTTTGGTTTCACAAGAAGCTGCCAATAGAGAGAGAAGGATGGCAAACTAACAACCTAAAGAATAGATTTCCTTATTGGACCTAAGGGACTTACTTTTGAACAAGCTGGAAGACGTCAGAGGGCTTACATGGAGAAATCCAGGCCTAGAAGGATCTATCAATGGGTTATCAACAAGAACAGAACATTAAAGCAGAGGTCCATGAATGAACTGGCTGATATAATGCTAAAACATGAAGATTAAAATTCATATTAATTATAAGCGGATGATCAAAATACAAGATGAGTCCAGAAGAATTAATTTGAAGGTGAAACTTTTTCCTGAAAAAAATGAAGATAACTTGCATGCTAGAGTGATGGAATGGTTAAATACTATTAATTTGGATGGTGGTCTGGTGGAAAACAAAGATATTGAGTTGATTTACAGAATTGGTCCCAAAAAATGGAATAAATGTTCATGAGACTTAATCATCAGATTTGTTAGTGGATATAAAAAAGACCAAGTGATGAAATATTTGAAGAGATAATCCAGACTCTGCCTTAAAGATAGGAGGAGTGAAAAGTCAGGTTTATCAAGACCTTTGTGATGAAATTATACAATGAAGAAGGGAGATGAAACCCATAACTGGAATATTAAGTAAATTAATATAAAATATCAATAGGGATTTCCTAACTATCTAAAAATACTCTATGGAGGCAAGGTCTGGAGAGCTGATAATTTGAAGGGTGCCATGAGACGATTCAAAATGTTGAAAATTATAACTCCCTACACCCCCCACCACCACCACCACCAACCGCACTTACCTTTTCCTGGCTCCGGCTGGGTCTTTCAAAGTCTTTCCCTCTGGCTCCCGGCGTGTTTTTTTTTTTTTTTTAGGTTGGTGCACGCATTCCCGGCCTCCTCTGCGCTTACATCTCTCAGCCTGATTGGCTGAGGGGTTGCACAGCGCAGAGGACTCTGGGACTCATAGGTTTTTTTTGTCGCGTTCATGGGGCAGCTGCCCCACTGGCAACCTCCGGACCCTTGCGGGGTTGGTGAGGTGGGGGTAAGGTAAGTGCAGGTGGTTCGGTTAGGGGTGGTTGGGCTGGGTGCAGGAGCATATGCCGGAGTCCAATGGTTAACGTCCCTCTTTATAGGTATAGATAACAGATCTTTTTTATTCATATCTATGTTCAAATTATCCACATCAGTCAATAAGACGATACCTGTTCCCATCTTAAGATCCACTCCCATTATTTCTGTGATTTCTTTCTCTATATTTACCCAAAAATCCTTTAATACATTAAAACCCCACCATATATGCTCATACGTCCCTAGTATATTCTTAAATCTCCAGCACATTTTAATTTTTGTACTATCCATCTGGTGCAACTGTACTGGGGTCAGGTACCACCTCCATAATAATTTATAATTATGTTCTTTAACTCTTATTAGACAAGGTTCTCATTATTCTCTTCCATTTATTTTTCCAATTTGATCCCGTAATTTTAATATTTAAATCTTATATAGCTTTCTAAATTACAGAGATATTAAGAATAATGTTTGAAGAAGAGATGCTGGAATATGGAAAGATAGAGAATATAAGGGAAAAAATAAATATAAAACAAGGATGGTTACTTCAGGAAAGGAATTTGAACACAATTAAGAAAATGCAAAATTCGTTTTGCAGAAATAGTTTAACAATATGGCAAGTAGTTAAGTTACTCAGACAGAGTGCCTGTGTAATTATCTTGGCACCAAAGTTAGTTATTTAAAATTTGACTTTGTATTTTCAGGTGATTTGGGAGTCAACAGTGGAGAAGAACTTCAGCTCACTACCACTATCACCCACGTGGATGGACCAACAGATGTTTACAAACTGGCTCGCAAGGAAGCCCAAGAGTAATTACTGAAGCACTACATACTCAACCTGTGGATACCAAATCGAATGATGATGGTCTTTTCTTGCAAGGATGGGTCTGATCTCATCCCCAGAATGTTCCGCAGTGGTTATGCATTTTCATAGAACGGTAGCTATCTAGGGAAAAAAGCAGATGGAAATGCTTCTTGCTAAATAAGGTATCTTTCTTTGAGAAAGGGGCTTGTATAAGAGCTGAACTCTTCGTAATACTCCTGTTTTGTCTTGAGTATTAACTTTTGAAGAGAGAGAGAAAAGGTACCCATTTTCATATATGACTTGTGGGGCAGCCTCTCATTACTTGCTGCTTCTGCTGCTATGGAGATTCTTGTGAAATAAGTCTAAGTATTTTACATGCTTCCTGAGTCAAGGTTTTATTCCATCGTCCTAAGGTCTCACAAGTAGTCAGTACAGTTGATATTTACATAGTTAACACATTGATTACTTATTTTCTAGTCTAGTGTACATTGCCTTTTGTAAAGTTTTGGTACAAGAAGGGCATTTCTTTTAAGTTGAACTGTATGTATGTGTGTGTGTCCTGAATACTAACAAGTCTTTTTGGTATATATATCTTTTTATACACCCTGAGAAACCCTGTGTACCTGTATTATTCATAAACTGTGGACCTGAAAGGTGTGTGTGGTTCCAAATTTTGTTCTCTTTTTAAATAAATGCTCCAACTATCTTGGGAATTGTGTAGATCATTTTTTTCCTTTCTCCGCTCCGCCCCCTTTATCTCTTAAAAAACATTCTGAGTAAAACACCTGTATTGTGACTTGTCTTGACCTCCTTTTCATCAAGGAAGTAATAAGCTGGTGCTGTGTCAAGGGCTTTTCTTTTAGAAATCATGACCATAGTAGAGAGAAGGGTGACATCTGCTGGAAGTCAGATGCATGTCATTGGGCTGTAGTGTCACAATTGTATCGATGCATGGGCTCAAAATGAGTGAAATACAGTTTGAGTATTCATACCTGTCAACCTTTCCGATTTGGCCGGGATTACCCCGTAAATTGACGTCGATTAAGCAAATTAATGCCACCATTAAAATTGACTAAGTACTCAGTTAGAAACAACAACAGAGCAGATCAAACAACATATTCCATATTTAAAAGATGTGTGTTTACACTTTTCTTAAAAGTAGTCACAATGGAAAACACTGGAAACTGAGTGCAGCTATGAAAGGCTTGCATCTCATTATCTGAGAGTCACACGGGAGAAAGCCCTCTGCTATGTAACTGTTATACAAGCATCTGCAACAGTTGGTATTCTTAAGAGCTGTCCTGAAGATCTTAATATTCAGACGGATTGATAATGAGTCAGGCGATCTCTTAGATAGACAGGTAGCCAGCTGTTTAGAATGTCAAAAATTAAAACCAAATCAGTGATGCACTGTAGAAAAAAATTACTACCCACTTGGTGGGCGTGGCTAATTGTGAATGTGGTTAATTGTGGGAGTGGCCTCACTGCCCCCCCCAAAAAAAAAGTGGGGGGAAAGAAACTTACCTTGAAAGCAAGCCCGGCGGCACTGCTGGGAGGTGAGCAGGGCTGCTGGGAGTGCCGCCATCAACGCAGCAGGGAGGTGAGCGGGGCTGCTGGGAGCGCCGCCAGCAACGCTCCTGGGAGGTGAACGGGGATGCTGGGAGCATCACTGGCAATGCTGCTGGGAGGTAAGTGGGGCAGGTTGGTGGCCTGGCACCGGCCTCCCCCTCCCAGCACCGCCGGAAACGCTTCCCATTTGCCTTGCCCAGGGCTGAAGGTGCAAAGGAAAGTGCGCCTTCGGTTCTGGATGAGGCAAATGGGATGCATTTCCGGTGGCACTGGGAGGGGGACGCCGAGAGGTGGGCATGGCCGGCCAAGTGGGTATGGCCTGGAATTCCCACTACTGGTTCGCAAGAACCATTGGAAACCAGCCACAGTACAACACTGCGTGAAATAGTCACAGTAAATAATTGGCAGCCAATGCAATTCTTTCAGCATTGGATATGAGTGTGAAACCATGTACCACTTACTAGTCTGTTGTTGTTGTATGCTGTCAAGTTGCCTCTGACTTATGGTTACCCTGTGAATGAGCAATCTCCAGAATATCCTGTCCTCAGCAGCCCTGCTCAGCTCTTCAACCCATCTCATATTTGGCCTTCATGTTCAACCAGCTAAAGATTCCAGACCATGTTCAAGGATACCTTCATGTAAAGCCCATTGTCTATGATATAGCTAAACATGGATGACTGTTGGTTCAACTGGATTGAAGTTTAGAAAGTAAAATGTTTATTGGCATGGTATGATTGCTATTCCCTGGTTGAAGGCCAATACTGTGCACTGCAAAACAAAAGCTGTTTGCTTTGACATGAAGGAGTGGGGGGGAAATGTTGGATGATTGGTAGCCCTTTCCCTGCAGAGATAAAGACATCTTACAGTCTCTGAGGTGAAATGTGATACTTTCAGTGATTATGCAGAGTTCTAGCATGCGTAATGCCTTCACTGGAATGTTAGAAAATTTACAAGCAAAGATGATATTTTAAATGCTGCCAGAGAACTATATCCAGCTAAATGGTATAAAACTTGAGGAGAGGGAAGGAATTAAATTGTGCGAACACGACTAAATGTTAAGTCCATCGTTCTTTAATGTTGATTGTTGACAAGGCAATGTGGAGTTTGCAGTTTCAACTGAGAGCTGATAAGGTAACATTTTACAGTCTTTGTCTTCATGCCTGGCTTAGCACACTTGCTTAGTGATGGTTAACCTTGGCACTCAAGGTGTTCTTGGATTTTAGTTATCGGAAGCCTAAGTCAGCACTCCTATTGATCAGGGCTTCTGGGAATTGGAAGTCCAAGAACACCTGGAGTACCAAGGCTAGCCATCACTGGGTTAAGACATTCAATCCTCTGTTCACTTGGAGCAGAAATTCATGGAGCAAAACTACAAAGCAGAGTATTCCAACATTCCCATTTATGAGATTTAATATGCATACAACTGAGCCAGGCGATCGTCATTATATGTACTGAACCCTGTGGAAAGCATATGTCATGAGACCAGGCATGGAAAAATTACCTTTTTAATCCATGGCTGAGCTGGGTGTAAGATTTTGGGAAGTGCCAAAAGTACTAATTTTTCCAAGCTCAACTGTGAGGTAAAACAATTACATTGAGATTACTTGTAACAGAACCATATATTCAGACAGCATCTGTAGATAGAAACATTGCAGCTTCCTACATAGTCTTTAGACACAAAATTCTCAAGTTCAACCATAAGAATAAAACATAATCCAAAATCCACCAATAAACAACGGCTTTATTAGAAATGAATAAATATGTAAAACATGCAAGCTTTTGACTTTATTCCTCATGCTAGATGATTTAAAGACCAAAAGCTCATTAAAAGAATTGCAGTCAAACTTGGATCAGTAAGAGAGGTCTGTGGTGATTTTGCTTGGCTCTGTAGTAGATAGTTGGCAATGGTTACTGTTAAATCACACTATAGAAAATGTTGTGTACATTGCTTCCATGTAGAGTTCTAGATAGTCATGCCCTTTTCCAGGATTCGATGTCTTTTTTTCCTCCCACCAGTTCTATGGGATTCTCATTTCTGAAGTTCCATCAAGCCAATAGTGCCACTTCTGCCATGTATGAGTTGTGCCCTTTTGTCTACCTAAGTGGCACTCAGAACATCAGAAACGAACAGGATATTTTTAGCTGAAAGCAGATTGCTTAGTGATGATGCAGAAGTAAAGCACATGATTTTAAGGCTTTTCAGTTGAATACGTGATTCTGTTTTTTTATGCCATACTGTGCTGGAGTTGCCAGGTTACAACCCAAGTATATTAAGATTTCTTGCTTAAACCACAGAAACTGCAGCCACAGTATTTTCTACTCCTTTGACCATCTAACTGCTGTGTTTTTATTAATTGTGTGGTGGCGGCGGCATCATCAATTATTATTACTACTACTACTACTACTACTACTACTACTACTACTACTACTACTACTACTACTACTACTACTACTACTACTACTACTACTACTTGGATTTGTATGTTGCCCACTCAACAACGCGACTCCGGGCGGGTCACACAACAATAGAGCATCCAATACACATTTTACTTATCATATCAGAAAATATACATATCACAATACAATGAATTACAGTACCATAATAATAAATAGATCACAACATCATATAAATCACAAATAAATCACAACATCATATATTGCAACCATCCTAAAACATAAAGAAAACGAAAAAGTCAAGCATACATGGCTGCAAGGGTTGTGGGGAGTAAGTGAAAAGGCCAGTGGGAAAATGGGCAAAAAACATGCAGTTGTTAAGTGACCATTGTTTCTTCAAAATGTGAAGGTTTATAACTTGATACAAAGGAAGGAAGGAATACTAGTCTGAACATATCTATCCCATTGAGTCTCTATATAGCAGGTGCTCTCAATCTTTTTAAGCCGGGGGCTGGGTCACGCTCCCTCAGACAGCTTCGGGGGGGGCAGACAACCATTTTGCCCTTCCTCCACCACATGACACTTCCTGGTGTGGAGGCGGTGGGGGGCCACATGAAATGGTGCCGCAGACTGCATCCGGCTTGTGGGCCACAGGTTGAGAATCCTTGCTATATAGAGTCTGTATTGCTTAGTAGTGTGGGGGTGGGAGAATCCAATAATACTAGCAATCTCTTGGTATGGCTAGAAAAATAATTATGCCTTGAAATGTTGGAGGGCCATCAGTTCACAATGCTAGATGAAACTGTTTTGATTCAGTCAGCTTTCTAGCAAGTGGACAAAAGGTTTGTTGATAAATATTGTAATTTTTTTTTTGTTAAAAATACAGTATGCTTAATCAGAGAAAAATTGGTTCAAAGAAAACTTTTCAGACACTGTAATGGGTTTATAGCTCCTGCAGTGTGCAGTGTGTTAACAGTCTTCCAGTGCTACACATCTTTTATTCACGTTTACAAGAATCTATCCTAACTCTGGTATTTATTCATCACAAGAAGATCTTTTGATTATTATTTTTTTATTACCAGGCTTACTACTAGCAAAACAGATACAGCTGGGTGCTCTTGGAGATAAATAAAATCCTGCCCTCATGATGCAAAATGAGGGTCCCTTGAGATTATTATTGTTTAACTGTCTGCACTGAGGAAGGAAAGCCATTGGTCTCTATCAAATTGCCTTCTGGTGACATGTAGCAAGGTTAAACTGTGTGAAAGAACCGTAATCTGACTATGTAAAGGGAGGGCATGTTAATACATGCATATGTACATCAAAGGGGTGGAAGTTGCCTGAAGCCTGCTGTCAATGAGTGGAAGCCATCTCTGTTCCAAAGAGAGACAAGAGAGACTTTCAGTCACCATGGTTATGTACTCCCCATTCTCTGGAGAGAACACCACTGAGCATGTTAATTTGCATTGATCATGACAGATTTTCAGAGCCCACAGTTTCCTTCTGCCTGCTGATCAGAGGTGTTTTCAGTTAATGCCAGAAAGGAAGCAAATTAAGATGGGATGGTTTGACTGCATGGCAGGTTTGGGGGTTTATTTAACCCTGTTGCAGATTTATGGGTCATTGATCTAATCCCATTTGTATTGTTCTACAGTACAGTATTAAAAGTGTTCTGGAACTCCCTTGCAAGGATTGCAGTCTGTCTGCTATATGCATGCATAGAAACAGCTGTGTTTATCCTAAAGAAAACATCAAAGTGTGTTGAAAGATCACTTTCCACTGTTATGCTTCAATCGTAACTCTCTCCTGTTGTCTGTGCTATACCATATGCTCTTCCTGCTGTGATCTTCAGCAATGCGGCTCAACCAGTACCCTATTCTATGGCTAAATAGTTTCCCCACATTGATGATTATGTGAGCAAGCAGTCTTGATTGCCCCTTTAAAGTGAAAACGGAAGGATAGAGGTCAGTGTTTTCATTTCACTGTAGGAATTGGGGCCGTAAAGCGGCCCTTGAGGTCCCGGAGGAGACTGGTCAAAGGAATGACACGAGGCAAGATGGAGCGAAGACCAGTAGTTTATTGAGAAAAGGCTGCAACATATATAGAAGGAAAAAGCGCAACGCTGGCAAGACTGTCAGCTGACAGGGATGACATCACCTGAGCACTCAAGTTAATTGGGAACCTCTTTGGGGAAGTTAATTAACTGGGGTAAACATGGACTTAGGAGCCTCATTGTCTTGGGGATTAGGCAGGGACAAACATGGCTTATTTGCGCCGGGGATTTCCCTCGAGCCGGGAGATGAGCTATGCACTTAATGTTTGACAGGAGTCAGCTATCTGCTTACTTGGCAGAGTCGTAGGTCAGGTCACGGTAATTGGGTGAATCAAACCCTATATTTTATTCACCCCCCTAAATTTGGTGGCCGCAGAGCCCACGGGCTGGGAGCGTCTCTCACCGCGGTGGCCTCTGGCAGGCCGTTCCATGCCCCACGGGGCATGGGGAAACCATATTTCCCCTTTCTGTTTTATTTAAGAGCCTGACCGGCGGCTCTGCGTTAGAGGAGTACCAGCTGATGTGCGGGAATGACACTTCAGGGTTCCTTCCATGGGGGACATCTCGATAGCAGTGAGGGAATACATTGCATGAAACAACACACTGTTGTGCCCAGTATTACCACCCCCACAATCACTTTGAGTGTCGTCTGAATCCATCCCCATGGGAACCACGACCATAGGGAGTCCTGCCACCCCCATGAATAATCCTCCTTGATGTCCCTAACTGGGGTGTGGAGGTCCGTGAGCTGGCTCTGTATCTTGTGGGTATTGCCTGCGAGGTTAAAGAAACACATGCCATGGACAGACTTGCAGCCCAAATGATGTGACCACAGGGGATAATCTATAGCTGCTTGATTATCCAGTATGGCATGGTGAAGCTCTGTCTGCTCCTGGCTGAGCAGCGCTATTGCTGAGGAGGTATGGTCAATGGCTTTTGCTAATCCGCAAGCCAATTCTCCGAGCGTTGCCTATGGCTAAGCCTGACACGCTGAACATACTGACCACAGCCTGGTTTTTCAGAGCTGTGGGTCTGAATTCAGACTGCTTTCTGTAGCAAGGCAAGATAATGAGATGTGTCATTGATCTCTTACTGTGACCTGGGGAGATTATAAACTATCTCTGCAGCTTCTGGCATTGTGCAATTGTCTTTTCTAACACCTATGGGGAGGTGTGAAACTAACTGGGGAGTACCAGCTACCGGGTACTCAATCTTTCCAAGCAATGGGCCGATGCAAAACATGGGCCGGTCTGGCTTCCTTTGGTGGAAGCTGGCCGTTATTAACAATATACAGAAATTCAAGTGTCCCTTGCAAATCCCAACTGGAGCATTGTACAAGGCATGTATAAATAATAGCAACTACAGATAATAATAGCAATGGAAGACATTCAGCAGCTTCTTGAGGCTTCCCTTCTTGGTGGGGCTTCATGTGCAACTTGAGTTTGGAAAAGTCCTTAGAAGTGGCACTGAGTGTGCAAAATGTTCATAGAAAAATGTCTTTGGAGATGTAAGTCATAAAGGAAGACGGACAGCTGATGACATTCCAGGACAGTGACTGGTGCTGCTCTTGGCAATCATCCGGGTCTGATTCTGGCCTCTGGGACCTGCATGGGGAAGAGGCTTGTTTGGGAGATAAAAATTCTGAAAGAGTTAGTTAGTTTTTGCGCTTATAGGATAGCAATTGCTGTGCAACTATGGGACGTGGTTTCCCCCCCTTTCTGTTTGTTTGTCAATGTAGGACTTAAGCGTCCGATAGACCCGTTCCACAATCGCTTGCTCCTGCGGATTGTAAGGAACGCCAAAAGTGAGCTTAATATCCCAGGTGGCCCTGAAGGTGGCCAGCTGCCTGGAGCTATAAGCTGGGGCGTCAACGGACGTCGTGTGCCGACGTTCGCCCTTGGCCGTGGGAAAGGAGTTGCTGCTCCACATGGGGAGCCGTTACTCCCTTCTGTGCTGTTACCCAAACAAACTGTGGGAAGGTTTTAATGCAAACGTCCATGTGCTGCCATCTGCCAAAATGTGGGGATGTGTGACGTCCATTTGCCACACCTGAATGGCCTCTGTCCCTTGTGGGTTGACCCCCCACGGGGGCCCCCCCGGTGCCCCTGCACGACGCTGGCAAGAGCGAACTATGCCTTGGGCTTGAGAAAGTGGCAGATTGAACTGTTGGCATTCTGAAGAGGGAATGCATGACTCTGAATTGGAGTTGTGAGGAACAAACTTAGCAGATTTTTGTCTATCACGGGAGTGATGTGTGCTCCCAGTAGACTGTGAAGCAAATTCCTGGGAAACTGGCTGTCAGCAATTATGTTGGAGCGTTCTTTGGCAAAGGTGCGCAAAGCGAGGTGCACGGCTGCCAGCTCTGCCCGCTTGCGGAAGAGTCAGGAGCGTGCGCCAAGCTTGGTCCTCTTGCCAAGTAAGAACCTAATATGTGCGACCCCCATAAGTGAAAGCTGTCCTAGCCCCCTGAAGAGGAACCAGTGACATGAATTCACACAAGGTGACTGTCTGCGTTTGAAGCGAGACGAGTCTGGGGTCTTATGGCAAACCTTGGCGCATGAAGCGCTAGGCTTCCCGTGGGTAAATTTCTCATGAAGGCCCCCCTGCGCACCTCCATTCATGGTGTGCGTGCACACTTTCACTGGAGCGATTTTGGTGCTACTGTGAGAAGGGTGCCAGATGCTGGCTTAGCCTTTTGCCTGTGCTTAGACTAGCGGCAAAAAGGGAAGGGGTGGCCTAAAAATGCCTGTATCCGATTGGGGGTGTGACCTGACTGCACTCTTAAAATGGTCCTAGGCTGTCCTGACTAATGAGTGGCACTCTGCACATTCTCAGGAGCTCAGGGACTAATCCTTCCTCTGTGCTCTGGAGTTTGCAAAATGTCTCTGCACACTAGAGAGGGTGCTGTGGGCCAGGTGCCATACTTAAAATGACCTACTAAGACTTATTAAAGACAAACCAACTATGACGTGCCAGCTGTAAGGAAATAATACACAAGAAATGAAAAGACACACAGGTTAAGCATTTCCAGCAGGGAGTTCCACTGGCGAAAGGAGAAAAGGAGGAAAGGCAAGTCAGAAGTTAGCACAATGAGAATGCAACAACTCTTATCATAACGAAATCAGATTAGGCCAGGTAACCAAGGCAACTGGCTGGGATCCTCCTGTTAAGAAAATCCCTCTCAGTAATTAACTCTGAGCCTGTGAAAGGAAGCAAGTTAAGGCTGTAGGAAGAAATGAATTGGTTACAATTAAGGCCTGGAGAGGAGTTTTATTCCTGTAAAAAGGTAAGCATTTTCTGAAGATACAGAGCGCAAAAATGTTTGCGTGCTTTTTCCTGTGAAAGGGGTACAATGAGTGAGTTACTGATTACAGTCAAAATACCAGAGAATGAAGGAGAGTTAGAACGGTTCTCAACCTGCGGCCAGATGTGGGCGAGTGGGCCAGATGTGGCCCATGTTGCTCTGCCACTCCCCCCGCCAAGCCAAGAAGGGCTGTGTGGTGAAGGAAGGGCAGGATGACTGTCCGGACCCCCAGAGCTGCCTGAGGCCCCGGAATTTGGCCCCTGACTTAAAAGGTTGAGAACCGAGGTTACAAGATGATAACACAATACACACATGAAGACAAGGCAATTCTCTCACTCCTAGTGAGATTCCAAGACGCTAAGAGACATTCAAAAAAACCTTAAAACACAGAGATGGGGTTTGAGGAACGCAGACGTAGGGAGGGGCCCCATAGCTTATGATACAGTGAGGAAAACTCATAGAAGTGATTTTTTGTTTTCAGATCGCGCTTCTGAAAAGAAAAATCTGTTTTCCTGATTGCAAAACCGGTTTCCAAGAGAGGCTTAATCCTTTGACAAAGAAAAAGTCTCAAGGGAAGAAGGCCTATTGTAGGTTAGGATTCCCCCCCCTCTCCTGCCCAAACTGCTAAGCAGGCAAGGCAAAGGGTTTCGCTCATCATGCTTCCTCAAAGTTTAAATAGCTCCTGCCCATGAACAGAGTGCAAACCGTTTTAACACATATTTCACAGTGACATTACCACGCAGTTACACACAAGGAACACTTTTTCAGTCATACTGTGGTCATAGAGACAAGGCTTTTGCAATCATACACAGTTCTTGCAGTCATACATTCAGTGGTGCACCACGCATACACACATCTATTTACGCATTCGCACATTCCTCCCCTGATCTGCAGCGTTCTATACTACACATGAGGAAATGATTTATACACAGCTGGCTATTTACAGCCATCTGGGTGCTTTTACTTAGGGGACAAGTTTCTCTGGGCTACTCCCAAGGTGAGACAAGTAGGTTCTGCCTGTGCCCCGGGGGAACTCGGGGTACTATTGCTGGGATGGTTCTTCTGGCATAGCCAGGGCGATGGCTGCCTCCTTTCTAGCCTGGGCCAAACGCGTGCCAGGGTGGCCATTTGGCATGAAGACAATCTTTTGAAGATCTGCCTGGTCTAGATTGGCTTTTTCTTCTAAGGTGTCTCATTTTTCCACACTGGAAGCAGGCGCCTTGGGGTTTTGGCACTGCTCTGCGCCTGAGTGTGGAAATGGGTCTGCTCTGGAGCCCTGTGTGGCCAGGGGCCGTGCAGGTTTCCGTGAGCAGTGGGCGCTGAGCATCCCTGCCTGAACGTGTGTCTGCCTTCAGATGGGCTGAGCACAGCAGTTGGGCGCTAGCTAATTGTGCCACTGGCAATTTCCCCATGAATGAATCTTCCTCACCCATGCGCTGAATGGAGTTCTTTCTTTGCAGGGAACCTTTAACTGTCCGAGAAGCGCCAAGGCCTCTCATGCCATGAATTCCTTCAGTGACGTCTGCAGCTGCCACTGAGGGAATGCTCCCTACACTGCCCTGCTGAAGCTGAAATAACGAATAGAGACTTCTTGGGGCTGATGGTTCTGACTGCGCTGGGGTTTTCTGGGTCTCTATCCGGACTGGGTCTACCTCTGCTGAGAGTTTCCTACATTTGCTCCATGTGCGGGTTATGCCCTCTGGAGCTTTCGGGGGTTGCTGAATGCAGTCTCCTATCTGATCCCAGAGCTTCAGGGTTAACGTACCTACTTCTGGGTAAAGTAGGCAGTGTTCCCTGAGGTACGCCAAAAGTCTCGCTAGCTCCCTGCTGTGAAAACGCAACTTAAATATCCTGGCCAGGATCTTGAACCCTTCCTCATGAGTTCTTTGGCTAGCGGACGGACTTGGTCTGTGAGAACAAGTCCCCATATTACCTGCAGTGGGGTCTCCGGAGGGTTCCTTCTCGGGACGAGTCGACGCGTCTTGTCAGGCAATAGGTTCGGGCGTCTAGTGTCTGGGGTAGACCTCGGAGCGTGGACCTTCTGCCACGGGCCCTTCTAACGGCCTCTGCGATGTCAGGGGCTCACAGCCTGCCCTGAGCGGAACGCGTTTCCCTCTATGGCAACCTCCTCGAAAGCGGGAGCAAGCTGTAGGAATGTCTCTCTGGAATGCCTCGCCACAGGCCACTCCTCCGATCGGCTGGCTGCCGGCCGGAGTGCTGTGCTGTCCTCCAGGATGATGGGACAAGGTTCTGGCGCAGAACCTGGCCGCGTGGATCGCTACTCACGAGTAGACCTCTCCAGGGTCCCTTACTCACGAGTAGAATCACGTCGGGGTCACCAGATGTAGGAATTGGGGCCGTAAAGCGGCCCTTGAGGTCCCGGAGGAGACTGGTCAAAGGAATGACACGAGGCAAGATGGAGCGAAGACCAGTAGTTTATTGAGAAAAGGCTGCAACATATATAGAAGGAAAAAGCGCAACGCTGGCAAGACTGTCAGCTGACAGGAATGACATCACCTGAGCACTCAAGTTAATTGGGAACCTCTTTGGGGAAGTTAATTAACTGGGGTAAACATGGACTTAGGAGCCTCATTGTCTTGGGGATTAGGCAGGGACAAACATGGCTTATTTGCGCCGGGGATTTCCCTCGAGCCGGGAGATGAGCTATGCACTTAATGTTTGACAGGAGTCAGCTATCTGCTTACTTGGCAGAGTCGTAGGTCAGGTCACGGTAATTGGGTGAATCAAACCCTATATTTTATTCACCCCCCTAAATTTGGTGGCCGCAGAGCCCACGGGCTGGGAGCGTCTCTCACCGCGGTGGCCTCTGGCGGGCCGTTCCATGCCCCACGGGGCATGGGGAAACCATATTTCACTTCCACCTTTTATGAACATAAGTGATAGGTACTTAATAACTTAGTCTTAGATCCCCCCCATGCTTTGTAGCATATCAGGCAGTAAGGGATCTCCAACTATTTCTGTCTTGGGCGAGTACTTTGGCATCCTCCCATTTCATTTTCAGGGGCTTTAAATCTTTAATGAATGTTCTCCATGTATTTCGAGGATGATAGGTAAGGATAGCAAAATCCTACTTACCTGTTTATTCTACACCAATAACTTAATGCAGCCTACAAATAGGAATAGGTTGCCTGGCTGCACAGATATCAAAAATGTGAGAGGTTAAAGCAAGGTTTTTTGGATGATGTTGGTCTGCAATTCCAATAAACTCTAGCCACCATACCCAATAATGAGTGGTGCTGGGAGCTGTAATCCAATGACATCTGAAGCACCATTATGTTGTCCAAACGTAGGTGAAAATGGGTTAGTTTATCTCTGCCCAACGAAATATTTTCTTGCCATCTGCATCTCAATGAATCTGGTGATAAATCTCATGTGCTTGAATAGATCTGAATGGCACATCCTATTAATTGAGATATGTCCCTGGTGACATCTGTCTGCTCTTCTTGTTCTAGTATTAGCTGGGAATTTGTCTCTGACTGCCATGCTGCCTTTGATGAACTGATTTTCAGCTGCTGGGGCTTTGTGACATTTGGAAATGAAGTGGAAATTATTCCAGTGTGGTAGGTGGGAGCCTTTTTGCCACTGTCATTACTGTACATGGTTTAATTTTAATTGTAATATACATTAAATACAAAATAATATTTATGTATTCATCCCTGTATGTAAGACTGAGTGTGGATTCAAACCCAGGTCTCTTGACTCCTAGACCATCACTTAATCCACTGCACCACACTAGGTGTCATGCAAATTGCTTTTGGCATGTTGTTTAAAATCAGTTTCTTCTTACTATGAGTCTAATAGCATATAATTTAGGAAGCTACTTTCTTTCCTACCATATGTATGATTAATAGTACTGTACAGTGCTGTACTTTGTTAAGCACCACTAGCTAGATACATAATCCTGAGAACTCACACTGCCTAACACCTTCTCAAGTGTAAGGCTATTATGTGTTTATGCTAGCAGAGTTTACCGCTGTTGGACAGGAGAGCTACTCTGGAAACCCATTGTTAGGTAATAATAGAAATTTGTTTCTTTGTTCATTCAATAATAGTGCATGAGAAAGAACCCTACTGTTACAGAACTCCCTAAAGGTGGCTTCTAGGTGTGCAGTAAAATGACTGCACAGCCATTATGGAAAAACTAGCTTTAAGACCTTCTGTAACCAATGTTAGAGCTGTTTCTCCTGCATTATTAGTTGGAAGAAAGAAGATATGGAAAGAAGATATGGAAATTAGTTAGAAGAGAGGAGGAAAGAAACAACAATTTACTTTTTGAAAAGAAAAGAAACACCAGAACCATCTACCTGCCTCCTTCCATCTTCACATCAGCTCAGGTCACTTTCTATGTATATTGCTACTCCATTTACATGTCCAGCATAGTATTACATTTCAAGTACATGCCAGGTTTTGTGGTGGTCTTCCACAAGTGTCACAAAAAAAGCTTAGGAGGCTCAGGCAGTTTGTGTCACTGTTTTTTGTTTTGTTTTTCCGATGGCAGAAGATTAAAGGGATGACAGATCAGAGTATCAGGTATGCGCTGAAGGATTTGGAAGTCAACACAAAGAGCTAGAGCAAGGGTTCCCAACCTTTTCAAGCCTGAGGCCGGATCACTCTCTCTCAGTCACCTTTGAGGGCTGGACGGCCACTTTGCCCTGTCTGCACGATGGGGGGGGCAGCCATTTTGTTCCAATAGCTTCAAAGAGGCAGCCATTTTGTTTCTTGAATGCCCTTGGAGGGGTGGGGGCCACATGAAATGGCACCATGGGCCAGATCCGGCCCATGGGTCTTAGGTTGAGAACCTTTGAGCTAGAGCTTGGAAAATTTACTCTTTGTGGACTATATCTTTGTGGCCACATTATCTGAACTATTCTGGAAGTGATAGGGGGAAAAATGATTTTTCCAAGCTCTATACCGAGCTCCTTTTATAAAGTTCTGGGTTCCTCTGTGGCATAGCTTTCAGTGGATGTAGAACTTGGATCAAGCTGTTTTGCTGCCTGAGGTCAAGTAGCAAAAAACATCCTCACCCAGGAGTGTCCAGTTGAATGTAGAGATATTGTTTTGACAAATCCTGTAAGCACCTCCCACCCTGGTGGTGAAAATCCAATAATTTTAAAGTCAGTTGCTACCTGTTTCCTATTCTTTTATGAAATCCCAAATCTTTTGCCTGAGGCCAATGTGTGCCCCTGCCTTATAGTAAAAGAAATTTCAAGTATCAGAGAATAAATAAAACAACAAAAAAGACAAAAAAAAACATTGTGACCCCTTAAAGACTAACTCCTGTATTTAAATGTGAGCTTTCGTGGATAAAGTCCATTTCGTCAGACAAGCTTTGGGTGAATTTCTACTTGGACGGGAAATGTCATATTTGAAGGAATGATGAATAATATAAACAGAATGAAAATATTCTGTAGACTGAACATCCTAGAGCCGTGATGGCAAACCTTGGCACTCAAGATGTTCTTGGACTTCAATTCCCAGAAGCCCAAGCTCCTGTGAATCCACACGAATGGGTTTGCTGCAATTCATCTGGCCCGCGCCGACTTTGTCGCTTCCGGGAGC
Organism: Bradypodion pumilum; assembly: GCA_035047305.1. Taxonomy (NCBI): domain Eukaryota; kingdom Metazoa; phylum Chordata; class Lepidosauria; order Squamata; family Chamaeleonidae; genus Bradypodion; species Bradypodion pumilum. Next base: position 108,611,667 of record JAWDJD010000004.1, on the reverse strand, counting down.
TTTGCAAATTTCTGCACAAAACTGAGCTGCAATGCATCAAGAGGTTCAGTAATATTTCCTGTGGGTTTATCAGAGACAAAGGTTCTTCTTTGTTGGAGTTTTTATATTCTTTATAATGATCAGCTAATCAGAAATTGAGGGATATGGGTTATGGGCACTTCAGCAGAATTCAGGCTTTTTTGTCAGGGTCTTGGAATGACTAGTCAAGAGAAAAAGACAATCTCTGTCATATCAAAACAAAAATAACACCTGCAGATTATCTCCTGAGGAGGGACTTCAAGGCAGGCGTGTGCTGGGCACCTTGGGACTGTTTGATGAAGAGCATCTGTCCTCTTGTGAGAGTGGAAATATGTAAACAATGTGAGCCTCATGGTTGCCTCGTGGTTTTAGAGAACTGAAACTTATTGTGTGATTGACATGTCTTATTGTAACATCAAAAGGTGGATCCTGTGGGAGAAGATATCACACACAGAAACACACACAGAGCTACTCAGACACTCTCTGGAATGCTTTGCTTTGTAAGCAGCCAAGATCATACCTGTCAAGCGCAGCTCCGGAGATTACAGGACCTGCGCAGAATGTTTCTGCACAGGTCCGTTCTACCCATGCGTAAAAGCCTATGCATGTGTAGAAGGCTTTTACACATCCCCTTCTGCACAGAAGCCTTCTACGCATGCGTAGAAGGGTTCTACACATGCGTAGAAAGGACCTGCGCAGAAGGGATGCGCAGTAACTCCTTTCCCCCCGCTGCCAAATTACAGGGTAGTGGCAGCTTCGGGCGGGAAATTGAGAAAATCGGCATGGAAATACGGGAAATCCCGGCCAATCCGGGATACTTGACAGGTATGGCCAAGAAGGGCTTGTGAGAAATGGGGGGGGGGGGGCAGCTGGCTTTCCCTCACCCAAGCAGCCTGCTTTATCTATTTGCTTCCTGATCTTTGATGGACTGTATCCTGTATCTTGCTATGTTTTCAGTCCAATTATAAAATGCCTGAAGAGACTTGGAGTGATTTCTTGGCTCGACACTACTTGCTTCTACACACATCTGATGCCTGGGTTGTGCAGCCAGGGGGCTGCAACTCAGAAGGACAATAGGGTCTACTCGAGAGTAAGGATCCTATTTTTACAGATGATATTATTGACGCAATGGGACCAGAGCTGGGTGGGGAGGAGGATTATGGAGGATAGGGGTGCCTGGCATGGTCCATGGGGTCACAAAGGGTTGGACTCTGCGGGATCCGCGAGCATAATTGGCATAACTGTCCCTGACAGAGGCTACACCGGTAGAGAAAGCTCCTGGTCCCTGGGTTCTGCGGGGACAGAAATTGGGGAGCAGATTAATAGTCATAAGATTAATTCACCCATATCTGGCCTGACAGTTGAATGTCTAACTTGCAGTTAGGAAATAGGTAATTCCGCACCTGCAGATTACCCCAAGCCCTAGCGCAAATAGTGGCCATATTTACTCTTGTGTAAGCCATGAACAATGGATTTCCCCTGTCAGTATTTGCCTTAGTTAACCTCCCCAAGAGAGATTCCCAATTAACCCGGGTAAACATGTGATGTGATTTTCTGTCAGATGACGATTCTATCACACGCTGCCTTGAATTCCTATATATGATGATGATTTTCCCTCAATAAACCACTGGTCTTCGCTCCATCTTGTCTCGTGTCGTTCCTCGACCAGTCTCCTCCGGGACCCCACGGCCGCTCCACGGCCCCGGTCCAACATTTGGTGACCCCGAGACGTGATCCTACTCGTGAGTAAGCGATCTACGTGGTCCGGTTCTACGCTAGAACCGTGTCCGATCACCCCGGAGGACAGCGCGGCAGCCCAGTCGGAAAGCCATCCGATTGGGAAGGCAGCTACGCGGCGAGGCATCTCAGAGAGGCATCCTACAGCTTGCTCCAGCTATCGCGGTGACTTGCAGCACGGAAAAACACGTTCCGCTCAGGGTCGGCTGTGAACCCCTGACAGCGCAGAGGCCACCGAGGGCCCGTGGCAGCAGTCCACGCTCCGAGCTCTACCCAGAGATTCGTCACGCAAAACCTATTGCCTGAACTTCAGACGCGTCGACTCATCCCGAGAAGGAGACTTCAAAGGACCGGCAGGTAATATGGGGACTTGTCCTCAGCGGCAACGTCCGTCCGCTAGTCAAAGAATTCATGAGGATGAATTCAAGACCCTGGCCAGGGTATATCAGATAAGCTTTCACAGTGGAGAACTAACGCGGCTTTTGGTGTTCTTGAGGGAACACTGCCTGCTTTACCCAGAAGTAGGTACGTTATCCCTTCAGCTCTGGGATCAGATAGGAGTCTGCATTCAGCAACCCCCGAGAGCTCCAGATGGCGTAATTCGCACATGGAGCAAATGTAGGAAACTCTTAGCAGAGGTGGACCCAGTCCGGGTAGAGGCCAAAGAACCCCCAGCGCCATCCGAGCCATCGGCGCCCACGGCGCTCTATCCGTCATTTCAGTTTAAGCAGAGTAGTGTAGGGAGCTTTCCCTCGGTGACAGCTGCAGACGTCACCGGTGGAATGCATAGAATGAGGAGCGCTGGCGCTTCTCTGATAGCTACAGGTTCCCGAACTACCAAGAGTGCCCTTCAGCGCACAGTTGAGGAAGAGATCAGGAAGGGGGAATTGCCAGCAGAAGAACTAGCTGAGCTTAGTCAGATTTGTCCAATTCGCTTGGAGGTAGATGCCCTCACGGGGCAGCAGCAGATAGTTCATTCACCAGTTCCGTACAAGCTCCTCATGGCTATACGGAAGGCCATTTCAGAGACAGGACTACAGAGTCGCTTCACTAGGGGCACGCTTAAGCAAGTGTGCGAGAACACGACGTTCATTCCGCATGACTGGAAAGCCGTCATGCGAATGATGCTCAACCCCAGCCAGTACTTGTTATGGGACAGCGAGTATCGCCTCGAGGCTCAGGCAAGGGGTGCCAGGATGGGCGGGGCAATAATTCCTGACCAACTATATGGTTCAGGTGCCTTCGAATCCATCGTTGCGCAGACCGCCTTGCCGCTCGCCACCCTCCAGTTGTCAGCTGAGACGGCCTTCAGGGCTTTTCTCAAGGTCCCAGCAACTGGCAAAGCGGCCAAAAATTACACCGCAGTCAAACAGGGCGCCCAGGAGTCCTACATGGACTTTATCAATCGATTAGAGGAAGCGATCAGTAGACAGATCGATAATGAGCAAGCCCAACAAGAGCTCATGATGAAATTGGCTAAAGACAATGCCAATCTCGACTGCCGTAAGATCTTGCAGTCACTGGGCAATCGTCCCGACTTGACATGATTAGGGCTTGCGCCGACATTGGCACGGACTCCTACAAAATGGGTCTGCTGGCAGCGGCGGTGCAAGGGGGTAGGAAACCCAAGAACAAGAACCAAGGAGCATGTCACAATTGTGGCAAGGTCGGCCACTTCGCTAGGGAGTGCCAATCCAAGGGCGGCGGACAACATTCCGGCCATTCCAAAGCTCCAACCACCCCATGTCCGAAGTGTAACCAAGGCTTCCATTGGCCCAAATTCTGTCCGAATTCGGGAAACCGGAACGCGGGCATGTCTCTGGCCCCGGTCCAAACAGAGGCTTCCCTCGCTCTGGGAGAACCAGAGCTGAATTAAATTCCAATCACATTCCGGACATTGCGAAGGCACAGGCCAGCCCCAAGGGTAGTACAGGGCTAGAATTGACTTGCCAGGCAGACGTCACACGTGACTTGCCAGGCACAGTCTATCTGGTGGATTCCCAGTACATGGGACCCCTGCCCAAAGGCTCCATAGGCTTAGTTTTGCCTCGTAGTGTCGCAGGAGCACGTGGAATTCTTGTAATTCCGGGAGTCATAGACTCCAATTTTTCAGGTGTTCTCCAAGTTCAACTCTGGACGCACCTACCCCAGACCATTCACAAGGGAGACACGCTAGCGCAACTGATTATGGTTCCTTGTAACTCGCCAGCAGACAGCCAGGAAAGGCTCAGGGACAGCTCAGAGTCCGGGTCGGAAGACCGCTCGAGCGCAAGTGAGGCAGTGCAAGGATACCAGGTCTTAGCGACAGTGGAAACCAACATAGAATGGAAAAGGCGGCCAGTTATAGAGGTATTTTTGAATAAAAAATCGTTCACAGGGCTGCTAGATACCGGAGCTGACGTCAGCGTGGTCAGCCGAAGCCAGTGGCCGCAGGAGTGGAACATTGAGCCGGTCTCCGATGTGTGTGGGGGGGTAGGCGGCATCCAAGAAGCGTTTAGGAGCCGGGAGTGGGTGGAAGTCACGATCCCTAAGGCTGACGGCACAGCGGTCAGTCGGCCGCACATTCTGGATGTGCACGTCAACCTTTGGGGGCGAGACATTTTGCAGCAATACCATGCCACTCTTACCTTCGGGTAATGGCTCTGCCACTTAAATGGCTTACCAACACGCCAGTCTGGGTGGAGCAATGGCCGGTAGTGGGGGAGAAATTAGTCGCCCTAAAGCAACTGGTTAAAGAACAGCTAGACGCAGGACATATAGAGCAGTCCACTAGTCCTTGGAATTCGCCCATTTTTGTCATAAAGAAAAAGTCGGGGAAGTGGCGACTCCTCCACGATCTCAGAGAGATCAATAAATGTATCCAGCCAATGGGTCCGCTTCAATGCGGCATTCCGAATCCAAATATGATCCCTGAGGGTTGGGAGATCCTGGTCGTAGACCTTAAGGATTGTTTTTATACCACTCCCCTAGATCCTAGGGACAGGGAAAGGTTCGCCTTTACGGTGCCAGTTGTGAGCCCACGCGTGGAAGTATTTGCCACAGGGGATGCTCAATTCACCCACCCTGTGCCAAATTTATGTTCACAACGCACTGGCAAAGTTTCGAAACCTTCACCCCACAGCTTTAGTGTGTCATTTCATGGACGGCATCTTGGTCGCAGCGCCGCAACTCGGCAGCGAAATGTTTAAAGACCTCCAGGCCACCCTGGGGGAAAAGGGGTTACTTATTGCCCCAGAGAAAGTACAGAGAACTGAGCCACTCTCATACTTGGGTCATCGGCTTCTCCGTTCTTTCGCAGCACCAGTTTTGCCCCAGATCAACTTAAAAGACTCAGTCACCTTGGTAGAGTTGCAGCAGGTTTTAGGTAACATTAATTGGGCCAGACCGTATTTCAGGTTGGATACGGATCTTTTAAAGCCGCTCTTCTCGCTGCTAACGTTAGGTAAGCAGCCGGCAGACCGGATACAAATTCCTTGAGAGGCAGGCTTGACTCTCGAGAAGGTCAACCAAATTCTCAGCCAAAGATGGGTGGACAGGATTGCTCAGGGGCCATATGCCCCGATTCTGAACTTGTACATCGTTCGGGCCGGATCCATGTTCACCGGAGCCCTAGGAGTGGACTCCGAGCGAGGAGCGAGTATCGTGGAATGGGTGTATTTACCGAACACCTCTTCCCGAAACATCGTTCCCCCCCCCCCAAGAGTTGGTCTCCGCGGTGGTCTACCGCGGAAGGCTGAGAGCAAGGGACATTTCAGGGCACGACTTAGCAAAAATCGTGATCCCATTCACCAAAGAGCAAGTTCAGCAGCTGATGCAGCTCGGTGACTTGCTTCCAATTGCCCTGGAAGGATTCACCGGATGCTTGGCATACCACTTGCCAAAGGACCCCAGACTCGTCTCGCTTCAAACGCAGACAGTCAGCTTGTATGAATTAATGTCGCTGGTTCCACTTCAGGGGGCCAGAACAGTCTTCACGGATGGGGGTCGCACATATGGTGTCTTAACTTGGCAGGAGGGCCAGGCTTGGCGCACGCTTCTAACTCTTCCACAGAAGTCCGCGCAGCGGGCAGAGTTGGCAGCGGTGAACCTCGCTTTGCGCACCTTCGCCAAAGAACACCTCAACATTATAACTGACAGTCAATATGTTAGGAATTTGCTTCACAGTCTACCGGGAGCATACATCACTCCCGCGATAGACAAGAATTTGCTGAGTTTGTTCCTCACAGCTCAATTTCACTTGCGGAGCCGCACAGAAGCGCTCTATATCGCCCACATCCGAAGTCACCAGGACCTACCTGGTCCGATTTCCGTGGGCAATAGCAGAGCGGATGCAGCCGCAAAGGAAATTCAGCAACGGTCAGTTTTGGGTGTATTCACAACTCCGATTCAGAGCCATGCATTCTTTCATCAGAATGCCAAAGCGCTTGCCAGACAGTTTAACCTGCCACTCTCTCAAGCCCAAGGCATAGTTCGCTCTTGTCAGCATTGTGCAGGGGCACCGGGGGGGCCCTCGTGGGGGGTCAACCTACGAGGGACAGAGGCTAATCAGGTGTGGCAAATGGACGTCACACATGTCCCGCAATTTGGCAGATGGCAGTACATGCACGTTTGCATTGATACTTTTTCACAATTCGTTTGGGCAACGGCACAAAAAGGGGAGACAGCTTCCCATGTGGAGCACCATCTCCTTTCCTGCTTTGCGGCGATGGGCAAACCACGGCACGTGAAAACCGATAACGCCCGGCCTACAGCTCCAGGCAGCTGGCCGACTTCATGGCCACCTGGGATATCAAACATACCTTTGGCGTTCCATACAATCCGCAGGGGCAAGCGATTGTGGAACGAGTCAATCGGACACTCAAGTCCTACATTGACAAACAAACAGAAAGGGGGGAGCCACCAGCCCTCCCCAAGTCTCAGGGTCAGGCACAGCATTGTCTGAACAAGGTGTTGTTCACGTATAATCACCTTAATGTTTTTTCGGATTGCACGCCGCAGGAGAAGCATTTCTGCCGCTCGGAAGCTCTCCCGCGGCCGATGGTGCGTTACCGAGTGCCACCGGATCCTTCTTGGAGGATGTGATGTGATTTTCTGTCAGATGACGATTCTATCACACGCTGCCTTGAATTCCTATATATGATGATGATTTTCCCTCAATAAACCACTGGTCTTCGCTCCATCTTGTCTCGTGTCGTTCCTCGACCAGTCTCCTCCAGGACCCCACGGCCGCTCCACGACCCCGATCCAACAGGACTCGACTATGTGACTGAACAACAAATCTTAAAACAAGGCTGCTACTATTTTCATTCCTCTTCCAGGGCCTGTTTCTGATGTCAATAGCTAAACAGCAAAGTGGAAAGTCAACATTTGCAGCAAACGTACAGAGCCATGGAGGCTGATGGCTAAAAAATTAAATTTAAAAAATCCTGCTTTCTTAGCAGTGTGTGTTTGGGGGTGGGTGGGGAATCTATCATCTGCGGTGAGGATACAATTTAAATTGTTTTGTTCCCTCCAATCCTTTTGTTAAGATTAGCAGGAAGAGTGCTTTGTTGTCCTCTCAATCAGATTCTCTGCATGTGTCTCCACTAAATCAGCATCAAGGACCTCAGGCAAAGAAGCGAACAACTCATGTGACTTTGTTTTGACTGAAAAAGCTAGGGTCTTTCTGCTTAAATTAGAGCAGGGGTGCCCAAACGTTTCAGGCCAGGGGCCGGTCACGTGGTTCAGGGAGCTGGTCACTATGGCCTGGGGGCCGGATGCGTCCCCTGATGCCGATTCATCCAGCTCACAAAGCCCTCGTCGCTCCTGGAAGTGGAAGTAAAATGTGCCGGTACGGGCGCGTTTTACTTCCGCTTCCAGGAGCGACGACGGCTTCGTGGGCTAGATGAATTGGCATCAGGGGCCGCATTCAGCCCCCAGGCTGTAGTTTGGGCACTCATGAGTTAGAGAGTCTCTTTGCCAAGGTTTGGGTGCCTTTTTTCTTTGTTTCGGTTTGTATATGATCCCATTTGTGCGAACACTGGGTTGTTGTAAAGATAAAGGTCACTCTTGCTCAAAACCCAGTTCTATCCAACTCTAGGGTTCATTGCTCACATCTGTTTCATAGCCGAAGAGCCAGTGCTCTCTGCTTCTGCAGACGTTTCCATGGTCATGTGGCAGGCATGACTAGACACACACAGAACACTGTTTACCTTCCCACCGAAATGGTCTCTGTTTATCTACTTGCAATTTCTTGCTTTCAAACTGCTAGGTTGGCAGGAGCTGGGACAAATACAGGAGCTCATTCTGTCCTGCAGTACTCAGGTATCGAACTGCTGACCTCCTGTCTTCCAGTCAGCATTTTAGCCACTTGAGCCACTGCAACACATCAAATCATTATTGATGATTTGATGTGTTTATGATGTGAAAGGTTATGTGAAAGGGGTACACAGAAAGAGCCTCCTCAAAGGTTGGTATTTTTGAACCGCAAACAGGCATACCCTGAGCATCGGCCACCTTGTGGCGGCTAATCTTTCTCACACTGCGTCTGGCCAAAAGACCTACAAAATGTATTCACCAAAAGGTGGCTTCATTTTGGCAGTTTCATGTCTGGCCTAGACATGGAAGAAAAAATATATTTTAAAAATCAGTAATACAAAAGTACAGTACAAAATAAATACTGCAAAACCATGTCCCTAGCTTAAAAGCATGCATTTTAATAAAATTAAATAAATTTAAAACAAATCCAGATATTTCAGGTGAATGATTAAGAACACTAATAAAAGAAAGTTTTGTATAATTCTGAGGCTGTCCACAAAGGCATATAGCTTGTTTTTTGTGCAGTTTGGTTCAAACCAAATGATGGCATATACACATGTTTAAACTTAGAATTTTCTACTCCATCCCTTTTTAAAACTGTCCTCTCTTGCACAGTACCAGGACTAGTTTTTTGGTTGTTTGGGTGTGTGTGTGTTTTTTTGTTTGTTTTGGGGGGGGGTAATTTGCACCAACATTTTGCTGTGGGTGATATAATATGAATGACACTCCTGTGACATACTGTATTTGATGGGTTGTGGCTCAGGAAGAGGCAGGAATTCCTCTATCTCATTGCAACTAAAAACATTTCTTTGTAATATAATAAAACCAAACTGCATTTAGGGTCCATGTTGCAGTTCAAACATCTCACTTTTAACACAGCCTATTCTTGTGAGGATCTGAAAACTATGGTACAGTACTAACACAAAGAAAACATATTCCAAACAATATAATCCACTATGGCTAAAACTTGACACTATTGCTTAAGATCACTACCTTTAACAAAATGTCTTAGTAGAAAAATAACATGGAGAGTCACTTTACTTTACAAGGGTACAGGGATTCAGCAAATTAATCAGTGATTCTGCAAAATACATCAAGATTCACGGTTTTTAATCCGAGTCTATGCCATCCTGGGTTGAATGAGAGAGACAAGGAAAAACTGCCCTCCTCTCCTCTACCATTAGTTTTTTTAAAAAATATTTTTTTTCCTACTGAGGCAGTGCTTTTCTACATAAATGAGATACATTGGTGGTATCATGTGCACCATTCATTCATTCATTCATTTGTATCCCACTTCCCTCAGCCCAAAGGCTACTCTAAGCGGCAAACAACAATAGCAAAAAACAATACAATAGGTACCAATATACAAAAATAAATAAATAAATACACAATAGTACAAAATACTGCAATACAATATAATCAATACAATATCAGGAACAAGATCACAGAAAAGACAAAAATACAATATAATATAACAAAATTCAATAACCCCGCAATGAACCGACAACAAGACCCGTGGTCCCAGCATCTTCATACGGCAGATGCCTCCCATCCAGGGGCAGATAGCGTGGGGCCTGGGAGAGGCTCACAACAACCTTGGGGTCAAACGGCAAAGGCAGCAGTTTTTTAAGTCTGCGGCGGCTGAGTTTGACCCCAGCTGATCCGACTTCCCCACAGCCAATGCCGGACCGGGGAAGGAGCTCTTCAGACGCCTCAAGCTAGATAGATACATTACTGTTTTGTTATGTCACTTATGAAACAAAACAAACAAAAAGGGAAAGATGCCACAGCTCACTGAATAAAGGTAGGGAGCAGAAAGAAAAGTTTCAGTAATCAAACAAAGGACAAACGGAAATTATCCAAAAACCAGTGTGGACCCTTCTCGTGGGAGAAAAAGCTTAGATCAGAGTGGTCAGAAGGATCACTCAAGTAAGAGATGAAATAGATCATACTAAATTTAAGAACTTTTAAAGCACTAATCAGACTGTTTCAAATTTCCATGTGTGGACAACCCTCTGGTTTAATTAATCTATACCTATAAATCCAAGCGTTAACCGTTGGAACTTGACAAAGGATCCCACACCCGGCCATACTAACCCATACCGAGCATTCGTGCACTTGCCTGAAATGGGTCCGGAGGTCAACAAATATTTTAGAAATGTGCCAGTGGCACATTTCATCGTTTGTTAGTAATCTCTAAAATAGACTGCTGTAACACTCTTTGTATAGGACTGCCTTTGAAGTCTGCACTGAAACTTCAGGAGGTCCAAAATGCAGCTGCTAGACTGATCACAGGTACCAGCAGATATGAATGCATAGCTGAGTCTTGGCACCCCTTCATTGGCTCTCTGTTAGTTTCTGTGCCCAACTCAAGGTTCTGGTGGTGACCTACAAAGCCTTAACACTTTAGGACCTTGACACTTGCCAGAACATTCTCACTCCTTTTACTTCCACTTCCAGGAGCGACGAGGGCTATACCTGTCAAGTATCCCGTATTGGCCGGGATTTCCTGTATTCCAGCGCTCGTTCCTCCCCTATCCCGCCACCGTCCCGTATTTTGAATGGCAGAGAAAGGGGTTACTGCGCATGCGCACCCATCAGAGGCAGCGGTGCGCACGCGCCAAGAAGCCCTGTCCAGCTGACAAAGGGGTTCTGCGCATGCGCAAAGGAGTTGTTGCTGCGCATGCGTGCCCGGGCCGGAGCAGTTCCCGTGTTTTCCAGAGCCACGCTTGACGGGTATGGGCTTCACAGGCCAGATGAATCGGCGTTGGGGGCCGGAACTGGCACCTGGGCCATAGTGACCAGCTCCCTGAACCACATCACTGGCCCACAGCCTGAAAAGTTTGGGCACCCCTCTGGTCTGGAGTGTTGTTTTCGAGCTCCTCCGTGGTGAAAACATTAGCATTGTTAGCGGTTGTTGCTGTTGTTATTATTGTTATTATTATTGTCTACTCTAGTTGTATGAGTGGGATGTTCCATTTCTTCAGCTGGGTGAGCCTGGGCTTCTCTGAGGAAAACACTCCCGAGCAGGGAATAAAGGTGGGCGGAGGGCGAGCGACCGGGAGGCGCTGGCTGTCTGTGCCCCCGCCGCCGTGCGCCACGAAAAGGCAAAGGCTGGGCACGGAAGGGGGGGGCGCGGGGGGGGGCGGCCAGGCTCAATGGTGCCTTCTGGCTTCGGCGGCCGCCCCACAGCACCACGAAGCAGCCTGTCTCCTCCTGGGAGCGCTTCCCCTGGGGGCGCACCGCAAGCGCGGAGAGGAGCAGAGGAAATCGCCGGGCAGCTTTTCGGGGCGCCAGGTAAAGAGCCCGGCTGGCTGCGGGGTTGTTGTTGTTGTTGTTGGGGGGGGGGCGCTATATGGCTTTCCTAGCGGGGTTTCCCTCATCCCAGCAAGGCTTGTCGGAGGAGGTGGTTTCGCCCTTTGGACATAAAACGGAGGCGCAGGAGGAGGCGGAGCAGCCGCCGCCGCCCTTGTTTTGTCTGGGTCTGGCGAGGTTGGTGGGGGGCAGGAGGAGGCTTCCAGGAGGAGCCCGAGGGGCGAGGGCGGCGAAAGGGGTCTTGGGCTAAGGCTGGCCTGGTAGCCACTGGCTAGGACTGGACGGACCCCCAACCTTAGGTGGCCGCCGGCTCCCATGATGTGCAGCGAGGGCAGCTTGTGTGCCCACCTTGGCATCTCCAGCCTCACTCAGCAACAAGTGACTTGCTCTCTCGGAAGAAGACAATTCCCCCCCCCCCCGTTTCATTCTCCCTAAGAGACTTTAATTGTGAATGCCTTCATTTTTACATTTTTAAGAATGGGCTTTTCAAACTAGGAAACAGCTCAAGAGATGGACTCTGTTAGCAACAGGGTGCCCTAGTAGGCCAAAACACCGCCACTACTCACAGTTTACAGATGAAGGTTGAGAGAGGAAGAGTGGAAGGGACAAAAGCCCAGAAGTCAAGCCCACACTGGCATGCAGAAGCCCTCTTGGGTTCTAGATTGACCCCATAAAGGCAAAGGTCTCCCTTGATTGAAAGCCAGTCGTGGGTATGGTGCTCATCCCTGTTTACAGCACAAAAAAGCCAGATGTTTCTATGGTCATGTGGCAGGCATGACTACATGCCAGAGCACTGAATGCTATTGTTTTTTAAAAAAATATATTTATTTATTTATCTGGTGTATATTGCTGCCCAACTCCAAAGACTCTGGGCAGCTCACAGAAAATAAAGCCAATCACATTTTTAAAACCAATTAAAAACCCCATTAAAACTGCCACCAAAAATTACTACAACCCCTACAGATTAAAAGAGGGAGAGAGTGTTCTTACTAAATCAGCCAGCAGGCAGGGGTCACCACATAGCAGGTGCCCCACACCTGCTATTACCTTTCCCGCCAAAGTGGTACCCATTTATCTGCTTACAACTTCTTCCTTTCGAACTGTTAGGTTGGCAGGAGCTGGGACAGATGACGGGAGCTCACTCCATCACGCAGCGCTTGGGTCTCAAACTGCTGACCTGCCAACCGGAAGGTTGGCAAGCACAGCGTCTCATTCGCTAAGCCACCTCAGCCTTTGAACCCTTAAAAGGAACAATTAAAAGGACTCACCCCACACACCACACACCTTAAGTTGGTAAAGGGACTTGCAGGTGTCATGGAAACAGAGCAATACTAGGCTATAGTCCTAGGAGGCTCACCAAAGGTGAATTGGCCATGGTTGAGTCAGAGATGCAAGACTTAAATTGTAGCCATCCTTGTTAGGGATTGATAATTGCATCAGAAGAAGCTAATTGAAAGATGCCATGGTAATGAAAGGCAGCTGCTGGCAGCAGCAGTAATGGAAGTGAAGGTGGTGTGAGATCCCTCACAAATAATGGCAATGACGCATGATAACTCTTATTTGTACTGTACTGTTCAGAAGGCTGAACATTTCGTACTTCAAAAACTATATAAGATAATCTGAAACAAATTTAGAAGATTGTTCTGGACAATGAGATTCCTGAGTCAGAAGGCAATATATCAGTTACTCAGAGAAAGAGCAAATGATAACTATGACTAGCACTGTTGCTAATTAAACTATTAAAGAGAATACAGTATCTGTTGTTGGTATGCTCATAAACAAAAGTGAAATCCAGTGCTGCACCCTGGAAAAACCAACTCAGAAGAAATATCAGAAAAATATTGTGACACCTTAAAGACTCACTGCCAAGTCCACTTCATCAGTCATATGAGTGAGGCCTCATGGCATCAATTTATACACATCAGGTACATAGGCACACAAGGTGGCACAACATTTTGTCTTTTTTTTTTTTTGCTGTTTTGTTTACTCCCTGAAATGCTTGCACAGGCTAACACGGCTACCACTTCAAACATTTCAGAAGAAATGTACAGTAGTGTATATCTAATAGATGTGATGTGCCACAAATGGATAGGAGTTATAATGCAAAATCCAACCAAATTAATAATAATCAGATTTCATGGAAAGTTTATAAAATCCAAGTCCATGAATAAAAATAGAAACCTTTTATGCAGCTATTAAGAAAGAAACTAGTAATCACACATTAAAATAAGATGACTGGAATGTACAAGTAGGAAATAAAGCAAAAGTAAATTTTGTTATAGAAATTGGCCTAAGAGTCAGAAATGAAATAAGAGAGCAGCAAATAGAATGTTGTGATTACAATTTATTTATTACAAATACAAACATAAATATTTTAATATTACAAATATAACTAAACAAACAGTTACACATATGGTTTATACTGGATAGCCAATGTAGTAATCAAAACAGACCATGACTGCAATTCTGCTGCTGTTTACATAAAGTTAATATAATCTACCACTGCTAATCTCACAATATTGATGAAATTGCAGGGCACATCTTGGTTGTGGAATGAGGTAAGTGACCATGCATGTATCTTGTCAATTAGCTTCAGCAAGTTTTACAAACTTACACAAAACCCAATAGGATTCTGACATATGTAATTAGAAGCAAAATATGAAAAAGCTCTATTCTTTCTGCAAAAATAAAACCAGGATCAGAACATGGATATCTATACCTATAAAATGGTGCATTAACCGTTGGAATGTGACAAAGGATGTTTAGCCAGGCCCTACTAGCCCGTAATGAGCCTCCGTTCACTCGTCCGAACCCAGTTCGCAGGTAACTGTCAGGTTGAATTTTGCGCCAGTGGGGCAGGAGCCCCCCGGATGCAAACAAAAAAAGGGAACTTAAATTCCCAGCGTTCCTTGTGCCGCACAGCACCAGAGCCAATCAGGTTGAGCGGCGCGAGCAAAAGGAACATTCGGAAACACGCCGCAGCAAATCAAAAGGAAGTTGCAGGAAAAAAACCGCTGCACAAACTGAAATCGCACACACCAAACTGCAAGCCCCAGTGTCCTGTGCGCCATGAGCGCGCAGAACGCTGAGGAAGCCAGCGCGCGGGGAAAAAAGGCAGGCCGCGAAACCCCCACCCACCCCCCACTGCCGCATACAGTGGCGATGAGATTCCCGTGGTCCGGCCACCCAGTCCGGCCCACAGAAATACCCCCACCCCAACGCCGCATCAAGCGGCGATGGGAATTCCCGTGGTCCAGCCACCAAGGCCGGTCCACGGAAATACCCCCACCCCAATGCCGCATCAAGTGGCGATGGGAATTCCCGTGGTCCTGCCACCAAGGCCGGACCACAGAAATACCCCCACCCCAACGCCGCATGTAAGCGGCAATGCAATTTCCGTGGTCCGGCCACCCAGGCCGGCCCACGGAAATACCTCCCCCTCACGCTGCATCATGCGGTGATGGGATTCCCGTGGTCCGGCCACCAAGGCCGGCCCACGGAAAAAAACCACCCCAACGCTGCATGTAAGGGCAATGCAATTTCCGTGGTCCGGACACTCAGGCCGGGCCACGGAAATACCTCCCCCCACGCCGCATTAAGCGGCGATGGGATTCCCGTGGTCCAGCCACCAAGGCCAGCCCACGGAAATACCCCCACCCCAACGCCGCATCAAGCGGCAATGCAATTTCTGTGGTCCGGCCACCCAGGCCAGACCACAGAAATATCACCACCCCAAAGCCGCATCAAGCGGCAATGGTATTCCCGCGGTCCAGCCCCCGAGACCGGCCCACGGAAATACCACCACCACAACACAAAACAACACAATCCAAAAACAGTAAAAAAAAACAAAAAACAAAAAGTAAACACAAAAACATCCAAAAACACACTCCAAAAACAGTCAAAAATAATCAAAGCCAAAAATAAAAAACAGAAAAAGGAAACATAAAAACATCCAAAAACAAACAAGAAAAAACACACAGAAACACACACACAACCAAACCCAAAACAACCCCCCCCCCAAAAAAATTTTTTTTTTAAACCAGAGACCTTACCAGGAGACGTCCTCACTCCATGACAACCGGAACTAAACTGAGGAAAGAAAGAGACTACTTACCGGAAGAAGAAGCGACACCCAGAGGACAGTAGAGAAAAATAGTAAATTACAAGAAAAGCTCACCAGCCCCACCCAGAGGCCACAAGAGAAAAAACATGCAAAACTATTCAAAATAATTACAAATAATTCCCAAATTAATGAAATAAGTTTTCAAAACATTCAAAAATATTCACAATAATCACAAATAATTCAAAAAAAAAGAAATAAGTTTTTACTCAAAAAAACAAAACATCTAAACACAGTATAGAAACATTGATTTTAAAAAAACATATTCTTACACATTTTAAAATTATTATCCAAGGTACAACTATTTAAAAAAATTCACATAGTAACACATTATTTGGTTAAATACAATATAAAAAATTATATCATCCTTTCCTCTTTTTAAAAACTAAAAAACAAAAACAAAAAAGATAGGTTTTCAATAAGATTCATAAAACTGAAAAGACATTTAAACGTAGATCAGGTATAGAAAATGCAATGCTGTGAAACATGAAAGGCTGTAAGAAAAGAGGAAAACTTAAAATAAAAAAGATTGACTTGGTATAGGAAAATGGTTTTTAGTTTGCAGCCTGAACAAGTTGTTGCTAGTAAGATCTTTCACAGGTCATTAATTCATAGAGTTGCTGTTTGTGGGAAGTGTAAACCATAACAAAGAAACAAAGAATAAAGTACGGTAATGAACATTTTATATAGTGGATAGGAGTTGTTATTGTTGGACTTCAACTTCCAGAAGACCCTCTGGGCATGGATAAGGGACTACAGTATGAGGATTTGAGACCAAAACATAACAGCAAAAGATTCCTGGGTTAGATGAACAAAAAGCCCCCATGTTCCTCAAAATAGTGCTCTTCCAAGGATTTTGACTACACTTCCCAGTGGTCCTAATCAGTGGTCAGTGATGGTTGGACATCTAGAGGGGTCATGTTGAGAATATGACTGAAATCCTGTTGCTTAATGTAGCAAGTTGCACGAAAAGGCCCTTTGAACTAGTAGGGACAGTCCTCCATAAGTTCCAATCAGGGCCGGCCCTACCATAAGGTGAACGGAGCGGTCGCTCCAGGCGCCCACTCCCGGGGGGGGGGGGCGCAGTGGTAAAGGAAAAAAGTTTCACCAAGTAACTTAATTTAACCCCATATATTAGGGGTGACCATGGGGGCGCCATAGTTGGATCTCGCTCCATCCTAAAACTTGCCTCGGGCCGGCACTGGTTCCAATGATTCACATGACCCTACTCTTACTTTAGTGTAGTAAGTTGCAGTTAGAGCAGACCTATTTGAATCAATGAGCCATACAAAGGAGCTGACTCACCAAATCTCCTCTGATTCATTGGGCCAGTTCTGGCACTACTTGCTACACTAAGCAACTGGATTTCAGTCTGTGACTTAACGATTGCTGTCCAATATCTTATTGCCTAAATCAGGATTTTAATTTTTCATGTTTTGTGCATCCAGGGTATTCTTGTAATAGAAACAAAAATCTATCCCAGGGGTCCCCAACCTTTTCAAGCTTTCTCAGATAGCTTTGAGGGCCGGATGGCCATTTTGTCCTGCCTGCACAATGGTGGCAGCCATTTTGTCCCAACAGCTTCAAAAGCGGCAGCCATTGTTTCTTGAATGCCCTTGGAGGGGTAGGGGGCCACATGAAATGGTGCTGAGGGCCAGATCCGGCCCACGGACCTTAGGTTGGAAACCCCTGATCTATCCAGTGGATACATGGCTACAGTATTAATGGCTATACAGGTATATCCAACTACCATTTAGATTCTACAGCATGTCCTCTAGTATCAGATGCAGTTCATCAATTTCTGGCAAACGTGAGGAGGAATGCACCATTGGGGTAGAGTCATGCGTATGGACTTCTCACAGGCATCTGGATGGCTACTGAAGAGCAAAATGTTGATGTAGATATGTCTCCAGTAGTAGATGGCCACATGAAAAAGAGAGCAGAACTCCTGTATCTTCCATAGTTGTCTGGAAGTGAGAATTTCAGCAGGATATGCACAAATCTATTGCTAAAGTATCCAAATAGCTATTAAAGACACAGGAACTTTGTTCTCCTCGCCTTCCTCTCTCCACAGCTTAGCCTCTATTTGTATCTAGTTGGTTTATCTTATGTTCTTGTTTCCAGTAAATATGTTTCTCACAGATGGAGGAAACGGCTTAGCGGAAAGAAAAAGTAACACTGGGTTTGATTTTTATATCCACATATGGAACCATAGTGAGCTTTAAAAATAAAAATAATACAAAACCTCCAGGAAACAGCTGAATAGTAAGGCCTGACAATGAAGGGTTTTTTGGTGGATATCTGTGCCTTTAACAGGAAAGAAAAAGGCATCAACCTTCTGCATCAAGTGGATCCTGCATGGCAAATTTCATGTCCAGCTGCTCCCAACATGAATCTTTTGAAGGTCCAGGTGATTTGTGATCCAGCTGATTATACTGAAGGAATCTAGAGTATTTATTATCATATTATGTGAACAGCACTTCAGTTTATCTAAAGACTGAGCTCTTTCCCAAAAGTATAATCTGCCTTTTGCTATTGTATAAAAAGTACAGGTAAGTGAGAGAAAGGGAGAAAAATCAATTCAGAAAGGAGAAATGGTAGAGCTGCATTAGTAAGATACGAATGTTTGAGTCCCATCATCTAGCTTTTGCTGTATTGCTTAGTATACTAAAATAGAAATTAGAAAGCAGAGGCAAATCTAACAACTCAATTAAATGAAGAAAAAACCATCAGTTTTGAAAATAATGAAATGGAGAGGATCCACAAAATTGCTCATCACCATGAATGGCAGAACATCTTTGAGTTCTTTATTTTGGTTGGTAGTAAGAAGTGGATCGAAGCCTCTAAATCTAAATGTCCCTATAACAATTCTGATAATCCTAGGATAGTCTGATGGTTTCTTAGACTTCTACTGAATTCAGTGTTCACTCCCTGTTAGGTTTATATTGGATTTTTATGTAAGGTCTCCTGGATAGTCTGCAACAAATAGAATCTAAAGTGGTATAGCAATATAATGTACCTATGAAATAGCAAGTATAGCAGAGGTATAAAGCAAATTTGATCCTCCAGATGTTTTAGGATACAAGACCCAGCATTCCGTGCCTCGCCCCTGCTCTGGGAGCTGCACTGGTTACCAGTTTATCTCCAGGTGCAATTCAAGGTGCTGGTAATGACCTTTAAAGCCCTTCATGGTAGTGGGCCAGGTTACCTAAGAGACTGCATTGCCCCAAGAGAGTCTGCCCATCTTACCAGGGCGGACTGGAGGGGCTCCCTCAGTGTTCCATCGGCTATAGGGGCCCACCTCTCTAGCACGAGGAGAAGGGCCCTACTCCGTGTTCGCCCCAACCCTGTGGAACCTCCTGCCGGCAGATTTACAGCTACAGACAGAATTGCTGCCCTTTAGGAAAGGGTTGAAAACCTGGCTGGCAGGGCAAGTTTGGGGGGCCGACGGGGTGTTGACTCCCGCTCATTGGCTTTTTTAGAGTTATATGTCCCTTTTACTGATTGTGGGGTGGGGAGGGTCTTTTTAGATACGGGATGGTTTTTAAATTGTCTTTTATTAAGTTTGTATGGGGTTTTGTATAGTTTTTATGAGATGGTGTGCCGCCTTGAGTTGCCCTAGGGCAGGAGGGCGGGATATAAGTCCAAATAAATAAATAAAGTCCTCACCATTCATTTTCTTTAATAGTCTAAACACATTTGGCGGTATGTATTTTGTAATGTCTAGACCAGAGGTGAGGGGCTTTCAGATGTTGTAAGATGATAAGTCCCAGCATCTTTTACATATTTAGAGACATCATCCCCAACACTTATATTGCAACAAAGCAGAGGTTGTTGTTATGCATGGGTATATTATCATGTTTTTATCTACATGCGGTAGTATTCCTACAAGGAATAGTATTTGGGATAGTAGGGTGCTGAAGGAATAACCATAATTCCACAGTTACATTACCTGGGTTGTGTGGAGTCACAAGTCTGAGTACTCATCTTTTTCTTTGACAGGGTTGCTGACAGAGACTTGACTTCTCTTCCAAGGTAGGTAATGTTTACAGTACAGTACTGGCTTCCTTTGCCTTCCTGCCTGATGCCTGTAGCTGTGATTATGCCAGTAGGGATTTGTATGTACTGTATTCACTTGCATCCGTCATTCTGAGTAATGCAGTGCTGTGTCTGGTGCTTCTTGAGAGCCAGCGTGGGTGTATGCACTAAAGAGAGGAATGGAAGCAGTGAACCCATGGTATTAGCAGGCAACCTTCTCTTCCTCATCTCTCTCTTCCCAATAGAAAATGAAAATACCTGATTGCTAAGACTGGCAAATAGGAAAAGGTAATTCTGAACCTGAGCAGGTTTCAACAAGCTTGAGGACAGAAGAGCACTAATGAGGAGGGCTGGTTGATCCCCAGTCTAATGGGAAATTACAACTTTCTGTCAGGTGTAATATCAAACTGACCTGAACTACATATACCACAATGCCTTGCCGCTGTAATCCTATTCCTTTGAACCTTATGCCTCTGACCTCATCCGACCCTATTAAAGGACCACCTCAACCTCATACCCTGCCCTTCCATCTTTGACCCTTGATACAGCCACTGACCGCCATGCGGGCAGTGAGAATAAAAGACTTTAATTATAATATACTGTCTCTGGAGTTATTGGGCCGAGCCATCTGAAACACTCTTACAAAATGGTTGCAGAGGTTTGGTTCGCCCACAAACAACTCCAAAATTAAAACAAATGACCAAAAGAAGAACCCGGCTGAACAAAGGAGGGTCCAGAACATGAGCCAGACCAACTGGACCCGATACTCCGGAACAGGCAATCGCACAACCCCAAACGGTAATGGAAGAGGACAACCCGAACCGGACCATCACGGAGATGGACCCAGATGGCCAAACGAAGGCCGAAACTGGAGGGGCACCCACCGAAAGGGACGTCCAAGACGAAAGCCTGACAACCAAAATCCACAGGGTGATAGCCGGGAGAGGAATGATCCCCACGGCAGAGCTACTGGCCTTGATGAACACCGGAGATGAATCCCACACCAACGGCACGGTAAGCTCTACCCCGAGATCCTCCATGGCGGGAACCCCAAGCACCGCGCCGAGTTCAAATCTAGCCGAGATAGCCGACCAATTACAAGCGGCGGCACTAGATTCGAACACACCGGCGGGAAGGCCCACCGGAACAACAATACCCACAGATAACCCGCGTGCCCCAACCACGCGAAGAAAAGAAAAGGCCCTGGGACCCTGGAGGGTGGACACACAGACCCTAGAAATGCGGGACATGCCGACCCTCAGCCCCCAGGGACTAGAAGAGGAGCAGGGACCCCCAAGCAGGCACCACACCCCCAAGAGAGGCGCTGCTGACAACCGGGCCGAACTCCTTACATGGGCAGAGGCCCCCTTCGCAATCAAAGGCCGAAGGGGACACGACCTCTCCCCGGAGGAAAGCCACTGCAAATCCTTCCCAGCTAGAAACCGAAGGGGACGCAGCCCCCCCTCAGAAACACGCTACCGCGAACGGGAGGGGCGCAAGACCCGCAAGGCACGCATCCACGCGGGAAGACCGGAAGCACACGCAAGGCAGAACAAAGAAAGTGAGGCCTACCACGACTCGCTGTCTGCCCGAACCAAGCGCAGGGAATGTCCAGAGAAGGAAGCTGAACTCCACGCGGAGCTACGATGACCCGAACCCCCATCAGTCCAGCAAAGATGGCGGCCTCCACGCGACAGCTCCACAGGGCCCTCCGATGAGGAAAGCAGCTCCAGCGACGAAAGCGACTTCTCACCAATGCTCCAACCTGAAGCAGCAGGACCTCTGAGACAGAGATCCGCTCACCTCGGCAGCCAGCAAACAATGAGATTCACGCAGGCGCAAGAGGAGCAGGAGAACTCCCTCTC
The DNA here is from genome assembly GCA_035047305.1 of Bradypodion pumilum. Lineage (NCBI taxonomy): Eukaryota > Metazoa > Chordata > Lepidosauria > Squamata > Chamaeleonidae > Bradypodion > Bradypodion pumilum. Next base: position 108,590,277 of record JAWDJD010000004.1, on the reverse strand, counting down.
TGGCGAAGAAGAGGAACTGCAGGTCAACTCAGGTCGCTTCATGCACAGAGGACCAGCAAACTCCCTCTACAGGCGACCAGAAAAACTGCAAATGGGACATCCAATAGCAAATATACCCATCCCCCTCTGCCAATATAAAGACAGTCCAGGGCACCAGGCCAGATCCAGCAAAGGAAGCAATGCCGGCCAGCACAGCCAACTACCTCACAACTTCCCAATCCTTCACATGACTGGGGAGAACCTAATGGACTGGGCACAACAATTCCAGGTAATTCTGATGAGGGAGGGGGCGCTGTACCTGATCCAGGACCCACCAAGAAAGCCATGGACCCTAAAGGTGGACAGGCTACACCACAGAGTGTTCTGTTTGCTTTTAAGCTCTATTGACACTTCAATGTATGGGAGTATCCCTGATGGGCTAACTGTGCATGAGGTTTGGGGAATATTGTATGAAATGTTTTATTGCAATGAAAGGACTAAGACCTGCTTGCTATTGAGAGAGTTGTATGCATACAAAATGAAAGAGGGCTCAACTATGAGCGAGCACCTGATGAAACTAAACAGCATGAGATCCGACCTCATAAGAAAGGGGGAGATCGTGACAGATCAGCACCAGATTAGCATTATATACAACTCCCTCGATTCAAGCTGGGACTACTTCCTGACTCAGCTGGATAATTTGGGAAGTAACAATGCCACATTGGGGCTGAGGATAATCTTAGGAGAAGTAGGGCCACCATACGCAGAGAGGACAGGCCGCGCAAAAGAGTCAGTTTCCCTGAGCAGGGGAGCCCTAGTTACGAGTGTCACACATGTGGACCAAGGAAACACAAACCCACGCGCGATCTAACACGCCATGAGGACACTCCGAGACCCAGACGTGAGTCACAGGACGAATACCCACGCAGACACAAGGGCGACAACGACAGGGGGGACAGACGACAAAGGTCACCTACCCCAAAGAGAGAGCTTAAGCCACAGAAGGGGCAAGATAGACACAAACCAGACTCAGTGAACGTGGTCAAGCACAGTGAAGGGACCAGCAGCCACAAGGCAGACAGGTCTTCAAATGCACACCTACAGCGGTGGCTGATCGACTCCGGGGCAACCACCCACACATCATGCCACAAGGAAATATTCAACTCATTTGAAGAAGATTCCTTCAGAATCAAAGTCGCCAACCAGGAACATGCAAGAGTAACAGGCAGGGGTGACGTACTCATCCCTGGAATTGGTCAGGTCAAAGGCGTCCTTTACTCTCCTGAAATTCCTTATAATGTCCTGGCCACCACCAAGCTCACAGAAGACCCCAGCCTCAGGATAGTCTTCGAGAACAAGAAGGTGTCCATCGAAAGAAGGGGAAAGCAGGTTGGAAGAGTGGAGCTCATAGGCGGCCTACCGTACCTCATTGCCAAGGAAGCCGAGGATGTACAGGCCACGATAGGCCTAATCGACGGCACTGACGATGAAGAGATGCAGGACTGCACCGCAGACGACCCCAGGGAACCCAAACATGAAGACCCAGAAAGGAAAAACAATGATCACAACAGCCCCACAAGAAATGAAGGGGTTGGCAGCGCAAAGCATAGAACACTGAGGGTATCCATTGGGAAACAAATACATGATGAGTGTGCGCATCTGTTGCACAGGAAATTGGGACACATAGGTTTTCCGACTGTCAAGAAGATGCTAGGATGTTCAGAAGGACTAAGGATCAAGGATTGTGAGAACTACCTGGAGTGCTCCGTGTGCAAAAGCTCCAAGGCGAAAACCGAGGCACGACCGAAGACATCCTCCAGGAAGTCAAGCCACCCCTTCGAATTGGTCCACCTCGACCTGGTGGGGCCACTCGAGAGATCTTTGGGCCAGAAGAGATTCTTCTTGACGATAGTAGATGACTACAGCCGATACGGTTTCGTATACACACTCAAAAGCAAGGACGAGACCTTCAGCAAGTTCAAAGAGTTCTACCAAAGGGTGCAAACCCAGAACAACACCAACATAAAGAAACTGATGACAGACAGGGGATCGGAATTCCTGTCCAAAGAGTTCCAAGACTGGATAACCGAGAAGGGGATGCTACACTACAAAACCGCACCATTCTCAGCTTTCCAGAATGGAGTCGCCGAACGAAGGAACGGAGTGCTCCAGACCATGATCAGATGCGCAATTGAAGATGCAGGCCTAAGCTTCTCATACTGGGGGGAAGCTTTGCTGTACTCCAACTACACACTGAACAGGCTATGGTCTGGTGTTATCGGAAAAACGCCCTATGAAGCCATGTACAGGCAGAAGCCCAAGTTGAGCCACCTTCACGTCTTCGGTGTGTTCGCAGACGTACACATACCAAAACAACTAAGGAAGAAAGGGGACAAGATAACGAAGAAGCTAAGGTTCATGGGGTACGAACCGGGCTCGAAGGCATACCGCTTCCTAGTCCACAACCTGAGAATAGTGGTTTCCAGGTCGGCCACGTTCCATGAACACGCGAACTGGAGTAAGATACACGCAAACGAGGTACTGACAAATGAGTCGGTACAAGAAGGAACCAAAGCACCCTCATCCAACTCAAGGCTCAACAGACAAGCAGACACGCCACCAGAGAGGGATGAGACCAGGCAGTCACATCAAAATACCACTAGTGTTGTGGAGACTGAACCTCCAAAAACCCCAGCAGAGGCGCCCCGCAGGTCAACCAGGTCAACCAAAGGCCAAATTCCCAGAGGGCTACAGGAGTATGTGCTGGGCATAAACACCTACCCCGAGACACCAGCAAGCTTTGATGACATAGACAAACTGCCTCCCGAAGAACAGGACAAATGGCAGGCGGCAATGGAAAGGGAAATGGAGAGCCTCAAAACCCTCGGAGTGTATGCCCCTGCTGAGGTCCCTGAGGGACAGAGGACAGTGGGAACAAAGTGGGTGTTTAAGGTAAAATCGTTGGAAAATGAAGGGGTAATGTACAAAGCGCGACTAGTCACCCAAGGGGTCACCCAACGATACCCTGACGACTACGAAGACACATACTCCCCCACAGTGAAGCCAGAAAGCGTAAAGGCCGCTTTAGTAATGGCAACCATCCTCGAAGAACAAGTGTACCAGTTTGATGTACAGACAGCATACCTCTATGCAGACCTTGACAAGGAAATATACGTCAGAGCACCACCTGGTTTTGGGCGCAACAGAGGGGAAACGTGGCTACTCAGCAAAAGCCTCTATGGCCTAAAACAGTCTGGCAGGAGGTGGTACGAGTGTCTGGCCGAGGCAATGAGGCAATTGAACTTCTTCCCGGCCGAAGCCGACAAATGTGTATTTCTAAGAAAATCACCAGAGGAAGTTGAAAAGGTCCTAGTGTATGTCGACGACCTTTTGTACTTTGGGAAAAGTAAGTCCAAATGCGACGAGTTCGCTCATGGACTGCAAAATGAATTCTCCCTGAAAAACTTGGGGAGAGTGAACAAATACCTAGGGGTGCAAGTCTCAAGGATACCCAATGGCTTTGGACTCTCCCAGAAGGAGAAAATAGCTGAACTCCTTGACAGATGCAACATGTCAAACGCTCACCCCTGTGGGACGCCTATGCAAACGGATTTTCTGAAAAACGCCTACGAGGAAGGGGAACCGTTCGAAGACGTCAGCCACTACAGATCCATCATTGGATCGCTGTTACACATAGCCAACTGGACCAGGCCCGACATTACCCTGGCAGTGAACCTTCTCTCACGCCATTCCAGTAACCCAAAGACGTTTCATTGGGCGGCCGTCAAGAGACTGCTGAGATACCTGAAGGGTACCATGGAGGCAGAATTACTGCTCACCCCTCGAATAGACGAAGAAATCAACCTGTCATGCTACGCCGATGCTGACTGGGGCGGATGCTTAGGAACCAGAAAGAGCACATCCGGCTACATGGTGATGTTGAATGGCAGCCTAATATACTGGCGCACCGAGAAGCAGAAACTGGTTTCTACTTCCACCGCCGAGGCCGAATATGTCTGCCTGTCAAATGCTGCATGTGACCTTATCTGGATAAACGAACTGATCTCCCTTATCTGGGAAAAGCCCAAGCTCCCCATCACCATACACGAAGATAGCCAGGCGGCCATAGATATAGCAAAAGGTGACAATATAAATCGGAAATCTAGACATATAGATATCAAGTGCAAAAACGTGAGACAGATGATAAGAGAAGGCTTTATAGAGCTAACACATTGTGAGACAAAGGAACAAGTGGCAGACATACTGACCAAACCACTCCCCTCAGCTCAGCATGAGTACCTGTTTGGCAGTTTGTGTCTTAGAAAATAAAAGCTCAGGTATGCTCTCAATGTAGTCAGCCCATATGATATTAGAAGGGGTTTTGTCAGGTGTAATATCAAACTGACCTGAACTACATATACCACAATGCCTTGCCGCTGTAATCCTATTCCTTTGAACCTTATGCCTCTGACCTCATCCGACCCTATTAAAGGACCACCTCAACCTCATACCCTGCCCTTCCATCTTTGACCCTTGATACAGCCACTGACCGCCATGCGGGCAGTGAGAATAAAAGACTTTAATTATAATATACTGTCTCTGGAGTTATTGGGCCGAGCCATCTGAAACACTCTTATACTTTCTTTCTCTTAATGGAGGGACCTCTAGCTACAAGCAAATTAGACATCTCATGCGTGACAGAAAGACTGCCTAAAAATAGAGGTGCAGAGGTTTTCTGGCTCTCCCACAGACTTCCCAGGTGTACTCCAGATGAGCTGTGCTGCAAGGTCTGCCATCTCTGATTAGCTGGACTGATTGGAAATGTGTAGTCCAAAGTATCTGGAGGGTGATTGGTGGTGGGGAGATTGCTTTGTGGCAAGTATGCAGCTTAGAGCATACATTACGATTTGGGAGAGAAAGCTGTTTTTTTATTTAAATTGATATCGGAACTTCATATATCTAAATTGCTGTTTCACCTCCTGTTCTTCACAGGGTATGCAAACAACCAGGATTCTTCTTTAGTTCCTAGCTGCACAAACAAACATGCCAGAACAAAGTAATGATTATAGAGTGGTGGTGTTTGGAGCTGCTGGCGTTGGTAAGAGTTCTCTGGTCCTTCGTTTTGTAAGAGGAACCTTCAGGGAAACATACATCCCCACAGTTGAAGATACTTACCGCCAGGTGATTAGCTGTGACAAAAACATCTGCACCCTCCAGATCACAGACACCACTGGAAGTCATCAGTTTCCTGCCATGCAAAGACTGTCCATTTCGAGAGGCCACGCCTTCATGTTGGTATATTCTGTCACCAGCCGACAGTCAATAGAAGAGCTCCAGCCAATCTATGAGCAGATCTGCCAAATGAAAGGGGACATTCAGAAGGTCCCAATCATGCTGGTTGGAAACAAAAGTGATGATGCCCAGAGAGAGGTGGGGGTCAGTGAAGGAGAAGCCCTTGCCGTCAAGTGGAAATGCTCCTTCATGGAGACATCAGCTAAAATGAACTATAACGTGCAAGAACTTTTCCAAGAACTCTTGAATCTGGAGAAGCGGAGAAGTGTAAGTCTTCAATTAGGTGGCAAGAAATCTAAACGGCAGAAGAAGGATAAGTTGAAAGACAAGTGTTCTGTTATGTGAGTTGCTAGGTTCTGTCCCTCCTTATAGAGGAACAGAAGCATCTGGAGGCAGGGATTTTTTCAGGCCGTGGAATGGTCACATTTTGCTTCTAAAGTCCTATTGTTGAATATTCAAGTGAAGTTGGGTTTTGCATGTTTTCATCAGTACTGGCTGTTTTTTTGTTTTTGTTATAATGACCAACAACAACATTCATGTCCTCTACTGCGACAACAAGTATTAGTTATTATATAATACAACAAGCTGCTGCAGTTGAGTGTACAGTACACAGCCACAGCTCTCCTGTTTAAGACTGTTTTACCCTGCTTTTCATTCTATTTCCAACGTATGTATCCCCTTTTATGCAAATGTTTATGGAAATAAGTGGTTCAGTGAGGCTCCCATAAACCAGAAATTAAACTCTCTGTCTATACTTTTATATATCTTTCAAGCAAAACAAAAGAACAAACAAACCAAAAACAACAAAATTAAAATGTTTCCCATCTGATATGTGACCAAAATAAAATCAAATAGTGACTGCTGCAAATGGGTTTTCATTCCCTACTATAATTTTTTAAACTATATCTTATATATATACTGTTAGGAATAGAACTGTATTCCTTACCAAAGAAATGCTGGTTATTCCATATTAAATGTTTTTATTTCATGTGTGCTGCTGTATATTGGCAAGGATTTTATGTGAGCAATTAAAGTGATTTCAGTACTGTATCTGATTTGTAACTATTGATTTCTTAATGAGGAAAAGTCCAAGCTTGTCTTCCTGAAAAACATCAGTAGGTGTGAGTCACCTTAATATTCGCCAGAACTTTTGTGACATAAGGATCTTGGATTGTATCCAGATTTAGTCAAGCTTAAACTCACAAAAATCAATGTTATTTATTCATGTCTCACTACAGCCCTCTTGGTTCAATGCAGGTGTCGTCGTCTGTCCGTCCCTTCTCCCCCCGCTCTCTAGGCTAGACTTTAGTGGTATGTTTTTTAACGGGATGGAGAATGCAAGGCCACTTAACACTGAACCATATGCCACTCTAGGACACCAGATTAATCTCTTTTCTAAGAAACCACGTATACGTCAAAACTATGAGATGATCAGTAACTTCAACACTCATCAGCTCTGTCAATGGTTAAGGCTAATGTCAGTGCCAGTCCAGCTACATATGGAAGTCGAGATATTCCCTCTCTGTGCTGAAAAGACACAGCTCTGATAGGAAAGTAGCATGCAGATCTTGTAATGGAAGTTGTTACCCTTCTTTGTGAAAACAAGAAAGCTTGTGGTCCATAATTTTAGAAGGACTGCCATTCTAAATGACCAGAATGGCTAGTTCTCCTCCTTACTCTCAGCAACATTGTGGAGGGAGGTTGGTATCTTCTGGTAACATTAAGAGTGAGGAATTGTATTGATATTTGTCTATTCTACTGTATCCAGACATCTCACAGCTGGATTGGCCAGTTTGCTTCATGGACTGCTAAGGTTTCTTAATGTCATGGAAATGATAAAACTGTCAGAATAGGCAAATGCCTAAAGTTCAGCAAAGAAAAGGCAGAGTATGATTATTTAACACATTTTTTTTTTGTTCTCATAGTTGTCATGACAATTTCTGGTTATATAATTTTTTTCAATATGGAAGATTTGGCCTAATCAAATAAACAGCAGATATCAGTTGCCTTAGAAAGTATCTCTAATCTCTGTATAGTATGCTCATAAATGTTTAACAGATGCACATAGAATAAAGGATAAGTGTAATGAAGCAAAGGCATTCCATTTGGTTGTAAAGTGCACTGTAAATTCATTTTTCATATCTTCACCAAATGCGAACAGAGGATGTCTAGTGACTTCTGACAGATGAAATTGACTGGGAGATAAGAAAGTAACAAGGAATCCCCATCAAATCAAATACTAGTACTAAACATTAATATACTGCTGGGTAATCTTTGCAGAATGGTGCAGCTAGTGTGCCCCCATGGATTAAAGCTGAATGCTTTGAAATGCAATGCCTCAATTCTCCTTTTCTTTTCTCTCCATTCTTATTGAACAAATGCTCAGGCACAGTTTTAACAGAATGAAAAATAATGTTTGCTTAGAAGGCTTCTATAACAAAGACCCAATTTGTAACATGGCTGATTTATAACATGTCTCCTCAGACATTCACATACAGACCTCGAGCATGGTCTGCCTTTTTTACGATTTAATTATTCTGTAACACATTTCTGTGCTACACTTGGTAGCTTTATTACAGGTGAAACTCAGGAAATTAGAATATCGTGCAAATGCCCACTTATTTCTCTTAAAAGGTGAAACAAATATATGACTCATTACATGCAAAGCGAGATATGTCATACCTTAATTCGTTATAATTGTGATGATCATGACGTACAGCGTACATAAGATTATGTGATGATTATGGGGTACATAAGATTGGGGGGGGGTTGGGGTTTTCATAAGCTGTAAGCCATAAGGATCAATATTATAACAAAGTAAGGCTTGAACTATCTCACTTTGCATGTAATGAGTCTATCTCATATATTTGTTTTACCTTTTAAGTTGCATTACTGAACTGAATGAACATTTGCATGATATTGTAATTTTCCGAGTTTTACCTGTATATTTCTTTCTTTTAAATCATTCTCTCAGACTGAGATACAAGATAAACTAAGAGAATACTTTTATCTAAAAAACAAGATGCTTATACTTATGACATTCTTACCAACACCACATCACCATGTCTCTTGAAAATATAATTAAACAATTACCTATTAAAGATATTTAGAAATATAACTTCTCTACAGTATATTTTATTAACACAAAAATTGATCTTTCCTACACCTTGGTACCTGCTAGACACAAATCAAACTAAAACAAAAATCTCCTCAGCAAACAACTGTCCAGCTATTTAAATTCCTGTCTAGCATTCCATTCTGCTTGTGCTGTCCTGATTCGTCTCTTAGACTCAACCACTTCATACATATTAAGCAGGAAGTTTGTCTCAGCTCCTATTCAAATAAAGTTGTCACATAGATGGCAAAAATATGATACAGGAGTTCACTTCATCCTGGTTGCAATCTCTCAAGTAAATGATGTTGGAAGAGGGTACTAGCTTTCTGAGACTAACACTTTCCAAGTCAGAAAGAACTAGGTTGATGTTGTGTATGTAACTCGAGTGAAATGTGATTGAAATCGGATATGTAACTCAAGTGAAATGTGATTGAAAGTGAACATGTAACGCAAGTGAAATCAGATCTAACGATCCTCCATTTCCCCCTCCCTTTTCCCCTTGTGTAAATACTCCTCTTGTGTAAATATCGCGGGACTTGGTTCCCGCCGTAGCTGTAGTTGTTTACTCATTATCCAATCAAGTGTTGTCACCTGGTTGTTAACCTGTACTGACCAATCATGTGGCCCCGTGCCAGGTTTGAATCATTACCTATTGTATATAAGGAGCATCGCTCCGCCATTGACCTCATGTTCAGATTTACTACATTCCAATAAAGATGTGTTTGGCCCCCTGACTGCTGGCTACTGCGTATCAATCTGCAAACATCAAATTGGTGACGAAGGTGGGATAATGGTTTCCCACAGCATCAAGCTCCCTCTGTTCGACCTCAAGGACCTGGAGAAATGGACACTGTACGAGCGCCAGTTCAAGCACGCCATGGCGGCCGAGAAGATAGACAATGAGGAGCAAATGCGTTCTTGCCTCCTCATGCTCGAGCTCGAGCTTGCAACGCTCCTGCTGCCGCGGGACATCAATACTGTCCCACTCAAGGAAATCCTGGCCGCGCTGCAGAATCACCTTCAACCCAAGGTGTCCATCTACCCGGTGAGAGTAGCCTTCCACAGGCAAGACCAGCACCTGGGGGAGTCTGTGGCCGACTACGCCGTCACCCTCAGGTTAGCCACTGCCCCTTGCTGGTGGGACAACCTGGAGAAAGCCCTGAGGGACCGCTTGCTGTCTGGAATGCGGGACGAGGAAGCCCAGCGAAGGCTGATGGCCAGAGACCATCTCACATTCAAGTCCATCCTGCAAGAGGCTCTGACGGCTGAAGCGGCAAGGTCTGGGGTGAAAGCATTCAGGGCGAAGCCTGCCGCACCCGGAGGGTCCGGGTCTGCCATGCAGGCTGCCTGCTGCTCGTCTCCATGCTCATCCAGCTCATCTGCATCCCCAGCATCCACTTCATCCTCGGGGTCCGGGTCCAGCGACGACGACGTCCAGAAAATTCGGAGAAAGTTGGCCCAAAAGCGGGCCGGCAAGAAGGCCCACTGCCGATGCGACGGCTGCGGCGCATCCCACGACCAGAGAAAGTGTCCTTTCCGGAAGGCTGAATGCCACCATTGTGGGCGCCGGGGCCACATCGCAAAGGTATGCAGGCATTGTCGGAAGCAGGACCAGGAGCCATCCAAGTGTCTTTGAGGAAAAGGAGGGGCCACCGGAAAGATTTCCATGGGGGAGCCGACCGTGAGCCGTGTGTCCAACGCACACCGTTTCTTTGTTGAGGTACTGTTACAGGGGGTCCCAGTTACGATGGAGGTGGATTCGGGCACATCCTACTCCATCGTGTCTCAGAAAGAGTTTCTGCGCATTCCCCCCAATTCATGCCCAAAACTCAAGGCCTTCGAGATGTCCTTGTGGGACGTACAAGGCAACCTGATTCCTGTTTTGGGGGTGGGGGACTTTACAGTTAAGTTCAAGGGTTTCACTGAAAAACTGCCCCTCATGGTCCTTAAGCGAGGTTCGAACTGCCTTTTGAGTTCCAGTGGTTTGCCCCTTTGGGGATTGAACTGTCCGGCATCAATGCTGTCGAGACTGACCCAGTGCGAGACATGTGCGATGCACACCCAGCAGTTTTCGAGAAGGGGCTCGGGAAGTACAAGGGGCCCCCAGTCTCATTTGACCTGGATCCAACAATTAGAACCATCCGGCTCAAGCCACAAAGAGTACACTTTGCCCTCAAAGACAAGATTGAGGTGGAACTGGACAAACTTGTGGGTCAGGGGATCTTGGTTCCGGTGGACTCCGCAGAGTGGGAGACACCGATTGTTACTGCTATGAAATCCAACGAAGAGGTTAGGATTTGTGCTGATTAGAAATGTATGATTAATAAGGCCTTTCACCCAAATGCCTTCCTGGTGCCAGTAGTTAGCAATTTACTAGCCACATTATACGGGGGTAAATGTTTTGCGAAATTGGATTTAGTGCAGGCTTATCAGCAGCTAATGGTTACACCTGCTGCAGCAGTTGCTCAGACTATTGTTACGCATAAGGGTGCGTTTAAGGTGACACGCCTCCAGTTCGGCGTGAACTCAGCCCCTGGGATGTTTCAGTCAGTGGTGGAACGCCTTCTTAAGGGTCTCCCCGGGGTTCTCCCCTACTTTGATGACGTTCTGATCACAGCTGGGAATGAGTCAGAACTAGCTAAGATGTTGGACAAGGTTTTACCTGTGTTTGAGAATGCGGGGTTGCGGCTGAGAAGAGATAAATGTGTGTTCCTTGCTAGGGAAGTAGAGTTCTTAGGTTTCAAGATAACCCCCAAAGGAGTTAAGCCCTCCGACTCAAAAGTTGCCACTGTTCACAACAACAACAACCCGGTCCAACCGCGAAACCAGAGTTGCAGTCCTTCCTGGGGCTGCTCAACTTTTATCATTCCTTCTTGCCAAGGAAAGCTTCCGTGGTGGAGTCACTGCATTGTCTTTTAAAGAAAGATGCGGGTTGGCGGTGGGGGGAGAGCCAGGAATGAGCCTTTAAAGAGTTAAAGCAGCTCCTTTCGTCAGAAGCAATCTTAACTCATTTCAACCCAAGAAAGCCCGTGGTGCTAGTTTGCGATGCTTCACCAGTGGGGGTGGGGGCTGTGCTATGCCATGTTCTGGAAAATAGGTGAGAAGCCCCAGTTGCCTTCTACTCGAGGTCCCTCTCAAAGGCAGAGCGCAATTACGTGCAAACGGACAGGGAGGCTTGCGATAGTCGCTGGAACCAAAAAGTTCCACGATTTCCTCTGTGGTTGGGATTTCACTATTGTAACCGACTACAAGCTGCTGTTAGGGATCTTTACCATGTCCAAGCCCACTCCCCAGATGTTGTCTCCCAGAATGCTCCAGTGGGCAATTTTCTTAAATGCTTACCAGTTCACACTGGTCCATTGCCTGGGCAAAGAGATCAGCCACACTGATGAGCTTTCCCAGTCTCCCTTGTCTGAGTTAGGGGAGCCCAAGTGTGAGATCTAGCAGGATCACTAGGTGTTGCTGATCGAATCAACTCACCCCCAATTGTGCCCACAGATCTCGCCAAGGCTACGGCGAAGGACAGGTTCTGTCCCTGGTTGTTTCATGGGTAAAGAAAAGGTGGCCCATGATTCCTCCGGCTGAGGAATTCAAAGCGTACTTCCGAAAGAGGTTCAAGCTTTTGCTCGAGAGGGGCTGCCTCCTGTGGGGCCAGAGGGTGGTCATTCCTGAGGTATTGCACTCCAAGGTACTCAGGCTGCTATGCATCAGTCATCCGGGAATCATGCACTCAAAGGCTTTGGCCAGGAGCTACTTCTGGTGGCCCCAGATAGACGCAGATATTGAGCAGTTGGTGGGCACTTCCGAGAGTTGCCAGAGTTCTTAACCTGAAGAGTCCCGACTTCCTTCCAGAGAATGGGACAGAGCCCATGGACCCTGGTCATGATTACATATTGATTCTGCTGGTCCGTTCAGGGGCACACTCTTCTTGCTAGTGGTCGATCCCTTTTCAAAATGGCTGGAGGTTATTCCAATGCCCAGTACCTCCTCGGCAACAACCATCAAGCAGTTGCGAAGGATGTTCAGTTGTTTTGGTTTACCCGATGTGCTTGTCTCCGACAATGCCAGTATGTTCACTTCTGTCGCATTCCAGGCATTCCTCGAGAGGAATGCGATTTGACAGGTCACGTCTGCCCCATTTCACCCTGCCACGAATGGCCAGGTAGAGCACCAAGTGCATACCACGAAGGAGGCACTCCAGCGAATGGGCCATGGGAATTTAGAGTTGCAATTGTGCCAGTTCCTCCTTTGCTACAGGGTAACCCCCCTGGCATGTGGCCTGTCGCCAGCCGAGCTCTTGATGCGCAGGAGACCGGTCTCGCTCTTCGACCGGCTGGATCCAACCAGGGTGGAGGATAAGGGGAGGAATGTTGAAATTGCGCACACAAAGGTGTTTGCAGCCGGGGATCCAGTGCATTGCAGGAATTACGCGGCTGCTGGCCCAACATGGGTCCTTTGGGTTGTGGTCGAACAAACGGGACCAGTGTCCTACCAAGTAGAGACAGGTACAGGCCTGCTGTACCGGCGACACGCCGACTAGCTCAGGCATCGAGTCACGGAGTTTCAGGGTTTGGTGTCTTGCAAGGAAGACAATGGAAGGAGCCGTAACAAGGCTAAACACAACTTTATTGCATGATGGTCAGGGTGAACATGTGGTAATGGCGGACAAACAGCTCTATTTATATTACACTGTACATTTGAATATGCCGGTGTGGTAGCTCATTGGCTACTGTCCACGTGATGTCATTGGTCATCACGCCCATCTTCTCCAGGTGTGGTGTGGCAGGAAGGTTTCCCGCTCTTCAGGTATTCGGGGAATCTGTACCATATGAGCTGGATGCTCGCTACTGCCACCTGTGGCCACTTAGCTTGCATCCTTGTACAGCCTGTTACAATGTGTTCCTTATTAGATACAATTGGATACATTGACTGGTTACATTCCGTTAAAGGGGTCGTCACAACATTTCCTTGGCATTGCATTCAGTACATAACACCCCTTCCCCCTAAGTAAGGACAAAGTCCTTCAACCAACGAGGCTTCCCGCATGTTCGCTTTGGGCGAGAGGCAGCCGTGCTTTGCCCTGGATTGGCTGCGTTTTCTTGATCACTATGTTCTTGTCCTGTAACGGGAGAGGGTGACTCGTTAGTGATTGGCTGCGGGCTCTGAGCCTGGGATTGGGGAGGTCTAGGTGTAGGAGTAAACTCCAGGGACGTGAAACCGGGGGTCCTAGGGACTAAAGTAAAAACCCCGCTTCTTCGCTCGGACGGGTGGGGGACCACTCCAAAAACTCCCCCCGGTTCCCAAACTCAAAATCTAACTCTTCGAAATTCCCCTCTTCCAAATCGTTCCTGTAGCTCGGTGGGCCCAAAGGATTCGGATTTGTGTCATTTCCCTCCCCCCAGTGGTCTGTGTCTCCCCCTTGGGATAAGCGGGTGGGGAAGAACCCTAACGTTGAATCTCCTGTTTGGTCTCTCGTGTCTTGCCTGTCTACAACTCTACTCCTGAGCTGGTCGGCATGTCTCCTCCAGAGGAGGCCTGTACTCGTCTCGACATTGTACGAGACCGGCCCCGTTTGCCCGACCACTACTCCGAGAACCCAAGTCAGCCCAGCGGCCACATAATTCCTGCAATGCACAGCCTCGCCGACCCCGAAACTCTTAGTGTTCCTCAGTGCAATGTTTCTACCCATGTCCTCCACCCTGGTTGGGTCTAGGTGTGAGAGGATCATGGCGGGTCTCCTCCGCATAAGGAGTTCGGTGGGCGACACCCCCGACGTGAGGGGGGTCACTCGGTACCTTAATAGGAATTGGCATAGTTGCAGGTTCAAATCCCCAGGGCCCATCCGATGCAGTGCGTCCTTCGTTGTTCGCACCAAATGTTCCGCTTGACCATTTGTAGCGGGGTGAAAAGGGGGCAGAGGTAATGTGGTGAATCCTATTAATCTCTATAAACCCCTGGAACTCTGCTGACGTGAAAGTTGTGGCGTTATCGCTCACAAGTACGTCGAGTAATCCGAAACAGCTGAATACTCTCTGCAATTGCCTAACCATTGCAGCTGACGATGTACTGGACATTATTAAGAACAGGGTGCCCCTGAAGGGTCCCGCAAAATCTAGGTGTAGGCGCAACCACGGCCCTCGGGCTGCGTCCCATTCTCTATGGGGAAGTCGGGACTCTTCGGGGCGGGTACTCTGGCAGCTCTCACAAGTGCCAATCATGTGTTCTATATCTGCGTCCAACTTGGGCCACCAGACATAGCTTCTGGCCAGTGCTTTAGAGCGCACGATCCCCGGGTGGCTAATGTGTAACATCTTGAGCACCTATGGCCTCAACACTTCAGGGACTATTACCCGCTGCCCCCAGAGGAGGCAGCCCCTCTCTAGGGACAGTTCGTCTCTCCTTCTGCCATAAACCTTGAACTCCTCCGTGGGGGAGGTCGCTGGCCACCCCTTTTGCACCCATGAACTGACTAGGGCCAATGACCTGTCCCTCACTATAGCTTTAACGATCTCCACTGGCAGTATCGGGGGAGTCTCTAGGGCCTTGATCAGGAGCACCTGGTGGTCCTGCTCTACCTCACACTCTGGGTCCCCTGTCTGTGGGAGTGGTGACCTGGAAAGGGCGTCGGCGTGGCTGATTTCCTTGCCGGGTCGGTAGGCCAACGCATACTGGTATGCATTGAGGAAGATAGCCCACTGCAGGATCCTCAGGGATAAGATCTGTGGGGTGGGCTTGTTTCTTGTGAAGATACCTAGCAGGGGCTTATGGTCGGTCACGACTGTGAACGGCCGGCCATAAAGGAAGTCGTGGAACTTTTTGGTCCCTGCAACTATCGCCAGTGCCTCCCTGTCTGTTTGTGCATAATTGCGCTCCGCCTTGGACAGGGATCTCAAATAGAACGCCACCGGGGCTTCCTGCCCGCTCTCTAGCACGTGGCATAAGACCGCCCCCACCCCCACCGGTGAGGCATCGCAGACCAACACAACAGGCTTCTTGGGATCGAAGTGGGTTAAGACAGCCTCAGAAGACAGAAACTGCTTGAGCCCACTGAACGCCTGTTCCTGGCTTTCGCCCCACCGCCAAGCTGCATCTTTTTTAAGCAGCTTGTGCAGCGGTTCTGCCACCGATGCCTTTCCCGGCAGGAAAGAGTGGCAAAAATTTAAGAGTCCAAGGAAGGACTGTAGTTCGGCCTTGGTTGTGGGGCGAGGAGCGTTCTGCACTGCTGACACCTTTGACTCAGCTGGCTTAATACCCTCAGGGGTTATCCGGAATCCCAGAAACTCTACTTCTTCTGCGAAAAACACACACTCATCTTTTCTCAACCTGAGCCCCGCTTTCTCAAACACGGTTAGCACGCGGTCTAACCTCTTGGCCAATTCTTGTCCCCCCCCCCCCCGCCATTATCAAAACGTCATCAAAGTAAGGGAAAACACCTGGGACCCCTTTCAAAAGCCTTTCCATGAGAGACTGGAAGATCCCAGGGGCCAAATTCACACCGAATTGGAGGCTCCCTTATGAGTAACTATGGTTTGAGCGGTGGCTGCAGCTGGGGTCACCATTAATTGCTGGTATGCCTGCGCTAAATCTAGCTTGGCGAAACACCTCCCTCCATGCAATGTTGCTAACAGGTGGCTTACTACCGGCACCGGGTATGCATTTGGGTGAATTGCCTTATTAATCATGCACTTGTAGTCAGCGCAGATTCTGACCTCCCCGTTAGCCTTTAGTGCCATCACAATGGGGGTTTCCCACTCGGCAGAATCTACAGGTATCAAAATCCCCTGGCCCACCAGTTTGTCCAGTTCAGTCTCAATTTTGTCCTTTAGTGCGAAAGGCACTCTCCTTGGCTTGAGCCTGATAGAGCCGGATGTCGGGGTCCATGTTGAAAGAAACTGGGGGGCCCTTGAACTTCCTGAGTCCCTTCTCGAAGACTGCAGGGTATGCGTTACACACTTCTGCGATCGGGTCAGCCTGCACTGCGTGTATGCCCCCAATGAAAACCCCCAGGGGACCAAACCACTGCGTTCCGAGGAGGCAACAGGACCCATCCCTTAAGACCACTAGGGGCAACTGCGCAGAGCGCCTCTTGAATTGCACCTTGAACTTCCCCACCCCCAACACTGGGATACTTTTCCCCTGAACGGTAAGTTTGTCTTTAGGGATTTCAGCTTGGGGCGTGAGCTTGGGGGAATATGCAAAAATTCCCTGTGGGAGATGATGGAATACGATGACCCCGAGTCTATTTCCATCCTAACCGGGACCCCTTGTATCAGTACCTCAACAAAAAAACCGGGGGTGCCTCAAGGGCACGCTGTGAACTGCCTGGTCGTGGTTGTCGGGAACTCTTCGAGACACGCGGTGCTCCTGCAGCTCGTCGTCATCGAAGATCCTGCCAACCCCATCTGCTTTCCATTGCGGCCATTCTGCCAGGCCCTTGCCGTCGTCCCGTCGGCGCCTGCAGATCTTTGCGATGTGCCCGTGCCGCCCGCAGTTGTGGCACTCTGCCTTCCGGAATGGGCACCGGCTCCGGTCGTGAGATGCCCCACATCCGACGCAGCGGCGGTCCTCTCTGTTGCAGTCTCGCACATCGGGCCTCCTCTGTACTCGTTGCACGTTGTCATCCTCGCTGCAGTCGGAGGTGGACGTGGTGAACTCTGGGGGTCCCTGCTCCCCATGGGAGGAACAGCTGTGGACCGGGACCACAGATGGGGCCCCCCCAGCCATTGCGGTCCTGGCCCGGCACACTTGCTCGCCTTGTTGCACTGACTTGGCGGCTTGGACAATTCGCAGGACGTGCTTGAAGGAGATGCTCTCATCCTTGGCCAGTAATTTTTTTCTGGCACCCTCATCTCGCAGGCCAAGCAGGAGTCTGTCTCGCAGCGCCTCGCTCAGGGACATCCCCCACCGGCACGGCACGGCAGCTACCCTCAGTGCTGCAATGAAGTTGGCCACGGACTCACTGGCCTGCTGGCTCTGCTGTTGAAACGCTAGCCTTGCCGGGAACACTGACACCTTTGGGGGGAAGTGTTTCCTCAGTTCAGTGAGGATCTCGTCTAAGGGTACCTCTCTGAGCGGCCTTGGCGTCAGGAGGTTTGTTGGCAGTTCCAGCCTTTCCAGGCCGCACTGGGCCAGCAGGTACACTCGATGCTGAGCTTCTTCCTTAATGCCCTCGAGGTCCATTGCATATAGGAACTGCTGTTCGTATAGTTCCCATCTCTCTGGCTTCGTGGTATCAAAAGGCACGGTGTTCACTTTGCGGGACGCCATCCCATCCTCGTCACCAATTTGGTGTCTTGCAAGGAAGACAATGGAAGGAGCCATAACAAGGCTAAATACAACTTTATTGCATGATGGTCAGGGTGAACATGTAATGGCAGACAAACAGCTCTATTTATATTACACTGTACATTTGAATATGCTGGTGTGGTAGCTCATTGGCTACTGTCCGCATGATGTCATTGGTTGTCACACCCATCTTCTCCAGGTGTGGCGTGGCGGGAAGGTTTCCTGCTCTTCAGGTATTCGGGGAATCTGTACCATGTGAGCTGGATGCTCGCTACTGCCACCTGTGGCCACTTAGCTCGCATCCTCATACAGCCTGTTACAATGTGTTTCTGATTAGATACAATTGGATACATTGACTGGTTACATTCTGTTAAAGGGGTCGTCACAACATTTCCTTGGCATTGCATTCAGTACATAACACAGGGTAAAGAAAGTCTGAGCGATTCCACGTTAGGGTCCTCCCCCACCCGCTTATCCCAAGGGAGAGACACGGCAGACGGCCCACCAAGGGAATCGGATTTCTGTCTCATCCATCCAATGCAAACAGGCAGGGAAGGGTACAAAAGCCCAGACCCTGAAAGTTTAGATTTTGAGTTACAGTACTGGGGGAGTTTGCAGAGTGTTTCCCCACGCGTCCAGGAGAGAAGCAGGGCTTTGATTTCTCCCCAGTAACCCCCCACCCTCTGGTATTCGAGGTCTACCTCTACTCCCAAACAAACAAGGCAAGTTTTTGTTGAGTCGCCCCCTACTCAGAGTAACAGGCAGGAGAGGGATAAAAGACTGGCCGCAGCCCCGAAGACGCCGGGACGCGCTGCCTGACCCTCTGGCCCGACATCGCCAGAGGACGAACAGGCATCAGCTGTGGCGGTCGGGCGGTGGAGTTTGGCTCCCGCCCTCCCTTCTCCGGGTCCTGCTTCCCCCGGAGAGGGATAAAAGACCGGCCGCAGCCCCGAAGACGCCGGGACGTGTTGCCTCAACCCTCTGGCCCACAACATTGCCAGAGGATGTACTTTGAGTGTTGGTTCATTGGACTGTTTCGTTTAATTGTGTCGGCTTATTGTCCTAAGTGTTATGTATCTATTTTTATTGTATCTTTCACTTTCCTGCTGCTGGCTGCATTACAGTCAGCATGCACCAATGTTAACCGCTTAGAGTTTGCTTTGCTAAAGTGAAACGGTATACAAGAATAAAGTGAAATGAAATGAAAATGAATTTTCTTTGAGTTATTCCCCATCTTTTCCAGGTTTTGATTTAGAGCGAACCGCTGCTCCAGCTGAAATGAAACGGGGTTTTGATTTGGATTATCCCCTACCGGGTTCCCTTTCTGAAATGGGCCAGTGATCCCAACATGCCCCTAACACTACTCGTTTCCCCACTGCGGAATGAGAGTCTGCGGAACCCAAACTCCCAAGTTCCTCCGAGTTCAGCCAAGCAGCTGTACGGCCCATACGAGCATGCAGGCCACCACAATGTTTGAGGGACTTTGTCCCATCCTAGGGGGGAAGGATGTTGTGTATGTAACTCGAGTGAAATGTGATTGAAATCGGATATGTAACTCAAGTGAAATGTGATTCAAAGCGAGCATGTAACACAAGTGAAATGTGAGTGAAATTGGATCTAACTATCCTCCATTCCCCCTCTCTTTTCCCCTTGTGTAAATACTCCTCTTGTGTAAATATCATGGGACTTGGTTCCCGCCGTAGCTGTAGTTGTTGTTTACTCATTATCCAATCAAGTGTTGTCACCTGGCTGTTTACCTGTACTGACTAATCATGTGGCTCTGCACCAGGTTTGAATCATTACCTATCTATACCTATAAAATGGTGTGTTAACCGTTGGAATGTGACAAAAGATGTTGCACCAGGCCCCACTAGCCCCATCCGAGCCTCCGTTCACTTGCCTGAACGGGGTTCACAGGTAACTGTCGGGTTGAAATTTTCGACCCGGGGGCAGGAGCCCCCCAGTCGCAAACAAAAAAAGGGAACTTCAATTCCCAACGTTCCTTTCGCCGTGCCACGCCAGAGCCAATCAAGCTGAGCGGCACGAGCAAATGGAACATTCAAAAATGCGGCGCAGCCAATCAAAATGAAGCCGCAGGAAAAAAACCGCCGCACAAACCGAAAACGCAAATGCCAAACTACAATCCCCAGCGTCCTGCACGCCATGAGGGTGCAGAATGCTGAAGAAGCCGGCGCGCGAAAAATAAAAACACAAACCCACACTGTGAGCGCAAGTCCACCGCAGGCGGACGCAGCGCCCCAAAAACACCCAAACCCCGAAAACACCCAAACCCCGACACCACACAAACCCCAACATCACTAAACCACGCAAACCCGCCGGCCTTCTTGCACGGAGCAATGGGGAAGAGAGGGACACCCTCTCCCCCACGCTGCCCTGCCGAAGACATGGCGAGCCCAGGAAGACAAACTCGCTGGGGAAAAATCCAAACACCCCCCTCAACCGCTGCAAAAATCGCTGTGGCGGCGGCAACCAAAACAAAACAAAAAAGGCCAGCAAGCAAACCCCCACCCACCAAACACACAAACCCCAACCCAGCCCAGGCCACGGCAATACCCCCCCCCCAACCGCCGCATGAAGCGCCGAAGCAAACCCCCACCCCACAAACCCACACACCGCAACTCAGCCCGGGCCATGGCAATACCCCCCGCCAAATGCCGCATGAAGCGGCGATGGTATTTCCGTGGGCCAGCCATCAAGACTGGCCCACGAAAATACCCAAAACACAAGTCAAAAACAGACATGTAAAAATGCAAAAACATTCCAAAAAACCCCAAAAACATTCAAAAACACACACACAGAAACCCCCACCCAAAACCCTAAACACACACAGAACACACACCCCAACCCAAAACAACCCCCCCCCTAAAAAAGAACACGGAGAGAGCTTACTATTAGACGTCTTGCCTCACCGACAACCGGAACTGAAATGAAGATAGGAAGAGACTCACCGGAAGAAGCAATACACAAAAATTGCTCAACACCACCACCCAGTGGCCAAAGGACAAAAAACATCCAAAATATTTCCAAAAATTAAATTAATCCCAAAAATTAGGGTAATCAATTCCAAAAACATTTTAAAAATCCAAAAACATAAAAAATTTCACAAATAAATAAATAAATTTTCAATAAAAAAACCATATAAACACAGTAAAAAACCTTACATTTAATAAAACATATAATTACACATTTTAAAAATTATTATCCAAAGTACAACTATTTACAAAAATTCACAAAGTAACACATTCTTTTTTAAAATACATTAATTTAAAAAAATAACAACCTGTCCTCTTTTTAAAATCCAAAAAAACAAAAACAACAACATAGTTTAAAACAGTCCGTGTGTATAAATAAACATTTTCACAAACACAAATAACAGACTAACCTCATTTCCATAAACAAAAAACAAAAACCTTCGAAAACCACTTTAAACAGCCCGGCACCGCCGGGCAAAGTCTGCTAGTTGTATATAAGGAGCATCGCTCCGCCATTGACCTCATGTTCAGATTGACTACATTCCAATAAATATGTGTTTGGCCCCCTGACTGCTGGCTACTGCGTATAAATCTGCAAACATCAAAGCTGAACAACTGAACATTCAAATAGAAAAGACAGAAGACTAAACTAGTACAACACCCACACACAGATCTCAGCATGAAAAGGCAGTTACTTTTGAAGGAAAGAGACACTTAGCCTGCAAATTGGCTGTTTAGATTCAAAACAGACAATGATTATGTTTGTTAAATGCTGGCCCTTCCTGTCTCCATGTTATTATGTAAAAAAAAAGAGTGGTGCAGTGATTAAACTGCTGTACTGCAGCCAAAAATTTGTGAGTTCACTCCTGATGGGTTTCAAGGTTGACTCAACTTTCCATCCTTCTGAGATTGGTAAAATGAGTCCCCAGTATGTTGGGGGTGGGGGAGAGAATGCTAATTATCTTGTGAACCACCCAGAGAGTGCATTAAGCGCTATAGGGTGATATATAAGTTTAATTGTTGTTGCAAAAACAAACACAAAGCATGGTGGGATTGCTTGCTGTAAACTCAAATATAAAACAGTGAGAAAAGGTTTAATCTTTTTGTTCATTTTGGCAGTTTAAAGCTATACAGGATATAGCAGTGATGGCGAACCTTTTAGAGACTGAGTGCCCAAACTGCAATCCAAAGCCCACTTATTTATCGCAAAGTGCCAACACAGCAACAGAGGAGGAAGGAAACTCTCTCATTGGGCAGAGGGGTGGGGCAAACTTTGTGCTGAGGGGAGGGAGGAAGTGCTCCCATTGGGCTGCTGGGCAGAGGGGTGGGGTGAACTCTGCTGGGGGAGGGAGGAAGTGTTCCCATTGGACTGCTGGGCAGAGGGGTGGGGCAAACTCTGTGCTGGGGTGACTGCACGGGAGAGGGCTCCAAATGCCACCACTGGAATACAGGAAACTGAAGTTACAACTCCAATCTACTAAATGGTTTCAAGTCTTATCTCAAATTTGATTCTGCCACAATATAAAAACTGAACAAGAAATTGTTAGACTAAAACTCTTAGCTAGCTGGCTAGATAGCTCAGTGGTTTAGGTATCTGGTTGCATAGCCAGAGGTTATGAATCCAGTTCTTCTCTGTGCCTCCAAGGAAAAGAGCCAGCCTGTACTATCCCAGGATGCCTGCAGAAGAAGGGAATAGTAAACCATTTCTGAGTGCTCCTTAGCTAGAGAACCAGGGTACACAGAAAGAACATGCCACAGACAATGGCCACCTTTTGCTGGCTAATCTATCTCAGACTAGATCAGGCAAAATGAACTGTAAAATAAACTCCCCATGTTTCACATCTGGCCTAAACACAGAAGCAGCAGCAGCTAGAGAACCCTGGTAAAAATCACCATGACTCAGAATAAGACATTCTGATCTTGGAAAACTGTGGTAGGGACTAGATGAATAGAAACTGTGAATTCAAACTGAATCAAGCACTGAGAGTTTAATATTTTTGTGTTATGATGTATGTTTATGGTTGCACTCATGGCTCTCCACCTTTTCCATTCAGTTCAAGAATAGTGATTGATTTATGGCATCAGGGAAAGTGTTTTTTAATATGGGAAGCAGAACATTGGAAGCAGAAGCGGACATGTTTACAATAGCCGTAAATGCGCCCTTGGTGCATTTATGACAGCCAAAGACATGTTTTATGGCAGCGTTTACAGTGGGAGGAACCACCAGCTGTCAGGGGGTGTGGTACACGGTGTGTCTTTAAAAGGTTGAGAACCCCTGATATAAAGTAGCTGTTTGGGGTACACAGAAAGAGCCTCTTCAAAGCCTGTGGTATTTTTAAACCATAATCAGGCATACCATGGTAATGGCAACCTTGTGTTGCTGGCTAATCTTTCTCCCACTAGATCAGGTGAAAGGAACTGCAGAATAAATTCATCATTTTGGCAGTTTCACGTCTGGCCTAGACACAGAAGAAGAAGACGAAGAAGAATACCTGTATAGCTGTTGGCATAATTATCTGTTAACAAATTCTTCTACATTTAAAAGACCAGTCATCTTGTTTTTGAAGAATAATTAATCAGCAGTTATTGAAAATTTATGAAATACTACTATGTTCTTTGACTCCTTTTATGGTAAGAAAGTGTAGTATTCCATGTATTTTAACTCATGAGCCTGGGGCCTTGGTTAATCTATCTTTGATCTGCTGTATACTTAATTTGGGTTCCTTGTGAGAAGAGGTAGAATAGGAAGTCCTGTTCCTCTCTACTCAGAAACTAAGCTGTCTTGTCAAGGTGATAGAATCAGCAGTGTAATAAAACTGCTAATTAAACAAGCGTTTTTCAGCCAGAAGAGGAAGGATTTGAAATAAAAGCTAGTTTGGGCAATGTGGTCATCATTAACATGGCAACCCTGAAATGTTTAACCAGGACTGGTCACAGAACTCCAGTCTGATTTGGAATGATAAGGATTTATCGGTTTACTGTGTTTATTTTTTATAAGTTTTCAGCAATGTCTATTCCTAAGCATTTAATTTTCTGTGGTTCAGTGGAGATCAGAGAAAGTTTGGGGGAAATTATTTAAGATTGTGCAAGTCTTCAGCACCAGGTGGCTCCTGTTAATGTTCCTGAAAAATAAAAACGAACTGATTTTGTTTAATATATGAAAAATATACATACAGTGAAACCTTGAGATACAAACGGTTCTACTTACAAAAAACTCGCAATACGAATGGAAATCTCGGGTGTGTGTGGTTGTTTCGAGATATGAATTTTTAATAGAATTTTTTTGAGATACAAAAAAGTATACAGTGACCTCTAGTGGCCATTTCTGGTGATGCAATGTGTTTTCATTGTGTTTTTAGATACGAATTTTTCAAGATAACAAACAATCTTGAGGAATGAATTAAATTTGTAACTTGAGGTTTGAAGATTCTTCTGAATAAACAGGAAAGCAAGGAGTGTAGAAGAACAAAAATATAAAGTGGACGTGATCCATGAAACCTAACATTAAAATACAGCAGCTAGTCATTAAGATGCCCCAGTGTTTTTGTCTTTTTGTTCTGTTTTATTTATTCTCTGATATGCTTGCACAGACTAACATGGCTGCCATTTCAAAAATTACTGCTAGAGAGTTCTGTTGATTCAGCATAAGGCGTTCAGCTTGTGATGAACAGAATTGCATTTCTGCTTAATAGCCCAGTCGCCATAGGTCCAAAATGGGGGGGGGGGGGGCTTGCAAAATTTCCCAAGTTAATGAAACTTTGGGATGTTGTGTACGGGTAGCCAGTGGAGCTACACTCAATTCATCCAACAAAATTTCCTTGTGGAACCTTGGGGGGGACTGCAAAATTTTAGCACTCTTCTCAGTTTTTTAATTATATCTTCTAAACCATGCGTTTTTTTGTGTACCACATGTAATTAGAAAGTTGTAGAGCATTAAATTTCCTTCAATTATCATTGATCAAACTTATTTTTTAACCCATAGGTACCAAGATACAGGGCTTTGAAAAAGTGCTAAATTTCTCAAATTTGATTTTCCTTCAATTTCCAAACATTCAACTACATCCCCCCCTCCCCCCTCTTTCCCCCTCTCTCTAGCCCCTCCTCTGTAGGATGTTCATACTTACAGTGTACATCTAAGGTTCAAAGAGCATGAAAACCAAGTTTGGAAATTTTGACCCCACCCCCCACAAACACACCTTCCTCAGTAATTGTTCATTCAGTACCTACCTACATGTTTCAAAAGTACATTAAAGACTTTTTTAAAAAATGTTTTTCAGTTGTGTCCCATTGTTGAAGCTGCTTGTTCCTTTCGTTATGTTCATTTCAACTTGAGTGACAGTGATTACGCGTACAATTATCTGGACAGGAGCTCCAATGACCTCTTCCAGTGAGCCAGGACAGTGTTTTATTTATGCGAGACTGTTATTTGTAGATTTTAGTTCTGCTTTTAATACTATTCTTCCGCATAGACTGGTGCCAAAATCATTAGATCTGGGGCTTCCGCCATGCTTATGCAGGTGGATACTAGATTTTCTATCAGATCGTTCCCAACGGGTCAGGATGGACTCTCATGTTTCTGCGGATCTCAGTATAAGTACGGGGACGCCGCAGGGGTGTGTGCTGAGCCCGCATCTGTACACGCTTTACACATATGATTGTGTTCCCAGTTACCCCAGCAATAAGATCATCAAGTTTGCAGACGACACAATGGTGGTTGGTCTGATTACTGCTGGGGAGGGGGAGTCGGCTTACAGGAAGGAGGTTGAGATGCTGACGGAGTGGTGTAAGGAAATTTAGTGTAAGGGACCAAAGACAACGAAATAGCCGAAGGGTTGGCTTAACACAGGTTTATTGCATGATGATCCGGAGGAACATGTGGTAATGGCGGATGGGTAGCTCAATATATACGGCTGGCTATACATTTGAATGTTGCTCGTCGACAGACTATTGGTTGCTGCCTGCGTGACGTCGTAGAAGGTCACGCCCTTCTTGACCAGGTGAAGAGGTGGCGGGGAATCTTCCCGCGCTGCTGATCCAGGTGAATCTGAGCCATGAGAGCTGGACGCTCGCTATTGCCATCTAGTGGTCACTAGCTCGCGTCCCCTTATCAGGTTTACATTGATACAGCTGAAGGTTATAATGTTGCACACAGAAAGGTTACATTGTTACCACATGGCTAAGGTACATTGTTAAAGGCACAGCTTTACAGAACACAACAGGAAAACAATTTATTCCTCAATGTAAAAAAGACAAAAGAGATCATTGTGGACTTTAGAAAATGCAAATTGAACATCCAGCCACTTATTATTGAAGGGAATTGTGTGGAACAGGTCTCGGTGTTTCGATTTCTGGGAATGGAGCTGAGGGATGATCTAACATGGGGAACAAACACCAAATATCTGATGAAGAGAGCACAGCAGAGATTATACTTCTTGAGAATCCTCAGGAAGAACAATCTTTCAAAGGACCTGCTGTTGGCATTCTACCACTGTACCATAGAGAGTGCGTTAACCTATGGTCTGTGTGTATGGTTTGGGAGTTGTACAGCTAGGGAAATAATAATGCTGTCCAGGGTCGTAAAGACTGCGGAAGGGATAATCGGGCGTACTCTTCCCACTCTAGATCAAATCTATGCCACCAGGTGTTATAAGAAAGCTGTAGAGATTGCGCAGCATAGTATGCACCCCGGAAATGATCTCTTTCAGCTTCTGCCTTCTAGAAGAAGGTATAGGGTCATAAAGACCAGGACCAGCCACTTGAGAAATAGTTTCTACCCAAAAGCGGTTCTGGCATTGAATGCAGTGCAACACAGTCTATGAGGGAGCTTCTGTATAGAGTTTTTAGAGTTTTAGAACTTTTTAGGGGTTAAATGTGTATATGTGGGGTGGGAGTGTGTTGATAATTTTGTATAGTTGTATTTTGTTTAGGTTTTGTTGGGTTGATAAGTGCCCCCCCCCAATCTCGTTGTTCTGTGCAGGACAATGACAATAAAGATTTATCTATCTGTCTATCTATCTATCTATCTATCTATCTATCTATCTATCTATCTATCTAGTCAAAGGAGTTTGGCAGGTAACAACTGCTGTGACGATAGCTCAAGAGTCGTTTTTATCAAATGACATCAACAAAATAAACTTGATCACAATGCTGATGACAGAAATGACAGCAAAGGGGATTGAAGTGCAACAGGCTACTGAAAATGCAGACTTTATGATTGTGAGAACAGCAATATCGAAGGCTGCTGCATATGACAGTGTTGTAATCAAAGGTGAAGATGTCGATCTCCTCATGATACTGACAGCCCTTTCCTCCACTACTCTCAAAAACATCTATTTCCAGAAGAGTGGGAGAGGCAATGCCTTATCAATCTTATATTCAGCAGCTTCATGCAAAATCGATCCAAAAGACATCCTGTTTCTTCACGCAGTCAGCGGTTGTGACACCACTTCAAACCCCTTGGGATAAGGGAAGAAGAAAGTGTGCAAACTGTATGAAAAGAACAGTTCCCTACACTATTTGGCTGCTGCTTTTAAAGACTCGGAAGCCACCCCCCTCCCAGATTTCCGAGGCAGGGGAGAAGTTTTTGGTAGCGCTGTACGGGGGGAACATGGAGACCGACACATTGGACAACCTCCAATACCAACTGTTTACCAAGTTGGTGGCCAAACCCACATTCAGTTGGCCAGACCAAAGACACTGCCACCCACCATATTTTTCTCATGTACCTCCAAGTCCAGATCTGGCTAGGTAATGACAACATCATACCATCAGTTTGAGGGTGGTCACTGACAAGGGAAGGTTTTGTTCCCATCAGAGCCACTCGAAATGCATCTTGAATATAATCTCCTGTAAATGCAAGAAAGGGTGCAGCACTGCAGGTTGCAGCTGCAAGAAAGCAGGACTGCGGTGCTCCGCCCTTTGCAAGAACTGCACAGGGAACAGTTGTGAAAATTCCCCCGAGCCTGACCTCCAGGAGGAAGAAGTGGGAGACTGCGAAGAGCAGAGCATGATGGATCCAGTGCTGGATATGGACGAAGAAGGAGAAGAAGAGGAAGCTCCGCACGGTGCAAAATGCCAAAAATATTAAATGTATGCTTCTCAATGCTGCCTGTTTTACTTTATGTACATACATACTGCTTCCCATTTTTATTACATTTTACTGTACATAACTACTAATAATTTCATAAGAAATACCTGTGTTTTTTAGTCTTTATTAACCTAAAGAACATCTTATAAAGGTCACTCAGGATAAAGCCACATTGTTGTGGAGGGTGGGGGTCAAAATTTCCATACTGAAAGACAAACTCAGTTTTCATGCTCTTTGAACCTTAGATGTACATTGTAAGTATGAACATCCTAAAGAAGAGGGGGTAGTGGGAGGGGGGAAGAGGGGATAGTGGGAGGGGGGAGGGGGGATGTAGTTGAATGTTTGGAAATTGAAGTAAAATCCAAAATTCCATTAAATATCTTAACCTATAAAACCAAGGGTTAACTGTTGGAACTTGCTATAGGTTGCTATGCCTCGCCCTACTTTCCTGCACTCACCCTTCGTGCACATGGCCGATTGGGTCTGCAGGTCAACAAAGGATTGAGAAAACAGGCAGTGGGGCAACAGCCCCACAAACGCGAAAAAGGGAAACAACTTCATTTCCCAACATTACTTGCGCCGCGCCACGCCAGAGCCAATCAGGCTGAGAGGCTCTCACACGGCACAGAACAAGGAACGTTCAGAAATGCACTGCAGCCAATCAAAAGAAAACCGTTTTTAAAAAACGCAGCACAAACACAAAGCACAAACCCATAACTACAAGCCCCAGCATCCTGCGCACCATGAGCGCGCAGAACGCTGAGGAAAAACCAAAAACAAAAACACCGGGAGAGCAAGTCTGCCAAGCCGTGGGAACCAAAGCCCCCCTCCCCAACGGCGCCTGAAGCTCCTAATCGGCGTTTCCCCTTTAATATCACTGGGTGGAGGGGGTGTTGTGCTCCCCCTCTCTACTGGCTCCCCTGGGGTTGGGAAGGTTGTGGGGACCAAAGGAGTCTGTCTCCCCAACCCTCCTGACCCCAGGGGACCTGGCAGAGAGGGATTCCCCTCCCCCCCACACACACACCCCATATTAAAGAGAAGAAACCAAGCGGTTACTTCTCTTTAAAAACGGAGTTTGGGGGGGGAATCCCCCTCTCCGATGGCTCTCCTGGGTCCGGAAGGGTTGGGGAGACAAACCCCTTTTCTCCACCCAACCCTCCCAAACCCAAGGAAGACAGCGGAGAGGGGGATCACAACCCCACCACACACACTGATATTAAAGGGAAAACCACAATTGAGATTTCCCTTTTAATATCAGAGGGTAGCCTGGATTCGATCCCCTCTCCTGGGTCCCATGAGTCTGGAAGGTTTGGGGAGTCTGTCCCCCCAAGCCTTCCAGAGCCAGGGGAGACGACAGAGAGGGGATCCCTCGTAGGACACCAAAAAACACAAAAACAAACAATAAAAAACATCCAAAAATACACAAAACAAACAAAAATAACACCAACAAACAAGACAAAGTAAACAAAAACCACAATTTCAAAACACACCCAGCACCCAGCCAAACATCACAAAATCCAACCACCACCACCACCCCAAATAAAGAAAAACAACCAACTCAGCACCACACGACCTCACACCACAACGACTGGAAAAGAAATGAATAAAGAAAGAGACTACTTACTGGAAGAAGCTCCACCCAGAGGCCACGAGAGAAATAACAGTCAAAATACAAGATAACCCCTACCAGCACCATTTGCTGCCCACAATGGTAAAAAAAATTCAAAAAGACACAACAGCCCCACACAAAAGGCCCCAAGAGAAAAAACAAGTAAAAACAAATAACACAAAATCACAATTTTACACAAATCAAAAACAGATGTCAATAAAATAAAAACTATTCAAAAATCCTGTGCTGAATTTTTACTCAAATAAAAAACAAAAACATCAATACACAGTTTAAAAACATTTATTGTGAAAAACATGTACTTTCACATTTTTTAAATTATTACCTATGGTATAACAATTTAAAAAAAATACATACTAAAAAATATTGGGTTAAATAATTTTTTGGGGAAAAGTATATCATCCTTTATTTTTATTTTCATCCACAAAACCAAAATACCAAACAAAACTCATCACAGTTTATAACAGGCCACCAAAATTTTTTTGTATAAATACAACTTTTAAAAATTTCAATTATAGACTATCCTCTTCTTTACAAACATTAACAACAACAACAAAAACTTTCCAACACCATTTAAAACAGCCCGGCAATGCCGGGCAACCTCTGCTAGTGTTGTTATATTCACAGAGAAATTCACAAAGAAAAAATTCTGACATTAATCTTGAGTAAATGTCTCGGTAAGATTCTCTCTCAAAAATGTTCCGGTAAACATACTTTTGAATAATATCTTCTTCAGGAGCAGTCTTAATAAATCTAAAACAAAGAATATACAAAAGTGATCAAGTTCTAAAAGTTACATAATATTTCCTTTTTTCTTTAACAATTAATCTACTATATATATCACGAGGCACTTACAGTGTAAACCAGGGGTCAGCAACCTTTTTAAGTTGGGGGCTGGGTCACACTCCCTCAAACAGTTGAGGGGGCTGGACTGGTGGTCCTCCCACCAAAAACACTGCCAAAAATGCTGTCGTAAATGCATCCATGTCTGCTGTAAATGTGTCTGCAGCTGCCATAAACATGTCCGTGGCCACTTCCAGTGATGGCGGTTGGAGCGAGGATGGAGGATGGATGATTTGGCGTCCTGGACCGAACGTTGCCAACTCCTGGTGTAGACAGAGGTTAAGCTTCAGTACTTCAGTCAAAACTCTACTCATAATCTGAGTTTGATCCAGTGGTGGGATTCAGCAGGTTCGCCCCAGTTCACCAGAACCGGTAGCAGAAATTCTGGCTGGCCCAGCCCATTCAAATTTTGAAATAAAGTAGTCCTAATTTGGGTGCAACACAGGGCTTTCCCCTGGCCACGCCCACCATACCACACCCACAGAGTAGGTAGTAAAAAAATTTGAATCCCTCCACTGGTTTGATCCCAAATGAGGTCAAGGTTGAATCAGCCATCCATCCTTTTGAGGTTGGTAAAATGTGTAACAGTACATTGGGGCCAAATTGTAGTTTGCAGAATTACCTTGTAAACTGCCCAGACAGTACAATGGGATGGTATATAAGCAGCTGCATTTACATTTGCAATTTACATATAAAAGTACAAGCACTTAATCACTAATCTTTAATAAGTGTTCTTACCAGCTCAAGCTTACAATTTCAAAAGCACCTAA
Organism: Bradypodion pumilum; assembly: GCA_035047305.1. NCBI lineage: Eukaryota > Metazoa > Chordata > Lepidosauria > Squamata > Chamaeleonidae > Bradypodion > Bradypodion pumilum. The sequence continues at coordinate 108,559,286 of JAWDJD010000004.1, read as the reverse complement.
TCTTCCGGACAATTTAAAATGCATCTAGCTTAGCATGAAGCAATTATTGAACGGAACAGCAAATGATATAGAATATTTAAATGCCACTCATTTAAATATAGGGTGTTTTTAAATGCTTTAGACACAATAAGGTCAGTAAATGTTGTACCTAGGCCTATTTGTTTACTATTTTTTAAAAAATAAATGCACCCAACAGTAAAATCAATATTTCTGACAGCTTGATTTAATGAAGAGGAAGAGGATGACTCATATTTCAGTTTGATGTTGACGCCTCGCTATTATTTCATAGCCCTGTTCCCGTTGATACACTGCAGCTCATAAACATGAATCAGAAAGTTTTTTTTTTCTCCAGAAGACTGGCTTATTTCTGGAGTATACCCCTTGCGTAAATCCATTTTAACTACAGTGTGATCTTTCCATTCCAATTCTACCATCTTGTTTTCAACACAGATTTGTCTGCACAATTGTAAAGTCCTCGTGATTGGGGCGGCTTTAGAAATTCAAACAAACAAATAAATAAAATGTAACAAAAACTGAAATGTGAGAGTTGCAAACCAAAACTGCAGACACTTTCTAGTCTTCAGAGAATTTAGCTTAGAGGGAAAAAACAGTTTCCTTGGAAAATCAGAAAACAATTGAACTGCTGCTTCACCTCCCACCATTTTGGCAGATCTTCATTGCTCTTAATGTTGCAGAAATTTCCCGGAATCTGTACTGATTGGCATTCTGCTGTTACATGCTTTGAAACCTCTCTCTGCCTCTCTACTTTACTCCCTGGTCATATTTTTCCTATTGATAGACAAAAAATAGACAGAAAAGCAAATTTAAATCTGATAACAGCATGTGTGCATTGCTTTCTTCTGCACAGGCTTAACATTGATGGACATCCATTCTTAGATGCCCATATATCAAGGCCAGCGGTCCAGGAATCTGGGAATTGTAGTACAACAATATATGAGTAACGAACACCAAACCACTGTCTGAGCAGCTTTCACCATTGATCAAACTCCACTTTTGTCTTGCCAATAATCTCTATCTGATTTATACATGTTTTCCCCCTATCAGCTCTGTAGGTAGAAGAGTATTAACGCATCTTATACCTATAAGAAAGGAATGTGGCCGTACGTGTGCGGAATGTGTTTCCACACCCCTGGTGCCGATCCTGTAATGCTCCGTACACACCTACGTATCGTAACTGAGATCAGCCCTGCGAGAGTTTGGAGGCCAAGAGTGGAGCCTGCACCCCACACAAGCGAAAAAATGCAAAGACTACAAGTACCGGCATCCCTCGCGCCACGCCACAGCCAATCTGGCAGGAGGACCCGAACGTAGAGGAGGCGGGACGGCCAGCACGCAAACGCACAAACCAACGGCTGACACATGTGTGCACTACAGCTGAGGGCCCTGCCTTACCCAAGCGGACCGAACCCAGACTGAGGGGACGGCATGCCCCTTTTCCCCCTCCTCGAATCCCAGCCCTTGGCCACCCTACCTGGTTGAGGACAGCCATCCTCCTCTGTCGCCTCCGCCAGCCCTGCTCCCGCCGGGGCCTCCAGGCTCCGGTCCGGGCCATTGCCAGTTGTGCCCCCGCCTGAGAACGGAGCTGCAATGGTGTTGCTGTGGCTGAGGGATTATCCCCTGATGGAGCACGGGGCCTGTGTCCATCGGGCGGAGTGGAACGCCACCGCCTTCGGCCTTTTCCAGAGGCCTTCCGGCAGACTGCCGTGCCTAGACGTTCCGACCTGAGTGTCCCCTCCTTCTCCATCAATCTCCGGAGCCGCACCGATAGAGCACACGGCCAGGACTAGCCAGGTGCCCCCCACTGCTCCGGACTTGGACGGAGGCCTGCCAGCCTCCTCCAGTGCGCCTGGTCCCAACACAAATGCGTCCAGTTAGCAGGGACACGGGACTCACTGGCGGACTGCTGTTCAACCCCTACTGCACTGGAGGTACCTGGCAAACTTCCGCCCGAGGCCGGGGGCAGGCCCCGATGCCCCTGCTAACATCGAGCCATGGCGCCAGCAGTGTCCCTGCTGCCGGGATGCGCTCCAGACCGAATGCGCTGCAGAAGCCTGGCAGACCTCTGGCCCAGGCTGGAGACAGGGCACCCAGCCGACGAGTCCTGCCCTGACACGCTACCGATGGCCCACTGAACCACCACTTCCACACTGTCCCCGCCCAGCCCCCAGACGGCGGGCCCAACTGACCACGGCCCAGGCCACAACCTGAAGGCCTTGGCGGGTGCGTGGCTTTCGGAAGCGATGAAGGAGAACGCCACTCCACCACCCGGTTCGGGCACCAAGGGCTGGCAACCAAGATAGGGGCAAGGGGCCTGGCCGTCCCCTCACACAGGGTTAGGTCTGCCCGGCCAGGGCCGGGCCCTCAGCTAGTAATTCAATAAATGTTGACAGGGTGTGCCAAAACTGGTGGGTAATAGAGACATCTGCTTGGTATTATGGTGTAAAATCAGGTATGGTCCTCTTCCATGTAAAAAAAATGGAAAAGATTCATACAAACTCAGACATTTTGTCTCTCTGGTAAGACAAAAATTAGCCAAATAAGAAGGTGTTAAAAGGAAAGAAGACAGCTGTGGCATTGACCACAGAAAGTTAAAAGCTAAACAGAGACCAGAAAAAAGGTGATGAAGTACAGACTATCATAGCTCCTTGTACTTTATTTTGTGACAGATCATACATTGAAATGTAACTTTATTTATTTGAAGTTGTGTCGGCACTATTTTCACTTGTGAATGGTGAATTTGCAAGTGAAGCTTTGGGCACAACAAGGAACAAGCAAGAAAAGGAGCTGAGGGGAGAGCCAAGGGGATTTCCAGAGCAGAGAGGAAATTACATATGATCTTAATGCTTAAAAATTTACTAAGACTAAAGAAAAGCAAGGATAGGTAAGGAAAACTACCTAAAAGAACAGTGCAAAGAAATGGAGGAAAACAACAATAGAGGCAGGACTAGAGATCTTTTTTTAAAAAAAGGGGAAATCAAGGGAACATTTAAAGCAAAAATGACTATGATAAGGGTCAAAGACGGCAAGGAGTTAGCTGATGCAGAAGAGATTAAGAAAAGATGGCAAGAGTACACAGAGGAACTCTACAAAAAGGACCTCAACACCCCTGATAATCACAATGATGAGAACATTGAACTGAGCCAGACATCCTGGAGAGCGAAGTCATAAAGGCCCTAAAGAGCACTGCAAACAACAAAGCTAGTGGAGATGATGGTATCCGAGTTGAATTTTTCAAAGCTCTAAAAGATGATGGAGTCAAATTACTGCATTCAATATGCCAGCAGATTGCTAAATAATGGTATTTCTGCTGCAATGCAAAAACCCCTAAAGACTGTATTTTAGTGTGGGCCTTTGTGGATCAGCAATTAGACTTTGTTGCTGCAAGATTGTGTGTGGGGCCTACAAAATGGCCCTCCACACAATCCTGCAACAGCAAGGTCTAATTGCTAAATCAAACCAAAGTTGACTTGATCCACAAAGGCCCACACTAAATTACAGTTAGCTAAAAATACAGTTATTTAATATATTAAGTTACAGCAAAAGACTCTTTTGCAAAAAAAACAAAAAAAAACCTTAATGACTGTATTTTAGTGTGGGCCTTTGTGGATCAAGTCCACCTTGGTTTGATTTAGCAATTAGACCTTGCTGTTCCAGGATTGTGTGGAGGGCCTAAAATGGTTTGAGGAATTGGACTTGATCCACAAAGGCTAACATTTTACAGCTGTGACTCCCATCAGGTGTGCATTCTTTTTGCTGTGGCTTCTGTGTGTGTCGTTTGCTATTGGCATATCAGGTGTGCATTCTTTTTATTGTGGCTTCTGAGTGTGTCGTTTGCTATTGGCATATCAGGTGTGCATTCTTTTTACTGTGGCTTCTGAGTGGGTCATGTGCTATTGGCATATCAGGTGTGCATTCTTTTTACTGTGGCTTCTGAGTGGGTCGTGTGCTATTGGCATATCAGGTGTGCATTCATTTCACTGTGGCTTCTGGGTGTTTTGTTTGCTATTGGCATATCAGGTGTGCATTCTTTTTACTGTGGCTTCTGAGTGGGTCGTGTGCTATTGGCATATCAGGTGTGCATTCTTTTTACTGTGGCTTCTGAGTGGGTCATGTGCTATTGGCATATCAGGTGTGCATTCTTTTTACTGTGGCTTCTGAGTGGGCCGTGTGCTATTGGCCTATCAGGTGTGCATTCATTTCACTGTGGCTTCTGGGTGTGTCGTTTGCTATTGGCATATCAGTTAGCCCTGCCCACTGAGTTAGCCCCGCCCACTGAGTTAGCCCCACCCATGGTGTGGTAGTAAAATTTTTTGGTGCCCACTACTGAATACAGGGTAGACTTCAGCAGCATGTGGAGAGGGAATTACCAGAGGCGCAGGCTGGTTTCAGAAGAGGCAGGGGAACTAGAGACCACATTGCCAACATACGTTGGATCATGGAGAAAACAAAGGAATACAAGAAACAAGTTTACTTTTGTTTTATTGACTACACTAAGGCATTTGACTGTGTGGACCACAACAAGATGTGGCAAGTAATTAAAGAGATGGGAATACCAGAGCACCTCATATGCCTCCTGAGAAATCTGTACGTGAATCAAGAAGCAACAGTTAGGACAGAACATGGAATGACAGAGTGGTTTGGAATAGGAAAAGGAGTAAGACAAGGCTGCATTTTATCACCCTGCTTATTCAACCTATACACAGAGCACATAATGTGCAATACAGGAATGGAGGAATCACAATATGGGATTAAAATTGCTGGGAGAAACATCAACAATCTGAGATATGCAGACGATACCACCCTAATGGCAGAAAGTGAGGAAGACCTAAAGAATCTCTTGATTGGGCTGAAGGAGGAGAGTGCAAAAGCTGGCTTGAGACTCAAGATCAAGAAAACCAAGATAATGGCAACAGGCCCAATCATTCCTGGAAAATAGATGGGGAAGAAGCAGAAGCAGTGACAGATTTTACATTTTTAGGATTATTTATTTATTTATTTATTTAGTCGTATTTATATATGCCGCCCACTCAGGCAGAACCTGACTCAGGGCGGCATTACAACAAATTCTAAAAACATATAAAAACACTTTAAAAACCCCTTATCCCACCCATCCATCCCACCCACTCTAAAAAAGGAAGAGAGAGTTCTTAATTCTTTATGTAAGCCAGCAGGCGGGGACCGTGATCCCATTCGGGCCCCACACCTGCCCTGCCAGCCAGGTCTTCAATCCTTTCCTGAAGGGCAGCAATTCTCTTTGAAGTCTTAGATCTGTTGGCAGGAGGTTCCAGAGAGTTGGTGCGGCCACGGAGAAGGCCCTCCTTCGGGTGCTAGACAGATGTGCACCCCTAACTGATGGCACCATTAGAGAGCCCCTCCGGTCCACTCTAGTTGGACGGGCAGACACTCTTGGGACGATGCGGTCTCTAAGGTATCCTGGCCCACTGCCATATAGGGCTTTAAAGGTCAAAACCAGCACCTTGAATTGTACCCGGAGACAAACTGGTAACCAGTGCAGCTCCCGAAGTAGCGGTGAGGCATGGGCATATTGCCCACATCCCATCACCACCCGGGCTGCCGCATTCTGGACCAGCTGCAGCCTTCGAATGGTCGTCAAGGGCAGCCCCATGTAGAGCGCATTACAATAATCTAGTCGGGAAGTAACCAGAGCATGGGTGACCATAAGCAAGGAGCCCCGGTCCAGGAGCGTGCGCAATTGGCGAATCACCCGAAGTTGGGCAAAAGCCCTCCTGGCCACAGCCGCCACTTGTTCTTCCAGCAGCAGCCGTGAATCCAGAAGGACCCCCAAGTTGCGCACTGGGTCTGTCTGGGGCAAAACTGCCCCATCCAGTACCAAAGGTGGTAACTCCCTGGATAACACGGGGCCCCTTATCCACAGCCACTCTGTCTTGCTGGGATTCAGCTGAAGCCCATTGGCCCCCATCCAGACCCCAATGGCCTCCAGGCATCCGGATAGGATTTCAACAGCATCACTGGGGTCCCCACGGGCCGAGATATACAAGTGGGTGTCATCCGCGTACTAATGGTACCGCACCCCGTGGGAACGAATGATCTCACCCAGTGGCTTCATGTAGATGTTAAATAAGAGGGGAGAAAGCACCGAGCCCTGAGGAACCCCATACTTGAGGGACCTAGGGCTGGACCTCTCACTCTCTAACCACACCGACTGGGTACGGCCCTCCAGAAAAGAGGAAAACCAGGACAACACAGTGCCCTGGATCCCCAATCCTTTGAGCCGTTCCAGAAGGATACCGTGGTCGATGGTATCGAAGGCCGCTGAGAGGTCAAGAAGAGCAAGGACGGATGGATAACCCCCGTCCCGCTCCCGCCAGAGATCACCCATTAGTGCGACCAATGCCGTCTCCGTACCATACCCGGGCCTGAATCCTGATTGAAAGGGGTCTAGATAATCCGCTTCCTCCAGGACACTCTGCAGCTGGCGCGCCACCGCCTTCTCCAAAACCTTACCCAAAAAGGGCAGGTTGGAAACCGGCCTGTAATTGTTAAGGACAGCTGGGTCAAGGGATATTTTCTTCAGGAGGGGGCGCAATCCGATCATGTTTTAATGGTGCAGGAAATACCCCCTCCCGTAAGGATGCATTTATTATCGCCCCAACCCAGCCACCTGTCCCCACCCTGGAGGCTTTCACCAACCAGGTGGGACAGGGGTCCAAAGGACATGTAGTGGCACGTACAGCTGCAAGGAGCCTGTCCACTTCATCAGGGATAACAGGATCAAACTGATCCCAGATCGTACAGCAAGACTGTGCACCCCCCCGACCCTCCCCATCCACGCTGGGACTCAGTCCTGAACGAATCCGATCGATTTTCTCCAACAGATGGTCAGCAAAGTCCTCAGCCGAACCCTGCCAACCGGGCACCGATCTCCCCCTACCGAGGAGGGACCTGGTTACCCGGAACAGAGCGGCTGGGCGATTATCAGCGGAGGCAATAAGGGTGGTGAAGTATTGACGCCTCACCCCCCCCCCCATCGCCACTAGGTAGGCCCTAATAGTAGCTCTAGCCAGTGTCCAATCGGAGTCATCCCGGGTCTTCACCCAGCGGCGCTCTAGGCGTCTCTTTGCCCGTTTGAGATCCCGCAGTTCATCTGTGAACCACGGGGATGACCTAACCCCACGGGCGCGGAGAGGCCGCAGTGGCGCGATTTCATCCAAGGCTGCTGTTGCCGTCCTGTTCCACAGGTCGACAAGTGCCTCGGGTGAATCGTGGAGCCGATCCAGAGGAACATCCCCTAGTTCCCTCTGGAATCCATCTGGATCCATTAGTCGCTGAGGGCGGACCATTTTAATAGGCCCTGCCTCACTACAATGAAGCGTCGCCCCCAGGAAGTCAAGAGTCACCAGATAGTGATCTGACCATGGCACAGGTGAGATGGCTAAGTCCTGTAATCTCAGGTCACTCTGCCACTGCTCCGACAAGAAAACTAAGTCTGGCATGTGATCACTGCCCCTGGTCGGACCCCACACTACCTGAGTCAGGCCCATGGCTGCCATGGAAGCCGTGAACTCCCTTGCCACCTCAGAAGCCATCCCCAAAGATGGCAAGTTGAAGTCCCCCAGAACCATGAGCCTCGGGAACTCCAACGCCAGCATCGAGGCGGCTTCGAGGAGCTCAGGCAGGGCATCCCTTACCCTGCAAGGGGGCACGTACAGGAGTAAGATCCCCAACTGACCCTTGGGGCCCAACCGTAGAAGCAGGGCCTCACAACCAGACACTTGTGGAGCAGTGGCCCTAGCAATTCCCAAGGACTCCCTGGCAACAATGGCGACACCACCGCCCTTCCCCTCACCTCTAGGCTGGTGCCAGATACCGAACCCAGCTGGACACATATCCGAAAGAGGTACTCCATCTTCAGGTGTCAGCCAGGTTTCGGTGATGCATGCCAGGTCGGCCAGCCCCTCCTGGATAGCATCTTGAATCAGGGGGGCCTTATTACATACCGATCTGGCATTCACCAGCAGCAGCCTAAGGGTGGGGTCACTGTGGATCTGCTGCTCAGGGCCCAGAGATGTACCTGCAGGGCTGGAATGAGGGACCGCACTTAAACATCGGGCCCGCATTCCCCGAGTGCGGCCCGCCCCACGGTACCCGCCATACCGCCCCATGCCCGTCACAACACCTATATGGATCCCTGGAACCTCCCTAGATGAAATGCTGCCCCTCCTTCCTGGCTGGCAGGACCAACTCTCTCTCCTCCCACCCCATCCACAATCTCCCCCTGGTTCCAGCAACATGCATGGGCTCCCGGAACGAGCAGGGAGCGCTGGCAAGTCCCGGCGTCGACATCTCCTTCTTCTTCCCCCCAGGTGGGAAGGGCGGAGGCAGGGGGCGGGGGGGACGTCCGTGCGCGGCGGCAGCGTCTTCGGCTCCCTAGAGCCACGGGGAGCCCCATTAAACTCCCCGCCCGATGGCAGGGGGCGGGGAGGGACGTCCGTGCGCGGCGGCGGCGTCTTCGGCTCTTCAGAGCCACGGGGAGCCCTCTTAAACTCCCCGCCCGATGGCAGGGGGCGGGGAGGGATGTCCGTGCGCGGCAGCGGCGTCTTCGGCTCTTCAGAGCCACGGGGAGCCCTCTTAAACTCCCCACCCGATGGCAGGGGGCAGGGAGGGACGTCCGTGCACGGCGGCGGCGTCTTCGGCTCTTCAGAGCCACGGGGAGCCCTCTTAAACTCCCCGCCTGATGGCAGGGGGCGGGGAGGGACGTCCGTGCGCGGCAGCGGCGTCTTCGGCTCTTCAGAGCCACGGGGAGCCCTCTTAAACTCCCCACCCGATGGCAGGGGGCAGGGAGGGACGTCCATGCGCGGCGGCGGCGTCTTCGGCTCTTCAGAGCCACGGGGAGCCCTCTTAAACTCCCCGCCTGATGGCAGGGGGCGGGGAGGGACGTCCGTGCGCGGCGGCGGCGTCTTCGGCTCTTCAGAGCCACGGGGAGCCCTCTTAAACTCCCCGCCCGATGGCAGGGGGCGGGGAGGGATGTCCGTGCGCGGCGGCAGCGTCTTCGGCTCTTCAGAGCCACGGGGAGCCCTTTTAAACTCCCCACCCGATGGCAGGGGGCGGGGAGGGACGTCAAAGATCACTGCAGATCACTGCAGATGGGGATTGCAGCCTTGAAATAAAAAGGCTACTGATTCTTGGGAGACAAGCTATGAGAATCCTGGGGAACATAGTGAAAAGCAGAGACATCACATTACAAACAAAAATTCGCATAGTCAAAGCAATGGTATTCCCGGTGGTGATGTATAGTTGTGAGAGCTGGACCATGAGGAAAGCTGAACGCAGAAGAATAGACACCTTTGAAATGTGGTGTTGGAGGAGAGTTTTGAGAGTACCCTGGACAGCGAGGAGAACAAATAGGTCCATCTTAGAAGAAATCAACTCGGACTGCTCATTAGAAGGTCAAATAGTAAAGATGAAGCTGAAGTACTTTGGGCATCAAATGAGAAGGGACGATTCACTTGAGAAGGCCTTGATGCTGGGAAAGATGGAGGGCAAAAGAAGAAGGGGGAGGCTAACGATGAGATGACTAGATGGTATGGTAGGCACAGAACTGGGAGGGCTGAGGGGGATGTTGGAGGATAGAGGTACCTGGAGGACAATAGTCCATAGGGTCGCAAAGGGTCAGAATCGACTGTGCGACTGAAATACAAAAGATTAATTATAGACGGTTATAGGATTGTATGTATAAATTGTATGTATAAATCTGACCTACAAAATGAATGCTGGATAAAGGCCTATCTTTTGGTTAACCTTTGCAAAATGGATGGCAGGAGTATCAGCTTTCCTAACCAATTCTTTTCCAACTTCACATGAGGTCTTTGGACAAACATTGAGGGCAGGTTCTGCACTTATAAAATTGAATTTTGTATATTATATTGTCATATACTTTGTATAGTGAATTTGTATACTGTAATATTGCTGTTTTTCGATATGTCATGCTGATATTCTTTGCTGATACTGTTTTGCTGATGTCTTTGATATGATATGTTTTCTGATATGTTCTGAGGTAATATTGTTTTGCTGACATATTGTTTATTGACATATAGTTTTACTGATATCTGATATACTTTGATATGTATTGTTGATACTGTATTATTTATTTATTTTTGTACTACTTTATTGCCATTTGTAGTTGTATTGACATGTTGTAAGCCGCCCTGAGTTGGCCTGTTTCTGTAGGGCGGGGTATAAATCAAATAAACATAAACATTCTACACATCACAAACATGTATCTTAATCGGTTGATTCAAACTACAAGAAAGAAGATTTTGACTAAACATTAGGGGAAACTTCCTAGTGGTTAGACATGTTCAATAATGGAGCAAACTGCTTCTGATGGTGCTAATTGGAGATTTTTCAACAGATGTTGAATGTATCCTCTGCCAGCGTGTCAGAGTCTGGAACATAGGCAGCTGGCTAGCAACACAGGTACCAGGATCCAAGGCAACCAGAAGATAAAGGTTAAAGAGAAACCTTTTTCAAGTCCCAGTCAAAAGCAGAAGCATACCTGTCAAGTTTCTGGAAATTTCTGTAACCCCCCCCCCCCGTATTTTACACTCTTTCCCGCCATCATCCCGTATTAGTTAGACTGGAATTAGACTGGAATTAGACTGGAGGCCAGCACAGGATAAGCATAGCTGTCCACTTTCCTGTTTTGGCCGAGAAATTTCCCTTATTTGACAGAAATTTCCCGAAACTTGACAGGTATGAGCAGAAGCACTCAGGGGAACAAGGCTAGTTTAGTAGAGGAGACATAGTCCAGTCAAGCCAGGAGTCAGATAACCAAGGAAGCTTGAAGCGAAGCAGGGCAATTTTAAAGCTGGAGCAAGAGCAGGAGGTTCACATAAAGCACAACAACAAATCCATCCAGAATCCTTTTGTGCTGAGGCAGCTTCTAGGCAGGAGGAGCCAATTCTTATTTAGCTCTTTCCACAGGGCCCTAGCAGCTGCAGCAGGCCAAGGGTCTGGCTGCCTTCCTAGCAGTTGGAGCCCTGAAGCTGCCTCAGATCCTGACAAAGGGATACTTTAGTTATGGATTTCCTTCAGGAGAAAAGTCTAGAAAACCCTTCTACTCTTAAGTTCTAGGGTTCTGTTATTCAGTGCAGCTGACATCTGCAATCCAAGTTTGGATGGAGAGCTTTGCCATGGTATTGTCTTGACACATCTCCAAGTGTCCATTTTTATGGTAGAACATTAGAGAGGTAGGAGGGACAACTGACATTATCAGAACTAATCATGAAACACTGAAGTAATCAAGGAATGACTCAAACTCAGGGAACAGAGAGTGACAAAAGCAGTTTTATTTTTGGCTCTGAACCCTCCAGAGAATGGATTAGCGTCTAAGAGCTTTTTTATTCAAAGACTGTGAGACATCCTTTTTGAAAACAGTGACAACACACACACACACAAACCAACTGTTTCTGTCTCATCCCCAGGGAGCTCTATGGGGTTCCATTGCTGATTTGTTATGGTAATGCTTTATGCTGATCTCTACATAAATGTGATTGTGGTAAAATAAGACATAAAGCATCCTCACCATGCAAGGAGGATATTTGAATTTTCAGGGAAGGAGGGTGCCTTTGTGCATCCTTTATTTAATTTAATTGCACCATCTCTTTTTGCCTGAGTCTGACTGGACAGCTCAGTGGTTTGGAGGTTGGGAGTTCGATTCCCCACTGTGCCTCCTAGGAGAATAGCCAATTCATGTGGCTTTGAGCAAACTGCATAGTTCCAGGGTGCCTCTAAGACAAGGGGATGGTAAACCACTTCTGTGTATTTATCTACATGTAAAAACCCTGAAAGAATCACCATAGATCAAGATTGACTTGGTGGAATCCCCACCCACCCCAAGAAAGGCCTGTACAAGATCTCCAGCTTACTGGCTAGTACTTGGCATTTGATAAGTATGTATTAATAACTGAGTGGACCTGAATAGCTTCTTAGAATAAGGAAGGAACCACTTTTCAGGACCAGTTAACAAACAAGTGTGATAACAGTTTATACTGTTTTGCAGCTAGTACAATTGTCTGCTTGTGAATGAAGATAGTTAGAGAAACAGCTTTCAAGGCACAAAGTGTTGATATATGACCACTGGAAAGCACAAACATCACATTCAGTTCCCTAAAGGTAAAGATTTCCCTTTCTTGAAAGCCAGTCGTATCCGACTCTAGGGTGCAGTGCTCATCTGTTTCTAAGCCGAAGAGCCAGCGCTGTCTGCTTCTGCAGACATTTCCGTGGTCATGTGGCAGGCATGACTAGACACTGGAGCGCACAGAACACTGTTACCTTCCCACCGAAGTGGTCCCTATTTATCTACTTGCACTGTCTTGCTTTCGAACTGCTAGGTTGGCAGGAGCTGGGACAAAGACGGGAGATCATTCCGTCCTGCAGTACTCGGGAATCGAACTGCTGACCTTCTGCTTCCCAGTCAGCGTCATAGCTACTTGAGCCCTAGCCTAGAGTAATCATCTTCCTTGATCAGTAGAAGATTCCTCAGAGAATTGTTTGAAAGGTTTACAGCCTGAAGAGGTTCCTATTCCAAGTGCAACACAGGCATGCTAGCTTTTTCCAAGATGTTCCCAGCCCCGCTTCTATCATAGCTTGAGCCTTTTTATGCTTATATGACCAGTTCCACTGCTAAAAGTGGAAGGATGCAGGATTTTGTTTGCAATTATGTCAAATTTCACTTCCTTCTGAAAATCTTACTATGCAAGGTCACTGAGAGTTCAAGTTTCTAAACTCATTCAGATTTAAACACACAGATCTCAGCTCCTTTTGAAAACTTAAGCAAATGATGTATGTAACCCTAGCGATTTACTTTCATCTTTTTTAAATTATTATTATTATTAACAATACTGTACATACAACCATATATAAAATAACAAAACAATAAAAAATAGAAACCCCCTTTACATACATAATTTCTATATTATCTATCTCTATAACATTAATGTGCACCCACCACCTTGGAACCATACATTTCCTTCCCCTGTTAATTTAATAGTATTCAGAGGACTAGCCATAGTAATCTTTTGTGGAAAAGCTTTGTGTCAGCTTCAAGCCTAAACAGATCTATTGCAGCATAAGCCTGCACAGACCACAGGCTACTTTCTCTTTACCCAAGCACATGATGCACAGGGAGATGTTAGTATTTTATATAGGTAGATAAGAAGGGTAAACAGCAGGGCTAGATGGCCCATGAAATGCCAGAATACAGTCAGTAGTACTGTGACCCAAAGTTTTGAGGGTTAAGAGCCAGACTGACTGCATGCAAGGATTCTGCTTGAAACACCATTCACAGACAGGCGTTCTCCAAGGCAGCTGCCAGATATATTTGAGTTTGGTAGCCCAATAGCTCAGAAGGGCAATGGTTTGAGGAAAGCTACCAGAGATAGTTTTTATGAGTTGGGCAGTTGGTGAGGGCTTCCACATCACCATCTGCTCCGTGCCTCCAAACAACTATACAGTTGTTTCAGGCCATTGCCACATGGCTCCCAAAACACCAAGGTAAAGGTCGCCCTTGCTCAAAAGCCAGTCATAGCCTACTCTAGGGTTCAGTGCTCATCTGTTTATAGCCAAAGAGCCAGCGCTGTCTGCGTATGCAGATGTTTCCATGGACAAGTGGCAGGCATGCCTAGACACCTGAGTGCATGGAACACTGTTTACCTTCCCACCAAAGTAGTCCCTATTTATCTACTTGCAATTTCTTGCTTCCAAATTGCTAGGTTGGTAGGATTTGTACATATAGCAGGGTATAACATAAATGTTGCATTGATTGTATTTCTCCATATCCACAGAAGGTGTATCCTGTACCTAAGAAGCCTCATTAAATTATTTTTTGATTGTCCTACTTCACTTCAAAGTGCAGTTATATCCAGAACATGTTGTCTTTCCAGTCCTAGTTCTACTGATCTTTAGTGCTTCTGTCTTGACTAGATCAAGCCTCGGCTTCTTAGCCTGCATCATCTGTTGTTTGCATCTCGATACTGGTTTATAATCTCTGCAGACTCCTTGGCACCAGCAAAGAAGTCTTAGGCATGCAGTGGCGTCTTCATCATCTTGATAACTCTGCAGCCTAAATAATATCTTGTAAATGTAATGTAGACATAAAATAGTCTGGTCAACAGTGAAAGGATCAAATACAGTTGTACCTCACTTAAAGAGCATAATGCGTTCCACAGGATTGCTCTTTAAGTGAGTTTGCTCTTTAAGTGAAACACCATTGTAAGTGACCAATTGTGACTTCTGGCGGGGGGAATTGTGAACCCCGATTTACCTGTTAAGCGAGTTTTTGGTTCATTTTAGTTGTTAAGCGAGACGACCAGAGAAAATTCTGCTCTTTAAGCGAGTTAGTCTCTAAGCGAGGCGCTCTTTACGTGAAGTTTTACTGTAATCAATCCTCAATACCTCACCTTCTGTGAATGTTCATCCTTGGCTAAATCCAGAGCCTATGCCTTCAAGACCTCCTTTTGCAAGGATGATAGGTCCTAATGAAAATAGCAAAAAGTAAGGAACAGTAACTACAGTGAAAACTAATGGGAGACCAAGCAAAACCAATGAGAACATATTCTCTATCATCCACTGAAGCCTTTCAGTCCTCTGATGAGGCCTGACTCCAGACTGGAAAAGATCAAAGCAATCAATCCCACCTAAGATCACCTACAGCCCAGTTGTCTATGGCTTCCCTCACAAATGGTAAATTACAGACTCTAGATAGCTCAAGGGGTTGGAATACCTGGCTAAAGTATTTGATTCCTGACTGTGCTTCAGAGGAGGAGAGCCAGACTGTGTGGCCTTGAGCAACAAGGGGATTGTAAACTGCTTCTAAGTACTTTATACCCAGAAAACCCTGAGAAACACAGCCATAAATTGGAACCAACTTGACAGCATATTATTTAGAGACTGTCTGACAATTATTGAGGTTGCTAGATTCCAAACAAGCCATATTTTAAGCATGGTCATACAACTGCTTCTGTAGTAGAAGTGAAACAAAGCCCTCATCACAAATCATGTGGCCAGTCCCCCTCTGGCACTCTCAATCAACTGAGACAATGTTGGTTCTTATGAGCAAGAAGTTGGCTCGGTCCTACAATCTGTTCACATCTTCAGGATTAATAAACTGCAATTCATCAAAATTCAAAACTGGACAAGCAGTTTTCTCAGACACAGCCATAAATCCTGCCTGTTCTATGAGGTAAAGAATCACCTCACTCCGCTGACAATGATGTCAACATTATTTTCTCACCACCACCACCACCACCACCCAATTGTCAGACTGAGGCCCCTAGTGCTAAATATTCATAAAGAAATGGTGCCATCTATTGGCCAAACATCACTATTCCTAACAAATACAATCTAGGCACCAATTTTGAAGGTAAAATATTCAGATTACACTAGTATTTTAAAAAATCAGACCACATTAACAACCTTCAAACATAATAAAGTGCTTTAATTTAAATCCATATAGGTGTGACTGCTTGAAAAAGCCGAGAACCTCATCTGGAAGGTAGCATGGTTTCAATGAGCAAGAATAATAGATGGATTATTGGTTGGTACAGCCTGGCTAGATAGTTCAGTGAGTTAGGTATTGGATTGCAAAGCTTGAAGTTGGAAATTTAATTATCTACTCTGTATCCCACAAAAAGAGCCAACCTGTGTAGTCTTGAGTGAACTGCAGTTCCAGAGCACCCCTAGAATAACCTGGACACATTTGCTGTAAGGTTGACCAGATGCCACACAATTGTGGCACAATGGCCAAGACAAGAACTCTGCTCACAATCTGAGTTTGAGCCTGGTGGGCTCTGCGTTGATTCAGATGTCCATCCTTCCAAAGTTTGAAATATCAGTACCAGCATGTTGAGAACAAATTGTAGTTTGCATAATTACCTTCTAAACTGCCCACAGTGGAGATGTAAAAATACATTGGGCACATATGTACATATGTGGTATGAATGTAAAAAGGTTGAGAAATTTTGGGAGGAAATTGAGAAGGAGATGGTTAATATTATGGGAACATCTCTCAAGTTGGGGCCAAGTAACATCTTGTTGACCGACATAGATAATATGAACTTAGATGATGATAAGAAAGAATTATTGGTTATAATGCTTACTATGGGCAGAATGTGTATAGCAAAAAATTGGAAGAACGACATAACATTAAAAGTAGATGATTGGTATAAGAAGATGTGGGATCTCGCATTGAATGAAAAATTAACATGGGCGTTGAATTTTTGAAAAGGAATAATTAAAGAGAATAGATTCTGGAATACATGGAGACAGTTTGTGGATCATGCTTTGAAGGGAGAGGGGAAGAATAGACTGACACCAGACCAATTGAAGTTTTGGGCACAGTAGAAACCAATGGGAAATACCACATCCTCCCGGGCAATGTAAATACACAGGGTGAATGATGTATAGAATGTAATATTGGAATAAATTGATAGGGATAGAAAAAGAAATATAACTGTTTTAGACAAATTGATTTGAATAGAAATGAGATAAAATAAGAAGTTACTGGTCACTAATGTTTAAGAGCAAAGTTGGGATATTTACCATTGTGATAATAAAACATTAAAGAGACAGTAAGTTAAATGTTAAATTTAAAAGGTGTTATATTTAGATTTATATACATCTAATTTTATTGTTTAAAGATTCTTTTTTGTGTGTGATAATGTCAAATTTATCATTTATATGCTTGCCTATGTTGTTTTTTCTTCCTTCTTTCTGTATTTGTATGTTATTTTTTCCTGAAAATCAATAAAAAATTATTAAAAATAAATAAATAAACTGCCCACAGTGCTTTAGCATTGTATTTGCATTTTAAAAATATATATTGTGGACTTCTTGAAGTGCCATTTATAATTATTGTGAAGACAGGCCCCTTATGACTAAAATGAGCTTTGTTTAGGGTGGGATGTGACCTTGAATATAACCAGTGCAGCTGTGTTGGATGTGCCTACCTGTGGTTTTTATCAGCCTGGTCTAGCCAAAACTCAGCTGCAATTATGACTAGTTGAGGAGAGAATGATTTGAAACATTTGTCAGGTGGTTAGATGTTGGGAATGAATTCATCAAAGGTGGCTTTATTTTGGCAATTTAACATCTGACCTAGACATGGAAGAATGTCTGCAAACATCAGTGTCTTCTTTAGTGATGCCACAGTGACTGGACTGCAGTCAACCAGGATAGAAAAGGACATGAATATCTTGTAGAACTTTTATTTATTGTCTTCTTTGGCCATTTTGCTTTATGCTTAAGGCTGCCATTTTGTCTAGAAGATAAACCTCATAATATATCATTCAGATACATTTCAGAACTCACAGCATGCATGTCCTAAAGATTTTGTTAATTTATGCAATAAATTTATATCCCACTGTTCAGAAGCTTGCTCACCCCAAGGGAAGTGTAGACCACCACAAGAGCATGGAACTTTTCTGTTGTGGCCCTGACATTGTGGAATAGTTTACATAATCACATATCAGTCCCCATCACTTCAGGTTTTCTGTAGGCTTTGAGAAATGAGTTCTTTAAAAAGGCACTCTATAATATTCTGCCCTTAGATTGAGTTGTCTTCTGCGGAAACAATTTTTGGTTTTAGCCACCATCTATGGCAGGGGTTTCCTAATTGCAGCCCGTGGGCCTAATCCGGCCCACAGAGCTCATTAATGTAGCCTGTGGTGGTTGCCCCGGCACTTCCAGAAGCCACCACCACCACCGGAAGTCCCAATACATCACTTACTGCTGCAGCAGTGGCAGTAACAATAGCACAATTTTTGCAGCTTCTTGCACAGCCTCCGATGCTTCCCAGGGCGGCAGAAAGCTTTTTGGAGCATTTCCGCTTGATTTTGGGATTATTTCGCTGCTTTTCTGCTGCGTTTCAACAGCTAAACTGTGACAGTTGGAGACTTCTGGTGCCAGGCGGAGCTTCTGTCAGAGCCTGGGCTCCCAGCACAGAATCAGGAAGTTCTCAACCACCACGTTCTAGCTGCCAATATGTGTGAGGAGTTTCACAGCACGATCGCTGTGGCTTATTGGCAAACCATGGTCATAAATCGTGGGTGATCATTCCCCTTACCTCATCTGTTTTTACCGTAGCTTAGAGGCCCCAGTTTGGGCCTCTCGCTCCAGGCCTTCTGGCCCTCCCCACGATGGCTAGGGATGGCACGCTATCATTCACCTAGCACGAAGCTTTCATCCAATTAGCAGAGTGAGCACGAGGTAGACATGCCGATATTTAGCCAATTAAGTAATCCTATGCTATCGCAAGGTAACCAATAAGAAAATATTGCATACTCTTCTCTGGAATGTCTTTGTCTGTTATTCCTAATAAACGCTGTCCGGGCTATCTTGCCCTTATGCCTCTTCATGAATCAAGCCTCCGCTGTCTCCTTGATCCCAAAACACTTCATCTGGTGACCCACGACATGATTGCTAGATCCCAACCCCCCGACTCATCGGCTGGAATAGCCCCCTGGCGCGCCACAGCCTTTTTAGGCTCCCTCAGCTTTCGAGCTCCCAATTGTGAGTATGGGGGGGGGAGGAACTTTCTTTAGGGCAGAAGACCCACGCAAGAGAATTGCAGAGACTCATTAAGGAGAGCGGATGTCCAGACATCACGCTTAGTAATCTAGAAGACTTCATTAAGGAAGTCGAATGCCAATGTCCTTGGTACCCAGAAATTGGATCACTCAAACGGGATGATTGGCAAAGAATTGGAACAATTTTACTGGAAGAACCGAGGGCAGCGGTTCATCATTTATTGATTTGGCACAGAGTTAATGAGGCAGTCAGGAAACTAGTACCAGCAGAGGCATCCCTGGCTAATCCTCTGACTCATCCACCCGAGGACCCACCACCTCCTTATCCAAAAGTGCTGCCTGCTATTTTACCACCTACGGCACCATTGGTGCCGCCCGTCCCGAGCCTGGTTCTCCAGGTGCCACCTGCCTTCCCTGGCGGTGTGATGGGAAATGTTCACTCTGCTATACATCGAGCCATGAGCGATGGGATCTTGTCACTGGAGGAGGGGGAGGAGTGGCAAGGAGAGAGTCCTTCTGCTTTTCCCATTACGGTTGAGATGGGGGTGGGGGCGGATGGGAATCCAGAGGAACGTATTCATTGGCAAGCTCTGTCATATACAGTAATTAGGGAACTTAATAAAGCTGTTAGAGAGGCTGGTGTCCGTTCACATTTTGTGCAAGGTTTGCTTGAGGGAATTGGGAACGGGTACACAATGTTACCTCAGGACTGGAAAGATTTGTTTCGAATGATTTTGACTGCTTCACAGTATGTTGTCTGGGATAGTGAATTCCGAGCGGCTGCAGTGGCGGTTGGTACGCCACAAAACACCCCTGAGCAGATTTATGGAGCAGGGGCACTTGCTGACCTCCAACAGCAGATGCAACTCCCTCGGGAGTCTTTCCACCGCACATTTATGTGCGTCATGAGAGCCTTTAAAAGGGTCCCCGTCTCTGGGAAACCCACACGCTCCTTTACTTCCACACGGCAGCAGCCCACTGAACCTTATCCACAGTTCATTGATAGATTGAAGGAAGCCATACAAAGACAGATAGACAACCCTGATGCCCAAGGAGAACTCCTGAGACGGCTGGCTTTTGAGCAGGCCAATGCCGATTGGAAGAAGATTTTGTAAAATGTGATTCACCGCCCCGAATATAGCTTAGCTGACATGATTCAAGCCTGTATGGAGGTGGGCACTCAAACACATGCAATGGCCCTTCTGGCTGGAGCGATTCGTTCCGGAAACAAACCCACTGGCAATTGTTTCAACTGTCAGAAACCGGGCCACTTCAAGAAAGACTGTCGCGCCCCCGGAGGGGGAGCGCATAAGGGGGGTGGAAAGGATGTCAAGCGCCCCAGCAAGAAGTGCCCCCGGTGTGGCAAAGGATACCATTGGGCTAGCCAGTGCAGAGTCAACCCCTCACCACAGGGAAACTAGATACCGGGCCCTCCCCGGGCCCCGGGAAAATAAAGGGGACACGGGTCGATCAGCGCAAGGCTGCTACTGCTGGCAGCGCTGGTCTCGATCTCGTTAACACACAGGACATGACAACTGCGTTGCCTGGGGAGCTTATCCTGATGCCTGCCGACCTTACTGGCCCCTTGCCGAAAGGGACCGTTGGTCTGGTACTGCCACGTTCATCAGCAGCCAAACATGGCATCATGATAGTTCCTGGCGTGATAGACGCAGACTACACAGGCATCATTTATGTACAATTTTGGAGTCACCTCCCATTGCAACTGCGCAAGGGGGACTCCTGGGCACAATTGATCATTGTTTCTTATGAGACCCCAGGGGGAGCGGAGCCCGCCCTTCGCAGAGGGGGGTTTGGTTCCACCCGTGCCGGGGCCGATGGAAACACCTATCATCCACAGGTTGCCGCCCTTCAAGAGCAGATAGGACAGCAGAAGCCGACCCGTAAGTATTGGGTAAACGGTAAGTTGTTGGAAGGCCTGTTAGATACGGGAGCGGATATTTCTGTGATAGCCGCTGGGCACTGGGATCCCTTGTGGCCAACCGAAACCGCTCCCTCAGTTTGGGGCATCGGTGGCAGCCAGGCCTCCCGGAAAAGTGCTCAGTGGTTATCTGTCAGTCTTCAACCTGGCAGGCCTGAGATCGCTCGCATCAAGCCCTGTATTTTGCAAATTGATCTCAACTTGTGGGGGAGGGATTTGCTGGCACAAGTTGGCACCACACTCATAATTCATGAATAGCCATCAACATTGTGCTCTTCCACTTTCGTGGAAGACCGATCAAGCCGTGTGGGTGGAGCAATGGCCACTTCCGCAAGAGAAGTTGACTGCGCTTAAGCAGCTTGTCCAGGAACAACTGGACGCAGGTCACATTGAACCGACTAGTAGCCCGTTCAACACCCCGGTATTTGTCATCAAAAAGAAGTCCGGGAAGTGGCGATTGCTCCATGACCTGCGGGAGATCAATAAGATAATTGAGCCAATGGGCTCGCTCCAGTGTGGAACCCCGAACCCAAATTTGATACCCCATGATTATGAGATGGCTGTCATTGACCTCAAGGATTGTTTTTATACCATTCCCCTCCAGGAAAAAGACCGGAAGTATTTTGCCTTCACGGTCCCAGTGTTGAATAACTCCCAGCCCACAGTCCGGTACCATTGGAAGGTATTGCCAATGGGAATGCTCAATAGCCCCACCATGTGTCAGTTTTATGTAAATGCAGCTCTCATGCCGTTCAGAAAGGCTTACCCTAATTTGATCATATATCATTACATGGATGACATCTTGGTGGCCGGGACCTCTCTCCCAGAGGGGTGGCTCCCTCGCCTTCAGGAGACCCTGAGCCTTTATGGCCTAGTAATCGCCCAGGAAAAAGTCCAGTTAGCCGAACCTTTCTCCTATCTTGGGCACCGCATGATGGCTGCATATTCTATGCCAGCATTGCCGCGGATTGAAATTCCACCTACTGTTAGTTATGTCACCCTGCAGCAGATACTTGGAGCTATCAATTGGCTCCGCCCTTATTTTAAGCTTACCACCGCTGCGCTCAGCCCCCTCTTTGACGCTCTTAGAGCAGGGAAGAATCCAGGAGATCTGATCACCCTTACCGCCCGCAACGGGAGGTCCTTTCCGTGGTTAACTCTGCCATGGCCAAGGTTTGGGTTGATAGGGCTGAGCCAAATTGCCCCCCCAAGCTCCTTTGCTTGGGAGATGTGAAACAATTATATGCTGTCATACATCAGGAGCCTTCAGATGGGAAAATTCGTATTTTAGAATGGTTGTATCTTTCACACACCACAAAAAATACCATTACCCCCTTTCTGAGCATGTTGGCGCAGGTCATCTCTAAAGGCCGCCGCCGCTGTCTCGCCCTGTTTGCCCTGGATCCCATGGAGATTGTGGTTCCCGTTCCCCTCGCAGTTTGGGAGGCGGGACTGCGCTCTTCTATCGAGCTGCAACTTACTATGGCAGATTTTACAGGCCAGGTAGTGTATCACTCCCCTAAGGATCCTCGGCTCCAGGTTGCTCAGCATATACCTTTGAAGCTTTTCCACCTCCTCTCTCCCACGCCCCTTTTGCCGGCTCTCACTGTCTTCACTGATGGTAGCCCGAGCCGTGGGGTGGTTGCCTGGCAGGAGCAGGGGACATGGAAGAGTCAATTTACGCTGCCGCAGCGCTCGCCACAGCGCGCAGAGCTTGCGGCGGTTGTCCTTGCCTTTAGTCTGTTTAAGGATCAGCCTGTTAACTTGATCTCTGATAGCCTGTATGTCACCAATGTCGTGTCCACCATTTTGGGAAGTTATGTGTCACCTTCAGTAGATAGCAACTTGCTGTCACTATTCCTGTCTCTACAGATGCTGCTCCAACGGAGAACAGTACCCTTTTTCATTGCACACATTCGTAGTCATCAGCCACTCCCCAGCCCCTTGACCGAAGGGAATGACCGTGCAGATGGCGCATTACGTGCCATGTATTGTTCCCCCATTGAAAGTCATGCTTTGCATCATCAGAATGCCAAAGCTCTTGCTAAAGAGTTTCACATTCCCCTTGCGGATGCAAGGGCCATTATTCAGCAATGTCCACAATGTTCACAACAGCCCCAGAATCCTGCTGCAGGAGTAAATCCTCGCGGTCTGGGTGCTAATCAGCTTTGGCAGATGGATGTTACCCATTTTGCACCTTTTGCACCATGGAAATATTTGCATGTCTGTGTTGACACCTACTCTGGCTATATCTGGGTCACGGCCCAGAAGGGAGAAAAGGTCAAACACGTTTGCAATCACCTTGTCCGCTGCTTCGCGGTCATGGGAAAAACTGACCGTTTGAAGACCGATAACGCCCCCGCCTATTGTTCTACTGCCCTAGCAGTTTTGTGCCCGATCACAGATTGTCCACACATTCGGCATCCTTTATAATTCTCAGGGACAAGCCGTGGTTGAGCGGGCCAATAAAACACTGAAAGAGGCTCTGGATCGCCAAAAAAGGAAAGGGGGGACTATCCCCCTCTCACTTCCGGAAAAGGAGGAGTGGCTTGCTAGTGTACTGTTTACCCTAAACCACCTTAATTTGTCTCAATTTCATTCTCAATTTTTATCCAGGGCTCAGCGTCACTACCGCCAGCTTGAGGTTCTGCCCGCCCCCCAGGTCCAGTACAGACGCCTGCCGGACCCGGAGTGGAAAGGGCCTGTTCCCCTCATCACCTGGGGAAGGGGCTACGCCGCCGTGTCTACGCCAGAAGGGCCTCTTTGGGTCCCTGCCCGGTTTGTTCGACCGTGGAAGCATGGCATGGCATCAGGGTCTCAGCAACCCCATTCCAAACTTCGACCTTCACCTGCACGAGCCCCCGGAGAGGAGACGGAACCGAGGGGGGAGGCAAAGGGGGCAGAACCCGCCGATAACCTGGGGCCAGGTGAAAGCACTGTCAGATGAAGCCCAGTCCGTGCTGGACGAAATCCGGGTGGGAAAGACTCCTGAGAACTTTGTTGTTGCTATCATAGCCTGTCTAAATGCTAATTCTATAATGATTCTTTGTTGCTGCATGCTTCTCTTTCCAGGGGCACTTGCCGTCCAAGATGAGCTGTCCCAACGCTTTGAGTATAACCTGTGGTATAAGCTTGCCCGCATTTCTAATCAAACTGAGTTTTGTCTTAAGCAAAGTGTTGACTCCTATCACCTGTTAAGCACCTGTCTCATTCCCATTTGCTACACTCCCCAAAACGTCAGTAGGTCACTGTTGGGTTACGATATGGCCGACTTCAATGACAAGGTCAAAAACAAATATGCTCTTAGCCCCCTTTGGGGAAAGGCAACCAAAAGGCTACCCGTTGATGCCCTGTCTCTCTATACTCCTATTGTAGCTGTTAGTAATGCTAGTAAATGTGCCAGGGTTGTGAACTGTACTCAACATAAGTCAAAGCCTCACTGTTTCCAGCCCGGTCGTGGTCTTAATTGTGCCGGGAGAGAAACAGAGGACCTTCATTTTAACTTTCAGCACATTCTGTTGCCTTCTGGGTGGTTCTGGACCTGTGGGTCACGAACTTGGAACTATATTCCTGCTAACCTCTCGAAAACCACTTGTTGCCTTAGTCGTATGATTGTTGCTTTGCCCAACCGCACTACACTGGTCCGTCAGCGTCCCGCCCGCAAACGCATCACCCGAGGCACTGCCGCTGAGCAGTTACCCTCTGATTGTGATAGCACTGTCAAGGTGCTTTCCCAGGCCGAGTATACATCCTTAGCCATCAGTCTTGTTGGCGTGCCTGGCCTGGCAGCCGGGAATGCAAGGCAGCTTGGAAAGCTTGCTTGTGCATTTGTAAAGGCCGTTAATCACACTTCCCAAGCTATTAGCCTCCTGAACAGGGAGCAATTTCAGCTTCGCAATGCCATTTTAGATAACCGCGCTGCAATCGATTATTTGCTGATGTTGCATCGTCAAGGTTGTGAGTCTGTGCATAATATGTGTTGCTTTAACTTATCTGATAATTATAATAAGGTACAAAACCAATTGGATTCTTTAACCAAAATTATTTCTGATATTAAGCAAAACCTTCTGCCTTCATGGTGGAGCACTCTTTGGGCCTGGCTTCCCGATGGAGCTTGGATACGGATCATTCTGCAGTATGGTTTAATTATTCTTGCCATTCTGATAACTGCCTGTTGCTTTATTCAATGCATACCTTCGTTGATAACCACCTGCCTGCAAGGATTTCGCTTCCGGCCTCGTGCACGCAAGGACCAAATTTATTATGCTTATAAGCTTCTTAAAAACAGAAGGGGGAAGATGTGAGGAGTTTCACAGCACGATCGCTGTGGCTTATTGGCAAACCATGGTCATAAATCGTGGGTGATCATTCCCCTTACCTCATCTGTTTTTACCGTAGCTTAGAGGCCCCAGTTTGGGCCTCTCGCTCCAGGCCTTCTGGCCCTCCCCACGATGGCTAGGGATGGCACGCTATCATTCACCTAGCACGCAGCTTTCATCCAATTAGCAGAGTGAGCACGAGGTAGACATGCCGATATTTAGCCAATTAAGTAATCCTATGCTATCGCAAGGTAACCAATAAGAAAATATTGCATACTCTTCTCTGGAATGTCTTTGTCTGTTATTCCTAATAAACGCTGTCCGGGCTATCTTGCCCTTATGCCTCTTCATGAATCAAGCCTCCGCTGTCTCCTTGATCCCAAAACACTTCAAATATGCAGCGGAAAAGTGGTGAAAAATCGCAAATCCCAAAATGGAGCTAAAATGCCCAGCTCCTGGAAAGTTACGGAGGCTGTGCAAGCAGCTGCAAAAATGAAACAATTACCGCCACCAAAAACGAAAACAGTGGGAGCAACCATGTCTCTGGTCCCCACTGCAGGAATTGCTCCTGATGGGAAACCATTGGGAACCCCTGATTTATGAGTTTGTTTTTATGTGATATTGTCTTCTTGCCTTAACTGTACAGTATTGTGGTTCTATGTTGCCTTTTTTACTTTGTTGTTTATGTTTTATTGTTGCGAACTGCCTAGAATGGCTAATCTTTACCTATAAGAAGGCCCGTTAACCGTTGGTGTCCGGCATGCACGCCCGCACCATCCCAACTATCCCGTACCGAGCCGCCTACACTTACCTGATCACACTTGGAGCATCACCACAAGGGTCCGCCAGTCGTGAGTGGGACAACCGCCCCACGAATGCAAAAAAAAGAACACTACAAGCCCCAGCATGCGCCACGCCACCCCTCGGCCAATGAGGCTGAAGGGCACTAGCATGGAGAAGGCGGGGCATCTGGCGCGTGCAGTTAAAAAACCACCAACATGCTGACAACCAACTTTTGCTGCCCTCCGCCCCACCGGCGAAGGCCGGCGGCGGCCTCGCTGTAGCTTGGGGGGAAGAGGAGCACCTCCTCTCCCCCCGCGGCTTCGGCGAGGTAGCAGGGAGACAAGATCATCTCCCTGCAGCCCTGGAGGCCGGCCTCGCTATAGCTTCGGGGGGTGAAGAGGAGACCCTCCTCTCCCCCCCCCGTGGCATCAGCAAAGGAAACGCCGGGGAAAGGCACAGCCACCAAAAGGTAAGTGGGACAGGGGAGAAGAACAGGGGTGGTAGTGGAATAGGCCCAGGAACCACGACGTCCCCTGGGCCGCCCCCTTGCCCCCCAGTCCCTCTCCCCTGCCCCACTTACCTTTTGCCGACTGGGCCTTTCCCGGCCCGACTCGGCCTTTTCAGTGCTGGGACTCGCACCAGCCTGCCCTCTCCGCCCCTGCCGGCATCGAGGCCTCGAGGCCGGCAGGGACAGAGGGCAGCCTGGTGTTCTGTCTCCCCCTCCCTCTTACTTTCCCCGCCGGGGAAACACTCACAGCACGGTAAATCCAAGTAGAAGTCCGAGTTCAGTCCAAGAGTTCAGTCCAAAGTTTCAATAAGCCGAGGGGACGAGCAAACAGGGGCAGAAACAGGGAAGCTCAAACTTTGTCTGTCACAGAGCCATACCCGGCATTCTGGCTTATATACCCCCATGGGGTGTGGCCCGATGCTTCCTAATTATCTCCTGGCCCTCCTCTCTCTGTGCCTCTGATGGAGACGCTTTGCCTTGCTCAAATGTCTGGCATCAAGCCACGCCTCGTCACCAAAGCTGTCTGTGAGCTGCGGCTGTTGTCGAGGAACATTCTCTCCATCAGACTGCTGCTGGAGTTCCAACGGAGGCTGAGGCAATGTCGGGGAGCACTCCTGGGGAGGGGGTCCTGCCAGCTCCTCCCCCTCATCCTCAGAGTCCTCATACCCAAGGTGGGCTGGTTCAGGGGCTGGAGCTGGGCCAGGGGTCAGACTCACAACACTATCCCCCGCCGCAGGACCCTTCCCCCGGGGCTGACAGTCAGGATGAGGCCGCGAGGGGAACTGGGCATGGAAAGAGCAGATGACGTCGGGGGCATGGACGTCAGCAGTGTCCACCCAGGTGAACTCCTCCGGCCCATACCCCCGCCACTCGATCAGGTATCAGAAACGCCCCTTGAGCCAACAAGTCACGGATGCTGGCGACCTTACACTCCTCTGTGCCATCCCCGTCAGGCGTGGGTGGCAGGGCAGGGGTGCCCGGGCACCGGAGGGAACACACAGGGGCTTCCAGTACCAGAAGGGATCGGTGGAAGACCGGGTGGACACGTAATTAGCGGGGCAGAGCGAGGCAGTATGCCACAGGACTGATGACAGTTGTGACCGGAAATGGCCCGATGAATCTATGGTCCAGCTTCTTGGTTGGTCGGTCGGTCGGGAGGTTGCAACCTTCTTGTAATCTTCCTTAGCCTGGGTCAGCTAGTGCCGCACTAGTTGATGGACCGCCCGCAGCTCCTCCAGGAAGTCCCGAGTCTCAGGAACAGGGGAATCGGAGGGAGTCAAAGGGAAGAGGCGTGGGTGGTACCCCAGGTTTGCGTAGAACAGGGTCAGCCGGGTGGAGGTGTGCTGGGAATTGTTGAAGGTGAACTCCACAAGGGGGAGTTATTCGGCTCAGTCGCTTTGCGAATACATGTTGCAGGAACAGGCGGTCAGTCGTACGGGCCAATGGCCGCCCCAGACAGGGGATGAAGTGCACCATCTTCGTCACCACATTGACCACTGCCAAGACGGTCATGTACCCTGACGCCGGCGGCAAGTCCATCAAGAAGTCCATGTAGATGGCACCCCACGGCCTGCCCGGCATTGGCAAGGGTTGGAGGAGGCCGGGAGGCGCACCGGTGGCAGCTTTCGCCTGGCAGCACGGCATGCAGAAGATCAGGTAGGCATAGACGTCATGTCGCACGCGAGGCCACCAGAAAGTCCGTAGCACCAAATTGAGGGTCTTGAAGAACCCAAAATAACCTGCCGCGGGATTGCCATGGCATTGAGTCAAGATGAGAGTTCAGAGTGGGCCCATGGGCACATACAGACACCCCCGGTGTCTGAGTAGTCCTTCCTCATAAGTCCATGGGGATATGGAGCCTACCTCCGCTTTCCATTGTTGAGCCCACGTGTCCAAGCCCTGCGCATCTCGCACTCGCAAGTCCACTGGCTTGTGGACTGCAGCCAAGGAGTCCACGGGCAAGACCGTCCACGTGGACAGCGGGTCCTTGGTGTGGAAGTACTCCAGTTTGTGGAAAAGAGTGTCCGCATGTCGGTTGGCGCTGCTGGCGATGTAGGTCACACGGAAGCCAAATTGGATGAAAAACAGGAACCATCAGACTTGTCGCTGGTTCAGCTGCCTGGCCATTGTCAGATGTTCGAGGTTCCAGTGGTCTGTCCGAACCTCCACCTGATGCTGAGCCCCTTCAAGATGATGCCACCAAGCCTCGAACGCGGCCTTAATGGCCAGCAACTCCTTTTCCCAGATGGTATAGTTGCATTCAGACGGGGTGAGCTTCTGGGAGTAATAGGTGCAGGGAAAAAGAGTTCCACCATCCTCCAAGGCTTGCAACAACACTGCTCCGATCGCCACGTTGGATGTGTCTGCCTCCACCACAAATTGCCGGGTGGGGTCTGCGTGGCGCAGAATGGGCTCGGTGATGAAGGCTTGCTTGAGGGCCTCGAACGCCTGCTGCTGCGGGGGATCCCACCGGAATGGAACCTTCTTCCATAGGAGCTGGGTGAGGGGTACCGTCAATGAAGCGTAACCAGGGATGAACATGTAGTAGTAGTTGGTAAACCCCAAAAAACATTGGACATCCTTCACTCGACCAGGGTGGGTGGGTGCCCAGGAACACAGGGCCTCTATCTTGTGTGGGTCCATGGTGATACCCTCAGGAGAAATTACATGGCCAAGGTACTCGATAGAAGTCTGGAAGAATAAGCATTTCTCCAGCTTGGCATAGAGCTGGTGCTTCCACAGGCGCTGTAGGATGAGGCAGACCTGCCGAACATGCTCCACCAGGGATCCGGAGTAGACCAGGATCGAGCATATCCCGGAACACGTCATTCATGAAGTGCTGGAAAACTGCGGGGGCGTTGGTCAAATGAAACGGCATCATGGTGTACTCGAAATGGCTGTAGTGAGTGCCGAAGGCCATCTTCCATTCATCCCCTGCCCGCATCCACACTAGGTTGTATGCCCCTTGCAAGTCAACCTTGGTGTATATGGTGGCCTCCTGCAGCCTCTCCATGAATTCCGAGATGAGCGGTAGGGGGTACCGGTTCCGCACCGTGATGGTGTTGAGCCTGCGGTAGTTGCAGCACAAACGCAAGTCCCTCATCTTCTTCTTGACAAAGAGCACCGGGGCCGAGAAGGGGGAAGATGAGAGCCAGATAAACCCTCAGGTCAGATTTTTGTCTAGGAAGTCCCGCAAGGTGGCCAGCTCGGGTCCTGACATAGGGTACAAGCACCCTGCCGGCAGCGGTGCATCGGGCTTGAGGTCCACAGGATAGTCATAGGCCCGGTGCGGGGGCAAACGGTCCGCCTCGCGTTCGCTGAACACATCCGCAAAGTCGGACAGCTCGGGAGGCAAGGAGACTGCAGGGGAGGAGTCCACAAGTGTGGCGGATGTGGTCGATGCACTGCAGGGTCAGGAAGGCGATGGCATTCCGTGACCACGCTACCTGATGGTCATGGGCCCGGAGCCAGGCCATGCCTAGGACCAGAGGGAAATGGAGGTCTGCAGTTATGTAAAACTGGATTGCTTCTTCATGTGCCCCAATGGCCAGGCACAAAGTTTGGGAGGCCGTCGTGATGGGCCCCAACACGAGTTCCTGCCCATCAATTGTTTCTACCCGCAACAGCGGGTCGACTGGGGCCAGAGGAATCTCAAAGTGGGCCACAAAAGCCCGGTCAATGAAGTTGGTCGTGGCTCCCAAATCCACCAGCACATGTGCCGGAATTCCCTCGGGTGTGTGCCCAGCTGAGGGTTTCCTCTAGGCTGGGGCCGGCCCCATTTCCTGGCTGGCTGGGCCACAAACCAGAGCCGGACGTGGGCGCCCCACCCCCCTTCCAGGGGCAGGAGGGGGCAAAGTGTCCGGGCTCCCCACAGAGCTCACAGACAGCTCTGGTGACGAGGTGTGGCTTGACGCCAAACATTGGAGCAAGGCAAAGACCCCCTTGGCGGCAGTGCGCCCGCTCCTGGGCCATCAGATGGGGCCGGCCCGCTCCAAGCTCCATCGGCTCCCCAGCCATCGCCACAGACCACGGGGCAGGCTGGGGTGTCACTGGCGCCGACCGTGAGGGCACGGGCACGGCTGACGGCTTCCGGGCAGTGCACTGCATCCGTCGGTGCTGAAGGCGTGCGTTGATGCGAAGGCATTGGACCACCGTGGCGTCGAGGGTCAGGGGGGCCTCCACCCAGACCAACTCATCCTGTAGTTCCTCAGACAGCTCGTCCTGGAAGGCATCCATCAGTGCCGCGTCATTCCACGCTGAGTCCTGGCACAAAAGCTGAAACTCGGCGATGTATTCCTGCAGGGGTTGCTTCCCTTGCCGGAGGTCCTTGATGTGCCTGGTTGCCGTCTGGGCCTGGATGGGGTCCTCATACATGTGGCCCAGGTAGTGCTGGAAGCCTTGGTAGTCCGTCAGCAGCGGGCTGTTCTGGGTCAGCAAAAGTGTGGCCCACCAGGTGGCCGGGTCAGACAGGAGGCTGATCACAAACCCCACCCTGGCCCGGTCATTGGGGAAATCCTCGGGCCATGCGGCCATAAACAATTGACATTGTCCCATGAACGCTGGAAACATCCCCGGTTGGTCAGAAAACTTATCAAGCATGGCCACTGGGCATTTTCGATGAGGAGGAGGGGCCACAGGGGCAGCCAGGGCGGCAACTTGGGCTGTCAGGTGTGCCACTTGCTGCTGTAGTTGCTGGTTCGCCGCCTGCAGCTGTTGCAGCTCCTTCATCAAGCCAGCAACATTGCCCATTTGGGGTGACGGACAAGATGTTCTGTCTCTCCCTCCTTCTTACTTTCCCAGCTGGGGAAACACTCACAGCACAGTAAATCCAAGTAGAAGTCCGAGTTCAGTCCAAGAGTTCAGTTCAGAGTTTCAATAAACCGAGGGGACGAGCAAACAGGGGCAGAAACGGGGAAGCTCAAACTTTGTCCGTCACGGAGCCACACCCGACGTTCTGGCTCCTTATATCCCCCATGGGGTGTGGCCCAATGCTTCCTAATTACCTCCTGGTCCTCCTCTCTCTCTGCCTCTGATGGAGACGCTTTGCCTTGCTCCGATGTTTGGCGTCAAGCCACACCTCGTCACCAGAGCTGTCTGTGAGCTGCGGCTGCTGTCGAGGAACATTCTCTCCATCAGACTGCTGCTGGCGTTCCAACGGAGGCTGAGGCAATGTCAGGGGGGGCACTCCTGGGGAGGGGGACCCTGGACTGGTTCAGGGGCCGGAGCTGGGCCGGGGGCCGGACTTACAACAGCTGGTGAACAGCTGCTCAGAAACCCGCGTTGGGGAAAGCCCCAGCAGACAAAAGATAAGTGGGGTGGGGGAGAGGGACTGGGGAGGAACGGGCCCCAGAACCACACCACCTATCCGCCCCGCCCCCTTGCCCCTGTCCCCCACCCCTTACCTTTTGTCTGCTGGGGCTTTCCCCAACGCAGCCTCCTGGGTGTCCTGCCAAGGCTGGCAGGGGGGAGGAAGAGCCCCTCCTCCCCCTGCACAGCTTCGGCAAGTGTGTGTGTCTCATCGTTGGGGGGAACCCCCTTTCCTCATGGAGCTACGGTGTGCGCGTGAGTGTATTGTGTGTGTGTGTGATTGTATTGTGTCTGCATGATTGTGTGTGTGTGTGCTGAGTGTGTGTGTGTAGTTGTGATGTGTGTGTGTTCGAGTTGTGTGTGTGGTTGTGTAGTGTGTGTGATTGTGTATGTGTGGTTGAGTGTGTATGTGTATTGTGTGTGAGGTTGTGGTGTGTGTGTGTGTGTTGAGTATAAACACACACACACACCTCTGCTGGGCTGCACAATATAACCTGCCAGGCAGGGCTGGGCAAAAAAAATGCTAGTTGGTTATATGGGCGGCATAGAAATTGAAGTGATAAATAAAGTACATACAGTACTCATAATGTGGCTAACCAAAAGGCCTTGAGTACAAGCACACATAAATATACTTTAGAAAGCCCTTAGTAGGATTAAATGCACTCTGCTAGGTTTGAAATTCCCATATTAATGGACAGGCTGTTAAAAGAAAGTGCCTGTCTTCATAAATTGCAAGAAATATGTATGAATATAACACAATGAGAAATTACTGAATGTTTTCAGGTTCATTTTTGATGAACTTTGATACATAGTCCAAATGTTCACATCCGCTAGGAAATTCCATTGAGTTCAACAGACAGTACTAAACATATATACTGTATTGCAACTTAAATTAATCTATTCTAACAAGGTTCAGTTTGTTTACACCAAGATCCTCACACAAACTTTACACCAGGGGTGGCCAACCTATGGCCCGTGAGCTGGCCCTAGCCCACAGCACCATTTCATGTGGCCCGCTGCTGCCCTCCCTGTACCGGAAGCAGACAAGTTTAAGACAGCTGTAAATGTGCCCGTGCATGCATAAACATGCCCGTGCTAGCCGTAAACACTGCCATAAATGCACCCATGGCTGTTGTAAATGCATTTATGATGGCAGCATTTAGTGGGAGGAACCACGTGACCAGCCCGCTCAGCTGTCCGTGGGGCGTGGTCCAGCCCATGACACGGAAAGGTTAGGAACCCCGGCTTTACACCTCTCTTTTCCACTAGTGATTAGTATCATTTTAAACCCTCACCTTGTCCACACACACACACCGGCCCCCAGTCATCTTTATGAGATAGGGGCAGGCTAGGGAAGCAGACATCACCCAAGTAATAATTCAGATCATGATCCAGTGGGACCAGGATGATGGGCTGCACAATTCTGTGATTCGTGTTTTTTAACAATCTAATCTTGAGGGCTCTTTGCAA
Organism: Bradypodion pumilum; assembly: GCA_035047305.1. NCBI lineage: Eukaryota > Metazoa > Chordata > Lepidosauria > Squamata > Chamaeleonidae > Bradypodion > Bradypodion pumilum. Next base: position 108,526,373 of record JAWDJD010000004.1, on the reverse strand, counting down.
GGTGGGAAGAAGGATTTTTGAGAGGCTAATAAATTAAGGAAATTGAGCATGGATTGGACGGTTAAGTCCAAGTCTGTGGCTTTCTATACAAGACCAGGCCCTGCCAGCCAGAGGGGTTTTATTTTTAAAGAAGCAATTCTAAAGACTGTCCAAATCTGCCCAGTATCCTACTGTGTCCTCTATTGCAAGTCAGTCCTAATGAGGAAAATTGAGGCTTTTCCCCAGGTATTAACCAGGAAATATTTCCCTTGTGGGAAAGAAAAGGTGGGTGCCTTTGGAAGGTGGCATTGCCACAGAGTTTTGGCCTCTTGAAAAGGGCCACCATCGGGGGGGGGGGATCAGGACACCCGTCCCGTAGGTGACGGGGCCCGCCGCCGCCAGAAAACCACTGATGTGCGCATGCGCACGCATGCGCACGCATGCGCAGAAAACCACAGGGGTGTGGTGGCACCTGGAAATCACTGGTGCACGCATGTGCAAACAAACCACGCATGCGCAGAAAACCAGAGGGGTGTGGCCAAAATGTGGGGGAGGGGGCATACCGGGGCGCCGTGTCCAACCTGTATGGTAATTACCGTACGGTATGGTAATTTGGCCCTTTGTATGATGTACGACTACCATACGGAGATGTACGGTAATTTTTGACAAATAATAATAAAAAAATATTATTTCCGGTTCCGTCCTGGATCAAAATGAAAAACAAACAGATTACTTCCGTTTCTTTCCTCATGAATTTTTTAAAAAATGCCCGCCCAGTATGCACACGCAGAAATGGGTCTGTGCATGCGCAAACCCTGTATGGTAATTTCTGCGCAGCCCGTACGATAATGTACGGTTTAGGGTAAAAAAAACCTGCTCTTGGAACACAGCAGGCCCTGGCTTTCCACTCCTTGAGGACCGGCGTGCAAAAGTGCAACAGGCCTTTTCAGGGGAGTTTGCAGGGGAGTCCTGCCAACCTAGCAGTTCGAAAGCAAGAAATTGCAATTAGATAAATAAATAAGGACTACTTCGGTGGGAAGGTAGACAGCGCTCCGTGCGCTCCGGTGAGCTCTAGTCATGCCTGCCACATGACCACGGAAATGTCTGTGAGCAGCGCTGGCTCTTCGGCTTTGAAACAGAGATGAGCACTGAACCCTAGAGTCGGATCATACGACTGACTTGCACGTCCACCGGGCGCACTACAAAACATGGGAAAGGGGGGGGGGCGCTGCTCGGGTTACTCGTGGCGAAGCACATCTCGGGGGTGGGGGTGGGGTCGACGGCAAGACGCTCCACGGCGGCAGCACCCTCACGTCGAGCAGGGGCTGAGCGCGGCGGTGGCGGCTCCAGGGAAGGCAGGCGCCCACCCCGTTCTCCCGCCCGCCGACGCCTCCCAGCCAAGGCGGGCCGAGGAAGCCGAGCAGCCCGAGAGAACCGTCGAGGGAGGCGAAGGGCAGGAGGGCGTCCCTTCCTTCCCTGCGCCTAGTCGGCTCCAAACGGGCGGGGAAAGAAGGGAGGCGCGCCGCGCAGGCAGGCGGGGGGAGAGGCGAAGGAGCAGCGAGCGGATCGCCCAGTCCTGGCCCAGGAAGCCTCGCTCGTCGCCTTCCCCGCCCGCCCGGGGCCAGGCGGAGCCAGCAGCAGCAGCGGCGGCGAGAAGAGGAGGAGCGGGGCGGGTGAGAGAGGTCGGCCAGCCCCGGTCGCCCAGAGAGACGGAGGAGAGGACTAGAGTCCCGAGTTGAGAGTGTGGTGTGAGGGCGGCGGCGGGGCCGGAGCGGCAACAGGGGCGACGAGGGAGCGAGAAACACTGACGGACGGTAAGTGACTGCAGGAAGAGAGTGGCTGGAGGGCGCGGAAGGAAGGACGGACAGACGGACTCCCCGTCTCCCCTTCCTCCTCCTCCCTGCCCCGGCCATTGCGGTGGTGGCTGCTCGCGGGGAAAGGCTGCTTCCTCCGCCCTTTGCCGGGCAGCAGCCAGCCTTGGCTGGGGAGGGGTGGGGGTCGAGCCCCGGCTGCCGCCTTTCCGTCGCCGCTATGGGGCGTGCTGGCTCGGCGAGGCGTGGCTGCTGCGCATGGGCACCTCTCCCTCCGGCTCGCTAGGCCACGGGCCACGGCTTCCCTGCCCCCCACCCCCTCGACGCCGGGTTCGTGGCTGCACTGCTCCCCTTCCCCCTCGCCCAGCCACCCCTTCCCTTAGTTCCAGGCAGAGACGAGAAGCCTGATCCGGGTTAGTGAGGGTTGTTTTTTTAAAAACAGGGTCTGTGGACGCCTCCTTCGAGGCGAGGCGGAACAGAAGGCTCCGTCGATCCCAGTCCCACCCCACCCGCACCCGGTGGCCCTCCCCCCGGTGTGCCCGGGAATAGCCTTCCCCCTTTCTTCCGACGGATACCCAAGTGGTTTCCTTCCGCCTCCGCGGCCTGGCCTCGTAACCGTGGACCTGCCCCTTCCTTCCCCTTAATGCAGGGGTGCTCAAACTACAGCCCGTGGGCCGGATCCATCTGGGCGCGTTTCACTGTCACTTCTGGGAGCGACGAGGGCTTCGCGGGTTGGATGAATTGGTGTTTGGGGGGCCGGATCCAGCCCATCATAGGCCATAGCAACCGGCCCCCTGAACCATGTGACCGGTCCAAAAGGTTTGGGCACCCCTGCCTTAATGGCTTAATAATAGTGATTCGATCGACCTAAACCTCCGTGAAGGTTTTCAATTCCCTGTTTTACAGCAGCCAAATTATGCCGTTACAGTAAAACCCCAACTTACAAATGCCTCGAGTTACATAAAATTTGACTTACATAATGATTTTGTGCTAAAACCATGTCCCGATTTACATGATTTCCTAAGGGTTTGCTTTGAGTTACATACAGTGGACCCTCGATTAACGACGCGTTCGAATAGCGTCATTTTTGATTAATGACGCTCCCAATGTGATTGTTCGAATAACGACGTTATACGAATAATGACGGTACTTTTTCCCGTCATTCGAATAATGACATCGTTATTCGATTAACGATGGTATTTTTACCGTCGTTATTCAAATAACGTTTTTTGTCGTCATTCGAATAACGACGGTATTCGAATAGCGATGCTACCGTATTTATTCGAGTATAACGCGCAAAATTTTATACCCAAAAAAGAAATCAAAGTTTGGTTGCGCGTTATACACGAGGACTGGGTGCGCGTTATAAACGAGCCTCTTTTAAACGAGCCTCAAGGGTAGGCACGGAGCACGCCACGGTCCTCCTCCCAGGCGGCGGCAGGCGCCCAGGTCCCGCTGCTGCCGCCGCTCACCTGCACACACCCACCGGGACGAGAAGGGAACCCTCCGGGGGAGGCGCTAACGCCAGCCACCCGCGCTACCCGGGCCGCGCGACTCAAGAAGCCGGCGCCGGGTAGGCACGGAGCATGCCGCGGCCCTACCCTCCCAGGCGGCGGCAGGCGCCCAGGTCCCGCTGCCGCCGCCGCTCACCTGCACGCACCCGCCGGGACGAGAAGGGAACCCTCCGGGGAGGCGCTAACGCCAGCCACCCGCGCTACCCGGGCAGCGCGACTCAAGAAGCCGGCGCCGGGTAGGCACGGAGCACGCCGCGACCCTACCCTCCCAGGCGGCGGCAGGCGCCCAGGTCCCGCTGCCGCCGCCGCTCACCTGCACGCACCCGCCGGGACGAGAAGGGAACCCTCCGGGTGTTCAACAACGTTTTCTTTGTCAATTTCAATGCGTGGTGTGAAACAAAATTTTACACCGAGGTTTCATGGAAAATTAGGGGTGCGCGTTATACACGAGTGCGCGTTATACTCGAATAAATACGGTACTTGGGGAACCAAGTAACGTCATTATTTGAGGGTCTACTGTATTCTTTTTCCTATGGGTTTGCTTCCAGTTACGTAAACATTTCATTTTTCCTATGGGTTTGTTTTGAGTCACACAAAATTCGATTTAAGCAAAAGCCTACGGAACGGACTCTTTTTTTTTCGTAAGTAGGGTTTTTACTGTAATTCTCTTTTGGTAGGGAAATGGAGGTTGCTGTCAGATAGGGCTCTTGGATTGCCTTCTCTGATGAAAGCACAGGAGATGGGATGCACAAGGTGTGCTCTTTTGCCATTCATTGTGGAGTTAGGGTGGCTTCTGGACCAAGCAGGGCGTTGTCTTGAGACAAGGGTGGCGGGGATCCTCATGCCCTGTTAGGAGCCATCTGTGGCTTACCAATGAGATGTTAGGGAAAATAGACAAACAGGTTGCTTTCATTGTACTGTGGTTCTTGATAATACCAGCTTCAGAAACAAACAAAAATACATAATTGCAATAAAAAAGACTTTTTAAAAGAGCCTTGCTGCCCAGTTTCACAATGTGCAGATAGCATGCGGAGTAGAGCTATTGCTATACCAGGATTGGGGTTATGTTACTCTTCAAATGAGGCCCCTATTGCCGTCATCTCATTAACCCAAACTGAGGAATTGTGGGAATCGCAGTTCATCAAAATACAGAAGGCCGCCAGGTTCCTACAATCTTGCAATATTTTCTAGGTTTGACTTGTTCAACAGCTGCTGATTCTTAACTGGGTGACATGTGACTGTCATGTGTAGAATGGTTACTTGCAATGTGGAAGAAAGTGCGGCTGTTTAATCTTTACTGCATAGCTGGTGCTGAATGAAACCTGTTCCTTGCCGGAAATCAGCATGGCTAAGTGTGTCGCTTCTCTATCCTAAATTGTGATTCTTCCTTGTCACATGGCCATTTTGCACAGTGCCCGAAAGAGGACGAGCGATGCTGCCTGATGATACCCTGTGCTGATTTTTGCGGGTGTCTCTTTCTCGTCCGTACAGTGTTTTGATTGGTGCCCTGTCCTCTAGTCACTTTGGAGAAAGAGCTACTAAAGATCTGTAGGGAGTGCAGATTAACCTGTAACATTTGAGCTCTTTGTTTTGACAAGGAGTGCATGTTTTTCAACCAAAAAAAAGTTTCAGAATGGCCAAATTTTGTCAATAAAAAAACATTTAAGATGAGTGGAAATCGTAGACAAGAAAAACAGTGTACTGTATGTACAGTAATGAGATTTTACATGCTGCTTTTTAAAGGCCTCCTTAAATATAGATGGTATCAAAGCCCCCTATACGTGTGTGAATGGGGGCCTGAAAAGACACTACATATCACAATTGTGAGCAACAGCAAAAATGATATGTTTGTTGCAGTCTCAACTCATTGCATCTCTGGACTGTAAGATGTAGAATTGTAATAAACATTACATTGTCAACAGTGATGATTAAATGTTTACTAGGTACTAATTGCATGTTTTCCCAGTGGGAACAGCATGATTGGCATGTGTCTGCAAAATATTGCCTTAGTTTGCTAAATTAATCCAAAGGCATATCTGCCATTATCGCTTCTCCCCGCAGTCCTCTCCATATGCCAGAGAAATTGGGATTTTTTTGGGACTGAAACTCCCAGAATTCCCCAACCAGCACCACTGCACTTTGACTACTTCTCCCAGAATCCCTCAAAATAGCTTCTTGCCATTACTAACAAAGGGAATCTGGAAGTTATTAATGCAAATAATTACCCTTTCATGCTCTGAGGGATAGAGTCTCTTATCGTTCACTAGGCTTTCATTTTACACTTGGTATACTTTTGTCTCTTCCAAAGACTAGAAAATATTAGGAAAAATCACATAGACTCCAAGAGGATCTTTTTCATTGTGTTTCTACCTGCTCAATTATTTAACTGAAGATCTCCTCCTCCCACTCCAAATTTAGGAAAGGAGAGTTTCACATGTTGTATTGATCTGGGACTCTTGCACAGGCAATCTAGAAAGTGGATTTATGGAAGACCTGATAGCTTGAAAACCTAGTCAGAAGTGAAACATGATGGCAGAGCATGCAGTTATTTTTGAACGTGTTCTGTCATGATTAATATTAGTCTGGTTTGCTGTGGAAATAAAAGGCTTACTGCGTAACCAAATCTTGCAGAGCTGGATTTAACTTTTCCTACTAATTGGCAGCTTCTTGGCCAATGCTTTCAAGATGGAATCTCTTGTTTGCGTTTTTTTTTCCTTGTATGATTTTAATCTTCTCATTGTGACATTTTGAAGCTTTAAAGAGAATATTTGCTCTGCTAAACTTTTTTTTTACTATCTATAGTTTTCGTAACTTTGAGTCATCTCTCCAAATGTTAGCAATTGAAGCACATTTTTATTTGATTTCAAAACTTTTTTTTAAAATGTGGAACTTGTGAAAAATAGATTGGATGGTATTTATCACAAAATGTATAAATCTGTGTGATGCATTTTTTATTTTATTTTAGGGATGGGCTTTTTGAAATAGAGGAGGTCCCGGCCTCAAATTTTGTGGGAATACTTTGGCCAATTTATGAGACTAGGGACCCTGAAGCCTACAGTAGGTACAACAGTCTCTTCACTCCCATGCAGTTCCCATGCTGCTTCCTTGATCTGTTACAAAAGTTCCCCACTGCGCCATGCGTATCGCGAGGATTGTCTTTGACTCTCAGAGGTTGGGGGGGGGATCCATTCTAATGGAAGCAGACTCTGTTGGAACTTGTTCTCCCATGTGCCTTTGTGATTCGGAGAGAATCCATGTGCTTCTCCAGTGCCAGGTGAAACACTGCAAATTACAGGACTGGAAGTTCCTTAATTCTGAGAACCCAATCCCTGTCATTGTTAACTTGAATGGCAGTTGGAACATTAGAAATTACTCTTGGTTTAACTCTTGACACTGGTTATTAAGTAGTTGGAGTTAGCGTTGTGAAGGGATAATTCTGCTCTTTCTCATAATTTGGGAGGGATCAGTTTATATAGCATTGCAATGGACAAAAAAAAAGACTTTTCTGGAAAGTCAGTATTTTAAGAATTGAGGCTTCTTTCAGTGTTACAAAGGAGAAATAGATTTTCTCTTTAAATTGTTTTTGGGTGTGATAAATGTAATTTTTTTGCCTCCAGCACTCTGCTACATTTTCAACCATCATTCTTTCCCGAGAGCGTACATGAGTACTGTTGTTATTTGAGTGTAGAACACTATTTTCCACCATATGCTCACTTTACATGAGAGCAAGCACTGTTGAGTGTAGTGGCAGTTATTTTTCAGTGATTTTTGTGAGATTTGAATAGTTTGAAATATGATTCTGAAAGCAGGAGGGGGCTGCATCTTAGAAGCACAATTAATGGCATGAAGTCTCACTCTTATGTCTGATGAAGTGGATTTGATCCAAGAAAGCTAACATTAAAATACAGTAGTTAGTCTTTAAACTGCCACAATGTTTTTTGTCTTTGTTTTGTTTACTCTTTGATAAGCTTTTGTTTGTTTGTTTTAGAATATATATAACTTGTCCTTTTAACTTAGAGTGGCATGGGTAATTTTGTAATACAGAACTGTAATTGGAATAGAGAGCTATCAGGGTGGATAAAAAGAAAGTTTAAAAAATCAGTTTAAATTTTTTTTGAGGAAAATCTGTCTAAAGATAGTTTATTGTTTAAGATACAATATAGTCGAAAGGTTATAAATTCTCCAAACTGTGAATTTGTGTCTGCAGAGATTACATGCATCTTCCTCACAGCAAAAATATTATAAAATAAACATTTAGAGTTGAGGGGAAAGTCTTTAATCCCATAGTTCCTTTGCAAATCAAACAGAACTAACCCCCTACCACTTAAGTGCTAAATTGCAAAAATAATATATATATATATATTTTGATGAATAGAAGAAGATTGTTGGGAACAGAATGGAGCTCAAAGGGTGGGGAGGGACGGGCAAGCAGTAAAAATGAAAGTGAAATGTTTTGAGCAGAATATTCCACAAGTCTTTGGATCTTTTTGTATATAGCCTGAGGTTTATCATTCTCTTCCTGGAGGAGAAAACCTCTAATGGCAGTAGGACATAAAAGAGGCCTAGTTTTGCAATAGCTTAATGAAATTCCCCTACCTATGTGTACAAAACTGCAAACACTGCATTAAAGAAATGCAAGGCCCAGTGGCCTGAAGGAAACAACATCATGAGAAGTGCTATGACGACGACAATAAAAGGGATATGTTTGAACAGGCAGGATCTTCAGATTTGTAAACATTTTGATTTCATCATATTTCTTAAAGACTGCCTTGAAGAGCTATCATGCTTGAGCAAAATTATATTTATTATTATAAGGCAGGAGTTCCCAACCTATTTAAGCCTGGGGCTGGTTCGCACTCCCATCAGACAGCTTCAGGGGCCGGGTGGCCATTTCCTGGTGTGGTGGAGGTGGTAGTGGTGGGGCTACATGAAATGCTGCTGTGGGCTGCATCTGGCCCACAGGCCGCAGGTTGAGAATCCCTGTTATAAGGGGATATAACTACCATTTGGATATCATCATGAAGGAATAAAGATTTGAAACAAGCAAATACTCCTTTTTAGGGACTACTGAGTGGCCATGAATACAATGATAATACTAAATAAGCAGAAATGATATGAATAATAAAATAACAGCAAGCAATAACATTTTAAAGAAAATTACACCAGTGAACTGCTGGAAATCACTTAAGCACTTGGATTTAGAGTCTGTAGAAAGAATGATTTCACTTTTAACAGCACCACCTTCACCTGGTGTAAAAAGAATTATTCTCTACCTTTGGATTCAAACATTCTAAATTGAGAAATCTTTGAGGACCTGATGTAGCAGTAAAACTTGTTTTTCTCATAAAAAACATGAAGGTGAAGATGACAGTATCTTAAGTTTTTCATGTGCGGATCAGACTGGTAGTCTACGGATTTTTTAAAAGTTTTTTTTTACCACATCAGTTAACAAACATGAATGTTTAAATACCAGCATACATAGGCTATAGTGTAGGGGTCGGCAACCTGTGGCCCGCAGGCCGAATCCAGCCTGCAGCACTAAATAATCCGGCCCCCACCCTTGCTCCAACCACTGCCGCAGACACATTTATGGCAGTGTTTTCCGCGGGAGGACCACCAGCCTGGCCGCCTCAACTGTCTGAGGGAGCATGACCCGGCCTCCAAATTTAAAAAGTTGGTGACCCCTGCTATAGTATTACTGTTTTAGTTAAATAAAACTATTTAAATCGTTATTATTAAGGTAATGATTTTTTTCTTTCTTTCCGATAAAGTACAGCAGGAAAGTTGTCCAGCTATGAATGATGAACCTGCTATACTGGAGATAGTTCACCTAAGCATTGGTTTCATACTTATCTATGATATGTTTCTAATAGTATAGCCACATCAGTAAATGTTTATATAATTGTAAAACTAATCTGAAAAGTTGTTATTCTAAAAATGAAACTTTCACTGGGGTGCAAATATTAAGATTGTACCAGCAAGAATCAGTCTTTATGTAGAAAATCATGATTTAAATCTAATCTTACTAACTAGTGGTTTAAATTGTGATTTAAATTGTATTGATGTAAATTAAATCCACCTTATACATTTTGTTCTCCAAGCTAAATATACTGTACCTAACTCTTTCTACCATCTAAGGTAAAGGTAAAGTTTTCCCTTGCTCGAAAGCCAGTCATATCCGACTCTAGGGTTCAGTGCTCATCTCTGTTTCAAAGCCGAAGAGCCAGCGCTGTCTGCTTCTGCAGACGTTTCTGTGGTCATGTGGCAGGCATGACTAGACACCGGAGTGCACAGAATGCTGTTACCTTCCCACCCAAGTGGTCCCTATTTATCTACTTGCAATTTCTTGCTTTCGAACTGCTAGGTTGGCAGGACCTGGGACAAAGATGGGACCATCTAGGATTTAGTTTAAAGTCACCTTGCCATCCTGGGTTGCCATCTTCTGGACATGTTCCAAGTCTTTAATGACCCCCTTAACTGAACATAATCTGTATGACCAGTACAAAATAGGATAGAACTGTTGCTGCTTGTGATGCTGCCACTATGTTTTTCTAAACTCACTGTATGATTGCATTGACTTTTTCAACAGCTGCATCATACTAATAATAATAATTTCATGTCAGAAATTATTCTGGGTTGAAAGGATTTTTGCAGAAGAAACTCGCTCAGAGAACACCTAAATGAGGCTCCTTTCATGTCCCCAAGAGCTGGGACAGAGACGGGTGCTCAATCCATCATGCAGTACCAGGGTCTCGAACTGCTGACTTGCCAGCCTTCCAGCTAACAAGGTGAGCTTTTTAACCACTGAGCCACTGCAGCCCCTTGCATCGTACTGATTAATTATATTTAGCTTGTGATCAGAAAAGATGCCTAGATTCTTTTTGCACTACTGCTATGCCTTGTCTTGTCCCCCTTTGTGAGATTTTACACTTCTCTGATGAATTTTACTGGTTCTTTCCTAGTGCTCTATTCTGTCATGATAGCTTGAATATTGACCCTGTCTTCTGTGAAGATAGCTATCCCTCTAGCTTCCATGCCTTCTGCAAATCTGATAAACATCCTGCTTACCCACTCTTTTTTGGAAATTATAAAAAAGCTGGAACAGCATGAAGCCTATAACAGCATTTTTTTTCTTCAAGAGCTCTTCCCAGATTGACACAGAAGTATTGATGAGACTGACATCCAGAGGAGGTAGAAAAAACCTACCTTCTCGATATGTCACAAGCTTTTAGTTCATGTGGCAGCTGCATTTTGAATATGCTCTGTTTTCTGAAAACTCTTCAGGCCAAGGGCATGACTGATATAGACATTTAACTTGTAGAAAGACATTCTAGTCATCCAGAGGCTATACCACAGCCAGGATCTCCTCATGTGAACCTTGTTTCAAAGAGGCATCTTAATAGCAGTCTCAATTACTGGTAGCTCTAGTTTGGGGTTTTGTTCCTTAAAATATGTGGTTATGGTACAGGGACAAAGTTCTGCTTGAAATTCTGGAGAACTTTTCAATAGCTGGAATGCACAGCCTAAAGGTTGATGGGAAATGATTGTAAATGGATATACAATTTGGAGGAAGAATGTGAATATTGTACTGTAATGTGTTGCTTTCTTTGGGTGCAGTGAATGAGTGCATATTCATTAAATAGATTATTCTCTTCAAAATAATCTTGCATGACTCTTATGAAATGATGAGTATTGTATGAATTGCCTTGCTTTTCTTACTTGAATGAAAACAGCTTCAAAATATTTGTAAAATTCTTTTCCTGTGAGCAATAGATAGAGTTGTTTGTTGCCAGCTCTATTCCTTAACACTTCCATAGTTGCATTCTGCATGGGGTAGGTACTTATAATTATTGTTTTTACAATAATTACCAGGGTGTTAACACAGGATCCAGTTGATTTAATTTTAATGTAATTTAATTTAATTTTTTGGCTTGTTCTCTGCCCACTCAGGCAAGCCCGACTCAGGGTGCCTTACATAATTTAAAACCCCACATAATAAAAACAGTTAAAATCCCCACCCCAATTAAAATCCCACCCACCCCTTGCAGGAGAGAAAAGGTGATACTCATGTTAATACTGCACAGTATTTTACATGCCAGCCTTCCAAGGGGATTACCATGTACAAATGTAATTCATAAAATCAGTTGTTTTCAGATTAACCATGAACAACTGTGTATACAAGGTTATCCAATATCCTTCAAAAATTGTGGAATCAGCCAGTTTTTCATTTACAGTTGAGCAGCTTCTCATTGTTTCCAAATACAGTACTTACTTTATAGGCTACTTTCTAGGTTTATTAGTGTCAAGCTAATGCTTCTGTTCTGCAGAGCTTTAAAGCATGTGCAGCATTTCAGTCTGACATCCATACAAAAAGAAAATAATTTTTTCAGTCCACTGTAGTACAGTAAAACCTCTACTTACAGAAAAAGTCTGTTCCATAGGCTTTTGCTTAAATTGAATTTTTATGTAACTCGAAAAAACCCATAGGAAACTCAAAACAAACCCATAGGAAAAATGAAATGTTTATGTAAATTGAAGCAAACCCATAGGGAAATAAATTTTTACATAACTCGAAGCAAACCCATAGGAAAAATAATCTTTATGTAACTCGAAGCAAACCCATAGGAAATTGTGTGAATCGGAACATGGTTTTTTAGCACAAAATCATTGTGCAAGTTGAATTTTATGTAACTCGAGGCATTTGTAAGTTGGGGTTTTACTGTAATTGTTTGTATTATACTGCAGAGGAGCATTTAAAAACAGCCCACTATTGAGAAGTTCTAATTTATTTGGCATAGATGTACATTATTCTTTACTTTCTACAAGTGTGACATATTTGGCTGTGATTATTTTTCATTTTCCCAGAATCTCACATTTTGTAATATTCTGGGGGAAAGGCAGTACTTTGATCAGATGTCAGTTTTGTGGCCACTGGGATTCAACATGGGCCTCCAACATCCACTTGAAATAAGAGCAGGATGTAGCAGCCTTGGGGAGATCATTATATAAAGTTTTTAAACAAGAAACCCTGGCTGTCGTGTTGAAATATCAGCTAAGCAGCTACACAACAGAAATAAGATGTGTACATTTATTTGTTTTGTGCCTTGTTTATTTATCTTCCATTTCTGTTAGCATCACAGTAAAGTATTTCATAATGACATGTTTTGCTTTCAGTTTTAGCTGTATTTAATCCAGGCATTTCAGTTGCCATTTTGTCCCGTATTTGCTGCATACAAGCATAGGTAAAATTGTGCCCTTTTAATAGAGAATAATAAGTTATCTTCAGTATTGATCTGGAACATAAAGTAGAACTTTGCTTTTTTGCTGGAATTCAGAAAACAAATGGATCATATGCAGTGTTGCCAAAGCATTGAATTCCCTGGCTCACAAAATAGATAATGTCAGTTAATCTACTTAACTACCGTATTTATTCGTGTATAACGCGCAAAATTTTATACCAAAAAAAGAAATCAAAGTTGGGGTGCGCGTTATACACGAGGACTGGGTGCGCGTTATAAACGAGCCTCTTTTACTTCCTTTTTAGAATTGGGTCGGCTGTCTATTGCTGCGGCGGGTGAAGGGGAGGCGGGGGGGTGGCTTTGAAGAAATTGACGGGATCTGATTGGGTGGCGCGGGAGACGAGGCGTGGCCCGGAGGTAGCTCGCAGTTCGAGCGAGGCTCCTGGAGGTCGGAAGTGCTCGTTTCGGATTGCATTTTCTGCAACAGGTGGGTCTGATTATCCCCCCCTCCCTCAATATTTTAAGGCGTGCTCTTTTTCACCGATATAACTGGTTCCCCTTTAGATGGCATCTCTGGGTATCAAGCGTAAACGTTGTGCATATGACGCTTCGTTCAAGCTCAAAGTTGTTGATCATGCTGAAATGCATGGAAACCGAGCAGCTAGCCGAGAAAATTTTATACTGAGGTTTCATGGAAAATTAGGGGTGCGCGTTATACACGAGTGCGCGTTATACTCGAATAAATACGGTATTATCCTTTTTCATGAAAGAGAAACAGACTATGGTTGATCTTGCTTTCCTTATTGATAATCTTCTATGAATGGTGCCATGAGGCAACTAAATCTTGTGACTTTAATTTGCTTCTCCTATGATTCTGCTTGTTTGCAGGAACAGGACTCTTGTGTTTTACATGAAAGCAAGTAAACCAAACAAGTCATGCCATGCCATGCCATGCTATGATATGATATACAGATCCCTAAGTTCATATGCATATTTAGCCCCTGATGTTTTTAGATGGTGTTTGACAAATTACTGTGGACAATCTAACGTTGTTTTGTCTTGCTACTGTCTGAATTAGCCACTTGTCTTCCGCAACTTGGAATGTAAGCCTTGGGAGGAAATTGTGATGTTTTTTGTTTTGATTTGATTTTGTAGGCACATTGAATTAGCGCCTAGCCTCCATTTTCCTGTAAATTGAATCAGTTAGATTTAGATCCTCCCATGCTATGTAGATATTGGACAGCAAGGGGTCTCCAGCAGTTTCAGTCTTGAGGGAGTACTTCGGCATCCTCCCATGTCATTTTCAAGGTCTTTAAGTATCCCATGAAAGTTCTTCTCCATGTACAGTATTTCAAGAGCATCCTTGTTGTCATTTGGCATTAGAAGGGGTCCAACTTATTGCCACCTTAGAGATCCTGCTTTTCACCATATGGAAAATATGGCCTGCCATTTTGAGCCTTCTTTGTGCAAGGATGTTGTGTAATTTACACAAGCCACTCCTTCAAACTATTTCCTTGATAGTAATTTGGTGAAAATAGTGGATCTTTAAAATTCGGGATTGCAGTGGCTCAAGTAGTTAAGACACTGAACTCGCTGACTGGAAGGTTGGAGTTCAATTCCTGGGTACTGCATGACGGAATGAGCTCCCGTCTCTGTCCCAGCTCCTGCCAACCTACCAGTTTGAAAGCAAGAAATTACAAGTAGATAAATAGGGACCACTTCGGTGGGAAAGTAAGCAGCATTCCGTGCACTTCAGTGTTGAGGCATGCCTGCCACATGTCCATGGAAACATCTGCAGATGCAGACAGCACTGGATCTTTGGCTATAAACAGATGAGTACTGAACCCTAGAGTTGGATACGACTGGCTTTTGAGCAAGGACAACCTTTACCTAAAATTCGGAGACACCTCTGCTGGAAGTCATCAAGTCTTTTGTTCATGCTTGCTGACACCTTCCAAGTCTTGCGGGCATAAATCACTGCTGGGACTACTATGGAGGTAAACAAACAGTTGATTGAATCAATGGAAAATCAAAATCGATGCTTGCTATAATATTTATTATGACACGGTATCCTTCTGGAACGGCTCCGAGGATTGGGGATCCAGGGCACTGTGTGGTCCTGGTTTTCCTCATTTCTGAGGGGCCGGACCCAGTCGGTGTGGTTGGAGAGCGAGAAGTCCAGTCCTAGGTCCCTAAAATATGGGGTGCCTCAGGGCTCGGTACTCGATCCTCTCCTATTTAACATCTACATGAAGCCGCTGGGTGGGATCATCCATTCCCACGGGGTGCGGTACCATCAGTACGCGGATGACACACAGTTGTACATCTCGGCCCGTGGGGACCCCAGTGATGCAGTCAAAGTCCTTTCCAGTTGTCTGGAGACGGTTGGGGTCTGGATGGGGGCAAATGGGTTACAGCTGAATCCTAGTAAGACTGAGTGGCTGTGGATGGGGGGTCCTGTGTTATCCCGGGAGCTACCATCTTTGGTTTTGGATGGGGCTATTTTGCCCCAGACCGACCCGGTGCGCAACTTGGGGGTCCTCCTGGATTCGCGGCTGCTGCTAGAAGAACAGGTGGCGGCTGTGGCCAAGAGGGCCTTCACCCAACTTCGGGTGATTCGCCAGTAGCACACGCTCCTGGACCGGGACTCTTTGCTCATGGTCACTCATGCTCTGGTGAGCTCCAGACTAGATTATTGTAATGCACTCTACATGGGGCTGCCCTTGATGACCATTCGGAGGCTGCAGCTGGTCCAGAATGCGGCGGCCCGGGTGGTGATGGGGTGTGGACGTTATGCCCATGCCTCACCACTGCTGCGGGAGCTGCACTGGTTACCCATTTGCCTCCGGGTGCAATTCAAGGTGCTGGTTTTGACCTTTAAAGCCCTATATGGTAGTGGGCCAGGTTACCTTAGAGACCGCATCGCCCTAAGGACGTCTGTCCGTCCAACCAGAGCGGACCGGAGGGGCTCTCTAATAGTGCCATCAGCCAGGGTTGCTCGCCTCTCTGGCACAAGGAGGAGAGCCTTCTCTGTGTCCGCACCTGCCCTTTGGAACCTCCTGCCTGTGGAACTGCGTCTCCAGACTGAGTTGTTGCCCTTTAGAAAAGAACTAAAAACCTGGCTGGCGGGCCAAGTTTGGGGTGCAGGTGGAGGGGGGCTTCCGTTGGGTGGTTAATATAGGGGAGGATGCCTGCCCCACGGTTTCTTCAGTTCCTGCACCCCTCTCTTTTTAGGGGTGGGTTCTTATTACTGGTTTTTATCTGTTTTATTTGTTTTTATCTGTTTTTACCCACTGTTGTGAACCGCCCGGAGTCAGCTTTGGCTGAGTGGGCGGTATAAAAATTTAACAATAAATAAAAAAATAAATAAATCTAGAATTATATGGAACAACCGGTTTCTACCCAAGCATCACATTGATGTGGGATAAAAGGTAAATCTAGGCTGGTACTTTAATAGCAGTTAGATGGCTTTTATATTTTCAAAAGTTTTTATTCTTAATTTTAACCTGGGAAATGAAACTGAATGGTAGGTGTAAGGAATGAATGTAATTAAAGTAGAGAAAAGAATGAGAGCATGTGCAGAGTGTGAGTACAAATGGATAGAAAGTAGCATTGGTAAAAGTGAAAGAAGATTAACAGCAGTGGGTAGAGATACAATGTTAAGAAGAGCTGATTTGCATGTTTGAGTGGGATATGTTGTGAGTAAATGATTGATGGGGAAGGAGCTAGAACCCAGAGGGGAATTTATATAAAACTAGCATATTTTGCCCAGCGGTGCCGGGCTTTTTAAAATTGTGTTGGATAGTAAAGGGTTTCATTTTTTTTCTTGCACCAATGGTGCTGGGCTGTTTTAAATTGTGTTGTAAGGTTTTGTGGTTTTTTGGCTTCGAGGCGCTGCGTTCGCCTTTGGCGGACTTGTGCTCCCAGTGGTGTTTGGTTTTTGTTTTTGTTTTTTTGCGTGCCGGCTTCCTCAGTGCCGGGCTGTTTAAAGTGGTTTTTGATGGTTTTTTTTAAATGGAAATGAACTTTGGATTATATTTTTAAAAATGTGTAAATATATGTTTTACTAAATTGAAGGTATTTTACAGTGTTTTTTTTATTTTTTATTGAAAATTTATTTATTTATCTGTGAATAATTTTTTTGGATATTTTTGAATGTTTTTGGAATTGATTACCCTAATTTTTGGGATTTATTGAATTTTTGGGATTTATTGAATTTTTGGTAATATTTTGGATGTTTTTTCTCCTTTGGCCACTGGGTGGTGGTGGTGAGCAATTTTTTTTGTTTTGCTTCTTCCGGTGAGTCTCTTCTTCTCCTCATTTCAGTTCCGGTTTTCAATGAGGCAAGACGTCTAATGGTAAGCTCTGTCCGTTGTTTTTTTTGGGGGGGGTTGTTTTGGGTTGGGGGGGGCATTCTGTGTCTGTTTATGGTTTTGGGTGGGGGTTTATGTGTGTGTCTTTTTGAATGTTTTTGATTTTGGGTGGGGGTTTCTGTGTGTGTCTTTTTGAATGTTTTTGTTTTTTAGGGTTTGAGGTGGGGGTTTCTGTTTGTGTGTTTTTTAATATTTTTGGATTTTTTTAATGTTTTTGATTTGTGTTTTGGGTATTTTCGTGGGCCAGTCTTGATGGCTGGCCCGCGGAAATACCATCGCCGCTTCATGCGGCGTTTGGGGGGGTTACCGTTGTCCGGCTGGGTTGTGGTGTGTGTGTTTGTTGGGTGGGTGTTTGGCTCGCCGCTTCATGCGCCTTTTGGGGGAGGGTATTGCCGTGGCCCTGGCTGTTTTGGGGTTTGTGTTTTTGGGGGGTGGGGGTTTGCTTGCTGGGTTGGGTGGGGTTTTTGGATTTTTTCCAGCGAGTTTGTCTCGCTGGGCTCGCCGTGTCTTCTGCGGGGCAGCGTGGGGGAGAGGGTGTCCCTCTCTTCCCCGTTGCTCTGTGCAAGATGGCTGGCGGGTTTGTATGTTATAGTGCTTTTGGGTTTTGCGTGTTTTATGGGCGCTGCGTCCGCCTGCGGCGGACCTGCGCTCACGGTGTGGGTTTGTTTTTATTTTTTGCACGCCAGCTTCTTCAGCGTTCTGCACGCTCATGGCGCGCAGGACGCTGGGGGTTGTAGTTTGTCGTTTCTGTTTTCGGTTTGTTCGGCGGTTTTTTCCCTGCAGCTTTTTTTTGATTGGCCGCGGTGCGTTTCCGAATGTTCCTTTTGCCGCGCCGCTCAGCCTGATTGGCTCTGGCGCGGCACGGCGCCAGGAACATTGGGAATTGAAGTTCCCTTTTTTTGTTTGCGACTGGGGGGCTCCTGCTTCCCAGGTCGAAAATTTCAAGCCAACAGTTACCTGTGAACCGGGTTCGGGCGAGTGAACGGAGGCCCATTACGGGCTAGTGGGGCCTGGTGCAACATCCTTTGTCATATTCCAACGGTTAACACACCATTTTATAGGTATAGAAGGAGAACTGAGGTAAAATAAGAAGAGAGATAGAGCTGAGTTAAAATAAGGGGAGAGGGAGCTGAGGAAAAATAAGAAGAAAGAGGGCTGAGGGAAAAATAAGAAAACAAGCATGATGTTGAGATTGTTGCTGTCCAGGGATAATTCAGCTGAATAGGGATAAGAAGGTTCCTCTATAGTAGAAAGACAGGGTTAATATTTTGTGGGGAAATTGATAGTCTGTCTTGCCTGTAGTATTTTGGAGTGTTTATTGGTATTAATTGAAGCTGCCCTTTTGTTTGTCACAATTTTGAAACCTGACTATTGCTTTTATAAATATCTGTGTTATTGAACATAAACCTTTTTTTAAAAAAAATCTCAGCCATTATGCTTATTAACACCAGTAAAGGGAGTTTGTTTGTATACCCTACCAAGAATAGGCTGTAACACTGGTTAGTAGCTAACCCTAGGAGGAGGGCAGACTGTAAATTGTCAAGGCAGGCAGGGATTGAGATATTGTAGATCCCAGGGCTTGTCTGGTAGTAAAAAAAATCCAGGCCAGACTTTGCAGTTTAAAAGCATCCTGGCTGGTACGATGTCATACTCAAGATTTTCTGAGGAATGAGAGTATGACCATTATTAGGGGCTGGTAGTTTCCATTGCATGTCTCACAATATCTTTTAATGTTAATTGTTTGATGCTGCAGTTGCTGTTACCTGCTGCTCTGCATTTTTTTAAAAAATATTACAGTATATGGCTTTTATATTTACAAATGTTTTTATTCTTAATTTTAACCTGGGAAATGAAACTGAATAGTGGGTTATCAATCAATAGTTGGGAAATTATCTGACCAGTTTACTTGGTAAAAGAAAGTATTTGATGTTTGAGTGTTAGACCTTCATTTAAACACTGTTGAGGCTGTCTCAAAATCCCTTCTTCACTAAGTTTCCAACCCTAATAGGATATGTTTAGATTTCAGTGTTCCTTGTTGGTTTTAATCTACAGTTACATGTTGCAGAAAAGGCCAGTGTTTATTAATTTAAATCCCTAACGCTGGCTGATCTCTATAAATCATAAAACACATGAGACTGTGTTACATCTACTCAAACAACTTATTCTCCTAACCTAATGTTCTGACCAATGGTGGCTCACTAAAGCAGGGGTTCACAACATTTTCCCACAGCTGCGAGGGTCGGAGGCGAGGCTGCGCCCGGAACTTGCATTTTCATCCTTATTGGCAGCGGCAATCACGTCAGTTTTGCGGATTCTTCCACAGTCTCTGCCACTTCTCCCAGCAGTGGGAGGCTTGGGGGGGCATAATCGCTCTGTTTTGGGGTTTGTCCGTTGCTCCTCCGTGGCGCTTCAGCAGGGAAAGTGCACCGTTCTGTGACTTCCTGGTTCCACACTGGGAACGCAGGCACTGACGTAAGGTTCGCCCAGCACTGGAAGTCCCAGAACGGTGCACTTCCCCTGCCGAATTACTTATTTTGAATTCCAGGTTTTGGTGAGGGGCGGTCCTAGAGGCACTGGGATGACCAGCGCGGGCCGGATTAATTATATGCACTGACTTAATTAGTCCCGCAGACGGGTTGCAAACACCTGCACTAAAGTATCAGAAAGACCTCTTTTCAAGCTCTGCTACCTGAGATGCTTTTATCTGGAACATCTTGAAATTGAATCTGGGAAGCTTGTAACCTCTCACTGTCTTCTGCTATATAGATCCTCAGTGTAAACTTCAAAAGTTTATAGCAACTTTTCTCAAGGTGTCTTCCAGACGTTTTGGACTTTAAGTCAGACTCAGTGTCCCATCCAGTAGAGCCAAAGATCAGAAATCTTACCTGTTTTAGTTTATCTGGAAGACAACAGGTAGAAGAGAACTGTTATATATTAAAGTTAAAAAAAAGAAAATTGATGGAGTATCTTTAAAAAATGAGATGACAGTTTCATTCTTACTTTGGCTTTCATTGCTCTCCATATGTTATGATGTACAGTAATAGCAATTTACAACATAGCGATTCCTAGGTTGAATTCCAGCAAACACAGTCAGATGTTCAAACCAAGAATTAAGATTAAGGCTCCAGTTACCAGGGTGGGTGGGTGGGGGGCAATGTAGGCACAGTTATTTACCATGTTCTGTTTCTTGTTCACCCCGTTTGCAATAAGGTTTATGTGGCATTGATAAGGAGTAGGTCAGTTATGAGATGAATAAAATGTGTCAATGTCCAATCCCATAATCTAAATGATTGTGTGTAATGTATGCAAGGTTATTCCAGAGATATTGGTGCAACTTCACTTTCTCTCTGTTTACTTGGTCCTTTTGAGCCAGCTATGTATATGTAGTTCTATCAGATAGGCAGCAGTTGCACCAGTAAAATCTTCAATGCAGGGATTATCTGACCACACCTCTGCTTTTCATTCTATTATAATTAGCTGACTGTTGGGTTTTTTGAGTTTTAATTGTGTGCCCAATCCATATATGCAAGAGTGGATCAGGATGAAATATCTTTGCTTATGTTCTGTACTGTCAGTTCACCTTAAAATTAAACATTTGTTCAATGACAGGAAGAGAACAATCTCATCTCCCTACTTCAGTTTCAGTGTTTCTGCTTTCTCATTTCCTTCTCTGCCTCCCTCCTTTGCTTTCCTGTGTTAAGCCAAACACTTTGTGTTCTGTATCCTATCAGTTTGGTCAAAAACAAAACCCTGGAAAAGGTCATTTCCATGGAAAGTGCTGTGTGTGAATAGCATTAAATGTGAGAGCAAGCTGTTAGGACATTAGTCTTCTGCCATATCCGAATCTGAATATTGGTGATCATCATGGCGATCAGCCATGAAGATTGTCCTGGGAACGATATAATGCCATGGCCTTTCATCTGCCTTCCTCATCGCAGCGTGACACCTGTACCACCGTTCCAGTTGCATGAGTCACTTTCTGGTCCTGAGCGCCTTCGGCTCCCTCCCGTGGCCCTGCTGGTCACGGGAAGTGGGAGCGAAGCCCAGCTGTTTGACATCACGGCAGGGGCCGTGAAAAGCCGCCGCCGCCACTCCGGACGCCAGCGCCTTCGGCTCCCTCCCATGGCCCTGCTGGTCACTGAAGGTGGGAGCGAAGCCCAGCTGTTCTCCATCACGGCAGGGGCCGTGAAAAGCTGCCACCGCCACTCCGGACGCCAGCGCCTTCGGCTCCCTCCTGTGGCTCTGCTGGTCACGGGAGGTGGGAGCGAAGCCCAGCTGTTCTCCATCACGGCAGGGGACGTGAAAAGCCGCCGCCACTCCGACACCAGTGCCTTCGGCTCCCTCCCGTGGCTCTGCTGGTCACGGGAGGTGGGAGCGAAGCCCAGCTGTTTGACATCATGGCAGGGGCCGTGAAAATGCTGCTGCCGCCACTCCAAACACCGGCCTCCTAGGAGGTGGGAGCGCGGCTGAGGACTGTTTCATCAAGCCTGGAGTTGTTGGACTTACTGGACACCCGCCCTGGTGGGAGCAGGGCAGGGAGGAGAGACTGGCTTAGCCGCCTCCAGAGCTCCTGGTCTCCTCATTCTTCCCTTAGTGTGAGTAGGGGTGGGTGGAGAGTTCAAGAAACAGGGAGATGGACTGGCCTAGCAGCTGTTGATGTTTCCTCCACTGATGAGCTGGGCTCCATCTGGGACATGAGCTGTGCTCTGTCACCTGGGGATTTTTTTGAGTATTGTAATGTTAAATGATATTGATGTTTCTCTGTATTGCTATATTGTATTTTGTGGTTATTGTAATGTAATTTGTGATTGATTTTTTGTATTGAACCTGCTTGTATATTTATTGTATTTACATGTTGTGTTGTAAGCCGCTTTGAGTGGCACTTGTGTCAGGAAAGCGGGATAGAAATTAAACGTAATAATAATAATAACCCTTTTGATATGCAAAGCCCTCATCGGCCCCTGACCAGTATTGATAAAGCTGCTGCCCTCCATCAAGATGGATTCAAGTGGGATTTAATCCACTTGGAGACCATCACCCTTCCCTGTAGACTTTGGCACCCAAGCCATTAGTCCTCAGGGTTGTTAGGTTAGTTAACCACCGCCTGACACTCTGCGTTGAGTCGCTGGCAGTATGGTCTACTCTATTACCACAATAGGATAACCTGGCCAGATTAGATATTAGGATATAAGTAAAATAATTTGAACTACTTTGAGATGGTTTTACAGTAAATCTCCGCATAACCTTAAAGCTTGCTTCCATTGTCCTTAAGTTGTGTGATACATGTATCATACAATGTTAAACCTTATGGGATGTATCGCACAATGAAAGCCCTCCGCCGGCTGCTTTGACTTGGGAAGGACTGGGGGAAATGCAATGTATCGCACAACGTTAACATTGTGTGGTGCAAATTTTTTCCTCAGATTTCTTAACGTGCGGTTTTAACATGTGCAGTACACACGTTATGCGGAGTATAGTTACTGTATTCTCTGAAGGTGACTTCGCTTCATTGTAGATATGTCCCATAAGATTCTCTGGATTCCAAATAGAACACCTAAGAGAAAGATTGAGGTATTTTCACGTGTGAGGCTTGAATAGTGTTTTCCAAGTGTTGCTTGAGAGTTTATTTATGGCTGTTTATTTTAACATATCTTTTATTTATCTTTATCTTTTATTTTTGATGTAGAAGAGCTAGTCAAGAAAAGACAGTGTAAGTTTTACATTCATCTTGGAGCAAAGACTTCTTGATGTGAAAACATACTCAACCATATAAGCGTTGAGCAGGGTTTTTTTTAACCAGCAGCTCCTGTTGAAATAAAAGCATATATACTTCAAATAGCAAACCTTCTCAAGTAGGGTGCCAAATGAGCTACATCTAAGGTGAATATAAACTGATACACTGCTGGCTATGAAGGCCGTTATATTTTAGTATAGAGAGCGGCTCATTCCAAATCCTGTTTGTGTTACAAAACAAATAAGCATTAACCAGGATGATTTACAGTGAGTTCAGTATGAGATTCATGTTGTTAGGTTTGCTCTCCAGACACGTGTGTGAACTCTCTGAGATCTGGCATGTACATACCAGTCAAGTTTTGTATTTGAAAATAAGGGAAATTTCCCGTACAAAATGGGAAACTTGACAGCTATGCTTGTCCTGTGCAGCCCTCCAGTGGCGGTATTAGAGCATTGCAGTCTTCCTAATACGGGAGGATGCCGGGAAAGGGGGGTAAAATACGGGAGGTTCCTGGCCAATACGGGACACTTAACAACTATGCATGTATGAGGACGAATCTTTGAACCTTAACATTTACTGCTGCTAGACAGCTCAAGTTTAGTTACTGACAAAGACCCAGTTCTCAGGCAGCGCTTGACTGAACGTGCTGAAGTAAGCTCTGTCGTAGAATAAGAGATATTCAAAAGGTGTATGCTGTATTGAGGTGATAGTTTTATAGGTTAACCCAAAAGATACAGTGGTAATGTATGTACAGGATTGGACCAGGAGTCAGAAGATCTGAATTCAGATCACCTCTGGGCCATGGAAACACATTGGGAAGTAGCAATGATATGTCACTCCTTAAACATCTTGCATATCTCAAAATCCCTGTTGGAGTTTGGATAAAGTTGGAGATGAGGGAACAAGGACACCGGGCGCTCCCTTTCCCTCCCGGCCAGACCGGCGGGAGATGAACAGGCACAGCTGGAGGGAGTTTCGGCAGGCAGCCTCAAAAGTGGGGCCGACGCTGCCAACGTCAAGGACACCGGGCGCTCTCTTTCCCTCCCGGCCAGACCGGCGGGAGATGAACAGGCACAGCTGGAGGGAGTTTCGGCAGGCAGCCTCAAAAGTGGGGCCGACGCTGCCAACGCCAAGGACACCGGGCGCTCTCTTTCCCTCCCGGCCAGACCGGCAGGAGATGAACAGGCACAGCTGGAGGGAGTTTCGGCAGGCAGCCTCAAATGCGGGGCCAACGCTGCCAACGCCAAGGACACCGGGCGCTCTCTTTCCCTCCCGGCCAGACCGGCGGGAGATGAACAGGTACAGCTGGAGGGAGTTTCGGCAGGCAGCCTCAAAAGTGGGGCCGACGCTGCCAACGTCAAGGACACCGGGCGCTCTCTTTCCCTCCCGGCCAGACCGGCGGGAGATGAACAGGCACAGCTGGAGGGAGTTTCGGCAGGCAGCCTCAAAAGTGGGGCCGACGCTGCCAACACCAAGAACACCGGGCGCTCCCTTTCCCTCCCGGCCAGACCGGCGGGAGATGAACAGGCACAGCTGGAGGGAGTTTCGGCAGGCAGCCTCAAAAGTGGGGCCGACGCTGCCAACGCCAAGGACACCGGGCGCTCCCTTTCCCTCCCGGCCAGACCGGCGGGAGATGAACAGGCACAGCTGGAGGGAGTTTCGGCAGGCAGCCTCAAAAGTGGGGCCGACGCTGCCAATGCCAAGGACACCGGGCGCTCTCTTTCCCTCCCGGCCAGACCGGCGGGAGATGAACAGGTACAGCTGGAGGGAGTTTCGGCAGGCAGCCTCAAATGCGGGGCCAACGCCAAGGACCGCCGCTGTGTTCGGCCCCGGCGGGGGCGAAGAGGCTCGCTGGCCTCACCATCGGCCGGCGTTTTGGGCCCCGCCCCCGCCCCTCGCCAGGACTCAAAAGGCGAGGGGGCCTGCCGGACGAAACATCACCGCCGCTGTGTTCAGCCCCGGCGGGGGCGAAGAGGCTCGCTGGCCTCGCCATCGGCCGGCGTTTCGGGCCCTGCCCGGCAGTTGAGGGTTCAACACAGTTGTGGAAGAATGCCCCACCACTTCCATCACCACCGGAGCCGTGCGGAGGGTGGTGGGGGGAGTGAATGGGGCGGTATTATATTGGGGTGGAAGGGAGGGAGGGAGAGATTGCCAGGCCAGCCAGGAAGGAGAGGCAGCATTCTGTCCAGGGCAAGCAGGGAGGCTCCGGAGACCAATATAGAGGTTGTGATGGGCATGGGGCGATATAGCGGGTACCGAGGGGCGGGCCGCACCCGGGGAACGCGGGGCAGATGCTTAGTAGCTGTCCCTCGTTCCAGCCCCACGGTTACACCTCTAGGTCCTGAGCAGCTGACCCAGGGTGACCCTGTCCTTAGGCTGCTGCTGATGAATGCCAGGTCGGTATGTAATAAGGCCCCCCTGATACAAGCCTCTATTATCCCAGCCTAGGGATAAGGGTAAGGGCGGTGGCGTCGCCATCATAGCCAGGGAGTCACTGGGAGTCACCAGGGCTACTGCTCCACAAATTCTGGGTTGTGAGGCCCTGCTTCTGCGTCTGGGCTCTAAGGGTCAGTTGGGAGTCTTACTCCTGTACCTGCCCCCTTGCAGGGTAAGGGACTCCCTGCCTGAGCTCCTCGAGGCCATCTCAGCATTGGCGTTGGAGTTCCCTAGACTGATGGTTCTGGGGGACTTCAATTTACCCTCGCTGGGGACTGGCTCCGAGGTGGCTCAGGAGTTCATGGCTTCCATGGCAGATATGGACCTGATTCAGGTAATTCAGGGCCCGACCAGGGGCAGTGGCCACACACCAGATTTAATCTTTTTGTCGGAGCGGTGGCAGAGTGATCTGAGATTACGGAAATTAGACATAACACCTGTGCCATGGTCAGATCACTATTTGGTGGCTCTAGACTTCCTGGGTACGTCGCTTTACCGTAGGGAGGCAGGGCCTATTAGAATGGCCCGCCCCAGGCAACTGATGGATCCTGATGGATTCCAGAGGGAACTGGGGGATTTTCCTCTGGATCGGCAACACGATTCGCCCGAGGCACTGGTCGACCTGTGGAACAGGATGACAACAGCGGCCTTGGATGAAATCGCACCACTACGGCCTCTCAGAGCTCATCGAGCTAGGTCATCTCCATGGTTCACAGATGAACTGCGGGAGCTCAAACGGGCAAAGAGACGCCAAGAGCGCCGCTGGGTGAAGACCCAGAGAGACTCCGATTGGACACTAGCTAGGGCCGCTATTAGGGCCTATCTAGTGGCGATGGAGGTGGTGAGGCGACAATACTTCACCACCCTTATCGCCTCCGCTGATAATCGCCCAGCCACCCTGTTCCGGGTTACCGGGTCTCTCCTTGGTAGGGGGACCCCGGTGCCCGGTTGGCAGGCGTCGGCTGAGGACTTTGCTGACCATCTAGTGGAGAAAATCGATCGGATTCGCTCTGGGTTTAATCCTGGCGTGGATGGGGAGAGTCCGGAGGGAGCCGGAGCACAGTCTTGCTATGCCATCTGGGACCGGTTTGATCCAGTTGCCCCTGATGAAGTGGACAGGCTCCTTGCAGCTGTGCGCGCCACTACCTGCCCTTTGGACCCCTGTCCCACCTGGTTGGTGAAAACCTCCAAGGCAGTGACAGGTGGCTGGGTTGGGGCTGTGATCAATGCATCATTGCGAGAGGGGGTGTTTCCTGCACCTTTAAAACATGCTTTGGTGCGCCCCCTCCTGAAGAAATCTTCCCTCGACCCAGCTGTCCTAACTAACTATAGGCCTGTCTCAAACCTCCCCTTTTTAGGGAAGGTGTTGGAGAAGGCAGTGGCGTGTCGGCTGCAGGGGGTACTGGATGAAGCGGATTATCTGGACCCTTTTCAGTCAGGATTCAGGCCTGGATATGGTACCGAGACGGCATTGGTCGCACTGATGGATGATCTCTGGCGGGAGCGGGACGGTGGTCACCCATCCGTCCTCGCTCTTCTTGACCTCTCAGCGGCTTTCGATACCGTTGACCATGGTATCCTTCTGGAACGGCTCCGAGGTTTGGGAATCCAGGGTACTGTGTGGTCCTGGTTTTCCTCATTTCTGAAGGGTCGGTCCCAGTCGGTGTGGTTGGAGAGTGAGAGGTCCAGTCCTAGGCCCCTCAAATGGGGGGTTCCTCAGGGCTCGGTGCTCTCTCCTCTCCTATTTAACATCTACATGAAACCGCTGGGTGAGATCATTCGTTCCCATGGGGTGCGGTACCATCAGTACGCGGATGACACTCAGTTGTACATCTCGGCCCATGGGGACCCCAGTGGTGCTGTCAAAGTCCTTTCCAGATGCCTGGAAGCTGTGGGGGTCTGGATGGGGGCTAACGGGCTACAATTGAATCCCAGCAAGACTGAGTGGCTATGGATAGGGGGTCCTGCGTTAATCCGGGAGCTTCCATCGTTGGTTCTGGATGGGGCTATTTTGCCCCAGACAGACCCGGTGCGCAACTTGGGGGTCCTCCTGGATTCACGGCTACTGCTAGAAGAACAGGTGGCGGCTGTGACCAGGAGGGCTTTCGCCCAACTTCGGGTGATTCGCCAGTTGCGCCCACTCCTGGACCGGGACTCCTTGCTCATGGTCACCCATGCTCTGGTTACCTCCAGACTAGACTATTGCAATGCGCTCTACATGGGGCTGCCCTTGACGACCATTCGGAGGCTACAGCTGGTCCAAAATGCGGCTGCCCGGGTGGTGATGGGGTGTGGCCGTTATGCCCATGCTTCGCCACTGCTCCGGGAGCTGCACTGGTTGCCAGTATGTCTCCGGGTGCAATTCAAGGTGCTGGTTTTGACCTTTAAAGCCCTATATGGTAGTGGGCCAGGTTACCTAAGAGACCGCATCGCCCTGAGGACGTCTGTCCGTCCAACCAGAGCGGACCGGAGGGGCTCTCTAATTGTTCCATCAGCCAGAGGGGCTCGCCTCTCTGGCACAAGGAGGAGAGCCTTCTCCGTGTCTGCACCGGCCCTCTGGAACCTCCTGCCAACAGAATTACGTCTTCGGACGGAGTTGCTGCCTTTCAGAAGGGATCTTAAAACCTGGCTGGCAGGTCAAGTGTGGGGTGCGGGTGGAAGGGTAACCACCATGGGGTGGTTGGTGTAGAGGAACTCTTCCCCATGGTGCCTTTTCGATCCTGCAGCCCTTGCTTCTTAGGGGGTGGGTAGTCTTAACTTTTTTTTTTACTGTTTTAACTGTTTTTAGGATTATTGTTGTATTTGTGAATATTGTCTGTAAACTCCTTGGGTTGCCCTGGGGTTACTTTTTATGTTGTTAGCCGCCCAGAGTCGGCCTTGTGTTGAGTGGGCGGGATATAAATTGAATAAATAAATAAATAAATAAACAACACATAACAAAACAGATAACTAACAAAATAAAATACTCAAGTTAGGGAAGTTAATTCTGAAAATTACATTCATTGCAAAAGCTGGCACTTTGTGAGACTTTTCGGACCCAGGCTTTGGTACCTGCACAGACTAGAGTGAGTGGAATTTCAGGTTCATGAAGTCGTAGGAGTTGGGGCTTGACAAATGTGGGGTTTCAGCACTTAATAGAAGAGAAGTAAGAAAGAGGTTTAGACAGCAAGCAGTTCCAAAGATCATGGAAGAGTGGGGAAAGATTTCAAAGTACTGTACAGTAGTTTGTTGCGGACTGAGATGGACTCAAAATTTGATTTCAGTTTTGGAACATGGTAGCAAAATTAAACACCAACTTTAATTGGTGTTCCTGTAGCTGTTTTAAATTAAGGGGTATGCCTTATTTGAGTTGATATATAGCAACCGATAAATTCCGTTGTTCCTGCAAGGGGACAATGACAATAAAGATTTATCTATCTATCTAAAATGGAAAGCAAAACTGTTGAGAAGATTGCTTCTAAATATGGCAAGATACTGTATGTTGAAATTCCTTCCGTATTCCTTAAAATGACACACTGAAATTTTGAAAACAACATTTTAAAAAATATTTAGTAAGGGATTTGGAAGCCTCCTGCGGCCTTTAAAATGTACTTTGTCACCCTGTAGTATTTGTTATATGAACAGCTGCTTTGCTCCTGAAGACTGATTCCCCTTGAGTGCCTTATTATACTATAGAGTCTTTGCTTTGTACGTACCTGAAGAATGCACTTTTTTTGCTTTTATCAACTCATTCTCAATTTCTGCCTTTCTAACACTACCCCTGCATTTCTCCGCTACTTGTATGTACTCCTTCTTTTGTAGCCTGGCCTTCATTCCACTTTGTTTGTTTATAGCGCCTCTCTGGCTTTTACAACCTGTCATCCATTCCCCCCCCCCTACAATGTTCTATAATGTAGAAGTTTTCATATTCTTATCCAAGCAAACTTTGGTCTAATAAACATTCCTCCTATTTCTGTTCTGTGAGGTCAGCTAAGTTCAGTTGCATGTGTTAGCACACCAGTAGTTTTGTACTGGCGCTCACTTTGTTTTGTTCTGTAATACTTACTTTCATACATGATCCATAAATCTTGGAACGGTCAGTGTGTGCCTGTGTCAATACAGGATCTTACTGCCTTCTCTTTACAAGTGCTGCATCGTCCCTGGATCAGGGCCGCCATCAGTGCAGTACTACCAGTACTGCCGTATAGGGCTAGGAGCAGATGGGGCCCTGCTGCCGCCAGCTATAACTATGTGGGGGGGGGGGGGGCAATAGGATTGCTCAGTATGGGGCCCAGAAATTTCTGATGGCGGCCCTGTCCTGGATGGACTATGTCATGGTGCCACTTTGAGGACCATGTTGGCACACACTAGCAAGGTTAAGATTGCAGTTGCTGTGGAAAAGATTCATTTTTGAGAAGGTGCAAGGAAGATGGTGAAAGTAATGTCTATGAAAACTCAAAATAAGGGCAGAAGGGTTGCAGTGCCTTGTTTTTAATTATTTTGCGGCCAACCTGTTTTCAATGTCCGTCTTAAAATATTCAATTTCATTTGAAGACTCCTGAGATTTTTCTGATTTCCTCCCCCAGTATCTTGCAGGCTTACTGAGTGCTATGTTATAATGCCCATTTATAGCCGTTGCTCTAAAGAACAGATCATTAAATGATTAGAAAAAGCTGTGTGGTCTTATATGCAGTCCACATGCAAGGGTGTGTAATACATTATTAGACCACTAAAATGATGCGAACAATGAATAGTCAACCAGAGCACTTTCTGCAGCTAAACATGGACAGGCACCCACGTAGAACAGATTGAGGACAACATCTTCCAGTAACTAGACAATTTTGTTAATTTGGATGCAATCATCTGCAGACTGGGTTTGATCCCAGCTTCTCTGATAAGGAGTTTTGCTCCATTTCTATGTGCTTCTGTCTCGAGCCAAAAAGGAATCTTGTATTTAAGTATAGGGCAATGATGGGGTGGGGAGAATGCCAAATGACAAGCAATCCTTCATCTAGTAAAATTGAGGGGAAACATTCTGTACCACCAGAGGTGAAATCTGAAACCTACATTCTGATCTGAGTCTGTAGCTTCCATTTCAAAACTGACTTTTAACAAAAGGAGTCTGGCATCCACATTTTGGAACTTTTATGCTTTTCCTCCTCGACTCATAGCTCTGTAGTGTCCAGCCTGATGAAGACCTGTACGGGGCCAAGTGGTAGCTTACATTTATGGTGTCTTGGTAGTCTAATAAAAGTGTCACCTACATTTTTAATTTAATTTTAATTTAATTTTGGATTTATATGCTGCCCTACTCAAGTAAGACCCGACTCAGGGCGGCTCTCATCACAATTTAAAAACACAAGATATACAGTCACAATAAAAGCTGAACATGAGCAGATAAAAGCATAAAGAAGAATAAAAACAGATAAAAAGCCACCCAATTAAGCCCATCCGCCCCATCCATAAAAAAGAGAGAAGAGGGGGATCTAAATTATGATACAAGCCAGCAGGTGGGCACCATATTTCCATCAGGGCCCCACACCTGCCCCGCCAGCCAGGTTTTCAGACTTTTTCTAATTTTGAATTTGAAGTTTAATTTATATACCGCTTTTTCAACCCAATGGGTGACTCAACGCAGTTCACAAGAACATCAAAATAATACAAGAATATAAATAATAATAATAATTTATTTAACTTATATCCCACTCTTCTAGCGCAAGCGCCACCCAGAGCAACTGACAGCATAAAACGAGAACTCTTCGAAACAAGAAAGCAATCTCAAACATACAAAAAGCATGACAAAACATCTCAAACCCAGCCTAAAACCCTCCCTAAACCCTTAAGAAGATAAAACAATAATAGTTAAAAGGATAAAAAACCATACTAAAAAGACATAAAAAACAGTCACAAAACCCCCCACAGTCTGACAGTTCCAGCAGTAATTTATAACCGGAGGCAATTAGACTAGCCAGTGGACCTGGGACATACCACCCATTGGATCCCAGACCCGCTGGCACAGCCAGGTCTTGAGTGCCTTTCTAAAGGGGAGCAGCTCCATCTGGACGCGCAGTTCCGGTGGTAAGAGGTTCCACAGGGCCGGGGCAGACACCGAGAAGGCTCTTCTCTTGGCCCCAGCCAGGTGTGCTTCTCTTGATGAAGGGACCACCACAGAGCCTCTCTGGTCTGCCCTTGTAGGACGGGTAGAATGCCTTGGGGTGATGCGGTCCCGTAAGTAGCCCGGTCCACTACCATGAAGGGCTTTAAAGGTCAAAACCAGCACTTTGACTTGCACCCAGAGGCACACTGGCAACCAGTGCAGCTCCCAGAGCAGCGGTGAGGCGTGAGCATAATGCCCCTGCCCCATCACCTGGGCAGCCGCATTCTGGACCAGCTGAAGCCTCCGAATGTTTGACAAGGGCAGCCCCATATAGAGCACGTTACAGTAATCCAGCATAATTCATACAAACTGAAAACAACAAAATAATACAAGATATCAATACAAGATAATTCATACAATCAATATCAATAAACCAGAACAATAGAATCTCCAAAAATACGTTGTACAAATTCAATTCAGAACAACGTATCAATAAAGAAAACAGTATTACACCCCAGCGCTACCATGGTCTCCCCACCCCAACCACGACAAGTCCAACAGGAGGGGGAGGGGGAGGGGGAATGAGGACCAACGATCCACCACCACCCCGGCCCTTTAAGTCCAGGCAGAGAGGCGGGGCTCGGGGCACTGATGAAGATAGTCCCGGCCCCGGGAAGTGACCACCAGCTGTGCCTCCACCTCCCATGGCCTGCCGGGCCAATGGAGGAGCCAGGATGGCGTCAGCTGGAGGAGCGCCAGCGGCAGCCCTGAAAGTCGCAACTCCCTCCAGCTGCGCCAGTCCTTCTCCCGCTGGTCCAGCCGGGGTGGGGTGGGGAAAGGGAGCACCTGATGTCCTCGGCCCCAGTTTTGAGGACGCCTGCCGAAACTCCCTCCAGCTGTGCCAGTCCTCCCGCTGGTCCAGCCGGGAGGGAAAGGGAGCGCCCGGTGTCCTTGGCGGCGGTGGCGGCAGCCCCAGCTTTGAGGTCGCCCACCGAAACTCCCCGCAGCTGCGCCAGGGCAGCAATTCTGTTTGGAACCGTAGCTCTGTTGGCTGGTGCGGACACGGAGAAGGCCCTCCTTCGTGTGCTCGAGAGATGAGCCCCTCTAGCCGATGGCACAACTAGAGAGCCCCTCCGGTCCGCTCTGCTTGGACGGACAGACATTCTTGGGGCAATGCGGTCTCTTAGATATCCTGGCCCACTACCATGTAGGGCTTGTCTTCTGTGGATCCTTCTGAGAGCTGGACTGATGGTGAATGTGGTTAGATACACGGATACCCATTCATTCACACATGTGACTGGTTGAGGGGGTGAGGTTAAAATTTCTGCTATTTCCCCAGCCAGTCTTGTTTGGAGAAGTTTTTTCCTCTGCCAAATTGATGATTTAGGTGAAAGTGACTCCGTACTGTACAGCCCAGCTGATAATATCTCAATTGGATCTTGTGGAAATCATTGGCAAAACATTCTGAGATTCTGAAGGTCACAGAGTAGCCAAGCATTGCCAACACTGATGTAAATAATTTAGCAGATTCATGCGCTCTAAGAGGTATTCATAGTTTGAATTTTGCTGTGGGGACATGTCAGCTATCCTGTACAAAGACTGTTCTACTCTTTCCGATTACTATCAGTTGAAACTTAGTTGAATATGTCTCACTGTTTTACAGATTTGTCAAAGGCTAATTGGAAGAAGGAGAATTGAAAACTGGGCTACCTGATTCCAAGCTGGTGATTTAAAAGCCAGACTGTTCCAGTACGTTCCAGGTAATTTTTTAAAAAAACCTAGATTGTAGCTGTTCTTCTCAAGGCCAGCTGTTACTTATACTTTAGTAGAAGCCTTTTGTTTGTGAAATAAGGTTTGCAATGCCACCTGCTGGCTACAGGTAAACTTTCCTTAGAAATCTTAACATAAGTGAAGAATTCTAAACATGACTTAAATTAACATATAAAATTACTTATATTTTTACACTGCATTGTATATTGCTATATAAAGGTAAAGGTCGCCCTTGCTCAAAAGCTAGTCGTATCTGACTCTAGGGTTCGGTGCTCATCTCTGTTTATAGCTAAAGAGCCAACACTGCAGACATTTCTTTGGTCATGTGGCATGCATGACTTGACACCAGAGTACAACGGAACGCTGTTTACCTTCCTACCGAAATGGTCCCTATTCATCTACTTGCAATTCCTTGCTTTCGAACTGTTAGGTTGGCAGGGGCTGGGACAGAGGCGGAAGCTCACTCCATTATGCAGCACTCGGTCCCAAACTGCTGACCTGCTGACCTTTCAGTCGTCAAGTTGAGCATCTTAACCACTAAGTGACCACAGTCCCATATTGCTATATACGTACCTATACAAATATTGCAGCTTTGGCTATCCTTCAATTGCATTGCACTTGCCCTGAAAGGAGAATGTGTTTGTGTTTCAGTCCCCCCCCCCCCTCACTTAGAGAGAGAAGAGCAAGCCTTTGATTTAGGTGGCATTTAGTGCTGGTCAGTTGGAGGCTGTAAAAGAGGTGAGGAGATGCAAAACCAGCTGTTGCTCTTAACGGAATGTGCAGGTAGTCCACGAAGAGAGCCTCATGACTGCATGTTATCAAGTGTATATTAGCTAACAAGTACAGCCACTTGTTCGCTCAAGTGGCTAAGACGCTGACAGGGAGGCGGAAGTTCAGCAGTTTGATTCCTGAGTACTGCAGAACTGAATGAGCTCCCGTCTTTGTCCCAGCTCCTGCCAACCTAGTAGTTCGAAAGCAAGAAATTGCAAGTTGATAAATAGGGACCACTTCGGTGGGAAGGTAAACAGCATTCCGTGCACTCCGGTGTCTAGTCATACCTGCCACATGACCACGGAAACGTCTGCAGAAGCAGACAGTGCTGGCTCTTCGGCTTTGTAACAGGGATGAGCACTGAAGCCTAGAGTCGGATACGACTGGCTTTCGAGCAAGGGAAACCTTTACTTTTACAGCCACAGAGAGGTCCTTCAATAATAGGTTAGCTCACGAACAGGAAATGGCCTTGTTCTAATGGGTTTCTTGTTCCAAATGAGCTCTTGTATCTTCTGAGGGGACTGGCTATCTCTCCAGGGTTTTGTATTGTTTCCAAGGCATAGGCAGTTTTAGACCAGAACTCCCCCTCCCAAAAAAACACTTTATATAAAAAGTGTGTCCCCTCTTCCAGATTACAGCTTTGGAGGTGTAATTTATTCTGTACATTCGGTTTTGAACTGAACTCGATGACTGGAAGGTCGCCAGGTCAACAGTTTCGAGCCCTGAGTGCTGCATGACGGAGTGAGCTCCCGTCCTCTGTCCCAGCACCTACTAACCTAGCAGTTCAAAAGCAAAAAATTACAAGGCGATAAATAGGTACCACTTGGATGGAAAGGTAAACAGCATTCTGTGGACTCCGTATCTAGTCATGTCTGCCACATGTCCACAAAACATCTGCAGACACAGACACTGCTGGCTCTTTGGCTATAAACAGATGAACACTGAACCCTAGAGTCAGATATGACTGGCTTTCAAGCAAAAGGGAAACCTTTATGACCTGTTTTAGGCCTTTTAAATTTAAATGTGTAGTGATCAGTGGGTCATTTCCAGTTTTCAGAAGAGGATTTATAAGACCTAAAACAGTCTCTGCAGAGATGAAATTGAGTGTACTGGGGGCACACATCTGCCATAAAATGTTAGCACTCTGTGTCCTGTCTGGCATTCACTGTTTATGTATGTTGGCCATTGGAGAAGTTAAAGCCATTTGTTGATGATGAGAATGGCGATGCATCAGTGGAATCTGATTTGGGGTTTGTTGTTGATCAGTTGCACAGTCAATTCCAACCCTTTGCGACCCCATGGACCATTGCCCGCCAGACACCTCTGTCCTCCATCCTTCTCCTCAACCCACCCAGCTCTGTGCCCATTACGTCTTCAATACCACCTAGCCATCTCATCTTTGGCCGCCCCCTTCTTCTTTTGCCCTCCACCTTCCCCAGCATCAAGGCTTTCTCAAGTGAATCCTCATTTGATGTCCAAAGTACTTCATCTTCATCTTTACTGAGCAGTCAGGGTTGATTTTTTCTAGGATTGACCTATTTGTTCTCCTCGCTGTCCAGGGTACTCTCAAAACTCTCCTCCAACACCACATTTCAAAGTTATCTATTCTTCGGCGCTCAGTTTTCCTAATGGTCCAGCTCTCACACCCATACATTGCTACCGGGAAAACCGTTGCTTTGACTATGCGGATTTTTGTTTGCAATGTGATGTCTCTACTTTTAACTATGTTCCCCAGGTTTCTCATAGCTTGTCTCCCAAGCATCTGTCGCCTTTTTATTTCATGGCTGCAATTACCATCTGCAGTGATCTTACATTCTAAAAAAGTAAAGTTTGTCACTGCTTCTACCTCTTCCCCATCTATTCTCCAGGGACTGATAGCCCAGTGATGGTGAACCTTTTAGAGAATGAGTGCCCAAACTGCAACCCAAAACCCACTTATTTATCGCAAAGTGCCAACACAGCAACAGGGGAGGAAGAAAATGCTCCCATTGGACTGCTGGGCAAACTGTGCTGGGAGGAGGCAGGAAGTGCTCCCATTGGGCTGCTGGGCAGAGGGGTGGGGAGAACTCTGTGCTGGGGGGAGGGAGGAAGCACTCCCATTGGGCTGCTGAGCAGAGGGGCAGGGCAAACTCTTTGCTGGGGTGACTGCACGGGTGCCCACAGAGAAGGTTCCAAGTGCCACCTCTGGCACATGTGCCATAGGTTCACCACCCCTGGTCTAGCCTGTGCTATTGCCCTTAGCCCAGTAGGTGTCATTGTCCAGATTTTTGTGGCTTGGGTCATGCCATAGGAGCACGATGTGGTCAGGTACAGACCCTTGAACTCTTGCGCTCCTTCCTCTGTCTTCTTTAGTTTTGAGTAACTGTAATTTGCTGTGAAATCTTAATTGAATTAATAATAATTTACTGGAAAATTACTTTCAGATCACAGATTGAAATTGATTCAAATTGTATACCTTTGTGTATATGGTGTGTTTTTTTTTAAGGGAAACTATAGCTAATGGAAATCAGACATTGTGGCTGCTGCAATTATCTCACACCGTAGATGAGAGAGATTCACTGGCCTAGTGAGGAGGAGCTCATAACATGTGATAGAGGGGAACTCATAATCAGTGAGGAAGGGCACCCCAAATTTGGGCATGAAGTCTTTGATGCACCCCTCCTCAGGTACTGTTACTCTCTCTCGATCCCCCATCCATAATTTAGCAGTTGACTCTGTGACTTAATAATTTAGAGGTCCTTCAGGAGTTCAAACTCCTCCCCTGAGTATCTATTGTAGTTAATATTGATTGCTTGGTGTTAATATTCACTGATCAGATTTTAAACATGAACCCTGATGGCGCAGTGGTTAAACTGCTGTACTGCAGCTAGAACGTTGTGAGTTCGATCCCGACCATGAGTCGAGGTTTACTTAGCCTTCCATCCTTCTGAGATTGGTAAAATGAGTATCCAGCATGTTGGGAGGAAAAAGCTAATTACTCTGTGAACCGCCTAGAGAGTGCACTAAACGCTGTAGGGCGGTATATAAATGTGACTACACTGTACTTTATTTATGATATCATTCAATGTTAGCTTCCTTTTAAAATTTTCTAGACCCATAGAGGGGGAAATCACGTGAATTGTTAACTCTGCCGGATTGTGTATTAATGGATTTATCCACTAGAGGTCAGTCCTCTATTGATGTTAAATTTATCATACTGCACGATCCTACTACCATTGGTAGGAAACCAGATTATCAGTCAGAGAAAGTTTAATGTAGAGAAGTTGCTTAAGTGATTATTACATCAGAACAAAAGATTTTGTTCATTTTGTCAGAGAGATCTATGAGCAGGATTACAGTATTCTGCTTGGAGATCTTCCTTACACATTTTTAAAATAAGTTTTGACACTGACCAGATCTTGCAACATATAAAATGTTGCATAATAAACTATACTGTTTCCCAAGATTTCTAAAATCTACTGCTGAGGAAGCAGTCAGCTGTCCACTGTTATAAGTCCCCAAGCTCTCGGTTCACTGAAACAGCATTTAATGTAGAAGGGAACCTGGAATCTTCATATGTTATTATAATTTGGTTTCTAGGGATGGTTTTTAATTGCCAGTAATTAAACAGCAAGGTGCTCAACAAGTAGCAGTACATGTACTGAGTAATAGAATACTGTATAGCAATTGTTTCAGTCCTGCTCTATTATGGTTTGGCCATGCAGTGCAAATAATTCTGTATTCTTGATAGAGAAGAAGTAGCACACTAGATTTCCTTTTACAGTCAGAAATTATATGCAATGGAAAAAAATATGGAGTTTCCATCTGTGCTGAACTATTGACTGAATTGCATAACTAACTTGTGAACATTAATTGTTTGCAGAAGCTGTTATGCAATTGGTAAAGAAACAGCAAACATTATATTTGTGGAAAGGCCTTTAAAAATAACTTAATCTCTGTAGGAATATGATGACAGTATGGAACAGTTTGAAATGGAAGTCTGTACCCGGAATATCCTCACTATTGGAACTAAATGAACACATTTCCTATAAGGAAAAATAAAAGAGTAAAAAGAGAATTAGCAAAAAATAAGATTAAAACCTTAAATGACTGGTTGGAAAATTATAATAATAAACAAAAGAGACAAGAAATGTATAGGAAACAGGGACGGGGGGACTTGAATTGGTTGGACCAAATAAAAATGGAAAATTGTGACATAATAATAATAATAATAATAATAATAATAATAATAATAATAATAATAATAATAATAATAATAATAATAATAATAATAATAATAATAATAATAATAATAATAATAATAATAATAATAATAAATTCCACTTATATCCGCCCATCTGGGGATTCATCCCCACTCGGGGCAGCTACTAACAATATATTAAAAATATCTTAAAATTCACACAATCATAAAATGACATCTTAAAACCACACAATTTTTTTAAAAAAGAAGAAGAAATAATCCAGGCCTAAATTAACAAAAGGGACGGGACGGCGAGAAGCCTCAGACTAGGCTGATGATGACCCCTTTTCAAATATATATCTCTAAAGTGAAAACGTACGTTTTTATGTCCTTAATGTGTGGCCACACCCCGCAACCAAACCCCCTGAGCTTGGCCACGCACCTACCGTGGGCATCTGACATTCATAAGGGGGTGGACCCAGGGCCGCAGGGGGGCCGAGTGCCCCACCAGCCAGAAAAAACCCAATGACTACAATTCTCAGGACCCGCCACAGCCAATCAGAAACCCCGGGCCAAGACACTGAAGCCAGATGAGGAAAATGGCTGTTAGTGCGCGCGTGCAACAAAACAACAAAGAACCAGGGCTGGAGAGCCACCGTGTGGCCGGCCCTGAAGCCCACGGTCTCTGGCTGGCCATGGACTCACTGCTCCAATGCACCTGACCGACCGTCACAGCAACCGGCATGCCCTCCAGACCACCAGAAGCCTTGGGAGCGACGGCCGGGGAGGCGCTGACAGCAGGCGGCCTGGCAAGCAACCAACGTATCCGCCCGACCGACACAGCCCTCGCCAGCGCCACTGGCCAGGCCACGCCGAAGAATGGTGCCTTGCTGAGGAGGCGGGAGGCCAGGCCAGGCATGGCAGGCAGCAGACAGAGACTGAGAGGGAGACCATTCACGTGCCCCAAGCCAGGATCCAGGAAGAGAAAAGGGGAACGCGTGCCCACGGACGGATACCCATCCCCCAAACAGTCCCCGACACTCTCACCACTAAACGTCTTGCCCAGGCCCGGCCTCACTCATCCGCCTCCTCTGTGCGGCGCCTGGCTCCACCGAACAACGGAGATTCGCGGAGGAGGCGGGAGAGCAAGACCAACCCCAGGCAGCTATGTCTGACTGGGAGCAGGGATGGGGGGAACAAAACAGGCCAAGGTAACAGTACCCCCAACACGCCATCCGGGGAAAAGGGAGGACACATGCCCTGGCCCCCCTTCTCTCCAAAACAGCCCAAATGGCTGTGCCTGCCGCAAGGGAAGCTTCCCGTCTCAAACCCCTCCCGTGTGTGTGTGTGTGAGAGAGAGACTAAGTGAGTGAGTGTGCATGTGTGTGCGAGACAGAGCAAGGGAGATAAAGATAAAGAACGCAAGAGAGATAGACAAAGGGAGAATGGGGGGGAGAAAAACAAAGCAATACACAAAAAGAAAGAGACACAGAGAGAAAAAGAGAGAAAGAGAGGAGGGGTGGGTGCCTCCCTAAACAGAAGGCATTTAGCTGCTTTTTAGATGTCCGTAAGCAAGTGGTCTGACAGAATTCCACCGGGATTGAGTTTGGTATAGAAAGGAGTATGGAACAGGAAGAGGTCTTACAAATTTTGAGGAACTGTAGTTCCAGATATGTGAAGACATAACAAAGCAGAAAGGTGTAGTAAGCAAAATATACAATTTATTAAATAAGGATGGTGAAAGAAAAAATACAATTACAATACAAAAAAGAGGAAGAAAAAGAACAAAAAAGAAAAACAATAAAAACAAATTACTACTTTAACAATATTATGCTTACCCACCCTTCGTTGTAACTCAACAATACACTCCAATATATTTATATACATCATATGACTTACGTTACTATAATATGTGTTGCTTATTCATTTCAAAAATCCAATTTTATACTCATTCATGTATACATATAACTATTATGGTTACCTTATTTATTCTAACATAAGCTTATAAAACTATTGCAATTCTATTAAACAACCAAAACTAGACAAAATTACAGTACTAAAATACAATAACAAAAATACAATGACACAACACACCCAGTGTATTATATGGGTGTATTATATGCCTTGGAGAATGCAGGATACTCAAAAAAACTTTAAAATAAATGTGGGAGATGGAATTGGGGGTGAAAATAACAGATACTGTATATACTCGACTATAAGTCATCCCAAATATAAGTCGAGGTACCTAATTTAGACCTCTAAAACTAGGAAAATAGATTGACCCGAGTATAAGTTGGGAGTGGAAAATGCAGCAGCTGCTAGTGAGTTTCAAGAATTAAAATACATGAAGATATCATAAAATTAGTTAATTCAGACATTTGTGTGGGTATGTTTTTCACTGTTTATGTTGACACGAGTATAAGTCAAGTCCCATTTTTGGACCTCATTTTGGGAGCTAAAAAACCCAACTTATACTCGAGTATATATGGTATATCCTGAAATAAAATGTGGAAATTAAGAATAATGTGAAATTTCTCATTAAGAAATAAAGAGCACAACTCAAGATGTTATGGAAATGGTATTTAACAACCAAAACTAGACAAAAATACAGTACTAAAATACAATAATAAAAATACAATGAGACAACACATCCAGTGTATTATACAATGCCCTGGATACTCAAAAAACTTTAAAAGAAATGTGGGAGATGGAATTGGGGGTAAAAATAACAGATACTGTATATACTCGACTATAAGTCATTCCAAATAGGACCCCTGGGGTCACAGAGGCTCGAGAGGGAAAACGGACTCCCGGCTGGGCGGCGGCGATAGCAGGGCCTCTCTGCCGAACCCAGCCTGGGCGCTTTCTCCTCCTCCCCACCCCCGGGGCCACGGAGGCTCGGGAGGGAAAAGGGAAGCCCGGGCAACAGCGGTGTGGCTATACTGGGCCCAGCCATGCTTCTTCCTCCTCTCCGCAGGGTGCCCGGGGGAGCCCAACATGGCTCCTGCTCCTCCCTGCCCCTGGCTCCGGTGGCTCTTCCTTCTCGGCTCCTGGACTTGCCCAGAGTGCAGGGAGAAGAAGAGGAGGTGAGCAGGGTGGGGCGGGGAGGTGGTTGTAGCCGGCCAAGTGGGCATGGCCTGGGGGAATTTCCGCTACCGGTCCACTTGGACTGGGCAAGACTTCAGTGCATCAGTGTGTGGAATCATTGAATCAAAATTGTTGCATTGGTGTATATATATATATTTTAAAAATCTATAAAAATTAATTAAAAAAAAAAGAACTTAGTAGCTGAAATCCTGTCTACGTTAGTGTAATATAAAGTTATGCATATGAAGATGTGCCAGGCAATCAGCATTGCACAATTGATCACGCACGTTGTGCTTGTATGAGTAATGTTGCATTTATGCAATTGATTATTCAGTTCACAATTGCATGGCTCATGTCATAGTTGCACCATGTGTTGCATAGTTATGTCAGATTTAGGATGAAATAAATAAATTGCAAGTAGATAAATAGGTACCACCGCTGCATTCCGTGTGCTCTGGCGTCTAGTCATGCCTGCCACATGAACATGGAAATGTCTGTAAATGGAGATGTGCACTGCACCCTAGAGTCAAACACGACTGGCTTTCAAGCAAGGGAAACCTAAGGTTTTTAAGGTATGTGAGATATGCAAATAATAGTTTACCATAGCCATTCTTCAGTTCATTTCCATGACCAAAAGAAGATTTGAATGCTGATCTTAATCCAATGTTCTATCCCAGGAGTTCTTAACCTTTTTAAGCCGGGGGCCTGGTCATGCTCCCTCAGACAGCTTTGGGGGCCAGATGGCCATTTTGCACTTCCTGGTGTGGTGAAGGTATGGTGCCATGGACCGCATCTGGCCGGCGGGCCACAGGTTGAGAATCCCTCTTCTATCCAGTACACCACACTTGCTAAAAAAAACAAAAAAACCCAAACCTAAACATTCTTCAGTTTTTTGTTTGAATGATATTAAGACATGTTCACAAAAAACTTATGATATTGATGAAATAAGGTATTCTGGAAAAACTTGTTATTTATTATAAACTTTGGAAAACAAAATAAAATCTCTCCAGGATTATAATAGACACAACACAACTGAAGAGAGATAGAAGAGGAAAATAGTCAGACTTCTTTGTTAAGTACTGGTTGAAACGCCTGTCTGTGCAGCTTTGTAGTGAAGGGCTGGCAGTGCAATTAAAGGTAAGGGTTTCCCTTGCTCAAAAGCCAGTCGTATCCGACTCTAGGGTTCAGTGCTCATCTCTGTTTCAAAGCCGAAGAGTAAATGGCTTCCGTCCCCCTCCCAAAATTCCAGAGGGGTCCTGAGGGGTCTTTTTCATTGTGAAGAAGCCATGGGGGCAGGAGATAGAGGAAGTCTGTAGTGTCTAAAAACTGGTGATGGTGGTATGACGTTCAGGCTCTTACCTCGGTCAGCTGAAAGGAAGAGAAGAGAAATAGCTGCTGAAATCTCAGTTGAAGCAATGGAGTAAACCCTACCATCCCACCGCTTCCTCTGCTCTAGCTGGGTGAAATGACTTCAAATAGATAATAATTGCTTTTTCGTGTAAGAGATTACTCTGGGTTGAAAGGATTTTTAGGAGACACCCGAATGAGGCTCCTTTCATGTCCCCAAATGCAGCTCTCAGGTATCGAAACCCGGCCTTCCAGTCTCCAGCTAAGCATCTTACCACTAAGTCACTGGGGGAGATAATAATTTCATGTCAGAAATTATTCTGGGTTGAAAGGATTTTTCGCGGAAGAAATTTTGCTCAGGGAATGCCCAAATGAGGGTTCTTTTATGTCCCCTAGAGCTGGGACAGAGACAGACGCTCAATCCGTCATGCAGTACCCGGGTCTCGAACTGCTGACTTGCCAGCCTTCCAGCTAACAAGGCGCTACCACATCAACTCAGCAGGGATCAATGTCCATTTGGCACCACCTCTCTTCATACTGCATTGGCTCAAGCGGTTAAAACGCTGAACTTGACGACTGGAAGGTCAGAGTTCGATTCCTGGGTACTGCATGATAGAATGAGCTCCCAGCTCCGGCCATACTAGCAGTTCAAAAGCAAGAAATTGCAAGTAGATTAATAAATACCACTTCACTGGGAAGGTAAACAGTGTTCCGTGCACTCCAGTGTTGAGGCATGCCTGCCGCATGTCCACGGAAATGTCTGCAGTGCTGGTTCTTTGGCTATAAACAGAGATGAGCACTGAACCCTAGAGTCGGATATGACTGGCTTTTGAGCAAGGGCGACCTTTACCTCTTCATTCCCTTCTAAATAGATGCAAGTGTATGAAGAGAGGAGGTGCCAAATGGCCATTGGTCCCTGCTGAGTTTGTCGTACAGTCAATTCCGACCCTTTGCGACCCCATGGACCATTGCCCTCCAGGCGCCTCTGTCCTCCACCATCCTCCTCAACCCGCCTAGCTCTGTGCCCACTGCGTCTACAATATCTTTTAGCCATCTCGTTTTAGCCATCTCGTTTTAGCCATATCATCTAGCCATCTCGTCTTTTGCCCTCCACCTTTCCCAGCATAAAGGCTTTCTCAAGTGAATCTTCTCTTCTCATTTGATGTCCAAAGTACTTTAGCTTCATCTTTACTATTTGACCTTCTAAGGCACATTCAGGGTTGATTTCTTCTAAGATTGTCCTATTTGTTCTCCTCGCTGTCCAGAGGACTCTCAAAACTCTCCTCCAATACCACATTTCAAAGGCATCTATTCTTCTGCGCTCAGCTTTCCTACTGGTCCAGCTCTCACACCCATACATTACCACCGGGAATACCATTGCTTTGACTATACGGATTTTTGTTTGCAATGTGATGTCTCTACTTTTCACTATGTTCCCCAGGTTTCTCATAGCTTGCCTCCCAAGAATCAGTCACCTTTTTATTTCATAGCTGCAATCTCCACCTGCAGTGATCTTAGATCCTAAGAAAGTAATATCTGTCACTGCTTCTACTTCTTCCCCATCTATTTTCCAGGGACTGATCGGACCTGTTGCCATTATCTTGGTTTTCTTGATGTTGAGTCTCAAGCCAGCTTTTGCACTCTCCTCCTTCAACCTAATGAAGAGCTTCTTTAGGTCTTACTCACTTTCTGCCATTAGGGTAGTATCATCTGCAACCTTGCTGACTTGATAGAGTAGAAACAAAATGAGTGAGTGCTCTTGAGTTAGTTATTCTCTCTCAACCTAGGCTAGGTCACAGGGTTATATCAAAAATTGAGTAAGAAAGAAAAGAAGAGTATGCATCTCTTGATCTCATTAGAGGAAAGGCAAGATATAAGTGTAATTAGTAAATGACATAAATGCCAGGGGAGTGAATGTTTCCTGGGACAAGACCCAGAAAATTATTTGCCCAGTTTGGACCGAAAAACTGTTTCCTTCTGGTGATTTTGGTTTAGTTCACAAGCACTGAGATATCTGCATGTGTTTTTATGAGGCACATTTCCCACTCTAGAGCGAACCTTGTTACAGTGCAATGTGGTCTCTTTTGTTTTCTATGTGAAAAACAAATTCATTGTGCATGATGTTTAATGTAATCTATTCAAGGTCTGCTGTCTCTGAACTTAAATCTGCATGCTAGAATTTGGTCTAGAGGACATTTTGTTTTTTTAGCTGGTTTAATTTCAGTGAACATTGTTTGAAAAAAAATGTATGAAAGATTCAAGGATCTTTGAAAATAGGTTGTATGATAGAGACAGAAGTACACAAAG
The DNA here is from genome assembly GCA_035047305.1 of Bradypodion pumilum. NCBI lineage: Eukaryota > Metazoa > Chordata > Lepidosauria > Squamata > Chamaeleonidae > Bradypodion > Bradypodion pumilum. The sequence continues at coordinate 108,481,749 of JAWDJD010000004.1, read as the reverse complement.
AACCACCTTGGTAAGGGGCTAAGTATGTCTTGAAGGACAAAAAATGGATTGAGTTTGGGGGTAGTTTGGACAAAACAGGCATGGACACAATATTGGTATACTGTATTTTATTGTTGGACCCTGTTACATTTTATTATGAGTTGAGTTGTGGTTAGTCATAGATTGTGAACTTAATCTTATGTAAGCAGTGAAGTACGCAGTTTTTAAAACAAACTGCCGTTTTCTGGCCTGTAAACACATTCACCATTAATATGAGAAACTGAAGTAAGCAATTAGATGTGGAAAATAATACAGTTCTTTAAATAGTAAGGTTAATAGTGGCTGGTTTTACACAAATTCTTATTTTTTGAAACAGATACAGTCAACCTCACATAACGCGTTCAGATAGCATCATTTTCGCTTAACAACGTGTCATTATGTACCACGTGTTCCCCCACATAACAATGTTTTTTAGTGTCGTTGTCTGGACAACAACACTAAAATAACCGTCATTATCCAGACAACGACACTAAAAACATCGTTATGCGGGAAACTCTATAGAAACCCGCATAACAACAACAATCGCTTAGCAACGCTACTTGGGGAACCAAGTAACATCGTTATGCGAGGGTCTACTGTACCAAGAACCTTTTCAAAATCTTGAATATATTTTTGAGGTAGTATGTATTTTGTTAGTAAAATAAGTGGACATTTGCATATCTTGAAAACTAAGTACTGTACAGTACTTAGCTGAGAACTTCATAGCCCTGTGGTTTAGGTATCTGGCTGGGGAGTTGAATTTCTTACTGTGCCTCCTTGAAGGGCTGGACTTAAAAATCTATAAAGTCCCTTCTGACTCTCTAATTGTAGGATATTATTAATGTTTGAAAATATAAAACAAAGACGAAAACAAACAGTATTATCAAAACATTGACTAGTATTATATAACAGATACATGGTTTAACCAAAAACCTAAGTACTATCTCACCTAAAAACCGATGTATAACTTTTGTTCCCAATATTGCTGCTGTCTTCAGCTCAGATAGTATTATTTCAGAGATTTGCTGTTGGTTATATTTTATGGAATTCTGTGCCATTGTTCACAGAGACTTGATGATTATGGGGACTGCTGAAATGTGTTTAATCCCCAAACCAATTATTTCTTTTGCTAAAGGTAAAGGTTTCCCTTGCTCGAAAGCCAGTCGTATCCGACTCTGGTTCAGTGCTCATCTCTGTTTCAAAGCCGAAGAGCCAGCGCTGTCTGCTTCTGCAGACATTTCCGTGGTCATGTGGCAGGTATGACTAGACACCAGAACATACGGAACGCTGTTACCTTCCCACCAAAGTGGTCCCTATTTATCTACTTGCAATTTCTTGCTTTCGAACTGCTAGGTTGGCAGGAGCTGGGACAAACACGGGAACTCATTCCGTCCTGCAGTACTCAGGAATCGAACTGCTGACCTTCTGCCTCCCAGTCAGCGTCTTAGCCACTTGAGCCACTGCAGACCCTGATTTATTGATCCTTTATCTCTGACTCTGGAGTCCTCTAGAATTGCAGTGTCATTAATCCAGACATTTCGTTGGCTATTACTGTGATATCTGGTGTTTCATACCCAAGATGTCCATCATTTGGATCCAAAAGTCCCACAAGATCGTGACTTGGTCATTTCCTAACACTTTATCTGGTGTTTCCATGAATTCTTGGATACTGGCAGATTACAATTTTTACATAATGACCAGTGCAAAGTTTTTGCAACTCTGTCATATTTGTAGTTTGTTTAAACAATCTTTGAACATTCATAGATAAAGTGTGATACAGTTTCATCTTTTTGGGAGGCAGAATTGACATTTGCTGCTTGTACTAATTCCTTGAATATTGGCTTTCATAGCATTAGTTTGGAGTCCTTGTTTTTGCACTGCAAAAATCAAACCTATTTCTTTCTTGATGGTCTCCGATTTTAGTCATAGCCAAATTGAGGAGTTGTGTTTTCCATCAAGGTTTCTCAGGTATTGTCCTTGCAGTGGGTTATTTTTTCCAGCTCCTTAATTTATTTTCAAAGTATGTTTTCTTGTATTCCATCTTTGTTTCTGTTGCTTTTAAAATGTTTTCCATTTTCACTGTCTTAAGTAATTTTCTCTATTTCTATTTATATAATAATCTCATTTTTTTCCTTCCTCTACTATCTGTTGTATTTGTAGTAATCCATGGCCTCCATTTGTTTTTGTAAAGTATAACCTGTCCATATACCGTATTTATTCGTGTATAACGCGCACTCGTGTATAACGCGCACCCCTAATTTTCCATGAAACCTCGGTATAAAATTTTGTTTCACACCACGCATTGTAATTGTACCAGTTACCGGTATATCGGTGAAAAAGCTTGTTCATAAGAGCACGCCTTAAAACATTGAGGGAGGGGGGATAATCAGACCCACCTGTTGCAGGGTAAAGAAAATGCAATCCGAAACGAGCACTTCCGACCCCCAGGAGCCTCGCTCGAACTGCGAGCTACCTCCGGGCCACGCCTCGTCTCCCGCGCCACCCAATCAGATCCCGTCAATTTCTTCAAAGCCACACCCCCGCCTCCCCTTCAATAGACAGCCGACCCAATTCTAAAAAGGAAGTAAAAGAGGCTCGCGACGGGGGTGGGACACCAGTCCTCATTTATAACGCGCACCCCAACTTTGTTTTCTTTTTTTGGTATAAAATTTTGCGCGTTATACACGAATAAATACGGTAACTTTTTGGGCGTAATGAATGATGCATGTTCATTATGTTACATGCTTTTTGTTCTGATCTTTCTAGTTCATTTCTAGTTCATTTTGGGTCCAATCTGTTATTCCAGCTGGGTATCTGATTACTGAAACCACCTGTGTGTTTATGATTTATATTTCCACCATTTAATGTTGATTTTAAAAGTTTCCACAATCTTTTGATGTATTCTCTTTGTGTCATCCCTTGATTATGGTTTTACAATGTTTTAGTTCTATTCCTTCTAGGTTTTGGATCTTGCCACATTTTACAGAGAGCTTCACATTTGTCAAGTACTAATTTCAGTTTTACTAATCTCACTTCCCTTTGTAACATGTCCTTGTACCACTTCCCACATTGTTTCAAAGGATTCCCAAACTCTTCAAAACACTTAAAGAGTGCTTGAGGCATGTAGTGACTTCTCAGCTCTAAGTGTTTATTGATGAAATTGGTTGTGTATAGCAATTTCATTATGTCTTGAAGCCTGATTATAGAACAGAGACAGCCTTTGGCTATGTTAGTAAATGATCTAAGATGGGAACTGGATCTAAGAAGTGTCCTTGATTATTCTGCTCAGGTCTTCAGGAACTTTCAGTACTATTAACCAAGGTACTGTATATTTTTGGGCTGTCCCTTTGACAAGGTACTTGTTAGAAGGTGATGTTTGGGCTTTGGCTCATGGATTACCTTAGTGCTCTCTTCTGTCCTTTTAACCAGTGGTGGGATTCAGCAGGTTTGTCCCAGTGCGCCAGAGCCGGTAGCAGAAATTCCAGCTGACCCTGCCCATCCAAGTTTTGAAATAAAGTAGTCCTAATTTGGGTGCAACACAGGGCTTTCCCCCTGGCCATGCCAACCATAACATGCCCACAGAGTAGGTAGTAAAAAAAATTGAACCCCACCACTGCTTTTAACATGTACTATATATTGAGCTGCCGAATAAAGGTACTGTATTCAGAATTAGGGAGTTCAGTGCTATCGGTATGTGAATAACAACAAACTCTGTTCATCCTTTCCATCCATATTCAAGGAAACAGTTTCAATTTAAACAGATGTGAGATGTTGTTGTTGTTCAGTCGCACAGTCGATTCCGACCCTTTGCGACCCTATGGACCATCGTTCTCCAGGCGCCTCTGTCCTCCACCATCCCCCTCAGTCCTCCCAGTTCTGTGCCCATTGTGTCTACAATACCATCTATCCATCTCATCCTTGGCCTCCCCCTTCTTCTTTTGCCCTCCACCTTTCCCAACATCACGGCCTTCTCAAGTGAATCCTCCCTTCTCATTTGATGCCCAAAGTACTTTAGCCTCATCTTTACTATTTGACCTTCCAATGAGCAGTCAGTGTTGATTTCTTCTAAGATTGACCTATTTGTTCTCCTCGCTGTCCAAGGTACCCTCAAAACTCTCCTCCAACACCACATTTCAAAGGCATCTATTCTTCTGCGTTCAGCTTTCCTAATTGTCCAGCTTTCACATCCGTACATTACCACTGGGAATACCATTGCTTTGACTATTCTAATTTTTGTTTTCAAGGTGATGTCTCTGCTTTTCACTATGTTCCCCAGGTTTCTCATGGCTTGTCTCCCTAGAATCAGCCGCCTCTTTATTTCATGGCTGCAATCTCCATCTGCAGTGATCTTAGATCCTAAGAAAGTAAAATCTGTCACTGCTTCTACTTCTTCCCCGTCTATTTTCCAGGAACTGATCGGGCCTGTTGCCATTATCTTGGTTTTCTTGATATTGAGTCTCAGGCCAGCTTTTGCACTCTCTTCCTTCAAACCGATCAAGAGATTCTTTAGGTCTTCCTCACTTTCTGCCATTAGGGTGGTGTCGTCTGCATATCTCAGATTGTTGATGTTTCTCCCAGCAATTTTGATCCCATATTGTGATTCCTCCATCCCTGCATTGCGCATTATGTGCTCTGTGTATAAGTTGAATAAGCAGGGTGACAAAATGCAGCCTAGTCTTACTCCTTTTCCTATTCCAAACCACTCTGTCATTCCGTGTTCTGTCCTAACTGTTGCTTCTTGGTTCATGTACAGATTTCTCAGGAGGCATATGAGGTGCTCTGGTATTCCCATCTCTTTAATCACTTGCCACATCTTGTTGTGATCCACACAATCAAATGCCTTAGTGTAGTCAATAAAGCAAAAATAAACTTGTTTCTGGTATTCCTTTGTTTTCTCCATGATCCAACGTATGTTGGCAATGTGGTCTCTAGTCCCCCTGCCTCTTCTGAAACCAGCCTGCACCTCTGGTAATTCTCTTTCCACATGCTGCTGAAGTCTATCCTGTATTATCTTGAGCATCACCTTGCTGGCGTGTGGGATGAGCGCAATTGTTCGATAGTTTGAACATTCTTTGGCATTGCCCTTTTTTGGGATTGGAACATATACTGATCTTTTCCAGTCCTGTGGCCACTGTTTTGTTTTCCAAACCTGCTGGCATATTGAATGCAGTAATTTGATGCCATCATCTTTTAGAGCTTTGAAAAATTCAACTGGGATACCATCATCTCCACTAGCTTTGTTGTTTGCAGTGCTCTTTAGGGCCTTTCTGACTTCACTCTCCAGGATGTCTGGCTCAGGTTCAATTTCTTCATCATTGTGACTATCAGGAGTGTTGAGTTCCTTTTTGTAGAGTTCCTCTGTGTACTCTTTCCATCTTTTCTTAATCTCTTCTGCATCAGCTAGCTCCTTTCCGTCTTTGTCCCTTATCATGTTCATTTTTGCTTTAAATGTTCCCTTGATTTCCCGGATTTTTTTGAAAAGATCTCTGGTTCTGCCTCTTTTGTTGTTTTCTTCCATTTCTTTGCACTGTTCTTTTAGATAGTTTTCCTTATCTCTCCTTGCTTTTCTTTGAAATTCTGTGTTCAAATGATTGTATTTTTTCCTTTCTCCTTTGACTTTTGCGTTCCTTCTTTCCTCTGCTATTTTAAGAGCCTCATCAGACAACCACTTTGCTTTCTTACTCTTCTTTTCTTTTGGTATGGTTTTCTTTGCTGCTTCCTGCATGATGTCCCTCATCTCTGTCCATAATTCTTCTGGCACTCTATCTATTGAGTCTAAGCCATTGAATCTGTTCATCACCTCCACCGTGTATTCTTTAGGGATGCTGTCTAGGTGATATCTGTCTGGTCTCTTTGTTTTCCCTATTTTCTTTAGTCTAAGCCTGAATTTTGCAATCAGTAGGTTGTGATCTGAGCCACAATCTGCTCCAGGTCTTGTTTTTGCTGACTGTATGGAGGTTCTCCATCTTTGGCTGCAGAGTATGTAGTCAATCTGGTTTCGGTGTTGGCCATCTGGTGATGTCCATGTGTAAAGTCGCCTCTTGTGTTGCTGGAAGAGGGTGTTTGCTATGACCAGTGCGTTCTCTTGGCAGAACTCTATCAATCTTTGTCCTGCTTCATTCTGTGTTCCAAGACCGAACCTGCCTGTTATTCCCTCCACTTTTTGATTGCCTACTTTGGCATTCCAGTCTCCTAGAATAATTTGAACATCATTTCTTGGTGTTTGTTCTATGAGGTGTTGTAAGTCCTCATAGAACTGGTCCACTGTGGCTTCATCTGCACCCGTGGTTGGTGCGTATATTTGGATCACAGTAACATTGAAGGGTTTGCCCTGAATTCTTACTGACATCATTCTGTCATTTTTGAGGTTGTATCCCATTACTGCTCTTCTCACTCTTTTATTGACAATTATGGCTACTCCATGTCTTCTAAGGTTTTCTTGTCCACAGTAGTAGATGTGATGGTTTCCAGAGCTGAATTCGCCCATCCCTGTCCATTTGAGCTCACTGATTCCCAAGATGTCAATGCTTATTCTTTCCATCTCATTTTTTACCACTTCCAGTTTACCTTGGTTCATTGATCTCACATTCCATGTCCCTATACAGTATTGCTCCTTACAACATTGCATTTCCCCTCCCCCTTTCCTGTCCATCCCCTTTCTCCCCTCTGAGGTGTTAAGCATCCTGTATCACCTAGCCTGCCCTTTTGTTTTGCCTTTTGTTTTGGTCCATAGGGTTCTCTTGGCAAGCTTTGTGGCGTGGTTTGCCGGTTTCTACGCCATTTTTTTCCTCGCATCATACATCATATCAAAGTTTTAAAAGTTTAAAACAGTTTACACAACATATTATCATGCATAATTGGTTTCCCTTGCTCGAAAGCCAGTCGTATCCGACTCTAGGGTGCAGTGCTCATCTCTGTTTCTAAGCCGAAGAGCCAGCGCTGTCTGCTATTGCAGACATTTCCGTGGTCATGTGGCAGGCATGACTAGACACCGGAGCGCACGGAACGCTGTTACCTTCCCACCGAAGTGGTCCCTATTTATCTACTTGCAATTTCTTGCTTTCGAACTGCTAGGTTGGCAGGAGCTGGGATGAAGACGGGAGCTCATTTCCGTCCTGCAGTACTCGGGAATCGAACTGCTGACCTTCCGCTTCCCAGTCAGCGTCTTAGCGACTTGAGCCACTGCAGTACCCTCCATGCATAATTATCACACTCTAAAACACAGTCTCTATGTTAATTGCTATATTAAGTCAGTATGAAGTCTCTATGTCAGTCGCTATATTAATTCAGCTACATTTTTCACATCAGCTACTTATCCTTGTGTCCTCACTCCCCAGGTGGGGTTGTTGTCTCTGGGTCCCTTGCTCCAGGGGCATCGCAGTGGCGGGCAGTGGATGTTTTCCCTGTGTCTCAGCTGTTCCAGATGTGAGATGACAATGAACAAATAGAAGCTTAGTCCAGATGATACAAAAAGTGATCTTGGTCAAAATGCAGATTCAGAAATAGGATTCGGCTTGTTAAACTTTCCCTGTAAACTTAGGGACATGATGACATGAACTTACTTCAGAATTCTGCCCAAGTCTGTTTTGGTAGCAGCCAGGGTAATTCAGAAATTATTTGCTACAGCAGGCTCAATTGCTACTGACTTACTTTCATATGTAATTCAAAGTACTTTGTTATGACCTCTGAAGCCTTATATGGCTGGGGTCCAGGCTATCTGAAGGACCATTATCTCCCCTTCTAAACCTGCATAGGTCTTAATATCTTCAGGAGAGGCCTTTCTCTCTATCTTACAACCTTCACAGGCATGGTTAGTGAAGACACAAGAGGGAACCTTTGCAATGGCTGCTATCAGGCTATGGGTATCTCCTGAAGAACAGATTGATTAATGAGGTAGGGCCTTTAAAATTGTGATGTATTTACTTTTATTGTTGTTTTTAATGATTTTAAGTTGTATTAATTCCATGTTATGTGTTATAATTATTTAATTATCCCGTTGGGTTTAAAAATAAATTTAGTTTTTGGTACTAAAGAAGTAATAGATATATTTTAATCTGCTAGTAAGCTACTCAGCCATAAGTCACGGTTTTCTTCAGTCCCTTGCATTCCTCTCTAAGTGACAACTACTTAGCAGTCCAAATCCATTTATAAAAGAATGTGAGTTCTGAGCATTGGTGTTGGGCTATTAACTCTTGCTGAAAGGTTGATTTGAACCCCAGGAGAGTGAAAAGAGAAGTTAAAGGTCAAAGTAGTTCAGTATAAATTTTAAGCATGAAAGGAAAGCTTGGAAAAATTAACAGCAACAAAAAAAATTCACATGTAAAACAAAGATATTCATAAACTTCTCTAATGTTGTATTCAACCTTTACAGCAGGGATGCCCAAACTTTTTTGGGTCACGGGCTGGCCACGTACTGGTCATATGGTTACTCCCACCTTGAAGCAGAAATAAAATTTGTATGTGCGTGCACAGAACGTGCCCACGCATGTGCAGAACTCTGCCGTAAATGACCCAAAGCTGGCGTAAACACATTTACGACAGCCACGGGCCATTTATGGCAGTGTTCTGCGCATGCGTGTTTTACTTCCTCTTCCGGGAGCAGCGAGGGTGGCATGGGCTGGTTTAATTGGCACCACTGACCGTAGTTGGGCACCCCTGCTATACAGTAACTCTTTATTAAATAATATTAAACAACAGCAGTGAGATCTTTTGTCCCAATGGAGAATGAGATTGTAAATTTCTATACAAGTTGCCTGTTAATGAAATTAGAAAGACTATTTCACAGTTCGTGCAAAACCCAAGCTTGTGATGTTCTATTAATGTTTTCTGCAGTAAGTATGAAATGTGAAAATGGCATGCATATACCCCAGGTGTTCCCAACCTACAGCCAGCCCTCCATTCATCCGGCCCGTCACTGCCTCCACCGCACGTGGGAGCGGATGTGTTTGTGTGGGTGCCTCTTACCTCCACCATAATATGCACTTGTGCACGTGTAAACACAACATGACTGTCGTAAACGCGGAAGTGGCCACATTTATGATAGCCGTAAATGCTTCTGCTTCTGGGGGTGTGGCCCCGCCTGGTCAGCTGTCTGGTGGTGTGGTCAGCTGTCTGGGGGCATGGTCAGGCCCGTGCTGGAAAAAGGTTGGGAATTCCTGATAACGATGCCTATAAAAGTCAAATGTCCCCATATGGGTGCCTAAAACTAGCCAACACCCCTTAACTATCCCCCTCCAAAGTGTGCACACCACTTGCCTATCATAGGAGAGAGGGTCAACGTCAAGGTCCGGACCGCAGCTGGGGGCCCTGCACCCCACTCAACAAACAAAACAACTGCAACCCCCAGCAGCCAGTGTGACATCCCATAGCCAATCAGTGATGATGAAACGCATGCCACAGCCAATCGGAGAGGATAGAGCATACGCAGAGAAGGCGGGCCAGCAGTCTCACAGTAAAAATGCCAATGAATGCTGCACACGAAGGCAGGGAGCAGCTGCGGGGAATTCAAACGCCCCTGCATAGACAGCGCACAGCAGCCGGTGGCACATCCACCACTGTTTTGGCCGCCATCAAGACAATTCCCCAAGGTTCCAGGAGGAAGGGGAAAGAGGAGCGACGGCAGAGTCCGCTTCAACCCACTCCCTGCTTCCACACCGCAAGGGGGGGCGTGCCAGTTGAGTCCGCCTTGTCCCCCTCCCTGCCTCCTCACCAAGGCGCCCTACCTGCCTCCTTACCGAGAGTGGGAGGGTACAGGTAGAGTCCGTCTTGCCCCTCCTCCCTGCCTCCTCACCGAGGCCCCGGGAGGGAGGAGGGGATTGGGGGAGAGCGCAGGTCAAGTCTGCCTCGACCATCCCTCCTTGCCGGGCCCCACGGGTTGAACCGGCACCCCTCCCCGGGTGAGCAAGACTGCCTCAGGCAGCCGCAGCGCCCACACCTGACCCGGAAACGCACTCGGCTCCGCAGATCACTGCAGCTCCCCACCAGCACACCCAGCCACGCCAGCTAACTCTGCCGTCCATCGGTACGGCATGCCCCCCACCATCCCCAGGGTGAAGCCCGGGCAAATATGCTAGTGCCCTATAAACCTCAGGAAAGTACATTTGGGGATTTTGATTGACTTTCTATATGAGGAATTATGGAAATTTTCCATAATTCTCCAGTGTACGATTTTGACCGCATGACCTCACACTGCAGGGGTACATTTGCCAAGCAGTTAGACAAAGTGCAGTCGGGGTTGCTGAGTTTAGTTCATTATATAATATATAACTACAGAGCTGTAATTAGGTGAGGTGAGACTTTGAAACAAGGTGCCCAAATTTGTTGTTGTTGTTCAGTCACACAGTCGATTCCAACCCTTTGCGACCCCATGGACCACTGCCCACCAGGCACCTCTGTCCTCCACCATCCTCCTCAATTCACCCAGCTCTGTACCCATTACGTCTACAATACCATCTAGCTATCTCGTTTTTGGCCTCCCCCTTCTTCTTTTGCCCACCACCTTTCCCAGCATCAAGGCTTTCTCAAATGAATCCTCTCTTCTCATTTGATGTCCAAAGTACTTCAGCTTCATCTTTATTATTTGACCTTCTAAGGAGTAGTCAGGGTTGATTTCTTCTAAGATTGACCTATTTGTTCTCCTCGCTGTCCAGGGGACTCTCAAAACTCCTCCAACACCACATTTCAAAGGCGTCTAATCTTCTGCGCTCAGCTTTCCTTATGGTCCAGCTTTCACAACCATACATTACTACCGTACATACCATTGCTTTGACTATGCGGACTTTTGTTTGCAAGGTGATGTCTCTATTTTTGATTATGTTCCCCAAGTTTCTCATAGCTTGCCTCCCAAGAATTAGTCGCCTTTTTATTTCATGGCTGCAATCACCATCTGCAGTGATGCAGAGCCCAAATTTAGAAGGCACAAAAAGTGGTGCTTTTGCCACTGAAAGGATGTGATTATGTCCACCCCAAATGTATATGTTGCCTCCAACTGCTCCGCTTCAAGCAGAGGGAAACAGGCAGGTTTGGTGTGTAACCCTTTTAACTGTAGCATGCTCAGATCAGGCAATTTTCCATGCCAACACATGCCAGTCTCACATCTCAAACTCAGCCAATTGGGCAACAGAGCAATGAGTGCCAAAATTAATTTATATAGCTGTATATAAATGTGTACAGTCTCCACCTGCAAATCCTTTGTTTTCTCCACATCAGTCTTCCAAAAAAGGAGCATTGCTAGTGATATCAAATTATCAAACATCAACAAAATAATAATGTGAATTAGGTGTGTGCCCACATCTAATCGTTGCCATTTTCCTGTTAGGATATGAAAGAGGATGAGATTCCCATGACTTCAGTGATGGAGCAAATGTTGATAGTTACAGCAATTTTCATCTTAGCATGACAGGCTTTTAAAAGTTGTGCCTGCTAAAAATTAGAATACTGTATGGCACTTCTGGTTTCCTTTGCACCTAGTGCCCTGGGTTGGTGGGTTGTTATTGCGAGTTTTTCCCCACTTCCTCTCCTTGAGGTATTTCATTTAGTACACAGATGGGTAGGAAGAATGACTTGTGAGTTGTAAGCCAGGAAGGGAAAGTGGGAGCTCATAGACCTATTCTTGACTTCAGAGATTTCCGGCAGGATATCATGATTCACTAGATTTCTTTTATTTTTCATTGACATTTCCTGTCTGCTTGCCATAAGCTCTCTAAGAGTTAATTTGGGGGTTTTTTACCAGCTATTCTGGAGGTGTGGTTGTTTTGTCTATGGCCAAGGACTCTTAATACAGTAAAAACCCAGGTTACAACCGCCTCGGTTTAAGTTTCCTCAGGTTTACAATGGCTTATCCTATGGAAATGCCATCCTGGTTTGCAAATTGTTAATGTATTTGTTTCAGTTTACAATGATCAATTCAGTACCATTTTTTATTATTTTTCAGTGCATCCCTATGGATGTTTCGGGTTACAATTTTTTCGGGTTACAACGGAGGCTGTTGGAACAGACCTCCGTCGTAACCCAGGGTTTTACTGTACATATGGAAGAGAAGAAATAATGCTTTTAAAGAATTAATGTAAGATACATACTATAAAGATCTGACACTGGGTGCACACATCGAGGAAGCCAACTTTAGAGGGGACCAACCTTTTTGTGCCCTCTGAATTTGGGTATCCTGATTCAAAATCTCAGTCACTTCACCTAGTTACAGCTCTTCATTTATATATGATACACTGAACTAAACTGAGCAGTACCAACTGCAGATTAACACTTCATGTAATGGAATCACAAGTGTGAAGCCAATCAGTCAAGATCATACACTTGAGAATTATGGAAACTCCCATAATTCCTCATTATGGAAAGTCAATCAAAATTCCCAAATGTACCTTTCTAAGATTTGAAGCAAATGTTCTTTATGTTTTTTATTATGTTGGGTGGGATGGATATGTACTGTGATCAGACCAGTTTCATCAGTTCAGTATTGCAATAGTGAGAAAACTGAAGATGATGAAATCATGCTGAGTAATGCAAGGTGAGAAATGCTATGTGAATTGCCCTATATGGGAAGGGTTATGTTGCAGTCATAAGAGAATTGCACCATCTCTAAGTTCCATTATTCAGTGACGCATCATTGGGTCATCTGACCCAAGGCATGAGACACACAAATGCCAAACAGAAAAGTGTTTGACTTTGATCTGACTGAGGTATGCAATCCTATTGTTCTGCATATTGTTCTGCTCTTTAGAAAACAACACCAAATGATAAGAAAGCCAACTCTCAAATGTTTTTGTACAATTTCAGTTATCTTCATTCAAGATGCTAAGAATGTCTTCACATCATGGTAATAAAATATTGTTACTAAACATAATCTGATACCCTTCTTCTACTCAAATGAAGACTGAATGTGTGCATGCATGTATGCGTACACACACACTGAATGAGCCCATTTTATTTGTTATGAAGGACTACATAGGGGAATTCCATAGCACCATATACCTTGCTGGAAAAGTATGACTAGAATGGCCCTTCAAGATGAATAGGATGGACACCAATTCTGAATTGGGAGAGAGACCTATCTCTTGGATCTGTGTTTTAGGCTGAAGAATCACACTAGTAGTGGTATTGGATCTCTACTTTTATTGCTGCTGAACATTCACTGTATGTTGCCAGTAAATCAGAGCTAAGCAGAAGCTGAAACTTACTGTTTTGAAGAAATCATGGTGAAAAGTTAAAAGGTAGCCTTTCCTAGTTAGCTTTTGTTAAGAGCTGACTTTCAAGTTAATTGAATTTAAACTATTTGTATGGTCTAAACCTTTGTAATTATACTGAACAGCAGGCTACCCATTAAGCAACACTGAGGCTAAGTTCTCTTGTATGCTTGCCATTGAGAATTAATTGCACTTCAGTCAGCAGGTAGCTGCCATGTTCAAAGTCTAAGATAGTCAGCAAAAGAAGCCTGTTTGACCTTAATTATCTCTATTGGGGTTTCCCTTTTAAAATTGTAAGGTATATCTGCAGTGAGTGTTTTAAATGGTTAATTATTTTGTGGCTTGAGGCAAATTTCACATTGTCTGTTAGCATGGTGCTACAAATAAATCTGTTATGTAAAGATTATTAGCTATGATAGTGAAAAATAAAGGAGATAAAAGTGATATATTGGTTGCAGAAATACAAACTTTTTATAAACATTAAAAAGGCATAGATGACAGACCAAAAATGATGGAAGAAAGTATCTAATTAAAGAGAAAAGAAAAGAAGTTTTATGCTTGTTACATGTGATCTGGAATTGTTTTATATATAGGGAAAGAGCAAATAATAGCAGTTTTACCATTTAGTTTTCTTCAGTCCATAATTTTTTTGGGGGGGAGGGGGGCTTTTTTTATTTATTGAGGGACTGCAGTGACTCAAGTGGCTAAGACACTGACTGGAAGGCAGCAGGTCAGCAGTTCAATACCCAAGTACTGCAGGACGGAATGAGCTCCTGTCTTTGTCCCAGTCAGCAGTTCAATACCCAAGTACTGCAGGACGGAATGAGCTCCCGTCTTTGTCCCAGTCAGCAGTTCAATACCCAAGTACTGCAGGACGGAATGAGCTCCCGTCTTTGTCCCAGTCAGCAGTTCGATACCCAAGTACTGCAGGACAGAATGAGCTCCCATCTTTGTCCCAGCTCCTGCCAACCTAGCAGTTCGAAAGCAAGAAATTGCAAGTAGATAAATAGATGCCACTTCAGTGGGAAGGTAAACAGTGTTCTGTGCACTCTGGTGTCTAGGCCGGCCTGCCACATGTACACGGAAATGTCTGCAAATGTAGACAGCGCTGGCTCTTTGGCTATAAACAGAGATGAGCATTGAACCCTAGAGTCGGATATGACTGGCTTTCGAGCAAGGGCAACCTTTACCTTTACTACCTTTAGTTCTCATATGGTGATTGGGATAGTGCCTGGCTTTAAGGGTCCTCAAGCTAAGTCACTATGGGAGAGATAGCCTAAATCAGGGGTTCTCAACCTTTTCAAGCCGGGAGCTGGACCATGCGTTCTCAGTCAGCTTCAAGGGCCAGATGGCCATTTTGCCCTGCCTGCACTACGCAGGCGTACATTTTAACCCAACAGCTTCAAAGGGATGGCCATTTTATTTCTTGAATGCCCTTGAAGGGGTGGGTGGGGGGAACCACATGAAATGGGAACCCTGGCCTAAATAAATAGATGAATGCATGATCAATTGCCTTTTTCAGCATGCTTTGGCTCCATATCCTCCGCCCTTATTCTAATAGCTGCCCATGAAGCAACCGTGCTGTGGAATTGGACAGGCAGCCATTTAAGAGGGGAAAAGAGGCTGATGGTGGCAGAGGCCAGCTAGATGGTGATGAGTGGGGTGATAATTGTCATCACTTTTGCATCTGTTGTTCTACTCCCTGTGAAAACAGGAATCTAGGGCCCAACTCACAGGTGTCTTTGAGGGGGGAAATGTTTAAAATTCACCTTGTCTAATCTTTCATCATTGTTGGCTCAAATCCAACTGCTTAGTTAGATGTGCTCTTCTTCCTAATTGCATTCCCAGTTGTAGGTGAGTCATATCTCTTCCTTTCAGACTTCTTGCCCTTCTCTTGCAAGGTGACATCATTTGTACTTCAAACATCAACATCATCTTGCAGGGAGAAGGTGCTTTAGAAATAGCATGGGAAAAAATCTAGACCTAATCACTGCATGAAAGTCAACCTTCACCTACTACTTCTTGGCCTCCTGTCACCCTGGGATTGCCAAAGTCTAATTACAACCCGAAGGCCCAGGTGCAGAGTTTTGTCACCAGGACCTGATGTTTATACCTCTATGCCCTTTGAGCTATAGTCCCATGGCTCAGGAATCACTCTTGCCTCTTCCTTCCTTCCTTCCTTCCTACCCCTATTGCCCCAGCGTCATTTGTACCGGCTCCTTGGCTCCTCTTTTTCTTAATTTTGACCATGCCTCCTACCTCATGTTTTCTAAGATTCTGTTTTTCAGATAATTGTCTGCTTTGTTCGGCTTCCTTCAGCTAACTACCTTGTCATGTTTTCTTAGCAGTCCGTCTTTCCCCACCATTATGTACAAGTCCCCAGATGCAAAGCACTGTTGAGTTCCTGCAGAGGCCTCTATTAATTATCCCGTCCTTGCCTTCTTAATTCATGTCTGCTTTGCCATCTTAGGGCCATTGTTTTAGTTTCCCCTTTATCACTTTAATTAGTGGTCTGCATTGTATTCTTCATTAAGGTTCCGTTGCCTAAATATAATTGCTGCTCTGAACTAGATTTACCGTTGAACAGTTGATTCAGTAGATCTACTCTACCTGAGGCTAGCAATTCGATTTTGGCTCCAGAATTTGGAATTCCTGTCCCTTATTTTGACTGCACACTGGGACATCTTTCTAACCAAGGGGTTCCCAACCTAAGGCCCATGGGCCGGATCTGGCCCGTGATGCCATTTCATGTGGCCCCCACCTCTCCAAGGGCATTCAAGAAACAAAATGGCCATCCCCTTGAAGCTGTTGGGACAGAATGGTCACCCCATCATGCAAGCAGAGCAAAATGGCCGTCCGGCCCTCAAAGCTGACAGAGAGCATGATTCGGCCTGAAAAGGTTGGGAAACCCAGTTCCAACCTATATGTGTAGAGTCTTATTCTATCCAGACTGTCAACTCTCCACCCCTTACAGTTCATAGAGCAAGTAAATATTCCATGACATCATATCACAAGCAGGGTCAGTCTTCACATTTAGGTATGCAATGCTATATGGATTATAATCCTTCTGTTGCTCCAATACAAAATGCTGCATATCAAAGCCTCTTAAAAAAACATGATTAAATGTTGATAATTTTGAATTACAAATTCTTGAGTTGTCAATTATTGAATCTTTAGCCCTCAGATTCATCCAGTTGTAATTATTTTTAAAGTAGTTGAGTTGTGTAAGTATGAATTTAAATGGGCAGGATCTTATTAGCAGTCATACAGCATAATTGCTCTAGTTGAAGTCTTCATGGTTGTTCCTGCAACCTCTGGCTTGCAGAAACACAAGCTGGAAAATATCCCGTTGAAAATAATGAGACTTACACAACAAGAATAGTCAATACCTTTCTTGTGCACTTGGTGAGATGTGACAACAGCATCTTCAAAAAGCCATTGCATGAATGGAAAAAGTAAGCAGGATTGTGGTTGTTCATTGATACCATAGCAGAAATAATGGGTTTACATTTTTAAAAATATATCTCTGTTCATTTTATTTAAAATTGGTTTAAAAGAATTCTGTTATTTTGTCTCTCCTATGGACATGTCACTAACCGAAGAATCAAAATTTGCTTGTAAAAATGTTTACAGTTTGGGCTCTGAATTATACAGAATTTTTGTTTAGCATAAATAAGTCATGAACTCCTTGTTCATGTAGAGTAAATGTCATCTTTTGGAAGCTACTCTTTTAAGATTGAGGCTACTGTTGTAACTGCAATATTGCAGAGATAATTAGATTGAGAAACAAATTTAAAAATAGTATTGAAGTACAGTACAGTACATGTTACAATTGTTTTGCCTGTTCAGTGTAACATTTTGGCCAAGGTGGCCAGTTTGCTACA
The DNA here is from genome assembly GCA_035047305.1 of Bradypodion pumilum. Taxonomy (NCBI): domain Eukaryota; kingdom Metazoa; phylum Chordata; class Lepidosauria; order Squamata; family Chamaeleonidae; genus Bradypodion; species Bradypodion pumilum. The sequence goes on along the minus strand of JAWDJD010000004.1, from coordinate 108,464,651 downwards.
GTTTATTATTGCATGCTTTTAATTGGTTGGATTTAGTATGGGATGTTACAGTGAGGGAAATAAGCATACCTGTCAACCGCGGCTCCGGCCAATCCGGGACCTGCGCAGAATGGTTCTGCGCAGGTCGCCTTTACACATGCGTAGAAGGGTTCTACGCAAGCGTAGAAGGGTTATACAAATGCGTAGAAGGTGACCTGCGCAGAAGGGCTGCGCAGTACCTCCTTTCCCCCGCTGCAAAATTCCGGGGTTTCGGCAGCGCGGGGCGGGAAATGGCACAAATCGGGAAATCCCGGCCAATCCGGGAAGGTTGACAGGTATGGAAATAAGTATTTGATCCCCTGCTGATTTTGTCCATGTGTCCTCTGACAAAAATGACCAGGCCATAATTGTAATGGTAGGTGTAGTGTGGCTGTGAGAGACAGAATAACAACAAACAAACCCTCAAAAACCCAGTGCCCAAAAGTCAGAGATGGATTTGCATTGTAGTGAGGGAAATAAGTATTCAATCCCTTCACAAAAGATGTCTTAGTACTTGGTGGCAAAACCCTTGCAGTCACAGAGGTCAGACGTTTCTTGTAGTTGGCCACCAGGTTTGCACACATCTCAGGAGGGATGTTGTCCCACTCCTCTTTGCAGATCCTCTCCAAGTCAGGAAGGTTTTGAGGCTGACGTTTGGCAACTCGAACCTTCAGCTCCCTCCACAGATTTTCTATGGGATCAAGGCCTGGAGACTCGCTGGGCCACTCCAGGACCTTCATGTGCTTCTTCTTGAACCACTCCTTTGTTGCCATGGCTGTGTGTTTTGGGTCATTGTCATGCTGGAATACCCATCCACGACCCATTCACAATGCCCTGGCTGAGGGAAGGAGGTGCTCACCCAGGATCTGACGACACATGGTCCCGTCCATCATCCCTTCGATGAGGTGAAGGTGTCCTGTCCCCTTAGCAGAAAAACACCCCCAAAGCATAATGTGTCCACCTCCATGTTTGACGGTGGGGATGGTGTTCTTGGGCTCATAGGCAGCATTCCTCCTCCTCCACACATGGCGAGTTGAATTGATGCCAAAGAGCTCGATTTTGGTCTCATCTGACCACAACACTTTCACCCAGTTCTCTGGATCATTCAGATGTGCATTGGCAAACTGCAGACGGGCCTCTGTACATGTGCTGTCTTGAGCAGGGGACCTTGTCGGCACTGCAAGATTTCAGTCCTTCACGGCATAGTATGTTACCAATTGTTTTCTTGGTGACTATGGTTCCAGCTGCCCTGAGATCATTGACTAAGTCCACCCTGTGTAGTTCTGGGCTGCTTTGTCACCATTCTCATGATCATTGCAACTCCACAAGGTGAGATCTTGCATGGAGCCCCAGACCGAGGGACATTGACAGTTATTTTGTGTTTCTTCCATTTGCGAATTATCGTGCCATCTGTTGTCACCTTCTCACCAAGCTGCTTGGCAATAGTCTTGTAGCCTAGTCCAACCTTGTGCAGGTCTACAACCTTATCCCTGACATCCTTTGACAGTTTTTTGGTCTTGGGCATGGTGGTCATAGGGGATAGGGGATCGAATACAGTAATACCTCGGATAATGACTGGATCGCATAACGCTAAAATTGGATAACGACCCAATATTTTTGGGGGGGAGAATTGCATCGGATAACGCTAAAATAGCGTTATCCAATGCAAATTTTTAAAACCAAAATATCGGGTTGTTATCCGATTTTAACGTTATGCATGCAACCCTCCAGGAGACCCACTTGCCTCCACTGCCAGGGGGAGCCGGCCACATGCTTGCCTGGCTCCCCTCCAGCAGCGGCGCCAAGTGGGTCTGCACTCACCCGCCGCCGCTGCCGGGGAGAGCCAGGCAAGTGCATGGCCGGTTCCTTGCCGGCAGGGACGGCAGGTGCATCTGCACCCACCTGTGGCTCCTCCAGAAAGGGAACGGGCCACACTCTTAGCCGCTTCCCTTCCCGGAGGAGCCACAGGTGCATGCCCGCTTTACCCCCAACCAAGCCGAGGATCATAGCATCTGATCCCGCGGCTTGGTTTGGGGGAAGCCCCCAGTTTCCGCCATAGGAAGCCGGCCTTTTTTAGCGATATCCATTGCATGCATCGGATAACGGTAAAAACCGGATAACGACCAGACTTGTGGAACCAAGTTTGGTTGTTAGCCAAGGTATTACTGTACTTATTTTCCTCACTACAATGCAAATCCATCTCTGACTTTTGGGCACTGGGTTTTTGAGGGTTTGTTTGTTGTTATTCTGTCTCTCACAGCTTCAATACACCATTACAATTATGGCCTGGTCATTTCTTTGTCATAGAAATGGACAAAATCAGCAGGGGATCAAATACTTATTTCCCTCACTGTAGGTTCCTGTGATTCTAGTAGTCATTCTGCTTTAAAGTTTCACATTGATTTTTCTAAGAAGTGCTCATGATCCAGCAAGATATCTGGTCATTTTATTATATTTGTATGTGGATCTGGCCCAGTAGGTGCAGCCTCTGCTGTTGTGTTTACTTGTGCCTGCCTCTTGCACTGCCTTCCTTCCACAGGACAGCATAATTGCAGCCCAAATTTTATAATCTTTGGGTAACGGTGGTGTAGTGTCAGTAAACACATCAGTTAAGAATAAATGTGAGAATTCCGTTCTCTCGAAATAATTAGAATTAAAGGGCAAGATCCACTGTTATATTGTGCCATCCAATACCAGTAAGATCATGACTTCTTCCCATACTTTGCTGAAGCTTTTGGAAGCCCTGAAATCAGAATTTTTCCAAGCCCTCCAAAAATTATTCTTAGGGAGCATCAAAACTGCTGGGAAGGTGGAGAGAAAGCAATGGGGTCCAGATGAAGTACACCATTGACTTTTGTCCCAAACATGCAGAGCTTTGACTGATTATAAAGGTAAAGGTTTCTCTTGCTCGAAAGCCAGTCGTATCCAACTCTAGGGTGCAGTGCTCATCTCTGTTTCAAAGCCGAAGAGCCAGCACTGTCTCCTGCAGACGTTTCCGTGGTCATGTGGCAAGCATGACTAGACACTGGAGCACACGGAGCCCTGACTGATTATACCCTGCAGCTTTTGAATGCTCAGTAACCAACAAATGGACATGGGTCCTGTTTTTCTTCCCTCTAAAATCAGTTTCTCTTTCCTAATTTTTTAAAAATAGCTAACCGGTTGCCGTCTGCTGATGTTTATTACCCTTCTTGTCCACCGAGTCAGTCTGTTAAAGAGCACATAAAGCCAAAACAGACTAGCCATGTTACTGGCAGAACTGCAGGCGTATCAGTTCAGGTGCTGCCTGTGAGACGGTGCCAAGGGACTGTGTAAAATGCTGGTAAACAGTCTTTTGAAGACTGAACCGATTACGCAGATATTCTTAAGTGAGGCAGCCAATATCCAGACTTATATTTACTGTACTTAGTTTCACAACAAGAAATATGATCTTGTTCTCAAGATTTTTTTAGGCTGTGAACTGCATGCACTCCTCTCATTCTGTGGAACTCATGTTTTGGCATAGCTAGAAAATGTTAATGCTAATCAGGATATGCTAAATCGTAACATTCTCCCTTCTTTCCTTGTTTTATTATATACTCTTCACTAACTAATCAGTTTTTTAAAAAAATCACTGAATCTCAACACACACATCCAGCTGAAAATAATCAATTTAGATGAATAAGAGTCCAAGTTAGAGTGATAATACAGGCTATTGCAGGGTTTGGGTTCTAAAACTAGTTCAGTTTCATCATTGGATAACTTTCCTTCCTCTTGCTTTTCCGTGTTAACTCCACCACCAATCCTGGTGCAGCAGTAGTTCTATGTCAGATCCTAAGTATATCAGGAAACAAAAACACCAGCACTTTAAAGACTAACTGCTATATTTTAATGCAAGCTTTTGTGGATCAAGTCCACTTCTTCAGACCTAGGAATGGAATAGCAAGGCATGAGCTTATATACACCAAATACAGAGTCATAGAGTGATTAAATCAGAATGACATCAGCATGCAAATCAATACAACTTCCCACAGTTGGCAGTGGTAGATGATCTCTGGTTGTTATTTGGATCCGCTCTAACTGTCCCCTATTCAATTTTAAATGTGGGGAATTACAACACAAGCAACTGGCATTGAATGCTAATGAATTTAACCTCTGTGTGAACACATCCCTCATTCTGTGAGACATGCTCTAAATGTCCCCTGTTCAATTTACCCAGGTTTCGAACTGCCGACTTGCCAGCCTTCCAGCTAACAAGGCGAGCTTCTTAACCACTGAGCCACCACAGCCCCTAACTGGTCCAGTTAATACATTTTCTTACCAAACGTTTTAGCCTCACTTCTAGACATTGTTTCTCATGAATCAGTTTAGACCTTTAGCTCTCTGTAGCTTTCGTTATGAACCTCTGTTCTGTTCATTTCATAGGTGCGTTTTTCACTTGTTTCCTGCAAGAGTAAAAGGGAACCAATGTAGGGATGACTGCCAGATTTCACAACTAGCTGGAATGTTCTGGTACTGGCCAGCTCATTATTGAGAATTTTAATTCAAAGCCATAAAATCTTGGTGATGGATTTGGGTCAGAAACCACACAAAACTCAGAAATATAAAATAGGGTTTCAGTTTTGATGGAATTTTTAAGTTTCCCTGACCCACTGACCTCATAGTTTTGAGTAGGACCTGGAAACTTGCAGGAACTAGAAAAGTCACCTTTCTAGTTGGACAGTATTCTGAATTAAGCAAGAGTAGTAGGTTGGAGGAGATTTTTGAGAGTCCCCTGGACAGCAAGGAGAACAAATAGGTTGATCTTAGAAGAAATTAGCTATTAGCCCGGCTTTGCCGGGCAGGTACATATATTTTTTTTGTTGTTGATGGTGGTGGGGTGGTTTTGGGCACTGCGGAGAGGGGAGACGGAAGGGGGGATGTGGAAGCGATCCGTCCCCCTTCCCTGTCTTTGCTCGGGGGGGGGGGTGTAGGCAGGGAAGGGGGAATGTGGAAGCTTTCCATCCCCCTTCCCTGTCTTCGCCCGGGGTGGGTGGGTGGGAGGCAGGGAAGGGGGAGATGTGGCTGAGGGTGGGAGTGGCGGCAGGACATCGAAGAAGTGCGGCCTGACTGCCAGCTCCCCTCCTCCCCTCGCTGTGTCAAGAGCAGCTCTCGACACAGCAATGGGGAAAAGGGGAGCTGACAGTCAGGCCGCACTTCGTCCAGGGACGTGCGTTCCCGGACGAAGTACAGCCTGACTGTCAGCTCCCCTTTTCCCCATCGCTGTGTCGAGAGCTGCTCTCGACATAGCGAGGGGAACTGGCTGGCCGCTCTTCGTCCGGGGACGCGTGTTCCCGGACGAAGTGCGGCCTGACTTTCAGCTTCCCTTCGCTGTAAGGTAAGTGTGGCCGGCTCATTACGTGCTGGGCTGGGTGTGTGCGGACACGCATTCCGGACACGCACGGTCCAACCCATTCTTATAGGTATAGATCAACCCTGATTGCTCCTTAGAATGTCAAATAGTAAAGATGAATCTAAAGTACTTTGGACATCAAATGTGAAGAGAAGATTCACTTGAGAAAGCCTTGATGCTGGGAAAGGTGGAGAGCAAAAGAAGAAAGGGCGGCTAAAAATGAGATGGCTAGATGGTATTGTAAACGCAATAAGCACAGAGCTGGGCAGGTTGAGGAGGATGGTGGAGGACAGAGGTGCATAGGGTCGCAATGGTCCATAGGGTCGCAAAGGGTCGGAATCGACTGTGCGACTGAACAACAACAAAAGTAGGTGTGTATCTTGTACAATAACAATAGGAAAGTATTTTTGTAGGACTTCCATTCTTCAAATAAATTCATGCTACTAGATTCTTTATGTACAGTATGTATAAATGGAGTTTCCCTAGGCAGAATCCTGGGTGCTGCAGCCCAAAACCAGCAATTTAAAAAAAGGTTTTTCTCCCCTCCACATTTTGCTGCATTGCCATTATATTGGCCTTTCAAAAAGAAGGAAAGTGCTCTCAGTGGAGTCTGGGAGTTGTACAAGGTTTTGTGCTAGTCTCAAAGAAGCATAGGATGGGCAGTCTCACTGTTGGTTTGGCTCTACAGAGAAGAGCATTCAAAAAAACAACCCATCCCATTCACTCTCAAAGCTTCCATCAATCCTTGTATCATTGCCAGGCACCACAGAAAGTGATTTCCCTCCTCTTGAAAGTACAGTACAGTATAATGGTGACAGGGGTCCTCAGGAAAATGAGAATATCCCCTCTCTAATTTAGTGTTTTTGCAGCACAGGATTCTGCCTGGGTGAATTGCTGGCAAATTTTGGAAGTTGCAGTGCAAAAAAAAAAGTAAAAAAAAGTACAGAGGTAAGAGAGCCTATATTTTCTGGTCAAGTAGACAGGAAACAGAGGGTAGCACTAAATGGACACTTCTCCAAGTGGAGGGAAGTAAAGAGTGGGGTCCGCCAAGGTTCAGTACTGGGACCCCTGCTTTTCAACCTCTTCATAAATGATCTAGAGGTAGGAGTAAAAAGCAAGGTAGCCAAATTTGCTGACGACACTAAATTATACAGGGTAGTGAAAACTGTGAGAGATTGTGAGGAGCTCCAGAGGGATCTCTTGACACTGGGGGAGTGGGCAAAACAGTGGCAAATGAGCTTCAACATTAGTAAGTGCAGAGTAATGCATGTTGGGGCAAAAAACCCCAATTACATTTATAAACTGATGGGGTCTGAACTCTCTGCAACAAACCAGGAAAGGGACCTTGGTGTCCTGGTGGACAACTCAATGAAGGTGTCAACCCAGTGTGCCTCAGCAATGAAAAAAACAAACTCAATGCTAGGGATCATTAGGAAGGGTATAGAAAATAAGTCAGCAAGTGTCATTTTGCCTCTTTATAAATCTATGGTGAGGCCCCATCTGGAATACTGTGTACAGTTCTGGTCGCCATACCTCCAGAAGGATATTATGGAGTTGGAAAATGTGCAGAGGAGGGCAACCAGAATGATTAGGGGACTGGAACACCTTCCTTACCATCTGAGGCTGCAACGGTTGGGCCTCTTCACTCTTGAACGACGGCGTCTAAGAGGTGACCTGATTGAAGTTTATAAAATCATGCACGGTGAAGTTTATAAAAGCATGCACGGTGTGGACCAAATAGATAAGGAAAAACTTTTTTCCCTATCGCATAACACTAGAACTAGGGGACACTCCATGAAACTTTTGGGTACTAGTTCTCAAACAAATAAGAGAAAGTACTTTTTCACCCAGAGGATCACTGGTCTATGGAACTCCCTGCCAGAAGAAGTGGTGACAGCTGTCAGTCTTGACAGCTTTAAGAAAGGATTAGACAAGTTCATGGAGGACAAGGGTATCAATGGTTATAATTATGGATACTTAAGGACAACCTCGGGGTTGGAGAGATAGGCAGGATATCTCTCAATGCCATTTCCAGGGAATCCTGAGCAGGTGAAGGCATCTGCATGGGAATACCCTGAAGCAAATGGTGAGCCACTGTGTGAGACAGAATGCTGGACTGGATGGGCTGTGGCCTGTTCCAGCAAGGCTGTTCTTACGTTCTTATACTGTGTGGGGTACCCATCATGGCAGAAGGACAGACTAGGGCTCTGGAGATCAGAGTTTGAATCCCCACTTTGTCATGGAAATCTTGAAGGTGTAGAATTGGTTCATTATAAGTCAGTTCAGACTTGACCGCAAGTAACTAACCAGACTTGCATTCTAGCTAATGTAAGGAGTATGTTAACAATGCACAGCAAAAATCAGTTAATTTCTTCTTACCCCATAATTATATTATCTACATTAAACAATATAGGTGTCAGTGCATCTTAGAGCAGGGGTGCCCAAACTGTGGCCTGAGGGCTGGATCTGGCCCCTGATGCCAATTCATCTGGCCCACAAAGCCCTCGTTGCTCCCAGAAGCCGAAGTAAAATGTGTCTGTACGGATCTGGCCTCAGGGCCATAGTGACCGGCCCCCTGAACCACATGACTAGCCCACGGCCCCCCCAAAAATGGGCACCCTTGCCTTAGAAGGTGCAGAATAGTAAGAAATTAACGTGTTGTGGTTGGGATGCTATTAATACACATTTATATTTAATTTTGGGAATTTGCAGTATGTCAAGCTTGTGAGGGAAACAATCACTGGAAGAAAGATGTCGGAGGACTTTCAAGTTTAAGATAATAGGGGTTTCCATTTGCTTTCATAATCTCTGATTTAGATGAGAATGGTGTAATAAAACTTTAATCTCTAAAGGTTGTTCTAGGTTTTCACAACTTTATGACATTCTCAACATGTCTGTTCTGAAAACAGACAGAACATCCTGTGCTGTTGTGGATGTCATGATGAAATGCTTTTCAAGGCTGTCGTGGTAGATGTCTTACCGTTAAGTTTTGCAAAGGTTTGAAAATACTGGCATGTGAAGAATTTTAGAATGATTATTTATTTAGTTTGCAGTTCAACAGTGGAATGACCATTTTGTTTTCTCATCAGAATTAGATTTGGGCCCACTACGGTTGTTTTCTTTGTTTGCTTACTGACACAAATCTTGTCTGTAGCTTCACCAGGTTTGACTACAGCAGGGCATGACTAGGCACAGATTTTGGCAGTGTTTCAGGTATAACCCTGAAATCTGTTTGTCAGTTGTATTATAAGTAGTCACATGGCATCACAGAAGCTAAAGGGCCATTCCAGCAAAACAGTCATGTGCTACTGTGGTCAGTCTTTGGCAAGCTTGATGATCAAAGTCATTATGAGAGTTCATTGGAAGGCATCCAGTAGTTGGAGCATTGAAACCCCATGATTCAGCAACTCTCTTCCTGGAATATAGAGTTTTGTTAAACGCAGAAATGACAAACAGCAAAATGCTGTTCAGGCTGGCAAAGAAAGGAGATTTGATCTATTTCAAGACTCCTGTTGTTGTTTTTTATTCACTTAAGAAATAGGGTGCTCTCTTTCCATCACTTCTCCTTGATGGTTTCTGCTAGAAAGAGTTAGAGAGGATGCTCTATTTGTGGTTTATTTAGTGTTACATCCCAACTCTAAATCTTTGGCTTGTTGTCCTTAACAGTCCAAAATCCTAATCCATGATCAAATAGTCAGTTGATTGTAGTTTTATTAGAAAGAACAAGCATAGTTTAGATGCAAATGCTGAATTAGTCATAGGAGGTAGCATTTTCATAATTCATTTAGCTATTCCCACTGGCAGCAAGGGTCAAGCTGGAGTGATTGAGCATCAGTGTGTTGGCACACCAGCTTATTCTGAACTGTGCTAAATATTTCTGGTTTGTTTGAAATAATTTTTTATGTTAATTTGTGTGCATCTTCTGTTTTGTTCTGCTGAACAAATTAGGGCTTGATTAATTGTGCTGCTAGGTCTGTGTCTGAGAGCAGGTACTGTACGTGTCCCACACAGCATACATTCTACTCTCTGCTTCATGTCAAAAGAAGTCCAGAATGGTTTTGACCCTTTACTGGTGATGTTGTTTATAGACCCTGTACAATCATGATTATAAATTGCTAGTGGAACGCCCAGGTCAACAAACCTGCTGATCAAGCCTTCTGAGAATTGAAGTTCAAGAACATCTGTAGTGCCAAGGTTGGCCATTACTGCTTTAGAACAATGAAAAGCACTTTGTAGTGGTGTGTATGGCTTATAGGTACAGTTTTGGTAATCTGATTTTTAGCTTTGGAACAGATGGCTTGAGCTTAAAAATCACTTTTTGTGTTTGATTCTCTTTGGAAAGTGTTTCAATGAGTGGCCATGTGTTTTACTGAGAGGCCATGATTATGAACTACAAAAGCTGTCCTATTTGAAATAATTTTGCGTCTTATATGTTTTTGTATGCATTGGGCAACCAAAAAAAATAACCCATTGACTTTTCTTAACAGTGCTTGGAAGATCTTACTGAAAATGTCTAGCAAAACATCTGGGACAACAAACAACATAGCTCAGGCCAGAAGAACTGTTCAGCAGTTGAGAATTGAAGCATCTATAGAAAGAATAAAGGTAAGAGGGTGTTATTGCACGTATTATCATTACTCAAAGCATTTACTGTATATTTATCTGAAGAGTCTGCTTTTAAAAAAGAGTGAGTGAGAGAGATGTTTCTGAGGAGATTTTTACAGAATTCCAAGATGCTTCTTTAGAACAGGACTCGGTAACCTGATGTCTTACAGATTTTTTGGGATACATCTGGCTGTTAAGAGGTTATTTCACACATTGGCTGAAGTCCAGTGGTAAGACACAAGTACAGTTGGCCCCTTGAATATGAGTGGGGATTTGCTATTCAACTCCTGTATAATTTACATTGATTCAGTGGGCCTATTCTAATTGTGACTTACTGTTGGATTTCAGCCATTGTTTTATTTAAATATTTTCCCTGTTTTTATAGTACAGGAAATACCATTGCATGTGAGTCACCCTGCCTCCAGCTTTGCCCAAATGCTAATGAGAAACAAAGTATTTTTTAAAGGAAAGGAGTATAAGAAATTAATGAAAATATAACATTAAAGCAAGACCAGGCCAAACTACACATGATATTAAATGCACTTGTGAATCTGATATGCAAGATGGTGCAAATTGGACATTTCAGTTCCAAAGAAATCCTACCTTCAGAGGAAAAGTTTCCTCTTGATTGTAACTTAATTATATCCTTTCTCCATGTATGTTCTGAACCAATTGTCAGTCCTTATCTACTGATACAACTTACTTTTTTTTAAATTAAAAACCCTGCATGTTATGTACAAGAGTAGATTCAAAGCAGTAGGATGGGACTTGTGCCAGGAATAGCATTGAATCTTCTAGTATAAGTCACTGAACTCCAGTGTTCTTTCTCATCTCTGCTTAATAATAGCATAGCAAGTGTTCAAGTATTAAAGTAGTCACCTTTTTACGAAGATGGTTAAACTTGTAAAATACTGTAGTATGTTTAGAAATTTCCTATGAAAGCCATTATAAATCAGCTAAAGCTGATTAAAGAAAAGCAGTGCAATTGAAGTATGATGCTCCACTTCATATGGTATTTCAAACATTGCCTGGTAAGTATTCCTGTTCTCCATTTGTAGAGTAGGTATGTTCATTGTACCTGTATGCTGTTCTTTCTCTGTGCAACATATCTTTGAGACTATGAAATTGACCAAACAAGACGTAATTTTCATCTTCCAAATTTATGTTTTTTCCAAAAATGCCAAGTAGAGATAGACGGGGATCAATTTCTGTTTTTGTTTTCTTTCAGCTCTTATAAACCATAACTTAGGTAAAGTATTTAAAATTCATTTCATTAAAGTAACTACCCTTCTACTTACTTAAGGAAGTGGAAAGGCCATCTTCAGAACAAATGCAGTAACTTTCAGCTAAAACTAATCTAGAAATAAAAAGCCTGGGAAAACCGAGCTTTCTGTCTGGCCTTTACTTCTGCAATAATGTATTCATCCAGATATCCAGTGAATTCGTTGTGTAAAATTCCATCGCTTATCCTACTTACCTTCTAGGAAATGAATCTGACATGTTTACAAACTCCATTCTCCACCTTCCTCTTTCAGGTGTCCAAGGCATCTGCGGATCTAATGTGCTATTGTGAAGAACACGCCAGGAAGGATCCTTTACTAATGGGTATACCTACTTCGGAAAACCCCTTCAAGGATAAAAAGACTTGTACTATCCTATAGGCAAGCATCTGAATGCCTTCAATACCCTCCCCTGAAAAACCAACCAAGAAGATTCATGGAGAAGTACCTTGAAGGTCACCTGGTACCAACTACATAAAACAGCAGCTCATTGAACATACTATGTCTAAACGAATGCTTAAGTTTTCTATTAAAAAAAGTTATTTTTCTTTATAGCATTCTAAGTGGGAATGCAAAGTTTATCAAATTACTTTTTGTAAAACAGAAAGGTTCCAAGAGTATAGTTGGTAATTGGGTGCTTTTGGGATTTCTGGGATAAGAGAGGGTTGGGTTTGGGGGTTTATTTCAAAGTGCAATGTGTGTTCACAGATCCAGATGTTAGGTTGAACAATCAAGACCAAAGTTGCCTGAGCTTCATTTACAGAATAGTGAGGCAGACAAACGTAGAGTCCTAATCAAGCTTACTTCAACATTTTGATTTTATATTAGTGTATAGCCTTGTGTATGTAATTGGTGTCTCTATGTAGAGTGTGTATGTATGTTTGTTTTAGGTATATGTACACATTCCAAAGTGCTTTGTTTATGTGTGCCCTTCAGATTTAATTGCCTGCATTTATAGATAAACTCCTGCTGTTCATGCCTTTACCATCAAGTATGTCTTAAGCTTTTCACAGTGACTTAAGTGCATATAAACATACTGTACATGTAGTGCAAATTCTTGTCCTCAGAATAGTTTTGAAAGGCGACCTTTGGTCTATAACCTTGAATTCTACTTTTCTCATATTGCCTTTAAATTTTAAACAATATGAAAAGGCACATTGATTCTAGAAGTGAAATGTCTTTCATTCCTTTTAAACTTCAAGAAGGAGTCTGTCCCCCTAACTTTCCTACACAGTTTGTACTAAATTGCTTTTGGAAATATACAGGCTCTTCATAATTTTGCCTGCTATACTCATACTTCACCAATGCCAAGCAATGTTTTAAGAGGAACAGGAGATTCTTGGTACAGTCTTGGATGTTGCTTCTTCTGCCCAAAGCCTGTTGAATTCACTGGTTGTGCTGGTGCAGTGCTTGAAGGATTATAACAGAGTTTAAACTTTATTAAGATATTTGTGAACATATCAGGTGTATGAAATACTGAATGAAAAGAACCAGTATTGACTTAAACCATCAGTATGTATCTCTGTTCCATTTAGTGCCAGCCCTTGAATCTTGCTGGCTTTTAAAAACTGTGGTCTGCCATAGCTCTATCTGTCTGGAGTTTATTCCCTGAGAATATATATAAGGATTGCTCCACATTTAAGTGTTGAGGAATGAATGGCTAGATTTCCAAACCAACAAACCAAGGTTCCTGCCTTGCTTGCAGTTAGTTCTGTAACCTGAAATCATAGGATCAAGTTCTTGCATTGTTCTGTCCTCGTGCTGTATTATTAAGGTTAAGGAGACACAAATGATGATGAAGAACATCTGATTTTTACTTTTATTTTTGGTCTACTTTTTTGTCCTCAGTAGTGCTTCAAAAGGCTAAACTAGAAATTGCTCAACTGTAAGAAAAAAACCCTGATTGGCACAGTTTTTACTGCTTTTAACATCACCAGATTTTCTTTTTATAATTAGAATAGTTTTCAAGTGACATCTTTGGAAATAGTAAATCACAAACTCTCCTATTAAAAACACTGATTTTGCTTCCCCTACCTCAGTCTGTTCTCTCATAGTGATAATTCATTTGTTAGAAATACTAAATATTTTGATGGTAAATATCTCTATTTCACCATCTTTCTGGAGATGTTTTTACTCATTAGTTGGAACCAGAAAGGGGATGTCTCTTATGACAGTCTGAAGTCCTGTGAACCTTGCTTTCAGGTAACCATACTTAATGATGGAACTCAGAAACAGCTGGTTTTCTTTTCGTTTTGTGTTAAGATACTGGGCAGCTGTTAATTACTATGAGATAAAGACACTTGCCTTTCTGAAGGCTAAACATACAAGTACAGTGCTGTGTTTCGGGAGCTGTAGTCCAAGAACATCTGAAGACCCAGGGTTGGGAACCACTGGTCTAAAAGATGATTTGCCATATGAGTTGATCTTGGCATGAATCTGGGAGCAGTGGCAAAATCAAGAAATCAGTGAGCACTTGTCTCTACCTGATTTTAATTTTAAAAAAAACCAGATATGTCCAGCTGTAAGTATTGCTCTGCTAGGACATAAGAAGCCCCAAAGTCATATCTTAATGAACTCATGATGGGAGTATCCTACTTGTCCCAGTTAGCCTATAAAGGCAAAGCAGCTGAGGTGCTTCTTGTGCTAGCCCAAAGCAGGGTGTGGGGACCACAATGCCCAGTTGCCTGAAAGGCTTAAGAAACGAACAGGTGCTTGATTATTTTTTAAAATCTGCATTTTTGTTTTTAAGATGCTTGCTCTTAAGAATCTTTTCTCTGCTTTGCCACTATAACACCATCACAGCTTCTCTTTATATATCTGTGTTTTTTCCAAGAATTAGAACTTTCTTGTTTTTAGAACAAACTTATCAAATTAATGCTATTGTCTATAAAATCTAGTTCTTGATGCAGTAGTCAATGTGGTACTTACATTTGAAAATGAATGTGTTGTTTCAAGGACTGATCTTTTTTAAAAAAACTCAGTTAAAATAAACAAACGTATACATGAAAAGCATTTAAATCATTGCATACACTACACCAGGAGGTGGCCAACCTCTTTGTGGTGCTGGCCTGACCACGCCCCTCAGAACATGCCCCGTGAAAGCGGGCGCATTTATGGCTGATGTAAATACACCCACATCCGCATTTACGTCAGCTGTGGACACATTTGCACATGAGCGGACATGTTTTACGGCTGACGTAAACGTGCCCGCTCCTACTTCTGGGTTTGGGGGAGATGGTGACGGGCTGATTGAAATGGCATCTCAGGCCAGGTACAGCACGGACCATAGGTTGGGAACACCTATACTACACTGTCACCAGCAAATGCTGTTGTGTTGCTTTACTGGATTGTGTATTATAACACATTCTGTTTTTATAGATAGTGAGAAAATTAGGATGAGGTATGATGCCCCTCACCTACTGCTGATCAGTAGATCATATTCTGAAACCTTGAAGCTGGGTTACAGTTTACTGTCCTGGTGTAAGTAGTGCCATTGCAAATAAAATTATTTAAAATAATTAATCAAGAATATGTAAAATGTTGACAGTGGATACCAGTTGTAAAGACAGTGTCGGGGTACGGTGACTTCTGGAGATAGGAAGGTCAGAGGGGTTGCACTGCTTAATAGTATTTCTGTTTGCTAGTAATCTTTCCCCTTCCCATTTACTTTCCTGAAATGTTCTGAAGTAGAGATGTGCAGCTTTTTTATGTTTTTAGGCAGTTCCCAGAATTCCCCAGATGAAGGGGTCAGTAGCCGTGTGGCCTGGAGAATTCCGGAAGATATCTAAAACTACAAATTTATGCACCTTTATTCTGAATCATGATTGAACGTGTACAGCCTTAGAAGTTGAGTTCATTTTTTTTATTGATACCAATTCTGTCCTTACCTAAGTGTCTTTTAAAACCGTTTTATGTGCTTGTCATTGTAATATGCTCCAACATCAGGAGAAAATGGTTAGATCCAAAGATGCCCTTATATATGTGGCAGAAGGTGTTTTCTGTTCACAAGTCAACTGTTTCAAGTCTCACTGCTAAATAATTGCCCTCATAATCCTATATGTATTTCTCCAGGTGCACGCCCTCCAAGTGAGACTTAATACTGAACAGATTGTGAAGCCACAAATCTGAATGTACGTACTTACTGGGGAGTTAGCACCATTGATGATAGCAAGATTTGCTTCTGACTAAATATGTATAGAATAGCACAGGGATGGCCAACCTATGGCCCGTGGTGACAATTAATCTAGCCAAGGTGAGGACCCCAGCGGCGCCTCCGCCACTGGAAGTGCTGAAAATGTCCCACCCTCGCTCCCACTGCCACGGGAAGCGGCAAAAAACAGCTGAAGACGCACCGAGAATGCGCCTGCCTCTTCTGCGGAAGCAGTGACAGGAACCACGCCTGTGGCCCGCTTACCTGTCTGAAGGGGTGTGGTTCAGCCCATGGCACAAAATGTTTGACCACCCCTGGAATAGCAGGACATATTCAGAGATGATATTTTGCTTGTGGCAGAGCACAAGAACTGCTGCAAAATTTGTCTGTTAGGGCAGTGTTCCCCAACCTTTGGGTTTTGGACTTCAATTTCCAGAAGCCTAAGTCAATTCCCCAAAGCACTAATCAGCCAGTGTACTGACTGAGGCTTCTGGGAATTGAAGTCCAAAACCCAAAGGTTGGGGGACACTGTGGGGACTGACTTGACATATTCCTCTAGCACTGGGAGAACAATGCTGGTAGCAATTTTGTATCTGCTTAAGGTGCGTTGGATTGAAACCATTGTTTTCACCAGCAGTGCTTTAGATTTTGATCACACATGTGTACTTTACTAATGAAGGAGAGTATTGAAAATAGTGGTTTGCAAACTGCAGGGACTTAATTTTAATCAATTAAAAATTGTGCCAACTTTGCATTCAGAAATGCCTTTTTAAAGTTTCACTCAGTAAACCATATGCTGAGACTCTGGCCTGTTTAGTTTCTTTATTGACTTATGTTATCTCGGTTGTTTGTCATAGCATCTACCATTTAACAGTCCCACCAGCAGGAAATTCAACAGCAAAATACAATTAGGTGCTTTAGATCATTTCTGTCAGATTGTTAGGTGACTACTAAATGCATTGGCACCATTCCCCCCCTTCCGTAATATACTGTCAATTTGAACGCTCAATACATGCCTACATTATTTTTTAATGTAAATCTGACTTTGTGGAGATAGTATAATCCATACAGTGAACCATAAAAAGTATTACCTTCATATGCAGCCATGTTTCTTGTTCTCCATTTCATTGAGATTTAAATGGAAGTAATACAGCAATGGTGCTTAGATGATTGCACCCAACACAACTGCCTTCCCCATGCTTTTGCACGTTCAAGTATGTTGGACTACAACTCCCATGACCACACAACAGCATAGAAGGCTGCAGTAGAATTATATATGGAAGATTGAATAATTCAAAATAATAACTGCTAGACCACTGTGAGGTTTTGAGATTAAGAGTATGATATTTTAAAAGAATTTTTCAGCAACTGTATCACTATACTGTCTTGGTGCTTTGGTTAGAAATGCCTCAGAATATTCTAGAATATGCTTTGTGTTCTTTAAAGAAATTATACCCTGCTTTCTTTTTGTTAGACACATTTGTTCTCTGGGTTTTTCTTTAAATTGCTTTTGCAGTATCATTTGGTATTATCATTGTAATCCTAGATTGAAAAAGAACAACAATATGATTGTCATTTCCCTACAGAAAAGAATATGTAAAGTTTTAAAATAGCGCTAACTTGTTCTTGCGTTTCCCAAGTCGTCAGTCTGTAATAAGATTGCGTATATTGTGCATCAGCACATACTCTTATTTTACTGAAAGCTGACTTCTTCTTGAGAGGGTTTTAAAAAATGTAATTAAGATTCCTATTCACAGCTAATTTAGTACCATGGATATGAAACACTTTAATTAAATATCACTTCTTTTGATACTGGTTTCTGTTCTTCATTGCAGTATGGTTGATTGATGTATAAAGAAATAAGATTATTGTTTCATATGTTGCTTCCGTTGTATTCAGCCATTGAAGCATCAAATGTAGAAAGTTTGACCTTATTACCCTAGTCGTTTCTGCGTAATGGCCATTGCTGATTTAACACAATCCCTTCTAGAAAGCCATTGAACATGGACAGAAGCATGTGACCTTTCCCCCACATACAATTGTGCCAGGTGGACCATCAGTGGGGGGCCATAGATCATACATAAATGGTTGGTGAGCCAGCTGTTCCTCTGAGTAGTTGTCATCTTCATCTTTTAGGGCCCCTTTGACTTTCCAGCAAGCATGGCCAACAACAGCTTAATAGCTGCATCAGTTGCCAACATAGAGAAGCAGTGATGGGTAAAGGTGCACCTGCTAATCAGGTAACTTTCCCTGCTGCAGGAATCCTGAAGATACAGATGATGTGACAACTGTATTCCTCTGTGGCACTGACAGAACTCATAGCATCCAAGTGGCTGGCAAATGTCATCACTCTTTGATCATTTGGCAAGAATTTACCCAATTATTTAAAGGGATGTTCTACCAGGGTGCTTGCTGCATCAACTGCCTTTGTAAAAAGAGTACAGATTACAAACATTTTCAAGGCAACCACATGGTCCCAGCCCATGATATATGTCAAATATTAAGGATTGGACGTCAGAGTAGAACTTGATGCACTGTTCAATCAAGCAGTAATTTCATCAGATTTAGTGTGATAATCCACCGGCCAGTTAAGTGAGGTTGATAGTCATGCATTCATCTGAATCATAGAGACCACTAAAAAGAGAAGAGGTTACTTACTTGTAACTATTACTTTGGACATTTGTTAATTCATGCATCCCACCCAATCTCTCCTCTGCCAGCCACACATTGTATTTGATTGAGTGGCAGTAATGGGAACTGGGAGTTAACACTTAGGGTCCGGGTGAAGGAGCGTATGCTAAGTGTTAGGGTGGGGCTAACAACTTTCTAGGCCAGTGGTGGTGAACCTTGGCACTCCAGCTGTTCTTGGACTTCAATTCCCAGAAGCCCTGATCAGCAGGAGTTCTGACTTGGGCTTCTGGTAATTTGAGTCCAAGAACACCTGGAGTGCCAAGGTTCACCAACACTGCCTAGGCTTTTGAAGATTCCAAGGACCTCTTTACAAAACAACCCATTAATGTGAATTCACACATGACCACAAAGAATTACAGTTATAGGTAAGTAACCTGTCCTTTGAATTGTGGCATCTCCCTACTTCCTCCTGGCTTATCTTTATGGAACACCTTGTGGTAGTGAAATTTATATTTGGTATCTATAGTTCAATAGAAAGTCGCCCTTGTAAAACAGGTATAAGAAAGCTTTAGTCCTCCGTGTTTCTCATAAGTCTTCAACTTCCAGATCTGGTGTGGCCAGTGTAATGTGATTGTGGGAGCTATAGTCCTAAACATCGGTCGAGCAACACATTGTCCATCCAGGGCAAAGGTTCTGAAATGACTGGCTATGTTTCTTTGCCTGACAGGTTGTTGTTGACATTTTCTTCCTACAACTCTGGGGTGTTCTTGTCTATCTCTTGGATGCATAAAACGTCACTGAGACTTTGATATTTGAATATAACTTCACAGTGTTGTACTGCACAGCACGGTTAGATCTGTAAACAGAATCTGGCCTTTCTCTTCTTTTAACATTTTTAATGTGTACAGAGCAGCCTTCACACAGTGAGAACAAGATAGTGATTATTTTCTAGGTTTTTATTCCAGCAGGTTCAAGTGATGACTTAGCAAACTAGTTTCCAGTTCTGCAGCTGCACACACTTTAACTACATTTTTCATCAGCAGTTAGTCATAGATCTTTAACTATGTGCAGGGTACCAGGCCACCTGGTTCCATATTTTGCTGCTGAGCTGTCTATTCGTTCCATTCAGGCATATGCAAAATTCCATCACATCAATTCTTAGATGATAACCAAGATGATGACCTCCTTAGAGGATAATTCCTCCTTACAGTTCGGTTTTAAAATTAATACACTATTTTACTGACATACTTCTTGCCTCTTCATTTTGCAAAAGCTAAAATGAAAAAATATAATTTTTTTTTCAAAAGCACCTGCAAGCCTTAATTGTGTGGTTTATTTTGTAATTGTATATTTTATTTTGAAGGGCTGATACTTAAAATGGCTTTCAAAATAGCAATTGAAGGTTTCAGGGTACAGATTTTCAAAGAATGGTGTGGTTTCTTTCATTAATAATGGCTTGCTGTTCTCAGCCCCTGCTTTCCATTAAGACTAGCTGCCTCAGGGCATTATTAGCTTAGTGATGTTTAATTTCCTTTCTTTGTTTGCATCCCTCTTTTTGTATCCTTGTGTGTTTCTTTGATTTATCATTGAAGCATCCTGCAGGCAGTGCAACAAGTGCTGAATTAGATCACAATATCCATGCAGTTCTCCTTCGTATAGTTTGTGAATCCACACTCATGGGTTATGCGCCTGTGCAGAACAGCCGATCGGAGGCTTGAAAAGCTATTGGTCAAAAGTTTTGGCGGTAAGACCGCCCACCGTACCGCCCACCCTGAGGCGCCCGCGCGCCATTTTACCTCAGTTCTCTTCTTTCCGCCGTAGCAGCAGGACGATCGTTGAGAGCTTCCTCAATTTTTTCGCCCTTCTGAGGGAAAGTCTTTTTGCCAAATCTCAATTTTTCTCGGTGATCTTGTCCTCTGGGCAGGATCGCCACCCCGGCTCTGTCTCTTCTCTTGAGTGGATTCAGTAGCCAATTTTTCGCATCGATCACCGTCTCCCCCCTCAAGGGGGTGGCGGCTGGTCGGCCCTTCGGGGTACTCGTCTCCAGAAACTTCCACTGGAAGAATTTTTTCCGCGGTTGATGGCTGCAGCGTTTAAACAGTGCACGGCTTGCCTTAAGAAGTTTCCGGCTTCCGACGGACACAGCCTGTGCCTCTTTTGTTTGGGAGAGTCGCATCAGAGCCAGTCTTGCCCGCATTGCAAAAAGTTTACGCGCCTCGCGGTGCAGAACCGAAGCAATCGCCTCAAGGCTCACCTGATGGAGCTCGCTCTGGCTCCCGCCGCGTCCGCCTCCACGGCCGCCGCTGCCGCTCAACCACCGCCGGCCTCTTCCTCCGTGCTTCCGATGAGGAAGAAGAAGAAGAAGGACAAGAACGGTGAGAAGAAGCGCAAGCGTGGGTCGGAGAAGAGACGGTCGCTTCCCCCCACTCCGCGCACACCCGCCTCTCCCGGCCCTTCTCCGCCGTTCTCGACTGCCCGATGTCCTTCTCCGGGATCCTCCATCTGGGGAGGACGGTCGTCTTCCGGGTCACCTGAGAAAGGACGCAGGGCTGGGGCTCCAGCTCGCCCACCTCAGGTGCTCTCCTCTCCTCCTCGGGGCAGAAACTCCTCGCCGAGGCAGGCCTCCGTCTCTCCACGGCCCAGGACACCGACGGACGAGGCGGTCGTCACCGTTTCGACGACCGTTTCGCCAACACCGACGCCGGCCACCGTTTCGGCTCCCACCGTTTCGTGGGCCACCATCCCGTCGGCCACCGGAGCTCCACCGCCAGCGGACTCGGACGCGTCTCAGATGGCCCTCGTCCGAGAGATGTTCCAGGTCATGGCGTCGTTTGCGACCAGGTTCCAGACCTCCACGCCTGCGGCCTCTGCGGCTCCGGTTCCGACCACCGCAAGCCCCGGGCATCCCGGCTCTGCCGCGGCCCCACCGACCTCCCGTGGGTCGAGTACCCGCTCCGCCGGCCCACCCAACCCGTCATGGTGTGGTCCGGACGTTGATGCGGTGGACGCCCATCCCGCCGGCCCGCCCAGGCCGTACTGGCGCGGTCCGGACGTGGACGAAAGACTGCCTCCCTCGTCCTCCGATGAGTCCAGCTCGTCGTCGGAGGAGGACGAGGGAGACGTCGACGCCGAGCGCACGCCGGAACAGGCCATCGGCTCGGTGGACCCACCGCGTGGTGAGGACCAGCGCTCACTGACCGCCATGCTCACGAGGCTCGGCACCGCCCTCAACCTGAAGGTCGACCAGCCGCCGTTGGAGGGTGAGGATCAGATGACCGCGAAGCTCGACAGGCGTGCCGTGCGACCGGTCCACATAACCATGCTCCCCTCCATGATGACCACGGCGAGGGCGACGTGGAAGAAACCTTTGGCGGCACACTCCGTTTCGTCCAGGCTCGACAGCATGTATCGGGTCCTGGACGAGAACGTCGAGTTCTTGCAGGCGCACCCCCTGCCGAATTCCCTGGTGGTCAAGGCCTTCCAGCATAGGACGGCCACCAGCGGATTCCCGGTCCCGTCGACGCCGGAGGGAAAGAAATTGGACGCGGTGGGGCGTAAGTTTTACGCCACCGGCTCCCTATTCTTTCGGGCCGCAAACTATTCGGCCGCCATGGGCCTGTACCAATCTCACCTCTGGGAGCAGGTGAAGGTTGAGACGGCTAAACTGCCCGCAGATGCCCAGAAGAGGATTGACGCGCTGGCCGCCGAGGGGGACTTCGTCGCCGAGCAGCTGATGCGCACTGCCCGGCATATCAACGATTATGCGGCAAAAGACATGGCCTCCGCAATCTACCTCCGTCGCCATGCTTGGCTCAGGGACACCTCCCTCGATGACGCTATGAAAAAGCTCATCGAGGAGTTTCCCTTCGACGGGCAGGGCCTCTTCGGTCAGGACACCGATAAGGTCCTGAATGAGATGCGCCAGACCAGTTCCACGGCGAAGTTCCTGGGGCTCACCACGCCGGCAACTTCCACCAGGCCGAGGTTCCAGCCCTTCACACGGCGGTTCCAGGGCAACCCACAGCAGCAGGGACCGGCGGAGCAGCCTAGATCCAGCTCCTATAAACAGCGGCGACAACACAAACCCCGCTACCGGCCCTACGGACAGGACAAGCGTTCGACCGCGAGGCCCAAGCCCCGCGTTTGAAGCTGCGACGGCCGAGTCTCTCTCGCTCCACATCCCGTACCTCCCCCTCCGGAACTTCCTCCAGGCATGGTCGGGCATCACGGACGACCAGTGGGTCTTAAAGTTCTCCTTCGTATAGTTTGTGAATCCACACTCATGGGTTATGCGCCTGCGCAGAACAGCCGATCGGAGGCTTGAAAAGCTATTGGTCAAAAGTTTTGGCGGTAAGACCGCCCACCGTACCGCCCACCCTGAGGCGCCCGCGCGCCATTTTACCTCAGTTCTCTTCTTTCCGCCGTAGCAGCAGGACGATCGTTGAGAGCTTCCTCAATTTTTTCGCCCTTCTGAGGGAAAGTCTTTTTGCCAAATCTCAATTTTTCTCGGTGATCTTGTCCTCTGGGCAGGATCGCCACCCCGGCTCTGTCTCTTCTCTTGAGTGGATTCAGTAGCCAATTTTTCGCATCGATCACCGTCTCCCCCCTCAAGGGGGTGGCGGCTGGTCGGCCCTTCGGGGTACTCGTCTCCAGAAACTTCCACTGGAAGAATTTTTTCCGCGGTTGATGGCTGCAGCGTTTAAACAGTGCACGGCTTGCCTTAAGAAGTTTCCGGCTTCCGACGGACACAGCCTGTGCCTCTTTTGTTTGGGAGAGTCGCATCAGAGCCAGTCTTGCCCGCATTGCAAAAAGTTTACGCGCCTCGCGGTGCAGAACCGAAGCAATCGCCTCAAGGCTCACCTGATGGAGCTCGCTCTGGCTCCCGCCGCGTCCGCCTCCACGGCCGCCGCTGCCGCTCAACCACCGCCGGCCTCTTCCTCCGTGCTTCCGATGAGGAAGAAGAAGAAGAAGGACAAGAACGGTGAGAAGAAGCGCAAGCGTGGGTCGGAGAAGAGACGGTCGCTTCCCCCCACTCCGCGCACACCCGCCTCTCCCGGCCCTTCTCCGCCGTTCTCGACTGCCCGATGTCCTTCTCCGGGATCCTCCATCTGGGGAGGACGGTCGTCTTCCGGGTCACCTGAGAAAGGACGCAGGGCTGGGGCTCCAGCTCGCCCACCTCAGGTGCTCTCCTCTCCTCCTCGGGGCAGAAACTCCTCGCCGAGGCAGGCCTCCGTCTCTCCACGGCCCAGGACACCGACGGACGAGGCGGTCGTCACCGTTTCGACGACCGTTTCGCCAACACCGACGCCGGCCACCGTTTCGGCTCCCACCGTTTCGTGGGCCACCATCCCGTCGGCCACCGGAGCTCCACCGCCAGCGGACTCGGACGCGTCTCAGATGGCCCTCGTCCGAGAGATGTTCCAGGTCATGGCGTCGTTTGCGACCAGGTTCCAGACCTCCACGCCTGCGGCCTCTGCGGCTCCGGTTCCGACCACCGCAAGCCCCGGGCATCCCGGCTCTGCCGCGGCCCCACCGACCTCCCGTGGGTCGAGTACCCGCTCCGCCGGCCCACCCAACCCGTCATGGTGTGGTCCGGACGTTGATGCGGTGGACGCCCATCCCGCCGGCCCGCCCAGGCCGTACTGGCGCGGTCCGGACGTGGACGAAAGACTGCCTCCCTCGTCCTCCGATGAGTCCAGCTCGTCGTCGGAGGAGGACGAGGGAGACGTCGACGCCGAGCGCACGCCGGAACAGGCCATCGGCTCGGTGGACCCACCGCGTGGTGAGGACCAGCGCTCACTGACCGCCATGCTCACGAGGCTCGGCACCGCCCTCAACCTGAAGGTCGACCAGCCGCCGTTGGAGGGTGAGGATCAGATGACCGCGAAGCTCGACAGGCGTGCCGTGCGACCGGTCCACATAACCATGCTCCCCTCCATGATGACCACGGCGAGGGCGACGTGGAAGAAACCTTTGGCGGCACACTCCGTTTCGTCCAGGCTCGACAGCATGTATCGGGTCCTGGACGAGAACGTCGAGTTCTTGCAGGCGCACCCCCTGCCGAATTCCCTGGTGGTCAAGGCCTTCCAGCATAGGACGGCCACCAGCGGATTCCCGGTCCCGTCGACGCCGGAGGGAAAGAAATTGGACGCGGTGGGGCGTAAGTTTTACGCCACCGGCTCCCTATTCTTTCGGGCCGCAAACTATTCGGCCGCCATGGGCCTGTACCAATCTCACCTCTGGGAGCAGGTGAAGGTTGAGACGGCTAAACTGCCCGCAGATGCCCAGAAGAGGATTGACGCGCTGGCCGCCGAGGGGGACTTCGTTGCCGAGCAGCTGATGCGCACTGCCCGGCATATCAACGATTATGCGGCAAAAGACATGGCCTCCGCAATCTACCTCCGTCGCCATGCTTGGCTCAGGGACACCTCCCTCGATGACGCTATGAAAAAGCTCATCGAGGAGTTTCCCTTCGACGGGCAGGGCCTCTTCGGTCAGGACACCGATAAGGTCCTGAATGAGATGCGCCAGACCAGTTCCACGGCGAAGTTCCTGGGGCTCACCACGCCGGCAACTTCCACCAGGCCGAGGTTCCAGCCCTTCACACGGCGGTTCCAGGGCAACCCACAGCAGCAGGGACCGGCGGAGCAGCCTAGATCCAGCTCCTATAAACAGCGGCGACAACACAAACCCCGCTACCGGCCCTACGGACAGGACAAGCGTTCGACCGCGAGGCCCAAGCCCCGCGTTTGAAGCTGCGACGGCCGAGTCTCTCTCGCTCCACATCCCGTACCTCCCCCTCCGGAACTTCCTCCAGGCATGGTCGGGCATCACGGACGACCAGTGGGTCTTAAAGATCTTGTCCTCTGGCTACGCCATCGAGTTCGTGCGGGTGCCTCGAGTAGGAAGGCATCGTCTCACCACCTCGTCCCCCCATTTGGAGGAAGAAATAGCAACCCTTTTCTCCAAGGGAGCCATCGAGCGGGTAGCACCGTCCGACTGGGACAACGGTTTCTACTCGAGGTACTTCGTGGTCCAGAAGAAGGACGGAGGCCTTCGCCCTATCCTGGACCTACGCCGCCTGAACAAATGCATCCACACCAGGAAGTTCCGGATGGTGACCCTACAGACCGTCCTCCCCCTCATCAACAAAGGGGACTGGTTCACAGTCATAGACCTCAAGGATGCCTACTTCCACGTTTCCATCCTCGAGGAACACAGACGGTTTCTCCGCTTCCGTATCGACCATTCCGTGTACCAGTACCGATGCCTACCGTTCGGTCTGGCCACGGCACCGCGGGTCTTCACCAAATGCATGGCTCCGGTGGCTGCATTCCTCCGCCAACGGGGCATCAGGGTCTTCCCATACATCGACGATTGGTTGATCGTCTCCCCCACCAAATCGTCGGCCGTTCGGGACACACAATACACGGTTCACCTCATGGAGAGTCTCGGCCTCAGGATCAACTTCACCAAGTCGAAGTTGACTCCCGCCCAGCGCGTCGAGTACATTGGAGCGGTACTCGACTCGCTCACTACGAGAGCCTACGCCCCCCAGAAACGCCTACGGGACATTGCGCAGGGGGTGAACGAACTGCGCACGAAACCGTGCATCCGGGCGAAGAAGGCTCAGAGACTTCTAGGCCTGATGGCCTCAACGACGGCAGTGATCCCCCATGCCAAATTGAAATTCAGGTCCCTGCAATCGTGGCTCCTTCACGAGTTCGACGCACTTCGGGAGAGCCAATCCAAACGGTTGACCCCATCTCCAGAACTGAGGGACCAACTGCTGTGGTGGTCTACACCACTCAACGTGGCCACGGGGAAGAGTTTCTACCCCCCGCAACCTTCGCTGCAGATACTGACCGACGCGAGCAACCTCGGCTGGGGCGCTGCTTGCGGGACTCTCACGGTCAACGACACCTGGACACCGCACGAAACGGTGCACCACATAAATTACTTGGAGCTGCTGGCCATTTGGAAGGCCCTGCGCTCCTTCGAGACTCTGCTCACCGGCAAGGCGGTTCAAGTGGCCTCGGACAATACCACGGCGGTGGCGTACCTCAACAAGCAGGGAGGAACACGGTCCACCACCCTCTTGTACCTTGCAGTGCAGTTGTGGGAATGGTGCCTGGAGAGGCACATTTTCCCAATTGGAGTGCACATTCAGGGCACACTGAATGTCTTGGCAGACCACCTGAGCCGTCTCACCTCGACGACCCACGAATGGGAGCTGGACGACGGAGTGTTCCAGTCTCTGTGCCAGGTCTGGGGGACGCCGAGCATCGACCTCTTTGCATCGGAGTCCAACAAGAAACTCAGCAGGTACTGCTCCAGAGCAGGCATCGGACTGAACTCCGAGGGCGATGCCTTCATGAAACGGTGGGATCAGGACTATCTCTATGCCTTTCCTCCGTTTCCTCTGGTCCAGAAGGTACTCACCAGGATGCACCAACACAGAGCCAATGCAATTCTGGTGGCACCGGCGTGGCCGCGCCAACCCTGGTTTCCGCTACTGTTGCGCATGTCGTCACAGTATCGCACACTGCCGGAATCACCGACACTCCTCCAAATGGAGCAGGGCCAGCTGCACCATTCGGACCTGCCCAGCCTCCACCTCACCGCGTGGAGGATAACCCCAGACTGGCCAGGATCCTTGAACTAGCGCGGCGCCCTTCCACAAGGAAGTCCTACGCTTCCAAATACAGGCGTTTTTGTGCTTTCCTGGCCGCCCGGCAAACGCCCCCCACCCAGGTGGGACTGCAGGACATTTTAACCTACCTCCTCCAGCTGGCGGAGTCTGGCCTCAGCATCACCTCCATCCGAGTGCATCTCGCAGCAGTGGTAGCGCACTCTCCTGCTGGCTCGCCCGCTTCCGGGGCCTTCCGCGACCAAACGGTAAAGCGCTTCCTCAAGGGACTAAAGAACGCTTTTCCGCCGGCCCGGACACCGACGGCTCAATGGTCACTGTCCACCGTTCTCAACGCGCTCACCAGGACCCCCTTCGAGCCCTTGGCTACCGCCGATGTTCGTCTCCTCACATGGAAGACAGCATTCCTGGTGGCCATCACGTCTGCACGACGAGCTGGTGAGCTGGTTGCCCTGCGAGCAGACGCACCTTTTCTCCAGTTCTTCAACGACCGCGTCGTCCTCCAAGCGGACATCACCTTTCTACCCAAGGTGGTCTCCAAGTTTCACATGGCACAAACTATCTCCTTGCCAACCTTCTTCCAGAACCCCACTAACGCCCAAGAAAGGACTTGGCACACGCTGGATGTGAAACGAGCTTTATTGTTTTACACCAGCAGGACTAGAGAGTTCAGGAAGTCACAACGCCTCTTTGTGGCTTATGGGGGAAAGTCCAAGGGTGAACCCATCTCTGCTCAAAGGTTCTCCAAATGGATCACCTCTACCATCTACCTGGCCTACGAGTCAGCTTCACTGCCACCTCCACCGCATGTCAGGGCGCATTCCACCAGGGCGGTTGCCACATCCACTGCCTTTCTGGAGGGCACACCGCTTGAGGACATATGTAAGGCTGCCACCTGGTCCAGACCTTCCACATTTGTCCAGCACTACAGGGTGGACACCAGAGCCACTGCGGACGCCAGGCTTGGCCGTGTCGTCCTCACCAGAGGGCTCCGGACTCAACGCCCCTGACGGGTCCACCTACGGGTTCTTCAGCTCATCGTGGGATCATCTCATCCGACTGCCCACCGACCAAGTAAGTGTGAGCTTGCTAATCTCCCATGAGTGTGGATTCACAAACTATACGAAGGAGAAAGTTCGGTTTCACTTACCAGTGATAACTTTCGTTCTTCGAGTATATAGTTTGTGAATACACACTACCCACCCTACCTCCCCTCTTGAGCTGCACGGATGAGATCAGTTGGTTTATCCTGTGCTTGGCTTAAGTATGGAACTGAGGTAAAATGGCGCGCGGGCGCCTCAGGGTGGGCGGTACGGTGGGCGGTCTTACCGCCAAAACTTTTGACCAATAGCTTTTCAAGCCTCCGATCGGCTGTTCTGCGCAGGCGCATAACCCATGAGTGTGTATTCACAAACTATATACTCGAAGAACGAAAGTTATCACTGGTAAGTGAAACCGAACTATCTTGTCCTCTGGCTACGCCATCGAGTTCGTGCGGGTGCCTCGAGTAGGAAGGCATCGTCTCACCACCTCGTCCCCCCATTTGGAGGAAGAAATAGCAACCCTTTTCTCCAAGGGAGCCATCGAGCGGGTAGCACCGTCCGACTGGGACAACGGTTTCTACTCGAGGTACTTCGTGGTCCAGAAGAAGGACGGAGGCCTTCGCCCTATCCTGGACCTACGCCGCCTGAACAAATGCATCCACACCAGGAAGTTCCGGATGGTGACCCTACAGACCGTCCTCCCCCTCATCAACAAAGGGGACTGGTTCACAGTCATAGACCTCAAGGATGCCTACTTCCACGTTTCCATCCTCGAGGAACACAGACGGTTTCTCCGCTTCCGTATCGACCATTCCGTGTACCAGTACCGATGCCTACCGTTCGGTCTGGCCACGGCACCGCGGGTCTTCACCAAATGCATGGCTCCGGTGGCTGCATTCCTCCGCCAACGGGGCATCAGGGTCTTCCCATACATCGACGATTGGTTGATCGTCTCCCCCACCAAATCGTCGGCCGTTCGGGACACACAATACACGGTTCACCTCATGGAGAGTCTCGGCCTCAGGATCAACTTCACCAAGTCGAAGTTGACTCCCGCCCAGCGCGTCGAGTACATTGGAGCGGTACTCGACTCGCTCACTACGAGAGCCTACGCCCCCCAGAAACGCCTACGGGACATTGCGCAGGGGGTGAACGAACTGCGCACGAAACCGTGCATCCGGGCGAAGAAGGCTCAGAGACTTCTAGGCCTGATGGCCTCAACGACGGCAGTGATCCCCCATGCCAAATTGAAATTCAGGTCCCTGCAATCGTGGCTCCTTCACGAGTTCGACGCACTTCGGGAGAGCCAATCCAAACGGTTGACCCCATCTCCAGAACTGAGGGACCAACTGCTGTGGTGGTCTACACCACTCAACGTGGCCACGGGGAAGAGTTTCTACCCCCCGCAACCTTCGCTGCAGATACTGACCGACGCGAGCAACCTCGGCTGGGGCGCTGCTTGCGGGACTCTCACGGTCAACGACACCTGGACACCGCACGAAACGGTGCACCACATAAATTACTTGGAGCTGCTGGCCATTTGGAAGGCCCTGCGCTCCTTCGAGACTCTGCTCACCGGCAAGGCGGTTCAAGTGGCCTCGGACAATACCACGGCGGTGGCGTACCTCAACAAGCAGGGAGGAACACGGTCCACCACCCTCTTGTACCTTGCAGTGCAGTTGTGGGAATGGTGCCTGGAGAGGCACATTTTCCCAATTGGAGTGCACATTCAGGGCACACTGAATGTCTTGGCAGACCACCTGAGCCGTCTCACCTCGACGACCCACGAATGGGAGCTGGACGACGGAGTGTTCCAGTCTCTGTGCCAGGTCTGGGGGACGCCGAGCATCGACCTCTTTGCATCGGAGTCCAACAAGAAACTCAGCAGGTACTGCTCCAGAGCAGGCATCGGACTGAACTCCGAGGGCGATGCCTTCATGAAACGGTGGGATCAGGACTATCTCTATGCCTTTCCTCCGTTTCCTCTGGTCCAGAAGGTACTCACCAGGATGCACCAACACAGAGCCAATGCAATTCTGGTGGCACCGGCGTGGCCGCGCCAACCCTGGTTTCCGCTACTGTTGCGCATGTCGTCACAGTATCGCACACTGCCGGAATCACCGACACTCCTCCAAATGGAGCAGGGCCAGCTGCACCATTCGGACCTGCCCAGCCTCCACCTCACCGCGTGGAGGATAACCCCAGACTGGCCAGGATCCTTGAACTAGCGCGGCGCCCTTCCACAAGGAAGTCCTACGCTTCCAAATACAGGCGTTTTTGTGCTTTCCTGGCCGCCCGGCAAACGCCCCCCACCCAGGTGGGACTGCAGGACATTTTAACCTACCTCCTCCAGCTGGCGGAGTCTGGCCTCAGCATCACCTCCATCCGAGTGCATCTCGCAGCAGTGGTAGCGCACTCTCCTGCTGGCTCGCCCGCTTCCGGGGCCTTCCGCGACCAAACGGTAAAGCGCTTCCTCAAGGGACTAAAGAACGCTTTTCCGCCGGCCCGGACACCGACGGCTCAATGGTCACTGTCCACCGTTCTCAACGCGCTCACCAGGACCCCCTTCGAGCCCTTGGCTACCGCCGATGTTCGTCTCCTCACATGGAAGACAGCATTCCTGGTGGCCATCACGTCTGCACGACGAGCTGGTGAGCTGGTTGCCCTGCGAGCAGACGCACCTTTTCTCCAGTTCTTCAACGACCGCGTCGTCCTCCAAGCGGACATCACCTTTCTACCCAAGGTGGTCTCCAAGTTTCACATGGCACAAACTATCTCCTTGCCAACCTTCTTCCAGAACCCCACTAACGCCCAAGAAAGGACTTGGCACACGCTGGATGTGAAACGAGCTTTATTGTTTTACACCAGCAGGACTAGAGAGTTCAGGAAGTCACAACGCCTCTTTGTGGCTTATGGGGGAAAGTCCAAGGGTGAACCCATCTCTGCTCAAAGGTTCTCCAAATGGATCACCTCTACCATCTACCTGGCCTACGAGTCAGCTTCACTGCCACCTCCACCGCATGTCAGGGCGCATTCCACCAGGGCGGTTGCCACATCCACTGCCTTTCTGGAGGGCACACCGCTTGAGGACATATGTAAGGCTGCCACCTGGTCCAGACCTTCCACATTTGTCCAGCACTACAGGGTGGACACCAGAGCCACTGCGGACGCCAGGCTTGGCCGTGTCGTCCTCACCAGAGGGCTCCGGACTCAACGCCCCTGACGGGTCCACCTACGGGTTCTTCAGCTCATCGTGGGATCATCTCATCCGACTGCCCACCGACCAAGTAAGTGTGAGCTTGCTAATCTCCCATGAGTGTGGATTCACAAACTATACGAAGGAGAAAGTTCGGTTTCACTTACCAGTGATAACTTTCGTTCTTCGAGTATATAGTTTGTGAATACACACTACCCACCCTACCTCCCCTCTTGAGCTGCACGGATGAGATCAGTTGGTTTATCCTGTGCTTGGCTTAAGTATGGAACTGAGGTAAAATGGCGCGCGGGCGCCTCAGGGTGGGCGGTACGGTGGGCGGTCTTACCGCCAAAACTTTTGACCAATAGCTTTTCAAGCCTCCGATCGGCTGTTCTGCGCAGGCGCATAACCCATGAGTGTGTATTCACAAACTATATACTCGAAGAACGAAAGTTATCACTGGTAAGTGAAACCGAACTTTCTTTCCTTTGAACCATGTCACTTTCTACTATAAAGATCTTTATGACCAGGATCCCGGCTGTCTAAAGGACCATATCTTGGGATATGAATGATCCCAACTTTTAAGATCTTATAGGAAGGACCTTCTCTTCATTTCCATCATCATCGCAGGCACATCTGGTGAGGATAAAAGAGAGTGCCATTTTGGAATTTCCTTCCACGAGAGGTCTAAGTTGACTATCCTGCTGTCCTGAAAACAAGCAATGCAGGTAAACTTTGGGTGATTGAGTTGACTATCAAGAAAGGTGTGGATGTGGGGGTATATTACACTTTTTTAAAAAAATATTTTCAACTGTTCTGAGTTAATGGTCTTTGTTATTATTATACATTTTTATACGATCAGTAAAAGTCTGGCCAGGTTATCCTGCTATGGTAATAGAGTAGATCATGCTGCCAGAGAGTCAACGGCGAGTGTCAGGCTGCGGTTAACCTGACAACCCTGAGGACTAACAGCCTTGGTGAAGTCCACAGAGAAGGGTGATGGTCTCTAAGTAGATTAGATCCCACTTGAATCCATCTTGATGGAGGGCAGCAGCTTCATCAATATTGGCCTGGGGCTGAGGGGGACTTTGCATGCCAAAAGGGCTCAGGACCAGAAAGTGACTTGCAGAGCTGGATCAGTGGGCAGATGAAAGGCCACGGTATTATATTTGCAGGACAGTCTTCGTGGCTAATCACCATGATGATTTCCAGTATTAAGAATCGGTATTAAGAATCAAGTAGAAGAAGAATATGATCAATGTTGCCAGATATGACCAAATCACGTGTGAGAGAGAACAAGAAAAGCTACCTGTTTAATTGTATTTTGGTATTGTAATTCAGGTATTTTTAAAAAATCATTTTGTGAACTCCCTTGGATCCTTGCATTAGGATAACGGTAGGCTATAAAACAAAATCGACAAATGAATAAGTAATACAAATGCCCGTGTCCAGCAGAGTACGGATAGCAGAACTGCAGCGGGGCAGGGTTGTTTATGTTTGAAATTCCCTCTTACCACAGCAGTTACCTGTGGGGCTGGACTGCATTCTATTAGGCAGCTTCTGCATATATGATTTTCACCAGTGCACACTGAGTGGTTTCACAAACTATGCACGAGAGAGGGCATTGCCTTACCCTGGTAGCCAACCTTGGCACTCCAGCTGTTCTTGGACTTCAATTACCAGAAGCTCAAGTCAGCACACCTGTTGTTCAGGGCTTCTGAAGAACAGCTGGAGTGTGAAGGTTCGCCATCACTGCAAGCATATTGCATAGAAGAGGTAAAAATGGCAGACTTTGCTGAGATCCATAAAAGTTAAATGGAACTATGTACAGTCCTTAACCTGTGCAGTCTTCCCATCTAGCCTACAAAATGCCCTCACTATGCCTCACCCTAACTCACTGCTCCCTCTCAAAATAGGCTCTTACCTTGAGAAGAGCAATGGCTACACATAGTCCAAACATCCTTTTAGCATCTCCAGATACTTCAAGGTGCTTAGAAAGCAGCTCTGAAGTGGAAGGTCTTGAGGAAGATCGCTCCTGAAGCCAATAGCTCTTTCCAACAATTTGACACCATCGCTGATTGTAGTTACTTCACAGTGGGAAGTCAGAACTGAAGCGATCCTGTATAGCAGGGATGAGCCAATATTTCTGGAATACAACTCCCATAGACCCATCCACTGAATATGCTAGTTAGGACTTATGGGAGCATTCTACCAAAACGTGAGGAAGTGGGCACTACATGCCTACCATTGTTCTAGAATGGACATAGGCAAGTAGAATATATTCCTTTCATTGCAAGAGGTATGAGTTATGCAGAATTTAGGCAGCAGATGTCAGGTTTATGAGGTACTATCACCATAGAGAGCACTAACTGAATTTTCTTCCCCAGCCACAAATGGCTTGGGTTGCTCTGGTATCTGATACGAAGAGTTTCTTGTTTTCAGAAATGTTGACTGTGTAAGCCTTTGACATCTTTTTCAGAGGCCATACCCAGAAAATTGTTTACCATTTGATTTCCTGTGCATTTGCCATCATAATACATTAATTTTAGCGTCGGTCCAAATGGCCTGACTTCACAGTGTTTGCGAACTGTAGTATTCTTTGATCTCTTTGTATGCTTGTCCTCAGATATTTCGTGCCAGAATATTTCCATATGCTTTCATGGAGTTCTGCAAAGTAAACACATCTGCCCTTTCTTTGTACATAATGCTCGATGCGTTCAGTTGATCTCTCTTCACAGTCCATGGTTACAAAAACAAAATTTGCAAATCTACCTATTTTAAACTGGCCCCAGTGGAAGATTGTCCAGATACAAGCAGTCTGTTGATCTGAATGGGATTTAAGCATACCTTTCTCTGAGTTATTCTGAATTCTATAAACAACTCTCAGCTGGAGCAGTTACATTTAGATTATAGTCAGAAAGCTGAAATAGGCACTGCAAATATTACCTGTATTGTAATACACTTGGAAGCCTTTAATGACATTTAGCATATGACTTGTTGAATTTATTTACACAACCTTGATTTTTCTTAGCATAATGGAACCAAGAGGTCCTTCAGCTATCCATTCCCTATCAGACATGGATCTTTTGCACACATCAAGCAAGTTTGTATAGGTGTTGCACTAGCATTGTTTCCAAATAACCTATGCCAAAATTTGGTCATATGAGAAAGTATTTAAGTCTTTTAAGAATATGCATGTTGCCACTGCAGTTGCCTAACAAATGCATGGTTGAGCAAAGGCGCCTTTGGCTATTTCCTGGAATAGAATTAGCAACAACTTCCTTCAGTACCCAAACAATGCATTTCTGTTCTTTGCATTAAAAAAAATCAGTATAACTCCTGTGTAGGGCAGTGCTAGAGGCAAACAAGGCCAACTTCTCTTCATCTTAAAGATAAAGGTCTCCCTTGCTCAAAAGCCAGTCGTGTCTGACACTAGGGTATGGTGCTCATCTATTTACAGCCAGAGCCAGCACTAACTGTATCTGCAGACATTTCCATGGTAATAAAATCCCTGAGTTGGAAGAGACCTTTTAGGTATGTCTAGACACCTTTCCTACCAAAGCGGTAACCATCTATCTTCTTGCAATTTCTTGCTTTTGAACTGCTAGGTTGGCAGGAGCTGGGACAGATGAGTCGCTCACTGTCACACAGCACTTGGGTCTCAAACTGCTGACCTGGCGACTTTCCTGTTGTCAAGCTCAGCGTCTTAACCACTAAGCCACCATGGCTCTCTATCTTAGGAAACCCTTAATGTAAATCTTGGGTTTTCTTTTTAAAAGTCTTTATTTCTGGAGATTTTGTGCTCTGTTCAACTCCCCTTTTATACAAGGAATGTTCATATAAGCCAGTTTCTGTAATATGCTGAAAGGGAGGTATGAACAAATAGCAAAACTCTGATTTCTAGTTCTGGATATTCCATTAATTGCAACTGTTACACTATTGTAAGGAGTTTCCGAAAGTAATGTGTGAAGATTAAAATAGTGGGGCAGTGCCGTAAGTCACCATAAATTCCTTGTGCTGTTATTGACTTAAATCCACCATCATGCTAATACCCCACTGCTAGTGTGACAGCTTTCTCCATTGCAGCCTCTCTACTGAACACCATGTCCCAAAGATTTTGTAACCTACTTGTCAACTTTTGAGTGTACCGGCTGCTCGCCAATGGGAAACCCCTTCTCACTCCACAGAAGGAAGCAGTTTAATGATGTGGAAACACCTTATTGAATAATGGCTATCAGATTTTCAGAAACTGTTGCAAGCACCAGCTCTTTGTATTGCCCATCATAAAAGCAAAAAACTGATCCTTTCATGCCTTTTAAATTTTTATTTCAATAAACGTAAGTTCAATTTCAAACTTTTTTAAAAAGACAGCAGTTCAAACACTTTAATATGAATGGTGCAAGCAGGATGCTTTTTCAACATCCTTAGCATAAATAAATCTTTCATCCATGCCGTAAAATAACTTAGTATTTCTTAGAATAAAAACTTGAGAAATCATTGTTGAAACAAAACAGAATGGTTTTGAGGATAATGAACTTTCTCACTCTTGACAAGTATGGAAACTAAAAAGTTGTTCTTTTGCAACTCCAACAAAGCATATCAAGTGTGTTTTCTTTAAGGAAACTATGCCACATCACTTTCACAACCTTCTTGCCGGGTTCAGACTTCCTCTGATGACTTCAGATTGCTCCTTCAACATAGCTTCCGCTTCATGTCTTGTCGTCTCCCACCAGCAAAGTCAAACATCCTTCAGTTTCACACAATGTGTAGTCCAACCACAACCTGTCCACCTGACATCAGTTACTGTAATCCTTGTGTCAGGCTGGGAAATCACTTCTTGAGCAAACTACTAAAGTATTTTGAAACTTCAGTGCATTTTCCCCTCTATTCAGTTCAGTTCCATTCCTCTGCTGTCATCGCTCAGGAAGGTTAATTACAGGCACCCATTGATCCATGTAGCGGCTTTCTTGGCAAAAACCAATCAATTGACTCAGGGCTGGATCCTTCCATTGAGAAGCATGTGGATTCTGTAAGGAAGTGGAAAGATTTTTCAGCATAAACTACAATTTGGTGCTACTAACAGTAAAACAAGCCTGTGGATAAATGCAAGAAAATGATAAATGGCTGGAATCTTGTCCTCACTCACTCACCTCGGAATAAGTTCAGTTGAACTCGGTGAGAAATACTTCTGAATAGGCATGTACAGTATACAGTGGTACCTCATACAACGATTTTAATCTGTTCCACGGGACTCGTTGTACGAAACAATTGCTATAAGATGCATGCATCATATAGCGATTTTTCCTATGGGATGCATCATACAACAATTTTTTTCCCGCTAAGTGATTTTTTCCCCATTAAAAATTGTTGTGCGATTTTTTCCATAGGGAAAATTGTTATGCAGGATGCTATTTTCCCCAAAAACCTAATTGTTATACTTTTTCGTTGCTATACGGGGCGACTGTTGTATGAGGTTCCACTGTATTATGTTTTCCCGAGCAAAATGTCAGAGTATAACCTACAGTATAGTCTTGCAAACTATTTCTGGAAGTAACACAGTATTAAATATTTATTATCCAAAACAAGTAATTTATTTTTTCACTCCTTTGAGGAGAGTTAGTGTGTAAATTCATGTAAATTAATGAGAGCTAGGGATGTTGCCTATATCATGCCTTTAGATAAGGGTTAAACACTAAGTCAACAACCGTCCCTTTCTTAGTATTTTAAGTCAATTTACAACACAATGTGAGATAATTAATTTTGTTAAATGTTGTAAAAAAATAACACTGGAAATATAATTACTTGAAATCTAGTTCCTAGATTACTTTGAAAATTTCAGCTGTTCACAAATCACATTCAATCCCACATATAGATCAGTACTGAACTTAACCATGACTAGTCTGTCACAGTTACACTGAGCTATTAGATAATGATCTCTGAGCCAATTGGGTAATAAGAAAAGACAAATGTAGGCAAGGGGTTACTGTCCAGAGGTGACTCATGGGGTTGTGCTCTTCTTTTGTCAATAGGACTGAACTTGTTTGAACATGCCTTTACTCTGAAACTCTCTATGAACAAAAGAAGTGTGATAGGATTTGCACAAAGAACTAAAGCAAGGGTTCTCATTCAAGTAAGAGACAGATACACTAACAGGAGATTATGAACAAATCAAAGGTAAAGGTCACCCTTGCTGGAAAGCCAGTCGTATCTGACTCTAGGGTTCAGTGCTCATCTCTGTTTCTAGCCAAACAGCCAATGCTGTCTGCATTTGCAGACGTTTCCATGGACATGTGGCAGGCATGACTAGAGTGGATGAAACTGTTTACCTTTCCACCAAAGTGGTACCTATTTATCTACTTGCAATTTCTTGCTTTCAAAGTGCTAGGTTGGCAGGAGCTGGGACAGAGTTGGGAGCTCACTCCATCATGCAGTACTCGGGTCTCGAACTGCCGACCGTCCAGTTGTAAAGTTCATTGTCTTAACCACTAAGCCACCACAGTCCCATCATGCTTCACTACAAAAGGTGATTTTTTTAAAAAAAGCTAGAGCATAACTAGAATTTTGAGGCAGATTATTAAAAATCTGCAAAGCTAATTCAAAGAAGCACTGTTCTTCACAAGCAGGCAGGACATGCTCAAGCAATAGTGGGGTCATTGAGTGTCCTAGAATTTGTGGCCCCATATGTTTAATAGCAAAGTCTAGCACTTACAGTCACAAGTACACAATGCAGGTCAGCAGGCTGTTCACTCCCTCCGCCTGCTCCAAGAAGCAGCAGCTCTGCCAGTCGGCTTGGGTTGCTCACTCGAAGTATATTGATGTCATTCTCACAGCAGAAAGCCTGGATCAGAGTGAAGTGAATTTGTAAAGCAACATCCTGATTGTCTTCCTCATCCGCCGCCAGCAGACAAAGCACCACATTATCTGGATCCCTGCAGGGAGAAGACAATGCAGAGCAAGTTAGTCACTGCCCAGCTAACAATAATGCATTTTTCTCTGTGAGCCTAAGAGACAAAACAGGAACAGAAGTCAAGGGTCTTCCTAGAAACACATAACTATACTGTCTGCACACAACATATAGCATAGATCAGCATGACACATGCCGCAGATGATGCAAAATGGATTTTTAAACACTTAGCATCTTCTATTAAAGTCCACAGAATGAGGCAGAGGGCAAATGTGAATACATTTCAGCACAAAGGGAAATAGTGCCTTTCAAAAGCACCGATCAGCAGTTCCCATTGTGCCAACTGTCACTGGGTGCGCTTAGAACTCTTTGCACTGTGGATAGCAGAGAAAGGGGGAAATCCTGCTAAAATTCAGTCCATGAGAAACTTGGGTTTGTGGGACCACCCCTTACACAAACATCTACATAATGATGACGATATACATTTGCAGAGGTTCCCAGTCTACATAAAGAACACAAAGCTTCTTTTACTGCTTTGGTGTTTTTCCATAGTTAGGGCAAGAATGCGCCCACAAGCCCTGAGGTACTTACAGCTTAAGGATCCAGAGAGGAATTTGGATACCAACCTAGCAGTTCGAAAGCAAGAAATTGCAAGTAGATAAATAGGGACCACTTCGGTGGGAAGGTAACAGCGTTCCGTGCGCTCCGGTGTCTAGTCATGCCTGCCACATGACCATGGAAACGTCTGCAGAAGCAGACAGCGCTGGCTCTTCGGCTTAGAAACAGAGATGAGCACTGCACCCTAGAGTCGGATACGACTGGCTTTCAAACAAGGGAAACCTTTACCTTTACTTTACTGAAAAAATCTCTGGTGGCGCAGTGGTTAAACTGTTGTACTGCAGCCAAAACATTGTGAGTTTGAGCCTGACAGAGCACCGGGTTGACTCATCCTTTACCCAGCAAGTTGGGGGGGGGGATGCTAATTACCTGTAAACTGCCCTTAGAGAGTGCACTAAACGCTATGGGGCGGCATATAAATGTAATTGCTACTGCTGCTATTAATTTTCATTATCAGTCACTACAGACACCAGAAAAAGCCAGCGTTCACTTACACATTCAGCAGCTTGGCGGCCTCGTACACGCCGACGGTGATGCTTCTCTGAGTCAGGGCTTTGCTGAGGACTTCTTCCAGGGCATCGCCTACTTTCTCCATGCTGATGGAAGAAGGGAAAGAAAAAAGCCAATTCAAACTACAGTCGAAACTTTAGGGCAACCTTTTTATTATTATTATTATTTCCAAGTGCCATCCCGGACCCACACACTTTTCTTTACTGGTGGAAGAAAAGCCCAATTCAAATTACAGTGCACATATTAGGACAGCCTTTTTAATGTGATTTATTTAAGTGCCATCCATCCTGGACACACATACTGTACACATCTTTCTTAAAGCCTGCCTCTAACCCCACATGCCCTGCACACTTCTACCCATGCGAAAGAGATGTCTGAGCTGAAAGCAGCCACCTGTAATCCGGAGTGGGAATCTCACCGTGAAGTGGTGGCCAGGGAAAAACCCGGGCTGGTTTTTCAGCACATCAGCCATGCATCCATGCTTGTGGGGCTTGGCACCCCAAACTGCTGTCGATGATCCATGCTAGGGCAAAGTGCCACCTTTTCTCCGTGAGGTGCAAAGTGGCTGTCGAGGATCCCTTTCCTAGCAAGGATCATCGTCAGTCGTTTGCGGAGCAAGCCCCACATCAAAATGCATTGCCGGGGGTTTTGTGACACACACGCACATATACGCACCCCACGACAGCAAGACACAAACACCCTCCAAACCCAGCAAGCCCTCCTTGCTCCCACACCGCTCCCAATCCGGATCCCCTTCCAAGACATGCAAGTTTGCCAATATGTATGTGTTGCATTGCATCCCGGCCACGATCCGTGAGGCGACAAGGTTTGCCGCCCAGCTGAAGGAGCCGCCTGAGGCCGGCGACGAGTTGGGCGATCCGTGCTCCACAGACAAGCAAAGGAGAGCTTTTATTATATATATATTTTTAATTTTTGAGTGATAAAGCAATATTCAAGCGGGTGCCCCCCCCCCAAATAATAATAATAATTGGAAATCCACGGCTCTGGAGGTCTGGCGGGCGTCGTACCGTCCAAAGGTCTGGTGCTCCCGGGCAAGCTCTTCCAGAGTCATGCTGCAGCTTCAAGGCTCCTGCAACCGAGGAAGGACCGGTGCGCGGCTTGGAGGCTCTGGCTCTCCCCGCCCGCCTGCAGGCGCCGCGGGTGCAACTTTCTCCTTTGTCCCACACCTCAGACGGGGCACGTTTGCAGCGCGCCAGGCAGCCGCCAAGCCGCTCCTCTTGCCAGTCAACGAGGCTCCCTCCTCCTCCACCTCCTCCTCCTCCTCCTTCCCGGACGCCGCCGCAACTGCTCTGACTATACTCTGAGACTGGGACAAAGGGTTCTTTCGGCCGGAGTGATCCTGCCCAACCCCTCCGCCAACCAACCGCCGCACGCTTCGTTTGCATACGGCCACGCCATTGGGCC
Organism: Bradypodion pumilum; assembly: GCA_035047305.1. Taxonomy (NCBI): domain Eukaryota; kingdom Metazoa; phylum Chordata; class Lepidosauria; order Squamata; family Chamaeleonidae; genus Bradypodion; species Bradypodion pumilum. The sequence goes on along the minus strand of JAWDJD010000004.1, from coordinate 108,424,250 downwards.
ATGCAAATGAGGCCTGGCGTTCCATTTGACACCGCGACCAACCCCGCGCCCCCCTCCTTACACCCACTGACTCCCGCGCCCCTGGCCTCCCTTCCCTTGCTGGGGCAATAACTTTCCCTGTGGGCGCTGGCGCTGATTGGACGATAGAAACGTTGGGGGGGGGGGTTGCAACGTTCGGGGGGGGGATTGACGTGGAAGGATGGTAAGCTCTCTCTCTCTCTCTTGCCCACCCCCCTCTCGTTTCAGCTGTTTTTCCTGTTGGTGCGCATTTTTCTGCTTTTGTTTTGACCTAATAGGAATGACACTTATATACCATATAGTATAGTGCACTGGGGGGGGGAGGGGTGTTGTTTCACAAGATAATTAGTATTTTTGACCCCCAACATGCTAGGTACTCATTTTTGCAGATCACTGTTTACAATAGTTGTTGTGTAGTAAAAGCCAGTCGTATCTGACTCTAGGGTGCAGTGCTCATCTCTGTTTCAAAGCCGAAGAGCCAGCGCTGTCTGCTGCTGCAGACGTTTCCGTGGTCATGTGGCAGGCACAACTAGACCACCGGAGTGCACAGAACGCTGTAGGAATGGCTGGCCGCAAGGAAGGCACGCAGAGACAATTGTGCGGTGAAGTCTATTGGGCCATGCAAATGAGGCCTGCCGTTCCATTTGACACCGCACCCAACCCCGCGCCCCCCTCCTTACACCCACTGACTCCCGCGCCCCTGGCCTCCCTTCCCTTGCTGGGTCAATAACTTTCCCTGTGGGTCGGGGGTACGTATTTATTACCCTGCCATGGTGTGACACGTGCTTATGACGCACGTGACACCCGATACAGAAGGCTTGCATATGTGGCATTTTCCGGTGGCCAGTGACAATGCCTGCTCTTGGACCTTGCCCTGTGGTTAATGGACAGCTTGCAGTTAATTAAAGTCGGGCTGGCGAAACCCATTGTTCCTGCCCTAATCTTGGGGTCTATGTGTATTGACTCCGGGCATCTATCTTTGCCTCTGTCTGGCTTGGCTTGTTTGCCTAACTCTACTGCAACCAGCAGCTGAGGATCGTGTTGCTCCACTAGAGCCATCATCCTAGTTTTGCCCTGCTCTACTGTAGCCATCAGCCGAGGCCTTGTGATTCACCCCTAACTAGCTAACTAGCCCGCTCCCCAATTTCCTTTCCTGCCAGGCCCAGTTGGTCCCCGGATCTGTTGAAAGCCGAGCGAACCCCTGGGGAAAGGTTTAATTGCCAATTATTCCCGCGGGCAACCCACAGAACACTGTCACCTTCCCACCAAAGTGGTCCCTATTTATCTACTTGCAATTTCTTGCTTTTGAACTGCTAGGTTGGCAGGAGCCGGGACAAAGACGGGAGCTCATTCCGTCCTGCAGTACTCAGGAATCGAACCGCTGACCTTCCGCCTCCCAGTCAGCATCTTAGGCACTTGAGCCACTGCAGTCTGTATAGTAGGCAAGCGATAAAACATAAAAGCAAAGAGAGGTGGCACTTGGCAACGAATTTTAACTTTCCCCCTTCTTGTAGGATTGAGGCAACTGTAAGAGATTATAGGGGCCACAATCCCAATTGTGCCAAGGACTTCTTGTTTCTGGCTATTTATCTTATTTTATTTCATGTCAGAAATAACTCTTGAGTTGAAAGGATATTTGTTGGAGAAACTCCACTGAGGTGATGCCCGAATGAGGCTTCTTTTACAGGTGAAACTCGGAAAATTAGAATACAGTATCGTGCAAATGTTCATTCATTTCACTTAAAAGGTGAAACAAATATAAGAGATAGACTCACTACATGCAAAACGAGAGATGTCGTGCCTTAATTTGTTATAATTGTGATGATCATGGTATAGAGCGTACATGAGATTATGTGATAATTATGGGGTACATGAGATTGGGGGATTGTGGAGTTTTCATAAAATGTATGCCATAAGCCTCACTATTATAACAAAGTAAGGCTTGAACTCTCTTGCTTTGCATGTAATGAGTCTCACATATTTGTTTCACCTTTTAAGTTGCATTACTGAACTGAATGAACATTTGCACGATATTCTAATTTTCCGAGTTTCACCTGTATGTCCCCCAACATCCATCCTGGAGCACTCCGATATCGAAACCTGGCCTTCCAGTCTCCAAGCTCATCGTCTTTTTATTTATTTATTTCATTTTTATACCCCCATCTGGGATATATTCCCACTCTGGGCTGTGTACAAACAAATAAACAACAGCAACAGAACACAACAAACAACAAAATATTTACTATTAGGCTATTTGTCATGAGGCTACTCTTAAGGATAGCGTGGTTTGGGCAATTCTGGAAGAGTTGGTTGGTTGGTTTACAAGCATTTTTAATTCACCACACAGCCGCAGTTTGCTTGACACCTCAGGCACTGTTTCTAAACCGGAGTGGCCTCTGACCTGAGTTGACACTTGCAGCTTGAACCATTTGCTTTAGTGTTAATCTCAAGGCCATCCGCCCTACTGTAATAACAGCTTGGCACTGCTGGTAAAAGCAGGCCTGTGTTGAAGCTTTCCGTGGGTTTGTGTGTGAATGTGTAACATTTAAATCACAGTGGCACATTTTAAGTAAATGAAGTGTTATTGGGCAGAAAATTAGACGTTCTGCCAGTAATGTCAGACTGCAATGTAATGTGAAAACATTGCTTTTGGGAAGTACAACTACTAGCATTGGAAGAGACAGAATATTGGGTCTGGAATTTGGGGATTTGTGGCTCCACTTCCCCAAAAGAAAACTTTCTTAAACTCTGTGTTCTGCATCAGCATTTATTTGTCTGTGTGTTGATCTGTTGCATTTCAAAGCAAAATCTTTCTCCAAAGAGCTCAGAATTGAATATTCAGGTCCACCAATTTTGTTTTCTTGGCAACGGTTTGAATAAAATCCATCTGGGAGCAGGAAGCTGGCCCAAAATCACTTAGTGAGCTTCGTGGCTAAACGAGGATTTGAACTCAGGCCCAGTAGTAAATAGTACAAAGAGCTTTCAGTTAATGGAACCTAGCTTAATGTTTCTCACTTCCTTAATAGCTATTAACCAGCAAGTATCTTGTTAGTATCTTGACCTTTTTTGGATTCGGTCATTTAGTTCCACAGTCTTACTAAAACATTTCTTTTTATAATGTTTAAAGAATTAATTTCAACAATCGCATGGCTTCCTGGAGAATAACTAGGTGTTTCTTTTTTCCCCTTCACTTCAGACTTGGCTTTATTTACATAAACAAGTTTGTGGCAAGTTATATTTATGACTGAGTCTGGTTAAAACTGGGAGAAACAGGCTTGGGAAAGGCAGGAAAATATTTTCCCTTTTTTTTTTTTGCTAAGCAAACATTTCAACTGAACTTGGCATGAAGAAGGAGCACACTGAAAAAGGCATAGCTTTTGGGGGGAAAAACTTCACATCACATTAAATGCAAATTGCTTCAGTCTAGACTAGACAATATGCACTAGGTGTACGATTTTGTATATTTTTGGATTCCCTGAATTCTCCAAGAATTCCACAGGCAGCATTTCAATCCACAAACACATCTCTACAAATAGCTACATTTTGCTTACCTGGAACAGGGCCTACCTATGACCTAACTGTCTTATTGCTAATATTGAAAAAATGACCATGCTCTTGTGGTTTTTGGGAGTTGTAGTCCCATTTATCATCAGACTCTATAGCAGGGTTTCTCAACCTTACCGCACCATGAGCTGGACAACATCCCCTCATACAGTTGAGCGGGCCAGATATGTGGTTACCCTTGCCGCAAACGCTGCTGTAAACCATGGTGGGTGCATTTCTGCATGCATGTGCATGTTTATGGCTCAAGTAAATGCATCTGCTTCCATAGGCTGGATGGAATGGCATTGGGGGCCGGGCGGCTCACAGGCCGTAGGTTGCGAACCCTTGTACTATAGGTCATCTCACAAAGAACTGTTTACAGCAATAAAGAGAAAGCCTCTGATCTGACTGATCAGTGACAAAAACATTCAAGAGTCCTGCTACCTATGAAATTGATTACAAAGATGAGGAACCAGTGTGGCTTTGGTTGTCATTTCTTCATAATGACTTTGTGTTGAATAGCCAGGATATCTATTCAATCTAAAGGCAGTCTAAATTTGTTTTTACATGATGCCTCTCTATGTAATGTCTGGTGGGTCCCCATATGATTAGATGAAGTAGAGTAGTCTGGGATTACAGATTTTAAGGTTGCTTAACAATGGAGAGGCGCTAGATCACAGTTAGCCCATTACGCCTGTCCAAACAACACAAGCAACCTACATATCATATTGTTTCAATGCTGGGGGGGGGGGGGAGTGGACCTGTCCTCCTCAAAACTCCACAGTCAGAAGACTTTATGCTTATATTAACAGGATCTAAATAACATCGTCACTAAGTGGGAAACAAACTAAGGAGGCCACACATTTTAGCAAATTTTTTATGAGATTTGTGGTTTGAGTCAAGCTTTAGGCCCAGTTCATTTAAAAGGCATGCTATTTATTCCATGTATGTTTGAAATAGTCTCCAACATGATTTTGATGATAATTTCTGCCACATTAGTAGAAACACCATAACCCCTCCTAAGACAAGACTCACATTTGGGTACTAGTTCTCAAACAAATAAGAGAAAGTACTTTTTCACCCAGAGGATCACTGGTCTATGGAACTCCCTGCCAGAAGAAGTGGTGACAGCTGTCAGTCTTGACAGCTTTAAGAAAGGATTAGACAAGTTCATGGAGGACAAGCGTATCAGTGGCTATAATTATGGATACCTAAGGACAACCTCCGGGTTGGAGAGATAGGCAGGATATCTCTCAATGCCATTTCCAGGGAATCCTAAGCAGGTGAAGGCATCTCCTTGGGAATAATACCCAGAAGAAAATCGTGAGCCACTGTGTGAGACAGAATGCTGGACTGGATGGGCTGTGACCTGTTCCAGCAAGGCTGTTCTTATTATGTTCTTATTATTATAAGCTTGTGAAGAGTTGGAGGCAACAGGTAAAGAAGGGGACTTGAAGTGGATTGAATCAATAAAAGCCATTCCTTTATAGTCTTGAATTGCAAGACCTGAGTGGAGCTTTTATTGATGGGATCTTCTGAAAATCACTGCTTCAGAGGTTCACTATAAGTAAGAAGCAACTTAAAGGCAAATAACAATAACAACACATAAAAAGAGGATGTTGTCACCATTACGTACTGCTCACAAACTGATTTGTACAATGACTATGGCCCTTGTGTCTTAAGAGTCCCTTTCAAGTAGCAGCCGCACCATGGTTGTACTACCCGAAGTGGTTCAGAGGCCTAACAAGACATCAAGTTTGTTAAGGACACATCATCTGAGGCAGGACAGGTATACTGAGGTTTCATATCATGTCCAATAGCCATAAAGATGAAAAATGCTAGACAGACAAGGCTGAAATCAAACTAGGTCTTAATTCCTGGAGGCTGTCTCGAATGTTACTGAGCATGAGGTAAATAAATAAAATCCTTGCACACAATGGTGGTTTCCAGAAATTTTTACTGCCTGCTCTGTGGGTGTGTTATGGTGGACGTAGCCAGGGGGAAAGCCCTGCGTTGCACCCGAATTAGGACTACAGTAAAAGCCCGATTTACAAATGCCTCGAGTTACATAAAATTAGACATACATAATGATTTTGTGCTAAAACCATGTCCCGATTTACACGATTTCCTATGGGTTTGCTTTGAATTACATAAAGATTCTTTTTCCTATGGGTTTGCTTCGATTTACATAAAACTTTCATTTTTCCTATGGGTTTGCTTCGAGTTACGTAAAAATAGTTTTTTCTATGGGTTTGTTTCAAGTTACAAAAAAAATCGATTGAAGCAAAAGCCTACAGAACGGACTTTTTTCGTAAGTAGGGGTTTTACTGTATTTTATTTCAAAACTTGGATGGGCGGGGCCAGCCAGAATTTATGCTACCGGTTGTGGCGAACTGGTGGGAACCTGCTGATGCCCACCACTGCTTGCACAGACTGACATGGCTACTACTTCAGACATAAATAAAGGCATGTTCCATGTGTAAGGGAACAGCAATGTATTTTCTTTGGTAGCTCCTAAACTGTAGAATTCCTTGCCTATTTATATTGACTTATCGGAACAGATGAAGACCTTTTTAATCCTCACAGGCTTTTAAAATATCTGTAAATTTATGCTTTCAACATTTTATTTCCTTTTGCTAGTCTCATATTTATTTACTATTTACCTTTGCCTTCTAATATTATGACAACACATATAGTCACAGTAAAGTAAAGGTAAAGGTTTCCCTTGCTCAAAAGCCGGTCGTATCCAACTCTAGGGTGCAGTGCTCATCTCTATTTCAAAGCCGAGGAGCCAGCGCTGTCTGCTGCTGCAGATGTTTCCATGGTCATGTGGCAGGCACGACTAAACATGCACGGAACGCTGTTACCTTCCCACCAAAGTGGTCCCTATTTATCTACTTGCAATTTCCTGCTTTCGAACTGCTAGGTTGGCAGGAGCTGGGACAAAGATGGGAGCTCATTCCGTCCTGCAGTACTCGGGAATCGAACTGCTGACCTTCCACCTCCCAGTCAGCGTGTGAGCCACTTGAGCCACTGCAGTAAAGTATATAGTCAAAATTATATACAGTACTTTTAAAAAATCTTTGATTATTGGTTTGTTTTTGTTTACTTTTGCTGTGTTTTTTATTATTGGTTTTGTTGTGTTGCTTATTATGTATGTCACCTTCAGAGCTTTGCTTTGGGGTATTCATGGATGACTAAATAAAAACAATCATATGAATGTGTTTCATGGCAGCAGCACTCTGATTGTGTCCCAAATCTCTTCCAGTTTGTTACAGCAGCACAACTCTTCTGTTTCCTGATATATTTTCCTTCTCCATTGTGTCATCAAGCCCACCATCCTGTCCTGCCATCTATTTCAGATTGGAATTGTGTGTTAACAATTAAAGCTATATACACAAGAGAAATTATAGAGATTAAGGACCCACTATAACATAAGTGTTATAGTCTCTTAAAAGTGGTGCCTAACTTGTAGGAATATTTTCATGGGTAACTTACAACAGAAGTGACACCCTCCCCCCAATAAAAAAAAAACTATAGGAGTGAGATGCCCTCCTTTTATCATTAGCCATTAGGAATATTCTGGTTTATTATGATTATTTATTTTTTAAAAATCATCTGCTTTATGAATATGGGGTATTGTACTTCTGTACCCAGGGACTGCAGTGGCTTAGTGATTAAGACAATGAACTTGAAGACTGGAAGGTCGACAGGTCAGCAGTTCGAGACCCGAGTGCTGCATGACAGAGTAAGCTTCCGTTATCTGTCCCAGTTCCTGCCAACCTACCAGTTTGAAAACAAGAAATTGCAGGTAGATAAATAGGTACCTCTTTGGTGGGAAGGTAACAGCATTTTGTGCACTTCGGTGTCTAACTATGCCTGCCACATGACCATGGAAATGCCTGTAGACACAGGCAGCACTGGCTCTCTGGCTGTAAACCGCGATGTGCACTGAATCTAGAGTCGGAGTCGACTGGCTATCGTGCGAAGGCAACCTTTACCTTTACTTCTGTACCTACAATTCAAAACACCAGGAAATGGCTTTATATTGCTGCACTATATTATCTAGATATTTGTTTGGAATACTTAGCAATAGATAATAATATTGATATTATTGGTATCACTGAAACCTGGTGGACGGATGATAACCAATGGGATACAGTTATCCCAGGCTACAAACTGTACAGGAAGGATAGGAAGGGGCAAATGGGAGGTGGTGTGGCCTTGTATGTCAAAGAAGTGATAAAATCGTATGAATTGGAATATCTAGGTGATTTGGAGTCACCATTAGAAGCTCTGTGGGTAAGAGTACCAGGCCACAAGGATGGACTAACAGTAGGCATATACTATCGGCCTCCGACCCAAACTCTTGAGGGAGACTGGCAGTTGGAGAATGTTGTAAAGGAGGCATCCAAGAAGGGAAGCCTGTTTATAATGGGGGACTTCAATTACCCTCATATAGACTGGGTGAACTGTTGTTCAGCACATGATAAAGAGATAAAGTTCCTAGATATGCTAAATGATTGTTCCCTGGGACAGATGGTTGAAGACCCAACTTTTAGTGTCTTGCACGGAAGACAAAGAAGGAGTCGCAGTGAGGACTAACACAGGTTTATTGGTTGATGATCAGGATGAACATGTGGTAATGGCGGAGGTACATCACATTATATACAGTAGTGCAATACATTTGAATCTTGTTGCACGGTAGCTTATTGGCTGCTACTGGCGTGACGTCGTCCAAGTCACGCCCCTCTTCCGTAGTTGTTTGCTTGTGCGGGAGAGTTCCCGCGGCTGTTGGTGATTTGAGGAATGAGAACCATGTGAGTTGAACGCTCGCAGCTGCCCTCTATGGGCAGCTAACTCGCGCTCCTTTAACAGCTGGGCTACATTGTAATTGTGGTCAGGTTACATTCATACATTTCTTAAAGCAACATTGTACATACATAACATCCCTCCCCCCTAGGATGGGACGAAGTCCCTCAACCATTGTGGCTTGCCGCACGTGTGCCTGGGGCGTGCGGCCGCTTGACTTAACACTGGGGAGCCTGGTTCTGCGGAGTCCTGTCCTGCAACGGAAAGGGGGGACTCATTAGTGGCTCGGTGTGGGCTCTGCGGTAACCTTGCGTTGGGGGACGGGAATGGAATGAACAGTTGGGAAGTGAAACCCTGCCTACCGTTTGAGGAGCTTGGGGTCCCCCCCAGTACGAATCTCGGGACCGACGAAGAGGCCCTCGTGGCCACGCCACCCCCCGTTACCTGCCCGGGAGTTCTAGAGACTGTGGTGGGCGGACTCCCCCCCGTTGCCTGTCTTGGGGGTGTTTGTCTCCGGGGAGCTGGCGCTATGGGATATTCTAAAACAAAAGGACTGGGGGGACTGGAGGTACCAGGGGCTGAACTGAAACCCCTCTTCTCGCTAGGACGGGTGGGGGACCACTCCGCTACACCCCCCTGGTACTGCAACTCATAATCATAATCAAACTGATCCCTCTCTTTCAAAGTATCCTCCTCTGTGGTCGAGAACCCAGGATATGCATTTGTATCCGCGGGTTCCGCCGTGTCTCCCCCTTGGGTAATGCGGGTGGGGGAGGACCCTAATGCTGATTCCCCTTCCCTGGTGACTCGCCTTCTGAGTTGGTCGGCGTGCCTTCTCCAGAGTAGACCCGAGCTAGTCTCGACCCTGTAGGATACTGGCCCCGTCTGCTCAATGATTGTCCCTGGAACCCACGCTGGCCCCGAGGCCGCGTAGTTCCTGCAGTGAACCGGGTCCCCTACCAAAAAACTTTTGGAGCTCTCTCCCCCTATGTTTATATTCCTTCCTTCATCCTCCACCCTGGACGGATCCATCCGGTCAAAAAGTGTTACTGGACGCCTCCTCATGAGGAGCTCGGCTGGGGAAAATCCTGAGGCAAGGGGGGTTGTCTTGTAACAGATGAGGAACTGACACAGATGAAGGTTCAACTCACCGGGACCCATGCGCCGCAGTGCGTCTTTCGTAGTGCGCACTTGGCGCTCTACCTGACCGTTTGTGGCGGGGTGAAACGGGGCAGCGGTAATGTGCCTGATGGCGTTCCGCTCAATGAACGTCTTGAACTCTGCAGACGTGAAGGTACTAGCGTTATCGCTAACAAGGACGTCTGGCAGGCCGAAACAGGCAAAAAGCTTGCGCAACTGTTTAATGGTTGCCGCAGAGGAGGTGCTGTTCATGGGGATTACCTCCAACCACTTGGAGTAGGAGTCGACTACCAGCAGAAACATGGCCCCACGGAAAGGGCCAGCGAAGTCAACATGAATCCGGGACCATGGCCCACGGGCTGTGTCCCATTCCCTATGGGGTAACCGGGACTCCTCGGGCTGAGCGCTCTGGCAGCTCTCACACGTGCCCACTAAATGTTCTATATCCGCGTCTATCTGGGGCCACCAGAAGAAACTCCTGGCCAGAGCCTTGGAGTGCACGATCCCCGGGTGACTGGTATGCAGTAGCTTCAGTACCTTGGCCCTCAGTTTCTCTGGGATAACTACCCGCTGGCCCCAGAGTAAGCAGCCCCTTTCCAGGGAAAGCTCTACTCTCCGCCTGACAAATGGCTTGAACTTTTCCTCGGGGGGAGTAGTGGGCCACCCTTTCCTCACCCAGGAACTCACTTGGGCCAGCATTTTGTCGGCCGCCGTGGCTTTGGCGAGGTCGGCCGGGAGAATGGGGGGTGAGTCGAGAGACTCGATCAGTAGGACTTGGTGGTCCTGCTCTACCTCGCATGTGGGGTCCCCTACACTAGGGAGGGGAGATCGGGACAGTGCGTCCGCATGGGAGATCTCCTTCCCTGGGCGATAGACCAGCTCATACTGGTAGGCGTTGAGGAAGATAGCCCAACGCAGCATCCTGGGGGAGAGAATTTGCGGTGTGGGTTTGCCGGTAGTGAAGATCCCCAGAAGTGGCTTGTGATCCGTCACAACCGTAAACTCGCGGCCGTATAAAAAGTCATGGAACTTTTTCGTTCCCGCGATGATGGCTAGGGCCTCCCTATCAGTTTGCGCGTAATTGCGCTCGGCCTTCGAGAGGGACCTTGAGTAGTACGCTACCGGGGCTTCCCACCTGCTCTCCAACACGTGGCATAGAACCGCCCCCACTCCTACCGGGGACGCATCACAGACTAGGACTACTGGCCTCCTAGGGTCAAAGTGGGTCAGGACAGCACTCGAGGATAGGAGTGCCTTCAGTTCCCTAAAAGCTTTCTCTTGCCTGTCTCCCTACCGCCAAACCGCCTCTTTCTTCAATAGTGCGTGCAGTGGCTCAGCAACGGATGCCTTCCTCGGCAGGAAGGAATGGTAAAAATTTAAGAGCCCTAGAAACGACTGCAGCTCCGGTTTCGCGGTGGGATGAGGGGCGTTTTGCACAGCTGCAACCTTGGACTCGGAGGGCTTGATGCCTTCCGGGGTTACCTTGAACCCAAGGAACTCGACCTCCCTCGCAAAGAAAACACATTTGTCCCGTCTCAGTCGGAGGCCCGCTTTCTCGAATATTGAAAGGACTCTGTCTAGCCTTTGCGCTAATTCTGACTCGCCCCCCGCTGTTATCAACACATCGTCGAAGTATGGGAGGACGCCTGGAAGCCCCTTTAAAAGGCGTTCCACGAGGGACTGGAAAATTCCGGGGGCTGAATTCACGCCAAACTGAAGGCACGTCACCTTAAATGCCCCCTTGTGCGTTACGATCGTTTGCGCAGCGGCAGCAGCCGGGGTTACAGAGAGCTGCTGATATGCCTGCGCCAGATCTAGCTTGGCAAAAGACCTCCCCCCATGAAGCGTGGCCAGTAAATGGCTGACCACGGGTACCGGATATGCATTTGGCCAAATAGCCTTATTAATCGTACATTTATAGTCCGCACAAATCCTAACCTCCCCGTTTGATTTAAGGGCTGTCACAATCGGCGTTTCCCACTCCGCCGAATCAACTGGAACCAAAATCCCCTGCCCCACCAATTTGTCCAGTTCCGCCTCGATCTTGTCCTTGAGGGCGAACGGCACTCTTCTTGGCTTGAGGCGTATGGGTCGGATTCCTGGATCCAAGTCAAATGAGACTGGGGGCCCCTTGTAAGTCCCGAGCCCCTTCTTGAAAACGTCCGGGTGTGCGTTGCACACGTCCCGCATTGGGTCAGTCTCTATGGCGTTAATGGCGGACAGTTCGATTCCTAGGGGAGCGAACCACTGCGTTCCCAAAAAGCAGCACCTCCCCCCCTTGAGGACCACTAGGGGCAGTTTCTCGGAGTAATTCTTGAACTTCACCTTGAAGTTCCCCACCCCCAGCACTGGGATCCCGTTCCCTTGCAGGTCCCGTAGGTGTGACCTCATGGCCCGCAACTTGGGCCGCGCATCTGGGGGAATGCGCATAAACTCCTTTTGGGACAGGATGGAATAGGACGACCCCGAGTCTATCTCCATCCTCACTGGGACCCCCTGTAACTGTACCTCTACGAAAAAACGCCGGTGCTCCAGGCCCACGTGGTTCACGCCTGCCATGCTGTGGTCGTCTGAGACCTTCCTGGTGCCGGCTGCCTTCCGTTGGTGCGTCTGGGGATGGTTCGAATTGCCCTTGTCCTCGACTCGCCTGCGCCTGCACACTCGGGCGATGTGTCCCTTTCGGCTGCAGTTGTGACACTCGGCCTTTCGGAACGGACACCTCGTGCGGTCGTGGGACGGCCCACAACCGTCACAGCGGCGGTCTTGCCGCTCGCGGTTCTGTCACTTCTCTCCTCGCTTCTTGACCCGCTGGACGTCGTCATCCTCGCTGGAGCAGGGGTCTGCCGTAGTGGACGACTCCTCGGATGCCGTTGGTGTGCCGGCCGGCGGCTTGGGGGCCTGCCAGGCCGTTCTCGCTGGTGTCTGCCGGGCCGCCTGTACTGGTGACTTGGCCCTTTCAGACGTGGCCCCTCGGGACTTGAACACTCTGACCCCGCTCCTGGCCGCTTCGGCCGCTTGGGCCTCCCGCAGTACCTCGTTGAATGTGAGGCGATAGTCGCGGGTCATGAGCTTCCGCTGAAGCTCCTCGTCCCTCAGGCCACACAGCATGCGGTCTCGGAGAGCCTGGTCTAGGTCGTCCCACTGGCAGTGCACCGCTGCAAGCCTGAGGGCCGCCGCATAGGCAGACACGGATTCGCCCGGTCGCTGGTCTCGCCTGTGGAACGCGACCCGGGCCGGGAAGATCGACACGGGAGGCTGGAAATGCTCGTCCAGCAGCCCCAGCATGCGGTCGATGGGCACCTCTTCTACCTTCTTGGGGGCCACCAGGTTCATCAGGATGCGCAGCGTGGCCGGCCCCACCTGGGCCAGGAAGTAGGAGCGCATCCTCGCGTCGTCGTCAACGCCCGCGGCTTCCATCGCGTGCCGGAACTGGCACTCGTAGAGCTCCCATTGTTCGGGCTCGCTGACATCGAACTGGTAAGGCTTGACCTTGGGATTCGCCATTATCCCACCTTCGTCGCCAATTTAGTGTCTTGCACGGAAGACAAAGAATGAGTTGCAGTGAGGACTAACACAGGTTTATTGGTTGATGATCAGGATGAACATGTGGTAATGGCGGAGGTACATCACATTATATACAGTAGTGCAATACATTTGAATCTTGTTGCACGGTAGCTTATTGGCTGCTACCGGCGTGACGTCATCCAAGTCACGCCCCTCTTCCGTAGTTGTTTGCTTGTGCGGGAGAGTTCCCGCGGCTGTTGGTGATTTGAGGAATGAGAACCATGTGAGTTGAACGCTCGCAGCTGCCCTCTATGGGCAGCTAACTCGCGTTCCTTTAACAGCTGGGCTACATTGTAATTGTGGTCAGGTTACATTCATACATTTCTTAAAGCAACATTGTACATACATAACACAACTAGAGGTACAAGAATCCTTGACTTGATCCTGAGTAATACTCAGGATCTGGTGCAAGATGTTAATGTGACTGATCCAATAGGGAACAGTGACCACAACTCAATTATGTTTAACTTGATCATAGACCGCAAGTCACTGATAAAATCTAACACAGAGACCTTAAATTTTCAAAAAGGAAATTTCCCAAAGTTGAGGAAACTAGTAAAAAAGAAGCTGAAAGGGAAAATTGAGAGAGTCCAAACACTCCAAGAGGCATGGAGGCTGTTTACAAAAACAATAACAGAGGCTCAATTAGAATGCATACCCAAAAGGATAAAGGGCACTGCCAGGTCCAAGAGGACTCCAATGTGGCTTACAGGAGCTGTTTGGGAAGTGATCAAGAGCAAGAAAAGCTCATTTAGAAGATTGAAGGCTTGTCCGAATGAGGACAGCAGGCAGAAACATAAATTCTGGCAGAACAAATGCAAGGCAACAATCAGGAAAGGAAAGCAAGACTTTGAGGAGCGTATAGCTAAAAATACTCAGAGAAATAACAAAGACTTCTTTAAGTACATTAGAAGTAAGAACCCAACTAGGAAGGCCATTGGACCATTAGATGACAATGGAAGGCAAGGGGTTATTAAAGAGGAAACAGAGATTGCAGAGAGACTCAATGAATTCTTTGCTTCAGTATTCACTGAAGAAGACAGAGGCCACATGCCCAAAACAGAGCCTATCTTCGTAGGGAGGGAAACCAAAGAATTAAGCCAGATAGAAATAACCAGGGAGGAGGTCCTTGTTAAGCTAAACACTAACAAATCACCAGGACCAGATGGCATCCATCCACGAGTTCTCGGGGAACTTAAAGATGAAATTGCTGATCTCCTAGCCAAAATATATAATCTTTCCCTCAAATCAGGCTTTGTGCCTGATGACTGGAAGGTAGCGAATGTAACACCAATTTTCAAAAAAGGATCCAGGGGTGATCCAGGAAATTACTGACCTGTCAGTTTGACATGTGTCCCAGGTAAAATGATGGAAACCATCCTAAAAGATAGAATTAATAGGAACATAGAAGAGAAGGCGCTGCTAAAGGAGAGCCAACATGGCTTTTGCAAGGGCAAATCATGCCTCACTAACCTGTTGGAATTTTTTGAGAGTGTCAACAAGCATGTGGATAAGGGGGATCCAGTTGACATTGTTTATCTGGACTTTCAGAAGGCTTTTGACAAGGTCCCACACCAAAGGCTCTTGAATAAACTTACCAGTCATGGAATAAAGGGACAGGTCTTGTCCTGGATCAGCAACTGGCTAAGGGACAGGAAACAGAGGGTAGCACTAAATGGACACTTCTCCAAGTGGAGGGAAGTAAAGAGTGGGGTCCCCCAAGGTTCAGTACTGGGACCCCTGCTTTTCAACCTCTTCATAAATGATCTAGAGGTAGGAGTAAAAAGCAAGGTAGCCAAATTTACTGACGACACTAAATTATACAGGGTAGTGAAAACTGTGAGAGATTGTGAGGAGCTCCAGAGGGATCTCTCGACACTGGGGGAGTGGGCAAAACAGTGGCAAATGAGTTTCAACATTAGTAAGTGCAGAGTAATGCATGTTGGGGCAAAGAACCCCAATTACATTTATAAACTGATGGGGTCTGAACTCTCTGCGACAAACCAGGAAAGGGACCTTGGTGTCCTGGTGGACAACTCAATGAAGGTGTCAACCCAGTGTGCCTCAGCAGTGAAAAAAGCAAGCTCAATGCTAGGGACCATTAGGAAGGGTATAGAAAATAAGTCAGCAAGTGTCATTTTGCCTCTTTATAAATCTGTGGTGAGGCCCCATATGGAATACTGTGTACAGTTCTGGTCGCCATACCTCCAGAAGGATATTATGGAGCTGGAAAAAGTGCAGAGGAGGGCAACCAGAATGATTAGGGGACTGGAACACCTTCCTTACCATCTGAGGCTGCAACGGTTGGGCCTCTTCACTCTTGAACGACGACGTCTAAGAGGTGACCTGATTGAAGTTTATAAATCATGCACGGTGTGGACAAAGTAGATAAGGAAAAACTGTTTTCCCTATCGCATAACACTAGAACTAGGGGACACTCCATGAAACCTTTGGGTACTAGTTCTCAAACAAATAAGAGAAGGTACTTTTTCACCCAGAGGATTACTGGTCTATGGAACTCCCTGCCAGAAGAAGTGGTGACAGCTGTCAGTCTTGACAGCTTTAAGAAAGGATTAGACAAGTTCATGGAGGACAAGAGTATCAATGGCTATAATTATGGATACTTAAGGACAACCTCTGGGTTGGAGAGATAGGCAGGATATCTCTCAATATCATTTCCAGGGAATCCTAAGCAGGTGAAGGCATCTGCTTGGGAATACCCTGAAGGAAATTGTGAGCCACTGTGTGAGACAGAATGCTGGACTGGATGGGCTGTGGCCTGTTCCAGCAAGGCTGTTCTTATGTTTGTTTATTTTATTTATTTATTTATTTATAGTCATATTTATATATGCCGCCCACTCAGGCAGAACCCGACTCAGGGCGGCATATATAAATTTGTTCTTGTGATCTCATTGTTCACTTACGCATCAATACAATATCAATAGAATTAGGTTTCGAAAGTATTGTCCCAAACACTGATCAGTAAATCTGCCCATTAAATGAATAAATACTGTGATAAGGGTGGGTGGGTTGTTGTTGTGTGTGTTGTTGTTTTTTGGGGGGGGGGGTATATTTTCCATTAAGACATTTCATTTAAGAAATGAGAAACTGCAGTACTAAACTATAAGAATAATTGTCAATTCAAGTGAATTCTTCTATGGCAACCCTTTCCAAGATTTCCTAGGTAGAGAATACAGAAACGTATTTGTCATCCCCCTTTTTTAGGGTTCCCTGGCACTGTGAAGCTTGTACAAGGTCACAAAGTCTGGCTCTTCTCCTGAAAAGAACAGTAGGGAATCAAACTCCCAACCAATGGCTCCACAGCAAGATATCTAAACCACTGAGCTAAATTCCATTGAACTTCTTGGAATTGACTTCTTTATAGACATGTATCGTTGGCTGCAACTCATATCTGAGAATGCATTTTTTTCCTGAAGCAGGAAAAATGCCATTGCCGTGAATTTGTTTAAGGTGGATCTCAGCTTGCAGTGAAGTGACCCACACACTATGATCATGGAGCCATCTTCTGCGGCACATATGAAATGAGACATGCAGGCTTTAACACCAGGATTGCAATGGACTGCTGCAGCCTTGCAGATATGGACAAGGTGCACCTTCACAGCCAGTCCATCTGGCATTGCCTCTTCTGCCTCCATGACCATTGGGAATCATTGTTCCTCCTCCGCTCATTTTGCTGTTGGGCCCAATTTGATGGTTTCCAGTGGCATTTCCTCCACTGAAGGGACCATCACCCCACCTAAAGGGACTCACCTGCCCATAGCCATTGGCCCCTTTAGGGAGTCAGGTTATTTACCAATACTCAACGTTAAGTCACTGGTTGTACGGTCTACTCCATTACTGTAGCAGGATGTCCGGCCAGACATTAAGGAACATATATCCACCCTATTATTATTGTACTCATCCTTGCCCTTTCTCTTTGTCTCTTTTTTTGCAAGTGACTCACTGCTTATTTGACATAGTGCTACCTTTGACAAACATAGTTTTAAAAATAGAAACATTATTTGGAAGAGGGGGGACAAGTGTTTGATTAAGGGGAGTTTAATTGTTTGCTCTCAAGTCAATTAAAACTTATAGCAATTGTTTCCAGGGATTTCTAAATAGGAAACACACAGAAGTGGTTTATAATCTCTTTCTTTGGTGAGGAGGGGGGGCTCCTCTAATGCCATGCCCCACTGAAGACATCACCCCAGCCATGCCTACAACCGCCCCTTCAACAATGGCAGCTGAATTGGTTAAAAATAAACCACTCTTTGCCAGCTGAGCAAAAAGAAACAAATGCTCTTGGATGAAGGCTGGGCTTCCAAGCATTTAGATTTATATCACTAGAAAGTATATACCTCTTCTCCACCCCTGTCATCAAGAGGTACTAATTGTGAGTAAATCTGCTTACAAAGGGCAAAATAGAACCTTCCAACCAGGGCCACCATCAGGGGGGGACCATCAGGACCAGAGATGACGGGGGCCCGGCGGTGCCGGGAAACCACTGATCTGTGCATGAGCAAACAAACGGCTCATGCACAGGAAACCAAAGGGGCATGGCCAAAATGGGGGGGGGGCATACCCGGAAATTTTTGATGCCGACCCTGCTTCCACCTCATAGGTTAACCCTGTGACAGGACCTGATCTAGCACTCATCTCAGGTGACAGTTGTTAAGGGGAGGTGCTGACTGTCTAAGCACTCTTTGACATATGATTTGACTTATACCCCCTTATCAATCATGCCCCTCTTCAATATAACAGACAATTCCTGTCCTGTCACCCCTGCAGAACTGGATTTGGTAAAGAGATCGCATTTGGCAAGTCAAAGTTAATGCAATTTTGAAACAAGATTATTTGCTAGTCCAGTCTGCTTTTGCATGCAGAATGGATGGAGTTGCCATCTTTCCCTTTACTTCAAGCAACAAAACCCATGAATTGTGTGCTCTGTGAGGCAAAAGCATATCTGCTGGCACAGAAGGTTTTATTTTTTATTCACAACCCTCCCTGAGTCAGTCTGTTTGTAGAAGATCCACAGCCAGCTCCATGATGCATCCAATGAACCAAGTTTTTAAAAGTGTGTACCAATGAGCATAATAATCCTGGATTAATTCCTGTATTATTTTACATGTGCAGACTGTGCACATGAAAACAGTGCCACATGGAATGCTCCAAAATGGAGGGTGCCAATCCTTATACAGTACTGCATTTAAAGGAAAAGGCACTCGTGTTGTCCTTCTGCTGTTTCACCCTTAATGGGTCTTTTTGTGGCACAAAACAACTGGTGGTGGTGAGGATTAGCAAACATAACAGGGCTACAAATGGAAGATAACAACATCAGGACCCCAATAAAGTTCCATCAGCAATGCAGGTCAATTGTGCAGTTAAGACATTAGTCTGAATACATCTTTATTGGACAAAGAAAGAAAAATGTAAATTTCTGGTCCCAGGAAGGAAAAGAAAATACTGATGAGTACAGATCCTCCTCCTCCTTCTGAATTCCTGTATGGATAAGGCAGCTTTTAACTTCTCCTAAGATCCCACAACGCACCATTTCCCCAAGTCTTAACCTTCACCTTTACTTTTGACATATAGCTACATCTTGAGTTTTTCAATCTCTTCATATTTCTGTAAATTATTGATGTAAAGTTTCAAGCCCAAGATGTGATGAGAAACTTTGTACCTATGTTGAAACAGGAAGAGCAAGGTCTGGAACTTTTAATGTCACAAGTTTTGCCTTGAAAAGCAAAGTCCTCATTCACATGCTAAAACATGGGTTAGATATAAACTGACATCTGCCAGAAGGAATAATGTATCATTGTTACCTAACAGTATAAAAATGTTCATTTTGTTCTACACTTTTTTTCTTACTAGGAGAAAAACAGCTAGTCAGACCAATTTTTAAATTTCCAAAGTTTATGTGAAAATAAAAAGAGGATCTTTTATAGTAATGTATTTGGTTTTAATTAGTACTGGGTATGGGTTTCAACTGATGTTGTGAGCCACCTTGGGTCGCTCAGGCGAAAAGGGCAGTTATATAAATCCAGCAAACAAACAAATAAATAAATCTGTTAAGTTTTGCATTCAATGTTTTTAGAAGAAAAGGAACTGAGTCTTTCTGTCCTTCTTCTCAGCATTCTTTATTTTTAGTCTCACTTTGTTCTAGGGGTGGAGTTGAGTGCAATTGTACTTCTCATTGAAATTTATGTAAGCTCTTAGTCAAAAGTTTTCAGTTAGGGTTTCATGTAGTCATGGAGCAAACAAACAAACAAATAGCACTAAAAAACCCTCTAACAGGAATTGTTAAGCAGATATATAGGATTTCTTAAAGACAATCAGTTTTCGGCAAACCCCTGGAAATGTCCCTCTCTCTCAAACTTTTCAGATGTGCTTTCTAAAAAGGAGTTCCCAATACTTGTTTATGACCCTATAAAACAGTGGTTCCCAACCTTTTTTGGCTATGCCCCACCAAAGCATCTCTAAATTCCTGAAATCCCCCACCTCCATGACATATAATTCTTATTCAAAAAGTGAACTATTCACGTGGAGGAAGGTTAAAAGGCCATTAACTTGGTGTAACTCACGGGTTGCCAATATATGCCCTGTGGGCCAGCCCTGGCCCACAGCACCAATTAATCCGGCCCATGGTGAGGACCCTGCCACTGCCGCTGGAAGCACTGAAAATAGTGTGTTTGGGGTGCTTCTGGTGCATTTTCAGCACGTTTGGGGCACTTCCAGTACATTTTCCATGTGTTTTTGGCGCATTTGGGGCACCTCAAACATGGCAAAAATGCAGGGAAAAGGCTCTGAAAACGCACCAAAAACGCACCAGATGTGCCTCAAATGTGCCAAAAACATGGCGAAAATGTGCTGGAAGCACCCAAAATGTGCTGAAAATACAGCAAAAATGCGCCAGAAGCACACCAAATATGGCAAAACACAGCAAAAATTCACAGAAAATGCACAGAAAACTGCAAAAATGCACTACCATCACTCCCGCCACCACAGGAAGCGGCGAAAGCGGCAAAAATGCACCATGAATGCACCCGCTGCTGTCTCCACCAGAAGTGGCGGAAGGAAACACGCCTCTGGCCTGCACGTCTGTCTGAGGGGGCGTGGTCCGGCCCGTGGCACAAAAAGGTTGGCCACCCCTGATCTAACTAATTCTCGAATTGCCCTCCCCCCCTAAAAATCAAATTGCCCCCCTGTGGAGCATGTGACCCATGTTGGGAACCATGGCTGTAAAAGAAAGGAGGGGTGGAACATATGCTCTATTTAGAAAAACCCTCATACATATAAGGTAGGTAAAGGTCTTGCTTGCTCAAAAGCCAGTTGTGTTGGATTTTAGGGGGTGGTGCTCATTTCCATTTTTGGCCAAACAGACAGTGCTGGCTTTGTCTGCAGACGTTTCTGTGGTCATCATGTGTCAGACGTGACTAAACATTGGAGTGCATGAATCATTGTTACCTTTCCCGCTGAGGCGGTACCTACTTACCTATTTGCAATTTCTTGCTTTCAAACTTCTAGGTTGGCAGGAGCTGGGACAGATGACTGGCCCTCACTCATCATGTAGCACTCAGGTCTCGAACTGCTGACTTGTCGACCTTCCACTAAGCCATACAGACACCTAAACATGGTTCATGTGAGAGAAAAGACTAGACTGGAAGGCTTTGTGGCCTTGTTAGGCCTAGTTGTCTAGCCTCCTGTTCAGAAAGGAAATTGCTCCACTGCTGGAGGTGCTTTCTTTCTGCACAGGAAACTAGGCAAAGCTACTTAGGCCACCATATACTTACATCTTACGCCTTTCTCTCAGGCAAGCTATATTCAGCTGTTTGTTCGGGTCTGCATGTAAAGTGGAGCTCTCAGAATGGAGGGTTTATTTTAGTCCCAAATATCCCAAAATCCCATCGCCAGTGATTAGTCTGTAACTGCTCTGGGAGAAGAGATTTGAGATTTATTTCAGATGGCGGGAGCTCCATTCCCAATATAGTCAGGGCTATTGTGGTATATGAAGATTACCACCTTTTAAAAAGCAAACATCCTGATTTCTTTTCTGCCTTCCACATGTATCTGCAACATTGAAATAAACTCTTGCTGTGAAAACCATTCAAAACCCAGATGGATAATGCAATTTATAAGCAACCTCCTGTTGCCTACAGATTTAACACCAGATGTCTAGGCAGTTGTTCAGTGTTCCCCTACTGACATTCCTTGTTGCTCCTTAGCTACACGTGGTCCAGAGTTCACATGAAGCTCACCTGCATGAGTCAGCATTTCCTCTGTCAGTGAACAGCCAAGATAAATATAGAACATTAACACAGCACATTTTTCTCTCAAGGGGTAGGGCTAGTTTCCTTCCATCATATCAGTGTAAATGACTGAGGTACATAACCTTTGACAAGAATGCTGGTTTAGTCATCACTCCAGCTTCTTCAGGTGTGCTGCGCACTTTTCTGTTTGTTTAAGTAAGCTAATAATAGATGTAGTGTATTAATATTCCTTTGCCACCTTATGAGTTTTTGAATTGCAGTCTTTTTTCTGTCACAAATATTTTCATGGATAGTTTGGAGGCAAGCTCATGAAATAACAGTCGCAAGCCAGTTATGCCCCTTGTGTCTTATGCAAAGCCGCAAAAACATGGCTCCCTTGAATCATAGCTGTCAAGTATCCCTTATTGGCCGGGAAAACCCCTTATTTTACCCTCTTTCCCGCCGTCATCCCTTATTAATTAGACTGCAATGCCCTATTGCCACCATTGGAGGGCAGCACAGGATAAGCATAGCTGTCAAGTATCCTGTATTTGCCGGGAAATTTCCCTTATTTCCAAATCCAAAACATGACAGGTATGCTTGAACTCGGCCATGAAGGAAAAACGGTTGGATTGTATTTAATGAGCAACTCGGCCTCTCATGAAATGCTACACCTGTATAAAGCCACAGTTCTTCTTCCTCCTCTTTCTTGTCTAGGACAGACATGAAGCTGGCAAATTATTTTAGAGGTGGACATTATCATTCTGTGACTTTTGACACACTGTGCTTAAGAGATAAGCGTGTTAAATAGGATTCTGAACTCAACTGTAAAATGAAACAAACTGGAAGAACTAAATGTTTTCTAAAGTTCCAAAGGGAACTTTTCTATTTGTTGTCCAAAACAATAAAAAAAAAAAAATTAAAAAATTAACTCAATTTTTGCCAAGTTTTGCATTTGAATACATACTGCAAATCATTTTGGCTGGATTAACCCATTACTGCATGCCATCATTTTAAACAATTGTTACAATTGACGATTGGCAGTTTTTGTTAGTGATTGGCTTATATACACATCCCTTCATATTTCTCTCTTGCACACTTTAGCTGTACCAAGGAATACATGTCTACGTGTTCATGTCTTGACTCTTCAATACTGAGAATCTCCTGGAAGCACTTTTTCTATGTGGTCTGATACTATCCTGCCTCCAAGTTGGAGACTGGAAGGCAAAACCAAGTGACAAATGCATTTGGCAAGTTGCAGTGGGGATCAGAACTATGAGATAGGCCAGAGTGTGTCTCTTTGAGTAAAGAGTTGCAGTTGTCAAGAGCTCCTGCAATAATGGATGATAATCATTTGGTTAATCAATCATATAGACTGACTCCTATTAAAAACTATTTGGGTACTGCTGTTGCCAGTCATCTGAGTCCCCAAACAGTTTTTGATACTATTGACCACGGTATCCTTGGCCAGGTAGAGTTGGGAATTAGGGGTCTAGCCTTGCACTGGCTGCAC
Source organism: Bradypodion pumilum (assembly GCA_035047305.1). Lineage (NCBI taxonomy): Eukaryota > Metazoa > Chordata > Lepidosauria > Squamata > Chamaeleonidae > Bradypodion > Bradypodion pumilum. The sequence goes on along the minus strand of JAWDJD010000004.1, from coordinate 108,401,414 downwards.
AAGAATCAATTATCTCTCCAATGCTGTTTAATATCTACATGAAGCTTCTGGATGAGATCATCAGGAGATCTGGGCTGACATGTCACCAATATGCTGATGACACATGCTCTATTTCTCATTCAAACCTTCTCAAGCAGATGCTGTGTGGCTACTGTTTTGGTCTGGATGAGGATGAACAGATTAAAACTGAACCAATACAAGTCAGAAATCATGTTGTTAGGTGAGTAACCCACCTGCCTATCATTTCCCCCTTGGATGGTTGCTCTCCCCATTAAGGATCAGGTTTGCAGTCTGGATGTATTGCTGGACCTAATGCAGTGATGGCAAAGCTTGGCACTCCAGGTGTTCTTGGACTGCAATTCTCAGAAGCCCAAGTCAGCACTCCTGCTGATCAGGGCTTCTGGGAATTGAAGTTCCAGAACACCTGGAGTGCCAAAGTTCACAATCGCTGACCTAGTGCTTTCGATAGAACATCAAATAGGTGCTGTGATCTGGCCAGACTTCTTCTATCTCTGCTGTATCTCCTAGCTGTGATCTTTTCTAAATGGCAGATTCCTAACAACATTGGTCCATGCACTAGCAGTCTCAAGGATTGACTACCACAATGTTCTCTACATGGGGCTTTCCTTGTGACTGCTGTGGAAACTTCAACAGGTCCAGAATGCAGCAGTCAGATTGATTGTGAGTGTAAATAGATATTGTCACATCTCCCCATCTTTAGCTGCCTTGCACTTGTTACCTTTTAGCTACCGCATCAGGTTCAAGGTTTTGACCTTAACACATAAAAGCCTCTACACCAGGCATTTACAACATTTTCCTGCCAGGGGCCAGACCCTGCCCCGACACTTCCTGCCAGGGGCAGGAATTGTGTTTGCTCCCTAGACTTATATTTCCATTGTCATCAGCGGCGGCGATCGTGCATTTCTTCAGGGCTTTTGGACAGCCTCAGCCACTTCTCAGGGTGGCAGGAGCCTTTACAGAGCACGATTGGTCTGTTTTGAAAATTTTCCGCTGCTTCCCCGCTTGGTCCCAGCAGCTAATCCACAGTGCTTGGAGACTTCCATTGATGCGAGGTGCTGGTTTCCTGGCGCTGAACTAGGAAGTATCCTAGAGCCAGGAAACCAGGCGCTGAAATCAGCACCGCGTGCCAATGGAAGTCTCCAAATGCCATGGGTTAACTGCTGGGACCTAGTGGGGAAGCAACGGAAAGTTTTCAAAATGGAAAGTGCTCTGCAAAGGTGGAGGCTGTCCAAAAGCCCTGAAGAAATGCACGATCGCCACTGCTGCAGTAAGGGACATATTGTTACTTCCAGTGGTGGGTAGAGGTCCTAGAGGTCATCGGGTGGCCACCATGGGCCAGATTAATGATATGCATGGGCCGGATTAGGCCCATGGGCCGAGGGTTGTGAATGGTTGCTCTACTGTTTGAGACCTTGCTACATGATGGAGTGCCTCCATCCATGAATATCTACCCATCACATCAGATCAAGTATCCCTTATTGGCCGGGAAAACCCCTTATTTTACCCTCTTTCCCGCCGTCATCCCTAATTAATTAGACTGCAATGCCCTATTGCCACCATTGGAGGGCAGCACAGGATAAGCATAGCTGTCAAGTATCCCTTATTTGCCAGGAAATTTCCCTTATTTCCAAATCCAAAACTTGACAGGTATGTATCTGTGGAGTCTTTGTAGTTGAGCAGGCCTACCCCAAAAGAGGCCCACAAATTAATAACAAAAACAAACAGGCCTTTTCGGCAGTACTACTCTCATTATGGTACAAGATGTCATGGGAAGTCCGTGAAGCTCCATCCCTCCTAATCTTAAAAAGCAAATAAAAGCTATGCTATTCAGAGAATTCTTTTGAAAGAACCATTCTTATGTTTTGTAAATTATATTTTATCACACACCCTGTTGTTGCTATTTTGTTATTCTGTTTTATTTATTTCTGTCCTGACTTTACTCTTTTGGTAGACATTTGATGTTTTTACTTGGTTACTTGGTTGATCCATGCCTCACACATCAACGCACGTAGTTTGATGTGGTGATTCGCAGCATCATCTCCCACTGTTTCCAATCCCGTGCCAGTCTCATCCAGGGCCTTGGGAGCTTTGCCCTGAACTGGTCTTCCCATCTGGTTGCTGGCCTTCCTCGTGGTCACTTTATGTCAAGTGGTATCCACTCTGTGATAGCTTTTATGTTTTTAACCTGTGTAAATCATCCAGAGTAGCTACCATGCTAGATGGCCAGAGAGATGGGGGAAGGGGAGTAAAACAAGGGGTAGAAGGGCAGTATTACAGTTTATGAGTATTTTTGTTGCACAGACCCTGGCAGGAGCTGCACAGGGCCTGTAAAAAAAAAAAACCTCCTTGGGCTGATAGTGAGCTTTCCACAACCCCAACATCTGAATGGTACCAAGAATACTCCACCTGTATCATCTGTGCTTCTGAGATTTTGGATTGCCATAACACCCAATTAGCTGGGATTTCCCTTTTTTTATCAGAATCTCATCATGCCCATTTTCATAGTTAGCTGTTCCATAAGCTGTTCTGGTTTCCCCATCCAATATTTACAGGTGTTTAAGCCTTACCTGCCCACCATTAAAGAGCCCAGCTTCTGGTCTTAGATTTTGGTCTTGAAATCTCAGGGAGTGGAATGTTATGGAATCCTATGTAGTTAGTAAAGAAAGCACTAGAGGTCCCTGTCAGAGAATTCTCATTATCTCACCAAACTACAAATCCCAGGAGTCCATAGGATGGAAGGATAACATTTTGCACACTCCAACTACTTTTGTGATATAGCCAATTTTTACTTAGCTTTACTATAGCAGGTAAGGTACTCCTTGTTATCTATACCTATAAGAAGGTGGATGGGTGGTGAGTGTCCGACATTATCGGCCACACCATCCTGTACCAAGCCGCCCACACTTACCTTTAGACCTAACTAACATTGATGCAAGTGTCTGGAAACAGAGAGTGGGGCAAATGCCCCACAAACATGAACAACAAAAAGAACTATGGTTCCCAGCATCCTCCATGCCACACAACCCCTCAGCCAATCAGGCTGAAGGGCTCGAGTGCAGAGGAGGCGGAGCATTGGTTAAAAAAACCGCAGAGGGAAGCCATCCCCGCTGCCCCGGTGCCGAAGGCCGGCGCCGACCTCGCTATGGCTTCGGCGGGGTTCCAGGGAGGAGGGGTAGCCCCTCTTCTCCCCGCACGCCTGCTGCTTCCCTCAGGGAGACAAAGGCTAAGAACAGTGCTTCATTCTCTGCCTTCGCCTCCCGGAGGGAAGCGAGCCCCTTCCACAGGGGGCAGGGGCAGAAGGCACTGCAGCCTTTGTCCCGCTCCCACCAAGGGAAGCGAGCCACTTCCCCGGGAAGCAAAGGCAGAGAATGGCACTCCGTTCTTTGCCTTCACCTCCTGGAGGGAAGCGAGCCCCTTCCACGGGGGCCGGGGGCCGAAGGCACTGCTGCCTTCATCCCTCACCCACTGAGGGAAGCGAGCCACTTCCCTGGGAAGCAAAGGCAGAGAACGGCACTCCATTCTCTGCGTTCGCCTCCCAGAGGGAAGCGAGCCCCTTCCACATTCGGCCCTTGCCTGTCGGAGAAGGGGCTTGCTTTTTCCGACAGACAAGGGCCAAATGCAGAGCTTCTCTCCCCCCCCCCCTCTGTCTCTCTGTGCGCGTACACACCCCAAAACCACCCCAACCACCAACACAGAGGAAAAAACTGCCCGGCAAGGCTGGGCAAAAAAATACCAATCTACAATATAATGGAGAATTGTATTCAACTTTTTATGATGACATGTTACTTGGTAGGTAGAAATAATATATCAGTGTTTCTTTTCCAACTTCAGTTTACATAATATATCAGCTTTTGCTGTAAATTTTATGACAACTCATTCATCATCACCTCCTTTAATTGCAAACTCAAAAATAGAAATAAAACCGAAATGGGATGATTAAGAATGCTGAATGTTTGCATGGAACACTTAATCAGACATTTGTGTTTCAGGCAGAAAACATCCCCCCAAAGCAGCAAATGATGTTTGTTTATCTCAAAAACTCCAAGGCACTGCAATCAATCTGAACCTAACAGGTGCCATTCGGAAGTATGTGGCTTACAGCCAAGAGCTCAATGACTTAATCCTACCACTCATGGATTCTGAAATGTAGATTCTAAGGTCTCTGGTGACATTTCTGAAGTGTTTTTAGAGTAAGGCAACTCAGCCCCTTCGTCACATTCAAGCAGTTAAACCAGCACTGCATAACTTGCAATTCAGCATGCTGAACCACATCTATGATGGCCCAGAGAGGCTCAGTCAAGTGACTCATTTCCCTGCTCTTCCAAGACTTCCCATAAAAGCTGTTTATGTCTTTGTAATTAGCCAACCTGTCACTTTCTGATTTTTCTTTCTCTCTGTGTGTACGTTTTTTAGCTACCGAAAGAGAAAGAGAAAGGTTACTATGGACACTTTGCATAAATTGTACAAAACACTCTATGTGCTCTACATGGGGCTGCGCTCTACATGGGGCTGCCCTTGATGACCATCCGGAAGCTCCAGCTGGTTCAGAATGCGGCTGCCCAGGTGGTGATGGGGTGCGGGCGTTATGCCTGTGCCTCGCCACTGCTATGGGAGCTGCATTGGTTGCTAGCGTGCCTCCGAGTGCAATTCAAGGTGCTGGTATTGACCTTTAAAGCCCTTCATGGTAGTGGGCCAGGATACTTAAGAGGCCGCATCACCCTAAGGTTTTCAACCCGTCCTACGAGAGCAGACCGTAGGGGCTCCCTAGTGATCCCATAAGCTAGGGAGGCACGTCTCACTGGGACCAGGAGGAGAGCTCTCTCGGTATCTGCTCCAGCCCTATGGAACCTCCTGCCACTTGAACTGTGCCTCCAGGTAGAGTTGCTCCCCTTCAGGAAGGCCTTAAAAATGTGGCTATGCCAGCAGGTGTGGAGTACAACTGGTACCATAGCCCAGCCTTGTTGGCATATTTAGCCCTGCCCGGGGTTTTTATTTACTCCTGCCCAGGTGCCCTTCTTTTTAAGAGGATTGGGGAGGTTTTATGGATGTTTTTAGAGAATTTTATAGTATTTGATTTTAATTAGTATTATTTTATAGTATTTGGTTTTAACTGATGTTGTGAGCCACCTTGGGCAGTTATATAAGAACATAAGAACATAAGAACATAAGAACAGCCTTGCTGGAACAGGCCACAGCCCATCCAGTCCAGCATTCTGTCTCACACAGTGGCTCACCATTTCCTTCAGGGTATTCCCAAGGAGATGCCTTCACCTGCTTAGGATTCCCTGGAAATGGCATTGAGAGATATCCTGCCTATCTCTCCAACCCGGAGGTTGTCCTTAGGTAGCCATAATTATAGCCATTGATAGCCTTGTCCTCCATGAACTTGTCTAATCCTTTCTTAAAGCTGTCAAGACTGACAGCTGTCACCACTTCTTCTGGCAGGGAGTTCCATAGACCAGTAATCCTCTGGGTGAAAAAGTACTTTCTCTTATTTGTTTGAGAACTAGTACCCAAAAGTTTCATGGAGTGTCCCCTAGTTCTAGTGTTGTGCGATAGGGAAAACAGTTTTTCCTTATCCACTTTGTCCACACCGTGCATGATTTTATAAACTTCAATCAGGTCACCTCTTAGACGCCGTCGTTCAAGAGTGAAAAGGCCCAACCGTTGCAGCCTCAGATGGTAAGGAAGGTGTTCCAGTCCCCTAATCATTCTGGTTGCCCTCCTCTGTACTTTCTCCAACTCCATAATATCCTTCTGGAGGTATGGCGACCAGAACTGTACACAGTATTCCAGATGGGGCCTCACCATAGATTTATAAAGAGGCAAAATGACACTTGCTGACTTATTTTCTATACCCTTCCTAATGATCCCTAACATTGAGTTTGCTTTTTTCACTGCTGAGGCACACTGGGTTGACACCTTCATTGAGCTGTCCACCAGGACACCAAGGTCCCTTTCCTGGTTTGTTGCAGAGAGTTCAGACCCCATCAGTTTATAAATGTAATTGGGGTTTTTTGCCCCAACATGCATCACTCTGCACTTACTGATGTTGAAGCTCATTTGCCACTGTTTTGCCCACTCCCCCAGTGTCAAGAGATCCCTCTGGAGCTCTTCACAATCTCTCACAGTTTTCACTACCCTGTATAATTTAGTGTCGTCAGCAAATTTGGCTACCTTGCTTTTTACTCCTACCTCTAGATCATTTATGAAGAGGTTGAAAAGCAGGGGTCCCAGTACTGAACCTTGGGGGACCCCACTCTTTACTTCCCTCCACTTGGAGAAGTGTCCATTTAGTGCTACCCTCTGTTTCCTGTCCCTTAGCCAGTTGCTGATCCAGGACAAGACCTGTCCCTTTATTCCATGACTGGTAAGTTTATTCAAGAGCCTTTGGTGTGGGACCTTGTCAAAAGCCTTCTGAAAGTCCAGATAAACAATGTCAACTGGATCCCCCTTATCCACATGCTTGTTGACACTCTCAAAAAATTCCAACAGATTAGTGAGGCATGATTTGCCCTTGCAAAAGCCATGTTGGCTCTCCTTTAGCAGCGCCTCCTCTTCTATGTACCTATTAATTCTATCTTTTAGGATGGTTTCCATCACTTTACCTGGGACACATGTCAAACTGACAGGCCGGTAATTTCCTGGATCACCCCTGGATCCTTTTTTGAAAATTGGTGTTACATTCGCTACCTTCCAGTCATCAGGCACAAAGCCTGATTTGAGGGAAAGATTATATATTTTGGCTAGGATATCAGCAATTTCATCTTTAAGTTCCCTGAGAACTCGTGGATGGATGCCATCTGGTCCTGGGGATTTGTTAGTGTTTAGCTTAACAAGACATGCAAGGACCTCCTCCCTGGTTATTTCTATCTTGCTTAATTCTTCGGTTTCCCTCCCTACGAAGATAGGTTCTGTTTTGGGCATGTGGTCTCTATCTTCTTCAGTGAATACTGAAGCAAAGAATTCATTGAGTCTCTCTGCAATCTCTGTTTCCTCTTTAATAACCCCTTGCCTTCCATTGTCATCTAATGGTCCAATGGCCTTCCTAGTTGGGTTCTTACTTCTAATGTACTTAAAGAAGTCTTTGTTATTCCTCTGAGTATTTTTAGCTATACGCTCCTCAAAGTCTTGCTTTGCTTTCCTGATTGTTGCCTTGCATTTGTTCTGCCAGAATTTATGTTTCTGCCTGCTGTCCTCATTTGGACAAGCCTTCCATCTTCTAAATGAGCTTTTCTTGCTCTTGATCACTTCCCGAACAGCTCCTGTAAGCCACATTGGAGTCCTCTTGGACCTGGCAGTGCCCCTTTTCCTTTTGGGTATGCATTCCAATTGGGCCTCTGTTATTGTTTTTGTAAACAGCCTCCATGCCACTTGGAGTGTTTGGACTCTCTCAATTTTCCCTTTCAGTTTCTTTTTTACTAGTTTCCTCATCTTTGGGAAATTTCCTTTTTGAAAATTTAAGGTCTCTGTGTTAGATTTTATCAGAGACTTGCGGTCTATGATCAAGTTAAACATAATTGAGTTGTGGTCACTGTTCCCTATTGGATCAGTCACATTAACATCTTGCACCAGATCCTGAGTATTACTCAGGATCAAGTCAAGGATTCTTGTACCTCTAGTTGGGTCTTCAACCATCTGTCCCAGGGAACAATCATTGAGCATATCTATGAACTTTATCTCTTTATCATGTGCTGAACAACAGTTCACCCAGTCTATGTGAGGGTAATTGAAGTCCCCCATTATAACCAGGCTTCCCTTCCTGGATGCCTCCTTTACAACATTCTCCAACTGCCAGTCTCCCTCAAGAGTTTGGGTCGGAGGCCGATAGTATATGCCTACTGTTAGACCATCCTTGTGGCCTGGTACTCTTACCCACAGAGCTTCTAATGGTGACTCTAAATCACCTAGATATTCCAATTCATAAGATTTTATCACTTCTTTGACATACAAGGCTACACCACCTCCTGTTTGCCCCTTCCTATCCTTCCTGTACAGTTTGTAGCCTGGGATAACTGTATCCCATTGGTTATCATCCGTCCACCAGGTTTCAGTGATACCAATAATATCAATATTCTTATCTATTGCTAAGTATTCCAGCTCCCCTATTTTGTTCCGGAGGCTTCTGGCATTTGTATACAAGCATTTATATATGCATTTCTGACACAGTCTTTTGTGTCCAGTTGCATTGTTAGACTGCCTCTTGCATCCTTCTGCTAGAATGCTAGTGACTAGCTCCTTGCTCTGCTCAGTAATTTTTGCATCCTCCTCACTACTCAAGTACACACTTTCCCGAACCGGATGCTGCCCAGCTCCTGTCGGCTTTCCCCCAGTTATCAGTTTAAAAGCTGCTCTGCAGCCTTTTTGATGTTGAGTGCCAGCAATCTGGTCCCATCATGGTTTAAATGCAACCCATCCCTCCTGAACAGATTTGGCTTGTCCCAAAATGTTCTCCAGTTCCTGACAAATCTGAAGCCCTCCTCTCGACACCACTGCCTCATCCACGCATTGAGGCTTCTGAGCTCTGCCTGCCTGGTAGGTCCTGCGCGAGGGACAGGCAGCACTTCTGAAAATGCTACCTTGGAAGTCCGGGACTTCAATCTTCTTCCTAACAACCTAAATTTGGCTTCCAGGACAGACCGCTTGGCCTTCCCAACATCATTAGTACCAACGTGTACCATGACAACTGGCTCGTTCCCAGTTCTCTCTAACAATCTATCTAGATTTCTTGTGATGTCTGCAACTTTTGCACCTGGCAGGCAAGTCACCATACGGTTATCATGTGCATCACAAATCCATTTCTCTGTATTTCTAATTATTGAATCGCCTAGTACAAGGAGCCTCTCTCCTGCAATCTGTTCATCTACATGCACCTCATCAACCATATTAAGGGAGAGAACCTCAGTTTGTTCCTGATGTTCATCTTCCTGGATCTCATCAAGTGTGATGAAGGAGAGATCATCAGGTGGAACCAGCTGTTCCTCTGTGTGTTCCTCGTCAGGTGTGATAAGGGAAAGAGCCTCAAATTTATTCTGTAATTTCAGACTCTCAGAGTGATCCCCTACTCTTCTCCTCCTTTGAGTCACATTCCTCCAACCATCTCCCTCCTGAGTTAGTGAAGGGCCTTCTCCCTCAGAACTGTGCCCTGTCTCTTCTTTGTCCAGCATAGTCTGCTCCGCTCTGTCCAAGAACAGTTCAAGCTCCTTAATTTGTTGGTGGTTAGATATGCGGGCCTCTAGCTGCTGGACCTTCTCTTCTAGTAGTGCAACCAGCTTGCACTTGCTGCAAGTGTAGTTCTCCATGTGCTTTGGCAAGAAGACAAACATGGCACAAGAATTGCAGGTAACTACAGCTGTTCCCTCAGAATCCATTTTAACAAGTGCAATAAATCCAATAAATAAATAAATAAAAATTTAACTACTTAATGTCTCATTCTCATTTGAGAGCAAGAATTCTTGCTGGGGTTGGTCATTCTTGTCTTGTCATATTAAGACAACTTATCTTCAGAGAAGAAACGTGACATCGGTAAGCCTTTTTCCCCCTTCATCTCTAGTCAATGAATGCTTGACTAAGTTCATGGCTACAGTTTTGGCAGGTGAGGCTAGCCATGCTGGCAGAGAATTCTGGGAACTGTGGTTAAATAAAGAAAGAAAGGAGGAAAAGAGCAGAAAAAGAGAAAGTACAGTGAGGAGAGTAGGAGGGAGGCTACACATTTGACTTCTCATTATTAACAATCCATTTATTAAGAGTTATTGCATCCCTTTCAATCCATTTTTAAATGTGAACATTTGCTTAGTGACAGCTTTTACATATGTTTCTACATGTGTTTAAACATGTATATTTGGTGAGCAGAACAGGTAGATTTTGCAGTAGGAATGAATAACTCATCAGATATAGTTGCCTATGGTTTATTCCATGTATTTTCTCACCTTTGACACAAAGCAAAGGATATTTGGACAGGAAGCAAGACAATATCAGGAGTTTTGTGAAATATGTGGGATCACTACAGTTGCAATCAGAGATGCTATCTGTTTTATGTATCAGTGAAAGAAACAGATTGTAAAATTCCCAAGTACAGTACTGTAATTGCTAGGTACCTGTTCTTTTAGCAGTTCCATAATTTGTCTGTCTGTGAATATTTAATGTTACAAAATACTTGTTTGGGTAGACAAAACAATCATAATTCCTAATCAGGAATGTAGCTGAAGGTAGCTTGAAATAAAGGTACTCAAACACAATCTGTAAAGACAGGTTTTCTCCTTGGGATTTGTTGTGTTCTGTAAAGCTGTGCCTTTAACAATGTACCTTTGCCATGTGTTATCAATGTAACCTTTCTGTGTGCAACATTATAACCATCAGCTGTATCAATGTAAACCCAATAAGGGGACGCGAGCTAGTGACCACCAGAGGGCAGCAGCGAGCGTCCAGCTCTCATGGATCATATTCACCTGGTTCAGCAGCGCGGGAAGATTCCCCGCCACCTCTTCACCTGGTCAAGAAGGGTGTGACCTCCTACGACGTCACGCAGGCAGCAACCAATAGTCTGTCGACGAGCCACATTCAAATGTATAGCCAGCTGTATATATTGAGCTACCCATCCGCCATTACCACATGTTCCGGGTTACCTAAGAGACCGCATCGCCCTGAGGACGTCTGTCCGTCCAACCAGAGCGGACCGGAGGGGCTCTCTAATTGTTCCATCAGCCAGAGGGGCTCGCCTCTCTGGCACAAGGAGGAGAGCCTTCTCCGTGTCTGCACCGGCCCTCTGGAACCTCCTGCCAACAGAGCTACGTCTCCGGACGGAATTGCTGCCTTTCAGAAAAGATCTTAAAACCTGGCTGGCGGGTCAAGTGTGGGGTGCAGGTGGAAGGGTAACCTCCATTGGGTGGTTGGTGTAGAAGAACTCTTCCCCATGGTGCCTTTGGATCCTGCAGCCCTTGTTTTTAGGGGGTGGGTAGTTTTAACTGTTTTTAACATGTGTTTTTTAATTTTTATTGTGAACCGCCCTGAGTTGGCTTTGGCCGAGTGAGCGGTATATAAATGTGACAATTAAATTAAATTAAATTAAATTCCTCCGGATCATCATGCAATAAACCTGTGTTAAGCCAACCCTTCGGCTGTTTCATTGTCTTTGGTCCCTTACACTAAATTGGCGACGAAGGTGGGATATGGCAGCCCACGGGACCAAGACATGCGCCGGTTTCGAAATCAGGAAACCGGGCGACTGGGAGATCTTCGAGATGGACTTCCAGGCCGCACTGATCGAGTCCGAAGTCACGGAAGAGGCGAAGAAAAGGGCCATCTTCACCAGGATGCTCGGACAAGAAACAAAAAGGACCTTGGTGGACCTGATTGCACCAAGGAGGGTGAGCGAATTCAAGGCCAAGGAACTCATGCAGATGCTGCGTGAGCATGTCCGGCCCGCCACGGCGATGTTTCCCGCTCAGAGTGCGTTTTGGAGGCGAGTCCAAGCGCCCGGGGAGACGGTCGCCGCATTCGTGGTGGCCCTGCGGCTGGCGGCCGGCCCGTGCAAATGGGAGAATGCCAAAATCACTCTCCGGGACTGTGTGCTGAGCGGCCTGAACGACGCCAAGACCCAGCGCACATTAATGAACCAAGAGCCGCCTCCCACGTTGCAGGAGGTCGTCAGAGCGGCCCAGGCCGCAGAAGCTACAAAGGCCGGGGTCCAAGAACTCCAGGACTGGCGGCCAAAGTCGAGCAAGGCAGAGGCTCCGGTACAGGCGGCCCGGCGAACTTCGAGGTCGTCCGCAGAGAGCAGCGACGATGAGGACGTCCGGAGGGTCCGGAAGGAGAACCGGCGATGCGACGGCTGTGGAGCGGCCCACGACCGCGTAAAGTGCCCCTTCCGGAAGGCCGAGTGCCACAACTGCGGCCGCCGCGGGCACATCGCCAAGGTGTGCAGGAAGAAGCGCGAGACCCGGAGGAGCTCCGCAGACCGCTCCGCGGGACAAGACCGCCCAACGAGACCCAAGGACGGCGCCCAGGCCACGCGGAAGCAGGACGGCGTGGGCCGCATCTCCGACGGCAGCGAGGACGACGCCCCAGTGTTCAGCGTGTCTACAGGACACCCCCGCTACTTTGTTGAGGTACTAGTCCAAGGGGTTCCCATTAGGATGGAAATTGACTCGGGGTCCTCATATTCAATCATTTCCCAGAGGGAGTTCTTGGGAATTGCCCCCCACAAGCGACCCAAGCTCAAAGCATTGAGGTCCACACTACGGGACGTGCAAGGGAACAGTATTCCAGTGTTGGGGGTTGGAGAATTTCAGGTCAAATTCAAGGAGCACGCCGCATCCCTTCCCCTAGTCGTGCTCAAGGGAGGAGATTGCAGCCTCCTCGGGACTCAATGGTTCCAGCCCCTGGGGTTGTTTATTGGGGGGGGGGGTGCACGCCGTTGGGATGCACGCCGTTGGGACTGATCCAATTCAGGAGGTGTGCGAGGCGCACCCCGAAGTTTTCAAAAAAGGACTGGGGAAATTCAAGGGGCCCCCAGTGACTTTCGACCTGGACCCAGAGGTCTGCCCAATTCGCCTTAAACCATGCAGGGTGCCGTTCGCACTTAAGGACAAGATAGAGGCGGAACTGGACAAATTGGTGGGCCAGGGGATCCTTGTGCCTGTAGATTCTGCGGAGTGGGAAACTCCAATTGTAACCGCACTAAAGGCAAATGGGGAGGTCCGCATATGTGCCGACTACAAGTGCACCATCAACAAGGCGATCCGCCCGAATGCATATCCGGTGCCGGTAGTCAGCCATCTGCTGGCCAGGTTACACGGGGGGAAGTGTTTCGCTAAGCTCGACTTAGCACAGGCCTACCAGCAGCTTACGGTGTCCCCTGCCGCAGCTGCTGCGCAGACCATAGTCACCCATAAGGGGGCGTTCCAGGTGACGCGCCTCCAATTCGGCGTGAATTCGGCGCCAGGAATCTTCCAGTCACTCGTGGAACACCTCCTGAAGGGACTGGAGGGGGTGTTGCCTTATTTTGATGACGTGTTAATAACGGGGGGGAGTCGGGCTGAACTGGCCAAGAGGTTGGGGAAGGTCCTGACGATATTCAAAAAGGCGGGGCTGAGGTTGCGAAAGGACAAATGCGTCTTCTTCTCAACCGAGGTTGAGTTCCTAGGGTTTTGTGTGACTCCTGAGGGAATAAAACCATCCAAGTCCAAGGTGGCAGCCATTAAGAAAGCCCCCCGCCCCACCTCCAAGCCCGAGTTGCAGTCGTTCCTAGGGCTGCTCAACTTTTACCACTCCTTCCTCCCCCGAAAGGCAGCGGTGGCTGAGCCGCTACACAAACTGCTAAAGAAAGACCAGGCATGGAAGTGGGGCGATGACCAAGAAAGGGCATTTAGCGAGCTAAAAAGCCTCCTGGCGTCCGACGCCATACTGACCCACTTCAACCCCAAACGCCCAGTAGTTCTGACCTGTGATGCATCTCCAGTGGGGGTGGGGGCGGTGCTGTGCCACGTGTTGGAAAACGGCAGGGAGGCCCCAATAGCATTTTACTCCAGGTCCCTGTCCCAAGCGGAGAGAAACTACGCACAGACAGACAGGGAGGCACTAGCAATAATCGCGGGGACGAAAAAATTTCACGATTTTCTGTATGGCCGCCCCTTCACCATTGTAACAGACCACAAGCCCCTGCTAGGCATCTTTACCGCAGATAAGCCCACCCCACAGATCCTGTCTCCAAGGATGCTCAGGTGGGCCATTTTTCTCAACGCGTATCAGCACGCGTTGGTCTACCGGCCCGGGAAGGAGATCAGCCATGCGGACGCTCTATCTAGGTCTCCCCTCCCCCTAACGCCCAGCCAGGTGAGCAAGGGGGAGCGGGACCATCAGGTTCTCATGATAGAGGTACTGGATTCGCCCCCCGTAGTGCCCGCCGACATTGCCAAAGCGACAGAGAAGGACAAGATGTTAGCGGCAGTTAGCTCCTGGGTGCAGAAAGGGTGGCCGGCGTCCTCCCCAGCGGAGGAGTTCGCTCCATTTTTCAGAAAAAAGCTTGAACTGTCCCTAGAGAGGGGGTGCCTCTTGTGGGGGCAGCGGGTGGTGATTCCCACTTCCCTTCGGCCGCGGGTGCTCAAACTGCTGCACGTCAGCCACCCCGGGATCGTGCGATCCAAGGCGCTGGCCCGGAGTTACTTCTGGTGGCCCCAGCTGGACGCCGACATCGAGCACATGGTCGGCACCTGTGAGAGTTGCCAATGCTCCAGACCAGAGGAGGCCCGCCTTCCCCACAGGGAATGGGACGCGGCTAAGGGGCCGTGGTCCCGGGTGCACGTTGATTTCGCGGGCCCGGTCAGAGGCACCCTGTTCCTTATTGTAGTGGACGCCTTCTCCAAATGGTTGGAGGTTATTCCAGTCACGAGCACCTCCTTGGCCCAGACCATTAGGCATTTGCGGAGGCTCTTTTCCACGTTCGGCATACCCGACACGTTAATTAGCGACAACGCTAGTTGTTTCACGTCCTCCGAATTTAGGGCATTCATGGAGATCAACGCCGTTCGGCATATCACCTCCGCCCCGTTTCACCCAGCCACCAATGGCCAAGTTGAGCGCCTCGTCCGCACCACGAAGGACGCGTTGCGGCGCATGGGCCCCGGGGATCTGAACCTACAAGTCTGCCAGTTTCTGCTAGGGTACAGGGTGACCCCTTTGGCGTCAGGATACTCCCCCGCAGAGCTCTTAATGCGTAGGAAACTGACCACCATCCTTACTAGGCTAGACCCCACGAGGGTAGAGGACAAAGGAAGGAACATCGGGCTAGAGGCCACAAAGAGTTTCAGTATAGGCGCCCCCGTGCATTGCAGGAATTACACCAGCACGGGGCCAGCCTGGGTGCCGGGCGTAGTCGTGGAACAAACCGGCCCCGTGTCGTACCGTGTGGAAACCAATACGGGACTCTTGTGGAGGCGGCACGCGGACCAGCTCCGACGCAGGGTCCCCGACGAGCAGGGCGCAGACCGAGCAGGGACTATGTCAGCGTTAGGGTTCTCCCCCACCCGTTTAGCCCAAGGGGGAGGGAAGGGGGACCGCGGGCCCCCACCAAGGGGGGAGGAGGATGTCCTCATAGATATCCTGGGGGATCTTTCCGAGGAGGAGGAACCCGACCCCATACATATCTCGCGGAAGGTTCCCACAAATGCGGACACCCCTACTAAGTTAGATTTTGATTTTCAGAACCGGGGGGGGTTTCGGAGTGGTCCCCCACCCGTCCAAGCGAGAAGAGGGGTTTTCCGTTAGCCCCGACTGCCCCCGGTCTGCCCACAATGGAGTTTTTCCCTTCCCCTAAGGCCGCCAGACAGCGGCAAGCCACTTACAAGTCTCCCTCTCCCATTTCAGGACAAGGGACCAGGGAACAAAGAAGCAATAACGCCCCCGGGGGGGGCAGCCCTCTTCACGGCCCAAACGCACATGCAACAAGCCATCTTGGCTGAGAGACTTCGTCTCATCCTAGGGGGGAGGGATGTTGTGTTCTGTAAAGCTGTGCCTTTAACAATGTACCTTTGCCATGTGTTATCAATGTAACCTTTCTGTGTGCAACATTATAACCATCAGCTGTATCAATGTAAACCCAATAAGGGGACGCGAGCTAGTGACCACCAGAGGGCAGCAGCGAGCGTCCAGCTCTCATGGATCATATTCACCTGGTTCAGCAGCACGGGAAGATTCCCCGCCACCTCTTCACCTGGTCAAGAAGGGCGTGACCTCCTACGACGTCACGCAGGCAGCAACCAATAGTCTGTCGACGAGCCACATTCAAATGTATAGCCAGCGATATATATTGAGCCACTCATCCGCCATTACCACATGTTCCTCCGGATCATCATGCAATAAACCTGTGTTAAGCCAACCCTTCGGCTGTTTCATTGTCTTTGGTCCCTTACACTAAAGGATTCCACATTTACCTCCAAATGATGTCAGCTGATATAAATCTCCCACTGTCAGTATTCCTAGGAGCAAACTATATATTCTTAGGCAAGGACAAAGGTCTAATTCTCAAGGTTTTCATGCCACGAGCCTGACTACTCACCCTCAGACAGTTGAGTGGGCTGGATGCAATGGTGGTGGGCAGGGTCATAGCCAGGATTCTAGACTGAAGGGGAGGGGGTGAATTTTTTCCCCAGAAGGGGCAACAATGTCACACACACATATATAACATTGGCATCCTGGGGTAGGTTGCGGGGGCTGTTAGCTCATGAGAGTTTTCACCCCCCCTGGCCCCCCTCTGACTATGGCCCTGACGGTGGGTGTGTTTGAGCATGCGCATCCACTTCTGCTTCTGGGGTCATTGCTGTGGACCAGATGGAATGGCGTGAGGAGCCAGGACCGGCCTGCGGGCTATAGATTGCAAACTCCTGGTCTAATTATATCCATTAGTTCTCCCAAGAGGCCTTAGGACAGTGAACACTCCAGGTGTTCTGGAACTTAAATTCCCAGAAGCCCTGTTCAGCAGAAGTGCTGACTTGGGCTTCTGGTAATTGAGGTCCAAGCACACCCGGAGTGCCAAGTTTTGCCATCATGACCTTAGGATCAGACTTCACAACTATCTCTTGCTGAAACTGTAGAGGTTATTTCCCCCCATTGGTTTCAGTGGGGGAAGGAAATTTGTAAAAATATATAGCCAACAGGTGAAAGAAGAGAGAAAAGTGTCTCATATAACCCCTGCCCTGGTGGTGTGAGCTGGCAGGATTTCTTAATGGTGAATGATTCATGTTCAAAACATTCTCATTATGTCACAAAGATTTTTTTTTAAAATGAGGAAACCATAATTGTTACAAATCACAGTTGACCACATCCCTCATATTATTATGCTTTTAAATCTCCCCCACCCCATAGGCAAGCATATAGACTGTAAGCATGCTGTGTAATAAATTTATATAAAATAGGTACTGGAGCATCTTGATAAATATAACCATGTGTTATAATATTCATAGCATTATACTTCACCTTCATGGTTAAAAGTACTTAATGTTGCAAAATGAATATTGTTGTGGGACATTATTGATTTACTTAGGGAAGTCTGTAATGAATAATAGATGCTTATCACACAGCATGTATTAATTGTCTTAAATATTGCCAGATTCGCTAAATTATGATCATACACAGTTTTGCTAATGGCCAGCTTTAATAATATAATTGTCATGACAGTATATTTTATATCTGAGTTTGCTTTGACCCTGTGCCCTATACCTGAACTTCTAAGATGATGCTTCATGCACTTGAGGAAATGGATAGTATTGTACTGTCTGTAAACTGATGCTATAATAATTCTGTTGTGGTACCATGTTATTCTTTGTTTATTTGCTGCCATAGGAAAATATTTTGAAAATATTTATAATGTGGCATCACATCTTAATGTGGTTATTTTGGGGGCAAAAGATTGTATCTCTCGCAGCTCAATTTTTCAAATAGTTGAATGACATAATATAATAACGATAGATCTTTCGAACTCAGTTAGCTCAGATTATACCATTGTTTTCTTTAATGACAAGATGTGATAAAACCCAACTTAAAACGTGCTCCATGGGAAAGCTGCTGTTGCAAGCAGGTAGAAGGGGAACAGCAGATGGTAATGCGGTGAGAAAACAGGTGGAGGCATTGTTTGAAGACTGTCTGAATTAAACTCGCTTAATTTGTTAGATTCTCTTTAACCCCAGCAACTATCATCTGTTGCTCTCTATCAGGTCTATCCTGCAGGCAAATGGTCAGAATGACTCCATCTGTAATCACTTATTGCACTAAATCTTCTTTATCCATCAAACAAATGCCTCTCTCCCACAATCTTTCTCTCCATAGGTGAGAACAGCCTCTGACACCAGGGCATGAGAAAACAGGTTGCAATGCTTGGAAAAATGTTTATTTTCTGGGGAGTATTTTCAGCTGTAGGGTTACTCCCTTCTCTTTGCACTTGGCTAAAGTGCAAAGAAAGCTCTGACAGTCACAGACTTTGCCTTCTTTGCCAGGGGCCTCCTCCAAACACAGCACACACAAAATTTCACAGCACAAAAAAAAGTCCTAGAAAACTGTGATGTTGCAGATATTAAAATAATTATTCACATTCTGCTTGGACTCCTGTGTGGAAAGATTGTGGGATTCATACAATTCCAACATTCAGAGTAAATGTCTGGCTCCAGAATTTCTTAACTCTTAAGCATTTGGTTGTTATAGAAGACTGTGGTCCAGAGGTTCTAATTTCCAAAAAAACTGAGTAGATCATACAAACGTGGTTCCTTTACTTACAAGCCTGCCCAATGTTATCATGAGCATATAGCAACATACACTCTAATGCAGGAGTTCTCAACCTTTTTAAGCCAGAGGCCGGGTCACGCTCCCTCAGACAGCTTTGGAGGGCCAGATGGCCATTTTGCCACAGGCTGCATCCATCCCATGGGCTGCAGGTTGAGCATCTCTGCTCTAATGCAAACGTACACCTATTGCTGGTCTATCCTGAAGCACATTGTACATGAGACTGGCACAATTTATGGTACATTAATTAGGTCTATAGCAGTGGTGGGCTAAAAAAAATTACTACCACACTGTGGGCGTGGTATGGTGGGCGTGGCCAGGGGGAAATCCCTGCATTGCACCTGAATTAGGCACTACTTTATTTCACAATTTGAATGGGCGGGACCAGCCAGAATTTCTGCTACCGGTTCTGGCGAACTGGTGCGAACCTGCTGATGCCCACCACTGATCTATAGAAACAGTCCGGCTAAGCCGTTAGTCAGAGCGAGGCTGGGGAAGCAGATTTTGAGTGCTATGAAAAGATGGAAAAATTTTATTTAATTTGATGGCAAATTATTATTTAATTTGAGAAGGCCTTGATATTAGGAAAGATCAAAGGCAAAAGGAGAAGGGGGCGTCGATCTAGCTGGGCTATGGAGGATTGCAGATGACAGAGGAGCCTGGAGTGTGGTGGTCCATGGGGTCACAAAGGGTCGGACTCGACTGTGCGACTTAACAACAACAATGTTTTTTTTTTACTGCCAAGGGATGGGGAGAAGTACTTGTGGTTGAAGTTTTGGTTTTCCCAGGAACCATGGAAATTTTAGGGATTGTAGTCCAAAAGCACAAGTGCGTGCTCTTCTAGTTTTTGTGGTTGGTTCTGCTTTGTTTGCTGGAATCACTTGACAGGATGTGGATGCTCTGGATTTTGACAAGGTTGTGGAATGCTGTCGCAAAATGTGCATAAGAGTCCCAGCTGCTGTGGCAGGCCACACACAGGAGATCTTAAGCCCCATCTACGCAGTGACTGCCTGGTGCTTTCCTTTCATTTCTCAATCAGACGGTGCATGTGGAATGTAAGCCAGTAGGCTGAGGGTGAGGTGAAAGATACAGATACCTAAAACATGCCTAACCAGGCAGGCAAGGGAATCTTTTCTCCACACTCTCTAGGCGGACTTTGCCCTTGGGGAAAAAAAGCAGTGCCAAAACAGCACCACCTCAAAACTTGTTTCACCTTTAAGGGAAATATATTCTGTACACACCGAAAGGCACTGTGCCAACTTGTAAATACTGTATATGGTTTTATGTGTGGGCTAGAAATAAACTTTGCACTAGAGCTTTGAGGAAAAAGAAAGGCCAAGCTAGGTCAATTGAAGGTTTTGGGAAAACCCTACACTTAGGACCAGATAAACTCTGATGGTAGCAAATGTGGTAGCAAGAGACAGATGTAACTCGGACACACAAAGGATGCAAAATGGTGGTGGATCTGATTGGAACAGATGAAGAAGAGTGTGGGTGAGAGAAGCATAGCCCTTTCTCTTTCCTTCTTTAGCATTTTCTGCCTTCCAAGTATACTTTTGGCCTTGGAGATTCACTTAGTAAAAAGGGTGTGTGCGCGCATATATATATATATAGAGAGAGAGATAGATACACACACACACACACTCTGTCTCTGTGTTCTTTCTCTGTGTGTGTCTGTAACACATTGTGGGAGTTACCCTTATGGGGGGGAGGGATGGCTGTGGGTGCTCCTTTTCCCCCTACACATTCCTTTTTCTATAAGATTGGAACAAATTTGTATTAAAGGCTTCACCATGACATTCATAAAAATAGTTTATTCCTCCCCAGGAGCCCTGGTGGCAGAGTGGTTAAAAGTTGCTGTACTGAAATCAAACGGTTGTGAGTTTGATCCTGACCAGAATTCAAGGTTGATTCAGCCTTCCATCCATCCAAGGTCAGTAAAATGAGCACCCATCATGTTGGGGGCAAAATGCTAATTAACTTGTGAACTGCCCAGAAAGTGCACGAAGCACTACGGTGTAGTTTGCTTTGCTTTGCTTGCAAAAGTTTGGCCTTGGTCATGAAAATCAGCACACATTCATTAAGTAGCGATTTCACTACTCAACAAAACAAGCTGGAACTATCTCTGGTGGCAAAAATGATGAAACTGGGCACATGATGAGAAGGCAAGAGTCTATGGGAAAGGCAGTAATTCCAGGAAAGATAGAAGGAACAGAAAAAGAGGAAGACCAACTATGAAATGGAAACCATAGGTTTCATTTACAAGAGCTGAGCAGAGAATAGCACATTTTAGAAATGGGTAATTTTCAGGGTCAGTATAAGATGGAGATGACTTGATGGTGCATAACAACAATAGGAAACAAAAGAGGTTATTTTCACCTCAGTGTCTCTTCTGTTGCCCAAGTCAAGATATGTAGTACCCCAAACCAATCACACAATTTTTACACATGTGTACACCACTCCATGTATGATAGTAAAAACACAATACAACACAATTTAAGTAACTATGTTAAGTAACTAATTATTTTTGCTGTTTTTGACACTCAAAATTTGTTGCCTGAGGTGACCAGCTAACTATGCCCCAGTAGAAAATGTGGTCCTGTTTTATCAGCCATGCACCAGACTAAGATGGTTAAGTTGGGTAAAACTGAAGAGATCCTGAACATGCTTTGCTTCATCTACTCTGCCTCACCAGGAGACAATCTGGAACTTGTCAACAAGTTTGCATCCAGGATGAACTCATAGTCATACATTGATTCCCATTCTAGGGTTACCTAAAAACTGGTGGTCCTCTCCTTTCGTTACAGGAGCTCTTATGGACCTCAAGGTGCAGTTAAAAATACCCGGGTTGATTGCTGGCGGAGACCACCCCAAGAACTCAAGGAGACTTTAGTTACAGGCAAATTAAAATGGTTTATTTGACAATGTTTACGCAATAGGGGCCAAACCATTGGATAAAGACTACCTAAACCTTGCCTGGAGTCCCTCCCCCTGATCAAGAGAAAACAGCAGAGCAGACCCCACACTTCGGCGCAAATTTATACCCGTCTCCCCATCTAATCCTATCTAATAAAGATATACAATGGGACAAAAGCCAATGGTTGGGTGTTTCTTTTCTTTAGTATAGTATATGGGACCAAGGACACCAGGACAGCCGAAGAGCTGGCTTAACACAACTTTATTACATGCTGGTCAGAGGGAACATGTGGTAATGGCGGACGAACAGCTCAATATATACAGTGGCTATACATTTGAATGTGGCTCCTTGATAGCCTATTGGCTACAGGCTGCGTGACGTCATTGCAGGTCACGCCCTTCTTGTCCAGGTGAAGGTAGTGGCGGGAATCTTCCCGCGCTGTTGTTCTAGGTGAGTCTTGGACCAATGAGCTTGGACGCTCGCTATTGCCATCTAGTGGTCACTAGCTCGCGTCCTATTAAGGTTACAGTGATGCAGCTGGAGGTTACAATGTTGCACATAGAAAAGGTTACATTGGATACACATGGATAGGTACATTGTTTAAAGGCACAGGCTTTAGGACACAACACCCCTCCCCCCTAGGATGAGACGAAGCCTCTTAGCCAAGATGGTTTATTGCACTCGCGTTTGGGCCGCGATGTGGGTTGGCCCACCCGGGGGCCGCTCCCGCTTCCTTGTTCCCTGGACCCTTGTCCTGTAATGGGAGAGGGAGACTTGTTAGCGGCTTGCTGCGGTTTTGCAGTTTTAGGGGAAAGGGTAGATTCCGTTGTGGTTGAACCGGGGGCACCAGGGGCTAACGTAAAACCCCTCTTCTCGCTTGGATGGGTGGGGGACCACTCCGAAACCCCCCCCCGGTTCTGAAAATCAAAATCAAACTCTGTTGGGGGATCCCGCGGGATATCTACGAGGACAAATTCCTTCTCCTCCCCCCTTGGTGGGGACTCTGGACCCCCCTCTCCTCCCCCTTGGGCTAAACGGGTGGGGGAGAACCCTAACGCTGAAGTCGTATCCATTTTTTCGGCGGCCTGATTTCCTGGGACCCGGCTCCGGAGCTGGTCCGCGTGCCGCCGCCAAAGTAGACCTGTGTTGGTCTCCACGCGGTACGAAATGGGACCGGTTTGTTCCACGACCACCCCCGGCACCCAGGCTGGCCCCACGCTGGCGTAGTTCCTGCAATGTACCGGGGCACCCACGCCGAAACTCTTGGTGGCTTCTAACCCTATGTTCCTCCCCTTGTCCTCAACTCTCGTGGGATCTAGCCTAGTGAGTATGGTGGTCAACTTCCTGCGCATTAGAAGCTCCGCAGGGGAGTAGCCTGACGCTAGCGGGGTCACCCTGTACCCTAGCAGAAACTGACACACTTGCAGGTTGAGGTCCCTGGGGCCCATGCGCCGCAGCGCGTCCTTCGTGGTGCGTACGAGGCGCTCCACTTGGCCATTGGTGGCCGGGTGGAAAGGGGCGGAGGTGATGTGCCGGATGGCGTTAATCTCTGTGAATGCCCTGAACTCAGCGGACGTGAAACAACTAGCGTTATCGCTAATTAGGGTGTCGGGTATGCCGAACATGGAAAAAATTCTCCGCAACTGCTTAATTGTCGCGGCCGAGGAGGTGCTTGTGACTGGGATGACCTCCAACCACTTGGAGAAGGCGTCCACAACAAGGAGAAACAGGGTTCCTCGGAACGGACCCGCGAAGTCTATGTGTATCCGGGACCACGGCCCCTTAGCCGCGTCCCACTCCCTGTGGGGAAGACGGGCCTCCTCTGGTCTGGAGCATTGGCAACTCTCACAAGTGCCGACCATGTGCTCGATGTCGGCGTCTAACTGGGGCCACCAAAAGTAGCTTCGGGCCAGCGCTTTGGAGCGCACGATTCCGGGGTGGCTGACGTGCAGCAGTTTAAGCACCCGCGGTCGAAGGGACGTAGGGACCACCACCCGCTGCCCCCACAAGAGGCACCCCCTCTCTAGGGACAGTTCCAGCTTCTTCCTAAAAAATGGGGCGAATTCCTCTGCTGGGGAGGACGCCGGCCACCCTTTCTGTACCCAGGAGCAAACCGCCACCAACGTTTTGTCCTTTCTTGTCGCGGTGGCAATGTCAGCGGGCGCTACGGGGGGCGAATCCAGTACCTCTATCATGAGAACCTGATGGTCCTGCTCCCCCTTGCTCACCTGGCTGGGCGTCAGGGGGAGGGGGGACCTCGATAGAGCGTCCGCATGGCTGATTTCTGTCCCGGGCCGGTACACCAACGTGTGCTGGTAGGCGTTGAGAAAAATGGCCCACCTAAGCATTCTCGGGGACAGGATCTGTGGCGTGGGCTTATCCGCGGTAAAAATGCCTAGTAGGGGCTTGTGGTCGGTCACGATGGTGAAGGGGCGGCCGTACAGAAAATCGTGAAATTTTTTGGTCCCCGCAACTATCGCCAGTGCCTCCCTGTCTGTTTGGGCGTAGTTTCTCTCCGCTTGGGACAGGGACCTGGAGTAGAACGCTATTGGGGCCTCCCTCCCGTTTTCCAACACGTGGCATAACACTGCCCCCACCCCCACCGGGGATGCATCACAGATCAGTACCACCGGCCGTTTGGGGTCGAAATGGGTCAGAATGGCGTCGGACGCCAGGAGTTGTTTCAGTTCCGTGAATGCCCTCTCCTGGTCATCGCCCCACATCCATGCCGCATCTTTCTTGAGCAACTTGTGAAGCGGCTCGGCCACCGCAGCCTTCCGTGGAAGGAAGGAGTGGTAGAAATTTAAGAGCCCTAGGAACGACTGCAACTCGGGCTTGGATGTGGGGCGAGGGGCTTTCTTGATGGCGGCAACCTTGGATTTGGACAGTTTGATCCCCTCGGGAGTTACTCGGAACCCTAAGAACTCAACCTCCTTGGCGAAGAAGACGCATTTGTCTTTTCGCAACCTCAACCCCGCCCGTTCGAACGCCGCCATGACCTTGTTTAGCCTTTTAGCCAACTCAACCTCACTCCCCCCCCCGTTATCAATATGTCATCAAAATATGGTAAAACGCCATCCAGCCCTTTGAGGAGGCGTTCCACGAGCGACTGGAAAATTCCAGGCGCCGAGTTCACGCCGAATTGGAGGCGCGTCACCTGGAACGCCCCCTTATGCGTGATTATGGTCTGTGCAGCAGCTGCGGCAGGGGTTACCATGAGTTGCTGATAGGCCTGAGCCAGGTCGAGCTTGGCGAAACACTTTCCCCCATGTAACCTGGCTAGCAAATGGCTGACCACCGGCACCGGGTATGCATTAGGGCGGATTGCCTTATTAATGGTGCACTTATAATCGGCGCAAATGCGAACCTCCCCATTGGCCTTCAATGCTGTGACAATTGGAGTTTCCCACTCCACGGAATCAACAGGAACAAGAATCCCCTGGCCCACTAATTTGTCCAGTTCCGCCTCTATTTTGTCCTTGAGTGCAAAAGGCACCCTGCGCGGTTTAAGTCTGATTGGGCGGACCTCCGGGTCCAGGTCGAACGTTACTGGGGGTCCATTGAATTTCCCAAGTCCCTTCTTGAAGACTTCGGGGTGCGCGTCACACACCTCCTGTATCGGGTCAGACCCAACGGCGTGCACCCCCCCCCAATGAACAGACCCAGGGGCTGAAACCATTGAGTCCCAAGGAGGCTACAAGTACCTCCCTTAAGAACGACTAGGGGGAGTTCCGCGGCGTGCCGCTTGTACTGAACCTGGAAATTCCCAACCCCCAACACCGGGATACTGTTCCCTTGCATGTCCCGAAGCGTGGACCTCAACGCTTTGAGCTTGGGCCGTACGCGGGGGGCAATTCTCAAAAACTCCCTCTGGGAAATAATGGAGTAAGAGGAGCCAGAGTCAATCTCCATCCTAACAGGGGCCCCTTGCACCAGTACCTCAACAAAGTAACGGGGGTGTCCCAAAGACACGCTGAAAACCGGAGCGTCGTCGCCGCTGTCGTCGGAGATGCGGCCCACTCCGTCCTGCTTCCTCGTGAGCCGGGCGCCATCCTTTAGTTTCGTCGAGCGGTCTGGCCTCGTTGGGCGGTCGGGCGAGCTCCTCCGGTCCCTCGCTGGGCGGTCGGGGGAGCTCCTCCGGTCCTTGCGTCGTTGTCTGCAGACTTTGGCTATGTGCCCACGTCGCCCGCAGTTGTGGCACTCGGCCTTTCTGAATGGGCACCTGGCATGGTCATGAGCCGCACCGCAGCCGTCGCAACGCCGGCCCTCCTTTCGGACCCTCCGGACGTCCTCATCGTCGCTGCTTTCGGCGGACGATTTCGAAATTCGCCGGGCTGCGTGCACCGAACTCTCTGCTTTGTCGGCCTTCGGCCGCCAGTCCTGGAGCTCTTGCACCCCTGCCTTCGTGGCTTCCGCGGCCTGTGCCGCTTTCAAGACCTCCTGCAACATGGGGGGCGGCTCCTGATTCATTAGCGTGCGCTGAATCTCGGCGTCCTTCAGGCCACATAGCACGCAGTCCCTGAGGGTGACTTCCAAATTCTCCCATTTGCACGGGCCGGCAGCCAGGCGCAGGGCCGCTACGAAAGCGGCGACCGACTCATCAGGCGCTTGGACTCGCCTCCAAAACGCGCTGCGAGCGGGAAACATCGCTACCGAGGGCCGGAAATGGTCTCTCAGCACCGTCAGGAGCTCTTTTGCCTTGAATTCAGCCGCCTTTCTGGGTGCGATGAGGTCAATCAGTACTCTCTTTCCGTCGTGCCCGAGCATTCGGGTGAGGATGGCTCTCTTCTTTGCCTCGTCCGTCACCTCGAACTCCACCAGCGCACCTTGGAAGTCCATTTCGAAGAGTTCCCAATCTTGCGGTTTCTTGATGTCGAAACCGGCGTATGTCTTGGTCCCGTGGGCAGCCATTATCCCACCTTCGTCGCCAATTTAGTATATGGGACCAAGGACACCAGGACAGCCGAAGAGCTGGCTTAACACAACTTTATTACATGCTGGTCAGAGGGAACATGTGGTAATGGCGGACGAACAGCTCAATATATACAGTGGCTATACATTTGAATGTGGCTCCTTGATAGCCTATTGGCTACAGGCTGCGTGACGTCATTGCAGATCACACCCTTCTTGTCCAGGTGAAGGTAGTGGCGGGAATCTTCCCGCGCTGTTGTTCTAGGTGAGTCTTGGACCAATGAGCTTGGACACTCGCTATTGCCATCTAGTGGTCACTAGCTCGCGTCCTATTAAGGTTACAGTGATGCAGCTGGAGGTTACAATGTTGCACATAGAAAAGGTTACATTGGATACACATGGATAGGTACATTGTTTAAAGGCACAGGCTTTAGGACACAACGTTTTCATAAACAAATAATTCAGCAGGGAGGTACAGTGGTAACAATGACACAGATATTATGCAAATATTGGTTTGGGGTAGGAAATACAAAATTCAAGGGAAGGAAGATAGTGGGAGGAGGTTGGGAAATTAGGGGTACACAGTGACCAATGATAGGGTGACATTGTTGAGTGTGCTCCAATGAGCACACGAGGTTAATAATGAACACAAGTAGTGGGGAAGCAAGTACCAATCAGAATCCAAGAAGTGAGGAGGCAAGCACCAATCAGCATCCATTGACTTGAGCAGGAAGGTTGCCTCAAGGAAGGATTTGCTTCCCTCTTCTGAACATCTGCATCCCCACCCAAAAAATAGTCAATAATCCTTTTCCTGTTCCCACCAAACCAGCCCTCACTGTTTACTCATGCTAATTTACAAAAAAACCATAAACAATACATGCAAGGAAGATATAAGAGATACAGGCAACAGAATTAATGCAAAATGTTTACAAAATAATCAAAGCTGTTGTTCTTTCTGTTGACTTTCAGATGTAGATCATACCTGTCAAGCACAGCTCCGGAGATTACAGGACCTGCGTAGAACGTTTCTGCGCAGGTCATTCTACACATGTGTAAAAGCCTTCTACGCATGCGTAGAAAGCTTTTACACATGTGTAGAAGGCTTTTACACATCCCCTTCTGCACAGAAGCCTTCTTTATTATTAAATTTTTTTATCGAATTTTTCAAAGACATACAAAAAAGAAAACAATGACTAACAATACAAAACATAAACAAATCCATAGTATCATCTTAACAGACATTACTGAATGTTAGCACATAACAATATCTAGACTCATTGATTACTATATAACCACCGAATATTAGAAGCCATTATTTCGAAATCCAAAATAATAAGAACTTTCTGTGCTACCACTAATCTTTGGATAAATAATAATCACCCTGTGAATATATACAATGCCCGGAGAGTTTATTTTCTGCTCAACTCCAGAAACTTCTTTGAGCTGGTACTGGTCCTGAACTATCATTTGCCATACAAGAATGGTCCACAAATGGTTTCCATATATTCCAAAATCTATTCTCTTTTAAATTATCTCTTTTCACTTTAATCTCCCATGTCAATTTATCATTCAGTGCTAAACTCCACATTTCTTTATACCACTCTCCAATCTGTATATCTATATCATTTTTCCAGTTTCTAGCTATACATTGTCTACCCGTTGTCAATACAATTTCCAATAATTCTTTTTCCTCCTTGTTTAAACCCAAACCTTCCACATTCGTTAAAAGAATGGTACTTGACACCAACTTAACACTTCTACCCATTATTTCACCAAGCTCACCTTCTATTTTACCCCAAAAATCCCTTATTTTTTTACAACTCCACCACATATGTTCATATGTTCCATCAAATTCTCTACATCTCCAATATAACTTATCTCTTTTATTATCCATCTGGTAAAGTCTTAATGGCGTCAAGTACCATTGCCACAACATTTTAAAATTATGTTCTTTAATTCTTACAGACATTGTTCTCATAATCCTCTTTTTCCATTTATTTTTCCACTCAATCTCCCCAATTGTTATATTCAAATTTTGTTCCCACTTCCGTTTCAAATCCTCCTGTGGATCTGCACCTCTATTCAGTATGCTATAAAGCTTACTTACAAGACCTTTAATACTACTTTCCCCTTTTCTAATCTTCCTTACCAACTCCTCAAATTCTGTATGTATTCTATCTAACCCTACTTCTTTTTTATATTTTTTGTTCCAGTTGTCCACCTTTAACTTCTGAAACCAATTCAAATTTAATATCTCAAATATTTTTTTCCGCTCAACATCAGAATCACAAGTTTTTAACCAATCCTTCAATAAAAGCATCCCATTTTTATCCAGTATTTCCATTTTTTCCTTATCTAACTTTATTGGGAAAAACATCATATCAGTCAATTCCAAAATTGGAGAGAGATTTGGGACCATGTCCTTTTTAACCTTCTTCCACACCTCCATGAGACCTCTCATCATAGTATTATTTGACCTTTTCACCTTATCCTTTATTCCCAAAAAAATCATATTTCCAATATTTCTGTATTCCTTCATCTCCAATTGCTCCCAAATTGTCTTTTCTCTTGCCAAAATCTTCACAACATTCTTAACTTGAAAAGCTCGATAATATGCTAGCAAATTTGGCATACCCAAACCCCCTTTTTTTTGAGACAAGTACCATAGATTCTTTGGGAACCTAGATTTTTTGCCTCCATTACAAAAACCGTTGAACATCTTTTGAAACTCATTAATTTCTTTCTCTTTCAAGTGGATCGCTAGTGTATCAAATAAAAAGTTAATCTTTGGTAACAATATCATTTTACACATAGCGATCCTTCCGAACCATGACAGCTTTGACTTCTGAAGCTCTTGTATTTTGTTCTTAAATTCCACTTTCAAGCTGTCGTAGTTCAATCATTTAAGTTCTTCTAATTTGTTTGAAATGATTATCCCCAAATATTTCAATTTATCTTTAATTTGTATATTAATTGTCGACACTATCCTACCCATCTCACTTGGTTTCAAATTGCACAACATCAGTTCTGATTTATCCCAATTTATCTTTAATCCAGTTATAGCTTGAAATACCTGTAAATGATCTTTAATCCTGTCCATTACCAGCTCCGGGTGCTTCACCATAAGCAGTGTGTCGTCTGCATACATACTCACTTTATTGCCCATGATCCCTTCTATATTTAAATCCTCCCTTATACTTTTAGCTAAGATCTCCATTGCCATAATAAACAGGATAGGAGATAATGGACAGCCCTGCCTAGTGCCAGCTCTAGCTTTACCACATCCGTACGCTCCTCATTTACTCTAACCCAAGCATTTCCTTTTTGATATAACAAATCTATAACCCTATTTAATTTATCCCCACACCCATATTTTTTAACTATTTCCTTAATTGAAGACCACTGCAATGAATCAAATGCCTTAAAAATATCCAATGATAATAATCCCACCTTTTCCTTTGTTTGATTAACATTGTCTATTAAGTCTAATACCCTTCTAGTCAAATCCGCCATGTGTCGTCCTTTTAAAAACCCAACTTGATCAACATTTATATATTCCCCCATGAAACTATTTAAGTGGTTAGCCAATATTGCTGTGAAGATCTTCGCATCTTGATTTATAAGTGAAATTGGTCTGTACGAATCCACTCTTTCCAAATTCTTACCAAACTTTGGCAGAAGAACGATTGTAGTGTTATACCATGAAGTCAGAATTAGTCCTCCATCTAGTATATAATTATATAACTTCACCAATTTCGGGACCACCACCTCTTTAAATTCTTTATAAAACTCTGTCAATAATCCATCATCCCCCGGGGCTTTCCCTATCTTCAGTCCGCTTATTACCTCCTTAACCTCTTTATCAGTTATCTTTTCCTCCATTTTCTCCCTATGCTCTTGCTTTATTCCATTCCCTAGCTGTCTCTCCAATATCTTTTTGAGCTTCTCCAAATCTACTTCCTTTTTTGCATATAATACCTGGTAAAATTCCCTAACAATTTTACATTTATCTCTATTCTTATTACACCTTAAACCTTGTCTATCAACCAATACCCCAATTTCTCTTTTTTCCCTTTTAACCTTGGCTGCTCTTGCTAATAATTTTGAGTTCTTGTTACTAAATTCAAAATATTCTCTATTTAGATAAATCAAATCTCGTTTAACTTTATTGATATCCTTACCCATTACTTCTGCCTTAAGTCCTTGTAATTTCATTAAAAAAATTTGTCTTTGTTTTTTGCATGCTCCTCCTGTAATTGTTTTATTTCTCTTTCTTTTTCTGTCTGTTCTGCTTTATATTTTTTATATTTGTAGCTTGCCAATTTTATACTTTCCCCCCTAAAAACTGACTTCATGGTATCCCATACAACGTTAAAATTAACCTCATTGTTGTCGTTCCACTGCCAACTTTCTTTCCAAATTTCCATAATTGCCTCTTTACTTTTCTGGTCTTTGAACAAATTAGGATCGTACCTCCAATTTCTTACTCTTCTAATTTTTTTTGTACTTTCAATTCCAAATATACTTTAGCATGGTCCGATTCCTTAATAATCCCAATTTCCGTACCTTCTATATCCCCAATTAAATTTTCCGAAAGTAAAACATAATCTATTCTTGAGTAGGTCCCATGGACGTGTGAAAAAAAGGAATATGCCCTTTCCGAGCCCTTAAACTCTCTCCACGAATCCTTCAAGCCCATAACATCTATCCAATTATCCAACACCTTCCCTTTCAAACCAATTCCACTTCTAGCTATATTTGTACAATCTAATCCTGACCTTATTAAATTAAAATCAACAGCCACAATAGTTTTTGCAACATTTTTCAACTCCACTATTTTCCGAATTTTTTCAAGAAACTCTGCTTGGTGGTCGTTCGGAGCATAAATATTTACCAACATAATTTCCTCATCCTCTAATTTTCCTCTTAGCAACAGATATCTACCCTCTTGATCAGCAATCTTTTTTGTAATTTCAAATCCCAACTTCCTAGAAATCATGATTGCCACCCCTCTTGCTTTCGAAGTACCAAACGCCATCTCATAGTGTTGCATCCATCCCAGATAAAGTTTATTCGTATCTTTTGACTTCTGATATGTTTCCTGTAAAAACAATATATCTGGTCTATCTTTTTTCAACGCCAATTCCAATCTCCGTCTCTTAAGAACAGAACCTGTACCTTTCACATTCCACGATATTATTTTAATACTTCCCATAACCAAATTCTTTTCCCAGCTTTAAACTCTCCATCGGGCGTGCCACCAACAACCCTACCACCATACCAACTACATAAAACACACACTTTCACTCTCCCCACCTTCCTATGAAAAGCCACCTCTGTCGACCAAAGAGGGGAGAGGGGGGACATGCAAGATACGCCTTACTATCGGCGCTACGCGCTATTTGCCCATTCTACCTCTATTAACTGCTTAAAGTTACTGAAATCTAATGCTCATTGCTCCTTACCTATCTCCTCCTCCACCATGATCAAAGACGGCTCCTCTTCCTCCTCCCCTCGCTGTGGTGTTCCACCTGTAGCCCCAGCGGCTTCCTCCCTCTCATATTCCCTCCCCAAAGCTCCAGAATCCATCAATTCCTTCTTAAGATTTTTCCATTCTTCCGAGTCTACCTTTACCAATTCCAACAAACTCAAATATTCCAATGGATTAGTACCTTCATCAATAACTTGCATTCTTTTATCATAGAAAAAACGCAGTTGTTGCGGAAATCTCCAATTATACCTTATATTTTTACCCATCAATAGTTTAGTAACAGGCCTCATCTTATACCTCCATGTTCTTTCTTTTAATGAAATATCATTATAGACTTCAACATCTGAGCCATCAAATTTCAACGCATCAGGACCAACACGCTTCAGATGGGCCATTACTTTTAACTTATCTGCCCAATTCGCAAATTTAACCAACACATTTCTTTGAACCACCCTCCCTCTTCTTGGACCCACCCGGAATACGCTTACAAGATCCTCCTGAACAAATTCTTTCCCCATATTCAGACCATTTAACCACTGAACCACCCTCTCTCTTAACAAATCCGGAGTGCGTTCCACCACCTGACGGATCACAATGTTCTGCTTTCTCATCATGTCTTCCACAGCATCTATCCTTCTCTCTTGTTCCTCCAGTTTCAGCTTATTCTCCCGCACCACCGCCTGAGTCCCTTTTACTTCCTCCTTTATGGCATCTACCTCGGTTTGAACCAATTTCACATTTCCCTCAATTTTTTTCAAACTTAAGTCCACCTTTTTTGAAAAGTCTGCAACTGATGATATCATCTTATCTTGTTTTTTCATCATTTCATTTCTGTCTTTCACCCTTGAATCCTCATTTTTCTCCAATTTTTGAAACAACTTGCCAATTTCCACCATAATTTGAGTCTGATCATATGACACTGTGGGCGGGGATGAAGACTGAGTGGATTCCTCCATTGGTGCTTTTTCTTTCTTCTTAGGCTTTACAACTGGTTCTTCTTCCTTTGCTTTCCCTCTTGTACCTTTATCCATAATAATGTAATATGTAAAAAGCCCAGTGCTGCAGTTCCTTGTAAAAGTTAGTCACTGAAATGAAGCTTGTAACACTGCAGCCACTGGTTCCACAGGTCCAACAGGAAACTTTATATGCAAGCAGAAGATCAAAAAGTTACTGTAATCCCCAAAAATAAAACAGAAGGAAACAACTCTCCCAACAGGCAGCTTAGGAGAAAAAAGAAGAGCAAAAAATGTTGATCCACAGCAGGTCCGTTTCCCCAAAGCAAATAATCCAATCAGTTGTCTTCCAGCTGCAGTAAAAGGGCTTCAAGGAAACAGTCAGCCCAAGCTTCTCCTTTAAAAAAACCAAGCCGCCAAAGAAAAAAGAGGGGGGGGAGACCAGAAGGAGAAAAAGCCCAGAATCCAACCAGCGAGGAGAAGAGGTGAGGGGCAGTATATTCCACAATAAACAAGCAGGTATTTGTAATCCACACGGTGAGGGAACAAAAGGCCAAAGCCACCTAGTCCTTCTCTTGAAGCGGACAATCAAAACGCCATTTTCCAGCGGCTGCCTTAACTTTTGGGTAAAAAACCCCCCTTCTCCTTCTAAGGAACGGAAACTTTCTCCAAGCGGTTTAAGCCGGGGAACTCCCAATCGCCTTCCAATATTATAGCCCAGACAAGGATAATTAATCCACTTTGTTGTCATCAAAACCTGGCGCGATCTTCTGGTGTGTAGAAAAAACCATAGCCCAAACACGATCACTTTCGTTTTCCAGGACCGCCGCCATTAACGAAACCACCACTTGCTTTCATCCGCTTCCACCCGCTTCCATTTCAGAGTCCGAGCTCATTTAACAGAAAACCCCAGCCAATTTTAGAATTTAAAGATCCATTCATACACTTACATGCAGGCTATTTTCGTTCAAACAACTTCTTGCCAGTTCCAAAGCCTTCTCCGCTGTCTCTCTGGTCCTGTTCTCGGCTCCTCGGCAGAGAAGCCGCGACTACCGTCACAGCTTCAGCCGCATAGAGAAGCCTCCCGAACTTCGACCATCCAGCCTCAAAAGATCGCAAAATTTTCCAGAAAGACAGGCAAGGTTCTTATCTTTAGAATTTACCACTTTAAAACTTCTCCATTTCACTCCGGCACATGAGTTACCACTTTGTTAAGCGCGAGCGTCCGAATCTAGATGTTACTCGGCGGCCATCTTGGCCACGCCCCCGCACAGAAGCCTTCTAAGCATGCGTAGAAGGGTTCTACGCATGCGTAGAAGGGTTCTACGCATGCGTAGAAGGGTTCTACGCATGCGTAGAAAGGACCTGCGCAGAAGAGATGCGCAGTAACTCCTTTCCCCCCGCTGCCAAATTATGGGATAGAGGCAGCTCCGGGGGGGGGGGGGGATGAGAAAATCGGTGCGGAAATACGGGAAATCCCGGCCAATCCGGGACACTTTACAGGTATGATGTAGATAGGAGAGTATCCCTCAGGGTATTCAGGTGTTTGTGGAACGTAGTAAGTCTTTTTGGGTGTACCAAGGCAAATTTAGGATTCAAGAGAAACATTTTGGAAGTATTCATGCTTAAAAATAAAACATTTTAGAGTCATATTAGGAACATAATCTATACAGAGCAAGGGAAATATGAAAGAAACCTTCATTAGCCTTTATTAAAAATGTGAGGAAGAGAATTCTGGAATTCTCCATGTTATTCAATTGCAGCCCATCAGGACAGGAGCTACAGTGAAGATGCCCTGGGCATTCCCCAGCCAGCCAGCACTGTATACATATCCTAATTTCTAATCTACCACTGACCCCAAAGACAATAGAGGGAAAGAGACAAGCAAACAGAGAAAAGAATTAATCTCAAAACTTCAGGGGAAGGGTGGAAGTGAGTTCCTGGCTTTTGCCCAAACATGCCCAGTGCAAAAGAGAATATTCAGAGAGATTCAAATATGAAAGCATTTTTATTAATTTATTTGACATTCCAGGTATAATTGCTAATGAAATAAATTTGGTCAGTTAAGTCTGCTGTGCTTATTTAGCAGAAAGGAAAAATGCATTTTAAACCAAACCAGTCCCCAGAGCCTTCTACTACTGCTGAGGCTTGTTTAAACAGAAGAGAGAGAGAGAAGGGGGGGCTTCCCCCTTTTACCATGACCTTTTTAAGTAGTGGTTTGAGATCTTTATAACTTTATTAAAATCAACCGTTGCAGTTATCTACCTGCAAATTTGTGTGAATGAGTGCATGTCAGTGTGATGTTTTGCTGTACACATATGCCTGGCAGTACCAATGTGTAGGGCAAATGAAAATAAACAAAATAACTTTATTTATAAATAATAATACAGTAATACCTCATACAAAGTCCGCTTCATACAACATCGAATTCATACATCGCCTAATTCCTTGAAAAAAGTTGCCTCATACAAAGTTGCTGTGACTTTGTATGAGGCATTGGGGTTTTTCCCAGGTTGCATTGTGCCTGGGCAGTATAAAAGGCAAGATGCATGCGTGCATTGCTCTTGTGGGTTTTGCATGAGGCGAAGAGCGGGGAGGTGGATGGGGGAGGGCAATTTTTTGGTGGGGTGGGCAATTGTTTGGTGTTTGCTGCTGTGGTTTTTGAAACAGATTGCATGCTCCATATTTTTTCTTATGTTGGTCTTTTTTTGGGGGCACTGTTTGGTGGCATACCTGTCAACCCGTGGCTCCGGAAAAATGGGACCTGCACAGATTGCTTGTGCGCAGGTCGCTTTCCACACATGAGTGGAAGCGCTACGCCGCTTGCGCAGCCCCTACGGGGTTTTACCCCTTCCACACATGCACAGAAGCGCTACGCCACTTGCGTAGGGGCTGCGCAAGCGGCGTAGCGCTTCCACACATGCGTGGAAAGCGTTTTTCCCCGCTGCCAAATTATGGGGTTTTGGCAGCGCGGGGCGGGTTATGACGTCAATCGACGTCAAATTACGGGGTAATCCTGGCCAAATTGGGATGGTTGACAGGTATGTTTGGTGGGGTGGGCAATTGTTTGGTGTTTGCTGCTGTTTGGATGATTAACACTGTGCTGCATGATGAGACATGTTGGCATCCATTTTGTCCTTGCTTCCATCCAGTAATTGTTTACAGTAGCTTGTACAAAATGGATAATCGGCCGTATGGCTGCAGATTAACACTGTGCCGCATGATGGGACATGTTAACTTTTAAACCTGCACTTCATAAAGTTTTCAAAAGTTAAAAACTTGTATGGTTTGTCCCCTAAAATTGGGGTTGTTTGACATGTTTTTGTAATGTATTTAGCCTTTAGAAAATTATTTCTTAAAGTTCTGTCAGTTTCCTGTCTGTTTCCTTGACTTTGCCCTGAAGTCTGTGCTGTTACAGTACAATGTATCTCTATGGAAACGACATTGTACGAGGCATCGTGGCAAGATTTGGATGTTGTATGAGGCATTGCGGGTAGAATTTTGAATGCCTCATACAAAGTCCAAATCCATATAAAGTCCAAACTTGTGGAACCGTTTGGACGTTGTATGAGGTATCACTGTAATAATAAATGTGTATCTTTCCAAATCTACGGTTACACTAGTAGCTGTCACTAAATGTGCTTCTGATCCCTTGCCAAAAACTATTAAGGGTGTTTCTACTCCATATGGACCTTTGCACTTTAATCTTTGCTTTCATAATCTGCCAGGCTCCTGCCTGGAACTCCCATTTTATCGGGCTGATTTGGTTTATACTGTACTATGTATAAAAACTTGCAGCTGGTTTCATAGAAAAGAAACTGAAGAGCCAGAAAAAAGGGGGGGAAACAGAAAGAGGCAACTAACTTTCTCTATTCCTGTGGGATCTGCGCACACAATTGGCATACTGTCCCTGACAGAACCCCGGTTTGGGAGATCACTCTTTCGAGCTGTAAGGTTTCGAGGGGACAGAAATTGGGGAGCGGAATAATTGATATAGCTTGATTCACCTATTGCTGACCTGACAGGCAGCTAGGACAATAGAGAGCTAAAGATCACAGATGGTTAACTCGATAGGCATGTAATGGGTAATCTTGCGTCCGCAGAAGCCCTAAAGTCTAAGAGTCAACTTTGGCCACTTGTTTGCTCCCGATAACGAGGAACAATGCATGTCCCCAGTAGTTAATTAAGTTAGATAAGAAACTTCCCCCGGTGAAGACTTCCCCAATTAACTTGTGTAAACATGATGTGCAGACTCAGGGCTTCCTCTGTATCGCTACGCGCAACGTATGCACGCAGCCAGAACAGGCAGGCATAAAAGCTTCTGATTTGTCATCATTAAACACTGGTGTTCGCTCCATCTTGCCTCACGTGTCTTGCTTGACCAGTCTCCTCCGGCCCACATCGGGCCCCGATCCAACATATTCCCACTTATCACTGTCTTCTCAGGGGTACATAGAAAGAGCCTTCTTGAAGATTGTAGTATTTTTGAACCACAATTGGGCGTACCCTGGCAACGGCAACCATGTGTTGCGAGCTAATCTTTCTCACACTAGGTTGGGCGAAAGGAACTGCAGAATGAACTCATTAAAAGGTGCCTTCAGTTTCATGTCTAGCCTAGGCACAAAAGAAGAAAACTGTCTTCTGAGTGAGGCAAACAGGCTATTCTACACCCCTTTAAAATGCTCTGTTGCTTTCATATATAGTGGAGAATGACAATTTTTGGCACATGTTGAAGTAGAATTCAACTACCAGTCCAACCAACTTCTGTAGTTGGAAAGGGGGGCACTTTGTGTGTTGCCTTGGGCAGCAAATTTTCTTTCAGGCTTGCATAAACACCTCACACAGATACGTTTGTTGGATCGGGGCCGCAAAGCAGCTGTTGGAGGAGGAGGAGGAGGAGGAGACTGGTCAATCAATGAGACACGAGGCAAGATGGAGCGAAGACCAGTGATTTAATGAAGGCAAATCATCAGTATTTATCATGTACAGGCTGCATGCAAAAGAACTGCGATCTGACAGGATCCACATGCCATGTTTACATGAGTTAATTGGGGAGGTCTTCAGGGGAAGTTAATTAACTAACTTAATCAACAGCAGGGGAAATCCATTGTTCCATGTTATCCGGGGTAAACATGTGGCTGGTATTGGTTTTAGGATTTAGAGTAATCTGCAGGTGCGAGATTACCTATTACATGACTAGCGAGTTAGTCATTAGCTTCTGTTGACCGAGCAGTTTGTCAGATCAGTTAGTGATGAATTAAACCCTATCTAATATTCCGCTCCCCCAATTTCTGTCCCTTCAGGAACCCCTGGTAACGATGTGATCACCCCTTACCGGGGTTCTGTCAGGGCCAGTATACCAATTGTGTGCACGGATCCCACACACCCCCTTTATTTGTTTAGTTGGACCTGACAGACGGCTCGGTGTAGGAGCGGCATCAGCTGACGTGGAGTGAAGACATTCCGGGGTTCTCTCCATGGGGGACATCTTGACATCAGTGAGGGAATACATTGCATGAAACAACACACAGCCATTCCCAGTATTATCACTCCCACAATCACCTTGAGTGTTGTTTGTAGCCAACCCCATGGGAACCAGGACCATAACGAATTCCACCACACCCACGTAGCATCTTCTTTGATGTTTTTAACCAAGGTATGGAGGTCTGTGAGTTGACTCTGTACCTTGCGTGAGTTGTCCGTGAGGTTAAAACGACACATGCCATGGACAGACTCGCAACCCAAATGATGTAACAGCAAGAGGTAATCGATGGCTGATCGATTATCCAATATGGCATGGCGAAGCTCTGTCTGCTCTTGATTAAGCAGTGCAATCGCCGAGGAGGTGTGGTTAATGGCTTTTGCCAAAGTGCAAGCCAATTGACCAATTCTCCGAGCGTTGCCTACGGCTAAGCCTGGCACTCCAAACAAGCTGACTGCTAAGGAGACACACTCAGCTTTACTCAGAATTCTGATGTTGCTATCACATGAGCTGTCTAACTGCGTGGCACGAGCATGCCATATGTGTTGAAGGTATATTTATGCTTGGGGCAACCATGTCTCTAGTGGGGAGCAACAATGTCAAACAACTGATAAAGCAAAGGGAATCAGATACATTTGCAAGAATTTAGTTCTAAGTATACTGCTTACATGTAAAAAACCATCCTGAAGGCAAGGTAACATGAGCATACATTGAGTTAATAGTCTCTGGGTTATTACAAGTCCAGTTGCTGTTGCTGGGGTCGAGGCAATGGCGCTGTGGCCCTTCGACCGCAGAACAGTCGGTCATACGAGCACAAGTAGAGTTCGGGCTGACCGCCACTCGGGGAGTGTAGAGAGTGGCCGCATCAGCAGGTAAGACTTTGGTGACTTGGGTTCCCCAATGCGCATACGTTGAAAAGGCAGCCTTGTAAAATGGACCAAATATCCGCCTCACCAACCAGTCACTGTTCCTGATGCGCACATCTGGGGAGTGACACACTGGGATGAGACAAGTACTCAGAATAGAGGCAGAAGCGGTGGTCTGCCTCAGGCAAAAATCGGACTGATTGACGAGGTTCGCCAATCTTTCCCAAACATTTTACTCCATCCGGGCAGAAAGATCTCCACCTGACATCAGGTTGTTGGCTTCCAATGAAGCTGCTTGAACGCCTCCCCCCGCAAGCAGGGAAAGGATCAAGATGATGGTGATCATTATGGAATTAGCTGTAATCAGGGAAAAGGCTGCAATCAAGATGTTCTCCGGTATCGGCTCCTTGTCCTCCCGCCGAACGGTGTCTGCCGCCTCCTGGCACAAGGACTTGGCCATCCCCCAGGTGATCTTTGGCGCTGTCATCTCCTGTCGCTGCCTCCTCCGCTTGGCTCTCCCCGTCAGGGTTAGTTCATCTCCGGGATCGGGTCCAGGACTGCCTGGGTCCACGCCATTGGACTTGAAGTGAGGCTTGACACACCGGGCTGGAATCCAAATGATGCCTGTAGGAGACATAATTGCAGCATACCCTCTTCCCCATGTTATGAGTGGCGCCGGGCCCTTCCAGGAAGGATCCGGTGGCACTCAGTAGCGCACCATCGGCCGCGGGAGAGCCTCCGTGCGACGGAAGTGCCTCTCCTGCGGAGTGTAATCCGAAAAAACATTAAGGTGATTGTACGTAAACAATACCTTGTTCAGACAATGTTGTCCCTAACCCTGATTTTTGGGGAGGGCTGGTGGTTCCCCCCCTTTCTGTTTGTCTGTCAATGTAGGACTTAAGCGTCCGATTGACCCGTTCCACAATCACTTGCCCTTGCGGAATGTATAGAACGCCAAAGGTGTGCTTAATGTCCCAGGTGGCCATGAACATAGCCAGCGGCCTGGAGCTATGAGCCGGGGCATCATCGGACTTCACGTGCCGAGGTTCGCCCATGGCCGCGAAGCAGGAAGGGAGATGCTGCTCCACATGGGAAGCCGTTTCTCTCTTCTGCACTGTAGCCCAAACAAACTGTGAAAAGATGTCAATGCAAACGTGCATGTACTGCCACCTGCCAAAATGTGGGACATGTGTGACGTCCAACTGCCATACCTGGTTGGCCTCTGTCCCTCATGGGTTGACCCCCCATGAGGGGCCCCCTACCGCCCCTGCACAATGTGGGCAGGAACGGACTATGCCCTGGGCTTGGGAAAGTGGCAGGTTGAACTGCCTTGCGAGTGCTCTGGCGTTCTGATGGGAAAATGCATGACTCTGAATTGGAGTCGTGAAGACTCCCAAGACAGACCTTTGCTGAATTTCCTTTGCGGCCACATCTGCTCTGCTATTGCCCGCAGAAATCGGACCAGGCAAGTCCTGGTGACTTCTGATGTGGGTGATATAGAGCACTTCGGTGCGGTACCGCAAGTGAAATTGAGTTGTGAGGAAAAGACTTAACAAATTCCTGTCTATCACGGGAGTGATGTACGCTCCCGGTAGACTATGAAGCAAATTCCTAACATACTGACTGTCAGTAATTATGTTCAGGCGTTCTTTGGCAAAGGTGCGTAAGGTGAGGTTCACGGCGGCCAATTCCGCCCGCTGCGTGGATTTTTGCAGAAGAGTCAGGAGCGTGAGCCAAGCCTGTCCCTCTTGCCAAGTAAGAACACCATATATGTGACCCCCATCAGTGAAAACTGTCCTAGCCCCCTGAAGTGGAACCAGGGACATTGATTCACACAATGTGACTGTCTGCGTTTGAAGCGAGACGAGTCTGGGGTCTTATGGCAAACCTTGGCGCATGACGTGCCAGACTTCCCTTGGGTAAATTTCTCATGAAGGCCCCCCTGCGCATTTTCGCCCATGGAGTGGGTACGCACATTTCCTGGAGCTATTCTTGTGCTCCTGTGAGAAGGGTACCAGATGCTGGCTTAGCCTTATGCCTGTGCTTAGACTAGCAGCAAAAAAAGGGGTGGCCTGAAAATGCCTGTGTCTGATTGAAAATGTGACCTGACTGCATTCTTAAAATGGTCCTTGGCAGCCTTGGCTAATGAGTGGCACTCTGTACATTCTCAGGGACTAATCTTATTTCCTCCCTTTGTGTGCTGGAGTTTGTGAAATGTGTCTGCTCATTTAGAGTGGGTGCTGTGGTCCAGGTGCCATACTTAAAATGACAGACTAAGACTTATTAAAAACAAGCCAACTTTGACGGACCAGCTGTAAGGAAACAATACACAAAAATGAAAAGGCACACAAGTTAAACATTTCCAGCAGGGAGTTCCAATGGCGAGAGGAAAGGAGGAAAGATAAATCAGAGGCTAGCACATGAGAATGCAACAACTCTTATCATAAGATAATTAAGACAGCTGGCCGGGATCCTCCTGTTGAGGAATTCCTACCAGTAATTAACTCAGGAGCCTGTGAAAGGATGCAATTTAAGACTATAGAAATAAATAAATTGGTTACTTTCAAGGCCTGGAGAGGAGTTTTGTTCCTGTAAAAAGGTAAAGATTAAGCTTTTTCTGAATATACAGAGGGCAAGAATGTTTGCGTGCTTTTTCCTGTGAAAGGGTACAATGAGTGAGTTACTTTACATGGATTAAAGTCAAAATACCAGAACAACAGCTTTCTTAAGAGAATGAAGGAGAGTTAAAATGATTCTCAACTTGGGGCCAGATGTGGCCCATCGCATTGTTCTGTGGCCCACCACCACCTCCATCATGCCAAGAGGTTTTGCATGGTGGAGAGAGGGCAGGATGACTGTCCAGAACTCTGAAGCTGCCTGAGGCCGCGGAACCTGGCCCCTGACTTTAAAAGGTTGAGAACCTAGGTTACAAAATGATTAACTTAACACAGTAAACACATGAAGACAATGCAATTCTCTCATTCCTAGTGAGATATGTGACTTAAAGACCGCTAAGGGACATTCAAATGTCATTAAAACACAGAAATAGGGGTTTGAGAAACACAGACGTAGGGAGGGGCCCCATAGTTTATGATTTAGTGGTGAAAACTCATAGAAGTGATTTTTGTTTTCAGATCGCATTCTGAAAAGAAAATCACCTCTTTCAGGCAGGTTTCTACAATGCAAGGCTTTTATCATTTCCAATTATCTGTTTGCCTGAGTGGCACGGATTGCAAAACCAGTTCTTAAGAGTGGC
Organism: Bradypodion pumilum; assembly: GCA_035047305.1. Taxonomy (NCBI): domain Eukaryota; kingdom Metazoa; phylum Chordata; class Lepidosauria; order Squamata; family Chamaeleonidae; genus Bradypodion; species Bradypodion pumilum. The sequence continues at coordinate 108,359,247 of JAWDJD010000004.1, read as the reverse complement.
TTAATCCTTGAGACAAAGAGAAGTCTCCCTGGCATATCCAAAAGAAAAGCCTTTTGACTGAAAGGAAGAAGGGGGGTCACTTTGCCCTATTGCAGGTTAGGATTCCCCCCCCCCTCCTGCTTTCGTTGCCCTAGGTGCCTTAAGCTGCTAAGCAGGCAGGGCAAAGAGGTTCTTTGCTCGCCATGCTTTCTCAAATTTTAGATGGTTCCTGCCCATGAACAGAGTGCAAACTGTTTAACACACAATGCCTGATATTTCACAGTGACATTACCACGCAGTTACACACAAAGAACACTTTTGCAATCATACTGTGGTCATAGAGACAAAGCTTTTGCAATCATACTGGTTCTTGCAGTCATACATTCAGTGGTGCACCACGCATACACACGTTCATTTACGCATTCGCACATTCCTCCCCTGATCTGCAGTGTTCTATCCTGCACATGAGGAAATGACTTATACACAGCTGGCTATCACAACCATCTGGGTGCTTCTGCTTAGGAGAAAGTTTCTCTGGGCTACTCTGAGGCAAGACAAGTAGGTTCTGCCTGTGCCTTGGGAGAGCTCGGGGTACTATTGCTGGGATGGTTCCTCTGGCATAGCCAGGGCGATGACTGCCTCCTTTCGAGCCTGGGCCAGATGCATGCCGTAGGGCCGGATTCCCGGATCTCGGTGCTGTCTTGCCCTCCAGCGCCAGTGTGGCCATTTGGTGTGGCTTATTTGGACAACCTTTTGAAGATCTGCCTGGTCTAGATTGGCATTCTCTTCTAAGGTGTCTCATTTTTCCACACTGGAAGCAGGCGCCTTTGGGTTTTTGGCACTGCTCGGCGCCTGAGTGTGGTAAAGGGTCTGCTCTGGAGCCCTGCGTGGCCAGGGGCCATGCAGATTTCTGTGAGCAATGGGCGCTGAGCAGGCAGGTAGACAATAGTCTGTCTGCCTGAACGTGTGTCTGCCTTCAGGCAGGCTGAACACAGCGGCTGGATGTTAGCTAACTGTACTGCTGGCAATTTCCCCGTGAATTGATCTTCCTCACCCATGCGCTGGATGGAACTCTTGGTAGTCTGGGAACTTTTAACTGTCAGAGAAGCACCAGGGCTTCTCATGCCATGAATTCCTTCAGTGATGTCTGCAGCTGTCACTGAGGGAAAGCTCCCTACACTGCCCTGCTTAAGCTGAAATAACAGAAAGAGACTCATTGGGGCTGATGGTTCTGACTGCGCTGGGGGTTTCTCGGTCTCTATCCGGACTGAGTCTACCTCTGCTAAGAGCTTCCTACGCTTGCTCCACGTGCTGATTATGCTATCTGGAGCTCTAGGTGCTTGCTGAATGCAGGCTCCTATCCTGTCCCAAAGTTGGAGGTTAAGCATGCCTGTTTCTGGATAAAGCAGACAATTATCCCCCAAGTACACCAAAAGATCTGCTAACTGGGCACTGTGAATGCGTGTATGGGATACCCTGGCCAGGGCTTTGAGTTCCATTAAGTGAACTCTCTGGTTAGCGGTCGGACATTGCCGCTGAGGACAAGTCCCCATATTACCTGCCGGTCCTTTGAAGTGGTTCTCCTCAGGACGAAGCGACGTGTCTGAGTTTTAGGTAACAGGTCTGGTGTGACGAACCTCTGGGAAGGAACTCGGAACATGGGCTGCTTCCACAGGCCCTCGGCGGCCTCTGCGCTGAAGTCAGGGTTTCACAGCCGACCCTGAGCGGAACGCGTTTCTGTGGAGCAAGCTGCCTCAGAGCTTTGGAGCGTGCTCTGCCTCTCTGGAAAGCCTCGCCGCGTAGCCGTCACTCAGATCAGATGGCTTTCTGACCAGAGCTGCCGCGCTGTCCTCCAGGACGATTCGGACACGGTTCTGGCATAGAACTGGACCGCAAAGATCACCTACTCACGAGTAGAATCACGTCGTGGTCACCATATGTTGGATCGGGGCCGCAAAGTGGCTGTTGGATCCCGGAGGAGACTCATCAAGCAATGAGACACGAGGCAAGATGGAGCGAAGACCAGTGATTTAATGAAGGCAAATCATCAGTATTTATCATGTACAGGCTGCATGCAAAAGAACTGTGATCTGACAGGATCCACATGCCATGTTTACACGAGTTATTTGGGGAGGTCTTCAGGGGAAGTTAATTAACTAACTTAATCAACGGCAGGGGAAATCCATTGTTCCGTGTTATCCGGGGTAAACATGTGGCTGGTATTGGTTTTAGGACTTAGAGTAATCCGCAGATGCAAGATTACCTATTACATGACTAGCGAGTTAGTCATTAGCTTCTGTTGACCGAGCAGTTTGTCAGATCAGTTAGTGATGAATTAAACCCTATCTAATATTCCGCTCCCCCAATTTCTGTCCCTTCAGGAACCCCTGGTAACGATGTGCTCACCCCTTACCAGGGTTCTGTCAGGGCCAGTATACCAATTGTGTGCGCGGATCCCATATACGTTAAACTGGAAACCTGCATTAAAAACCACAACAACAACAAATCATCTAGAGTGTTAGGTTCAGCTTCGAGTTTGTGAACCAGGAACAAATATACAGCAAACACAAAGGTGGCCTGCAATGCTCTTTGTATCAAACAAAAATAAATTGAGCAGAATCCCTAGTTTTCAATGTCATTTACTAACTGGGCTTTGTGAAGAAAAGCAAGCAAACCAAAATGGTTTTACAAGATATTTCTGGAAGCTGTTTACATCCATTAGACAGGAGAGTTGGTCTCAGAATCCTATTTAAAATACAAATTATGGGGTACATGTAAAACAAATATGCTCTGATAATAAATCCCACATTACCTGAAGTTCCTGTTACTTCTAACTCAGAAAATATTATGTCCTCAGCAGTTTTACATACTGCATATAAAATAGGTACAATTTAATGCAAATCAATCCAGAGTTTCTACCAGGAGATGTTACCTGCATAAATGATACAAGTTGAAGATTTATTTTATTATTCTTATTTTTGTATAATTTTTCCACAGTTCTGAACATTGGGTGTGAATCTGAATAGGACTGAAGCAAGGTGATTTATTATTGTACAGATTTGAGTAGTATTTCATTTTCATTTCATGTTTAATGTATATACCGCTTTACTCTACCCAGTGGGTGACTCAAATCGGTTTACATGGGTAATACAAATATATAGTATTTTCTGGTGTATAAGACTACTTTTTAACTCCGAAAAATCTGTGCCAAAGTCGGGGGTCGTCTTATAGGACAGGTACTTAACTGCAGCTTGTTTCCCCTTGCTTCATATGTCCGGCGCATATGATGGGGGGTGCCGTGGCCGAGTCCCTGCTCTGTGCGGGGAGTATGAAGCAAGGGGAATCAAGCTGCACACATCTTCCTGTACCTCAGGGAGAACGTGAGCGTGGATTGGCTTTCCACCAGAACCTGCCCATTCGACTCGGAGGGCTGCGCGTCTTGGTTGAGTGTGGGTTAATTTTTATTTGGTGTGCATTGGAAGAGGGGTAGTCTTATACGGCAAGTATATTCCAAACTCTATATTTTAACTGGAAAAGTTGGGGGTCGTCTTATACGCCCAGTCGTCTTATACGCCGGAAAATACGGTATATGGATTCATACAATCAGTAACGCAATGATGCAAAACAGCAAAAATACAATAATACAGTATATCAACCACAAATGCAACAATATAATACAGTTACTATTACAATTATGAGAATCAAGTATAAAGTTACAAATCACGGGGGAAAATCCCAAGACTCACAACCTTAACGGACCTTGGCAAGACCCAGTAACAGCGTCCTGAACAATGTCCTTAGCAGAGCCCAGGCTCGATGTCCACAACGGGACCCGGCTCAAAGACCTCAACAGCGGCAACAAAGTGAAGTGGCAGGACAGTACTGCGTAGCTCAAGTGCTCCACTTCCTCGCAGCCAATGCCGGACTGGGGAAGGAGCTCAGCTAAGATGGTCCTAATTGGCGGTGGTGGAGCTAGCTACCATGGGATCCACCAGGGTAGGCACCTCCCCTGACGGATTCTTGCCTCTCGCCATCAATCAATCAATCAATCAGTTTAATTTATATCCCGCCTTTCTCGGCCAAAGGCCAACTCAAGGCGGCTAGCAGCATATACAAACAAATAACAAAATAATAATACAGAGTTACAATAAATATACAATAGAGAACAATACGAATAAGCATGGTATCAAAATACAAAATACAAAAACTACATAATGAGTTACATTATAAACTATTATAATAACCACAAAATACAATATAGCAATACAGAGCAACATCAATATCATTTAACATTACAATACTAAAAAATCACCAGGTAACGGAGCACAGCTCATGTCGCAGATGGAGTCCAGCTCATCAGCGGAGGACACATCAGCAGCTGCTGGACCAGTCCGTCTCCCTGTTTCTCAACTCTCCACCCACCCCTACTCACACTAAGGGCGAGAATGGGGAGACCGGGAGCTCTGGAGGTGGCTAAGCCAGTCTCTCCTCCCTGCCCTGCTCCCACCAGGGTTGGTGTCCAGTAAGTCCAACAACTCCAGGCTTGATGAAATAGTCCACAGGCGCACTCCCACCTCCCAGGAGGCCGGTGTTTGGAGTGGCGGCAGCAGCTTTTCATGGCCCCTGCCATGATGGGAAAAAGCTGGGCTTTGCTCCCACCTCCCATGACCAGCAGGGCCAATGGGAGGGAGCCGAAGACAAGCAAGACCAACTCCCACGGCGACGGCAGGGGTGGTGGAGGGTGGCTCTTATAGCCCTCTCCGGTCCACAGCTGTGGCTGGTTCTCCCGGCCGGCCGCTGGGTGAGCAAGACCAACTCCCACGGTGATGGCAGGGGCAGTGGAGGGCAGCTCTTATAGCCCTCTCTGGTCCACAGCTGTGGCTGGTTCTCCCGGCCGGCTGCCGGGCGAGCAAGACCAACTCCCGCGGCGATGGCAAGGGCGGTGGAGGGCGGCTCTTATAGCCCTCTCCGGTCCACAGCTGTGGCTGGTTCTCCCGGCCAGCTGCCAGGCGAGCAAGACCAACTCCTGCCGCGCCGGCCATTCTCTCTCCGCTGTTTTCGTGGATCAAGTCCACTTGATATCTGACAAAGTGGACTTGATCCATGAAAGCTAACATTAAAATACAGCAGTTAGTCTTTAAAGTGCCACAATGTTTTTTTTTTGTCTTTTTGTTTTGTTTACTCTCTGATATCATTTTAAAAAGAAAATATAATTGCTAAAAGGGTAGCTAGGCTTCTGTAGGTAGATAGGCTTCTGTGGGTAAGAGGAGTCTAATTTCTCAGATTACATTCTTCAGAACTTTTTTCATTAGGTTTCTTATTAGGGAATTAGAATAAAAAGAGTATACAATAAGGTATTACATGGAAGTGCTACTAGGAAGGAAAGAGATGCATAGAATTTTGTAAGAAATATTACACAATTGCTGAAATTCTGTTGTTTACCATAGTAAGTTAGAAATAGAGTAAAGGTAAAGGTTTCCCTTGCTCGAAAGCCAGTTGTATCCGACTCTAGGGTTCAGTGCTCATCTCTGTTTCAAAGCCGAAGAGCCAGCGCTGTCTGCTCCTGCAGACATTTCTGTGGTCATGTAGTAGGCATGACTAGACACTGGAGCACACGGAACGCTGTTCCCACCAAAGTGGTCCCTATTAATCTACTTGCAATTTCTTGCTTTCAAACTGCTACCGGTAGGTTGACAGGAGCTGGGACAAAGACGGGGAGCTCATTCCGTCCTGCAGTACTCGGGAATCAAACCGCTGACCTCCAGCCTCCCAGTCAGCGTCTTAGCCACTTGAATCACTGCAGTCAAATAGAGTAGGCCTATTAAATCATAGGGATTTAGAGAGTCACTTTCAATTGATTCCATGGGCCTACTCCAGTTGTGACTTACTATACTAAGCAACAGGATTTCAGCCACTTGTGTCTTTGCATTATTACATAAATACATTCTGGTTATACAATCTCAAACCAGCACAACCTTGAGGCCTGCCCTCTGTCACATAATAATGGTAGAGGCTGCTGGCTCATGAGGAATTCTGGAGCTCATTGGTCTGCAACTCCCATTTTACCATATATATTTTTTGCTGGATAAGGCTGATGAGAGTTGTAGTCAGAGGTAGGAAAAGTTACTTTTTTGGATGACAACTCCCAGCATGCTGCCTCTCACAATCTGGGAGCTCTAGTAAAACCCAAACCTGAATGTTTCCCATTTTTTGTTCATGTAGAAGGCCACACATTTTCCACCACTGAAAAAGGAAGGGATTGGTCCAGGGGGCATTGATTTAACAACAGTGATGTTAGTTCAAGGCAAATACTGCAACCTTGTGCCAAAGATTTTCCAGCATTCATTGTGAGAAAATTCATTCTGACTTCCATTCTTCCCAGAAGCTTTTTGATCAGGCAAAGCTTGATGACAGGAAAGAACCATTTTCACTTGTTGTGGGATCCGCGCACACAATTGGTATACTGGCCCTGACAGAACCCCGGTAAGGGGTGATCACCTCATTGCCAGGGGTTCCTGAAGGGACAGAAATTGGGGAAGCGGAATATTAGATAGAGTTTAATTCATCAATAGCTGATCTGACAAACTGCTCGGTCAATAGGAAGCTAATGACTAACGTGTTAGGTGCGTAATAGGCAATCTCGCGCCTGTGGATTACCTTAAGCCCTAGAACCAATACCAGCCACATGTTTACCCCAGATAACACAGAACAATGTATTTCCCCTGCCGTTAATTAAGTTAGTTGATTAACTTCCCCTGTAGACTTCCCCAATTAACTTGTGTAAACACGGAGTGTGAGTTCTGCAGATCGCGATGCTTTTACATGCAGCCTGTACATGATAAATACTATTGATTTGCTTTCACTAAATCACTGGTCTTTGCTCCATCTTGCCTTGTGTCTCGTTGCTTGACCAGTCTCCTCCGGGACCCAACAGTCGCTTCGTGGTGCCGATCCAGCTTGCGCAACCCGCGTCGCGGCCCAGATCCAACATATGGTGACCCCGATGTGATTTTACTTGTTAGTAAGCGATCTTCGTGGTCCAGTTCTACGCCAGAACCATGTCCGAATCGTCCCGGAGGACAGCGTGGCAGCTCTGGTCGGAAAGCCATCCGATCTGAGTGACAGCTACGCTGCGAGGCATTCCAGAGAGGCAGAGCATGCTCCAAAGCTCTGAGGCAGCTTGCTCAGCGGAAAACGCATTCCGCTCAGGGTCGGCTGTGAAACCCTGACTTCAGTGCAGAGGCCGCCGAGGGCCTTTGGCAGCAGCCCATGTTCTGAGTTCCTTCCCAGAGGTTCGTCACGCCAGACCTGTTACCTAAACTCAGACGCGTCGCTTCGTCCCGAGGAGGAAAACTTCAAAGGACCGGCAGGTAATATGGGGACTTGTCCTCAGCGGCAATGTCTGACCGCTAACCAGAGAGTTCACTTAATGGAACTCAAGGCCCTGGCCAGGGTATCCCATACACGCATTCACAGCACCCAGTTAGCGGATCTTCTGGTGTACTTGGGGGATAATTGTCTGCTTTATCCAGAAACAGGCATGCTTAATCTCCAACTTTGGGACAGGATAGGAGCCTGTATTCAGCAAGCCCCGAGAGCTCCAGATAGCATAATCAGCACGTGGAGCAAGTGTAGGAAGCTCTTAGCAGAGGTAGACTCAGTCCGGATAGAGACCCAGGAACCTCCAGCGCTGTCAGAGCCATCAGCCCCAACGGCTCTCTATCCGTCATTTCAGCTCAAGCAGGGTAGTGTAGTGACCTTTCCCTCAGTGACAGCTGCAGACGTCCCTGAAGGAATGCATGGAATGAGAAGTGCTGGCACTTCTCTGACAATTAAAGGTTCCCAAGCTACCAAGAGTTCCATCCAGCGCATGGTTGAGGAAGAAATTAGTAAGGGGGAGTTGCCAGCAGAAGAACTGGCTGAGCTTAGGCAGATATGCCCAGTTCGCATAGAGATAGATGCCCTCACAGGCCAACAGCAAGCAGTCCATTTGCCAGTTCCGTACAAGCTGCTTATGGCTATACGGAAGGCAATCACAGAGACAGGACTTCAAAGTCGCTTCACCAGGGACATGCTTCAGCAAGTGTGCGAAACTATGATGCTCATTCCATATGACTGGAAAGCCATCATACGAATGATGCTCAACCCCAGCCAGCATTTGCTATGGGACAGCAAGTATTGTCTCGAAGCGCAGGCAAGGGCTGGCAGGATGGACGGAGCAGTAATGCCTGACCAGCTATATGGTTCAGGTCCGTTCGAATCTGTTGATGCGCAAACTGCCTTGCCAATTGTCACCCTTCATTTGGCGGCTGAGACAGCCTTCAGGGCTTATCTCAAGGTCCCAGCAGCTGGCAAAGCAGCCAAAAATTACACAGCAGTCAAACAGGATGCCCAGGAGTCCTACATGGACTTTATCAATAGACTGGAGGAAGCAGTCAGTAGACAGATTGACAATGAGCAAGCCCAACAGGAGCTCATTATGAAATTGGTGAAAGACACCAACCTTGACTGCCGTAAGATCTTGCAATCACTGGGCAATTATCCTGATCTGACTCTCACGGATATGATTCGGGCTTGTGCTGACGTTGGTACAGATTCCTACAAAATGGGTCTGTTGGCAGCGGCGGTACAAGGCGGTAGGAAACCCAAAAACAGGACCAAAGGAGCATGTCACAATTGTGGCAAGATCGGTCATTTCGCTAGGGAATGCCGATCCACCAAGGGCAGTGGCCAAAACACCGGCCGTCCCAAGGCTCTGACCACCCCATGTCCACGGTGCAATAAAGGCATCCACTGGGCCAGGAACTGCCCGAATTCGGGAAACCGGAGCGCAGGCTTGTCTCTGGCCCCAATCCAAACAGAGACCTCAATCGCTCTGGGAGAGCCAGAGCTGGATTAAATTCTGGTCACATTCCCTGCATTCCAGAGGCGCAGGCCAGCCATGGAGGCAGTGCGGGACTAGATTTGACTTGCCAGTCAGAAGTCACATGTAACTTGCCAGGCACAATCTATCTGGTCAATTCCCAGTACATGGGACCCCTGCCTAAAGGCTATGTAGGTTTAGTTTTGCCCCATAGTATCGCAGGAACGCGAGGAATTCTTGTAATTCTGGGTGTCATTGGCTCCAATTTTTCGGGTGTACTCCAGGTTCAACTCTGGACACACCTATCCCAAACCATTCACAAGAGAGACACGTTAGCGCAACTGATCATGGTTCCTTGTCACTCGCCAGCAGGTAGCCAGGAAAGGCTCAGGGACAGCTCAGAGTCCGGGTCGGAAGACCGCTCGAGCGCAGAAGGGGCAGTGCAAGGATACCAGGTCTTAGCAGCAGTGGAAACCAACATAGAGTGGAAGCGGCGGCCAGTCATAAAGGTATTTTTAAATAAAAAACCTTTTGACGGGTTATTAGACACCGGAGCTGACATCAGCATGGTCAGCCAGAGTCAGTGGCCACGTGAGTGGGCTCTCGAGCCGGTCTCTGATGTGTGGGGGGTAGGTGGTGTTCAAGAAGCGTTTAGAAGCCAGGATTGGGTAGAAGTCACGATCCCTGAAGCTGACAGCACAGTGGTCATCCGGCCGCACATTTTGGACGTGTACGTCAACCTTTGGGGGCGTGACATTCTGCAGCAGTACCGTGCCACTCTTACCTTCGGGTAATGGCTCTACCACTTAAATGGCTGACAAACACGCCAGTCTGGGTAAAGAATGGCTGGTAGTAGGGGAGAAATTAGTCACCCTGAAACAGCTGGTGAAAGAACAGCTAGACACAGGACATATAGAACAGTCCACCAGTCCTTGGAATTCACTCATATTTCTTATGAAGAAAAAGTCAGGGAAGTGGCGACTCCTTCACGATCTCAGAGAGATCAATAAATGTATCCAGCCAATGGGTCCACTTCAATGCGGCATCCCGAATCCGAACATGATCCCCGAGGGTTGGGAGATCTTGGTCGTAGACTTAAAAGACAGTTTTTATACCATTCCCTTAGATGCTAGGGATCGGGAAAGGTTCGCTTTTACAGTGCCCTTCATGAACCACAGAGAGCCTACGCAACGTTACGCGTGGAAATATTTGCCACAGGGGGTGCTCAACTCGCCCACCCTGTGCCAAATTTACATTCACAACGCACTGGAAAAGTTCCGAAACCTTCACCCCACAGTCTTAGTGTGTCATTTCATGGATGACATCCTGGTCGCAGCGCCGCAACTCGGCACCGAAATGTTTAAAAACCTCCAGGCCACTCTGGGGGGAAAAGGGTTACTCATTGCCCCGGAGAAAGTTCAGAGAACTGAGCCATTTTCATACTTGGGCCATCGGCTTCTCCGTTCTTTCACAGCACCAGTTTTGCCACAGATCAACTTAAAGGATTAAGTCACCCTTGTAGAATTGCAACAGATTCTGGGGAATATTAATTGGGCCAGACCGTATTTTAGGTTAGATACGGACCTTCTAAAGTCGCTCTTCTCGCTGCTAACGCTAGGTAAGCAGCCGGCAGACCGGATACACATTCCTCGAGAGGCACGCTTGACTCTCGAAAAGTTCAACCAAGTTCTCAGCCAGAGATGGGTGGACAGGATTAGTCAGGGGCTATATGCTCCCATTCTAAACCTGTACATCGTTCGGACCGGATCCATGTTTACCGGAGCCCTAAGGGTGGACTCCGAGTGGGGGGCGAGTATCGTGGAATGGGTGTATTTACCACACACCTCTTCCCGAAACATCGTTCCTCCGCAGGAACTGGTCTCCACGGTGATTTACCGAGGAAGGCTGTGAGCAAGGGACATCTCAGGGCACGATTTAGCAAAAATTGTGGTCCCATTCACGAAAGAGCAAATCCAGCAACTGATGCAGCTTGGTGACTCACTTCCGATTGCATTGGAAGGATTCACTGGATGTTTGGCATACCATTTGCCGAAAGACCCCAGACTTGTCTCGCTTCAAACGCAGGCAGTCAGTTTGTGTGAATTAATGTCACTGGTTCCACTTCAGGGGGCTAGGACAGTTTTCACTGATGGGGGTCGTACATATGGGGTTCTTACTTGGCAAGAGGGCCAGGCTTGGCGCACGCTTCTAACTCTTCCACAGAAGTCCGCACAGTGGGCAGAGTTGGCAGCGGTAAACCTCGCTTTGCGCACCTTTGCCAAAGAACGCTTAAACATAATTACTGACAGCCAGTATGTTAGGGATTTGCTTCATAGTCTACCGGGAGCATACATCACTCCCGCGATAGACAAGAACTTGTTGAGTCTTTTCCTCACAACTCAATTTCATTTGCGGAACCGCACTGAAGCGCTCTATATAGCCCATATCAGAAGTCACCAGGATTTGCCTGGACTGATTTCCACGGGCAATAGCAGAGCGGATGCGGCCGCAAAGGAAATTCAGCAACGGTCAGTCTTGGAAGTCTTCACGACTCCAATTCAAAGTCATGCATTCTTCCATCAAAACGTCAAAGCACTCACAAGGCAGTTCAACCTGTCACTTTCCCAAGCCCAGGGCATAGTCCGTTCCTGTCCACATTGTGCAGGGGCGGTAGGGAGGCCCTCGTGGGGGGTCAACCAACGAGGGACAGAGGCCAACCAGGTGTGGCAGATGCATGTCACACATGTTCCACATTTTGGCAGATGGCAGTACATACACGTTCGCATTGACACTTTCTCACAGTTTGTTTGGGCTACGGCGCAGAAGGGAGAAACGGCTTCCCATGTGGAGCAGCATCTCCTTTCCTGCTTCGCGGCCATGGGCAAACCACTGCACGTGAAATCCGACAATGCTCCGGCTTATAGCTCCAGGCAGCTGGCCACCTTCATGGCCACCTGGGACATTAAGCATACCTTTGGCATTCCATACAATCTGCAAGGGCAAGCGATTGTGGAATGGGTCAATTGGACGCTTAAGTCCTACATTGACAAACAAACAGAAAGGGGGGAACCACCAGCCCTCCCCAAAAATCAGGGTCAGGCACAGCATTGTCTGAACAAGGTATTGTTTACGTACAATCACCTTAATGTTTTTTCGGATTACACTCCGCAGGAGAGGCACTTCCGTCGCATGGAGGCTCTCCCGCGGCCGATGGTGCATTACCGAATACCACCGGATCCTTCTTGGAAGAGCCAGGCGCCACTCATAACATGGGGAAGAGGGTATGCTGCAATTATGTCTCCTACAGGCGTCATCTGGATTCCACCCCAGTGTGTCAAGCCTCACCTCAAATCCAATGGCGTGGACCCAGGCACTCCCGGACCCAATCCCGGAGATGGAGGAATTAACCCTGATGGGGAGAGCCAAGCGGAGGAGGCAGCAACAGCAGATGACAGTGCCGAAGATTCTGAGTAAGGCTGAGTATGTCTCCTTAGCAGTCAGCTTGTTTGGCGTGCCAGGCTTAGCCGTAGCCAACGCTCGGAGAATTGGTCAATTGGCTTGCGCTTTGGCAAAAGCCATTAACCACACATCCTCAGCGATAGCGCTGCTTAATCAAGAGCAGACAGAGCTTCGCCATGCCATATTGGATAATCGAGCAGCTATCGATTACCTCTTACTGTTACATCATTTGGGTTGCGAGTCTGTACATGGCATGTGTCGTTTTAACCTCACGGACAACTCGCATAAGGTACAGAGTCAACTCACAGACCTCCATACCTTGGTTAAAAACATCAAGGAAGATGCTACGTGCGCATGGTGGAATTCGTTATGGTCTTGGTTCCTGTGGGGTTGGCTACAAATGACACTCAAGGTGATTGTGGGGGTGATAATACTGGGAACGACTGTGTTTTGTTTCATGCAATGTATTCCCTCACTGATGTCAAGATGTCCCCCATGGAGAGAACCCCGGAATGTCCTCACTCCATGTCAGCTGATGCTGCTCCTACGTTGAGCCGTCTGTCAGGTCCAACTAAACAAATAAAGGGTGTGTGTGGGATCCGCGTACACAATTGTTATACTGGCCCTGACAGAACCCTGGTAATGGATGATCACCTCGTTGCCAGGGGTTCCTGAAGGGACAGAAATTGGGGAAGCAGAATATTAGATAGAGTTTAATTCATCAATAGCTGATCTGACAAACTGCTCGGTCAATAGGAAGCTAATGACTAACGTGTTAGGTGCGTAATAGGCAATCTCGCGCCTGCAGATTACCTTAAGCCCTAGAACCAATACCAGCCACATGTTTACCCCAGATAACACAAAACAATGTATTTCCCCTGCCGTTAATTAAGTTAGTTAATTAACTTCCCCTGTAGACTTCCCCAATTAACTTGTGTAAACACGGAGTGTGAGTTCTGCAGATCGCGATGCTTTTACATGCAGCCTGTACATGATAAATGCTATTGATTTGCCTTCATTAAATCACTGGTCTTCGCTCCATCTTGCCTCGTGTCTCATTGCTTGACCAGTCTCCTCCAGGACCCAACAGCTGCTTCGCGGTGCCGATCCAGCTTGCGCAACCCGTTTCGCGGCCCAGATCCAACAACTTGTTAAAATCCTGGACATTTATGTTAAAAAAGCATGTTTTGAATCTTTAGTTCAGACACTGACATGGTATTCTTTGAAAGCCACTCTCACATACACACATCTTTGAGTGCATTGTATTGGGAAGACGTGCAGAGAAGAGAAAATGAAAAGGGTTATCTTCTTCACTACCTTCTAAGACAACACCGGTCCCTGGTCCTGTAACTGCAAAGAGCAAGATGGCTGCTGCAGACAGCAGATATTTCGGGCCCAGACATTAGTTTCTTTTATTTAGTACATTTATATTCTCCCTCTCCTCCAATGAGTACAACACAACGTACATGGACCTCCTGTTCCCTGGTGGCACAGTGGTTAAACTGCTGTACTGCAACCAAAAGATTGTGAGTTCAATCTTGACCAGAGCTCAAGGTTGACTCAGCCTTCCATCTTTCCCAGGTAGGTGAAATGAGTACCCAGCATGCCAATTAACTTGTGAAACTAAGTGGTATGGGTCAACATATAAGTGTGACTGCTTTGCTTCTTTCCCAAATTATGCTCACAATAACCCTGTGAGCTAAGTCCAGCTTGGAGACTGTGACTTGTCCATAGTTACTGATGACCAAGGAGGCACATGAACCCTTATAAGAAAGGTCTAACCCAGTGTTTTTCAACCTTTGGTTTTTGGACTTCAATTCTTTAGTGTTCTGGAAATAATATTAAATACACAACAAATTCCCAGAAGCTTAAGTCAATTCCTCAAAGCACTGATCAACCAATGTACTGACTTAGGCTTCTGGGAATTGAAGTCCCCCCCCCCATGGGGCATGGGCCCCATGTTGGGAACCACTGGCTAATCTAACACTCACTGTAATTGTGCAATTTGTCTAGTGTGTGAACATTGCTAAGCTTAAAAGCAAGATGCAACAACTTTTAAGGTCATGTGTTATATGCTGGCAATCACTCCTGTTGGGGTACACAGAAAGAGCCTCCACAAAAATTGTGGTATTTTATAAACATAATCGGGCGTGCCCTGGTAGCAGCAACCTTGTGTTGCTGGCTAATCTTTCTCACACCAGGTCAGGCAAAAGGAACTGCAGAATGAACTCACCAAAAGGTGTCTTCATTTTGGCAGTTTCACGTCTGTTGTGTCTCTTCAGTCTGTGCCTCTTCAGTCTGTCATTAAATAAGTATTTTGAAGGCCAGCTGACACCTCAGATCATGGGACAGATATCCATAGACTCCAAGGAAGCAGGGATAACTATTGACATTTTAATTTTATTTATTGAGGATAGAATCCTGTCTGACACTGTATTTTGTTTCTTTGTCTTCCTACTTCAGGGTTTGGTATCATCCCTTTGCTAATGGCCCCACTTTTTTCAAACCATGGAAACTGTTCTCCAGGCTTATATGCTTGAATTCCTTCCTTCTTGCAGAGTAAAACTTTCTTCATGATCTTCCTGTTGTCACTTACTCTACAACTTACCACCACAAAGTTTCCACTCTGAGTGTAAAAACCCTGCATCCAACTGCTCTGTAAATATTTTAGGGGTACAAAGGAATGAATATATATATATATATATATATATATATATATATATATATATATATATATATATATATATATATATATATATATATATATATATATATATATATATATATATATATATATATATATATATATATATATATATATATATATATATATATATATATATATATATATATATATATATATATATATATATATATATATATATATATATATATATATATATATATATATATATATATATATATATATATATATATATATATATATATATATATTTCTGTAGGATTCCCTATAGAAGAAAAAGAGGTTGAAACAGGGAGGATATGCAATCTCCCATTTGTTTGCTTTTAGTGTCTATCATAGTTTATTTTCTCCACTTAGCATATAATCCTTTCATCAGCATTGCTAGAGTCAGATTGTTCTCTGCTACCTTGTTAATCACCATGCTATTCCTTATTAGCATTAATATCTCACCAGCAGTGTGCCAGACATTGTTTGGATCACAGGAGTGGCCTAAAGCCTTGAAATCCACAAGCTGTAGAAGCAAGAAAGGCTCGGGAGTGTACAGTGAATATATTAGAAAGCAGGATTGGGAAGAGAAGGAGGTGTGCCAGAAAGAACAAGCACAACCATGTTGTGAGAGTTAAACAAAACTTGTATCTCCTTTAATTTCTCCCATTTCCCACTGTAATTGTGCAATTTGTCTAGTGTGTGAACATTGCTAAGCTGAAAAGCAAGATGCAACAACTTTTAAGGTCATGTGTTATATGCTGGCAAGTTACTTCTAATTTATGGTGATTTAACAGGATAATTGAGGAGTAATTTGCCACCCCATAGTGAACTTCTGTGGCTGAATAGGGATTTGAATCCAGGGCTCCTGCACCATAAGCCAAGACATTGTTCATTACACCCCACCTGACCATTTTAGGGCTTTTTAGCAGCCAGTAACTACTTATTGGGGGAGGTTCAAGATCAAAGTGCTGCAAGATGGAGTGAGCTCTCATCTCTGTCCCATCCCAGCTCCTGCCAATGTAGCCGTTCAAAAGCAAGAAATTACAAGTAGATAAATAGGTACCACTTCAGTGGGAAAGTAAACAGAGTTCTGTGCATTCTGATGTCTAGTCATGCAAGCCCACATGTCCATGGAAATGTCTGTAGACACAGATAATACTGACTCTTTGGTATAAATGGAGATGACCACTGAACCCTAGGGTTGGATACAACCGCTTTCAAACAAGGGCGACCTTTACCTTTACCTAACTACTTATTGTCTATTGCCTCTCCTGGAGAGCAACTAACAGTTATTTGTCCCACTGTATGAGCCATGATCCTTTTGAAATTTATTCCACGGTGTTAACACTAACTGCTAGTAAAATCCAACGATTTTGCAGAAGTATGTAATTTATTTTGCTTGGCACTTGAGGTTTTGGGTTTTGGTAGTGTTTCTGCTTGCGTTTTATCTGCTCACTTTTGAGTTTGTGATTGCCTATAATAGTCCTTCGGAGGCCATTACTGTGCATGTCTAGAAAAAGGGCATAGTGTGGGACTGAATCCACTCCTTTTACCTGTTCTTTGCTCTCATTGATAAGGATGATAATTTTTTTAAAAATCCCCCAATATTTTCTCCTAATTTAGCACTTTAAGCATAAGGCAGTGATGGTGAACCTTGGCACACAAGATATTCTTTAACTTTAATTCCCAGAAGTCCTGATCAGCAGGAGTGCTGACTTGGGCTTCTGGGATTTGACGTCCAAGAACACCTCGAGTGCCAAGGTTCACCATCACTGAAGGGTTAGAATCCTGAGGTATTAAAAGAAATCAGAGACAAGATCTGGCTGAAATCCCGTAGTAAGTCACAACTAGAGTAGGCCCATTGAATCAATGGAACTTACAGAAGAGTTTTCACCAATCTCCACTGGTTCATTGGGCTTATACAAGTTGTGACTTATTACTGAAATTTAATCATTATATTTTATGTTTGACATTACCAAGTGAAAGCCACCAGCCCTTGAATCAATTTTATGCAGCTTTCCAGAAACTGGCAGGCCAACATATTGGGGGAAAATATTGCAGCAGTAATTGTGTTCTTCTCTTCTGTGGGCTGTAACACTGTGAAAGAAGGGACAGCTCTCTCGGAAAATTAACAGTACCCATTAAAATAAAGGGACATCTGGCAACCCGGAGCTTCTTGATGTCTAATTGGGGTGGGGAAGCATAACTAGTCTAGCTGACTCTGTTTCTTTCTTCTCCCCCCCCCCCCTGGGTTTGCATGTGGGATTCTTGGCCAGGCATACAGAGAAGGGATCACACACAGCTGGGAAAATGCAAGCATTTCCATTTGTTTGGCTCCAGAGCCCGACGGCTGATCATGAGCGTGGGCAGTTGGCCAGCTGCTGTCCTGAATGTCTAGGTCAAGGCAGTCCACCAGGGAGTCTTGTTTACTTCGTGCTGCTTGTGAAGAGCCAAGTGTATTGCCGTCACACGGGAAGGTTTATCTGAAGCAGAATCCTGAAAGAGATTTAGTGATTCCAGGCACTCCTGGAAGCTCCTTTCTGTTTTTCCTTTATCTGTCTCTATTATTTCTAAGAATCAGAAGTTGCAAAAATTACTTTTCAAGATTACAGTTTCCAGTGGCATACCACCAACAGGACCAGATTCTGGGGAATTGTAGCCCCAAAAGTAACTTTTTCAAGCTTGCTAAGGATGGATTGTATTGTAATATTGACATGTTGTTTAGCCGCCCTGAGTCGGCGCAAGCTGAGAAGGGCGGGATATAAATTTAAAATTGAATTGAATTGAATGGATCACATCTTCTTTTTGGGAAGAAAACCAAATTAAAATAGAAATTGAGCATGTATGTCTTTTCCTTGTCTTCTGTTCCTGTTATTCACCCACACTGAGTAGCTTAACTGCCATTTCTTTTCTGTCTTGCATTTAACTTTTGTTGCTGTTAGCATCTCTTAACTGCAGCTCTTTAGATTTTGCATTTCTAACACTATCCTGCAATTCTTTACTTCTTGTCTGTACTCTTCTTTTACATGTATAGCCTGCCTTTCCTTCAACTTTCTGAATGTAAGCTTTTGTTGTTGTTTTCGGATCATTTCTGAGCTTTTTTGTGAAACCTCATTACTCCTTATTTGGTGTCTTCTACTTTTAAAAATGTTGAAATTGTTTGCAATTTTGCCTTTAGAATTTCCTTTGGGGGGCGGGAATTTGCACCTATCTTGGACTCCTTTTCTTGTTAGGAACACCCATCATTGTTCTGAGATTATTAAAATCAATTTTCCTAAAATCCAGCATATACGCAGCTACACTTTGCTTTTGCTTCCTTTGAAATCAAGAACTAAAGCAGGGATGCCCAAATTATGGCCTGTGGGCTGGATCCGGCCTCTGACACCAATTCATCCAGCCCCTGACACCTGCATCACTCCCGGGAGCGGAAGTAAAACATGCCCGTATGGGCATGTTTTACTTCCACTTCCGGGAGCGATGAGGGTGTCATGGGCCAGATGAATTGGTGTTGGGGCTGGATCTGGCCCATGGGCCATAGTGACCAACCTCCTAAACCACATGACCGGCTCATGGCCTGAAAAGTTTGGGCACCTCTGAACTGAAGATGGTCACTTTCTTTAGAGGGGCCCTTACTGCCACTTCACCAACTAAGTCATTTCTATTGATTGGAATAAATTAAATCTTAAGTAATCTTCTGGTTTCTTCTTCACTCAGGGAGACTTGTGGGCAAGGGGCAATGTAAACCCAATCCCCAGCTTAGTCCAACACTCTAACCACTACACCACACTGGTTGTTCACCCTTCTTTAGAGTCTGCTCATTGTGCCAGTCTCCATTAACCAAACTTAATGGAAACACGGCCCTCGCCTGTTGGCTCATTTCAAGTTAAAAGCACCAATCTAGAGTCCCCTCCTCTGTACCTCTTTTTATCTCTTTTAATGAAGGGGTGGGGGTAAGTGGGTGGGTGGGTGATTTTTTTACCTGTTTTATATGTTTTTAATTGTTGTAAGCCGCCCAGAGTCGGGTTTGCCTGAGTGGGCGACATAGAAATTTAAAAATTAAATTAAATTAAATTAAACTAATCCCAGAGTGATGAGGCTCATGTAGCTTATTTCCCCCCAGCAAAGCATGCATGTGCCATGCAAAGCAGATCCTGCAGCTCTGTCCCACCTCCCCTTGATACATCCCTCCTCTTTCCTTATTCATGTCAGACGCACCACCAGTATATAATAACATACAAAGCTAAAATTAACACATCTAAAACAAAACAAAATTATAAGGGCTAGATGACATCCGCCCAATAACGGGCCACATCAACATCATTTCCTCTCACCAACATAAGGACCTCCTCAGTGTACATTGAGGGGCATCCTGTGCATTGTACCATATGGACGATAGTTTGTTATTCTCCGCATTCACACAGGCTGGCATCTACAGGAAAATCCCACTTTCTCAGATTAGCCCTTGATCTTCCTACCTGTTGTGTCCTAGTGTTACTCACTTCAAAGGGACACAGCGCGTGAACTGGATCCGCCAGAGGGGCGCCCTCTTCAAAGGAGGGGCACATATCAAAGCGGCGTTGGAGACCAAATGGGGGTAGTAAACTGTGAGTGTCCGCTGGTATGTTTCCTTGTTGTTGTTGAAACGGAAAACCGCTGTATATAAGATACGATCTTTCCCCACATCCTCAGTCTTGTCTCCCGATCTGAATAAAGAGTCACTATGCTTAACCCACACGCTGCGTTCTAGTCTACTTCCTGCGAGAATCTAACATTGGCGACGAAGGTGGGATATGGCTGCTACTGCATCTTCAATCGGACCGTTTGACATTGCAAAGCCGGAGGCATGGCCCATGTACGAGATCCAGTTCGAGAACTTTGTGATCGCTGGGGAGATCGAGGATGAAGGGCGACAGAAGGCATTGTTCCTGGCCCATTGTGGTTTGCCCACGATTGAGCTGGCCGGGCATCTGCTGCTGCCACAGGCACTGAGGGAAGCCACATTGACCGACATCCTGGCGGTGCTCCGAGAACACTTCAAGCCCGTCGTTTCCATCTTCCCAGCCAGGGTTGCCTTTTACCGGCGAGATCAGAAGGAGGGGGAGTCGGTAGCTGAATACGTTGCGGCTCTCCGACAGGCTGCCGTGCCATGCCAATGGCATGACCTGGAGGAGGCCTTAAGAGACCGGCTTCTCGTGGGCCTCAGAGACGAAGCTACTCAGCGGCGGCTGATGAAGAGAAATAGGTTGACTTTTGCCCAGGTCCTGGAGGAAGCCTTGGCGTCCGAGGCTGCACACGCCGGGGTGAAAATCCTCCGTGCCGAAACTGTTGCTCCTGCCCGGGGTGAGTCGGCTGTCCAGCTGCAGCAGTGCGCTACTCCAGTGGATACAGACAATGCGTCAGAGGAAGGTACTGTCGGGAGGATTCGCCAGCAAACCCCCCAAGCTTCAAGGAGCAACATCGCGCCATGCCAAGGCTGTGGGGGGAGGCACCTCCGCTCACGGTGCCCGTTCAAGACTGCCGAATGCCACAAGTGTGGGCGGAAGGGGCACATTGCACGGGTGTGCCACCAGCGATCCGAAGGTCACCCCGGGGACGGAGGTCAGCGCAGGATGGGACACCCAATTTCCAAGGTTCGCGTTGGACGGAAGGCATCATCTAGTGTACAGTCAGTGTCCGGGAGGTTCTTCGTTGATATTCGCCTCCAAGGGTGCCCCGTCCGCATGGAGATCGACTCAGGGTCAGCCTACTCAATCATCTCACAGAGGGAATTTTTTCAACTTCCTCCAGCAGACCGGCCGAAACTGCGGGCTCTGCAGGTCGCCCTGACCGATGTGCAAGGTCGACACATTCCAGTGTTGGGAATCGGAAATTTTGATGTGCGGTTCAAGGCCATCTCAGCAAAGCTTCCCCTAGTCGTGGTGAAAACCGGTAGGAATAACCTTTTGGGTGTGCAGTGGTTTGGGCCCCTGGGTATTGGGTTTTCGGGAATTAATGCGGTTACGGCCGACCCCATTCAGGCTGTGTGTGAACGCTATCCAGATGTTTTCCGACCCGGGCTGGGTACGTTCAAGGGGGCCCCTGTTAATTTTGAGCTGGACCCAACTGTCCAACTCATTCGCATGAAGCCACGGAGGGTGCCGTTTGCCCTGAAAGACCGCATTGAAGCGGAGCTGGACAAGCTGGTGGCACAGGGCCTCCTGGAGCCCGTGGACTCTGCTCCGTGGGAGACACCTATAGTCACGGCTATCAAGGCGAATGGGGACATCCGCATCTGCGCGGACTACAAATGCACGATTAATAAGGCTATCCGAGCTAATTCTTACCCTGTTCCAGTGGTTAGCCATTTGCTGGCCACCCTCCATGGGGGAAAGTGTTTTGCTAAACTGGACTTGGCCCAAGCATATCAGCAAGTGCCTGTTAGCCCGAAATCTGCGTTGTGTCAGACTATTACTACTCATAAGGGTGCATTCCGTGTGAACCGTCTTCAGCTCGGCGTTAGTACGGCTCCAGGTCTTTTTCAGGCTCTTGTGGAAAGGTTGTTGAAGGGTCTCCCTGGGGTGCTGACTTTTTTTGACGACGTGTTGATATCTGGGACAGACAAGGGGGACCTGGCCACTAAACTGGGGAAGGTGCTGGAGCGTTTCCAAAATGCGGGGTTGCGGGTAAAAAGGGAGAAGTGTTGTTTTTTTGCTCATGAGGTTGAATTCTTGGGGTTCAAAATCACGCCTGCTGGCATCAAGCCCTCTGAATCCAAAGTTCAGGCAGTCTGGGAAGCCCCACGTCCCACTTCAAAGATGGAGCTCCAGGCATTTTTGGGTCTCTTAAACTTCTATCACTCCTTTCTGCCCCGAAAGGCGACTGTGGCTGAGCCCCTGCATCAGTTGCTGAGGAAACAGGCGGTGTGGCAGTGGGGGCCTCCTCAGGAAAAGGCATTCCGGGAAGTCAAGGAGCTGTTGACTTCGGATGCTGTCCTTACACATTACGATCCGAAGAAGCCCCTTTTGTTTGTATGTGATGCCTCGCCGGTGGGGGTTGGGGCTGTTCTGTGCCATGACATGGGGGGAGGGAAAGAAGCGCCTATCGCATATTACTCCAGGTCGTTAACGGTGGCCGAAAAAAACTATGCTCAGATTGATAGAGAGGCGCTGGCCATAATCGCTGGAACGAAGAAATTTCATGACTTCATGTACGGGAGGGCTGTCACGATTATCACAGACCACAAACCGCTCCTGGGTATTTTTGTGCCAGACAAGCCCACCCCCCAAATCCTGTCTCCGCGGATGTTACGCTGGGCAATGTTCCTTCAGGCGTACCAGTACACGCTCCAACATCGCCCAGGTATCAGCATTAGCCACGCGGATGCTCTGTCCAGATCCCCTGTTGAGTATGTGGGTCGAATTGAGGCGGAAGGACAGGTCCTTATGTTGGATGTGTTAGACTCTCCCCCGATCTCCGCTGCTGACATAGCAGCCCAAACAAAAAAAGACCCCCTCCTGTCGAAGGTTGTCATGTGGGTTCAGAAGGGGTGGCCATCGCCAACAACCCCTGAGGAATTCAGGGTGTTCTACTCCAAGAGAAACGAACTGTCACTGGAGTGGGGTTGCTTGGTTTGGGGGGACAGAGTGGTCGTCCCATCTGCACTTCGGAACAAAGTGCTTCGCACACTCCATGTTAGCCACCCAGGTATTGTCAGGTCAAAAGCGCTAGCGTGAAGCTACTTCTGGTGGCCCCGATTGGACCAGGACATTGAGGCTTGGGTGGGGAAATGCAGGGAATGTCAGGCTTCAAGGCCCGAAGAACCACGTCTTCCCCGCAGGGAATGGGATACGGCCAGAGGCCCCTGGTCTTGGATTCATATAGATTTTGCCGGACCGTTCAGGGGAACAACACTTCTGATTATTGTAGATTCTTTTTCCAAGTGGGTAGATGTCATCCCGGTGTCAGGAACATCCTCTGCCACCACAATCCGCAAATTAAGGCGGGTCTTTAGTACCCTAGGCCTGCCCGACATCGTAATTACCGACAATGCGTCGAGCTTCATGTCGGCAGAATTCCAGGATTTCCTAAGTCGTAATGGGATTAGACACATCACGGCCGCTCCTTTTCACCCTGCCACAAATGGTCAAGCCGAGAGGCAGGTGCGGACGGTCAAAGACGCGCTCTCGCGCATGGGACCGGGGGATTTGGAGCTGCAGTTGTGTCAATTTCTGCTGTCCTACAGGGTCACCCCATTGGCCTCGGGGCTGTCGCCAGCCGAACTATTAATGAAAAGGAAGCTGCCGACTGTTTTTGACCATTTAGATCCTCAGCGCCAAGAGGATCGGGGCCTCAATATAGACATTCCGAATTTAAAAGGTTTTGAGGTTGGGCAACCAGTCCACTGCAGGAATTATGCCAACGGGCCTCCATGGTTGGGGGGGGAGGTGTTGGAACAGACTGGCCCGGTGTCTTACAGAGTGCAAATGGAGAATGGCGCGATTTGGAGGAGACACACAGATCAAATGCGGCTCCGGGTCCTGGGGCAGAACTCTAACTCGGGCCCAGGGAGGGAGCCATAAGGGGAAACAAGGGGGAATATGGAGAGTGATATGGAGTGGGATTTAATTAGTGACCCCCTGCCCACGTCTTCCCCAGAGCCCGAGGCGGGAGGGGAAGCTACCCCGAGCTCAGAGGCAGGAACGGAAGGGGGGGCCACTCTGAGCTCTCCCCCCACTTCCGAACCAGTTGGGGTGTCCGTTGAGCCTACCCTGGTGCCAGAGACGCACGGGCGGCCCAGACGAGTTTGTGGGCCACCCATCCGTTGGGAAAAGGTTGTTTCTCACTGAGGGGGGAGGGATGTTGTGTCCTAGTGTTACTCACTTCAAAGGGACACAGCGCGTGAACTGAATCCGCCAGAGGGGCGCCCTCTTCAAAGGAGGGGCACATATCAAAGCGGCGTTGGAGACCAAATGGGGGTAGTAAACTGTGAGTGTCCGCTGGTATGTTTCCTTGTTGTTGTTGAAACGGAAAACCGCTGTATATAAGATACGATCTTTCCCCACATCCTCAGTCTTGTCTCCCGATCTGAATAAAGAGTCACTATGCTTAACCCACACGCTGCGTTCTAGTCTACTTCCTGCGAGAATCTAACACTACCCCAGCAAGCAGTCTGTTTAAAGCTTTCCACACAGGCTATGGTTGTTCTTGGTCAGGCAATATTGAGTCATGTGGTTCTGCCGAGTTATCTGGTAACTCCTTGCTTACCTTCCATAGTTCTGAGGTGGTCTGTGGGGACTGGTTGTTTGGCAGGGGGGAAGAAGTTTTGAGGAAACTGTGCTTTGATTTCAGTCTCTGTTTTGATGGTCAAATAGCAGGGGGGACATGAAAGGAGCCTCCCCAAAGATTGCCATTTCAGCGATCGGCAATGGTGATTTGTCACTGGCTAATCCTTTCAATTCAGAAGCACCCCTTTGGAGTAGAAATGACTACAAAGAAATCCCTTCTCTGTTTACTTGGCATTGTGAGTGGAAGTTTGCTGTACCCCGAAGAGTCAGGGACATCTTTCTGCATAGGATACTCATGGATACCTTGTGCCACAAAGCAGTCGAGAAAAGAACTCACAAAGAGCCCTCCTGCATCATCACATCCTATTTGTTCAGTGAGTCACCTTACATTGGCACTTCTGGAATGGAAAGTTGAGCTGGCAGAGAAACTGTCCAAGTGATACAGGAAAGTACTTACATTATTTGGGGAGGCTCCGTCTGTGTTCCCCATGTGCCTTTCACCTGAGACTCTAATATGTGCTTTTCATGTGAGACACCTCTCAGGAATTTCAGGCATCTTAGAAATTTCAGGTTACCAGGAAGGGCATCCAACCAGATCATTGTTACTATGCGGCATACGCTAAGCTATGAGAAACGCCAAAATACAAAGCAAGAGGTCTGTGCAAAGAACAACATTCTTCCAAAGCTATTGGGAACAAGCTGGGGCATGTAACCACAAAGACTAGTTACTACAACAGGGGTGCCTAAACTACGGCCCATGGGCTGGATCTGGCCCCTGACATCAATTCATCCAGTCCACACCACCCTCAACACTCCTGGAAGTGGAAGTAAAACGCACCCAAGCATGCGCAGAATGCTGCCGTAAATGCACCCACAGCTGTTTATGACAACCACGGGCACATTTATGGCAGTGTTCTGCACATGTGCAGACACATTTTACTACTGCTTCCGATGGGAGAAACCATGTGACCGACCCGCTGAACCACATGACCTGCTTGTGGCCCGAAAGGTTTGGGCACCCCTGTACTACAGTCTTGGTCCTATGTTACTCTGCAGGCAAATAAACCAGTCCAGTGTGGTAAAGCACAGCCCAGACAAACCAGGAAGGCATAGCACTCAGTGAAAACTGTAGAATCATTACTGGATACCTGAAACCAACCTCTATTGATAAAATTAATTATCCAGTGGCATATGGCGAGAGATAGTAGTAAATGATGAAAGATTCAAAGCGCCTATATCAAATGCATGTCCACCCTTGAGCTGCCATCCTGCCGCTCTCGGATTAAATTCAAGAAAAAGTTTATTTAGAACACGTCAGTCATGAAGAAACAGCAGAAAACCGCAAGAATATAAGGTGAAAAGAAAGAACTATCCACCTCTTAAAAGGATGGAAGCCTAGCTGCTTCTGGGATTGAACCCTCTTCAACTCAGGGCACTGTTTTCCAAGTAAACATGTGCATAATTGCAGTGGAGACACTGTGTGGAATTTCCCCAACACATCTCTTCCCCCCTGCAGTGTATCCAGGATGTGAGAACAGGACATGGTGGAATTTGTCTTTCTGTGCATACAAACCCTTCCTGTTAGGTGATTCCAGTGGGTGAATCAGCAGGAGAGCTATTTGCAGTGTGGGGCTTGGGCTGGCATTTGTCTGTTTCAGTCTCCACTGACCAATGGAAACTCCTGGAGTGACCTTGGTCCACTCACACTTTCTTAGCTCAGTATGGTTGTGAGGATTGAGTGCAATTCCAGGTGACAAAGGCATGCTTATTTGAGGTCACTAGAGGAAAAGAAGAGTACAAATATTAATTAATCAATGGAGTAATTGTGAATATGAACTGCTGATTTAGTGTAACAGCACATATGAAGTTTGTGGTGGTGGGGAGTAACAAAAAGTGGGGAAGATTTGGTAGTGTAGACCAAGAGGCGCTAAACAGATTTGCAAGTTTGTTCACATGAATGTTTGTCCTGCATTGATACAAACCTCTCTGTACTACTCCCTAACGTTTAAATCACTGCTGCAATTTACACAGAAATGATTAATTATCCTAGGAATGTGCATTTCAAGTCTCCACCCATCACACAGTCCCTCCCTCCCCTTCTCCCTCAGCCTTC
Organism: Bradypodion pumilum; assembly: GCA_035047305.1. Lineage (NCBI taxonomy): Eukaryota > Metazoa > Chordata > Lepidosauria > Squamata > Chamaeleonidae > Bradypodion > Bradypodion pumilum. The sequence continues at coordinate 108,332,878 of JAWDJD010000004.1, read as the reverse complement.
TCACCATTATGATATTTTTATTCATCACTTTTATTAGCATTCAGATCCTTTAAAAAAAAAGTTTTAACAAATGAAACAGCACAGCACTGACAAGACATGCCAAGCTTTTGAATGACTGCACTAGTGCTTTAATGCTTAAGTAGGAGAAAAATATTTCTAACTGTATACAAATTGCATTGTAGTTGTAATCCTTGCCAACCTCTAGCTGAGCCCTGGTGGCACAATGGCTAAAACTGCTGTATTGCTAGCACAACTGCTAGCACCGTACGTTCAATATTGACGGAGTTCAAGGTTGACTCAGCCTTCCATCCTTCTGAGGTCAACAAAAATGAGTACCTCGCCATACCTGTCAACCGCGGCTCCGGCCAATCCGGGACCTGCACAGAATGGTTCTGCGTATGTCGCCTTTTATGCATGCGTAGAGGGGTTTAACGCTTGCGTAGCCCCTTCTATGCATGCGTAGAAGGCAACCTGCGCAGAAGGGCTATCTGCTGTGTCTGAAGTCCATGCTCTTGCTCAGTTCTCCAGGTAGACCCGGCGGAGCACACTGAGGGCAGAAGTCTGCCATTGAAACTCCCAGCACCACCCACCCCCGCGGCCTGGTTTGGGACAGCCCATAGCCCGGTACCAGTCCGCGACCTGATGGTTGCTAAAATCAGGACACAATAATACATGCCAAAACAAAAACACAAGCCTTGTTGGCCAAACAAAATATACTTCACATTCATGCCAAAGCATAGGAACTACTTATGATTATCAATAGCATGTTGTGGATGGAATACATACATACAGAGAGAGAAAGAAACAGTGTTGAAACACAGCATAGGAAGTTGCAACAAATACAGTACCTGCTTCCTGAAGATGCAGGTTTTAGGAATTTGAAATAGTTTCATCATGGGTGTGGAGAACACTGATAATTATCAAGCTCCCAACAAACAAGGAGAGCCCTTTCCTCTTATTTTGTGCTATGATTCTGTGGAAGATTCCTCCTCTGAAACTAGTTTTTGTGCTATAGGATAAATTTCTCATTGCAAACAGAAGCACATAGGTTTGCAGGTAAGGAGGGGGATTTCCATCAGGCATGTAGCAGAGGAGGACCGGCATGGGCTGGGCCACCCGGACGGGGGGGGATTCATCCCGGTGTGCCCTCGCCTCTGGTGCCCTGGGGCACAAATAATAATTTTATTATTATTTTATCCACCCGGCACGCTGTACTTTAGATTAAGCCATTGCTCCAAGCTCCCTCCTTCAGCTTGGAGCAATAGTTTATTCTAAAGTGGCTAACGTCAGGCAGAGCAAGCGAGGGGCGACGGCCAAGCTGTTCCCAGGGACAGCCTTCTCCCCCATCCCTGCAGCCCTTCACCCCTTTCCAGCGCCCTCCCGTGATGCCCAGCACACCCCTGGGAGGAGAGGGTTTCCATCCCCTGCCTGTCTGCTCAGATCCCAGTCTCCAATGCACCTGTTAACTACAGGTCCTTTAAAATCTGCACGCTTGCAAAGCTGCATGCAGGTATGAACCTGCTTCTCCCACTGCCCACAACAGGATGAACCACTCATGACTGCTTGCAACATTTTGGCCTCTTTTAATCAGCAACCCTGTTAAGCATTTTCTTACAGTTCATAACTGCAGAAGAAGCAGGGAGTGGAGGTTGGGGGGAAGAAACCGGCAGAAACTAACTGTAATGTTTGTGCAGGAACTGAATGAAGCAAGAGTCAGGCTGACTTGGCAGAAGCTGAAACCCGGTGTTCCTGGAAGGGAGTGACTGAACTTGCTGTACAAAACTGAAGCAAACCTGCGCTTCCTGGTATGTTTTCAAGGGCAAAGGCAGTTGGTTGTTTTTTTTTTTACTGGGCAGGTTAAACAGGGAGCGAAAGGAGACAGAGAGAAAGGGAGGGAGAGTGGGTGTGCTAAACTGTAACTTCCAGTTAGTTATTGCCATTCCTTACTTCTTTTGGCACCCAAGTTGCTCATCATTGGCACGAAAGGAACTAAAAACTGCAATATTGAGTGCCAAGTGGAAAAGAAAAGATGCTTAGAAGCTGACAGTAATCTGAGGGTAGTCTAAACTGTATTATTTAATGCTGCGCTAAGCTGCATTATTTAATGTTCCTTGGCCATTATGTTTATCCATGTGCTTAAAAGGTCATTACCGTTGTGCTTTCGCCGTTTTGTATCCTTTGGCAAAACAATAACGGTGCATTCACCCACTTTTGGCCCCAGTTAAGACACAGCGTTCTTCTGGCCCGCCCTTTTTGAGTTCTGAAACCCTGGCTAGAAGGGAGACAGTTTTACGTCAGACAGATGGGCCTTTCTGCCCCTGTGCCATTGGATCTTGTGCTGTGCAGTCAAAAACAAAATGTTTTCTTTTCTGAACCTCAGCCTCTTACCACAACATGTTTGAAAAAAAAAAGTTAGGTTTTGTTTCCCAAGGAAACCCCCAAGACTGACTAAGACTATCATAGCAAAACAACATGGGAAAATGTGGCTAAAAGATGGGATGGGATGGGAAAGCGGGCTCAGATGTTTTGTTTTGTCTGAGATGATCTTAAAGCTTTCCAGCATAAAGAGTGCGCTGCAAAGATCTGCCAAAAAAGCTTACTGAAGACTTCTGGATGTCTAAAGATGAGAAGAGAAATGGCTGGATAACCTACAATTAGAGAGATACTGTAGTTTGTTCAGACAAAGTCTTGAGGTCAATAAGATTCCAGTACATCCCTATACATGTCTGCTCAGAAGGAAGTCCTTCTGTGTAGCGATATCTGGCCGCTAGGGCGGCGTTAGAGCCCGGAGGAGACTGATCAATGACAACACGAGGCAACAGGAGCGAGATCAGATCAGTACTTTATTGGAAAAAGGCAACATCATTTATAGGGAAAAAAGCGCAACGGTGGCAAGCTGTCACCTGACAGGAAAATTACCTCACCCACGTACACGGGTTAATGGGGAATTCTTCAAAGGGGAGTTTAATCAACTGGGGCAAACATGGGTTTAGGGACCTCATTGTCTTGGGGATTAGGCAGGGACAAACATGGCTTATTTGCGCCAGGGATTTCCCGAGCCGGGAGATGAGCTATGCACTTAATGTTTGACAGGAGTCAGCTATCTGCTTACTTGGCCGAGTCGCAGGTCAGGTCACGGTAATTGGGTGAATCAAACCCTATATTTTATTCACCCCCCTTAATTTGGCGGCCGCAGAGCCCACGGGCTGGGAGCGTCTCTCACCGCGGTGGCCTCTGGCGGGCCGTTCCATGCCCTGCGGGGCATGGGGAAACCGCATCTCCCCTTTATTTTCTATTTAAGGACCTGACTGGCGACCTTGCGCAAGAGCGGCATCAGCTGTTGAGCGGGTATGACGTCACGGAGTTTCTCTCTGGGGCGGCACTTGGAGATCAGTGAGGGAATGCACTGAGCAAAACAACAAAGCGTAATGCCTAGTATGGCTATCCCCACCACTACCTTAAGCACCGTTTGCAGCCAGCCCCAGGGGATCCATGACCACATCCAATTCCACAGGGAACTCCACCAAGCCCCCCATGCGGAACCCTCAGTAATACCCTGGACTATGGTGTGGAGGTTCGTGATCTGGCTTTGGATCTTACGGGAGTTGTCAGTAAGATTGAAGCAGCACATTCCATGAAAGGATTCGCAGCCCAGGTGGTGCAGCAAGAGGAGGTAGTCGATAGCCGCTCGATTGTCAAGAACGGCATGGAGAAGTTCTGCCTGTTCCTGATTGAGGAGCGCTATCGCTGTGGAGGTATGGTTAATGGCTTTGGCCAACCCGCAAGCCAAGCGGCCAATCCTCCGTGCATTGCCGACGGCCAAGCCTGGCACGCCGACAAGGCTGACTGCTAGGGATACATACTCAGCGGGACTCATTACTCTGAAGCTGCTGTCACAAGAGCTGTCTAACTGGGTTGTGCGTGTGTGCCGTATGAGTGGGGAGACACCTGAAACATTGGAAACATGTGGAACATTAGAAACATTTGTGCTTGGGGCAATCATGTCCTTAGTAGGAAGTAACAGTGTCAAACGACTGATACAACACATTGAGTCCGACAGATTCGCAGGAATATAGTTCCATGTGAACTGGTTGCAGGTGAAAAACCACCCTGAAGGTAGGGTGACGTGAGCGTACAGCGAAGTGAGTGTCTCTGGTTTATTACAAGTCCAGTTGCCGCTGCCGGGGTCAAGGCAGCGGCGCCGAGTCTGACCGCCTGAGGTGCAGCCGGTCATTCGGGTGCAAGCAGCGTCCGGGCTGATCGCCACTCGAGGGGTATGAAGAGTGGCGGCGTCAGCCGGCAAGGTTGACACAAGTCGCCGTCCCCCCCAGCGCGCGTATGCTGAGAAGGTGGTAGGAATGTGTGGGCCAAAGAACGCCTTCAACAACCAGTCGCCATCCTTGGTGCGCGCGTCCAGAGTGTGGCACACGGGGATGAGACAGGTGCTGAGGATAGATGCAGAACCAATGTCCTGCTGTAGACAAAAATCGGACTGGTTGACGAGACCCGCCAACCTTTCCCACAAGTTGTACCGCATTCGTGCGGAAATATCTTCACCAGGCGGCAAACCGTCGGCCTGGATCGGAGTAGCCTGAACGCCTCCCCCCAAGAGCAGGGAAAGGGCCAGGATGATGGTGATCGCCGCTGTGTTGGCGTGAATCAGGGCAAAAACTGCAGCTGTGAGGTTCTCCGGTGTCGGCTCTTTCTCCTCGCGCTGAACGGCGTCCTGGGTGTCACTGCAAAGAGCCTTGACCATCCCCCAGGTGATCTTGGGCATCGGCGGCCGTTTCCTCCGGCGGGTCCTCTCGGTCAGGGTGAGGTCCTCCATCTCCGGGATCGGACTAGGGCCGGCCTGGTTCCACGCCATGCGGTTCCACGTAGGGCTTGACACACCGGGCTGGAATCCAAACGACACCTGTAGGAGACATAACTGCAGCATACCCTCTTCCCCAGGTTATGAGCGGCACCGGGCCCCTCCAAGAAGGGTCTGGTGGCACTCGGTACCGGACCATAGGTCGCGGGAGAGCTTCCGAATGGCGGAAATGCTTCTCCTGCGGCGTGCAATCCGAAAAAACATTAAGGTGATTGTAAGTGAACAATACCTTGTTGAGACACATCTGTGCTTCTCCCTGTGACTTGGGGAGGGCTGGTGGCTCCCCCCTTTCTGTTTGTTTGTCAATATAGGACTTTAGCGTCCGATTGACCCGCTCTACAATCGCTTGCCCTTGCGGATTGTAGGGAATTCCAAATGTGTGCTTGATGTCCCAAGTAGCCATGAAGGCGGCCAACTGCCTGGAACTGTAGGCCGGCGCGTTGTCCGTCTTCACGTGCCGCGGCTTGCCCATCGCCGCAATGCAGGAAAGGAGGTGCTGCTCCACGTGGGTGGCAGCCTCCCCTTTCTGCGCCGTTGCCCAAACGAACTGGGAAAAAGTGTCAATGCAGACGTGCATGTATTGCCATCTGCCGAACTGCGGCACATGCGTGACGTCCATCTGCCATACCTGATTAGCCTCTGTCCCTCGTGGGTTGACCCCCCACGAGGGCCCCCCCGTCGCTCCTGCGCAATGCTGGCAAGAGCGGACTATGCCCTGGGCCTGAGAGAGTGGCAGGTTGAACTGTCTGGCGAGTGCCTTGGCATTTTGGTGAAAAAAGGCATGGCTCTGGATTGGAGTAGTGAAAACTCCCAAAACTGAACGTTGCTGAATTTCCCTTGCCGCCGCATCCGCTCTGCTATTGCCCGCGGAAATCGGACCCGGTAGGTCTTGGTGACTTCGGATGTGGGCAATATAGAGCGGCTCTGTGCGGTTCCGCAAATGAAATTGAGCAGTGAGAAACAGACTGAGCAAGTTCTTGTCTATCGCGGGAGTAATGTAAGCTCCCGGTAGACTGTGAAGCAAATTCCTTACATACAGACTGTCAGTAATGATATTTAAACGTTCCTTGGCGAAGGTGCGCAAGGCAAGGTTCACGGCTGCCAACTCTGCCCGCTGCGCGGACTTCTGTGGAAGAGTTAGCAGCGTGCGCCAAGCTTCGCCCTCCTGCCAAGTCAGGACACCATATGTGCGTCCCCCATCGGTAAAAACTGTCTTGGCCCCCTGAAGCGGGACCAGCGAGAGCAATTCGAACAAACTGACTGTTCCTGTCTGAAGTGAGACAAGCCTAGGGTCTTTGGGCAAATGGTATGCCAAGCTTCCAGTGAATCCTTCCAAAGCTATCGGAAGCGAGTCACCTAGCTGCATCAGCTGATGGATTTGTTCCTTGGTGAACAGGACTATGATCTTAGCTAAATCGTGCCCCGAAACGTCCCTTGCTCTCAGCCTGCCGCGGTAGATCACCGCGGAGACTAGTTCTTGAGGCGGAACAATGTTCCGAGAAGAGGTGTTAGGCAGGTATACCCACTCCACAATTTTCGCTCCCTTCTCTGAGTCTACTCCTAGCGCCCCAGTGAACATGGATCCTGACCGTACGATGTACAAATTCAGGATCGGGGCATATGGCCCCTGGGCGATCCTATCCACCCACCTCCGGCTGAGAACTTGGTTCACCTTCTCGAGCGCCAAGCGCGCGTCTCGAGAGATTTTTATCCGGTCTGCCGGCTGCTTCCCTAAGGTTAGCAGCGAGAAGAGCGGTTTTAGAAGATCCGTATCTAAACGAAAATACGGTCTGGCCCAATTGATGTTCCCCAAAACTTGCTGCAACTCTACAAGGGTGACTGAGTCTTGTAAATTTATCTGAGGCAGAACTGGCGCTGCAAAAGAGCGGAGAAGCCGGTGGCCCAAGTATGAGAAGGGCTCGGTTCTCTGCACTTTCTCCGGGGCAATGAGTAAGCCTTTGTCCCCCAGGCTGGCCTGGAGGTCAGAAAACATTTCGCTGCCGAGCTGCGGCAACGCTACTAAAATGTCGTCCATGAAGTGACAAACAATAGCTTTAGGGTAAAGGCTTCGGAACTTTGCCAGTGCGCCGTGAACATAAATTTGACACAGGGTGGGCGAATTGAGCATGCCCTGTGGCAAAAATTTCCACGCGTAACGCTGCGTGGGCTCACCGTGGTTCACGACCGGCACTGTAAAGGCGAACCTTTCCCGGTCCCTGGGGTCTAAGGGGATTGTATAAAAGCAATCCTTGAGATCTACAACTAGGATCTCCCACCCCTCGGGAATCATATTAGGATTTGGGATGCCGCATTGAAGCGGACCCATCGGCTGAATGCATTTATTGATCTCCCTGAGATCGTGGAGGAGTCGCCACTTCCCCGACTTCTTCTTAATCACAAAAATTGGCGAATTCCAGGGGCTTGTGGACTGTTCTATGTGTCCTGCGTCTAGCTGTTCCTTAACTAGCTGCTTGAGGGCAGCTAATTTCTCTCCCACTACCGGCCATTGTTCTACCCATACCGGAGTGTCGGTGAGCCATTTAAGTGGCAACGCCATTACCCGAAGGTAAGCGTAGCACCGTACTGCTGGAGAATGTCTCGCCCCCAAAGGTTGATGTGCACGTCAAGAATGTGCGGCCGAATTACCGCTGTGCCGTCAGCCTTTGGGATTGTGACTTCTACCCACTCTCGGCTCCTGAACGCTTCCTGGACGCCTCCTACCCCCCACACATCGGCCCACTCCCTTGGCCACTGGCTCCTGCTTATCACTGACACATCTGCTCCGGTATCGAGTAGCCCTGAGAACACCCTTTTGTTCAAAAATACCTCGATAACGGGGCGCTGTTTCCACTCAATGTTGGTCTCCACTGTCGCTAAGACCTGGTATCCTTGCACTGCCTCACTCGCGCTCGAGCGGTCTGCTGAACCGGACTCTGAGCTGTCCCTGAGCCTTCCCTGGCTGCCTGCTGGCGAGTGACAAGGAACCATGATCAGTTGCGCTAACGTGTCTCCCTTGTGGATTGTTTGGGGCAGGTGCGCCCAAAGCTGGACCTGGAGAATGCCTGAAAAATTCGAGTCGATGACTCCTGGAATTATGAAAATTCCGCGTGCTCCAGCTACACTACGGGGCAAAACTAAACCCATAAAGCCTCTGGGCAGGGGTCCCATGTACTGGGTGTCGACTAGATAGACTGTGCCTGGCAGGTCGCATGTAACGTCCGCCTGGCAAGTCAATTCTAGCCCCGTGCTGCCCTTGGGGCTGGCCTGTGCCCTCGCAGTGCCTGGGATGTGCCTAGAATCTAGTCTCGGTCTGGGGAGTTCTGGATCTGGGTGAAGGAAGCCTCTGTTTGGACTGGGGCCAGAGACGTGCCCGGATTCCGGTTTCCCGAACTCGGACAAAACCTGGCCCAATGGTAGCCTTTCTTGCACTTCGGGCAGGGGGTGTTCGGAGCCTTGGGACGGCCGGACTTTTGTCCGCCTCCCTTGGATCGGCACTCCCTAGCGAAGTGACCGACCTTGCCACAAGTGTGACATGCCCCCTTATTCTTGCCATTAGGTCTTCTTCCCCCTTGCACCGCTGCCGCTAGCAGACCCATCTTGTAGGAGTCTGTGCCAACGTCGGAGCATGCTCGAATCATGTCCGTTAAGGTTATGTCAGGGCGATTGCCCAGGGACTGCAAGATTTTACGGCAGTCCAAGTTGGCGTTGTCTTTGGCTAGCTTAATCATGAGCTCTTCCTGGGCTTGCTCATTGTCAATCTGCCTGCTAATTGCTTCTTCCAGGCGATTGATGAAGTCCATGTAGGGCTCTTGGGCTCCCTGCTTAATAGCGGTGTAGTTTTTGGCCATTTTGCCAGACGCTGGGACCTTGAAGTATGCCCTATAGGCAGCCTCGGCTGACATCTCTAGGGTGGCGAGAGGCAAGTTGATTTGAGCGTTGATGGACTCAAAGGCACCTGAACCATACAGCTGGTCAGGGATTACCGCGCCTCCCATCCTGGCAGCCCGAGCTTGCGCCTCTAGGCGGAACTCGCTGTCCCAAATCATGTACTGGCTGGGGGTGAGCATCATCCTCATGACGGCTTTCCAATCATGAGGAATCCACATGGTGGTTTCGCACACTTGCTGGAGCGTGCCCCTCGTAAAACGACTTTGGAGCCCTGTCTCTGAAATTGCTTTCCGTAAAGCCATGAGAAGCTTGTACGGGACTGGGGAGTGTACTATCTGCTGTGCGCCCGTGAGCGCGTCCATCTCCAAGCGGATGGGACAAATCTGTCTGAGTTCAGCTAGCTGTTCAACTGACAATTCCCCCTTCTTGAGTTCTATCTCAGCTGTGCGCTGAAGGGCACTCTTCACGACTAGGGAACCTGGGGCTGTCAGAGAAGCGCCAGCGCCTCTCATTCCTTGCGTTCCCTCGGTGACATCTGCAGCTGTCACCGCGGGAAGGCTCCCTGCGCTACTCTGCTGGTACTTGAATGTCGGATAGAGTGCGGTGGGCGCAGTCGGCTCGACTGGCGTGCCTGAAGGCTTCTCTAACGGGGGTTCTTCCGCTTCTACCCGGACTGGCTCGATCTGCTCTAAGAGTCTCCTACATTTCCGCCATGTGCGGACTATCCCTCCTGGAGCTTTCGGGGTTTGCTGAATGCAGTCTCCTATCTGATCCCAGAGCTTCAGGGTTAACGTACCTACTTCTGGGTAAAGTAGGCAGTGTTCCCTGAGGTACGCCAGAAGTCTCGCTAGCTCCCTGCTGTGAAATCGGAACTTAAAAACCCTGGCCAGGATTATGAACTCTTGCTCCCGAGTTCTTTGGCTAGCGGACGGACTTGGTCTATGAGAACAAGTCCCCATATTACCTGCGATGGTCCTCTGAAGTTTCCTCCTCGGGACGAAGATCGACGCGTCTTTGCAGGCAACAGGTTCGGGCGACGGGTGTCTGGGGTAGACCTCGGAGCGTGGACCTTCTGCCACGGGCCCTTCTATCGGCCTCTGCGATGTCAGGGGCTCACAGCCTGCCCTGAGCGGAACGTGTTTCCCTCTATGGCAAACCTCTCGAAAGCGGGGAGGAAGCGGTAGGAATGTCTCTCTGGAATGCCTCGCGGCGGGCCGTTCTCTGTCCGGCTGGCTGCCGACCAGAGCGCCGCGCTATCCTCCGGGCTGGCGGGTCGCGGTTCAAGCGCAGAACCGGACCGCGTGGAGCGCTACTCACGAGTAGACCTCTCCGAGGTCTCTTACTCACGAGTAAATCACGTCGGGGTCACCAGCTGTAGCGATATCTGGCCGCTAGGGCGGCGTTAGAGCCCGGAGGAGACTGATCAATGACAACACGAGGCAACAGGAGCGAGATCAGATCAGTACTTTATTGGAAAAAGGCAACATCATTTATAGGGAAAAAAGCGCAACGGTGGCAAGCTGTCACCTGACAGGAAAATTACCTCACCCACGTACACGGGTTAATGGGGAATTCTTCAAAGGGGAGTTTAATCAACTGGGGCAAACATGGGTTTAGGGACCTCATTGTCTTGGGGATTAGGCAGGGACAAACATGGCTTATTTGCGCCAGGGATTTCCCGAGCCGGGAGATGAGCTATGCACTTAATGTTTGACAGGAGTCAGCTATCTGCTTACTTGGCCGAGTCGCAGGTCAGGTCACGGTAATTGGGTGAATCAAACCCTATATTTTATTCACCCCCCTTAATTTGGCGGCCGCAGAGCCCACGGGCTGGGAGCGTCTCTCACCGCGGTGGCCTCTGGCGGGCCGTTCCATGCCCTGCGGGGCATGGGGAAACCGCACTTCTGAGGAAGGTTTATCAACCCCTTCTTATGATGATGCCCTAGGACTGTGCAGCTTGTCTCTTCTCCCAGGAGGCACAGTGGAGAATCGAAATCCCAACCTCTGGCTCTGCAGCCAGATACCTAAAGCACTGAGTTATCTAACCAGCTATATATATATAGGCATGTATTTTATTATATGTTAACTCGAGCAAAGGGAAGGGGATGTGCCATGCAGTGTCCTTTCAAAAGCCTCTTAAATCCATGTTGCTGTGGCACGTTTCTGACATGTAGACTTGGCCCTAATGCAATGTAAAGCAACTAACGTTTAAGAAGGGGAGGGCAGCATGAATTTCTGTCATATCTGCTGTGCTAAACCCAACACAGAGAAATGTACAATTTCTTCCATAGAAAGAAACTGGAATTGCATGGAAGTCAAAGAAGAGGATTTGTTTCTGTGAATAACCCTTCTAATAGGATATTATTCTGGAGGAGGGGAGGGAGCATACAGTGCTGCTGTTGCCAGACTCCTGGTGGCATTAGGAAAGTATCCAGCCTAGAACCCAGAAAAACCTCTGCTAAGAATGTTCACAATGTTGGGCTCAGCGGTCTCATTTTGAATGATCCCCACATAGCAATTTAAAGAGCAATTATGCTAATGCTGCTTTCAAATGATTATTGTGAATCAACATGTTAGCTAAGGAGCTTTAGTGTGGAAGCATCAGGTAGGAATAGAATAGCAAAAGATAAAGGAGTCATGAGAAGGATGTGTCATTACAGTTGCTCAGGAAGTAGTGCTGAGAAAAAAAAAGGGTTTGTCTGACCTGCTCATGGCTCTTTAACAGCAGTTTGGTGCATGGAAAGCAGGAGCAGGTGAAGTTTGTCCTGACAGGGAGGTGAGCATTACTGTATCACAGGGCTGTAGCCAGAGGGGGCCCAGAGTTGGGGGAGAAAACCCTCCTGAGCTAACAGCCCACCCCCAAACCACCCTATGATGCCAATGTTATATATGTGAGTGTGACATTGTTGCCTCTCCTGAATTTTTTTCCTCCTCCTGAATTTTTTTCCACACGCACACACAAAATCTAGACTCATGGCTCCAGCCCTGCTGTATCATCTGCTAATTGTTGCAGATAAGATCTGTTCAAGGAGTTTCTTCAGAAGTTAACACTTCTACAAGTGGTAAGGAAGCTAGAGGTTGAGAAAGAAATTGCAGAAGTAAATGAATTACAGGGTACCTTGGGGATTGCAGGAAAGATGAATAGTAGGCATTTGTATTGAAGTAAGGCAGGTCTTAAGCATATGTACTGTAAGTATGGCATTCCTTTTAAGTTATATAACAAACAATCTATAGTAGGGGTGCCCAAACATTTCAGGCCATGGGCTGGTCACATGGTTCAGGGGGGCATTCACTAAGGCCTGGGGGCTGGCTATAGCCCCCGATGCCAATTCATCTGGCCCGTGAAGTCCTCATTGCTCCTGGAAGCAGAAGTAAAACGCGCACATATGGGTGCATTTTACTTCCGCTTCCAGGAGCAACGAGAGCTTCATGGGCCCATCTGAATTTCTGTCATGGGCCAGATCCAGCCCCCAGGCCTTAGTTTGGGCACCCCTGATCTATAGGCATATGTTCTTGTTTTTAGAGCAAACATGTTTGTATTGTAACCCTTGAGTGGGCAGACAGTTGAGCTTATGAGTTTGCTAATCACTCTGCAGCTGGGGAAGATTTAGTCAAGTGTGCAAAGAATAAGTTGCAAGACTGCAGAGAGGGATTATGTCTGTGTGGCTAAAGTAACCTGCAAGAGACAAACCATGAAACAAATAGGGGTTTTCCTTTTTTTTTAACATGCCACATTTCCTAACATCAAGAGAGTTGATTGCATACCATTTGATAAAAGAAACAAAACATAGTATGGAGGCGAGCTTTGACACCAACATACACAGACAGAGAGGCCTTTGTTGAATAACAAAATGAGCATGCTCTCCAACATATACCAAATGACAGGAAGGAAATTCTTGCATACCCACTCCTAACCAGAGCATGGAAAAATTAACTTTGGGAGTACAACTCCCAAGCAGCATGGTCTCTGGGCTGCTTTCCAGCTTCTGTTTTGTTCCTAAAATGGAATTGCTGCCTTATTCCTGTATCCTTATTCCTTGCTCTGAAGATAATAGATTCCTTTCTTATATCTGTGATCCTGTAAACTCAGACAGGGAACATGAATCCCTTCAGAGGCTGTAGCTCTGAGCAGCATAGCCAGTATACAAAACCGCACCCCTGTACCGACTGCACTGAAACTTTGCATGCATGCATGCAAGAACATGACTGCAGGGGTCTGGCAGTCCAGTTTGGGGTTTGTACCACCAGAAATGGGTCACACAGGGGGCACCCCCACCCGCCAGGACAAATGGCCATGGAATACAGAAATGCATGCACACAAATGTCCATGCGCACAACACTCCCTCACCGGTGATCCAAGCATCCAAAATGGCGGTGGTGGAGACAGCGGGGGCCAAAGGGCCACAAGGAGGCAGTGGCGGTGGCAGCCCAGAGCAGCGAGGAGCATCTGCTGGGGGGGCGGTGCCACCACAGCATAACACCGCCACAGCCAACGCCGAGCACCCCGAAGCCACCATGTGCCCTGGTCCAGCGCCGGCCTGGAGGACGGAGCGGTGAGCGGTAGCAACGGCGTGCCAGCCATGCCCATTAACCCGCCATTGCGACAGATGGACCAGGATGCCTTGGCGGGGGCCCAGATGGCCAGGCCAGCAGGGGAGCCAGGCCCCACCTGGCCGGATAAGGACAGGTGCGACCCCTGGGCAAGGCCGGGTAATCCGCTAGTGCTTAATAAAATACTGACTCATAATGGATGAAATTACTTATTCTGGTGAAGATGGCAGCAACTCATATGGATAGTTATTTTCCAGATAGGTAGTTGTGGTAGCAGGTGAATGGCTCAGTGAGTTAGCTCACTGATTGTGGAGCCAGTGGTTAGGAGTTTGATTCCCCACTGTGCTTCTTGAGAATGTTACTTCTGAGTACTCTACCTAGAAAACTCTGGAAAGAGTCATGATAACTCACAATTGACTTGATGACATGTAACTAATTAATTAGGTAGTTATGGTAAAATGGAGGGTATTGTATTCCCATGCAAATATGCATACAATAATGAAGATTTTTAATACCTTACCACCACCACCCACACATACCAGATAGCAAAACAAAGCTTGTAATTTTAATGACTTTTGGAACATGTTCTGTGAAACATTTTCAATGCTGAAAACATAAAGAGCATGCTTGCTCTTGTCATCCTTTCTGCACACTTGTCTTAGAAGCCAAACGCTTCTGTGGCCTTTAAAGCACTTGAACCACAAACATTAGCTTCACCAACTGGTCTTTTAAAGCAGGGGTGCCCAAACTTTTCAGGCCACATGCCTGTCACATGGTTCAGGAAGCCGGTCACTATAGCCTGGGGCCCAGATCTGGTCCCCAATGCCAATTCATTCAGCCCACAAAGCCCTCGTCGCTCCTGGAAGCGGAAGTAAAACTTGCCCGTACAGGGGTGTTTTACTTCCGCATCCAGGAGCAACGAGGGCTTCGTGGGCTGGACAAATTGATGTCAAGGGCCAGATCCAGCCCCCAGGCTGTAGTTTGGGCACCCTATTCTAAAGGCACAAGACCTTCACAAGGCTACTGTTATGTATGTATGTGTGCATGTTCATTATACTGTAAAGGCAAGAATGTAACCACTCCAAATACCAACGATCTCAGCTGTAAAGGAACGCGAGCAGACAGCCCATAGAGGGCAGCTGCGAGCGTTCAGTCTCACATGGTTCACATTGCTCAATCACGGACAGCCGCGGGAAAACCTTCCCCGCATTCAGCAGCAGAAGAAAGAGGCGTGCCTGGGCGAGGCCACGCCGGTAGCAGCCAATGAGCTACCGTGCTACAAGATTCAAATGTAGAGGGCTACTGTATATATTGAGATGTATCACCGCCATTACCTCATGCTTCACCGGAACACTATGCAATAAACCTGCGTTAAACCAACCCTTCGGTTGTCCTGTTGTCTTTGGTCCCATACACCAAATTGGCGACGAAGGTGGGATATGGCTGCCCACAGGACCAAGACATGCGCCGGCTACGAGATCAGGAAGCCGGGAGACTTGGAGCTGTTTGAGATAGACTTCAACGCAGCGCTGGTGGAGCTCGAAGTCTCAGATGAGGCCAAGAAGAGGGCCATTTTCGTCCGCATGCTCGGACATGAGACCAAGAGGACCTTGGTGGACCTGATCGCGCCGAGGAAGGTGGGCGACCTCAAAGCCACAGAGCTCCTGGCGGCGCTGCGCGCCCATCTCCGGCCAGCAATAGCGATGTTCCCCGCTCGGAGCGCGTTCTGGAGGCGAGTCCAGGCGCCCGGGGAATCGGTCGCTGAGTTCGCCGCGGCCCTGCGGCTGGCCGCCGGCCCATGCAAGTGGGAGACCCCAGAAGTCACCCTCCGGGACTGCCTGCTCTGCGGTCTGAGGGACACAGAGACTCAGCGCGCGCTGATGAAAAGGGAGCCGCCTCCCACGTGGCAACAGGTCCTCGACACGGCGCAGGCCGCGGAGGCGATGACTGCCGGGGTGCAAGAGCTCCAGGACTGGCGCCCGAAGCCCGCCAAGGCAGAGAGCTCGGTGCGCGCGGCCCGGCGAGCTTCGGACTCGTCTGCGGAGAGCGGCGACGACGAGGACGTCCGGAGGGTCCAGAGAGAGGGCCGGCGCTGCGCCGGCTGCGGCGCCGCCCACGCCCGCGCCAAATGCCCATTCCGCAAGGCCGAGTGCCACAACTGCGGCCGGCGCGGGCACATCGCCAAGGTCTGCCGGAAGCGGCGCGAGGCCACAAGGAGTTCTCCAGACCGCTCGGCGAGGCAGGACCGCACCACGAGGCCAAAGGACGGCACCCGGACCACGAGGACGCGGGACGGCGTAGGGCGCATCTCCGACGACAGCGAGGACGACGCTCCGGTTTGCAGCTTTTCCACGGAGCACCCCCGTTACTTCGTTGAGGTAGTAATACAAGGGGCCCCTGTTAGAATGGAGGTGGACTCGGGTTCGTCATACTCTATTATTTCCCAGGGAGAGTTCATGAAAATCGCCCCCCGCGTGCGGCCCAAGCTCAAAGCGTTGAGGGCCACACTGAAGGACGTGCAAGGGAACCGCATCCCAGTGTTGGGGGTTGGGAAGTTCCAGGTCCAGTTTAAAAAGCACACCGCAACGCTTCCCCTAGTCGTCCTCAAGGGAGGAAAATGCAGCCTCCTCGGGACTCAATGGTTCCAGCCCCTGGGGTTGTTCATTGGGGGGGTGCACGCTGTGGGAGCACACGCCACCGGGACTGATCCAATACAGAGCGTGTGCGACGCGCACCCCGAGGTTTTCAAAAAGGGGCTCGGAAAATTCAAGGGCCCCCCAGTGACTTTCGACCTGGACCCTGGAGTACGTCCAATCAGACTTAAACCGCGCAGAGTGCCTTTCGCACTAAAGGACAAAATAGAGGCGGAGTTGGACAAATTGGTGGGCCAGGGGATTCTTGTTCCTGTTGATTCTGCGGAGTGGGAAACTCCAATTGTAACAGCGCTCAAGGCCAACGGGGAGGTCCGCATATGCGCTGATTACAAGTGCACCATCAATAAGGCGATCCGCCCTAATGCGTATCCGGTGCCGGTAGTCAGCCACTTGTTGGCCAGGTTACACGGGGAGAGGTGTTTCGCTAAACTCGACCTGGCCCAAGCCTACCAGCAACTCCCGGTGACCCCCGCCGCAGCTGCTGCACAGACCATAGTCACCCACAAAGGGGCGTTCCAGGTATCGCGCCTCCAATTCGGCGTGAATTCGGCGCCCGGGATTTTCCAGTCACTCGTGGAACGCCTCCTGAAGGGGTTAGAGGGGGTGTTACCCTACTTTGATGACGTATTGATTACAGGGGGGAGCCGGGCCGAATTAGCAACAAGGTTGGGAAAGGTCCTGGCAATATTCGAAAAGGCGGGGTTGCGGTTGCGAAAAGACAAATGCGTCTTCTTCGCAACTGAGGTTGAGTTCCTAGGGTTCCGTGTTACTCCCGAGGGAATCAGGCCATCCCAATCCAAGGTGGCCGCCATCAAGAAGGCCCCTCGCCCCACCTCCAAGCCCGAGTTGCAGTCGTTCCTGGGACTGCTCAATTTTTACCACTCCTTCCTTCCGCGGAAGGCAGCAGTGGCGGAACCGCTACACAAATTGTTAAAAAAGGACGAGGCATGGAAGTGGGGTGACGTCCAGGAGAAGGCTTTCAATGACCTGAAGCGACTCCTGGCATCAGATGCTGTACTGACCCACTTCAATCCCAAACGCCCAGTGGTCCTAATATGTGATGCATCCCTGGTGGGGGTGGGGGCGGTGTTATGCCACGTACTGGAGAACGGGAGGGAGGCCCCGATAGCGTTCTACTCTAGGTCCTTGTCCCAAGCGGAGAGAAACTATGCCCAGACAGACAGGGAAGCACTAGCGATAATTGCGGGGACCAAGAAATTTCATGATTTTGTGTACGGCCGCCCCTTCACCATAGTGACTGACCACAAGCCCCTGCTAGGCATTTTCACCGCAGATAAGCCCACACCCCAAATCCTGTCCCCGAGAATGCTCAGGTGGGCCATTTTTCTCAACGCGTATCAGCACGCGTTGGTATACCGGCCCGGGAAGGAGATCAGCCATGCGGATGCCCTGTCGAGGTCCCCCATTCCCCGGGATTGCTGCCACGTGGGCGAGGTAGAGAGGGACCACCAGGTCTTAATGATAGAGGTCCTAGACTCCCCTCCAGTAGTACCGGCCGACATCGCTAAAGCGACCGGCAAGGACAAAACGCTGGCCACAGTTTGCTCCTGGGTACAGAAAGGGTGGCCCGTGTCTTCCCCAGCAGCGGAATTCGACACATTCTTCAAAAAGAAACTAGAGTTGTCCCTAGAGAGGGGTTGCCTTTTGTGGGGACAGCGGGTAGTGATCCCCACGTCTCTCCGGCCGAGGGTGCTTAAACTGCTGCACGTCAGCCACCCGGGGATCGTCCGCTCTAAGGCACTGGCCCGCAGTTACTTTTGGTGGCCCCAGCTAGACGCCGACATCGAACACATGGTCGGCACTTGCGAAGCGTGCCAAAGCTCCAGGCCAGAAGAGGCCCGCTCGCCACATAGGGAGTGGGACGCAGCAAGGGGGCCCTGGTCCCGGGTACACGTAGATTTTGCTGGCCCGTTCAGGGGAACGCTCTTCCTCCTTGTAGTGGACGCGTTCTCCAAGTGGTTGGAGGTCATTCCAGTCTCGAGCACCTCCTCGGCCACAACAATTAAACAGTTACGGAGGGTCTTTTCCACGTTCGGTTTACCCGACACCCTCGTCAGCGATAACGCTAGCTGTTTCACGTCCGCCGAGTTCGGGGCATTCATGGAGCGCAACGCCATTCGGCACATCACCTCCGCCCCCTTTCACCCGGCCACCAACGGCCAAGTAGAGCGCCTCGTGCGCACCACGAAAGATGCGCTGCTGCGCATGGGCAACGGAGACCTCGACCTGAAATTGTGCCAATTCCTGCTAAGGTACAGGGTCACCCCATTGGCGTCAGGGTACTCCCCCGCAGAGCTGTTGATGCGCAGGAAGCTGGCCACGGGAATCTCCAAGCTAGACCCCACGTGAGTAGAGGACAAAGGGTGGAACATAGGGGTGGAACCCACAAAGAGTTTCAGCGTAGGCGCCCCGGTGCACTGCAGGAACTACGCCAACGCGGGGCCAGCCTGGGTGCCGGGCACCGTAATAGCACAAACCGGCCCCGTCTCATACCGCGTGGAGACCAGTACAGGCTTCCTGTGGAGGCGACACGTGGACCAGCTCAGGCGCAGGGTCCCCGGAGAGCAGGACGGAGACAAAAATAGCATCGAATCAGCGTTAGGGTACTCCTCCACCCGTTTAGCCCAAGGGGGAGGAAAAGGGGAGCATGGGTCCCCACCAAGGGGGGAGGAAAGGGAATCGATCCACAGAGATCTTTTGCGGGAGTCCGCGGCAGAAAGGAAGAGCCCCGACCACACACATACCCCTCGGAAGTTCCCCCGAAACACAGATGCCCATAGAAGTTTAGACGTTGATTTACAGTACCAGGGGGAGTTAGCGGAGTGGTCCCCCACCCGTCCTAGCAAAAAGAGGGGTTTCAGTTCAGCCCCTGGTACTTCCAGTTCCAGTAGCCCCTGTGAGTTAGAATGCAATATAGCGCCAATTTCCCGGAGACCGACACCCCCAAGACGGGAGGCAACGGCGAGTCCGCCCACCACAGTCTCAAGATCCCCCGAGCAGGGATCAGAAGGTAGCAGAACCACAAGGGCGACCTCATCGGTTCCGCGGTTCACAATGGGAGGGTCCCCGGGGTCCGAGAGCAACAGGCAGGGATTCACCTCCCAACTGTTCATTCCATTCCCATCCCCGGGCGCAGGGCAGGCACGGACGCCCCACAGAGCCACTAACGAATCCCCGTTTCCCGTTGCAGGACAAGCACCCGCGGAGTCAGGGATCACAGGCTCTCCAGTACTAGGTCAGACGCAGGCACGCCCCAAGCGCACGTGCGGCAAGCCACAATGGTTGCGGGACTTCGTCCCATCCTAGGGGGGAGGGATGTTATGTATGTATGTGTGCATGTTCATTATACTGTAAAGGCAAGAATGTAACCACTCCAAATACCAACGATCTCAGCTGTAAAGGAACGCGATCAGACAGCCCATAGAGGGCAGCTGCGAGCGTTCAGTCTCACATGGTTCACATTGCTCAATCACGGACAGCCGCGGGAAAACCTTCCCCGCATTCAGCAGCAGAAGAAAGAGGCGTGCCTGGGCGAGGCCACGCCGGTAGCAGCCAATGAGCTACCGTGCTACAAGATTCAAATGTAGAGGGCTACTGTATATATTGAGATGTATCACCGCCATTACCTCATGCTTCACCGGAACACTATGCAATAAACCTGCGTTAAACCAACCCTTCGGTTGTCCTGTTGTCTTTGGTCCCATACACCAAAGCTACATAGCCAGGTGGTTCCTTTCTGCATGTTCAAAGCACAGAAGACAGTGAAGTCTTGCTCTTATTCTGAAAGGAGGCGGTGGTGTGCTACTCCTTGGCCAGGTATCCATGTGACTGAACAGCCTTCTGTCTCCTTGCCCCACTGCAAATAATTTCCAGCATGTCAGGACTTTTACTCCACTCTGACTTGAGTAACACATAGTTTTGCATGAGTAAGAGAGCAGAATGAGGTGAAAATAATTCACTATCCAGGATCTTACTCAACTAGGGCTGTTCCCTTTCCATTCTGTATTACCTTACAGACCAGAGGTTCCCAACCTTTTCAAGCCATACTCGTCAAGCGCGGCTCCTAAAAATACGGGACCTGCTCTGGCCCGGGTGCGCATGCACAGCAACAACTCCTTTGTGCATGCACAGAACCCCTTTGCACATGCGCAGAACTGCTTCTGATGGGTGCGTATGCGCAGTAACCCCTTTCCCCGCCATTCAAAATACGGGACGGCTGCAGGAAAGGAGAGGAACGAGAGGTGAAATACGGGAAATTCCGGCCAATACAGGATACTTGACAGGTATGTTTCAAGCTGGGGGCCAGGTCACACTCTCTTAGTCAGCTTCGAGGGCCAGACAGCCCTTTTGCCCTGTCTACACAATGGGGTGGCCGTTTGTCCCAACAGGTTCAAAGGGATGGCTATTTTGTTTCTCAAATGCCCTTGAAGGGGTTGGGGCCCACATGAATGGTGTCGTGTTCCGGATTCAGCCCATGAGCCTTAGGTTAGGCACCCCTATTATAGTTCAATGCATGAGGGACCTGTTGCTTTCCAGATGTTCTTCGATTCTGCAAGTGTTTTGGAGTCTAACAATATTTGGAGTGATGCATTTCATCTCTGAACTTTGGGATGGTCCAATAAGTGAGCACACCCACTGCATTCGTTGTCGTGTCAGCTCTGCATAGAGTTGACTACACAAGTGACGAGAACAGTGCTCACGTGACTGTTTCGTACTTGTATCAAGTAATCACTGCTTTGTTATGATCACAAATGCAACTTCTTGAGAACAGTTTACCAATGAGGTTCACTAGCTTTTAACTTTATTTATGTACAGGCCTTGCTAGGAATGAGGGATTAGTACTGTTAATTTTGCCACCCCCCTTTTTTTTTACAGACATGGCTCCCTGCACTTCTTAATAAAATAGCATTATTTAAAAAAGCATCTATATCCTGCTCTCCAGCTAGAAGTACTAGAGCAGCCTGAGAAATTATTATGAAACTATAATTCAGTCCATTAAACAAGTACAGAACTATTAAGCAATAGTAAGAATTACAAAAAAAAAAACACCTCCTATGATCTGTATCACAAGAAAAAATCATTTGAGGAAAATATTTGAGCATAGTGAGAAAACTATGTTGATTGATTTTTGCTTGCAATGTCCTTCCCAAAGCTATAGTTCCATTTAAACAAAGGGTAGCAATCTAAAATAGATAGTTGTCAAGCGTGGCTCTGCAAAATACGGGAAATTACTGCGCATGTGTAGGCGTGCACGCTCAGTAACCTGCTTGTGCATCGTGGCTGTGCATGCACAGTAACCCTTTTGTGCATGCACACCATGGCCGCGCATGTGCACTAAGCCCTTTCCCCGCCATTCAAATACGGGATGACGGCAGGAAAGGGGAGGAACGAGTGCAGAAAAATGGGAAATCTCGGCCAATACGGGATACTTGACAGGTATGCTACAGAGGTTTTATCTCTATTTTGTGTGCAAGAAAGTAATGGCAAAAAATGAAGGTTAAAACAAGTAAGGAAAACAAAAGGTAGAATGGAGTTGATTTTAGTTGCCTCTCTATTGCCATCTTGTGGTTGGCTGGTTGACTTCCTTGTCCTCTTGTCTGTCAGTCTGTTTGTTTATGAACCAAGTCTTTTTTTTTTTAAGCTACAGCCTTGGATGTCACCAGTTACATGCCTCACATAGTGTTTTTGGCCTTATTCCTTCAAACATTCTTGAAACTATCCAGATTGCTCTGTGATAACATAATGTCGGCGAGTTCCAGTAAGGCAGATGATCCTATTATCAGAAAGAAGTTAGATGACACAGGGGTCAGAAAGGCAGAGAAGAAACTTGATGGTCTCTGCAAAATCGGTTGCAGAAATTACTCTCGATTGCCGCCTGGTGTCTAAACTATGCAGTGACATAATTCTCATCCTTACCACCCTGTAACAGCCTCCAGAGCTATTGCAGATGTAGGGATTCTGTTTTTGCTAGGAGGATAAAAAGAAATGAAGCCATGCAGTTTTGGCATCTCTTTGTTTGATGATTTGGGAGGAAGAATCCAACCAACTGGAGTTTGAAACCTACACTCCTAACTTGTGCTTGCAGCCTGAAGTTTGCAACAGACCTGGCACAGATATCTGCCATGACCTTTGGGACTTTCGTATGCTCCCCCCCCCCCGCCACTATAAAAATATATTGGTGTACTGCATGAAGGAGACTGGTGTAAGTTGAAAGTTAGCCCCAAAAATGGGTGGTCTAGTAAAGGTATCACTTGCTTTTGTTTTTGTTGGGAAACTCAGATACAGGCAAGGCAACACCCTAGCATCTCCTACAACACACATGCACGAACACACACATGCAGGCGCACACACAGTTAACAAACTGTTGAAAGCTCCCACTGAAATTTAATTTTTACTTCTAATTGCCCATTCCCATTAAAGTGAGATCAAGTTACTTGATAAGGCTTTGTGTGATTTATGTAGTGAACTATGGCGCAGAGGGCAAGAAAATCTCTGCAGAACAGAAGATCCTGGATAAGACCAATGCTGTTGAGCACTGATGCAACTGTGTGAATAAATGAAAATAGCTTCATCCATGATTCAAGCTCCTTGAGCAGCAATGATCATACATCTAATTTTGATTCAAATGTATATGAAGGCTGTCACTGTATTGTACTCTTGATTTGAAAAAAGCCAGATGCAGTACCTTCTCTTATGGAAGAACTGAGCACAAAACAGGTCTTAGATACCTTTAACCAATTAATTTCGCCTGATGCAGTTTTCATTCACAGCACTGCATCATTAAGGGCCAACTTCTGATGCATGTGACATGGCAGAATCTCAATCTGTGGCATTTCTTAATATCATAAGTATCATAAGGAAATTGGTAAGACTCAACAAATGGATGGACTAACAATAACCATTTATAGGAAGCTACAGATAGGGGATGAGTTGAATATTCACAAATACTGTACAGAGAGAAATGAAATGGGAGAAAACAATAGAATTCTGCCTTGGTCTCTTTATGTCCAGTTTTCTCCAGACATAAAATGGCATCTTGTACAACAAAACCAGCAGTTTTGCGTATACTGAATGTTCCATAGTTTCCTTAGAAAGCACTTGTCAGAGTGGTGCTTGCACCAATTAGGTGGGATATAAGTCAAATAAATAAATAACCTTCAGATTAAACATTTTACTTCATTAATATGTCCACTGAAGATGGCTGTCTTGGCAATAGCATCACATTTTTAGTTGTTTTTTTTATAAAAAATGCTACTTTTATCTGCCAATATCTGTCCATCTTCCACTAAAGAACATGTGGTTTTAGCTACCAAGACCTTTGGCCACCATGAACCTAATAAAATACAGTGTTGTGTGGTCATGTTTCACAGGAAGTACTGTACTCTTACATTGAGCACCATGTGTTCTAGCATTCACCGCCACCATGGCGTCAAGTCTTCAGAGGTGCCTGTTTCATCTATGGTACAGGTCCATTCCACCCTCCCTCTCAGTCTGATGCAAATGATGTAAAATTGAGTCATGGGAAGAATTTTGCTCTCATTTGGTGTTTGGTAGGAGGAAATATTGCAGTATGAAGAAGTCATCTGCATTCAGGAAAAATCAAGTTGGAATCCTTACTCTCACTTACCTAAAAGTAAGTCTCAACTAACGTCACATGGCAGATTTGTATAGTGTTGTTTTTGGCAATGCAATCTTATTTGTTTCTCCAATAGGGCTTAACAAATTAAATAATTTTGGGATGGAGTCTTGACAATTACCAAAAAGGAACAGGAACAATTCCAGTGAGAAATCAATTTGTAAAGTAAGATATTAAAGAGACGGAATTCCAAGGAAATTATAAAATTCAGAGTGATTTTTTTTGTTTCTTAAACTCTTTGCAAGATCATGGGGGTTGAATGGTAGAGGTAGAGAATGGTTCATACTTTCAGTGTGGAGAATGCCAATGCATTGAACTTTCTGGCATTCTGTTAGCTGATCTGAGACTAACTCTTTTCTCTTGTCCTGCCATCTCACCTCCCACCCTTGTTTTGAAAATGGAATGGTATTGACAGATACTGCCGCTTCATTGTAAGCATAGGAGGTTATATAAATAATAATATCCAGCCACAACACTCTTACTGCCTTATCTCTGGCACACAGAGGTGGGGTAGGTTCTGCTTTCTAGTTGGAGAGCTTGGACACAAAAAGAGCCTCCTCGAAGATTGTGGTATTTTGAACCACAATCGGGCATACCTTGCTAATGGCAACCTTGTGTTGCTGGCTAACCTTTCTCACTCTAGGTCAGGTGAAAGGAACTGCAGAATAAACTCACCAAAAGGTGCCTTCATTTTTGCAGCTTCACGCCTTGCCTAGACATGAAAGAAGAAGTGTAATGGTTAAAGTGTACACTACCTGGGTTTTGCTTTTCACTATTTTGTAGATGTGAAAGTTCAGGTGTGTTCTGCTTGAATATATTTATTGCTGTAACGTTTTGTGATATAATTGGGATCAGTACGATCCTCCATTTTGTCTCCTTCTTGGTCTGGAAATATCGCGGGACTGCATTCCCGCCTAAACTATGTAGTCTGTACAGTCTTCACTCCGGTCCGATGGCCTCCCAGTTACCCCACTCCCCTTCCTGTTGTTTCCCACCCAAATGTATCCATTTCTGAGTGTATATATTTAGCAGTGCTGCACCATTGCTCCCCATGTTCTGACTGTCTAATAAAGTTGTTTGGCCCTGTTATGCTGGCTGCTTCACATTTCTTCCAGAACATCAAAAGGTATATCTGGTTTGCTCTGCAATTGCTGCCTCACTTGAAAGCTAGAACACTCCACAACTGGATTAACGAATTGCAACATAAACTGGGAACCCCCAAAATGTTGGTAGATTTAGAATTCCCATAAATAAATTTCATGTTAGAAATTACTCTGGGTTGAAAGGATTTTTGCTGGAGAAACTCTACTCAGGGGACACCCGCATGAGGCTACTTTCATGTCCTCAAGATCCATTGTGCAGCAGTCGGGTATCGAACTATGAGCCATACTGAGGGGAATTGTAGTCTGACAAGACATAATGACCATTGGTTCCTCAGCCTTGTTTTGCTGGTGTCCTATCTTCATTTAATTCTCCCCTTCTGGTTGTTCCCTCCCTGGTGTCCCTTGTGTATAGTGGACTTCAGCTCCTAGTATTCTCAGGGAGCATGGCTAAAGATGATGGCAGCTGCAATCCAGTACATCAGACCAAGGAAGGAAATTCTAGGATTATCCAGCTTCTCTCCACCAGTGCTACCTCAATATCTGTTAAGGCTAGAATCTTAACCTATAAGAAGGGCCTTGCGTGGTACGTGTCCGGCATGTCCACACCTGGCCCAACCATCCTGTACCGAGCCGCCCTCACCTTTAGATCCTGTGAGCATCGCTGCAAAGGTCCGGTCATTGAGAGTAGGGCAACTGCCCCATGAAGACAAACAAAAAAAACCCTACAACGCCCAGTGTCCTCCGCGCCGTGCCACCCCTCAGCCAATCAGGCTGAGGGACGTGAGCGCAGAGGAGACCGGGAAAGTGGCACGCATGAAATAAAATTAAAAAACGCCTCACTCAGCGGGAGCGCAAGGCCGCCGAAGGCAGATGCAGTGCTTCGCCACCCTTGCTTCCACAGCCCTGCCGGCCTCAAGGTAAGTTGGGGGGGGGGGTGAAGCAGCAGGCAGCGCTTCATCAGGAGAGGCACTCTCCCTGTCGGATAGTTGGCTGCTGCCTTTGAATAACCCCCACCGCTGTTTCGAGAGCTAACACGAAACAGCAGTGGGGGTAATAGAAAGGCGGCAGCCAGCCATCTGACAGGGAGAGCGCCTCCCCTGACGAAGCACTGTCTGCTGTCTTTGTATTTTCCCCATTAACCATTTCGAAGGCTGACACGAAGCAGCCTTCGAAACAGTTAATGGGGAAAAACAACCTTACCTGCTTTCCCCCACCCCACCCCAGGCAGAGAAAGGGGAAAAAAAACAATTCCACCTCCCCCTTCCCTGCCCCACCCCCAGGCAGGGAAAGGAAAAAAAATATACCGCCTCCCCCTTCCCTGCCCCACCCTCAGGCAGGGAAAGGAAAAAAACAATTCCACCTCCCACCTTCCCTCCCTACTCACCCAGGCTGCGTCTCTCTCTCTCTCTCTCTCTCTCTCTCTCACACACACACACACACACACACTATACCTGCCCTCTCTCCCCCCTCTCTTTCTCTTCCTCCTGTCTCTTCCCCCCCTCTCTCTTCCCCCCTCTCTCTGTGTATGTATTGTGTGTGTGTGTGGGGGGGAAGGTTGTGTTGTTTGTGTACCCCCCAAACCCACCCCAACCACCAACCCACACAAAAAACCAGCCCGGTTTGCCAGGCAAAAAATGCTAGTAAGGTATATGGAATGGCAGCAGAAGGCCCCAGAATTCAATTGTGGATTCCGTAGGTTGAGAACCCCTGGGCTAAACATTGGTGCTTCTCTGCTGTGTCCTCTCCCCTGAGCCACAGGGAGCTCCACCTGATGGAAAGGGAACAGGAAAAGTGTAGAATTTACTATTATGTTGCAGTACATATAAGTGCATGAAATGGCGCCACGGGCTGTATTCACCCTGTGGGCCACAGGTAGAGAATCCCTGATCTATGTGCTCACACCCATTTTCCCTTAGCGTCTCTGTCTCGCCACACCCAAATATTTAATTGCCACAAAATTGGCTTTTTCTGCTGAGCTCTACTCACTCTTCTCCACCCTTCAGTTCAGGTGCTCAGCCAAAGGTTTTTTTTAAAAAAACCTTTCCAGAACAACTAATAGACTTCATTATCTTTTTCATCTTTATTTTAAGAGTGATTCATTTTTAGAGTGGGCAGCATATCCTTCTGTCTAAGTCTCAACAATGTATTCATGCTAATATTCTGGCTGCAGCATTTATTTGCAGTTTATCAAAGGCTTAAGAAACTGCTGAGTGAATCAGCTCTCAGAAACTGGAGGCAGCCCTTCTAGCAAAGAAAAGGCAGGATGGATCTAAAGATCAACAGTGGGCAGCTGTGAGTGGTTGGGTGTTGTATGGCACAGAAGATGATCCTCTATTTCAGTGTTGGCAAACCTTTTAGAGACTGAGTGCAGGCCCATGGTGGCTATTTTGGACACCGGGACAAGTCTGGGTGCGCCACAGGGTCTGGTGCCCCCAAGAGGCGGGCATAGGTATGACACTGGGTGGCTACACAATGGCACAAGTCGATTTCCATCCAAGCCACAACCTTTGAGGCAGCAGGGTGCTGTTTCCATGGGGCAGGTATCATCGTGCACCAACCAGGAACCAGGCCCTGCTATGGCCTCGGTCACTCTGCACCCATCACATTGATGAAGCACCTGCTGCCACCTCCAAGCTGGTGCCTGGTGCTGGAGCTACAGCGCCAGTGGCGGGCACAGCTGAGAGGAAGCAAAACCCTGCTGGAGGGAAGGGAAAGCTGAGCGACCTGGGCCAGAATGGGCAGCTTTAGGGAGCACCCCTGAGGAAATGGGCTCTTGAGCTGCGTGGGCCTCGGTGCGAAGGACAGGTCCATCCCAAGAGGGCGGAATTATCCTCCTCAGTAAAGAGAAGACTGAGGTATAATAATGATTAGTGTCAGAAATTAATCTGAGCTGAAAGGAGTTTTGCTGGAGAAACTCTGTTCAGGGAATGCCTGAATGAAGCTCCATAGGCTCCCCGCTCTTTTTAGCATAACCAGCACACCCCTGACTGAGTCCCCAAACTGCAACCCCAAACCCACTCATTTATCACAAAGTGCCAACACAGCAACAGGGGGGGAAGGAAATGCTCCCATTGGGCTACTGGGTAGAGGGGCAGGGTGAACTCTGTGCTGGGAGGAGGGAGGAAGTCCTCCCATTGGGCTGCTGGGCAGAGGGGTGGGGTGAACTCAGTGCTAGGGGAGGGAAGAAACGCTTCCATTGGGCTGCTGGGCAGAGACGCAGAGCAAAATCTGAGCTGGGGTGACTGCATGGGTGTCCACAGAGAAGGCTCCAAGTGCCACCGCTGGCACTCGTGTCATAGGTTCACCACCACTACTCTATTTGGCCAAGTCCATCCTAAAAATATGGGACTATATAGAGGAAAATTGGGGATCTTCAAATGCCCATCCACAGTGAGCAAAACCTAGATAGCAGATGCAACAGTACACATGGCACTTGGTCCCAGCCTTCTACTGTACATTATGGTGTGATCAAATTTGCATTTTATACTATTACAGTACTTCAAAATCTGTAAACCTCTGTCCTCTTTTGATCTTTCTTTTAGTGATGAAGCTCTTATAGAAAAAGAAACACTTTCTAACAACCTAAGTGCCAAAGTAGATGAGACCTTACCTTGGAAACGTTGGAGTCGATATTCAGTGAGGAGTTGCACATTGGTAGACATCTCCATTATAACATTCCACGCATGCAAATGGACTTGAGAATTCAAGTCCATTGCATATGGTTTTTAGCCATTTGGATATCACACCACCTGCTGGCTAGGCGGACAATGACATGTGCCCTCTGCTTTCACCAAAGGATCTGATACAGGGTGCTTTGGTGAGTTTTAGGTAAAGGTCACCATTGTTCGAAAGCCAGTCGTGTATGACTCTAGGGTGCAGTGCTCATCTCTTGTTATGTATGTATGTGTGCATGTTCATTATACTGTAAAGGCAAGAATGTAACCATTCCAAATACCAACGATCTCAGCTGTAAAGGAACGCGAGCAGACAGCCCATAGAGGGCAGCTGCGAGCGTTCAGTCTCACATGGTTCACATTGCTCAATCACGGACAGCCGCGGGAAAACCTTCCCCGCATTCAGCAGCAGAAGAAAGAGGCGTGCCTGGGCGAGGCCACGCCGGTAGCAGCCAATGAGCTACCGTGCTACAAGATTCAAATGTAGAGGGCTACTGTATATATTGAGATGTATCACCGCCATTACCTCATGCTTCACCGGAACACTATGCAATAAACCTGCGTTAAACCAACCCTTCGGTTGTCCTGTCGTCTTTGGTCCCATACACTAAATTGGCGACGAAAGTGGGATATGGCTGCCCACGGGACCAAGACATGCGCCGGCTACGAGATCAGGAAGCCGGGAGACTTGGAGCTGTTTGAGATAGACTTCAACGCAGCGCTGGTGGAGCTCGAAGTCTCCGATGAGGCCAAGAAGAGGGCCATTTTCGTCTGCATGCTCGGACACGAGACCAAGAGGACCTTGGTGGACCTGATCGCGCCGAGGAAGGTGGGTGACCTCAAAGCCACAGAGCTCCTGGCGGCGCTGCGCGCCCATCTCCGGCCAGCAATAGCGATGTTCCCCGCTCGGAGCGCGTTCTGGAGGCGAGTCCAGGCGCCCGGGGAATCGGTCGCTGAGTTCGCCGCGGCCCTGCGGCTGGCCGCCGGCCCATGCAAGTGGGAGACCCCAGAAGTCACCCTCCGGGACTGCCTGCTCTGCGGTCTGAGGGACACAGAGACTCAGCGCGCGCTGATGAAAAGGGAGCCGCCTCCCACGTGGCAACAAGTCCTCGACACGGCGCAGGCCGCGGAGGCCACGACTGCTGGGGTGCAAGAGCTCCAGGACTGGCGCCCGAAGCCCGCCAAGGCAGAGAGCTCGGTGCGCGCGGCCCGGTGAGCTTCGGACTCGTCTGCGGAGAGCGGCGACGACGAGGACGTCCGGAGGGTCCAGAGAGAGGGCTGGCGCTGCGCCGGCTGCGGCGCCGCCCACGCCCGCGCCAAATGCCCATTCCGCAAGGCCGAGTGCCACAACTGCGGCCGGCGCGGGCACATCGCCAAGGTCTGCCGGAAGCGGCGCGAGGCCACAAGGAGTTCTCCAGACTGCTCGGCGAGGCAGGACCGCACCACGAGGCCAAAGGACGGCACCCGGACCACGAGGACGCGGGACGGTGTAGGGCGCATCTCCGACGACAGCGAGGACGACGCTCCGGTTTGCAGCGTTTCCACGGAGCACCCCCGTTACTTCGTTGAGGTAGTAATACAAGGGGCCCCTGTTAGAATGGAGGTGGACTCGGGTTCGTCATACTCTATTATTTCCCAGGGAGAGTTCATGAAAATCGCCCCCCGCGTGCGGCCCAAGCTCAAAGCGTTGAGGGCCACACTGAAGGACGTGCAAGGGAACCGCATCCCAGTGTTGGGGGTTGGGAAGTTCCAGGTCCAGTTTAAAAAGCACACCGCAACGCTTCCCCTAGTCGTCCTCAAGGGAGGAAAATGCAGCCTCCTCGGGACTCAATGGTTCAGCCCCTGGGGTTGTTCATTGGGGGGGTGCACGCTGTGGGAGCACACGCCACCGGGACTGATCCAATACAGAGCGTGTGCGACGCGCACCCCGAGGTTTTCAAAAAGGGGCTCGGAAAATTCAAGGGCCCCCCAGTGACTTTCGACCTGGACCCTGGAGTACGTCCAATCAGACTTAAACCGCGCAGAGTGCCTTTCGCACTAAAGGACAAAATAGTGGGCCAAATTGGTGGGCCAGGGGATTCTTGTTCCTGTTGATTCTGCGGAGTGGGAAACTCCAATTGTAACAGCGCTCAAGGCCAACGGGGAGGTCCGCATATGCGCTGATTACAAGTGCACCATCAATAAGGCGATCCGCCCTAATGCGTATCCGGTGCCAGTAGTCAGCCACTTGTTGGCCAGGTTACACGGGGGGAGGTGTTTCGCTAAACTCGACCTGGCCCAAGCCTACCAGCAACTCCCGGTGACCCCCGCCGCAGCTGCTGCACAGACCATAGTCACCCACAAAGGGGCGTTCCAGGTATCGCGCCTCCAATTCGGCGTGAATTCGGCACCCGGGATTTTCCAGTCACTCGTGGAACGCCTCCTGAAAGGGTTAGAGGGGGTGTTACCCTACTTTGATGACGTATTGATTACAGGGGGGAGCCGGGCCGAATTAGCAACAAGGTTGGGAAAGGTCCTGGCAATATTCGAAAAGGCGGGGTTGCGGTTGCGAAAAGACAAATGCGTTTTCTTCGCAACTGAGGTTGAGTTCCTAGGGTTCCGTGTTACTCCCGAGGGAATCAGGCCATCCCAATCCAAGGTGGCCGCCATCAAGAAGGCCCCTCGCCCCACCTCCAAGCCCGAGTTGCAGTCGTTCCTGGGACTGCTCAATTTTTACCACTCCTTCCTTCCGCGGAAGGCAGCAGTGGCGGAACCGCTACACAAATTGTTAAAAAGGACGAGGCATGGAAGTGGGGCGACGTCCAGGAGAAGGCTTTCAATGACCTGAAGCGACTCCTGGCATCAGATGCTGTACTGACCCACTTCAATCCCAAACGCCCAGTGGTCCTAATATGTGATGCATCCCCGGTGGGGGTGGGGGCGGTGTTATGCCACGTACATGAGAACGGGAGGGAGGCCCCGATAGCGTTCTACTCTAGGTCCTTGTCCCAAGCGGAGAGAAACTATGCCCAGACAGACAGGGAAGCACTAGCAATAATTGCGGGGACCAAGAAATTTCATGATTTTGTGTACGGCCGCCCCTTCACCATAGTGACTGACCACAAGCCCCTGCTAGGCATTTTCACCGCAGATAAGCCCACACCCCAAATCCTGTCCCCGAGAATGCTCAGGTGGGCCATTTTTCTCAACGCGTATCAGCACGCGTTGGTATACCGGCCCGGGAAGGAGATCAGCCATGCGGATGCCCTGTCGAGGTCCCCCATTCCCCGGGATTGCTGCCACGTGGGCGAGGTAGAGAGGGACCACCAGGTCTTAATGATAGAGGTCCTAGACTCCCCTCCAGTAGTACCGGCCGACATCGCTAAAGCGACCGGCAAGGACAAAACGCTGGCCACAGTTTGCTCCTGGGTACAGAAAGGGTGGCCCGTGTCTTCCCCAGCAGCGGAATTCGACACATTTTTCAAAAAGAAACTAGAGTTGTCCCTAGAGAGGGGTTGCCTTTTGTGGGGACAGCGGGTAGTGATCCCCACGTCTCTCCGGCCGAGGGTGCTTAAACTGCTGCACGTCAGCCACCCGGGGATCGTCCGCTCTAAGGCACTGGCCCGCAGTTACTTTTGGTGGCCCCAGCTAGACGCTGACATCGAACACATGGTCGGCACTTGCGAAGCATGCCAAAGCTCCAGGCCAGAAGAGGCCCGCTCGCCACATAGGGAGTGGGACGCAGCAAGGGGGCCCTGGTCCCGGGTACACGTAGATTTTGCTGGCCCGTTCAGGGGAACGCTCTTCCTCCTTGTAGTGGACGCGTTCTCCAAGTGGTTGGAGGTCATTCCAGTCTCGAGCACCTCCTCGGCCACAACAATTAAACAGTTACGGAGGGTCTTTTCCACGTTCGGTTTACCCGACACCCTCGTCAGCGATAACGCTAGCTGTTTCACGTCCGCCGAGTTCGGGGCATTCATGGAGCGCAACGCCATTCGGCACATCACCTCCGCCCCCTTTCACCCGGCCACCAACGGCCAAGTAGAGCGCCTCGTGCGCACCACGAAAGATGCGCTGCTGCGCATGGGCAACGGAGACCTCGACCTGAAATTGTGCCAATTCCTGCTAAGGTACAGGGTCACCCCATTGGCGTCAGGGTACTCCCCCGCAGAGCTGTTGATGCGCAGGAAGCTGGCCACGGGAATCTCCAAGCTAGACCCCACGAGAGTAGAGGACAAAGGGTGGAACATAGGGGTGGAACCCACAAAGAGTTTCAGCGTAGGCGCCCCGGTGCACTGCAGGAACTACGCCAACGCGGGGCCAGCCTGGGTGCCGGGCACCGTAATAGCACAAACCGGCCCCGTCTCCTACCGCGTGGAGACCAGTACAGGCTTCCTGTGGAGGCGACACGTGGACCAGCTCAGGCGCAGGGTCCCCGGAGAGCAGGACGGAGACAAAAATAGCATCGAATCAGCGTTAGGGTACTCCCCCACCCGTTTAGCCCAAGGGGGAGGAGAAGGGGAGCATGGGTCCCCACCAAGGGGGGAGGAAAGGGAATCGATCCACAGAAATCTTTTGCGGGAGTCCGCGGCAGAAAGGAAGAGCCCCGACCACACACATACCCCTCGGAAGTTCCCCCGAAACACAGATGCCCATAGAAGTTTAGACGTTGATTTACAGTACCAGGGGGAGTTAGCGGAGTGGTCCCCCACCCGTCCTAGCGAAAAGAGGGGTTTCAGTTCAACCCCTGGTACTTCCAGTCCCAGTAGCCCCTGTGAGTTAGAATGCAATATAGCGCCAATTTCCCGGAGACCGACACCCCCAAGACGGGAGGCAACGGCGAGTCCGCCCACCACAGTCTCAAGATCCCCCGAGCGGGGATCAGAAGGTAGCAGAACCACAAGGGCGACCTCATCGGTTCCGCGGTTCACAATGGGAGGGTCCCCGGGGTCCGAGAGCAACAGGCAGGGATTCACCTCCCAACTGTTCATTCCATTCCCATCCCCGGGCGCAGGGCAGGCACGGACGCCCCACAGAGCCACTAACGAATCCCCGTTTCCCGTTGCAGGACAAGCACCCGCGGAGTCAGGGATCACAAGCTCTCCAGTACTAGGTCAGACGCAGGCACGCCCCAAGCGCACGTGCGGCAAGCCACAATGGTTGCGGGACTTCGTCCCATCCTAGGGGGGAGGGATGTTATGTATGTATGTGTGCATGTTCATTATACTGTAAAGGCAAGAATGTAACCACTCCAAATACCAACGATCTCAGCTGTAAAGGAACGCGATCAGACAGCCCATAGAGGGCAGCTGCGAGCGTTCAGTCTCACATGGTTCACATTGCTCAATCACGGACAGCCGCGGGAAAACCTTCCCCGCATTCAGCAGCAGAAGAAAGAGGCGTGCCTGGGCGAGGCCACGCCGGTAGCAGCCAATGAGCTACCGTGCTACAAGATTCAAATGTAGAGGGCTACTGTATATATTGAGATGTATCACCGCCATTACCTCATGCTTCACCGGAACACTATGCAATAAACCTGCGTTAAACCAACCCTTCGGTTGTCCTGTCGTCTTTGGTCCCATACACTAAATCTCTGTTTACAGCCAAAGAGCCAGCGCTATCTGTGTCTGCAGACGTTTCCGTGGACATGTGGCAGACATGCCTCAACACCAGAGTGCACAGAATGCTGTTTACTTTCCCATCGAAGTGGTACCTATTTATCTACTTGCAATCTCTTGCTTTCAAACTACAAGGTTGGCAGGCACTGGGATAGAGATGGGAGCTCACTCCTTCGTGTAGTACTCGGGAATCAAACTCAGAACATGGAGTTTTGTGTTCCTTGCATCTTGCCACAAAGGAATGCTGATGCTTCAAGGAGGGACAAGTGGGAGGAACAAATGCCTGGTTTCCTACAGTGGGTGGGGTGATGAACTGTTGTGTATGTAACTTAAGCAAACTGTGATTGAAAGCAAACATGTAACCAAGTGAAATGTGAATGAATCGGATCTAGCGATCCTCCATTTCCCCCCTCCCTTTTCCCCTTTGTGAATACTGTACTCCTCTTGTGTAGATATCGCGGGACTGCGTTCACACCAGAGATGTACCTATTGTTTACTCATTACCCAATCAAGTATTATCACCTGGCTGTTTACCTGCACTAACCAATCATGTGGCTTCGCGACAGGTTTGAATAATTACTGTTGTATATACAAGGAGCATTGCTCCACCATTTACCTCATGTTCAGATTGACTACACTGCAATAAAGATGTGTTTGGCCCGCTGACTGCTGCCTACAGCGTATCAATCTGCAAACATCAAATTGGCGACGAGGATGGGATCATAGCTTCCCACAGCATCAAGCTACCTCCGTTCAACCTCAAGGAACCAGAAAAATTGGACTCTGTATGAGCGCCAGTTCAGGCACGCGATGGCCGCTGAGTGGATTGAAGATGAGGAGCAAATGCGCTCTTGCCTCCTCACCCAATGCGGCCTCCCCATGCTCGAGCTTGCAACGCACTCCTGCTGCCCCGGAACATCAATACGGTCCTGCTCAAAGAGATCCTGGCCGTGCTGCAGAACCACCTTCAGCGGAAGATGTCCATCTACCCGGTGAGAGTTGCCTTCCACAGGTGAGACCAGTGACCAGGAGAGTCCGTGGCCTATTACGCCGCTGCCCTCAGGTTAGCCGCTGCCCCTTGCCAGTGGGACAACCTGGAGGAAGCCCTGAGGGACCGCCTGCTGTCCAGGATGCAGGACGAGGAAGCCCAGCGGAGGCTGATAGCCAGAGAACATCTCACGTTCAACTCCGTCCTTCAAGAGGCTCTGGCGGCTGAAGCAGCGAGGTCCGGGATAAAAGCATTCAAGGCAAAGCCTGACACACCTGGAGGGTCTGGGTCCGCTGTGCAGGCTGCCCTACATTCGCCCCCACACTCATCCAGCTCATCTTCTTCTCCAGAGGTCTCTTCATCCTCAGGGTCCGGGTCCAGTGATGACGACGATGACGTCCAGAAAGTCCGGAGAAAGTCGGCCAAGAAGTATGCCAGCGAGAAGGCGCACCGCCGATGCGATGGCTGCAGAGCATCCCACAACCAGAAAAAGTGTCCCTTCCGAAAGGCTGAATGCCACCATTGCGGGCGCCGAGGCCACATTGCAAAGGTATGCAGTCGTCGTTGGAAACAGGACCAGGAGTCAGCTGAGCGCCCTCAAGGAAAAGGAGGGGCCATTGGGAAGATTTCCACGGAGGAGCCGACCGTGGGCCGAGTGTCCAACGCACACCGACGCTTCTTTGTTGAGGTACTGTTTCAGGGGGTCCCAGTTAGGATGGAGGTAGATTCGGGTTCATCCTACTCCATCGTGTCCCAGAAAGAGTTTCTGCACATCCCCCCCCATGTGCGCCCAAAACATAAGGCCCTCAAGACGTCCTTGCGAGACGTGCAGGGCAACCTGATTCCTGTTTTGGGGGTGGGGGACTTCAAGGTCAAGTTCAAGGTTTTCGCGGAGAAGCTGCCCCTAGTGGTTCTTAAACGGGGTTCGAGCTGCCTCCTGGGGAGCCAGTGGTTTGCTCCCTTGGGTATTGAACTGTCTGGCATCAACGCCATCGAGACTGACCCAGTGCGAGACATGTGCGATGCACACCCAGCGGTTTTCGAGAAGTGGCTCGGGAAGTATAGGGGGCCCCCAGTCTCGTTTGACCTGGATCCAGCAATTCGACCCATACGGCTCAAGCCACAAAGATTACCCTTCACTCTCAAAGACAAGATTGTGGCAGAACTGGACAAACTGGTGGGATTTTGGTTCCGGTGGACTCCGCAGAGTGGGAGACACCGATTGTTACAGCTATGAAATCCAACAGGGAGGTGAGGATTTGTGCTGATTACAAGTATACAATTAACAAAGCTATTTGCCCAATGCCTACCGGGTGCTGGTAGTTAGCCATTTACTAGCCACTTTACATGGGGGTAAATGCTTTGCAAAGTTAGATTTAGCGCAGGCTTATCAGCAGCTAACGGTCACACCTGTTGCAGCAGCTGACCAGATGATTGTTATGCACTAGGGTGCGTTTAAGGTGACACGCCTCCAGTTCGGCATGAACTCAGCCCCCGGGATATTCCAATCTCAAGTGGAACGCCTTCTCAATGGTCTCCCCGGGGTCCTAGCCTACTTTGATGACGTTTTGATCACAGTTAGGAGTGAGTCAGAACTAGCTAAGAGGTTGGACAAAGTTTTAACAGTGTTTGAGAAGGCGGGGTTGAGGCTGAGATGAGATAAATGTGTGTTTCTTGCGAGGGAAGTAGATTTCCTAGGGTTTAAGATAACCCCGAAGGAGTTAAGCCCTCCGACTCAAAGGTTGCCGCTGTTCGAAATGCCCCTTGCCCTACCACAAAACCTGAATTGCAGTCCTTCTTGTAACTTCTCAACTTCTATCACTCCTTCTTGCCAAGGAAGGCTTCCGTAGTGGAGCCTCTGCATCGTCTTTTAAAGAAAGATGCAGTTTGGCAGTGGGGGGACAGTCAGGAAAGGGCCTTCAGAGAGTTAAAACAGCTCATGTCGTCAGAGGCAATCTTAACTAACTTCGACCCAAGAAAGCCCGTGGTGTTAGTTTGTGATGCTTCACCAGTGGGGGTGGGGGCAATGCTGTGCCACGTGCTGGAAAATGGGCGAGAAACCCAGGTTGCCTTTTACGCTGATGCACTTTCCCAGTCTCCCCTACCTGAGTTAGGGGAACCCGAGTGCGAGGTTGAGCAGGATCACCAGGTATTGCTGATCGAGTCCCTTGACATGCCCCCAATTGTGCCCACAGATCTTGCCAAGACTACAGCGAAGGACAAGGTTCTGTCCCTGGTTATTTCATGGGTAAAGAAGGGATGGCCCATGACTCCTCCAGCCAAGGAGTTCAAAGCATATTTCCGAAAGAGGTTTGAGCTTTTGATAGAGAGGGGTTGCCTCCTGTGGGGCCAGAGGGTGGTCATTCCTGAGGTATTGCATTCAAATGTACTGCTACACATTAGCCACCCGGGAATCGTGCGCTCAAAGGCTTTGGCCAGGAGCTATTTCTGGTGGCCCCAGATAGATGCAGGTATTGAGCAGTTGGTGGGCACTTGCGAGAGTTGCCAGAGTTGCCAGAGTTCTCGACCCGAAGAGTCCCGACTTCCCTCCAGAGAATGGGACACAGCCCGCGGACCATGGGCTCGATTACACATCAACTTCGCTGGTCCGTTCAGGGGCTCGCGTTTTCTGCTAGTGGTTGACTCCTTTTCAAAATGGTTGGAGGTTATTCTAATGCCCAACACTTCCTCGGCCGCAGCCATTAAGCAATTGTGGAGGCTATTCAGTTGTTTTGTTTTACCCGATGTGCTTGTCTCTGACAATGCCAGTACTTTCAACTCCGTCGAATTCCAGGCATTCCGTGAGATGAATGCGATTCGACACATTACGTCTGCCCCATTTCACCCCGCAACGAACGGCCAGGTTGAGCGCAAAGTGCAAACTACCAAAGAGGCACTTCGGCAAATGGGCCATGGGAACTTAGAGTTACAATTGTGTCAGTTCCTCCTTTGCTACAGGATAACTCCCCTGGCATCTGGACTCTCACCAGCTGAGTTCCTAATGCACAGGAGACCGGTCTCGCTTTTCAACCGGTTGGATCTGACCAGATTAGAGGATAAGGGGAGGAATGTTGAAATTGCACACACCGAGGTATTTGTAGCTGGGGACCCAGTATATTGCAGGAATTATGCAGCTGGCGGCGCAACATGGATCCCAGGGGTTGTGGTCGAGCAAACAGGACCAGTGTCCTACCAGGTAGAGATAAGTACGGGGATACTGTGGTGGTGACACGCCGACCAGCTTAGGCATCATGTCACAGATGTCCAGGGAGATGAAGGTCTGGGCGATTCAACATTAGGGTCCTCCCCCACCCACTTATCCCAAGGGGGAGACACGGCAGACAGCCCACCAAGGGAATTGAATCCCTTTCTCTTTCATCCTTTGCAAACAGGCTGGGAAGAGTACGAAAGCCCAGACCCCAACAGTTTAGATTTTGAGTTACAGGACCGGGGGGAGTTTGCAGAGTGTTCCCCCACTCGTTCAAGCGAGAAGCAGGGCTTTGATTTCTCCCCAGTAACCCCCCGTCCTCTGGTATTCGAGTCTACCTCTATTCCCAGACAAACGAGGCAATTTTTTGTTGAATCGCCCCCTCCTCAGAGTAACAGGGGGCATTTCCTTTATGTTATCCTCCACCTCTTCCAAGTTTTGATCTAGAGCAATCCCCTGCTCCTGCTGAAACAAAACGGGGTTTTGATTTGCAGCATTCCCTCCCGGGTTCCTCTTCTGAATCGGGCCAGTGCTCCCGACATGCCACTAATGCTACTCGCTTCCCCACTGCGGAACAGGAGTCTGCGGAACCCAAACTCCCCAGTTCCTCCGAGCTCAGCCAAGCAGCTGTGCGGCCCAAACGAACATGCAGGCCACCACAATGGTTGAGGGACTTCGTCCCATCCTAGGGGAGAGGGATGTTGTGTATGTAACTTAAGCGAATTGTGATTGAAAGCAAACATGTAACCAAGTGAAATATGAATGAATCGGATCTAGTGATCCTCCCTTTCCCCCTCCCTTGTGAATACTCCTCTTGTGTAGATATCGCGGGACTGCGTTCCCGCTAGAGATGTACTTATTGTTTACTCATTACCCAATCAAGTGTTATCACCTGGCTGTTTACCTGCACTGACCAATCATGTGGCTTTGCGCCAGGTTTGAATAATTACTGTTGCATATATAAGGAGCATTGCTCCGCCATTGACCTCATGTTCAGATTGACTACACTGCAATAAAGATGTGTTTGGCCCTCTGACTGCTGCCTACTGCGTATCAATCTGCAAACATCAAATGAACCAAAAAGCCTTTTACTGTTGTTCCTCATGCATTTCTAAGACTTGTACCTGCCATTCCCAGAGAAGGGATTTTGGATCTTGAAAGCTTGCATCATTTTAATTTTCAGTGATTCCTCCTGCATTTTTTTTTTGTAATTTGAATATGGATCACATGGCTAATCTGCTTTGTTTGTCAGTAGAGTAGACTCATTGAATCAATGAGGATCTGGTGAGTCAACTTTTCTGTAAGTTTTGTTTATTTAAATGAACTTACTCTAGTTGAAACTTACTTTTGCATAGTAAGTTGCAATTAGGGTGGGCCCATTCAAAACAGTGGAACTTTTGGAAGAGTTGACTGATTAAATCCCCACTGATTTAGTGGTTTTACTCTAGTGGAACCTACTGTACTAAGCAACAGTTTTTCAGCCAATAAAGGCAAACTGTTGTAGTTCATATTTACCAGTCACTTATATCTCCTGACAAAAAGGCATACAGTATTATATCGCAAAGTAAGCAAACCACTCCTTAATCAGGATGTATTAAGAACCACAACCTGAGAGATGAAGGTTCTTAATACCCTGACTAGTTACAGAATTCGTTGAAACTTGGACATGAATAAACATGAATAGCACTGCATGGAACAAGACTGGTTGGAGGGTGGGGACAGGAAATCTGGACCTGCAATTGATAAGAATTTTTGGGAAAGAGAGACAAGGTGGTCCCACTCTTTTTTCCTTTTCTTGCTAGAAATGGTCCCTTCTTTCCACTCAAAATAGACAGAAGTGAGAAATTCACTTCTTTTCAGAAATACCACTTAATAGGGGGGCATTTGAGGACTACAGTGGCTCAAGTGGCTAAGATGCTGACTGGAAGGTGGGAGGTCAGCAGTTCGATTCCCGAGTACTGGAGGACGGAATGAGCTCCCGTCTTTGTCCCAGCTCCTGCCAACCTAGCAGTTCGAAAGCAAGAAATTCCCACTTCGGTGGGAAGGTTAACAGTGTTCTGTGCGCTCTGGTTTCTAGTCATGCCTGCCACATGACCATGGAAACGACTGCAGAAGCAGACTGTGCTAGCTCTTCGGCTTTGAAACAGATGAGCACTGAACCCTAGAGTTGGATACGACTGGCTTTCGAGCAAGGGAAACCTTTACCTAGGGGGTATTCATGGCATGGGATTTATCCTTAGCTTAGATAGGTACTTGTGAATGTACTTTCTTTCATGACCAGTGACTGATCATTTTGGATTTCCTCCCCAGGGACCCTCCCAGCTCCCAGAGGACTGCTTGCATCAATGTAAGAAATTTCCTTTCCCTTCATGTGAATAGTAAGGAGGTGATGGCCAGTATAAGCCCATGCTGGGTTGCTTAGAAACATAAAGGTGTCCTTCATGAATAGGCAAACTTGGTTGCTTTTGTGTCCAGAATATAAGAAGTAGTGGTAGTCAGCAAACTTGGCTCTCCTGGTGTTCTTGGACTTCAGTTACCGGAATCTGAAGACTTGTATGGATATGATTGGCCATTTTAGGCCAAAAGATTTTGTGGTGGTGGTGGTGAGTTACGGGGAGCAGAATAGCAGATGCAGGACAAATGTGGCCCTTCAAGACTTCAGAAGTGGGTTTGGCCTTCAGAAATCCACCCCTAACACAGAAATGGAAAAAAAATCCTTGTGCATGCTGTTGCAATGCCATGTCCTGGCCCTAAATCATCAAAGGGAAGTATTTGACCTTCAGATGTTTTGGATGATACCTTTTACATATTGCTATAATACCATTGGCCATGCTAGATGAGGCTGATGGGAATTGAATACTAAGATGTCCCCCAGTTCTGGTCTAATTATATATTTATTTATTCATTCATTAATGCTACTATTCTACCTCACATTTTCTCCAGTGAGCTCAAGGCAGTGTACATAGCTCTCCTCCTTTCCACACACAATCATTGTGTGAGGCAGGTCCAGACAAGATTGTGTGACTGGCCTTAGCTCACCTGGTAAATTTTCTTTGAAACCTAGTCCTTGTTCAGTACTCTAACCATTGCACCCTCTGTCATTCATGTGGTAGCTTCAAGATGTCGTTCTTCTTGGCTCAGAAAGCTGGAGATTTAAACTCTTTAGATCAGTGGTTACCAAAGTGGGCTCCATGCCCCACAGGGGAACTTCAATTTCAAGAAGTCTAAGTCAGTACATTGGCTGATCAGTGCTTTGGGGAATTGACTTAGGCTACTGGGAATTGAAGTCCAAAAACCAAAGGTTGGGAAACCATTCACCCCCTTTGTTTTCTCCATGCTATTTAGCATTATCTCCTGCTGCCTGCTTAGCAGTGTTGGTGTTTTAGCAGGCAGGTTGCCAGCAGCTGTCAGCCTTGCTTGAAAATAACATGAAGTGTGTAGTGAGTCACAAAGAGCTCAGCTCCTCTTTTGGTAAGACGTGTTAAGGGCAGTTCCTTAGGTAGGCTGTATGTGAGGCGGAGCCGACTAATGCTATTTTCATTCTGTCACCATAAATAGCTCCAGCAGTCTTGCTTTTGGGGTTGCTAGAAATGCTGGCTTGACTCCAGCGCTCAGTGGTGACTAACAGAATCAGCTTATTCTGGAGAAGCTCGGTGCTTTAAAACTGATTGAATTATTTGAAACTGTCAGCTGCCTCCAGCTTATATGAAAATGGCTTCTTACCTCTGGGTACACGACAAATGTGATGCTTTGTAGATTTGCAAGTAACTAATCTCTTCATTTTTACAACTATGGAACTGATCCAAAGAGAGAATCCGATACATAGATAGGTATCTAGCATACAATATAAACCCACCTCACAGTCTCCCAAAGATTTATATGCCTTGCTCTCCTTTCAACAGGCAAAAGCTTTTGAAATTTAGATTATCATAGGTGGCTACACCCCAGTAACTTACTGGAATTCAAAATTAAAATTGTATTGTATGCTAGATCTTCTGGAGAGTGAAGATCTAAATATCTGATATTCCTGCCCAGTTCTTCTCTGTCTTCTGAGACTGTAGCTGTGACGCACTCAGGCAGCTTTATTTTCCAGAGCTGTGGTTTGAATTACATTTTAAAACCCAGTGTGATTCCCACTTAAGCTTGAGATTTTGCACCTGTGCTGTATGGCAGTAATGATCCATACAGTATATATCGTGGTAGCTCATTGAATGATTTCTGCAAACTGATAGTTTATAGACCTTCCTACAATATTTGTAATGTTGTTTTATATGAAGCAGCCTTACCTAGCTTAATATTAAATCTTTTGACAGCAGCTTTCCAGGATTTAAGAGATAGGTCTTTCTTAGTTGTCCCTGAAGATGCTGAAGAACAGAATGGTTTCATTTTTTAAAGGCATTGAAGTGGATGATGTAGTCAAAGAACTGACTTGATAGACGAGGGGTGCCCAAACTATGGCCCGGGGCCCGGATCTAGCCCCCAATGCCAATTCATCCAGTCCATGAAGCCCTTGTTGCTCCTGGAAGCGGAAGTAAAATACGCCCGTACGGGCATATTTTACTTCCGCTTCCAGGAGCGACGAGTGGATCGCGGGCCAGATGAATTGGTGTTGGGGCCAGATCTGACCCCCAGACCATAGTGACCAGCTCCCTGAACCTCGTTACTGACCCGCAGCCCAAAAGGTTTGGGCACCCCTGTGATAGACAGTAGGTGGGGTGGTTATCAGAGGGGTAGACATGACAACTGTTTGAAGAAAGTTCTTAGGATAGCTGGATGGAAGGAGAAGGACTATTGTCTTGTGGAAGAGAATAGACACTTTCCTCATGGCAAAACAGATGAATCCCCTTTACTTTACTTCCTACATGACCAAAACTTTGCTGCTTGTCACAGATATATTGATTTATTCTGCTCTGCTGTTGTCTCTCGGCAGGTTTTTGAGGCTTCAGGAAAACCTGAAGAAAACTTGTTTGACTGAAGATTATAGAAGAATAGGCATGTACACCATGCAAAATCATGCATATCGACTTCATTTTTGGTGGTGGTGGTGAGCCTATGGTTTGTCCACAGCCTCAAGCATGGCATAGCCATTGTTTTGAAAGAGAACAGATGTATACACAAATCATAGAAAAGACACTTTAACTGTATCTATATGTTACAGAGAGAATTTTTTAAAAAAAATCATAGGAGGTTAACATCTCTCCCTCTTCCTAGCAATATTGTCTTTTTTAAAAATAATTTTTATTAAATTTTCAAAAATAATACAAACAATAAAATAACATCAAAATTACAAATATAAAGAAACTTACGTATATAAAATTAAAATTACATACATATGTAAAGTTAAACATCAACAAATCGAAACCACATTGTTTATAATATATGCTATTTCAAATCAAACCAATAAGGTATGGTTTCTATGCCTCATTTTCCAATAATGTTTTCTAATATAAAGACAAAACAAAAAACAACAAGATAAACAAAAATAAAAATAAAATACTAATCGCCCAGTGTTATTTACAATGGACTGGAGAGCTCGAAGATATTCATTGAGATTTTTCCCAAAAAATCTTGTGATCAGGTACAGGTCTTTGCAAATCATTCCCCCTCAGTGAGTAATCCACAAAAGCTTGCCAAACCTTCCAGAATCTATTCTCTTTAACAAATCCCTTTTTAAAATTTATTTCCCATGTCATCTTATCATTCAATGCTAAGCCCCACATTTCCTTATACCACTCCTCAATATTCAAATTTACCTCATTTTTTCATTTTCTAGCGATACACTGTCTTCCCGTTGACAACATTATTTCCAATAACTCTTTTTTATTCTTACTCAGGTTTATATTTTCCACTTCTGTCAACATAATCGTGCTAAGACCCAATTTAATTTTCTCCCCCATGATTTCGATTATCTCGTATTCAATTTTCTTCCAAAATTTTTTTACCACAGTACATCTCCACCGCATGTGTTCATAAGTTCCCGTTTCCTTCTTACAACGGCAACACATTTTATCTTTTTTCTTATCTATCTGATGTAACCTCATTGGAGTCAAATACCATTTCCACAGCATTTTATAATTATGTTCCTTAACTCTAACCGACATAGTTCTCATGATTCTTTTCCTCCATTTATTTTTCCAATTCTGTTCTTCTATTTTTATATTCAAATCTTGTTCCCAGCTTAATCTTAGTTCTTCTTGTGGATTACCTACCTTATTTATCATTCTATATATTTTACCAACCAGTCCCTTTATACCACTTTGTCCCCTTCTTATTTTCCAAATCAGTTCTTCAAACTCAGTCCTGTCTCTTTCTAATCCAACTTCATTCAAATATTTACTATTCCGGCTATTAACCATCCCTGTCTGAAACCAATTCAGTTTCAGCTGTCCATACAAATTTATTTTCCTC
This sequence comes from Bradypodion pumilum, assembly GCA_035047305.1. Lineage (NCBI taxonomy): Eukaryota > Metazoa > Chordata > Lepidosauria > Squamata > Chamaeleonidae > Bradypodion > Bradypodion pumilum. Next base: position 108,288,277 of record JAWDJD010000004.1, on the reverse strand, counting down.
TCTCTGTCTTTACAGGCCCGTATCCAGTCTCTCAGCAGAAATACCTCATTCTTATCAAGTACTTCTTTGACCCTTTTATCAATTTTTATTGGAAAATTTGCTATATCCTCCAACTCTATAATAGGGGAAATGTCCGGTACCAAGTCCCTTTTTACTTTTTTCCATACCCCCAAAGTTGCCTTCATTATTCTATTTTTAGTGACCATTTTACTCATATTGCCTTCTAAAAAGACCACTTTTCCAATATATTTAAAATCTTTCATTTCTAATTCTTCCCAAATTGCCTTTTCATTAGCCAGGATCCTCACAACGTTTTTAATTTGGAAAGCTCGATAATATGCCACCAGGTTTGGCACTCCTAATCCCCCTTCCTTATGGGATAAATACCAAAAAAAATTAACCAATCGGGGCCTTTTCCCCCCATTACAAAAATTGTTAATCAATTTTTGAAACTCCTTAATTTCTTTATCGTTCAATTGGATTGGAAGAGCATCAAATAAAAAATAAATTCTTGGTAACAACATCATTTTACATATTGCAATTCTTCCAAACCATGACAGTTTCAATTTTTGCAATTGTTGTATTCTATCTTTAATTTCCTTTTTCAACTTTACGTAATTCAATTTCTTAAATTCATCGAATTTATTCGAGATATTAATCTCCAAATATTTCAAATCATCCTTAATTCGTAAATTACATTTTTCCTTTATTCTTTTCTGTTCTTCTTTACCCATATTACACAATATCATTTCAGATTTATCCCAGTTTATTCTCAAACCAGTTATATCCTCAAAATTTTTCAGCTGCAGTTGTATTCTATCCAATGCCTTTCCAGGGTGTTTAACTGTTATTAAAGTATCATCAGCATATAAACTTATCTTGTTACCTAGAACCCCTTCTATCTCCTTGTCTTCCCTTACCTCCTTCACCAACATCTCCATTGCCAAAATAAATAAGATTCGAGACAAAGGACAACCCTGCCTTGTACCTGCTTCTAGCTTTACCTCCTTTGTAACTACATCATTTACCCTTACTACTGCCTTCCCTTGCTGATATAATTGTCCAATTATCTTCTTAAATTTATCACCAAATCCATAACATTTAATTATCTCGTTAATTGTTACCCATTGTAAAGAATCAAATGCCTTGAAGATATCCAAAGATAATAGTCCAACTTTCTCTTTTGTTTGTCCTACCTTATCAATTAAATTTAAAACTCTTCTTATCAAATCTGACATATGTCTACCCTTCAAAAATCCCACCTGGTCCTCATTTATATAAGTGCCCATAAAACTATTCAACCTATTAGCTAGTATCGCTGTGAAGATCTTGGCATCTTGGTTTATTAATGAAATTGGTCTGTATGATTCAATTTTTTCTAAATCTTTTCCTGGCTTTGGCAACAGAATAATTATAGTCCTATACCATGAAGTCGGGATATGCCCTCCTTCTAATATATAGTAGTATAACTTATTCAATTTTGGAACCACTATATCTTTAAACTCCTTGTAAAACTCGGCTGGTAATCCGTCCTCTCCAGGTGCTTTATCTGTTTTTAAGCTAGCTATAACCTCTTTTTTTTCCTTTTCTGTTATTCATTCTTCCATCCTGTTCCTATGTTCCTGCAATATCTATGTTCCTATGTTCCTTCACTTCTCCTTCTTTATCTTTCTCCTCTCCTTCTCTCCTTTCCTTTCCGACTCTCCACAACACTCCAAAAATTGCTCCAGAAACCATCTCCAGTTGTTTCCTCCCGTCTTCAGTCACTCTAACTTTCGATTTCCTTCTTCACCGCCGCCATTAATCTCCTTTCACAAACTTTCTCTCTTCCGCTCTCCCTCTTAACTCCTCCTCGCTCCTTTACACATTTGCTTTTCCTTCGTTTTCACTCTCCTTCTCACCCCCTCAGCCGCGCCAGCCACCACTTCCAAATTCGTGTCTTTATTTTCAACAACTCACATTTTCATTGTTTCTCCCGATCTCCTGGAAGTCCCATTCACCGCGACTCAGCTGGTGAGGCCGCCGCTTGCGCCGCTAGCCTCCCAGCCAAAACGCTCCCAAACGCTCCTTGAACCTTCCGGATCAAGCCTTTTCAGTTACGAGGTCTATAAACTTTCTTCTTGCCAATCTTTGAAAATTTGTATTTCTCTATGTTTATTTTCTCATTGTTTTTCTCATTGAGAAGTGCGAGCTCCGAGGAAAGTGTGTTATTGCATCAGCATCTTAGCCATGCGCCCCAATATTGTCTTTTCTAGTAACTTTTGCCCAGGTCTTGCAAATTAACAGTCATGTTTTTATTGAGTCAACCCATATCATCTTAGGTCTTCCTCTTTTCCCTCTCCCTTTTCCAGCAATATTTTATTTTCTGGTCAATTCTTTATTTTTATTATACGTGCATGTTACAATAGCCCTGATTTACATATTTTTTGCTCTACTGAGAATTCAGGTTTAACTTGATTGAGCACTCACTTTTTTGCCTTTTTGGCTGTCTATGGTATCTGTAAAGCTCTCTTCCAACATCCCATCTATACCTATAAGGAAGGGGTGTGGCCGTATGTGTGCGGAATGCGTACCTACACCCCGGAGCCTATTCTGTAATGCTCCGTGCACACCTAACTTCCCCCCCCCCCCAAGATCAGTGCCGCGAGGGTCTGGGGGTTGAGAAAATGGGACAAACTGGGAAGAAGAATGGAAACTCCAACTCCCACGGTGCCATGGGAGAAAAAATGGCAGTTTAACAGCCAGGCCTGGAAACAGAATTTTGGAGAGAGCTGATTTGCATGTTGGACTGTGATTGGTTGAGAGTGAATGACTGACGGAGAAAGGTCCTAATGCGGATGGAACAAACCCATTCCATTTAAGCCTCTACAATCCTAGAATGAGACACTTTCAATGTACATCAATGCTGTGTGAGTGAGAGATAGAGAGAGACAGGGAGTGTGTGTCTGTGTGTGTGTGGAATACAATGCACAAGACAGTGGGTTCCAGATCAGAGAGAGAGAGAGAGTCTTGGTGTGTTGGGGTGTATCAGGGTCCGAAAAACCTAAACATACAACAAACAACCCCCGACCAAGGCCGGGTAATTAGCTCTCATCCTTCCTTCCCTACCTCCAGCCATTGTTCTCCCCTTCCTTCTTTCCTTCTTTCCTTCTTTGATGTTTGCAGATTGATACACAGTAGCCAGCAGTCAGGGGGCCAAACACATCTTTATTGGAATGTAGTCAATCTGAACATGAGGTCAATGGCAGAGCAATGCTCCTTATATACCACAGGTAATGATTTAAACCTGGCGCGGAGCCACATGATTGGTCAGTACAGGTAAACAGCCAGGTGACAACACTTGATTCGGTAATGAGTAAACAATAGCTACATCTATGGCGGGAACACAGGCCCGCGATATCTACACAAGAGGAGTATTTACATAAGGGAAAAAGGGAGGGGGAAATGGAGGATCGCTAGATCCGATTTCATTCACATTTCACTTGCGTTACATGTTCGCTTTCAATCACAGTTTACTTGAGTTACATAAACAACATCCCTCCCCCCCTAGGATGGCACAGAGTCCCTCAACCACTGTGGTGGCCTGCATGTTCATTTGGGCTGCACAGCTGCTTGGCTGAACTCGGAGGAACTGGGGGGTTTGGGTTCCTCAGACTCTCGTTCCGCAGTGGGAAAGCAAGTAGCATTAGTGGCACGTTGGGCGCACTGGCCCATTTCAGAAAGGGAACCCGGGAGGGGATAATCCAAATCAAAACCGTTTCATTTCAGTTGGAGCAGGGGATCGCTCTAAATCAAAACCTGGAAGGGATGGAGAATAACTTAAAGAAAATTTGCGCCTGTTACTCTGAGTAGGGGGTGACTCAACAGAAAATTGCCTTGTTTGTTTGGGAGTAGAGGTAGACTTGAATATCAGAGGATGGGGGGGTTACTGGGGAGAAATCAAAGCCCCACTTCTCTCTTGGACGAGTGGGGGAACACTCTGCAAACTCCCCCTGGTCCTGTAACTCAAAATCTAAACTTTCAGGGTCTGGACTTTCGTACTCTTCCCTGCCTGCTTGCATAGGATGGATGAGACCAAAATTCAATTCCCTTGGTGGGCTGTCTGCAGTGTCTCCCCCTTGGGATAAGCAGGTGGGGGAGGACCCTAACATTGAATCGCCCAGACCTTCAGTTCCCTGGAACTCCGTGGCCCGCCGCCTGAGCTGATCGACGTGTCGCCGCCACAGTAGCCTCGTACTTGTCTCTACTTGGTAGGACACTGGTCCTGTTTGCTTGACCACAACCCCGGGGACCCATGTTGGGCCAGCAGCCACATAATTCCTGCAATGCACTGGGTCCCCAGCTGCAAATACCTTTGTGTGCGCAATTTCAACATTCCTTCCCTCATCCTACACCCTGGTCAGATCTTGCCGGTTGAAAAGCAAGACTGGTCACCTGCGCATCAAGAATTCGGTTGGCGAGAGTCCAGATGCCAGAGGGGTTACCCTGTAGCAAAGGAGAAACTGGCACAATTGCAACTCTAAATTCCCATGGCCCATTCGCTGAAGTGCCTCTTTAGTAGTACGCACTTGGCGCTCAACCTGGCCATTCATTGCGGGGTGAAATGGGGCAGATGTGACGTGTCAAATTGCATTTCTCTCGAGGAATGCCTGGAATTGGATGGAAGTGAATGTACTAGCGTTGTCAGAGACAAGCAAGTTGGGTAAACCAAAACAACTGAATAGCCTCCGCAATTGCTTAACGGTTGCTGCCACGGAGGTACTGGGCATTGGAATAACCTCCAACCATTTTGAAAAAGAGTTGACCACTAACAAAAAGAGCATGCCCCTGAACGTATCAGTGAAGTCGATGTGTTATCATGACCATGGTCCATGGGCTGTGTCCCATTCTCTGGAAGGAAGTTGGGACTCTTCGGGTTGAGAACTCTGGCAACTCTCACAAGTGCCCACCAACTGTTCAATATCTGTGTCTATCTGGGGCCACCAGAAGTAGCTCCTGGCCAAAGCCTTTGAGCTCACTATTCCCGGGTGGCTAATGTGTAGCAACCTGAATACCTTTGAGCGCAATACCTCAGGAATGACCACCCTCTGGCCACACAGGAGGCAGCCCCTCTCTAGCAAAAGCTCAAACCTCTTTCAGAAATACGCTTTGAACTCCTCGGCTGGAGGAGTCGTGGGCCACCCTTTCTTTACCCATGAAACAACCAGGGACAGAACCTTGTATTTCGCCGTATTTTTGGCAAGATCTGTGGGCACAATTGGGGGTAAGTCGAGAGATTCGATCATCAGCACCTGGTGATCCTGCTCGACCTCGCACTTGGGCTCCCCTAACTCAGGTAAGGGAGAACGGGAAAGCACGTCAGCATGGCTGATCTCTTTGCCTGGGCGGTGTACCAGTGTAAACTGGTAAGCATTTAGGTATATTGTCCACCGAAGCATTTTGGGGTCAGAATCTGAGGTGTGGGCTTGGACGTGGTGAAGATCCCCAACAGCGGTTTGTGGTCGGTTACAATAGTGAACTCCCAACCATAGAGGAAATCGTGGAACTTTTTGGTCCCAGCGACTATCACAAGAGCCTCCCTGTCAGTTTGTGCGTAATTGCGCTCTGCTTTTGAGAGGGACCTTGAGTAAAAGGCAACCGGGGCTTCCTGTCTGTTTTCCAACACGTGGCATAGCATGGCCCCCACCCCCACTGGTGAAGCATCGCAAACCAACACCACGGGCTTCCTTGGGCCGAAGTGAGTTAAGATTGCTTCCGACGATAGGAGCTGTTTTAACTCTTTAAAGGCTCGTTCCTGGCTCTCCCCCGCCCCCTCGCCAAACCGCATCTTTCTTTAAAAGATGATGCAGCGGCTCCATCATGGAAGCATTCCTTGGCAAGAAGGAATGGTAAAAGTTAAGCAGCCCCAAGAAGGACTGCAACTCTGGTTTCACGGTTGGGCGAGGGGCGTTGCGAACAGTGGCAACTTTTGAGTCGGAGGGCTTAACTCCTTTGGGGGTTATCTTGAACCCTAAGAACTCTACTTCCCTAGCAAGGAACACGCACTTATCTTTTCTCAGCTGCAACCCCACCTAAGGTCCTAACCTCTTAGCTAGTTCTGACTCACTCCCAGCTGTGATCAAAATGTCATCAAAGTAGGGGAGAACCCCGGGGAGACCCTTAAGGAGGCATCCACCCACCGCCTTTCCTAAAGGCCTCCTTCGCTGGACCAGGAAGGAGAAGAGAGGGCCAGCAGCTGTGTCAAGGCAGGGAGAGGTGGCTGCAAAAGACCTTCCAACCACCCCCTTTCCCAAAGGCCTCCTTCGCTGGACCAGGCAGATGGCTTCGAGAATTGCAGCCCAACTCCAGCCATGGAGAACAGACACTGCCTTTCCTCCCAGCCGCTCCGATGGGAGGGAATTGGTCACAGCCGGGGAAGCCTTGGCGGATTGATGGACTGGCACGTTGCCGCCCCCCTTCTTCACCTCTTGTGGGGTTAGGGAGGAGAGAGGGAAGTGGTGCCAGCAGTGAGGGCCCTTATCCCCCCTTTTTTAGTAATTGTACGGGTTGGAGGGGTGGGAAGGGAATGGGATTGGGTTTGGGTTTGGGAAGGGATGGCCGGCACCCCCCACCTCTGATAAGGGGCTCTTGGAAATGCCCCAAGGAGGGTAGGGGGAGTGTGGGGGTGGGTTCTGGGTCTGGAGGGGAGAGAGGGTGGGAGAAATGGTCTTGTCAGCTGGGTAGGAGGGATAGCACTCCATCTGAGATGGGTGGGCAGGTTCTCAGAGCTCAAATTGGGGTTGTGACGGGCATGGGATGATATGGCGGGTACCGAGGGGCAGGCCGCACTCGGGGAACACGGGACCAATGGTTGGTATCTGTCTCTCATTCCAGTCCCGCAGGTACATCTCTGGGTCCTGAGCAGCTGATCCAGGGTGACCCCACCCTTAGCCTGCTGCTGATGAATGCCAGGTCGATCTGCAACAAGGCCTCCCTAATTCAAGACTCTATTCAGGAGGGGCGGGCCGACCTGGCATGCATCACCGAAACCTGGCTGAGACCAGAGGATGGCGTACCTCTGTCAGAAATGTGTCCAGCCGGCTTCGGTATCTGGCACCAGCCAAGGGATGAGGGAAGGGGCAGTGGCGTCGCCATTGTAGCCAGGGAGTCCTTGGGAGTCGCCAGGGCCACTGCTCCACAAGTCCCGGGTTGTGAGGCCCTGCTCCTGCAGTTGGGCCCTAAGGGTCAGCTGGGAGTCTTATTCCTGTACCTGCCTCCTTGCAGGGTAAGAGACTCCCTGCCTGAGCTCCTGGAGGCCATCTCAGCGTTGGCGTTGGAGTTCCCTAGGCTGATGGTTCTGGGGGACTTCAATTTGCCTTCGCTGGGGACTGGTTCAGAGGTTGCTCAGGAGTTCATGGCTTCCATGGCAGCCATGGACCTGACTCAGGTAATTCATGGCCCAACCAGGGGCAGTGGTCACACACCGGACCTAGTTTTTTTGTCGGAGCGGTGGCAGAGTGATCTGAGACTACAAAAATTAGAAACTATACCTGTGCCATGGTCAGATCACTATCTGGTGACTCTGGACTTCCTGGGGGTGGCGGTTCACCACAGGGAGGCCTATTAAATTGGCCCGCCCCCGGCGACTGATGGATTCTGACGAATTCCAGAGGGAACTGGGGGATTTTCCTCTGGATCGGCTACACGATTCATCCAAGGCACTCGTTGACCTGTGGTACAGGATGACTACGGCTGCCTTGGATGAAATTGCACCACTACGGGCTCTCCGAGCCCGTGGGGTTCGATCTTCCCCATGGTTCACAGAAGAATTGCGGGAGCTTAAACGGGCAAAGAGACGCCGAGAGCGCCACTGGGTGAAGACCCGGAGTGATTCCGACTGGACACTGGCTATTAAGACCTACCTGGTGGCGATGGGGGTGGTGAAGCAACAATACTTCACCGCCCTCATTGCCTCTGTGGATAATCACCCAGCCGCTCTGTTCCGGGCTACCAGGTCTCTCCTTGGCCGGGAGGGGCCGGTCCCCGGTTGGCAGGGTTCGGCTGAGGTTTTTGCAGACTATCTGGTGGAGAAAATCGCTCGGATTCGCTCGGGATTTAATCCTGGCGTGGATGGGGAGGGTCCAGAGGGGATCAGAGCTCAGTCTGGCAGTGTTGTATGGGATCGGTTCGATCCAGTTGTCCCTGAGGAAGTGGACAGGCTTCTTGCAGCTGTTCGCACCACCTCCTGCCCTTTGGATCCCTGTCCCACTTGGTTGGTGAAAGCCTCCAAGGGGGTGACGGGAGGCTGGGTCGGGGCTATAATAAATGCTTCATTGCGGGAGGGGGTGTTTCCTGCACCTTTAAAACATGCTCTGGTGCGCCCCCTCCTGAAGAAACAATCTCTCGGCCCAGCAGTTCCAGCTAATTATAGACCGGTCTCCAACCTCCCTTTCTTAGGGAAGGTACTGGAGAAGGTGGTGATGTGGCAGTTGCAGGGGGTCCTGGATGAAGCGGATTATCTGGACCCCTATCAATCGGGTTTCAGGCCTGGATATGGTACTGAGACTGCATTGGTCGCACTGGTTGATGACCTCTTGCGGGAGCGGGACAGGGGTCATCCATCCGTCCTGGCTCTTCTGGATCTCTCAGCGGTCTTCGATACCATCGACCATGGTATGCTTCTGGAACGGCTCAAAGGTTTGGAGATCCAGGGCACTGTGCTGTCCTGGTTTTCCTCATTTCTGGAGGGTCGTACCCAGTCGGTGTGGTTGGAGAGTGAGAGGTCCAGCGCTAGGCCCCTACAGTATGGGGTGCCTCAGGGCTCGGTGCTCTCTCCTCTCCTATTTAACATATACATGAAGCCGTTGGGCAAGGTTATCCGTTCCCATGGGGTAAGGTATCATCAGTATGCTGATGATACCCAGATATATATCTCGGCCCATGGGGACCCCAGTGATGCAGTCAATGTCCTATCCAGATTCTGGAAGTGGTTGGGGTCTGGATGGGGGACAACGGGCTACAATTGAATCCCTCCAAGACTGAGTGGCTTTGGATAGGGGGTCCCGCATTATCCAGGGAGCTGCCAACTTTGGTCTTGGATGGGGCTGCTTTGCCCCAGACAGACCCGGTACGCAACTTAGGGGTCCTCCTGGATTTGGGGCTGCTATTAGCAGATCAGGTGGCGGCTGTGGCCAGGAGGGCTTTCTCACAGCTTCGCGTCATCCGTCAGTTGCGTTCGCTCCTGGACCCGGACTCCCTGCTCATGGCCACACGTGCTCTGGTCACCTCCAGGCTAGATTATTGCAATGCACTCTACATGGGGCTGCCCTTGTCAACCATTCGGAGGCTGCAGTTGGTCCAGAATGCGGCAGCCCGGGTGGTGATGGGGCATTACTGTGCCTCACCATTACTTCGGGAGCTGCACTGGCTACCAGTTTGCCTCCGGGTGCAGTTCAAGGTGCTGGTTTTGACCTTTAAAGCCCTTCATGGAAGTGGGCCAGGATACCTTAGAGACTGCATTGTCCCAAGAGTGTCCGCCTGTCCAACCAGAATGGACCAGAGGGGCTCCCTTATTGTCCCATCTGCCAGAGGGGCTCGTCTCTCTGGTACACGAAGGAGGGCCTTTTCCGTGTCCGCACCGGACTTGTGGAACCTCCTGCCTGTAGAGTTGCGGGAGCAGATAGAGTTGCTACCTTTCAGAAAAGACCTAAAAACCTGGTTGGCAGGGCAGGTGTGGGGCCCAGATGGAAGAGTGGCCCCTGCCTACTGGCTTATAAATTAAGCCCCCATTTCTTTTAATTGTCTTTTTTTAAATGTGGGTTTATGTGGGTTTTAAGAGGAATGGGGTAGGTGGGTAGGTATGTTGGGTTTTAATTGGTTTTAACTGAGTGTACTGTTTTATGTGTGTTTTAACTTGTTGTGAGCCGCACAGAGTCGGGTTTACCTGATTGGGCGGCATATAAATTTGAATATAAAATAAAATAAATAAAATAAATTCCACTAATGATTGAAATATCCCGGGGGCTGAGTTCATGCCGAACTGGAGGCGTGTCACCTTAAAACGCACCCTTGTGTGTAACAATTGTCTGGGCAGCTGCTGCAGCAGGTGTGACCATTAGCTGCTGATAAGCCTGCGCTAAATCTAATTTCGCAAAATATTTACCCCCGTGTAACATGGCTAGTAAATGGCTAACTACCGGCACTGGGTATGCATTGGGGCGACTGGCCTTGTTAATTGTGCATTTGTAATCAGCACAAATCCTAACCTCCCCGTTGGATTTCATGGCAGTAACAATCAGTGTCTCCCACTCTGCTGAGTCCACCGGAACCAAAAAACCCTGACCCATCAGTTTGTCCACTTCTGCCTCAATCTTGTCTTTTTTAAAAAAAAAAATTATTGAATTTTTCAAAAATATATAAACATACAATAACAATACATCATAAAAATACATATTTTTAACAAAAAATAACTAACATATTTGATAGTTGATCCCATACATTTTTATTGTTGTTGTTGTTCAGTCGCACAGTCGATTCCGACCCTTTGCGACCCCATGGACCATTTTCCTCCAGGCGCCTCTGTCCTCTACTATCCCCCTTAACCCTCCCAGCTCTGTGCCCATTGTGTCTATAATACCATCTAGCCATCTCATCCTTGGCCTCCCCCTTCTTCTTTTGCCCTCCACCTTTCCCAACATCAATGCCTTCTCAAGTGAATCCTCCCTTCTCATTTGATGTCCAAAGTATTTTAGCTTCATCTTTACTATTTGACCTTCCAATGAGCAGTCAGGGTTAATTTCTTCTAAGATTGACCTATTTGTTCTCCTCGCTGTCCAGGGGACTCTCAAAACCCTCCTCCAACACCACATTTCAAAGGCATCTATTCTTCTGCGTTCAGCCTTCCTAATTGTCCAGCTCTCACATCCATACATTACTACTGGGAAAACCATTGCTTTGACTATTCTAATTTTTGTTTGCAATGTAATGTCTCTGCTTTTCACTATGTTCCCCATGTTTCTCATCGCTTGTCTCCCAAGAATCAGTCGCCTTTTTATTTCATGGCTGCAATCCCCATCTGCAGTGATCTTTGATCCTAAGAAAGTAAAATCTGTCACTGCTTCTACTTCTTCCCCGTCTATTTTCCAGGAACTGATGGGGCCTGTTGCCATTATCTTGGTTTTCTTGATATTGAGTCTCAAGCCAGCTTTTGCACTCTCCTCCTTCAGCCCAATCAAGAGATTCTTTAGGTCTTCCTCACTTTCTGCCATTAGGGTGGTATCGTCTGCATATCTCAGATTATTGATGTTTCTCCCAGCGATTTTAATCCCATATTGTGATTCCTCCATCCCTGCACTGCGCATTATGTGCTCTGTGTATAGGTTGAATAAGCATGGTGACAAAATGCAGCCTTGTCTTACTCCTTTTCCTATTCCAAACCACTCTGTTATTCCATGTTCTGTCCTAACTGTTGCTTCTTGGTTCATGTACAGATTTCTCAGGAGGCATATGAGGTGCTCTGGTATTCCCATCTCTTTAATTACTTGCCACATCTTGTTGTGGTCCACACAGTCAAATGCCTTAGTGTAGTCAATAAAACAAAAGTAAACTTGTTTCTGGTATTCCTTTGTTTTCTCCATGATCCAGCGTATGTTGGCGATGTGGTCTCTAGTCCCCCTGCCTCTTCTGAAACCAGCCTGCACCTCTGGTAATTCTCTCTCCACATGCTGCTGAAGTCTGTCCTGTATTATCTTGAGCATCACCTTGCTGGCATGTGGGATGAGCACGATTGTTCGATAATTTGAACATTCTTTGGCATTGCCCTTTTTTGGGATTGGGACGTATACTGATCTTTTCCAATCCTGTGGCCACTGTTTTGTTTTCCAAATCTGCTGGCATATTGAATGCAGTAATTTGACGCCATCATCTTTTAGCGCTTTGAAAAATTCAACTGGGATACCATCATCTCCACTAGCTTTGTTGTTTGCAGTGCTCTTTAGGGCCTTTATGACTTCGCTCTCCAGGATGTCTGGCTCAAGTTCAATTTCTTCATCATTGTGATTATCAGGAGTGTTGAGGTCCTTTTTGTAAAGTTCCTCTGTGTACTCTTTCCATCTTTTCTTAATTTCTTCTGCATCAGCTAGCTCCTTTCCGTCTTTGTCCCTTATCATGGTCATTTTTGCTTTAAATGTTCCCTTGATTTCCCCAATTTTTTTGAAAAGATCTCTGGTTCTGCCTCTTTTGTTGTTTTCCTCCATTTCTCTGCACTGTTCTTTTAGGTAGTTTTCCTTATCTCTCCTTGCTTTTCTTTGAAATTCTGTGTTCAAATGGTTGTAGTTTTTCCTTTCTCCTTTGACTTTTGCGTTCCTTCTTTCCTCTGCTATTTTAAGAGCCTCATCAGACAACCACTTTGCTTTCTTACTCTTCTTTTCTTTTGGTATGGTTTTCTTTGCTGCTTCCTGCATGATGTCCCTCATCTCCGTCCATAATTCTTCCGGTACTCTGTCTACCGAGTCTAAGCCATTAAATCTGTTCATCACCTCCACCGTGTATTCTTTAGGGATGCTGTCTAGGTGATATCTTTCTGGTCTCCGTATTTTCCCTATTTTCTTTAGTCTAAGCCTGAATTTTGCGATCAGTAGGTTGTGATCTGAGCCACAGTCTGCTCCAGGTCTTGTTTTTGCTGACTGTATGGAGGTTCTCCATCTTTGGCTGCAGAGTATGTAGTCAATCTGGTTTCGGTGTTGGCCATCTGGTGATGTCCATGTGTAAAGTCGCCTCTTGTGTTGCTGGAAGAGAGTGTTTGCTATGACCAGTGCGTTCTCTTGGCAGAACTCTATCAATCTTTGCCCTGCTTCATTTTGTGTTCCAAGACCAAATTTGCCTGTTATTCCCTCCACTTTTTGATTTCCTACTTTGGCATTCCAGTCTCCTAATATAATTTGGACATCATTTCTTGGTGTCTGTTCTATGAGGTGTTGTAAGTCCTCATAGAACTGGTCCATTGTGGCTTCATCTGCACCAGTGGTTGGTGCGTATATTTGGATCACAGTGACATTGAAAGGTTTGCCTTGAAATCTGACTGACATCATTCTGTCATTTTTGAGATTGTATCCCATTACTGCTTTTCTCACTCTTTTATTGACAATTATGGCTACTCCATTTCTTCTAAGGTTTTCTTGCCCGCAGTAGTAGATATGATGGTTTCCAGAGCTGAATTCACCCATCCCTGTCCATTTGAGCTCACTGATGCCTAAGATGTCAATGCTTATTCTTTCCATCTCATTTTTTACCACTTCCAGTTTTCCTTGATTCATAGACCTCACATTCCATGTCCCTATGCAGTATTGTTCCCTGCAACACTGTATTTCTCCTCCCCCTTTCGTATCCCTCCCCCTTTTCAGATCTGCTGTGCTGAGCATCCCCTTGTTTTGCCTTTTGTTTTGGTCCATAGGGTTCTCTTGGCAGACTTTGTGGCATGCCTTGCCGGTCTCTACGCCAGTCTTTTCCCATCACACATGTTATCACCGTTTAAACAGTTTTAAAACAAAGTATTATCATGCACAATATCACAGTTTATCACATAGTATCAAAGTAAAAGTTGAACTAATTAATGAAAGGGAAAGAAAGAAAGAAAGAAAGAAAAAGTCCACTATATCAAGTCTCTATGTAAGTCAGTTTCTTGTACAGTCACTATGTCAGTTGCCATAAGCCATCTATATTTAGTCAACTATATTATTTCAGTTCGATTACTTATCCTTTGCATGCACACAGCAGCTCTTGCCTCTCTTCGGCCGCATGGAGTCGGTCAAAGGCGCCGGCTCGGGCCTCGCTGTGATGGTGGTTGTGGATGGTATCTCCTGGGGGTGGTCGGGGGTCTCCGGAAGTGTCCTTCTCTCTGGCCCCAGGCCTTTGGATGGGGAGGGAGGGGCAAGATCCTTTACTCACCTCCCCCTTGGGCCTCTCTGGATGGCAAATGGGCATTAGAGCTGGGCCTTCCTGAAGCCTTTTATTCCTCTCCAGGCTCAGGTCTTTGGATGGGGAGGGAGGGGCAGGATCCTTTACTCCCCTCCCCTGTGGTCCTCTCTGCATGGAATGAGCAGTATAGCTGGGCCTTGCTGATTCCTTTTTTTCGAAAACTGGTTTAGTAGTTAACATCTATCCTACTTCCAGAATTGTTCCCAAATATCTTTATTTATTGCTACCTCTAAATCTATTCGTAATATACCATTCAATAATAGTTTAATATATGTACAACCATCAAAATCCAAAGTACACATAAAATACACCCTGTGATTTATTTACATTGCCCTGGAAAGCTCAGAGTATCTCATTATTCACCTCCAAAAGCTACTTTGTTCTGGTACAGGTCTGTTTCTTTCTGGGCCCGCAATGGAGTGATCCACGAAAGGTTTCCAAATATTCCAAAATCTGTTCTCTTTCAGCTTATCTCTTTTTTCTTTTATCTCCCATGTCAGTTTATCGTTCAAAGCTAAATTCCACATTTCTTTATACCATTCGTCCGTTTGTATAGTTACCTCATTTTTCCAATGTCTGGCAATACATTGTCTACCCGTTGTTAACATTATTTCTAATAACTCTTTTTCTTCCTTGTTTAAATTCATCCCATCCACATCTGTAAGCATAATGGTACCAGACACCAGTTTGATCTTTTTGCCCAATATTTCATTAATCTCTTTTTCTATTCTACCCCAAAAATCCTTTATCATTTTACAACCCCACCACATATGTTCATAAGTTCCTATAGTATCTTTACATCTCCAACATAAATTGTCCTTTTTGTTATCAATCTGGTGTAACCTCACTGGTGTCAGATACCATCTCCACAGCATTTTATAGTTGTGTTCTTTAATTCTAACTGACATAGTTCACATTATCTTCTTTTTCCATTTATTTCTCCATACATCTTTTTCTATCTTTATATTCAAATCCTGCTCCCACTTCAATTTCAAATCCTCCTGTGGATCACCCTCCCTATTTATTAAAATTTAGAGTTTACTTACTAAGCCCTTAATGCTTCTATCGCCTTTCCTAATTTTTAATACTAGTTCTTCAAACTCCGTCTTTTCTCTATCTATATCTATTTCTCTTGCATATTTGACATTCCAATTATTGACCTTCATTATCTGAAACCAATTCAATTTCAACTGTTCGAACAACTTTTTCTTCCTACTTTCAACACTGCAAATCCGTAACCAGTCTTTCATCAGGAAAACATCATTTTCTTCCAATATTTCCTTTATTTCTTTGTTTATTTTTAATGGAAAACAGGCCATATCTGCCAGTTCCAAAATTGGGGAGAAATTTGGTGCCAGATCATTCTTCAACCTTTTCCACACACCCATAACTCCCGTCATCATTATATTATTAATGGTTATCTTTCCTACTTCTGCTCCCCAAAAAATCCTTTTGCCTATCTTCTTAAAATCTTTCATCTCCAATTCCTCCCATATCGTTTTTTCTCTTGCCAAGATCTTCACTACATTCTTAATTTGAAAAGCACGGTAATATGCCAGTAGATTTGGCATTCCTAAGCCCCCTTCTTTCTGAGGTAGGTACTATAATTTTTTTGGTAGTCTAGACTTTTTACCTCCATTACAAAAGTTATTGAACAACTTTTGAAACTCATTGATTGTCTTTCAATTGAATTGCCAATGCATCAAATAAAAAATTAATTCTAGGTAACAACATCATTTTAGTAAGTGCAATTCTCCCAAACCATGACAATTTCAGCTTTTGGAAACTTTGTATTCTAATCTTAATCTCCGTTTTTAAACTATCATAATTCAATCTTTTAAGCTCTTCCATACTATTTGATATAAGTATCTCCAAATATTTCAACTTATCTTTAATTTGAATATTACTTAGTCCCTTTATTTTCTTAATTTCCCTTTCACCTATATTACACAACATCATTTCCGATTTATCCCAATTTATCTTCAAACCCGTGATATCCTCGAACTCCTTAAATTGCATTCGGATCCTATCCATAACCTTCTCTGGATGTTTAACAATTATCAATGTGTCATCGGCATACATGCTTATTTTATTACCCGTTATCCCTTCTATTTTTACATCCTCTCTTATCATTTTTGCCAATATTTCCATTGCCATGATAAACAATATAGGAGACACCGGACAGCTCTGTCTGGTGCCTGCCTCTAACTTTACCCCATCTGTGACCTCATCATTTACTCTAATACTGTCTGTCCCTTTCTGATATAATAAATCAATTACTCTTCTAAATTTATCACCAAATCCGTAGCTTTTAATTATTTCCTTGATCAAGGTGCATTGTAGGGAATCAAATGCTTTAAAGATATCTAAAGATATTAAACCCACTTTTTCTCTTGTTTGATTCACATTATCTATTAAATCTAATACTCTTCTAGTCAAATCTGCCATATGCCTCCCTTTTAAGAAACCCACTTGATCTTCATTTATATATTCCCCCATGAACTTGTTTAAACGATTTGCCAATATTGCTGTGAAGATCTTAGCATCTTGGTTTATAAGAGAGATTGGTCTATATGATTCCACCTTCTCCAAATTCTTTCCCTGTTTTGGCAACAGAACGATTGTGGTTCTATACCATGAAGTCGGAATTTGCCCACCGTCTAATATATAATTATACAATTTCGCTAATTTTGGAGCCACCACATCTTTAAATTCCTTGTAGAAATGGGCCGGTAAACCATCCTCGCCTGGAGCTTTGCCTAACTTCAGCTCCGCTATTACTTCTTTTACCTCCTTTTCCAAAACCAAAATCCCCTGACCCACCAGTTTGTCCAGTTCTGCCTCAATCTTGTCTTTGAGGGCGAAGGGTACTCTTCGTGGCTTGAGCCAGATGGGTCTAATTGCTGGATCCAGGTCAAATGAAACTGGGGGGCCCTTGTACTTTCCGAGCCCCTTCTCGAAAATCGCTGGGTGTGCGTCACACATGTCTCACACTGGGTCAGTCTCGATGGCGTTGATGCCGGACTCACCAAGGGAGCAAACCACTGGCTCCCCAGAAGGCAGCTCGAGCCCCGCTTGAGGACCAATAGGGGCAGTTTTTCAGTGAAACCCTTGAACTTGACCATAAAGTCCCCCACACCTAAAACAGGAATCAGGTTGCCCTGCACGCCCCGCAAGAACGTCTTGAAGGCCTTAGGTTTTGGGCGCACATTGGGGGGAATGTGCAGAAACTCTTTCTGGGACAGGATGGAGTAGGATGTGCCCGAATCCACCTCCAACCTAACTGGGACCCCCTGCAACAGTACCTCAACAAAGAAACATTGGTGTGCATTAGACACACGGCCCACAGTCAGCTCCCCCATGGAAATCTTTCCGATGGCCCCTCCTTTTCCTCGAGGACACTCGGCTGGCTCCTGGTCCTGTTTCCGATGATGCCTGCATACCTTTGCAATGTGGCCCTGGCGCCCACAGTGATGGCATTCAGCCTTCTGGAAGGGACACTTTTTCCAGTTGTGGGACGCTCCACAGCCGTCGCATCGGCGGTGGGCGTTCTTGCCGGTCCGCTTCTGGGCCGACTTTCTCCGAATTTTTTGGATGTCGTCGTCGTCGCTGGACCCGGACCCCGAGGATGAAGTGGGTGCTGGAGATGAAGATGAGCTGGATGAGCATGGAGGCGAACGGTGGGCGGCCTGCACAGCAGACCCGGACCCCCCAGGTACGGCAGGCTTCGCCTTGCATGCTTTTACCCCGGACCTTGCTGCTTCAGCCACCAGAGCCTCCTGCAGAACGGAGTTGAATGTGAGATGGTCTCTGGCCATCAGTCTCCGCTGGGATTCCTCGTCCCACATTCCAGACAGTATGTGTTTCCTCAGGGCTTCCTCCAGGTTGTTCCACCGGCAAGGGGCAGCGGCTAACTTGAGGGTGGTGGCATAGTCAGCCACGGACTCTCCCGGGCGCTGGTCTTGCCTGTGGAAGGCTACTCTTGCTAGGTAGATGGACACCTTGAGCTGAAGGTGAGTCTGCAGTGCAGCCAGGACCTCCTTGAGTGGGACAGTATCGATGTCCTGGGGCAGCAGGAGGTACGTTGCAAGCTCGAGCATGGCGAGGCCGCATTGTGCGAGGAGGCAAGAGCGCATTTGCTCCTCATCGTCAATCTTCTCGGCCACCATAGCATGCTTGAATTGGCGCTCATACAGCGTCCATTTCTCTGGTTCCTTGAGGTCGAACGGAGGTAGCTTGATGCTGTGGGAAGCCATAATCCCACCTTCGTCGCCAATTTGATGTTTGCAGATTGATATGCAGTAGCCAGCAGTCAGGGGGCCAAACACATCTTTATTGGAATGTAGTCAATCTGAACATGAGGTCAATGGTGGAGCAATGATCCTTCTATACCACAGGTAATGATTCAAACCTGGCACGGAGCCACATGATTGGTCAGTACAGGTAAACAGCCATGTGACAACACTTGATTGGGTAATGAGTAAATAATAGCTACATCTACGGCGGAAACGCAGTCCCGCGATATCTACACAAGAGGAGTACTTACATAAAGGAATAAGGGAGGGGGAAATGGAAGATCGCTATATCCGATTTCATTCACATTTCACTTGTGTTACATGTTCGCTTTCAATCCCAGTTCACTTGAGTTACATACACAACACCTTCCCTCCCTCATTCTTACCCTCCTGTCTTCCATGCCTCCTAAATTTTCCTCTCAATACCTACCATCCCATCCCTCATCATAACGCCAGGGTGAGTCTGCCCAGGTTCCTTTACTGAAAGCCAGGAGGCATCACAAACAGTGTGGAGGGAGGGAAAAAGGAAAAAAACCTACCCAAGCCACCCCCACCCCACAGGTTGAGACCCCCCCCCCAAAAAAAAAAACCCCATCGAAGACGGGCACCTATGTTAGTTTCAAATAAGTTCATTTCCCCTGTCTTTTTTTCTACATAGTATGGATGATTTTGACCTTGGTCTCCAGGGGAAATCTTTACTAACTCCCAGATTTCCCTTCTCTAAATTGTAAACGGCAAGGGGACATCTTTTTGAAAAGCATGACATAACATATTCATAGAGCTTTTGGTCCACTATAGCTTTTCTTCCTCAGGTTGCCTAATTCAAGGAAAGAGTTTCAAAGCAGGAAGATCACTTTCCAGTCTGCTTTTTGTGGAGTGGGCCTGGCAACATTAGTTTACCTGAGAGGTTAAAGGGCATGTCTGTTTCTCTGTTGTATGTATTGCACTAACACCTTTGCCACCATTTCAGTAAGTCTAAATCATGGAGGTAGAGCACAAAAATCCCACGTTCATCAACCAGAGGTTTTTTTAAAATAGAAATAATTGAATACTGTGCTTCATCCAATTAATTCATTAAAGCTACACAAAGTGTTCACATCATTTCCTGGGCTGTCATTTCTGTACTGGTCAAAGGCTACTTATTTTAATTAGATTTCATTAGCAGGAATGGGAACAAGTTTACACATACTTATTTAACAGCTTTTGCTCTAGTGAAGTGGGAGATCTTAAATTTCATCTGACTGTGTTTTCTGCACATAGTGGTCATCTTTCTTCCACAAAGACTATGTTCAGCATCTTTCTTAGAAAAGGAAAACAAAGTGGCTTACTGTTGTGTTCTGATGGTTTTATCTTCACATGGATTACAATGTATCTGAACCAATGTAACCTTGCCTATAGCAACAATGTAACCTTCAGCTGTATCATATAAACCCTGTAATAGGACGCGAGCTAATGACCACCAGCTGGCAGCAGCGAGCGTCCAAGCTCTCTTGGTCCGAACTCATCAAAGGCAACAGCGCGGGAAGTTTTCCCGCCACCACCTACACCTGGACAAGAAGGGCGTGACCCGCAATGACGTCACGCAGACAGTAGCCAATGGGCTACCATGGTACCACGTTCAAATGTATTACTACTGTATATAAAGAGCTATCGATCCGCCATTACCTCATGTTCCCTCTGTCCACGATGCAATAAACCTGAGTTAACCCAGCCCGAGGCTGTGTCCTGTGTCTTGGTTTGCATACACCAAATCGGCGACGAAGGTGGGATGATGGATCCCCACGGAACAGCCAGGGCACAGAGCGGTTTCAACATCACCAAACCGCAAGACTGGGAGCTGCTTGAGATGGACTTCCAGGCGGCACTGGTGGAACTCAGAGTCAAAGGAGACGACGAGGAGAGGAAGAGGGCCATCCTCACCAGAATGCTCGGGATGGAAACCAAGCGGACGCTGGTGGGCATCATCGCTCCGAAGAAGGTGAGCGAATTTAAGGCGGACGACATCATGAAGCTGCTGCGAGAGCGCTTCTGTCCCTCGAGGGCAATGTTTCCCGCTCGGAGCGCGTTTTGGAGGCGAGTCCAAGCGCCGGATGAGTCGGTTGAGGCATTCGTGGCCGCCATGAGGATAGCCGCCGCCCCCTGTAAATGGGGCGACATCCTAGAGATGGCCCTCAGGGACGGCGTGTTGTGTGGCCTGAAAGACAAGGAGGTACAGCGCAGCTTGATGAACAAGGAGCCGCCACCCACGCTGGCAGAGGTCGTAGAGGCCGCGGAGGCCGCAGAGTCCACGAATGCTGGAGTGGACGAGATGCACCAGTGGCGTGAGTGGCGTCCTAGAGCCGGCAAGGCGGAAAATTCGGTGCACGGGAAGTCCGGACAGTCGGTGCACGCAACTCGACGGGCCTCAAAGTCGTCTACGGAAGGCAGCGACGGCGAGGAGGTCCAGAAGGTCCGAAAGGGTGGTCGACGCTGCGAGGGTTGCGGAGCGGCCCATGAGCGCGCGAGATGCCCGTTCAGGAAGGCCGAGTGTTACACCTGCGGCCGTCGGGGGCACATCGCCAAGGCATGCAGAAAACGGAAGGAGGGCCGGAGGCAGTCACAAGACCGTGCGGCCAGACCGGACCGTCCAGCGAGGCCCAAAGATGGCGCCCAGACCACGAGGAAGCAGGATGGCGTGGGCCGCGTCTCGGACGACAGCGAGGACGACGCCCCAGTGTTCAGCGTGTCCGCGGGACAGTCCCATTACTTCGTTGAGGTATTAGTACAAGGGGCCCCTATTAAGATGGAAATTGACTCGGGGTCCTCCTATTCTATAATTCCCCAGAAAGAGTTCTTGAAAATCGACCCCCACGTGCGGCCCAAACTTAAAGCGTTGAGGTCCACGCTACGAGACGTACAGGGAAACAGCATTCCGGTGTTGGGGGTCGGGAAATTTCGGGTCAATTTTAAGAGACATTCTGCGGAACTGCCCCTAGTTGTCCTCAAGGGGGGAAGCTGTAGCCTCCTAGGGACACAGTGGTTTCAGCCCTTAGGTTTGTTCATAGGGGGAGTGCATACCGTGGGGGGGGGACCCAATACAAGCGGTTTGCGATGCGCATCCCGCCGTTTTTAAGAAAGGACTCGGAAAGTTCAAGGGACCCCCTGTAGCTTTCGACATAGACCCGGAGGTCCGCCCGATAAGACTCAAACCGCGCAGGGTGCCGTTCGCACTCAAGGACAAGATAGAGGCGGAACTGGACAAACTGGTGGGCCAGGGGATTCTTATTCCTGTTGATTCCGCGGAGTGGGAAACTCCAATTGTAACGGCTCTAAAGGCTAACGGGGAGGTGCGCATTTGCGCTGATTATAAGTGTACAATTAACAAGGCGATCCGCCCTAATGCATACCCGGTGCCAGTGATCAGCCACCTTTTGGCCAGGCTGAATGGGGGAAAGTGTTTCGCTAAACTCGATTTGGCACAAGCCTATCAGCAACTTCCTGTGACCCCCGCCACGGCCGCGGCACAAACGATAGTTACACATAAAGGAGCGTTCCAGGTGTCGCGGTTACAGTTTGGCGTGAACTCGGCACCCGGCCTTTTTCAGTCGCTTGTGGAACGCCTCCTGAAGGGTCTGGAGGGGGTGTTGCCTTATTTTGATGACGTGTTGATAACAGGGGGGAGTGAGGCTGAACTGGCAAAGAGGTTGGACAAAGTACTGACCGTGTTCGAGAAAGCGGGGCTGAGATTGAGGAAGGACAAATGTGTCTTTTTCGAAACCGAGGTCGAGTTTTTAGGGTTCCGGATCACACCCGAGGGGATTAAGCCGTCTAAATCCAAAGTAGCAGCCATTAAAAAGGCCCCTCGCCCCACATCCAAAACCGAGCTACAGTCCTTCCTGGGGCTCCTCAATTTTTACCATACATTCCTCCCGCGGAAGGCGTCCGTGGCCGAACCGCTCCATCGGTTACTTAAAAAGGAGGAGACATGGATGTGGGGTGACGAGCACGAGAGGGCGTTCAAAGAGCTAAAGCAACTCCTAACATCTGAGGCAATCCTGACGCACTTCGACCCCAAACGGCCAGTGGTCCTAGTCTGTGATGCATCCCCGGTGGTGGTGGGGGCGGTGCTTTGCCACGTGTTGGAGGACGGAAGGGAGGCCCCGGTAGCGTTTTACTCAAGGTCCCTGTCCCAAGCGGAGCGAAATTACGCACAAACCGACAGGGAGGCGTTAGCAATAGTAGCGGGAACCAAAAAATTTCACGATTTTTTGTATGGCCGCCCGTTCAAAATCGTGACCGATCACAAGCCACTGTTAGGGATTTTCACGGCAAGCAAGCCCACGCCGCAGATCCTGTCCCCGAGAATGCTGCGATGGGCTATTTTCCTCAACGCATACCAACATGAGTTGGAGTACCGGCCCGGAAAGGAGATCAGCCATGCTGATGCACTTTCGAGATCCCCTTTGCCCTTGTCGGACGACCAAAAGGCGAGAGTAGAAAGAGACCGCCAGGTGTTGCTAATTGAGGTTCTAGACGCACCCCCAATAGTACCGGCCGACATTGCTAGGGCGACAGGCAAGGACAGAACGCTGGAGAAAGTTAGTGCATGGGTACAGAAGGGGTGGCCGGCATCGTCCCCGAGTACAGAGTTCGACCCATTCTTTCGGAAAAAGCTAGAGTTGTCCCTAGAAAGGGGGTGCCTTTTGTGGGGCCAACGGGTGGTGGTCCCTACGCCCCTGCGGACGAGGGTGCTCGAACTGCTGCACGTCAGCCACCCGGGCATAGTTCGTTCAAAGGCGCTGGCCCGGAGTTACTTCTGGTGGCCACAGCTGGACGCGGACATTGAGCACATGGTCGGCACTTGCGAGGCATGCCAGGGATCCCGACCTGAGGCGGCCCGTCTTCCGCATAGGGAATGGGACACAGCAAGGGGGCCATGGTCCAGAGTGCACGTAGATTTCGCTGGCCCATTCCGAGGAACCATGTTTCTCCTGGTGGTGGATGCGTTCTCCAAGTGGCTGGAGGTTGTCCCAGTAAAGAGCACGTCCTCCGCCACGACAATTAGCCAGCTAAGGAGAGTCTTTTCCACGTTCGGGTTACCCGACACTTTAGTCAGCGATAACGCTAGTTGTTTCACCTCCGCTGAGTTCGGAGCATTCATGGAGGCAAACGCCATTCGGCATGTCACATCCGCACCGTTTCACCCGGCCACGAATGGCCAAGTGGAACGGCTGGTGCGTACAACAAAGGAGGCGCTGCGGCGCATGGGCCCGGGGGACCTGAATCACCAAGTATGCCAGTTCCTCTTAGCGTATAGGGTAACCCCCTTAGCGTCAGGCTACTCGCCGGCAGAGCTCTTGATGCGGCGAAAACTGACCACGATCCTGTCCAGGCTAGACCCGACGAGAGTCGAGGATAAAGGGAAAAACATAGGGTTGGCAGTCTCGAAAGGTTTCGCCGCCGGTGACCCTGTTCACTGCAGGAACTATTCCAGCGCAGGGCCAGCCTGGGTACCGGGGACGGTTGTAGAACAGACGGGGCCAGTGTCGTACCGGGTCGAGACTAACACCGGCCTCCTCTGGAGGAGGCACGCAGACCAACTGAGGCACCGAGTGAGTGGGCCAGTCAGTGGGGCTCAGCAACAGGATTCAGCGTTAGGGTTCTCCCCCACCCGCTTAACCCAAGGGGGAGACAGCAGTGGACAACAGTCCCATGCAAGGGGGGAAGGCAGAAGCAGCGGCCCCGACTCATACCCTTTTGATACGCCAGTCCTATCAGGGGCCGGGGAAGGGGGAGAGGAGTTCGCGACCGCTGCCCCCGATTGTAATTTTGATTTTGATTTTGCGAGCCGGGGGGGTTTTCAGGAGTGTTCCCCCACCCATCCAAGCGAGAAGAGGGGTTTTTCGTTAGCCCCCAGTGCCCCCGGTTCCTCCCTAAGAAAGAGCACACCTCCCAACAACGCCGCGGAGCCGCGGCAAGTCACTAACGAGTCTCCCTCTCCAATTACAGGACAGGAAACCAGGGGACAAAGAGAAGGTAGCAAACCCGGGGAGAGGCAGCCCGCATCGAGACCCCAGCGTGTTCGAAATAAGCCATCTTGGCTGAGAGACTTTGTCTCCTAAGGGGGGGGAGTGTGTTTAAGTGTGGGCTCGAGACTTTGTCTCGTCCTAGGGGGGAGGGGTGTTGTGTTCTGATGGTTTTATCTTCACATGGATTACAATGTATCTGAACCAATGTAACCTTGCCTATAGCAACAATGTAACCTTCAGCTGTATCATATAAACCCTGTAATAGGACGCGAGCTAATGACCACCAGCTGGCAGCAGCGAGCGTCCAAGCTCTCTTGGTCCGAACTCATCAAAGGCAACAGCGCGGGAAGTTTTCCCGCCACCACCTACACCTGGACAAGAAGGGCGTGACCCGCAATGACGTCACGCAGACAGTAGCCAATGGGCTACCATGGTACCACGTTCAAATGTATTACTACTGTATATAAAGAGCTATCGATCCGCCATTACCTCATGTTCCCTCTGTCCACGATGCAATAAACCTGAGTTAACCCAGCCCGAGGCTGTGTCCTGTGTCTTGGTTTGCATACACCAAACTTACTCTTCTGTTTCTTGTAGCAAGGCTGAGGCCTTAGGTTTTTTTTTTAAAAAACTATCAATTCCATAGTAATAGCATAGCCAGTGATGAGGTCAGGTGGGGGTTGCAGCTTTCACATTTCTGTCTTAGAGGATAGTCATGTGTTCTATTCTATGAAGAATAGGCCTATCTTTTAAGGTTTTCTTTAGAACTTTTTTCTTTAACACTTCATTATGCTCAACTTGTTATCAGCATTTCTGGAAGATCATTGGTTACAGGCATTTATATTTGATGTATCTTCAGGAATCTCCCTGCATATCTAGAAAGTACAACATTATTTTGGTGCCTTTTCCCTTTTCTTTTTGGCCAGATGTGGCTAACACTTCTGAACATTCCAAAGAACATGCTGGCTTTTGATGACTACTTGAGTTCTGAGAAATATGATTGGGGGAACATATGTAATCTTTGATAAAACGTTGTAACATGTCCTCACCTTTTAATTGGTCTTGTCCTTTTCAAGGCACATGCTAGCAATCATATTTTCTTTCTGATATTATAGGTAAAGGGTGCCCTTGCTCGAAAGCCAGTTATATCCAACTCTAGAGTTCGGTGCTCATCTCATTTATAGCCAAAGAACCAGCACTGTCTGCATCTAGACATTTCTGTGAACATGTGGAAGGAAAGACTAGACACCAGAGTGCACGGAATGCTGTTTACCTTCCCACTGAAGTGGTATCTATTTATCTACTCACAATTTCTTGCTTTCAAACTGCTAAGTAGACAGGAGCTGGAGCAGAGATGGGAGCTCACTCCATCATGCAGTACTTGGGTCTCGAACTGCTGACCTGCCGGCCTTCCATTCATCAAGTTCAGTGTATTAACCACTAAGCCACCGCAGTCCCTGATTCAGATACTATAACTGGTTATAAAGAAGGGAAGCTTTTATCATTTCCTCCTACTAGGACCAGCACCAGAACTAAATAGAACCCTCTGTCAAGGTTCTTCACAGTTACTAAGAAAGGGAAAGTACTTTCCCCTCCACTGGTGCTAATAGCAAAAGAGGGCAGGTTGACCTTTCAGGGCAGGTTTCAGCCTTCAGGCAACTTTCCATTGCTTTCTCCAAAGAACAGTTTTTGGGAGCTATTGTGCACAGCCTTGTGGTATTTAGAGCACCATGATATGCATGTTGTCTATCAGTGCCACCTGTAAGCCCCAAAGTTGCTTGTATATCATTAGCCTTTAGACGCCTACATCTTTTTAATCTACAACATCCCAGCCCTACCAAACCTGCCCTATGACCCTTTCCTGTGAGATTGGTATGAGGCCCCTTATTAGGCCATCTTCTGGTGCTGGTTGGTGCCTATTGTGATTGTTAGGTGGAAGCCCCATGAGAGAAAGAACCAGAATGACAACAGAGCCAGGATCAAAGTGGGTGTGAGTACATACACAAAGACACGCTGATACACCAAGTGTGTAACAGTGCTGCCTGATCTACAGGTCTCATGCTCTGTAACATGCCATATTGCAGATTTCTGCCCTGTACATATCACTTTGTGAAGATACTCAGTGTGGCACCCAGCGTGGCATAGTGCTGTGGTACAGAGGACAGAGTAATGGGCTAGGATCCTAGAGACCAGGGTTCAAATCTCCACTTAACCATGGAAACTAACAGAGGGAGTGGGAATGGTAAAACCACTTCTTAAATATCTCACTTACCTTAGGTTAGCTATAAGTCAATTCTAACTTGACATCACATAACTAACTAACATACCACTAACACTAGTTGTTCTTTCTGGTTCAACAAAGTCTCAAACAAGCTTCTGACCATTGGTTTATCTATTGATCAATTAGTCTATCTTGATTGTCATTCAGCATTCCTTTTGATCAAACGCCACTTATTAGATATTGAATTACAAATCAGTAGAGCGGCACGGCATTGAAACTTTTTTTTTCCATTTCCCTTCCTTGTGGGGAATAGACCTGCCCTTGTTATCTTTCAGTCCTTACTGATGCCCCATTGAGAAGAGCTTTTATACTGGCCAGATTAAATCTTTTTCCGTCTGAGTACACCCACGGGCGTTATAACCAAATACCCATCAAAGAAAGACTTTGTAATTGCAGCAAGCCAGCTATTGCTTCCATTCCCCATATTCTTCTGCAATGTTCCCATTATAATAACCACGACAGGGAGAAATGGATTTGCCCTTTCCTTAGGGACCACAAAGCCTCATCTGACTATATCAGTGTATGCTACCACCTTACATCTAATGTTCCCAATATTATATGGCCGGTTGTCACCTTTTTAGCCAAAGCTATTTGTTTCACTACGCAGTAAATTGATACTTTACAAAGGTTCAACTTTTTACTAGTTTTATGTCCTCCTTTTTAATCCTGTGTTATACATACTGTCTCATTGTACAGTACTTGGCTTTTGTATTTATTTATTTATTGCTGTATGCCAATAAAGGTTATCTATCTATCTATCTATCTATCTATCTATCTATCTATCTATCTATCTATCTATCTATCCCATGGATTCTCAACCTGTGGCCCATGGGCCAGATGTGGCCCATAGCACCATTTCATGTGGCCCACCGCCACCGCCACCACACACGGAAGTGCCATATGGTGGAGGAAGGGCAAAATGGCCATCTGGCCCCTAAAGCTGTCTGAAGGAACGTGACCTGGGCCCTGACTTTAAAAGGTTGATCTATCCCCTCAAAAACACTAGATCTTTTGTTGTCTCTCTATCCCCTTCTCTTTCTCTCCCATAAAGATAAGTCAGTAAAACACACAAAATCATGAAACTGTTCTCAAACTGGACATGCAGATATTTTCATTTTTGCAGTCTGATCTTAAGCATAATATATGGATCAAAGGTGTTATGTGGAATCAATGGGACATGCTTTGTATTAAATGCATCAGGAAAGGCTGTGAAAACTGTCAATGCAAAAGTGTTTTTATGTTGCAAAGCCTGTATACTTAAGAGGGGACTGTGGTGGCTCAAGTGGTTAAGATGCTGAACTTGAAGTCGGCAGCTCAGCAGTTCGAGACCTGAGTACTGCACAATGGAATGAGCTCCTGTCTCTGTCTCAGGTCCTGCCAACCTAGCAGTTCAAAAGCAAGAAATTGCAAGTAGATAAATAGGTACCACTTTGGTGGGAAAGTAAGCAGTGTTCTGTGCACTCGACAGTGTTGGCTCTTTGGCTGTAAACAGAGATGACCACTGAACCCTAGAACTGGATATGACTGGATTTTGACCTTTACCTTTACTTATACCTAATTGCCTGGGAATAACCTTGGAAAATTAATAGCATTTACTTTCATGTTTTATGATTGCACTTCCAGTTCATGAAGGGAAAAAATTGAAGTAGACACTAAGTTTTGAAATTAATTGAGCTACACTTCTGCTGGATGTCATCTAATTAATGTTAAAATTATGAGCATTATTGGTCTTTTTCAAAAGTCATTCAAGGGGAACAAGAATGCTTTCTTATCCCCTCCATGTAGCTCCGAACTGTGATTTCTTTGCAGTCAGAGTAAGAATCAGGGGAGCAAAACATAATGCTTTTTTGCTGCAAGACATAAGCAGTTGTGCTGACAGTCCCTGAAGGTTACTTTGGTATTGCCTGTGAGCAGTAAGATCAACCAGGCATCAAAATGAGGAAGGTTTTCTTTGTAAACACAACAAAATTACTAAGATGGTTTCTTCTTACATTTAAGCAACTGATATTACTTCCCATCCATCAGTTTATTTTGACACTCCCAGGACATTTCAAGAAAAGCACAGTACAAGTAGACGGACAACATTTTTTTTAAAAAAGGTCAGTTCCAGACTGGGCAATGCTTTCATTGGATCACAAAACTGTTATTGACAAAGTGAGGCCACACATTCTGCAAACCTCTTTATTGGGCAACATTTGGGATTGTTCAATTTGTCTATAATCTGGACGAGATGTGATGTCCCTTGCTCTTGAAAGTGGATAGACAATAAGGTAAAGTGGAGTTGCAAATTCAATGGGAGATGGAGGTGTCGAACATAATCATTTTACAGTGTTCTCTTTGCAGACTGAAGCTGGGGATGGATCTGTTGAAAAGACAATGGTCGTCTCTGCAGGGTTGTTGTTTTGGTGGCGAGAGTCATGAAAACAATTGTCTTCTGGTAATTTCACAAATATTATTATTGTTTAAAGTAAAGGTTTCCCTTGCTCGAAAGCCAGTCATATCCGACTCTATGGTTCAGTGCTCATCTCTGTTTCACAGCTGAAGAGCTAGCGCTGTCTGCTTCTGCAGATGTTTCCGTGGTCATCTGGCAGGCATGACTAGACACCAGAGTGCACAGAACGCTGTTTACCTTCCCACCAAAGTGGTCCCTATTTATCTACTTGCAATTTCTTGCTTTCGAACTGCTAGGTTGGCAGGAGCTGGGACAGAGATGGGTGCTCATTCCGTCCTGCAGTACTCAGGAATCGAACTGCTGGGACAGACGACGCGAATCGAACTGCTGACCTTCCGCCTTCCAGTCAGCATCTTAGCCACTTGAGCCACCACTTTTCCTCCAGTGAGTTCAAGGTGCTAACAGAACATATAGTTCTCCTTTCCCCCTCTTTACCCTCACAGCAAACCTGTGAGGCAATCGTGGCCAAAAGAATTTGAGGTAAGTAGGGAAAGAGGAAGGCCTACCTAGCAAGAGATGGATTAACTCAATAAAGAAAACTATGAGGTCTAGCTTCCAAGACCTGAACAGGGCTGATAAATTATAGGTCCCCCTGGAGATCATTATAGAGTTTCCTTTAGTTGGAAGCAACTTAACATCACATAACAATGACACAAGGTTTT
The DNA here is from genome assembly GCA_035047305.1 of Bradypodion pumilum. Classification (NCBI taxonomy): domain Eukaryota; kingdom Metazoa; phylum Chordata; class Lepidosauria; order Squamata; family Chamaeleonidae; genus Bradypodion; species Bradypodion pumilum. Next base: position 108,258,626 of record JAWDJD010000004.1, on the reverse strand, counting down.
CCATGTACAAAAGTATTACTCACAGGGTTTATATTATAATCAAATGTCTCAGGCAGTGATGGCGAACCTTTTAGAGATTGAGTACCCGAGGAGGAGGAGGCAGCGTGCGGGCAGGCACCATGTATACCTTGTGATGTCATTGGTGGGCTTCTGCGTGTGCACCACTGTCACATCCTCTGCCTCCTAGGAAGGATGGGTGGGGGTCTGTTCACCTCACCTCGTCCCCACTGCTGCCATTTCCCTGGTGGGAGTTCAGCCTCCCTTCTTGCCTCCCCATTGGTGGAGGGAGAGAGACGGGTGAGGAAGTGGTGCTGGCATTGGCACCAGCAAGGCAGGGCTTGCCCGCAATGGCACACATGCTGACAGAAAGGAGTCTACATGCCACCCCTGGCATGCATGCCATAGGTTTGCCTATACTGGTCTATGGTATGTAAGCCATACAGACAAAATTAAAATCAAATCTGAACAAGCAATATAATTAGATCAGAACAAGCAATATCTGTCTAATCTGCCTCCTGATTCAAGAAGTCTTTCCACTAGCACTGTGCAGATCTAAGTCTGATAGGCACATCCTGGTCACTTTAAACCCCTTCCTTACTAGCTAGATGACTACATGGCAACAAGAAGACCCTTTATTCCACCCTTTATTCCAGGACTCCCCCTCCCCCCTCCTTTGGCCAGTCGGGCCAGAGGGGAGTGATTCCACCTGTGGGAGGGCGGTGGGCACCTTCAAAAGCCTGCACCACCATGGCTCCGGGACTCGCCCTCCCCCCTCCTTCGGCCAGTCGGGCCAGAGGTGAGTGATTCCACCTGCGGGAGGGCGGCGGGCGCCTTCAAAAGACTGCACCACCATGGCTCCGAGACTCCCCCTCCCCCCTCCTTCGGCCAGTCGGGCCAGAGGGGAGTGATTCCATCTGCGGGAGGGCGGCGGGCGCCTTCAAAAGCCTACACCACCATGGCTCCGGGACTCGCCCTCCCCCTCCTTTGGCCAGTCGGGCCAGAGGGGAGTGATTCCACCTGCGGGAGGGTGGTGGGCACCTTCAAAAGACTGCGCTGCCACGGCTCTGGGACTCCCGCTTCCCCCTCTTTTGGCCAGTCGGGCCAGAGGCGGGGCTCTCGACTGGTGGGTGGCCGGCAATGAACGAGTGGCACCTGGAGGGCTCGTCACCACACTCAAAACCCGCTCCAACCACCACCGACCCCGGCGGGGCTCTCGACCAGTGGCCGGCTGGCAATGAACGAGTTAACCCCCCTTTTTGTCTCAGCTGGAGCTGATGCTCTTCTTAAGGCTCTTGCCTGCGTCTATGCAGCTGTTGCAGCCCTTGGGACAATCTGAACTGCTGTGGCTGCCTTTGCTGCCGGGGGGAGTGGTAGCTTCTGTGACTCTCCAGCGGACATGGGGTTTTTCCATGCTGGGTTTGTTGTTGTATTATACTGTTTTTTTAAAATGTAATTATGTAGTTTTTGTATTTTGATACCATGCTTACTTGTATTGCTCGCTATTGTAAATGTATTGTATCTCTGTATTATTATTTTGTTGCTATTTGTATATGCTGTTAGCCACCTTGAGTTGGCCTTTGACCAAGAAAGGCGGGATATAAATTGAACTGATTGATTGATTGATTGAGGTTGACAAGTGTCCTCTGTTCTCCCCCTTGCAGACACCCATGATTTTCATGGCTGAGAGAGATGGCACTCCTCCCCACATGGCTGCCGTGGAAGGTAGATGCCAGCCTATTAGGGAAATTCTTAGATTGCTTTACAGTCTCTACCAAAGACTTAATAAATTTCCTTATCTAGATTGCAATTCCCGGAATCACCAGAAGAAGGGATTCTGGGATATTGTGAAGTCAAGAAAGAAGCCTTTTCATAGCTTGGTCTTCTTCTTATTCTGATACTTGGTAACATAGACCATAAAATGGTCCTAGGTGTACTCCAGGATTGACACTTGATGACTGATGTTTGCAGCTTGTATCTAGATTCCTTTTCCTGATTGAATAACAGTGAGCAAAAGGACAGGTGGCAAAACAATTATTTTTAATCCATATACTTGCTGCTACTCATCTTTTAATACTGTAAATATAGTAATGGTTTAGCAGTTCTACTGTGGCCTAAATGTCAAATGGATTTGAAATTAATTGTTCCTTTCTCTAATGCATGCCTCTTCTTTCCCATCATATACTGGTTCATCATATGTAAGCAATTCTTTGTACACAGGGCTTTTCTGACATAGATCCTGACACTCATACTCCTGAGCTTCATGCATCTTATGCCCAATGATAAGAATAATAATTACATTACTTATGGTGACCCTTTTCTGGGGATTTCTGGGTAGAGAATACACTGAATTGGTTTACCATTTCCCTTCTTCTAGGGACACCCTGAGACTGTGCAGCTCACCCGTAACTACAGAGGTTGGCTAACACAATGTTAATTAGTAGCTTCATCTTCACAAATTTTGCCTGTTGCTTCCTGCTTAATATAGCTGAAAAGCTGGTGATTAATTGGCCTCATTTAGTCACTATATGTATTATTACTGGTTTCCTTTCAGTATTTTTTCTTGTTTTATCTCATTATAAAAAGAAAATCTACCATATTGAATAAGAAGTAAAGAGATGCAATTGGTGAAGAATGTTTCTATTAGAGGCATCATTTCATTGAAAATGTTCAATACAGTATCTTGCCTGTCTACATATGTATATATATAAAACAGAGGTGTCGCCTTGTATGTGCTGAATACAAATTTACACCCCTGCACCTATCACACTGTAACTTGGCACAAATGTACCTGGAGCATGCTGGATTGGCACTGCAGGGGTCCTGTGCCCTGGTTTGGATTTTGCACCCCCCAAAAGGGATAAGGAGTGAGAACTATGACCCCCATGGTGTCTTGTGCAGGGAAAAAACCCCAGGATGCCTTGGGCACACCAAAACACCGTTCCGTGCATGCGTGCCACCACAGGAGCTGAGGCAACAGCTGCCAACGGTGCGGCCACTCTCAGGAGCAGTATGCTGGAGTGTGCATGTGCGGCAGCGGGGACATGGTTTGGGTGGCTGAGGTCAGCACCACAGCCACCACAGCCGAACACTAGGCAGCCACAGCTTCCTTTGGCAGGCGACCCCACGTTGCCATTGCAGGGCCCACCTGAATGACGAGCGAGGGACAGCAAACGGGGCAAGCCATGGAGAGGCCCGGGAAGTAAATGGGGGCTGGCGGTGGTGGAGGGGCAGCCGGGGCCCGGATACCCAATGGCAAGCCCAGGGCAGAGAGACAGGGGGCAGAGATGGGTGTGGTCAATGGTGCACAGCCTGAAAGGACAATGGGCCGAAGAGGACATCCGGACCAGGATGCTGCGGGGACAGAAGGGCAAAGAGGGTGGCGGGGTGAGAACAACAGAGGCGACAAATACTTCCCTGGGGGAAGCCGGGTTCCAAGTTAGTAAGTTATATAATTATCACCATAGATCAAGTCTGGGGAAAAACATGGAAAGATGACACAAAAGATGCTGGACTGCAATAGCTCATCGATGGCATTGTCTGCCTTGTTTGTAGAAAACAAATGAACAAAGGATGGCACTTTTGAAGAAACAAGTGGATCCTGCAGTATTTTCTTCCCCAGCTTCATGAATGCTCCTGCTCATTGTTCCTCTTAATCTGCTATGACTTTCTACAGGCTGTTATAGCTGTAATGAACCCAAGTAGGGCATTCAATGTCTCCTGCCTTTCTTATTCATCTGGTGATTGACATTAATATGGATTCTAAATATCCCGAGTCTTGAGTGGACTGTTTTTGAGGGGTTATTGTTCCCATGCTAAAGGAAGAAAATGTAAATATGCAAATGGCAAGAGGTTCAACACAGATTCACCAAAATTAGAGAGGGAATCATAGAGGCAGAATTATGACTTTTCCAGGAGAACACTCCAGAAAATAACAAATCTAGCCAGGCTATCTAATACTCATACTTTCTTTGGTGAGAGATAGATAATTTCTGGGACACATACAGAGTACTTGTCTTCTCAGCACAACATTGAAGAATAGCAGTAGACAGTGGGTGAATCAGCATTCATTTTAACAGGCAGGCTTGGCTTGTGGACAAAATCCTCCTTTATTTGAGTGAGACCAAGCAAACTAGCTTACTAGCTCCTTTATATATCTTACATGGATCATTCAATTTAATGTTCAAGTGTATTCAACATTAAATTGAACAACTCATTTAACTTAATGTTTATCCAGACTAAGCCCATTTAGCTTCTTCCTTTCTATGGAGCAGTAGTCTCTTGCCCCATTTGCACGTCTCTAAGCAAGGAAGCAAACCTGGTTTTTGAAGTCAAAGATAAGCCGGAGATGTTAGGCTTCATTCAGACTTTCTTTGAAGTCATTTCCAGCAGGATGCTTTTAAAGGCATTAAGTATCATTTTGTTCAGGGCACACACTGGCTTTTGGTTCATGCCTGGACCAGCCAGCTCTTCTAGTCACATACACAGAATCCTCCGGAGCTTGCAATAGAAATTGTCTATGTTCCATGCCTTCCCTAGTTTTTAAGTTTCTTCACAGCAGTAAAGACCAGTGTTGAAAAGGAGCAAAACCTGACATTTTCTCTCTCTTTCTCTCTCTTTTTTTCCTGATCCCTTTTCCAGATTAGAAAAGAGTGGATTTAAGCATAATATTGTCCTTTGTTACATTAGTTGCTTCCTACATTTTAGATCATGTTACTTTGAGTCATAAGACTAAAGATATGTGTCTGATGACCTTTTTCTGCATACAAGATTTTTTAAGCACATAATAAAAATAAGACGATAATATTGCTACCATTATTTCCCCCTCCTGATCTTTGGCACTGGATATCTGCAAAATATATGGATGTACAGCAGGCTTATTAGAATTTTTGAGCATGTTTTGAATTTTAAAAATATGTATGCATGTCTGACCATAATTTCAGTATAAATGTACATTATACATTCATTAAAAATACCTCATGTCATGTGGCCCTTGTACCCATTTAACATCAGGTTTATTTAGATCACAGCTCAGATCTCCACCATATTAGAATGGAATACTCTGCACAGTTACTCAGGCTATATCAAACTCCTGCTAATTTACTTCTGAATAGACATGTTCAGGATAATTACTTTACCAAAAAGCTTTACAATTTTGTTCACCTTCTCTAATTCAACTGTTTTGTTGATACTGGCAAGAGAGCTACAGTTACACATTGGTATTTGAGACTTTGAAAACACAAGTTCCTTCTTATTGTTGTTGCAGAGATGTTACATGGTGTGAAGAGAGGACTCCTGGCGCTTGCATTGTGGAGAAAATCCACTGGAAGATTTTCCTGCAGCATAAACCTTGTGGGAGAATTGCAGAAATTAAGAAAAACAACAACCACAAGGCTTATTTTTCAGCCTTATTAAACATGGTTTGATATACTGTAAGAAAACTTTCCATCTGGCACAGTGTTATATCTGTTCTGACTGGTGGCAGATCTCAGGAACTCAGACAGCTTTTCCTTCTCATCTGCTCCCTCAGGATACCTGTAATATATTACAGTAGTTGATGTTGGACTCTGATAGCCATCAACATGCCTTTTGGTCAGAGGTGATAGGAACATTAGGGAAGGGCCATTTATTCTGAAGTACACTGAACTATGTATCAACATATGACCTAGTATTCTTTGATGGTTTGCTCCAAAACCATGGCTGAAAAGTTAATTGAGTTACGCTGATTAGGACAGGTAAGTTTGAATTACTAGTAGAATTTCTCTGGAGGCACTTGAAAGAGGTACAGTGGAACCTCATATAATGAATGTATCATACAATGAAAAAATTGTACGATGAAGAGAATTTTGGAACAAATGTGTGCATCGTACAATGAAAATCTTTATGGGAAAAATCGTACAACAAAATTTTTCTTTGTACGATTTTCCCCGTAGAGATTTTGTTGTACGATTTTTCCATAGGGATTTTTGTTGTACAATTTTCCCCATAAAGATTTTCATTGTACGATGCATGCTTCATACAACGAGGAAAAATCATATAACCAAGTGCCTTGTGGAACCAATTATTTTCGTTATATGAGGTTCTATTGTATCCTGTTTCTTAGGAACAGAAATCTAGCACCTCTTGCTCTCTTCTAATTATTAGCTTTGAATTTGTTTCTATTCTTAAACAGATAAAACCAAGCATGATTGCAACCAACAAGCCTGTCTGCTGACCAAGCTCTGCTTTAGGTCAGCAATTAGGTGTAAACACAAAGAAAACTATCCTGCACAGTTACAAACAAGTCTATTTGGCTTGTGCTTACATTTCAGGTGTGTGATTTATCCCATGACAACTCTAGCTCTCTGAGTAGTATGCTTGTACTGATGCATCTAAAATGGCCATAAACACACCTTAGAAGTACGTAAGCACTTAACTAATGTGAACTCCATATTCATTAAAAGAAAATACTTTGGTTTTTTAAAGATGACTTTGAAGATGTCAAGTAACTACTTGTTGTGTTCTAATGGTTTTACCTTCCACATGGATTACAATGTATCTGAGCCAATGTAGCCTTGCCTATAGCAACAATGTAACCTTCAGCTGTATCATATAAACCCTGTAAGAGGACGCGAGCTAATGACCACCAGCTGGCAGCAGCGAGCGTCCAAGCTCTCTTGGTCCGAACTCATCGAAGGCAACAGCGCGGGAAGCTTTCCCGCCACCACCTACACCTGGACAAGAAGGGCGTGACCCACAATGACGTCACGCAGACAGTAGCCAATGGGCTACCATGGCACCACGTTCAAATGTATTCCTACTGTATATAAAGAGCTATTGATCCGCCATTACCTCATGTTCCCTCTGTCCACGCTGCAATAAACCTGAGTTAACCCAGCCCGAGGCTGTGTCCTGTGTCTTAGTTTCATACACTAAATTGGCGACGAAGGTGGGATCAATGGATTCCCAAGGAGCAGCCAGGGCACAGAGCGGGTTCAACATCACCAAACCGCAAGACTGGGAGCTGCTTGAGATGGACTTCCATGCGGCGCTGGTGGAGCTTAAAGTCAAGGAAGACGATGAGGAGAGGAAGAGGGCCATCCTCACCCGCATGCTTGGAACGGAAACCAAGCGGACGCTGGTGGGCATCATCGCTCCAAAGAAGGTGAGCGAATTTAAGGCGGACGACATCATGAAGCTGCTACGGGAGCGCTTCCAACCCGCGAGGGCGATGTTTCCCGCTCGGAGCGCGTTTTGGAGGCGAGTCCAAGCGCCGGACGAGTCGGTCGAGGCATTCGTGGCCGCCATGAGGGTAGCCGCTGCCCCCTGTAAATGGGGCAGCATCCTAGAAATTGCCCTCAGGGACGGCGTGCTGTGTGGCCTGAAAGACAAGGAGGTGCAGCGCAGCTTGATGAATAAGGAGCCGCCACCCACGCTGGCGGAGGTCGTCGAGGCCGCAGAAGCCGCAGAGTCCACGAATGCTGGAGTGGACGAGATGCACCAGTGGCGTGAGTGGCGTCCCAGAGCCGGCAAGGCGGAAAGGTCGGTGCACGCAACTCAACGGGCTTCAAAGTCGTCCTCAGAGAGCAGCGACGGCGAGGAGGTCCAGAAGGTCCGAAAAGGGGGGCGCCGCTGCGATGGTTGCGGAGCGGCCCACGAGCGTGCGAGGTGCCCGTTTAGAAAGGCCGAATGCTACACCTGCGGCCGTCGGGGGCACATCGCCAAGGCATGCAGAAAACGGAAGGAGGGCCGGAGGCAGTCACCAGACCGTTCGACCAGGCCGGACCGTCCAGTGAGGCCCAAAGATGGCGTCCAGACCACGAGGAAGCAGGACGGCGTGGGCCGCGTCTCGGACAGCAGCGAGGACGACGTCCCAGTGCTCAGCGTGTCCGCGGAACAGTCCCATTATTTCGTTGAGGTACTAGTACAAGGGGCCCCCATCAGGATGGAAATTGACTCGGGGTCCTCCTATTCCATAATTCCCCAGAAAGAGTTTCTAAAAATCGACCCCCACGTGCGGCCCAAACTTAAAACTTTGAGGTCCACGCTACGAGATGTACAGGGGAACAGCATTCCGGTGTTGGGGGTCGGGAAATTTCGGGTTGAGTTTAAGAGACACTCTGCGGAGCTGCCCTTAGTTGTCCTCAAGGGGGGGAGTTGTAGCCTCCTAGGGACACAGTGGTTCCAGCCCTTAGGCCTGTTTATAGGGGGAGTACATGCAGTGGGGGTGGACCCAATACAAGCGGTGTGCGATGCGCATCCCGCCGTTTTTGAAAAAGGACTCGGAAAATTCAAGGGACCCCCTGTAGCCTTCGACCTAGATCCGGAGGTCCGCCCGATAAGACTCAAACCGCGCAGAGTGCCCTTCGCACTAAAGGACAAAATAGAGGCGGAACTGGACAAATTGGTGGGCCAGGGGATTCTTATTCCTGTTGATTCCGCGGAGTGGGAAACTCCAATTGTAACAGCTCTGAAGGCTAACGGGGAGGTGCGCATTTGCGCTGATTATAAGTGTACGATTAACAAGGCGATCCGCCCTAATGCGTATCCGGTGCCGGTGGTCAGCCACCTTTTGGCTAGGCTAAATGGGGGAAAGTGTTTCGCTAAGCTCGACCTGGCACAAGCCTATCAGCAGCTTCCCGTAACACCCGCCACGGCCGCGGCACAAACGATAGTCACACATAAAGGAGCGTTCCAAGTGTCGCGTTTACAGTTCGGCGTGAACTCGGCACCCGGCCTTTTTCAGTCGCTTGTGGAACGCCTCCTGAAGGGGCTGGAGGGGGTGTTACCTTATTTTGATGACGTATTAATAACAGGGGGGAGTGAGGCCGAACTGGCACGGAGATTGGACAAAGTACTAACTGTGTTCGAGAAAGCGGGGCTGAGACTGAGGAAGGACAAATGTGTTTTTTTCGAAACCGAGGTCGAGTTCTTAGGGTTCAGGATCACACCCGAGGGTATCAAGCCATCCAAATCCAAAGTAGTAGCCATCAAAAAGGCCCCTCGCCCCACATCCAAAACCGAGCTACAGTCATTCCTGGGGCTCCTCAATTTTTACCATACATTCCTTCCGCGGAAGGCGTCCGTGGCCGAACCGCTTCATCGGTTGCTTAAAAAAGAGGAGACTTGGGTGTGGGGTGACGAGCACGAGAGGGCGTTCAAAGAATTAAAGCAACTCTTGACCTCTGACGCAATTCTAACGCATTTCGACCCCAAACGGCCGGTGGTCCTAGTCTGTGATGCGTCACCGGTGGGGGTGGGGGCGGTACTTTGCCACGTGTTGGATGACGGAAGGGAAGCCCCGGTTGCATTTTATTCAAGGTCCCTGTCCCAGGCAGAGCGAAATTACGCACAAACCGACAGGGAGGCATTGGCAATTGTAGCGGGGACCAAAAAGTTTCACGATTTTTTGTATGGCCGCCCGTTCAAAATCGTGACGGATCACAAGCCACTGTTAGGGATTTTCACGGCAAGCAAGCCCACCCCGCAGATCCTATCACCGAGAATGCTGCGATGGGCCATTTTTCTCAACGCTTACCAACACGAGTTGGTGTACCGGCCCGGAAAAGAGATCAGCCATGCTGATGCACTTTCGAGATCCCCTTTGCCCTTGTCGGACGACCAGAAGGCTAGAGTAGGAAGAGACCGCCAGGTGTTACTAATTGAGGTTTTAGATGCACCCCCAATAGTACCAGCCGATATTGCGAGGGCGACAGGCAAGGACAGGACACTCGAGAAAGTCAGCTCATGGGTACAAAAGGGGTGGCCGGCATCGTCCCCAAGCACGGAATTCGACCCATTCTTTCGGAAAAAGCTAGAGTTGTCCCTAGAGAGGGGGTGCCTATTGTGGGGCCAAAGGGTGGTGGTTCCTGCAGCCATGCGGCCGAGGGTGCTCAAACTGCTGCACGTCAGCCACCCGGGCATCGTTCGTTCGAAAGCGCTGGCCCGCAGTTACTTTTGGTGGCCACAGCTGGACGCGGACATTGAGCATATGGTCGGCACTTGTGAGGCATGCCAGGGATCCCGACCAGAGGCGGCCCGCCTCCCGCATAGGGAATGGGACACAGCAAGGGGGCCGTGGTCCAGAGTACATGTAGATTTCGCTGGCCCATTCCGAGGAACCATGTTTCTCCTGGTGGTGGATGCGTTCTCCAAGTGGCTGGAGGTTATCCCAGTAAAGAGCACGTCCTCCGCCACAACAATTAGCCAGCTACGGAGAGTCTTTTCCACGTTCGGTTTACCCGACACTTTAGTCAGCGATAACGCGAGTTGCTTCACCTCCTCGGAGTTCGAGGCATTCACGGGAGCAAACGCCATTCGGCATGTCACATCCGCGCCGTTTCACCCGGCCACGAATGGCCAAGTGGAACGGTTGGTGCGTACAACAAAGGATGCGCTGCGGCGCATGGGCCCGGGGGACCTAAACCACCAAGTATGTCAGTTCTTGTTAGCGTATAGGGTGACCCCCTTAGCGTCAGGTTACTCGCCGGCAGAACTCTTGATGCGGCGAAAACTGACCACGCTTCTGTCCAGGCTGGACCCGACGAGAGTCGAGGACAAAGGGAAAAACATAGGATTGGCAGTCTCGAAAGGGTTCGCCGCCGGCGACCTTGTTTACTGCAGGAACTATGCAAGCGCAGGGCCAGCCTGGGTGCCGGGTACAGTAATTGAGCAGACGGGGCCAGTGTCATATCGGGTGGAAACGAGCACCGGCCTCCTCTGGAGGAGACACGCTGACCAACTGAGGCGCCGAGTGAGTGAAGGGCCGGTCAGTGGGGCTCAGCAACAGGATTCAGCGATAGGGTTCTCCCCCACCCGTTTAGCCCAAGGGGGAGACATTGAGGGACAGCAGTCCGGAACCGGGGGGGAAAGCGGTGGTCCCGACTCATATCCTTTTGATACCCCAGTTCTATCAGAGCCCGGGGGGAGGGAAAAGGAATGTGCGGCCGCCGCCGCGTCCCCCGAGTGTAATTTTGATTTTGATTTTGGTTTTGCGAGCCGGGGGGGTTTTCAGGAGTGTTCCCCCACCCTTCCAAGCGAGAAGAGGGGTTTTTCGTTAGCCCCCAGTGCCCCCGGTTCTTCCCCGAGAAAGAGCACACCTCCCAACAACGCCGCGGAGCCGCGGCTAGTCACTAACAAGTCTCCCTCTCCAATTACAGGGCAGGAAACCAGGGGACAAAGAGAAGGTAGCAAACCCGGGGAAAGGCAGCCCGCATCGAGACCCCAACGTGTTCGAAATAAGCCATCTTGGCTGAGGGACTTTGTCTCCTAAGGGGGGGGAGTGTGTTGAAGGTGGGCTCGAGACATTGTCTCGTCCTAGGGGGGAGGGATGTTGTGTTCTAATGGTTTTACCTTCCACATGGATTACAATGTATCTGAGCCAATGTAGCCTTGCCTATAGCAACAATGTAACCTTCAGCTGTATCATATAAACCCTGTAAGAGGACGCGAGCTAATGACCACCAGCTGGCAGCAGCGAGCGTCCAAGCTCTCTTGGTCCGAACTCATCGAAGGCAACAGCGCGGGAAGCTTTCCCGCCACCACCTACACCTGGACAAGAAGGGCGTGACCCACAATGACGTCACGCAGACAGTAGCCAATGGGCTACCATGGCACCACGTTCAAATGTATTCCTACTGTATATAAAGAGCTATTGATCCGCCATTACCTCATGTTCCCTCTGTCCACGATGCAATAAACCTGAGTTAACCCAGCCCGAGGCTGTGTCCTGTGTCTTAGTTTCATACACTAAACTACTCTTGTTCTGTTGCGCATCCCCCATAAAAACATTGGCTTGGGTGCAATAATAGATCAAAGCGAAGAAGTTTACATGAGGAAAACTCTTGTCCTTCTAGCCTCTTCCAAAAGGACTCTTCCTTTCTCTGAATTACATCATGTTGATTTATTCAGGCCACTTAAAAATTTATAGCGTGCTCACTAAATAAATTTAAATAGCATCTAGGAGAAGTGCTTTCAAACATGGCGAGAGTTATGCAAACAATTCTATGACATACAAACCAGATCAGGAGTTCTCAACCTTTTTAAGCCGGGGGCCGGGTCATACTCTCTCAGACAGTTTGTGGGGGCCAGATGGCTATTTTGCCCTGCCTCCACTGCATGCAGGCCCATAGCAAGGGTTCTAGATTTGGGAGGGGCAAAAAAATTTCAGGAGGAGGCAACAATGCCACACTCACATATATAAAATTGGCATCACGGGGTGGGGAGGCTGTTAGCTCAGGAGGGTTCCCCTACCCCCCGGGCTACAGCCCTGACCACATAGCACTTCCTGGTGTGGTGGAGGTGGTGGTTGGGTCCACATGAAATAGTGCTGCGGGCTACAGGTTGAGAATTCCTGAACTAGATGGACAAAACCTTTTATTTAGAAGATGGTTACCTTTTGAAACAGTGCAGGAGAACTCTCTCAGTGGTAAAAAAGTAAATAACATTACATTTTACCTTGTTTTGCCCTACTGTTGTGACAGCTAAATTCAATCTGTTCTGTAGTGACTACACAATGTGGAGCTAACTGCAAACCAGACTGTCCTTTTTTTCATATAGAGTCCCCCACCTGGTGGCTTAGTGGTTAAGATGCTGAGCTTGGAGCCTGGAAGGTCGGGTTTTGATACCCAAGGGCTGCACTTGGGGACATGAAAAGAGCCTCATTCATGCATCCCTTGAGCAGTGTTTTTCCAGCAAAAATCCTTTCAGAGTAATCTCTGGTACGAAATTATTATTATGCATATTCACACCTTTTGGCCCATCAACAAAGACCACTTTAAAAAAAAATGAATGGGATCCATTTAGTTTCAGGCACGTGATCAAAACAAAGCAACAGTGGAGTCTGTGTCCTGAGGTTACGTTTACAAGGGCATTTCGGTGTGGAGGGTGGGGGCATGGCAGTGAAAAGCGGGAACATCCCCTCGTTTTTAGATGCACTTCCTCTGAAGTAATTTTTACCCTTCTGTTACAGTTCAGTGCTACAGTTCAGTGCTACGTCACATAAATGCCAGGATAATCAGCAGCGCAGCTTCCCTCTCTATACCCATATTACGTTCCTGCTGCCTCTTCTTCTTGCTCATCCACCCCATCTACCCCTTCCCTGACACTAACCTTGGTATATTTGGCTTGTGCCCTGCTTCACTGGAGTCTGACGTCAGCCCTGTGAACCTAAGAGACACATTGAACCCAGAAAAGGGACCCTTTCCAATCCAATGCAACCCAGTCCAGCTGCCCTATCTATTTGCACAGTGGCACTGTAGTGGTTTAGTGGTTAAGACACTGAGCTTGGAGACTAGAAGGTTGGGGTATGATACCTGAGTGCTGCACGACGGATCTTGGGGACATGAAAGGAGCCTCATTCGGGCATCCCGTGAGTGGAGATTCTCCAGCAAAAAATCCTTTCAACATAGAGTAATGTCTGACACAAAATGTATTTATCTATTTGTACTCTAAAAGCAAACTGAGACAAACCTTCACACTTAGGTTTTATGAATTACTAGAAAGACTAGTATGGAGCTCCAGAAGATGAAATGGAGCATATTTTATAAACCGCAATCTACTGTCTTTCTAATGCAGAATAAAAGAAAGACGAGGCATTGAATGCAGTGGAATAAAATGGCAAGTAAACATTCACAGGCATTCGTGACCCTGGTAGCATTCAAACTTTTCATGAATTCCTTTTGGATCTCGCTTGGAGATGCTGTTAGAAATTTATCCCCATTAAAGACTCTAAGATAACAACTGTGGAAAAACCACTCTTTTTCTGACCTGATCATTTACAACATTTTCCCGTGTCATAATAAGGCTAAGGCAAGTAAGCTGAAATAGTCCTTCCCTGACTCTTAAAAAAAAAAAATTAGCCTGCATAACTTGATTTCCTCCCCAGTAGAGGCAATCGAAAATATTTCGCTACTGGCCAGAAGTTGACCAGAATTTCAGGTAAGCCAGTATTAGCAATGGAATAACATCCTTCACCTACAGCAGCAGCCAGTTTAATTAATATTATAGTGCAGACTATATGGCATACACATCTCTTCATTATTTCATCACCACACCCATTCCTGGCATTCGCCATCCTGTCAACGTATCTTCCCTATTAGTAGGTCTGCTTCTGCTCCTGCTTAAAGGTAGAAGGCAGAAGTCAAGTTTTTAAAGGACCAAATATACAGGGACTGAGAGTGAGATTCCAAGTGAAGCAACTGACCAGTGGCCTCAGTGTCTTGCCTTAGCTAACCTCTGTCTTAACCTCTCAAATCCATATACTGGATTTTTTAAAAAAATCCCTATGTATTAGTTCCTTGGCAAAGCTTGGAGAATTGCTTAGTTAATGCAACAAAATAATTAATTATAAGTAGCCTATGATCGTGATTTGTAACACATAACTTCCAAATTGTGTTCCCTAGTTCCATTTTTTTAAAAAAAAATCAAATTTTTGATCGAATTAGTTGTAAGGAGGTTGACAGGTATTCAAAGTCAGTTTAATATACTGTGTTATATGAATGCCATGTAACATTTAATGCATTTTAAATGAATGTGGTAAATTATAATGAGTTTTCATATGGTTTCCATTTTAAAGAATAAGTAGACTATTCAGTTATGATAGCTGTTTACTTATTTTACTTAAATTACAAATTGGCATGCTTATATTTATTTATTTAATAGATTTATATACCGCCCTAATCCAGTGGATTCTGCGTGGTGTACATAGGCCAGTGAGCACCTCACTGACCATACAACAAAACAAATTAAAACCAATATAAAAACAATTAAAAACCCTGAAGAACATTTGGCAATATTGCCCACCGCTATGCTATTTTGCTATCTAAAAACAAATATAAAATCAACATAACATTAACATTAAAATTGGTTGCAGGAGGGGGGGGAAGCCTCAGACAAGCCAGAAAGGAGAGCTTGTTGACAATCCTGGCCCCCAGACCCATTTTGCCAACCACGTCTTTAGCGCTTTCCTAAATTCCTAAATGGTAGCAACTGGGTCTGGAGGCATAGTTCTACTGGGAGGCGGTTCCATAATTTGGGGGCTACGACCGAGAAGGCCCTTTTCCTCGTGCTGGAGAGGCGAGCCTCCCCAATGTATGGTATCTGAAGGGTGCCCTCTCGGTTTGCTCTCATGGGACAGGTTGATGTCCTAGGGATAATGCGGTCGCTGAGGTATCCTGGTCCATTACCCTGAAGGGCTTTAAAGGTGACAACCAGCACCTTGAATTGCACCCGGAGACGTGTAGGCAGCCAGTGAAGCTCCCACAGCAGTGGTGAAGAGCGGGCAAAACGACTACACCCCACCACCGCATGGGCCGCCACATTCTGGACCAACTGCAGTCTCTGGATGGTCATCAAGGGCAGCCCCATGTAGAGCGCATTACAATATTCCAAACGGGAGGCGACCAGGGCATGGGTGATTGTGAGCAAGGCCTCCCGGTCCAGGAGTGGGCGCAATTGATTAATAACATGCACTTGCCCGAAGGCAAGCTATGAGAAACCTGGGGAACTTTAGTGTAAGAGACCCAAGACAATGAAACAGCCGAAGGGTTGGCTTAACACAGGTTTATTGCATGATGATCCGGAGGAACATGTGGTAATGGCGGATGGGTAGCTCAATATATACAGCTGGCTATACATTTGAAAGTGGCTCGTCGACAGACTATTGGTTGCTGCCTGCGTGACGTCGTAGAAGGTCACGCCCTTCTTGACCAGGTGAAGAGGTGGCGGGGAATCTTCCCGCGCTGCTGAACCAGGTGGATCTGAGCCATGAGAGCTGGACGCTCGCTATTGCCATCTAGTGGTCACTAGCTCGCGTCCCCTTATCAGGTTTACATTGATACAGCTGAAGGTTATAATGTTGCACACAGAAAGGTTACATTGTTAACACATGGCAAAGGTACATTGTTAAAGGCACAGCTTTACAGAACACAACATCCCTCCCCCCTAGGATGAGACGAAGTCTCTCAGCCAGGATGGCTTGTTGCATGTGCGTTTGGGCCGTGAAGAGGGCTGACCCCCCCGGGGGCGCTATTGCTTCTTTGTTCCCTGGTCCCTTGTCCTGAAATGGGAGAGGGAGACTCGTTAGTGGCTTGCCGTGGTCTGGCGGCCTTAGGGGAAGGGAAGAACTCCATTGTGGGCAGACCGGGGGCAATCGGGGCTAACGAAAAACCCCTCTTCTCGCTTGGACGGGTGGGGGACCACTCCGAAACCCCCCCCCCGGTTCTGAAAATCAAAATCTAACTTAGTAGGGGTATCCGCATTTGTGGGGACATTCCGCGAGATATGTATGGGGTACATATCCTCCTCAGAAAGATCCCCTAGGATATCTACGAGAACATCCTCCTCCCCCCTTGGTGGGGACCCGCGGCCCCCTTTCCCTCCCCCTTGCGCTGAACGGGTGGGGGAGAACCCTAACGCTGATTTTTCCTCTGTTTGGTCTGTGCCCTGCTCGTCGGAGACCCTGCGTCGGAGCTGGTCCGCGTGCCGCCTCCACAGGAGCCCTGTACTGGTTTCCACGCGGTACGACACGGGGCCGGTTTGCTCCACAACTACGCCCGGTACCCAGGCTGGGCCCGTGCTGGCGTAATTCCTGCAATGCACGGGGGCGCCTACGCTGAAACTCTTTGTGGCCTCCAGCCCGATGTTCCTTCCTTTGTCCTCTACCCTCGTGGGGTCTAGCCTAGTAAGGATGGTGGTCAGTTTCCTACGCATTAAGAGCTCTGCGGGGGAGTATCCTGATGCCAACGGGGTCACCCTGTACCCTAGCAGAAACTGACACACTTGTAGGTTCAGATCCCCGGGGCCCATGCGCCGCAACGCGTCCTTCGTGGTGCGGACGAGGCGCTCTACTTGGCCATTGGTGGCTGGGTGAAACGGGGCGGAGGTGATATGCCGAACGGCGTTAATCTCCATGAATGCCCTAAACTCGGAGGACGTGAAACAACTAGCGTTGTCGCTAATTAATGTGTCGGGTATGCCGAACGTGGAGAAGAGCCTCCGCAAATGCCTAATGGTCTGGGCCGAGGAGGTGCTCGTGACTGGGATAACCTCCAACCACTTGGAGAAGGCGTCCACCACAAGAAGGAACAGGGTGCCTCTGAACGGGCCCGCGAAATCAACGTGCACCCGGGACCACGGCCCCTTAGCCGCGTCCCATTCCCTATGGGGAAGGCGGGCCTCCTCTGGTCTGGAGCATTGGCAACTTTCACAAGTGCCGAGCATGTGCTCGATGTCGGCGTCCAGCTGGGGCCACCAGAAGTAACTCCGGGCCAGCGCCTTGGATCGCACGATGCCGGGGTGGCTGACGTGCAACAGTTTGAGCACCCGCGGCCGAAGGGAAGTGGGAATCACCACCCGCTGCCCCCACAAGAGGCACCCCCTCTCTAGGGACAGTTCTAGCTTTTTTTCTGAAAAATGGGGCGAACTCCTCCGCTGGGGAGGACGCCGGCCACCCTTTCTGCACCCAGGAGCTAACTGCCGCTAACGTCTTGTCCTTCTCTGTCGCTTTGGCAATGTCGGCGGGCATTACGGGGGGCGAATCCAGCACCTCTATCATAAGAACCTGATGGTCCCGCTCCCCCTTGCTCACCTGGCTGGGCGTTAGGGGGAGGGGAGACCTTGATAGAGCGTCCGCATGGCTGATCTCTTTCCCGGGCCGGTAGACCAACGCGTGCTGGTACGCGTTGAGAAAAATGGCCCACCTGAGCATCCTCGGGGACAGGATCTGTGGGGTGGGCTTATCTGCGGTAAAGATGCCTAGCAGGGGCTTGTGGTCCGTTACAATGGTGAAGGGGCGGCCATACAGAAAATCGTGAAATTTTTTCGTCCCCGCGACTATTGCTAGTGCCTCCCTGTCTGTCTGTGCGTAGTTTCTCTCCGCTTGGGACAGGGACCTGGAGTAAAATGCTATCGGGGCCTCCCTTCCGTTTTCCAACACGTGGCACAGCACCGCCCCCACCCCCACCGGGGATGCATCACAGGTCAGAACTACCGGGCGTTTGGGGTTGAAGTGGGTCAGTATGGCATCGGACGCTAGGAGGCTTTTTAGCTCACTGAATGCCCTTTCTTGGTCATCGCCCCACTTCCATGCCTGGTCTTTCTTTAGCAGTTTGTGTAGCGGTTCAGCCACCGCTGCCTTCCGGGGGAGGAAGGAGTGGTAAAAGTTGAGCAGCCCTAGGAACGACTGCAGCTCGGGCTTGGAGGTGGGGCGGGGGGCTTTCTTAATGGCTGCCACCTTAGACTTGGATGGTTTTATTCCCTCAGGAGTCACACAAAATCCTAGGAACTCAACCTCGGTTGCGAAGAAGATGCATTTGTCCTTTCGCAGTCTCAGCCCCGCTTTTTCGAATATTGTCAGGACCTTCCCCAACCTCTTGGCCAATTCAACCCGACTCCCCCCCCCCCCGTTATTAACACGTCATCAAAATAAGGCAACACCCCCTCCAGTCCCTTCAGGAGGCGTTCCACGAGTGACTGGAAAATTCCAGGCGCCGAATTCACGCCGAACTGGAGGCGCGTCACCTGGAACGCCCCCTTATGGGTGACTATGGTCTGCGCAGCAGCTGCGGCAGGGGACACCGTGAGCTGCTGGTAGGCCTGTGCTAAGTCGAGCTTAGCGAAACACTTTCCCCCGTGTAACCTGGCCAGCAGATGGCTGACTACCGGCACCGGATATGCATTCGGGCGGATCGCCTTGTTGATGGTGCACTTGTAGTCGGTGCATATGCGGACCTCCCCATTGGCCTTTAGTGCGGTTACAATTGGAGTTTCCCACTCCGCGGAATCCACAGGCACAAGGATTCCCTGGCCCACCAATTTGTCCAGTTCCGCCTCTATCTTGTCCTTGAGTGCGAACGGCACCCGGCGTGGTTTAAGATGAATTGGGCGGACCTCCGGGTCCAGGTCGAATGTCACTGGGGGCCCCTTGAATTTCCCCAGTCCTTTTTTGAAAACTTCGGGGTGCGCCTCACACACCTCCTGAATTGGATCAGTCCCAGCGGCGTGCATCCCAACGGCGTGCACCCCCCCAATAAACAAACCCAGGGGCTGGAACCATTGAGTCCCGAGGAGGCTGCAATCTCCCCCTTTGAGCACGACTAGGGGTAGGGACGCGGCGTGCTCCTTGAATTTAACCTGAAATTCCCCAACCCCCAACACTGGAATGCTGTTCCCTTGCACGTCCCGTAGTGTGGACCTCAACGCTTTGAGCTTGGGTCGCTTGTGGGGGGCAATTCCCAAAAACTCCCTCTGGGAAATGATTGAATATGAGGACCCCGAGTCAATTTCCATCCTAATGGGAACCCCTTGGACTGGTACCTCAACAAAGTAGCGGGGGTGTCCTGCAGACACGCTGAACACTGGGGCGTCGTCCTCGCTGCCGTCGGAGATGCGGCCCACGCCGTCCTGCTTCCGCGTGGCCTGAGCGCCGTCCTTGGGTCTCGTTGAGCGGTCTTGTCCCGCGGAACGGTCTGCTGAGCTCCGCCGGGTCTCGCGCTTCTTCCTGCACACCTTGGCGATGTGCCCGCGGCGGCCGCAGTTGTGGCACTCGGCCTTCCGGAACGGGCACTTTACGCGGTCGTGGGCCGCTCCACAGCCATCGCACCGCCGGCTCTCCTTCCGGACCCTCCGGACGTCCTCGTCGTCGCTGCTCTCTGTGGACGACCTCGAAGTTCGCCGGGCCGCCTGTACCGGAGCCTCTGCCTTGCTCGACTTCGGCCGCCAGTCCTGGAGTTCTTGGACCCCGGCCTTTGTAGCTTCTGCGGCCTGGGCCACTCTGACGACCTCCTGCAACGTGGGAGGCGGCTCTTGGTTCATTAATGTGCGCTGGGTTTCGGCGTCGTTCAGGCCGCACAGCACACAGTCCCGGAGGGTGATTTCGGCATTCTCCCATTTGCACGGGCCGGCCGCCAGCCGCAGGGCCGCCACGAATGCGGCGACCGTCTCCCCGGGCGCTTGGACTCGCCTCCAGAACGCACTCCGAGCGGGAAACATCGCCGTGGCGGGCCGGATGTGCTCACGCAGCATCTGCATGAGTTCCTTGGCCTTGAATTCACTCACCCTCCTCGGTGCAATCAGGTCCACCAAGGTCCTTTTGGTTTCTTGTCCGAGCATCCTGGTGAAGATGGCCCTTTTCTTTGCCTCTTCCGTGACTTCGGACTCAATCAGTGCTGCCTGGAAGTCCATCTCGAAGATCTCCCAGTCGCCCAGTTTCCTGATTTCGAAACCGGCGCATGTCTTGGTCCCGTGGGCTGCCATATCCCACCTTCGTCGCCAATTTAGTGTAAGGGAACCAAGACAATGAAACAGCCGAAGGGTTGGCTTAACACAGGTTTATTGCATGATGATCCGGAGGAACATGTGGTAATGGCGGATGGGTAGCTCAATATATACAGCTGGCTATACATTTGAAAGTGGCTCGTCGACAGACTATTGGTTGCTGCCTGCGTGACGTCGTAGAAGGTCACGCCCTTCTTGACCAGGTGAAGAGGTGGCGGGGAATCTTCCTGCGCTGCTGAACCAGGTGGATCTGAGCCATGAGAGCTGGACGCTCGCTATTGCCATCTAGTGGTCACTAGCTCGCGTCCCCTTATCAGGTTTACATTGATACAGCTGAAGGTTATAATGTTGCACACAGAAAGGTTACATTGTTAACACATGGCAAAGGTATATTGTTAAAGGCACAGCTTTACAGAACACAACAGGAACATAGTCAAAAGTAGAGACATCACCTTGCAAACAAAACTAAGTCTGCATAGTCAAAGTAATGGTATTCCCGGTAGTAATGTATAACTGTGAGAGTTGGACCATAAGAAAAGCTGAGTGCAGAAGAATAGACACCTTTGAAATGTGGTGTTGGAGGAGAGTTTTGAGGACAGCGAGGAGAACAAACAGGATGATCTTTGAAGAAATCAACCCTGATTTCTCCTTAGAAGGTCAAATAGTGAAGATGAAGCTTAAGTACTTTGGTCATCACATGAGAAGAGAGGATTCACTTGAGAAGGCCTTGATGCTGGGAAAGGTTGAGGGCAAAAGAAGAAGGGGGAAGCCAAAAATGAGATGGCTAGATGGTGTTGTTGATAGAGTTGGGCTGGTTGAGGAGGATAGTGGAGGATAGAGGTGCCTGGTGTGTGATGGTTCATGGGGTTGCACAGGGTCGGAATCGACTGTGTAACTGAACAACAAAAGAGTTTAGCTTTTTGCTATACAGTACTGTATATCCAGAAATGTTGCAAGCTTCATGTGTCCATTACCTTTGTGTAATACCTTTGTGGACGTATTTTGTTCCAGAACCCATCTCTTGAGGTATACTCAGCTTACAGGTATGTATAGTTTTGCGTAGTCACCATTGTTATTTTTCTTATTGCACGAATGTTCAAAATTAGTTTTGTATTTTATTCCTCCTTTCCCTTTAACTGAATTTGTCTGCATATAGTTTTGGGGGTTTGCCTGCATATCTTAGTGAGATCTCTAGGACTCTTGGCACTTTGATAGATTGCATCCATCTGGTACTATTTAATGCTATTTCACTCTAGAAATAAGAGCAGCACAATGCAATATTTTAACCAGTATGTATATTTTCAGCCAAAATGGCAGGCAATCTTCATCTGACAATGTGCACTTGCCTCAACAAATATCGACAGAAAATTCTGCAGCATGCCTATGGTTATAATTAAGGGTACGCCTACCAAATGTGTCATGCAGACATGTAACATGCAAATGTGTTTATTATTTATTTATTACATTTATATCCCACCTATGAGGACTATTGGCATTTCTGAATGTTAAGTCAAGCTTTCAGAGGACAGCATTCCTTGGTTTATTATAAAAATGCTTTTCAGTTTAGTTGAAAAGAGGTAGAGAAAAACATTTCACCAAATGAACACTTAAACTTCTATGTGTGTGGCAATATATCTGAGAGTAACAAAACGACACAAAACGTGGTGGCACCTTAAAGGCTAACTCCCTTTGTTTTAGTCTTTTAAGGTGCCACAACGTGTTTTGTTTTCGCTCTGATATGCTTGCACAGACTAATACGGCTGCCACTTCAACAACGTCTATATGTGACAAGGGAAGTGGCCGTCGTTCTGAGGCGAGGCCCCCCAAGGCGAGCGTTTTCTCGTACCCCGGTTTCAATCACCCAAGACTCGCCGCCGTGCCTATTGGGAATTGTAGTCCCCTCCCGCGCCGAGAGGCGGTTGCGCGGGAGCGTCGAGGACGCCCAGCCTCCAACTCCCGAGATGCTCCGCGGGTACCCAGGCCCCGCGCGAGCGGCGCCTTTTGGTCCCGTTTCCCGGATGTGTCACTCCTCGCCGGAAGAGAAGCGAGTTTCTTTGGGGGGCCGGCCATCTTGTGTGGGCCACAAGCGAAGTCGCCCGGGGTGGGCCTAGGGCCTGGGCAGCATCGGCGGAGGATCCCACCGAAACGGGCCCATCATGCCCGGACACTTGCAGGAAGGCTTCGGGTGCATCGTGACCAACCGCTTTGACCAGCTCTTGGACGACGAATCCGACCCCTTCGAGGTGATCCAGGCGGCCGAGAGCCGCAAGAAAGAGAGCACCGGCGGCGGCGGCGGCGGCGGAGGCCACCAAGGCGGCCGTGGGGGTGGCGGCGGCGGCGGAGGAGGAGGAGGAGGAGGGCAAGCGGTCCAAGCCAACTCCTCTTCAGGCGGCGGCTCCAGCCAGGCCGGCAGCGCGGCCAAACAGGTGCGCAGGGAGTCGCAGAAGGAGCGCAAAAACCCCTTGCCGCCTTTCGCCTCATCTGCGCCCGGCGGCGCTGGAGACCGGCGGGAGGATGGCGGCGGGCAGCCTCCTTCCGCGCCCCTCAGGAAGGAAGGTGAGTCGGTGTGTGTGTGTGTGTGTGTGTGTGTGTGTGTGTAGCTTTCCCCCTCGGTGGGGAGGCCGAGGAGGGAGCGGCGGCGGGGTGGGGTGGGGTGGGGGGTCCCCTTACAAGGTCAGGGTCTCTCCCTTAACTTAAATGAGAAAAGCGGTATAGAAATATAAATAACTAAAGGGACTAACTACTGTGGTGGCTCAGTGGTTAAGAAGCTCGCCCTCTTTAGCCCAGCCTGGAAGGCCGGCAGTTCAAGACCCGAGCCCTGCGTGACGGAGTGAGCGCCCCTCTCTGTCCCCAGCTCTTGCCCAAACCTATGTATTTTGTTTATTTATTTATTTATTTTCCTCACGCTTCTATAGCCGCCCCATTCACAAGGACGATGGGCGGCGTACAATATAAACACCCCCACACACACCCCACACACCCCAAACAGATAAAACCCCATTAAAAACCATACACCTTATTAAACACCTCTGTTAAAGCCCACCCACATGCGGAAAGAGAGAGGATGAATCTTGCTTAACCAATTGCAAGGAGATCAATAAGGGACCCCCTTCGGTGGGTGGGGGAGATCTTGGGGACATGATGAAAGGAGCCTCATTATTGGGGCCTCCCCTAAGCCGAGTCCCTCCAGCAAAAAAAAACACAACAACAAAAACCCATAAAACAAACCCCTTTCAACCCAGAAAGCACCTTTGTGTGCAACTGACACAAAAATCCCTTAACTGTGTGTGTGTGTGTGTGTGTGTGTTTGGAGAAATGCTTCACTGCTGGCCTTCTCCACTAGTCACAGTTAAGGGGCGCCTCATAGCCCAGCAGAGAACCAACAGCACAACAGCACGTGGTGGGGCTGGCCTGGTGGAGCGCACCACGGCCCATAGCATGGCATGGCATGGCTCGGCTTGCTCTGTCTGGCTTGTTTTCACCTCCCCCCCCCCTCCTGGGTTAACCCACCTCGTGTTGGTTAGCCGCCATGTGAACGCCTGTAGCGCGGCCTATCCAGCCTCTCTAAACCCAGTTTAAAAGAAGGGAATAAGAGTTGTATTTTCCTCGTGGTGTGTAACTCTGAAAAAAAGGAGAGAGGGGGAGTGGAGATAAACTTAGCTACATTTTGAGTTGGGCTGTTTCAGCCCTTGGGGAAAACCTGGGGAAAAAAGGGGGGGCATTTTGTGAGATTGTTGGTTTTTTGGGGGGAGGGGTTGGTAGGCAGAAGACAAAACGCTTAATGGGAGTGATGTGGGGGTAACTTGGTTCCTTTTAAAAATATTTGTCATTAAATTTTTCAATAACTACAAAAGAACCATAAGAACTTTAAAAAAGAAAATGGACATCCAAACATAGTACAGAATAACATAGAAGTATAAATTACAAATCAATCATAAGGATTTTTTAAAAAATCACATATTTAAAAATACAATAACAGATAATACATATTCATTTTACCTTATTTCAACCATCTTATTTGAACTTAGACTATTTTAGTATAAAATATACACTATCTTAAAACCAAATCTAGACATAACATAATAACCCTGTGCTATGTACAGTAACTTAGTTCTGCAACCAGAAGGAACGCCGCGGGCGCGTGGTGGTGATGATAATGGTGTTAAAGAAGTTGAGCCACTTTACACTTGGGCCACGTGCGTTGCCTGCATGTGGCTTGGCGGGTGGTTGGGTTCAAGCGATATCTACTGCTGCCTGTCTGGGCTGAGCAGAGAGACAAAATGGAAGCTCTCTTACAGTTTTTGTTATAAAAAAAGTGATTTGGCCTCCACAAAGGAGTAAATTGTGTGGCATTTGAAACTTCACTAAATTTGCAGCCTGCTTTATCATAGAATAACTGAGTTGGGAGGGGCCTTATAGGCCATGGAGCCCAACCCCCCCCCCCCCCTGCTCAATGCATGCTTGCTGGGAAGCTAAGCTGTAGTTCCATACAAAGACCTCTTGAATATATAAATAGTTATGCCTGTGTTTTGTAGCATGTTTTTGACTTGGGATTCATAAACATTTGGGCTTACGTTTAGATGAAATTGCAAGAACCATGCACCACAACTCAAACATGTAATAAATGAAATGCTATTTGAAAAATACAAAGAAAGCTGAAGGCATGTGTCAGTGTATTTCTGCAATTTTTGTAATGTTGCACATTTTAAATACAGATAAACTGGCTAGGTTTCCCTTGCTCGAAAAGCCAGTCGTATCAGACTGTAGGGTTCAGTGCTCATCACTGTTTCAAAGCCAAAGAGCCAGCACTGTCTGCTTCTGCAGACATTTCTGTGGTCATGTGGCAGGCATGACTAGACACCGGAGTGCACGGAATGCTGTTACCTTCCCACTGAAATGGTCCCTATTTATCTACTTGCAATTTCTTGCTTTCGAACTGCTAGGTTGGCAGGAGCTGGTACAAAGACGGGAGCTCATTCCGTCCTGCAGTACCCGGGAATCGAACTGCTGACCTTCCACTTCCCAGTCAGCGTCTTAGCCACTTGGCTAGGATTTTATAAATATCAAATAAATGGTACTGACTGTACACTGCTTGGCTTGTTTTTGTGCTCAAGACCAACATTATGTACATTCTTTATTTATAATACCACTCTCCCTAAGTACTTTTTCAGAAATCAAATTCTTGATATGTAACTTGATAGTATAAAAAATTACCAAGTCTCATAGTTGGTGGTGAACAAAATGCTCAGGTATAACTTGAATAGTAAGTATTCATTTATAGGTTCGATTTTTAAAAAAACTCGTGTAGTACAGTTAATAGAAAAACTGTTTTTTGAAAGATATACTTACAGTATTTGGATTGTTTTTCCAGGTTGCATAATACAGTACCACTAAATACAATATTTTTCAGACCATAAGACGCACCTAACCGTAAGACGCACCCAGTTTTAGAGCAGAAAGACAAGAAAAAAATATCCTGAACCAAATAGGGAGCCGGAACTGTAGTTGTAGCCTGTGGCCTAAGGTGCATGGGAAGCATGGAAGGGAAAGTGCCCAGACGGTGATGGGCTGACCCTCCAGCAGTGCCTGGCTGCAGAAGACCAGCTGGCCTGCAGCAGCTCCCACAGCGCTTCCCGTGCGCCTCGTCTGGGTGGTGAGAGCCCAACCCGCCAGCAGCTCCCAGAGGCAGAAGACCAGCTGACTGGCTGCAGCTGCCTCGTCCTTTTGGCCATGCTGCTCTGGGACTCCTCGCCTCCAGACGGATGGTGAGGTCCTTTCAGCCATGCCGCTCTGGGACGCCGCTCAGGAAGCGCCTCGTTGTCCCAGAGGCGAGGAGGAGTTCCAGAGCAGTACGGCCAAAAGGACAAGGCAGCTGCAGCCGCTGCTGGCAGGTCAGTTGGTCTTCTGCCTCTGGGAGTTGCTGGCGGGTCAGGCTCTCAACATCTGGGTGAGGCGCGCGGGAAGCGCTGTGGGAGCTGCTGGCAGGTCAGCTGGTCTTCTGCAGCCAGGTACTGATGGTGGGTCAGCCCCTCACCGTCCGGGCGCGCTTTCACCTCTGTCCTTCCTGTGCACCTTTGGCCCGGATGAGGTGCATGGAAAGCATTGCTGGCGCTACTGGGAGGTGGGCGGGGACAACATTGGGACTATAAAATGCACCCTCATCCCCCCCCCCACTTTTTTTTGGGGGGGGAATTGCATCTTATGGTCCGAAAAATATGTTAATTTCTTTCCCCTTTTGTCCCCTCAGATAATTGGTGAAGAATAAGAACAGCCATGGAATTTAGTGTTCTTTCAAAATGTTAGGAGTTGGTCAGGGTTTCTAGTCATGAAAACAATCACCTGCATAATCACTTTTCTAAAATGGTGTTGCACAGGTGTTGTAAATATTGTCAGAACTTTTGAATGCTTCATAAATATATGCCCCCTTACTCTCTCTTTATTGACCCAATGATGAAAAAGTTCATCTGCTTTTATATACATCACTGAAGGTACAACAGAAATCCACTTGAAACTTCTATAATGCAGTTGGCTTATTGCTCACATAGTACAAACAGCAAGTATGGATAATTATGCATTGTATAGCATGATATGGTGTAACAGTTTATCAAAACACTTCTCTGTTTTAATTTACTGGCTGGATTCTTTAAATATATTCAGATTGATTATATTTATGTAAATCATGTTTTTTCAAAAGAGTTGGTCTAATAAAATGTTATGCTAATATTGTTTTTAGTTGCACAGTTGATTCCGACCCTTTGCGACCCCATGGACCATTGCCCTCCAGGCACCTCTGTCCTCCACCATCCTCTTCAACCCTCTTAGCTCTGTGCCCAATGCATCTACAATACCATCTAGCCATCTCATTTTCTGCTGCCACCTTTGCTCTCCACCTTTCCCAGCATCAAGGCTTTCTCAAGTGAATCCTCTCTTCTCATTTGATGCCCAAAGTACTTTAGCTTCATCTTTACTACTTGACCTTCTAAGGAGCAGTCAGGGTTGATTTCTTCTAAGATTGACCTATTTGTTCTCTTCGCTGTCCAGGGTACCCTCAAAACTCTCCTCCAACACCACATTTCAAAGGTATCTATTCTTCTGTGCTCAGCTTTCCTTATGGTCCAGCTCTCACAACCATACATTACCATTGGGAATACCATTGCTTTGACTGTGAATTTTTGTTTGCAAGGTGGTTTCTCTTCTTTTAACTACGTTCCCCAGGTTTCTCATAGCTTGCCTCCGAAGAATCAGTCACCTTTTTATTTCATGGCTGCAATATCTATCTGCAGTGATCTCGGATCCTAAGAATGTAAAGTCTGTCACTGCTTCTACTTCTTCCCCATCTATTTTCCAGGGACTGATAGGGCCTGTTGCCATTATCTTGGTATTCTTGATGTTGAGTCTCAGACCAGTTTTTGCACTCTTAAAATTGACATTAAAATTAAATTAAAATTAACATTTGCTTCACATACTGATAGCTACCGGTAACACTTCTTGTCAAAGCATGTATTTGTAAAATACATGGTAGCATTTGAGTTCTTAATACTTGTGCAAGTCAACAGATGCATATTTTGGTATATCAGGGATGATGAATCCTTGGTCCTCCTGGTTGGATTGCTGTTCCCACAACCACTTACCATTGGCTATGCTGGCTGGGTTGCTCGGAGCTGGCTTTCAAAACAAGCACAGAATATCATATAGTGGTACCTCGCTTAAAGAGCATAATGCTTTCCATAGGATTGCTCTTTAAGTGAGTTTGCTCTTTAAGCGAAACACCATTGTAAGTGACAAATTGTGACTTCTGGTGGGGGGATTGTGAACCCTGATTTAGTTGTTAAGCGAGTTTTTGGTTGGTTTTAGTTGTTAAGCGAGGCGATCATTCAGAGAAACTTCTGCTTTTTAAGCGAGTTAGTCTCTAAGCGAGGCGCTCTTTATGCATGGTTTTACTGTACACAGAAAGTCCAAGTCTGTTTCAGTTTTGGATTTGAGAAAATATTCCTACTCTGAGAACTCTGAAAGTTGGTGTTTTAAAATAATGATATACAAGTTGCCAAGACAAATGCAATATGCATGCTGGGGCATTATGTGTCCTGGCATAGTTGATCAGAATATAGAATGCATTAAAATCACTGAAGAAAAAGAGAAGATAAAATGTAACTTCCCTTACTTAGATGCTTTTACTGTGGACAAGGACCCTTTGCCTGGCACAATGGATGAATTCATTCCACACTAGGAAGAGGGTGCAGTCTCTTTCAGAAAGAGCATGCCCATGCCTGCACCAATTCTTTCCTTTGAATTTTCTGATAATGGGAGGGTATGGTAGGAGTTAGACAGGAGTTTTCTACTGTCTTTGGCGGGAAAAAGTTACTTTTAATAAGCAGTACATTTCATTTGCAGAACAATTGCCCATTATACATGCCAACACATAATGTATGTGTTTAGAGCACATGAATAGAATCAGTATTGTCTCCTTGGTAGCATGTACTATATCTTTATTTGATTACTAACATTTCATTTAAATGGTGAGCTTTTGAGTTGCAGTATTCTTCCTGCAGTTGGACATTTTAGTGCTTGGGTTATAGGGAAGGGGAAAAAATTCTAAAAATTATTATAGTTAGATGTTATGTAACAGGTTCTATAAAACCAAAATTTCAGTACTGCCAACTTCAAACCTGATTAATTTGATTGAGGAGGTTATTTTAGAACAGTGATGGAGAACCTTTTAGAGCCTGAGTGTCCAAACTGCAATTACAAACCCACTTATTTATCGCAGAGTGGCAACATGGCAACAAGGGAGGGGGAAGTGCTCCTCCCATTGGGCTGTTGGGCAGAGGAGTGGGATGAACTCAGTGCTGGTGCGACCACACGGGTGCCCACAGAGAGGGCTCTGAGTGCCACTTCTGGCATGCGTGCCATAGGGTCACCACCACTGTCTTAGAATCATACAATAATTGAGTTGGGAGGGGTCTATGAGGCCTTTAATTTGAACTCCTTAACGCAGGAATCCAATTCAAGGCAGATGTGAGAGATGGTTATCCAATTTTGTCTTGAATTGCCTCTAGCATTGGAGCACTCGCCATCTTCAGAGGCAATTGTTCCATTTTCATACTGCTCTTAGCAGTTGAGAAGTTTTTCTTGATATTCAGTCTACACCTGGCTTCCTATAATTTGTGCCTGTTATTATCTTTCCTTCCCTCTGGGATGATTGAAAACAGATCCTGCTGCTCCTCTTTATGACTATCTTTTAAGTACAGTACAGTATTTGCAAAAAAGGTATCTTCTCTCAGTCTCCTTTTCTCAAGGCTAAACATGCTCAGTTCTTTCAGTCTGCTGCCAATAGGTGATACAATTCAGCTTCATTGTGCTGCATATATTCTCCAGTATGTCTCCTAAATTGCGTTTCTTCATATGTGGGTTGCCATGTTTCGTTGTGCTTGGAACAATTTATAGCTTTATGGCTCTAGAAACCGGAATTTGATGCTACTTTCTCTGAGATGAAACTTGATACTGTCACACATCAAGCTCCACAGCAGTCCCCACTTTGGAATTTTAGTGTTTTATGTATAGATGCTCCTGGCTTCAATCTAGGCAGGATTTTTTTTTAGACCTTTCTGTCTTTGTTCTGGACCAAACTATCAAACAAACACACTCTGTTCCTATTAGTAATGGTTTACAAAAGTTTACAAAGTTTTAAAAAACAAAGCACATCTTCATATACAGTACATAGTGATGGTGATCATAGCAGCGGCAAATTAGTGCCAATTAAAGGCTTCCACTGGCAGCTTTTGATGTGCTCAACTTTATTGCATTTTGTATGACTCGGTGTGCACCCTGAAATTGGCTTTCATCAGCAGTGGTTTGCCAATTATTATGCCAACCCTGTTACACACAGATTTCAGTTACTGTCTTTTTCTAGATCTATAAATGAAAGTCTGCCAAACTCTTAGGATCTGTCCTGTTGTCTTACATTAAAGCACAATGGCCCCCATTTTGCTGGGAATAGGCTTCCAGAAACATGGCCAAGCTCTGCTTCACCTTTTGCAGAAGAGTTTTTCCCTCTTGTCTTAGCTCAGGCGTTTGCGACCTATGGCCCGTGGGCCGACCCCGGCCTGCAGCAGAAAATCATTGTTCCGCGGTGGCAGCCATGGAAGCAGATGCGTTTATGACAGCTGTAAATGCGCTCGTGCAAATGTGCCCACTGTGGTTTACAGCAGTGTTTACGACGGGGAATCCACATGTCTGGCCTGCTCAGCTGTCTGAGGGGGTGTGGTCCGGCCAGTGGCACTAAAAGGTTTTGACCCCCTGTCTTAGCTTCTCCAGTCAGACTAGTTCTGTTCCCAGCCTTTGACAACTTATACTAAAGTATCTCTGTGTGACTAGTAAATGTGTGGAACAAAGTAACAATGCCAAAATCAAGGTTACAGTGCCGACTGTATCACCATAGCAAAAATCAGTGGGTTGAATCCAGACTAAATCGACATGAAATTAATTGAAATTAATGGAATGATTAACCCAGCAATTCCAATGTACAATGAAAAGAAATTAATGTAATAGATTATTTAAAATAGGTGTCTTCAATTGCAGTTCTTATAGCATTTTCTATTTTAATGTTCAGCAGAATTAGGCTGTTCTTGGTAGCTATAGTTGAGTCACTGGTGTAATTTCATGGGGGGGGGGAGAGTCTTGCTGTCACACAGAGTATAGAGATACTTGGAAACAGTGAATAATCTTATTGCTTTAGAAGAGGGGTGGCCAACCTATGGCCTTTGGGCCAGCCCCGGCCCATGGCACAATTTCATGTGACCCACGACGCAACGGAAGTAGATGCGTTTACAACATCCGCAGATGTGTTTTACGGCAGCATTTATGGTGGGGGGAACCACGTGACTGGCCTGCTCAGCTGTCTGGGGGCCCGCTGTATAAAAAGGTTGGGAACCCCTTCTTTGGGACGTTTGGTTCATAACCAGTGTTGGGGGTCATGATCCCCAAGATGAAGATAATCTTGTAATGAGGGGAAGGGAAGCTTAGAGAAAGATTGTCATTTGTGCGATGGGTCATGTGGCAAAGCAGCATTAGAATATTTTTTTAAAATGTGGTTTCTTTACCCCAATAAAAATGCCTTTTTATGCAAATGTGGTAGAAGTTACAGGTTACAAAAGGTTGGAAAACACTGCTTAAGAATATTTCCAGAGCCCAGCGACTAAGAACAAGGGTCTATAGGGTACTGTCAGAAAACCTATACAAAATCAAAGATGACCACTTAGTGAACGATGAAAAGTAGGGAAGATAAGCCTGTGGTAGAGCTTTAATGCCAAATCACCATTTTTGTGGTAAAATAGGATAGAGGGAAATACTGTAGCTATGAACTGAAACATAGTTGCCAGTAGCTTGTTCAAAAACATGAGATGGGAAGACATTTTAATCGTGACTTCAGAAGGATGGGATGTGCTGGCTAGGATTATTAGGAAAAGTTCTGCTTTGGTGTCTAGTGAGCTTTCTATTGTTTCAGAAGAGTTCAGAATTTTTAGCAAGCGGTTTTGTAGAAGTGAATGAATCACTTATTGAGGGGAATTGCTTCTTTTTTTAGGGATAAGGCGAATTGGCAGAAGACCTGATCAGCAGCAGCCTCTCGGTGAAGGCAAGCCTATTGAAAGGAGACAAGAAAGACGGCCTCCTCGTGAACGACGATTTGACAAACCTGTTGAAGAAAAGGGTGAAGGAGGAGAATTTTCGGTTGATAAGTAAGAACTGCATACTTTAAGGTTGATTGGAGGGGGGAAATTATATGTTCTGTATCCCTGTTACCGTATTGATGTATCTTAACCTATAAATCCAAGGGTTAACCGTTGGAACTGGCTATAGGTTGCTATGCCTCACCCTACTTGCCTGCACTCACCCTTCGTGCACACGGCCGATCTGGGTACGCAGGTCAACGAAGGATTGAAAAAACCGGCAGTGGGGCAACAGCCCCACAAACGCGAAGAAAGGGAAACAACTTCACTTCCCAACATTCCTTGCGCCGCGCCGCGCCAGAGCCAATCAGGCTGAGAGGCTCTCGCATGGGGCAGCGTTCGGAAACGCGCCGCAGCCAATCAAAATAAAACCATTTTAAAAAAACGCAGCACAAACAGAAAGCACCAACCCATTACTACAAGCCCCAGTGTCCTGCGCGCCATGAGCACGCAGAACGCTGAGGAAAACGCCGCCCGAAAAATTAAAAAGAAAAACAACTCACCGCGTCACAGCCAAACACACCAGCCGGCTTTCTATCCCTCACCCACGGCGCCTGAAGGACCCAACTGGAGTTTCCCCTTTAATATCAGTGGGTGGGGGTTGCGATCCCCCTCTCCG
Organism: Bradypodion pumilum; assembly: GCA_035047305.1. NCBI lineage: Eukaryota > Metazoa > Chordata > Lepidosauria > Squamata > Chamaeleonidae > Bradypodion > Bradypodion pumilum. Next base: position 108,226,031 of record JAWDJD010000004.1, on the reverse strand, counting down.
CTGGCTACCCTAGGGTTGGGAGGTTTGTGGGAACAAAAGGGGAATGTTTCCCAAACCCTTCTGGACTCAGGACACCAGGGAGAGGGGATCGATTCCCACCCCCCTCCTTAAAAAAACTCCGTCTTTTCTACTCTTTAAAAACGGAGTTGTTTTAAGGAGGGGGGGAGGGAATCGATCCACTGTGCCTGGTCTACTGGGTCCAGAAGAGTTGGGGGGACATACCTCTTTTGTCCCCACAAACCTCCCAACCCCAGGGGAGCAAGCGGAGAGGGGGGTCGCAAGCCCCACCCACTGATATTAAAGGGGAAACCCCCATCTACTTTCACAACTACACACAAAAAAAGCACCATAAAACAATAAAGCCCCTCTTCCCACCACCTAACCCACCCTTCCTAACCCCCAACGGCCATGCCCCCCTCCCCACCACCTAGCCCACCCTTCCTAACCCCCAACGACCATGCCCCCTCCCCACCACCTAGCCCACCCTTTCAAACCCCCAATGACCACGTACCTTCCCCACCACCAAATAAATAATTTTTTAAAAATTACTAACAACACTCAAACACAGCCAAAAATACACAAAAACAAAAACACCAAAAACAATACGAAGTAAACAAAGACACAATCAAAAACAAAACAGACAAAAAATACAAACTCCAACCCCCCCTCCCCCCCGCCCACACACACACACAAAAGAAAGAAAACAAGCAAACTTACCAAAACAGGTGCTACCTCCACCAGGACTGGAAAAGAAATGAATACAGAAAGACCCTACTTACCAGAAGAAGCTCCACCCAGAGGCCAGGAGAGAAACAAAAGTCAAAATACAATAACCCCTACCAGCACCACCTGCTGGCCACAATAGTAAAAACAATTCAAAAACACACAACAGCCCCAAACAAAACACAAATTCACAATTTTACACAAAAGGTCACACCAAAAAAAAACGTAAAAAAAAATTACACTAAACACACTTTCACACAAATCACAAATATATGTCAATAAAATACAATAGAAACTTTAAAAAATCGTGTGCTGAGTTATTATATCATACTTTCTTCTTTTATTAATCCTCAAAAAAACACAAAAAAGCAGATCACAGTTAATAACAGCCAAGCCAAACAAATTTAACATAAATAAACATTTAAAAAATTAAAATTACAGACTAAGCAAATTTTTTTTTAAAAAAACACAATTTAACCTTCCAACACAATGTAACACTATTGCAAAAAAAAATAATGGTTCATTTTTAATTAAAAAACGGGGGGGGGAAGCCCGGCAACGCCGGGCAACCCTTGCTAGTTTAATATAAAAATTCTTAATTAGATAATGTAGAATATTTGTTCTGTCATATTAAGTTTTATAAGATGCACTGGCCTGGAAGTGTATTTTTATAGAGGCAGCCATTTTTTAAAATGTTAGTAGCTTTAAAGTAAATATATCATAATTTTAAAGCTGAATATATGGGGTGGGGTACTTAAAAGGCATCATCACTAGTATTGTACTCCACTAATAAGATACGTAAAATACAGTAATGTAATTTCCAATTTCTTTTGTTATAATAGACCGATTATTGATCGTCCTATGCGTGGCCGTGGTGGCCCAGGTGGGCGTGGTGGCCGTGGTGGCAGAGGGCGTGGCATGGGCAGAGGAGATGGCTTTGATTCCCGAGGCAAGCGTGAATTTGATCGGCATAGTGGAAGTGACAGATCGTAAGTCTTAAAGTTTGTAATGTTTTTCTATAAAAACGACTCATACAATAATGCTTTGAACATTTGCCTTTGAATTTCTGTATCCCAACACTACTATGTTAACTCAGTTTTGTTAGTTCTGTTTCACATTCACATTTCAGTAGTCTCAAGCCTGAAGATAAGCGTGGTGGAAGTGGATCGCACAACTGGGGAAATGTCAAAGATGAGATAACGTAAGTATTTGGTTTTGAAATAATTTTTACAATAAATATGAATTATAAACAAACTGTGGTATTTTAACATGGTACAATCCTGTGATGAAGATGCAGAAATAAATATCAGGCATATTTTCTTGGTTGGGCAGTTGGTAGTAGTACCACAATACTTTAGTGTGTTGTGTTGTTGTTGTTGTTTTTTTGGGGGGGCATCCTAGTTATACTAATCCAGATCCTCTCAATATTACTAAAGATTTGTACTATAGTATGTTTTAATGAAGATGTAATGTGATGCCACCTTAAATTGCAAGTTTTTCTTCATGTGGCATTATAATTTTTGGTGGAGGAATATGACTATGTGTTGAATCTCATAGTATTAAAAAGCACAATAATTGTGCAAGACACAGACACGCTGGGTCTTTGGCTATAAATGGAGATGAGCACTGAACCATAGAGTCGGATACAACTGGCTTTCAAGCAAGGGCGACCTTTACTTTTAATTGTGTTTTACTGTCTTTGTTGATAGTTTTAGAGAAAATACTGAAATATTATTTTATTATTAGGAAGCTAAGGATTCTACTGTTAGAGAACGAAAAGATTCTGTAATCTTACCCCATGTTGTAAATTTATCCTATATGTTATTAATTTGAAGCTAACCTTTTCGGCTGAAATCTTAATTACAGTGACTTGGATCAATCAAATGTGACAGAGGAAACACCTGAGGGGGAGGAGCATCCACCTGCTGATTCAGAGAATAAGTAAGTATGAATCTGTGTTTTCTTCAGTCACTTATAAAACATCAACTGTTGATAAAGAAGGTTTATGCGGGGAAAAAGTTCTTTTATAAAAGGCCTTTACTTTATAAACAGGAGCCTGTGTATTGATTAAAATTTTCTCATAACAGGCTAATTAATACAGAGAATTTAATTGGAGTTGACACTAAGCCAACATTTCTCAGATGCACTCCTGAAATTTTGAATATAGTTGAAACATTCTGAGTACAGTATAAGTAAGATAATGGTGTTTTGAATTGTAAAAGGTGGGACTTGAGAAATCCAACTTTTGTTACAGGATAGAAAAGAGTGACTCCAGTATTATATAATGACATTTGTATCTGTCTTCGAGTGCAATAGAATAAGCAACATGCACTGAGAAATTGCAAGTAGACGGTTACTAGGAGTAAGGTTGTCAAAATCATTAGGTGCATTTGCATTACACAGACAAGGATCTACAGGAACTTTGGCTTATGCCAACTGTGCATCATTGGTGGTGAGTAGCTCAATGTATACAAAGGTTTCAGGATTCCCAACAGAAATTTTGGCTTGGCAACTCCAATTAAATTCTGTGTTTCCACTAGTGGTCTCAGAACAGTCTAGAACAGTGTTTCCCAACTTTTGGTTTCTGGATTTCAATTCTCAGAAGCTGAAGTCAATTCCCCAAAGCACTGATCAGTCACTGTACTGACTTAGGCTTCTTGGAATCCCCCTGTGGAGCATGGGCCCCACGTTGGGAACCACTGGTCTAAAACTAGAAAACAGCCATATATCCAACAGAGGTCCCCTTTCCTTGTTGTGCATGGGTGCCTAAAAGCTACAGTATCTCAGTTCCCTTTTACTGCCACTGGAGAAATTAGCCTCTACAGATTTAGGTTGTTACATATTTCTTCCTAAAGTTTTATGAGGTATCCTATTGTTGTTGTTGTTACATACCGGCAAGTTGAGATCTGTGATCTCAAAAATGTCCTTGACAGCTCTGCTCAACTCCTGCAATGTATACAGTAAAACCCCACGTTACGAAAAAAATTGGTTCCATGGCCTCTTTTGTAAGTTGATTTTTTTTTTTTTTGTAACTCGAGGCATTCCCATAGGGGGAGCTGCGGGTTGAGTTAGAGCCCAGTCCTAGGCTTCAATTCACCCCATAGCTCCTTCCCATCCAGACCGGAGGGGCTGGAAATGACCTGCGGGATAATTTAGAACCCAGTCCTAGGCTCCAAGTCACCCTGCAGCTCCTTCCCATCTAGACTGGAGGGGCTGACCTGTGGGGTGAGTTAGAGCCCAGTCCTAGGCTCCAAGTTACCCAGCAGCTCGTTCCCAGTCAGACTGGAGCCCAGGAGCCCGCCACTCTCTCCTAAGTCCTGGGGCTTGGCTGCAGCCTAAAATGTCCCCCTCCACTTCCTAGGCTACAGCCAAGCCCCAGGACTTGGGAGACAGATGGCAATTGATGGGGTCTTTTCCCATCAGTACGGGAAAATGATTGCTTTGGTTGCTGTTCGTCTCCCAAGTCCGGGGGCTTGGCTGTAGCCTAAGAAATGGAGGGGACATTTTAGGCTGCAGCCAAGCCCCGGGGATTTGGAAGAGTGGCAGCAACTGAAGGAATCCCACCCACACACACACACACACACACACACACACACACACACACACACACACACACACACACACACACACACACCGGTGCACAGGCCAGGGACAGTGGCAGAAGGAGCAACGAGGACATCGTAAAAAATGTCCTCGTGGCTCTTTCTGCTGCTGTCCCCGGTGCGTCCGCTGGTGCTGTAGACTAAGAAAGGCGAGGGGGGGGGGAGATTACTTTGGTCTGTGACTTTCTCCCAAGCACAGAGCCTTTGCTGTAGCTGAAAATGCCCCCCCCTTTTTTTTCCGGTCACTGTGAAGGCTCTGGGCTTGGGAGAAAGTCGCAGACCAAAGGAATCTTTCCCCTCACCCCTTCGTAAGTCAGGTTTTTTGTGTAAATCGGGACAACGATTTACCAAAAAAGACCCTTTTGTAACTCGAGGCATTCGTAACTCAGGGTTTTACTGTAGTTTGTGGCTTCCCTTGGAGAATTAATCCATTTTGTCTTTGGCCTTTCTCACTTTCTGCTGGTTGCCACCTTTCCCAGCTTTATTGCCTTCTCATGATGTGCCCAAAGTAGGAGAGTTGTACTTTCATTGTTTTTGTTTATGGAGACAGTTTAGGCTTGACTCGCTCTGGGACCCACTTGTTTGTATTTGGGCATCTGCAAGGCTATTCTGCCAGCTATTATGACAGACTCACTGAGTTGTCCAACCAGCTATTCTATAATAGCTGGCTGGATAGCTCAGTGAGCTAGGTACTGTATATAGCTATGGAGCCAGAGATCGGGAGTTTATTTTTTATCCCCACACTCACGTACAGTGGTACCTTGCTTAAAGAGCGTAATGCATTTCACAGGACTGCTCTTTAAGCGAGTTTGCTCTTTAAGCAAAACACCATTGTAAGTGACTAATTGTGACTTCTGGCGGGGGGGGGGAACCCCGATTTAGTTGTTAAGTGAGTTTTTGGTTGGTTTTAGTCGTTAACCCATGTTCCGATTTATATAAAACAATTTCCCATGGATTTGCTTTGAGTTACGTAAAAAATTCATTTTTCTTATGTGTTTGCTTTGAGCTACGTAAAAATTCATTTTTCCTATGGGTTTGCTTCGAGTTAAGTAAAAAACCTACGGAACAGACTTTTTTATGTAAGATGAGGTTTTACTGTATTACTATTTAATAATTTGTTCTGGAAAAGCCTTAGCTTTCTAAATAGATGACATTGACCTCCATGTAATCATTTGCTATTGGTACCAATGTCTCAGATACTGTTGAACTGGAGTGTTGATTGATACTGAAGGGTGATTTTTGCTACGATGGTTAAGGATAGGTTTTCAAATGAATTCCAGAAGAACATCAATTTGTTTTTGCTCACATTAGAAATGAAAATATTTTAAAAAAATATCTTGTGTTATGAATAAATTCTAGTAATATTCACTATATTCAGGTGGCCTTCCTATTTGCTTGTAGCGTTCCTGTATTCAAACTTCATTCTGAATGCATTGCTCACTGCCAAATGTGTGAAACACATACCCATCACTGTGAACTTATTGCAGAGAGAATGAAGTAGAAGAAGTCAAGGAAGAAGGGCCTAAGGAAATGACTCTGGACGAATGGAAAGCTATTCAAAATAAGGATCGTGCAAAAGTTGAATTCAACATCCGCAAACCAAATGAAGGTGCTGATGGACAATGGAAAAAAGGTTTTGTTCTTCATAAGTCAAAGAGTGAAGAGGTAGGATATACTTGGCTATCTTAGGAAATTAGGATCCTGTTATTTATTTTTATTGTAAATTATGTAACCTAATATTTATTTATTTTTATTGTAAATTATGTAACCCAATATTTATATTTTCTATGTCAGATTTCACTGTATGACTGCTAGTTTGGGTGAGAATGAATGGTTCAGTTGATGAGTCCCGAGAAATGGAAAATTGGCTCCAGGACCCACCAAAAGTTGCTCATGCTAGTATAAGTAAAGGAAGCATTCTGGTTTCAGTAATTCAGAGAAAGATTTGCCACTGGGATCTGGATTGCACCCATAGTTCCTTGAAAGTCTCAGTTGTAGTGCTCATTTAAATCTGTAGAAATAGATGTAAAGTCCTGTCCTGAATCGGACCATTATTAAGAAATGCAGTTTCAAGAAGAATGGTGTTAATTTACTTCAAATGTTCTGCTCAACTCTTCTTACAAGAACGTTTAGAATGAATAATGTTGATACTAGGTAAATAATGCATGGCATGGATTTAAATCAGTATTCCCCTTTTAAATCACATTTTTTGTACAGAGTGAAATGTTTTCTGAGAAAGATTAATAAGGGAAATATAGGTGTGTGGGAGTACTGTGTTTTGGCATGTGTGTGGTTTGTATTATTTGGTTTGCCTTTTCTTGTTCTACATTTAATGTTGTGTTTATGGAGGTAAATGTCTTCTGCAGTGCTAGTGATTTCCATTGGATGTGGTGGAACTCTTAAGGGGAATCTCCTCACAATACTGCAATCCGCAGTGTGCCTCCCAAAGCTGGTTTGAAGAGTGGGAAACCCTTCCGAACTAATTTCTAACCAGCACTGAAGAGGGGAAGAATGGTAGTTCAGCTAAAACTGCCAGCAAGCTTTTAGTTCTAGCTCCTTGAAAGGACATTTGACCACCATTTTAAATAGTTTTGTTTCTTCCCCTGGCAGCACACTTAGTTGCACATGTAATCGCAAATAAGTCCATGTATTCAGCAGCTCTTGTTACTAGAATAATGTGCTTCAGATGGCAATCTTAAGATATATTTGAAGTTCTGTGTATCTCTGAAAGCCAAAACTATTATAGTTAAAGTTAAGGTTGCATTCCAGTATTACCCATTTCTGGTTTTACTCATTAAACTAATCTTTTCTCAGTACTTACTGGTGTTTACTCTGCCAAAATAAATGTTAGCTTGAAAATCCTAACTTTAATTCCACAGCATCCTCTTTAACTTGCTGCCTTTGACTTCATACTTGATCTGTCCATTTGTTTAGTGACTTGTGTCTTGCCAGTCCACCTACCTAACCATAGAACATGTTATTCCTGCATGTAGAGTCTCATTTAATTTTTGTTTTTATCCCTTACATGTGGACAACTTGAATCAGACAAAGGGGGTGACAGAGGTGCAAGGGAGCCAGCTGGAAACCAATGAGGTACAGACCCTTTATCTATATATTTGGTGGAACAGATTTTTAGAGAAACCCATCTGAATTGGTAACTATCTCCAGAAAAATAATTCACTCATGAATTCGTTCTAATTGATATGATTACTTCTGATAAATAAAAACTTGTCCTAATTAATTCATCTGTATTTGCTTGTCAGATTTTGCTTTCTCCTTCTGTTAGTAATACACTCTGTGTAAACTTCTGTAAAATAAGGGTGTGTGTGTGTGTCATTTTCACACTGCCTTCATGCACACCTTTTGTATTTGGATGGCTACTTTGGTACATATGCTTGAATATCATTATTGTAGTCTTTTTAAATAATTACTTGTGATGAAAATGTGTTTTTGTTTTAGTCCTCGTCTTGTTACTTGTATGTAATTATTGGTGGTCCGTATCCTAAGTGTCTGTTGAGGCAAATACTGTGAAGTCATGTTGTGATACTGTGAAAATTCCCTGGTTTTAGCAATTTCTTACAGAGCCCAAGTATATCATGTACTGTATATTGAAATGTGGGAGATTGTCAGGCTTTGGGAATCATTTGATTTATAGACATTTAAATAAATAAATCTTAGAGATTCCAAAGGGCTGTTGAATGCTTATTTAGCGGAAGGAGGGATGTGATGACTTCTGGTTTTTTTTAATGCTGTTTAATACTTATAATTTTCTTAACTTTGTTTGTTAAATTAGTGGAAATGTGCAATGTTGCAGATCCCATTTATTTCGAATTCAGGCATTCTGTATTGAAATGAACATATGCTGAATGGAAACAAAGCTGGAAATTTGCAAGATTAGAGCAGATTTCATAGAGTTATAGGCCAATGGTGTAACTTGTGCTCTATGCAGCTCATGACATCATCAGCCTTAAACAAGATAACCTTTTGCAGCAGGATTACAACCTAAAATTGTTTAGTTGCAAGGAAACCCTAGGGGGTCATCTAGCCAAGCTGTTTGCAGAATCAGAAAACTACTACTAAAGCAGATAGCTTCCTAACCTTTGCATTGAAGCCACCTGAGGAAGATTTATGTGTGATGGTTACTGGCTGATATACTATTGGGATTGACATCCAGTGATGATAGCACTTTGACAAAAACCCCTAGCAAAACCTTTTTTGCCTTTGAACCCCTCAGAGGTGACAAGCTTACAGTTCCCATCAGTCCCTGCCCACATGGCTGTTGATCAAGAAAGGAGTTATAGTGTGTAGGATACCCTCTTGTTACTCTTTAAACATGAGTCAAGAAATGTGCAAGAAACAGAGATGGGACACAAATCCAACTTGTAAACAGAAGCTGAATGAGCTGAGACTAGCTGGGGTTGTTGATAGAAACTTGAGGATGCCTTCTCAATTCATTACCTTTAAAAGATGACTGGCTCCTACCTAATTATGGAAATCCTCCAATCCCATCTGTAATTCTGTGCATGAAATTAGTTCAGCCATCAGAAATACTCTGGAGAGTAAAGTTTTGTTTAAAATGTTTCATGTTGCCATCATCTGTGTGAATGCCTAAGGAGCATATTACCCTTGTGCTAAAATCCAAAGCTATTGGCCAGAGGATAAGGTAGTTGCTTCTAAGTTCTACCATCTCTAACTTCTCAGTTCTTCAGTATATCCTAGCTGTATTTAAAAAACAATGTGGAATGTACTAAAGATATGTAGTTGAATGAAAGACTAGTAAAGCATTGTATTATCCTTGTATATATTTTAGCATAATTAGCGTCGTTACATCCAATTTAAATTACCACTGTGCACTCTATAGGACTGCCTTTGGAAATTTTAATGGACCTTGTGTGTTACAGCTAGACTCCTGATTGAAACTGTTTGCCGGTAGCATAAAAATACCTTGTCAACAATTTCACTGTCTACTGGTCTGTTTCCAGGCACAAATCAAAATGCTGGTTTTGACCTATAAAGCTCTAGACAACTTGACTATGAGGCATATCTCCCCATATTATATTGGGATATACAGTATATATACACACGCACACAGAGATTGGAATTAGCTTAGTCCTGTTTAGTGAGCAGAGTACAAGAAAAGCACAGAGAAAAACTTAAGAAGAGCAGCACAAATGCTCAGTACTGCTATGTCCCCTATCACAACAACATTAAAAGACATCTTCACTTACAGTCAGTTTCAACAGTTGCAAGCAGGAGAACAAGAAAAAAAGTAAAAAAACAAAATCTGTCCATGCTGTTGCTTCTCTACAGTTTAGGAGCCTAACTAAGGGAAAGAAGTGAAGTAGAACATTCTAGAAGAGGTAGTGTGGCTTGCCTTGGATTAGTGGGAAAGTAGAATCTATCTATGTCCTGAAACCACCCCCTCCTGCTGTTACCAATGTTAAAAATGCAAACATGCAAGATTTTTGTTTTCCAAACATGATATTTCCAAGTTTTAAAGATTTTTTTTTAAAAAAAAGCTATTAGGGCGAGACTTATGTCATATCTGCTGCCCTCACAGGAATGCTTGGTAAGGACTTTGATAACTGCTCCCAGCCTTTGATACTTCCACCCATGGCAATGAGGCTGGTCTCTTCCCTGCTGGCCATGTACCAGCAAACAAAGACCTTACTCTTTAGGCAGTCTGATCATAAGCAACCGGGTGTTAAGGAAGATGTTTTTAAAGAGTAGTTGTATTTTTTAGCTTTTAAAATTATTAAGTATTTTATTCAGTAGTTTGATTTGCAATGGTCAGAATCCTGTTGCTCATTAATGTTTATATAAGGAAAATCCTTCAAGTTTAAGTTCCTATGTTGGGAAAAACAGTAAATATAAAATAAATTATCTTCAGAGTTCATTTAAAAGAGTAATATTTACAGTTGCATTGTTATGGTAGCAGCTCAATATTTTCTCCATCTCAGAGACCTTGAATTAGTTTGTGGCAAAAGGCTTGGATGCTGAGTTTTATTTTGCCTCCTTGGCTGTTGTGCTTATTTGCTGTCCAAACAGCTGACACTTGTGGTTGTTAACCACTGTTGCAGGCAAGTAATGTGTGTTGTGTACTATAATGCTTTTCTGTTTGTAGTCTTGGGTTCTTTGGCTGCTTAGTGAAAACAATCTGTGGTGATACCTGATCTTGAATTGTTTGCTCTTTATTTTAGCCTCATGCTGAAGACTCTGTAATGGACCATCATTTCCGCAAGCCTGCAAATGATATCACATCCCAGTTGGAGATCAATTTTGGGGATCTTGGTCGTCCTGGTCGTGGTGGTAGAGGTGGAAGAGGTGGCCGTGGCCGTGGCCGTGGGGCTAATCGTGGAAGCAGAACTGACAAGGTAATATTTGATTCTATTTGCATGCAGAATGTTTTAATATAACAACCACTTGTAGCAAAAGATAAACATTAAAGCATTTTCAGAAATTCAGCTACTGCCCACAGTGGCATTGTGTATCATTTTTAAGGGGTTTCTTTTTAGACTCTCTCTTAACCTAGCTTTCTGTAACATCAAGAAGTTAATCTGCAAAAGATTTGCTTAAGAACAGTGGTTCCAAACCTGGAAGGTCAGATTCCTGAATCTGAATGTTTTATAGTAATTCTGTTCTGTGTCTGTATGGAATCACTTTTGTAGTTACGTTGGGAGTGTAACTGGCTGAAATTCAGTTATGTACCTGTGGAAGCATAACTCCTCCCCCCTTAATACCCATTCACTCTATTTTGAGATATGTAATTTCCAGGGAACCCAGTGTCAGAAAAGAAAAAGTGAAAAAGTATTTAGAGAATGTTGATTTTATTTGTGTAATGTATTTTTTAAAAATTGTTGTGCTTAGTTTTTTTTAAAAAAACCACGTGGAGCAGTGGCATGCACTATATTGGTGGTATATAAATATTGCAAATCAACAGACAAACAAATTTGTTTTATGCATGGTAGCTATAATTACATCAGTGTGGAAATGCTATCCACAAAACACTTGTCTAGTAGGTAAAATGGGAACTGCCAGGCTGATTGTGCAAATTGCCTTTGCACAATCTTTGTTGCAGAGGTGAAATGCCTGGCATATCTACAATAGTGTAACTTTATGTCCAAACCTGACAAGCTATTCCAGTCACTGGTTCCTCCCTCCCTCAGTTGAAGAGCCACATGCCACTAAAGGGTTTTTTCCAAGTAGTCCCTCATATCACAGAAACACTCGAAGATGCAGCCAGAAAGAGGGAGCCGACAAGCAGTCTTGAATGAACTTTCCATTGTTTTGGACATAAGCCACTGCTTTCTTGATCTGAAAGATAGACATAGAAAGGAAGATGCCTCATATTTTCCATGTGTTAACACTTTCTGAACTAAAGAGCTATCCAGACTGCCCACTTAGGTGTAGCTGGATTGGCTGAAAGAGCATCCATTTCCATTCAGGAAAGCAGACTGATGTGTTCACTGCATTCCTCCCTGTCCAAAACAGAAATTGACCTTTTGAGTTTAATTGATTGAACATTTCTTACAAATGGTCAAAGGAAATTTAATACTTTTTAATACCCGCTAGATGTTTAAACTATTTTTTTCTCTGTATTGCTGATCAAGAAACTGCCCACAGTGTTTTTGATCAGCAATATATAGCATTTTTTTTTAATTTAAAGAAAGCAATCCATTCCATCAGCAGTGATCTAGCAGACACAGATGATCGGGGAAGTGATCAAATCTTGTAATGCTGAAGAAGCTTATAAGCTGATTCAGGTTACCGGAAGTTGACCCTGGCAGCAGCTTTGACAGTTGCAAGGCTCTAATATATGGCAGACAGTATAATACAACTCACTCACGTTGGCCGAAAAGGTGTATATTTGTGTGTGTGTAGTTGGCTTGTTCTACTCTCTGTGTAGTTGGCTTGTTCTGCTGTCCAACATTTGGAGATGCCATTTTTAAAAAGGCAGACTAGACCACCCTCAAAACCTCACAGAGAGTGGTCCTAATGTCCATCTGGATGACCCTATGTATATCTGCATCCATGTCGCCTCCAAAATGTGGCTTTCCCAGTTCTTTTGTCTTAGTTTTATCACTCAGAATAGAGCTTTCCAATAGGTTCAAGTTAGTGCCACATTACAAGCGATAACTTTTTCCTGAATGAATAGATTCTAAAGGGGTGATTTTACTGACATGTTGCTTTCTGTCCTTGGAGTTCACACTCCACCCCCCAACCCTTCAGACCTGTTCCAGAAGGCTAAAAAAAAAACAAAAAACTGTAGTCTATGTTTTGGAGTATTATTATGAAAGGGCTGCAGGAAGTGTTGGGCTGTGGGTCAAGCACCAGTGCAGTATTAATTTTATGCCATTGTACTTAAATGGGGTTGGATGCAAACATTAAATAGGACACTTACCATTAAAATTCTTATTGAAAGCAGTCCTTTTTCTGAATGAAGTTTTGTGATCTTATTGCAATTTACAGATGCACGTTAATATTTTTATTTTTGACCATGTTTCTTTCTAGTTGGTGAAGGAGTTTGATGTGATCCACACACCCAACCAGGTGGGTGCTATCATTTTATTTTTATTTTTTTAAAAAACTCCATACACTGCTAAATCTAAGGTTTGGTCAGGCATCTTTCAGTAGAAAAAGTTGGTAAGATAATGATAGGTATCATTGGAGCTTGTATGAAACATAAACAAGACTTTATGATAGCATCTGTTAATGGAATTTCTGACCTGCCTGTTCTCAGGTTAATAAAACACCTGTACAGATTTTCTGCGCACTCCGGTGTCTAGTCATGCATGCCACATGACCATGGAAACATCTGCAGAAGCAGACAGTGCTGGCTTTTCGGCTTTGAAACAGATGAGCCCTGAACCCTAGAGTCAGATACGACTTGACTTTCAAGCAAGGGAAACATTTACCTTTTGCAGATTTTGATATTCCAGCATACGTTAATTAGTGTTGATGGCTTTATAAATTGCTTTAGTTATCCACCCCAAGCAGGAATAAAGGAAATCCATAGTTTTGACCACCTTGATTGCTTTCTAGATTATACGATTCTGTGCACCTTGCCAGTGTTCGGAATCATTGTCAGGTATAATGATATTGTCTATAATTAGGCAGAATTAAACAGAATTACTGTCTATAATTAGTCAAAATTTCCAATTTTTAAAATATACTAGCATAGTTTGCCCGGCGATGCCAGGCTGTTATAAACTGTGATCAGCTTTTTTTGTTTTGTTTTTTTGTGGATTAAAAAAAGAGCAAAGGATGATATAATTTTTTCAAATTGTTTTATTTAACCAAATAATGTTTTAGTTTGTGTTTTTTTTAATAGTTGTACTGTAGGTAATATTTTTAAAAATGTGAAAGTACATGTTTTTAACATTCAATGTTTTTAAACTGTGTTTAGATGTTTTGGTTTTTTATTTGAGTTAAAACTCAACACAGGATGTTATAAATCTTATTTAATTTTTTTGACATGTTTGTGATTTGTGTAAAATTGTGATTTATTGTTATGTTTTTGACTTGTTTTTACTCTTGTGGCCTCTAGGTTGGGCTGTTGTGTCTTTTTGAGTTGTTTTTACTATTCTGCCCTGCAGGTGGGACCGCTAGTGGTTCTGTTTTAGTTTCACTGTTTTTTCTCTCCTGGCCTCTGGGTGGGGCTTCTTCCGGTAAGTAGTCTCTTTGTTTCTTCATTTCTGTTCCGGTCATTGTGGAGGGAGGACGTGCTGGTGAGTTGTCTGGTTTTCTTTCTTCTGGGGTTTTTATTTGTTTTGCTTTTGCGGTGGTGGGCTGGGAGGTGTTTCTGTTTGTTCTTTTTTGTTTTGGTTGAGTTTTAGGTTTGTTTAATTGGTTTGGTTATTTCTGATTTTGTTTAATTTTTCTTATTTCGTTGTTGTTTATTTGTGTAATTAGTTGTGTGTGTAATTTGTTTTTTTTCGTGTTGTAGTTAGGTGTTTTGTATGTGGTTTTTGTTATTGTGGATGTTTTTGTTTGCGTATTTTGTGGTTTATTTTTTGTTTATTAATTTTTTTAATTATTGATTTATTTTTGTTTTATTATTTTAAATAATTTTGGTGTTTTGTTTTTGGTGGTTAGTTTAGCTTGAAGAACGGGCTGCCTGTGGGTTTCTCTTTTCCCCATTACTGCTTTGAATTTTGGTTTAGATGCAGCAATAGGGGAAAGGAGGAGGAGGCAGTCAACCCATTCTTCTCACGGGAAGGTTCGTTAGGTAGGTCGGGGGAGAAGGAGGCAGAGAAGAGCTCTCTGCCTGACGATGGTTCTCTACTCTCTGTATCCTTTTCCTCCTGGCTTACCTAACTGGAGATCGGCAGGCAGCGATCCGTAAGGGGTGGGGCTCTTCCTTGCAGATTGCTGGCTGTTGCTTTTGTATTCGGAAGTACAAAGGCACCAGCCAGTCATCCGCCAGGGAGGGTGCTTCCCCTGATGAACTGCTGCCTGTTTTGGGGGTTTTTTCCCCACCCCGGCTCAACTTTCCTTGAGGCCAGTGGTGGTCTCACCGTGTCTTCGTTGGGGTAGCGTGGAGGAGAGGGCGCTTTCCGGCCCTGTTGGGGGCAAGCAGGCTCTCCTGGCCACACCACCGGCCAGCGTTCTCAGGCCCCGCCCTCCTCCTCCGGACTCAAAAGACTCTAGAGGCCGGGGATTTCTTGGGTGATCTTGTCTAATTTTGTTATTTATTATTATTGGGTTTATTTCTGATGTGATATTTTGTGTTGTAATTTGACTTTGTTAAATTGCTTTTGAATTGTACTGAATTTACTTTTTTACTTTTTTGCTTCTCTACTACTGTATTATTGTTTTGTATGGTATATATTTGTTGTAATGGCCGCCTTGAGTCGGCTTCGGCTGAGAAAGTGTGGGATATAAATTAAAATTTATTATTATTTTTATTCGCGTTGGTCTGGGAAAGGACGGCGGGTGTCTTGCGGTGGCGTTTTGTGGCTTTTTGTTTTGCGTGGCTGTGAGGCGCTGAGTCTGCCTGCTGGGGACTTGCACTCCCGTTACGTTTTGTAAGTTTATTTTCCGCGCGCCGGCTTTCTCAGCGTTCTACGCGCTAATGGCACGCAGGATGCTGGGACTTGTAGTTTTGCGTTTGTGGTTTGCTTTCGTGTGGCGGTTTCTTTTCCTACGGCTCGATTTCAATTGGCCACGCCATGTTGCCCAACATTCTTTTTGCTCGCGCCTCTCAGCCTGATTGGCTGTGGTGCAGCGCAAAAAACGTTGGGAATTGAAGTCCTTTTTCTTTGTTTTCGTTCGTGGGGCTCTTGCCCCACTGGCGCATTTCTCAACCCGACAGTTACCTCCGTACTGGGTTCGAGCGACTGCAGGAGGCTCGGTACGGGATAGTGTGGATGGGTGCGGGAGCCTTTGTCAAATTCCAACAGTTAACGCTTGGATTTATAGGTATAGATAATTATACATATGCCCTCTAAGCATTTGTGGATACAGTCCTTAACTAGAGCAACTGTTTACTGACAGCATGCATTGCAAAGCATTTTTGCATGTAGTTAAGCCTTAAAAGCTTAGATTCGTTTATCTGGATGGCAAATAGATTGGGAACTCCATGCTACTTTGAGTTTACCGAAGGAAAAAGTAGACTATGAGTGTATGCGGGGGGAGGGGGAGATAAGAACATCTCCTTCCATCGGCATGAGTACCTGGTGTTTCTTCCATATTTTAAACACCTATATAAACTAGAATTCAAGTACAGTGGAACCTCATACAACAATCGTCCCGTATAACAACGAAATCATATAACCATTAGGGTGTTTTTTGGGGGGTGGGGTGGGGTGGGGGGTGGTGTCCCGCATAAAAATTTTCCTACAACAATTTTGCGATTTGAAAATCCACTTAGCGAAAAAAATCGTTGTATGATGCATCCCATTGGGAAAATCGCTATATGATGCATGCATCGTATAGCAATTTTCCCAATGTTTTCCCTATGTTTTGTACAACAACGAGCCCCATGGAACGGATTAAAATCGTTGTATGAGGTACCCCTGTATCTTGTTTGCCCCTAGATTTTCTTATACATGGAGTCTTGTTTGTATGCTGTAGTTGGTACATCTGAAGTAAAACGTGTTGTTAAACTGATTTACATGTCATTATACAGTTTTTAAAAAGGCATGTCACAAATTTTAGAATATAAAAATTTATCTTTTGCTTCTGAAACTTGCATCTGATCCTTTAGTGTCCAGTTGGCATTTCCAGGAGCAGCTTTCAAAACAGATATTTTACTGAGCAAAATAGGGTAACAGTGTATGTCAAAACAATTTAAAGTTTACTACTGTCTAAGAATTGAGCATCCACCTCTTGTGACAACGATGAGTATTTCAGCTATGGTACGCCAAATTAAAGTCCCCTATTCCTCTTGTATTCTGTTTGGAAAATGGTCAGACTCTGCAGAGTTCATAAACTGAGCATGAGAGTAGTGGCAACCTTCTGTTTGTGTCTCTCAACAAGCTGGTATTGGACATAGCTAGAGATATGGAAGTCTAGAAGGCACCATCACTAGATAGACACAGTACTGGTACTGTACAGTTCCCATATTTGTATTGGTAAAGCATTCTGGTGTTTTTCTGATTGAACAAGAGGTTTAATGGATTAATACGGAATACAGCAGCAGAATTGTCATTTGTAACTTGCACAGTAGAAGACAGGCATGCATAGGGCTAGCTCAGTGCTTCTCAACCTTTGGTTTTTGGACTCCAATTCCCAGACGCCTAAGACAGTACTTAGGCTGATCAGTGTTTTGGGGAATTGACAGGCTTCTGGGAATTGAAGTCCAAAAACCAAAGGTTGAGAAGCACTGGGCTAGCTGTAGTTTAAACTGATTTCATCAAAGTTTCTCCAGCTGTTTTCTGTTCTTTAACTAGGTGTTTAAAAATCCACTCTTTTATATGCAGTGGCAAAAGTGAAGAGTAACGCCCCCAAATGGATTCTCTGAATAATACATATCCTGTTTTTCTTTCAGTCAAATGCTTCTGCTCCCGATGTTGATGATCCAGAAGCTTTCCCAGCTCTGTCTTAAACTGGATGCCCTAAGCCAACCCTGTCCTTTGATGGGCTCTCCTCTTCAAGGCTTGCATGCTTAAGGATCCTTTAAAAAAAAACAACTTAAGAAATTTAAAAGGGGACTCATTCATACCATTCACACCTGAAGACTGAATTTTACCTGTTTTGAAAATGAACTTCTCTTGCTACACAGAAGCAACAATATGGTAGTCAGTTTTGTATTTAGAAATGTAACGGTAGCAGGGATGTTTTCATAATTTTTTTCGGAAATTATGCATTCTTCATGGATACTTTTTTGTATTGCTGCTTGAAAATATGCGTTTCCAAACTTGAAATATAGGTGTGAACAGTGTGTACCAGTTAAAGTTTTCACTTCATTTGTTGTTTTTTTAAGTTGGACTTTTAGATGTGTTTTCCCTGAACTACAAACAATTTTAGTTCTTACACACTTATCTTTTAATACTGCTTAGCAAATTGTTTTCAGTCCATGGCCAGGTCAGCTGAGATATGTACAAAAATAGTTTGGAAATTATTAGTTCTGTGTGGAATACTAACTTCTGGAGTATTTGATTTTTAATACTTAAAATTCAAATTTGGAGAAGTCCATTTTCTTCTAACTTTGGTAATCTCTGTATTCAAAAATCTTTATACAAAATTGATATGAGATACTTGAAAAATAGTCAAAGCACATTGGTTTATACTCAATATCTGCCTAGAAATCTAGCAGCTCTGTTTGGATAATTGGTTTAAGCCATTTTTTTAAAAAAAAAGTTACACCTCCCATATTCACCCTTTTAATCTTATTTCCTTTGTTTCCCTTCAACAAAAAATGTCTGTTTGGTAAACCTCTTTTAAACTTGTTACTATTGTTGCTACCAAAAAAAAACCCTGTAGATTAGAGCAATCTTTTTTTCAAGACATGAGAGGCTGGGAAGGGAAGTGGCATCTATTTCTTAATACAGTTTGTTGAAAATACGCTTGTGCAGTAGATCTACATATAAAAACACCAGCACTGGATGCATTGGAACGCTGTTCCATTAGTTGGAACCATGATCCTACAGAAGAAACTAAAAGGCATTACAGTATAATACCGGATTTGGGAGGATTATTATCTATCTGACTTGTGTAAATTGGAGGACAAAGAACATCAAAAGGGGAAAGCTGTGGTCTCCGTGGGACATAAACCAGAACCTCAAGACCTAAGTGAAATGTTGCCGATTTTGCTCTGTTGTTTTGGCTTCTGGTCTCTCCTAGCTGACAAGTGAATGTTTTATTTGCAGGAGCGATTGTAAGATGCTCTCCTTCCCACTGTAGACATTTCTTAAATTTAGTTTAATCCCTGTCAACAGGAATGTTACCACTTTTTAAATACAAGGACTTGAGAAGAGCAAATAATAAAAAAGACAGGGTCAGTCAAAGATCCACATATATTATATAATTTTTTTCTGACATTTTTCCTCCAGCATTTGTTAGGATGCTAGTGCAGGAATATCCACTTATTTAAGGTATTAACACTTGATGATTTGTGAAGTTTCTTAATGAGATAGAAATCTGACGATGCCCTTAATATTTAAAAAGCTATTCAGGACAGGCAGAATTGTTGGAGAGCTGAATAATAAACTCCTCACAGTCTTCTACTGACTTGCATTATCAGAAGTATTTCTGTGAACATTTGTTTACATCTGTAAAGGTTTGTTAGAATGGACTCATGGTACGTTCAGCTTTGCAGCGCTGTAGTCAGACAGAAGATTTTTGCAGCATTGTAGTCAGGGGGAGAGAGCTTTAGGTGTCATAGCTTTCATCTCAAGAGTTGTATGTAAGATGGCAGGCCTTCAAAGTTTTTGGTGCTTAGTATTAAGCTCTTTAGTTTGGGAGGTAACTGATTTCCTTGCATCAACATGTACATTTTGTTCCCCCACCCTCCATATGTCCTAGCCCAGAACGTTGGAAGGCAGTGGACGTTCATTGTATCTTTACAACATATTTCATCATGTTACTACTGTAAAAAATATTCTGGTTCACAAAGACATGCATACTGAATAGTCTTTGCTGTTGTTTATATTCGCTTTCCTTATTCTTAACTTTTAAGGCTAGCAATGGTCTTTTCTATCCCAAACAGTAGGAATAACCATGTTATTCCTGAAGCCATGCCAAATTTGATACTTGACCCATATTTCCCTCATCTTATAACATTTAATGTAGGACTGGTTTAGAAAGGGTTTTTTAAGATGGCCCATTTGCTGTTCTTTTGTGTACTTAATTTGTGTCAAGCTGTGAAAAAAACCTCTAATATTGGTGCGTATTAACAAAGTAAAGATTTATTTTCATGCTCTTTTATAAAAATGTCATGAAAATTGGCATTATGAATGCCTCTGACTTTTAGAATCCTAAATGCTGTTCCTGGTATGATCTCTGGATCTGATATCAGTGGTGGATATAGCTGTGGCAGAAAAAATAACTGGCTCAATTCAAATACTAGCTATGTAAATGAATAGGTCTTTGTATTGCCTATTCTTTTGCTTGCTTATCCTGTTGCTACACCACTGTTTCTAGGAGTAAGGTCTCTTAAAACAGGCCAGTGTTGAATATAATTTTGGTTGAATTATTTTAATGCTCGAGCATGAAAGTTCATCTTGTCTTAACTGATCTCATTGGCAGAAAAGCTAACCAGTTGAGTAAAGGAAAATAGCACAAGGCCTTCTGAGGTAAATCTAAGGATCAGAATTGTGTCTCTTGTGAATATATATCGTTCTGTTGAACTGATATTGCATCTAATGGTTGATTGAAAAAGTATTACAGTACCTTATGAGATTCACTTTCATATACCACACCTGTTGACTTAATAAAAACAGGACTGATGCTTCTGGCTGTCTTGAGTGCTCATAGTATAGCGTGTGTTCACATTCAAATTGAAGAATATTAGTTTGGACACTTAACTGAAATTACTTCGGAATCAATCTCTTAGAAGGTAGGATTGTAGTTGTCAGTTAAATATTTGATTTTAGCTGTGGTGCCTTGTAGGAGAATGCACAGATTATATCATTGGGGCCTTCCTTGTTGTTTTAACCAACAGATACAGGCAAAATGTATGTCTTAGTGCCCTGGTTATTTGATGCAGACTAGGAGAGATTGCTTGCCTTGCTTGTTCTGCATATTCTAACAACGTTCCCTTAGCACAGTTCAAATGAAACTTTTAAAGATTATTAATTGGTGCATAGGTGTTATCACAAATGAAAACAGATGGGGTGTGGGGCATTAAAATTCCAATAGGGAGGTGTTGATCTTCACATACACTAAACATTTCCCCTCTTGTCTGTAATTTCAGATGCATTGGGTTTGCCAATGCTCAAGTTTTTATTCTGTAATTAGATTTGCAAACACTGCAATCTAACCAAGCCATTTTTGTAATTTTTTGTAAAGGAGGGGGGGAGATAAGATTAAAGGAGCAAGAAGTCAAGACTGCACCCTAAATGTCTTGATTTGTTCCCATTAGCAGGGACCTAGTTGGCTGTTGACAGAGTAGTTTTTGAAAAAAAATGCTATTTAAAAATAGTGTTCTGATTCTCAAAATTATTAAATGTTCAGTGTAACTTGCCAAGTTAAAAATTAGATCAATCATTGAAGTGTTTCCCCAAAAAAACTATTGGAATAAAATCAAAAGTAAAATGAAGGCAATAGCAGTAGAATCCATTTGTTGGATTCTTGGCTGTGTGGGAATATGCTATAGTTGATTTGTGAGCTGACGGAAACGTGCATAGGCTTTGGAGAGATCTATTTCTATTCTATTTTAGGAGTCCTGATCTTAAAACACTTTTAAAGCCCTTGTGTTGAGCATCTATAAATGCATCTGAAATCAATAGTCAGATTTAATTATTAGTCATATTGTTAAATGAGATGTACCTGGGTTCACACTCCTTCCAAGTTCTCTATTCTGGGGGTTATTGTTTAGTATTTCGAGAAGAAGGTATGAG
The DNA here is from genome assembly GCA_035047305.1 of Bradypodion pumilum. Classification (NCBI taxonomy): domain Eukaryota; kingdom Metazoa; phylum Chordata; class Lepidosauria; order Squamata; family Chamaeleonidae; genus Bradypodion; species Bradypodion pumilum. The sequence continues at coordinate 108,204,703 of JAWDJD010000004.1, read as the reverse complement.
GATAAGTGAAGGAACGAAGTGCAGAAATAGTCTGCATTTTGAGATTTCCAATACAGTAGATCCTCGAATAACGACGCTACTTGGTTCCCCAAGTAGCGTCGCTATAGGGGAAACGTGCGGTTTTCAATGGCAGCTGCGCCATCTAGCGGCAAAAAGCTGTCATCCGCACGCCGACGTTAAAAAAACGTTAATCCCCACAATGATGGTTTTTCGTCATTGTACAGGATAGTCACATGGCGAGTGACGACGCGTTGTTAAACGGAAATGACGCTAATTGAATGCGTTGTTACTCGTGGTTTTACTGTACTGTATTATGCATCTCCACAAGTCCCCTTTTGTTTGGTGGGTTATCAGCTGAGTGAGTGTATTGTTCTTTGTGGTGTGTCATTTTGAAGTGTTTCAGGCTATCATACACTGATCTCTAATTTGCATGCTTGAGCTGAGTCACTGAAAACCTGTGGAGTAAACATGCATATAATTAGAGTTAATTTCATTTTGTTTGTTTGGCGGGATTCAGAATGTGTTTCTGTGCATAAGTTTAGCATTAGGTATCCAGTTTCTGTTCTGTATTCATTTGCAGATTAATTAAACTGTCCCTCAAAATTTTTCCCTGAATTCAGAGAGTATTCTGAGCCTTTAACAAATTGTTTTTAACTACTGGTGTTCCTTGTTTTGAATATAGAATTGTAAAATTGCCTTTCAGTGAAGTGTTCATGCACCTTTCTGTGAATATTCTTAGAGGTTGGGCAAGCTATATAATCTCCAAGTCTTCACAGGAAGTACCCCACTTGTACATACACCATTTCTAAGGATTTTGTACCTAGAATACCCAGGAAAAGGGTTGGCCTAAGTGGGAATTGACATGATGACAAACTAGTATAATTAGAATCACTAAAGTTTGGCAAGTTGGATTTGGAGTTGCTCCTACACATTCTTGTCACTTTGAGTGTTTACCCACAGTGAAACAGACTGATCTTATTGGCTCTAAATCATGATTTTTAGCTCCAAAAGATTAAAGTGCACCATGCTGGTTTACATTATTTTTCTTTATTCGTGTCATATCCATCAACAGCATATAATATACAAAGCTAAAATTAACACATCTAAAGACAAAATAGAATTAAAAAGGGCTAGATTACATTTTTCCAATATTCAGCCACTTTATCAGCATTTCCTCTTGCCAACATAAGGTCCTTCTCAGTGCACATTGAGAGGCATCATGTGCATTGTATCATATGGAAGATAGTTTGTACTTTGCGTTCACACAGGCTGTCATCTACAGGGAAACCCCACTTTCTCAGATTAGCCCTTGGTCTTCCTACTCCTGCACACAGTCTGTTTAAAGCTTTCCACACATGCCATGGTTGTTCTTGGCCAGGCAGTAGAGAGTCGTGGTTCTGCCTAGTTATCTGGTAGCTCCTTGCTTGCCTTTCATAGTTCTAAGGTGGTCTGTGGGGGCTGGTTGTTCAGAGGGGCAGAAGTTGTGAGGAAGCTGTGCCTTGATTTCAGTCTGCTTGGGTGGTTGGTGATCAAATAAGTGTGTTTCCGAGGAACTTGCTTTGACCCACTATTTTTGAGCAGCACTTTCTCAATGGAATTTTGATGAGGATAATGAACTTTTTATATCTGGGTTGGTTTTAGGTATCCTGTGACCAATCTTGCTGTTTCATTTAGGGCCACATCCACCTGCCCTACATGCTTTAATCTGCACCATACTGGACTAGCATACTGCAGAGTAACATAAGGCTAGCACAGAAGTTCTAAAAGTGTGTGGTTGGGCACCCCAACTTGTGCCTGTTATTTTGCTCAGAACATTTTTCCTGAAAAAAATCTGTTTGGTATTAAGGCAGTGGGTCTTGAAGATGAGAGTTTGATCCAGTGTAACTCCCAGGTATTTCGGGGTGATGCAATGTTTGAGCCTGGTGTCATTTCCAAGTCACCTGCAGCCTTCTTGATACCTCATGGTGTTTCAAATGAAAAGCGCAGAGTTGAGTTTTTAGGCAGTTTGGCTTCAGTTGGTTATCCCTATAATATACAGTTTAGTCATTAAATTCAAAGCCTCAGTCAGTTTTTTCTCAACAGCCTCAAAGGTTGCGCACTGTGCAGCAATTGCCATATCGTCGGCGTAAAGAAAGCTTCCAGTGGCTTCCGGCAGTGGTTGATCATTAGTATATATGTTACAGTGTGGGGGCTAGCACACTGCCCTGTGGGCAGCCATTTCTTAGAATTCTCCATCTTTGAATTCTCCGTTGTCCTTGAAAATCAACAAAAAATCTACAGTTTTCCAATAAACATCTATGATTTTTGTGAATTTAAAATTCCTTGTGGGAGATTTTTTTCAGCAAGGCTGCATGGTTGACTGTCATAATCTGCAGTGAGATCTATAAACACTACACCTACATAAGAACAGCCTTGCTGGACCAAACCACAGCCCACCCAGTCCAGCATTCTGTCTCACACAGTGGCTCACCATTTGCTTCAGGGTATTCCCAAGCAGATGCCTTCACCTGCTTAGGATTCCCTGGAAATGGCATTGAGAGATATCCTGCCTATCTCTCCAACCTGGAGGTTGTCCTTAGGTATCCATAATTATAGCCACTGATACCCATTGTTGTTGTTGTTGTTCAGTTGCACAGTCGGTTCCGACCCTTTGCGACCCTATGGACCATTGTTCTCCAGGCGCCTCTGTCCTCCACCATCCCCCTCAGCCCTCCCAGCTCTGTGCCACAATGCCATCTAGCCATCTCATCCTTGGCCTCCCCCTTCTTCTTTTGCCCTCCACCTTTCCCAACATCAATGCCTTCTCGAGTGAATCCTCCCTTCTCATTTGATGTCCAAAGTATTTTAGCTTCATCTTTACTATTTGACCTTCCAATGAGCAGTCGGGGTTAATTTCTTCTAAGATTGACCTATTTGTTCTCCTCGCTGTCCAGGGGACTCTCAAAACCCTCCTCCAACACCACATTTCAAAGGCATCTATTCTTCTGCGTTCAGCCTTCCTAATTGTCCAGCTCTCACATCCGTACATTACTACTGGGAAAACCATTGCTTTGACTATTCTAATTTTTGTTTTCAATGTGATGTCTCTGCTTTTCACTATGTTCCCCAGGTTTCTCATTGCTTGTCTCCCAAGAATCAGTCGCCTTTTTATTTCATGGCTACAATCCCCATCTGCAGTGATCTTTGATCCTAAGAAAGTAAAATCTGTCACTGCTTCTACTTCTTCCCCGTCTATTTTCCAGGAACTGATTGGGCCTGTTGCCATTATCTTGGTTTTCTTGATATTGAGTCTCAAACCAGCTTTTGCACTCTGCTCCTTCAGCCCAATCAAGAGATTCTTTAGGTCTTCCTCACTTTCTGCCATTAGGGTGGTATCGTCTGCATATCTCAGATTATTGATGTTTCTCCCAGCGATTTTAATCCCATATTGTGATTCCTCCATCCCTGCACTGCGCATTATGTGCTCTGTGTATAGGTTGAATAGGCATGGTGACAAAATGCAGCCTTGTCTTATTCCTTTTCCTATTCCAAACCACTCTGTCATTCCATGTTCTGTCCTAACTGTTGCTTCTTGGTTCATGTACAGATTTCTCAGGAGGCATATGAGGTGCTCTGGTATTCCCATCTCTTTAATTACTTGCCACATCTTGTTGTGGTCCACACAGTCAAATGCCTTAGTGTAGTCAATAAAACAAAAGTAAACTTGTTTCTGGTATTCCTTTGTTTTCTCCATGATCCAGCGTATGTTTGCAATGTGGTCTCTAGTCCCCCTGCCTCTTCTGAAACCTGCCTGCACCTCTGGTAATTCTCTTTCCACATGCTGCTGAAGTCTATCCTGTATTATCTTGAGCATCACCTTACTGGCGTGTGAGATGAGCGCGATTGTTCGATAATTTGAACATTCTTTGGCATTGCCCTTTTTTGGGATTGGGACGTATACTGATCTTTTCCAATCCTGTGGCCATTGTTTTGTTTTCCAAATCTGCTGGCATATTGAATGCAGTAATTTGACGCCGTCATCCATGAACTTGTCTAATCCTTTCTTAAAGCTGTCAAGACTGACAGCTGTCACCACTTCTTCTGGCAAGGAGTTCCATAGACCAGTAATCCTCTGGGTGAAAAAGTACTTTCTCTTATTTGTTTGAGAACTAGTACCCAAAAGTTTCATGGAGTATCCTTTAGTTCTAGTGGTGTGCGATAGGGAAAACAGTTTTTCCTTATCTACTTTGTCCACACCATGCATGATTTTATAAACTTTAATCAGGTCACCTCTTAGACGCCGTCGTTCAAGAGTGCAGAGGCCCAACCGTTGCAGCCTCAGATGGTAAAGAAGGTGTGATTTCCTCCATTGATTTCCTTCAGTTCAAAACCATCTTCTATGTACTGTGTTAAGTTAAGAATTTATGTTGTACAATCTTTGCCAGGACTGGTTTACATTAGTACAAGAATGGATAGAAAAGTACAGTGGAACCCCAAAATACAAACATTTTGACTTACAAAAAATTCAACATACAAACAGAAATCTTGGCTAAAAAAATCATAAAAAATAGGAAAAATTAGACATACAAAAAACTATGGTGACATCTAGTGGCCTCTTCTGGTAATGCAATGTGTTTTCAACATACATTTTTTTTGACATACAAATAACCGTGGAACAGAAAAAAATCATGTAGAGATTGTAGTGTAATGGGAAATCAGCACACTGGTAACTAAATCCCTTTTTGCTTGCTTTCTGGTTTCATTCAACATTTTAAAGCCAAGTTTTATTTGCACTTTGTAGTTTGCAAATAAAAAAAAGTGAGTTGTGTGGTAAGAGCCCCTCTTTGAATATGAAAACTTCCTGCTGATGTAAGAAATTAAGTTTAGAACAACCATTCTGAATTCAGAGCCCGCTCACCCAAATCCTGGCAGGCTCATTCTGTGTATCCCTATGCCATTCAGAAAATGTGCTCTTTTAATTGCCTTTTTAGGGGAAGCCAGGGAGATTTTGTGTGAGCAGAGTTCACTTTTTATACACAAATGGCTGTTGAATTCCATAGTTACATTTACATTTGTATTAAACAGCACGAGATAGTCTTGACCACTTTGCATGTCACAGAAAGTAGTTTGAATGGCTTGGCCCCAATGTTCAATTGTGTTTGTAATTGTATTTTGGCACCTTTTTGATATAATTCCCATAGTTTTTGGAAGTTGCAGCCATTAAACCTGTTTTAGTCCTCCAAATTTAATCTCTGAGGAGTATCCCACCGAGCCACATTTATCTACTCGGCTTAATTTTATAATCTTGGTATACAGGTCTAGTGAGCTGTATTGAAGTCGAATGTTTTCATTTAATCAGACTCCTGCCTTGGCTGATCAGCATTACTGATTTCTGGGATAGTCCTTGTGGATAGTAACTGTCTTGAATGGATAGGACCCAAAAATGGTGCAAGCAACTTACTAAGATTGGGAGATTTGTTTGATTAGTAGGTGTGTACTATCATCTATTGACTGTTTGAATGAACTATTAGACTACTACACCATTGTTATGAAATTTTCCAAAGGCTTCAGGCTTGCTTTTTCCTTGGATTTGGCAAGAGATTCTGCAGGTAAATTGCATCTTCCATAACTTATGCAAACTACTGTGGTAAGAAACTAAAACATAAGCGTACTAAACTACCTTAATTTGAAGGCGATTTGACTGTAGGGGTGGAATTTATCCATTTGCCTCTTCAAAATCTTTCTCTTTAAGATGTGTATATATTTTGTCAATTAAATGAATAGAAGTGTGTGCTAGAGTTTCATAGCAGAATTGTTGTAAACCAGTGTTGGCCAATGTCAGAAAACTGCTTTTCATGCAATTAGCAGAACAAGGTGATGATGAATTATGCCAGATTCAGTAACCTCTGCATAAATCAGCTTAATGTAGAGGGATGCTTCAGAGCACAATAGTACTTATTAGTACGGAGCTGAACAGGAAATATTTAAATCAGGGATTCTCAACCTGTGGCCTGGGGGCCAGATGTGCCCCATGGTGCCATTTTATGTGGCCTCCCCACCGCCTCCACCATGCCAGAAAGTGCCCTGTGGTGGAGGAAGGACAAAATGGCTGCCTGGCCCCCGAAGCTAGCTGAGTGAGCGTGACCCGGCCCCTGCCTTTAAAAGGTTGAGAACTGATTTAAATGACCAAAATATAGTTGAAGCAGGCTTATACATACATTGCTTAAGTTAATCTAACAGCAGTGGGGTGGGGTTAGAATATTTAGATACTGTTACTTTCATTCTACATGAAAATAGCGCCTGGCGTGCGGTGGTCCATGGGGTCGCAAAGGGTCAGAATCAACTGCGACTGAACAACAACAACAAAAGAAAACAGCAAATTAATGTGTTGAAATGTGGAATACTATCTAGAGGTCTGTGTCACAGAATTTCACTGTTGGCAAGTTGGTAGACCGAGACCCGGGTACTGCATGATGGATTGAGCTCCTGTCTGTGTCTCAGCTGCTGGGGACATGAAAGGAGACTCATTTGGGCATTCCCTGAGCAGAGTTTCTTCTGCAAAAATCCTTTCAACCCTGAATAATTTCTGATGTGAAAATCAATCACTTCCATCTCCAAATAATTTTTCATGAAATCACATTCTGAAAAACAAATTAATACAAAAAAAAATAGTTCTTATAAGTACAGGCTCTTGACATCAAGATCCAAGCAAGAATAAATGTGGAACAAAACCTAGTAAAATAATCAAATTGAAAAGCATTTTTTTTTCAATGTGAAAGTAATAAATATTTTATTGACCTAGTCTGGGTAGAGAAGTCCATCCGTACAATTCAAGAAATTGAAAGGATCATGATTTTGTATCTTGATTTTTCACACCTGTATATTTAGGTCTAAATATTGATTTTTATTGGGTACAAACTTTTTATTGTATTCATAAATGACATGGTATGAGGGTGGGTCAGTAATTTGACCAAACTTACTAATAATACCAAATGATTTACAGTAGTTAAATTGAAAAAGCTTGTAAAGAGCTTTTAAAAGCATCTGTGTAAATGTCTGTTAAAATGAGAAACAGCACTCAGTTTGAGCAAGCGTAAGGATGTATGTGGGCAAAAAAGATAATAAATAGACCTTAGTTCCCCAACTTCAGTGACTAGGAAGGTCATCTTGGAGTGGTGGTAAATGTTAATGAGAAAGTTGATGCAGTATATGCCTGCTGTGAAAAGAACAAATTGCATATTGGGGTTCCTTTGGAGAAGAATCAGAAATACTATAATGACTTTTAAATCAGAGTTTTGGTCTAGTTTCAGCAACCCCAGAAAGGGTATTGTAGAGCTTGGAAAGGCAGGAAAAGGGAACTAGAGCAGTGTTTCCCAACCTTTGGTTGTTGCACTTCAATTCCCAGAAGCCTAAGTCAATTCCCCAAAGTACTGATCAGCCAATGTACTGACTTAGGCTTCAGGGAATTGAAGTCCCCCTCGGGCATGGCCCCCACGTTGGGAAACATTGAACTAGATGATAATAGAGGTAAAGCATACCCCTTAGGAAAGGTTATGTGTATGTATTTTTACCTTAAAGAAAAATGGAGGGGGGGGAGAGAAAGATATATTTAAAGTTAAGTGTAGTCTGAAGAAAGTGGATTGGAAAGTAATTAGATGGCAGGATCATCCAGTGAACTAAAACTGCTTCACAACAAGCCAAAAAGTACTACTACTTGGTGACATTGTAGGATTTGCTTGCACAAGATGTGATAGATACCATACTTTAGGCATGGACTAGATCTGTGATGGTGAACCTTGGCACTTCAGATGTTCTTGGACTTCAATTACCAGAAGCCCAAGCACCCTGTGAATCCACACGAATGGGTTTACTGTGATTCATCCAGCCTGCACTGCCCTTGTCGCTCCCGGAAGCGGAAGCAAAACATGCCCGTACGGGCATTATCTTACTGATGAAGGATAATGCTATCAGTGGCTTTTGGTTATACAGTAGTGACTCTTAAGACATCAGTGCCATTGACGTTTTGCCACATCAGTACCAGTTGCAAGCAGGTAGGGTGATAATTGCCTTTACAGTCTGTTTGACAAAATGTTGCATTAGACCAAGGGTTATCACAATCTAAGGCCAGTGGGCCAGATCCACATTTCATGTGGCCCCCCATCACTCCAAGAGCATTAAAGAAACAAGATGGCCATGCATTTGAAGCTATTGGGACAAAATGGCCACCCCATCATGCAGGCAGGGCAAAATGGCCGTCCAGCCCTTGAAGCTGACAGAGTGTGACCTGGCCCCCGGCTTGTAAAGGTTGGGAACCCTTGCACTAGACAGTTCTTTGCTTCAAATCTGTCAAGTATTTTGCAGCCAACAATAACAAAAAATATAAAAGTGAATTGTAATGGGTCTGCAGCCTGCATACCCCACACCCTGCCGCAGGTCTTTCTGTGTGGGCCTCCAACTTGCTTGTTTACTGCTATCACCCATAAGGCATTTTCCCTTGGTCCCGCACTGTTCCTCCTGCTTCAAGAGGCACCATCTGCTGTTGATTTTCCTGTTCCTTTCTTAGAAAAAAAAAACCTACCAAACAAAAAACAAGATTATTTCTTCTGGTTTCTATGGTTCCTTCTGTCAGCCTCCTCTTGGTCCTATTGTCTTCACTAGCATTTTGGCCATTCCGTGTGCTTTACTAGTCAAGCAGAGCTCAGGTACCTATAACATCAACATTTCTTCATTGACCTTTCAATGTTTACTTTGATTTAAATTGGTAGGTCAATAATCGTTTTACATTTTTATTTAAAATTATGGCTCTCTTTTGGCATTAGGTATTCTAATGTGACCTCCATGTCCTACAAATTTGCCACAGAGAAGGCCCTCAGAAGATCTTAAGGGCCAAGAAGGCTCACATGGAAAGCTAGTACAGTAAAACCCTGGGTTACAGAATTAATCCATTCTGAGGGGTTTTCCTTATAGCGATTTTTCTGTGAAGCAAAGCATGGTTTCCCATAGGAATGCATTGAACCTCCCCCCCCCCCAAAAAAAACAACAACAACCAAAAACAAAACAGCAACAAAGTTTTCCGGAGGTTAGAAAAGAGCCAAAAATACATATTTTTTTCTGTTGAAAACTCTAAAGTTGTGAAAACACAGTGAAAAAAAATCCAAAGTGCCCAGAGTGGAACAGAAAAAAATAAGTCGTTTTTTTTTTTTTTTTGTTGCATTTTAATGAGCTCTGGAGCTGATTTTTATTGTCAATGAATATTCATCACATTTTTGACACCACCATCTAGTGGCCAACCCTGGTAATTGCAGAAAAAATGCTGCCAAACAGTTGATGAGAGGTGGGGGGAATTTCTGGCACTTCCTGGTTGCATCGAGAGCTGCCAAAGCCAAAATGCGATGAAAAATTCCAAAGCCAGAGCAGAAATGCTTCAAACACCCTCCCACCACCATATGAAGCGTTGGAACACTCAAAACAGCTAATGCGATTTCCCTCCGTAAATCAGGACATGATTTCCTCAGATTTTCCTTCCATAAATCGAGTTATCCATTACCTGAGGTGTCCATAACCCAGGGTTTTACCGTACTTCAGATAGCCTGGATGCAAAGCTGTATATGGCTTTGTCAGTAACGCCAAAAAAATGGACTGGTAAATTACCTGTCCCCTTTGTCCTCTGTGTGGGAACTGTGATATAGAAGAAATCTGGTGTATATTCTCTTGGCTTTATAAGTGCTGGCTGAAGAAACTGCTCTCCCATCCCTTCCCTGGATGGAAGGAATAGGTTGAAGCTGGCTTCCAACATCGAGCCTATCTTTGGAACAAGCAGAGTGGTAGAAATCACTGTAGACTGGATTCTACTCATAGATGATTCCCTTCCTCAATTGTGGAACATGTTTTTAAGATCAGTTTTTCTACCCAAATAGGTATTGTTGCAAAATGTAGTCATATATCATAAAGCTTTAGAGTGTGTCAAATATACCTGCTTTTCTCCTCTACCCTCCAAGTTCAAATGGGAACATCATTTGTGCCACTAGAACAGTCCTAAGCCACGATTCTTCCCATGTGCTAACTGGTTGTAGAGGAAGGCATATTGCCATATTTCCATGATCAAATGCAAAGTATTGTCTCATCAAAGTTATGTGAACATAGGAATATTTTCCAATATTCTTTGAAGATAATTCTGAAAAGTGAGGGATCACACGGAAGGTAAGATGGTGTCTTTGAGTCATTCTGCCATACTGTCTATCACTGTCTTATCCATCCAGGCATTTGCAATGGAAAATGTCTCCACTGAACACTCAGCAGTAAACCAGTTATAATGGGCCTTAATCCATTGACATTTTTCAGTTCAATTGGTTCGATCTGGTGTTAGAAAGATTAGCTGGCAAGTTTGCCACCTACAGTATGCTCGATTGTATTCACAGTATTCAAGGAGGCTCTTTCTGTGTACCCCATAGCATGTGGGGTACATAGGATACACCAGTTGGGAAAATATACCCTCTTGTTGGTATTAGGTAAAAGTAAAGGTTTCCCTTGCTCAAAAGCCAGTCGTATTTGACTAAATGAGAGAAGTAGTAGCAGAGGGCAAGAAAACTAAACGAGAATAACCCTCAATGTCTTCTGAATGGATGTGAGCCTCACGTCCACCAGCTCAGATGCAGGAAGAACTTTATGGCAAGAACAATCATTCTTGAGGGTTTGCAAGAGCAAAAGCAAATTAGAAGATGGAGGGAGGAGCTCGCTGGAGAAGGAAAACATTAAAGAAGGATATAGCTGAGGAATGTAACCGTTCCTATATCACTTGAAGGACTCCGAATAGTCTGATGTAAGATCAACATGCTCAAGTGGGAGCTGCTAGTGGACAATAACATGCTGTGTGAACGTGGAGAGACAGAATCCAGCTCATTTACTGGTCTGCCATTTACTGCCAGAAACATGCACCAATGATGACTTAGGTTTGGCCAATGACAAAGCCAAGAAAGTGGTTTCATTTTAGCAGTCCAGGGTTTGATTGGGACATGAAAGAAGAAGAATCCCTTGACATGCTGGTGATGCAGTGCCAGTGCAATAGTTTTTCTTCTCCTTTCCTTTGCTACCCTCAGCACATCATGGGGAAAGAGTAAAGAGGAATACCCAGTCTCCTGAATCAGATTTTGTCATTTTCTGTTTGTAACGGGGAAGCTCTTAGCACCATCCAGCATTCTCTGTGCTGAGTGCCAACAAACGGTCTTTGTTCCAAGAGCAAAAGGGAGACCATAAACCACATGTTCCCCAGGCTTGCATTAAAGTCCTAAATAGCCTGCTCCCATATTTTTGTAGAAATGCTCCTCCTTGTATCAACTTGCCCATGACTTAAGATCTTCAGTGGAAGTTTTTTCCAGCATTTTGGTACATTATGGGGCAATAAAGGAGAAAAATGCCTTGGTTGTGTTGCCCCAACTCAGAATATCCATGCTACTGAAGTGTAGCAGGCGCCAAAACTAATTGTTCAAATGTCAGCCAAGGCATTTTAATTTGCTGTTTCACTTTTATTTTAACTGCTCCTCCTCTTGCTGACATTTGGGTGTCTTTCTTGCTTTAGTTATACTGTATCCGTGCATCACCCTGGTATACGTTGTGATGATTAGTTCTAAACAAAAAGTTCTAATTAATAAAGTAATATCTTCAGAAAATATGCATGAGACGTTTTGTTTTACTTTTCAAAATGTAAGTGTCTAAATGTGTGGGGAAATCCCCTGAAGAGGTTTAGAATTTTAAAGAAAAAAGCCCTAATCTAACCAGAATTGCTAGCTGTTTCCAGCTTTGCATTGGTGTAAACAACTTGAGGTCCACATAATTTACTCATTTTTTTTAGACAGTTATGATCCTTTCATTTGTTTGGACAGCATTTGTTTTCCATTTTCTTATAGCAGAATTCTATACATTTGCTTTCAGAAGTAAATCTTGAATTAGTGTAGTTTACCCCTGGTACAGATTGTAGCCTTAGTCTTTGAACAAAACTTGGTCCATTTTTACAGCATCTAAAGTAAGTTTCCCATCAAAAGAAATTGTCTGCGACATAAATGTTCTTGGGAATACAAATAATGTGTTGAAATCAGAGTCAGTGCTATTTTCATCACTGTTTAGAGTGGTTGGCACAGTATTTGGCAAATAGTTTATTGTTGCGTCCTCTAGTTGGTTAGAAAGATACTCAGAAAACACTTGGCCTTGATTTGATTCTGTAGGCACAACTTTTCTGTACAAAGGCAGTGGCTCTTGCCCACCGCTGTTGTCTCCTCTTTTGGTGTTCAGAGGATCACAGTCCAGATTTTTCACACTGGGATCCTCTTCCGGCAAAATTGTAACTGTTTGGAAGTTATGGTTTTCTCTTTTCACCATATTTCCGGAGTAAGAATTATCCTTCAAACATTGATACTGCCGTTTGATGAAGACCTCCTCTATTTGTAGAGTTTCAGGCTCTGCAAAAGTATTTGGATTCTCTAGGAACTGTGTAGGACATAAGATTGACTCATCCTTTATTAGGAGGAAAGAGAAAAGCATACATTTAATCCTCATATATCAGGATTGGGTTCTCTACAAAAATGATTCTGAGAAGCATCCGTGACAAACTGGGTATTAGCAGGCTGACCCTGCTACCCCTGTGGAGAATATTGAAAAGGTTTAACAAATGGGCACAAAGCTGTTAAACATACATACTAAACTTGCATTGATAAAATAAATCTCAGATTAAAAATAATCTAGGACATGCAACATGATTATCAAAAGCAACAATGAGAGAGAATTGGCCAAACAGTGTACAACACGAATAAACAAGAAAATGCTCGTGGCAATGTATGTTGAATAAAAGTCTTGATAAGGTGATATTAAATTGAATGATTTATTGTTTCCTTGTTCAATTTAATGCAAAGTAGATTGGATTTTTTTTGAAGAATAAATTCTTTCAATTTTATGCAAAGTAGATTAGATTTTTTGAAGAATAAATTTTAAAAGTCCTCCGGATTTGGAACTTTTTCAAGTAATCTTGAGATTTGGAACTTTTTCCAAACAAGCATAAACAAGCAACAAGCATAAAATATTCTTGAGTACAAAACCTGTTTGTCTAAATTGGAAGGCAGCCAGATGTACCCTTTGGCTTCTTATATATATATCCTACTGCACTAATAAATCCGGGGGGTGGGGGTGGGGAATCTGAACCAGGAGAACATCCCTACAAGGGCCTTATCTTTTCCCAGAGTCACCAATTTGAAACAGTAAATTGGAGATTGGCAGATTTTGCTTCTTTAAATCGGAACAGTAAATCAGTATAGAGATTTTAAGCAAGACATCTTACCTCTTTGGATTTTACTTCTTTAGCCCATAAAGAATTGGCTGGGTCAGGAATGCCTTTGCCGTACCATCTACATGGATGGCCACAAAAGAATAAAAGAAGCCTAAAAGAAAATGATACACCTATTTGTAATTTCAGAATTAATGTTCTCAAATGTTCAATTGTGTAGAATTATGTAAAACCACTTTTGATGGATTAAATCAGATTGCTACACAAGGACGTAGGTATTCTGCAAATAAAGAACATTGTTGATTTGTTGGAAATTTCACACATTCTGTACCTCTAGACCAGTGATGGCAAACCTTTTAGAGACTGAGTGCACAAACAGAGGGGTAGGGTGAACTCTGGAAGCACTCCCATTGGGCTGCTGGGTAGAGGTCCGGGGTGAACTCTGAGCCCATAGAGAGGGCTGTGAGTGCCACCTCTGGCACGCGTGTCATAGGTTCGCCACCACTGCTTTAGACTTTACAGGGAGAAATTACTACACCTGTATAGTGTAAGAGATGTAGGTATCCTTAAAGGCAAGATGGTCTTCCATTTCTACTTCTATGTTTAGGCCAGATGTGAAACTACCAAAATGAAGCCACCTATTTATCTTATTACATTTGCTTGCCATATATATTTAGAATCCACAAACATTTCAAACAATAAAAACCATTCACTTACTTTCCTCTAGCCGATGGTACACAGCAGACACAAACTAAAGGAGTCATAATACAAAGGAATAGAATAGGATGCCAATCAGGTCCATCGGTTGTTGCAATTAAGTCTGTATGGTAATCAAATATATTTTTAATAAATACAATGACTCTTATAGTGCAACTATGTAGAAAGCTTCTATAACCTGTTGTTAGAAATCAAACATTTAACAGGATACTAAGAACCAAAAATGACCAACAATGGATTAAAGTGAATGAACAAAAGACTACAAAATAGCAAAGCAATGCTCAGAAAGATCAACACTTCAACCATATATTGTTCAGAAACCATAACTACATTTTTACAGCTTATTGTTCAAAATAAAACAGGGAGGCGGGAAAGAGAAACTGTTTAAAAAAGGTGGAAGGCTATATTTGATGCAGCACAAAATCCAAAGGTTGAAATGTGATTGTAATATCCAGTTTACATCAGGAGAGGGAAGAACAAGAGGGAGCAGGACCCTTGTGAGAGAGGGCACTATTGGCTTTGCCTCAACCTGGCTGTAGCTGGCTCCCTTGATTCTTCCATCAATCTTCTCCGAACCATTTTTTATTGCCAATATTTCAAAACATGAGCTTCAGGATTTGCATAATGACTTTTCATATTTCTACTACTGTAGCCAAATGCAGCCTCACCCAGTAGACTTAGGATGCAGCGTGTCCAGCTCAACAAGGTTAACTTGACAATGTACCTCCAAGTTAATTACTTTTAATGAAAGGATCAATAACATTTTAAGAAGAGCTTGTTGTTGTTCAGTCGCAGTGTCAATTCTGACCCTTTGTGACCCTATGGACCATTGCCCTCCAGGCACCTCTGTCCTCCACCATCCTCCTCAGACCGCCCAGCTCTGTGCCCACTGCGTCTACCACACCATCCATCCATCTCATCTTTGGACGCCCCATCCATGCTAGGCAGGTTAAGAACATGACATAATAAAAATGTCATGTTCACAGTGGCTGCTGCTACTAGTTGATTAAACTCATAACACAAAGATAATGAAGTAATGCTAGAATGCTTTTTCATAGCCATCCTGGACCCTACAATTTGCTAGCCATTTACTGTATATCTGTAGACCAAATATTCACACACTACAATGTGTTGCCCATGATGATGTGGTGAGATTCTATCAGGAAGGAGTTCATTTGCAGTATGACCCAATTATCTGCAAGATGGGTGTTAGCCCTATGTTGAGTTCAGGCATTGACAGTAATCCTGTGGTGGAGTTTAGTTTGGAAAGCTGGCAAAGAGGCCATGAATAAAGCAGGGACAATGGATATTTTTAGATCAGCTCTGAGATATAGTTTGAGATCAATCTGAATGTTCAGTAAATCCTTGGTAGGATTAACAGTAGGAAACTAAAAGTACTTGAGAGGTGATGTGGGGGAAGAAGGCACTCAAGAGGGCTGGGAGATCAACCTACAGTTGAGAGACATGGCACTGCTAGAAAGAATGATAACATAGGAGGAACTAGGCAGTGATGGCGAACCTTGGCACTCCAGATGTTCTTGAACTTCAATTCCCAGAAGCCCTGATCAGCAGGAGTGCTGACTTGGGCTTCTGCTAATTGAAGTCCAAGAACACCTGGAGTGCCAAGGTTTGCCATCATGGAACTAGAGCGTCTCCTCTGAACAAAGAGTGACACCAGATGCAGGTGTGTCCTCTTGATAACCAAGCAAAAGCACAAAACATGTCAGGCTGGAAATCCATAGAGTTGAAAATGGAGCCAAAAACTATCACATCCTAACTTTAGTTGCCATTTCTTCCTGGCCTTACTGCGGTAAACTCCCACCTGATCTTAGATTGCTATGAATATTACATTGGGTTGGAGAGGAAAGTGTCATATAGACATCAGAACCTCAAATGGTATATCCTGCACCAGTATGGCAGACGGAAACCTACTGTAAGCCTCTTCTCATTTCTTGCATACTTCCTTTCCCCACTCATATTGGTTGCTTCCACTATGTGATGTGTTTAATGAGATGATTGTTTTAGCTTCTGCAATTCTATAATTACTGGATTTCTCTTTATTTATTTATTAAACTTATATCCTGCCCTTCTAGGAAAAACTTTCCTACTCAGGGCAGCTTACAGCATAAAATCAAAAATACAAACTGACACAAATATTAAAATTTTCATATAAACCCCTCAAAACCCAAACACCCTAATAAGAAAGCCTTATTTTGGATGTAGTGGGGCAGAATAAAATGCGTACAATCGACTGTTGGTAAAATATTGCCAAAGGCCTCTTTAAAAAGGGAAGTTTTCAATTGCTTTTTTAAAAATATGGAGGTGGTATCAGGCCCAGCTCCACTGGGAGGGAATTCCACAGCATTGGTGCCACCACTGAGAAGGCCCTCTTCCTAGTCACGGACTTCCTAGCTAATCTCGGGGTCGGCACCTGGTGCTGCATTGTCATGGAAGAGCGAGTGATGTGGGTTGTTGTCTTGAGGGTAAGATGTTCCACCAGGTAGGAAGGTCCCAAAGTGTTTAGGGCTTTGAAAGTTAGAACTAACACCTTTTACCTGATACGGAAAGAAACTGGGAGCCAAGGCTGGGGAAATATGATCAAATTTTCTGTGTTTCTATGTTTTATTTATAGCATTCTATCTATGATTAAAACATGATTTTGGTTTTTTTTAAATAGTCTTACATTTTCCAGAGTCAGTTTTTTGACTTCTTGTTTTCTCGCCTATATACCCCAATTCTCTGCAATCTTCAACTATAATTTGAAACAACACTTCTGGTGCAGCGCCCATGAAGTTAATACTCCTCACACATGCTTTAAATGCAGACTATCATAATTACTTTTTATATAAAGCATTTCTTCATTCCCTTTAGGGCTCTCTCCAGCCACTGTGGAAGCTGTCATCCATACAGCATACAGAGCACCAGCCTGTATGTTCTTTATTGGAAATGGTTGTGGCACTGTGGTCATGACATCTATGGGAAAACATAAAAAAGAAGAGTGTTAATGGTTTCTTGCTATGTGAGGCTCACTGTAAGCCTTTGCCTTATCATAGGAACCTGTTCCCAGCCACCAGCTTCTTTCATTCAACAATGTATTCCAGTGATGGCTAACCTTGGCACTCCAGGTGTTCTGGAATTTCAATTCCCAGACGCCCTGATCAGCAGGATCAGCAGGGGGACAGGGACTGAGGGGGGGGGGAATGGGCAGGTGGGCAGGTTCGTCTTCCCCCTTTCTCCTCCCAGACCAGGGCGGGAGGTGTGGTCCCCATTCCCCCCCTCAGTCCATGTCCCCCGCCCACTTACCTGTTGCCGGCTCGGCCGTTTTCTCTATGCGCCTCCTCGGCATGGCCTTCTGAGCTGGGCCGCTCACCTTCCGTGCCTCCTTGGCACAGCCTGTCCTCTGTCCCCGTTGGTGCCGAGGCCTTCACTGGTCAGGCAGGAGGCACCAAAATCAGGCGGCCCAGCCAGCAACCGCCGTGCCCGCCCGCCTGCCGTGGTGAGCTGGGGATGGTTTTCCTCCAGGAGGGAGACAAAGTGTCTCCTGGAGGGAAGTGGTTTGCGCGTTGGCCAGCTTTTTTTTTTAACGCGTGCACCGGCTTTCCCGGCCTCCTCCGTGCTCACATTCTTCAGCCTGATTGGCTGAGGGGTGGCGTGGCGCAGAGGATGCTGGGACACGTAGGTTTTTTTGTTCCTGTTTGTGGGGTATTTGCCCCACTCTCTGTCTCGAGACCCTTACGGCGTTGTGAGTTCGGTTTTAAGGTAAGTGTGGGTGGCTCGGTACAGGATGGTTGGGCTGGGTGTGGGCGCTAATGCTGGACACTCACCACCCATCCACCTTCTTATAGGTATAGACTAGACCGGAATCCTACCGGACATATATGCATGTGCAAGTACTACTGTGGAAGTTGCTAGTGCAAATTGACAAGGTGCTGGTTGTATGCCTGACTGCACTGCTGCACACATCTTATTTATATTTATATTTTTATTTATTTATTGCACTTATATCTCACCCCTCTAGGAAAAAATCATTCCTACTAGGGTGGCTAACATCATAAAACCAACAAGAATTATTAAAAGTTATTCACAATAAAACTCACAATAAAAGCAGTCACAAAACATTAAAATAGCATATCTGGCATACCCCTGACATCTTACCTGTTAGCTGCAACAACTTCCAATACTCCTCTTGTGTGTAAATATTCAACAGGATTTTGGCCACATAAATCTTCATGAAAATAGGATTTCATTTTGGTTTTGTCTCAGATGCCAACCCATATTGTGGCTTAATTAAATGCCTTTGGAGGTGGATCCAAGCTTTTGAGTTCTTTGGTTTTTCAGGAATACCTACCGTAGGTTTCAGGGGAACTGGCATCATGTTTTTTCTGTAAGTGTATTGTGTAGTTAACAATGCAGCCCATTTGTTGATCAGATGGAATTTCTCTCCAGGAGACCAAAATCATCCCGTCTTTTTCTGTTGTATTAATGTGAGGTCCTGCTAATGGGGCTGCAAAGCACAAAAACCTTTCCTGAGAAAACTGAACTCGTTCATCAAGTCCCCTCTCAGACTGAAATACTGTCATTCTTACCTTTTGCTGAAATATTCCCTGTAGTGGAAGCTGCTTTTCCTGCTCTGCTCCAATACAGTGCATACACGCCAATTTGATAGCACATGTCGGGCTTTAAATTCTCTGGAAAGAGATTATGCCCACAGTTCACTGAAATCTTTGTCACATATCACTATACCATTCTCCATCATACCCCCTTCCCTTGCATTAGTAAAGGGAAAGGTTTCTCTTGCTCGAAAGCCAGTCGTATCTGACTCTAGGGTTTCAGTGCTCATCTCTGTTTCAAAGCCGAAGAGCCAGTGCTGTCTGCTTCTGCAGACATTTCCGTGGTCATGTGGCAGGCATGACTAGAGCGCACGGAAATTGGGTTACCTTGAGCTAATCACACTCTCCTAGGTCGGCCCACCCCACTGGGTGGTGGTAAGAATAAAATGCTACTCCTTGGGCTTGCTGGAGGAAAAGTGGAACATAAAAGTAACATATAAGTAATAAAGTATATCTTTATGAGAGCTGGTAAGGTCACCCTTGCTTAAAAGCCAGTCATGTTCAACTCTAGGGTTCAGTGTTCATCTCCATTTATAGCCAAAGAGCCAACACTGTCTGCATTGGACACAAGTGCATGGAACTGTTTGCCGTCCCACCGAAGTGGTCCCTATTTATCTACTTGCAATTTCTTGCTTTTGAACTGCTAAGCTGGCAGGAGCTGGGACAGAGATGAGGGCTAATTCCACTATGCAGTACTCGGGTCTCGGACTGCAGACCTTCCAGTCGTCAAGTTCAGCATCTTAACCACTAAGCCACCACAGCCCTGCCAATTTTTAAAATGTATTCTTCCTCATTTTTGTTGTTCAAACAGATAGAAAAGGAACTTTGTAAGTTTAATTAATGTGCAGGAAAAGTGGCTTTAGGGGGAGCCTTGAGAACACACCAAGAAATGTTTCATACTGCATCTTTCTGGCATATGTTGTCTCTGCAGAATTCTGTGTCTTTCTCTGTAACCATGAAGCCTGGCAGGAAAAAATGCTTTATTTAAAATTTCTGTACCACTTAATTTTATACTGAGTTGACAATTTCAAATTTTCTAATATCCCTCTTATAAGCCACTTGCTGGAAACTTCCATTTTTTGTTACATAAGAACAGCCTTGCTGGAACAGGCCACAGCCCATCCAGTCCAGCATTCTGTCTCACACAGTGGCTCACCATTTCCTTCAGGGTATTCCCAAGCAGATGCCTTCACCTGCTTAGGATTCTCTGGAAATGGCATTGAGAGATATCCTGCCTATCTCTCCAACCCGGAGGTTGTCCTTAAGTATCCATTATTATAGCCATTGATACCCTTGTCCTCCATGAACTTGTCTAATCCTTTCTTAAAGCTGTCAAGACTGACAGCTGTCATCACTTCTTCTGGCAGGGAATTCCATAGACCAGTAATCCTCTGGGTGAAAAAGTACTTTCTCTTATTTGTTTGAGAACTAGTACCCAAAAGTTTCATCGAGTGCCCCCTAGTTCTAGTGTTGTGCGATAGGGAAAACAGTTTTTCCTTATCTACTTTGTCCACACCGTGCATGATTTTATAAACTTCAATCAGGTCACCTCTTAGACGCTGTCGTTCAAGAGTGAAAAGGCCCAACCGTTGCAGCCTCAGATGGTAAGGAAGGTGTTCCAGTCCCCTAATCATTCTGGTTGCCCTCCTCTGCACTTTTTCCAACTCCATAATATCCTTCTGGAGGTATGGCGACCAGAACTGTACACAGTATTCCAGATGGGGCCTCACCATAGATTTATAAAGAGGCAAAATGACACTTGCTGACTTATTTTCTATACCCTTCCTAATGATCCCTAGCATTGAGTTTGCTTTTTTCACTGCTGAGGCACACTGGGTTGACACCTTCATTGAGTTGTCCACCAGGACACCAAGGTCCCTTTCCTGGTTTGTCGCAGAGAGTTCAGACCCCATCAGTTTATAAATGTAATTGGTTTTTTTTTTGCCCCAACATGCATCACTCTGCACTTACTAATGTTGAAGCTCATTTGCCACTGTTTTGCCCACTCCCCCAGTGTCAAGAGATCCCTCTGGATCTCCTCACAATCTCTCACAGTTTTCACTACCCTGTATAATTTAGTGTCGTCAGCAAATTTGGCTACCTTGATTTTTACTCCTACCTCTAGATCATTTATGAAGAGGTTGAAAAGCAGGGGTCCCAGTACTGAACCTTGGGGGACCCCACTCTTGACTTCCCTCCACTTGGAGAAGTGTCCATTTAGTGCTACCCTCTGTTTCCTGTCCCTTAGCCAGTTGCTGATCCAGAACAAGACCTGTCCCTTTATTCCATGACTGGTAAGTTTATTCAAGAGCCTTTGGTGTGGAACCTTGTCAAAAGCCTTCTGAAAGTCCAGATAAACAAGGTCAACTGGATCCCCCTTATCCACATGCTTGTTGACACTCTCAAAAAATTCCAACAGATTAGTGAGGCATGATTTGCCCTTGCAAAAGCCATGTTGGCTCTCCTTTAGCAGCGCCTTCTCTTCTATGTGCCTATTAATTCTATCTTTTAGGATGGTTTCCATCACTTTACCTGGGACACATGTCAAACTGACAGGTCGGTAATTTCCTGGATCCCCCCTGGATCCTTTTTTGAAAATTGGTGTTACATTCGCTACCTTCCAGTCATCAGGCACAAAGCCTGATTCGAGGGAAAGATTATATATTTTGGCTAGGAGATCAGCAATTTCATCTTTAAGTTCCCTGAGAACTCGTGGATGGATGCCATCTGGTCCTGGTGATTTGTTAGTGTTTAGTTTAACAAGACATGCAAGGACCTCCTCCCTGGTTATTTCTATCTTGCTTAATTCTTCGCTTTCCCTCCCTACGAAGATAGGCTCTGTTTTGGGCATGTGGTCTCTGTCTTCTTCAGTGAATACTGAAGCAAAGAATTCATTGAGTCTCTCTGCAATCTCTGTTTCCTCTTTAATAACCCCTTGCCTTCCATTGTCATCTAATGGTCCAATGGCCTTCCTAGTTGGGTTCTTACTTCTAATGTACTTAAAGAAGTCTTTGTTATTTCTCTGAGTATTTTTAGCTATACGCTACTCAAAGTCTTGTTTTGCTTTCCTGATTGTTGCCTTGCATTTGTTCTGCCAGAATTTATGTTTCTGCCTGCTGTCCTCATTCAGACAAGCCTTCCACCTTCTAAATGAGCTTTTCTTGCTCTTGATCACTTCCCAAACAGCTCCTGTAAGCCACATCGGAGTCCTCTTGGACCTGGCAGTGCCCTTTTTCCTTCTGGGTATGCATTCCAATTGGGCCTCTGTTATTGTTTTTATAAACAACCTCCATGCCTCTTGGAGTGTTTGGACTCTCTCAATTTTCCCTTTCAGATTCTTTTTTACTAGTTTCCTCATCTTTGGGAAATTTCCTTTTTGAAAATTTAAGGTCTCTGTGTTAGATTTTATCAGTGACTTGCAGTCTATGATTAAGTTAAACATAATTGAGTTGTGGTCACTGTTTCCTATGGATCAGTCACATTAACATTTTGCACCAGATCCTGAGTAATACACCAGATCAAGGATTCTTGTACCTCTAGTTGGGTCTTCAACCATCTGTCCCAGGGAACAATCATTTAGCATATCTAGGAACTTTATCGCTTTATCATGTGCTGAACAACAGTTCACCCAGTCTATGTGAGGGTAATTGAAGTCCCCCATTATAACCAGGCTTCCCTTCTTGGATGCCTCCTTTACAACATTCTCCAACTGCCAGTCTCCCTCAAGAGTTTGGGTCGGAGGCCGATAGTATATGCCTACTGTTAGACCATCCTTGTGGCCTGGTACTCTTACCCACAGAGCTTCTAATGGTGACTCCAAATCACCTAGATATTCCAATTCATATGATTTTATCACTTCTTTGACATACAAGGCTACACCACCTCCCGTTTGCCCCTTCCTATCCTTCCTGTACAGTTTGTAGCCTGGGATAACTGTATCCCATTGGTTATCATCCGTCCACCAGGTTTCAGTGATACCAATAATATCAATATTCTTATCTATTGCTAGTATTCCAGCTCCCCTATTTTGTTCCGGAGGCTTCTGGCATTTGTATTCAAGCATTTATATATGCTTTCCTGATAGAGTCTTTTGAGTCCAGTTGCATTGTTAGACTGCCTCTTGCATCCTTCTGCTAGAGTGCTGGTGACTAGCTCCTTGCTCTGCTCAGTAATTTTTGCATCCTCCTCACTACTCAAGTACACACTTTCCCGAACCAGATGCTGCCCAGCTCCTGTCGGCTTTCCCCCAGTTATCAGTTTAAAAGCTGCTCTGCAGACTTTTTGATGTTGAGTGCCAGCAATCTGGTCTAGTTGTTCTTGCCATGAAAAAAAAAACTATTTATCTTTACAATTCTACACAACTGAAGGATGAATCCCATTAAAGCATGTTTGTCTGAAAGCAGAGTGTGGCCATATATAAGTCTCAGCCATAAAAGCCCCCATCCAGATGTCAATCAAATCCTTGTACATTTAAAATGAAAGCCTTGTGAGATAATTGTAGGGTTGTTCACCAGTACTCTCAGTGCCGTGGCATATGCACCCAAACCTTAATTACTCAGGGCAATTATTTGTTAATATAGTACATGTGTGCAAGCAAACATGTCTCCTCCACAGATGCCTCTCTTTTTATGTGGAGAAAATAACTATGGAGAAGAGAGAAAGGGGCTAACCCTTCAGCATGTTTAGAGAGAAGGGGTTATCCCCCTTCTCTCTAAACATGCTGATTCTATCTGCATGAGTAACAACCCCTGACCAAGGGTTGAGTCACATAAGAATGTTCACTTAATGGTGTGAAGAAGTTATGTGAAAGTTGAACATGTGTTACCATTATGGTCTAACATTTTCAAGGAAAGCCAACCTAAAGCAGTGAGATGAGTCACCAAGTGGTGAGATATGACAATGGTTCCCAACCTTGGTTCCCCAGATGTTCTTAAACTAAAACTCCCAGAAGCTTTCACCATTGGTTGTGTCGGCCAATAAACCTGTAGTATAAGAACATCTGAGAAACCCAAGGCAGGAATAACACTGAGCTGTAATATCATTATGTGTAGAAAAGGTGCAGGAAGCATTCTAGCAATATTTTCCACCATGTTACAAGAAAATACTGTACAACAGTGCTTTATCATCCATTATTTATCTTGTCCAATTGGTGGGGTGTCATGATCCAGCACTCGTTGGACTCTGAGGGTTACCTGGATCAGGAGTCATTGCCTGTTCCCGGCCCAGTTCTGCCTCCCCAGCCCTCCCCAGACTCTGAGGATGGCATGGATTGGGAGTCACAGCTTGATCCTGGCCCAGAAGCAGGACCTGTCAGATCAGAAGCCTGATTCTGACAGCGATCATCCCTCAGCCAGAGAACAGGGCTGAAAGGACTTGCAGCTGTGTTGTAAAGTTGCCAGAGCTCACTTCTAGCAGAGGCTCCCAGCTGACAGCACTTAGCTGGGAGACCTCTTAAGCACATTTGCTGCACTGGCCAGGCATTGGTACAATTTCTCTGTGCAAAGGTTGACACCTTGCTTGACTTCCATGTGTTCTTGATATCTCTCGTGACTGACTGCTGTGACTGGACTTTGACTTCTCTGCTAACCCTGACGATGCTCCCAGACATTCATCAGACTAGACACTCGTTCTGAACTAAACCAGTAAGCAGACCTTGGCTTTCTCTTTAGACCTTGCATTTCGGATCCTCCTTGGAAAGATTGTTACCAGAACTCTCCCTGTGTAACACTGCTTGTGTGGCGACCCTGCCTTCTGGGGTAGGCCAGCACATGGGGGGAGGAAGGGAGAGACTTTCCTGGAAAGGGCTATGTAAGAAGTTAACACTGACGCTGGAAGCACTATATCAGGAATGTACAACTTCAGAAACTTTAGGGCCATTTTTTTTTGCCCCAGGACCAACAGGGGACCGTGGAATACAAAAAAAAATTGTATGGAAAATCAGCAGATATTGCTGGGATTCTATTTCCTGTTTTACTTTGGGGAACCTGGGAGACTATGCATTGTGTCTTGACATAAAACCACTAGCCCTGGTGGTTCTTAAGAACAAGTAATGGCCTTTTATTTCTCCAAGGGAGGCATCTGAGCCCATAAAAGAGCCCAAGGAGCTTTAAGCGGCCTTCTGAGCGATACTCTGCCAGAATTTGTAGTGGAGGTGGCTCACCAAATCCAGAGCCACTTTGAAGATTATAGTCTTTTTGAACCACATATGGGGTATGCCCTGGTAATGGCAACCTTGTGTTGCCAGCTAATCTTATACTAGGTCAGACGAAAAGAGCTTCAGAATGAGCTCACCTAAAGGCGCCTTCATTTTGGCAGATTCACATCTGGCTTAGACTCAGAAGAAGAACTATGCTAAGCAACAGTATTTTCTAGTATTGGTTAGCCTGGTTGTTACCTGAGCTCAGCTCTTTTTAACAGATGGAATACAAGTTTCTTTTTTTCCTCCAGAGACTGGCTTTTAGCAATTGCAATAAACTGTGTTTTGAAATAAATAATCTAGAACCATTTTGGAAAACTAGGAGTCAGGCCGAGCTGTTGCATGTAATACAATTTTTTGGTTTAATGTGTGTACCAATAACATCCTCCTCCTCCTCTCCAGAGAGCAAGCATCCATTTTTGATAACCTCAAAAGATTGGATCCTCTTGATAGCAACACTCAACTATAGTTTGGTAAACAGACTGTCAGCATTTCCTTTGTGGTTCCTCTCCTAGTATGCATTCAGCACTCTGCCCTGGTCACTCAACAGAAGTCACTAGGTTCTTAGCATCAAGTGACCAGGAACTACAACATCCGACATGGTTCTTGTTGATCCAGGCAATGACCAATATGGTATGGATTTCTTTTTAGACTTTCTCACCATATTTTATTGTCAACAGCACTTTTAGTCTGACTCCTTAGGGCAAGCCTTTCTGGCAAGAGTAACCTTAGCAGCACAGACTTCTGCCTCACTGGAGCATACAATCCCCATAATCACAAAAAGGTATTACCCCTCGGTGGTGGTGGTTGTGATGATATAAAAAATTGCCATTGCTCATCCTTAACCAAAGTACAGAACTGGTCTTTCTTGTAACAAAACAGTTAACTTTAGTAATGTGCAATCCTGTGCTATGTACTTACCTACTACTATTGAGAAATTGTAAGCAGGGACTTTAAACCAGGATGAGTGGCTTTTCAAGGAATTGCCATGATGGTGATCTGCCCATTCCACTACGTACCCATTGATAAAAAGGGAAGAGGCAAGAGGTGCTTCCCAAGCAACAACGATGCTGCCATTCCCCATTAATGCAGTACAGA
This sequence comes from Bradypodion pumilum, assembly GCA_035047305.1. NCBI lineage: Eukaryota > Metazoa > Chordata > Lepidosauria > Squamata > Chamaeleonidae > Bradypodion > Bradypodion pumilum. The sequence continues at coordinate 108,178,833 of JAWDJD010000004.1, read as the reverse complement.
CATGAGTAGGTGGTGGCAAATCTGAAAAAGATTTTAAAAACAACAATCAAATACTTTGGCTGAAATCCTGTCATGCAGTTATGCAAATAGGGTAACCTTTGGAAATGAATTGCCATAAATTAAGAAATCTCTGTAGGATTATCAAAAGACACTGGCACATTGTTAATTACATACCTGGTTGCTCCTCTCCGCCTAGGATAGGGTTGAGGAAATCAAGATCGATACAACAAATAGTGAGTAAAACAGACCATGAAACACGCTTTCTACCCAAACAACCATCTATAGTGGGTCATTTTCGATGTGGTCATTGTACACATTGTGCCCTAGCCTGGCAGACTAAAACAGTCTCAATCCGTAGCAGCAGTTATACTTTATATTTAAAACAATTCTCAAACTGCAACAGCTCCGGATGTATCTATCTATTGATATGTTCTTGTGGGTTAGGTTATGTGGGGGTGACTTCCCGCAAAATAAAAACTAGGGTGGGGGAACACAGATCTAAAATTCGCAATAAGAACCTGTCTGCACCGCTTGTCAGCCACTTCATTGAAGCAAACCACAACGACCAAGATTTCAAATTTGTAGTACTTGAGAGTTATAAACAACAACCATTTCACCGCACTAACTTAGATATTGCTTTAAGACAGAGGGAGAGTTATTTCATCCATTGGTTCAACACCTTGTACCCATTTGGGCTCAATCAAGAAATTGATTTTACTTGTTTCCTATAATTCCTGTCCTTAATCAGCTGTGTAAGTTCAGTATCCTTAAATATGAACTCTGACTAGTTTGGTTAACGTCCGTCGACACCATAAGAATAAACGGGTGAGGTCTAGGACGCGATATAATAAATAAATAACAACGAATTGGACTTTAATAAGACACTACAGGTAATATTGTAAACCTTTATTCCAAGATCGTGTATATATGTATATATCCTTGTATATATCTGTTGATAAATATTGTTAAATTGTTTATTTAGATCCCTGAGGAAATAACTGAAAATTCCTGTTATCGAAAGGAGTTCGGATCTTTGTGTTATAAAGACTTTTTGAGAAGCGTGCAGAAATTATTAAATCAATCTTATTTGCCAAGACAAACGGTTCCAGTTTACTCTAGTTTCCACGTTTGTCCCCTACATTTTTGCCTCTAAAAGTAACACTGTTTGTATAACTAACTGCACAACAGGATTTCAGCCATTGACTCCTTAACTGGAACAAATAAGTGTAGCCATAGTCTGTCCTGGAGGAATTCCTGAAGAAAGTGAAAGATCATCCAAAAAGAAAACTGAAACATTAGAGGCAGAAAAGCTAGTAATACAAAATAGAGTAACAATGAAACTGTAACTTAGAACACATTATAACCATTATAATTGATATAACAATACTAATTTAAATGCTTCTCTTTTTCTCCCCATCTGGAGAAGAACCAAAGTTGAGTGCACAGTGTACATAAGCATCACAGCTACCTTCCCTCCATTTATCATTTATAAGTCATGGTAGTTCAAATTCTGCCAAATGTAAAAGGAAACATTCAATAGTGTTGGTTTTTTTATTACAGATTGAAGAAGTTGCTGTTTTCATCAACTGCAACTCATATCTGAGAACGCGTTTTTTTTCTGAAGCAGGAAAAATGTCATTGCTGTGAATTTGTTTCAGGTGGATCCCAGCTTGCCATGAAGTGACCCACACACTATGATCACCCATGGCACACATGAAATGAGACATGCATGATTTAACACCGGGACAGCAATGGACTGCCACAGCCTTGAGGATATTATCAAGGTGTGCCTTCACAGCTAGTCCATCTGGCATGGCCTTTATGACTGCTGGAAATCAGAGTTCCTCCTCCGCTCATTTTGTCGTCGTTGGGCCCAATATGATGGTTTCTAGTGGCATTTCCTTCACTGTGGGGGACCATCACCCCACCTAAAGGGGCTCATCCGCCTGTAGCCAGTGGCCCCTGTAGGGAGTCAGGTTAGTTAACCGCCTGACACTCAGCGTTGAGTCGCTGGCTGTATGGTCTACTCCATTACCGTAGCGGGATGTCCGGTCAGACATATGAAGAAACAGCTTACCTGTAATTTCTAGTTTAGTGGTGATGTAGACAGGTAGGGATATTCCCCGCAAATTGTAAGAACAAATTGTGATGTTATAATCTATCCTAGGAGTGAGTCTTGAGGAAACTGTAAATGAGGTAGTTTTTATTTCTGTTGCTCTCTGATGCATCTGGTTTAAGGGTTGAAATGTCACTTTATAATTATGGCTTTTTTGTTTTCTTTGTAATATGTTTCTTGCCTACAAAGAAACAACAAACATGTTTTTATTTGCATATTGTTTCATTAAACACCATGTATTCTATCATAAGCTACTCATAAACTGTCTGGATAGTTTAGTTCCATGATGGCTAACCTTGGCACTCCAGGTGTTCTTGGACTTCAATTACCAGAAGCCCAAGTCAGCACTCCTGCTGATCAAGGATTCCGGAAATTGAAGTTTAAGAACAGCTGGAGTGCCAAGGTTCACCATCACTGGTTTAGTGGTTTAGGTTTCTGGCTGCAGAGCAAACTGCAAAATCCTAGGATACCACTGGAATACATACCACATCTGTGTATTCTGTACTTGGAAAACCCTGGAACAGAACACCATAAATCAGAATTGACTTGATAGCATACAATTATTCTTATTAAGCTTCTCAGAAAAAAAAAAGATGGAATGGCATATAAACAAAATATAGAGAGGTTGGCATTCCCTGGGTAAAATCAAATTCTTTCAGATCTCTGTGTCTGAGATTTACAAGTGAAGACAGACACACTGTTCAGGTCAGAGCTTGGAAAGTTTTCCTCCCCCCCCCTTTTTTTTCTTTTCTTTTTCTTTGGGCCACAAATTCCAGCATTTTCCAGCCAGTGGGACCAAGAGTGTGTGTGAGCTGCAGTTAAAACAAGTAACTTTTCAACCTCTGGTTTTGATGCAGAAACAACAGGAGTCAGTGACCTCAAGTGGGGCAAAAGTTGTATTTCAAACTTGCTGCCACCCCAAGGGTTGCACTCCAAAGAGGAAGTGTGACCCAAGAGCCTAAATTTTATGAATTTACTTTTTAAAAACAAAACTCAACACAATAGGATTTTTTAAAAGGTGAAACACAGTTTTAATTGAGACCATCACCACCTCTTTATATCTTCTAGTGGACCTGACACCTTTAAAAAATTGAGGCATGGAGGGTTAGGATCCTTTAAAAATGTGGCCCAACTTCTGTCTATGCTCCCTTGAGGGCACAAGGGATGCTTTCTGAACATTTCTCCCAAAAATGCTTCTTTTAAAATTGGGATGGCTGAAGGGTCCATGGGCTACCTTTAGTCTATCTCTGCCATTCAACAACAACAACATCAAAACTCCACAGGCATACAGAAATTCTAACCTTCCAAAACAGAGTTATGTTCTGCATTTGGGGAGATGCATCTTTCCATATATACCAGACATCAGTGGGTTCAGACGGCACTGGGTGAAAAAGAGAAGAGATTTATGCAACAAGAGTATAATTTGGAGAGTGCTTTGCAAAGTGATAATATCGTGGTGCAGGAAACAAACGAGAACAGGAAGAACTCTTTGCTCTGTACAGGGGAACATCCCTGTTTAGGAAGTAAAATACTGTACTTGGAAAGTCAACTCTGCTTCTCAAGCCAAATAAGATAGGATCCCAAATCTCCATTCCAAGAATCATAACATGATGTTTTGTTCACTGATTGTGCATTATTTAAAAATGAAATGGGGGCATGCTTGAATGCCATCAGTACACTGGGTGGGTGGGTGGGTGTGGGACAGGTAGGTCTTTGTTATTTTGTGCAAGAAGAGACATATCGTAGAGGTGTGGGATGGCCCTCCAGAATGATGTGGGATTGCAACTCCCATGAGCCATAGCCAGTACAGCCAGTTGTAAGGGATTATGACAGTTGCAACACAACACCTGAAAGGCCACACATTTATCACCCCTAGTGAACAGGGATCCAATAATAATAATAAATAATAAATTTTAATTTATATCCCGCACTTTCTCAAGTAGGAGAAGAGTAACAGTTAGGAGAAGAGTAACAAGTAGGAGAAGAGTAACAGTTGCCCATTTTTGTTCTCAAGCAACTGGCACCTCTAATGCCAATGGAAGCCTGAAGTCCTCACTGGTTGTTGATAGCCTTGCCTTCCATAAACTAACTTTCGTACTCCACTTTAAACTAAAATACAGCCACTCATAGGTATTCCTCTGAAAGATAGCTGGCATACAAGAATGTGAATCTTCTTGTCTTTTGTATCAGACACAAACAGATGTTATCAATAGTGGCCAGACAGGTGATGATCACAAATTGTTATAACATTCATCATGTTTAACAGAAACCACAAAGTCCTAAAGGTCATATTCCAATGAGCTGTTGTTGAAATGCTTTCTCACAGAGTAAATGAAAATGTTACATCGTCACTCTTCATGGAAACTCACTGTGAAATGAAACAGTGATATTTTATAAAAAGGTTAGACCAGTGGTTCCCAACTTTTTTTGGCCACTCCCCTCCTAAGCTTCTCTAAAATCCTGGTGCCCACCCCAATGAAATATAATTCTTATTATTCAAAAAGTGAACTCCTAAAATGCCATTAACTGTTAATAACTCATTCTCGTAGTCCCCCTTAAAAATCAAATTGCCCCCTTGTGGGGCGTGTGCCCCATGTTGGGAACTACAGGGCTAGACACTGTCATATACTAAGAATATAGTTTTTAAAACTGACAAAAACTTCAGTGGCCTTTCCTTAAACCAGGGGTCATTTAATGTAAGGGACCAAAGACAACGAAACAGCCGAAGGGTTGGCTTAACACAGGTTTATTGCATGATGATCCGGAGGAACATGTGGTAATGGCGGATGGGTAGCTCAATATATACAGCTGGCTATACATTTGAATGTGGCTCGTCGACAGACTATTGGTTGCTGCCTGCGTGACGTCGTAGAAGGTCACGCCCTTCTTGACCAGGTGAAGAGGTGGCGGGGAATCTTCCCGCGCTGCTGATCCAGGTGAATCTGAGCCATGAGAGCTGGACGCTCGCTATTGCCATCTAGTGGTCACTAGCTCGCGTCCCCTTATCAGGTTTACATTGATACAGCTGAAGGTTATAATGTTGCACACAGAAAGGTTACATTGTTACCACATGGCTAAGGTACATTGTTAAAGGCACAGCTTTACAGAACACAACATCCCTCCCCCCTAGGATGAGACGAAGTCTCTCAGCCAAGATGGCTTATTGCATGTGCGTTTGGGCCGTGATGAGGGCTGACCCCCCCCGGGGGCGCTACTGCTTCTTTGTTCCCTGGTCCCTTGTCCTGTAATGGGAGAGGGAGACTCGTTAGTGGCTTGCCGCGGCCTGACGGCCTTAGGAGAAGGGAAGAACTCCATTGTGGGCAGACCGGGGGCAATCGGGGCTAACGAAAACCCCCTCTTCTCGCTTGGATGGGTGGGGGACCACTCCGAAACCCCCCCGGTTCTGAAAATCAAATTCTAACTCAGTTGGGGTATCCGCATTTGTGGGGGAATTCCGCGAGATATGTATGGGGTCGGGTTCCTCCTCCTCGGAAAGATCCCCCAGGATATCTACGAGAATATCTTCCTCCCCCCTTGGTGGGGACCCGCGGTCCCCTTTTCCTCCCCCTTGGGCTGAACGGGTGGGGGAGAACCCTAACACTGATTTTTTCTCTGTTGGGTCTGTGCCCTGCTCATCGGAGACCCTGCGTCGGAGCTGGTCCGCGTGCCGCCTCCACAGTAGCCCTGTGCTGGTTTCCACGCGGTACGACACGGGGCCGGTTTGCTCCACAACTACGCCCGGTACCCAGGCTGGACCCGCGCTGGCGTAATTCCTGCAATGCACGGGGGCGCCTACACTGAAACTCTTCGTGGCCTCTAGCCCAATGTTCCTTCCCTTGTCCTCTACCCTCGTGGGGTCTAGCCTAGTAAGGATGGTGGTCAGTTTCCTACGCATTAAGAGCTCTGCGGGGGAGTATCCTGACGCCAACGGGGTCACCCTGTACCCTAGCAGAAACTGACACACTTGTAGGTTCAGGTCCCCGGGGCCCATGCGCCGCAACGCGTCCTTCGTGGTGCGGACGAGGCGCTCTACTTGACCATTGGTGGCTGGGTGAAACGGGGCGGAGGTGATATGCCGAATGGCGTTAATCTCCATGAATGCCCTAAACTCGGAGGACGTGAAACAACTAGCGTTGTCGCTAATTAACGTGTCGGGTATGCCGAACGTGGAAAAGAGCCTCCGCAAATGCTTAATGGTCTGGGCCGAGGAGGTGCTCGTGACTGGGATAACCTCCAACCACTTGGAGAAGGCGTCCACGACAAGAAGAAACAGGGTTCCTCTGAACGGGCCCGCGAAATCAATGTGCACCCGGGACCACGGCCCCTTGGCCGAGTCCCATTCCCTGTGGGGAAGGCGGGCCTCCTCTGGTCTGGAGCATTGGCAACTTTCACAAGTGCCGACCATGTGCTCGATGTCGGCGTCCAGCTGGGGCCACCAGAAGTAACTCCGGGCCAGCCCCTTGGATCGCACGATGCCGGGGTGGCTGACGTGCAGCAGTTTGAGCACCCGCGGCCGAAGGGAAGTGGGAATCACCACCCGCTGCCCCCACAAGAGGCACCCCCTCTCTAGGGACAGCTCTAACTTTTTCCTGAAAAATGGGGCGAACTCCTCCGCTGGGGAGGACGCCGGCCACCCTTTCTGCACCCAGGAGCTAACTGCCGCTAACGTCTTGTCCTTCTCGGTCGCTTTGGCAATGTCGGCGGGCATTACGGGGGGCGAATCCAGCACCTCTATCATAAGAACCTGATGGTCCCGCTCCCCCTTGCTCACCTGGCTGGGCGTCAGGGGGAGGGGAGACCTTGATAGAGCGTCCGCATGGCTGATCTCTTTCCCGGGCCGGTAGACCAACGCGTGCTGGTACGCGTTGAGAAAAATGGCCCACCTGAGCATCCTCGGGGACAGGATCTGTGGGGTGGGCTTATCTGCGGTAAAAATGCCTAGCAGGGGCTTGTGGTCCGTTACAATGGTGAAGGGGCGGCCATACAGAAAATCGTGAAATTTTTTCGTCCCCGCAACTATTGCTAGTGCCTCCCTGTCTGTCTGTGCGTAGTTTCTCTCCGCTTGGGGCAGGGACCTGGAGTAAAATGCTATCGGGGCCTCCCTTCCGTCTTCCAGCACGTGGCACAGCACCGCCCCCACCCCCACCGGGGATGCATCACAGGTCAGGACTACCGGGCGTTTGGGGTTGAAATGGGTCAGTATGGCATCAGACGCTAGGAGACTTTTTAGTTCGCTAAATGCCCTTTCTTGGTCCTCGCCCCACTTCCATGTCTGATCTTTTTTAAGCAGTTTGTGTAGCGGTTCAGCTACTGCTGCCTTCCGGGGGAGGAAGGAGTGGTAAAAGTTGAGCAGCCCTAGGAACGACTGCAGCTCGGGCTTGGAGGTGGGGCGGGGGGCTTTCTTAATGGCGGCCACCTTGGATTTGGATGGTTTTATCCCCTCAGGAGTCACACAAAACCCCAGGAACTCAACCTCGGTCGCGAAGAAGACGCATTTGTCCTTTCGCAGTCTCAACCCCGCTTTTTCGAATATTGTCAGGACCTTCCCCAACCTCTTGGCCAATTCGACCCGACTCCCCCCTGTTATTAACACGTCATCAAAATAAGGCAACACCCCCTCTAGCCCCTTCAGGAGGCGTTCCACGAGTGATTGGAAAATTCCAGGCGCCGAATTCACGCCGAACTGAAGGCGCGTCACCTGGAACGCCCCCTTATGGGTGACTATGGTCTGCGCAGCAGCTGCAGCAGGGGACACCGTGAGCTGCTGGTAGGCCTGTGCTAAGTCGAGCTTAGCGAAACACTTTCCCCCGTGTAACCTGGCCAGCAGATGGCTGACTACCGGCACCGGATACGCATTCGGGCGGATCGCCTTGTTGATGGTGCACTTGTAATCGGCGCATATGCGGACCTCCCCATTGGCCTTTAGTGCGGTTACAATTGGAGTTTCCCACTCCGCAGAATCAACAGGCACAAGGATTCCCTGGCCCACCAATTTGTCCAGTTCCGCCTCTATCTTGTCCTTGAGTGCGAACGGCACCTGGCGTGGTTTGAGTCGAATTGGGCGGACCTCCGGGTCCAGGACGAAAGTCACTGGGGGCCCCTTGAATTTCCCCAGTCCCTTTTTGAAAACTTCGGGGTGCGCCACGCACATCTCCTGAATCGGGTCAGACCCAACGGCGTGCATCTCAACGGCGTGCACCCCCCCAATAAACAACCCCAGGGGCTGGAACCATTGAGTCCCGAGGAGGCTGCAATCTCCCCCTTTAAGCACGACTAGAGGGAGGGACGCGGCGTGCTTCTTGAATTTAACCTGAAATTCTCCAACCCCCAACACTGGAATGCTGTTCCCTTGCACGTCGCGTAGTGTGGACCTCAACGCTTTGAGCTTGGGTCGCCTGTGGTGGGCAATTCTCAAAAACTCCCTCTGGGAAATGATTGAATATGAGGACCCCGAGTCAATTTCCATGCTAATGGGAACCCCTTGAACTAGTACCTCAACAAAGTAGCGGGGGTGTCCTACGGACACGCTGAATACTGGGGCGTCGTCCTCGCTGCCGTCGGAGATGCGGCCCACGCCGTCCTGCTTCCGCGTGGCCTGAGCGCCGTCCTTGGGTCTGCCGAGCTTCTCCGGGTCTCGCGCCTCTTCCTGCACACCTTGGCGATGTGACCGCGGCGGCCGCAGTTGTGACACTTGGCCTTCCGAAACGGGCATTTTACGCGGTCGTGGGCCGCTCCACAGCCGTCGCACCACCGGCTCTCTTTCCGGACCCTCCGGACGTCCTCGCCGTCGCTGCTCTCTGCGGACGACCTCGAAGCTCGCCGGGCCGCATGCACCGGAGTCTCTGCCTTGCTCGACTTCGGCCGCCAGTCCTGGAGTTCTTGGACCCCAGCCTTTGTAGCTTCCGCGGCCTGTGCCGCTCTGACGACCTCCTGCAAAGTGGGAGGCGGCTCTTGGTTCATTAATGTGCGCTGGGTTTCAGCGTCATTCAGGCCGCACAGCACACAGTCCCGGAGGGTGATTTCGGCATTCTCCCATTTGCACGGGCCGGCCGCCAGCCGCAGGGCCGCCACGAATGCGGCGACCATCCCCCCGGGCGCTTGGACTCGCCTCCAGAACGCACTCCGAGCGGGAAACATCGCCGTGGCGGGCCGGACGTGCTCACACAGCATCTGCATGAGTTCCTTGGCCTTGAATTCGCTCACCCTCCTCGGTGCGATCAGGTCCACCAAGGTCCTTTTGGTTTCTTGTCCGAGCATCCTGGTGAAGATGGCCCTTTTCTTTGCCTCTTCCGTGACTTCGGACTCAATCAGTGCTGCCTGGAAGTCCATTTCGAAGATCTCCCAGTCGCCCGGTTTCCTGATTTCGAAACCGGCGCATGTCTTGGTCCCGTGGGCTGCCATGATCCCATCCTCGTCGCCAATTTAGTGTAAGGGACCAAAGACAACGAAACAGCCGAAGGGTTGGCTTAACACAGGTTTATTGCATGATGATCCGGAGGAACATGTGGTAATGGCGGATGGGTAGCTCAATATATACAGCTGGCTATACATTTGAATGTGGCTCGTTGACAGACTATTGGTTGCTGCCTGCGTGACATCGTAGAAGGTCACGCCCTTCTTGACCAGGTGAAGAGGTGGCGGGGAATCTTCCCGCGCTGCTGATCCAGGTGAATCTGAGCCATGAGAGCTGGACGCTCGCTATTGCCATCTAGTGGTCACTAGCTCGCGTCCCCTTATCAGGTTTACATTGATACAGCTGAAGGTTATAATGTTGCACACAGAAAGGTTACATTGTTACCACATGGCTAAGGTACATTGTTAAAGGCACAGCTTTACAGAACACAACAGGTCAGCAACCTTTTTAGGTCAGGAGCTGGGTTCCAAACAGTTGAGGGGGCTGGACTGGTGGCTCCCTGCCATAAATGCTGCTTTAAACACATTCTGGCAGCGGCTGAAGCGAGGGTATGAGCCGGATGATTTGGCATTGTGGTTGCCAACCCCTGCCTTAAACACTTTTAAAAGTGTTTATAGGAAGTGTTATTCCTGTTGCCAATAACCTCTAAGTGGTTTTGCAATCTGAGGTAAAATTTAGTGCTCAGGAAAGTTTCTGCAGATTTCTCCTTGGCTTTGGTTCAATCTCCTATTGGTTCTCACCCATCCCCGTAAATGCTCCATTGTTTTATTTTTACAGCTCTTTTCTCTGAAATATTCATCATCATCATCAATTTTAATTTATATCCCACCTTTCTCAGCCAAGGCTGACTCAAGGCGGCAACAACATGTCAATACGATATTACAATAATCATACAATAATACAGAGGTAAATTCAATACAAAACCAGTCACTAATTACAATATAATAACCCCCAAAATACAAAATATCACATCACAATAAAAAACCATTATATGCAAGGTCCCCAGGTGATGGAGCACAGCTCATGTCCCAGATGGAGTCCTAGCTCAACGTCCTCAGTTGAGGAAACATCAACAGCTGGGCAGGTCTATCTCCCTGTCTCTCGTCTCTCTCTTCCCCACCCCTGCCCTCATCAAGGGCGGGAGGGGTGTGTGTGTCTGGTGAAACCGACAACTCCAGCCGCGATGGAACAGTCCTCAGCCGCACTCCCACATCCCAAAAGGTTGACATTGGGGGGGGCAGCTTTTCACGGCCCCTGCCATGATGGAGCTAAGTTGCGCTCCCACCCCCCATGACCGGCAGAGCCACAGGAGGAAGCCGAAGGCGCTGGTGCGGGGAGTGTCAGTGGCAGCTTTTCACGGCCCCCGCCATGATGGAGCTCAGCTGCACTCCCACCCCCGTGACCGGCAGAGCCACTGGAGGGAGCCGAAGGCGCTGGTACGGGGAGCGTTGGTGGCAGCTTTTCACGGCCCCTGCCATGATGGAGCTCAACTGTGCTCCCACCCCCCGTGACCGGCAGAGCCAGTTCCTTAGCTGAAATCTTTTCAGAGCATTCTACACTAAGATAAATTTTATGTTACATGCATCCAAGATGGCAGAAAATTGGGACTCATTATGCAATCACATCTGCAAAGCGTTCATCCAATGAACCCATGTGAAATAACAAATATAGGGCTGGAATGGCACCTGGAAGATTCAAGTTAAATTTCTAACTGGCCCATCAAATTCAAATGGCAATTGCTCTTTCTCATCTTGAACTATCTCTTAGGGTTTTTATGAAGACTGAGTACAGAAGATGACAGTAGTTTATGATCCGTGAGCAAAAACAGTCCCAATATGGCATAGCATAGAGCCATGATGGTGAACCTTGGCATTCCAGGTGTTCTTGGACTTCAATTACCAGAAGCCCAAGTCAGCACTTCTGCTGATCAGGGCTTCTGGGAATTGAAGTTCAAGAACAGCTGGAGTGCCAAAGTTTGCCATCACTGGCATAGAGCCTCATATCTGTAAAGGGAAGCCATGACTGCTACAAATGGTTTATAATGCAGACTCTTGATGGGTCTGATCCAGTTCTAGTATGCTTTGTTGCATGCAATTTAGTTGATCTTTATAAGATTATACTTTATTTATGTTTCCATGTAAGACATATCCAGAACTCTCAGTGGGAATCAGCTGAGTATTACAATACACATCGACATCAGAGGTGTTTGGGATACTTTTTTCACTACACTTATTTCACAAACCAGAACAATATCTCCTTCATTATTCTTCTAGAGCTGTTTTGCTCAGCTTCCAGGCATTTGAATATATTTTGCATTCCTCACTAAATTCCACTGCGATTGTAATCTGGCTGCAAGCATGAATATGTTATCTAGAGAGGATTTTCAAGCAAGTTCAAATACAGCATTTATTTCTTCCACTGCTTATTTCATTACCTGCCTCTGTTTGAAATGGCATGCTCCACTCACTCCATAAGCCTTTGTTGGAGAGGAATCTACCAGAAACCTGCAATTTGTATTCTGTATCTGGCTTCAGGTTATTTAGATCATATCTTCTAGTGTTTATATTTTCAAGCTTGAATGAAAAGAAATGAAAGCACATTGAATCAAAAAAAATCCTGGTATTTGTGGCTAGCTACAATAGAGAGACTAATTCAATAGAGAGACTATTTATTTTTATTTTTTGGCATGGCATTGAGAAAGTTACTCTTCTGGAGTACAACTCCCAGAATCCCTCATGACATTGGCCAGACTAGTTGGAGGATTCTGGAAGGTTTACTCCAAAAAAGTAATCTTCCCAAGCTTTCTATTTGTACTAATACTTAGAGGAAATCTGCACCCATCTTCTACATCTAAGTCCCAGACAGGTAATGCATTGTTTTCTAAACAAAATGGTGCGGTGAACATGAGTTTTCCCCAAAACGTAACAATCTTAGTGCTAATATTTCAGTGATATTGTGGAAGTATTATATTCTTTTTTTCCACTGTAACAAAACAGACAGGGAAAAAATGTAGGAAAAGGCAAGGAGAAAATCCTCTGAACAATCTCTAAAATAACTTAACTTGAAGCACATCAAAAGCCTGTTATGGAAGCACCCGTTTTCTCAGGCACGTGAAACTATTTAACAGAAGGAAGTTTGGGTATGCCATGTAGATTTAGTATATTTCACAAACTTCAAAAATTACTTTCAAGTAATCAATCAACCTTTATTACAGTCCAAGACCCAGCACAGTACAGCAAAAAACAGAAGTTAAAATAAGGGTACTTAAAATATTTTTTAAAAGCTCATGTCTGCTCAAGGTTAAAGGAGTAATAAAATTAGCATTTATGATGAATGTTGCTACAAATATTTTCAAGTAGTATCTTCGAGATAGACCTGACCATGTCAATCTCATCCAAAGATTATGAAGGGGGAAAAGCAGAAGAAATAAATAAAGCACAATGGGTGTGCCTTTCTTTTGACTCTGTACTTTTTTCAGTTCTAGGTCATAAACTCGTACAAATCTGAGTTGAACTTATTCCACATGTTGAAATGAATTTATACTGACAGAAAAGGATATAAAAGAAACATGTCTGGTCTCAAGCCCTCTCCAGTGTTCCCCAACGTTTGGTTTTTGGGCTTCAATTCCCAGAAGCTTAAGTCAATCCCCCAATGCACTGATCAGCCAATTTACTGGCTTAGGATTCTGGGAATTGAAGCCCACCAGTATTCTGCGGGGCCTGCCGCCGCCGCCGCCGCCGGACAGCCACCCCAGCCGGGGGTGAGGAAGGAGGAGGAGAGCCGGGCGAGCGGCTAAGGGGCCTGCCACCGCCGCAGCCGGACAGCCACCCCAGCCGGGGGTGAGGAAGGAGGAGGAGAGCCGGGCGAGCGGCTAAGGGGCCTGCCGCTGCCGCCGCCGGACAGCCACCCCAGCCGGGGGTGAGGAAGGAGGAGGAGAGCCGGCCGAGCGGCTAAGGGGCCTGCCGCCGCCGCCGCCGGACAGCCACCCCAGCCGGGGGTGAGGAAGGAGGAGGAGAGCCGGGCGAGCGGCTAAGGGGCCTGCCGCCGCCGCAGCCGGACAGCCACCCCAGCCAGGGGTGAGGAAGGAGGAGGAGAGCCGGGCGAGCGGCTAAGGGGCCTGCCGCCGCCGCCGCCGGACAGCCACCCCAGCCGGGGGTGAGGAAGGAGGAGGAGAGCCGGGCGAGCGGCTAAGGGGCCTGCCGCCGCCGCCGCCGGACAGCCACCCCAGCTGGGGGTGAGGAAGGAGGAGGAGAGCCGGGCGAGCGGCTAAGGGGCCTGCCGCCGCCGCCGCCGGACAGCCACCTCAGCCGGGGGTGAGGAAGGAGGAGGAGAGCCGGCCGAGCGGCTAAGGGGCCTGCCGCCGCCGCCGCCGGACAGCCACCCCAGCCGGGGGTGAGGAAGGAGGAGGAGAGCTGGGCGAGCGGCTAAGGGGCCTGCCGCCGCCGCCGCCGGACAGCCACCCCAGCCGGGGGTGAGGAAGGAGGAGGAGAGCCGGCCGAGCGGCTAAGGGGCCTGCCGCCGCCGCAGCCGGACAGCCACCCCAGCCGGGGGTGAGGAAGGAGGAGGAGAGCAGGGCGAGCGGCAAAAAGGGCCTGCCGCCGTCGCCGCCGGGCAGCCACCCAGCCGGGGGGTGGAGGGGTGAGGAGGAGGAGGAGAGCCAGAGTCCCAGGCAAAGGATAAGTAACAGATATGCAAATGTAGAAGAACTAATATAGCAACTGACATAGAGACTTTATACTGACTAAACATAGAAACTGACATAGAGACTGTATTTTAAAGTGTGATAATATGCATGATAATATGTTGTCTTAAATGTGTTAAATTTTTAAAAACTGTGATAAAATGTATGAGGAGAGAAAAATGGCGCAGACACCGGCAACCACGCCAAAAATCTTGCCAAGAGAACCCTATTGACCAAAACAAAAGGCAAAACAAAAGGGCAGGCTAGGTGATACAGGATGCTTAACACCTCAGAGGGGAGAAAGGGGAGGGACAGGAAGGGGGGAGGGGAAATGCAATGTTGCAAGGAACAATACTGCATAGGGACATGGAATGTGAGATCAATGAACCAAGGAAAACTGGAAGTGGTAAAAAGTGAGATGGAAAGAATAAGCATTGACATCTTGGGCATCAGTGAGCTAAAATGGACAGGGATGGGTGAATTCAGCTCTGGAAACCATCATATCTACTACTGCGGCCAAGAAAACCTTAGAAGAAATGGAGTAGCCATAATTGTCAATAAAAGAGTGAGAAAAGCAGTAATGGGATACAATCTCAAAAATGACAGAATGATGTCAGTCAGATTTCAAGGCAAACCTTTCAATGTCACTGTGATCCAAATATACGCACCAACCACTGGTGCAGATGAAGCCACAATGGACCAGTTCTATGAGGACTTACAACACCTCATAGAACAGACACCAAGAAATGATGTCCAAATTATATTAGGAGACTGGAATGCCAAAGTAGGAAATCAAAAAGTGGAGGGAATAACAGGCAAATTTGGTCTTGGAGTACAGAATGAAGCAGGGCAAAGATTGATAGAGTTCTGCCAAGAGAATGCACTGGTCATAGCAAACACTCTCTTCCAGCAACACAAGAGGCGACTTTACACATGGACATCACCAGATGGCCAACACCGAAACCAGATTGACTACATACTCTGCAGCCAAAGATGGAGAACCTCCATACAGTCAGCAAAAACAAGACCTGGAGCAGACTGTGGCTCAGATCACAACCTATTGATCGCAAAATTCAGGCTTAGACTAAAGAAAATAAGGAAAACACGGAGACCAGAAAGATATCACCTAGACAGCATCCCTAAAGAATACGCGGTGGAGGTGATGAACAGATTCAATGGCTTAGACTCAATAGATAGAGTGCCAGAAGAATTATGGACAGAGATGAGGGACATCATGCAGGAAGCAGCAAAGAAAACCATACCAAAAGAAAAGAAGAGTAAGAAAGCAAAGTGGTTGTCTGATGAGGCTCTTAAAATAGCAGAGGAAAGAAGGAACGCAAAAGTCAAAGGAGAAAGGAAAAACTACAATCATTTGAACACAGAATTTCAAAGAAAAGCAAGGAGAGATAAGGAAAACTACCTAAAAGAACAGTGCAGAGAAATGGAGGAAAACAACAAAAGAGGCAGAACCAGAGATCTTTTCAAAAAAATCGGGGAAATTAAGGGAACATTTAAAGCAAAAATGACCATGATAAGGGACAAAGAAGGAAAGGAGCTAGCAGATGCAGAAGAGATTAAGAAAAGATGGAAAGAGTACACAGAGGAACTCTACAAAAAGGACCTCAACACTCCTGACAATCACAATGATGAAGAAGTAGAACCTGAGCCAGACATCCTGGAGAGCGAAGTCATAAAGGCCCTAAAGAGCACTGCAAACAACAAAGCTAGTGGAGGTGATGGTATCCCAGTTGAATTTTTCAAAGCGCTAAAAGATGACGGTGTCAAATTACTGCATTCAATATGCCAACAGATTTGGAAAACAAAACAATGGCCACAGGATTGGAAAAGATCAGTGTACGTCCCAATCCCAAAAAAGGGCAATGCCAAAGAATGTTCAAATTATCGAACAATCGCGCTCATCCCACACGCCAGTAAGGTGATGCTCAAGATAATACAGGATAGACTTCAGCAGCATGTGGAAAGAGAATTACCAGAGGTGCAGGCAGGTTTCAGAAGAGGCAGGGGGACTAGAGACCACATTGCCAACATACGCTGGATCATGGAGAAAACAAAGGAATACCAGAAACAAGTTTATTTCTGTTTTATTGACTACACTAAGGCATTTGACTGTGTGGACCACAACAAGATGTGGCAAGTAATTAAAGAGATGGGAATACCAGAGCACCTCATATGCCTCCTGAGAAATCTGTACATGAACCAAGAAGCAACAGTTAGGACAGAACATGGAATGACAGAATGGTTTGTAATAGGAAAAGGAGTAAGACAAGGCTGCATTTTGTCACCATGCCTATTCAACCTATACACAGAGCACATAATGCGCAGTGCAGGGATGGAGGAATCACAATATGGGATTAAAATCGCTGGGAGAAACATCAATAATTTGAGATATGCAGACGATACCACCCTAATGGCAGAAAGTGAGGAAGACCTAAAGAATCTCCTGATTGGGCTGAAGGAGGAGAGTGCAAAAGCTGGCTTGAGACTAAATATCAAGAAAACCAAGATAATGGCAACAGGCCCAATCAGTTCCTGGAAGACAGATGGGGAAGAAGTAGAAGCAGTGACAGATTTTACTTTTTTGGGATCAAAGATCACTGCAGATGGGGATTGTAGCCATGAAATAAAAAGGCGACTGATTCTTGGGAGACAAGCAATGAGAAACCTGGGGAACATAGTGAAAAGCAGAGACATCACACTGAAAACAAAAATTAGAATAGTCAAAGCAATGGTCTTCCCAGTAGTAATGTACGGATGTGAGAGCTGGACAATTAGGAAGGCTGAACGCAGAAGAATAGATGCCTTTGAAATGTGGTGTTGGAGGAGGGTTTTGAGAGTACCCTGGACAGCGAGGAGAACAAATAGGTCAATCTTAGAAGAAATTAACCCTGAATGCTCACTGGAAGGTCAAATAGTAAAGATGAAGCTGAAATACTTTGGACATCAAATGAGAAGGGAGGATTCACTTGAGAAGGCATTGATGTTGGGAAAGGTGGAGGGCAAAAGAAGAAGGGGGAGGCCAAGGATGAGATGGCTAGATGGCATTGTAGACACAATGGGCACAGAGCTGGGAGGGCTGAGGGGGATGGTGGAGGACAGAGGCGCCTGGAGAGCAATGGTCCATAGGGTCGCAAAGGGTCGGAATCGACTGTGCGACTGAACAACAACAACAAGTATTCTGCGGAACATAGTTTGGGAAACGCATGGGGTGTCAACAGTTTGGGGTTTTAGGCTATATTCCCCTACAAGGAACATGCTGACAGTAGATACAGACATACATAACAATGGGTGGCAACAACACTTTTCCATCTCTTTTTTGGTCTCAGTCTGTCCCTGTCTGTCCCTCTCTCTCCCTCTCTCTCTCTCTCACACACACACTATGCACACGCACGCACACAGAGAGAGAGAGTCACTTTCTTTTTCTTTCTCCCTTCACTTCACTTTCTATGGCTTCAAAACAAATAAAATTAGAACATCTTACCATACTCCAGGAATTACTGTGAACAGGCTGGTATCTTAATCTAAAGTGTGATGTCTCTTGCTGATCTTCCCAAAAAATGGTACAATTGGTTGCATTAAAGTCATTGAATTTCACAGAGAGATTCACCGGAGAATAAGGCTTTGCTAGTTCATAGTGATCAAAAAGACATCAGAATAAATTCCTTAAAACACACAAAAGTCAGTACCTTTGGAACTACCAGCAGTAGAGGAAACAACAAATAACAATACCATTAAAAATGCTAATATCTCATCTCATCTGCCACTCTTTTCCTCCCAGTGGCCAGTTGGGTGCCCATGTACAATTAAATGACTCTTTTCTGTTGCTATTCTCCAGCTGGCATCCTCTGTTCCTGGAGATAGCACACACCTATCATAATTGTTAGCCACTGATTGCCTTCTCCTTCATGAATTTAGCTTAGCTCCTTTCTATTTCCATTTAAGATTGGTGCCATTTTTCCCCTAGGATGAAATGCAGAAGCAAACCTCATTGCAAAGGTCCCCTGCTGGACTAGGAACTACACTTAGGTGGAGGTGCGCTCTTACAGCACTGTCTGTTGTAGACACATCCAATTTACTTTTTTTTTTTGCAACTACAGCACCCATTGGCTATAATGGTTGGGCAACTGGGAGAATTTTATTCCAGAAAATAATGTCCCCAAGTTCTTTATGTCAGATTCTTTTTGTTGGATTGGAAACTACTGTATTTTTCGGACCATAAGACGCACCTGACCGTAAGGCACACCCCGTTTTTAAAGCAGGAAAATAAGAAAAAAATTCTGAACCAAAATTGTACTGTATTTGCACCACCAACCAGTGGTGGCACTGCAGGAAAAATGGGTGGGCAAGCCAACTGCACTGAGGCAGGAAGCGATGCTCTAGCCTAGCCTCTTTCTCTCCCGGAAACCAGGAAGCATGGCTTCCCCCTCCATTTTGACCAAATGGAGCAGAGACAAAGGCAAGAAAAATAAATTAAACCCTTTCTTTTTATGCACAGTTTTGGTTTCCCACTGAAATGCATTGGGAACATACAAACAGAAAAGCTTTAGAACACTGTACAAGAAATTGATTTCCAATGCATTAAAAAGGGAAATTGCAATTTGTGCCCTCTTGTGGCCACCTATGGTAATGGCCCGCCAAACATATATTTTTCTTTCCCCACACCAAAACAGCTGTGGCGGTCTTGAGCCAGCCATGACTGTTGTAAAATATCCTTTTACAACAGCCTTGCTGGACAGCATTCGAACTATAAGACACACCCTCATTTCCTTCCCCCCACTTTTTTTTGGGGAAAGTGTGTCTTATGGTCCAAAAAATACAGTATGTACAAGTCTGGTTAGACCGTTGATAGTGCCAGCTCTGCATTGCTTGTTCAATCCAGGGCCTCCTTCCCCCAACAAAGTGACCTATTAAGATTGTGACTGATAGGTAAGTACTGATAGACCCATTTGTACAGCATACTACTCAGATGCTTGAACATCTTTCAATTGGCATCTGTAAAGGTCACACTATTGTATCCCCACTGTTCTAACCTTCCTCAGCTTGGTGGCCTCTAAATGGGTTAGCTACATCCCCCAATAGTAGTGGGTGAGGGATGATAGGAGTGCTGATTGTTTTTTTACAACCCTGCATGCTGCCTGTAGTTGGAGTGACTGGCAGGGACATTTCTGGGCTGGGTGGCTGTCTATCTATTCAGCACTAACCAATTGTCCTTCCCAACCCACCCCTCTCTGGTCTTCCATTATCTTTTATCAGTTGGTGTCAGTTGGTCTGTTTCATTAGTTGCTACCAAGCATGCAGTAAAGAAAGCATCAGGAACACAAATGTAATTCCAAGTAACTGTAAGTAAATACTTTTTCTATTCTTTCTCCTACATTGCCCATTAATAAGAAAGGAGTGGATTCTGGGAGAGTTGTAGCTATTCTTCTCTATGAATCTCTGTACTTCTACTGAGTAATTTTACCAGAAATTCAAAACTTTGCAACAGGGAATAGTAGATCAACAGAACTGGAGGACAGCAAAGGGTTGACAGCTACTACACTCTGTACCATTAGCAAGACCAATATTCATTTAGGTATACAAACAACATAGAAACCATGTAATATCCATAGAAAAAGTCTTCGATGATCAACTGAGAATCTGATGCTGTGACTTTAAAACAGAGGTGGTGAATGTATTGATTTTGAAGAACAACAGCCACAAAATAGCCATGCTAGCTGGGGAATTCTGGAAGTTTCATTTCAAGAAATAAACATTTCCAATGTCTGCTTTAGAAAGCAAACAGAAACAGAAAATGCCCCACACCATCACCTCTCTGTTGGTGAAACAAACTTGATTGGAATAGGTTCTCACCTTCTGACTGCTGTTTCAAGTGTTGCTATCACACGGTTAACTTCTTAGGTAAGGTAAAGGTCATCCTGACTCGAAAGCCAGTCATATCCAACTCTAGGGTTCAGTGCTCATCTCTGTTTATAGCCAAAGAGCCAGAGCTGTCTACGTCTACAGATGTTTCCATGGGCAAACTACTTAGGGATGACCAAATTTAAGCATGTTGTTCTCTGAAAAATGGATTTGTGTGTATCTGTAGGGACTAGTTCCAAACATTTTTTATTTCCCATATCACCACGTTGTCGGCATTCAGATTTGTTGGCATTTTTCTGATAGTAAGGTGTTGTTGCTTAAAATAGAAAACCCAAATCTCCCTTGAATAAGCGATATACTAATTGCAAAGGCAAAAATAGGAATTTGTTCATGTGGATTCCCCATGCCCCAATGGCATGGAACGGCCCGCGCAGAGGCCACTTCGGTGAGAACGCTCCTGGCCCGTGGGCTCTGCGGGCAGAGAAATTAAGGGGGGTGGATTAATAATAGGGTTTGATTCACCCAATTATGACCTGACCGACGGTTCCGCTGAGGAGGCATTCCTCTAGCCTCTGTTACCCATTAAGGTAATCACTCATCTCCGAGTTTAGCATAATCCCTGGTGCAAATAGTGGCCATATTTACCCCGGTCTAAGCCCTAGACAATGGTGTTTCCCCTGTCAATGTTTGCCCACGCTAATTAACTTCCCCAAGAGAGATTCCCCATTAACCTGAGTAAATAGGTGATGTGATTTTTCCTGCCTTGCCTTCTGATCTATAAATGTCGATAACTTTCCTTCAATAAACGACTGATCTGATCTCGCTCCATACTGCCTCGTATCGTTTCTTGATCAGTCTCCTCCGGGACCCCACGGCCGTCCTAGCGGCCCCGATTCCTACATGTTCATGTTGACATTATCTGGAAAGTCTGCCAAACAAAAAAGGTGAATGCATTTGTATCAAAAATGTATTTTTTAAAAAGAAATTCTTTACTTACCTATATCTATTAATGTGAACTGGATTGGTTGGGAAGATGCATTTCCCAGTTCATTTGTGGCAATGATGACAACTGTATACGTTGATCCAAAGTCCAGGTTTACTTTGAGTTTTATTGAATTTTCTGATGATTTAATCTCTTCCCAAACTGTTCCATTTGTTAACCTGCAACAGAAAAACAAAATACATATGGTTATTAAATTGTAACAAATTGATGCTGATTGTGTTAAATTGTTCATTTGCCAGGTACTTTTGTTTACCACTACATCCCATGAGACATTGTTTAACTGCAATTCTCAGCATGCCTTGTTGTGTATGTTGGGGTTATAACCAAACAGCATACTCTTTCTTTCTTTTTAATGGGATGCCATGAGCTGAGTGCAATGCTACTCTAGTCTATAGCACTTAGCCTGATTGTGCAAATCTATACATCAGTCTTCCTCACACTGGTGTCTTACTGCAGATAACCTGGGGTGCAACGCTTAAGGACAGAAGTTGTCATATGGAAGGCATTGGTTTGGGCAAAGGCTACAATATTTCTAGCAGCCAGAATTTTTTTTAAAAAAAAAAAGTTTTAAAAGGTTCTGTGAGCATAAGAAGTTTTTGGGGTGGGGAGAGACCACTCAAAACATGGCACAAGGATAATCTTAATTTTTTTAAAAAAAAATCTGGAGTAGGTGAGATACCAGGAGGCTCTTAGGGAATTTTGAGCACATTTGGGTCCATGGATCCCCTTTTGCCCACATTCTCTGATCAACAGCCATTCTAGCTAGGGCAGATGATAGTTGAAGTCCAAACTACATCCAAAAATAACACAAGTATGCTAGTAGAACTAAAGGACATACAAACAATCTTTCAAGGTGTGCAAAAGATTCAATAAAAATCTCTCAGAAGGAAGTACAAGGAGAATTCAGCTGGCTCTGTAGCCATGGAATTGGGGGAACGGAATCTCACACTCCACAGTGTAGCATTTTGTTGCAGGTTATTCTTGTTTATGGCCTTTTCTCTGCCTTTTGTTAAGTTCTCTTGTGTACTTTAATTGTAATGATGTAAGGAGTTCTCAACCTTTTAAAACCGGAGGCCAGGTCATGCTCCCTCAGAGAGCTTCGGGGGCCAGACGGCTATTTTGCCCTTCCTCCACCACATGGCACTCCTTGGTCTGCTGGAGGCTGTGGGGGGACATGAAATGGCACTGTGGATGGAGAATCCCTGATGTCATCAATCTGGAAGAGAATTTGCCACCCAGATGGTTGAGAACTCCTGATTTAGAGGATAATCATACCATAATCCCAAACTAGACCAAACACTTGTTTTTTTTAAAAAGAGCATCAAACAATGTCTGTTCATATTACCATACCCATCTCCTCATCTCTGTATCTTGCATTTAGCCATGCTTTGTTTTACGGTGGGTCATTAACACTTCCAAATTGGTTAATTTGCAAATCTGATTGCTGAGGCATATACTGCTAAGAATAGCTTAATCACAGGAAATATGCATTCCCCTTAATGTTGAGTTTAACCTCTAGTTTTCTAAACTAAGAGTTGGTGGCAGAAAGCCAGTTGTCTATGCTAAAACATTTGATAGACAATCCAGATATTTTTCTCAGGATTTTATGCATGTTCCACAGTTGTCATTCAAGGTAGAATGGTAGATAACCTAAAATCAAAGAAACAAGAAACTGGGACTTCAGAAGGTGAGGAAGGTAGCAGTCAAATGGCAGGAATGAGTGAACACAAATACAATAAAAGTTGAGTCACAAGTTAAAACATACTGTAATGTATACTTAGTAGGAAGGTTGGTATAACGTCCTTCATCCCAAGAGCAAGTAGCAGATTCAATTTTTCCATACTGATGGCAGGATACATTTTTTGGCTGCTCTGGAGGAACTTAAAAAGACAGAAAAGATTTGGAGCTGAAAATGAGAGCAAATTAATAGAGATCTCTCTTCTGAAATCATGAATTTTAAAAGAGGGTCATGAGAATATTCATCTGTAGAAAATAATCCATGTTTGTTATAATTTTTTGTATAAGAAAATGTACAAAGACCAAACCAGAAGAGTTTGCTATTAAAACCATACTGCTGAGCCAAATAGTAAAAGATTTCCCTAGGACGGTCCATCACTGAACAAGTGATATATATTTGTGTCACTTTGGTGTCTTGCACGGAAGACAAAGAAGGAGCCACAGTAAGGGCTAAAACACAACTTTATTGCATGGTAGTCAGAGTGAACATGAGGTAATGGTGGACCAAACAGCTCTATTTATAGCACACTGTACATTTTGAATAACCCGGGTGATAGTTCATTGGTTACTGTCCGCATGACGTCATGGATCGTCATGCCCATCTTCTCCAGATGCGGTGCGGCGGGAAGGTTTCACGCCCTTCAGGTATTCAGGAGAATCTGTATCATGTGAGCTGGATGCTGCTACTGGCACGAGCAGTATTATCCTTAACAGCTTGCTACAATGTGTCTCTGCTTAGTTACAAGGGATACAATTGCCAGATACAATCAATTAAAGGGTACTTGTCACATTCTATTCAGTACATAACATCCCTCCCCCCTAGGTGAGGACGAAGTCCTTTAGCCATTGAGGCTTTCCGCACGATTGCTTTGGGCGAGTGGTGGCCGCACTTCGGGCCAGAGTTCCTGCATTGGAGGAGCATAACTCGTTAGCGATTGGCTGTGAGTCGTGAGCCAGGGATTGGGAAGGTCTAGGTATGGGAGTAAACTCCAGGGATGTGAGACTGGGGGCTCCAGGGACTAAAGAAAAACCCCGCTCTTCACTTGGATGGGTGGGGGACCACTCCGAAAAATCCCCCTGGTCTCCTAACTCAAAATCTAACAATTCTTCGGGATCTCTCTCTTCCAAGTTGTCTCTGTTACCCGGGGGGTTCAAAAGGATATGGGTTTGTCTCATTTCCCTCCCCCCTGTGGTCTGTGTCTCCCCCTTGGGATAAGCGCGTGGGGGAGAACCCTAACGCTGACTGCTCCATTTGGTCACTCACATCTTGCCTTCCCACTACTCTACTTCGGAGTTGGTCGGCGTGCCTCCTCCAGAGGAGTCCTGTGTCTGTCTCGACATTGTAGGAGACTGGCCCGGTCTGTCTGACCACTATACCAGGTACCCAAGTGGGGCTGTCCGCCGCGTAGTTTCGGCAATGTACTGGCTGGCCGATCTCGAAACTCTTGGTGCCCCCCGTTTCTATGTTTCTACCCGTGTCCTCCACCCTGGTTGGGTCTAATCTTGAGAGGACCGTGGCGGGTTTCCTCCGCACAAGGAGCTCGGCGGGTGAGAGTCCTGACACTAAGGGGGTTACACGGTACCTTAATAGGAATTGGCAGAGCTGCAAGTTCAATTCCCCGGGGCCCATCCTACGCAGTGCGTCCTTTGTTGTTTGCACCAGGCGTTCCGCTTGACCATTTGTAGTGGGGTGAAAAGGGGCCGCAGTTATGTGGCAAATTTTGTTAATCTCTATGAAACCCTGGAACTCCACTGACGTGAAAGTTGTGGCGTTACCGAAGCAGCTGAATACCTTGCGTAATTGTTTAATCGTTGCAGCTGACGATGTACTGGCCATCGGAATTACCTCCAACCACTTGGAGTAGGAGTCCACTATAATAAGGAAAAGGGTACCCCTGAATGGAACTGCGAAATCCACGTGTAGACGTGACCCCGGACCCTGGGCCGTGTCCCATTCTCTGTGCAGAAGTCGGGACTCCTCAGGCCGGGTGCTCTGGCAGCTCTCGCAAATGCCTACCATGTGCTCTATATCTGTGTCCAGTTTGGACCACCAGACGTAACTCCTAGCTAGCGCCTTAGAGCGCACGATCCCCGGGTGGCTGATATGCAGCATGTTGAGCACCCGGGACCTCAGAACTTCAGGAATTACTACCCACTGCCCCCAGAGTAGGCAGCCCCTTTCTAGGGAGAGCTCGTCTCTCCGCCTACCGTAAATCCTGAATTCCTCTGTAGGGGAGCTTGCCGGCCAGCCTTTCTGTACCCATGAACTGACAAAGGCCAATGACTTGTCTTTCGCCGTAGCCTTGGCGATCTCAGTTGGCAGAATTGGGGGCGACTCTAGGGCTTCAGTGGCTCAAGTTGCTAAGACGCTGACTGGGAAGCGGAAGGTCAGCAGTTCGATTCCAGAGTACTGCAGGACGGAAATCAGCTCCCGTCTTCGTCCCAGCTCCTGCCAACCTAGCAGTTCGAAAGCAAGAAATTGCAAGTAGATAAATAGGGACCACTTCGGTGGGAAGGAAACAGCGTTCCGTGCGCTCCGGTGTCTAGTCATGCCTGCCACATGACCATGGAAACATCTGCAGAAGCAGACAGCGCTGGCTCTTCGGCTTAGAAACAGAGATGAGCACTGCACCCTAGAGTCGGATACGACTGGCTTTCGAGCAAGGGAAACCTAGGGCTTCAATCAGGAGCACCTGGTGGTCCTGTTCCACCTCGCACTCGGGGTCCCCTGCATGTGGGAGGGGTGACCTGGAAAGGGCATCGGCATGGCTTATCTCCATGCTGGGGCAGTAGGTCAACGCGTACTGGTACGCGTTGAGGAAAATCGCCCATCGCAAGGAGATCTTGGGGACAAGATCTGCGGGGTTGGCTTATCTGTAGTGAAGATTCCTAAGAGGGGCTTGTGGTCAGTCACAACTTTGAATGGCCTGCCATAGAGAAAATCGTGGAACTTCTTGGTTCCTGCAACAATCGCTAGGGCTTCCCTGTCTGTTTGCACGTAGTTGCACTCTGCTTTGGACAGGGATCTCGAATAGTATGCCACTGGGGCTTCTCGCCCGCTCTCTAGCACCTGGCAGAGAACTGCCCCCACCCCCACTGGTGAGGCATCACAGACCAACACAATGGGTTTCTTTGGGTCAAAGTGGGTCAACACAGCCTCAGAAGATAGAAGCTGTTTGAGCCCCCGGAATGCCCGTTCCTGGCTGTCCCCCCACCGCCAAACTGCATCCTTTTTGAGTAATCTATTCAGCAGTTCTGCTACCGACGCCTTTCCCGGGAGGAAAGAGTGGTAGAAGTTTAGGAGTCCTAGGAAGGACTCTAGCTTGGCCTTGGTGGTGGGGCGAGGAGCATCTTTCACTGCTGCTACCTTGGACTCTGCCGGTTTTATGCCCTCAGGGGTTATTTGGAAACCCAGAAAATCTACCTCCTCAGCGAAAAACACACACTTATCCTTCTCAGCCTGAGCCCTGCTTTCTCGAGCACTGTTAGTACCCGGTCTAACCTCTTGGCCAATTCCTGTTCCCCTCCCGCTGTTATCAGAATGTCATCAAAGTAGGGGAAAACACCTGGGAGCCCTTTCAACAATCTTTCTACGAGGGACTGAAAGATCCCCGGAGCCAAATTTACGCCGAATTGGAGGCACGTCACTTTAAAGGCTCCCTTGTGGGTAACAATTGTCTGAGCAGCGGCTGTAGCTGGGGTTACCGACAATTGCTGGTATGCCTGGGCCAAGTCTAGTTTGGCAAAACACCTCCCCCCATGCAAGGTCGCTAGCAGGTGGCTTACTACCAGCACCGGATACGCATTTGGGCGAATTGCCTTGTTAATCGTGCACTTGTAGTCAGTGCAGATTCTGACCTCCCCGTTAGCCTTGAGTGCCATAACAATGGGGGTTTCCCACTCGGCAGAGTCCATGGGCACCAAAATCCCCTGACCCACCAGTTTGTCCAGTTCAGTCTCTATTTTGTCCTTTAGTGCGAAAGGCACTCTTCTTGTCTTCATCCTGATGGGTCGAATGTCAGGGTCCAATTTGAAGGAAACTGGGGGCCCTTTGAACTTCCCTAGCCCCTTCTCAAAAACGGCAGGGTGTGCGTTACACAACTCCATGATCGGGTCAGCCTGTACAGCGTGTATGCCTCCATTGAAAACCCCCAGGGGCCCGAACCACTGTGTACCCAGGAGACAGCAGGACCCTTTCTTTAGAATTACTAGGGGCCTTTTAAACTGGACCTTGAACTCTCCCACCCCCAACAATGGTATACTCTTGCCCTGAACGTCCCGCAAATTAGTCTTAAGGGCCTTCAGCTTGGGGCGTGACTTTGGGGGAATGCGCAGAAATTCCCTGTGGGAGACGATGGAGTACGATGACCCCGAGTCGATCTCCATCCTTATTGGGACCCCCTGTACCAGTACCTCAACAAAAAACCAGGGGCGCCGCAAATGCACACTGTGGACCGCCTGGTCGCAGTTGTCGGGAACCCATCGAGACACGTGGTGCTCCTGGGGCTCGTCGTCATCGAGGATGTGCCTAACCCCATCTGCCTTTCATTGGGGCCGTTCCGCCTGGCCCTTGCCGTCATCTCGATGCCGCCTGCAGACCCTTGCAATGTGCCTGTGCTGCCCACAGTTGTGGCACTCCACCTTCCGGAATGGGCATTGGCTCCGGTCGTGGGATGACCCGTATCCGTTGCAGTGGCGGTCCTCTCTGGTGCGGTCTCAAACCTCTGTACCCGCTGCACCTCCTCGCTGAAGTCGGAGGTGGATGTGGTGGACTCGGAGGGCCGTGGGAGGAACAGCTGTGGATTGGGATCGCCGGCGGGGGGCCCCCAACCATGGAGTCCTAGCCCAGCACACCCGTTCGCCTTGTTGCACTGACTCGGCGGTTTGGGCGATTCGCAGGGCATGCTCAAACGAGATGCTCTTATCCTTTGGCCAGTAGTTTTTTCCTGGCCCCCTCATCTCGCAAGCCCAGCAGGAGCCTGTCTCTCAGCGCCTCACTCAGGGATGCTCCCCACCGGCAAGGCATGGCAGCCACCCACAGGGCTGCCACGAAGTCTGCCACGGACTCACAGGCCTGCTGGCACCCTTTCTGGAATGCCAACCTTGCCGGGAACACCGACACTTTCGGGCAAAAGTGTTTCCTCAGCTCGGCAAGGATCTCATCTAGGGGCACGGCCCTGAGCGGTCTCGGTGTCAGGAGGTTGGTGGCCAGTTCCAAAGTCTCTAGGCCGCACTGGGCCAGTAGGAATGCCCGTCACTGGGCTTCCTCCTCAATGCCTTCGAGGTCCATAGCGTAGAGGAACTGCTGCTCATAGAGTTCCCATTTTTCTGGCTTCGTGGTGTCGAAGGGCGCGATGTTCACTTTTCGGGATGCCATCCCACCTTAATCGCCAATTTAGTGTCTTGCATGCAAGACAAAGAAGGAGCCGCAGTAAGGGCTAAAACACAACTTTATTGCATGGTAGTCAGAGTGAACATGAGGTAATGGTGGACCAAACAGCTCTATTTATAGCACACTGTACATTTTGAATAACCTGGGTGATAGTTCATTGGTTACTGTCCGCGTGACATCATGGATCGTCATGCCCATCTTCTCCAGGTGCGGTGCGGCGGGAAGGTTTCCCGCCCTTCAGGTATTCAGGGGAATCTGTATCATGTGAGCTGGATGCTGCTACTGGCACGAGCAGTATTATCCTTAACAGCTTGCTATAAAGTGTCTCTGATTAGTTACAATGGATACAATTGCCGGATACAATCAGTTAAAGGGTTCTTGTCACATTCTATTCAGTACATAACAGTCACCCATTAAAGAAATGTTCTTCGTTTATGCTCTGGAAATCCTGCAAATATAGTTCCATTATCCATAAAGGCAATGGTTCATCCAAGTTCAAAAACTGTACTATATACTTGTACGTTGTAATGCAATGCAAGCCTGAATTGGCCAAGTTTGGAGATAATCAGGAAAAAGTAGAATATAGTTACCTATAGCAGGATTTTTATTTTTTGCAATGATGGTGTAAGGTACATTTCAAAAACAATCTAACATTTGAAACTGCATTACACAATCAATGGTAGTGCTGGTCCTGAAACCACAAGATACAAGATGAGATAAAGAAGTATAAGACCCATTAGACCCAATACAGTCATACATATTATAGAACAGAAAGCTTTGGAATAGAACTATCAGTAGATTCCACATGTCCTTCCATAGTGCTGGGGAAAATGACTTGGTTTGGAAAAGTATTTACAGTGGAAACTTGGGTTATCAAAGCCTCAAGTAACATAATTCTCACGATAACCTCGACTTACTTTTTTGCCATATGAATAGTTTTTTGGCATAGATGGTGCAATCACACCTTTTTTTAGCGTCCACTGCTCCCCATGGCAGTGGGAGGCTATGGAGAGCATTTCCGCTCCATTTCTGGAATTTTTCGTCACATTTTTAGTGTGTTTTGGCAGCTAAAACTCGGAGTTTTTGGCACTTCCAGGTGGTGGGGGAGCTTATAGCTGATTGTCAGGGATGGGTCTGGCACATTACCAGAGCTGGCCACTAGAAGCCACTGTCGGAAGTGCTGAACATGTACTGAAAGCCAATTAATCCCTTCTGGAAGTCAGAAAAAAGTGGAGAGAGGAGTCTTTTATCTGTTCAAATCTTTTTATAAAGTGGCAAAGACATGGCAAAGAGTTTAAAAAGAGTTTGGAACAGAAAAAATACCTTTTTTTGACTTTTTTCTGACCTCCGGAATGGATTATTTGGTTTCCAATGCATTCTTATGGGAAACTACACTTCAAGATACAAAGTTTTCATGATATGAAAAACCCAGCTCTACAGATAAATTTCATAACTCGGGGTTCCACTGTATTTAGATTACATCTTCCAAAACCAACAGCCACCATGGACAGCACCCATACTGGTGAGAGGATTCAGGACATTGTAGTTCCCCCAAAACTCTTCTAAGTCCTGTGTTTTTCACAAGCACATCTAGTCTGTTTTTTTTAAAAAAAAGTTCAAACAAACATATCATCTTACTTCCAACAAAAACGTTGATTCCACAAACGAGAAGGAACGCTGATCCACTTATACAACTGCATATAAATGTTTGCATCCCAAGCGTGTGAAGTGGAACATTTGTGCTGACTGAATGGCTATTGCTGCTGTTTAGTAGTTTGTAATTTTGTAAAAATGACATATGCAAGACCAGTTCATTACACATTTTGCTGCTATCCACCCAGCAGGACAAAGTCAAATTTGATCCATGCAGCATATTAACATCACTAGCATTCATGTAGCCCCTGTAACACAGAAAACAAATATTATGAATACAATGGTAATTTCTTGTATCAGAAGAAGTGTTGGCTTTTGCTATCATGCATCTCCCTCTGTCTTGAAATGAGTGAGAAAGATAGGAGTTGTAACACATTTGGAGGGCACTATATTGGGAAAGGAATATTGAAGGATCTTGTAACTCTGCTGTACAGAGGTGCTTCTGCCAGCTTGATTTTTAAAAGCTCTTATGACACATTTGGGCAAAAATGGCAGGGAAACAGCACCTCCTGTAAGGCTGTCTCTTACCCAGTGGACCCCTTTATGTCACTGGAATACCATACAACATAATATAGAAAGTGGCTTAGCCTCAAGCAATGTAGAGCAGGTTGGACAGCAGTGGCCTTCCAGATGTTTTTGGAATGACACTTCTGCAATTTATCACCACTGTCAATGCTGCCGAGAATTTTGATGGAAATTCTGTTAATATCTGGAAGACCACCATTGCCAGCACCTATTGTAAAAGAAGAGACAATTTTTAAATAAATGCAGCATCACTTGAAAAGGTGAAGTACAGGAGCAGCACATTCCCAGATTGTCTCTTCTACAGCTAATAAGGCAAAAAACATCTGTCCCATGCTATGCATGGCAAACCCAGTTTTATATAATAGTAATGCAGGAAGACTATGACTGAAATCCCTTCTGTGTAAGTATGCAGGTATAAATGGTATTGATGTTACCAGCCTGTGGCATTAATCCTTAATTTAGTTTAGTTTAATATAATTTAAAGCTTTATGTCCCTCCCCTCTCAGGTTCTAAGACTACACAGGGATCCTTTTGAACTTGGGAATCATTTGGAGCCACTTGATGATCAAGTCTTTAATAGACAAAATATGTCAACAACAGTGATTTTCAGATATTGAAATCACCCCGCCACTTCTGAGTCTCCAAAAAGTGTCCACATGTCCAAAGGGATCCTTAGCGAGCCTCAGAATATCAGTAGGTGTGGACAGGAAGCTTTAAATTAA
Organism: Bradypodion pumilum; assembly: GCA_035047305.1. Classification (NCBI taxonomy): domain Eukaryota; kingdom Metazoa; phylum Chordata; class Lepidosauria; order Squamata; family Chamaeleonidae; genus Bradypodion; species Bradypodion pumilum. Next base: position 108,147,713 of record JAWDJD010000004.1, on the reverse strand, counting down.
ATTAAATGTTAATGTCACAAACCGATTACATCATCTTTATAGTTTACGTCCATGCCAACAGGATTCTAGACAATGTATACAAGGAAGTTGGGTGGGCAACATGTGGATTATAAACAGTCTGCAGCATATGCTAGTCTGTAAAGAGATTTAAAGTATATAAATAGAAGTATATGTAGAAGTATCTAATGTATACAAGTTGTGGGGTTTCAGCTTGAATTATTATATTTTTCACAGCTGTGATGTCAGTGGTGTCATTTACCCATACTGTACATCTAAATAAAACAAATTAACATTATTTTGTTATATCAAAGTTCCTCTATATTGATCCTCAACTGCTGATGCCATTTACATCACTGCATTTCCTTGTCAGGAAAAACAGTACAGTACTTGTCTAATTTCTACCTGTTATACATCTGCTAAACATGTAGAAACCTAGTCAAAAAGAAGCAGCAAGCTATAATATATGTCTCTAAATAAAATTTTGGCCCTTTAGCATTCAACTAAAAATTACTGGAAACAATTCTTGGAAACATAAGAATCTCTCACTTAAGTAGTTCCCCACTAAAGATGTAAAGGTGGTGGTGGGGAACCTGGGATATTTGGGTTTTTTCCCAAGGAAAATTGGGAAGGGAAAATTGACTAGGAGGGAAACAGGAAAATTGGGTGGAAATGCAATCAATGCTTCTACAATTCATGAGCGTGAGTTATTTTGAAGGAAAAGCCTTTAGCAGGCTGGGAGCATACAATTCCACATGATGTAGAGCACAATAAACTTGCATTAAGTTTAGAGATGTAAACACGCTAGAGATATAAACCTTCTGGGAATTTTGAAAGGAGGGAAATTCACACAAGTAAAGCATGTCAAATGTACAGGATAAAATAAATGTATTTCAAAAAACAATAGGTTTTTCCAAAAATGTCATCCTTTTTATTTCTTTTAATTTTATTTAAGATAGTAGTTCCCAAAATCATTCTGCGGATTATGTTACAAAATGAAGTTTACATATACTATTAATGAAGTAAAAATATTTCTTTTATTAACAAAAAATACAATGAACTTACAATGACTTATGAATGCCTTGAGTTATGAAAAACTCGAGTTACGAATGGGTTTTTCCGTAAATCGGGCTCCCAATTTACAAAAAAACAAAACCGAGTTACAAAAAAACCCGGCATACAAAAATACAGTTTTTTAAGCACTCAAAATGCTGGCACTGCCATTTTGTGCGCTAAAAATCACTCCCAGCCACTCTCACACACTGCCGGAAGTGTAAGAAAAGGAAGCAACAGCAGCCAGAAGGTAGGAAATCACTCCGATTTTAATTAATTTATTTTTTCTATGCATCCCTATGAGATGCCTTGAGTTATGGGGGAAAAAATCAAGTTACGAAATAGGCCAGCAAATGGACTTTTTCCGTAACTCGGGGTTTTACTGTAATCCATTTAACCGAACAAATGGAATAATTATTACTAGCAGGGGTGCCCGGCTTTGCCTAGGCGGAGTTTGGGGCCCCCGTTCTACCCCCTGGGTTTGCGTTGGAGTGTGCTGTTACGGGTCTCTGTGCTGTTGCTAGATATCTCTCTTTCTCTCTCTCTCTCTCTCACACACACACAGAAGTGGAAGCTGTTGCCATGCAACGCATCCGCTGCCTGGCAATGCAGGATATGGTGCCTGGTGCGCAGCAGCGTGGACAGGCATTCAGTGTGGTGCCGAGTTCAGGCTGCCCCCACCCCTCGTGCGTGCCCCCTTGTCGGTGCAGTGGCCAGTGCAGGCTGCTCCCTATGTCTCATGCCTGGCCCCCCATTCAGTGCAGGGGCCATTTCAGGCCACCCCCACCCTCACACACACCCATCGCTGTGGTAGGCAGTGCAGGTGCCCCCCACCCCTTGCCCCCCATTTGGCATGGTGGCCTTTGGAGGCCACCCCCACTTTCTTCATGTTTGGCCCCCTCTCTGGTGCGGTGGCCCCCATGGTATTTCCCCTCCCCCAGCTAGCAATGGTGGTGCGGGTTTGGTGGCAGGGTGGCCAGTGCAAGCCGCCCCCACCCCTTGCACTCCCCCCGTTCAACACGGTGGCCTTTGGAGGCTGCCCCCACTCTCCTCGTGTTCGGCCCCCTCCCTCCGGTGTGGTGGCCCCTGCAGTTTCCCCCTCCTCCCAGCAAGTAATGGTGCCGTTGGCTTGGTGGGTCGAGGGCCGACATTCCGGTGTGACGACCCGGGCTCCGACGTTAGGCTTACCTGCAGCTAGTGGTCTCCAGTGCTCTTACGGCTCGCTCCCGAGGGCTCCTCAGGCAGGAGGCACGTGTTGCTGGCGTCTGTTGAGGCTTGGTCCGGCAGGACCCCAAGCTGCGGCCATGGCCCCCATGGCCCTCAGCTGTCTGCACTTGGCGTCCAAATCCCCATGATGCACCTGCACCCTGGTGCATAGCTGCGACGTGGGCTCGGTGGCCAAAGCTGCAAGCTGCAACTCCCGGCACCTGCCTCACTGCTGTGGAGCCAGTCCGAAACGCCGGACTTCTGGGTTGGTGGTCCTGACAACAATCTGGATTTCTGGGCTGGTGCCAGCTTGTGACCTCTCATGGAATGTCATGCATGCACAGTCCTGGTGCTCCTGGACTCTTGTGCATATGCAGTCTCGCCCATTCCCGCTGGTCTCTGTGGCTGGTGTGGGCACCCCCTTCATGCCCCCTTTTTGGGGGCAAGGACCCCAAAGTGCACTGCGACTTCCCCTTGCTGGCCACCCCTGACATTTAAGGTAGGCATGTGCGCAGTTTCCAGCATGCTGGGTGCCTGGGTGTCGGTGTGTATGAGTAACATACACAACAACACTTTGATTTTATATATTAAGATTGGAAATTTTAGACTAACAAAATTCAGTGAGTAAGTAGAGGATAACAAAGTACAGTAAAACCTTGCATAAAGAGTGCCTCACTTAGAGACTAACTCGTTTAAACAGCAGAATTTTCTCTGAGCGGTCGCCCTAACTAAAAAGAACCAAAAACTCGCTTAACAACTAAATCGGGGTTCACAATATCCCCCTCCAGAAGTCACATTCAGTTACTTACAATGGCAGAGGCACTGCTTTTTCCAAGTGTTTCACTTAAAGAACAATTCTGTGGAACGTATTATGCTCTTTAAGCGAGGTACCACTGTAATGAGTTTTTAATAATTACTATACGTTCCCAAAAGCTTATACAATTTTAATTACTTCCACTCTCATCAAATGAGTCAAAACTTGCACTTTCTTCAGCTTCAGTTGTAACAGCAGTACTGTATTCTTTTGAACATCCACCACTTTTCTTTTCCTCCAGAAGCAGGTGGGAGCAAATAGCCACTAATTTACTTACTCTTGTATTTGCCAAATGATTTTGAGTCATACGGTGTGTATTCCCGTAGGCAGACCAGATGCATTCAGAAGATGTTGATGTTGGGGAATTGATAACAGTTTTATGGCCACATCACTAAGGATCTGACTTTTGCAGAGCCCCTTCCACCATGCAAGTGGTGAAGCTTGCTCTACAGTTTCTCACAAAAACTGCTTGCTCCAAAAACCCATCTTTGCCTTGTATTCTGCTATGTTTGCAATGACTTTGCCCCAATCATGTCCCATTTCTTCTGAATTATTTGTTACTAATTCTATTGCCCTGGAGACCTCATCATCTCATAAGTGTTTTCCTTAGAAACACAGATCAACTAGATTTGCAGCAAAATGAATATCTCTGCAATAAAGGTTTTTTCTTTCCCTTATTATTTCCAAAAATCTCTGCTCCTCATTCTTTAGTCTGGGTGTTTTTACTAACAGTCCTTCAGGTCCTGTTATTTTCCTTGTTATTTCAGAAAACCTGAGACAAATGTGCAGTGCTGGGCATCAGCCAGTCTGCCCCGGTCCGAGCGACCGGTAGTAGATCTGGCTGGCCACGCCCCCACCCCACCCCACCTCTTTCTGGGAGAGCGGGTGATGGCATCAGCTCTTCCTCCTTCTCCTCCAGAGTGGCTGCTGCTGCCTCATTAATAGGCTGCGGGTGCCGCTCAGGTGGTGGCGGCGGCATGTGCGTGCCTGGGGGAAGGGGAGAGGGAGCTGATGTTGCACCACCCAGAGCAGCTCACCCACCCCCACCACCGCTCCCCTTGCCTCCTTCCTTATCTACTTTGTCCACACCATGCATGATTTTATAAACTTCAATCAGGTCACCTCTTAGACGCCGTCATTCAAGAGTGAAGAGGCCCAACCGTTGCAGCCTCAGATGGTAAGGAAGGTGTTCCAGTCCCCTAATCATTCTGGTTGCCCTCCTCTGCACTTTTTCCAGTTCCATAATATCCTTCTGGAGGTATGGCGACCAGAACTGTACACAGTATTCCAGATGGGGCCTCACCATAAATTTATAAAGAGGCAAAATGACACTTGCTGACTTATTTTCTATACCCTTCCTAATGATCCCTAGCATTGAGTTTGCTTTTTTCACTGCTGAGGCATGCTGGGTTGACACTTTCATTGAGTTGTCCACCAGGACACCAAGGTCCCTTTCCTGGTTTGTCGCAGAGAGTTCAGACCCCATCAGTTTATAAATGTAATTGGTTTTTTTTTTTGCCCCAACGTGCGTCACTCTGCACTTACTAGTGTTGAAGCTCATTTGCCACTGTTTTGCCCACTCCCCCAGTGTCAAGAGATCCCTCTGGAGCTCCTCACAATCTCTCACAGTTTTCACTACCCTGTATTATTTAGTGTTGTCAGCAAATTTAGCTACTTTGCAAATTTGGCTATCTTGGGCGGGAAGCAGCAGCAGGCGCTGGACTCACTGGAGGACTAGAGGAGGAGGAAGGGAAAGCTGTCATGTGAGCACTCCTTAGAGGAAGGAGCAGCCCGACGTGGCGCCTTCTGGGTGTGTCTTTTTGTTTTGTTTACTCCCCCCCCCGTGTGTGTGTGTGTGTGTGTGTGTGTGTAGGGGAGCAGAGGCTAAAGGGATTTCCCAGGGGGGGGGTGGTGGCAGTGAGTCTTTAAGGTGCCACAACATTTTTGTGTTTTTGTTTTGTTTACCTCCTGATCTGTTTTGTTTACCTCCTATTGCACAGAATAAAACTTTAGAATTGGTAGCCATTTTATTCTGTGCAAGCATATTAGAGAGTAAACAAAAAAAGTTGTGGCACCTTAAAGACTCGCTGCTGCTTCGAGGTAGACTGCAGCTGGCCCAGGAAGCTCCACGGTAAAACAGAGATGACCACTGAACCCTAGATTTGGATATGACTAGCTTTCAACACGGGATACCTTTACCTTGCTCGAAAGCCAATCATATCCCACGCTAGGGTTCAGTTTGCTCATCTCTGTTTCAAAGCTGAAGAGCCAGTGCTGTCTGCTTCTGCAGACGTTTCCATGGTCATGTGGCAGGCATGGCTAGACACCGGAGTGCACAGAACGCTGTTTACATTCCCACCAAAGTTCTTGCTTTCGAACTGCTTGGTTGGCAGGAACTGGGACAAAGACAGGAGCTCATCCTGTCCTGCAGTACTTGGGAATCAAACTGCTGACCTGCCACCTTCCAGTCAGAGCCTTAGCCACTTGAGTTTAGTGGTTAAGAAGCTTGCCTTGTTAGTTGGAAGGCTGACATGACCATTTGAGCTCTCGTCTCTGTCCCAGCTCCTGGCAACCGCAAGTTGATAAAAAGGGACCACTTTGGTGGGAAAGATAACAACATTCTGGTGTCTAGTCATGCCTGCCACATGTCCACAGAAACATCTACAAACAGACATTGCTGACTCTTTGGCTATAAACAGATGCGCACTATACCCTAGAGTCAGATACGAATGGCAGCTTTGGATCTATCAATAGGTAAAGGTAAAGGTTGCCCTTGCTCAAAAGCCAGTTGTATCTGACTCTAGAGTGCAGTGCTCATCTCCATTTACAGCCAAAGAGCCAGTCCTGTCTGTGTTTGCAGATGTTTTCATGGGCTATGTGGCAGGCATGACTAGATTGGCCACCCAGTCACATGCCCAACGATTAGGCCACACCCACTGATTAGGCCACACCACTGATTAGACCACACCCACCAGTTAGGCCACGCCCACGGTGTGGTAGTAATTTTTTTGATGCCCATCACTGCAAACGTGTGATCAGATTCTATTCTTGCTATAGCAGTAGTTATGGGTTTCAGAAGAGCAGCTGTAGATTCTACACGAACCCAGAATACATCATTGTCCAAAACTATCTTCCTTATATGTTTATCGAGTGGTAAACCATCTTGAATAAAAGTTGTTTGTAGAGCTTCCTTTCTATCCAGGAAACTTTTCAGCATTATCGTTCTTCGTGGTAACAGATGGGAGTTTCAGTGTTCTTGCAGAACCCTTTACTTTTCTCCTTTTAAATGCTCATGAATGTTTGTTGAACAATGTGATGTTTCTTAACAGATTTGATAATTTTCTTGGCATCTGACTAAAGATCTTCTATTGCCTTTAACTTCATTATGTCATGAAGTGGTAAATTTAAACCATGTGCTGCACAACCAAATGTTTTCACTTGCAGAAATTTTTCGTGAATGATGTTCCATGCACATTTCATAGCTGCTAAAAGTATTTTTTAGTTTCTTATATATGAAAAACTCATTTTATTACATATTAATCTTTATCAAATACGCATTTCTTGTACTATTTATACACATATAAATAGAAAATCTGAATGTAATTTGCAGAAATTACAAAGAAATAGTATTTTCCCAATTTCCCTCAATTTTCCGGGTCCTTCCAATATTCCCAGGTTTTAACCCTCCTTTCAAAATTCCTGGGAATTTTACATCTCTACTCCCCACCTATTGAAAACAGTTCCTATAGTTTTTGTACAGCATTTATTTCATCTGCAGCTAATGATTGGTGTATTGATGGGGACAACAACATAGATAAATTGCAGTAGGCAGAGCTTTTACCCACTTTGCAAGTGTTCTGCAGGAACTACAGAATGTATGGCCCTCCAGATGTTGCGAGACTGCAGCCCTCATTGGTACTAACCAGCATAGCCAACAATGGGCATTGATGGGACCTTTAGACTAACTACTTTCGGAGGGTCGCACATTATTTATACCCTGATTATTACAAGCAATTAGGAATTCTAATGAGTGACATTTTAAAAAATGTACAGCCTATAAAGTGAGGCAAAAATGGAATGGAATACTACTCAACTGATCACTTTGGCACTTGTTTGATCTCCCAAGATTTACTCCTAGAATAGAGAAAAAGGTGATACATTATGATAAACACTTAAAAGACTAAAGAAGTGTTTCAAGCAGTTTCCCAACAGCAATGGTAAAGATTTACATTTTAGCATGACTGGTTCCAGAGGGTGATAATCTAGTGCCGTGATGGCAAACCTTGGCACTCCAGATGTTCTTGTACTTCAATTCCCAGAAGCCTAAGCCCCTGTGAATCCACACAAATGGGTTTACTGCGATTCATCCGGCCCACACCGCCCTCGTCACTCCCGGAAGCGGAAGTAAAACAGGCCAGTGTGGGCACATTTTACTTCCGCCTCCGAGAGCGAAGAGGGTGGCGCAGGCTGGATGAATAGCAGTAAACCCATTAGTGTGGATTCACAGGGGCTTGGGCTTCTGGGAATTGAAGTACAAGAACATCTGGAGTGCCAAGGTTTGCCATCACGTATCTAGTACAACTCCAAAACTGACAAAGGGGAGATGATCCATTCCAAAATGAGGGGGGGGGGCATATTGCAGAGGTTGACAACACTATTTGCATTAATGTAGTCTTTCAACCAATCCCTGGCATACTGCAGTGAAAGCATCTCAGACAATGAGAAACAAAGACCTCTGCTCAATCCCCTGAATAGAGATTTACTAGGCAGAACTCCAATCTTTACTGCAGGCAGAAGGCTTGGGACTGCATGACATTATTCCAGCAGATTAAGACTGCCCCAACCACATTAAGGATGTCTTCATGGAGGGTTCCCTTGAATCCTGGAGCCAATGCCATTGTTTGAAAAACAAGTACTTACCAAATCCCATGTGTACCAAAAGCCAAACTATTATGGGCATACTGTCTATGAAAACCATCTTGATGAAATCTGCCATATTTTTGCCCTGTTTTAAAACAAATGGTGATCAGCTACAGAGTTGGGAAAGAGCAGGTGCAGTTTTAAGACATTTGCTGTCTGAATAAAGTAAGAGTTGCCATCACTCATGATATGTATACATCATTAAAAAGAAACAATACTAAAAACTAAAAAAAACAACAATAAATTTTGACAAAAGTTAAAGAATTTTTTTAAAAAATATTAAAAATAGTGCATAAAACCAGTGCTATAACACATTTAAAGATAACACATTGAAAAGAAACAAGTCACAAAGTGATAGTGGCAATATATATCCTACTGCAAATGGCAGGTGCGTGCTAATTTGGAAGGGAAAAAATAGCCACATGGCACACAGAGCTCTATCAAACTCAGTGGTTAAGAAGTTTGCCTTGTTAGCTGGAAGGCCAGCAAGTCAGCAATTCAACACCCGGGTACTGCATGATGGATTGAGCACCTGTCTCTGTCCCAGCTCCTGCCAACCTAACTGTTCTAAAGCAAGAAATTGCAAATAAATAGGGACCACTTCGGTGGGAAAAGATCTTGGGGATATGAAAGGAGCCTCATTCGGGCATCCCCTGAACGGAGTTTCTCTAGCAAGAATCCTTTCAACCCAGAATAATTTCTGACACAAAATTATTATTATAATTTCACAATAAACCTCCTTCCCATACCTTGGCATCTACACCTGGAGGCAGTCACCTAAATAGTAGAGCCAGATCTCAAGTGTTTATGTGGTTCAAAGCAAGAGACAGAATACTGTACATTTAGGTAAGTATCAATGGTTTATCATTTGCAGAGTTTGGAAATAAGACATTAAATAGAATGACATTACACCTAATACATCCCTTTTCACTATATCAATGCCAACATCATTAGTTTTTTTAAAGTAATATAATGATTAGTAACAATCCTACAATTTCAGTTTAATGAGCAGTGCATATTCTTTACTTGTATGGTATTACTTTGGGTGGGAATATCATTTGGGGAGAATGATGGCTTTAAAAAACTGCTCTTAAAAATCAAGAATAAAGAGAAATAAGCAAGAGAGTATATGAAGAGAAAATAAACAGAAATAAAGAAAATTACTTTTAAAGAATATAATGAATAACATAAGTTGATTACTTATGAAAAGCTAAATTCTAAAATCTGGTCAGTTTTAGAACATTTTGCAGAAAACAAGACAAAATTCTTTAGACCTCCTTGCCTCTCCCAACACTCAAAGATTCTGGGCTGTTCATCATAACACATAGCCGCACTATTTCACAATAATTGCTAATCTTCATATTCTTTATCCGGCACGACCACTCATGAACTGAGAAATGCAGAGTTATAATCCAAAAAAGAAACTTTTAAAAGTTGGGGTAAAACAAACCAAATTTTCCTTGTTGAGAAGAACCTAATACTGAGATACCAATAATTGGAGGGTTTATTCTTTTTGTATTATTGTTGTTCATGAGTAATATTTCTTCTGGGTTTTTTTCTGTTTCATGAATAATACCTGCCAGTTTCTTTTCTGGTTCATGGACAAAATATTACCAGTTTCTTTTCTCCACACATGAATGCTAAAACGTAACAAAGAAGAGGATTACTCCAGTGATCATACCAACTTTTGACTATATTTGATTATTTTGTTTTAAGGAAAAGAAAGTAATTTGTGCGTGTACAAAATAAGAGTTTTGTATTCTTTAAAAGTTTTAAAGAACATTGAACATAACCATTCAGGCGAGGGATCCTAGACTGAAGGGAGAAGATTTCACACTACTGTACTTGCAGCTGGGACTTACTTTGATACAGGCAGTGGATACTCCATTGTATTTTGTGAACTCTACAGTGTTTTTTAAATAAATCTCTGTAACATGGATTTGAAAATTAAACAACTGCACAAGTGCTCTTTTATTAAATAAAAAAATCTATTTAGAGTTGCTTGCTTTACCCCCTGTGTCCAAGTAAATATGGAGGCATTAAAATGGATGTTCAGGTTCTCTGGCGGTTCTGTTATGCAGTGCTACAACTGGGATCTAAGGTTGAAACTCAAGCCTCTACAGCCCAAGGCACCCAAAAGGGTCAATCAAAGAATAAGAGGTGAACTACTAAGCTATCTGGCCAGTTCACAGAACCAAGGTAAAGGTAAAGGTTCCCCTTGCTCGAAAGCCAGTTGTATCCGACTCTAGGGTTCAGTGCTCATCTCTGTTTCAAAGCCAAAGAGCCAGCGCTGTCTGCTTCTGCAGATGTTTCCATGGTCATGTGGCAGGCATGTCTAGACACTGGAGTACACGGCGGAACGCTGTTACCTTCCCACCAAAGTGGTCCCTATTTATCTACTTGCAATTTCTTGCAACTGCTAGGTTGGCAGGAGCTGGGACAAAGATGGGAGCTCACTCCGTCCTGCAGTACTCGGGAATCGAACTGCTGACCTTCCACCTCTCAGTCAGTGTCTTAGCCACTTGAGCGACTACAGTCCCTACCACAGAACCAAACCCTCCTCATAATTAAGACTCGGGTACTGCATGATGAGCCAAACCCTCCTTTTAATTAAGACTTGGGTACTGCATGATGGATTGAGTGTCCCTCTCTGTCCCAGCTCTTGGGGACATGAAAGGAGCCTCATCGAGGTGTCCCCTGAGCTGAGTTTCTCCAGCAAAAATCCTTTCAACTAAGAAGAATTTCTGATATGAAATTATTATTATTACGAACTCTTTTCTACAATAGCTTTGTTAATCTCCAACAGAATGACTTTTTGAAGTGAGATTTAACAGTTTCCACAACTTCCAACTTTAAAATGTGACCCAAAGAAGAGACTGTCCCTGGTACATAACCACAGTTCACTTGGTTTAGCAAGGTAATGTGTATTTCCAAGCTTGTTGTCAACAATAGTGTGTTAAATCATAGCATAATTAGATCCCTATAGGGTGCTTCCAATACCGCAGGCTATTTCTTTCACTGATCATAGAAAACTTACAACTTTTCCTTTGAGCAGCAGGATTAATTTAATTTTAATTTAATTTAATTTAATAGACACATTTATGCTGCCGCCGCCTCGCTGAGGCGACTCTGGGTGGCTTACATGTTTAAAACCACAACATAGCTATACAAATAGGATGAGGCAGATAAATCTGTCAGTGCAATATTTTCCATAACACCTGTGGAGGCCAATAGACATGAGTATCTAGTTTTTTCATGTTCATACCTCAGGCATGATGAAGCACAATACAAAAACTGTCATTCATTTCAGTTTCTTTATCTGTCAAAGGTACAAACTGGATGAGTGATCAGTTCAGGCCATTTACAAGAAGTCAGTCCATGGCCTATTATAAGAATTGTGGAAAGACATCATTATAATCTAAGAACTAAGGAATTAAAAAGCACCATAGAACAAAAAAAGCAAACAAAACAACAACTCTAAGACATTCCATTGGAAAATACTAATTTCTAAATTTCTGAAAATCAGTGCTTGTTCATCAGGTTGCAATTTGTTTTATAGTTGGAAAATTCAGGCCTGCAGATTCTGCATCAGATCCTGAGTTATACACATTCTCAAATGTAAGAACAGCAAGCATCAAGCTAGAATTGAGCACACATGTATACATGCACCTACACACAATCAATGAGGTAACAGGGGAAAAAATGCATTCAGCTCCATGGGTATGTATATATATTTGTCACTTAAACCTCAAACCCCATAAATGGAAATTGTTTTGAAGTGTTCCTTTTAAAGTATCAGTCTTTTCTTAGAACGATATCTATTTCACAATCTTTCATCCACTCATGTTAGATAACAGCCTCCACATAAATCCACAAAAATTATACTTTTAAAATAATCTGTATCAACGCCAAGGTTCCTGTTCAGTTTTAAAGTTGTTTCTCACTGTCTCCTAGTAATTATATGTCCTACCCTATCACAATGATTTCCCCCTTCAGCTATTCTACATAGGTCCATCAACTCCTTTCGACTATGTGCATAGAAACATTCTTGTTTCTATGACTTTGCCACAATGAACTTGCTCCAAACATCTATGTTTGTAAGGGGCTTCATGGATTATTTACTCTTAATTATAGAGGAGTTGTGTAATAGATGATGGGGACAGGACTCAGGAGAATGAGGTTCAAATCTCTGCTTGGTTATGGAAACACAGTGAGTGGTGGCACTGGTAAAATCATCCCTTAACTATCTCATGTTTATAATAACAACTGCATGCTGTCAAGTCAATTCTGACTTATGGTGACCCTTTATAGGATTTTTTAGTTAGAGAAAACACAGAAATGGTTAATCATTCCCTTCGTTTGGCACAGCCTGGCTATGCAGCTTGATCAAGACTCCACAGGGAAGCTTTTCTCCCATGACGCACAGTGGAAATCAAAGAGTCAACCTCTGGCTCTACAGCTAGATACCTAAACTACTGAGTTGTGCAGCCAGCTATTTCATGTTAGGGTCACTAAAAACCAATTGAAACTTAATGGCACATAACAACATATAGTTGCTACTGAACTGCAGATGGTCCAGATGGCTTATTCAAAACAGAGTTTCTTTTTACAGGTGTCACATTTTTTGCAGAAATCAAACAGCAATATTTCAACACTGGGAAAATGGTGGCCCCCAACTACTAAATTCATCATCATTGTGAATGATGCATGGAATGCAATGGCAATGCATTCCATGGATTTATGGATACATTTTATATAACTACAATAAAAATAAGTTATCATATATCTTATGTCATTCAGAGACCATTTGAAATATTTAGTTAAGGAAAAAGTAATAATCTGCCAGCAGTGCCCAATAATGTGTTTTGTAAAACAATAAATACCAATAAATCTGCTCAGCTCACATCTATGTCCTAGAGCAGTGTTTCCCAATCTTTGGAATATGAACTTCAATTCCCAGAAGCCTAAGTCAATTCCCCAAAGCACTCATCAGCCAATGTACTGACTTAGACTTCAGGGAATTGAAGTCTCCCTGTGGGGCATGGGCTCATGTTGGCAACCACTGTCCTAGAGTTAATGGCTTTTTTCACATCAGTTCTTCAAAAGTTCTGCTATTATCTAATTCATGAGTTCTCAACATTTTTAAGCCAGGGGCCTGGTCACACTCCCTCAGACAGTTTAGGGGGCCAGACAGCCATTTTGCTCTGCCTCTATCACATGGCACTTCCAGGTGTGGTGGAGGCAGTGGCAGGGGGCACATGAAATGGCATTGTGGGCGGCATCCAGCCTGTTGGCTGCAGGTTGAGGATCCCTGATCTAATTTATATATTTTATACATTATTATTTTTTTAGTCAGTACAAGGACATAAAATACTTGACTGCTCCGCAATACTTTTAGAAATATTTCCTTCCCCCATCTTCCTCAAATGGGGATATAACAACAATGCACTACAACAAGACTAATCTCCCAATCTATTTTGTGTGGACAGATTATTTGCATTGCTTGGGTTGGCTTGGAAACTTAAAAATAAAATGGAAGGGAATCTGCTTATTGTTGATCCCATTTGGGATAAGAGCAACCTAACTTGCACCAACACTGGGTATCAGCAGCAGGGTTTTTTACAACTAAATGTGATTGTTCTTTGTCACGAACTTGTATGGTAAAATTCTTTTCCTACCTCTGGCATTTGAAGCAAGCGCATGTCACCTCTCCCTGAATGGTTGTCTTGCTTTCATTGTTTTGTTGGTAGTCCCCCCCCCCCCCCCCGAACTCCAACAAGCACATACTGGAGACTCTGTTTTCCTTATTTATTTTTTTCTGACTATAACTACAGATGGTAACTGTAAATAAAAATATCTTTCCCCTATTTTAAATGCTTCTAGAGTGATTTTATCATGCAAAGTGCTTGTTTGTGTGGGTGGAGAACAACCAGAAAGGCAGTGATGAGACTGGCCCAATCTCTCCATGTTTTCTCTGTGTTGCTGTTTTCCTACCTCATACTCTGCTAATTAAGAAGAATAACCAAAATTCCCCAGTAGACCAATATCCTCCTACAATTTCTTCTTCTTCAGGATGAATTTGGACAAGGCTTTTACTTTGCAATCACACGGACTCATTCAAGGGATTTTACAGAAGGTGCCCACAGTGACGGCTTCAATTTGGTACTCTCCCATTACCCACCCCCTGCCCTTCACCTTCACCCATCTACCCCCTCCCCCTGTTTTTCAGGGAAAAAAATATTTTGGAAAAACCTGAATAATTTCATAATACTTTGAATGTTAGCTATAGAAACCTTCTGTCTGCCTCAAGTCTTTAGCTTGTGCTTTGTTCATATCATTTGACAAAGTCTTATATCTTTGCTCCTAGCAGTGGGCACAGGGACTGCAGTGGCTCAAGTGGCTAAGACGCTGACTGGGAAGCGGAAGGTCAGCAGTTTGATTCCCGAGTACTGCAGGAGGGAAATGAGCTCCCGTCTTCGTCCCAGCTCCTGCCAACCTAGCAGTTCGAAAGCAAGACATTGCAAGTAGATAAATAGGGACTTCAGTGGGAAGGTAACAGCGTCCCGTGCGCTCAGGGGGTCTTAGTCATGCCTGCCACATGACCACGGAAACGTCTGCAGAAGCAGACAGCGCTGGCTCTTCGGCTTTGAAACAGAGATGAGCACTGAACCCTAGAGTCGGATACGACTGGCTTGCGAGCAAGGGAAACATTTACCTTTAAGCAAGGGAAAACGCTTCCCCTCCTCAAAAGTGGATATAGGAACTCACCCAGCACTGGGTCCCCACCGACCCAGCGTCCTCCCGTTCCTCTGCTGTGCCTATGGGTTCCTTAATCCTCCCTCTGTCCTGGAGTGCCAGGAGTGGTGTGGCGCTTCCCACAGGGTAAACCCAGGCGGCCAAGCGTGTGCTTCCTCAACACAGGCGCGTGTATGAGAGAGGCGAGGCAGACGGGGTGGGGTGGGGTGGGGTGGGGTGTGTGAGAGAGACCCGGGCGGGCGGCGGGCGGCGGGTGGAAGTTCCTGCGTGCCGTCGAGCCTCACTCGCCCTCCTCTTTCCGCCCATGCTGGTGGTTTTCCTCGCTCACCACACCTGTCGCCTCCTCCGTCCCACCCAACTGCTGCGCGCCCCCCTCTAGTGTCAAAGGCACACCGAGAGGGAGTTGCAGGGCTGGCTTCAGCTGTCTGAAGCAGCAGGAGGAACCCTAAAGTGCAGCCTCTTGTTCAGGATGGCGGGGGAAGATATTCCTGCGACGCCTCACTCCTCTCGCCCAGGCCCAGGCCCAGGCCAGCCTCCCTTACTCCTCCTATTCAGCGCTTTCTCTCTTTCTCTAGGGATCCCCCCCACTTACACATAACATTGTTATTCACAACAGCGATAATAGCTATTGCAGTTTTTATGCTTAGAGCGGTGGAACTAGATCAGGGGTGCCCAAACGATGGCCCCGGGCGCCGGATCCGCCCCTTACCCATCAAGTGCGGCTATGCAAAATATGGGAAATTAGTGCGCATGAGTGGACACGCATGCGCAGTAACCTGTTTGCGCATGTGCACCATAGCTACACATGCACAGTAGCTCGTTTCTGCATGCGCACCATGGCCGCGCATGCGCAATAGCCCGTTTATGCATGTACACCGTGGCCACGCATGCACAGTAAGCCCCTTCCCCGTCATTCAAATATGAGACGGCGGCAGGAAAGGGGAAGAACAAGCACTGAAAAACGGGAAATCCCGGCCAATACAGAATACTTGACAGGTATGATCCGGCCCCCAGCCCTGACTCCAATTCATCCAGCCCACAAAGCCCTCGTCGCGCCTGGAAGCAAAACACACCCATACGGGTGCGTTTTGCTTCCAGGAGTGATGAGGGCTTCACGGGCCGAATGAATTGGCATTGGGGGCCAGATCCAGCCCCCAGGCCGTAGTGACCAGCCCCCTGAACCACACGATGGCCTGTGGCCCAAAAGGTTTGGGCACTCCTGAACTAGATGCACAATTACAAGATGGAGGAGACTTGGCTTAGTAATACTAGAACCGAGAAGGGTCTTGGGATTGTAGATCACAGGCTAAATATGAGTCAAAAGTGCAATGTGGCTGCAGAAAAGGTGAATGCTGTTTTAAGCTGCATTACTCTGGTGTCTAGGCATGCCTGACACTGTTGTGTTCTGATGGTTTTTATTGTACACATGGATTACAATGTATCTGAGCCAATGTAACCTTGCCTATAGCAACAATGTAACCCTCAGCTGTATCATATAAACCCTGTAATAGGACGCGAGCTAATGACCACCAGCTGGCAGCAGCGAGCGTCCAAGCTCTCTTGGTCCAAACTCATCAAAGGCAACAGCGCGGGAAGTTTTCCCGCCACCACCTACACCTGGACAAGAAGGGCGTGACCTGCAATGACGTCACGCAGACAGTAGCCAATGGGCTACCATGGCACCACGTTCAAATGTGTTACTGCTGTATATAAAGAGCTATCGATCCGCCATTACCTCATGTTCCCTCTGTCCACGATGCAATAAACCTGAGTTAACCCAGCCCGAGGCTGTGTCCTGTGTCTTGGTTTGCATACACCAAATTGGCGACGAAGGTGGGATATGGATCCCCACGGAACAGCCAGGGCACAGAGCGGTTTCAACATCACCAAACCGCAAGACTGGGAGCTGCTTGAGATGGACTTCCAGGCAGCCCTGGTGGAACTCAGAGTCAAAGGAGAAGACGAGGAGAGGAAGAGGGCCATCCTCACCAGAATGCTCGGGATGGAAACCAAGCGGACGCTGGTGGGCATAATCGCTCCGAAGAAGGTGAGCGACTTTAAGGCGAGCGACATCATGAAACTGCTGCGAGAGCGGTTCTGCCCCTCGAGGGCAATGTTTCCCGCTCGGAGCGCGTTTTGGAGGCGAGTCCAAGCGCCGGATGAGTCGGTCGAGGCATTCGTGGCCGCCATGAGGATAGCCGCCGCCCCCTGTAAATGGGGCGATATCCTGGAGTTGGTCCTCAGGGACGGCGTGTTGTGTGGCCTGAAAGACAAGGAGGTACAGCGCAGCTTGATGAATAAGGAGCCGCCACCCACGCTGGCAGAGGTCATAGAGGCCGCGGAAGCCGCAGAGTCCACGAATGCCGGAGTGGACGAGATGCACCAGTGGCGTGAGTGGCGTCCCAGAGCCGGCAAGGCGGAAAATTCGGTGCACGGGAAGACCGGACAGTCGGTGCACGCGACTCGACGGGCCTCAAAGTCGTCTACGGAAGGCAGCGACGGCGAGGAGGTCCAGAAGGTCCGGAAGGGTGGTAGACGCTGCGAGGGTTGCGGAGCGGCCCACGAGCGCGCGAGATGCCCGTTCAGGAAGGCCGAGTGTTACACCTGCGGCCGTCGGGGGCACATCGCCAAGGCGTGCAGAAAGAGGAAAGAGGGCCGGAGGCAGTCACAAGACCGCGCAGCCAGACCGGACCGTCCAGCGAGGCCCAAAGATGGCGCCCAGACCACGAGGAAGCAGGACGGCGTGGGCCGCGTCTCGGACGGCAGCGAGGACGACGCCTCAGTGTTCAGCGTGTCCGCGGGACAGTCCCATTACTTCGTTGAGGTATTAGTACAAGGGGCCCCTATTAGGATGGAAATTGACTCGGGGTCCTCCTATTCCATAATTCCCCAGAAAGAGTTCCTGAAAATTGACCCCCACGTGCGGCCCAAGCTTAAAGCGTTGAGGTCCACACTACGGGACGTACAGGGAAACAGCATTCCGGTGTTGGGGGTCGGGAAATTTCGGGTCAAGTTTAAGAGACATTCCGCGGAACTGCCCCTAGTTGTCCTCAAAGGGGGAAGCTGTAGCCTCCTAGGGACACAGTGGTTTCAGCCCTTAGGTTTGTTCATAGGGGGGGTGCATACCGTGGGGGGGGGGACCCAATACAAGCGGTTTGCGATGCGCATCCCGCCGTGTTTAAGAAAGGACTCGGAAGGTTCAAGGGACCCCCTGTAGCTTTCGACATAGACCCGGAGGTCCGCCCGATAAGACTCAAACCACGCAGGGTGCCGTTTGCACTCAAGGACAAGATAGAGGCGGAACTGGACAAACTGGTGGGCCAGGGGATTCTTATTCCTGTTGACTCCGCGGAGTGGGAAACTCCAATTGTAACGGCTCTAAAGGCTAACGGGGAGGTGCGCATTTGCGCTGATTATAAGTGTACAATTAACAAGGCGATCCGCCCTAATGCATACCCGGTGCCGGTGATCAGCCACCTTTTGGCCAGACTAAATGGGGGAAAGTGTTTCGCTAAACTCGATTTGGCACAAGCCTATCAGCAACTTCCAGTGACCCCCGCCACGGCCGCGGCACAAACGATAGTCACACATAAGGGAGCGTTCCAGGTGTCGCGGTTACAGTTCGGCGTGAACTCGGCACCCGGCCTTTTTCAATCGCTCGTGGAACGCCTCCTAAAGGGCCTGGAGGGGGTGTTGCCTTATTTTGATGACGTGTTGATAACAGGGGGGAGTGAGGCTGAACTGGCGAAAAGGTTGGACAAAGTACTGACCGTGTTCGAGAAAGCGGGGCTGAGATTGAGGAAGAGCACACCTCCCAACAACGCCGCGGAGCCGCGGAAAGTCACTAACGAGTCTCCCTCTCATATTACAGGACAGGAAACCAGGGGACAAAGAGAAGGTAGCAAACCCGGGGAGTGGCAGCCCGCATCGAGACCCCAGCGTGTTCGAAATAAGCCATCTTGGCTGAGAGACTTTGTCTCCTAAGGGGGGGGAGTGTGTTTAAGTGTGGGCTCGAGACTTTGTCTCGTCCTAGGGGGGAGGGGTGTTGTGTTCTGATGGTTTTTATTGTACACATGGATTACAATGTATCTGAGCCAATGTAACCTTGCCTATAGCAACAATGTAACCCTCAGCTGTATCATATAAACCCTGTAATAGGACGCGAGCTAATGACCACCAGCTGGCAGCAGCGAGCGTCCAAGCTCTCTTGGTCCAAACTCATCAAAGGCAACAGCGCGGGAAGTTTTCCCGCCACCACCTACACCTGGACAAGAAGGGCGTGACCTGCAATGACGTCACGCAGACAGTAGCCAATGGGCTACCATGGCACCACGTTCAAATGTGTTACTGCTGTATATAAAGAGCTATCGATCCGCCATTACCTCATGTTCCCTCTGTCCACGATGCAATAAACCTGAGTTAACCCAGCCCGAGGCTGTGTCCTGTGTCTTGGTTTGCATACACCAAAGACACATGTCCATGGAAGCGTCTGCCAATGCAGACAGCGCTGGCTCTTTGGCTATCAACAGATGAGCACTGAACCCTAGAGTTGGATACGACTGGCTTTCGAGCAAGGGCAAACTTTACCTTTAACAAAAGTATAGTCTCCCAAACCTACGATGTACTAGTCCCCCTCTATTCAGCTCTAGTTAGACCACATCTAGAATACAGTGTCCAATTCTGTGCACTGCACTCCAAGAAAGATGCAAACAAATTAGAACAGGTACAGAGAAGAGCAACAAAGATGATCAGGATTGGAAGCCAAGCCATATGAGGAAAGACTGAAGGAACTGGGTGTGTTTTGCCATCAGAAAAGGAGGTGTGAAAGGGGATATGCTTGCACACTTCAAATACCTGAAAAATGGCCATTAAGAGGATGGATGGTCACATAATAACATGTTCAAACAAAAGGAAGCCAGATACAGGCAATATCAGGAAAAACTTCTTAACAGAGTAATACAGTAGTGGAACCATCTGCTTCCAACACTGGAAGCATTCAAGAGAGAATTGGACAACCACCTGCCATATCTGCTTTGATTTGGAGTCCTGCATTGAACAGGGGGTTGGACGCAATGGCCTGAAAGGCCTCTTCCAATTTTGTGATTCTACAATTGCAGTTAGCAATTTAGCATTAAAATCGACATTCCAGGACTGAAGCAAAGACACTTTTAATGTGAGCCTGTCTAATCTCATGGGAACTGTTATATACTGAATAGAATGTTACAAGTACTCTTTAACTGATTGTATCCGGTAATTGTATCCATTCTATCTAATCAGAGACATATTGTAGCAAGCTGTTAAGGGTGATACTGCCGGTGGCAGTAGCAGCATCCAGCTCACATGAGATAGATTCCCCTGAATACCTGAAGGGCAGGAAACCTTCCCACCACACCGCACCTGGAGAAGATGGGCATGACGATCCATGACGTCACACGGACAGTAACCAATGAACTATCACCCGGGTTATTCAAAATGTACAGTGTGCTATAAATAGAGCTGTTTGGTCTGCCATTACCTCATGTTCACTCTGACTACCATGCAATAAAGTTGTGTTTTAGCCCTTACTGTGGTTCCTTCTTTGTCTTCCGTGCAAGACACTAAATTGGCGACGAAGGTGGGATGGCATCCCGAAAAGTGAACATTGCGCCCTTCGACACCACAAAGCCAGAAAAATGGGAACTCTATGAGCAGCAGTTCCTTTACACTATGGACCTCGAAGGCATCGAGGAGGAAGCCCAGTGCCAGGCATTCCTACTGGCCCAGTGCGGCCTAGAGACTTTGGAACTGGCCACCAACCTCCTGACGCCGAGACCGCTCAGGGAGGTACCCCTAGATGAGATCCTCGCCGAACTGAGGAAACACTTTCACCCAAAAGTGTCGGTGTTCCCGGCAAGGTTGGCATTTCAGCAGCGGTGCCAGTGGGCCGGTGAGTCTGTGGCAGACTTCGTGGCAGCCCTGCAGGTGGCTGCCATGCCTTGCCGGTGGGGAGCGTCCCTAAGCGAGGCGCTGAGAGACAGGCTCCTGATGGGCCTGCGAGATGAGGGGGCCAGGAAAGAACTACTGGCCAAGGACAAGAGCATCTCGTTTGAGCATATCCTGCGCATTGCCCAAGCCACCGAGTCAGTGCAACAAGGTGAATGGGTGTTCCGGCCAGGACCGCCATGGTTGAGGGGCCCCCACCGGCGGTCCCAGTCCACAGCTCTTCCTCCCACAAAGAGCAGGGGCCCTCCGAGTCCACCATGTCCACCTCCGACTTCAGCGAGGACGAGGACATGCAGCGGGTGCAGAGGAGGCCTGAGGTTCGAGACCGCGCCAGAGAGTACTGCCGCTGTGACGGATGCGGGGTATCCCACGACCGGAGCCGATGCCCATTCCGGAAGGTGGAATGCCACAACTGTGGGTAGTGCGGGCACATCACAAAGGTCTGCAGACGGCATCAAGACGACTGCAAGGGCCAGGCGGAACGGCCCCAACAAAAGGCCTGCGAGATGAGGGGGCCAGGAAAGAACTACTGGCCAAGGACAAGAGCATCTCGTTTGAGCATATCCTGCGCATTGCCCAAGCCACCGAGTCAGTGCAACAAGGCGAATGGGTGTTCCGGCCAGGACCGCCATGGTTGAGGGGCCCCCACCGGCGGTCCCAGTCCACAGCTCTTCCTCCCACAAAGAGCAGGGGCCCTCCGAGTCCACCATGTCCACCTCCGACTTCAGCAAGGCCGAGGACATGCAGCGGGTGCAGAGGAGGCCTGAGGTTCGAGACCGCGCCAGAGAGTACTGCCGCTGTGACGGATGCGGGGCATCCCACGACCGGAGCCGATGCCCATTTCGGAAGGTGGAATGCCACAACTGTGGGTAGTGCGGGCACATCACAAAGGTCTGCAGACGGCATCAAGACGACTGCAAGGGCCAGGCGGAACGGCCCCAACAAAAGGCAGACGGGGTCGGGCACATCTTCGACGACGGCGAGCCCCAGGAGCACCGCATGTCTCGATAGGTTCCCGACGACCGCAACCAGGTGGTCCACAGCGTGCCGTTGCGGCACCCCTGGTTCTTTGTTGAGGTACTGGTACAGGGGGTCCCAGTAAGGATGGAGATCGATTCGGGGTCATCGTACTCCATCATCTCCCACCAGGAATTTCTGTGCATTCCCCCAAAGTCACGCCCCAAGCTGAAGGCCCTTAAGACTAATTTGCGGGACATTCAGGGCAAGGGTATACCAGTGTTGGGGGTGGGAGAGTTCAAGATTCAGTTTAAAAGGCGCTCCATGCAGTTGCCCCTAGTAGTTCTAAAGGAAGGGTCCTGCTGTCTCCTGGGTACACAGTGTTTCAGGCCCCTGGGGGTTTTCATTGGAGGCATACACGCCGTACAGGCTGACCCGATCATGGAGGTGTGTAACGCACACCCTGCTGTCTTTGAGAAGGGACTAGGGAAGTTCAAAGGGCCCCCAGTTTCCTTCAAATTGGACCCCGACATCTGACCCATCAGGATGAAGCCACTAACGGCACTAATTTTGCAATTTTGCACTAAAGGACAAAATTGAGACTGAACTGGACAAACTGGTGGGTCAGGGGATTTTGGTACCAGTGGACTCCGCCGAGTGGGAAACCCCCATTATTACGGCACGTAAGGCTAATGGGGAGGTCATAATCTGCGCTGACTACAAGTGCATGATTAACAAGGCAATTCGCCCAAATGCGTATCCAGTGCCGGTAATAAGTCACCTGCTAGCAACCTTGCATGGGGGGAGGTGTTTCGCCAAGCTAGACTTGGCCCAGGCATACCAGCAATTGTCGGTAACCCCTGCTACAGCCGCCGCTCAGACAATTGTTACCCACAAGGGAGCCTTTAAAGTGACGTGCCTCCAATTTGGCGAAAATTTGGCTCCGGGGATCTTTCAGTCCCTCGTAGAAAGATTGTTGAAAGGGCTCCCAGGTGTTTTCCCCTATTTTGACGACATTCTGATAACAGCAGGAGGGGAACAGGAATTGGTCAAGAGGCTAAACCGGGTACTAACAGTGTTTGGGAAAGCAGGGCTCAGGTTGAGAAAGGATAAGTTTGTGTTTTTTGCTGAGGAGGTAGAGTTTCTGGGTTTCCGAATAACCCCTGAGGGCATAAAACTAGCAGAGTCCAAGGTAGCGGCAGTGAAAGATGCTCCTCGCCCCACCACCAAGGCCGAACTGCAGTCCTTCCTAGGACTCCTAAATTTCTACCACTCTTTCCTCCCGGGAAAGGCGTTGGTAGCAGAACCGCTGCATAGATCACTCAAAAAGGATGCAGCTTGGCAGCCATGAACAGGTATTCCAGGGGCTCAAACAGCTTCTATCTTCCAAGGCTGTGTTGACCCACTTTGACCCAAAGAAACCCATTGTGTTGGTCTGCGATGCCTCACCAGTGGGGCTGGGGGCAGTCCTCTGCCACGTGCTAGAGAGCGGTCGAGAAGCCCCAGTGACATACTATTCAAGATCCCTGTCCAAGGCAGTGCACAACTACGCGCAAACAGACAGGGAAGCCCTAGCGATTGTTGCAGGAACCAAAAAGTTCCACGATTTTCTCTATGGCAGACCATTCAAAGTCGTGACTGACCATAACCCCCTCTTAGGAATCTTCACCACAGATAAGCCAACCCCGCAGATCTTGTCCCCAAGAATGCTGCGATGGGCGATTTTCCTCAACGCGTACCCCAGCAAGGAGATAAGCCATGCCGATGCCCTTTCCAGGTCACCCCTCCCACATGCAGGGGACCCCGAGTGCGAGGTAGAACAGGACCACCAGGTGCTCCTGATCGAGGCCCTAGAGTCACCCCCAATTCTGCCAGCTGAGATCACCAAGGCTATGGCGAAAGACAAGTCATTGGCCTTAGTCAGTTCATGGGAACAGAAAGGCTGGACGGCAACCTCCCCTACGGAGGAATTCAGGATTTACGGTAGGCAGAAAGACGAGCTCTCCCTAGAAAGGGGCTGCCTACTCTGGGGGCAGCGGGTAGTAATCCCTGAAGTTCTGAGGTCCCGGGTGCTCAAGATGCTGCATATCAGCCACCCGGGGATCGTGCGCTCCAAGGCGCTAGGTAGGAGTTACGTCTGGTGGCCCAAACTGGACACAGATATAGAGCACATGGTAGGCACTTGCGAGAGCTGCCAGAGCACCCGGCCCGAGGAGTCCCGACTTCCGCACAGAGAATGGGACACGGCCCGGGGTCTGTGGTCACATCTACACATGGACTTCACGGGTCCCTTCAGGGGTACCTTTTTCCTTATAATAGTGGACTCCTACTCCAAGTGGTTGGAGGTAATTCCGATGGCCACTACATCGTCAGCTGCAATGATTAAGCAATTACGCAAGGTATTCAGCTGCTTCAGTTTACCTGACATACTTGTGAGCGATAACGCCACAACTTTCACGTCAGCGGAGTTCCAGGGTTTCATAGAGATTAACAAAATTCGCCACATAACTGCGGCCCCCTTTCACCCCGCTACAAATGGTCAAGCGGAACGCCTGGTGCGAACAACAAAGGATGCACTGCGTAGGATGGGCCCCGGGGAATTAAACTTGCAGCTCTGCCAATTCCTATTAAGGTACCGTGTAACCCCTTTAGTGTCAGGGCTCTCACCCGCCGAGCTCCTCATGTGGAGGAAACCCGCCACGATCCTCTCGAGATTAGACCCAATCAGGGTGGAGGGCACAGGGAGAAACATAGAAACGGGGGGCACCAAGAGTTTCGAGATCGGCCAGCCAGTACATTGCCAAAACTACGTGGCCGGCGGCCCTACTTGGGTACCTGGAATAGTGGTTGGACAGATGTGGCCAGTCTCCTACAATGTCGAGACAGGCACAGGACTCCTCTGGAGGAGGCACGCCGACCAATTCAGAGGTACAGTAGTGGGAAGGCAAGATGTGAGTGACCAAATGGAGCAGTCAGCATTAGGGTTCTCCCCCACCCGCTTATCCCAAGGGAGAGACACAGACCACAGGGGGGAGGGAAATGAGACAAACCCATATATATTTTTGAACCCCCCGGGTAACAGGGACAACTTGGAAGAGAGAGATCCCGAAGAATTGTTAGATTTTGAGTTAGGAGACCGGGGGGATTTTTCGGAGTGGTCCCCCACCCATCCAAGCGAAGATTGGGGTTTTTCTTTAGTTCTTGGAGCCCCCGGTCTCACATCCCTGGAGTTTACTCCCACACCTAAACCTCCCCAAACCCCGGTTCGTGACTCGCAGCCTATCACTAACGAGTCACTCTCCTCCAATGCAGGAACTCCGGCCCGAAGTGCAGCCACCACTCGCCCAAAGCGATCATGCGGAAAGCCTCAATGGCTAAAAGACTTTGTCCTCACCTAGGGGGGAGGGGTGTTATGTACTGCATAGAATGTTACAAGTACTCTTTAACTGATTGTATCTGGTAATTGTATCCATTGTATCTAATCAGAGATACATTGTAGCAAGCTGTTAAGGGTTTTACTGCTGGTGGCAGTAGCAGCATCCAGCTCACATGAGACAGATTCCCCCTAATAGCTGAAGGGCGGGAAACCTTCCCGCCACACCGCACCTGGAGAAGATGGGCGTGACGATCCATGACATCACGCGGACAGTAACCAATGAACTATCACCCGGGTTATTCAAAATGTACAGTGTGCTATAAATAGAGCTGTTTGGTCCGCCATTACCTCATGTTCACTCTGACTACCATGCAATAAAGTTGTGTTTTAGCCCTTACTGCGGCTCCTTCTTTGTCTTCTATGCAAGACACTAAAGGAACCTACTTGCATCCCTTTGCTCCAACACTGTCTACCATGTTGATGACATTCAGCCCTGCAAATTAAACTCAGTCTACATCATAGGCTTTAGAATCAGAGGGACTGAATTTCGGAGGACATAGGCAGTGGAGTGGAGCAGATAGAGTGGCAGAGTAGGAATCAGAAGAGCTAGCTTCAAATCCTTGCTCAACCAGGGAAACTTAGGCAGTGTTGTACTCCTTGAACATCTTGCATACCTCAACAATCCTATTAGGATTTCTGTAACTCTTTAAGTGACTTGATGTCACATTAAAGACAATGGATGGATTTCAAAAGACAAAAGCAGAATGTGGAGGATATGGTGGGAGACTTCTAATGAGAGAAACTGGAAAGATTGCTTTTCAAGAGTGCAGCTCTTAGAATACCACTTGATGAGGTCCATAACAGTAACAGTGATGAAGTGATCTGCAGAGTGATTAGATGCCTGTATATTTAATTCAGGCAACATTCACAAAATTGCATGCCTTTTATTTGCTTGATCAATTAAAATTTACCACTTTCAAGTTTTGTTTTGACTTAAACAAATAATTAGCATCCACATATTATATTTAAAACCATATTCTCAGAACTTAAAAAAGCATGTTTTTAGCAGTTTAGCCCTTTGTCAGAAATCTATAAGCATATGAACATTTTTATTATCCTTATTCTTTCAATAAATTTTTACAGAAGTATTTTCTCACATTAATTCACCCAGATAAGAATTCAAAAAAGAAAAAAACAGCACTCTATTCAGTGTTTTTGGCATATTTTGAAAGCTCTGTTTTCATCCGCCTTGTATAGAGCTGTGATGGTGAACCTTGGCACTCCAGATGTTCTTGGACTTCAATTCCCATAAGCCCAAATCAGCACACCAGCTATCAGAGCTTCTGGAAATTGAAGTTCAAGAACATCTGGAGTGCCAAGGTTTGCCATCACTGGTAGAGTGTTGTTACATGAAGAAAGGGATTCTTTAAAAGCCTTAAGGGAAGAGTACTTCATCAAGTGACATAAGTACCTTACATCTACAGTATTTTCATATTTATATTTAAGCTCTGTAGCGGGAAAAGACCTTAGAAAAATTACCTATTCAGTAATACATTGCCCAGAATCTGGGAGTTGTACTAAGAATAAAAACACTTTTACAAACACTGGACTATATTAAGGACTATAAAAAACTGACAACACAGGATTTGAGAGTGTTAGCCCATCAATTTGCTATTTGTCCTCAACACAAAAATCATCTGATTTGTGTTTGCTGCCTTCAGTGAAATAACTGTATAACTTATTGGCTACTCAAATGTTCTTTCTCCAGAGACACATATACAGTAGTTAGAAACATCTAACTCTGATTCCGTAAAATGATACTGTAAAAACAAGGTACTTTTTTCTGATTACGTTTTATTTTCATGTAGGAAATTTTGTTTTTTTAAAAGAACTGTGTATTGCATGATGGAATGAGCTCCCGTCTTTGCCCCAGCTCCTGCCAACTTAGTATTTTGAAAGCAAGAAATTGCAAGTAGAGAAATAGGGACCACTTCAGTGGGAAGGTAAACTGGTGTTGAGGCATGTCTGCCACAAGTCCACGGAAATGTCTGCAGGTGCAGACAATGCTGGCTCTTTGGCTATAAACAGAAATGAGCACTAAATCCTAGAGTCGGATATGCCTGGCTTTACCATTACCTATGCTCTGTGGAGCAGGCTGAATAATTCAATGAATTAGGCGTCTTGGGGTCTATCTGGCCAGATTATCCTGCTATGGTAATAGAGTAGACATACTGCCAGTGACTCAACGTCAAGTGTCAGGTGGAGGTTAACTAACCTGATAACTCTGAGGACTAATGGCTTGAGTGCCAAAGTCCAGAGGGAAGGGTGATGGTCCCCAAGTGGATTAAATCCCACTTGAATCCATTTTGATGGAGGGCAGCCACTCCATCAATACTGGCCTGGGGCCAATGAGAACTTTGCATGCCAAAAGGGCTCAGGACCAGAAACTCTGAAAAGAGTTGCGATAACCCAAATTGACTTGCTGACACACATTTATAATTAATTATATTATACGGAAAATAAAATGCAGAAAATTGTACTATTCATGTAAAAGCTTCTCTCTGAAAAACAAACAAAAGAGAAACAAAGAATACATTTACTTTTATGATTTACCTTTATAGATTGAAGTGTGCTTTCAATGTACAGTATTCTTTCTTCTTTTGAAATTGCTGATTAAACCATAGAGCCTCAAAACTGTTTTAAGAGCTATTCATTACAAGTTGACAGTGTAAATGGTTTCACCCTTTCCATATAGGGTATTGCTGGCTGTAAGTAGAAGTTGTAGTATCAGCTTTTGAACCACCACTGATATTCATCAACATTTCAGCCCACGCTAGCAAAACTGTGAGAAAATGTGATTGAGAAAAATGTTTCTATTTTACTTTCCTCCTTTTTGTTTTTTTAAAATAAAAAGTTCACATTTCTGTCATTAGACATCTGATCATCACTGCTTTTGCTTTTCAGTTTCATTTACTAGTTGAAAACTTGCATTAGTAGCAGCTTAGATAAGCTAATTACACAAAATACACTTTGCACTGATTCATGCGAAGCACTTGGCTTGTACCATTCTTTTAAAATGCATAAATGTCTGTATCACTGGGATTGCAGTGGCTCAAGTGGCTAAGATGCTGACTGGGAGGCGGAAGGTCAGCAGTTCAATTCCCGAGTATTGCAGGATGGAATGAGCTCCTGTCTTTGTCCCAACTCCTGCCAACCTAGCAGTTCAAAAGCAAGGAATTGCAAGTAGAAAAATTGGGATCACTTCGGTGGGAAGGTAACAGCATTCCGTGTGTCTAGTCATGCCTGCCACATGACCACAGAAACATTTGCAGAAGCAGACAGCATTGGCTCTTCAGCTTTGAAACAGAGATGAGCACTGAACCCAAGAGTTGGATACGACTGGCTTTCAAGCAAGGGAAACCTTTACCGTTACCTGTTTCACTTAATGTGGAACTAATAAGTTCCAACCCCTCTTAGGGTCTACAACTAGATATTACATGAAGTCTGTTTAACTAAATTGTTAGGCCTAAAATTATCACAAATTAAAATCCTTGCTGGTGAGGTTGTGTTGACCTATGATGAACACCTGCTAGTAAAACAACACTGTTGCATACACCCCAATGTTTTTTTTGTTTTTACTTAATGCTCTAGTTTGATGCTCAGTTACCTGGAAGTAATCCTCAGTGAATTCAGAAAAAAAAAAACCTTAGTGTAGGAGTATAGGGTTGGGTTGGATCTCATCACTTCTTCCTTGACTGCAATAGTAATCTTGTTTACCTAATGCCATCACAGTATTCTATATATCCCCACCCATTGCCACTGGCAGCCAATAAGGTGGGTAAATGTCACCACACATAATTTTGGAACTGAATGAAGCCAGGAGTTACAGATTTTGGCTTCCACTGGGTATAATAATAATTTTGTGTCAGAGATTACTCTGGGTTGAAAGGATTTTTGCTTGAGAAACTCCACTTGGTAATTGCACTCCTGCTCATTTGGCATTTGTGAGTACAAGAGATAGCATGCAATGTTCAGATATGGGGTTGGTTTATAATCTCATCTCAGGGGACTACCAGAAGCAAAAATTGTGGGAAATATTGTGGGTATAGAGTGGGTTAATTTGTATTTATTTTCTATCAAGGTCACAATAGGACATATGAATCAGTCCCCCCAACCCATAGTTTTTCCACTCCACCAGAGAGCCTTCTAAGGTAAAGGTAAAGGTAAAGGTTTCCCTTGCTTGAAAGCCAGTCATATCTGACTCTAGGGTTCAGTGCTAATCTCTGTTTCAAAGTCGAAGAGCCAGCGCTGTGTGCTTCTGCAAACGTTTCCGTGGTCATTTGGCAGGCATGACTAGACACCGGAGTGCACTGAATGCTGTTCACCTTCCCACCGAAATGGTCCCAATTTATCTACTTGCAATTTCTTGCTTTCGAACTGCTAGGTTGGCAGGATCTGGGACCAAAGACGGAAGCTCATTTCGTCCTGCAGTACTTGGGAATCGAACTGCTGACCTTCCAGTCAGCATCTTAGCCACTTGAGCCACTGCAGTCTATTCCTTAAAAATTCAGTCTTCTGGATTGATTCAAGCGTCTGCTCGGATTTATGCAGGGACGTAGCCAGGATTTTAGATTGGGGGGGGGGGGGTCAGGAGGGGCCACAATGTTACACACACACACACACACACACACACACACACACACACACACACACACACACACACACACACACACACACACACACACACCATTGGCATCCCGGAATGGTTTCGGGGGTGGGGGCAGGCTGTTAGTTCAGGAGCGCCCCCCGCCCTCCTCTGGCTACAGCACTGTATATATGTCAAAAGGGAAGATGAGCACACACACAAACCACTCTACACTCCTGTAGTCCCCCATCCCCCAAGATCTGAATTTCCTGGTGCAACTTCATAGCAAGTGAATGCAAGTCAATTTGCATTTCCCTTTCTCTACAATGTATCCTTGGTATATATGGGATAAAGAATCTGTTTTGTTCCACATGGTTACCACTTCTTTGGCAAGATACAAAAGTTTGCATTCTAGAAGCATAACCTGCTAGAGAAAAAAATAACATTGTTTCTTTGCCCTTGAAAGATTATGTATGCCAAGTTCTTTCAAACTGTTAGTTGAATACAGTACTTAATTCTATCATTAAATTAAATGATACTAATTGATCAGTTACACCAGATGTAGGTGATATTAGCAAATCTTTGGATGAACCATTCAAACAATAGAAATGGCTAGACGGTAGAATCCTCATCACAGCCTCTATAGAGGCGAATAAGAAATTAAAATTAAAATATAAATGATAAAATATGATAAAATAGATTTCTATTGATTACTAAGGTAAGGCACTATATTATAATTATGGGTTGGAAGAACAACTGCTTGAAATATTAATGGAACTTAATTGCCAGGAACTTTATGTTAACAAATGATCCAGTATTCAAAATTGTGTGTGTGTGTGTGTGTATTCTATATTGCACTATGTTATTGATGTATCTTTAATTATATTATAGAAAACCCCGAGGAAGAGAGTTTAAGAAAAGCTACTACACTGGATTAGCTTCAGTTTTCTTGATATTTATCAAATTTATGTTGCCTGAAGTGAAGGAATTTGTGTTATTTTCAAGTTAAATAAGTGTAATAAATCATACTTTCTTCAAGATGGATTTCTCTGCACCTGTTGGATGAACCATTAACAAATGTGGAAAAAGTAAAACCCTATCACCACAAACAGAGAAGTGGGCAGATGGTCAAATTTGTTTCAAGAAAATCAGTATTTTGTGGTTGTCAAAATATTAAATCTGTGTTTAACCCAGAGGTGAAATGAAATCATCTTTTTTTAAGTGGGGAAAATCATTTTTGGAGAAAGAGGAAATGCTCAAGGACTGCAAAATGACCAAGTTAAACAGTTTAAGCAAACCCATGAGAAAGTTTGTCTTCTAGAATTGATCTAAATAGTCTTATTTTGAAATGCTTTTAAAAAAGCAAACAAGATGCTACCTATCCTGTTAATCACTGTACCATGCTATACATTGTTTTGAATCCAGATTTACTTTCTTCCATACTCAGAGCATCAATGAGATTCAAGTTAGCAATGACTGACTTGTCCCATTGATTTCAGTAGGTCTGTTCCAAATATGATGAAGTGTAGATCAAATTCAATGTGTAGATGTTATTTGGCAGTATAAAAATGTAATAAATAAAAATCGTAATGCTGCTATTTCCTTTATTTAAAAAAAATTAACATGTTTTAGTATGTAAAGTCCTTTGGGGCTTTAATTGTATTTTTGTTCATTGGAATCTAGCATTGGGCAGAAATTGTGCATATTTTAACTCATGGTTTTAAAGATGTTAGTTGTAAAAATAATAGCTGAAGTCCTGTTGCTTTGTACAGTAAACTGAAACTAGAATAGGCTTGTTTGAATCAATAGAACTTATTCGGGAATTAATTCACCAAATTCCCTACTAATTCAGTTGGTGTATTCTACTGCAACTTGCTACACTAATGCAAAATTCAAAAGTTTCTTTGCACATAATCTGCACAGATGGTCTCCTTCAGAAGCTCTACAAAAGTACAGAACAGGAACAGGAAAATATCCAATAACTTTCTGTACGGTCACCCTGGAAACATTATTAACATATTGCTTTACTCACGTAATTGAGTCAGCTGGTACCTCATGCTCTTTTTCAATTTTTAGCTGCTTCCACAGGGCTTGGCAGGAGGATATAAAGTAGTTCAAGCAGCTTGCAACAAAACTATCATAAAGGGCACCAAATAAGCCATTCAATTCAAAGGAAGTAACCATCTTAAATTCAGAGCATAGATACATCTCCTCACTATCAACAAATGGCCTATTCAGCTTTTTTTAGATAGATCAGCGTTTCTAGGAGCATGTTTAGCTGAGTAAATTCAAGAAGAGTGGACACATTCTTATTACCATGTAAACAAAAACAATCTTGTGGCACCTTAGATACAAAACAAATCACATGTAGAGAATTGCAAAAGTTGTTATAATAATTTTGTGTTAGAAATTACGCTGGGTTGAAAGGATTTTTGCAGAAGAAACTCCATTCAGGAAATGCCCAAATGAGGCTCCTTTCATGTCCCCAAGAGCTGGGACAGAGATGGGCGCTCAATCTGTCATGCAGTACCTGGGTCTCAAACTACCGACTTGCTAGCCTTCCAGCTAACAAGGCGAACTTCTTAACCACTGAGCCACTGCAGCCCTGCAAAAGTCATTTAAATTATGCCATTAAAGAATTTAATTAAGAAACCTGTATGAAGTTATGCAGTGTAGAATGAGAGCACTAGGATGTTTAAATTAGGAGGGACGATTCCATCACCTGCCATGCTATTCAGATTTCTATGTTGTTTCCTGAATTTTAAGAGCAATGCATATAATAAACAGGGAGAGGGGAGGGAAAGATTTTCTACACATTAGCACAAACTTCTGCACTTTAGCACGGGCCTTTCATAGAATAGAACCTACTTCTGATACAATAACTGATAATTAAGGATTTCACATTATACTCTTGAAGAAATTTAATATTTATTTATTTATTTTGTTTATGTGTTCAAGGTGTATGCATGGTTCTCCCCTCCTTTACCTTTACAACAACTGTATGAGACATGTAGGCCAAGATTGACTAGCCTGATGAGTTTTATGGCTTCCTGAGGAACCTGGATCTCCTATTTGACTTAGTGATGGTGCCCTCAGGGCCCATTCTGACCTCCCTGAGATCCTTCCTGGGAGGTTCTTTGAATGTCCGTACCTCCTTTCCCATGGCACCAACATTTTGTGATTCCCCTACTGTTATGTATGTATGCATGTATGTATGCATGTTCATTATACTGTAAAGGCAAGAATGTAACCACTCCAGATACAAACGATACCAGCTGTAAAGGAACGCGAGCAGACAGCCCATAGAGGGCAGCTGCGAGCGTTCAGCCTCACATGGTTCACATTGCTCAATCACGGACAGCCGCGGGAAAACCTTCCCCGCATTCAGCAGCTGAAGAAAGAGGCGTGCCTGGGCGAGGCCACGCCGGTAGCAGCCAATGAGCTACCGTGCTACAAGATTCAAATGTAGAGAGCTACTGTATATATTGAGATGTATCACCGCCATTACCTCATGCTTCACTGGAACCTCATGCAATAAACCTGTGTTAAACCAACCTTTCGGTTGTCCGGTTGTCTTTGGTCCCATACACTAAATTGGCGACGAAGGTGGGATATGGCTGCCCACGGGACCAAGACATGCGCCGGCTACGAGATCAAGAAGCCGGGAGACTTGGAGCTGTTTGAGATAGACTTCAACACAGCGCTGGTGGAGCTCGAAGTCTCCGATGAGGCCAAAAAGAGGGCCATTTTCGTCCGCATGCTCGGACACGAGACCAAGAGGACCTTGGTGGACCTGATCGCGCCGAGGAAGGTGGGCGACTTCAAAGCTACAGAGCTCCTGGCGGCGTTGCGCGCCCATCTCCGGCCAGCAATAGCGATGTTCCCCGCTCGGAGCGCGTTCTGGAGGCGAGTCCAGGCACCCGGGGAATCGGTCGAGGAGTTCGCCGCGGCCCTGCGGTTGGCCGCCGGCCCATGCAAGTGGGAGCTCCCCGACATCACCCTCCGGGACTGCCTGCTCTGCGGTCTGAGGGACACAGAGACTCAGCGTGCGCTGATGAAAAGGGAGCCGCCTCCCACGTGGCAACAAGTCCTCGACACGGCACAGGCCGCGGAGGCCACTACTGCCGGGGTGCACGAGCTTCAGGACTGGCGCCCGAAGCCCGCAAAGGCAGAGAGCTCGGTGCGAGCGGCCCGGCGAGTTTTGGACTCGTCTGCGGAGAGCGGCGACGACGAGGACGTCCGGAGGGTCCAGAGAGAGGGCCGGCGCTGCGACGGCTGCGGCGCCGCCCACGCCCGCGCCAAATGCCCGTTCCGCAAGGCCGAGTGCCACAACTGCGGCCGGCGCGGGCACATCGCCAAGGTCTGCCGGAAACGGCGCGAGGCCACCAGGAGTTCTCCAGACCGCTCGGCGAGGCAGGACCGCACCACGAGGCAGGACCGCACCACGAGGCCAAAGGACGGCACCCGGACCACGAGGACGCGGGACGGAGTAGGGCGCATCTCCGACGACAGCGAGGACGACGCGCCGGTCTGCAGCGTTTCCACGGAGCACCCCCGTTACTTCGTTGAGGTAGTAATACAAGGGGCCCCTGTTAGAATGGAGGTGGACTCGGGTTCTTCATACTCCATTATTTCCCAGGGGGAGTTCATGAAAATCGCCCCCCGCGTGCGGCCCAAGCTCAAGGCGTTGAGGGCCACACTGAAGGACGTGCAAGGGAACCGCATCCCAGTGTTGGGGGTTGGGAAGTTCCGGGTCCAGTTTAAAAAGCACACCGCAACGCTTCCCCTAGTCATCCTCAAGGGAGGGAAATGCAGCCTCCTCGGGACTCAATGGTTCCAGCCCCTGGGGTTGTTCATTGGGGGGGTGCACGCCGTGGAAGCACACCCCGCCGGGACTGATCCAATACAGAGCGTGTGCGACGCGCACCCCGAGGTTTTTAAAAAGGGGCTCGGGAAATTCAAGGGCCCCCCAGTGACTTTCGACCTGGACCCTGGAGTACGTCCAATCAGACTTAAACCGCGCAGAGTGCCCTTCGCACTAAAGGACAAAATAGAGGCGGAGTTGGACAAATTGGTGGGCCAGGGGATTCTTGTTCCTGTTGATTCTGCGGAGTGGGAAACTCCAATTGTAACGGCTCTCAAGGCCAACGGGGAGGTCCGCATATGCGCTGATTACAAGTGCACCATCAATAAGGCGATCCGCCCTAATGCGTATCCGGTGCCGGTAGTCAGCCACTTGTTGGCCAGGTTACACGGGGGGAGGTGTTTCGCTAAACTCGACCTGGCCCAAGCCTACCAGCAACTCCCGGTGACCCCCGCCGCAGCTGCTGCGCAGACCATAGTCACCCACAAAGGGGCGTTCCAGGTATCGCGCCTACAATTCGGCGTGAATTCGGCGCCCGGGATCTTCCAGTCACTTGTGGAACGCCTCCTGAAGGGGTTAGAGGGGGTGTTACCCTACTTTGATGACGTATTGATTACAGGGGGGAGCCGGGCCAAATTAGCAACTAGGTTGGGAAAGGTCCTGACAATATTCGAAAAGGCGGGGTTGCGGTTGCGGAAAGACAAATGCGTCTTCTTCGCTACAGAGGTTGAGTTCCTAGGGTTCCGTGTCACTCCCGAGGGAATAAGACCAGCCCAATCCAAGGTAGCCGCCATCAAGAAGGCCCCTCGCCCCACATCCAAGCCCGAGTTGCAGTCGTTCCTCGGACTGCTCAACTTCTACCACTCCTTCCTCCCGCGGAAGGCAGCCGTGGCAGAACCGCTACACAAATTGTTAAAAAAGGACGAGGCATGGAGGTGGGGCGACGACCAGGAAAAGGCTTTCAATGACCTGAAGCGACTCCTGGCATCAGATGCCGTACTGACCCACTTCAATCCCAAACGCCCGGTGGTCCTGATATGCGATGCATCCCCGGTGGGGGTGGGGGCGGTGTTATGCCACGTGCTGGAGAACGGTAGGGAGGCCCCGATAGCGTTCTACTCTAGGTCCTTGTCCCAAGCAGAGAGGAACTATGCTCAGACAGACAGAGAAGCACTAGCAATAATTGCGGGGACCAAGAAATTTCATGATTTTGTGTACGGCCGCCCCTTCACCATAGTGACGGACCATAAGCCTTTGTTAGGCATTTTCACCGCAGATAAGCCCACACCCCAAATCCTGTCCCCGAGAATGCTCAGGTGGGCCATTTTTCTCAACGCGTATCAGCACGCGTTGGTGTACCGGCCCGGGAGGGAGATCAGCCATGCCGACGCCCTGTCGAGGTCCCCCATTCCCCGGGATTGCTGCCACGTAGACAAAGTAGAGAGGGACCATCAGGTCTTAATGATAGAGGTCCTAGACTCCCCTCCAGTAGTACCGGCCGACATCGCCAAAGCGACAGGCAAGGACAAAACGCTGGCCACAGTCTGCTCCTGGGTACAGAAAGGGTGGCCCGTGTCTTCCCCAGCAGCGGAATTCGACACATTTTTCAAAAAGAAACTAGAGTTGTCCCTAGAGAGGGGCTGCCTTTTGTGGGGACAGCGGGTAGTAATCCCCACGCCTCTCCGGCCGAGGGTGCTTAAACTGCTGCACGTCAGCCACCCGGGGATCGTCCGCTCAAAGGCGCTGGCCCGCAGTTACTTTTGGTGGCCCCAGCTAGACGCCGACATCGAACACATGGTCGGCACTTGCGAAGCGTGCCAAAGCTCAAGGCCAGAAGAGGCTCGCTCGCCACCTAGGGAGTGGGACACGGCAAGGGGGCCCTGGTCCCGGGTACATGTAGACTTTGCTGGCCCGTTCAGGGGAACGCTTTTCCTCCTCGTGGTGGACGCGTTCTCCAAGTGGTTGGAGGTCATTCCAGTCTCAAGCACCTCCTCGGCCACAACAATCAAACAGTTAAGGAGGGTCTTCTCCACGTTCGGTTTACCCGACACCCTCGTCAGCGATAACGCCAGCTGTTTCACGTCCGCCGAGTTCGGGGCATTCTTGGAGCGCAACGCCATTCGGCACGTCACCTCTGCCCCCTTTCACCCGGCCACCAACGGCCAAGTAGAGCGCCTCGTGCGCACCACGAAAGATGCGCTACTGCGCATGGGGCCCGGAGACCTAGACCTGAAATTGTGCCAATTCCTGCTAAGATACAGGGTCACCCCACTAGCGTCAGGGTACTCCCCCGCAGAGCTGTTGATGCGCAGGAAGCTGGCCACGGGAATCTCCAAGCTAGACCCCACGAGAGTAGAGGACAAGGGGCGGAACATAGGGGTGGAACCCACAAAGAGTTTCAGCGTAGGCGCCCCGGTGCATTGCAGAAACTACGCCAGCGCGGGGCCAGCCTGGGTGCCGGGCACCGTAGTAGAACAAACCGGCCCCGTCTCATACCGCGTAGAAACCAGTACAGGCTTCCTGTGGAGGCGACACGTGGACCAACTCAGGCGCAGGGTCCCCGGAGAGCAGGACGGAGACGAGAATAGCATCGAATCAGCGTTAGGGTACTCCCCCACCCGCTTAACCCAAGGGGGAGGAAAAGGGGAGCATGGGTCCCCACCAAGGGGGGAGGAAAGGGAATCGATCCACAGAAATCTTTTGCGGGGGTCCCCGAAGAAATGGAAGAGCCCCGACCACACACATACCCCGCGGGAGTTTCCCCGAAACACAGATGCCCATAGAAGTTTAGACGTTGATTTGCAGTACCAGGGGGAGTTAGCGGAGTGGTCCCCCACCCGTCCTAGTGAAAAGAGGGGTTTCAGTTCAGCCCCTGGTATCTCCAGTCCCAGTACCTCCAGTCCCAGTAGCCCCTGTGAGTTAGAATGCGATATAGCGCCACTTTCCCGGAGACCGACACCCCCAAGACGGGAGGCATCAGCGAGTCCGACCACCACAGTCTCAAGGTCCCCCGAGCAGGGATCAGAAGGTAGCCGAACCGCAAGGGCGACCTCATCGGTTCCGCGGTTCACAATAGGTGGATCCCCGGGGTCAGAGAGCGACAGGCAGGGGTTCACCTCCCAACTATTCATTCCTTTCCCATCCCCGGGCGCGAGGCAGGCACGGACGCCCCACGGAGCCACTAACGAATCCCCGTTTCCCGTTGCAGGACAAGCACCCGCGGAGTCAGGGTTCACAGGCTCTCCAGTACTAGGTCAGACGCAAGCGCGTCCCAAGCGCACGTGCGGCAAGCCACAATGGTTGCGGGACTTCGTCCCATCCTAGGGGGGAGGGATGTTATGTATGTATGTATGTATGCATGTTCATTATACTGTAAAGGCAAGAATGTAACCACTCCAGATACAAACGATACCAGCTGTAAAGGAACGCGAGCAGACAGCCCATAGAGGGCAGCTGCGAGCGTTCAGCCTCACATGGTTCACATTGCTCAATCACGGACAGCCGCGGGAAAACCTTCCCCGCATTCAGCAGCTGAAGAAAGAGGCGTGCCTGGGCGAGGCCACGCCGGTAGCAGCCAATGAGCTACCGTGCTACAAGATATATTGTACTGTATATATTGAGATGTATCACCGCCATTACCTCATGCTTCACTGGAACCTCATGCAATAAACCTGTGTTAAACCAACCTTTCGGTTGTCCGGTTGTCTTTGGTCCCATACACTAAACCTACTTTTGTACATGTTTTGTTTCACATCATAATATGTTGAAATATCTGTTATCAGGCTTAATCATTAGTGGTAAGAGCTTTAAATGGAAATATGCTGGCAATTTGACTTCCTTTCTTTTGCCTTTGTACCCACTTGCCTTTTGACCAACAATGAAATGAAGTCCCTAGAGATTGTTTGGAAATTGAATCCACATTTTAAAGGGGAAAAGATCCTTTCATAATGTTTGTTCTAATCACACACTACACTACACTACACACTACACTACACTACACTACACTACACTACACTACACTACACTACACTACACTACACTACACTACACTACACAGTTAATTTGTTTATGTGCTGTCTCTATACAGGGGACCTAAGGCAGCACAGAACAACTGAAATTATACTATCACATATTTTAAAATGCCATTAAAATGTATTAAAACAATCAAACATTCATCCATAATAAAATCACATTTTAAAAGACTTAACATTTTAAAATTGTTTATTTAAAACATTTAAAAACATTTTAAAATCTGTAGGACTCATTATGGTAGCTTATTTCACAATAACGCAGAGATCGTAGAGGTAGAATTTTAGATATTTTAAATTTTAAATTTTTTGAACTTTTGAAATTTTAAAGTTTTGAAGGTTTTTTTTAAAAAAATTAAAATTGTACTGTATGGTACTATCTTAATTGGTGTTTCTGTAGCTGTTTTAAATTAAGGGGTATGCCTAATTCGAGTTGATATATAGCAACCGAGAAATTTCGTTGTTCCTGCAAGGGGACAATGACAATAAAGATTTATCTATCTTATCTATCGTGAACACAAAAAGAATCAAGAGTCACTGTACATAGTGCAGCTTATTTCTCAACAAGCATAGCATTCTACTGGTCTTTTAGAATTTAAGCACAATTACCCTATATCCTCAAGTATAAGCTGACCCGAATATAAGCTGAGGTACCTAATTTTGACCTGAAAACCCAGGAAAATAGATTGATCGGAATATAAGCCGAGGGTGGGAAATGCAGCAGCTGCTAGCTAGTTTCAATAATAAAAATACATGAAAATATGGTAAAATTAATCAAATTGTCGGTGTATCTCAATTCGGCACAGTCTTGGGACCCTCGTGGTTGTTGAACCGAGTATAAGCCATGTCCCCTTTTTGGGGCTAAAAACCCAGCTTATACTCAAGTGTATACAGTATGCTACCTTTTGCTTTTGTATATGTTGCGCAGATACAGACATTTTATTTAGCCCAAGATGTGTAAATACTGATTTATTTTCCCTTTAAAAAAGTTACTTGCAATATATGCCTTTCACAGAACACACACACACCAAATCATAACAAATTGCTTTTTTCATTTAATTTAAGTATCAAAAGGAAAGCAGTTACAAAAAGGGAACTTCATTGCTTTCTATATCATGCTTTTAAAAGTCCTTGTATGTGTGGTTTTTCTCTTACTGCTTCCTTCCTGAAACGGCAACAACCACTAATTTTAGATAACTTGCATTCTAGAGACCTCTTTATGTTCAGTGATACTTCTCAGTTTCTTGGAAGTCATTCATTTCTTTGAGAACGTTCAGATGCGTCATCTTCTCAATTTGGGTGTATTCCTCAATAAATATAAACATTTCACTGTGCACATTTCAGTATTGGTTGAAAGCAGCTTCCTGACAAACAAATGGCTTCTCTTTACTCATTAAAGTTTAATGGAATCATAAAAAAACTGATGGCTGTCCAAAAACAGCCCTTGTTCATGTGATACTTGTTCCTCATGGCTGCCACTAGAACATAAAGAATTGCTCAGCATAGTCAGCTGAAACACCCAGCTAATCCAGAATTGGTATCCAAGGTAAGTTCATGAAGCAATAGGTTTTTCCTTTTGTTTCTAGCAAACAATGCTAACTCCACTCTGATCTTGGAAGTAACATACTGTCCAACCATAATCACTACTAGTCACTGATAGCTGTATTCTTAACTAATTCATCTAAAAACCTTTAAAGCTGTCCACTTTGATGACAATCATCACCTCTTGTGGGTGAAATTTTCCTAATTTAATTATTTTTCTAATGGCCTAAGAAAGATTAAGTCTTCTTGCTATACTACATACACTAATACCAACTCTTTGTAATATTTTATGGGTATAAAATAATTGTCTCCATAAACATGTGACATGTGACATGGTACCTCGGATAAAGTCCAATTCAGATAAAGTCCAATTCAGATAAAGTCCAATTCAGATAAAGTCGCGGTTTTCATGCACACGTGATGCATTGCATAAAGTCCAAAACTGCTAAAAAATGGATGTTATCCAAGGAATTTGGTATAGGAACCTCATTTTTGGACATTATCTGATGCATTGCCCATTTGATTCGGATAAAGTCCAAAATCGGATAAAGTCCAAACTTGTGGAATGGAGTTTGGACTTTATCTGAATTTCTGCTGTACTTAACAACTTGATAGTTTCATTCCTGTGTTAACCAAGCACAGGAATATTTGATTATCATAAATTTTCTCCATTCTTAGCTGTCCATAACTCTTACCACTGTGGGGATATGTACAAATAGAGAGAACATATATGTGTACACCTTGTGTCTGAGGAAGCAGATTTTGATCCTCACACACAGAAATGAATCAGTCTTTAAAGTGCCACAACCCTTTGTTCTTCTCTCTTCCTCGTCTCTCTTCTTTCGGTTCCCTAATTTTGCCAATATGCTAAGCCAGACTAGCACTGCTGCTTCTTTGGATTCTGTCTCTCTTGAATTTCTCATTTCTGACTTGATGATTCTTGGGTTTTAATATTGGGAGAGAACAACATCCATTATGTCTCCATTTTCTCCACACAATACATAACTTACGCATGTCTAAACTGTCCCTCCCACCACCTTTTCCCAAACTAAGGAGAACTAATGGGAGTTGTCTTATAATAAGTCAGATCATTCTTCCATCTAGTCTTGAATTCTCAGCACTGACTGGAAGTAGTTCTAAAGCCAGGATAGGAACAATGGATACACAGGGTGTGGCTTCAAGCTATCTCTTACCACATAAATAAATCTACAAAATATGTCACTTTTCATTCCTAGATGTTACCAGGAGTGGCAATTTTGGAACAAAATGGGGCATAGGACACCCATTCTTCCGCCAAAACAAACTCACAGAGATCAAACCAGAAGTTGACTTCCAACAATAGTCTCTTTTAATGTTTCATATCTCTTGCTTGCGTTGGTGTCTGGTCCAGCTCCAAAAGGTCCTGAAAGTGGAATATTGACCCTAGGAGTTGCAGAAATGGCTAACCCATAATTGACAGAGTTCCAGGTGGGCGTTTTTCCTAGGTCTGCCTGGAAATGCCTCGCATCTTGGGGATGCAAAATGTACATTCTACCATGGAGATATAGCCTTGGTGTTGTAATCTTTTTCTCTTAGCATGTTGTTGCAGTGTTCTGATCATTTTGAGTGCCCCCTTCTGAACCTCTCCCAGTTCTTTTGGTATCTCTTTCAGGCCATGGCAACTGGCAGCCATAGTGATACATTGCATTTCCAGTTTGGTCACAACTCAGATTTGTATGAGTCAAATTTGCCTCCAGCAAGTTGTCTCATTGAATCAGTTAGTGCAGGAAAATAGCCTGTGTCACCTGACCCCTCCATAGGGTCCAATGAGGAAGGAATCTGTGTGATGCAAGTCTCTAATATTGGATGTATTCACATATCGCTGAAATGTGACAGCTAGCACAAAGAGCTGTTTTAGATAGCAAGAGCTGTTGAGGTACACCTAGCTGCAGTACCTTATCAATATAGAATAACCTGTGTCCTCAGAGAAAGTAGAACTTGGAAATTTTTCTCTTTTGCACTATGACTCTTGCCCCAGCCAACCTAAAACAATAGTGTTTCCAAGCTCAGGGAAGAACTTATTCCAAATACCAACACATTTGATGATGGATAAGTTGCAGAAATTCAGAAATATCAGAGACTAATATAGTTAGAAAGAGGGTGTTGGGTGACTGGGAGTTTTACTTGTCTGTCTGATTATTCTAATTGATGTTTTTTTTCCATTGGTCATACTGACAGTGACCATGCCAACTTTTACATGAGGCTTCTTCTTGCTTTGGCACATTTGCTTAAGTTATCTGGAGTTACTTGTTGTGGATACTTTCAGCAACATGACAGTTCTTTGTGTTCAGCAGAGTGCAGTCTCAGTCATTAATAGATTAATCTGTAACAGAAACAGCCTTACCATTGGCAGTTACTTCTGGTAGAATATAGAAGGTAGCAGCAAAATGTTTGATACAGTGGACCCCCACCTAACAACGCATTCGACTAACGACATTTTCGATTAGCGGCAAAGTCACCATTCGCACAACATTTTTAGCATCATTATGTGAAAATGTCTTTAATTGAGGTTTTCCCATAGGAAGCTGCTTTTTTAGCATCGTTGTGCGGGAACTCACAATTAACAACGATTTGCGATTAATGACGCTACTCATGGAACCAAGCTTTGTCGTTAATTGAGGGTCTACTGTAAATATATGTGGCTTTTCATAAGCTATCTTGTTGGTTCAGACTTATTGGTTGTGGTGGAGGCATTCTCATCTCAAATGTGGTAGCTGCTTTTGTACATGGACTGGGAGAGGTGTCATCACATTTTGCCTTTCAGACATCAAAATGACAAGGAGCATCCTTGCTCTAGGATGAGTACTGTACATGTAATGAAATCTTTTGCCTTTAATATGAAAATTTTCTGAGCTGCCTCCTTGTTTTCTCCTTCTCTTTGAAGTCAATATTAAAAGTATATAACATTAGAATGATATGGCTTGGAAAATGGATTGCAGATGCATCCTTTTGATTCAAATCAATAAAATAAGATGAAAATGTTGAGGTACCTTTGAGTTGTTCTACTTTGAAATGAAAAATAGTGCTGTACCATGGTTGAAACATGAATTATTTTATCATGTGGGGGGCATCTATAAAGGTAAAGGTCACCCTTGCATAAAAATCATTTTGCAACATTTTGAGGAAAATATGACATCACATCTATAAGGTCTTCATTCACAGTTTTTAAACTAGAAAGCAGTTCATCTGGGATTAGAGTCTGTTCTTGAATATTATCATCTGAATGCAGCAACATCCAATTGTTTGCCATTGGTGTATTTGATTCTTCTTCTGCTGAGCTGATCATACTGCTCTGTTCACTTCTGTTGTTGTTAAATATAAGATCGATTTTCTCAAATAAAAATGTGTTCTCAGAGCAAATAGCAGGCTGAATGGTGGTTGGAGGACTTGTGTAGTCTTTCATTAAACAATTTATGGGCAAAGTCGGAAGGTTCAAATTTGTGTCAAGGTTTTGAAAATGTGTTTTATAAGCATTGTTGGCTACATTCCCCAATAAGGCCTTGTGGGAAACCTGAGGTTTATAGCCATTTGACTCTACCACGTCTGAACTGCTGACAAAGAGTATCTCTTCTGCAGTATTAATCTTCTCAAAAGCAATTTGCTGGATTCCATTTTTATCCTCCAAAAATGTATGCTCCTTAGAAGTTGTTATTTCTTCCACTTTAGTTATTACAACATCCTCATAATCTAAGAATAACCCAGTGGAATTATTGGTCACCGGATCACTCTCTTCCTGAGGAGGAGAAAGAAAGGAAAATATATGAAGATTCCAAAACCACAATTTTAGACAGGGGTAGCCAACCTACAGCCCGTGGGCTGGACCTGGCCTGTGATACCATTTCATGTGGCCTGCTGCCACCCTCGCTGCT
The DNA here is from genome assembly GCA_035047305.1 of Bradypodion pumilum. Taxonomy (NCBI): domain Eukaryota; kingdom Metazoa; phylum Chordata; class Lepidosauria; order Squamata; family Chamaeleonidae; genus Bradypodion; species Bradypodion pumilum. The sequence goes on along the minus strand of JAWDJD010000004.1, from coordinate 108,103,665 downwards.
ACTATAAAGTGTGCCTGTGCATGCGTAAACATGCCTGTATCTGCCACAAACGCTGCCATAAATGTACCTGTAGCTGTCATAAACACGTTTATGACAGTCATGGATGCGTTTTACAGCAGCGTTTATGGTGGGAGGAACTATGTGACCAGACTGCTCAGTTGTCTGGGGAGGCGTGATCTGGCCCACGGCATGAAAAGGTTGGGAACCCCTGATTTTATATGACAAATGCAAGGAAGGGGAAAAGCATCAGTTTTCTTCAGTTTCAGTTTCTATTCTAGATCAACAACCTGTAATAACTTATAAAACATGTGATAGAAAAGGAACTTAGGTTTGTGTAGAAATGATAGGAAGCCTGTGTAAAAAACATAGATGTATTGTCTGTATGCTTATATTCAGGTTAATTTAATTTATATTTAGACTCAGTTTATATTTATATTGAGATACAACTTATGTAAACTTATTTGTCACTGTAGACCAAACTGCATTTCAAACATAAGTCATTCTCATGATCTGCGATGTGGTTTTTCTAAACTGGAAATGCCAGAGACAGAAATTAGATTCTCTTCACATAAAATGTATAGACTCTCTGTTACTGAATTGTCCCCCAAATTAATGTCTATAGCAGGGATGAACAACATATGGTCTACACTAGCAGGAAGCCCTCAAAGGCCTATATTTAGCCTGTCAGAGTTCTAGATTATTCACCTAGCCCCTGAATAATTTTTAGATTAAAATTATTTTTTGTTCATAATGTTCCCTTTTGCTTTCTAGGAGACATGGGCACTTTCTTCATCTTTTGAGGGCCCCCTGAAGGACTCTACATCCCTTAATTTTCTTATTTTTTATTTTTGGCTACTAAAGGATGCAAAAAAGTACACTACAGTAGAACCTCGGTTAACGTGGTTGGAGAGTGGGAGGTCCAGCCATAGGCCCCTCAAATGTTGGGTGCCTCAGGGTTCGGTGCTCTCTCCTCTCCTATTCAACATCTACATGAAGCCGTTGGGTGAGATCATCCATTCCCACGGGGTGCGGTACCATCAGTACACGGATGACACTCAGTTGCCCATGGTGATTCCAGTGATGCTGTCAAAGTCCTATATGGGTGTCTGAGGGCTGTGGGGGTATGGATGGGGGCCAATGGGTTACAACTGAACCCCAGCAAGACTGAGTGGCTATGGATTGGGGGCCCTGTGCTATCCAGGGAACTACCATCTTTGGTCTTGGATGGGGCTGTTCTGCCCCAGACAAACCCAGTGCGCAACTTGGGGGTCCTCCTGGACTCACAGCTGCTGCTAGAAGAACAGTTGGTGGTCATGGCCAAGAGGGCTTTTGCACAGCTCTGGCTAATTCATCAGTTGCGCCCGTTCCTGGACAGGGACTCCTTGCTCATGGTCACTCATGCTCTGGTCACCTCCAGACTAGACTATTGTAATGCACTCTATATGGGGCTGCCCTTGAGGACCATTCAGAGGCTACAGCTGGTCCAAAACGCAGTGGCCCGGGTGGTAATGGGGTGTGGACACTATGCCCATGCCCCGCCACTGCTTTGGGAACTGCACTGGTTACCAGTTTGCCTCCAGGTGCAATTCAAGGTGCTGGTTTTGATCTTTAAAGCCCTACATGGTAGTGGGCCAGGATAACTAAGAGACCGCATCGCCCTAAGGATGTCTGCCCATCCAACCAGAGCGGATCGGAAGGGATCTCTTATTGTACCATCGCCTAGAGGGGCTCGCCTCTCTAGCAGAAGGAAGAGGGCCTTATCCATGTCCATACCGGCTCTCTGGAACCTCTTGCCAACAGAGTTACATCTCCAGATGGAATTGCTGCCCTTCAGAAAAGAACTTAAAACCTGACTGGCAGGCCAAGTATGGGGTGCAGGTGGAAGGGTGACTTCTGTTGGGTGGCTGGTATAGTGAAATTCCGGCCCCCTCGGTACCTGCACCTGTTTGAGTGGGTGGGTAGTTTTAATCAGTTTTTTAACCACATTTTTATTTCTGACTATGAACTGTCCTTAGTTGGCCCTGGCCAAGTGGGTGATATAGAAATTTAACTAATAAATAAATAAATAAATAAATAAATAAATAAATAAATAAATAAATAAAAAATTAAATAAAAAATTAAATAAATAAATAAATAAATAAATAAATAAATAAATAAATAAATAAATAAATAAATAAATAAATAAATAAATAAATAAATAAATAAATAAATAAATAAATAAAGGTAATTAATGCATTCTCTGGGACATTTCTTACAGTGAAAATTACTTAAACCAAATTTTCCATAGGAATGCATTGAATGCAGTTTCCCACAGGAATGCATTGAAAACCAAAATACATTAACCAAAATGCAGTTTCCCATAGGAATGCACTGAAAACCAATTAATCCGTTCTGGAAAAAAATCTGTATACTGAGCCACTATTTTCTATAGATTTCCTTTTGTTATGCGATTTTTATGTTAACCGACCCATTTGCTAACTGAGGTTCCACTGTATTATATTTTTTCAGGGATGAGGATCATGGAGGTAGGAGTGCCCACCCCATTCTAAAGCCTGAAACTCTCCACACTGCTTTCCTTCTCTTGTTATTTAATACTTAAATTATTGTACCTTTATGCTTCAGCCTATTACTTAACTTTACTTTGATTGTGTGATCTGAAGCGTTTTTATTTTTGCCACTGATTTCATCTTGTTTTATTATGTTCTGTCTCTAGACACTGTTTCATCATTTGTATCTTTTTTCAATATACTGTACTGTATACTGTCACCCAGCAAAGTATGGTTTTTCTGATGATCAAGAAGTGCAATCAATCCATCTAATTATATCAAAGACTTAATTAAAGAGCATCATGTAAAGTTCTTAAATATGTCACATAATATCTATGGAGTAGCCAATATATTTCCTTCCTGTCTTCCACTATAAACAAGTTTGGGAAATTACCTGAAGGGATTTGATCACATTGCAGTTCTGTATTTTAGGATAATCTTCAAAAAGCCCTTTAGGCATCATTGAATTCAACACTATGGTAAATCTTTTAAAAAAGGCAAAAGAGGTCAACTGCATTTTAAATCAATATATCATGGTTCATATTCATATTCTGGGTGGGAATATTGTTTATGTGAGTTTTAGACAAGACTGACAAAATCTGACTTCAAAGGTAGGCCCTAATCAGATGTGACAGAGCACTGGGTGTATTTAGCAGAGCGGCAGCAGGGAAACAGAGTGCCAAATACTTCTTGTTTTGTAAATTTCTTGTCATGGACCCTTCTTGAGTCATTCCTCTGCTCTGCTTATTTCTAGTCTTTGAGGATAGCTGGAAGGAAAACAATTGATGGAGCTCCACATGAGACTGTCATTGTACAATTGCTTTACATCAGGGGTTCCCACCATTTCCCCACCAGGCGCCAGTTCTCACCACCAACGCTCAGCTGTGCGGGCCAGAGGCATGACTGCACCCACCATACCTGTCAACCTTCCCGATTTGGCCAGGATTACCCCGTAAATTGACATCGATTGACGTCATAACCCGGCCCCCGCTGCCAAAACCCCGTAATTTGGCAGCGAGGGAAACGCTTTCCACGCATGCGCGGAAGCGCTACGTCACTTGTGTAAGGGCTGCGCAAGCAGCGTAGTGCTTCCGCGCATGCGTGGAAGGGGTAAAACCT